>CM076403.1:41450411-44167815 GCA_038363315.1 Mugilogobius chulae | reverse complement strand
ACTTAATATGTTTACTCTAATAAGCCTTGGCTACCACTGCTATTGTGGTTGAGGTGGTACTTGGAAATTTTCAAATTTGCTCTAAAAATAAGCTTGTAAAATACAGATTGCTAAACACCATGTCAATTTCCTCTAAATTCCTTTATGTGATGAATTGATTCACGATTAAAATGTTGATATTTTAGCTGACTGAAACATTTCACCCTGATGACTATGTAAGATTAAATGAATTCATACCTCCTAGTCATGTCAGACTGCTAGAGCATAGGCTGATGTGGTGGTGAGGCAGCTATTTCTCACTCTAGCTTACTTGGTGTCCTAAAACTAACAGTGTTAAAAAAAAAAAAAAAAAAAAAAAGATGTTATATTTTATAATAATTTATTAACCTCCTGGTCTTTCTGAATCTGAATCCTCTGAATCCTCAAATTTATATCAGGCTGAGTCTTAGACTGGAACAAAATAACTATACCTGGAGACTTCAACTAAAAATGGACCTGAATGATGACTGCCTTGTTATATGACATATATTTGTAATAAAGGGTTTATGGATATAAGGTTATGTGTTGTGAATTAAAATTATATTTAAATTCATTTTCCCTCCTGGTGGTGACAGTAGATTGACTCATTGTGTGCCGCTTTAAGAAAGACAGTTGAAAAATTTTTGACTTCACCCATGCCCTAGACCATGTTCTCATGAGTGATTTTTAAGAGTCTTTCACACCAAGCCGAGGGTCATCCGTCTGAACCGGTCTGGCAACTTTTGCTGACAGGCGACTCACATGTGTTTGGTGGAATGGGATTATCGGGGGTCAGAGGAGCGCGGAGCAGGTCTTGGAGGGATTTTGAAGACTTGCTTGTAGAGTCTGCTTCGCCAGTTGCCACAAATTTCAGGATTCAGATTCAGAACTTTTATCAGAACTTTATTTATCCATCAAGAGGCAATTAATTTGAGCACCATCAGAAAATAAAAATGCAGCTTTTTGATTGGCCCGTGGCTATAGCAAATCAGCGAATCAGTACGCAGAAAAATTGTGCGGAAAACCGAAAATGACGCTAACAGAAAAAAAGTATTTAGTCGAGCTTGGATTGTTGTTATTTATCCCGAGTTCAAACGAGACGTAAGTACAGAGAAGAAGGCCACTATTTGGTCAGAGGAAAACAAAGACGGAGGAGTTGCAACGACCGCAGTACAAAGGCTGGACTGTGGCAGGAAATAGAAGTTGAGCTCAATCCGTGAGGTAAGATAAGAAACAACTACTTGCGTGCAACTTACGTTTGGTCATTTTTGTCAAGCATTACATCACGTGCATGCTCACTCAGCAAATGTTTGGCGACTGGTGGCAGTTTGGATCATGTTTGTGAGAATGTTCTTTTACATCGATGCGCCCCAAAGAGACTGGAACAGACACTGCATCGCTCCACCCTACCGACAGTTACTGGGTGTTGTGTGGTGTGAAAGACTCTTTAATGTCCTCCCACAAAACCCTAGATTATCAGATAATTTAAAAATGAAATCATATTTTAAGATCATTTCAATTTCTCCGTTTTTTCTAAGAAATGACTCTGTCCTGCAGAAAACCTGCCTTCTGTCCTATGTATGGCCCAAACCAGATATCTAATGGAAGTAAATAAAAATAACCCTATGCTTCTATTTAATATAATCTCAGTTTGTACTTTTTTTTAAACAACAAAATAATTAATATTAGAGATAAAATAAGTGAAATCACTTCTGGTATTAGCACGAGCAAGTCCAAGCAGTTAAAGCGGGGTCTAATATTAGAGAACTTTGCTACTCTCAATCAAGTAGAATTAACTTCAGCCTTTCTAAAACCTCAACTTGTATTTTAGACCAAATCTAAAGTAGGCTTCTCGAAGATACTCTCCCTAGGATTATAGATCATATTCTACCAACAGATGTTTATTGTTTTATTTTTCTTCTATTGATGCTTGCTAAATTAACAAACTTATCTTTAGAACAACTGTTGTTATGATTTTAAGCAATACAAAAATAAATAGATTTGATTTGATCTGCTCTGGGTTCTAGTGCTCACCCAATTTCGCCATCTGCTGGTAAATCTGTGAAACTGCATCATGTATTTTAATGAAGGCAAAGTTAGCAGATGCATTAGAGAACCCCCTATCGTCTTAGATTACTAACTATCCATCCTTGGCAGGGAAATATCCATCATTGGCAGAGAAAAAGTTTAATTTATTGTGAAAACTGTATTTATTTAAATGTTTCCACATTTCTCTCTATATATATACGGTATACACTTGAAACAGGGCATACTTAGAACATTGTGTATGCTATCTTTTAGTATTTTCATTATTACACAATCAGAAGGAGTAACACTTGGAGTAATCACACTGTGCAATTATAGTGATGCTAAAAAATGTTTCTTTGTTCATTTCACTTTGACAGGTACCTTGATTGTGTCACATAGAGCTTAAAATAAAGATTTTACACTGTTTGATCCACAGGCTTTATTCCAGGGAGATCTCCAACAACACACAAAAGACAGTCAGAACAGTGACCTGAGAGGACTGAGATAGCAGCAGATCTATTTTCTCTCAGTATGTGCAGCGTGCCAGGGTGTGCTGTGGTGCGTATTGTTATAGGAGATGATTAATTAGCTCACTCTCGTCCCAAAGGTAATAGTATGAGCGTGATGCCTCAGTCTTGTCCATGCATTTGTGCGTTCAGCTGTCGGCATTTTGTCATTGTTTCCTCAATGCCTGACATGAAAGCCACTCTGAGAACCCTTGCGGAGCCTAACTTTGTTCGAGGAGTCATTCCCACAGGACCTCCTTTATGAACAACACATTAGCTCTGAATACAAAAACACTTAAGTGGAGTTTCAAAACTTTTACCTCTCCTCTTGTGTTAAGTATCAGAAGTTTGTACAAGCAGATGATGTGAATCCGTTTTTATTTGATTCAGGTCGGATTGATGACATATTTTTTTTAACATTATTTCTAGGGGAAAAAATACACAAAGTTAAAATGAAACTAGCTAATGCGTCAGGCTATTGTTGCCCTGCTTAAGGCTGAAGGTTATTGAGAAAGGCTAGTCACCGGGAATGGGAACGATCAGAACAATAATGAATGAATTTCTCATCTGTAAGGAGTTTGATCGGACACACATAATTCCTTCTATGAATATTTACAGTGTGTCACAGTAAATATAGTCATTAAAACAAAAAAAAAAAACATTTCCTTGTGAGTGTAAGCTATGCAGCCACTTAAACATAAAACATCTGATAGTTTAACCTAAGAATTCTGTTATTTAATCATTATAAACCACTGGAATAGGATTTATCAAGTCATTTCAAGCTGTTTCCTTTCACTCCTGTTAGAGTTCATGTATTTTACACAATTGCTTTACAGTAATAAATTAACCCACGCATTACTTATTATCATTAAGCCATTAGTTGAATTAATAGAACTAGACGCTATTTGTGTGAGCACATAATGAGCCTACACAAACAGCAGCATGATTACTGACGCCACACTAAGCTATTGGAAAATATGCATTTAATCAGATGACCACTTTTTAGGACACTATGACAAAAAAGCATGCTCTTGCATAGAATAAAACCAAGTTGTATCTTTTTACAATACCACTGTAAACGTTTGGAAATGCACATTTTTGCATCCATTCAGCTTTGGGGAGCTAACTGCTCTGAGCTGAGAATCAATAGCTCATGTGAATGTCTTTCTCACCTCTTGCATCACATGCTTCTCTGCTGTTATGGTTTGCTTTTATTACCAGACCTTTATAAATGTTCAAAGGTATACACATACAATGATTTCAAATCATATAATATATGTTTCACTGCTAAATAGACTCTTCTTGTGAACTCTAGTATTTGTGTGTGCGCTGTGTGTGTATGAAATGAATCTAAAGCTGCTCAGAAAATATCCTCTCATACAAAGGCTTAGCCCTGTGGTAATTGCCGGATTCCACTGCAGTTCAATAGTGTCCTCTCCTTATTATAGAGTGGCCTAAATGACTTAAACCTTTCCCTCCTCTAATCAAATAATTGGTTGGTGAAGATAACCAGCCTCTCTGATAGAGACCAGGGCAAGAAAAAACACCAGAGGGCCACAAATGAAGAAATTTGTCCTTGGCCCCACTTCTCTAAGTCAATGCCCAATTTCCAAATATCCCACTTTAGGTATGACTCCTATTGCATGTCATTCTAACTATCTCTCCAAGTATCTCACAAAATATAATTTTAAGTATCACCCTAAATGCCACTCAGATTATCACCCCAACCACTCCTGTGTCACTCCAAGTACCACCTCAACCACTCCAGTGTCACTCCAACTATCACCCCAACCACTCCAGTGTCACTCCAAGTATCACCCCAACCACTCCTGTGTCACTCCAAGTACCACCTCAACCACTCCAGTGTCACTCCAACTATCACCCCAACCACTCCAGTGTCACTCCAAGTATCACCCCAACCACTCCTGTGTCACCAAGTACCACCTCAACCACTCAGTGTCACTCCAACTATCACCCAACCACTCCAGTGCCACTCCAATTATCACCCCAACCACTCCAGTGTCACTCACCAACTCCAGTATCATCACCCAACCACTCCAGTGTCATCCAAGTACCCTCCACCAGTGTACTCCAAGTATCCTCAACCACTCCGTGTCACTCCAAGTACCACTCAAACTCCAGTGTCACTTTCACCAACTTGCACTCCAACCCTAACCTCCAGTGTCACTCCAAGTACCACCCAACCACTCCAGTGTCACTCCAAGTATCACCCCAACCACTCCTGTGTCACTCCAAGTATCACCCCAACCACTCCAGTGTCACTCCAGTATCACCCAACCACTCCTGTCACTCCAAGTACACCAACCACCCCGTGTCACTCCAAGTACCACCTCAACCACTCCAGTGTCACTCCAAGTATCACCCCCAACCATTCCTGTGTCACTCCAAGTCACCACCACTCAGTGTCACTCCTATCACCCCACCTCCAGTGTCACTCCAATATCCAACCCCCGGTCACCCAACCCCCACACTCCAGTGTCACTCTAATTATCACCCAACCATCCAGTGCACTCAAGTATCACCCCAACCACTCGGTGTCACTCCAATTATCACCACAACCACTCCTGTGTCACTCCAATTATCACCATCCAGTGTCATCCAGTTTCTCCCTAATATCATCACCCACCACTTCAGTGTCACTCCTGTGTCACACCGACCACTACTGTGTCACCACAAGTATCACCTAACCATCTAGTGTCACCAAATATCACACTAATCATCAACTACCAACTCACTCAGTTCACTCAAGTATCACACTCCAGACCACAAGTTCACTCTAAGTTCCATGTATAACCTCAAGTTCACCATATGATGCCACTCCTGTTCATCCAAGTATCACCTAAACTCCAGTGCTACTATACCAATGTATCACCCAACATCTGTCACTCAAGTATCCAACCACTCGTGTCACTCCAAGTATCACCCAACTACTTCAGTGTCACACCAATATACACACCTCCAAGTTCACTCCATCACGCAAGTATCACACTAAATCCATTGTAACCCAATTATTTCACCCAACCACTCAGTATACTCTCCTAAGTATCATCCCCGAACACTGCCATGTCCACTGATCAACATCACCCCAACCACTCCATGTCCTCAAGTATCACCCAACCACCCAGTGTCACTCCCAAATATTCACAACAGACCACTTTGTCACTCCAAGTATCACTCAACACTTCTGTCCATCCAAGTCATCCAAACCACTCAGTGTCCTTCCAAGTTCACACCACCACTCATGTGTCACTCCAAGTTCACCCAACTACCAGACATAGTATTCACCAACTATCACTCCAATATCACCCCACAGTTCAGTGCCACTCCAAGTATCACCCCAACCATTCCAGTGTTACTCCAAGTATCACCCAAACCACTCCAGTGTCACATCAAGTATTAACATTTATAGTCAATCCAAGAATAACTCTATTACACCAACTATCACTCCACATAATTACTGCCAATAACTCAAGTAACACTTCAAGTATCACTCTAAGGATGACTCAAAATGTCACTCTAAGTACTCTGTAAATATTACTTCAAGTGTCACTCATATGGTGCCACGCTATGTACCACTCCAAGTAACACTCCAAGTATCACTCTATTGAAAATTCCACTGTGTATACTAAAAAGCAATGTTTTTGTTTGTTTGTTTTTTTGTTTTTGTTTTTTTAAGTGCCAACACTTCCTTAATGAGAACATTTTGATGATGGTGCAATAATCTGCAGCTGAAATGGAACTGACATTAGCAAAGTTGTTATATAAGATGGAACTGTTAGAATAAATTTTGATATTGCCCCTTTTAAAAAGCTACTTACTCAATGTTATAATCAGCCCTGGGCGCCATTTTTGTTTATCAAATTCTTCTCATAAAATGCAATAATATCAATAGTTGAACATCTGTGTCGTTGCACCCTTAATTTAAAACATGCCCTGCCTTCCAAGCATGATTTTTCTCGCCCTGTAAATTCATTGTTCCATCCGGACGAGAACAAATGTCATGTCGTGGTATCAGAAAGTGGCACGCTTGTTGGCGCCAGGGCTGACGGTGGCCCAGTGTAATGAGGGACTGTCGCTGAAGCACTGAGGGGAGACAGGCCTGACACCGCAGCGTGGGAAACTCATCTAAATCACATTACCAAACCCTGCCCTGAAGCCTTGTATGGCTGCCAGATTAGCCCGCATGGTCGTAGCTGTCACCAGGCCTGCGCTCGCTGAATTTCCCTCTTTGTAGAGCTGGCGTGTAATAAACATTGTAATCAGGTCTGTGATATGTGCCGGGTTCTTTTCTGTGAATATGACACCAAAGGGATGCGCGCTATTATCTTCCTCTGCAGTGTACTTTATAGAGAGTGATTATGTTGCTGCCTCATACTCTTAAACAACTCAATTACAATGTCATTAAGAGATAAAAGACTCAAAAAGGCTTGCAAAGTATACATAGTTTTTTATTTAGATCAGACATACAGTATATGAAATAAACTATTTGTACACATTTTTTTCTTGCCATCTATATGCGTTTTTTTTTTGTTTTGTTTTTTGTTTTGTTTTTTTTCCTTTGCATACTTTTAGGGGTTACAATAATTAACTGAGAAGACAGGAAACAAGATTAACCCTTCAACAATACCATTTTTGTGTAATGTCATCTAAAAGCTTTTCTATGTTCGAAGCTGTAGGTTGACACCATGCTAAGGTAATATCTGAAAGCCCCCACTATTTGTGTGTAAGAAACTTTGTCTATTTTTTACATAGTTTAGGTCAAGATTTGTGGGGGACTCACGAGTTCCTTTTCAGCTTTTGGTGGTAATGGGTGCCTGCTGTCATTACTTTTCTTCTGTTTCCCTAGTAATATTTTTCACCTTACCAAGTTAGATTTGTTTTCTTTGTTATGTCGGCCTTGGCCACCCTCAAGTCATTCTGCTCCATCATTTTTACTACTGTGTAAATAAACACCTCTGTGGTTGAGTAATCTGTCTTCTAGGCTGGTCATCACCTCACACATTTTCATCCTGGCCTTGACTTCTTACACTTCCATGATATGCTTTTTTAAAGTCTTATAGGTTTCTCTTACAGTAATTATGTTTTATGGTTTCTTATGGATTCAAATCAGCTTTTCAAATTAAGACTTTGAACAGAAACTAATCTAACTCAGTAGGTTACAAAGAGTCAACAGTGTATTCTAACAATCAGGAAATTAACACAAGGAGAGCACTCAATTTACTGCATTTTATTTCCATATATTCTCTTTGTTCTTGTTCTATTAAAAACACACATTCTTCATATTGGTGTCTCTGTAACTTTTATCATACATTTTACGTTTTAGGCCAAAGGCTGAAGCACATGATCCAGCTTAGTGTAGCATTATTCGGTGTAATTTACTTGTCACTGGCTTCTCCCTTGGCATGTGGCAAGTTAGAGCAGCAATTACAGGCTAAGCATGGGTCTGGAGTGGCATTTATATGACATTAGTGAGACATGCTCAGCTTACAGTGTCAAACAGAAAAGACTGCAACCAGACAGACACGATCTACCCCGGAGGCAAAGCGCTTTTGCACAAAGAGCATGGGATATTAAAAATACAACAAGAGTTTGAGCTTACTGATAAAATCCACATTGTCCAAAATATTGACTTGTAATTTGTCATTTGCAGAAAATCAAGGCAAAGCAATGACATTAACATTGATGTCTATCTGTAGGCCAAGGATAAAACAAGTCAAAGCACTTTTCCAAGCATCAACATTGTCAGAGGTATTACAAAGGTCAACTGACAATGGTGGTATGATATGCATTAGCTCAAAAAAGTTTGTTTGGAGATGCGCATAGATTTGACTATGCTGTTAATAATGTAAACTTATCATATTTAATGACTGTGGAACATTCAAGTATAATCCTCAAGCAGGTAGCAGACATTAGAAAGTTTCATGAAGTACTTGTAGATGAAAATGTCTGTGTCAGCCTGTCACAATACATTATTTTGAAATGAGATATACAATAAGAAACTTTATACCACAGCACAATAACCTTAAGGGTGCAGTGTAACTTTCTGAAGGTGAAATGTACGCAGTTTGGAAGAATTAAAAAGCCAAAACCATACCTTGGACATTCTAAATACATTTTATGCCATAATGTGAAAACATACAGCTACACTAATCACTTTTCTATAAAAACAACACCCTCTTCCAAGCCAAAAATAGCCCATGATGTAACCATACAAGTATATTCAAAGTAAAGATGCAGATTTTTATTATGTAGTGCAATAACAACAAAAATCTAAATGACAAAAACATATTATTTTATACTTCTTTATTCAAGTCTATCTTTGGCCAAAGGTTACACAGTGCACCTTTAAAAAAAAAAAATAGCTGTGATTAATAAAAGTTTTTAGTGCCACCTTTGAGTCCCAAAATATGACGTTTGGTCTTTAATTTAATTAATTATACACCAACAGTGACGGACAGAAGCCTCATTTTGATGTAATTCCATTTTCTGACGTGTTGAGATTCTCACTGGCACATTCACCTGCACCACAACTGAATCTTACACTTTCTCTTTCCTGGGAACTTATTCTGACCTTTTTGTCCAGCCACCTGCTTCATATTCATCAGATGAGCTACACAGATTCACAGATGGGAGATGACCACTGTAACCACATTATATCACAGTGTTTTTATACGTACGACAGCTGCACCAAAGCCAGTGGGGTTCAAACACTGCTCAACTGAACTTGACAGAAATCACTGTGTCCTGGATCATTCACTTCATAAGTAATATTCTGTGGAGTTGTTGGTATACTAAACTTCAGAAAACAATGTTTTACTGGTGAAGTCAAAGTCTGTTAAAATATTTGAACCAGGATGACACACCCAAGCATTTGATTTTGAAATAATTTTAAGCTTAAATTGTTGGAAGAAAACTTAACAACAACAAAAACAGGACAACAGTTGTGATGCAATACAGATACAAGAGTACACTCTCTCAAAATCCCATATTATGCTGTTGTTATTACGATTCTGTCAGAAGGGTGGCCTTGCTCTCACCTCCGTTCATTTAATTCCGATGAAGGTCAGTAAAGCCACTCTGTCTGATTGAATAGAGTCCCGGTTAGGTTGGAGACTAGTGTGTGGAAACCAGCTTCCCCATGACATTTAAGTGGGGTTTATGAAAGCCTAGACACATATACCTGGTGACTGGTGTTAAGTGGAGAGGAGCCCACAGGAGCTCTGCAGGTTCGGGCCCTTTGAAGCTGACAGGCCTGCTCCCTCCTGGCACGCCATGACTCCACTCTCTGCTTTAGAGGTAATTTATGCAGCTGAATAATTAAGGGCCAGTCAGCAGCAGAAAGTATGAATAGCAATAAGCTCAGAGGAAGACTCCTTCAGCTGCTCAGACCAGACTGCCCAGAGCTCACCGAGGCCAGAGATTTTTATTATCATTGGAAATGGCTCTCCTGCTCTCACAGAGCGCACTGACCCTGCATCATCCGGGAGAGACTCCATTTCCGCTCGCCAACACAATACTTCATTCAGAAACCCTAAATCAACGAAAGCTAACTTTATCAATGCATTTCATTTTTGACTGATGCAGTGTTTATTTACACATGAAAGAAATTAGCTTATTTTTAGTGTTTCACAGAATGAGTGTAAACTGTGATTATTAGCAGGCTGAGGTCAGGGATGGGGCATGTGCACATACAAAAATGTTAGGTCAGTCACTTTACATGTTAAGTACGGTATATAAAAAGACATCTTCACAAGCAATAATTCAATCCAAATATTCATTTGTGCCTTGTTGCGCCGCTGAGTTTTCAGAAACAGATCTGTGCTAAGAGAGATGAGAATTTATAAAGTTTGAAGAAGTTTGTGTTTTGTTCATAGCTACACTTTCAGCAAGAATTAACTGAAGTTTTTTTAATGAGAGCCTCAATCTGTGGAAAGGAAATCTTTCTTTCTTACAAAACACACGAAACTGAAAAAATGCTAGATAAGTACATTTGAACATAACATAGACACATTCACAGCCACCAGTAGAACATTTCAGGTAAATCATGTTTTTTTTTTTAATATTGAATGAAAGAACATGGTACCTCCTAATGTCCATATTATCTCTCTTGTTAACAAAGTCACTTTGCGACGTGAATGTGTAGAGTTAAAATGGAGCGCAGCCACAAATGTCTCTTTCTCTTTGTAATTGTGTTTTCTGTGATAAGCCTCTGTCAGCAAAATAATAGAGCATGGAGCTCATGGGCACATGGAGAAGATGAGCACAATTAGGTGGAAGCCAAACACTACAGACGCCTTCTGACCCTACTTCATTACTGTGTAAATGGAACCATTCCACACTGGTCTCTCCCATGGCCAAACACAAAGCCACTTGTTCCGCCTGCTCTGTACATATTAACAGAGCTCATGCCAGATAACCTACTTACACTACTTATAAATGTCATGCTAGCACAAGACATCACAATTCAAATAGATGCAAACCACAGCAAATGGAGATAAACTGTCTTGGGTGAACACTCATTAACAGCTATCCATGAACATCAGATTACCAAAAGGCTATTTAACCCAACCAAAAGAGAAAGGGCCACAATGATCCATCCAAGTGCAGTCATTACTGGTGAAAGATTGCTTGCTTCATGGCTTATTAATGCAGATTAAACTTTCTCTTATCTAAGTTTTAATACTTGTAAGAGATTGTTCATATTCCATGAAACCTTAATTATGCGTAAATGACCTGAGCCTTTTCATCGAAACACATTCTCACTATTTCTGTCTCCTGTTGTTATGTGATTTTGCAGCCAAATCTCACAAGAAAGAACCACGACATGTCAATATCATGATAGCACGATTTCAGTTCTTCTTTGAGTATATGTGCCACGCGTTGCAGATCGAGTTCATTTCTATGGTGGTTTTAAAGATGTGTCATTATTTAAGATTTTACAGAATCCTTATTCCAAAGCTACCCCAAGCCCCAGACCTAAATTGACCCATTTTAGTAACATGAAGCCTAAACTTACTCGTTAAACTTAAAGAAAATGTCCCAACAATGCTTTAACTAAAACATGTGTGTATTTTACGCTTTAAGGTTTTGTTTTGTTTTTTTGTTGGTTTTTTTTATGCTTTTTAATAAAGTGCAACAAAAAAAAACAAAAGCAACTCCAGTGTTTTCATGTCATTTTATTGAGTCACTGTATCAACTTTATTTGTTTTTGTGAGAAAACTAAATAAATTGATTTTGTAATGACAATTCAAATTGACAATCTGTGGTTCAAGTTTAGATCTAAGCACAATACTCATTGAGAAAAGACCAAATAGTTTGATCAATGTTGTTCGGATTAATCTGAAAAGAAAATGACTCATTTTATGTTAATCTTATCTATCAAGTAGTTTTTTTTTTTTTGTTTTTTTGTTTGTTTGTTTGTTTTAATAGAGAATGCTTCTTTAAGCAGTCAAATGAAAGTGCTTTTTTAGCTAGATGGCTGCTCTGTCTGCTCAAAACGCTGCCGTATATGGCACACTGAAAGTCACTCGCATCGTGGCATTTTAGGGGCAATCTGTGGTCACTTCATAAAAGTCTGAGAGGGCGAGGGTCAGGCAGGTAATAAAATGAAAGAGGCTTGTGCAAACTCTAGGTCTATTTATTTCATTTAAAGAGGAAAAGCATGCCCATATTACATGAAAGTCTGGACTATAAAATAACACAGGGAAAGTGAGTAAGAAAATGCCAAATTCTAAGTAGCAAGTAAGCTTAGGCAATAGCTCAGATTATGATTGATTGATTGATTGATTGATTGATTGGTTGTTCGGTTGGCTGGTTAGTTGATTCATAATTGACAAGGCATGACATCAAATCACTGTTTTTTAGAGATGATCAGAAATTTGTAGAGCTGCATCTGAAAGAGAATTACTGGACTGCAATGTAATATCACACAAAAGTCTCGTTTCATAGAGCTCAAATCATGTGGCCGTTTTGCAGCCGCAATGGTTTCTCTGTCTTTTAGAAAAATGGAAGTTATATATTTATAGAACCAAATCTAGGGTTCATGAACAATCACAAAAACAGAATAGTACCAGTGTCTAATTTATTACATTCTGGCTTTTAAAGTCTGTGCAAAACAAACAAATAGGGAAGGCAATGCTGAGTTCAGACTCAATACAACTCTAAATGAATGGGCAATTGAGTGTAAAGTGGCTGTTGTCGTAAACCAGTAAAATAGATCCAGTTTAACAAAACAATGCCAAAGTCAGTGTATTCTTTTGCTTGTTGTGAATACAATGATACACATGCACATAGATGTTTGTGTCTTTGATATGCACACTCATCTGAGCTGATAAAGACCAATAAAAGTGATGAAACATGAGCTGGACTTCTTCAGAGCTGCTGTTGAGGCAATGTCCAGGCATCCAGAGAGATGAGTGACTAACATGGCTTTTTGTCCGCTCCGTGTAACTGATATTGGATTGGTGCGTGCTTCCCTCTGTCTGTATAGGTGTGTGATGCCCAGAGTCAGACGCCAGCGGATGATAAATTTTTTAGCTACATCCAAGACTGCATTGATTTTTAAATATGTCCTTGCGGGCGCAGTTCACTTTGATGTGGGCCTAGTTGTGCATACAATATATGAAGCAATAGATAGAAGCAGGAGAAAGTAATTGTAACCGACACATAGACAGAAATGGGCGAGCACAGTCTCTCACATGAAACACACACACACACACACTGTGGAGAGCCATTTGGTTTGTGTCTTTTGCAAAAACAAAAACAAGAAACTAAATGATCTTCTACATAGGAGTTTCTAAGTTAGGAATAGTAAAATGAAACTACAGTTTTAAACACAAGTCATTAACTTAATAGATTCATGTGCTTTGGGAAAATGTGCCCATGATGAGAGATTTTCCAATAAACTGAAGGCTCATGGGGATAGAGCATGCGAGATCTGTCCAGCCTTATTGATCAAATCTATCACATTTAGTCACTAGAGGAAATGGAAGGCAAAAAAAAAAAGCCCCAAGTCTGTGTCTGCTCACAAAAGAAGACTATTACAAATTCTTGTGGAGAACATAATAGTAAATCAAACTGTTTCAAATGCATATATTTTACAGTCACATTTTTAAATTCAGGCAAACTGTAGCGCAAGACTTTTTTGCACTAACAATATTATCTTTGCTTTTAGACTACTGAAAGCTGTGTCGATTTTTGGAAAGGAGCTGAGAATTGAACCCTGTCTGCAGATGCTGTCAGTCTAAAACTCCAAAACTGCCAAATGCAATGTTCGCTGTGATTTTTTTTGGCCTACAAATCGTGAAGGGGTGCACAAGACAACTTAGATAAACACGTACGAAACTGGTCACACATCAGTTGTCCTGCTGTGCCTGACTTTGTTTTCTGAGGAGAAGCCAGTATGAACTATTACTTCTCACTGTGTAGTCCGTTTTATCTGTGGCCTGAGCAGTTAGATAGAGCGACACTGGTGAGAGGTCAGCAACCTCAGCACTATTTTACTCTGTTGACCCAGGGAAGAACAGTCTTTCAAAAGGTTCAATCATTATTCATTCATTCTCCTCATGTAATAATGGTTGTAAGCTATTTCCGACAAAGGCATGCCTGACAATCTGCGCCCTCAGCTCACACAACCACCAACCCAGGCATTTTGCCCAAGAACACCAAAGCAGCATGAACCAGATTCACAGTACAAAACCTTCCTTTTACATGACGCTTTGGTGATAGTAAGTTTTACCTGGAAATTCTACTTGAATGATTTATTGTGCAATTTATCATTTATGCCAAAATATCATAATATACTAACTAAACATAAGAGAAAATCACTCATGCAGTTCATTACATTCCTGTGTTCTTACGAATTTGCTGTGGCAACTTCATTCATCACTTATTTTAGTAATATGTGTTTGGATCCCAAACCTAAGGCAAACCTGTGTTTTAAGCCTATAAGGAACAGGCTGGTTTTAATATTTGCTTAGACTTGCTTTGTGGCCATCTGTAGCTTACAATGTTTCCCGACCATTCACTTCCCATATTGAAGCTTTTACAATCCTGCCCCCACTTGGTAGCACACTTTACTGTAGGTTATCATGCGCACGAAGAGACATGCTGATTGTCACTAAAAGAAAGTAATCGTGGCTGGTTAAGTTAAAATGTAATGCAGTAAACTAACCTAAATTCAAACAAAGGCTTTGGTGATGATATAAATGACAGTAGAAAGAAAATAATGGAGAAGAAGGTGACGAGCAGCATGTGAAGGATCGATGTTGAGCAGCTATATTTACCTTGTTCCAATTAGACAGCAGCCGACGGGAGCTCACTAATGGCCTGACATTTACATAGACTCACCCCCTGATTTGTTGTGATTGCACTTTGGATGGGTGTAAGAGGAGTGTGATAAAATGAAATATTGTGTCAGAATTTATGTAGTGGAAAAGTATAATCAATTTATACAATAGGTTCTGTGTTTTCAAAAAGCAAACTTTCCCAAAAAAGCATGGATATATATATTTTTTTTACCCAAACGCTGAGTTGTTTTACTGCAGGGTTATTGCCAGATAATCTTGCTAATCCAAATGCAGGGTCAACACACTGACTCATTGGTCAAAAGTCCATCTCATCTCATCTACCAGCAACCTCAGCTAAATCCTCTTGAGCATTCAACAAATTGTGTAAAGCATTTTTGGACATAAGGTTTTGTACATCATTTTGCATAAAAATACATAGAAGTGCCATGTTTCGTTACAGGCTTAGCTCATATTGCCAGTTTAGCCTTTACCATGTGTCATAGGTTTCCGATCAGATGCTAGAGTTGCTGAATGACCGAGTTGACTTAAGTTTGTTGAAACCTTGCGTCACTCACTCATGTAATCTTTATTGTCCCTTAAATGTGGTGTGGGACATCATTGAGAGAATTCTTGTCGCGGTGCAGAGGATATTTATACCCAATAATACTTAATCCAGAAAAAATCAGAAACAGTTTCAAAGCTTTTATGCACTCTATACGCGAGGATGTGACGTTGATAATGAATTTGTTCATGCAGTTTGATTTGTTCGTGTAGTTTGATGTGTTTATGACTGTAACCTGTTGATAATATGGCTTTTCTATAGGCACAGAACATTGAACTTCTTCTCTCACATTTTTTATCTTTAGTTTGCAATGGATAATGTGTTCATCTTTGCTCAACTAAATACCAGCAAATATATTAGATATGTGCCTTAGTTTGCAAAACAGAGCTGCATTATATAATTGATATTCACATCAATTGAATTAGAACAAAAACAAGGATCTATGCGTGACTCACCTGAACCTGCTGCAGGTTTGAATCAACCCGTGCATTGTCTACACCTGCTCTGTGACTGCCAAGGACATATTTGTGAAAGATAAACTTGTTTTTGTTTGTTTTTAGTACATGTAATATTCTAATACTCCTGAGTATCCCCACTTTGGAATCAGGAATTGAGCAGATCAATTGCCACAGATCCAGCTACTTAAAAAATGAAATAGGGGAAACAATCTGATTGATCGTGCCACATGCTATGTAAATGCTCAAATTGAGTCTGGAGGAATTATGGAGAGATTTACCTATGACATCAGGGCTTTTTCTGAGGCTCAGAAAGGAACAAAAATATCTCACATATAAAACTTCAGCTCTGTTTTTGATGAGGTACTTTGTGCATAATTATATATACATATTTATAAATATATGAATCTGCCAACACAAGATGACAACTATGAAACGAAAAGATTGTATTTCATTTAAATATTGCATTTTCACCTAACAACTAAGTTTGTATTGAAAACTGCCTGTCTCGAGGTATCAGTTTTTCAGAAACAGGGCCAAGCCAATCTCCCATCACCCAATCGTGCTAAACCTAAAGAAGTGCTCCTCCAGCTCCCATATCAGTGCATGAGCGTGGCTGACCGCACTCAGCCCATGTCCTCAGGCCTGATCTTAACATAATCTCAGTTCCCCCTTTTGCCTCTCACTAGATCCTGCTATATCTCATTGCTCCTGCCATTTACCCAAACTTGTGCTCATTTCTTTGCCGAGCTCTATTGAACCATTTGTCCTGGCTCTGCTCATTGTAGCCAAACCACATTGAAATCTTCCTCACACAGTGCATTAGCCTCACACTGTTATTCCTGGCTACGGCCTCTGCTGCAATCTCAACTTGTGCTTGATCCTGCTTTACAGCGGTCCACACATGCATGCACTCACACACACATCCCAGATTATTTGGTGCATTTGGGGGGAGATAAATGGCCCCGCTTGTGTTGCCTGGCCACAGGTCGGAAAAGCCTGCAGGGAAAAAGATCCATTTGCGAGCCTTGTGACACTGGGGCAAGGTTTGCAAGGGATAACCGACAAATAAAGTAAATGTCTGGAATTGAGGCATGCTGAGTCCAATATACAGGCATAAATACAATAGTTGGGGTTTTGTTTTGTTTTTTCCCATTATAGGCTTCTTGATAGACTTGGTGATATAACAGTAATTGACTGTGCAGGAGCTTCATTTGAGATGTTGATTTTTACATTTTTAACTTTTAGCATTCACATTGACAGAAACATCTCCTCGTATTGAATACTTTGGTTCTTTGGTGATCTATAAAGAGAAAACCACTGTGTTCACTGATTGATCTTATAGTATTTTTGTTTGTTTTTAGACTGACATAAACCCCACAGAAATAAACGAAACAGAAAATGAACATGCAGCTAAAAAAAAAAGTTAGCCTTTAAAAAATATATTTAAGCCAGCTGACTGCAAGAGTCAATTGAACTATGATAATTCATTATAGGGAAAACATAATATTGATATTAGTTAATGCACTTCATAAATGTCTGCTTAGGTAGAAAAGGGGCAGGGAGACATGACTGCGAGTCCCAGAAGAACCATCTGCTGCACAACAGGAGGAGGATCTGTCTGTCTGCGATTTACAAACTGATGACAACACCTGGAGCGATGTTCATGATTCATTAAAGAGATTTTTTTAAAACTTGTCCCATTGTGAAATGATGTCAGGTGATGACGTAACATTTTGTATATTTTATATTAGAATGATTTTTTTGTCATATTCAGTAAATTGTGCTTCCCTCAGGAAGTGTGGCGAGCCTGCTTCACATTTTAAAGAGAAAAAGATATATGTGCATGTGAAAACTAGTGATGTGCAAAAGGATTTTGTAGTTTTGACTTAGTTTGGTGTGCTAGTCATTGCTGTAAATACTTAAAAGGTGGGTGCAAATTATGAAGAAATTGACAAAAAAAAGTTGAAAACTACAGCAAGTCATTTGAGTTCTAAAAGGGACCCTTTTTATGTCATTTTGACATATATTTACAGTCTGGTTGCTAGGTATAAGTTGTGAAACTAGTCATATTTGCTGGACAAAAGACAAATATGCACTTCGTCAAAACAGTCATATTGGGTAATAAAACACAAAATGTCTAGTAAAATCTAAAATGTAATTATGTTCTTTAGGTTTTACTGAAAAATGTGTTCTAACCTGTCACACACAGGTTTGAAAATTATAGACACCTCAGCTTTAACTGTGAGTTTTGTATGGCATCTAAACAAAAGTTTGTGAGCATTAATATTCTGATAGAGTGTTTCTGCATCTGCAAGGAGGCCATCGCCTGGCTCCTTCTCACCGACTGTCTGTTCTCTTAATTGGAGCTGGGAGTCGAGGACCACTTCTCTGACCGCAGCAGCACCCATGGGAGCCAGGTGAGGCAGCCCACACATCTGTGTGTCTGAGAGTATGTGCCCCGCATAGACAGAAATCTGTTTAGACAGTCAGTGGCTAGGACATGGCTCCCTTATGGGAGACCCAGCTCTGAATACGATAAATCAATGGACTGTAGAGTTAATAGTTGGGTTGGTCTACGAAGAATGTAAGACAGTGGTGAGTGTTTGCTTTGTGGCAAATTAAATTAACCAAAGTCAGAATGATTAATAATACCACACTATACATTTCTGTGCATATCAACAAATTTGGATAGTAAATATAGAATGTAAAAAAAAATCTATTCTGATCTGGCCATTGTTTTGCCTGCACTGCACATTTCTGACTAAGAAGTGAAAACATGAGCACTTGTATATGTTGCTATGTCTTTTCAAAATAGAAAGTCAAAAAAGTCTTGAGGAATCATTATAGTTTCATGATTTTGCAACTAGGAAAGAGTCAGAAACTCTAAAGAAAAGGACTTAGTAAAAGATAAGGCAGTCTGAGAACTATGGATAGAATTTAATTTAGATACTGGATATATTGTATAGAACATCTCTTTATCTGCATCTTTGTTGACCAACTCATGGCATATTCATAGGCCAGTGTCTCCTATTCTATGACTAACCTGATGATGAGAATATTGTGTGAATTGTTACACAAAAGCTTAGCCTGGTTCAGCCTTTATTTGAAGAGAACTTTAAACTCGTAAAAACAAAGATGTTCTACAGAAGACTGTAGCTAATTAGCTTCCATCTGCAGTTCTGAATAAAAGCAATGCAATTTGAAAAGTAAGTAATATTTCACACTCCACAATGCCCACTCTCTAATGACTTCATCTAATAAAGTTATTCTTTTCAGTATATTACTGTAACATCAGGAAAGCAATAGGCCAACTTCTGCAGGATATTTAAGTTTTTCTGGATGGGTTTCCTTCATGGGCTCCAGTTTCCCCCACTCACCCAAAACTTGCCAGCGCTTGCCAACGCTGTCTTGACCAAAATTGTCTGATACGAGCTTATAGCTTATAAAAAAACAAAAAACCAACAACAATAAAATAGTGCTTGTAGCACTAGAAGACGCGTCAAAGGCAGACATGGAATTTTCTTCACAAGGTAATAATATAGAATATACTGTATCATATACTATACACGAGGCAATAATATAATATATATCATATACTTCACAAGCACCTTGACTTCTTTGTTCAACTTGACAATTTGGCTTAAATAAATAATATGCACATTTCCCTATACTTTTTTGTACAATATTGTTTTCCACCAGCCCTATAGAATCATTGTCTTAGATGCAGTGTGGAGGCTAATGTCTTCTGTATCTGTGTCTTCTTCACAAGCTCTATTCAGGGGCAGCAACAATCAAGTGTGTCATTTATCACTTTCACAATCTGGATCCAGCAGTGACCCCTCCCTTCCTTCCTTTCATCTCTGCGTCTTGTAAAGCTGTCTAAAGATCTCTTACTCGACTTTTTGGGCTGTCCTTCTAGAAAAGCAAATATGTGTTGTAAAGTTGTGACTAGATAGACAGGTTTGATATACCCATTGTTTGAATCATCTACAGTTTGACCTTTATCAAAATGATAATTACAATGCATCACATATTTCCTGGTGTAAGGTTGTCAAGGCAACATTAATCAGAGTGGGTATCACAAACAAACCCTGACTTGTGACCACCTTTAGTGCAGAGAGTACTGATGAATTTACAAGACACAACATTAGATGTATCTACACTATAAAGTCCATCAGCTGACAAGTTAAACCTTCTAGATAATCAGTCTTTTTCAGTTATTGTTGCTTAATTCCAGTGACAGATCTGTGTTAAATTATCATGATGCCAAAGCCACTGCACTGGCTGATAACATAACTGAAAGGGAAAAAAATAAGTTTAGAATATGATAGAATTCAATAGACTGTTTCACCACCCCCCTCTTACAATACACATTGAAAGGTAATTCTATTTAAAGCTGCTTTAGTAGTTACCACTGAATTTAATGGAACACAAACAAAATGGCCTGGTGTCAGAGATCACCATGAGCAGTTTATAAAAGCGAAGATAGAAAAACAAAAAGTATATTTGCGATATCGTGTGCGACGGAGGGGAGCCGCGACGGTGGGGTTAGAGCTTCATTAGTGTTTTCCACTTGTTCCATTAGTTTCAGAACGAGGCTGCTGCCTCTGCTTTTGAGCTCACACAGGTCTGTTTTTCTGCCTTTGGTTACCCATGTGAGTGCTTAATGAGGGGAAAGGCTGAGCGAGGTATCCGAATAACAAAAAGTATGAAAAGAAAGCTGGAGCATGCAAAGCAATACTTGTGTTCTACTAATGGGCCTAATGGGTTCCTCTCGCTCGCACTCAGAAGGGGACTGTTTGTTCTTACACACCGGCAGTATAGTATAGTCTGCAGGCTTAAGCAGCAGGCTGTGCAAATGCATGAAGCACATCAGCCACTAGGGGACCCTGAAGAGCACTTACCTTTGTGTACAGGACTAAAGAATATTCAGTGCCTTTTTACAGAGATTTTTCATTTTAATGTCGCCAGATTGTCATAGCACAGATTAAAAAGCTAATTTTGCCGATTTTTTTGTTTGTTTGTTCTTTGTCTTGTTCCTTATCTGTTTCCTTGATTCCTTGTTGCTCTCAGACAGTGTCTTTACAGTTTTTCAACAAATATTTTGTGAGATTTGTCAGCTACTTTCATTTTATCTGTTTCATCCCTGCATTTAAGGTGTGTTATAGCTCTGCCTTCACTCTAAGCAAATAAGTGACCTGTACATAGAAGCTGTTTATCTTATCATTGTGACATCAGCAAGAGCATTGACAGACACACTTTTATAAACCCACTTTGATGAATATACTCATGATTTTTAAAGTCTTTAACATGTTTTCAGAGAAAATCTTCCACAACTCACTGTTCACTTCTGATCCTATAGTTATTTTTCATTTTACACTGAGTTAGTGAAAACCTCATAGCAATGAACTAAACAGGAAAGGAACAGGCAAGATGTTGGCATTTAAAAAAAATAAAATAACAGGCCAACTGATGCTCTGTGAGTCATTTGTTTTAATAATCTTGATTTCAGTTATGATTTAAATCATGATTACTCTCTTTTTCATAATTATTCAGTCCTTCTACCTATTATAGTAGGCAGGGTGGCAGAGCAATTAGCGCTCTCACCTTACAACAAGAAGCTTGTGGGTTCAACTCCTGCACTGCCCGGGGCTTTCTGTGTGGAGTTTGCATGTTCCTCCCTGTGTCTGGATGGCTTCCTTTGGGTACTCTGGTTTCCCTCTGTCCTCTCTGCATGTTTCTCCATGTTTATGTTGCCAATTCATTTCTAACCCAAACCCTAATCCTAACTCCAAGA
This sequence comes from Mugilogobius chulae, assembly GCA_038363315.1. Classification (NCBI taxonomy): domain Eukaryota; kingdom Metazoa; phylum Chordata; class Actinopteri; order Gobiiformes; family Gobiidae; genus Mugilogobius; species Mugilogobius chulae. Next base: position 44,146,138 of record CM076403.1, on the reverse strand, counting down.
TTGAGATCGGTGTTTAGCATTTTTATAGTTTCAGACCTAAACCTAGCCGTTAATCCAAAATTAAACGTTGAGAACATATTGTCATTGCGAAGCATTAAATCAATGCATCAGAAAAAGTGCATTGTCATGACACGCTAGCATTTTTTTTTGTTGGACTGCATGTATTTAACACAGTCTGGATTATAAACCTTATGATGATCATTTCAAAATCCTTCGAGGACCTACTAGGAAGGTGGTTCATTTTGGCCATTATCTTGAAAAATCAAAAGTGTAATTTGCATAAACTGAAATGAAAATGTATTTTATTTTTAAAAGTGACAACAATTTCAATTCAGTTTTATTTTTTATTCATAAATATTGTTTTTATTTTTCACACATTCAGACAGATTTAAATGTTTTCTATACCAATACATTAGTTATCTAGCCCGGTCTTGGCCTATGTGTACAGCACTTGAGTTTCACGGCTTCACCCCCAGCGCCCCCACGCTCCTCTCTGCCTGTTTAATGGCGAGGAAAATGCTGGACAGTCCTCCTCTCCTTGATCGTCACATCACACAGTGGCATTTTTCTCTGGTGGTATGTGACCTTTATCAGGGAGCAGAGCATGGTGTTGCTGCGGCTAACTACTGGTCCTCTTCCGGGGAGCTCATTAGCCGGATACATTCTCCAGGGTCACTTTCTAGACAGTTGGGCAATTAGACCCTTTACAAATACCATCGCTACCTGAGGCCAGCGAGCAGCCGTGAACGTGCCAGGGGGACAAAGCAGATGATATTCAAGTGTTTGTGACTTCAAGATGAGATGCAGGGAAACTTCACTCTCAAAATTATGAAAAGGTATGTTTACCAATTTAACCCAATTTTAAAGTCAAATACGTGTGGTTGGATAAAAAACTGAAAAGGAGACTATAATATTAGTACAATAATAGCAGCAAACTGGCATTAATGGGCATAGTTGCAGCAGAATTAACATTGCTGATAGAAAAAAAACACAGATGAAATATAGTGATAAAACAAACAATTTATTCTGTTAAATGCTTGTAGTACACCATAATTAACAGTAGTGATTTTAGGTTTATTTAAATGTTATGATTCTGCTCATGCAGGGGGTGCAAAGGGGTCTTTTGTCCGGGGCATCAGAGTGTTAAGGGCCCAGAATGGTATGTTTTTTATAATAATGTACATTGTATGGTGGCCCATACAAGGCACATACTTGACCAGGGGTCCCAAAATTCTATCAACTGTCTGGATTCTGTTTACAAGCAAAAATGTATTGGCACAAGTGCATTGATTAAAGGAAACATTTTATGCAAACCAACGTTAATGAACTTTTGACATTTACAACTGTGTTAGTGTGGTAAATTAGTTTTGTTTATTTTGTAAGATCAGTCTTTATTTGTCCCACATTTCTCATGGTGAATTTGCAGTGGTTATACACACAGTTCAAGAACAGTAGGGGAATAGAAACATGCAATAAAACAAGATGATCACTTTGAAAAAAAAAGAAGTAGACAGAGAGAGAGAGACAGAGAGAGAGAGAGAGTGTGTTTAATGCACCATTCAGGAGTAAACATATATATTTACAAAAAAGCTAAAACTGTATATACAGTAAGTGGCTAGCACAGTGCAGTATGTGACAGAATAAATAGTAGCAGTGACATCAGTATGCTATAGTATTATACACAATACGTGTTGTTTCATGCTTGTTTGCTTTGTTCTGTATAACTGAGACTAGACAACAATCAATATATCCACTTTCGATCAATATTGCTGTTAAAAAATGAACAAGCTATACTGTATAAGTAATAGCTCGATACTGAAAAAGCGAAATCAGTTTTATTTAATAAACAAGAAACTGCTTTGTGTTTGAACACATGTAAACCACCGACACATAACCATGCAGTCTGACAGAGATGCAGAGTGTCCAAACAATCCATTACAACATGCAGATTAAGCTTAAAAGCTTGAAATTCTAAACACAATGCTTTCAGAACCTGAGTAAGGATTGCCACCCAGTTAACATAGTCCTGCTGTTGGGAAGAGAAATGGTCTTAAGATGTCTAGACACTGGAGCTGTAGCGTTTGAATGTGACGGCAGGAAGCGCTGCTGGAAGCCTGGATCTTAAATGGTGAACAGATCAGTGACCACAGGACAGCGCAGATTCGTGTCTACTTCCCAATAGCAGTTATTTGCAGAAGTCTACGGCTCAGTGGTCCACAGCTCCTAATACTTATTTTCTCATCTTTGACTGGCGCTTATTGTTGGTGGTGAAACCTTTTATGTATCTGGTTTAATTAGTCTGTCACTTTGGCGTTTTGATCTTGTGGAGTTCTGCTCAGAAAGTTATCTAAATATATTCAGAGTTGTCAAAGCATGCTATTAAATGTTACAAAGCAAAATGAAAAAGCTATCTTTACATCTGTAGTGCGGCACATTGACCTGTCTCGGCAGAGGTGGGGTTGTCGAGGAGGCAGAAGGATAATGAGAGATAGAGGAACTCCTTGAAGAAACACTCCAGTCCAAGGTGAAGTTAGAAACTGATTTCAACACTACAGTTCCTTCATTAGAGACACCAGCTCATTAAACAGGCCTGGCCTCTCTCGTCACACATACACACACACACTCAAAATAAGCCTTTATTTAGGGAGTAAGACCAATTAGCATTTTCTTTGTAAAAATCCGTTCTAATGAGGTAGACTTTGACATACAGCCAGTCTGTTCAAATGATTGCGTGTGTCAGCTCTCCCTTGGCAATATATCTTAGCCTTGTAAATATTTACAGTTTTCAGACCCTTGGCGCCACTTATAACAACTGTTTGTGTAAAAGGTTAACACGAGGTCTGAGTAAAGTGCAGCGTGTCATGATCAATTTGTAACCACCACACCAAATTATGCAGAAGAAGGCAACAGGAGTTGTTAAAAGAGAACATGAACAAACAGCTTTTATTGCAGAAAAAGAAATTTGGGCAAAAATGGGTCACATTCAGCTTGAATTTGGGCATATGTAAACTTCAATTTGCTATAGATTTTTTGACAAGATATCTTGCCTGGCTATTTTTGTGTTCCATTGATGGATGTCCAATCTAGATAGGCATCTTTTAATCTGTGCCGCTGCTGCTTTTGTCTACTTATGGACACCCGCAGTTGATTGCAATGAGAGAAAGTCTGAAAGTGTGGACTGCTGCCAGTTACTCAACTTCTCTTTTTGCAGAAAGAGAGAGAGGAGAGAGCAATGAGATGAGAATCTCTCCTGCCCCCTACTGATGCTGAAAGGGACATAGAGTGAAAACTTGGCTACCAAAATTGAAATGGAATTGAAATAATAAATACAATTTAAAATAGAAAATAATAAATTTTAGTTAATATCAAACAAGCCACATATTGGTTTCTCTAGTGTTTTTGTTTGTCTTCTGGGTGGCCCACATATTTTGCGTTCATACCTCTCCTTTCCACTGTTGATTAAAAGAATGATTCAGATGTGAAATATAAACACATGCCTTTCCTTCAGGCCGTCTCCTCTCTCTCCTTCTGCTTCGTGCTTTGTCTGAATAATTCTGTTTGAGATTTGGAGAGTGTGTGGAGAGAGAGACATCTCACCATGCTCAGTGTGAGAGCAGTGATCGCTGAGAGGTGAGAAGTGTCTGTCTGCCAGAGGTTTGCCACGTTTCACCCACCAAAATGTACATGTTATTTTAGTGCTGTTTGAAAGGAATGTAAAAGAATAAATGTGACGTCTGCCCTACATGTCTTGCAACTTTGAAATAGTCCATGGACATCTCTGATAAAAAATAAATAAATAAATAAAAACTCTGTAGCCAACGGCTGGACTCTGTAAAGCCAGAAACGTTGTAGTTTTGGCTTCTGTTGTTTATTTACTCTAGTTAAAGAAAGAGTTGTAGACAGCAGCAAGCAGGTTTGTTGGAGCTAAGACTCACACTAATTTGGGCATATTTTTTGCTAAAACTATAATAGGTTGTTGTTGTTGGTAATAGTGATGGTGGTGTCGGTATAATCTTACCGTTATATTAGTTTCTTGTTTAGTTCATTTCTATGGGGTCTTAAAGTGCCTCTGACAGGTTGAACTACTCATTTCACAAAGACGTAGTTAAGGTGGTATGGAGGATTTTCAAAAATTGTTTGTTGTCAGTCTTGGTCAAAATCAGTTACATAGATTTGTAACACCCTTGTATTTATGCTAAACAAAAAAATAATTATAAAAATAAATAAACTGTGGACATGATGAGGCCAGTAAAACGTTGGGTTTGCTTGACAGGTTAACAGGTGAGAAGTGTCTGTCTGCCAGAGGTTTGCCACGTTTCACCCACCAAAATGTACATTTTATTTTGGTGCTGTTTGAAAGGAACGTAAAAGAATAAATGTGACGTCTGCCGTACATGTCTGGCAACTTTTACAACCCTCAGTGTTCGTAAGTAACTCTTTGGCCCAGTTACAGTGAAGGGCGTGGCCCTGGGAGGAGAAACACATGTGCATCGTTTGAAAAACAAGCTGTTGGATTTCAAAAATCTTCCATACAACCTTTAAGATCAATATATTTAAGGTTTTACTAAAAAAAATTCAAATTTCATTCCAGTGTGGAAATTTTTAGCATTAAAAATGTACTTCCTGTCATCAATGATGACATCACGCTAGGTAGTTGCCTGGCAACGATTTAATAATTGGGCCCAAACTTTTCAAATGTAGCTTTTTTTTTTTACTTGAGCCATAAAAAGATACTAGAACTCTCTTTTTTTGTTAAATGTGTGTTTACAGAGCCATAACAATCAGTTTCTTGTGAGAAAATTGAAAATGTGTTAGTACTCTGCTATACTATTTTCAACATATTTTCACATTTTTCTCCACAAAGTTGTTATTTATTAACATAAAACTATCGTTTATAATTACAACAGGTATTAATCTACCAAACGAAATAAAAATTTGAAAAACATTCAAACCTGTCATACACACATGATGACTTAACAATCTTTTTTGAAGTTCGATAGCCATTAGCAGTTTTATACACAAACTTAGCCTATAATAAAACACTAAAAAGTTTGTAAACTCAAAAGTAGGTTGTAGTGAAGCTCTGACCTCTGTTAAATGTGGTCGGTAGGTTTGTACTAGCTGACACTCTCCACATCTTTCATAACTTGCATATTTTCCGGGCTAATGCTAACGGCTATAGGGAAAGGAGAACGCTCCGAGTTCTTAAAAACATACCGGACTAGCTCAGATGCTAAACGTTGATAACATCAGGGTGGAACTGCGCGTCTACTAATTATATAATTTTGACTACCTTTGTCTAAATGAAAAATTACTATAAAATCCCACAGTGAACAGTGAGTTGTGATTTGTTTTCACTAACAACATGGTTAAGACTTTACAAATCAGGCAATGCTTCATCAAGGACCAAAGTGTGTTTATAAAAGGATGTTTGTCAGTCAATGCTAACCCTGAAGCAGCAGTGCTCAACTTTTTTCAGCTCACAAGCTTCTTTTAGTCTAAGCAAAGCCTGAAGATCTACCTATAGATTTACATTATTTTATTTAATTAGGGGGGAAAAAAAAAAAAAATATATATATATATATATATATATATATATATTATTATATATATATATATATATATTATATATATATATATATATAATATATATATATATATACAGTATATATATATATACATATATATATATATACTGTGTATATACACATACATACTGCAGAAGGCAGTGGTGGCTGCCAAGTTAAATAAATGTCATGGTAATAGTAAATAAAAGAAAATTCACAGAGATGTGAATTTCCCTCCTGTCAGCAACTGTATCATAATTAGCCACACAGCATCTCAAAACAGGACTACTAAACACTACCATTATGAGGAACATCTGTTGGCTACACTTTGTGGACAGAGAAGTGCGTGAAGTTGCCAGAAGTGTAAAAGATGCTGACAAACAACTGCTGCTTCAGCGCTTTGCTTTACGGGTTGATTCTTAACTGAAGTAAGTACATAATGGTTTGGAAAGTAGACATTTGGAGTGTCACAGACAGTTTTTGCTCTACATTAAAAACTGGTAGTGTCTTTATTTTGACTCAACATAGGAACTTTTCTCTTTGCATCAAAAAAGGGTGCTGTCTGAGAAACCTGTGCCTGTAAAAGACTACCAGCTCAGCTCTTATCATCTCAACAGTTTTTCCCCCATGTTTCTATTGGCTCGGTTCAAGGTGGTATGGTACAGTTCTGGCTGTTTTCAGACATCCGTAACGAAACAACTTTCAGAGCAGTCTCTAGAAGAGGCCATAGCTCCATAGCTCACTACAATCTACCTTTTGAGCAGGATGATTGGCCCGGAAAAAACACATGCTCAGGTGAAAACCAGACAGAAAAGAGCAGATGAAAACATGAAATAATGTTCCTCACAAAATGCTGACTTGATCTGCATTTCTAGACCCTGTACCACAAACATGGAGTTATTACACGACTTTTTGTAAATCACTCAGATCAACGCCATGAAGCATGGTTTATGTATAATTTTGATTTTATTTATCCAAAAAAACATGTGGTATTGTGAGTGACAGGTGCTTATGCATCAGACCCTGGTGATACTGGGACTCTGCAGTAGTAACCCTCATCATTAACATAAGCGGCCCAAATTACTCCAAAGTGAGAAGGTCTGGGGGGTGCAAGCTAATGGAAACATGGCTTTAGCCAGACTGAATTGGATCAGACTAGAATGCATATTGCAAAGTTTTCGGTTCAAGTCTCAGATAATGTACTGCCTGATGAAGTAAACTTAGGATTGTAGTGTTTAATCCATTTATTCTACAACACACTTGTTTTTTTTTTTTATTTTACTGTTTGAAAGCATGAATGACACTTTTGACAAAGACAGAAGTCTGGTCTGTTCTTTGAACATGTCAGGTAAAACAGCAAAGAGCTTTTTTGTTGTTCCTGTCTTAGAAGAGAAGCACTTGTTGCCATGAAAATGTGTGAAGAATGTTTTTCCTTGAAGAAACTAAGGTGACAGATAATATTGCTAAAGTAAATTCAAGATAAAAATCAAGGACCGTTGAGTAAGCACAAAAAATAAATAAAATAAACCCATCTAAACGTGTCTGTGAGACTGTTTAGCTTCAGATCTCCTTCTGTTGACTTGGCTTCTTTGCTTTTCCTAAGTTACAGCTTTTCTTTCAAGCATTCAACCTGTGCACCAACGTCTTAAATAATACATCAGACATCTGTGTGATCAAAATCCTTTCTTTCTTTGGACTTGACAGATTAACCATTGCGGCATTATTTTTTAATCTGAGGAGGCAACTTTGATAGTGTGTTTTTACTGTATCCTGACACACTGAGCCCAATTGTTTAGTCACACAATCTGCGCACAGCACCTTCCCTTTTCGTCAGTGGACCACTGCAGGGACTCTGGCATGGTGGGAACTACAAAGTGAGATAGTCTCAGTGGGCGTGTGTGTTCTGGGCCATGTTGCAGACTTTGTTGTGCAGAAAGAAAGGGAAAACTTGTTTGAATGTTTGTTTACTTTGTTACACGTTCATTTTTGGTGTGAAGGAATGTGTGTCTTCCAAATCTCAGCGGAATTCTGCTCTTCTCTTGCCGTCATTCCTTCTGTCTGCTATCTGTCCAAGCTTAAAGCATCAGTTTTTGTTTTTTTTTCCTTCGGAGAGGCCTTTGGGAAAAGACGACACAACTGGGCGATTACGTTGCTTCTTTCATCCACACAAAAACACTTTCTCTCTCCTTCTCTCTCTCTCTCTCTCTCTTTTCTTCCTGGAGGTCTTTGCTTTAGGCTTTTCCTTTGGCAACTTTTATTTATCAATGCCTTTTCTTTTTCTGTCTTCCATTTTCTTTGTCACTCAGGCGTCTCATGACTGTTTTGACTTTTTCCTACAAACAGCATAATTTGTTTTGGTTCAAACACAAGATTTTGTTGTCAGCCTGTCACAGGGTTTGTTTGTGTTATTGCTGTAATGAAACCAGCTGCTGAACAAGGCTTTGAGGGCCCCTCAGATCGACTTGCGGCAGGAATTCCCAGTGTGCTTTCTAGGGAGATATCTTACTTACTTACAACTGTTGGCAGCATCAACGGGAAAAAACTTGAATCAGCACTTTTTAAGATCTAAGTGTTTCATGTCAAGGCGGTTGTGCACTAGCGATACATCATTTAGACTGAGTTTACTCCTATGTTTGGACCTTGGTAATGTTAATGCAATATTCAGAACCGGCTCAAGCAACAGACCAGTGCAGAGTATGTGCTGATATGTTTTAATTTTTGCTGCAGATCTTGGTAATTTTATTTATTTCCTATTCTACACAACTAGGGTTTGGCTTTGGGGACATTTGGGGACATTACATTTAATTTGAATGCAGTTGGACCATGTGAAGAGTATAACAGCAGTATTTACATCACTTCTCCTTTTTTATTGTCAACATAGTGATGAAAATGTATTTGTTTTGATCATGTTTTTGATCTTATGGACATGATCAATCTTTTCAGTCTTAAGGACACATATGCAACTTTTTATTTGAGTTTTTAATTTTATTTTAACATTGTTCCCTTATCCCTATTACTATGAACTAGGGCTGGGCAATATGAACAAATGTGTATATCTCGATACATTTTTGAATATCTCGATATATCTCGATATCCTATTTTTTCCAAGCCTGTACCTGAGAATTAGAAGGCAGAAATGTAAATTTACCTTGAATAAGTTCATTTTGATGATGCTTTTTGCTGAGTGAAACTAACAACACAAAATTCTATGCATAGCACAATTTTAGAATTTAATTCTCTTTCTCATTGCCACTTTTTATGTATCTGTATCTGTTTTTATCAGTTTTATAAGCTCTTTTTACTCAGACATACATTATCTTGATATTTGGCCAAATTCATTTCTTGTCCACTAAATATCTCGATATACGATATATCGATGTTACGCCCAACCCCACTATGAACAGGCTTGCATCTCCACAAAAGTGATGCTTACTTGGCTTGTAAGGCCTCTTCACACTGTCTCCACTGAAATGTTGTTTCTTTAATCTTCAATATGGCATAAAACTTTATGAAAAATGTTCAAATATAGGCCTGTATCTTTAGCTTTCCATTTGCATAGAGTTATACTGATAACTCTCCACCTCCAGAAAGTTACATATGTGATTTTAATCGAGCGCCAAGTGCATCGGCCCAGTCCTCACTGTGTTTAAACAACCTGTAAACAGACGCAGCAACATTGGGAACGCGCCAATTTATAGCGTTCTTTTTTCTGTCTCTTGTTGATTTGCTCCGGTCATTATTATGCAGCATGCATTTCCAGCTGAACGCCTGCTGTGTTTTACATTTGACTCAGATCTGTCTGATTATGAATAAACAGCAGCAGACACAGAGCATGTATTTACACGTACAGCAGCCTTTGGACCACACGTCGAGTTACATTCATCCTGACAGTTGGATTTGTAATGAGCCAATGAGGCACGTTTTCTTGTCATGTCTCTAGATTGTGTTATTGTAATAAAGCTGTAACATAAATTGCAGAGTTTCATTTTATTTTCTAAGTAAACACATTCACAAGACAATGCCTGCAATTGTGCAATCAATAAACAAACCAAGGAGCAACATGGTATGACCTCTATAACTACCGGTAACTATTTACTCAATGTTGTACTTGAGTATCTGTAGTTTACTTGAGTATAAAACAATTTGGTGACTTTTTACTTTTACTTCTTACATACTTATGAGATATCTGATATCAATCCAAATTATTTACTGAAGACATTTTTGTCAAATCTCTTGAAAACAGTTAGAAATGTCTTGTAAAATATGCTTACTTTTTTTAACGTAAGTAGATTTGCAGATGTGTACTTTTGTACTTTTACTAAATTAAAGCAGATTCAGCAGGACTTTTACTTTTACCAGAGTAATTCTTTACACAAGTAACTGTACTTTTACTTGAGTATTGAACTTCAGTATTTTTGCCATCTCAGCTAGACAACCAGTAAGAACTTATGCACAGTAACAGCCATACTAAAAGGAAAAACAATCAAGAAATCAGTGACACATTTGAAAACGGAAGAAAAATCTAAATATTAATCTAAGTATAAAAATATAAGTGATGAGGTATTAAAGTGATTAATTATAACTTCCATAAATCAGTAAAAATAGGAGATGACACACTTTAGTTCACAGCCATTGTCTATTTAAGACCAAAGGAATAATGTTTCTGGTCATGCTTTCTCACAATATTCATTTAAAATCTAATAGCCACTATGTAACTTTCTCGAGGTGAAAAGGCAAATACAGAAGACTTAAACACACGCTGCTATAACACATGTCAGAGAGTATTGTCTTTTAATTTGAAAACGCCTTTGGCAATTAAAAAAAGATATGCAAATAAAGTTGTATAATACCTGTCTACGTGCAGTACATTTTTTTTTCACATACTCAATGGTTTTCCTTCCCATCTCCAAACCCCATCTGCCCTTTTCCTTCTAAATACTGTCTTCTCACCTGGTGTCAAGTGGGCACAGGGACATCTGGGTGTAAATTGCTCAGCTTGTAATGGCTGGAGAGGAGCAGAAAGCAATTTTCACACTATCTTTTAGTAGGGTTTGACGCTAGTGTTGCTAAAGCCCTGTTGGGACCCCATCCTAAAAGAGAAAAGCACTTCTTAAACGGCAGCCAGTCAGCACAAGGGAGATTAGGAGTGAAAAGAGAGACCGGGGAGGAGGTGTTATCGCTGCGCACACTTGACTAGCGGTCTGAGCCACCCAGATTACTGTTATTACTGATTTTAAACAAGCATGTGCCACAATACACTACATAAACCCCACTGTTTAAAGCTAGTTTCACATCTGGAACCAAACATTATGATCCTAAAGTTTGATCATATCCAGGTTTTACACAGGTGTTATCTCAGAGAATCTCACACAACCTGACTGGTCTGGGTGGCATAATGGTAGCCAGGCTAACGCCACCTAGTGCTTTCATTTCACTCCAGCACTCCAGTGAAATATACATCAGGCTAGCATAATGGTACTTTATTGCACAATTTCAGTTTTGTATACGGCCATTGGATCATTATATTGGAGCGTGTGGTACAAAAACGTCACACGTTGGCTGGTAGCTTAGTTCTGGAGTGAGTTCAAGTTTGGGTTTGGATGTATATGTGGGAAGCTACAGTGGCTCTGAAGGGTAGCACAAATTTTAAACACAGGCCCAAAAATGTAAACTTTAAAAGCTAATAATAATAACACACAAATATGTAAAAAAGCAGATGATTGAAAAGATTCTCACAATCTCACGATTTTCAGAGATTTTCATGCGTATTTTTGAATTTGGGTGTATATTTTTGGATTTGGGTCCATGCTTTTGAATTTGTGTTTGTGTTTTTTTGCTTAGTGAACTTAACAGAACACTGAAAGTTTTTCTCATAAAAGTAAAATTTTATTCTCGAAAAGCTTAAGGTTTATTCTCGGAAAAAATACAACTTTTTTTGGATGGTTAATCTTATAAAAATATAAACTTTTTTCTTGTGCAATTACAACTTTTAAATGCTTCAGAATTATAAAGTTATGAGTTTAATCTCAAAATGTTAATTCTTACTAGTTCTCTAGTGTTATTTTTTTACTCGTCCCTTACCTATTATTCATCAATTCTACTCTATTGCACCTCTGCATTCCCAAGTCTATAAGCCTGAGAAATTCCTTCCTTTAACCCCAGTGGAAATAAACCAAAGTGGCATTAGCTCCTAGTTGTGGGCTCAGCGTCATTTGTATGGATTTAATCAAAATTCCCCAGAGGGAGCAAGGCCACAAAACCTTATCCACTTTTTTGTGCATTGCTGGCATCTTACAAATCTGTCAGGAGAAACGGCCAGGCCCTCGCTGGAAGGTCCCTAAAGGACACACAGACAAAGCCCCCAGTTGTTTTAGACAGCAGTCATTTGAGGTCCAGCTTCTACATCCCTGTATCTGTTATTTCTTTGATATAATCTCAAAGAAATACTGTTTTGACAGCAAAGAATCGTTTTACAGTAAATTCCTGTGAAGCCTTTTAAATAAGGACAAGCGAGTGGAAACAGAGGCTATATTGTTTATTTATGGATGTTCTGGTGAAGCCGCGGGTGCTTCCACAGACTAATAACTTCCCACCCAGCCCCAGTTAGTCCATTAGGCAGTGGCACCTATTTAAAAGCATCCAGACAGGCAGCATTTGGCTATAATTCAGGAGTGACAGAGCTGATCTATTAAGATGTACAACACAAGAGACCTACAGAAGGATGGCAAGGTCAGGAGAGGAAAAACCAAAAGCTTTACATCAGGTGGCTGCTGCTTGACATCCAAATCAGCTTTTCAAAAATCACTCAGCAAGATTAAAACGGCCCAGAATGAAGGTTGGTGGTCCAGCAGCGCTGTGTGGAAGACATCAAATTAAGGTGCGCCTGACTGTTGAAATAATACAGTGCATCTTGCTGAAATTACATTGTTGTAATGTTCTATTTTCTATTTCCCAGATTTTAAGTTTGTTTGTGAAAAATGATTCAATGTGTACGTCATTTACTGAGCATTTACTGCTGAAGAAAAAACATCATTGCATCTTTGAGGTAAATATTTCATAAGGCGTTTTATGTTAAGTGTTTTTAGTTCTTGTTTATTTCAGCATATTAATGTGTCACTGCATTGCCTTTATTTGAACAAATGTTATGTTTATGACGAGGCTAGTTTACAAAAAGTTATGCAGTAAAACATTTGAGCCATAATCATATAAAATTATGAAGTTGGGTGATCATAAAAAAGTCTGATTTATAAATTAGGGGTTTAATGAAATGTTCAGTAATGAAATAAAATGTATGAATAAACTAAAAAAAAAAAAAAAAAGCTACATTACATCCAGAAAACTTACACATATATACACATACTTCTTTTCCCTTCACTCCAAACTTGCTGGGTGAACAATATTGGTCTAAAAAGAAAAGCAGAAGACATTTATTGTAGCTGGTGAGACTGTGTGTGACACTCACTGAAGTGTGCCTGCTCTACCTGACACATTAGGACATTATCTGTTATTTTCCGGGCATGCTCAAGTGTTACAGGATAAGTGGTACCAAATGACGGGTGGATTTGAGGCTTCAGAGTTGGGAGCCTTACCATTTTCAGAGGAATTTGATGTGCCCAACCTGCACAGAAACTGATGACATGTGCTGAAGAAGAAATGAGTATCTGATGAGTGGGCAAGCACCTGATCGCCTGTTTCTTACTTTGTATGATATAAGTAAATGGAAAAAAATATTGCCCTTCACTGATATTTAAGTGTCAATAGGTTATCACATCATTGCAAACAAGAGATAACTTTTAGAAGTAACTACACCCAATACTGATTCCTGCATGCCCGAGAAAGCCTACCACTGAGGCTTGGATACTCAGAAAATACCTGTTTTCACCTACCCCCTATCACCACTCACAAGCTCAGTTATGATGGCTATAGATTACACTGAATGAGCCACTTGCTGGTGAAAGGCACTGAACTGGACATGACTCAATTACTAGACCATTTTAGGTCAATACTGTGGTTTACAATTAACAAAATGCACAAGTATTATCTACATGTTGTTCAGAATTTAAAGTACTGAAGTATATTTAAAAGGGTTACAGTATTACTAGATCAGAATTTTTTTTTTTCAGTAGCTTAAATTTCAGACTCCATGACTAGTTGTAAAAATAATGATAATAATAATACAGCAAATTATCAGTTTGGATTCTCTGGTCTGAAATTTTTGTCTGGATTTGCTGGGTTGTATTTAAAAAAATAATAATAATAATATAACTTCTAAATTGTTAATTATTTTGAGCTCCTAATCTTGTGTTTCTTTATCATCTTTTTCAAGCTGTCTTTTTATTGTTTATTAAAGGAGACCTATTATGTCAAATTCACTTTTCTAAGTTTTTAACCTTGTTATGATGGCCTACCTTCACCATTAGTTCACTCAAAGTTGTATTTGATTTGATTCATTCATGTTGAAGTAATCTGTATTGTTCTTCAGCTGCTGCTCAAGTGCTCAGAAATCCTCATTCTCACCTCCCACCTATCCCCTCCCACTTGTCTGTATTTACTGGTTATAATTCAAAAGATTAATACTCAAAGTGAAGCGTATACAGTATGGTTCAATACTGTCCCATATCCACTTTTAAACAATAAAAAATATTTTTTTTAAAAATCTGTTACAGTTACATTTTAAAGTGAAGAGGCGGGGCTTATCAGTTCTGCAGTTTTGAACAGGAAGTCAGTAGAGCTGTTGTAGAGTTGTTTCAGATCAACTTTGTGTTTTACAATGAACAAAAGGTAATTACTGATCTGCATTTGTTATAGTTTCTTACTAAATATTAAAAAACACACACACACACACACAATAGGTCCCCTTTAAGGCATGTTTGAGAGATGTTCTATCCTCCTGCAACAGAGGTTGAAGGGCTCCGGAAACTCTTGTTTTCATATGCCCTAGCTCTGTATTCGCAATTATTAGAAAAAGTTAAGACTTTGAGAGACATGTATGGTTCAAATACCTGAAAAAGGTATCATGACATTTCAGTGGATATGTTTTTGAAGTTGCTGTAGTTTGTTCATTTTGGAGAAACTATAGCAAAGAACTACAATATATCGAAAAATAAAAAAGAGAATGATTTGTCAAATATTCAAATGACTTATGGTATTCACATATTCAAACATTGACATATGCTGCAATAGACTCAAAAAGAGGCAACATAATACATCCTAGTCATGGCCCATGGTGATGGATGAGTCAGTGTATCCCAGAGCGAAGCAGACGTTCCACAACATTGACAGAGAGAGACGTAGATGGGCGTTTGGTCTACGAGAGAGAGAATGATTTCTGTGTGTGTGTGAATTAGACAAAGCGTGTGCTGTGTGCGGGGCGGGATGGTCGCTGTCCAGCCAAGTAGAGCGGACGGTGACAGTGATGGAGAGATCCAACACAGGGGGAGTGGGTGGAGGGGTGGTGAGGAGGACAACTTAGTGCAGTCAGTGCTTGATGACTGAGGAAAAACACTGGGGAGATGGTGTCAACACAGAGAAGGGTCAGACTGGACCAAAACAAAGATAGATTCCATTACTCTAGAGAAAGAGTTGGTTTTGTTGTTCGGTCGGAGTACAAGTGCAGCCAAAAGTTCAACCTCTGGAAAATATGAGTGCTGTTGCAAAAGAAAAGAAGATCTGATTGAACATGTCAGCAGACACACCACTGGACAGGCCCAAAAGGGTACTTCCATCAAACTATGTGTCACAATGTCTTCCAGTGATACGACTGTGAGATATGTGCAAAGGCTGAGCCGATAATATATCTAAATTGCTTAGAATTTTCATGACGGATCAAGTAAAAACTTACAATAACATACAGCGCAAGATATTTTCTTTTACCAAAAACTGTACAAACTCTATTCTCGTTTGAAGTACCGTAAATTGTGAGAGCAGGAAAAATGTTAATGTTTTCTTCCATTTGCAGGAAAAACCTAAAGGCAGATGAATATTTCAGAGAAGAAACTCTAGAATTCCTTTGAAAACCTTCTTTACTTTTCCTCAGTTTAAAAGAGAACTTACAGCTGCAGCTCAGTGTAAAAATGTGTATGCTCCGACACATGACTGTGTGCAAGCTTCGCTATTAGGGCTGGGACGAGATCCCGTGCCACGAGATCAACCTGTCACGGTACTGTGCGCACAAATACAGGACTATCTTGCGAGATTTTTCCTTATAGGTTGTTATAAATGGTCATGTTTAGTAGTTTTGAGCAGCTGTAGTAGTCTTCTCCACAAAGAGACTTGTAGCGGACAGAAAAACTGTCCAAATTCTGTACTAGTTTTTATTTCATAATGATAGGACCAATATTGACAGAGATAATTAGTCCTAAACATTGTAAAGTGTGAAAAATACATTAACAGTCAAATATATGCGCATCGTGAGAACAGCGCAGTGTTTTTATGGAACAGTCTAGATGAAAAAATGTAAACTTCAATATGTCTTCAATCATTTAAATAGAAGGTGAAGTACTCTCTGTTGCAAAAATATGACAAGGCTTAGTCATTGCTGTTGTTTGCCGTTAACTATTATAATATGAATTGTTTATATTATCTGTATCAAACTATCTGTATCAAACTGTATTTCTCTGTCACCCGATCTCACAAGAAAGCGTACATTTACCACGACATTACACAATATGTAAATTAGGTATGATTAACACGAGTTTACGGCCGTCCTGCGTAATTATAGTACGCGTCACAGTCCCCTATTCATTTCAATGGTGGTTGTTAAGACGTGTTCTTATTTATGAATTTTAACCAAATCCTGATTCTAATCTTAACCTGCCCCAAGCCCCAGACCTAATCTTACCAATTGTAGTAACTTATGCCTGAATTTACCCGTTTCACCTGAAGAAAACGTCCCCACGTGGCTGCAACCAAAACTCGTGTTTTTTTAACGCTGTGAAATCTCGTGTCATTTTTACGCTTTTTCATATCGTGCTAAATGCACGTAACATAAGTACTAAAAATAGCTTCAAACTCGTGGTCAAAATACGCTGTTTTTGTGTATTGGTAAAAGTAGCCATCTAGTGAGACTGTGTTGAGCTGTAAGTAGCTGTGTGTCACTTTAAATAGTCGGAACTGTGAAGATTTCTTGAAAAAAAGGGGGCAGATATTACAAGTTTTTAATTTCTTTCTGCTCCTTTTCATTAAAAGACTTAATGTTAACAAAGTCTAAACATTGTTTTTTATGTTTGCTATAATGAATGAAATAAACTAAATACATGAAATGACATTTTTCACATAGTTTAAATAGATCCAGTCAGAGATATTTTGGCCAATGTCAGGGGTTCTTAACCTTTTTCACCTCAAGGCCCGAATATTCATGTAGAAAGTAACCTGGGGCCCAATCTCATATTAAATGTATTGTATTTTACTCATTTGTGGCCTAAAGGAGGTGCTCGTGGCCCAACTTTGGGCCCCGGCCCTATGGTTAAGAATCACTGGCCTATGTCATCAATAACCATGTAAAAAGTGCAAAAGTCTTGCTCCATCTCTGTCTGGTCCCTGTCAGCAGCACTGCAGAGGCAGAAAAGGGGCGGCGCTTGAGCTACACACAGGAGCAGATCAATTTCAGTCACATGATTCAACTCATATCATTTAAAAAATGAGAATACAAGGTGATAGACATAGAAAGGTGTAGCTAAACTAAATAAATATTAAACTAACAATAATAAATAATACAAATACATTTTTCAAAATCTTGTCTCGTTCGCATCTTGTGGACCCAGTCTTGTAGATCGTCTCGTCTCATGAAAATTTCCTATACGTTACTATACAGTTTCTGTGTTTTTTTCAGTTTTTTTTGTAAATTTATTGTAGTTACAAATTATGCAAAGTAGTCCTTATGTTTCATACTATCACCAACATTACACCTTGTGCTTTCAGATCACAATAAACCTCTTATGACCTCGCATACTTCACAGTAAAACAATGTGACGAACAGAAGTAGTGCTAAACATCTTTTCACACAACACCGTGTCTACAGTCTCCAACAGCATAATTAAAAACACATTACTTTGCTTTAGTTAAAGTGTTATTTATCCCTAATGAGCAGTTCACAAATCATGCTTCCTCTTGGACTGAATATTGGTCTTGTGGTGGGGCAGAGTTATAGCAGGACGACAGCTGTATTTCATAACAACCTGATCGCATACGGAACTATAACACTGATTTAAATCCCTGTGTGAGCAGCCAATGAACACACGCGCCGCCTGTATCACTTTATCACACATCGTATCCATCTCCCACAACAGAACAGGCTGCAGAATAAGCACTATTGCAGCTAAGTGGTGCTAAAGTTAAAAAGATGTTGATTTGTTGCACGGCTGGCAGTTTGTGTCAGTAGGAGCAATAATGAATGAAAACGGTTTCAAATGGGAGATTAAGAGAGACGGGGAACTCATAAAGTTGCTGGGAAAAAGTTGAGCCTCAACACAGAGACAAAATGGTGAAATTGTCAAACTGGAGGCAAAGAGGGAGGAGGCAAGAGGCAAGCCGTGAATGCAAATGAGAATGGTGAGTGTCACGGAAATGATTGCTGCTGCTATTACAATTATCATTAGCATGTGTTGTGTTGGCAATAAGTAGTCTCATTATGGCAGATCCTATCACCCTGCTAATTGTGGAGGATGCAGTGTTTGAGAGAGCGGGGGGCCTGCTTACAACAGAGAGGCTCCTCTGCCAGGATTAGACTGACAAATACAGAAGAGAGATCATCAAGAGGATTTGAAAGGCTTGGTTTATATTCTTTAATAATTATATGTACAAATAAGAGATTAAATGAGTTATTCATTTAGCATTTATTTTTACTTAATTAGTACATCATTAGATTACATTGAAGTAATGATGATGTGGTTATTTTCTGTTGAAAGTGTTTACTGTCTACAGGTTAAACGGGTTGATAAAAAGCTATTCTTGGACTGATTGTGTACTTGATTAAGTTAAAAAAAAAAAAAAAAAAGAAAGAAAAAAAAAAAAAAAAAAGAAAGATTAGAAGAAGTATTTCTTTTTGCTGAAAAAGAAGCAAGAAAAGCATCCAACATAAAAGAGACTTATGTGCTTCTGGCTCTGTGCACAGTTGGCTTATTTATTTTCAAAATTGCTAACTTCCTGCTGGCATGTTTCTGTTTAATTCATTTCTATGGGGTTTCTCTGCCACTTTAAGATCGGCAGGTGAACAGTGAGATTTCTCTGAAAACATAATAAATACTTTACAAATAAGGAGAATATTTCACCCAAGAACCAAATTGTTAACCTGGCTCACGCCAGATGGATCTGTGTTGAACGATTTGAGTTCTTCCATAGTATCCATCTGGAACTTGACTCGCTGAAAGCGTTCGAGAAAAAGTTTTAGTGAAATACTTCGAGCTGATGGGTGTGGGGCCTACCTTTTTTTTTCTTAGCCAATCACAGTAACAACTCGTAATGGTGTATCCAATGTCCGGCTCTTCTTTCAAAAGAAATTACTCCGTATTTCTGCTAAAACCGCATCAAAAGCAGCAGAAACACGTACATTCACGAGAGCAGCCCTCTTTGTTTAGCTTGAATGAGACTCGGCGGCGCCGCCGGAGCGCTAACAGCCGCTTAACACCGCCGAAACACCGCTGGTTCGGACTTCCAAACCAATCGGGCGGCTGGAAGGCCAGATGGTTTATCTTGTGTTTGTGAATTCACAAATATCGCCTAAATAACCATCTGGCTGGCCAGGTTACCAAAGAGTGTTTAAAAAAAGATGTGTTTGTCTGTCAATGCTAACACTTGACAATTTGAAAATAAACCAGCTTCTATGCACAGGGTCAATTCTGGATATTTAAATCCCAATTTTCTGTGTTGTCTGGTGACTTTTCGCTACCCTTTGCATTACATCACCCTTTGAATAGAAGTTTACAATGTGACGAGCAAAAATATTTGTATTTTGTGTCAAAAAAAAGCAACTATGGCTTCTGAAAGTAGTGAAAACAGCTTCAAAATGAATGAGTATTGCGCGACTCTTCTAGGTCTGTTTGTTGGTTTTGAGGAGAGCAGAAAGAAAGAAAGAAAGAAAGAAAGAAAGAAAGAAAGAAAGAAAGAAAGAAAGAAAGAAAGAAAGAAAGAAAGAAAGAAAGAAAGAAAAAGAATTGGACATAGCACCTTTAAATGAGAAGCAGAGACAAGTAAAACTTGGTCAAATGTGTTAAATGTAGAACTGAACCAAATCAAAACAACTCAAACAAATCCCACAGAAAGTTTAAGTCTGAACATTTCTCACAGTGTGTAGTTGAAGGAAAGCGTCGGGCCCCTGACTGCTCTCTTCATCATGTGACAGTGCTGTCATGGAGAGAACGACACCTTTTCTCATGCACATTCCCCTTCACTTCAGGCCTATCAATCTTCTGTGTGCGCAAAGTTTTGACTCTGCAACAGTCTGTTTGGCACTCGCAATCAATCAAGCTAACGATGCCATGAGTTATAGTTCACAGAGGCATATCAAAATCACAAAGCACATGAGTGGAAATTTACAATGAAATAAGCAACTAATGCGGGGAATCAGCATTTCAGACACGTACGGTAGTTTTTTTCTGACTACGACTTGTCATTATATTTTCCTTTAAAATACATCAAATACTTACTTTTCTGGCTAATATGAATACAAACAAAATAGAGTGCAGCTTCTGATCAGGTAGAATTATTTGTTTATTGGAGAATAACCATTACAACCAATCATAAAATATTTAGAAGCAATGTTTATTTTGTTTTTGAAAAAGCGAAATAAAATCGAATTGAAAATCAAGATCAATAAATATGAGGATAAAATCGTGAGTAGATTTTTTTTCTCAGCTTGCCCAGTCTAGACTAGAGTAGTTCCCAACCATTTTTGGTCTTGAGTACTCTAAGCATTATTATATACAATAATTAATTTAATTTGATTTAATTGAATTTACCTTTATTTAATGTGACAATATATATTTACTGTTTTAGCCTATTCAAAATGTGCCAAGCTGTAAAAGGACATAAATCTGTTAATGCATTTATCTGATTGGTTAATCTGCTTGTCAGTCATGCACAAAAAACATATCAATATAAACCAAACTATCTTCCTAAATTTGCCTAGAAAAAACAGTATTAATCAGTAGATGAACAGAGTAATGTGTACAGCTGTGAAAAGATTACATGGAAATAGTGGATGTTGAATTTGCTTCGATGATTTTCATAGCTTTCCTCTACTGGTAATCTTAATGTGTGTTATTATGGGGGTCAAAATATTAAAAGTCTTTTGAAGATCATATGTCCATTTTCTCTCACACAGTCAAGGCATTTTAAATAATTTCTGACAATTCTTTGAGTAGTCTACCCCCTTGTAACATGAGCAAATAGTGCTCCACACGAAGAGTTCAGATGTCACTACGAGTCGTGGAATGGTGCAGCGGGAGATGAGCTCAAGTGTTAGAAAGCATGGGAGTGTGGGCAGGTGTTAGAACAAAGTACAGCTCTGCTCTCACTGTTTGCTTTGTGCCATGTGCGGTGATGAACTGAGTAGGCTGTTGTCTCCCTGTGCAGGAACCAACTCAAAATCAGAGATGGTGCACCTTCAAAATGGGCACTAGTGCGGTCATCACAGGTCATCAGCCTCATCAGTGCAACCTGTAATTACTCAAATCATGCTGGTGTTTTATGATTTTCTCATCCAAAACACACATGATGTTGAATTTTGTTTTATTCACACATGCTTAACTCACACTGACTGCTTTCCAAAAAACACTTGTCATAAAGTGGTAACACAAGTGCTACCCCTTTTTTTTCACTCCACACACCTTCACTAAAGTCATGTTGATATTTTTACTCATAGATTTGCCTGATTTTGAAGCTAATATTTTAACCTGGGCTAAACATTTTGGAGAGACTACTACAACTACAGCAAAAAAGATGATAGTTCAAATTGTTTTCTAGCGTGAAGTACTTCAGCTCAGCCTAACAAAGGCTTGGAAGACTCCTCAGAGATGAATGAACTAAAACAAAATAACCATATTCTAACAAAAGTTATAAGATAAAATAATCCAGTGGAATCCAATGTGGAAATTCCAGTGTTGCAATGCACAGTTCAAGAACAGCACAGAAATAGAAGCATCCGAGATACAAGATAATAATTATAAAACATTTTTAGCAAACTATAAATATAAAGTTATAATATTCTAAAATGTGTAAAATGAGACCTTTAAGTGACTTGTAGTTGAAAAGATTATGTTTTTGACTCTATGTGACAAAGTGTTGCTTACGTTTAAATCAGTTTTTACCACAAAAAACGTGTTCTAAATCTAAAACACTTCTTTCTAGCTTCAGAGTCAATTCATAGGAATAATTGGCTTGTTTTATCATTTTACCTGAACGCATTTAAGATTCGAACAATGAAAAAATATTCTGTTATTAAAACATAAAGAACAATCACAATTGGATATTGTTCTCAAAAGCTAAAGTAAAAGCTGAAATTCCCAATTACTGTTCTCCACAGTATTTATAATTCTCAAAACAAAACAAAAAACTGTATTGTAAAAAAGGTTTGCAAGAGAAAAAAATCACAATCTAAACACTGCCTTCATCTCATTAGGAAACATTTTGTACAATAGAAACTTGTAAGGAAGGAGCTTTGTGAGTCCTCGTGCTACTGCTGTAGTCGACTGAAGAAAGTCTAGGTAAAGAATAAGAGACATGTCCCATCGACTGTTTAATGGACTAAAAAGAGGGCTGGGCAAAAGTTCAGCAATAAAAAAGTACTACATTAGTTTGACCCAATCTGTGCTTGAAAAAAATATAAAAAATAAAAACTATGGAGTTCAAGCAAAAACAGCAATTTATAGAAAAATAATAGGAAACAGTGTATTTATTTCTCAAAGGGTATTTAGACCAATCATTTGGTTAAAAAAAATCTTCATCTGATTCACTTCTATAAATACTTATAAATACTTGATCGACTAAAAACATTTTGGTCGACTCCATCGACCGGACACAATCTAGAGGCTTCTTCACTTTTGCGTCCAAATAAGTAACTCTAAAGCTGTAGTTATTGGCTCTTGCATATGTCAGTCACACCGATCTGAGCGGGAGATATGACTACACAACTTTGTTAAATATGGGGGAAGCATGTATTCACCGCTGACCAGGCTAACCAAAAGCTGCTGCGTTCGTGTTTGAGACCCACAGGACAACACTTCTCCTGATGCAATATCTGGGCTGCACATCACACAACAGCCAGCCTAATGAAAGTCCAGCAAGTAATTGTGGAACTAAAGCCCCTCCATTTCTCATTTTCCTCCTTCCAATCTAACCGCAATCAAGTAAATCTCAGGCGGCAAAGGGCGGGTGTGCACCAGGAAATACGGCGCCCCTTCTAATTAAGTCTTCAGGTTCTCACACACTTTTATTGTGCTGCTTGGACCGCACAGAGCCAGCAGTGATAATTAAAGCCAACTTCTCTTCTATGAATGTGTTTTACCCCATGATTTAATTACCATTATTAATCAGAGACAAGATGCTGGTTTGGAAAAAAAAAGAGAGAGAGAGAAAGCAGTGGATCAGAGGGTTGTTCTTGTTGCCCCAGCAGCAGTAATATTGTAAGGATAATGATGCATTATGAGATATAGCCACAAGATAAACCATATGTGTGTTTCTATTCAGAGGAAAGACAGAAGAGGTCGGTGGTGATGCGTTCAGTGGATTCTAGTAATTATTTCTTTGAGGTAAAAGGTGACACACAGTTAACAGTGCCCACTGATGACTCTAACTTATGAATCAAATCATAACTTTGACCTGTTTCAAACCCAGGAAAAATGCCTTGGAGGGAAAAAAAAAAAAAGATAATCAAACTAGGGGATATTGGCAAAATAATAATAATAATAATAATATAATAATAATAATAATAATAATAATAATAATAATAATAATAATAAATAATAATAATAATAAAATAATAATAATTTTGAAATTATTTTGTTCCTGAAACAATAAAATACAGAATAAGTAGTTTTACTTGGTTATTATTTTTTTGAAGTAACATTACAATTACTTTGGCTTTTCTTTTGTGTTTTTAAAATGTATATTTGCATCTCAAAACAATTTATGCTTTAAAAGTTTGAATACATTATGAACGGACAAAATAATAATAATCAATTGTTTTTAATGCCATGTTTTTACAGATTTTTATTAAGAGAAGGTTTTATTGTTTGAGAATAAAATCAAGGTTTTGCTATTAGCTGATAGGGTCCATTAATAATGCAATTTCAAATGGATTGCAATGAATTATGCAGCCTTAATTTGCAGCATCACTTTTTTATTGATTTTTGCTTTTTTTTTGCTTTTTGTAAATTAAGTGTAAACAACATACTATCTTTATTTTATATATCTTGAAAACAGTGTTTACAATATCATCTATAATTTGAAATCGACTCTGTTTACGTACAACTATGGAAATTTGGCCAAAAACCTGCCCGTTTCTGAGTACATTTGTTATCAATTTCAATTGTAAAATAGTTCCATATTGTTGTGCGATTGGCTGCACTAACAGTTGTAAGCCTAATGTAGTTTTTAATTGTAAACAGAAGACACCAGTGGGTGGCAGCAGTAAATCGAGAGAAGTGGAATCTCTTTAAGTTTTCAAGGATTTGCAGTGAACACTTTATACAAGGTAAGTCAATTCTAATGTGAATAATCACTGTGTTTGGACAAAAGTCGCAACGTACAACCTGTATTATGAGTGGCTATACTAGCCACGTGATGCATAGCCAAGTTACTGGAAACTAGACTCTTGTATGCTATGTTATGTATTTTGTCCTTCAATGGTTACGTGAGCATGCCTGTAAGGGGTTATTGCGTTATCACTTTGCCATGAAATATTTCAAAAATCAAATCAAATCACATTTTAGCTATAAAGCGCTTTTCTTACAATGTAGCACAAAGTGCTCTGCAGTGCCTTAAAAACAATCTTGAATGCCAGTAAACCCACTCACCCCTCAAACACCACATACACACACATGCAACCACACACAACCATGTACTGTAGAATGTAGTGATGCCATCTGAAAACCAGCAATTGGCCATCTAGACTGCATATAACAGATGGGCAGAGCATTTTTCCATAAAAATGGATGATAATATTCAAAATTATCAGTATTTAAAAGTGATTCTGGTACTGACACATTACTGTTGATGAAAAAAACTGTAAAACTATCATTACTGTACTATGATACTTGGCATCTATGGTATGTCACTGAACCTATGCCATGCTATGCTTGAGCATAAAAAATAAAAAAAACTATATGCTGTATGCTACGTATGCTATGCATGCATGCTATGCCATGCCATCCATGCCATACCATACCATACCATACCATACTATACTATACTATACTATGTGAACAAGACTATAATTTGAATTTCTGGGCTTGGACTATCTGTGGGGCACTTCCATTTATTTATTTATTTTATTTTATAGGACAATAGATGGCACTATAGCAGGTTTAAAGACAGAAATGTCATATTACTTTTTCTTTTTTTTTTTTTTTTTAGCATTTTACACTTATATTTTAATAGCCTACTTGTGTAGCTTAGCTGTGAGACTGTTCTCACAACAGAAGTAGCCTATTGGTTAGATGTGTGCCAGGTGGATTTAACATGGCACTGATTTGTGTTTATGCTCCTAATAATTTTGACAAAGATTTCTGTGACAGTCTGAAATCTATCTTGCTAGAGCTCCCTGAATATCAGTTTCTCATAGAGAGAGAAGGCAATGATCAGAAGCTGGCATCCAATGCTCTGCAAAAGAATTTTATTTAATTGATAGCTGGTGCTTTATGAACCTTTCTGCTAAGAAATTTTCTACATTGCTACATTTTTCAATATTATCCATTTACAGACAGCTGCAATGACTATTATTTCTCTCTCTTTCTAAAAAGAGATAAACCAGCAACAGAATGCAGCTTTTACAGACCTAGTCTTAGGTTCACAATATCTCATTCCTCACGTCAGGGCCCATTGTCACATTTTCTTTACTGTTTATCTAGAACCTATTGCACAACGAATTTGGCAATCCAGAAAACTGTCTGTAAATGTGGGACAAAGCACTCATCACACATCTCTTTATGCAGATGACATTTTGAAATATACAAGCAACTTAGAAGTGTCTATATACCACAGAAACTACATTTCCTACTTTTCCTTAAGCAGCCTAATTGAGACTGGTTGTATGATGGCTTATTAATGTTGAGGGACCTAAGTTCTGACTGTATTTGGTGTGTTTAACTTTTTACCCTGTTGAAGGACAGCATTCGGCCAGGGAATGCACAGCCTATTTTCAACAAGTTGGCTTGTAATGAGAGATCAGAGCCATAGTTTTATCATAGGCAATAAAACATGAGAAGTGTGTCTGTTAATAAGACCACTGGAGGTTTGTCACGAAGGGGTGAAAGGCGTGGGCTCCCAGGATCAAAGACAAGTCTGCCCAGAGTGAAGTGGTTAGAAGAGGAGAGGGCGACTGTGGAAGAATGCTCAAACCGCACATATGAGAGTTTTTTTTCCCGGCATGTTAAGTGTCATGTGTAGAATGTTCAACATATCGGTAACTCAATTGTGTGCATGTAAGATGTCAAGCTTTAGCGTTAGCATATAATAATAGACACAAACACATTGTTTTATAAGCACACTTTGGTGCATTTTCCTAATTTGTGAAGGTTGTCTGTGAAAATCAATCACAACTCACTGCTCACTGAATGATCTTGCAGTATTGATTCATTTAAGACTGATGTAATGAAATCTTCATAGAAATGAATTGAACAGGAAATGAATATGTCGATGTTGGTATTTTCAAAAATAAACAAGCCAGCTGACTTCTGTGCACAGAGTGAATTAATATACTATAGAGGGAGTGACGGTCGACAACGCTTTCCATTTCATTCAAAACTAAATCTTAATACTACACACCCTGAAGAAGGCTTGGGAAGCCGACACGCGTCGGTGTGTTTTTAATGTGTTCAGCCCAATGAAATGGTTGGTTATGAGGATACCAGAAGCTCTCTGTCTATGCTGTTTTTTAAATCTTAATACTATTTAATTTCTTCAGGAAGTCCTAATTTTCAAGGACAAAAGAAAGGTATGAACAATGTACTATGTCTTTTTCTTTCATCTAACAATCATTACAATAGCCTTGTGATTTTAGGCAATAACTGCATCAAATGAAGCCTTTTTGCATCAAGAGGCTGAGCCAGTATCTCTTCCTCTTTATGTGGATACTTTTGAGAGGTCAGGAGTGAAGACACGACTGAGGAGCAGCTGCACTCTACAGTGACAGGAACATTCCCAATTTACTTTGATTGGCCAGCTTTATGTGAACCAAGGAGAGAATTCCCATGGGTTCTAATGCATTTTAAACCTCTCAAAGACTCATCCTATGGTCACAAATGAAAGAGCTTCTCTCATTTTCAAAATATAGAAGGTGTGCTGCATTTATCAAATGTAGCTACGCTTTTCAACAGTATTCAAGATTATAGTAAACAAATATCACCAAAGAAACATGTTTTTATCATGCATATTTCAATAATCATGCATAAAATATAATCCTACATTGGAAACGTATAGAGAATTTATGCCTCTGTGACTTTCTACATTTGAAAACTTAAAAAAGTGACGTAAAAATGATCTTCAAATTACTGAATAAATATTACCAGTTTAAAAATAAACTTAATTTGAAACTGCTCATTGCATGCTTTGCTTGCATTATACATATAAAGAAACAAATAATTAAATGTGACAAGTGCGATGTTCATTCACAGCCTTCTAACATTAAAAAAATGTGTTTTTTCAACATTGTTATGAGTCTGTGTGGATTTAACTTCACTAAAAAGACTGACTCCTGTGCCCACATGGAGCTGGAGACCGAGACCTGTTCTTGTCTCCTAAGTGCACGTTAGTGGAAACACCGTGTAACGCCCACAAACAAGACACAACAAGACAAAAATACTGCTCTGTAATAAATACTACAAAAAAAATGAAATTAAAGGGAAACAGATCCAAGGTTCCTTATAATAGTGCTGCTTTTCAGCATAAACAGCATCTCCCTCATTTGGAAAACTTTATGCAGTCATGTGTCATTTTGCAATGATTTATGAATCAAGTCAAGACACGCCTGCAAAGTCAAGCACATATGGGTCAGAATTATAAAAAGACCAAAATGAAGCTGCTTTTTATGTTGAAGACAGCTTTGAATGTTATTTCTGTTCAATCCATTTAAGGGACTAAAATTATTACTCTAAGTAAAAGTTGTGGTAGTTTTTCCAGAAGAATACTTTACCAAAGAACCAGATTGTTTTCATAAAGGGACCTGTCGCTTAGCAATTTCAAAATCAACAACTCAACTGACTGTTCCATGCGCAGACCGGAAAAGTCCGTTTTTCTTATTAATAACTTGGACTTTGATAAGAAATAGGCAATTTCACACATTTTCAGTTTGGTAAATTAGATAAATTATAAATCAGTTACCTTTTTGCATAAACTATATTAAAACAATATTCTTCTCAACTGCCTTCCAGCCACTTAGAATACTGTTAGGTCACATGCCCACAAAACTACAGTTTTGAACTCTGTGTTTTGCTACCACCTACTGTTTAAAATTGATTTTTACTTCACTTGGATTGTATTCAATTGTTTCGAAAAGCTCAGTTTTGTTCATAACTTGCAGTTTGTTAGATTTTCTTTTTTTATTTTTTGTTTATTTATTTATTATTTATTATTATTTTTGTTTGGTGTTTCAAGTTGATGAAGTGTATTTGAGAAGACCAAATACTCTTATCTTTGTCTTGATATGCCTCTTTTTCTCATCACTTACAGTGTTGGGTGTAACTTATACTGTAATTAGATACAATTTTTGAGTAACTAGTGGTGTAACTTAGTTACTGGTGAAATAGGCTACTTAAAATTTAAATTAAATTACCCTACAATTACTAACAAAATACTCTTAGTTACTTTTAAGTAAAAATAAAATCTACAAAAGATTCAGAGACATAGATTGCCAGCTGGAACAAGGCCCAGAATACATATAGATATATATTTTGACATACCTGCTTGTCAAAGCCTGATCCCATCAGATCTCAGAAGCTAAGCAAGAAAGGGCCTGGTTAGTACGATGGGAGACCACTGGAATAGGTGCCACAGTGGGACAGGAGTAGATTGTCCTTGTGTCCTTGGGCAAGACACTTAACCCACACTGCCTCAGTGTCTGCGTACACTGGGTGAGTGGATCCCTGACTGACTTTGTTGTAAGGTGGAAAAGCGCTATATAAATAGAGACCATTTACCATTTTTAATGTTGAATTTGAGCTGATTTAAGAAACTCGTTTGTTTTTTGCCTTTGTTGAAATGTCAATAATAAAAGTTAAATCCCACTTTTGATCGATATTTGCAATAATAAACACAAAGTAATCCTAAAGTAATGTTACTAAGTTACTTTCTGAGCAGTAATTAAGTAGTGTAACTACATTTATAAAAAACGTTGATACTTTTTCCCCAACACTGCTGCTCTACACTTTCTGTCTCTATCTCTGTGTCTATATTTCTGTCTCTATTATATTTATATAGGTCAGTGATTTATACCTCCTGCTCTCTTTCTCTCCACCTTTGCCCGTCTGTCTGTCTTTGCCTCATGGATGTTCTAATTATACTTCCATGCTTTGCCTGAGCTATGATTGGCCGCCATAGCCATTAAAATTAAATAATAATGTCTATGATTGGCCGCTAGGTATCGCCATTACTTTTCTAGCTTGGTCACGTGACTATGCTGAAAGGGAACAGCATGGCGGACGTACATGTGCATCCGCAACGCAGGCTGCACCAAATGATAAGTTAACAGGGACGGTTTAAGCGTTGTATCCGTGAAAAGTCGGCTTGCCTGGGTGTGGATTTACCGCAGGGATGGACGGTGAGAGCGAACTCCAGTTTCCGTCTCTGCCTGCGGCCGAGGAGGAGCTTCTGGTCAGTGCTAACTGTGGCTCAAACATGTCTCTTACGATGTAACCGTGGTATTGCCTCTTCTGTGTCTGCGCTCAAAATCAACAACCACTGTCAATATGTAAAGCTTTGTATTCATGTTGAATACCTACACATTGAAAACATACATTAATGGTCTGTCACATGAGCTTGAAATCATCGGATTTGTTACACAACTACCCCGCTAAGCTAGCGGTGTTTTGAAGCTGTGCAACGTAGTACTGACTCAGAACGTGAAGCTGTCATGTATAAACTTTTGTCTTCATCTGTCTTTTGCAGGACTGGGCTTACCCAATGAGACGAGAAATGCAGGTTTGTGTGCTATAATTTTTTTTTTTTTTTTTTTTTTTTTTTTTTAGACTGCACTCCATGAAGAGGTGCACAAACTATGGCCCGGGAACTAATGGCGGCCCAGACCAGTTTTGCGGTCCTTCAGGCCTCCTGTTGAAATGGCCAAATGATCAACTGCAGTGCTTTTTTACATTTAAATTCTACTAACATTAAAATTCTTACATCGTGTTGTGATGCAAACCTTAGATTAGTGGTCCAATATTTTGATTCTGTGTTTTTATAAGTTGAGACCTGGTTCAATTCTGCGTTTGGCCAGGTTTGGTTGTGGTTTACATAGTTTGATTTTGAGTTAGCTGCTACCGACAGTTTAATTTTAGCTTAGCATAAGATTGGAAGAGCAATATTGTAAGGCTTTCGTTAACTAGGTAGTGGTTGACTAGTCAAATAATTTTTTTCTACTGTACATTGATAGTTGGAGAATATTTATAAACAGTGTAGCGATAAAAGTCTTTTGTTATTAAAGTTACTTTTTTTTTTAGTATTATTATTATTTTTCGATTGAAAACCATATGGTTTATTATCGACTAGTCATGATTACTTGAGTTTTGTTACAGCCATATAAAGCATTTTGTGTTTTTCAGTATGAAATGAAGAATAATCATCATATTGCTAAAAGGGTTAAGTTTACTGAGGCAACTGGCCTCATAGCAAGAAGGTCCTGGGTTCAACTCCCGGGCCGGCCGGGGCCTTTCTATGTGGAGTTTGCATGTTCTTCCCGTGTCTGCGTAGGTTTCCTCCGGGTACTCCGGTTTCCTCCTACAACTAAAAACATGTCCATTAATGCCTCCCCTGACCCTTCCCCCAGGGCTCCCCTGAAAAAGAGATTCTGAATCTCAGTGGGACTTCCCTGGTTAAATAAAGGTCAATTAAATTAAATTAAAAAAAAAAAAGTTTTGTGAGTGCCCAAATTTGATTAAGGTGATGGTGTGTTGTGCACTACCTGCCCACAGGCTTTGGCTTTCCAAAAAAAAAAAAAACTGCTGGCCCTTGGGAAGATAAAATAAGTAGTCTTTTTGTAGCCCTTTGCTTTGAATAACTGTCAGCATTGTAACCAGACTTGGCGAGAAAAAAACATTGGACCCTCTTTTCTAATTTATTAATGTTGTCTACAACTTTAGGAGATTTTACCAGGATTGTTTTTGGGTCCATATTCAGCTGCAATGAAAAGCAAGGTAAATGGATAAAACATTTTACAGTATTTGCTAGAAGTTTCTGTCTTTTGATATAAACCTAACAATGTATTATTATTTTGTAGCTACCAATTCTGGAAAGACACGGTGTCACTCACATTGTCTGCGTGCGTCAAGATATTGAAGCAAATTTTATCAAACCTAATTTTCCACGTACGTTTAGGTGAGCCAGTTTGTGTACTTAAGCTATTCAGTTATTACAGTATGAATGCGTGAAAATGTCTTTTTTTTTTACAGATATCTGGTGTTAGACATTGCAGACAAGCCAGTGGAGAACATAATAAGATTTTTCCCCATGGTGAGAATAAAAGTATTAAACTTAACTTACAGTATAATGACTTCTCCATTGGTCACTTGTATTCTTTTGTCAACAGACTAAAGAATTTATTGATAACTGTTTAGCATCTGGAGGTAAGAATCAAGTACTGGTCTTGGGTTTTTTTTGTTTTGTTTTTTGCTTTGGTCTATACGTTTCTAAATATTTTTATAATAGTTTTTATTTATTATTATTATTATTATCACCAGTGTTGTGTGTTGCACATTAGCATTGAAGCAAGTTTCTAGTTTGTGATTTTTGTTTTGTTCATTTACAAAGTTTTTTAAATATCACATCTATACCAAATCAGTAGTGATGTATTTTTCCAGTGAGCTCAGTAAGTATTTTATTACCCTGTGATTATGCAAGTTCTCCCACTTATAAATCATGAAGTGGTTTAAAAGTTCTGTTGTGCATTTCCACTGTGAGACAGAATCACATTGTATGATTTTTTTTTAGGAATTTTTATTGTAAAATACTGTGTCAAAGAAGTATTTGATCACTTAATTCAAACATCTCTACGACTGTTGCAAAAAACACCTCAGAGCATGATGCTTCCTCCCCCACGCTTCACTGTAATATTATTGGGTTGATACTTATCCTTCTTTTTCCTCCAAACCCAACAATTAGAGTTTAGACCAAAAAGTTCTCATCTGACCACATGCCATTCTTCCAGTCCTGCTCTGGGTCGTCTTAATGGTCCCCGGGCAGACTTCAGACTTGCCTGGACATGGGCTGATTTAAGCAGGGAACCTCGAAACTCGTGTAATGCATGAATTTAAACCATGATGTCTGAGTGTATTACTGATAGTAGTTCAGTGGTCCCAGCTCTCCTCAAGTCACTAACCAGCTGGGTTGATTCTTCACCTTTCCCAGCATCATTGATACCTTATGAGGTGAGATCTCAAGCTTCTATTTTGCTTGCTTCAAGCTGCTTGGTAATTGTCCTTTAACCCTTTTCAGCTTTATGAAGGTCTACAATTGAAGGTCTCCTGTCTTTTGGGGACTCTTATTGGCCCATGTTGGTAGTTAGACTTTGGAATGATTGTGGGGTGTACAGGTTGCTTTATGAAAGCTAACAATCTCAAACAGGTGCTACTTAAAGAGAATTATGAGCGGAGTTTAGTTGGACTATTTAAAAAACGGAACAACCTCTCTTTGATAATCAAGTGATCACATACCTATTTTATAAATAAAGTGTCAGACTGTGAAAAAAATTTTACAGTGTGATTTCTGGATTTTTTATTTTAGATTCGGTCTCTCACAGAGAAAATGCACACACGATAGAAATTTTTGACCCCTTAATGATTTTTAAGTGGGAGAATATGGCAAAATCACCAGGTAATCAAATAACTGTTGATCTCATTGTAAAAGAAATATTTTTTTTAAAGGAAAAGTTCTGGTTCATGGGAATGCGGGGATCTCAAGAAGGTGAGTTTTTGGTAATATTTAACGCTTCAGTCATAATTCCAATGTGCTTAAAATATTCACTGTTTGTTTTGGGCAGTGCTGCCTTAGTAATCGCATACTTGATGGAAACTTTTGGAATTAAATACAGGTACATATTAACTACATAATAAATGTAAATTAAAAACGCTGACCAGTTATCGGAGTGTTCTAAATGTTTTCTTTAGGGATGCGTTTAGCCATGTACAGGACAGAAGGTTCTGCATCAACCCCAATGTGGGCTTTGTACATCAACTACAAGTAATGATGACAATTATACTATTTACTAATGAAATAGAACCCTGAAAAACAAACAACTAAGATTGTCAATATTTCTCCTAGGAATATGAAGCTATTTACTTAGCCAAACTGACAATTAAGATGATGTCACCAATGCAGTTGGGCAGATCCTTTTTGCAAGCCGGAGTGCCAGGTTTGTACATAAAATAACTTTTTTTTTTTTTTTTTTTAAACAAAGAACATGCAATAGATACTTAAGATTTCACTTTTTACTTCAAATTAAGTAAGGCTGCCAGAAGTGATGAGGTGAACCCATTTTTGATGATTAAAACTGAATAGGAAACAGATTTTCTATGTGATGATTTAATTAAAGGGACCTACTTTGTCAAATTTACTTTTTTAAGTTTTTAACCTTGTTATACGGCCTTACTTCATTAGTTTACTCAAAGTTATATTTGAATTGATTCATGCATGTTGGAGTAATCTTGTATTGTTCGTCAGCTGGAGCTCAAGTGATCAGAAATCCTCGTTCTCACCTACCACCTATCCCCTCCCACTTGTCTGTATTTACTTGTTATAATTCAAAAGATCAATACTCAAAGTGAAGCATATATGGTTCAATACTGTCCCAGAGCCACTTTCCAAAAATAAAACATATTTTTTTAAAATGTTTTGCTTTTTACTGTAGAGGCGGGGCTTATCAGTTTTGCCGTTTTGAACAGGAAGTCAGTAAAGCTGTTCCTATTTTTAAGTTGTTTTAGATCAACTTTGTGTTTTACAATGAACAAAAGGTAAATTACTGATCTGCACATGTGCTAGTTTCTTACTAAATATTTAAAAAAACACAATAGGTTTCCTTTAAAAACAGACTGTGGAGTGTTGAAAATGAACACTTGTGCTATCACACTTAAAAGAATGAATTGATTTGTCCAATGCAGTTATTTCTCAATTAAATAATTAAATACCTTTTACCCCCAAACAATCTTAATCATATTCTTAACATTATTAATTAATTGAGTTGTCCACACTATCTTAAACATTTTCACTATAAAATAGAGTCAAATGCAGGTATAATAACGCACAAAATTTTAATGTTGTAAACTGATTCCTGAAACAAATATTTATTCTTTACAGGGAGTCGTAAACGCAGTCTAGAGGAAGATGAAGATTTTGGAACAATGCAAGTTACAGCTGCACAGAATGGATAATCTTGGGCTAAATGCTGCGTACTTTTTTTTTTTTTACATTTTTAATGGGATTAAAAATGTAGATATTTGAACTTTTTTCTACTGGGGAGGGGGGGTGCTCATGTCTGAGACATGAGTTTTTGCAGGGAGTATGTTTGTTTTGTTTGTTTTTGTCTTATGCACTGATGGGCGACTTTTTGCAGTTTTATAGTATTTAAAGCATTTTGCATTTGCAGCGGGACAGTATTGCAATAATGCACTATCAATACTTGAATTTGTGTAGATCTCCAGAAGAGGGCAGTTGGCGATTCCAAACTTCCCTTGTCTTGATGAAAGTCAAATAGATATTGCCTTTTCTTGGGATTATAGGATTATGGAGTACAAACTAATATAAGGCCTAACACATAGTAACAAATGGAAAATAACTTGCTGCTTAATAAACCAAGTTTGACTGATTTATAATGGACTTTCTTTCCAAAGTGGACAATCATCTAAGATCTTAATGTAACATTGTGTATCTTTCTCTGACCACTGACATTTCAGACATACAGAAAAATGTTTTACTGTCATAACATTTTAAAATAAATTACATTAAATATATTAGGATTACAAAACCAGAAGTTTAAATAAGTTGATAAATCACATGTTCCCCATTCCCTTGTATTAAACTGTCCCAATATAAAAAACTGGTCAAAAACAACTTAAGAAAAAGAAAACTAGCTTTTCTTTGGTGACTGTCACGTGTAAAAGCAGACTCCCTCTAAATGTAGTGATGAAGGTTGTACAGTTGTAATTTAAGACACTTGATTTTTGCTTCATACTATGATTTGTAAAACCATAAACCATGTTTTTGTACACAATTGTGTATTTTCACAAACTTACATTTGATGTAAGCTGTGATTACAAGGAAAGTCTTAAAGGTTCTTCAGCATGCAGCCTGCATAAAGCTGTGTGTTGAACAGCTGCTGTAATCTCAGTCAAAGAACCTACACTGCATGTAGGTCTCATCTGAAGCTTTGTAGCCAAATTTTTCATAGAAGGCAACGTTTTTGGGCGCACATTCCAGTGTGGTTTTGTAACAATCCAGTTTTTTGCTGAGTTGAATAAGGGTTGCAACAAGCCTACAAAGAAAAGCAAGAGAAAAATGCATTAATAATGAGAAATGGTTTAAAAACAATATTACAGATTCACTTACAATTTCCCCAGTTGCTTTCCTCTACATGCATCAGTTACTACTACCTCCTCCACTCGGCCGCGCTACAGATACAAGATGGGACTCAAGTTTCATCAAATAACACCACAAACATACATTAGACATTTTAATATGCATACCTTTGCACATGA
This sequence comes from Mugilogobius chulae, assembly GCA_038363315.1. Taxonomy (NCBI): domain Eukaryota; kingdom Metazoa; phylum Chordata; class Actinopteri; order Gobiiformes; family Gobiidae; genus Mugilogobius; species Mugilogobius chulae. The sequence goes on along the minus strand of CM076403.1, from coordinate 44,110,461 downwards.
GTGTATAAATTTGTGCTCTGTGATGAGTGTAGCAGTAGCAATGATCTGCCCAAGTTGTGTGTCTTCCACTACAACTACATAGTAGTCTCCAGTTTTCTTCATATGATCAAACTTTTCTAAGAGCAAACAAAAAGTTGTCATAATCAGTATAATGCTTTATTGGTAAAGATTTATCACATTTTCCCTATATTATCAAAACCCACGTAAAAGTTGACTGGGAACTACTTATAAATAGTTCTGACGTAACATCACCAGTTTTGGTAAGTTGAGAAAGAACTTTGAAAAATCCTGTAACAAAGTTAACTTTCAGTTGCTTAGATTTTTTTTATCACACCATCAGCATAACAAATTTCACTTGAAAAGTACGATTTCTGATGAGCTTACCCCGGCTGAAGTCTGCTGTGCATAGCGGCCTGAGTTTTAGACCCTCTCCGGGGTTTGAGGGAGAGATGGCTGGTGAAAAGGAGATTGTGTTACTGCTCCAGTCCAACTCCTGAAGCAGAACCGGGTCAAAGAGAGGAGTCTCGTCCAGCAACATTCCTGAGGATCCTGCCACATCAGAACAATGAAAGAAATATTAACAGCAGACACACCCGGGTAATACGAGGAGGTATTACACATGACAGTTTATTCATTATAATGGGTCATTTATGACACAGACATTAGTACAGAAGATATACTTGTGCTTAGTCAGGAACAAATTAGACCCTTGGCCTGGCAAATAGAAACATGACTCTGTGCCAAAACATACAAAAGGATTTAAAAGCAACTTTTACAAGTGTTAATTGCGTTTCCCGGATATAGCCAGGACCGATCATTAAACAACCAAGAGCATAAAAGATCTTCGTGCCAAGAAAGTACGTCAATGTGGCATTGCAAGTCCAACAGGTGCAAATTGCGAAAACATTTGATTTCCACAAGAATAACTCAATAAAACTGAACTGTCACTGAGATAAGTGACTCTTGAGTAACATTATCACATCAAATAAGCACTAATTAAGTGATGGCACTAGAGTATGTTTGACAATATTATCTTAAATAGTAGCTCTCCAAGTTGGACTAGTTAAAACACCCTGGTCTACGTCAATTCAAGGCACAAAACATTTCCACCAGAATGTAGCTGTAGTTCGAACTCACCAATAAAAGCGTAGGATATACAGTCAAGCGACTTGACAGAAAAGCTGTACAGAGTTAACCCTAAAGTTTCTCGGAGTTCTTTTAGTGATGGTTTATGTGCCTTATTTGCTCTAACATTGCACTCTTGCGTTCATTCATCGTGAAATGTGATGTTTCCGCTAAAGACAGCACTTGTGTATGACGTGGCAGACTGAAGGGCGCAGCCCTATGACGTCAATACATGTTTGCCCTCCCTCCCCACGCTTTCTCTCTGCACTCCTTTGTCTTTATTTAACCATGAGTGTTGAACTGAACTCGTTTTGACAAAAGGGCCACATTGGCTCCATGTTAAGCCTCGAAATGCCGGTTGTAACAAAAATCAATCTTTGACATACTACAAATAGATAGTGCCTGATTGAATTTCGTATTACATCTGTACTAGTCTGAAAATTATTTACACAAATTATTAAATCAGGTTCAAACAGTGGTCCAAACACCCAGATTACTCCAACACGTGATTAAAGTACACTTTATAAGGTGTACTTTAATCTCGTATTAGAGCCCTCCACATAAAATGCTGTGGAGGGCCGCATCTGGCCCGATTCTTGTTTGACTCGTGTCTAAATCAATTCCTCCCCTTCTCTGTCTGTATTAGCTAATATGAAGGACAGGAAAACTTACTGAAATTACTGAATGTACAGCCCACATGTATGGCCTCGGCTGTTAATCAAGGTCTAAAATCAAAGCTCTTGACACTGTTTATTGACTATGTAAAATTATTCAGACAAATATTTGACAAGATGTTTGGCAATTTAAGACATAAATTACAACTGAATAATTCTTAATGAATTCAAATGCGTAAACTTTGTTATGTTAAATTTCAAAATGAATTGTGTGCTTTGTGTGGTCTTTTGCAGTTTACGAAACAAAATGTATGCATGACACTGAGAATTGTTCTGCAATACATAAATAATAAAGAATTCAATCAGTCAGTTTGGGTTCATATATCAAAGATGTATCAATGTAAATATTGTATGACATTGTTTTCAACAGATAAGTAAATAAAATGAGAAAAAAAAATTAAATAAATTTTGTGCATTTAAAACAGATCTGATACGAATTGTCTTGTCAAATTATATTTTTGTGTTCTCATTGTCATAACCCCCTTCCTTCTCCCCCCATTTTTGACATTCATATTTGACAAAGCTCAAAAATGCAAAAGTGACATTCTCTTACTCCAAGGTAAGTAAACATACTGTCATTAGTGGAAAAAATATATACAAATGATACTGTAGATTTATGATGATGGGATTCTGCTAGAATGATCAAAAATCAAATCCCTCAAAAACAGCAAAAACTAAAATCAGTTCCACATGGTTATGCTGAACCAAAATTAATGACATTTCAAACAGCAAAGCATGCCAACTTAGGCCAATTCAAAAATGAATGTTACAACCTGCTCAATCGAAATTGAAAAAGTGAACAACGCACAGATCTTCAACACAAAAGAAAATTCCAAACACAGCCTGGAATAGAAGACATAGGCAATTCACATCAAACAAGTTGAAGTCTAGGGCCACAAGACCACATACAGGCATGAGCGTCAAAAATACGGTTTGTGACCAAAGTAACTCTGTGCCTCATGGAGGAAAATGCATCATTTGCCAGCATTGCTGAGTGATTTTCAAGGTGCAGAGTGATTCTGTATTTGTCTCTCTGTAGCTGCAGCAGCTGCTCTGTGTCTTAGCACATTCAAGTCCAACCCTGAGGCAGCATCATCTTCAAGATTAGGTAAGTCCTCTCCTTGCTCTTCAGGACTCATGTTTAGATATCTTCTAAAAAATATTAAAAATGTATTTTACAAACCAAGCATGACATAAAATTCTTATGTCGGTGAGGAAGATACTATGCTAACCTGCGTGCTTGCTGAAGCATTTCTTCTTTCCTTTGTTTTAGAATCTTTTGTCTCTCCTCAGCAGATTTAGAAAAGCGGCCCCCTCTAGCCTCAGTGTTATCTGGCTCAACACTCGGCTGTGCTACAGCTCCACTAGATTCTGTTTGTGGCTCTAAGATGGGATTGTTGTCCTGTACTGGGCCTCGTTCAATAGCCTACAATCAAGTAAACAATTAAAAACATACATTTCCCCCAAGAGCAAACACATAAAGCTGCCATTTACTTTTTAACCTTTAGACCAACCTGTGTAGGAAAAGGAACTTGAATGCGGCCCTCTAAAATATTGTCAGTGGTTAACTCTATAGATCTTGTAAGCTGCAAGTCCTGCATTACCAAGTAGGAGGGCACTTGTGGAAACATTTCCTGGATCTGATGGGCCTGATCAAAAGGATAAAAAAACTGTTATTGATTTTTTTTTTTTTTTTTAATATGAGAAAAAAAGGCCTGCTTGGTGAAAAAACATACCATAGCTGTAAGCTGGGAGTTGTTTGCTTGGGCAATCCCTAAAATATTGGTTGTGTGCATAACTTCAACCGAAAAACTTGGTAGCCAGCTTGCAATGCGGGATCCTGAAAACAAATGGCCACACATTTAAAAAAAAAGCTTACAAACTCTAAAAGAGAAGTTATCAACATATGGATCTCAGATGCTTACCATCAAAATGGAAAAAGTGGTTATGTTGATTAATGTGTGGCCTGGCATCTACAGCTGGTCCTACAGCTCCAATGTTGTCCTCCAAAGCTGGACCTTGTTGTTGATCTCTTGTTTGAACCCCATCACCATTTATGTTTAATGATTTCCTACATGTAGGACACGATGTATCCTGCTCTAGCCAGGAACGCAAACATGAACTGTGAAAAGAAGAAAAGACATAATTTTGGCAGATGTAACTTACCTTAGAGGAAATGCATACAAGATTTAATTTAAAATTTTATCTATGTCTCCAAATATGAGATAAGCATGTTCAAAATGAAAAGCATATCTGTTAGATTAAGGCAATGGCAACACTTGTGATTGAAAATCTATTTTTAAAATACAGTAAGAATGGAGGCTACAAAGAGTTAGTTTAAGTATAAATGATTAGATGAATAAATTTTACTTGTGAAAGAGATGTCCACATGGGAGTTTACGAGCTGTAATCATTGTATCCCAACAGATGGCACAATCATCATCATTAGCTGCAAGCTCTTCAGGCGTGGCAATAGCAAACCTGTTAATGCAAATTATTTAAACTTAAACAATGTTGAACATTCAATAAATTTCTAAAAAAAGATAACTAAAAGATAACCTGGCCTCCATGTTGTTAATGACACGCAAATAGTTCTTATGCCTGCGGAGGCGACGCTGAACTTCATGGAATAGATAACGTAGCTGCATAAATATGACCAAGCTTGCCATTGATAACCAAATGTTACCAAAAAGCTAAAGAGAAAAGACATTTATGGAGTCAGTTCAAAATAGTTACAAAGTCAATACTGCATAAATTCTATAGTAGACTTACCAACATATGGATATGATGCATAAGATCTAGAAAAAGCATAGCCAACTCCATGATGAAGTCTGTGTAATAGACATATGTCCCTTAGATTCCCACGTCCCAGGATGGTTTAGGTCCCACAAATGAATTGAGTAGCTGTAGAAAGCACAAAAACATAAAAGTTATTAGCATAGAAAAATGACTAGTAAAGCCAATATTGTGAATAAATGAATAGCCTCAGGACACTTACCGCATTATAACATGACCAGTACGGACAGTCACCAGCAAACACTGAGAAACAGACAAATGTCCAATTAGCTTTAGATCAGCATCTTAACCTGTTTGATTGTTTCTTTGTTTAATTTTCAGGCAGTTCATTTCTTTGATCAACTTTTTTGTAAATCACTAAAGCAAGTCCTAAAGTAATTTTCTATACAAAGAATAAAAAAAAAACAAAAAAAAAATCAATAAATGCAATAGGTCCAAAAAACATACTTGACTAGATGTGGAAGTAAATATAGTTGTCACAAGTGGTGATCATAGATTCCCAGATTCTCACCTCTGCTGCCATGAAGGAGAGTGTGTGCATGCCATGGGAAGCACCAAGAAGTCCACAGCCTACAGCCAGTCCACAGCAGTCCAACAGTAATGAGACCAGCAGACAGAGCACTCGTACATGACTATTCATGGGTGTGGAGGGTGAAAATGACAGCTGTGAACATTTAAATTGGTGATTAAACTTGTGCAACTAAGGTGTTCTTACGCAAAAGTACAAAAACTAAGTCCTTATATTCTTCGAGAATTTAGAAGTAAGAACCAACCACTTCCCCTGGTTGATATTCACACAGCAATATTCACTGAATGCGAGTGAAAATGACTTTAACATTTGCTGGGTTACAAATGATATTTAGGTAAAACTATGTATTGTAAGGTTTTTTGTTAATCTTATGTGCAATTTTCGGGATAAAAATGTTATTACATTTAATAAATTTACTAACTGCAAACAACCAGAGCCTTGTTCATAATATAGTATAAATATACTGATTATGATTCTTATTTATTTATTATTTAACATGCAAAAAGCAACAGTAGCAGGAGTCACACATTCAGTTAAACACCTATTAATAGATATGAAGGATCAAGTATAAGCTCACTGGAGCTCTGCACACAATTTAGTAAACAGGATTTATCCCAACATTCACCAAAGCCTACGTAATTTGTAAAAGATTTTTTTTTTAAATAGTGGCATTAATTTACCATTAAACATAGTTTTCAGTTATAAATACTTACGTATTCAAATCTGTCTTTGCAGAGCTGGACCATGAGGTGGAGAAAGACCAGGGCAGAGAACCATAAACACCACATGACCACCTCATCTACTGTCTGCACATTCAATACTCCAAAAATAAAAATAAATTTGTAGAAAATAAAGTTCCAAAACTTGTCTTTCAGATGCTGTGGGGGGAATAAAGGCATTCAATTTTATATTAGAAGATTGAATTCAGAAGAGTAAGCGCATGTAGATTATCTAAATTAATTTTAAGTGTAAAACTTACTTGCTTCTCACTAACTCTTAGTGGGCCAAACACAACATACTGAATCATCTTGGCGATTAACATCAAAGTACAGCAGAAAGTATTTACTAATACCTGCCAAAACAAAAACAGCGTATTGAATAAATACTAGAACACAGTGAAGTCTGGCAAGAGGAGTGTATGGGACTCACCCATACAAAAGACTGTCTGTGACCAAATACCACAACACAGTGGTGGCCAACTCTCTGTGGCTCATGTCATTGTTAAGCTGATCGAGCTCCACTTCTGATGGGACTGTTGTTTCATCCGCTTCCAAAGCCCCAAAACCCGGATCTGTGACAGTAGTATAGGCACTAAAGATGCTCCCAGCAAGCAATGCCACACTCAATGCTGTGTACGTCTGCAGACTGGGCCAGGGAAATCTCTCCAAAAACAGCAGCATTGCGGCTGAGTGTAACACTGGAGTCTCAGAAACTGTAGAATAAATATGAGGAAAACGGGGGAAAGGCGGGATGAAATAGACAACAATCATCAACACAGATATTCGTAAGCTAGATACAGACCACCAAGACAATGTCTAGTGACAATTTCAAATCGGATCAGCGCAGTAAAAGTGCTACGCAGCAACATAAAATCAGGCATATATTAGCTCACTACTGCTACGTTGGCTAGAAGCTACTTACCCTGCCGCACCTAGCGTAACTTCCAAATGCTAGGCTCACAAATGAACATATTCAGCACTTCAGTAACAAACACGACTCTTGATAACATGTATTATTAATATGCTGACCGGAGTCACCAGAAAAGTCCAGGACCGACAGAATGAAATCTAGAGTTGACGCCCCTGCCAGCGGCTGTTTATCTGGCTAATGTTACTAAACAACTGCTAGAGTTAGCTCAGATAGCCTAGCTAGCTCATGTTGAACATCACAACTTACCAGATTTCTCACAGAGCCCCTACGAGCAAAACTTACAACACTCGACGATTTTATGAAATAAAAATATCCACGTCCCGTCTATTTCATGTTTTTTAGTGACAACAACAACACGCCATGTTTGACACAGAGCAGACAGACAGCAGCAACAGGAAGTGAGGATCTCCTTTAAGCAACGTCACGCGCACTTACGCGTTTGCCATAGATAGTTTCACTTCCAAAGTTTCTATTTATAAAGTATGATACGCGTATGTTTTCAGCCGTAAGCTTGTGTAAACATTTAGCTACAATGACCTTTTCACGTATATACTTCTATGTTGTTGTTGTTGTTGTTTTTGTTTTTTCTTTTGTTTTGTTTTTTACTTGATTCATCTACCAAATATAGGCTATTTAGGATTAGGCCTAGTATTTAGTATCTAAATATTCTTAGGCCCTAAATATTATTTTCAAATACAGAAAATTGTGGAGTAGGCAATGGCAGTGTGGATCTTTAAGCTTTAGAAATATCCATCTCATTTGCTTTTCTAGTCTATGTAAGTAGCCTGCAAATTATAGGCCAGGGCTATTCAACTAGATTTTCTAGAGGGCCAGATTTTACCGAGGACCATGGCTTCTGGGTCAGAAACACAACAAAGGCACGAGGCTGCACCAAATTTTCACAGAATATTTAGTGATTTAGGTTTAGAATTAGGTTTAGAATTAGGTTTATTTGGGCGTGTTTTAACTTCAAATAAGATTTGCAAATACAACAAGAGCAAAGTGGATTGTTTAGCTAAGATAAGATAAGATAACATATATATATATATATATATATATATATATATATATATATATATATATATATATATATATATATATATATATATATATATATATATATTATATATATATATATATTATATATGTTATCTTATATATAAGATAACAATTTATTGACAAAAAAAACAAAAAACTAAAATCTTATTTCAGACAGTAAAAATAGCCTACAATAAAATCAAGATAACTAGTGCTTTGTAAGATTAGGAAAGTGATTTGAGGGCCGTCGATTTGATAGGCTATTTAACATTTGTTTTTTGGGATCTCAGTTGGTATCTGTTTTCTGACCCACGACATATTGGTGGTTCTTTCCCAGCTTCTACAGCTGCGTCTTGTCATTGTGTCCATTGGGCAAGACACTGCTTTCCCTTTAATGTCAGCAGACACTAGAAAAGTTCTATATGGGGGCTTTAATAGTTTCAGTTTTTATATTGAAAAAGTGTTAGAATCGGGTTTTCTGTTCAATTTTTAGTGAAAGCCTCACTAAGCCTAGACTATATAAAATGTTATTGTTTTTAAAACATGAGACTGACCCATGGTAATAGTTACAATTCATTTTCAGTTCACAATAGTCTTATGAGAAATGTCATTTCCGGCACCTGTAGAAAGAGGAATTGAGGCTATAAGAGTAGTGGTTTCTTATGCAGACACCACAGTCCAGCTCACTACTCACATGAGAGGGGAAATGGCATCTGAAGAACCTGATGTTGGGATTGTTGTGTCTTGGGGGATTCTGAGCCTGTCCTTCTTGGAGCTCCTGGAAACCTCCTGGTCATCTGGACAATAAAACAGCGCTCTAACACCCTCCTCCTATTCTTCACTCGGCTGTAGCTGATCTCATACTCATCACCCTGCCTCTTTGGATCTACTCAATTGTTCACTCTTGGGTTTTTGGAGAACCTCCATCAAAGCAATTGCTTTCTTGTCTATACGTGTATGTACAGCAGCATTTTCCTCATCATACTGATGACTGTGGAACGTTTTGTGGCCGTTTGTCATTCCCTTATGTCAGCTGGTTGGAAGAAAAAGAAGCCTTATAATCATTTGTGGTCTGTCTGTGGATTACAAAGCAGTATTCACTTTCACATTCCAATTATATTTACACAAACTGTAGATGGTCATACCACTTAAGGACAAGCACAGGCAGCTTCGTCAGTTAAAGAATGTGGCAATTCAGTCTGATATTTTGTATTGTCAGTAATGCCAAGTCCAAGTAATGACACTCACGGAGACAAAATGAATGGATGTTTGCCTAATACCTATGATTCTTCTGCTTGAAACATGTTGTACGTCTCAAATGCACATGTGTTCAATTCTCACACGAGCCTTTACTCCAATGCTACTATGATTTAGGTTAATGGCCCAATATATTTAAGTGGAAGACCAGTGTTTACACAGTCCATCACATGGCGGGCTGTTTGTTCAACTTAATCTTACACCAACACCTTTGCTTCTCTGTGGATGAGCCATTATCAATCAAAGCGAAAATCAACCATCCTGATTGCCAGTGTTGTTTATTATGTTTGGCATCCGGCCGCAAATGTCTGGACGTTTACTTCAATTGAGTTTCCATCTTTTGTTCGCTCTTCACATTGGAAAGGTGTCGTGTTATTTTTGTTTGAATCTCCCCCTTGTGTCTGATTGTTATTGCTATTCAGTAAAGATGTATGTAGATCAGGAAGAAATCTAATAAAGCATCAGGAGACACCATGGTTTTCATTGGCCAGTAACCCCATCACTTTGCTAGCAGTTGCTCCTTAAGAACTTCTATACTATTGGGTTTCAGAAGTTCCTTCGGCACCACTTTTAGTCACTGATCCCCAGACCAATCAGACCAGCAGCTCACTGTGTCAGGAATCCAAAGATCACATAGACATTGATCTATATGATAGCCTGATTGCTCCTCCCTAGTTATCTAAATTTTGTTATTTAGTTTTTTTTTTGAGTATGAGTAGGCACCATGACTGTTGACATTGTGACCGTCTCCTGTCCTATTGTGACTGTAAATTCTTGTATTTAGCAGTAGATTGGACCCAATAGTAGCTACACTGTCAATTATTTAGTAATGTTTCGACAATAGTCAGTCAGTCAGTCTAATTGAGTATGGATTAGTTCAAACTATAATACTGAGTCTAGGAGTGCACAACTCTGTACCTCACTGTTGGATTGCTTGTGTACCGAACCTTCAAATATTAACCAATGTAATCAGTCCCTTCATCTCATACCTTCTCTGGCTGGCCAAGTTCTCTTACTATGGATCTAAGCACATTTAACTTGAGGCCAAATAAATTTACTCCTTCAGGGCATTAACATAATTAATGCTGTTGCATGAGAAGGCAAGTTAAAAGCAAGCTGTTTAAGATCACTTCATTTGAAATATGCTTTGAGGGCACCGGGACATGTTACTATTTGTTTTAGTGACTCATGATGCGAAGATTCCCACAACCTGTTTATGCACTTGTAAAATCCACAAAGGATTAGTCAGAAGTTCTATGTCATAGAAGTACTGGCATTGAGAATACATTGAGAGTAACAAACCTTGTTTATGGCTATTACTTTCTTTGTGAAGAAAAGAAATCACAGTCATATTGAAAAGTTTTTTTTTTTGTCAGTTGTCACACGAGGCAAGTCCTGCAATATAGAAAGATTTTGTAAGTGAAACGTCTTGATCTTCAAATACACTGTCCAGATGACAACTTTGAAGGCTTTCTACTTTAAATTAATAATATTTCCAAACATTACAAGTAACGTAAACCATTACTTTGTTAGTTGGAAAGCGGTTGGCGATGACTGTTTAAAAACAATAATAATTTGAAATCACAATTTTTCTTTAGATTTTTGCCCTGGAGAGTAGGAGGAGCATCATTGCATTAAATGAGAATGAACACAACAAAGGGTGACATATCTTACAGAAATTGACTGTTTCGAAATACACTTTACAAGTAGAAAAGCATTATTAAATGCACATAAGAGTAATCTTTTAATTCTGATTTAAAAATTCTGACAGTAATTACACAAACTTTGTAATTGATTAGAGATTAATCAATGATGATGCTATCTAAATCTTTTTTAAAGTCTATATAAAAATATGCCTTTCCACAGAACAGCTTCAGACTGAAGCTTACAGAGCTTCTGAGACTAACTCTGTTAACTTAAACCTTTCCAAACATGTTCTGTATTTGTTTAGCAGTTTTTATGATTTTTCCTCAAATTCACAATTGCATATTTTTTAAAATATCAAAATGTTTGAGCCATGGTCTTTGGTCTTGATTTTATTCTGTGTACATGATTAGTAAGTCAGTGCTAAAAACTGACTAGAACCATGTTCAAATGCCACGTTCAGCACTTTGCTTGCAGTATCCCTTATTGTAAAAAAAAAAAAAAACATGTTAGCTCCTAGGTAATAAAAAAAATATTATAGAACTAGATATTAATTGAAATGGACTTTGTCAATGACTTCTCTTCGATTTCTTTGTTTAATGTATGAAGTATGTTTTATGACACAGACAAGAGACTGGGTGTGTTCTAACCTTTTGTGTGACATTTGCTTTTCTCTAATCCACCTTAAGTAGTTTTAACAAGGTGGAGCTGTGTGCACAGTTATATTTGCGCATTTTACTCTTCAGTTGTTCACAATGCATGTCTGAACACATAGCTGTAATACTTGCTGACGTGCTGTCATATGTTGCCAGTGGACATGTCAAATTATCCAATCACTGTGTTTTGGTGTTGTCAGAGGCCAGAGAATGAACTATACGATGAGGTTTACAAGTTGTATTACTATTACATATTAGTAAGTGTAGTAATAGTAATTACATATAATTACTATTACTATTACTATTAACAATTCAGAGAAAGTGATGATCGTTAAGATTTGCTGATATTGTTAAGTTGCTATATTTGTATCAGACCCATATTTGATACACAGACATGTTAGACAGCAGTGATGTTTTGTGTAACTAAAATTTTATTGTTTGCCATTTAAGCATGTTTTCAGATAACTCACAAACGAGCAGTGGTGCAAAAAGTACCCACTTAAGTGAAAGTACAGATATAAAAGCATAGTGTGGATTTTTGAGGGAAATGTGGGGATTTTGATACAGAATTGACCATACTTGTTAGTCAATTAATTTTGTAATCAAGTTTATTATTATATTATTATATTATTATTATTATATATTAATTATTATTATTATATTATATTAATAATAATAACAATAATAAATAATAAAATAAAATAAAATAATAATAATAACAATAATAATAATAATAATAATAATAATAATAATAATAATAATAATAATAATAATAATAAAAAGACTACACAAGGGAGGGACATACAGGTATTTCAGACCTTTGTAGAGACAGACAGAGTTTTTCTTTTATGAATATTTTTTTATTAATTCTCACGGGCAGTAAAGACTGGAATCTTGCTGATTAGTGGTGCGGTCTTTGCAGTTTCTTGTCACTCCCTTACATGACAAACACAAAACCAGTTAGACGAGTCTCATTCCTAAACTTAAAGAATACAGTGGTTAGCCTCCCAAGCAACACAATAAATATCACTGAAATTTGAAACCTGTTTACGACCAACAGAAAACACATATTTAACATTCTGACTTTTGTTCTTCATGATAAACTTTTTTCACCCAAACGTTTACTGTGTTTTTGCAGTTTCAACAGTCGGTATCAACAGAGCTAAAATGTCTCGGCAGAAGTTCTTACACATTGTGTGTCAACAGTCCTCTGGTTATTCGCCAGGCACTCCACCCAGAAGCTTCCAAAAAGGTGAATGCCCTAAAATCAAATAATATGTGCAAAAATTGTTCTTCAACTGACTTAAAATGTGTTTTTCACAGAATCTCGTACTTCCTGAATGTTTCTTTTCATTTATTGACGTGAGAAAAGAGTTCCATAAATGTTGTTCTAATTCAGGACCGCACAAAAGCTCACCCTCTCTTCTATGCTTGAATGTATCCTTTACTCCACTTGTTCATTGATTTATTTTTTTGGTCCTGTATTGTGTATGATCTTTAACGCAGTGTGTAGATGTGGGTCTTCCTGCTGTGTCAGAGCAGTCAATCGGCGTTCGAGAGGTCAGAAGCATGGTACAGCTACTACTTTGCATATGGGATGAGCCCTACAGTAAGTAGACTTGAAGCACTCTCTATTTTGAATCAAACTATGCAGACATCCAAAATCTTGCTCTCAAACCTGAATGAATTTGTCTCAAGGTTTTTAACCGATAGACTGATGCAGTATCACCAGGACAAAAACTTGCATTTTACTAAGTAACTAAGTGTGATTGTGTCACCTGTGTAACTCACTGAGATGTTTAAGTTTAGGTGAAATTAACATTTCCATGGAGACAAGCAAACCTTCCACCTGTAAAGTTGCATAGTGCACCTTTAATATAATGTAATTGAAGATTTCAAGTATTTATCATCCTTTCTCTGCCCTCTGGCTTTGGCCCTCTTTGTCTTTGCATTCCTCTGCTTATTACACCCAAAGTGCTCAACAAGTGTCAACATGGCGGCAGATCTGCCCTGAACATGTTGAAAAATTATCAGCAAAACGAGTATTGAAGCATGTTTGTTTAATCTTTTTTAGACCACAAAATCACTTGTGTTGAAATGGTGAACTACAAGTTTGATTCTGGCACATGGTGAGTAAAATAATCCCTTATTTTAACTTTGCTTGTGCAATATTTATCTACAAGATGTTACGGAAAAGTTTAAAGTTATACATCCTGCATAGTGCTATAAAAAGAAAAAATAGGAAAAGATAAAAAAAAAATAATAATAAATAAATAAAAAAAGAACTTTAAAAACGGGGGCATCTGGGTAATATTTCTGTATGTTTTTGATTAATTGAAATAAGTTGATAAGGTAAATCATCAGATTAGATAATAATTAATGTTTGTTAAGAATGTCTACTCCATGTTGTATTTTTCTAAATGTACTACTATATTGTCACACATACTGCTAATACTGTATTTCCACTACACAACCATTTCAGTGACTTCAGACATTGGTCTGATTGCATCAACAATGTACAACTAGGCGTGTTATTAAAGCAGTTCAACTTTGCCTCTAAGTGCTTAGCAGGATATCTTGTAGCCGTCCACCAAATCCTGCCTCCCTGACCGCCAAAGTCACCCTTACAAGTCTGTGCCATTTAATCTTGCAGCTTGCTGCCATGTGAACTGACAGCTGAAGTGGTGTTTTGTTTAGTCATACACATGAACAGATACATTTTTAATGCAGGAAAATGTAGGACTTTTAAAATGTCTCAATTTATTCACATGGATTGTCATTTTCAGCAGTAAGTCTGAACCAGTGGACAGTGAGACAGTCATTAGAGCCAGGGGACTTCCATGGCAGTCATCAGATCAAGACATTGCTCGATTCTTTAAAGGGCTCAATATTGCAAAGTATGTACAGCATGATACATGATTATGTTTTAAAAACATAAAACTACTTAAGACAATTGCCTGTCTTTGTTTTAGAGGTGGTGTTGCTCTTTGTCTCAATAACCAGGGACGGAGAAATGGAGAGGCCTTGGTTCGTTTTATCAATTCTGAACACAGAGACCTAGCCCTTGAACGTCACAAGCACCACATGGGCAGTCGCTACATTGAGGTTTGCTCATTCTATTATGGAAAATTGAGTAATCAAATTAATGAAAGATACTGTAAGAATATTTTAAGTATATATATATATATATATATATTTTTTTTTTTTTTTTTTTTTTTTTTTTTTAGGTTTACAAAGCTACAGGAGAGGAATTTCTAAAGATTGCTGGAGGTATTCGTTTTTCATGTTTATTTTGAATGACAACTCCTGAGACATGGCTGATGACTTCTTCTGAATTTGGTCCAAATTCAATCTTGTGGATACCTGTAGAAGAACTTTCACCAACCAAAGGAATCTTTTGTTCTCTAGCGCTCCGCTTTTAGCTGCAAGTTTGCCTCATCCTAGTGAAGCTTAGCTGGCACTAATAAAAGAGGCTTTGTGAGAATCTCAGAGCCCATTGCCCCCATCCTTCTCATTCTGAGCCCAACCCTCTAAGGTACACTACAGAGAAATGTTCCTGTTGGCTGACAGTTGCTCACCTGTTCTCTATGCTCCCTCGAGACAGAGGAGCATGTGGCCGATCACAACACAGTGTAGTACAAAGAAAGTGTGTGGAGACAAAGCCTGGGCCCTGACCATTGAGCATCAAACAGCAAGATACAGTCTCTGTGGCTGCCACTGAACAGTGAACTTTGGACCGATGACTTACTCTCACTTTAGATTGATAGTGCACTGGACTTTAAGCTAGTGGTTAAGTAGGAACAATATAACTGAATAGGAGGGTAAATGAAAATATCTTAACCTGTTGTAATTTTCAATTTATGCATGTAGTGTAGATTTCCATTTAATCTTTATAAATGTCTATTTATTTAGGTACATCCAATGAGGTGGCCCAATTTTTGTCAAAGGAGAACCAGGTGATAATTAGAATGCGGGGTCTTCCGTTTACTGCTACATCACAAGAAGTTCTGTCCTTCCTTGGTCCTGAAAGTCCAGTTACAGATGGCGGCGAGGGTCTGCTTTTTGTGAAGTATCCTGACGGGCGGCCAACTGGAGATGCTTTTGTATTGTTCTCCTGTGAAGAGTATGCACAAAATGCTCTGAAGAAACACAAGCAGATTCTGGGCAAGCGATATATCGAGTTGTTCAGGAGTACTGCAGCTGAAGTTCAGCAGGTAAGTGCACACAACACATGTCTGTGGGTGGCTTTAATAATGAATATTGACTGTTTGTGGCAGGTGTTGAATCGTTACTTGTCTACTCCTCTGATCGCCACACTGCCTCCTTCACCTGTCATGCCTCTACCAATGCTGGCCACACAACCCTTTCTCCCTGCCTCTAGTAGTGTCCGTGACTGTGTCCGCCTGAGGGGATTGCCCTACACTGCAGGCATTGAGGATATACTGGAGTTTATGGGAGAGCACACTGTAGACATCAAACCTCATGGAGTCCACATGGTTCTGAATCAACAGGTCTGACCAGGCCTTTTGATTTGACTACATCAAAGCTGTACAAACGCTGTAACACTGTCTGTCTTTGAGTAGGGTCGGCCTTCTGGTGATGCATTTATCCAGATGAAGTCTGCAGACAAGGCTTTTATGGTTTCCCAGAAGTGCCACAAAAAGACTATGAAGGACCGATATGTGGAGGTGTTCCAGTGTTCTACAGAGGAGATGAGCATCGTCTTGATGGGGGGAACACTAAACCGCAGTGGGCTATCTCCTCCACCTTGCAAACTTCCTTGTAAGTTTGCTAAGAAACCTTCCATTTCTCATGTTCATAAGCTACTGTTGGCCTGAGACAATGTTAAGGCCAGTTCATACAACATATTGTTGTGTGTGTAAACTCTTGAGCTGGACTCGGTGTACCCACCTTGCCCTCTCCCCTATTTGGTATTAATGCGAGCTGCCTGTTTGTATGAGTGTACTGTTGCATCATTTCCGACAAAGAAACTGGTCTCACCACCATGGCCACCATGCATACTTGTGTCATTGAAGGACACTTTATATTTTGCTATAAACAAGTGTTGCTCTACCCATTATAAGTTTTATTTTATTGATTGGTTTATAATGTTAATAAATGTTGCACTTGCACACACTGGCCCAATGTTTACACATTTTATGTATGTTGTGCAGGTTTGTCCCCCCCAACAGCCTATGCAGCCTTTCCCACTCCACCAGCCCTTCTTCCGGAGGCTCTGTACCAACCTCCTCTGTTGGCTGCTCCTCGCACTCCCCACACTGCTGCTCACACTGCTGCTCACACACTGTACTACCCTCCTCAACCTCATCTTTACATGAACATGAACATGAACTACACAGCTTACTATCCCAGGTTAGTCCTACGGCACTAGCTATTATTAGTTAATTCATTGAGTAATTTGAAATCAAGTCTTGTTTGTCCAGTCCCCCAGTCTCTCCCTCAACGGTGGGCTACTTTGCGGCTCCTCCAGGGGCAATGGCAGCGGCAGTGGCAGCTCAGACTCACCCTGCTGCTGCAGCAGCTGCTGCCTCCTCCGTTCTGCCACAGCCTGGTGCTCTAGTCCGAATGCAGGGCCTTCCCTACAACGCTGGAGTCAAGGATATCCTCAGCTTTTTTCAAGGTTATCAGGTCAGTCAATGATCATAAGCTTAGAACCTTAGAATAACAGGGAACAATTTCCAACACAGTGTTGGTTATTTATGGTATATTTTAGTGTCTGTTCTTCCATTTATCATTCTGCTATCTAAAAAGTAAGTGATGTACTACAAAAGGTAACCTGACAATTGTGGGTCGTGCAAATTGACCATTCCACCATTGTGCTACAGAGAGTTTCTAGTGGGGGGTGGGGGTATGCTTTGGACACACACATTGATTGCGCAAGTTGTCCCACTTAAATAGATGAGAGAGGCCTGCAGTTTTCATCATAGGTATATCTCAGTTTTGAGAGACATATTCTGAAGAAAGAAAACCGAACTTTCCACTCCCTCAAAAAATCAGACTTCAACCTCTTCATCACAGCCAAGACCAGAACATTCTCCTAAGGACCAGGAACAAAACTGTAGACCTGCACAAAAGGGATGAACTACTCTACAGTAGCCAAGCATATGTGTAAAAAAAATTAGCAATTGTTACAAAATGGAGGATGTAAAAAATGACTGACCTTGTAAAACCTGACTTTGTTGGGCATCAGTGATCTTGAAAATGAGAGGCAAGCCCTGAACTCCACAGGCGGACTTGGTCATTGACCTGAAGAGAGCTGGGACTACCATCATAAAGTTATATAGAGTATGTAGAATTGGGAGAAAGTTGTCTGGTCAAAATCAAAATATACGTAACTTTTTGGAATAAACTCAACTTTCTGTGTTTGGAAGGAGAACAATGAATGACATTTTAATAACACCATACACGTTGTGGAGCAGTGGAAATACCATATTTGGGGCTATAAATCCTAGGGACAGTCCCAATACATGACAGACCTGCATGAGTAGAATAGAGTACCTGCTACACTGTACAAACATTTGTCCTCTGCCAACCAAGGTTTCAATACAAAGTATTAAATCAAATTGTGTGATTGTCTAAATATTTATTTTTTGCAAGAGTATACAAATAAATTGCTTAAAATTTATACAATGTGATTTTCTCTTTTCTTTCTTCAGATTCTATCTGTCTCTCAAAGTTAAAGTGTAGATATGATGAAAATTACAAACCGCTCTCTTTTTTTAAGTGGGCAACTTGCACAATTGATAAGTGTCCAAATACTTTTTTTTTCACCCCACTGTTGCTCAGGCTATAAAATGTGTGCATTTGTATATCAGCCTGACTGTTGGCTGAACTGTAGAAGCTGTTGAAACTATATCTCTTAAGTGTGTTTGGCTGCTGCTGTCTTACTGGTTGAATCATTGTTTGGTACTGAGCTGCTGCTGAAAGACCATGTGTCTATGTAACTGCGCCATTGAGGCCCATCCTGACTGCGTTAATATCATACTATGTGTAGTATGCCCCAGAGGACTACAGCGGCGTGGTTCAGATGAGTGAACAGGCCAGGAGTCTGATTCAGCCCAAAGAATGGCTCTGTCTTTAGTGATGCGCCCAAAGGTAAGAAGAAGCTCAACAACAACCAGATGGACAGGGTGGGCATTTACTCTGTTACTGAAATGTGGTGTTTTTAATATTTAGGTAGTCATTCTAGTTCTTGAGTATTTTTAAAACAATTTTTGATAAATTATTCTTAGTCCACCGAACACGACACAAACCCACATTCTGGTTGGCAGAGTACTGTTCATTCTTGCCATGGTGGTTCTGAGCTTCAGACACGGCATGTTATTCTGCATGCTCTCAATCAGATCTGTTTCATTACCTTTTCAGTCCTTGGTCAGAAGGGATCATAATGTTTGTTTATTTATGGCTATTCTGTTTCCCAACCATTCTCTACAATGGTTTGACAATACAGTAAAATTAATAATAATACAATAAAGTTACCATTTCCCTAGTATTTAATAATTTAATATTTCATGACTCTGTAGCAACATGAATGATCATGACAACTTATTAAACTTGACATCCATTAATGCATTTAAATGTATATTACTTTGACTATCTTTGCATTAGGTCACAGGACGTACATGATTTCCTCTCTATTTTGACATTCGTGTCTATGACAAAGATAATGTGAATCTTATTGCATCTGTAATAAAGCCGATGCAATAGTCTGCTTGCCAAATGATAATTGATGGTGTGTGTGTGTTTGTGGTGTCACAGCCTGCTTCGTGGGGTTTGGAGATCCTGGGAACAACATGTCTTCTCCCATAGTGCTTTAGACTCTACCTACTCTTGTCTAACTGGATTGGTTTTCGCTTCTTTTAACCAGATTCAGAATTGCTTTATTTGCTCTCAATTGGAAAGTCTTGTGCTCCCTCTGGTGTCTCACTGGAAATTCATACAGTCATTTTCTCACATTTTTTCTGTACAGTTGCAACCAGATGGCGTCCTCATCCTGTACAACTTCAGTGGTCAGTGCAATGGAGAGGCTTTGGTTACATTTCCAAGTGAAGAGGCAGCTAGACGGGCTGTAGCTGAGCAGTCCAACCAACTCTTCTATGGCCAGCAGGTTCACCTCGCTCTGTGTAACTGACCTTCTCTGACCAGCCCTGAACAGCACTGGGCCTGTTTCTCACTTCTGTGACACTCCTGAGGCCTTCTGGAGCTTTGGCATATCAGCTGTTTTGTGTTACAACTCCAAAGTATCACTCATCTGGACTAAAGACTTGTTAGGTGCACCTACTGTAAGAGCAGCTTGTGGAAAAGAGACAACTCATCCAGGGCCACTGCCAATAGCACGTTTCATGTATAACTTTGCTGTATTCCTGTCCCTAATTCAAGTGCAGGGATGTTGTTTGAAAGGTTTAGCAACACCAACATCATTTGCCTTCATCAACTTAGTTTAGTGCCTGTGTTTCTTTTGTCTGTGCCAAGCTTCCTTTGGATTTGAATGTATAGTATGTTTGGCTTTATGAGACGACTGATGGAATAGAATAAGTTGTGTGTCCTTGGTATACCGCAGAGCTGCAGGGACTTAAAAAAATCAAACCACAGGCATCATGTGCATGTCTTTTCAGTTCCTTGTGTGTCTTATTTAGAGTTTCAGTAGCGCTTATTTTTTTTTTTACTCAACTTTAAGTACATAATGAAATTATCTTTTTATTCAATTTCCACAAAGGAAATGACATAAAATGGGCCAACAAAAGTAACTTTACATTAGCTACTGTGTAAATGACTGTATTTATAAGACTGTATGGCTCTTTCTCTGCTTTGAACCAGAACGCTGTGTATAAACTCCTTTGATATACACTTGTTTCTTTACCCAGAGCAATATACTGGACCAACGAGGCCAACCTCCGGTGAATATCATCAGTTTTTTTGTGTTGTTTTGTTTTGGTTTTTTGCAAGTTTGAGACTTGTGTGAACTTTGAACAATTTAAAATGTAAGAACGTGTTAAAAAAAAGAAAAAACAAAAGGTAAAAATAAAGAAATGTATATAATATTTTTCTTCTAAGTCTTGTACAAGTGTGTGCATACTTCAAGTCGTATCGAGAAACACAAAAGCAATCAGGTTTTTTACTTTTATTGATATACACTATTTAGAGCCTACAGTACAGTATTATGCAAAAAGCACTGCAGTCTTAAAAATTACAAAATTTCAACATACAAAATATACAAGAAATTACAATGCAAGACCTGGTAAACGTACGCTTAAACTGTATTTCCCTTACATTTTTTTACAACACCAATATACAGTATATAGGCATAGATGTATGTACGCAACACTAATGTGTGTCAACAGTTCAGGAATGACATCCATTTAAACATATCAAAAAGCTAGCACTGGACTACAGTTTAATGGGGACATTTTGTTTGATCTTTGGTTGTGACAGAGAGGACTGCAACCAGAGTTTTAGGGTCGTTGCTGGTTTTTGTGTATTGCTTCTATTCTTCCAAACGATAAAAACATTCATACATTTGTCAAAACTATGTAACGTCAAAGGCATCCTCCAGTGATTTGCAAATACCATCTATTGATCATAATAAATGTACATTTATTATAATAAATGTAGGAAAAAAAAAAAAGTGAATTCCATAATGTAATGTGCCGGGTCTGTTTTGCATAGCCTAAATTTATGTCCTCTCTGTTATTACAGGACATATAGTATATTTGTTATGTTGCATTCAATACAAACATCCATTCTCACAAAAATCCACTGCACCTAATCTGTTTCACTGCGTCTTAAAAGCCTGAGGGTCAAATCCAGGGAAACAACAAACACAAACGAGCACAAACAATATGTTGACAGTCTAATCTATAGGCATCAAGGTATTTTTTATATATATTTTTCAGCTTTATAATAAGGCATGAGGCATTGTTAAAATGCATAGCAAATTCACTTTCACCAGGAAACTGAGAAAATCCCTCATCGGCAAGAGAGCTCCCTACCGGTCGTGTGCAGGGGTGGCACTGTCAAAAGCTTACAATCAAAAGCCAGTGACCAGCAGATTATTGCTATTTTACAGCCCAGGTTGACACTGTTCTGTTATTGCTGCCATGGTGGCACTAGATACAGGTCTTAAATTCAGGCATGAACTTTCCTTTGTTACAATTGGGGTTTATACATACAAGCCTTATGTATATAAACTTAATTAACACCAAACATATTTGTTTCCCAATGCTGCCATTAAGTTAAAGTCCTATCTTGTTATTTAACGGAAGGCACACACAGGGTTTTGGAAAATGTAGTCATTATTGCTGAACTGTCAAAAGCACATATGAACCTCTGCAAGTTGCACTTGTGGGCCAGCTGTGCTCCTGGTTAAATACATTGTACATATTTATGCAGAGCAAATGGGCGGCTCCAAAGCTCCATGTCATTTACCATCTTTCAGTCATGTGTTTCCATATTATTTTATAACGTGCCAAAATACACAAAACACTCTTGTAACGTAACTGACATGTAAAGGGTCACAGCCTAAATCCTAAATCATGCACACGCTAAAATAGAGTCAATTGTGCAAATCAACAAAAGCTTTCACTATCATTCAAAGCTGCTAAAATATTATAAGGCATTTGTTCAACTTGGCGTAGAAGGGGCTGAGACAGACAGTTTTATGCTCATCCACAGTCGACCCAGAAGATAAAAGATGTGAAAGATGTGGAATGTTGCAGACCAAAAATCCCAACGTTTTCCATGGCCTTCGACCAAAATGCTACAATCAAAAGTGCTGTGATTGCCAATATGCCATAGCCATATTTTTGAATTGGGATTTGAGTCACTTATAGTCACTTTTTTAACAAAGAAATGACTTGATGGCTGTGTTTGATTGTGCTACAGCAGATCTGGCTCAGTGGCTGCACGCTCCTGAGGTTTGTGTGGAGCTCACAGAAGAGGTCATCATTCATAGAAGTCAGTGCTGGTGAATAGGGCTAACAACACATAGCTGTATTAAAAAAAACTTTGTCTCAGCTTGGCTCACATAGCAGATGTGACTAAATGAATTTGAGTGGGATATTGGAAACTGTCCTCTTGTCTTGTGCAGGTTCTTGAGGCTCTTTGGCCACAGTTGTGGTTCCTCTGTGAGGGAGTTGGGGTTGAGGTGCTTGTCTCGCTACGACTGGTTGTGTGCTGCTGCAGGACGTTGGGACATGTCTCTGCCAATGATTTCATTAACTGAAAAAAAGAAAACAAAAAGGTAGATAAGGTTAGGTAATTTGTGCATTTCTATTCACTGTGTAAAAAACTTTCTCCTGGCAAAATCTACTAAACTCACGTACTTAGTAAATATAAACTAAAGTATACTTTTTATAATACACTTCGGTCTGAACTCCACTGTATTGTTCATAGTCATAGTTATATACTGTACATATTACAATAATATACAATAATAAGATGCCACTTTACCCACTACTTATTCTGTTTTATATTTCACAACTATACAATAACTAACGGCTGTCATTACTTATCTTGGTATATTTCAGATTTCTACTATTTCAAATTCTAGAACATGATAATGTCATACAGAACCAGGTTTTTCTATTACGTACATCTTGTACATTGCCATGAAATATCTAAAAGGTGAATTCACAATTCTTAAAATTAAGGATCAGTTTATATTTGTCTATTTATTTCATAGACAGACCTTTAATCACAACCTGCAGGTAGAGGGCAGTATTGTCATAAGCTCTCTGTGACCATACCTAAGTTCTGAATTTAACTGGAAAATTTAGGAGGTAAAAAAAAGCATTGAGTGGCAAATGCAAAGGTCACACTATAGTGACTGTGACATGGAACAAAGTCTTGACAAAACAAATGAGAGCATCTCTTCCATTCACAAACAGGGACCTCTGCCTTTGCTTTTCAAATGTGACTTTCCACCCAATC
Source organism: Mugilogobius chulae (assembly GCA_038363315.1). NCBI lineage: Eukaryota > Metazoa > Chordata > Actinopteri > Gobiiformes > Gobiidae > Mugilogobius > Mugilogobius chulae. The sequence goes on along the minus strand of CM076403.1, from coordinate 44,087,143 downwards.
CTCTTGAAACTCGAGATGCTGAGATGTCCATTACCTCATTACATTTAATAGCACAATGGTACATTTTACTGGGCTTTTTTTTTGTTTGTTTTTTGTAAAAAGAACAAGAACAACCCATTGTTAAAGAGAGCTGCAGCACACAGAATCAGTCAGCCACACACAACTTAATTACTCCCTAAACTCAGTCAGAGGTGATTTTAAAATAAATAACAGATTAGTGCTGCTCTGTTCTGCCTTGCTGCAGTTTGTGTGTGTCTTCTACATCTGCTGCTGCTTCTATGTGCACACAGGGACCACAAGAAACACAGCAGGATCCCCATAAAAACGCCCGAGCCGTGAAGAAAGAAAAAGAAATAGGCAAAGGATGGCGCATGACAGGGGAAGACCTATATTTGTTTGGAAAATATGGAAAATGATGTGAAATGTTTTCCAGAAGCGTACATAGTCTGCAAACAGCTCCATTATATGTTGACCGCATGTGTTTTTAAGAAGCACAAAGTCCAAAACAGTGTGAAAAGTCAAAGCTTGGCCAACTGGTTTGGGAAGGCGCAGTAGGCCTAGTGAGACCTCATGGGAGAGTCGACACCACTCAACCTGTCGCTACATGACAGATACAGGAACGCCACTTGTGCAACAGTACTGTAAAACTGCAAATTCCTCAGGCTAGGAATTAATGTTTACTGTAACAAGACAAGTAGACTTGACTAAAATATATGATGTATCCAATCAAAGTCTTAGAAATAGAAAGTTGTAGCTTGTTCGTCAAAGGATCTAAATGTGGAATGTTTATAAGAATTGGATTAATATCTCTTTTTACATCAAGTGCTTGGCTTGCAAAATTACTGTCTGAAATGAACAGCTCAAAATAAGAAGAACTCACTAAACTTTGCAGTTTCAAATAATCAATTAATTAGAACAGTGTGTGAAAATATAATTTTGGCATTTCTAACACTAATAACAGCTTTTTAAAAATCCATTTCATTCATAAATAGATATATTTTTTGTCAATCAAACCTGAAAATTTGCTAAAATTCACCTGGAACTTGACTTAAAACTGCAGCACAAAAGACTCAACACATGACCTTCAAAATTCACTATTAAAAACAGACGCCCAAATTCACTGGCAACTTGGCAACTCTGAGGCTAAGAGAATGAATTAAATACAGAAATGGGAAATCACGATTTGATGAGTTCACCAAAAATGCAAACTGTCACAACAGTGAGCTCACGATTTAATTTTTATCACAATATTGCCCAGCCAATTTCATTGTACCTGATTTTATTCTTTATGAAATTCAGTATGAGCTTTGCAAAGTATAGATGCTAACTAATGACTGAAGTAGAACAATCATAATCAAATGGAAATAACAATTTGAATACTCGTAAAAGATGTGATTTGTCAAGTGTAATTTTATGCTGAAAACAAAATGTCTAAACACTGTAGTTTAGTTTCTGTGCAAATATGTTCTAAAATACATGTCTCTTTTGTTGGTTTGTCTACTCATAAGCCTATTTCTTTTTGTCAATTCTCTTGACACATTTAAATTTGGTAATCATTGAAAATACATTTCAAATCTAATCACAAATATTGTCATGCTGCATGATTTTTGAAAATCAGTTTTGATGTGTGTATTAGGAAAACACATTTTGAGCAAAAGGCCTATGAATTTACAATGGTCCATGGAACTCTATGAATGAAGTGGATGAAATAAATTCTAAAAAATCTTTAGGCACAAATTGTGCAATTTTGTTTCTTTTCATATGAAGGCCTCTTACACTACTGAAAAACCAAACTGACCAAAAAAAAAAGTTTTTGTTGTACTGTCTCACCTTTAAAAGTATTTAGTATGTTTCTACAGCTTCATTCAAAATGTGTTTTTCTGACAGCCAGACTTTGGACAAACACATTTTGAAAAGAATGTGATGATTGTGCATGCAAAGGAATGAATTTTAAATTGGCACAGTAAAGTGATCAATCATAACACAAATTAGAGATTTTCCTAGAAAATACCATCAGTCTCATTTAATAAATAATGTAATAATCTAAAATAGAAATTTTATGCATCAACTGTGGAACATGTACCACTGCAGCGTGCAACACCAAAAGCCATCATTTTTGGCAGATTGTTGCAAATAATCCACATAAAAAAGAAATGTTAGAATTGAATTTGACAAATCGATCAAGTCAAAGCGAAACTAACTTAAAGTGTTTGCTGGCAGAAATCTCTCACAATATTTTCTTTGTTTTGTGCTTGTTGCTTTGTGTCTGGCCACCATCACTCACATCATCCTGTTAGCGTGGGAGGCTCTTCCTTTCCCATGTCAGCCATGTGCACACACACACTGACACTCAACAAGCAGCGCACATATCACACTTCACTATAACGTACAACATACACGATCTGCTGCGGCTGCCATGACCTTTCCATAAACACGGCTGAGCCGCGTCTCTTTATTATCACATTTGATTCGATCAGTTTGGCTATAAAACACCACAAACCAAACCAATCAAAAACATGCATTCCTTTTGTGTTTTGAATTGAAGCTTTTTTGCAATTCCACCACATGATTATGAGCAACACAAAGCAAAGGGCAGACAGAACAACATGAAGTGGGCGTTTGCAAAAAAGCATATCACTTTCCGCTGTGCTGATTAGAATGTTGCAGATGCAAATATTAAGGTCTAAATAACACATGGGAAGGATAAATCATTTGATGTGCTACATTTGCTTCTATCTTTCTACAGTATTAAAAGGAATCTGTTCTAATTAGCACAGTTCAATCTAGTTTTCTTTCTGTCAATTGGGACAAATTCCCCCTTGGCCTGACCGAAACGACAAAAACACAAACGGGGAGTGCTCTGATTTACATAAACGATGATGATTTTTCTGGTTATCCATGAGTAAGACCCATTACTCAAATTCAGTTGCATCAGGCCGTATCAATACTGAGGAAGTGAAAGAGCAGTTCTGAGTGGCGCAGCGTACGGCAGGTTTCACATGCTGATAGTGTTTTCTCTGGATTACATTGTCTGTGGATGACAAAGCAGTGAGTGTTGTGTTAAGAACAGGGGGATCCTCTGCAGATGACTGTGAGGGGGACTCCCAACTAAATATTAGAACTACAACTACGGCAGACGGTTGCTTTACCGCTTCAACGCATGAATGAGAGATGAATACAGTGTGAATACAAGACCTGTTACTCCTGATTATAATTCATTTTCCATTTCTTCAAAGTATTAAAATAGACAAAAAGATATAATTAATGTGTTTAATAACTGGAATCATATTGAAAGTTTCTGCTACGAATATTGTTTCTGCACCTCACCAGTTGCTGTCATGTTAGTTATCAATGCAACAGATTTATCTTTTCAAAGTGACTAATGAGTAAATGAAAAATAGATAATTGGCTAAAAAAAATAAAATATATATATTATATTATTATATATATATATATTATATATTATATATATATATATATATATATATATATATATATATATATTTTTTTTTTTTTTTTTTTTTTTTTTTTTTTATTATTACTTTTTTTTACTTTCCTGTGTCCCTTAATGCTGCAAATCTTTGAGTAATGTAAAACAGACAAGAAATAGGCAGATGGACAGTGACTATGATAAACATGCCTACTGTTGAAATGGAAAATGGGTAATTATCATAACCCTGTGACATGCTCACCAAAGTTCCCTGAAGCGGGCACAAAAACATGACTCTGGTGCAGCGGCTTAAGCAAATAATCAAGAGATTGACTGATTCCTCGGTCCAGCAAATGAACACAACATGCCACAATGGAAAACATTTGTGCGGAGGGAAACAGAGAGAGGCAAGACTGGCTCTGCCTGCAAAAAGGAATATCAAAGCTCACAGTTTCCACTCGCTGCACATGACTTAAGACAAACTCACACAAGAACTACTCGGCTTGCTGGAAAGAACTACAGCTCTTTCAAGACTGGGTGAAGTGTAGCAAAGTTAGTTGTTCTCGAGTGAATCAGTGGTGACTTTCTCATCTGATCTGGTGATAGAGTGATGTGCTGCTGGCTTTAGTTAGCAATCGCCTCAGTCCCCTCAGCAGGACCACAGCTCTGAAGCGCAATAAGCTTTAGGATTAGAACTATTAGGGTCTAAAAAACAGAGCTGCCTGGGGATGCATTATAAGGCTCTTATAATGACGGCCATAAGGTTAGAGAGAAAATATGAAGCAGTCCAATTTTCACTGCCTGTAATAAACCTCATGAAGTGCAATGTAGCACAGTGTAGTACTGTAATACTTTGGTACTCAGGTTATAACAGGATTATGTTACATTGTACTAAAATAGAGTTTTATAAAGATAGCAATTTATCAAGTGCAGTGTAATAATGTTAAACAAAAAAATAAAGAAACATTTTTAATTATAAGATACGTAGATCATAACTGTACATTTTGTTTAAGAAATTAATTGATACTGATAATTTGACTTGTTTCTGTGCTAAATAAAAAAGACTAAAAGTCTGTAAAGCCAGTTTTATTTTCAGACCTATTTTTTGTTCTTTGTTAGGAGCATTACTGGTCTAAAAAGGCATAATATTTACCAATGCTATATCTGAAGCCTCTGCCCTGTGGTATTTCACAAAAATGTTATGTAAACATCTGAGACACGTTAATGTGTATGACTTTTTTATCTATAAATAAAGACATGATTAGTGAGCAGGGATAGGTAAGTGAAAACTCAAGCCTCCAGGACAAAGCAGTGTTACTATAGATGAGTCTACTGAATTTCAAATGAGAAAAATTGAATGATAAGGGAATAAGAGCCAACAAGATAATTCACAAACACAAAACACAAGTGAGACTTGTGATTTACAGCTATCACACCTGCAAAGATAGGAGAGTTTGAATGACTGACATTTATAGGGAAACAGATGCCCTGAGGATAGTGTTTCTACTCATCAGATTACTATCCAATCAAAATCAAGCTCACTAGCAAAAATCAGCACGCACTGACAGGGACTAGCAATGTCGGCACACGCAAATCGCAACCTTCACTTATGGACATAAAACTGAGCTCCTTTTGTGTTTGGGCACTTCTTGTTCTTCTCTCAAGGAAAAAATGGCCCTGGTACATCTTTCCTATTTGGCTTGAGCTACGATCAAGACCTCTGAGACCATAATTGTGTGGAAAGATGACACAAGTCCCTTTTCCATTCCACAGACAGAAGCAACAGAGTTCTGTGGAAACACTTACAATCCACATGTTGTTTTTCATACTACCAATCAGGCTAGCACGAGAGCTTCAAAATATATTATTGCCTTCACTAGCAAACTGTCGAACAATGAAGTTTATAATTCTCTTGCTAATAATTTTTACATATTCTACATCAAAGGTCCATTTCAATTAAAGGTATGGAATAGTTAAAACTAAATTAAGATAAATTATACTGATCAAAACGTTACCGTCACAAAATGTCAGATCACCTTTTGAAGACCAACAGTTCACAAATGCCATAATCACCTTTACAAAAAACTACTATACTTCCTACTTCAGTCCTACATATTGGTGTGAGCAGAAATCGAGATCCAGGATCATGTTTTATGATCTCCATCCGAAACTTTTGGACTAGGGCAAAGCAAGAACTTTTGAGTCTGTAAAGTTTATGTTCACAAAGTCACTACAAAAGACTAAATCAAAACAAACTGAAAATTGATTCCAATTATTATATGGAAAGAAATCCTGATTCTGTACTGACAAATAATACAAATACAAACATTTTAAACTCATATTTGGTTGATAAATGTTATTTTTTCAAATCTGCATTAAAAAAAATTTACTTTTAGATTTACTACACAAGATTTACTCTATTTTTTTTCTCCTTCATTCTTTTTGCTCTTTTTTATTTATCTTTTTATTATTGTCACCAACCAACATGTGTTTATTTTGTCATTTAGAAACTATATTTGCTGTAAAATGTATAACCGCAGGCTCTGTGTCAGATGCCAGCTCCATTTCAGAAGAGTGTCTTGGCGCTGAGTGGCCCTGCAGTGGGACTGAGGCTGAAGAAGTCTGTCCATCTGTCTGTCAGTCTGTCCGCTCACCTCCTGTGTCTTCTGCTTTGTACACATACGCTCTCTCACCTCCAACACTACACACATCCAAACACACGCACACAAATGCACACTCAAGCCCGTACACATCTGAGGCATGCTCACGTGTGCGTCACACGGCCCATCTGCTGCTAACTAGAGCCGTCTTTACACAACCCCTCCCAGCGCGGGACACTCAGATCATTTCAGATGATTTGTTTCTCTCAGACCCTTCTTGTAGAATAAAATGAGATTAAAACAAGATAGGCATGTTTAACACTGCATACTGTCTATGTAGCACAATGCTGTTACAAAAACAAACTGTTACAAAACTTCTAAAAAAAAAAAGTTAATTAAACATTTATAATAGTTTGTTTGAGTATGTCTGAGTTTGAAAATCCTTGAGGTGTATGTATAGCACGTCAACATAATTTGGAAAAAAATAAAAAATAAAAAAACATACTATACTATATAGTATATAGAAAATACAATATTTCACACATCAAACATAAGATGCTTTATGTACAGTATTCAGGGATCTTTGCAAAGCAAAAGAACTGTGACACAAGGTCAACATACAGAATGCTGGCTAAAATGTATTTGAAATATTAAAATACTTTTGTTTATCTGAGTCAACAGTGGTTCCTTTAAATGTATAATAATAACTTTTGAAAGCTATTGCTGGGTAAGTCTCCTAGCAGCTAGTACTTCAAAACAAAGCCTACAGATCAGGCATGGCATAGAAAGACTATTTTTAGACACTGGCTCCAAAAGAGCGCTTACATTCCCGGCCTAACTGTGTCATACAAACTTTTCTCACAGTTGACTGTAGAACTAAAGTGCAGCAGACAACCGTGTGGCATAGCCAATGAACAAAGTATTAAGAATCAATTCAAGACTAATTAATGACAGTGGCATATTAATCTTGTGTTCACATTGCATGTGTTAATGCCTGTTTGTGCATGCGACACTAGCAATGCTTACACATGCAACCCAGAAATTTGATCTTTACCTGATTTCTAATCAGATTATTCAAATGTAATTTAAGCAGAAAAAAGGCTAACTAACAAGGCAAAGACAAAAAAGAAAACTGTAGATAAAAAGAGTTAATAAAATGGTAGTAATCTAAAATCCACTAAATTTACTGACATGTGCTGTCAGGTTTTTTTTTGTTGGTCTTATTTATTTGTTAAATTTTTTCTCTCGTCATGTAAATGTGCGCAATGTCACCAATGCATATACAGGAATGTCACCAATGCATATACAGGAACACAGAACTCTAACTAACAATTTATTGTTGTAGCTGAAAGCATGTCCATTGCAGCTGCAACATGACTAAACTTAAACGTCTCAAAAAAAAAAAAAAAAAAAAAAAATCTGAATTTTTCAAATTTTGCATTTTAAATACACCAGTAACTAGTCTGGATACAGCCAATCAGCTACAAGCTCACACATTCATGAACAGCTCCTCTATCTGTGCATGAGGTACATTAGAACAGGGCAGGCTTTGTTAATACGAAGCAAACATATATGTACTGATTTCACAGTCATTTGTTAAGTCAACAAGTTCTCCTGAGCATCCTAATTAGACTTGTTAACGCACACTCCAACACACAGAGGATGTAATTACTGCACTACACAAACGCTGCCTCTGCCTTAGCTCTACTAGAGCTGTGACGTCAAACCAAACCACCAACTCCTTTTCAGCAGTTTAGAAAAGGACAAAAGTAATAGGAATAATTTAAACTCAAAATAATAAATAATAATCAGCAAAAAATGTTTTTCTTATCTGTGATAATATCATATACAGGAACTTCTAGACTTTCAGAAAGGAATTTGTGGTCAGGAAAAGACCATCTCTAAGCGCTCTATGTTCCATGGACACAAACTACAACAACTGCAGTTATGTATTATTTTATAGCCAATGAATCATTCTGTTCACACTTCAGAAAACCTCCCAAGGCCCCAAGTTTCAGACTGAAAATTAGATTGATCCCACATGGGCCTGTTCAACATATCTGGTGTAAAAGGCAAATGTGATAATGAACCCTAAAAAAGCCAGAGAGAGAGGAGCTCTTAATAACTTCTATTTTAAGCCAGCACTGTAAACAAATACCCAGAGGTCTTTGTTTATGACCATTTTGTGATTTAACTGAAAATGACATTTGGAGCTGAAGGCACTTCAAACTAGAAAAAGTAAAATTAAGTTATAAGAAAGATTAAACACATTACCATCGTCCAGCGTAATGTCCTGAAGGCCAATGGTGCGGAAGGCAGGTTCTCGGTCTACTGGCTCCTGTTTAATGTTAAGTGTATCTGCGTCTGTGGGGTACTGGCCCAGTGGCCCAACCGGGGGGGACAGGCTGGCCATGACAGGGCTGGTGGACTGAGGAGAGAGCTGCCCTGACGGCTGCTGCAGAGTTCCCAGAGGACTGCCCCCTGAGGTGGGAGAGGAGGAAGAGGGGACTGGTAAGGAAGAGAGTGCAGCTGAGGTGATGAAGGACCTGAGTGTGGAGAGGACCCCATCCTGGAAGGGGGCATACTAGAAGGTGTGGGACAAGAAGCTGACCTTTGACCTACAGGGTGATACGCAACTGTCCGCTGCAGTGGGATGAGTGTTGACTGAGGAGTGGGTGAGCAGTTGGAGACGACGCTTGTGTAGAGTTTGGCCCACAGTGGTATCCCCCCAGAATATGAAGGCCCAGAAGAGACTGACTCTGAGGGGAGCCCGCGAGGGGAGACGAAGGGGGCGGAGCAGAGGGTGAAGAGCAAGAAGATGAGGAGTAGCCCATTCCAAGACTGACTGAGTGCAGATCTGTGTTAGTGCTCTGCTGAAAGGGCAGTCTCTCGTAGCCCTGCGTCGTCAGACTGGACTGTCCATTGAAAGCCAGACCTGGGGCGTGGGCATGGCTGTGCATGGGGCCGTAGGACGGCCGCAGCGGGGCAGGAAGAGGACTGGACCAGAACTGGGCTGAAACGACATGTGGCAGTCTGTGGGCGGCTGCTGCAAACTGTGGCCCTGAAGGTGAGGCAGGTGTTGGAAAGAAGAAGAACTCAGTGGGGGACATGGGGGTGTGGGACGAGCAGGCCCGGTCCAGAGCCTGCAGCCAGACCATGAGGCGAGCTGGACAGAAGGTTGTCCGGTGGGGGCCGTGCTCAGGAGAAGGCAGCTGGGTGCGCACTAGAGTGGCACTATGTGCCAGGGGCATGGTCAGAGGGACCGCAACAGGATGCTCCAAGTCCTCTCTGAGCTCCTGTTTGACCAACACTGGAGAAACACAACCACAATCAACATCAGAGAAGTTTCACAAGTCTGAACAAAAATCCAGTTATTTTTTTTAACTCCTACAAGTACAGTCTTTAAGAAAACTAGACCAGGTTGAGCTATCCCTAAATTCTATGTCAAAATAAAAACTAACAAATGTAAAACTTTCAAATCTACAAGGAAGAGAAGCTTTCCAAACGCAATTGGGGTCATTCCCTTGATAGTGATGGTGCTGCTGTTTCCACTCAATAACCCATTTCTCAATCTGCTGCCTTGTGACACTAAGTTTTATTTTTATCCAACTCTGAATCAGAGAGAGCATATGTTGTCAGTCTGGGTGCTATCATGTGAAACACTGTGTGCGAAGACTACATGAATGCCCCCAATCCAATCTAACCAAAAGTACAACCTAATTTATTTATGATGAACAACCTAAAGTAAAGCATTTTGGCAAGAGCACTACTAATACTCTAATACTAATACTAGTTCTCTGTATAGAAGTACATGAGAGTGTAAACATTATGAAGCACAAATGTTTTTTTTAATTATTCAAAATACAAGTCTGATCTGAAGGATTTTGATCAGATCACAAAGGATCTGTGGTTACTACTACAGTAGAATCAGCTTGAGTGACATACATGGGCTGTTCTACTTGTCTCAGATTGGTTGCCCTAATCTGTCAGCAGGGAAAACAGGAACTGCATATGCCGAGTGGGCGTGCTTGCAAACAGAGCGGTGTGGCGGAGGAGGGCAGGCCTGCACGCAGTCGCTGCTGTGGTAACACTATGGTATTGGATATGCTGCACAAATGTAAATATTTAGCCACAATTTCTTTTTCAGTTTCACTCATTTAAAGAAGAAAAGCAGCATAGCCTTTTGTCAACCAATCAATGTGTACATAAAACATGTTTTATGTTTAAGCAAAGTGAAAACAATCAAATCATAATTTATATGGCATTGCAAAACAAAAATCCAGGTAACTAAGCATGAAGTTAAGCTGTTTAGCTGGTGTTTATGTTAGTGGCACAAAAGCGATCTGTACAACACAGTATAAGAGAAATGGCATCAGTAAAGTCTCCTTGGAGTGTGCGGTTTACATCTGTCTCAGCTGTTAGTCCCATGCCCCTAGACTGAAAGGGAGATAGGTTGTCTATATACTAAAGAAGGTTGTCTATTACTAAAGATTGTCTATATACTAAAGAAGAAGTAGCTCCTAGTACCTGGTAGGTATGTAAACCGCTGGGACTGACTTCTTTTCCTTTTGCCATTACAAACATAGAACTGCACCTGCACCGCTGAGCTCGCAGTCTTACTGTGATACGGAGGCACCTCTACGAGTATGCAAGACTGAAAGACAAAGACAATCTTTAGCTTCAGGTTTATATATTCAGGTTAAGAATAAAAAAGAAGTACTCACCCCTTGAGTTTTTTCACTCATTATTTTTGCTTCTACCTCCCACTGTGGTCTTCCGTCTGCAAAAAACAAAACAAAATTATATATATACAGTATATATACTGTATACTATAGATTGTCAAATCAACACAAAAGTACCTTTAGACTGCTCACAGTCTACTTTTAGACTGCTCACAGTCTAAAAGTACCTTTAGACAAAAGTCTTCTTGTCTTGTCTCTTATCTAGACAACTCAGGTCATCTACACAGTAATCCACTGTCCTATTATCAGCCCTGCCATTACAGAGATGGTTCCTATTAGTAAAGGAAGAGCTTAACTCTTAGTTGACAGGGAGTATTTATTTCAATGAGCAAATGACCTTGACTGTCTTTGCAGTTGACAGCACTGCATTATTACAGTACAGCTTGTTGACATTCAACAGGCCAAGAACAAGGGCCCCACATGCTCTTTCAGACAACAAGCAGCAACAGGAACTTCATTCCATATGCAGACAATGACTAAAATAAGCAAAACGCCTAGTGTTCGACAGTGTATAAAGCAAAGCTCTTTCTTTAAACTGAAGCCAAATACAGTTGATTGGTGTTTATTGTTATAGTGTCAGTGCCCTAACAGTCATCAACGGTTTCTCATCTATTCAAATCTGACAGCATTGGACTCTTAATATATGCACAGAGTTTGGTAGAATGAAATTACACAAAACTGCTGATGATGCGTGTAATATAATAAAAAGTAACAGTAGGTCTAGATCAGATGGTGGCATGTGTGCTCTACAATTAATTAGAATTTGATTTACTTATACTTATATATATATATAGTATATATATTATATATACTTATATATATATATATATTCTTGGTATGAAAAGTTTGAGAACTACTATCTAGATATTCTGAAGAGCAGTATTGCCTTTTTGGAACTATAAAAATATTAACATTTTCTTTTTTTATTAATAGATTTTCTGACCTTAAGACTTTATTTGACAGGACAGCTGCAGCATGAAATGGGGACAGAGGGTTTGGCAAATGTTCGAGATCAGTAAGCAAACCCAGGACACCGAGGCGGTTTCATTCACATATGTGCAACACCTTAAACACTACACCACCAACAAGGACAATACTAACCAACATTTACTCATTCTGTAGCTATGCTGAAATCAATTGCATTCAAAACAACTTAAATGGATTACGCACTGATTTACTAATTTATTTATTCATTTTGGATATATTTGCTTTCTGTTGTCCGATTAACAATCATTCTTAAACAATCTGACAATGTACACAAACACTGGAGACAAGACAGTTTAGATGTCTTTGCTAAAACAACAAATAACACTATTGGTCTTCATTGTCATTTAGAAGATTTGTCTCATGCTCTTCAGAAGGAAAATGTGTAAGTAGAATAGAAACCCATCAAAACGCTCAAATTGAAAAGTTAAACAATATGTTGACACATCCCAGTGACACAAGACAGAGGCAATAGGTGGGTTTCACATTCTAGAATTTTTGTGTAAGCCAGGTGGAGGGCAAGAGGCAGATTTTCCTATTAATAACATTGGACTTTGTCATGAAATAATTCAAAAAATATTTTTGCTAATTTAAAAAGTGATTATTTCTATAATGACTAGACCCAATACTCATTTGTATTACAAAAATAAATTGCATTTAAACAATATTTATTTTAGCTGCCCTCCACCTCATTGAAATTACATTGGCCTGTAGAAGGTTGTGATGTCATCTGAAACCCACCTATTCAGATAACCAAAAGGAATAAAGAAAGACTACTTTTTTCTAGAAAAACTACTCCAGTTCATAGAGAAATGCAAAAGCTGTCATGCTATGATCATATAGTCAGTCTGACAGACAGACATAGAAAGATGAGAAGAAGCTCGGGTAAAAATGTCTTTGCATGCAGGAAAGACACAAGAAAGGAGAAAAGAAGAATAAAGGACCAGTGGACCTATACCATGGTAGAGGTGTTTGGTTTTGTGGAATGGAAGAGAGAAACGGAAGAACGGATTTTACACTGTTATAACAGACGCTAGGCTTGTAAAAGAGTTGGCTTGTTCGTGACAATGTGTCACGATTAAGATAAGAACCAAATAACATAATCATTAACTTTCCTTCACTGCCTTTGTGCAGTTAGGGCCCCAGTCTCTGCATACCCATAATGCACCTCTAAGGGCTTAATACTTGAACATCAGGGAGTACTTTCAGCAAAGCTTTTTGTATGCCACGCTTCACCTGGTACCCCTTAAAGCAGTAAGACATTCCTTCATGGAGTTTTGCTTTAGAAAATCTTAAGAACATGCCCCCACCTTTCACAACAACGCCACCAAACTTGTTGCCATGTGTGAAGTGGACTTTGTTGCTCTACAGTACATAGCCAAGTTGGGCAGGCATCAACTAGCTTCACAGATGTTAAACACCTAAACTTTCCATCCATGTAATCAGTCGTTAAATAAAAACAATCAATAGAACTAGAAATAGAAATCAAAAATTGAAATCAAAAATAAATTCCTTCTGGAATTTTTTGACTGAAAATGTGTCCAAACAGAGAGAGAGGATGGCAGAAAAAGCTCAGAAAAGTGTTTTTGACAGATCACCATCGAGGACATGTGATCTTTTGCTTGCTTCTTCAACAAAAGTTTATTTAATTTTGTACTCATTAAAACACCCAACCTCTCCCAACTGTAAAGAGAAGTCTGTTGAGTAAGACTGCAACTTGCTTTGGTTGGTTAGTTTTGATTTCTAACAATAAACAGTGTTTATGATATGCAAATCACATTTACTTTACTTTGGAGTGGTCCGCCTGATTTTATTTTGCTTTGATGAGAGAGGGGCTTAGTGCAGGAGTGGGAGGAAGGGGAGATTTAGAGCATTAAAACTGAAAACCAGCATTTTCCCCCAGCAAATATTTGCGTTTTGAACTGCTAAATGAACAACAATGATCCATATAAAATGCTTCATGTTAACAACATTTACTACATAGAAGCATAATCTTTTTAAACCTATTTAAAGCAGAGCAACACTATGAAACTAAAAGGATCTGATTTTTAATAATATAGTTTTAGTAATCCAGTATTGTCACAGAATTTATCACTGTATTCTAAATGTTTGACAAATAAGCCTGCAGAGGTGTAGCTGCTGTGAGCACACAGCTCTTACCAGGGCCCTTCTCCAGGAAGATGACCTTGGACTCTGGAAAGAAGTTTGAGCCAGTGATAAGCATCTCCTCTCCCCCACTGACTCGACAGCTGGTCAGGCTGCACTTCTCCACCTGGGTAGCTCTTGGGCTGACCGCTGGGCTACAAATTCACAGTGGAAATAAAATGGTTATTAAGTTATACTTTTCACCCATACTATTAACATTATGGACACAGCTCCAATATAAGGTATAAATTTGCCTGTTCCAGTGCCTCTTATTTATGATTCACACAGTGAAATACTGTCAACATGTCCAAGATATCTAATAATTATGAATCTATCTGTAGTTGTAATGTAACTCTAATCATTACAGTGTTTTGTTTTGTTTGTATTCAATAATAATACTATTACTATTACTATTACTATTACTATTACTATTATTATTATTATTATTATTATTATTATTATTATTATTATTATTATTATTATTATTATTATTTTACTTACTTACATTGAACCTGTGTGATTAATAAATAGTTACTAATGAAGCTGTCAGTAGCTGGTTAACACTCACAGCATTCAACAGGGATGGAGGCCGCCTGCAGTGAGAGCACCTTCCCATTTGCCTGAGGGATGTGCACCCTGAACACCACCCGCACCCGTGTGTTTTTTCGTCCAATGTCTGTCTCTCCTTTGCGCAGTTCGATGTCAGAGTTACGAAGCTTCAAGATCCCTGCACAGTCAATACTGTGGGAAAAAAAAACAGTAGGGTCTAATAAACAAGTTGTTTTAATTGTGAACTTCTCTAGTGCAGGGTTTGTCGCATTTATGTTTCCATGACCATGTTCTTGCTTTGCCTTAACTGTTGTACAGTGTTGTATATTTCTCCATGTAAAAGTGAGTGCCAATTCAGATCTGTGGAGAATTCCATGTTCACTCTAGAATGCATGTTTTTCATCATTTCTATGCTCTAAGAACATCTAGGATTTTGAGGTAAGCTTAGCTCATTTTATCAACATTAAGTTTCCACAAAATATAAGAAAATATCACGAGCTATAAGTGCTCAATTTGACTTACTGAACAATAAAACCAGTGTATCTAAAATCAATATAATGTAATATTAAAGAACATAAAGTACAATGAAATTACATCTTCATTGAAACAAGCAGATGGAGATTCATTGGACCAGAATTTCCATCCAAACTTTTTCACTTTCTAAAGACCTACTAACCTGGCTGACATGTTGTTTTCAGGCAACAGGGGAATTTCTAGGACTTTGGTGCTGGATACGATGATTTCTTGGCTAGCCGTGGCTACAGTTTTTCCTGTTATTCGGTGGACTTGGTAGAAGGCATGAGGTCTCAAGTAACGGTCATCTGCTGTACCAATAAACATTTGCAGGTTGATGGGCTTCTCGCTGTATCCCATGAGCTGCAAAGACATATACGTAGAAGGCTTAGTCAATAGTGAGGAAGGCACCAATTTAGGCAAATACAACACTGATTTTTGGTTAAGATGAGAAACGCAAAACAAACCAATTTTTTCAAAGGCAATATTTTGAACACAATTTTTCATCAGCAGGAGAACATGTCAAAGGATGTGTGCCAGTTGGTACAACAAAAAATGGAAAGGAAGGCAGGAATTTCTCTCCTCCAAGGGACAGAACAAACACACAGTCACACAATCCTACTACTGTTGTAATGTTGTTCTTGGCAAACTGACCGAGATCAGCATACTCTGACCATACACTGCTCCAGCTTACCAGTGGGCTTTAGTCCATCAGGAAAACCCACAGAGGGCACCTGGAAAGAACAGCTCTTTCATTGCAGTTCACCACATGGGCTAGAAACATTAAAAGAACACATGGAAAAGTGGATTTGGTTGTGTTTACATCAGGTTTATGGGAGAGAACTGGCCCTCAGGCAGAAGTGAGAAAGTTAAATAAAGTCTTGGTCTTTGTCAGTATTGTAACATTTACACTTGAATATTATGTTATGTAATACTCTACTACAGAATAACCTTGAAAAAGAGGTGAAAAAGAGGTGTTCAGACAATTTTTTTTAGCTTAGCTTAATTTAAGGAAAAAAATATGTTTTTTTTTTTTTTCAAAGATTGTGCATTTCTCAGCAAGTAAACAAACAAACAAACACATATTTATCAGCTCAAAAGGGTGGGGAAAATACATAAATAATTAAATAAATACATTTATTTGCAAAGCTAAATCAAACATGTACTATATAAGGGGGAGGGGGGGGGGTTGTTCAGCCATGGTAGTTTTGACAAAGAATATCAAGATCTATGATGGGTTGGGTTGGCAGTGCTGCACTACAGTGAACACTGTGCCTGACAGGTTGTCCCAAAAACATTGAGGGATAGGTCAAATAAAGAGGATAGTTAAATTAGGACCTTAATCTTACTTTAAACAACGCTATCATCAAGCGCTAAACACATATAGGTAGCATCTTTGTTGTTGTTTGTTTGTTTGTTTGTTTGTTTGTTTGTTTGTTTGTTTGTTTGTTGTTTGTTTGTTGTTTGTTGTATGTATGTATGTATGTATGTATGTATGTATGTTTTTTCACAAAATACATCTAATTGTAACTAATCTAAGCACTGGTCCTCTGTCTACTTCTCGTTGGTAGGCTGCAACTTAATTCAGTAGACAGCATGCATGTGTGCTCATGTGTGTGTTCATAAATCTAAGCATGTTTATTCACAGCTCCATGTGTGTTACAGACGACGTGAAAAGTGTTAACAGGACCTTGAGGAATGCAAGTGTTTATCTAGTACAGTTAGTGTCATTTGGAAAAAGACAATACTAGTATTCTTCAATTAATTACGGTCTGTCTGTCTGTCTGTCTGTCTGTCTGTTATGCATGTATGCATGTATGTATGTATGTACTTGTTTTTGCATCTTTTGAGAACCGTTTTGAGTTTTTAACCAACAGAGTGAGGACATTTTTGGGAAGTGAGGACATTTTGGCCGGTCCTCACTTTGCGAAGGGCCTGTTTGAGGGTCAAGATGTGGTTTTAGAGTTAGGGTTAGAATTGGGTTAAGTTTAGGAATAGGGCTAGGGTTAGGGCTAGGGGGTTAGTTTGGATGGTTAAGGTTAGGGTGAGGGGCTGGGTAATACATTATGCCTATGAAGGTCCTCACTAAGATAGAAAAACAAGTATGTATGTATGTTTGTATGCATGTGATTGTGTGTTGTTTATTTTTTCACTTTATAAACAACAAACACATGTCAAGGTGTAAACAAGCCCGTTGAGAGTAGTAGATCTTTATGGACATACACCCCTGACTTGCACCAAATTCCAGATTCACCACCCCCACATCTCTGCCTGAGTGTGAAATACTGCATGATGGTGGTCTTTACACTCTTTCCTCCTCATCTTTCAGCTGGCCTAAAGAGTCAGAGCCCAGCTGGGCAGACAGCAAGAAGCCCGGCTCTGATACAGATCAGGTCTTTTATTAAACCTCGTTGACATTAAGTCAGTCACATGGCAAGGGCCTTTTGCTCACTCAAGCCTGTAACTAACGTACAGCTGCTGCTGTGTCTGCTTGTGGATCGGGTTAAGTATGAACTTTCTCCCCTAAATAAAACCACTGGATACAGTTACATACTTAGGTCCAACTAAATAGAGTCACTTATTTTTGGCCTACATCTGTTCCACTGATCCAGTAATGTGGCTCACAAGCTGATGGAAGAACACCATTATGGACCATATTATGGATTACACGGTATACAGGCAAAATGTGACCCTTTTCCCAGCACACATTTAATCCCAAATACGGTGGTAAAAATGTACAAAGCAAAAAAAAATGAATTAAATGAACCCCAAGTAGAAAATATCAAATGGTACTTTTTAATTGAAAAGAATTTCTTTTGGGTTCCTGTCACCTTTTAAGTGTTATCCCTGTCCTCGCTCTGCTCTCTACCGTAACTTGACACTTTCTCACAACAAGCGCCTGACTTTGCCAAGTTGTTTCCCTTTGTTGCTCCAGTGTTTCTATGGTGACACCGTATGTGTGTGTGTGTGTGTGTGCATGTGCGCACGCGTATGAGAGAGTGATGCAAACTTAACACTGGAGTAAACTAGGAGCCAGCAGCTTTTGTTACTAAGCGTAGTACAATACATTGGATTATAAATTATACAGTTCAGTGATAGGTATGAGAACTGTCAAGAAAACTATGTCTAGTTTTGGTGGCTCTGATTTCTTTTTCTTTTCTCTTTTTTGGCATCACAGTGTGGGACATGCAGTGTACAGCTAACACAGCCTGCTATTTGCTCAACACACCAGGGAGGGCACAGAGAGCCAGGGGGCAGCTGACTGTTTGTTTAAACAAGGTCAATACACGTGCACCCATACAGACATCAGAGCTGAATATGGTCTCGCTGATGAGGCCACCATTAATCATTATCTACAACAACAAAACAGATTAATAATGTTCATACAATCCATTAAATAGCATCTAAAAAAAAATTTTAACCAGAACACTACCCTAATCAGGTGTGAATAGGGGCTTCAAAGCAGCAGTGTAAAGTGAACAGTATAGGGCGTATATAGAGGAGAGGGGCATACTGTACTTCTACAGTGCACAATACCACAAGCACAATATTTGTGTGGGTGCAGCCGCACTCAATTAAGCTGGTTAAATACGCACAAGGATACCTTCGCCAGCCAGAGAGGCTTTGGACTTATCTGTCTCCTAGCAACAGGTGTTCTGATTATGGTTGTCTCAGAGGATAGACATGATCAGCTACACAAGTCTACATGAATATAAAGACATTATCTAGTTACCCACAATGTGAGTATGCTCTGTAGAATTGCACGGACACAACAGCAGTAAGTGCTTAGGCAAAGTTTCAGTTGACTAACTTACAATGCAACACGGCTGCTGTTAGCTAAATACTCTCAAACATATAAATATTATGTATATTTAAATATGTTGATGTAATATCTGTACTGCAAAATATATTGTAACAAGGCATATCCCCATTAATACCATTGTCTGACATGTTGGGTTGCAGTAATCTAAAGATATTCATGGTCTAAAGATATTCATGGTCTAGCCCTCAATTCCTCCACTAAAGGAGGTGCAATATGTCACTAGCAAAAGTTCCTAAAATGATTTACAGAAAACAACCCAGCATGCATTATTCTATCTGCTATTTATATACATGTAAACAATTCAAATTGAATAATTTATATAAATAATACATTTGGCTACATCATCCAACTTTAAAACTAAAGAAGTGCAGCTCTAATGGTTTACCTCTTTGATTCAATCTCATTTCAAGATTTCCTGAATTAAATTTAGGCTTAAAACACAAATGACTTCATACAGTGAAACAATGACCTTTGACAATAGAAAAGCAGTTTGTAGGGAGACAACAGACACTAAGATGTTTAGCAAACACAGACGTTAGACCTGCTAGATGAGTCAAGTGCTGATGCCATTTTTCCTCACAGAGTTCACTCACTGTTACATGGTCATTCTGAAATACGTATCTGTATGTGTTCCTATCATGCTTTTAGAACATGAACATTTAGAAAACACAATGCAGAGTAATGAACAATAGTAGAATGGCTTCCAAAAAAGGAAATCAAGTTAGAGTGATGGACCAAATCAGCGTCTCATGATCGCTCTAGTTTGCATATTCTCCATATGTTACCACAGGTTCTCTCTGGGTACTCAAGCTTCCTCTCACCTGCAAAACCATGTATGTATAGGTCAATGGGCAACATTGTAAAAGTCCCCAAGCTAATGATTGTTTGTCTCTAGGATTTACATTTATTGTTGCAGTACTTTGCTTCGACAAACAGGAAACAGCTTACGCTAATGCACTAACTTTGCTTTGTTAAGTCTATCAGAACAACAAATAAAGTTTTCAACACTGGAAATACACCGGTTTATCACAGGAACAAGTCAGCGCTTGGTGGGGAACATTATTTCATGTTTCTATCTGCTCTTTTCCGTCTAGTTTTCGTTTTCTCGTTTTCTTGTCCAATCAATGTGCCTTAAGGGGGGACTGCAGAAAGGTTTGCTCCAGGGTCCAGGGTGAAAGCAGGGCCAAAAGCGGCTCACTACGGACCCAGCAAATATTGCGGAACGGGTCACTTTGTGCAGTAGAAACAGCTTAGGACCATTCTGTAACGCCCCGACCCAAGCCTATGGAAATGGAGCAATTTGGCCACTTTCCATTATGTTCCCCTACTTAAGGCCCAAAGTCACTGGAATAGACTCCAGTCACCAGCGACCCCTAATGGCAATAAGTATTAGAGAATTAATGAATTAATTAATGAAACGATTATACTGTAAGAAGCCTCTCTTGACCAAATTACTCCAATGGGGAAATGAATTAGGGTCATGCATGACAAAAGCCTTTAAAGCAGTGTTGTTTAAATTATGCATTGTCACATATGGTGGGATAGAGTCTTGGTGTAATGATGGTTCAAATAGTTAATGATTGGCCTGAAGGAAGCCTGTAGGCTTAGATGTAAGAACAACAAGACTTTTACGTTATGCTTTCACAATTATGTTTTACCTTTATCAACAGCAGTTGACAAGCTGGACAGAAAACTCACATGAAAATTCTATTGGTTGAAGCAAAAACAAGCTTTCAGCTTTGTGTGTTGATCAGTGCCGTAGAACAAAGATGAAGCATTCCTGAGACTAAAATTATCCTTGACTCAAGCAAACAAACAACAAATAAACAAAATTATCTCTTTTGTACCACAGTTCTTAGCTCTTAATGAAAAAGAACGCACTTTAGTTCAAGCTGAGTTTTACCTTCACTATGGGTGGCCACCCGAGGCAGCTTTAACAGCTCCCCGACTGCCTTCAGTCTCATAATGTGCTCGGTGATGGGCTTTGGGCTGCACTTCAATCTTGAGTTCATACTGACCAAACTGGTTTGGAAGAGGCCAGTCTAAAGGGGGCAAAGATGAGGTCCTAGGCAGAGGAAACAAACCAGCTTACATGTTTTCAAATAGAAACATAGTAGGACAAACACATTCAAGCATACATAAAAACACGCACACATTCACATAGGGCCGTGCAATTAATCAAATTTCAACTATGATTATTGCTGTACAAAAATTGTGTAATTGAGTAATCCTGAATATTAATCATAAAGTGAGTTTGTGAGCACTTGAGTTGTAAATATAGGTCCCAGACTGTTTCTTTACAATTGTAGAATACATTTACAACGGTCCATTTTTATAAGATACCCTATCCATTTAATTTGACCTCTGCATTTAAGGAGCACTCAGGCTCTGCACTCTTTCTAAGCAAATAATCGTTTGAATAATTGTGGTTTCAATTATTCTTTAAATAATTGTGATTATTATTTTCATCATAATCGAGCAGCCCTACATACACACATACACATGTGCTGTGTTTTCATATTTCATGGAGACATTACATTGACTTACATTCATTTCATGGACCTTAACCTTACCTTAACCTCAGTGACTACTTGCCTAAACTTAACCTAACCCTCACCCTATTCCTAATCTTAACCTTATTTGAACTTAAAACTATGCTACATACATACATACATACATACATACATACATACATACATACATACATACAGTACATACATGCATAGTGATGTATACATACAGTATATCACATACATACATGCATCACATACATTGTGATGAATGTTTGATATGTACATATGTACATATCAAAAACAAACCTTTCCTACATATTTAAAGCAATTGGAGGGAACCCTTCCTAAGGGCAATTGTGTCTATACAAACAAGTATTCAAATGAAGTAGTTCCTCAGAGACGACTGACTGCCAGTGGCAGTGATCTGTTTTAAACACTCTCTAATCATGTATATATTGTTAAAGAGGTATTCCCCTTTCAAATGGACCAGAAGATGATAAATGATGATAGGAAATGCCCCAGCAGCACCAGGAGACAGTGAATCATTGGCAGACCCACAGAGCAACCTGAATCATGACCAAGAGAAGCTTCTCATCGTCAGTGGGTGTAGATCATCACCTTTGACACTGAAGAAGTGCCTGTGCTGCATAGAGCAGTGTCAGTGCTGGCACTGTGTGTTTTTCCTCACTGTTTTATCTGAGCATGTCACAATCCTATTTGAACAGCTGCATCTAAGAATGACACACTGAGGCCTCAGCTCAACAGAGAAACAAACTGCACCTGACAACATATGGGAAATGTGTCTTAAAGTGCCTATAAAATGCAAATTTGTGACACATAGATTACATGGATTACAAAATATTTAATAAAATTAGACTGCTTCCAAAATGACAGACAATTTAAAACAAAATAGCCTATATGGGGATAAATCTTCAAAATGCTGCCTGTAAACAAAACTAAACTCACATTTAGTATTTTTGGAAAATATACTTAAACTTATAATCCACAAATGTGGAACCTTTTCCATTTTGGAGCTGACCAATTTTCTGAAGCTACTGTAAATAATAATTTAATGAAGGATTATTTTATTGAATCTACCCACTTTCATGTGGATAGAGTAATTACAGAGATGTCAACCAAAAAACAAAACAAAAAAACAACTCTGACCTGCCTCCAGCTCATCTTTAGCCTATGACAGTATGTGTTTGAAGGAATAAAACTCATCAGACTGAATGTCTGATTTCATGACATAATCACCAGGAAGTGCTGCTTTGCATGGCTGCTACTGTAACAGGAGCCTGAGTGGACGCAGGAAATATGAGCTATGTGACGAAGCCAAGTGGGAGAGGCACAAAGAAGAAGATTCTCATGTTTCTTACCCACACGCCTCTCTTATTCGTAAGACCTTCTTCTGTACTCCGTACTGACCTTGTTCATTAAAATCTTCATTCATCTTAAAGGCTAAGACAGACAATAGTACTGCAGCTTTGTAAATTCAACAACTCACGTGAACTCTAAAGTGTATGGTAGCTCTTTTAGAATATGTGTGCTCATCACAGTGACATTGCCAGAGGCTGGGTAAACATAACTAAGACTTCAGCTTCTCACTGAATAGCTGACTGGTTATTCAGAAAGTAAAATTCAAAATGCAATTCTATTTTAGAAGCATTAATAATTCACAAATATAGAATCTTCTGTATCTTGGTAATATAATAATAAAATACATTGATAAGATAAAATATGCCTTTCATGACGTAACAGTAGAATATTACCTGAATATTGGTGTGTGCCCCGGCTTGGGTTTATTCCATGAGAAATGTGACGGCACTGAAAGAAATTGTTCTCCAGGACCATCCTTCTTCAGGCTGTGCATCATCTCCTCTGATGGCGAGTCTAAGTTGGGAGACATATTGCCTGAGTCCTCCAGGCCAATGTCTACTTTCCCCTGTTGCATAGCAGTTCTGTCCTGGGACGTTTTTCTAGTCTTAGAAGGAATGTCTGCCTCAGATGGGCAGCACTGGAAGGGCGATAAACCCATGGAAGCACTCCCAAGCCAGGTATCCTCTGTGACACTACCCCGAGGTGAGGGTCCTGGTGTGGGTGTGGGGGAACGGTGTGGGGACACAGAACCTCCATAGCAGATATCAGCACTGGAGTGGCGTCTTTTTCCACAAGGAGAGTTAGGTCGAGATGAAGGCCTAGAGGGAGGCCGAGGGCTGAGCCAGTTCTCATCAGTGACACTGGTACGCGGCGAGTGGCAGGGTGACTGACGAGGTGACAAGCTTATGGGGTGATGCATGAAAGCAGGGTGGGGGTGCTGCCAGGGAGGCTGTTCATCCAACAGCACCCCTCCAGCCTGAGGGGAGGCACATACAGGAGATGTGAGCGGCGAGCCCAGCGTGAAGCGGGCAGCTGCTTCGTTTAGTTCTGAATCCACATCGTCATAGACGTGAGAAAAAGATTCACAGGAGGATGCGTCAGAGAACCAGCTCCTGGAGGAAAGGCTGCTGCATGGGCTGGGGCTCAGCGAGGCGTCACGGTACGAATGGTCAAGGGGTAGATACAGGTGGTCTCTAGATAGACGCCTGTCACCATGGTGATCCCCATCAGGACCATTGGTCCTCAGGTCGTCCTCATTGGCATCCATCTCTGGCTGGCAACTGGGCGAGATGGAGGTGATCTGGATGCTGGGACATTCAAAGGCTTTGGGAGTTTCCACTGGCGCTGACGGCTGGAGAGGAGACGTGCCATATTTGTGATGTGACTCAAACCCTGAGTGCCCAGGACCCTGTTTGTGCAGTTGAAGGCGTGGAGATGCACTGATAACTTGTGAGTGAGACTGGACGCCATGGCGGCTCAGGTTCATCATCTGATGGTTTGAGACAAGTGACTGAGGCTGTTCCACATTCAGGACGTAAAACGAAGTGCTGTCATCAGGCTCCAGGTCTGCAGCAGACAAAAACACAAGAAAGCAATGTCACAATCTGGTTGACTATTGGACTGTCCTTGACCATTAGGTACTGATTATCCGATCCTTATAACTTGTCAATAAAGATAAATAATTTTTAGGACAGTGCACTATGTTGAAATTATCTACACTTATATATAAACTAATTAATCTGACTGACCTAACATCTCAATTTAAGACCACATTATTATGACCACAAAAATCAAACATATTTCACTGAAACTTTGTGTGAAAGACCAACATAAGTTGCACACAATTGTGAAGGGAAGGACAGTCATACATGATTTATTTATTTTTTTACAAATAAAAAGCTGAAAAGTAGGTGTGCAAAATTATTCACCCCCTTTTCTTCTGAGTGCAACACATTACTTTTAGAGGCTTTAGAAGGTTCCAATGTTGACCTAACAAATAAATAGAGTCCACCTGTGTGTATCTACTCTCAGGATAAATGTAGCTGTTCTGTAAAAACCTCAAAGGTTTGTTTGAGAGTATTGGGGAGCAGTCAGCACCACGAAGACCAAAGAACACACCACACAGGTCAGGGATAAAGTTGTGAAGGAGTAAAAAGCAGGATTAGGTTATAAAAAGATTTCCAAGGCTCTAAACATCTCACAGAGCACTGTTTACACCATCATCCATAAATGGAAGGAGTATGGCACACTGCAAATCTACCAAGACCAGGCCGTACACTTAAACTTACAGTTTGAACAAGGAGAGAACTGGTCAGAGATGTAGCCAAGAGGCCCATGGTGACTCTGGAGGAACTGCAAAGATCTACAGCTCAGGTTAGAGAATCTGTCAACAGTACAACTTTTAGTCGTGCACTACACAAATCTGGCCTTTATGGAAGAAAGCCATTGCTGAAAGAAATCCCGTTTTCACTTTGCCAAAAGCCATGTGGGGGACACAGTAACCATGTGGAGGAAGGTGCTCTGGTCAGATGAGACCAAAATTGAACTTTTTGCCAAAATGCAAAACGCTATGTGTGGCAGAAACCTAACACTGCTCATGACTCTAAATACACCATCCCCACGATCAAGAATACAAGTGCCAGCATTATTTTCTGCACATGCTTTTCTTCAGCAGGGACAGGGAATATGATCAAAGTTGATGGAAAGATGGATGGAGCCAAATACAGGGCAATATTGGAAGAAAACCTATTGGAGTCTGCAAAACATTTGAGACTGGGGCGGAGGTTTATCTTTCAACAGACCTAAATCCAATCAAGAATCTGTGGCAAGATCTGAAAACTGCTGTTCACAAACACACTCCATCTAATCTGACTGAGCTGGAGCTATTTTGCAAAGAAGAATGGGCAAAAATTTCAGTCTGAAGATGTGGAAAGCAGGTAGAAACATACCCAAAGAGACTTGGAGCTTTAATTGCATCAAAAGGTGGTTCCAGAAAATATTGACTCAGAGGGGTGAATAATTTTGCACGCCTTCTTTTCAGCTTTTTATTTGTAAAAAAAAAAAAAAATCATGTATGACTGTCCTTCCACTTCACAATTGTGTGCAACTTAGTGTTGGTCTTTCACACAAAGTTTCAGTGAAATTTGTTTGATTTTTGTGGTCATAATAAAAGAAAATGTAAAAAAGTTCAAGGGGTGTGAATACTTTCGCAAGGCACTGTATGTGGTTGCCTAGTTGGTGAGGGCACCAAATTGCAGCGCAAAAAATGAAAAAGTTCTACCACCCAAAAATTATTTTGTGTCAATAGGGCACATAGTCATTGAGTTATGACAACAAATAGCTGATGAACTTATACTACTGCAGATTTAATCGCACAAGTTACCGCACTGATAGCAGTCTCAATAAAGATGAGACTATTTGTCCTGACAAAAAATTCAGGCTTTAGCATTTCTGTCTACAAAATCCTGTGTGAGAATAAGGCTTATGAGCTGTTTTTGGGCCCCAAGCAATTTGAATCTGTATATCACATAATGCAAAATTACGTATTACTCAACAATAGTAAAAGATGCCTTGACTGGTCAAAAATAGGAAATGTTTCATAAACTCAAATATTGTCTTGCCTTTAACACTAACAGTTATTATAGGCCTGTATACAGACCAATCTTCAGAAAAAAATTGTTAAAAATAAAATAGTTTGCTAAGCAGCTGCTTAGGGTTTTGAAGGCACCAGATGGTTCTCAGGACCCCCAGAAATTTTACTAAAAAAGTTACATTGTACTATAGCCAGCAGGAAAAAACAACTAAAAAATGTTAATACTGAAAACTATCTTGCATTAAAAAAAATTTATGTCCCCTATCCCCCCTGTCCAATACTGTGTACTGGTCTTGCTGACTGCGGTTCTTAGTCTGTGCAATTCAAGTTAGTATTTTAATTTGGGGTTGGAAATATAAACACAGTGGATGTGATTACCTCTGCTTGTCGATAGCTAAGCCTGAGTGACGGGGAAGGCCCCTGACTATTCCTCTTCTATTTAGCTCATCATATAAATAATGTAAATATATCATAACAACCACTTAGCGTTATAAAGGACTCAAGTACCATCGTCATGTAATTTGCCTGCAAACTTTTTATTAATATGGCACTCCTAATGACCTTTAAAAAGAGTGATAAGAGTACAGGTTAGTGATAGAAAACAACAGCCAATCAAGACAATGATCCCTTAAACACAACTGAGCATAGGAAACACATCACACTCTGCCGCGTGCTGTCTGCTGTCATCACAGCCAGCTCCAGCTGCCTATTTATACTAAAGGTCATTCAGCACACACACAACCAACACACACACACCCACACACACACACACACTAACACAATAGTGTGGGGTGTTACAAGTTATTGATAAACTGAACAACATGCTCTACTGCTCACACAGACAGGAACTAGTCACACATTATTTAGTGTAATTGGAATAATACCTGTTAACTGACCCCAACATTGTTTTAAATGTGCTCATTGAAAAATGCATCTAATTTATTTTAACTGAACTTATATTTTGGCTATGCTCAAACCACAGAGTAGCCAGAACAGGATGAGGTTGTGAAATCGTTACACATGACTTCCCTGTTTTTCTGAACCTAGTAAGTAAACGTTCAATTAGTCTCTAAAATATTCAAAGTTGTAAAAGATTTATTATTAATAGAGTATCCTCATTTGACTGTAATATTGTCTGAATGAACTAAAATATTGAAGAAGAGGGAGTGTGATCTCCTATATTCTGTGTCTGAACAACCACAGACAGAGGCAGCAGTGCAAAGCTCTTTATTTATAGCCACTGTGCACTGGCCTGCCTGTCTGTCACAAGACCCATAGAGGATCTTCTGACTACAGCATCAAAGTGACAGCCAACAGAAAAAAAATACTAAACTTATGTCACTGAACAATCGAGCAAACTATTAAAATGTGCACAGACTCCAGGCATTATGAAGCACTCAGAGCCCAGCAGAAGACCCCAGAGCCCAGCAGAAGACCCCAGAGCACTCAGAGCACCAGAGCCCGCAGAAGACCCAGAGCCCAGCAGAAGACCCCAGAGCACTCAGAGCACCCAGAGCCCGGCAGAAGACCCCAGAGCCCAGCAGAAGACCCCAGAGCACTCAGAGCACCCAGAGCCCAGCAGAAGACCCCAGAGCACTCAGAGCACCCAGAGCCCAGCAGAAGACCCCAGAGCACTCAGAGCACCCAGAGCCCAGCAGAAGACCCAGAGCACCAGAGCACCAGAGCCCAGCAGAAGACCCCAGAGCACTCAGAGCACCCAGAGCCCAGCAGAAGACCCCAGAACACTCAGAGCACCCAGAGCCGAGCAGAAGACCCCAGAGCACTCAAAGCACAGCATACAAATCAAAAAGCAAAAAGCAAATAAAAAAATAACTTTATTTATCCGTTAGGAACTTCATTTGCAGACAGAGCACCATGAGCAGACACACACGTTGTAAAAAACACATTCATAAAATACACAATAAATAAATAGATCAGTAAAAGAAGACATAGACACCGGAACACAATAGACAGTAGACACAGTAGAATACTGCCAAGCTCATACAGACGTCAGATTTACAGTTGAAGCTAAAAACTAGAAGGTCAGTGTGAGAACCTTATGTGCAGTTTGCTCAAAGCTTAGGGTGTTACGTACAGCTAGTGCTGTGCAAAAATAATTGATAGTTGATTGTTTACTTATTTATTTGTTTGTTTATTTATTTCAATTATGATTATTGTTGTAATCAAGTACAAAAAATGGATAATTGTATAATCACAATTATTAACTTTAAGGGTAGTTAATAATAGAATAATGAACTTAGGTTCAGGAGCAGGAGTACCTACCACACCTCGCTCGCCTCCTCGACCACCCCACCAATTACCCAACTCTACTTACAGTATACTGTCCTGTCCTAACAACCAGTCTTGTTTCAGCTCTCTTGACCACATCGTCCCACCCCATATCTCCCATAGTCTATTCTAAATTATCTTGTTTGTATGCATGTTTCAATTTTGTTGTTGCTTGTTGCAATACTGGAATTTACCTATTGTGGGACAAATATACAGTATCTTATCTTATTTCATCTGTCCTCCTGCTTGGCACACTGTGGCAGAGCGGATAGCGCTCTGGCCTCACAGCAAGAAGGTCGCGGGTTCGATTCCCGCACGGCCCGGGGCCTTTCTGTGTGGAGTTTGCATGTTCCTCCCCGTGTCTGGGTGGTTTCCTCCGGGTTGTTATTGGTTGGTGGTTTCCCCACCAACCAATAACATGCAGGTTAGGGAACACTTGGTGATAGTCGGAGGTTGAGGTGCCAGGTGTTTAGGCGTATCGCATCTGCTGAGCTGCCCCAGGGCTGTTTACTGAGTGGGCAGGGGGGAGTTCGACTCCCAGGCCCCCGGGCCTTTCTATGTGAGTTTGCATGTTCTTCCTGTGTCTGTGTAGGTTTCCTCCGGGTACTCCGGTTTCCTCCTACAACTTAAAACATGTCTATTAATGCGTCCCCTGACCCTTCCCCCAGGGCTCCTTCTGCAAAAAAGATTCTGAGTCTCAGTGGGACTTCCCTGGTTGAATAAAGGTCAATTAAATTAAATAAATTACATTTGTGACTCCTGTCTGTGAAATGCGCTATACAAATAAAAATGACTTACATACTTAATGAAGACATCTTTATCTACAGGTGGGGGTAAATTGGCTGAACAAATTGCTGAGACAGTCATTCCATCTATCCATTCATCACCAATATCTTAACTGCATTGTTTTGTTTTGGTGTGTGTTCTTAGACAGTGATAAGTGTGTCAGAAAAGTTGTGCCCAGACAATGTTGTTACATTTTAGGACCCATACATTTTTTAAGATGTGTTAACTATTTTGTTTTATTTGGTCACTCTCTGTTTTAAGGGGAGCTAATACAGTACACCCAATAGACAAATAATTATTCACGTAAGTGTGATTTTAATAAGATTTAAATAATGGTGATTTCTATTACATCCCATAAATGAGCAGCCCTACTGTTCATCAGATAGGCAATCTGGTTAATTTAGGATCTCTAAGAGGCTTTGCTGTACCTAAGCTAATAATAGCTCTGCTTCAATGGAAGGTTTGAGGGAAGCTCCTTGTTGCACAAAGACCATTGTGGTGTCTAAGCCTAAATTGTCATAGAGAAGTGTCTGAGCTGATGTCGACAGTGACAGTTAGGGCTCACCAGGGCTTACGCTCTCGCTCCTCTGCGATTGCCGTGACACACATGTCCATAAGAAAGTCCAGTTTACGGCAGGAAGGATATGTGTCATGATGTTGCTACTCCTTCAATGACTTGTTGCTGCATTGCTGCATTATCAAATCAAATCAAATCAGTTGAGTGATGTCTGCAAGAGCTTTGTGAAGAGGAGATTAAAATAATTGTGATTATTCAGCTTTTAGTAAAACATAAAAATAAAAATATATCAATTGTGGCAATCTTAAAGGCATTCTTAAGTTTTTTTTTATGTAAAATTCATCAAAAATAAAGCATCTGAATGCAAAGTACTTTATCTTTTGTCATACCATACTTCATACTTTTTCTTCTGACATTCCTAGAACCTTGACAATTCTTCAGTCCAGTGTGGATGTGTGTCCTTAGCAAAAAACCACTGAGGATGATGTTTACTGTCAACATGTTACTGTAAAATGTGACGCTATACAAGACTGTGCACATGTGAGTTTTTTGTGTAGTTTTTATCGATTTCGTTGGCAGCAACAACCTGCACACAGCCTGACAAATATGAGTGTCTAAGGTTACCCACAAGCCCCATCAACATGTGGTCTGAAGCTGGACAGTAACGTGAGCTAGGGTTCCCTTTGTGGAGGAGCAGTGGCTGATTAGCAGCGGCTCTGGTTTCATCCTCTGTACAGAAGGCTTTGTGTTCAGGTCAGGCTCTTCTTTCACTCTGCTTCTAGCGCCGCTGCATATCAAACTGTGCCAAAACTCCTCACAGACTAAACATTATCATTGACTTACATTGTGTTTCTGTACAATAGACAAAAGTCAATAGTAAATATTTATATGAAGTAATGTTCATGCACAGATATATTCATGCACAGCTAGATCAGTTCTTTATAGCATTCTGCTACGGCCAGTGGTGATATGTAAATATGTATTTTTATCTTGTTTGTCAAGGACTACAGATGGAAATTAGCATGTTGCTAAATCTGGTGCAGCCATCTTTTAATGTAACTGCACATTGTCCTTTAAATAAATAAATAAATAAATAAAATATGTGATAACAATTCCTAGCAATGATCCCAGGCTTTTTTTTACCGATACTTGGTAAAACTTAGTCAGTATTGGTCATTATCAGTACTGGAAACAATATATTACCCTTTTCTAAACAATAAAATTAAATCTGTTATTATATTATTGCAAAGTGGAGTATCTGAAAAGCATGATGCTGTAAAATTGTAATTGAGTTCTGACCTGAGCATGCTGTAACAGAAAAATAATGATCATCCTTTTTTGTACGTATCTATAAAGAAAATGTTGGTAGAGGTGAGAACAGTTTTAAAATCAAAAAATGTACAGAGCCTTAGACAACCTTATCATCTTCAGTTGTAACATCAATACATTGGGGACTATTGTTACTACTCCACACCATGTCTTAGTCCTGTGCCAGCTCATTTCCAAGAACTGGGCAGCTGGCTCTATGCCTTCTTCTCTAAACGGAGTGTCTGTGACGCACATGCCCATAGTAACATATGTATTGTCCATACTGGCCCACAAAAGCGCCTCTAAACCTTCTTCATTTAGGCTTTCTGTAATTATCTTGAGGTTTCCTACTCTCGCACAATGTGCCACGCATCAATATCAACCATCCAAATATCTAAACAAATAAAAATAAAAAGTTTACATAAAGCAAGTTGTGTTATTCAACGTTCACAGTCATCAAGGTTGAGTTGATTCTTTTTGATGGAGGTATTGAAAAAGTACAGTCAAAAGATACTTTTATATTTAGAAAACCTTAAAAAATATTAAATATACAAAAGAAGTAACTACAAAAAATAATGGTTAGTTGCAGCCCTAATTGAAAGCTATTTTGAGATAGCATAAGGGGAAATGTTGATTGTGTAAGTCATATTGTCCAGCCCTACAATAACCTCTAAACAAATAAATATGATATTAAAAAGCATTCAGTTACTGCCAGCTCAGGCTTATGCCTGCATAAGCCAATGTTCACATATGCTGGCAGCTAAATTAGGCTTCTAATTAAGGCGCCCATGCTGAGATAACACTATGAGATAAACAGAGTACCTTATAGCCAGCTGAACCAAATACCCACGCAGATCAAACACATCATCATTTTATCTGTCACACAAGCCAGTGTGAATAACATGTTCTACATACACTTTGGGTGACCTGACCTAAGTGGGTTTGTTATTGTGTGTGTGCTGGAGTAGGATGAACTGTGGAACATTAAGCCCACTCCAGGACATGCATAGGTTAAAGTAACTAAAAAAAATGTTGCCGCAAATACTATACTCTAACTGTTGCATCAAAAATCCTCCATGAGGGTGAGCATGGGCGACTTTTATTTGTCACAATAAATAGAAACAAAACAGAGGCAAAACAAAAAGGGAAGGGAAGTCATGACTGGGCCTGACTGAAATATGGCTTTGTGGGATAACCTAAAATAAAACGGGACCTGAGCCAGTCTAATCCCTCGTGTATCAAACTGCAACTCAAAGCAAACCAAAGAGAGACAGAAAAAAGAAACTAGATGCAGAAGTTGAACAGCTTTCGGCCCCTGACATGTTGATACAGCGCGGCTAGCGGTAGCTTTAGTTACACTAAATTTAAACTAGACAGATGCCACACATAGTTCCTCATGCCTCACCCCGGGAAACAAACGTCTCATTCATCACGGTTCAGAGGGTTACCCACATGTGCACCTCAGGCATGACCTGCTCAACCCAGCCGCACTTTCTACCATCTTTACATTTATGTGCTGTGTGGATTACATGTAAGTCTCAAGGAGAAGGCATCACATCTAAACCTGTGATGTCTTACTGTTAAGAAATGCCAGTAGAAGTATGTATTGCCATTGCTTGGTTCTTAATAAAAGAGAAACAAATAGAAAAAAATCTTAATAAACAGTCAAGTTATCAATAGTAGTAAAAGTATTTTAAACAAACTTCAGCTTTCAAAAGAAGACTAAGCAAGTCTTTGTTGGAAAAAAAATGTGCTTTGAGAAGAAAAAAAAAGGTTTGGTTTCTGTAAAAAAGTGAATCTACTGAAGTTCTGAACAGATGTTACTTGGACGGCACGTACTGTAGTGGCAGCTGTACATGTGAGTTGTATCTCTCAACCGTATTGTAAAGTCTGGACACACACAGCTGTCCTGGAGCTACCAACACACTCACCTGGCGACGTGGTGCACAGCATTCTGCCCCTGCGCCTGCTCCTGTGTGTGAGTGTCAGCGAGTATCAGCGAGTGTGAGCTGTCTGCTGCTGACGACCTGCTCAGAACAGAGGGTTGCTCGGGTTCTGAGGAGCAACTAGAACCTGCTGTCTGCCCTGTGCCTCACTGTGTGACTGCCGAAAATAGTCCACCATGAGAGCGATGTAATTTCAGTCTTTCCCACGACAAGGATTGAGAGGATCCAGCATTGCGTTTTGGACGACAGGGCAATGACAACAACGGCAACAAGAGTCACTGTAGGCCTGCCGAGTTAGACAACCACATTGAGTTCCTCTGACAGTACACAGGTAGACTTGCTCTGCTGTCACTATGGGTCTCTTTGAAATCCTGAGAGAGTAGTGCAAAAAAAAAAACTTTGTTGTGATTTTTTTCTTTCTTTAAGTATAGCACAAAACAGTTTGAAAAGATAAAAGTCTGAGGAAAGGAAACCACAGGTTGATCACAGCGTCCCCTAACTTGTGGTCTGTCATATGAAGCCCACATGGCACGTCTGGTCCAAAGCCACACTCGACACTTCTGGATCTTCCTTGATCAGTACAGGGTACTATCACCGCCACGTTTCACACAGCAACAAGTGAGAAAGAGAGCTGTTAGTGACCTGCATCTCCGAGGCACCCTGCCCATCTGACCAAAATACCACACACACAGCGCCATTACAACTACTCTGGGGACTGGTAGTTACACTTGTCTATCTTTTTATGTTGCAGGCAAAAAGCAAGATGTGATTACTGATGACTCATGAGCCACTGTAGCACAAAAAGAAGCCAAAGACTGAGCCCTGGATCAGAAAGACCATTGTAATAAATCTTTGGACTTTAGATTGTTGTCGTTTAGATTTAAAACACAATCCTCAAGTCTCTTCAAGCTGCAGAGTTTTAAATCACATTTTACCAAATTTGGCCGTGTAGTAATGTTAGTTCAAAAAATAAATAAATAATATATAATATAAAATAGTTTAGACTACAGCTAAATAATGTGCCCCTTTAACTTAAGCTAATAGTACAATATAAAAATGTTGAGTTAGTGTTGGAGCCAGAAATAAACTTGAAAAAATGGGCAGACAGAAAGACATGACAATAAATAAACATACATAATACATAAATAAATGAAATATGTCTTTGCTTAGAATAGGCTTGCTTTTGCCTAAAATTGACTATTTTGTGCCCTAGAGGAGAGCCTCCTCTTCCATGGAAATCTAGTTTCTTTATCTATCTATTCCACAGTATGACATGAAACTCATGTATATCAATGAAGAATGCCCCATCCCACAGGTTTTACTTTTACATTTTTATATAGATTATAGATTATGATCAACATAAAAAAAAAATCACAAATTATTCTTATGATTATTTGCTTAGAAAGAGCAGCGCATTAGCACTTCTTAAATGCAGAGAGTGAAGAGATAATAAATGAAATGACAGCTTACTTATGAGCAACGGTTTACTCAACTACAAAAGCAATATTTACTATTGAATATATCTATGTGTATATGTATATATATATAAAAAATAGTGTGCATGAATGATGAATGAAGTTAACAATAGTGGAGCAATTGAAGGCACCGCTCAGGAGAGAAACTGTCAAACAGTCACAGTCCACGACATTCTCCAGGTTGTTATAAAAACAAGTTGAGACTTGAGCTTTGCTGAAAACGAGAGAGTTGCAAGTGTAGTCCTGTGGAGCACAGCACTGTACTTATTCATTTAGACAAACTTCAACAACTGGAGCTTTTACTGCCAAACTTTTCCAAATACGTTTTCTTTCCTCTCAAACTAAGATCAAACATTTAATCAGAGGAAACTTTTATTAAAGGTGGCACATGCCAAACACGCTCTGTATTTTGCCATTTCCAGTACAGCAGTCTGTGTATTGACAAGTTCCAATGGTTGAAGCCAAAAGCCAAATGACAAATGAAGTTCAGAACAGATGTTGCTTCTATTGGCTCAGGCAATCAAACTGAGGATTTGTTTAGTCTCTATATTTCCATAACCACAACATAAACTTGACCATTTGTGAAAAGTTCACAACTAAGTTGTTGAGCTCAAGCAAATTATGCCTTGTACATAGCAGCGCCTTTGAACATTCAGAAAAACTATTTATAAAATGTGATATAATAATGTTATTGATTAAAATAAATTATTATTATTATTGTTGTTGTTTTTGTTGTTGTTGTTGTTTTATGTTGAATAAGATAGGGTCTTTGGGCAGTTGAAAATGGAAACATAAGATAAATGAACGCTTAACTTTCGGCATGTTCAACTGTTTAATTTATTTTTTAATTATTTACTGATTTACTTAGTTAGCTAGTTAGTTAGTTAGTTAGTTAGTTAGGTAGGTAGTTATTCGTTAGTTATTAGTTAGTTAGTTAGTTAGTTAGTTAGTTAGTTAGTTAGTTAGTTAGGATGAATCATCTCTTTTTCATTATTATATAAAGTGTTAGTGAACTGTGTGAGTGACATGAAGGATCTTCAGAATCAGGTTCAGGTTAATGCAGTGCACACTGAGAAGACCAACATATGAACAACATAAAGCACTAGATAAATGACTAACACCTGTGTTATAATGTTGTTTATAACCCAGGTTAAATGAGGAGATGACTGAGTCAGTACCTGTGGGACACAGTGGCTGCTGTTGCTGCTGCTGGCTGTCCTCTCCAAACATAAGCCTGAAGTCCAGCTCCTCATTCCCGGTGCAGTTTGCAGAAGTCATCGGTTTTGACAGCTTGGGCTTCACCCCGCCACAACCGTCGACTTCTCCGGTGCAATGTCACAACATTTACAAAATGCCACGAGGGCAGGTGACAAGCTTATAGGTTCATTTTGCGCGTAGTTCAGTCTTTTAGGGCAAAAGAACAGATAAGGTCCGTCTCGTCTGGTCCTGCGGTGATCGCAGAGCGCTGAAGTGCAACTTCACAGAAAGCGCGTTCAGTTTCCCCGCTTCCTGGAATATCCTTGATTTTCTTTTCGAAACACTGACTCTTGCTTCCATTCACTGCTCTAATATAACTTCATCAGGCGGGAGACGTATTCCTTCTAATGTTCCATTAAATCCCTACTGTTTTTCGTCTTCCGTCTGGAGCGCCGTCCTATCCCAACTTTTACTAACCCCGCGTGACAAGGCAGTTCCCGTGATGACGTCAGCAGACACAACAACACACGCACGCACACACACGTACACGTACACGTACAACCCCATGTGGACTGTACCAGAGAGCGCAGAGTGGCAGAGAACAGTCTAAATGAAAAAAGTTAGTGTCACGGCATATTCTTATTCTGTCATTTTGTAGCCTATGCCTTTTAGTGTAGCCTATTATGAAATTATGAATTATAATATTTTTCCCAAGCATTTCCCACCAAGATGCTATCCAGATAAAAGGAAGACAAAAAAATCTAATAGCCTACCTCTAATATTAACATCTCACAGAGAACATATGGATTTGACTTGAATATACAATTACACATTTACAAAGTAAGTCTACATTGCAGTTACACCTGGCTTAACATGCTTTTTAATTTGTTCCTTTTCATGCCCAAACATTTGCACACATCTTTGCACATGTGGCATTGTGACATGCTCTACCTTCTCAGTTCAGTTATATTGTTTCCCAAAAGCTTGTTTTATAAGCAGTATTCTGTGTAATCTGTGTTTACATATTTTAAGATGCATAAAGAAAAATGTATTTGTAGATAAATGTTTATGCTCTTGTGTAATAAGTGCTATTTAAGCTTAAATAGCTTCTTGGGAATTCCCTTT
The DNA here is from genome assembly GCA_038363315.1 of Mugilogobius chulae. Classification (NCBI taxonomy): domain Eukaryota; kingdom Metazoa; phylum Chordata; class Actinopteri; order Gobiiformes; family Gobiidae; genus Mugilogobius; species Mugilogobius chulae. The sequence continues at coordinate 44,050,229 of CM076403.1, read as the reverse complement.
TACAAAATCTGTTTACAAAACTGATATGTGAAATTTTCTTGTAAATCTTTTGTAAATAAGGAGATGATATCTGATACAAAAATATCAAATTTTATTACACAATGCATATCATTATATATATATATATATATATATATATATATATATATATATATATATATATATATATATATATATATATAATATATATATATATATATTATATTATATATAAAATATATAATATATAATACAAAAATTCCCTTGTGTTTAGCAAGGAGCAAAATTTTCAAATGTGATGTTGCACTACTCTTCAATATTTGTTCAGTCACAACTAACTTGAAATTTGAAGTTGTCCTGCCAGTTCAATTCAAGTTACCTGCGCCTGTTATCTTTGCAGATGACCTTTGAAGAGTCAAGATAAAGACGACAAAATTGTGTGGGAGGCTGAAGATGTGGTTTATGATTTTATGATGTGTAAAAACTGATGGTTAAGAGGTAACATATTCTACAGCATCAGCCCCCACACTGGTCTTATGTTGTTAGAGAAGCGTATTTCAAGAATTAGGGTTTTGCAAATTACATCTTAAGCATGCTCGGTGTCACCAAACTCTAATCTAAGACTAATTTTGTGATTCAAGTAGGCCTGAATGAGCCTAAAAATATGAGTATGTAAATTTACACAAATGTGTAAAGTCACAGTTTGGTTCATTGCAAATATGTAATATAAATTGTTGCTCCACTAGACTTTATATTAGATTTTTATGTTTGGATCATATCATGCAAAAATTTAGTGAATGATTAAAATGGGAAAAGCATCTTTATGAGGGTTGTTTTTTGCCGCCCTCTACTGTTGAGTTGGTTTATCAGTTCAAATCTCTGAGAAACACATTTTGATATTCCAACACATAAATTAGGATTCTAAGGTTTCAGAAATAGTGAGCGCAGTGTAATATTTCCTTTTCTAATTAATGATAAATGTTTTCTTCTCCTAAAAACAATGGCAGAGAAAAGTGTGAATTTAATTTCAAAAGCTGCTTGAAGCTTTTATATCATGTTTTTATACAATTCAGTGTGAAAGTGTTCAGAATACAATAAAAAGTCAAGGAATACTACAAAATACCGTTTAATGAAGGTACTCAGATCTTTGAGATCTGAGCTATTTTCAGTAAATCATTCAGACTCGCTTTGAGCATTTCTGCAGCTTTTAGAATATTTGGCCAGCCATGGGTGTTTCATTAACATAATAATACCTAAAATGAGAGAGCATGAGCAACCCAAACACCAGGCATAAATCAAAGCATAAGTAATCAAAAGGACTATTGTTGTGGTAATTGTAGTATAATTTTAAATGAAATTCTGTCACTGTCACTGTCACTGTCTGGATATCAAGCTTCAGAATGTGTCATTGCATGCAAACTCGAATGTGCCTAGTTATTTTCTAAAATATGAATAACAAAAATAACATATAAACTTGTTTAAAAAAAAAAAAACTTGCAACATTATTGACATTGTGAGTCAATGAGAGCACTCTTTTACTCTCTGTTCCAATCTATACAACCCTGACATACTGGACTAGATTGCAGGCAGTGCTGATTCACCAGTGTGCATCTCTCATCAATATAGCTTGGAAAGAGATGTGACGCTTCAGCTTTATATCAAGCACAGCTTATTGTGCTTTAATTGAATGTTGTAGCTATAGCTGTGTTACTAATGTATTAAAATAGCTTGCAATTGTGAGTAACTTTGTTGTTCAACATTTTAATGTGAAATATACCTGTAATTAAAAGCTACTTCTCAGTTATTTGCCACACTAACAACAATTAAAAGAATGCAACCTTCTTCTCCAAACAGGACACATTTAAATCAAAGTTGGATGTTGAATGAGCTGACATAAGTTACCTCAACGACTTGTAGGAACATGTTTGAGGTAAATTAAAGTCGAGGTAACTTACTTTTTAGTTGTGAACTTTGTGTTTTCCACTAAAAAGTATACAATAAATGCAGCACTTTGTGGATAAATGAGAACACTGAGTGGTGTTTTGTTGTTCTAATCAGAAGTCGAATGTCCAGTTTCACTGTTGTTTGTAAAAGTTTATAAGCCATAATTGCAACCAAAATACATGTTAATAAGAACTAGAAACTGTGCAATGGCTGAAGCCATTGCGAGTGACTGCGAAACGTGAAAAAAATACTGTAAAAGATTGTGAAAGTTGTTGAAAACACTGAATTAGTTGAAGAGTTGTGAAATGGTTGAAGATTGTTGAAATGGTGGAAGGTTGAACGTTGAAATGGTTGAAGAACTTTGAAATGGTTGAAGGCTGTTGAAATGGTTGAAGGCTGTTGAAATGGTTGAAGATTGTTGAAATGGTTGAAGATTGTTGAAATGGTTGAAGAATGTTGAAATGGTTGAAGAACGTTGAAATGAAGACTGTTGAAGTAGTTGAAAAGTTTTGAAATACTTGAATAGTTTAGAAATGGTTGGAAAGTCCAAAAACGCTGTTTTACAGTGCTTTTATTGTGAAAAGTCCAAAAACGCTGTTTTACAGTGCTTTTATTGTGAAAAGTCCAAAAACGCTGTTTTACAGTGCTTTTATTGTGAAAAGTCCAAAAACGCTGTTTTACAGTGCTTTTATTGTGAAAAGTCAGAAAACGTTGTTTTATAGTGCTTTTATTGTGAAAAGTCCAAAAACGCTGTTTTACAGTGCTTTTATTGTGAAAAGTCCAAAAACGCTGTTTTACAGTGCTTTTATTGTGAAAAGTCCAAAAATGCTGTTTTACAGTGCTTTTATTGTGAAAAGTCCAAAAACGCTGTTTTACAGTGCTTTTATTGTGAAAAGTCCAAAAATGCTGTTTTACAGTGCTTTTATTGTGAAAAGTCCAAAAACGCTGTTTTACAGTGCTTTTATTGTGAAAAGTCCAAAACGCTGTTTTACAGTGCTTTTATTGTGAAAAGTCAGAAAACGTTGTTTTACAGTGCTTTTATTGTGAAAAGTCCAAAAACGCTGTTTTACAGTGCTTTTATTGTGAAAAGTCAGAAAATGTTGTTTTACAGTTTTTGGTCAACAATGAGTTGTTGACTATTTTGTATTAGCAGAACTAAGTATACACATCTCATGCCTTCGGCTTTCGTAGTTCTCGCAGGGAGTGAGAGTGACTGATCATGATCAGGCCCAGAATGTTGAAATTGTTGAAGAATGTTGAAATGGTTGAAGAATGTTGAAATGGTGGAAGGTTGAAGAACGTTGAAATGGTTGAAGAACGTGAAGAACGTTGAAATGGTTGAAGAACGTTGAAATGGTTGAAGATTGTTGAAATGGTGGAAGGTTGAAGAACGTTGAAATGGTTGAAGAACGTTGAAATGGTTGAAGATTGTTAAAATAGTTACTGAAGTCGTGGAAATATGTGTAAAATTGTGGAGAGGCTTGAAATGTGGAACATGTTTAATGTGTGTATGGGTGAACTGGTATTAACTGCTTATAACTGCTGAAAATGACTAAGTGTTTTTTGGAAAAAGTATCAAAATTTCATTTTCAGGTTGAAATTGTGAAAAAACTACAAAAGGCATGAATGTCAAAAGTAATAGCAATAATAATTTAGAAAGCGTGAACAGAACGAGGTATAAAGTGTTGAAATCGGTGAAAGTGTCGAAGAGTTGAAACGAACCGAAAAACGGGAAAAAAAGGGATGTTGGAAGAATAATAACTAGAAACTGTGCAATGGCTGAAGCCATTGCGAGTGACTGCGAAACGTGAAAAAATTACTGCAAAAGATTGTGAACGTTGTTGAAAAGCACTGAACTTGTTGAAGAGTACTGAAATGGTTGAAGAGTTGTGAAATAGTTGAAGAACGTTGAAATGGTTGAAAAATGTTGAAATGGTTGAAGCTTGTTGAAATGGTTGAAGCTTGTTGAAATGGTTGAAGAATGTTGAAATGGTTGAAGAATGTTGAAATGGTTGAAGAACGTTGAAATGGTTGAAGATTGTTGAAATGGTTGAAGATTGTTGAAATGGTTGAAGATTGTTGAAATGGTTGAAGAATGTTGAAATGGTTGAAGATTGTTGAAATGGTTGAAGAACGTTGAAGAACACTGAAATGGTTGAAGAACGTTGAAATGGTTGAAGATTGTTGAAATTGTTTAAGAACGTTGAAATGGTTGAAGAACATTGAAATGGTTGAAGAACGTTGAAAAACGTTGAAATGGTTGAAGAATGTTAAAATGGTTGAAGATTGTTGAAATGGTTGAAGAACGTTGAAATGGTTGAAGACCTGTTGAAATGGTTGAAGATTGTTGAAATAGTTACTGAAGTTGTGGAAATATGTGTAAAATTGTGGAGAGGCTTGAAATGTGGAACATGTTTAATGTGTGTATGGGTGAACTGGTAGTAACTGCTTATAACTGCTGAAAATGACTAAGTGTTTTTTGGAAAAAGTATCAAAATTTCATTTTCAGGTTGAAATTGTGAAAAAACTACAAAAGGCATGAATGTCAAAAGTAATAGCAATAATAAGTTAGAAAGCGTGAACAGAACGAGGTATAAAGTGTTGAAATCGGTGAAAGTATCGAAGAGTTGAAACGAACCGAAAAACGGGAAAAAAGGGATGTTGGAATAATAATAATAATAAAAAACACAAGAACAAATAGTGACTGCGTGAACTACACGCAGTCACTCAATAAAAACACAAGAACAAGTAGTGACTGCGTGAACTACACGCAGTCACTCAATAATACATGTTGAAATTAAGCATGTGTCAAAGGATTTATGAGAGGAAATCATATTTGAGTGTTCTAAATTAGCTACCTGCCTCACCTTTTGAAAAGCCTCTAGGGATGAGCTTTGAGAGAGCAGATTCTCCTTCAGAAAAGTCAGTGTTTGTTTCTGTGAGGAAAGAGGAACATAGTTAGTCAAAGTCAACTTACCACAAGGCATGCATTCAAAAGAACCCACTACCTGACATAACACTATAACCAAGCTTGCCATGAACTTTTTTAAGTGACGCTACTGGCTTACAGCCACAATAACAGCATTGGTACACTTAGAGCAGATGTAAATGTATTAAATCATTTTCATTTAAATAAAAAAAAAAAAAAAAACTAAAAACTTTTGTTAGTATTGATCAATCTGCTGAAGATTTATTTGATTATTGTTATTGTTGCTATTATATTGTTATTGTAGTAGTAGTAGTAGTATTTTGTTTACACATAATTCAAGTGCGTACATACACAATATCAGAAATAACAAATAAAGTGGAGGGAAAAAGTAGTCATACATGTAGGTCTACAAAGGACAAGCATAGATATACCACTTATTAAAAAATAGATAAATACAATCAGTCAACACAATTTGGAAATTATTATTTATTATTATTATTATTATTATATTATTATTATTATTTTATTATTATTATTATTATTATTATTATTATTTAGGCCCTATTTATTCTTTTTTTTTCTTGATTTTGCGTCATCCCCATTTTTTTTTTTTTTTTTTATTTATTCTTTGCGTCATCACCAGTGGTCGTGTCTTGACAGTTTTAACGTCATCAACCGCCGCCCGGACAGCATGGAGGACGACTGCTGCTGTTGGATTGGAATTAAAAAGCAAAGTTTTCAGAAGACTCTACAACGTTATTCGCCGAAGTTATAGTGCGTTGAAGTATCTTTGTTTTATTTAGCAATTGAGGGCCTAATTTGACCTAATGATGCAGTCGCTGAGAGCCGCCTTAGCCTTGGCTTCCTCGAGGACTCACAGCTTCCCTCTCCTGTATCGCCCAGAGACAGGAAAGATGCATGCTTGCTCTTGGTTTCATTCGTCGGGTTTTTTTCGGACAACAGTACGCTTGGAAGAACTGCCAGTCATTCGTGTCCCAAAATACATGCAAAAACGAGTTGAAAACGTCAAAGAAATTTGTGGCAAAACTAACATTCATAACGTTAAAGCCGGACGGCTGCTAATAGAAAGCAAAAACCCAGAGTTGAGCCAGTCTGTTGCATATATTTTCGGGAAATTTGAAACGCCTATGTTATGTTCAAAAGGTTGGAAACACAGTAAATCACATGGAGACTTTTTTACCATCAACAAAACCAGGTCAGTGCCACCGTATGTTGCTGACTTTCAAAAGGACGGTGAGGAGAGGAAGATCGTCAAATTCACTAACCTTCGCATATGCAAAACTCTAGTAGATGTACTTGAAAAGTTAAACATTACTTGTCCCACCACAGTTCAGCTGCAGACCATCCCGAAGGTCATGAAAGGTCATAATATTCTCTGTGCTGCTGAAACGGGAAGTGGCAAAACACTAAGTTATCTTCTGCCTATTATTCACAAAGTTCAACTTCAAAAGGCATCAGAAACCAACACTGAGCAAAGCAGGATCCACACCATAATCGTGGTACCATCAAGAGAGTTGGCAGAGCAAGTAGCTGCTGTTTCCAGGATGTTGTGTCGGCCATTTGGGATCGGGACCAAGACTGTGGGTGGTGGTCGAGGTGTGGGACACATCAAGATGCTGTTGAAGAAGGAGGTTCCAGATATTTTGGTGGCCACACCGGGGGCCTTAGTGAAGGCTCTTAAGAGACGCTACCTTGACTTAAGTGAACTGAGTTTCTTAGTTATTGACGAGGCAGACACAATGTTTGACCCCAGTTTCTCTGACATGTTGGAGAACATCCTGAAAAGTGCAAACATTTCAAGTGACCCTAGTGAAACCCATGGCCCAGGACACAAGGCACAATTACTTGTGATCGGAGCTACTTTTCCTGGTGGTGTTGAGGAAGTTCTCAGTCAGGTGACCGATCTCGGAAAGATGAGAGTCATCAGAAGTAAAATGCTTCATTTCCTCATGCCACATGTTAAACAGACGTTTCTTAAAGTTAAAAGTGCTGATAAGATTTTGGAGCTCTTCCAGGCTCTAAAAGTACATGAAAAGGATAACTCTGCAGTGTTGGTTTTTTGCAATAAGTCAACTACAGTGAACTGGCTGGGTTACTCTCTGGAGGAGATGGGAGTAAAACATGCTCGTCTGCAGGGGGAGATGGCAGCTGCTGTGCGCTCAGGAATTTTTCATCAATTCCAAAAGGGAACAGTAAATGTACTGATTTGCACAGACATTGCTTCCCGGGGTTTGGACACATCCAGAGTACAATTAGTTGTCAACTATGACTTTCCCTTTAGCCTTGCTGACTACATCCACAGAGCAGGGAGAGTAGGGAGGGCTGGCGGTGAAGAAGATGGGGAAGTGTTAAATTTTGTCACTCACCCCTGGGATGTGGAGTTGGTTCAGAAAATTGAGGCTGCTGCCCGTAAAAAAACATCTTTACCAGGCTTAGAGAAAACATTGAACCAAAACTGATAAATACATTTGTTTGTTGTTTCACAGATCTGTATTTGTATTATTATTTTTTTTAATTATTGTTTTATTCTGCATGTTCATGTGAGTTTCGTTTGTTTTATTATTTGTCTGTGATAGAACTTTAAAATCTTATGTTTTGCTCAGGAATGGCCACTAGATGGAAGTGTTGGCGTACTTCCACATTTGACTCTTCAAATACAGTCACAAAATATCAATGTAAAACATATTTGTTTTTCAATTTTTGTTAAGCAATAATTTAGTTTTGCTTCAAAGATTAGCTAAGTGTTCTGTGATGCATGGATGTCATTGTCAGACATAGCATTAATTTTTAGGGCATTTTGAAAGGAAACCATCAAAACTTTGTGTCACCGCACACAATTCGGGCTATTGGTGAAACCTTGTATTTTTATATTACTAAAGTAAGTTATGAAATATTTCTATGTACAGGGTATTGTAATCTAACTGTAACAAAAGAGTTTGGATCAGAATGTCTGGAATTTGGGTTGGAATTGTCCTGCTGTTGCTGGGGGTGTGGGCATCTATAAAGCTAGCCCAGTCACATTTCAAACAACTGTACCATGACAACAAGCTTTAAATGCATAGGACTACTCATTTATGGACTTAATCACAATTATTCATTAGGCGGGGGTGTCAAACTGAGGGCCAAATGTGGCCCCCAGATGATTTCATGTGCTCCTCAGGATGATTTCAGATTACTGATAGTTGCTTTCTGATAAAAGTACTAAACAATTTGAACTACAAATCCCAGAATACACTGCAGCCTAGCGCCGACAAGAGGAGCCCCATAGCCCAGAATGAATATAAAGGCTATAGAAATGTAAAGGCATATTGATGAGATGTGACTATAACCTAAAAGGCCCTGGTGTAGCAACTTGTGTACAATGTGTCAAAAAAAATTCTTGGAATGGCAGTATGTACAATATGTAATGTATTGTGTTTTAATATAATCTCTAGATGTACAGTAAATAAGTTATAATTGCTTTACATAGCCCAATTATGATATTTAAATAACACAGAACGAGCTATATTTTTAAATGTAGCCCTTGACTACAAGTGTTGGGAGTAACTACTGTAGTTACTGTAATATATTCCCCTTTTCAGTAACTAAGTAGTTTAACTTATTACTCATAAAATGTTGATATTACTAGTTACAATCTGAGTAACTCAAATGCTTTTATATTCTATTGAAAACGAAATCAAGACTAAAACACCACTAAAATACTGTCTCACTTTTGGCTTAAAGGTGAATCAAATATTTTCAGAAAGATGTGTGTGACATCACACTTCCATATATTAACAAGTAATCAAGTGTAAATGTAACAGGATCAGTATTGTACAATGTCTTAACAAATGTGCGAAAGCTTAAAGTAACTCAAAGGAATTCATTGTAGTGTAACTCACATTTTTAGACAGTAATATTGTAATACAAATGCATTACATTTTTTCCCCTGTAACTACTAATATATAATGTATTACAAGTTTACAGTAACTTACCCAACACTGTCGACCAATTCTGACTTTGGCCCATTTGGCCCCAGCTCCATTTGAGTTTGACGCCCCTGCACTAAAACAAACGCAGGAACACAATTGTAGTCACTTTAAGCTAAAGTTACTATTTCAATTAACTGCAGAACTCAAGTCTACAATAGTAGATATAATCGTGTATTTTTCTTTTAAGAATTGATGACCAATATTAGGTGCTCACCTGTCTGGTTGGCCCATGGTTGGCCGGTGTTCGAAACAAATGATCCTGATGGACTACAAATGCGACTTGACCATTATTAATGACGCATTTCCTTTTTACTCCCCTCCCGGATTATCTCCCCCTCCCCATTTACACACACCACCAACAAACACACGATACCGCCGACGCCGCTGTTCTCCCACTACCGGAGCACTTGGACATATCGCTGCTTCTAAGGGGTGGAGGATATTTTCACAGAAAGAAGCACGACGTGCATCTCCTCTGGAGCGGGGAGCTTTGAAATGCCCCAGTGGATGGTGTAAAGGTAGGTTTGGTCCATTGTAATCGGCTTTTTGCAGCAGACACCGCAAATCTCATCTGACTCCGACCAAACCATATCAAAACTACGTGCGCTTTGGAAGAGTGTTGCACGGCATGGTTTTTGGTACGTCTGGTCGCTAAATGCGCTCTGCAGCTCATGTCGCCCACTATACGTCTTCAACTTGTGGTTTGAATGAATCTCTTCTGAAGTTAAGCTACAGCACTCAAAGGAGAGAACAAAACTTGTGGAGCCTTTCCATCTTCGATGATGTGACTTTGGGTGACTTTAGAGCGGTCAGTGTTGCGGTATATCATTGGGCTGTGTTTCATAGGGTGCTATTTGTCTAAAAGCTACAGAAATTCATCTTGTGGTTCTAGGAGTCATTGCTGTGTTCTGGTGAGTATGAGGAGTAGTCGTTACTCATGGGAGTTCATGGAGAGGCTGAAGTTGCATGGCAGTGCAGTGGACATGGGAAAACCATCCGCCATGTTCAGAGGATACCATTAGCCTACGTCTGTGTGCCACCTGCAATCAACTTTCTATGTGTACCAGTAGAAAAACTCAGAAAGGAAGATGTATATTGCGGATCGTGCATGCATATCTGAAGCAAGTCTATGTTGGTTGTGTTTTCTGTTTACGTCCTTCGACAAAAATGCTCTCGTGCGTATCGCCGTGAGGAGGATACATTTACGCCTTTGCCACATTAAAAAGACGCGTGTGATTCGTCCTATATTCCCAGTTTGAACATGAGAGACAGTAGGATGTGCCCGCGTTCCATCCTGCCACACCCCTCTACAGAACCATAATGCACAATACATAACAGTCACCTGCAGCTTTAGTTGTACAAATAAGCCAATCTTCATCCCACTGCCAGGTACAGAACAGGGGCACATCATGTATCATTGATTGCATTAAAACTGGTACAATTTTTGATGGTTCACTTAGGGGGTGAGTTAATGAGACAGGTCTTGCTTCTGTTATCAGCTAAATTCTCTTAACTCTACTGTGGTATAGTTGATATTCAGTGAGACATTAGCCTATGTGCCCTGGCTCCATGTGTAATTCTGTAGGAATATCTAGCTGTCTTGGTGTGTCATCTGTGTATTTGTAGACTGCCCTGAAATGTATCCCTTTCGAAATGTGTGCTGAATCAAAAATCTAAAGAACACTAGTGCCTCCAGAGAATGTCAAATCGCTAGTATCCTAGCTTTCTACTTTTTCTGTCTTTCCAAAATGGCAATTAATGAACAAGACCACCTATTTTTATCTCTGAGGGAACAGTCAATCAAACATCCTAGTTAACTCACTAAAGCCACCTCTGCAGTCATAATGTATTCTTAACTTAGCACAGGTTAGAACATGTGATGAGGTAAGGTTAAGGTACACTTTATTGTCCGCAGGGAATTTGTCCTCTGATTTGACCATCCTTCAATGCTCTGGGGATCTCCTCAGGAGCAGTGATCGCCGCAGTGCAGCGCTCGGGGACCCATCTCCGATGTTCTTGCTAGGCTGGTCAGGCTACCGTAGCTGGAGGATTTTACCCTACGTGCATGTTTTGGTTGGGGGGAACCGGAGTGCCCGGAGAAACCCACCCAGACACGGAGGACATGCAACTCCACACAGAGCCCGCCCGTGCGGATCGAACCCGCGACCTCTTGCTGGGCAAGCGCTACCCCCCACCGTGCCGCTGATGGTAAGAAGGAGACAAGTTATGCTAGTCAACGTATTCTTGTTTACTTGACTGTCTAGTTCTCACAGATTATGATATACACAGGTTGTCCATGTGCTTATGCGGTGCAGTTGAATATGATGACCACAGTATAGTGATACAAAGCAAATCATGAACTAATTCTTGTGACCATCTGCTACATTAACATTTTGTCGTAGTAATTTGCCATTGCTCTGTTTAAAACGGTTTAATGCTTAAACAAACACTTCTCTTATTGGTCAGCCTACATAAAAGTGGAGTGTAAACTTGACAAACCTCTTAAAAGAGTAGAAAAATACAAAGCGTGCCTAAATTGTGATGAAATTGTGAAATAGCTACAAATTATATAGGCCTACATTTTTGTCCAATTGAAGCTCTCTCACATAATTATGTAAATGTGATTGCTTGTTTGATTTGAGCAGTGTTTTTAAAGCTGTGGTACCACTTGTAGCAACCACTTTTTGACTATCCGCGGCAGTTGCATTGTCTTTTAACCTCCTATTTGGTATTATAATCCTGATTTGAATTAGTCCTGTTATTAGCATTGTTTGGATCTAGCAATGCTCAAAGAATCAATGTTTTCTTTTGTAATAGTTGGTGTGAGCCATTTGAAAATCACAGAATAAGAAAATAAGTAAAAGCAATTCTTTTCTGCATCAAATGGTCTCTGAATATTCTTGAATAATATGAATTCACGGAAGGGATTTCCCTTTTTAACTTTTGAGCTAAATATTTCTAGTGTAACTGAAAATGGAAGCGTAGACTTATGATTTTGGTTTAGATGTCATTTGTTGCCGTGTTAGGTTAAGTTGAACATCTGAATTTAGTTTAACAGTGCAGCCTCCAGCTAGGCACCTGGAATTCATTCACTGAGGTTATCAAAGCTGGTATTAACTTGATTTCTACTTACGCCTGCAATGGAAAATAAACATTGTTGTAACATAGTTGTGTCACTGTTTTGGAAGGGCAAATGACTCTCTTTTCATGTTTCAAACAATCCAATGCTTTACAGTATGAGCAATACAGTGTGTTTGAGTCAAGAAAAAGAGGGACACTTTTTAAGAGAGTCCCCATTTATTCAGTGGCATTCTAAAAATGCACCTTCTGACATACTTTTTGTAACAGTTTGGTGACATGCTTAAATCTTGTGTGTGAGTGACTTGGGATAAAAAGCACTGAATGGAGCTGTGCAAATTCTTGGCCTAGTTCAAGTTAACAATATCTCAAAATTTCACACTGTGTTGTGACCGTGCTAAGGCATGCATAACCTTAAACAAGCAAGTCACAGGACGAAAAAAGTATACCGGCAGCATCCAAAGGAGCGGGCAATAATCTTACTGTAGGTAGTTTTTGTCAAGCTACTAAAATTTCTCCAATGATGTCTAAATATTTTTCCTCCTCCTTAGTGCTGGCTTGTCTCCTACTCATTCCAGCATGTGACGTAAATGGCATCACAAATAAACTGGTGATGATCCACTACTGTTGCTGATACGGATGCTCTGTATTTTTGGTGTGTGTCTCTTACTGGCTCAAAGGCAGGATGTGCTAGCTCAATATTTTACTCTATAATTACATGGGAAGCTAGGCTTCCGACTTGGCTGTCTCATTGATCAACCAGTGCCCTGCAGCAATCTCCGAATGTGGGTCTGATTGGTGAAGTTAGTTTCTGTACTTCAGACAGTCTGGTTTAAAAAATACTACATTTTGTTGTCATGCTTTCCACCCTTGGGAATGTAGTAGTGTCTGTAGTTGTCATGGTAACTACTAGTCTTTTGTTGCTCGTTTAGAATAACATTTATGGCAAATGTAAGAAATATTTGACACAATATACATTATTTTTCTATATTATGTTTTTACAATAACAGATTTAGTGCTAAATAATAAATATGTCTTTAGTTTGTACCATTTAAAATTACACTGAAATTTGTTTCTAATATGAAAATTTACACTATAATTTTGTTCTCCTGGTAAGAGGTCCAATAATATCATGTCTCACATTTTGATAATTTTACCATTTAAATTAGGAGACCAGTCACCAAATCACTTGTAATGAAAGTCTTTTTTTAATCATTCTACTTGTGTGGATTATAGACCTAAATTCTATGCAATTTTTAATAAGTGATCTCCAAATGTAAATGAACGCATGCTGCTGCAAGTTTTGCTTCAGTCTCTTGTAATTGTAATTTGATTTGGATGTTTTGACCTAAGTGAATGTCTTGGTGACCCTATAGCTGAAAAGGGATCTGTTCTGAAATGTGTGTCAGATTGCAGCTGAGCTCTTCAGCTATTAGTGGACTGCATCTTTGGCAGAAATCCTTGCTGCTATGGTTGCTTGCTCTAGGCTCATCCCTTATAGTCACCAGAGTAGAAACGTAACCTAATCATGTGTCCTCAGCTCTCCAGAACAGTCGGTGTGGCTCTGCTTCTTACACAGCTCTGACAAAGACTTGTAAAACACTCTTTGTGTTTTTGTCAGTGAGGTGAAGTGTTGAAAAAATAAAAAAAATCCTAGTAAATTGAAATAGTCCTCAACATACCTTGAAGTGTGAAGTGACATTTATTTAAGCCACAACTTATGTTTTAGAAGAAGTTTACGTTCTACTCTATTCATTTATTACTTTCATTTCAAATTATTTGAACCTGATTATATGCCTGATTATGGTTGTTCATTCCTAACAAAAATTGTTATCTATATGTATATTGTCAACGTCATTACCTATCATCTTATTTCAGTCTGGGTGACACATAGGTTTGTCAAGTAATCTTGTAGTGGAATTCCCCCAGGAAGTGAGTGTGGAACAACTCGTAGCTTCACTGAGCAGCAGCACTGAGTGAACATGCTGGGAGGGCTGGAATGGAATCCCTCCCATCCACTCCCCTGAGCCCCTCTAGCCAGGGGCATCTATTCTTAGTTTTCCCATAAGGATAATGCCTTTACAAATGTTTGGATGCTAACTTGCATTAGGATAAAGGGAACTGTAAAAGTCTATTTGGTCTCTTGTTAAAGGCTACATAGTTGAGGCAACTAGTAAGTGTCTTGCATACTGTCACTCGACCACAAGCAGGTGAAAATTAAGCACCGCTTTCAAACTCTAATGCATAATGCCATCAACAAAGATCTTACTGGATGCCCATGCTTTGTGGTTTTTCACATTGTTCCAATCTCACTTTGCAGTCCTCTTAAATAGCTCTCCTGCAAAGTTGTACAGATGGATGTCTTCAGAAATAGCCCTTTAATGTATCAGTGTTAAACAATCTCAATGTCTGTGGGTTCCCCGTGCCCAAAGCCTGGACTGGCGCTGCCTCACCCCCACCGTTGCTCAGTCTCTGATAGTACTCATGAAGGTTGTAGAGTTTGAATACTGCTATATAAGGTAAACCATTCTTTGTTTATTGGAGTAGGGAAGAGTGCTCGGGAATGCTGCCAGGCCACTCGGGAGAAAATGGGGACAGTAAGAAGACCACTGAGAAGAACCATAAACTTTGAGTCTCTCCTAAAGTAGAAAGAGTGCAGCAGTTGGCTTATGTTACACATGGAGAGCTCTGAGGCAGTCAGAACTCTGAAAATAGTCTTTTATTTCTGTGCGTTGTTGTTTGCTGTGAAGGAATGTATTTAACAACACAATGTTTATTTTCAAAGCCATTGCAAATGTTTAATTTAGCAATCAACAGTGAACTTCTCTGACTGCTGTGTCCTTGGTATTAATACTGACTGAAGTTCCAGTTGAGCACACAAAAGCATTATTCAACCAGCTTTGTGTTTACTCCTTTTGCACCACTCCAGAAAAAAGATTGTTATAGAAATCATCTAGCTTCAAGATGGTGCCCACATATCAACATGTCTATAGAGAGCCTGTTCACCAGCTGGCAATGAGACAAATGCAGCATTGTCAGATTCCACTCTTTAAAAGGAATAGGGCGTTTTGTCTTTGGGACTCCGGGGAGAAAGACTGCCTTGTCCTTGGATGAGCTACTTATCTCACTTGTGCAGGGAGTCTAACCACAGGGAAATGACTTGGGCATTTTAGCTTCACCTTTTTACCCACTGGTTAGTTGATCATGGCTACTGGATTGATATCAAGATGGTAGGTGTGAGAAATTCAGACCATTCCTTTAAGCGTCTGTTTCAGCACATGCTCCACAAACTGGAAAGGTGTTTGAATGGCATTTACAAGTGTCAGGTGTGGAACGGGGTTTTATTGTTATCCAGCAGCTGTGATCTAGATTTCATCTGGAGTTAGTTTTACCATCGTGCTATTGACCCTATTTTGTCCTGCACCTTTAAATTTGAGGTGTAAGTATCAGACAAGTTTTATTAAAATGCCCACAAAGAGAAAACATTTTACTATAAAAAATCTTAATTTGAGTTTTTCTGCTCTTTTGCTTTGCTTTAAACTGCAAACATGTTAAATATCAGATTTGCATCTTTGAAATAAAATTCATATATTATAATCTATTTAATATTTTTCCAATCTCTGAAATCAACCTCTCAATTAAAAATTCTCACTGCTGTACATATATTTGCTGTGAGTAATGTACAGTATATAGGCCTGTTTCTTCCTCTGCCCTTCTACATGCAGGCAACAGGGAAACGGTGATTAAATGTGTCATGTCATTTTATGTTGGCCGTGAATAAATCGTTCTTTTGTCAACTTCCACACTGTAATAACTTATTTTTGTGATTTCTTTTTAACAAATAGTTTGCCCCATCTGCTTGTTCAGTAGTGACTGGAAAATTAGCAGCAGGCTCTAAGCCATAATACGAGCCCCTCACCTTTTCTATCATCGCCATGCTTTTCCTGTTTATCTCTTCCCCCCTCTTCTACCCTCTCTCCAGCCTATCTCCATTTCAGCACCCCACAGTTCCTCCTTCAGCCTCAGAGACTGCCAGCATTTCATCACCTCCTCCACTCAGCCTGTAGGATGAAGTGACACTGGTTGCATCACTGGGCTGTAAATCAGCACGGCACATCTGGTAATTTGGCCAAGCCAGATTGATGATAGACAGGTCTTTTAGCCCCCACACGAAATGTGAACTTCTTCCAATTGCTGTGTTGAAAACATAAACATTATGATTGTGACCTACTAGTAGTGAGTCAACAGAAACAGCGTGATAATTGCTATATCAGCCAATTGTTTCGTAAATGAATGATGGAATATTTGTGGGTCATTATGGTACATTTTTTAGAAAGGACTTTCTGGATTGTAGAGTGTGGAGTAGACTATGTATTTTATGTCTTTGATGCAGCCGTTTGTTCAACTACAGACACTTTTTTCATACCTAGTTCAGCCTTAGTCTGAGTGAGGGATTTAAGCTCACTAGTGTTTGTGGCCTTTTTTTTTCTTTTAAACCTCAAAATCAATGGGAAAATCCGATTCTGTCTACTTAAATCTACTTATTGTGTTTTTAAATTTCTTTTTTTTCCTTTGTATAAAAAAACTTTACATACAAGTTTCTTATTTTTTATTTTATTATTATATATATACACACACAAGGGAAATTCTCCTGTTGCTCAGTGAATATTCAACATAATAAAAACACGATACCTAGCATATAAAACAATAATAAAAGTACTACTGAGATAAAAAGTACAAACTGAACAAACTCCAGTGTGCTGTGAAGAGCAAGAATGAAACTGACCATCACATCTGTGAAAACCACCAACCACAGCACTGGCCTTTCAGATAAGTTTTTGACAGACTGTACTTGAATCATGATAAAATTTAAGATATTTTCTGTTAATATTTCTGCTCTTAAAACTTTTTTTAACCTGGCAAGCCTTTACAGCAAGGCTATTCAACTTAATTTTGCAGAGGGCTAGATTTTGTGGTGGACTGTGATCTTTGGGCCGAAGGTACATGACAAGCCACCATTTTGTTTTGGAGTTGTTCGCAAATAAATACTGCTGTATTTTATTGTTGTAGAAAAATTAAACAAAAGATATTTGTATAAACTGAACTAGAACCATAAATAG
Organism: Mugilogobius chulae; assembly: GCA_038363315.1. Taxonomy (NCBI): domain Eukaryota; kingdom Metazoa; phylum Chordata; class Actinopteri; order Gobiiformes; family Gobiidae; genus Mugilogobius; species Mugilogobius chulae. The sequence goes on along the minus strand of CM076403.1, from coordinate 44,033,187 downwards.
AACAAGACAACATATTAAGACTAACCCAGTACAAATACATTTGTATTGTTTGGAAGATGGATCATGGGCCCGATTGAATTGTTTGGAGGGCCTGATCTTGCCCCTGGGCCTTAGCTTTGCTTTACAGATCATATTTTGCCATGATGCGTAACTCATCCTAACTGTTGGTGGTATGTCAGGCAGTGTTTCCCAACCGGATGTACTGGGACCAGTTGAGGTCCCCAAACACATGCAGCGATTTCAGACTCCAAAAGAAGGAGAAACTGAATATTTTCTGCATGAAAAAGGTCAATAATAAAATTTTTTCATTTTGGATTTTTTATGTGTATGTGTGTGTGTGTCTTTAAAGGAACCGTATGTAAGATGCACAACTAGTGGTTTTAAAAAGGTATTTCAATCACAAATGAACATGGGTTGCCAGATTGTGAAATGGTTCACACATTGAAGATGGAAGCTACTGACCAATCAGGAACAAGATTTGCTATGAATCATTGGTAATAGCCAGAAAGTCACTTTCCCAGACACCTGACTCTTTGTCATGGTTTGTTCCCAAATATTGCATTTTAATACAATGTGGGAGGAGCCTAATGAGAACTGTGTAGAAACAAGTGCATAAGCCTATCACAGACAGTAGTGTCAGTGTCATGGTGCAACATCAGTTCAAACTCAAACATGTTCCTGACTGGGCTGGGGTAAAAATCGAATCGTGAGCTCATCTATGTGACAATCTGCTTTTTCATGAAATCGTCATATCGTGATTTCGTTGATTTGTTGTGTCTTGTGCTGCTGCCAAGCCAGGTCGTCATTGTAAATGAGAAATTGTTTTCAATTGACCTACCTGGTAAAATATTGAATAAATAAAAAAAAAGAAATTTCCCACAATCGTTTTTTTGGGGCTGCACATTCAAGCCATAAAAGAGGTGAATTTTTTGCCAGTTTGATTTACAAAAATATATACAGTATATCAATTATGACTGAACATGGATTCTTAGCAATTTTCATGCTTAAAAGTAATTATTTCAAAGCTTGGTCACTTGTTTCTAGGCTGGGCGATCTGGGAAAAATATAATCACGATTTTTTTCTCATATCGATTGATCTCGATTTTCGATTCGATTAGCGTAACCTTTCAAAAACAAATGAAAAATGCCATTCATGAACACAAACGAACTAAACTTTATTATGTCCATTTATTAGATTTTTTGAAGCTTTGAACCATTATTTTGTCTCTAAGATTGACTTTTGCTCCAAAGTACACATTTTATTGACAAAAGTTCAGTTTTCGATCTTTCGATTCAAAACCCACCATAAGATAATGACGATTCGTTCGATTCGATCTCGATCTCTCGATTTTTCGATTAATGCACAGCCTACTTGTTTCTATCTGAAAATCTGAAAAGACAGACTTTGAGAACTTGATTTAGCCAATGACAAGTAGCAACTTTCTGAAAAATCAGATACTTCTTTGTAAAAATAGACATGAATTGTGATAAAATCGAAATAGTCATCTGGTCCAAGAAAATCGTGATAAATTTTTTTGCCCTATCGCCCAGCCCTATTCCTGACTCATGGCTCAGAATTAACTTCACGTTCTAGAGACCAAACTGGCAACCCAACTAAGAGAGTCATGTGAGGCTCATTCTGCTTTCTGATTGGATAATAAATGTAAACATCAACAAAGGGACATGTCCATTGCTTTTTTAATTAAGAATAACTCAGAATTGCATTGACTTTCTGTAAAAAATAATAGCATATTTGGACTTGTTGACCTTGTATCTTTGGACACATATAATTCATGTTTATGAAAATCTTACATACGGTTCCTTTAAGACATAAATATAATATTATACAGTTAAAACCAAAAGTTTACATACATAATACCAAACCACATTTTTCTCACCTTCAGACAGAAAATAAACTTCCTATTTTATGTCAGTGAAATTTAACAAAATTATCTGTATTTGCTAAATGTCAGATAAAAAGAGAAATTATTATTTATTTTTTAAAAATTTTTTGCCTTAAACAATTTTGGACATCCCCGATGATGATGTCTCGTTATTGAGTGAATTAGAAACATTAGAAACATTACATTTGAGAGAAAGTATTACTCCAAAAAAAACATGACAGAGTTTGCTGATGCATAAGGATAGGAAAGAAGACTTCAGTTTTTGGAGACATGTCATTCTGTTTTAGAGTCAATACTACAAAATACTAATGAAATACAGTATAAGTAAACTTTTGACTTTGAAAAATGTAATTATAAATATTAAATGAAAAAGACTTACTTGGTATTCTGTCATTCAGCAAATACAGATAATTTTGTTTAGTCTCACTGGCCGAATAAAATAAAAAAGTGTATTTATATTTTATGTCTGAAAAAAAGCATGTGTGTTGTTGTATTCTTTATTGGTGCTGCATTATTATTATGAATGATAATAATGATAATTCATTCATTCTCTACCGCTTGTTCCCGTTAGGGTCGCAGGTGACTGGAGGCTATCCCAGCGCTTTGGGCCTTAGGAGGGGAACACCCTGGACAGTGGCCAACTCATCACCGTGTTAGCCAGACAACCAGTCACTCTCTTATTCGACCCGGGAGTCGAACTCATGATCTCCTTATTGGGAAGCTAGAGCTCTAACCACTCTGCTATCACGCAGAGTAATAATGACAATAATATTAATTATATTTGTGATATTTATTATTATCAAAGTTTTATTAAGTTTAATTAGCACTTGTTTACATAAGAGCTGATATATGTGTGGCTTCCGTTCCCTCCTAACTACCCAAACAATATATTAACTTAAAGCTCTGTTTCTATATGCATGGTATAGAGCAGTACTATATAGCCCTGTGATGTTTCCACAGTGCATAGTGACTGAGCCGGTGAGGGTACCTATTTTCTAAGTGGACCCAGAAGGAAGTCCTCCCATGGCTCACCACGGCCCCACTTTTAAGCATGGTGATTGGCATGAAAGAATGCAGGCTCAGGTGAAAACAAGAAAGAAAAAAACAGATAAATCCATTGCTGCCTTGAATCGGTGGCAAATCGCTGCATTGATGATAACTTTATTGAGTCAGTAGACTTAGCAAAGCATTAATTTGGTGTGCTAGCATTGACTGTTTGCTGTTTATTGAGGTTAAACACACTAAAACAATATCCAACCTCAATGCATTCAGTAAAACAAGGTTAAAATGTAACAGACCTGCAGAGGCTTTGTAGTGAAGTGAAATAAAGGACAAAAATGTGATGATTAAACAGAAGTTGTTTTTTGCACCAGCCTGACCCTCAGTGCCACAAACATGGTATTAATCCATGTCTTTTTGTGAGTCAATCAAATCGATGGCATGAAGAAAAAGTTTTCAGATATGATTAAATTTTATGTGTCAATAAAACTTGTGTTCTGTGTGAGTGACAATTGCAAGCAAACATAAGACGCCCAAACCACTACGAAATGAACTGGTCTGTGGAATCCGGGCTAATGGAAACATGGCTTAACAATAGAAGTGACAAGCAGGGGGCCAAGCTTTCACAGCCTGAAAGCACAGTCCTGAGACATCCTGATTGTTCCCTCACAATTTGCAGCCAGAGCCCCAGGCAGTCTTGTGTCATGTCTGCTATGTCCCCTTTAGAATCCCTGTTTTTCATTTCATTTTATTGGTTCCTCCTGGCTGAAAAATACTTACCTGTGCTCAACCACCTTTTGCTAATTTTCTCTGCAATTTGCACTTAAAATAAAGGTGAATTATTTAATTGGCTTTATGAAAGAACATAAAAGACTGGAGCTCTACAGTTTATTTTTTTTCTTTTAATGGAATTGCTTATTATTTTATGAAGCCTGTATTCCAGTTGCGAACATTTTATTTCAGAGGCTAAAAAAGCTGGACTTAACTAACTGGCAGTGACCTGCAGCTGTCCACCTATGGATAGAATAAAAGGACTCTCTGCTGAGTAACGGATTAACTGTCAATTAAACTGGGCCTGCTAATGTGTACTAGGAGTTGGAGCTGATATATGGATTTTTGGGAACTAGATTGGATATAGAGGTCAACGTCACTTTCTGCTCTACTGCGCATGCTCCATGCAGAAATAATCGCTGTACATCTGGTCAGCAGGGGAAACTTCTTTGATTAAAACAAAACGGGAAGAGAGCTAGTTGTTTCAATCAAGTCTGAACCAGTATGACACATGTCTGGCTTTTGAAGCTTGAGACAGTGTTTTGTCACCATTTTTTCACTCACCTGAATGTAACGTTTATGGGTTGTTGGGTTGAATTTCATTCACAAATGTTGATTTAGCAGCATAACGTTTGTTTTCGCAAAATGATAAACTCTTGTAGTTAGCTGACAACAGTCCTGGCTCGACTTGTTTTCACGGTTTGTGTCTGAGCGGCAGCTCTTTGCATTCTAGATGCACGCGCCCCGCTCGTGTTGATAAACAAAAAATCCCCCTTTACTAATAACTGCTGATTATATTTTGTGATAAATGTAATGGTATATTTTGTGGTAATAAATGGTTCTTATGTCAGGCTTGCTCTTTTAGTTCTATATTTTGGCATTCTGCTCTTTAACCTGACATTTTTATTTTGTTTGCATGAGACCTTTTCCAATAGGCCGTTGACTTTAATTACTGTGAATTCTATCAAATTCTATTTGTTTGCAAATCAGGTTTCTTGTTGACACCAAATACACATTTATGCACACATGCTCTACAAATGTTGGTTGCTTTTTGATCTGTGCCAAAGATAACTTTTATTTATCCATTGGCAACATTCAGAGCATTTAATCCAGTGCTGTCTCAGGCAGAGCATTAATTAGCAACAAAGGAATTAGCCACATCTTGTACATTAGTTTTAGTTGTTTTTTTTTTTGTTGTTGTTGTTTTTTTTGTTTCATTTATTTATTTTTGGTTTGTTTGTTTGTTTGTTTGTTTTGGTTTGTATTGCTTGCATAATCTTTTTCCTTTGAATCTGAAATTGAAAGGACTGAGAGGATTGCCTCAAGACATAATGCCTGTAGGAATGGTTGTTTGACACATGATAATGCTGTCTGTGAAGCAACCAACATACTAAGCTGAATTCATCATCAAGACATACAAAAATGCACACAATTCATAGTTGCAGTGCAGATGCAGTAACCTGCCTCTTGCTGTTATATACTTTCACTCCTACTTGAAATGTGTTTGACTGTGTACCCAACAAAGTCTTTATGTTGTGACATGTTAGATATGACTTACTTTTTACCAGATTGAACCCGGCCTGGGCTCACACTACTTTTATGCCACGCGGAGCTCGTGTCCAAGACTGACTCTCCACGGATGATTGACAGCCACAACAGAGCCCAGCCCTAAACCACAGCAGCGTTCTCTTTATCTTTTAAAATGTTTTGCGGCAAGTCCATGAAGTGACCAAATATATGTTGTGTGAGAATAAGGTGCGCTGCCTTCGAAGCTGAAGAGAGAGAGAGATGAAATGTGTCAGGTCAGGCTCAGACACACAGAGAATTACTCTGGTTCAGATCGGGTTTGGACAGTGCGTGTGTTAAACTGGGTCAGTCTCGATATTTAAAAAAAAAATAAAAAATCTCAGCTTGTTGATCTGATTGTTTAATTAATAAAACATGTTTTGCACACCACAAAACATCACTGTAAGTGTGGCTCTCCTGAGAACCCAAAAAGCTCCCTGATCAAATATCCACAGTCTCCCTTTTTGTAGTAGCTCTGTTCTGATTTACTATAGGGATGGGCAATATGGCAAAAAATTAACATATTGGTTTTCTTGGAGCCAGATCAGAATTCTCAGAGACCGCCTATCTTATTGCTTTAGATGTGAATAAAATCCACTGCTTTTTCAGAAAGTTCCTGCTTCACTGTGATTGGTTAAATCCCACTGTCACCCACTCACAGCAGGACACAGACTGACCAGTGTTGCTAAATTTTCAAAAAAGTGTTAAGGATTTAGACATATTTCCATATTATTTGCAATTTTAATAACTTTTATACATGAAAATCCAGTTTTCAGTCATAAATTGATACTCTTTTATAAATCAAAACATAATTTTTTTTCTTTTAAATAAAAAGGCAGCCCAAAAAATCTTTGAGTAAAAAAGTTGACTTGGCTTCCTGAGGCAAAAGGCAGGCAAAAGGTAGGGTTGAAAATAGTCTGTATTTTAACAGATAGATCCATCGGAAATAATGAAATGATTTGATCAAAAAGCAGATTGCCACAGGGATGAGCTCACAATTAGATTTTTATCATAAAATTGCCCAATGCTAAGAGCTCCTGTAAAGGGGACATGGACATTCCAGACAGCACTCGGGGGCCAGTACAGACTAAAACAATGTAAACCAAGTGTTAAATACTAATGTAAACACCAGCTGAGCACCCTGTTTGACTGGAGGGGTTTGATTCCATTCATGGAAAGGGAGTTCGCTTCAACAGAGACTTGGGCTTGTGTAATTAAATTTGTAGCAGTGCCCCTGACTCCAGCCAACTCACACACGCACACAAACAGATTCTCAATGGAAGGGTAGGACTAATCAAGAGAATCTCTGCCTTCCCTGGAGAGGCCCAAATACTTGCCATGTATAGAAGAGCCTGTCTCCTGCTGCCTGCTTCCAAGCCTATTTCTGAGTGCCCCCATGTCTGTGGTGTTTCATTTCCACAGATACCTCCAGCAGATTAAATAGTGTGTCTGGACAGAGGGTTGTGACCCGTTAACCTCTGCTGGGAGTTGATATCACTGTGTGTGTGTTCAAACTTGGACCTGATGCAAAGCAACAGCTGTTCTCCAGATGTCTGCCATTCCCCTTTTAAAATGATCAGACAAACATCTAATGACCATTAATCTCCCACCACTAAATCCTGTCTTTGATTTATGAAGAAAACAATGGTCAAACTTGGAAGAACATTTTCATGTATTGTAACATCACTGGGCAGGAAGGACAACATCTGCAACAAAATGAAAAAATACATTAACAGCTGTTTTTAGGCTACCTCTAATAATAGACCTCGTTAAGCATGTTCAGAAATTCATGGGATTTTGATTGTTTTAGTTCATCTTAGTAGTAAGAATAGTATTAGTGCATATTTCTGGCATTTCTTCTCTTGAACAGGTTTTCCACTAAATTTTAAACATGTCACCAATGTAATCACTATTTTAGTACTTCAGAAAAATGGCAATGTACAGAACCCAATATTAATGCATAACTAAACAGGTGGCTGCTGCATTAGTGAAAGCAGTGTAGAATGACGAGTTTCTGCCACTCCACTCTTTTCACTCCGCCTACATGTATTAGGCCCAGATCCCATGGAGCCATTTGGCTAATTGCGTATGTGGGCCCACTCCTTATCAGTGTGAGTACTAGACACCAGACAATTAGTCAGCAGGCTTTAGCTAAGACTGCTGCTTGACTGATGTTGCCATAATTTAAGTCCTTTAATCCTTCTCTACATCAATTCACATAAAGGACAGAAAGTTGTATCTTTCTTCAATTCCACAAAACGCATCTGACAAATTGTTTTCATCCCACAGAGTTATCCAACATGTTGGGTTCCAAACCGATGTACACATAAAATCTCTACTGTATAATATGGTATTACTTGGACTTGCTTGCTCTGCTCTTTGGAGGGCCTACAAAAGAAAAACTAATGTCAGCGCGAGGGAAAATACAGCCCATAGAGTAAACCAATAACAACTGCTGTTTAGAGTTGTGCTGATTAAAAAAAATTCTCCCCCGAGTCTCTTGGAAAATATAGTAGAATGTGAAAAATATCCTGGCATCCATTCTAATCTCCCTATCAATGGTGTTGATTACTTTACCACTGTCTTTCAAAGCTGAAAGGAATGTGGGGATGGCTGGCCAGGGTAGGTGAATAATGATTTTTCTTCAGGGACCAGCTGCCACTGATCTCTGAGGTGGTCTACAGCCTGAAACTTAGCCCTTGGCCGCCAACTCTCTGAGACCACCACTGTTTGTACTTGTTTGACAATTTAGATCTGGGTGATTTTCAATGGTCTAAGCATGTTGATTACTTCACATCCAGCTGCGGGCAGCATACAGAGGTGAACCTACACAAGAAATCATTGTGGGCTGTTTTATTAAAGTCCAATTTCACAGAATGAAGGGAGGCGTTTCCCTGGCACCTTATTGTTTGTAGTGTGATTAATGAAACTGCAGGACAGAACAGAACAATGAAGGTCTCTGCTTGAACTTTGTGTGTGCTTTGAAATTGTGTTTGAAATGCTCTCCTGGAACCCACCTCTGGAACCCCATGAGACCAGAGGAGTTAACTTTTGTTGGAGTTTTTAATTTTGCTGGTCCCACTGCATTCTCATGGGATGGACTGTAATGAGCCAAGGTAGATTTTTTTTTTAGAATCCTCTACTGCCTACTGATCCAGATTGTTTTGGAAGATTTTTTTACCAGTAAAAAGCAACCACTTTGTATTGGTGTTAGTATGTGTATTTAGAGGAGTGTCAATGGTAGAATAGTTATGATTCCTGCTTATCTTATGCTTTATCTTTATTTGTGTTTTCTGTGTTAAATGTTGCACATTAGCAAGTTCCTTCTGTGAATTCTGTTTGTTCATTGACAATGGCAATAAAATTCTTTTTGATTCTGTTTCTGATTCATAGTAAGCGTGTTATTTGCAGTTGTGACGGGATCTTTTCAGTTTGTACATGTTCTGGTATTACGGCTGTACATTGCCACTTAATTGCTTTAAATGAATGAAATGAAATAGGTTATTATCGATAGATATAATTTCATAATAGGAATAAGCAAAGGAATGTTTTCTGTTATCTCCTCTAGATCTTGAATCTCCATTAAACCCTCAACCTTTATATTATGTTTGGGTTGTACGCTGGGCTGTAATAGTTCTTTAGTCAATTGTAAATGATGTCACTGCAACTTTGCGGTTAATTAAATTTTTTTGTATTATAAATAGCAGAAGTAAGACTTTGGAGTGACAGGAGTCACAGTTTAATACTTTTAATTATGCATATTGGTACAATAAACTGTCATTGTAAAAAGTTATGTGCATCCTCCTAATTATTTTTAGAAAGAGCTTTTTGAGCGCCATGCCGCTCCCCCTTTTGATTGAATAATTGATCGCAGGACAAGTCTTTAGTGCACTACAATCCTACTATAAATCTCTACATACTCCCAAAAAGTATATTTTTACACCACTTTGTTAAAATAACATTTTGAATCTGTTAGTTCAATAGTTCAACTCCACTGAGCACAAATACTGCATGTAAGTGGTTATTGCGTCTGTGTTTTGTGCTGGATCTGTTGCTGCTGCTGCTGCTGCTGTTGTTGTTGCTGTTGCTTCTGCTCCTGTTGTTGCTGCTGCTGCTGTTGCTGTTGATGCTGTTGCTGCTGCTGCTGCCTGTTCATTACCCTGAGAGCCTCCTGCAGAGTGTGTGGTTGATCCACCTTGAGAGTGTCTCACTTGTCCCCATCACTCTCCTCCTGTCAGCTGAGGGCTGCAGTGCATGTCATTAACTCAGGCTTGGCTTGGGGCACTTTCCTTTACTGCCTGCTCAGGTGGAAGAACCCACTGAGTTTGCTGTAAGCTACTCACTTTAGTATTTTGGTTTATGCTGTTGAGTGTTCAAAGTGTTAACTGTAAATCATTGGTAATTGAAGACACATTGGTTTTGTTATTTATTTAAATGTATGCAACATATGTTCATATTTTAAATAGATAACAAATATTATTATGTCTTGACCAAAATTATTGAACAAATAATTACATTTGAAGTACGTGCTGATTTTATTTTCACAATTCACCATTCATTAATGAAACCGCACGTATGTTTTTATTATAAAACAGTATTTCTTAAAAAGTGGTGCATCTGAAGCCATTTGCAGCTTGATTTGTTTGATTTTGGTGCAAATAGTGCATATCATTTTAAACTATTATGAGCTAAAGTTTATGCTTGATAAAAATCTTACTAGTCACTTTGTGTCGCTGGAGAAAAGAAGCAGGTGTGTTTTCTCTGAAGTTTGCCTCAACTCATCCTAACATTAGTTCTCTCACTGGTCAAGAATGTCATTCCAGGGCAGGAGATGTAATGCTTGCCTAGTTATTAGCAGTGTAGAGATTGTACCTTACTACCTTTTTAAGTTTTTTTTTTTTCTGGACTAGCACTTTACTTTCAATTACAGCTTGACAGAGCAATAAATGACATGCTGACTTAATCCATGCATTATTATCTTATACTAACTTCACATATGATGTAATGTCTTGTTGTTACTGCAACAAGCTGTAAGTTTACTAAATTACTAAAGGTGCACTATGTATTGTTCCCTATAGGGAGTTATGGCTCCATGGGGATATGTCAGGATTGCCTGGTATGTTCCACAGTATGACTTTAACCTTATTTATTTTGTCTTGCTCTTTACTGCTTGTCATTACCCATATAGTTTAGTTCTGTTTTTGTTGTCAGTTTAAAGGCAGTTTTATTGAAGCTGTTATTAGAAAGACAAAACATAGGTGTCTGACTAATCATCGACGTAACTTTACATATGAAGTTAAACTTTACTCACTTCTGCGTTTATAAACTGTAACTGTGACTAACATTAAGCATACATTTATCTGAACATTTGTTTCTATTCTGCGCCTTTTTAAAATACATAGTAAAGGCAGAGGATAAATAAGCAAATCTCGTCAACTATGCTCAAGTACTTGTATGAAATTTGAGGCCACATTGACTTCAGAAAGACCTAAGGCTACTTTGCCTATGCGGAGTTAATGAATAATGCAATGTAAACCAACTTTCAGTGTCTACAAACACGTCATGACTGCTGCATTATTTATTATCATTCTTTACTTCGTCTTTCCAGAAAAGAAAAGCCACAAATCAATAAGCAAGTTCATTATGAGTTAATGATGATGATTAACTAAATAGTAGATTAAAGCATTCTTCAGGTCCATGTTTGAACAGTTGCCTTTACTTTATTGTCTGAATTGCATGGTGCCTCATAAAAGAAGTCTCATCAGTCATTCCACAAAAAGGTTCTTTGAGAAAATACAGTTAAATACAATTAAGCTGTCGCCTGCTCCAGAAAACACACAAAAAACAGTATTCTCAACTGTTCAGTTAATTTTTATCTGTATTCTTATTTATTATATCATCAGTAATAGGTTAACAGACACAGGAAGCATATGACATTGTTACTGCCAAAATGGCTGGGGGGTTTTGTGTTTTTGTAGTCAGTACTTAACACTAAACACTATTTTGTTATTCTTTTCTAGGTGTGAAAATAAGCGCAAGACGTCCAAGACTGCATTTCTTTCAGCAAAAAGGTAAGACATTATGCAGGTAGTGTTGTTCCCAGGAGATACGCAAGCAACATCTCGTCATTGAATGTGTGCTGTATGTTCACTTGAGCACTGAGAGGCTTTGCAGCATTTGCTACTCTTTTTGCGCATTATTATTATTTTTTAATAAAATGCAAAATTGCTATACCAAGATTATAAGTGTATTATTTAAAGGGTGGCACATTTTTAGACTAATAATTTGTTTTTATTGTTATTAACGATACTATTTAATATGGTGTTTTACGTCTTTTAAATGTAAAGTTGTGTCTTGTTACTTGTTAACCAGCAGCACATCGCTGCTGATTCACTTCAATTCATGCTTCTCTAAACATGGACTCTCAGACTTAATCAGATGAACATTATGTTAATATGCAGCTGGACTCCATCTCACTGCTTCATTACAGAGGTCTTAAGCTAATTTCGAGTATTGCTTAATTAGCCAGCATGTTTATGTTGGGCTTTCCACACACAACCCTTATTTGCAGTATTTATGAAAAGTGAAACATATAGGCCTGTATTGTCTCGATAATTAAAATCTCCTTTGTGAAAAAATACTTCTGTGGTTGTGTGGTTTGGCTTTTTGAGACTATGAAATATTGCTTTATGCAGAGGAGAGCACATGGATTTGATTCTCCACTTGATGAAAACCAGATCACATTTTGACAGTTATATGTAGTGCTCTTTTAATATGATCACACTTAAAACGCCACCTTAAATTTGCACTGACATTTATATAAATTTAAAAAAGCTGTATTTTATTTCAATGTATTGTCTTGCAAGTGTTATTAGTGCACAATAACTTCAACTTGTGTTGGAGTGTGTGTCAATTACAAAGCTTGGAAAATGCCAGGTTGCTCTTGGGCACATCTCACTGAGCAACTCCCACCCTATCACAGCATTCCTTCCACTGTCAGGAGTTTTAATGGGCGACATCACAGCAGCCGCCACGCACCATGGCAACCAATCACCTGTTTTTTCCAGGAAGTGTTGTGTAATCCTCTCTACGCTAAAGCCAAGTAGGACAGCCCCAGTGTCCAGATTCCCAGTGGCCTGCTTGGCTCTGAGTGTAAAAGTCCATCTCTCTACTTTGTCTGCCAGTCAGTATCATAGTAGATCATTCAAATGCACCCTAAGATTTTCTTTAGTCAGCTGCCAGGATGTCAGCTTGTGAAAAGAATACTTGAAAAGTAGCACAGAGCAATACATTTACACATAATTGTCTTAGGAAGAGTCTTGCAAAAAGTTTGTTTGTTTGTTTTTCAATTTTTTAAGCTATATTTTGTTCACTTTTGTGATTACAGCAAGTATGACCCAGCAACACAAAATACAAATGCAAACTAAATCTTGCAAAATATGAGTTATGTTCTTTTATCTGAAATAAATGTTATGTGTGAGCGGTAATGACCGCATAATGATACAGATTAGACCAGAGGAAAGACAGTTGAAATCCTTTTTCTGTCTTATTCTGTCTGAGTCAGAGATTAAGTACAAGATAATAAAGCACAATGGCTCTGCTAATTAGAGTTCATTATACACTGTGCTGCTGCACAAATGGATTTAATCAAATTAAAATAACAGAACGACCCATTAGTCACTTGGTCTAAATGAGTTTTGTATGCAACACACAAATGTCATAACAGAGTTTAGCTTTACTATTTCTTGCAAGAAAATTCTACAAATGATCATAATTATTACTACTACATCAAACACATAACAGTGTCTTAATACATTGATATTATTCAGGCATGTAACCAGCTTTATTAACTCAAAATGTTCTAGTTCTAAAGTAGCCTAAGGTTACTGCACCCAAAATAATAGTAAAAAATACATGTTTTTTGTTTTGTTTTCTTTTTCATCTGAGCATGGCGGATTTACAGAGGGATTTAAAAAGATCTAATTCTAAGCATGAAAAGTTTAAACTCTACTAAACTACTAAAAATGTTGCAAAAACTTTATGATGCTCATTCTCAGTCAGATCACATTTACTCAAAAACCAAAAAAAAGCCATTAAAAATCATTCCCTTTGCAAAAACCTTTGGATCTAATGTGTCAACTGAATTAATCAAAACATTTAAATGTGTTTCTTATGTCTAAATATATAAAAAAAAGAAATCATGGGGAAAAAAAATTAACTTACTTTTATGTGAGTAAACTACATTAGAAGTTTCACAAGCTTTATTTAAAAAAAAAAGCCTTCTTTACTGTATCTTTTGGGCTGTATATCAGCATTGCTACAACAGGCAGAACTTTCTAAAAGCTATCAAACCTTTTTACAACTTGTTGTGTTTTACATTGTACATTGTAGCAGATTGACCTGCTTTTCACGATAAAAAAGCCCAACTGTTCATAGTTGAGCTATTTACAAGAACTTCTCTGATTTGAATTGTTTATCTTCACTCGTGTGAGCAATGTGCATTCTCAGTTTTTCCCATTTGCATTGATCTGTATTGACCCTGTAGTGAGTGTGCTTGCTGTCCCACTATGAGCTGTTGTACATTAATAGCAGGGTGCCTATGGGAATACTGTTAGTCTTTCAGTTGTTGCTTCTCTGAAGGCATTAGTCACTATACTGTAATGTCTCGCAAAGTGAGCTGTGCTTGGTCACACTTGAATTTCCACACTGATGCATGTTCCTTTGCTTCTCCTGAAATATCATGGCTGAGTACAACATTAGGTATGACATGTGTAATGCAACATTATTTGTAAAGGAAGAAAATGTGCTAAAGCTTGACTTACCTTAGCCAGTACAATGAGTTACTTTACTTTTAAGTTTTCACAGTCCATATCAGCACAATGTTCCAGAGTGGCACTGCTGATACGGCTGTCTTGAAAGGAGTAAAAAAGAGAAGTGGAACTAATGTTAGTTTAGTCTGATTGTTGGCTTTTGAATGTAAGCCTTTCTATTGATGAAGACTTGTGTACTATGTGTGTACTGTATTCATTGTGTGATTAGGCTGATTACAGGTTTGTTTTTGGAGAGTACTTTACAGGGCATATTTTAGAGCTATGTTAAGATTTTTTTCTTGTGATGTGGTTCTGTAGATAAAATGTCTACTTTCTCTTTTGGCCCAGAACATACCTATGTAAGTTCAGGCACAATTTTTACTAAAGTCTGTGGATAAAAGGTTAAAAAGACATAAAATTGTGCCCTGGTTTAAACGACAATTTTGAAAACATAGCTGTGACAACATAATCTTAAGATTGACAGTCAATACTGAGCCATAGTCCAAAGTAGTCTATGAACATAAAGCTTTTGTCTTTTTAGCCCTTAACGCTGCACTTTGCAACTTTCTGATGCCACCTGTGAATCTCCATTGCTTTGCATAATGTTCCAGAACATCGTATTAAAGTGCATAAGCTGTTTTGTTTATCTGACTATATTAATTGTTTTCAAATGTAATTGAATATATTATTTCATTAATTTATTATTTCACCTATTTTTCACGCAAAGTAATTTTTTTCTTGCTTGAAACTGCGCTTCAATTGGGTGGTATAAGCTATGATCTAGGTAACCTTTCAATGCATCAGAGGCAAAGTAGCTGCATCAGTATTAGTGTCTATGAAAAAGACAATTTTCTAAAAAAAAAAAAAAAAATTGAATCTAACAAAGTAGAGTTAAAACACCATTGCCTGCTCCCAGGTAATTGACCCGGAAAGAACACAAAGTATAACAGACATGCTCAAAAATTATGATTTGTTGGTATTCACGTGAATTAACAAAAGTAAAAAGCTGGTTATCTAAAAAGAATTTTTGATTATGAATGGTGTACTTGAGACAAAAAATAAAAGTTTTTGTCCTTGTCCGGACATCACTAACACCAAAATTAATAAAAAATAAATAAAATAAAAATACATTAATAAAGCAGGCAGACCTATTTGCTCTGCTAGGATTGCTCAAAGAACTGGGTCAAGCCAACAGTTTAGATCGCCACAGAGAATGAGACTGTATGTATAAAGTCTGGTAGTGATGAAAATAAACATTTACAAAAGTCTGCATCATCCACATTAGAGGCGTATACATTAATTAAAACAACCAAGGTGTTGTATAATTTGCCTGAGACAATTACGTATCAGAAAACCAATGAGAATTCTACATGTCATTTATGCAAGATTAAATCTGTTGCCCTGTGTCAAGTGATCCACACATAGTAAGCTAAGTTGTTGTCTTATTTTGAAGGGTCGGCTATGGGCTCTGTTCTTGTTTGACCGAAACATGACACCTACATTTGTTCTGCTGCCAACAGAGACACATCACCTGCCTCTCTCTCTCTCTCGCTCTCACACAAACACTTATTCAAATCCTTGCTTTCATTAAACACACACAGACAGACAGACAGACAACAGCCGCGCACACACAGGTTATGTCATAGAAAAGGTATGTGTTCTGTCACTGAAGTCAAACACCGCCAACTTTGTGGTTTTATAGCACAGCATCTGCCCTTCATGCCATCATGTGCATCTTTTGTTAGTGCTTAATGTAGATAAGACATACAGTATTGTAAAGATTTTCTCTTTTGTCTTTATTTGCTGGCATCTATTGTTAAAATAAAGTTTTATACCAGACCAGTAAACACATACGCACTTGTTTATGTTTTTGAGGACATTACTTTGACTACTAGTGACAAGATGTTTTTGCACCAGAAATCGCCTGTATGGGCAATGTCCGATATAATTTTAAGAATAATCTACAAAGCTAAAATCTTGTGTCTTTGCTGCTAAAACAGGCCTCAGAAATAATTTGCTTTTGAACGCAGTGGCTCATCATTACCGCGGGGTGAGAGTAACTTTTTAGGGAGGCACGTTGGCAGTCCAAGTTGAGAGAGTGGCTTTTGGTGTATTTAGTAACCGTGACTTACTGGTCTGAACCCAGCAGTACATTCAATTCTTGGACCCTAATCCTTAGTGACTACGTGCCTAAGTCTAACTTTAAACTGTTTCATCAATATTTAACTTTATACCAGATTATTGATCTAATAATGACAGATTTATGTCCTGGGGACCTACTTTTTGTCCACATAAGGAAGTAGGGCAGAACCTAAATTTATCATCACAATATAAAGGAAAAATATTTGTCATAATGGTATAAATAGACAATAAGCTAATGAAGTATTTAATGGCATTATGCACATTTTCATATCAGTTTCATTAGTAAGGACCACACCAAAACAGAGATAGTTATACATTGTTTATTGAATAGATGAAGATGTTGAAGTTCCATGGAATCAGATGAGCGATGACCAGGCAAGGAGACTCAGTGTGGGGGTCCTGTCTCAGCAATCTGCCCGGCCGATTCAAGACCCCCAAAATGTAAGAGTTGAGTGGCGATTGAATGACGAAGCGAATAGTAGTGTAGGAATGAGGTAAGAGCCACGGGATATCTTATCGAGGTAGACAGTGATGTAATGTTGACTGTAGAAGCAGTAGGCCAGGAACTGAGGTACTCGAGATTGTTTTGGAAGGTGAACCGACGGCCATCAAGAGATGATCTCAAGTTGTCGAGGTGAGCTATAATGGTAATGACTGGTCTAGGGCTTAGCATCCGGGCTGCAGAGGCGAGGAGCAAGGTCTGCGTCTGGAGGCGAATACGAATAAGGTAGAGGAGCAACACAAAGGTGTAATCTTGAATGAAATGGATGGTGGAAGTAGATGTAGAGGGTCGGAGGATGGCGATGCGTGGAATGGGCGTGCTGATAGAGAATCCAGGAGAAGCGGAAATGAGACGAGGACACGGAGGACAAGATGCAGCAGACCGCGGATGGACAAAGTAGACTGACTGTGTGGAGGCAGCTCGAGAGCACAGAGTTGAACTGAGATGAGGCGCATGGTCCAACTGAGACACGAGCGTGAGCTGGGATATGAAGGCTTCCGGTGACGTAGGGGTGTGGTTGGAGTGCGATGGGGGCGTGGTCCCACTCACGAAACTAAATTAACCAAGTAAATTATGCTTTGCTCTATAGATATATTGTCACAGTATCTTTTCAGGTGAAATATAGTTCACAAAATCCGATCTAAGCCTAATCCACTAAACCCAGGAAGTTTGCTTGTGTAAGTTTTTAGCTTTTGGCTAACTGTTGTTAACATACCACCTCAACAGAATTCTTAAAAGTGGTGAAAAACACTGCAAAGCATATTGTGGTGAAAATTGGAAGGTTTAGAAAGCTTTAGGTAAGTGAGCAAAATAAAAAAATATAAAATGAACAATCAGTTTTGCAGTTCTTGTTTAAGTGTGGTTTTATCCTCTGCAGAGATCATCCACACAGCCTGCGACTAGAATGAAAATCTGCTGTATTTTATTCAAATTGGCATTACATTATTCCATATTCCAGCGTATCCTGAGTGCTTATCACAATATATCACCACCCTTAAAAGGAAGGCGGTTTAAAGTGAGTGATACAGATTTTGGTAACTATAAAGTGACAAATGCTCCCCCCAAAACACATTTACACATTTACTGATGTTTCTCCACCCAAAACACATTTACACATTTACTGATGTTACTCCACCCAAAACACATTTACACAATTACTGATGTTAATTGAACATAAAACAGGTGTTCAGATGTACTGCATTTCATTTCTCTGACTTAAGAATTTTGGCTTTAGAGTGGGATGTCATAATGTACAACCTGGAAGTAAAAATAACCCTTAAAAAAAAAATAATAAAGAAAACAGTTGTTTAACATAACCAATATTTTTGAAGCTGAGGGATCAGATTTTCAAACTGTGAATAGAGGAAATTGGAGTTTAAAGTGTTGAGTAGAATGTTTTCAATCTTTCAACGCACAACTTGTTTTAATCTTGTTTTGATTATGAGGTGTAAACTGCATATTAGAAAATGAAGTCATTGTTTTGTATGCATGTTGGTTATTCTGAGTTATTCTCTTTGTTCTTGTAATTTCTACTGGAAGTTCTGCAACATAATTCAATACATTATTACTCTGTTCCAACATGATAAGTACAGTCAGTACATTTTCTTTGATGCTCCTGTTTACTGCCTTAAG
Organism: Mugilogobius chulae; assembly: GCA_038363315.1. NCBI lineage: Eukaryota > Metazoa > Chordata > Actinopteri > Gobiiformes > Gobiidae > Mugilogobius > Mugilogobius chulae. The sequence continues at coordinate 44,014,861 of CM076403.1, read as the reverse complement.
CACTTCTGAACATGCTCTCTTGTAAATGAAAGCAGAGATGTTCCTCACTGTGTCTCCAGTTGGTCTCAGCTTTTCCATTTGCTTCCCTTTGTCATTCAGCCTTGTTGATAATGACCTCATTTTGACCCACGTAGACGTAGTTTTGTGTGACGAAGGAAGAATGCTTTAGATCGCTTCCATTTCAACCCCTATGAGTCGTTAAGAGCAGGTTCCAATATCTTGTTTATCCCAAGTTTCCATGCCGGCCGGAATGAATATGACAAAAGTGAAGATAAGATTTGATTTATACTAGAGTTTATTTAAGAGAAACCTTCTTTTTCTGCATGTACATTCATACATTGTGGACTGGTGGAAGCTTGCTTGAATTTTCTGATGAATTAAAGTTACAAGGACCACCATCTTAAGCTACTGACCTATGGTATTTTATTAATAGCAGCTTGGATAACATCAATGACTCCTAAATACAATTTTGGACTTGACTCAAGTCTTGGCAGTATGATTGCTCTTCTTTTCTACACTGTCTTGACACCTATTTATAAACAGACAAGCATTTATAAGGTATAAATATTATGTAATATGACTGCTCCAAAAGTGACATTCCATTTGACAAACTTTGGAGTTACTGTAACTAAAAATGTTGCAATATCTGACAATGCTCAGCTGGTTATCCGCTACACTCACTCCACTTTGTGCACAGAAAACTTTGTTCTTAATTAAATTAAATTAAATGTGTGCTTACTCCAAAAACAGTCAAACCTGTCCAGTGTGACCTGCATTAGAAAGTTGCTATTGACTACTTCCTGGATCATGTCAGTTCTGGCTTTGGCCTCTTTAACTTGTGGGCTGTTCTATTATTGGATTAGAGGCCACGTTACTGTAATAGGACCTGGGCATTCCCAGCAGGCAGCGCTATGCTTCATTGATCTATTGAACAATAGCTACATGTTCCAGTGCTTGGGCTCATTTTCCTTTATCTCATGAGCCTTTGTCTGACTCAAAGGCTGATGTTTGCCCCAATGAAATTGAATTTTGTGAGAGATGAGTCCAAATTAAACTTGTTCTGTTCCCTTCTGGTTTTTGGCGTTCCGTCTGATCTTTCTTCGTTTCCTCAGGTGCAAAGTCTCATTTACTCTGGCATGTCAAAGGATCTGTCTGTAGGTCAAACAATACTTGAGAGAATGTTTCACTATAGAAGAATCTTTTTTATTTATTTGTATTTATTCTGGAGATATTCAGCATTATATCTAGTGTGCAGTCCATAGATAAAACTACACAACAAATACAGAAACAAGCGCTGATTAAAAATAATAGGAATAAAAAGTTTCCGTGTCCTCTAAATTGTATATTCTTTGTAAAGTTTGTCTTTTTTGTATGGACTTTTTACTTTTTATGGAAATATCAGATTTAGCCAAGGGCAATAAAAGTGAAAGTTGTAAACAACACTTTGTATTTGTCCTGTGATCTATAAAATGAAGTGTGTTGGAGTACACATTTCCAAAGCATTGTGAACAGTTTTTCTCTCGTGTCGGATAACTATCTTCTGTTTCACTCTATTTGCAATAGTCTACCAACAATGCTTCTTACTGTGCAGAACGTATAGATGAAGAGAAACAAATCTTTTAGATGGGGTGATTTATTTTATCTTTGATTACTTACTTTATCCTAACTTAAACTCATGGTGAATGCCTTTGTTTGTGGCAATTGCAAACCTTGCACACATTATATAACATTTTGTGCATAAAACATTTTCTTAACTGCATTTAGCTGAGACTGACTTGTTTATCTAAGTGTGTAGATCAAAATAGTGTAGGTGTTGCTGGAGCAGCTGAAGTCAGAAGGAGAATGGATGATTTGTGCTTATGTATTGTAGTGTGGGAGTAGGCTAATAATGATTGTAGCTCTGTAACTGTTTTTGTGTGAAGCTAACTGCTGGCTGGAACTTTGCTCAGCTTGCTTGGTTTATTTATTGTACATTACTAAGTGTTTGCAAAACGCTTCTGATGAGACAGACTATAGTATACAGGCAATTCTAATTAGCATTTTCTGAGAGCCCACACGTTGTGGCTTTTGTTAAATCTGGCAGTCTGTCACTCATTCAAGAACCAAACCAAAAAAAAAAGACATTTGTAATCTTGAAAGTTCAGAACACATTTTTATTTTAACACATTTTTGTAAAATTTACATTTTGTTAGATTGTCTTGCTCCTCTATACCCACAGTTGCTAAAATAAAGAACCTATACTTTGTTTATTCATTCAAATTAAATGACCCATAGCTGGACTCGACAGTAACCACATTATAGTTTTATTACATTATCCCTTTCACTGTCTTATCTCTCTGCCTCTTCCTGTTCATCCATTTTGCTGCTCTGTAAAGCATCTGTGCTGATTACAGCCAAAAGAGAAAAATAGCCTGTTATTTCTGGACTTTGGTGAAGAAGATCAGTGGAAGGAAGCAAACATTTACCACCCAAGCAGCAGACAATAGTGGCTTGAACTTGAGATCTAAATTTTAATGTGTAATGGCCTTTACACTGAAATAGATACGTCAAGGTTGTGTCCATGGGACAAAAAGACAAAAAGCATTTTTGAGTTTCACAATGGCCACTTGTAATACACCCTCAACCCACATTATTTCTTCAGGGTCATGTGGTCAAATCAGAACTAAGCCTCTCTGTGCAATATGCAAAAGCTTTTCAAGTTACTGATGCATAATAAATATGAATAGCAGAGTAACATGTTGGCCAAAACTTACACAAGTTGAGATACTAGACTGTCTGTGTTCTCCTCCTTTGACCTTGTGTCAAATATTAACTTAGAAAATTATATTGTACTCTTTAATTTGCAATTTTACCACATAGAAACGGCAACAATCACTGACACACATGTTTATGCTCTACTTCCTTGACCACTAAACGACCAAAAAGCAGTGAGTGGTTCCATTTAAAAAAATTCCCACCTCCTGAGAAGCGAACAAGCCCCAGTGATGAGATGTCAGACGGTTTCCACAAAGTGAAATGAAATCGGTTAATGCATCAGGCTAGTGTCTTCCCACCTCTAAAAACATGCATGTTTAGGGTAATTGATAATTGATGAATGATTGTTTGTCTCTAACCATGTAATGGGTTGGCCACTGTCCAGGGTGTAACTCCCACCTTATGCCCAAAGTCACTAGAATAGGCTTAAGTCACCCACGACCCCTGACAGGAACACGCAACATTATTCATTGCAAATGGCACATTTTATCATTGGGTCTAATATTCAAATGTTACAGAAAAATATTCTCTCAAAGGGAACATGTTATGCAAATCCACGTTGATGAGTTTTATGTATCATCAACCTTTCATCATTATCTTGTTTAAAGTTGTGTTTTAATTGCTGCCTGTTTGAATAATCCTGTGTTGTTCTGCAACTGCGGCTCAAGCTGTCAAAAATATATGTTTTAACCTACCTTATATCCCTGTCCACATTCCTGCACTTAATTGTTATTATTTGAATATTTCAAGTATTTTGAAGTCACAAAGCCACTTTTCTAAACATACAGCGTACATGTCATGTTGATAGGTCACTGTTTGTTATGGTGAATTTCTATCCTATTCTATATCCCACTATATATGAAGCTTATCATTTCTGCTTTCTTGAAGAGAAAGGCAACATACCAGTTTGTCTAAGCCATTTTAGATCCATATTGTGATTTACAGTGAAGAAAATCATCCAGAAATTAAGATCTGCTTTTGTTGAATTAATTACAAATGGCTGAAAAACCAAAGTAGCCTATGTCTTCTTTATATACAGTAACTTCAAATAAATGAAATATTCAGTTTCCACGTTATCTTCCCACACATCACTTTGACTCTGAGAACAAGTCTCACATAGGGACCAGATTCTGTACCCTGCAGTCAGGGTCATGGTTCGGTGGAGAGGAGAAAAGGCGCCGTCTGTATTTGAGCCATAGCATGAACCTTGTGACCTTTGAACCTTGACCTCCAGAAACAGAGGAAGGCTGTTTTCCCAGCAGTTTATGACAGGAGGTGCACTGTTAAAGTCTTTCCTGTACTACTAGCATAATTTTAGATATAAAGTTTAGTGAACTATAGTTAGGGGAATGTATTTAGGGACTCTTTTTAAAAAGTAATGAAATTTCCTATGATGTTAAAGAGGCCGGAGAAACTCACAAGGAAAGGAACATACTTTTTGATATTTGGTCAAATGTCCTGAACTGTTTTATCTTTATCGGTAACCCAATGGTACAAATGCACAAGCTTGTCCAAATTTTTCTTTGATTATTATAAAACTGTATGGCACTGTAAAAATAGCACTTTTGACAAAATGTGCGAATATTTCTCTTAATGTGTTTTTCTGTTTTTCTTTTTTCTGCTCAGGTGTAGCTGCAACCGCCTGTCAAGATGGTGGTGCTGTCGCTGAAGATCTGCGTTCGCCATTGTAACGTAGTGAAGACTATGCAGTTTGAACCCTCTACAGCTGTGTATGACGCATGCAGAATCATCAGAGAAAGGGTCCCAGAGGCACAAACCGGACAGGGTATAAATCAGCCATAATATTACAAAACTGTATTGTACTCAGTATTTGAGAATTTTTTTTATAGGAATTTGTTTTTGCTGCTGATATTCTATGAGCATTGCCTAATTTTCCATATTTTGTATCAGGCTTGTTTTTTACATTACGTAATGAGGTTATCTTGTGAGAATTTTTAAAACGTTTACATCCTCTGTTTCAGCTTCAGATTATGGCTTGTTCTTGTCGGATGAAGACCCCAGGAAAGGCATCTGGCTGGAGTCTGGCAGAACACTGGACTATTACATGCTTCGAAATGGGGTAAATGTCCTAATTTGTTTAGGCACTGCACACAGGGACACACAGATGCACAAACAGACCATCACTGCGATGTTCTCTGAGGCAGTGTTTATACTGAGCTGTGTGTGGCCAAAGTTAAGAGAGTACACATGGACACAGGTGCTTATCATGGGAGATATGCTCGTGACCATAATTTAAGAAAGTGCACTTTATTGAATAGAACACAGACAATTACATCTCAAAATGTAGACATTTTTTATACTTAAGAAAAAGTTACAATTCATGACAGCACTGTGTTTTGCAAAACTGATCTAAAAAAAAACAATACAAAACATGGTGTCATTTCCAACTGTCTTTTACTGTGCACCTGAAGCTTTATCACAACAAAGTGCTGCACTGTTAGGCTATAGACTTGTTTATAGTAGTCTATAACGTTAACGTTAATAACGTTAATACTACCCAAAGACAAAAACTCTGAGTCTCTATGTATGTTTTAACAGTTAACATTTACAGGAAGGTTAACACCAGTGCAATGGAAAATTTTCAAGTTTTTTTTTTCTTTTGTTTTAAATTCAGGGGCCGACACCGACACTTCATGAGCTCTTTGCTTGTATTATTTCAAGGATTATTGATGTGCGCTTTCTTGATGAAGTATCTTAGTCCGTTGCCTTGGACAAAAACCTGAACTATTCTCCTTTAGTCGTATTAAGGTTGCGTTTTCTGAGCATTGCCAGGTTTAAAGTTTGAACTAAATGGTTTCAGTTAACCAAAGGTGTCAGGCTCTGATCAATTATTCTGCACCAAATCTCCTTTCATTGTTGAAGATGGGAGAGAGAAAGGATGCATGCAGGATTGGGAGTAAATCTGTACTGTACTGTATTTGAATTGGGCTTTGCGAAAATGTAATATTGAGCACAGGTAAAATGCCGCAGTGCAATGAAAATTAAACAAAGTCATGTTTTGAACTTTCAAAGAAGATAAGGTGATATTTATGCACATTTGTGATCAAATGTTTTATTTAAATAAAACCTGAAAAAATGTCAAATAATATTGAGCTACTCAGTTTTGTCAGTATCGCCCAGTTCTTCAGTATATCACTTATGTGTGCAGAATAAATCTTTGTCCATCCTTTTTATATAAATGTAATATATGTATATATTTTAATAATAATCTTTTCTCTTTGCTTCTGTGCAGGACATCCTTGAATATAAGAAGAAGCAGAGGCCCCAAAAAATCAAAATGTTGGACGGAGCAATAAAAACTGTAATGGTTGACGACTCCAAGACCGTAGGAGAACTGCTTGTGACAATTTGCAGCAGAATTGGTACACAGTTAAAGCTTGGCATATCTGATACCATTGATGTGTTAATTTCTACTTTCTAAAAATTTTTTATTTCTGTAGGCATCACAAACTATGAAGAATATTCCCTGATCCAGGAAACTGTTGAGGAGAAGAAGGAGGATGGTATGGGTACACTGAAAAAGGACAGGACTCTGCTTCGTGATGAGAGGAAAATGGAGAAGCTCAAAGCCAAACTCCACACAGATGATGACTGTAGGTTCATTTTGAAACCCATTATACTGTTTTTACAATCTTAAAAATGTAAACTTACTTAAAATAGCAGTCACACGTTTTGCTTAATGGATTGTGAATACATTTTGAGCATCCTAATTCTTCACTGCAATGAGTTTAGAAAACATTTCACAACTTTCAGAAGCCAGTGCTGGGCTATTTTTGTATTCTGATGGGAACTAATTCAAGCTAAACACAAAACCAACGGCACTTTCTAGGTTTAAGGGAAGAAGATGCACTGTTTTTAGACTGGACTGGACTTTTGTTGATGGCAAATCTATTTTTTTACCACTTTAATTACTTAAAAATACTCCAGACTGTAATGAGCTATATAACAAATTTGGTTAATTTGCTTATTAAATTTATTTTTGCATCAAATAATTTTCTTATTGTGTTCTAATCTTCTAATTTGCTTTTGAATCTCATTAAGATGCCACTCAGAAGTATATTATCCTGAAGTCCATAAATGTTTTGGTGTTTCTGTCTTTCTTAAGTGAACTGGCTGGACCACAGTAGAACATTTAGAGAACAGGGCGTTGATGAGAGTGAAACCCTTTTGCTTCGGCGTAAATTCTTCTACTCAGACCAGAATGTTGACTCTCGAGATCCTGTTCAGCTTAATCTCCTTTATGTCCAGGTAGAATGTGTTACCAATGCATTATGTCTTTCTTATGCTTATCGTATGACCCTGACTAATCGTTATTTATGCTTTGAATCCCAGGCTCGAGATGACATTCTGAATGGTTCTCATCCCGTATCGTTCGACAAGGCTTGTGAGTTCGGAGGCATTCAGGCCCAAATACAGTTTGGACCTCACATTGAGCACAAACACAAACCTGGATTCCTGGAGTAAGTAAAGTCAGCATGGTTCAGTTGAGCCTGCTGAAAGATAAACAGACATTTTAAGACTTAAAACTGCTAAAACTCCAGTTTCATAAAATCTTTTCCTCCAAGCCTGTATTTTTGTGTTTCTAGCTTAAAGGAATTTTTGCCCAAAGAATACATAAAGCAAAGAGGAGCTGAAAGAAAATCTTTCAGGTATGGACTTCTCAGCAATACCCAGAAGAAATCTTTGCTTTCTAGTATTTATAATTGAAATGATCCTATAAAACACTGTTTTAGTTGGTTATATTATTTTGTGGAGGTTTTTTTTTGTTTGTTCGTTTTGCTGTGTTACCATTGTATTTCATACATAAATTGGCTAACACATGCCACAACTATTGGCTCAAAGGTTTGCGTGAAAGTATACATAAAATTATATTAAAGTATGTAATGCTTAACTTTCACAAAAGATTCACAAATGGAAAAGGGTTAGGGATATCTCATTGCCACGTACTGACAATATTTTTTAGGACTTTGTTTTAGTGTAAATTTAAAATGCTGAGTGTATTTTTATCTACAGGAACACAAAACTGTGGAGAAATGACGGAGATTGAGGCTAAAGTGAAATATGTGAAACTAGCACGCTCTCTGCGCACCTACGGAGTGTCCTTCTTCTTGGTTAAGGTATATAATATATATTTTCATTCTGACATCTCACATCAGCACTACAAGAAGAATTGTTTTGATGTTGCCTACAGGCTAAATGTCTTCTCCATAATCATAGTACAACCATATTCAGCTCTTACTCCATTCTGTGTATGTAGCTTATTTACAAAACTGCTTTACGTACTTGACATGTTGCAGTTCAGTGGCAACTTTGATACAGTAGCAAAACATTGACCCAGGAATTCACCCAAAATGTCTTATGAGACTTTACCGGTTACCTGTCATCTTACCGCACGCTCACATTTGTCCGTCACACATGAAGAATATCTAATGAAGCAAAACTGTGCTTTAAAAACAATGGAAAATCTAGTCTCCTGTGGGCTGTAACACTGTGGGGCTCCAAAGAGTTTACAGAACCTTGAGAAAATTTTACACACCTCACCTCTGCCCCATAGCCTTTATCTATTCACAACATGTGCTCTTTCTGTGCAAAGCTAAAAGAAGCTCATCAAAGTGTGAAATGATATTCTTACTCAAACCTCACTGCCTTTTGGGTTGATTATGATACAACAACTGTTAATTAGTTCCTGTAAAATGAAAAACCTTACTTGGCTGTTTCTGAAATTGGTATGAGCTCATGCTGTTTCAGTTGATGGCTCTGTTTGAAATTCTTGACAGCAATGAAACTAGATGTATGGTTTTTGAGTGAATATCTTTTATCAATCTCTCTGTTTGCTGTTTCACATACAGTGTTATGACTGTACATACTTTTGTCATTCAGGAAAAGATGAAAAGCAAAAACAAGCTGGTGCCACGACTGCTTGGCATCACCAAAGAGTCCGTGATGAGAGTGGATGAAAAGACCAAAGACGTGGTTCAGGAGTGGCCTCTTACAACTGTCAAGAGATGGGCAGCGTCACCTAAAAGCTTCACTCTGGTAACGCATTAAGATTATCTCATCCTTTCTCAGAAAATCAAATTCTTGTATTTTTCAAATTGCATACTTCATTTCAAGAACAAGATTCCTAATCTCACCTAAACTACACACATTTTTCTGGTAGAGCGCCTGCTTTTCCAGAAAATATTTCCTCGTTTGTCAGTAAACATACAGTGAATGTATTCCATTATGTGTTTTTAATATCTTAACATTTCTTTAATATATCTCCCTACAAATCTGACTTTTATTTGGCCCTCGATCAACTCCATGGGTGTCTAGTTTAAAGTCATACTTTGTAATTTCTCTGCTGATTTGACGAAGTTATTTAGTTCTACTCTGAGCTAATATTGGTTTCGTTTTTTATAAAGTATCCATCACTTGATTTTCTCCATAAAGAGATTATGATGATCCAGTTAAAGCAACGACATCCAATTTGATTCTTTGCTAGCTTTCTCTCACAAAAAGTTTTAAATGTTAAAAACTTGTGGATTTGCATTTGGAATTGATCGAGTATAAACAATATACGTAGTTGGAATCATTCATTCATGAAGTGTTGATCTTTAAGTAGATTTTGTGTGTGTGTGTGCAGGACTTTGGAGAGTATCAGGAAAGCTACTACTCTGTGCAGACCACTGAAGGGGAACAGATTTCGCAACTTATTGCTGGTTACATAGACATTATTCTCAAAAAGGTAAAGTTGTTTCATTTGAACATTTGTAGTTTAGAAAATGTCACAATGCTACAATTTAGTGTGTCAGTTACTAATTTGAGCTAGTGTATGTGTAATGGAGTATTTAGTAAATTACAGTGCTTATAGAAACAAAAAAGATAGCTTTAAGAGTACCTTCACCGTTTATGTATCTGGATTTTCTGTAGAAGCAAAGTAAGGACCGCTTTGGACTGGAAGGAGATGAGGAGTCGACCATGCTAGAGGAGTCTGTATCTCCTAAAAAGTATGTAAGACAATTCTTATAAGCTCTTAAAACCTTGGAAAAACTTAATTTTCTTGGCTGTCCATTTATCTAGCGGGAATAGACCTACAAGGATTAAAGAAATTACTTTTTTACCGCTACACATGTTCACCTGTCACTGTGTGTTGAGTGTGTTTTTTAGTTATTATTATTTAGAAATCCAATATTCCAGAAACTTCCTTTTTCAATTTCCGTTTTGGTATTGCTTTGCCCACACATCTGTCTTCCAGAAGCTCATTTCAGCACAAGAACGTTTCCTTAGCTGGCTGTTATCCAGAGAGATAATCATTATGTGAGGAAATTTAGCAGCACTGGGCAAGTGAAGGCTCTATCCGAACGTTTCCTGATTAGATGAGTATTAGCTCATTTATCCACTGTGGCCTTGCAAGTGACCGAAGACTTTTTGTTGTATTTTGCTTTTTATTTAGCAAGGAGCCTGGAGGCAAAAGTCTGCTGACATGTGGTTAACTAAACTCAGAAAATTCTGATTCAAGGATTCAAGACAGGACTTTGACTTGGCCATTTTTTTTAAGCCATTCAAAAGTTGCTGCTTTGTTTTGAATCATTTTCCTGCAGCAGAGCCCAAGTCCACTTTCATCGCTGTTCTATGTTTGCGCCTTTGTGAATAATGGCCCCTTGTGTGGTTTGCTGGAGCCTCAAAGATTTAGAAATGTCTTTATTGCCTTTTCCACACTAATAGATTTCAATTACTTTTTTCCTACTTGTTCTTTTCGTCTGCTTCACTTTGTCGGGCAGGTTTTATTTAAGTGATTTCTTGATTGAAGATGGGTGTGGCAGTATCAAGTTATTTTATATAGCTATAACTACTGTATATTTATGCTGAGATCTGTGGTTAAAAAACTCAAGCATTCAAATAAACGTTATTACTATACCGTATGTGCTTTTGCTGATTTGTGTTGACAGGTCCACTATTCTCCAGCAGCAGTTTAACCGTGTGGGTCGAGCAGAGCATGGCTCTGTGGCGCTGCCAGGGGTCATCCGCTCTGGCTCTATCGGTACAGAGTCTCTGAGTGTGGGCACCATGCCGTCAGCTCAGCAGCAGATTACTATGGGCCAGATGCATCGAGGTCACATGCCTCCACTGGTATGAAAAGCTCCCACTATGTCGCTCCAAATAATGACTATAATTAATGTTAGCTTTAGGATCAGCACTCCTATAATTACATTTTTTAAATGAGTGGGTTTATTCTCCTTATACTGGCCTGCCCACTTTTCTTGAATTATTATAATAGGCCTTTATTTTATTTTGTGGTTTTAGCTATTTGAGATTGCCCACAAGACAAACAATTTAGCATTTTAGTTACCTTAACAGAGCTAAACGGGAAGTAAAATGCTAAGACAAGAGGGCGAGGTAGAATAAGTTGAATATACTATATGTAGTAGTATATGCTTTATATAATTCTATGTTAAATCTTGTTAAAGTGCATATGACAGTTTATGACAGTTCAGTTTTTTTTCAGTAAAACATAGTGAACATAATTATGTGTAAGAATTTACCAAACCTTGTGCTTGTTGTTTTTTTGTTTTTTTTTTATATATGTAGAGGGGAACCGACTCCCGTTACCTAGCAACCGCATTGTAAATGTGGGCCAAAACCCACACAAATGACACACATGTTAAGATTTGAAAAATGACAATATTTCCCAGTGAACTGTGTCAGTTTTGTGTCATCTGTCTTTGCGTTTTAGCACTTTTGATGAAAGATGTGGAGGGATTATTTTTTAGAAGATTACTTTCTGTAATTTTCAACTTTTGTTTGTTAATTTCTTTATGATTTGCTACTTAACTTCTGGAAAACTATGAAAAATAGTTACCACAGGGACTATTACACAAAACTATGTCAAAATTAGAAAAATGTAATATTCTGTCATAAGCTCACTCCCATTCAAAGACATGTGTCAAGTTAGTAATAAAATGTTAATTGTAAATAATCAGCATGTTTAGTGAAAGAAAAAATCAAATGTATTTTCTACCTTGAATTTTAGATTACTCAGTTTGAGCTGTTGAGTCATTTGTTCAGCTAAAACTTCTCTCAATGTGTAGAGTTCAGCTCAGCAGGCTCTAATGGGAACCATCAATACAAGTATGCAAGCTGTGCAAAAGGCCCAGATTGATCTTGGAGAAGTGGATAACTTGCCTCCACTTGGACAGGACATGGTATGGAGCATATTAATTCACATTTGAAACTGGTCGAATAATCCGGCTATCTGATACTAATATGAAATGGCATGTTTCATTGCAACCAAACCCTCTTTGAAGGCCTCTAAAGTTTGGATACAAAACAAGATGGATGAGTCCAAACATGAGATCCACTCCCAGGTGGATGCCATCACTGCAGGAACAGCGTCAGTGGTCAACCTCACAGCTGGTCAGTGCATTTCTTTCACTGTAGCTTTACTGCAGGTGGTTTCATATCAGTACATTTAGCTAAACTGCATGCTGGTCATTTAAGGGAGTTTAAGCTGTTGATTTTAAAATATGCCTTTGCTCTGAGTTTTATCTTTGTTGTTGTCCAGGTGATCCAACAGACACAGATTACACTGCTGTTGGCTGTGCCATCACCACAATCTCCTCCAACCTGACCGAAATGTCAAAGGGTGTGAAGCTGCTGGCTGCTCTAATGGAGGATGAAGTGGGTGGTGGTAATGACCTGATGAAGGCTGCAAGGACACTAGCTGGTGCGGTGTCTGACTTGCTAAAGGCTGTTGAGCCCACTTCTGGAGAGGTATGCAAGCTCACTATATATTTGTTTAAATTTGAATGTAATAGATGTGAATTTAATGTTAATATTACATGACACTTACATTAAAATTAAATGTTAGATTACTGGATTTTCAAAGAGCAATTGATTTAACTTCAAACAGCAATTTTTTGTCAGGCTAGAACAAAATAACACTATGAGCTCTTTGGCAAAGTGTATATGAGCTGGACTATCCAAGTATGGCAAATCAGATTGCTGCATTTGGTTCTTGATAGGAAATAAAATCATTTTTATTTAGATTCAGACAGTACAAAAATCTTGCCTTTTACTAAATAATAAGAATAATTTAATGTTTAATGTAATAATGCTTTATTTTCACAACTATATTTTAATTTAGTCACTACATTTAGGTAAATATAACTCCTAATTACTCATACACAAATGCAGAAAAAAACAAAGCAAAACAAACAAAAAACTGAAAAAGTGAAGTTTTTTACATTTTGTCGATTTTGGCCTACAGCCAAGACAAACGGTGCTGACAGCAGCAGGCAGCATTGGTCAAGCCAGTGGAGATCTTCTCCGGCAGATTGGAGAAAATGAGTCAGACGAGAGATTCCAGGTAATACTGTAGTATTCAATTTTACTTTTCTGTAACACATTTAATTTACATTATTTTACTGAATTCTTTTCTCCTTGTTGTGGAGGACGTCCTGATGAATCTGGCCAAAGCTGTGGCTAACGCTGCTGCCATGTTGGTGCTTAAAGCTAAAAACGTGGCTCAAGTTGCAGAGGACACTGTGCTTCAGAACAGAGTTATCGCTGCAGCTACACAATGTGCCCTCTCCACCTCTCAGCTGGTCGCCTGTGCAAAGGTAGAACTTTGACCATTTTTCAATTAGTTTAAAGCTCACTTTCTTTTCTTGTTTATTGTTTAATCCTTTCAACCTGTTCTCTGGTTTAAAATGTCTGGTGTCAAATGACTCGCTCAACCAAGTATTATCTGAAAAGTATTCATAACAAAAATATGTATTGTTAAACAAACACATTTAGGTTCACATGTATGAACTAACCATGGATTCCCAATGTTGCTTTAGGTTGTTAGTCCCACCATTAGTTCTCCAGTTTGCCAAGAGCAGCTAATTGAAGCTGGAAAGTTGGTTGACCGATCAGTGGAAAGCTGTGTCCAAGCTTGTCTCTCTGCCACTGAAGACGGTGAACTCCTTAAGCAGGTGCAATGCATGATTGCTCCAACTTATTATTAGACAACAAAATAATCTCAAAAATAACAGTTTTTCTGTGTTTAAGGTGAGTGCGGCTGCTAGTGTGGTCAGTCAAGCTCTTGAAGATCTGCTGCAGCATGTACGTCAATACACGTCCAGAGGAGAGCCCATTGGCCGATATGACCAGGCCACAGACACCATTATGTCTGTTACCGAGAACATCTTCAGCTCAATGGGAGATGCAGGTTGGTATACTGTGATTAATACTTTGGATAGATTAGATTTGTTTACAGATAAAATACTGGTAGTCTGTTTTTCAAACTCACTAAAGTTTGAGGCTTGTTTTTTTATTTATATATACATTCTGGGATCTGTTGATGTTTAATAATAGGCTTAATAATTATTAATATATATAGGACTATATTTCAGATTCAATGAACAAACTTTAAATATTAAATGTGCAATGAACTGTACATTTAAAATGTATATTCCATGGTTTGTCCAAAGGTGAGATGGTTCGGCAGGCTCGAGTCTTGGCTCAGGCCACATCAGACTTGGTCAATGCGATGAGGTCTGATGCGGAGGCTGAGGTGGATGTGGATAACTCAAAGAAGCTGCTGGCTGCTGCTAAACTACTGGCTGACGCGACTGCACGGATGGTGGAAGCTGCTAAAGTAAATTAACTGATGTTCACACACTTTATTTATAGAATGTGTTACAGCTGTGACGCTTCTGGTGTCAAGAGTCTGATTCAGAAGATAAATTCATAAGTGGTTGTATTAAAACTTGTATTGTATTTTATTTTTTTCATAGATGAACAAAAGTTTTTTTTGTTTTTTTTTTGCAATTCACACAGAGGCCTTTGTGTTGGTCTCTATAGCATGACAAAATTGAATATGTCACGTAGGATTTCTGCATGCATTCACTTTGTAATCTTGGCTACCCAGAACATTACTGTTGTTATCTTAGGATAACTGTATATCTCTTTAATATATACAGTATATATATAATATTGCCTTTCTGTTGGATGTGATATCTTCTCTGACACCCAAAAGCCACAAACAAGCAGCTTACACAAGCAAAAAGCAGACTAAAATATTTTGTTCCATTTGAAGTGTTTAAAAACAGCCATTATAGGGTTAAATTTTAGCCCAGAGACAAAAGCACATACTAATGCCCTGGATCTGTGCAGCTTTAGTAGAGTCCTCTGTTAATTAATCTAATGGCACTTTACTCTATTCGCCCAGAAGCATGACTCACAATGGAAAATGATGTTGGTTTCCATTATATAAATAAAATGGAGTTTAATTTGGCCCGTGTCATCAGTGGCTGAAGTCTAGGCTTACATTTGGCCCTTAACATTATATAGTCTTGTTTGGCATGATTAAATAATTACAGATAAATGCACATTGCTTGAGGTCTCTGTATTTATTTTGTGTGGTGAATAATGAATTGTGTTCATTACAGGGGGCTGCAGCCTATCCAGAGAATGAAGACCAACAGCAAAGGCTGAGGGAAGCTGCTGAAGGGCTGCGTGTGGCCACTAATGCTGCTGCACAAAACGCAATTAAGAAAAAACTCATAAATAGACTCGAGGTTGGTAAAGTTTGAGAAAACACTGAACATCTTTAAAGTGCGCTTTTGTTATGCCCATGTTTCCAAGATTCACTATAGCCTTGTTATAATTCACTATTTAGAGTTGCAAACTGATTACATGCTACTCATGTACTCCGATGATTTCAATCAAACATTTAGTTGTCCATATGCATTTTTACAAGATAAACTAAAAGTGTTACTACTTGAGACATAAAATGTTTTTTTTTATTGATTAATTTGATTGTTACATTTGCTTTTCTAAAACCTCTAACACAATTTAAATTTTTGTTGTTTCAAAATCCTCAGAATGCAGCAAAACAAGCTGCTGCTGCAGCAACTCAGACCATTGCTGCTGCTCAAAACGCAGCTGCCTCCAACAAGAACACTGCAGCCCACCAACAACTAGTGCAGAGCTGTAAGGTGAGTTAAATATGTAATCATTCAATCATTAAGTTTTTAGCTTATTAAATATGTTTAAAAAGGTTTATTTTGACTTTTGCAAAATAGTTGCCAGTTGTATTGAGAACTGTGCCTAATGCCGTTTCAAATGTGTTTTTGTTGTCCAGGCTGTTGCAGATCACATCCCGCAGCTGGTTCAGGGTGTCCGTGGAAGTCAAGCTAAACCAGAAGACCTTAGTGCTCAACTAGCCCTTATCATTGCCAGTCAAAACTTCCTACAGGTGTGTTGTTTATTCAGTATCACTTTTGGTATATCAGCACTTTTCTCACAGTCATAGTTTTCGTGTGGTTGACCACTGACATTCAATAGTGAAAGAAATGCATTTGAGTAGAATGTGTCATGTTCTTGTGTTTTATAATAAACGTCTGTTTAAACACACATGTGGTTATTATTTTACTACCCTCAGCCTGGAAGTAAGATGGTTACCTCTGCCAAGTCCTCTGTTCCCACGGTGACAGATCAGGCTGCAGCCATGCAACTGGGTCAGTGTGCCAAGAACCTCGCTACCTGCCTGGCAGAACTGAGGACGTCTGCACAGAAGGTAAGTAACAGAGGATTGGTTAGGTTTGAGTCAATCCTTTTACAACTCTTAATTATTTGCGTCCATGCGCAAGATACTTTGTTCATTTGTACAATGTGAATGTGTTGTGTCAATCAGTCTATTCTCTGCAAGTAATGCTACACTAAGTTTTATAACTGGCTCAATCTACAGGCACATGAAGCTTGTGGTCCTATGGAGATCGACTCGCTCTTGATGCAATTCAAACTCTGCACAGTGAGCTACAAGATGCTAAAGTGGCTTGCAGTAATGACCAGCTCAAACCTCTCCCCGGTGAATCGGTAAAACATGTTCTTTTTCAATTCTTAAAAACTACTTTGTATTGTTATTGATTGTTTGCGTCATTGCTTTGATTTTTAATTTTTTTTTTAGCTGGAAAAATGTGCTCAGGAACTGGGCAGCACCTCCAAATCAGTTGGATCTTCTATGGCTCAGCTGCTGACCTGTGCAGCCCAAGGAAATGAGCATTACACTGGTAAGAATGAAAATTAAAAAAACATACATACACACATACATACATACATACCACAGCACAGCACAACACAACACAGAAATAGTGAGACATGAGTGCAGTGCCTCAAACTGCACCACCAACAAGCGCTCACATTATGCTCCACACTGTTTCTTTATTTGCTTTTAGCAAATGTTTGTGCATTAATCTTGCCATTCTTTTGGAAAAAGGCATAGCGGCTAGAGAGACAGCTCAGGCCTTAAAAATACTTGCCCAGGCGGCTCGTGGTGTTGCTGCTTCTTCTTCAGATCACAATGCCGCAGTTGCCATG
The DNA here is from genome assembly GCA_038363315.1 of Mugilogobius chulae. Lineage (NCBI taxonomy): Eukaryota > Metazoa > Chordata > Actinopteri > Gobiiformes > Gobiidae > Mugilogobius > Mugilogobius chulae. The sequence goes on along the minus strand of CM076403.1, from coordinate 43,997,740 downwards.
TTGGATTCTGCACGAGATGTTATGGAAGGTTCAGCACTCCTCATCCAGGAAGCCAAAGAGGCACTCATTTCACCTGGAGATGCGGAGAGTCAGCAGCGACTAGCTCAGGTATATTTTCAACTTTTTTATATCAACATTTTTATATTTAAAAGATACTTAATTGTTTGTTTGTTTGTTTGTTTGTTTATATGTATGTATGCATGTTTGTTTGTTTGTTCCTTATTTGCAGGTGGCCAAAGCTGTTTCACATTCTTTGAACAACTGTGTTAACTGCCTTCCTGGTCAAAAAGACGTAGACATGGCTCTCAAAAGTATTGGAGAAGCTAGCAAGAAGTTGCTTATAGAGACTGTAGGTGACATAAAATGTGTTTTGAGTGCTGATAAATTAACTGCATCACTTAAATACATAAATACATTGTTGCTTCCAGATACCACCAGCCTCCAAGTCCTTCCAGGAGGCCCAAAGTGACTTAAACCAGACTGCAGCTGATTTGAACCAGTCAGCTGGGGAGGTGGTGTATGCCTCCAGGGGCTCCAGCAGCCAACTGGCAGAGGCATCAGGAAAGTTCAGCCAAGACTTCGATGAGTTCTTGGATGCTGGCATTGAAATGGCTGGCCACACTCAGGTAGTTCATTTAACGCTAGTTCATTTAATAAATAAAACCTTTAGGATTTAGAACTTATATTCAACAAAATGTGACTTTTTAAATTAACCAACATTTCAGAAAAAAGATGACCAAGTACAAGTTATTGGAAATTTAAAGAACATCTCCATGGCATCCAGCAAGCTTCTTCTGGCTGCTAAAAGTCTGTCTGTTGACCCTGCCGCAGCAAATGCCAAGAACCTATTGGCAGCTGCAGCAAGGTATAAAAACTATAGATTTATACTGCTTACTATTTTCTATCTACTAAATTAAATTTGTTCTAAAAATTCTGCATGTTTTTCAGAGCGGTCACTGACAGCATCAACCAGCTGATTACACTGTGCACCCAGCAGGCTCCAGGTCAAAAGGAGTGTGACAATGCATTAAGAGAATTAGAGGTGAAAAACAAAAACATGGATCCATGCTGCACAACATGGTAATTTTACTGCTGCGTCTCATACATCCTACTCTCTTTTTCACTCTCTCTCAGGCTGTCAGGGGAATGTTGGACAACCCAAATGAACCAGTCAGTGACCTGTCCTACTTTGACTGCATTGAAAGTGTCATGGAGAACTCTAAGGCAAATACAGCACTCCTTGATCAGAATAGTAATAGCATATCCAGATCTTCAAGTCTTTGTCAGTCTTCACTTTGTCATTTTTAGGTCCTGGGAGAGTCTATGGCAGGTATCTCTCAGAACTGCAAGACTGGAGATGTGCTTTTATTTGGAGATTGTGTAGGATCAGCCTCAAAAGCACTTTGCGGCCTCACTGAGGCTGCGGGACAGGTGAACCCTCTGTCATAGTGCACACATCAAAAATGAGTAAAACATGTCTTCTAACTTTTTTTATTTCCTAAGGCATCTTACCTGGTTGGTGTGTCTGATCCAAACAGTCAGGCTGGGCATCAGGGGCTTGTTGACCCTATTCAGTTTGCAAAAGCCAACCAGGCTATTCAGATGGCCTGTCAGAACCTTGTAGATCCAGACAGCAGCCCATCCCAGGTTAGTTTTTCACAAATGCAGAATTTAAAAAGTACAGATTTCATACTATTCTCTTTTTAGGTGCTCTCAGCTGCCACCATAGTAGCAAAGCACACATCAGCTTTGTGTAATGCTTGTCGTTTGGCTTCATCAAAGACAACTAACCCAGTTGCCAAGAGGCACTTTGTCCAGTCAGCCAAGGAGGTTGCCAACAGCACAGCCAACCTGGTCAAAACCATCAAGGTATATAATTATGTTGATACGTCCTCGAAGAAAAACCTATTTTTCAAGCTTATTTCTAAAAATCACAAGACTTCTGAGAGGAATGTGGCTGCAGACTTGTCCTGCCCACTTCTCTCTACAGGCTGAAAGGAGCGCTCCATACTGGACGCCCTTATTTGGCTACTCTTGACTATAATCCTAGCCCTAACCTTATCCATGTCCAATGAATAAATGTTGAAAAATATAAACATTTGCTAACATAGTCAAGCGCAATAGGTGGCTATATATGGTTCTGTATGGAGAGATGTTTCTGACCTGTAGATGTTGATAAAAATTGGTATATTTTTGTTCTTATTATGTTTAGGCTCTTGATGGGGATTTTTCAGATGAAAACAGAAACAGGTGTCGAGTTGCAACGACTCCACTCATTGAAGCTGTGGAAAACCTAACAACATTTGCTTCCAACCCTGAGTTCGCCAGCGTCCCTGCCCAAATCAGCAGTGAGGTATGACTGTGAAGCTTTCAATAAGTGATTACAATTATTAAAAACATCATATTCGTTCTGTTTTTGTAGGGTTCTGCAGCTCAGGAGCCAATCCTTCAGTCAGCACGCTCTATGCTGGACAGCTCCACTCACCTGCTGAAGACTGCCCGTTCTTTAGTCATAAACCCTAAAGATCCGCCCACCTGGTCTGTTTTGGCTGGTCATTCTCGAACTGTTTCTGATTCCATCAAAGGCCTTATAACAGCCATTCGGTTAGTAAACATAATTCTGACTTTTTTCTCTTTTTTTTCCCGCTGTGGAGGATTTTCATGGCATTTCAAAAGTTTGTTATATTTTATTCTTAAGGATTTTCAAAATTCAATAAATTTTTACCAACTAAACTATTTAAACTATTTGAAGTTTTGTGCTGTCCAGTTTGTAGCAGCACATTTGTCAAACTTTCTCAGTAACACAGCGGTTAGCACGCTGATCTCATAGCAAAAAAGTCCTGACCTCTGATGGCCTGGGGCCTCTCTATGTGAAATTTACAAGTTCTCCTCGTGTCTGTGCAGGTTTCCTCCGGGTGCTCCGATTTCCATTACCACTAAAACCATATCCAGTAGCAATCTCCTCTCCTTTCCATCAGGACTACAGATACAAATTATCTGTAAAAGCTCAAATCTAATACAAGCGTCTTTTCCAATGTGCATTTCACCTAACACCCTGGTGGAAAATATATAGCCTTTTCTCATCTCGTATTTGATCTCTGCAAAATATCGATACTAAAAGCAATTTAAATAATACCAGGTTTGCATATTTCATAAATGATGTTAAACAGATAAGTGGTACTGACTAGACACTACCACCGTAGAAAACACAGCTGATTAAAGACTCAAATGTGCGTGGCTGGTATGTTAAGCTGTGCCAGGATTTTGATGTTGCCTGGCAACCAAGCAGAGCATGTTCCTACATCACTGCCAAATATTGTCCTTTCTGTCTAAGACAAAAACCCCTTAAAAAAAAAACGAAAACAAAAAAAAAACTCTTTCTTTGATATTCATTTGCTGTTCAGCATGTATGTCATGTCATGTCATGATCAGAGGTGTCCATAAGGGGCTTAGCATGTCTTTGCTGTCAAATGAATGACAATTAGTGACTGGCAGCTTGCCCCTGTCCTTTATATTTAAATAATTTCAACAATAACAACAACAACCTCTTAGTACATTAAGTATGACTAAATATAAACACACAGAAAAGTATTGACTTTTAAAATATTTGTTGTATCTGTTCAGAGTGGTGCTTTGAAAGTATTTTCCTGTAGTCTGTCCTTTGAACCTTACAGAGGCATTAAATCCAATTTTGCTTCCCAGCTTGATCTCTGTTAGCGGAGCTAGACCTTACAGGTTATTTCAGTAGATGTGAAATAAGTAACAAGAAAAAGAAAACCTTGTCTGGAGCTCATCTGCCTCTCACTGTGTCAACATTTACTTTTCTGATTTGTCAATGTCATGTAATTTTTCCTGTAGAGTTCAGTCTTCTGTGATAATGCTTTGTTTTTCCCTTTTTCTTGTTTTCCATTTGTCCTCAGGGACAAGGCCCCGGGGCAACGAGAGTGTGACTCTTCAATTGATGACATCAACAAATGTATCCGGGACATTGAACAGGCCTCACTGGCTGCAGTCAGCCAAAATCTACCCAGCAGAGACGAGATCTCACTGGAGGTAAGAAACTATCACTGTATGCTTTCATTGTCTTCCAACATCGATTATATTTAGCATTTTCAATTTGATATGGATATGGATATTGAAATAGATAAATAACGTTGGACTTCTGTCTCAGTTTTTGAATGGGTAGCTTTTCAAAATTAAAAGATTTTCACAAAAACGGACTTTCTGTTTCCGGGGCAAACATTGGTCTTTGAAACTTTCCTAATTTTTCTTTGTAAAAAGTTTTCACTGTGATTTACCTTTGCACAACCATAAAAGCCAAATGGATTTTTTTCTGCTTTTCCCCAGGCACTTCAAGAACAGCTCACATCCACCGTGCAGGAAATTGGCCACTTAATTGACCCCGTTTCCACAGCCGCCAAAGGCGAAGCTTCACAACTAGGACACAAGGTGGATATAGTGCAAAATCTATTTATGTTGTGACTGCGTAACATTATGAAAATGTAAAAATCACATTCTGTGTAGGGTAAAACAATAAAACACTGTAATCTGTAATTTTATTGCATCCAAATTATTAACTACTGTTTTTTCAGAATTGATTTGAGTATGTTAACACTGAAATTTTGTTTTTGTTTAACTAAAACATTATGTTCCATTGTAACAAAATGTCAATGAAGCACTATATATCTTACCTATCTTTGCCTCAGGTGACCCAGTTGGCTGGTTACTTTGATCCCCTCATAGCTGCTTGTGTGGGGCTAGCCTCTAAGCTTAAGGACCACCAGCAGCAGATGACCTTTCTTGATCAAACTAAGACCTTGGCTGAGTCTGCTCTTCAGATGCTCTATGCTGCAAAAGAAGGAGGAGGAAACCCAAAGGTAAGGCTTAAACTGGAGACGATATAAACACTTTTAATGCAGGGGTAACCATAACAACTTCACTTTTGACCTTCAGGCTGTCCACACCCATGACGCAATAGCAGAAGCAGCACAACTCATGAAAGAGGCTGTGGATGACATTATGGTGACACTGAATGAAGCTGCCAGTGAAGTGGGTTTGGTTGGAGGAATGGTGGAGTCGATTGCCGATGCAATGGCCAAGGTGAGAGTCAGACAGTGTAATCCTAGAAATATTTTGGTTAAATAAAGAATAATATTACCACACTTCAACTTGTGTTTCTCACCAGCTTGATGAAGGTACTCCTCTTGAACCTGAAGGCTCTTTTGTGGACTATCAGACCAGTTCTGTGAAATATACCAAGGCTATAGCTGTTACGGCTCAGGAAATGGTGTGTGCTATTATTGCAGTTTTTATCATCTCTTAATAAAAGTGTTTAAAAAATGGAGAGCAGAGAAAAAATATTATATTTGTTGTTTTTACAGATGACAAAGTCTGTGACAAGCCCAGATGATTTGGGAGCCCTGCCTCTCAAGTAACGTGGACTACAGCCAGCTCGCTGTCCAGGGTCGACTGGCTGCTTATACAGCGGAGCCAGAAGAGGTGAGACAAACTGAAATTAAGTTCTTGTTTTTTATTTTTTTTGTTGGTTTGGTTTGTTTTGTTTTGTTTTGAACCCTACCTCTAACAGTGCTGACCATGTATTTGATTATGCTTAGATCGGGTTTCAGATTAAGACTCGCGTCCAAGATCTGGGTCATGGCTGCATCTACTTGGTCCAAAAAGCAGGAGCCTTGCAGATCACTCCATCAGATAGTTTCACAAAGCGGGAACTTATAGAATGTGCTCGAGCAGTCACAGAAAAGGTACGCCCAGTTTCTGTAAATGTGTATTAAGGGTTTAAATGCAGTTATGTGTCTCAAATTATTATGCACATGCTAGTCTAGTCATTTCTAAACATACATTTCTAAACTTTTGTTAATCGTCTTATACATGTATATTACTGATGCAGTATTATTAGTGATTATGTCTTTTTTAAAGTTTTGAATTACTGATTGCTTTATCAGCCTTTAAAGTCTTAAAGTTCTTTTTACTGACAGTGCATGTTGTACTTTTAGGTATCATTGGTGCTTTCAGCCCTTCAGGCAGGAAACAAGGGCACACAGGCTTGCATCACTGCAGCCAGTGCTGTGTCTGGGATTATCGCTGACCTGGACACCACCATCATGTTTGCTTCTGCAGGCACACTCAATGCAGAGAATGATGAGTCTTTTGCTGATCACAGGTCAGTTAAACTGCGGGTGAAATGTCAGGAACCTGACCTTAAAATCACATGAAACTTTGACATGATTTTTTTTCTTTGCTTCAGGGAAAACATTTTAAAAACTGCCAAAGCTCTAGTAGAAGACACAAAGATGCTGGTGTCTGGTGCTGCCTCCGGACAGGAAAAGTTGGCACAAGCTGCCCAGTCATCAGCCAAAACCATTACACAGCTCACCGATGTGGTCAAACTGGGAGCAGCAAGCATTGGCTCAGATGACCCAGAGACACAGGTCTTTAGCATTCAAGTAAACAAGTTATGATCATAGGATGGTTGTTTTATCTAGATTCATTTTTAGTATATACCATTAAGTCTTAATTGATCACCTTAATAGAGATTTTTTGTGTGCTCCTTTTTGCAGGTTGTTCTGATCAATGCTGTCAAAGATGTTGCAAAAGCCCTGGCTGAACTCATTAGTGCCACCAAGTGTGCTGCTGGCAAAGCAGCAGATGATCCATCTATGTATCAGCTCAAGAGCGCAGCTAAGGTGAGCTATGAAAGCAGCGTCTTTTAAATTTAATGTAATTGTTGTCTACATTTATATGCATTCTATATTTTTGACTCACGTTTTATATTCCTGCCTCATATCTTTTAGGTGATGGTGACTAATGTGACATCTCTGCTAAAAACAGTGAAAGCTGTAGAAGATGAGGCTACCCGAGGAACCAGGGCACTGGAGGCCACTATAGAGTGTATTAAGCAGGAACTGGGGGTGAGGAGTTCAGTTCAAATAAATGACCATAAATGACTCTAGGCTAGCCAGATATTGTTTTAAATTTCTAAATATATGAAGAAATCAATTTTATTTATGTACATAGGTATTTCAATCTAAAGAAGCTCCTAACAAGACGACTACCCCTGAAGAGTTCATCCGCATGACTAAGGGCATTACCATGGCAACTGCTAAAGCCGTGGCTGCTGGGAACTCAGGTCGCCAGGAGGACATCATTCACACTGCTAACCTCAGCCGTAAGGCCATCTCTGACATGCTCACCACCTGCAAGGTTTTCAACTTTTGCATTATAAGTTTAGTCTATCTTTCACAAATTGTAAACTTGCAAGTATTTTTTTTTTGTATATAAACCCAAATAATATTTTTACAGCAAGCAGCCTATAGCCCAGACGTCAGTGAGGATGTAAAAAGAAGAGCATTAACATTTGGAACAGAATGCACAACAGGATACATCGATCTGTTAGAACAAGTGCTATTGGTAAGATGGACAAACGCTACTAGTAACAGCTTTTTTTCTCTGACTTTGTGTTACTTTTTTTTTTTTTTTTTTTTTTGCATAGGTTCTACTGAAGCCCACAGCAGATCAAAAACAACAGCTGGCAGTTTGCTCCAAAAGGGTTGCCGGTGCTGTCACAGAACTTATCCAAGCAGCAGAGGCCATGAAAGGTTAGTCTTCATTAACCCTTGTTGGTGTTATTTTACATAATACTGTAATACCACATGTTCAGCAGGTTCTGAGCTTTTGTGTCGTCTTAGCACACTTTTAAGAAATATGTTTACATTACCCAATAGAGTTGTCTGCTAAAGATGTAAAAGATTTAGATTTTGTCTTCAAAGAGCACCTGTCTGGATCTGGTCTTGTTTTATTACGCCCTTGTTTATTTGAGCTCATATAAACAACAATCATCTACTCCCACTCTCACCTTATTCTCTTTTACAGTGTAGTTGCTTATATTTTTATTCACATGACATTTTCTTGTGGAAAAAAAACTTTTAGTATTTTATATCATTTACAAGATCAATTCTAAATGTATGTCTGTGACACATTATGAAACCCAAACACATCTCAAGTTGATAAACAAGTGGCTACATAACTTCCTTAGTGCTCTACCTCATTAAATTTGAGGTAGCTGATTTTTACTTCGCAAACAATATTTAGACTTTAAATCTGACTACTTCCTCTCATAAATCCTTTGACACATGATTAATAATGACATATATTAATTTTCGTTGGAATTATGATTTTGGTCAAAGTTTGCTAATGTACAACTAAAAAAAGCTAGTTACCCCAACTTTAATACAAATTTTCAAAGTTGATTTTAATAATGTTTATGTGACCATGGAACGTCGAAAGAAGGATTACATGTAATTATTCTACAGTTGCTGAAGGTGTTTGGTTATTTTATGAAAAGTGGGCAATCAGAGTAATCTTGTCTATCAAATCAGGTAATTTTTGTATCCTCCTTTTTTTTGCCACAGACGGAGGTAAGTGATTTGCCAATGTCTTAAGTCACGTTTTGAAAGTTACTGTTATTTTCAAGCACAACCATTCATCCACACCATTCCCCCTTGACACATTTCATCTGCCACTTGATTTAAAAAGTAATGTTCGATAAAATGTTTGCTGTGAATTGCAGTGTTCTCTTCTGTTATGCATGGTCTTCAATGAGTTGTGGTGTGTTTTGTATATTCATGCATGAATCATGATACACTGGTGTGTTTTTTCACTTGATAGTCTTACGGTAACCCAACCTGTTTGCTTTCATTCAGGTTCAGAGTGGGTGGACCCCGAGGATCCAACTGTGATTGCAGAAACGGAATTGCTTGGAGCAGCTGCATCTATCGAAGCAGCAGCAAAAAAGCTGGAGCAGCTCAAACCCAGAGCTAAGCCAAAGGTATGTGATATTTGTAATGACACAGATATTGAACCGCCCTTGTGTTACTATACTTACTTGTACTAAGTGTTTGTTGGTGACTCTGCAGAGAGAGAGAGAGAGAGTGCTTTGTCTCATGTGTTTTCCCCTTTGTTCAGACACATTCCATCAGCCCCGTGTTTGATGCATTAATCCAAACCCCACCCTCCCCTCCCCTCCTGCCCCCACCACCGGAGGCCTTCTCTGCAGGGCTCTGTCTGATATGTTTGATATATTAGGTTGTTAATCAGTCCCAACTATATATCAAACATATTCCTACAGTGTCCCGCTCTGTCTACAGACATTTGCTCTGTGTTCGTTTGTATGTGCAGTTATGTAAATACAAAAATTAAACATTATATTTCGTTTAAAAAGAGTCATTTAGTTGTAGTTACTAACCTTAGACTGCTAGCCTACAAATTCATTGAATTTATTTTTGTGGCCATCTGCTTTTTATCTTTTAGCAAGCAGATGAGACTCTAAACTTTGAAGAGCAGATTCTTGAGGCAGCTAAGTCCATTGCTGCAGCTACAAGTGCCCTGGTCAAATCTGCCTCAGCTGCCCAGAGAGAGCTAGTAGCTCAGGGTAAAGTGGGCTCCATCCCTGCCAATGCTGTGGATGACGGACAGTGGTCCCAAGGACTGATTTCAGCTGTAAGTGTGCAAGTTTGACTTTATGGAGGTCATACTTTTACTTTAACTCATGTATATTTTCTGATAGGCTCGCATGGTGGCAGCAGCAACAAGCAACCTCTGTGAAGCTGCTAATGCGTCAGTGCAAGGCCATGCCAGTGAAGAGAAGCTCATCTCCTCAGCCAAACAGGTGGCTGCTTCCACTGCCCAGCTGCTGGTAGCCTGTAAGGTGAAAGCAGACCAGGACTCTGAGGCCATGAGGAGATTACAGGTTTGACAATTCAGCAATGTTTCAAAGCTTGATATGGGATCTTGCACAATATCAATTCTCAAAATGTTTTTCCCTCTGCTCAGATTGCTGGTAATGCAGTTAAAAAGGCATCAGACAATTTGGTGAGAGCAGCTCAGAAAGCTGCTTTTGACAAGGCAGATGAAGACAATGTCGTGGTCAAAACAAAGTTTGTGGGTGGAATAGCACAGGTAATGATAACATTTTTGTGTGTGCATTACACTAAAAGGTTTGAAAGTTTAACTGGTTGTTTATTGAATAACTATGACATTTCAAAGTTCACGTAACACACTAATATGCTAGTTAAACCAATATTGTCATGATTCTTTTTGTATTGTTCTAATGTTTCTCTTCCCAAGAAAATGTAAATGTATCTAATTAATATTTCTTCTCCATCAGATTATTGCTGCCCAGGAGGAGATGCTAAGAAGGAACGGGAGCTTGAAGAAGCGAGAAAGAAACTAGCGCAAATCCGACAGCAACAGTACAAGTTCCTGCCCAGTGAACTTCGGGAGGATGCTGACTAAACTGTCAGCAGCATGTCCCTGGCCAAACTGAGGAAGCACATCTGTGCCTGTGTGCAATCTGGCACATACACAGCAAAACACTTCAGTAACATATTTTAACACAGCAGACTGAGCCCCATAACATGACTACATGCAAGACATAAACACTCTGCTCAAAAGTGATGACTGCTTCAAGACTGATGAACGGTTTTCAATTTGTATAGCAAATCTACTTTTTGACTGATGCAATCTCCACCAGAATGTGACAGGCGTGGGACAGACACTGCACCTGTGCCCACACATTTGTCCCTGAGCCACACTCTTAACTGTTGCAGCTGTAATTTGTAACATTGTAACCTATCTGAAAATGAAGACATGATTGTAATGCGAATGTCATGCAAGTCGTTCAACTGCATAGAAAGCGCTGCTTGGTACTGTTATAGAATGAATGTCAGCCATTGCGCTTATGTCATACTCACTCAGTTCAGCACCTTAAATTCAGTTACATTTTTCTCAACTTTTTTATTTGTAATCTTGGTATAAAAAGTTAGCTTTTTTATATCAGTGTTACTCGAACCAGTGTGCAGAATCTGCTGGGCAAACGGCGATATTCAATCGATTGTTTTTTTTTCTTTACCTCCTAAAATATTGAGATTTGTTTGTCTTATGAATGTGCTACTATTTTCATTTAAGCTTTTAGCAAGTCATTTTTGTCTTCTTTGTTTCAAATAATTTGTTTTTCCACATGAGACAGCAGCGCTACTATTTGAAGGACTATTTGAATATTTATTTCACTTTGGGTGTGTGTGTGTGTGTGTGTTTTTTTAACAAAGATGCAAACTGCGTGTATTAAGCACAATAATTACATTGTGCATAAAGCTGTCAAATGTCTTCTTTTAAGTCTTTCAAAATGTTACTTAGTACTAACAGAATGTAATGCAATAACGTAAATGGTGCATAAGGGGGCGACATTGTTTACCCCATGCATGGAACTGCATGGAAAGACTGATATTTTTTAAGGGAAATACAGCAAGGAAAAAGTACTAAGATTTTTTGCTACAAGACTGTTCTGTTATTTTACTTTTTTTTTTTATGCTTGTGTCTGTCTATTTAGTACAAGGATACATTTAAAGCAATACATAGCAACTGACAAAATATTAAGTTAAATAATTACAAACATAAGAAAATAGAACATAAAATATCTTAGCAATAATGTTACTTTAATCAGTACAGTGTCTGCAAGAAAGATTGCCACATTTAAAAACGTTAAATGCATTTTGGTGCAATAGATAAAATGTTTTGTTTACAAATACGTCACTGTAGATAGGTTTGGAGCGTTTTTTGACAAACCTAAACTATATTATGTGATATTACAGATCCTGCAGTGAAAATGATGCATGGCTTTGTGGTTTAATACTGCATCTTAAAGAACACACTCTTCTGAATCCAGCCCTTAACAAACCATCTTATACAAACTAATTGGCTATTACATTTATGTGTAATGTATTCTCTTTGTCAAGGGAGTGTATTATGTAGTGCTGTTCTTATTAGTGCCTTAGTCTTTAGTCCATACTGTGACTGGTCAACTTGATTGTTGGGTTCGCCGCATCTCAATCTCAAAAGGCACAAGAAATGTTTTAAAATGGATGCCTCTCTTTGAGTCCCTTTTTGTTCCCATAAGTGCTTTATGCCTCTAGAATTTAAACATTTTCTCCATGTTTTTGTGGAAATTATTTGAGGTTTGTCAGTAACAAAATGTGTTGCATTTTCTGAAATACCATCTCTATAGATACTGTATGTTATTATAAAAAACACAGTTTTGTACTGCATTCCATTGGCATGCACCGCAGCGTCTCTGCACTTAGTGACAGCCTGGGGATTCTGTCACCTGCTTAATTAAGTCGATGTTTTTAGTCAATTTCTGGATAGGCTTTTCCTGTTCTTAAGTCATTAGGAAAAAATAGATGTGATAAGAACATTTCAATAAATGTATGTAACCATTAAAATGTTGTGGTACATGTTCAGGAGTAATTGAAGTGTTCTGTACTCTTAATGGATACATCATACAGGTATGAAGTATGACAATAAGTGAGATGTTTAGCTTAAATTTATATTTATCTGGCCTGTGTAAAACTATTTTTTGTAATCGTTGAAAATAAAGCATTTCATTGTAAGATTGTTTTTTTGCGTGCCATTATGTGTCTCATACACTATTCACTTTTTCATTCTTCGCTATATATGTTAATAACACCTATATTTTGTTTTGTATTTTAATATTTTTTATTTTGATTGTGTCATTTCATTTACTTTATTTTTTTTTTTTTGCATGAATAAGAACCTTCATGCTTTTTATTATTTCAGCTGTCTCATACAATAGTGCATTTGTCACCCCTGTAGTTCATGTTCAAATTTCCAGATTAAATAGACAAATTAATTGTACTTTGCCTTCAAAATACAGGAGTTGAACTCAAAAATGTACTAACTGCTATGCATGTCAATGCATAGCAGAAGAGAACACTGCAATCAAATGTAGTAAAGTGTATAAATCAACTATATATATTTTTTGGCATTGTGTGTTGTGTTATAAGGTTTGAAAATTATTAACGCAAAGGAATTAAAAAATGCTCCACAGTGTAAAACTGGATGTATCTCAAAGAGATAGTGATACATAGACCCAGACTGTTACACATTACACGGTCGGGATTGTATTATGGAGTACTATTAATGGACCTGGTTATTGGAAATGCAGTGTGTAGTTGACAAACTATTGACCATGATTGTGTAATTTCTCATTTGTCAGGAGAAATTGATAGTAACAGAAAAAGTTTTCATCTGGACAAGGTTTTGGAGGATTGAGACATTTTTACTTTAATTTTCTACCTGATGGAGGTGGACTCCCATTAGTCTCCATCAGTTAACTGGCAGGAGAAAATGGTATTTCTTAGTCAACATTAAACCTGAAGCTACTTGAGTTGACGCTCAAACTGAGACCAGTTCTAAATTTGTCTGGCTCTAAAACTCAAAGCGGCAATGTCAATTACAGAAGCACAGCTGTTCCTAGCTCTGTCCTCAACCCTCCCTATTCCCTACCGTTCAACTGCTCACATTTGAGTTTAAATTTAGTGCCTATGTCACTGTGCAAACCTATTCAAACCTCCATTATAGTTCAATGGAACTTCTGAAGGGGAAGAGTTCAAAATCTGCCATATAGAGGGGGCATTGAATTTTATCAGCCCTCGATAGAAGGACAGCTCATTCAGTATGTTTACGACCTAAATCTAATATTAAAAGAAAGCAGATAGAGTTACTGATGACTACAGCAGACTGCATACCAAAAGAAGAGACTTCAGCCATGCTCAGTTGTTCCATTACATACAACATTCAATGACGCATTTTGGTTTTCTTTGTTAAGCTCTAAGATATTGAAAATGAGTCACAAAATTTGAATTCACACACAAAGACATTTATTTTGATAAATTACAATTCTTAAAAAATTCAAATAATAAATTTGGCATTTTCCACATTTTTGAAACTAGCTTGTTTTGACAGCTGTTGGTTGTAAATATACATATTTGCATTAGTGTAACTCTTATTTTTTCAGAAGTATATGTATTTTCCAAGGCACCAAATGTTATTCAACTCACATGTGAAGATGTGTGTTGAACTCACTGCTGACCAAAATGCATACAGAATGACACCTCTACAACAGCTGATTTCCTTTAAAAGCCCCCAAGGAAGTTAGACCACCTCAGTGGAAAAACTACTGAAGAGACAGAAGCATTGCATACATCCAGAAACATGTGTCCAACTCTACTCTATTCTTTAGCAGTTCAGAAAAGCAGGACAAATTAATGTTCAGGAGTAAAATTTATATCATGAATTTATTGAGAAAATAAATGAAAAAAACAACAACATACAAATAAAAATAAACAAATCAACCCCTGCATTTATTTATTTTTTATCCAAAAAATGAAAAGGAATTGTGGCTTTACAGCTCAAAGACAGGTCAAACAGGCTCCACTAAAATATGCTTTTAACTGAAGCTGTTTTTTTTTCTTAATTTTAGAAGAAAATATACACCACAATTGAAACAACAATAATAAATTGAGTTTCTCTGGAATGTAAAAGTTCTGATTGTATTAAACACTTGATCTGTTGATCAACTTTTCCCTAGTCCTTGAGTTCACACTGTGACAGTGTGACAGCTGCTCTGCCTATAGCTCACCAGAGGCTCAGGAGGGGCTGTGAAATACCAAAGCTCCTGTAGCGTTCAATCAATGCCCTATGTACTCATGTCCATATAGACATGTCTTAAGGTGGAAGGAGTATTACGCTTGATAATGAAGCATCACACAAAGCAGAGTCAGTCTGGATTATAGACCACTGTTTTGAATGTGCTGCTGGAATGATCACCACACCAGGCATAAGCTCCAGATGATAACATGACACCCCTCATGGGCACAATCTCCTTCACAGGGGCTTATCCAATCGGATGTGTTTGTCTAAATGGCAGCCTCATGTTGGCATGGTGGTCATTTTTGGATGCTGATTTCGATTTGCTTGTGTTAATTCTTCTATTCATCTTTTGCTCAACCAGCTTGAGCACTTTACTAGACAATTTGGCCATTGTTGCCACTACAGGGTTTGTACAATCATGACTTACATGTTCTCACACTTTACTTCCAACATGACACTTAGGGGGGTGCTAGAAAAAGGAGAAGACGTCTTAGTGTGAGGGAGGAGTGACCTTCTGACGCCCATGTCCCATCTATAGTCATAGAAGATGTCAAACCTCTAGAGAGAGCGAATCACTATCAAGAACCAGAAAAAAGCCAGGCCCGCCTTGGCAAGCAGCTGCCCTTGTGTCCAAAAAAGTATGGGGTATCCAGTAACTGGCCAGCCAAAAGGCATATTTGACTCATTACAACCCAGGCGAGCTCGCACTCCAGCTTGGCGTCCGTCAGGGTTCAGACGCTCCGATCCTTTCAATCAGTTTCTTTTGTATTTGGTTTGTGGAACCACCGACAATAAGCAGTCATGGATGCCATCAAGAAGAAGATGCAGATGCTTAAGCTCGACAAGGAAAATGCCTTGGACAGAGCTGAGCAGGCTGAGTCAGACAAGAAAGCCGCTGAGGACAGAAGCAAACAGGTAGGTGTTAAAGAAAAGTTAAAGAAGTTAAAGAAACTTTACGCACGGTGCCAAACTATATAGCGCATCATTTATGTTGGCAATTTAACACATAAACATAATATGATGAATGCAAACACAAAATGCAGAGCTTATAGGTACATTTTTAATATTTAGCTCAATGACAAAAAAGCTACTTGTAAATGAAAATACGACTGAGGATTTCTGTTGAAGATGTGCTGCACAATTTGATATTGATTACTGATACGGATTAGATGTATGTAGAAAGCATGTACAGTACTTATTATTGGACACTATCGTGGTAAGATTTTTTAAGACAACGTTTGCATCTGTCAACCTACATTTTTCATTGTGTGTTATTCCCACTTTTGTGTTGAAACTTGTGTTTTTTGTTGCCTAGCTTGAGGACGACCTGGTGGCACTGCAGAAGAAGCTGAAGGCAACTGAGGATGAGTTAGACAAATACTCTGAGGCTCTGAAGGATGCCCAGGAGAAACTGGAGCTCGCTGAGAAGAAAGCCACAGATGTGAGTTGAAGAGGCACGCAAGCAAAGGAATACCTGCGTGGAAAAAGTTAACACACGTTCATCAGAGCCAGACTACAAAATGTCCCCTAGACCGGAGGAGACCACAAGCCACCAAATGCCACTTGCCAAAACACCAAAACAGAGTAGATCATAAGCCACCAACTACCACTTGACAAAAGAATCGTGAGAACGAAAAAAATGCACGTTCCCTAAATTTAGCATGTGCTGTATATGGTAGGGTCTCGTACACTGGCCTTCAAAAGCTTTCCTAAGAGTCTGGGTGAAACAAGTATTGGATTTCAGTGTCATATTTAACATGCATATTTTGTCTTTCAATCCGTGACAGATTTGTAGTCGCAGTGGGTTCAAATTTAACTAACTTAACTCACCTTAATTTGCTCTATTATTATTATTATTATTATTATTATTATTATTATTATTATTATTATTATTATTATTATTATTAGGCTATTATTATTATTATTATTATTATAACATTATTACTTTATTTATTAATTGACCAAAACAAATCGGCAACTTTATTGACAATTTATTTTGATTAGATTACTTTAGATTCTTAATAATACAAAATTTACTGCAGTGAACATTTCATAGAATCTTAGAATCTTAATTCAATTTAGCCCATGGTGCGCAGAATACTTTTGGCAAAAACAGCGGAACTCTGATTGATTGGGTGCGCCCAACTTACCAGTAGGGATGCCGGGGTTACTCAAATAATCACAAGAACAAAAGATGCTTTGCAAGCCATGAATGTACAAATAAAAACTTACCAGTGCAGAAATAATGTGCAAGAATAGGTGGTTGGTTTTCTATATGTATTGGAAAATTAATGACATTTTTTATTTTGATGTGTATTGGTTACTTCCGGGTTTGTGGCACGCTCCAATCCTCATCAAGGCTTGATTAAAGCGGGTGGGGCAGGGATCAAAGGCGCCGCATCTCCAGTGTGTACGTCTGTGGCCACGTTGAGTCCAAAACTAGCATAGCCGACGAAAAAAAAAAAACACACAACAGAAAAAATGGCCGGTGGGAGCTCATTAGAAGCTGTAAAGAAGAAAATCAAGTCGCTACAAGAGCAGGCCGACTTGGCGGAGGACCGAGCATCTTCAATACAACGCGAACTAAATGCGGAGAGGAGCGCGAGGGAAGCTGTAAGCCACTGTTAATGATTTAAGGCAATTAGTTTTGAGGCGGCCGACGGCATTAGGCGCAAATCTGGTCAAAAAGCGTGGCTGCTATGCCTGCTTAGCTATGCTTTATACTCGCGTATAGCCAGGTAGCTGATAGAGGTTGAAACGATCCAATTGTAAGATGTGAGAGCGAGAAGCGCCGCCACCCAGAGTCTCAAACAAACAGACCCCCCAAAAAGATGGTTAGCTTTTATAGCAACAGGACGCATCTCATGTGCTACACAAAAGCAGGTGCTATGTGTAGCCTTATTCTAGGTAACATTGTCCATTCATTGAGTAAAGAGATTGGATTGGCTGGGCAGAAAAGGTGCAGCACAGTACAAATCCATTATTTTATGTGCTCAGACATTGGGTTGTGGATTATGGGCGGTGGCACTAGCTCACCAGTGCAATATCTTTATGCCAGGAATGTTTTTTATGATCATTAACGTTTATACCTATTATTTGACTATTATTTTGACCCTTTTCACCTAGGCTGAAGGTGATGTAGCTTCCTTGAACAGACGTATCCAGCTGGTTGAGGAGGAGTTGGACCGTGCTCAGGAGCGTCTGGCCACAGCCCTGACCAAGCTGGAGGAGGCTGAGAAGGCTGCTGATGAGAGCGAGAGGTTGGTAACTCAAACCCATAATGCACTCTTGTTTTTATTTTATTTTTCTACATGAATGTTCTCTGAAGTTTAAACTATGCACATGTAGAATTTACGCATTTTCTCTCACAGAGGCATGAAGGTTATTGAGAACAGGGCGATGAAGGATGAGGAGAAGATGGAACTGCAGGAGATCCAGCTGAAGGAAGCCAAACACATTGCTGAGGAGGCTGATCGCAAATACGAGGAAGTGAGTTTCATCAGCTGTTTGTCCTCCAGAGCAGCAGCTGTTGTGTGTTGTCACTGCACTGACTTTGTCTGTGTTTTGACTTCAGGTGGCCCGTAAGCTTGTGATCATTGAGAGTGACTTGGAACGTACAGAGGAGCGTGCTGAGCTCTCTGAGGGGTAAAACTGACAATCTCGCATAAAAAACAAACAACTTTTTGTGTGATTGTATTTATTTTTATTTTTGTGTTAATACCACCGTTTCTTATCTTATAAAATTTTAGCAAGTGCTCTGAGCTAGAGGAGGAGTTGAAGACCGTACAGAACAACCTGAAGTCTCTGGAGGCTCAGGCTGAGAAGGTAAATGATATAGCTACTTGTTTTATCATTATTATATTTATTTGTGAGCGAACATTTTTAGCATCTCTCATCATTTTTTTACTTATTCTTGTACTACAGTACTCACAGAAGGAGGACAAATACGAGGAGGAGATCAAAGTCCTGACAGACAAGCTGAAGGAGGTGAGCAGGCCACACTTTGCAAACATACATAGTTAAAAAAAAAGATTGACTTATTGTTGTTTGCCTGAATTTAGGCTGAAACCCGTGCTGAGTTCGCTGAGAGATCAGTCGCCAAGCTTGAAAAGACCATCGACGATTTGGAGGGTATGAAGCTTTTATACTTGAGTCTTTTTTTTTTTCTTAGTTTACAGTAACTGAGTTGTTGTTTTTTTAAAATATAAAGTAACACGTTTATTGTCTGTCTTCATTGTGTAAGTATCAGGTACCATTAGTCATTTAGTTGGTAGCTCCAGCATTTCTTGCCGAAGTGCTGTTTGACATTCTGTTGAGGTGAATGTTCAAGGCCATTCAGCCCTGTGCACACAGTGCAGGGTTTTAAAATATGTGAGGTGTTTCTCTCTGACTTCTCTGGAATCTGGCACAGCCATGAACAGCTGCACCATGTACCAATCCTATTTCTGTCCTGCTTTTTCTGTCCCATTTATGTTTTTCTGACTTTTTTTTCCCTCTTCTTTTTATATTGTGTTTCTGATCCATTGCCACCCTACTATTACAAACACACAATAGATGAGCTTTATGCCCAGAAACTGAAGTACAAGGCCATCAGCGAGGAGCTGGACCACGCCCTCAACGACATGACTTCCATGTAATTGACCACCTGCTTGTCCCTATTCAATAGTCTCCTAACAGTTTAAAGTTTGCAATTGCACCCTCTTGTGGCATGTTTGTGTGAACAAACTAACAGACATCTTAGTGCTCACCCTTCAAAAATCTTGACAAATAATATTTTCATAGATTGTTGTGAAATAGATTAGCTTGTGTGACAGATTTCTTTTTTTATTGGTCTCTAACAATACCACAAGCTTCCACAATTTAATTTAATTATAATTTCATTGTCCCTTGGTTTGCATGCTTTTCATTTATTTTCTTTACTCCTTCCAACATTCTTTGTTTTTTTTTTCACAGCTAAATTTTTACTTGCACACAGAAGCCAGCCGCTGGTGGAACACCCTCGTCACTCTCATGCGCAGCTCTGCCCACCTTCATTTCGTCTCTGTTTCTGTATCTCTGCACTGCCCTGTAATTACTGCACATTGGGTCATGGCTGCTGCTATCCATGTGTTCACCTCTCGTACACATCTTTGAGCCATATTGCTTTCTGTAAAATAAACACCTTTTTCCATCTGTCAGTCTTTTACCATTTTCTCCTACAATGTTTCTTCATTTTCATTTGTCCAACATTTTTTGATTTCTGTCTACATTTGTGTTTTATTTATTTTGTCGAGTAGCTTTTGAATAAACTCTGAAGCTCCTCTCCCATCTATCGTTCCCTTTTCTGTTTGAGAGGACTGTTACATGGTATATAGCCACATCAGGGCCTAAAACAAAGGTTTTATATATAAAAAAATATATATATTTATATATATATATATTTTTTTTTTTTTTCAGAAAGAATTTGCAGGGGATTATGATTGTCTATATTGAATTGTTTTCCTAACATTATTTAGGATTTTTACTGCGACAGTCATGCAATGTAAATGTGGCATTATAAATAATACATAATTTATTTGCCTTCAGTTTAGAGCCTGCTTATTTTGTCTTGTACTAACCTTCTTTGTGTCTTTCTTTTTCTTGCTTTCTGGCTTTCCAGACCATCTGTACAAGCAGCTTGAAAAAAATCGTCTTCTCACCAATGAACTCAGAGTAGCCTTGAACGAGGCGTGAGCCCTCAACTCCATAATGATAAACTAGTTTTACCCACTTAACAGAAATACAAAATGCATGCTTATATTGCTTGAAGATTCATTTTATATTGGTTATTATTTGGGCTGCAGCAATGACATTTCAAGAAATCATTCCGAAGTCACCATTTAGCCTTAAATCTGAACTTCTACAGAAACAAGACTATACTAAAAGCTATGAACGTAGCTATTCCGTAAAAATAAATATCCAAAATACAATAATGTGCCTTTTAAAATGCAGCACTTGTACTTTTTAGCTTACAGCTCAAATATTTTCATTCCTAACTGTCTTTGCTGCTAATATTTCTTTCTGTGTAATGACACATTTTTATCATAAATTCCACATAATTGATATGGGTAAGCCATGGCTATGACACTTATTTATGTTGCATTCATCTAAGAGTGACTGGTATATTGACTTCTAGTACATGAACTTTTCCTTTGCTTTGTAACAATGCTACAGCCTTGATAATAGCTAATGATAAAATTTATCATTTCCCAACTATTTACCACAATAATTACTTTTTCACACACTATTCATTTAGAAGAACCTGTCTAACAATCATTGTAATATAACCTAAGTATTTGTCTTAGCATTGTTTTATAACAGATTTTATCATTGTTTTGTAATGAGATTTAATGCTATATTAACAGATAAACTCTCACGCGCTCATCAAGAGAATCGATGTGTACAGCAGATGCTGGATCAGACACTTGCAGAGATGTGTAACCTTTGATTGAGAGTTGGTGCTCTTCTCATCTCTTCCTTATCTTCAAGCATGACTGCTTCTGTTCTATATCACCACTGCAGAAAACATGGGACCTTGTGTATTTCATACAGTAAACAAGGTAGCAGTAAAGACACTGTAAAACGTAGCAGGAATATGCATTATTTAATATGTATAGTTTGGATTACTTTGCACCGTATCATTGTTAATAAAGCCATATATTAAGCCAAGGTTATTTAAGAGAACTTTTATGTGCTGTTTGTTAAACTGTGAGCGGTTATTTTGTTGTAATTTAATGTAAACTGTGTATGCACTGTTACTTAAAATAGCTACAGTACTTTACACCCTAACACAGTTTATTTTGTCTCCTTTTAAAGATGTGAATAAATTGTTTAGTTATGTCGCTTGTTTGGTACTTCGCTTTATTTATATTTTCACCAGAGAAGAACTGTCAAAACTTCTAAGTCTCCGCATTTGAGCTCAACTTCAGTACAGCACAAACACCACATCAATAAAAAACATGTATTTATGGCATGCATTATATTCCAAAATAATTAGAAAAAAAGAGTACAGAGCAATAAAGTGTCCACATTTGATCCCAGATACACAATTGGGATTTAGATCAGAGTTGATTTATCAGGCTGAGAAAAGTAATAATCAACATTTTGCATAATATGACTTTGTATGTTGTTTTATCAACATAATGGGAACATTCCTGTTACTATCAGGCACGCACGATATTGACAGTGGTTTTGAGACTTTTCTGCTGGAGCTGACTGCTCGAGCGCACTTTAAAACAGTCAACATGTCGCATAAATAACTGAATTATATAAATCAAATCTGAATATTTTGAGCTACACTTAACAATCCCTACAAGCAAAGCCAGGCACCTGGTTAAAATGTTTCAGAAAATGTGCAGTATTATTTCATTTATTCATCCCCGCCAGTAGGGGCAGTAAGAAGTAACGCATCAATGGGATGGAAGTTCGTCATCCCAACCACTAGACTCAACAGCTTCAGCTCCGGTGAACATTTCCGGAAAGAAAGCGACTCTTAAGTTATGGGAGAAAATCCTAATTTGTCTGTTTCTGCTCTCGACAGTAAAGCCGCGTATGTCCTAAGCAATGTGGCAGAAGTGGTGGAGAGAATACTTACATTTGTACCAACAAAGTCTCTGCTGCAAATCGCAAGGTAAGCGAAGTGTTTTTGCATGCTTTGCTAATGTTTGACCAAACAAGCAAAAGTGAAAGTGCCGTCCTCAGGAGCTGCTTGGTGTGATCCGAAACAAACTTATTCATGCATTTGTGAGACGAAAAAAAATATGTTGTTTGTGTGAAGTGTGTCTAGATTATGGAGAAACTGCGCGCGGCGGGTTCTGAGGACTCAGCAGGACCTGTCCTGGGTGTCTGCCTGTGGCCCCTGTGACTCAGGGGTCCACGCTCTCTTTAGCACCCTCATCGAGGAGGTAGAGGTAAGCTTTTGGTTCTCTGGTGGCCCGTTGGAATAAACTCTAATAAACGTGAAATAACTTTATTTCCGTGATTGTCAGAATGTGTTTCTACTGCCCAAAACCGTCTTGGCTATGGTAGATTGTGAAACTTTCAATGGACAAGATCTGTGCTATAGACACACAGGTATGTATAATTCTACTCTGCATTATGCACAATGAAAAGCTTCTATTTACTGACTGAACATCTGAAGACAAAAAAAAATAATAGTCTGTATTATACAAATGCGCAATCATGTACATGATTTACTTTTGACCTTACTGTGCTACTTACTAAGTACTTACTGTACTACTTTATTTGTACATTTTGGGGATATATTTTGTTTTGCTACAAATGGGGGTTGACTAAAACCACAGAGTGTTACAGAATGAGTTATTGTCTTTCTTCTGAAGCGAAAAGAAGTCGTCATGGCTCTGACCCAGTTGAGGATGTGAATCTACTCTTTCCCAAAGGCTGTGATGTTATGGGAATTGCCACTCCTGGTATTGTCTGTAAGTGTGTAGCTATTTTGTGATTACATTTTTATTGTGTTTTGCAGAATTCATTTTAATTTTGTGTTTAACTTACACATAAAAGAACTATGCATGTTTCTTTTATTTTACTGAACTTTTGTATCAGTATACTGCCCACAATCTGTATAAAACATAGTTTTGAACTACAACCATAAAACCCTTTCTTTTTTCACTCTAGTAACTCCCCATAGTTCCAGCACAGCGCCTCCAAAGGAATATCAGGAAGGGGAAGCAGGCTTTGCAGTTATGTTTCCAAATATTGATGGAGTTCAAATCAAACCTTTTCATTTCTGCAAAAAAACCATCTCTTCCACAGCCATGAAAGAAGCAGGTAAGTTTGATTATTATCTAACGGTGTACTATGGCAGTGGTTTGGGACCCCTCTGGGGGTCGCAAAGCAAAATCTGGGGGTCGCTAGATGATTTCAAAATGTATTTTTTATAATTATGACTTGGCATTTAATTAATTTTTTGAGAAATTGGGGTTATATAAAGCAATACACTGTCAAAATAAGCATAATTAAGCCTAATTTAATTGGTTTCGTAACTTAAAATCAATACAGAAGTATCGAATTTTTGCTATGGGGGTCGTGAGTTGGTTGCGCGGTTATTCTGGGGGTCCCGGGCTGAAAAGTTTGGGAACCCCTGTACTATGGAACACTAGTGTGCCTTGAGAGACTGCCAGGTGTGCCTTGAATATGAATCAAATTTTTTATTGAATCATTTACCATTTTGGTGTTTGGACAATTTATCTTTACAAAATAGTTGTAACTCCAGATTGAGTGGAATGTTCCCAAGTAAAACTTTGTCCAATTATAGATAATTTTACTTTTCAAAAATACCCTGGAAAAAATGCAATCTTATTGTGAGCCAGGTTGCCTCTCCATAGATCTGATCTGTACCACTTGGCAGAAAGTAAGTTTAGAGAAACATTCCAAGCAATGAAACACAAAAAGACGGCAAGGTGCCTCCACCAGAAGAGTTTCATAGTCCTCCTTTGTGTTATTGGCATTCAGTCAAATCAACATTAAAAATGATTCTGTGCCCTGTTCCAGCTTCTAATCTGTGTCTCCGAGTTGTTTTATCTCACACAATAAGTCACTTTTGTAGACTTCTTTGATTTAAAAGTAACTAAGAGTCATTTGTTAGTAACTGTAATTTAATCACAAGTATTTCCACAGTAACTAAGTTGCATTACTAGTTACTCAAAAATGATCTAATTACAGTAACTAAGATAAGATATTTTTTATTTGTCCCACAATGGGAAAATTCCAGTTTTGCAACGCAAAGCAGAGAAAAAAAGACACATCCAATCAAACAAGATCATTTTAAATTATACTTACATTATATATAAAGTAATTAGTTAAAAGACTCTTATTTACAATAAATTACACCCAACACTGGTCTTTAATGTGTAAGGAACAAGATTTCCAGAATTAAATAATTTTGTTTTCTGCAATAGTTTGATTTGGCCATATTTTAGTAGGTGGTGGGCCATGGAAAAGAAATTAACATAAAAGTGTGCCGCGATTCAAAAAGGTTGGGAAAGACTTATCTAACTTCAAGAATTGTCGTGTCTTTCATCTGTTTTAGGACTAACTGATAACCCAGGTCTACGTGTGGTTCTGCTGTTTGTCTATGAGGCCTATAAAGCAGGAGGATCACGCTTTCTAAATCAGATCCTGGGGCCATTGGCGGAGACCAAAGCTCTTGTAGCCGGAGGCCTTGTGGAAAGTGTATTCTCTCCACCCAGGCATTGGTATGTGGACCATAACCAACGACAGCATGAAGCACAAATATCCTGGAACGCCATTTTATAAATGATTACTATACAACCTTGTAGATTAATTACATTCTAATACAATTTTCTTTGTGCATTTTTTTCTAGCTGCACCCAAGGAGCATATGGTGTAGTGGGGCTCACTTTGAGTGGTTCAAAAGTGCAGGGGGCTTCTGTGCTCTTGGACCAGGACGTCAGCACCCCACAATCAGCTGAAAGTACCATTCGACGACTTAAAGCAGCAAATATTCCAGAGAAAAATACCATTGGCTTCATGTTTGCCTGTCTGGGGAGAGGCCAGAATTACTACAATAATCAGAGCAACGTCGAAGCAGATTCCTTTCGTAAAGTATTCCCGAACACTCCACTTTTTGGCCTGTTTGGCAATGGAGAAATTGGTTGTGACCGGATTATTAAGGATGACTACACATTGTGTGACACTGATTCTGATGGATTGCAACATGAGTACACGACAGTCATGACATTGGTCCATCTAGGTTAGCAGACTGTGGCGCTGAAAATACACTTGTGTGGGTTGTAATCTCTGAATGTAGCTGCCAAAGTTTCTTCTGACCAGTCTGGAGAGTCACTTTTATGGTAGCATTTTAGTGACATGGACCAAGAGGTAGCTACACCGGCACTGGACCAAGAGCTGGTTACACCTTAGAGGGTTAACTTGTCAAAGGGTATGGAAAAGAAATACCTTATTTGACACTGTACAGTTATCTTTTAGTGTAGTGATTCTCCAACAACATTTACACCCTGGTTTGGTACATACCCAAGTTAAACTGTGTGTGAATAAAACAGCACTTTTTATTAGGTCAATTAGGCCCTAATGCAATGTGACTTTGATACTAAAAATCAAGATCTCTTGATTACGTCTTTCTTTTGTACTTTTTAACACTTCTTGTTACCGCTGGAAAAAAAACAAAAAAACACCATGATAACCTAAAATAGATTGTACAGAAATAGCCAAATTCTTCACAGGCTCATATGTGTCACAACAGTGGTACTTTAACTTTTAAGAATAAATGAGCATGTTAATTACTGTTCAGTGGCTTGTTTTTGTATGGTCCGGCTCAGTTTGAGTCATCTAAGCAATCTGTCTAATCTAGATGACTACTTTTGATAAGTACGGTACTCCTTATATTTTACTCTTGGTTCTGACCAAACCTGAAAGAAATCAGTAAACTGTGTTGTATCCAATGTTGCTGATAGTTGTCTTGATCAGCTCTCTTCAAAATTGAGACTTGAAAGTATTCTATTATGTCCACACTCCATCTTTATTAACTAGCCTTATTAATAAAGCGTAGTTCTGCTGTGTGTAAGGACCTCACTCTATATGAAGACCTCTTAGGTAATTCTGTTTGATATCAATGCACCTTTAGAACGTGCCAAATCATATTGTAAGCTTCCCTTAATTTCAGTTTATTAAATCTCAGATGGCTATGTTGTGTTCATTTTTTCATCTGATTAGCTGTGCATCCTTGATAAAAGCAATTCAATGCATATTGTGCAAAGTGGGAGCACACATTGAAAGCACACTCCCTCATAACTGAATCTCAGCCTATTAGACCCACGTTCATGCGTGTTTATGAGGAAGATAGGCTCGAGTTTGATTGATGTGAGCTTTAACCATCGACTGGCTAATCCCAGTGAATGACAAATCTTTAAACCAATTGCTGCAAAGGTAATTATATTCCCACAGTATCTTTATTTTGGGAAAGCATAAAACCGCTCATGCCACTGAGAAGGACAACCTACCGGGCGCAAAGCTAATAAAATCATATGTGCTATAATCCGCTCGCAAATTGGCCTCAATCTGGATCTGGAAAAATGAACTACTCATAGGTTCTCACGCACCCACGGAGGCGCACGCACGTCCACCCCACGGAGAACATTTTTAGATGCTATGTCGTGACCGGAGCGATGCAAATGTCATAAAATGTTGACGATCTGTCTCCGATATGATAATGTGATGGCGTTTGGATAAAACTGTCGCTGTCGTGCGGCTGATTAGGAAAAGGCTGTTGTGAGCGGAGGATTTGTCGGGCTCATTTCAGCGCCTGGACAGCTCCTTTCCCAGGGTTCCCCGTTGCGCTCGCCGGGGAAACCCTGTGCTGAGCAGCGGACTACACACATCACTCTTGTGCCCAGCAGGACACCACTACAATAGTTTAAGATGATCGCCGTGAAACGCGGAAAGCCTAAAGTGTTGTGCTCTTGTGACGATGTATCTTGCGATTGAGGCTGAGCGTCGTTTTGTTTTTTCACTGAAATCCAGCCAGCGCGAGTGGGAGCAGCGCTGTTCATCCAAAGCAAAAGTGCTAAGGATAGCTGCAACCTACACTCACCGAGAGTCCACTGCTCCTCTTACTATCCTCAATAGTCAGCAGGCGACCACCACCAGGCACGTCCCGATTATGTTGCACAGGTATGTTCTTCAGAGATGTACAGATGTACAGAGGCTAAGACTATCGTTTTCCTTTACAGACTCATCCATGTAAGACTGTTCAGCGTGTTGAGTGTATTGTAGGCATTCCATCTCGGTTCCTAATAGAGTCATAAGGTAAAACTTTTTACCTTTTTGTTGCCGGGGATAAGACTTAATTATGCCTGGCTGTTTTCTTCGCTACACTTGTGTTACATAGTCTGCCTCTATACAGTCTACTTTATCAAGACTTCAAGAATCAGTTTGGTCTGCTCTACCATGTGTGCAGATTCCATTGTGCAAAGAGCCAATCTTTTACAGGTTCAACATGAAAGAAGCCTCCATCAGATGAAAAGGTGAAGTGCAGCACTAAATCAAGAACGAGTGACAGCCAACAGATCCTAACCTCTCCATCACCCAGCAGCATCATGGCAAATGCTGAGTAAGTCTCTACACTTCTGCTTTGTCACTTTGTAAACTGTTAAATCTTACACACAAAGTAAAGTTTGTACAATGTTTTATTTGCCATTTTAGTTCAAAAGCTACTAAAACACAGCTTCTGGCAAGGTGCCTATGTGACCCTGCTCTCCCTGAATGCTAAACACAGGGACACACTGAGACGATGATACACAGTAGCACACCTGCACTAGCCTCAGCTATAGAGCCTCCATTCTGTATAGGCCTGGGCGAGCTCAAATCAAAAGAATTGGGTCTGCATTATAACACTTTTTTATATTTTTAGCTCTGCATGTGTAATACATTGCATTTGTTTGCAAATGTGTTATTTAGTCTAAATAATATGTTTTGTCTAAAGTTAATCAGCTCCATTACTCTCTTTGACCCAGATGAATAGTCCTAACTCTGGCTCTGTTATTGCTTCAGAGCAGTAGCAAAGATTCGTTAAAGCATTCTCTTTCTGTATTTTCATACCTTGTCATTCTGAAAGCCCCCGACGGGCCCCCCATTCCATCTTGATAAACTTGTTTTTGTTCAATATCTTAAAAAAAACTCAATCTGAAGCACCTGGAACCTTTAATGACAAAAAAAAAAAACTCTCTTATTCAGTCAATCTCAGGCATGACTCAAACTCAGTTCATGAACTTTCAAAGGAAAAAAACACTCAAAAAATGTCAATAAAATAAAATTAAAATTAATAAATAAATTATAGGACTTCTATAGGGCTCATTATTATTGTAGCTTCCTAATTTCCTTTAGTTTTTAAGGAATTGTCAAAACTCAGAATGTGCCGAAACATTCAGGCTTAAACTGTATTCAACTATAAATGTAGGTATGTATGTAGATACGTATGTTTGTTTGTATGTATGTATGTATGCATGTATGTAGGTTGGTAGGTAGATACTTAACCCTTGTAAAAAGAGAAAAATAAAACACTACCTTGTTGAAAAGAACTAATTAATTGATTGGTTTGTTGGTTGGTTGGTTGGTTGGGTTGATTGATTGATTGATTGATTAATAATAATATCTGTAAAATAAAATGTAAAAATAGAAAGTCCCAATTTGATATCACATCTGTGTGTCTAGCATGTTCCTTAAATTTTCAGTGTGAAATGAAGCAAAACAGTTCAGGAAAATGGAACAAAATCATTCAAACACAGCCATAACCAGAGAGGACAAGCTTGTGCTTGTTTGAAAGACAAGTTTTCTTCAAATTGATACCAAACATAACACACACATTTTTGGTGATACTGATATTGAGCGCCCCATAGGCTACCTATGCAGTTATATCATTCTGGCTTTTCCAGACAAGTAGTTTATTGTAGGGCATGTGAAAAATAAACTAATCGGTTATAGTATACAGACACAATATAAAAGTTTTGAAAACAAGTCTATTAAAAATAAAGAGAACCTCAAGGGCTAGTGCATCGTCTAGAATTTGTGTCTGTAAAGGTCACATAAGAGACTGGTCACCAGAAGCCAAAACACTGACACTTTTATGTTGTCTGCCAATTCACCACACTTTATTCTGTATTTATTTATGTATTTTTTGAGCGAGAGAATGTTCCAGGCAGACTTCATAATAAACTAATCTCACTGGCACCAAATTCTTCACTATACCAGGGGAGTCGAACTCATTTTGACAAAGAGCCACATTGGCATTGGGGTTGTTCTCCAAGGGACCGTTATAACTAACATTAACCTTACTAATCTTTGACATACTACAAATAATTGTTGTATTTGATTGTTGTTGTATATTTATTGAAATAACAATTACTGAATACACATCTGCATTAGTCTGAATAATACTTGCTCTTTAAGGTTCAGACAAATCATTTAATTAGGTTAAGATTACTCCTGGCACTAATACATGATTAAAGTAAACCTTGAGGGCCGCATAAAATGGGGTGGAGGGCCGCATCTGGCCCCCGGGCCTTGAGTTTGACATGTGTGCTATAATCAGTAGCATCATAAAACAACTACAAACAAGTATTCTTTCCTTTGTCATAATTGCAATTGGCATACATTCATCGTATATGAATGTTCACATTTGTGTTAAGATTGTGCACAAGTAAGAAATTAGATATATTTTTATGGTCAATTTACAGTTATCTATCTTATTATATTAGAACATTAACTTGGTCAGAGTGCTTGAAATTCAACCGTGGACCTTCTTTTTTTTCATCTCAATCTTATTTTAATGTTGGTTAAACACCCACATCCAATTGAAAGTTTAGAGTAACAATGAGATGTATTGTTCCATACTCATAATTGAGCAATGTCTTTAGAGCTTCTTGAACAGCTGATGGGAGCAGAAACAGCTTCTTGTCATACCTGATCAAGTCTAATGGCTCTCTCTGATTTCTATTCTAACACACAAACAATAAAATATGACCTGTGTAATGAAATAGCTATGCTGACAATTACTTTTTATTCTGTTATTCATTCATATGTCTAAAACAAGAGCTTAAAGATGCAATACGTAAGAAAATAAAAATCAAAACAAGAACAACTCTAACCCTAATCCACTTTTAAACACCCGAGAGCATATTTTGCAGTTTGCGGCATCACCACAAACAGTCACTGAAGGGTGTGTCCATGTCCTTGTATGATAGTAACAACTGCCTCCTAACTGGATAAATAAGTGTCAAAATGGAATTATTTAATTATTGTTACATTATTTAGTCTGTTCATATTGATGATCAGATGAGGTTCAACCAGATTCAGTAGGTGTGTGGAGGAGGGGCAGGTACAGTAGTGTGCAGCAGTGAGCTGGAGGCACAGATCCTTACATGTGCATTTGTGAGACGCACGACTATTTCTCAAATGTGTCCTTTTATAATTTTTACGTTTTACATTTTTATTGTCTTGTCTCTGCTGCATAACTCAAGACCAAAAAGTATTTTCTTAATTGTTGTAATATTGATATTCACTGGGTTCAATTCTGTGGGACTTGAACCTGCAATCTACTGCTCCACACACCACTTTTCTAACACCAAGCCATGTGTTTGTGACAGTTCAGAGGACTTGTACTGGTGTAAATGTGTAGTTCACATTGTCAACTCAAGGCCCGGGGCCGGATGCGGCCCCCACCTCATTTATGCGGCCCTCATGGTCTTATAAGGTTGCTTTAATTTAATATTAGTGCCAGGAGTAATCTGGTTGTCTAAACCCAATGAAATATTTGTCTGCAACTTAAAAAGTAAGTATGTTTCAGACTAATGCAGATAGTAGTATTCAGCAATTGTCACTTTAATTAATATACAACAATCAAATACAGAAAGATTAGTAAGGTTCATTTAGTCATAACCGGCCCTCGAGGACAACCCCGATGCCAATGTGGCCCTTTGTCAAAATGAGTTGACACCCTGGTGTAGTTGCACTCATTATCATACATTAGAAGGTATGGTATCGAGATTGGACTCCAGTGGAGATTAGACCCCCTCACTAGTTTTTGTGATTGTGTGTGACGTACCAAGCTTCCTGTGGTAAATAGTTAATTCAGCTAAGTTTAGGCATAATTCAAAGGCTAAGTTTAGGATCGGGGCTTGGGTGAGGGTTAGCAAAATTAAAAAAAATATTACTGATCTTCTAGCACTAACTTTAAACAAACGGGGTCCAATCTCTACGGGGAGTCCAATCTTGACGTTACAAAGGGCCCTGAACACAGCATCCTGTCCAAGACACGCCTTTTGGTTTGAAGCAAAATGATTCCATTGGCTGTTGGACGTAACATGACCTGGATTTAGAATATCATCTAGTGGCAAAAATACTATTGTGGCCCACCCCAAAATATAAAGCAAATGTATTTATTAATATAATTGGGTATTTTCCTGCTCAAAATAAATGCAGCCAAAAATCTTAATTTAATTTGCAATTTTGAAGGGGTTGTGTGTTTGTAAGATTTTTCTCAATCTTACAAAGTGCCCCTTTAAGGGATTGTTTTCATGAACTTGCATATGCTTAGAAGTCAAAGGACATGCACTTCACTGCAGTACTTTACCTGTGCAGTTGGCAAAATTATAAATAAAGTGAGCAAAAAAAAAGTTTTTTTAAGCAGCACAGTCAATAGAGGTCATAAGAGAAAGCTCGTCCACTGACTCCTTGTTTCTATGTGACCTTTCGATTTGGTCACCGAAATCCCTATAGCAACCTTTGTCAAATAATGACCTTTCTACCTGACTCCTCACTTTGTAGTCTAGTTTTAAATTTAATCTGCTGACACCAAAGACTTCTCCCTCCATTGCCTCTTTTAGTACATCTGTAGTTTCCTTCTTTTTTTTTGTATTTTAATATATTAACATCATTAGATTGTTTACTCACTGTAACACCCTCCACATCTGCCCGAAACTCGTTGACGCCAACTAGTATTATTTTTGTGTTTCTTCTCTTTATTCAGTTTGTTAATTCAGTTAAACGTTGAATTTTCACGAATTGTCAAAGCCTATTGGTCTTAAAAAGACATTGTTTAGTGAAATAATATTTACCCCATACCTTGGAAAAACTCAGATTCAAGTCGACTATTTTGTCTTTACTTTTTCACTGTCACTTACAGAGAAGTCTTTGCTCCTGAGTGGATCTTTATGCGGAGGCCGGCGAAGACAATAAAATACACCAAATTTTCATCTTATTTAAAGAGTACATTTATAAACACCATTCTAGACCATTCGCTACCCTTTTTCTACTCTTCCAGTTCTCTTTTCCGGTTCTTTTTGACGTTTTGTGAAGAGTGGGAATCCGCTCAGCTGACAATGGGAGAAGTGGTGACGTCACAACAGACATGATATACCAGCATCTGCTCTGGTCTAAAAATACACAGCACAGGGCACACACAGGCAGTCTGCAGCTGCACTTGGCTTTGTTTTCATTTCTACGCTCTACTGAGAAGGCCCTGCCTCGGCACAACTGGAGCTCATGGACACTGAGTCACGTTGTTCACGACCGACCAATCAGAAACTCTATGGTATTCAGGGATTCAGAGCAAGTTTATCATTATTTCAGCTTTTCATCAGTTATTAGGTTGATTGTGTCTAAGTTAAAATTTTCTGTAGTCAGCTAAATCATTTTTATGGACCATAGTAAAAAGAATACATGAAGCAAGTTAGGTGGAGGTATGAGAAGGGAATTGTAAGTTTAATCTAGCTTTTTAAAGAAGACCTGTAGTGTTTTTCTTCATGTATTTAGCCATTTTAAATTATTAGTTTATGTTTTGTTCATTATTAAACACTAAATTCATCTAAAATGGCTTAGAAATAAAAACAAATTAATTTACTTTCTGTACAAAACTGCTGAACTGATAAACCCATTCTCTTCAGAGTAAATTTAAACTGTAACAAGCAGCCGATTTTAAATTCCTCATTTTAGTTGTTGTAAAGTGACCATTTTGAACCCTATATGTTATACTCAAATTTGTTTTTTTTTTGTCGTCTGAGTAAACAAAGACCAATTTGCGAGAATAGGTACTAAGTGAAAACAGGACTTTTATGACATCTACAGCAGGACAATGCAAGGTTACTCAAACATGCATGAATAAGACTGTGGTACAACTGTGAGTAAACTAACTGTTGTGGTTCCTCCTTCTTCACTTGTTAATGTAAAAAGTCAGCTTTTAGTAGTTTTAGAAGTAGCAGCAGCAGCAACCTTGTTCCATATTCTAACCGATTGATGGATGAAGACACCAGTCCGCTCTACAGAAACAGTTCTCTCTATTTAACACAAGCTTTTTCTTAACAGGAACTCCAAAGTTCATTTGACTTTTTTGTTTAAATGAACTCCTTTCACTGACATACCTCTATTTGTCTGTGCTCTCATTCTGAAGACAGGAGGTGGAGCAGGCAGGTGTGTCTGACTTGGAGATCATCTCTCAGCCTGTGGAGGAAGAGAATCAGTGCCTGGCTCCTCCTGTACAGTTACTGAGTTTCGGCTACAGGGATCTGCCTCTCACAGCCCTGGATGTTTCGCTGGCTGGATCACAGCTCCTCTCCAATGCAGATGAAGATGAGAACAGGGAAGGGTAGGTAGAACTTTTGTCGTGTTTTAAGAAAACCAGAGTATAAACAACTGGTAAACACATTTTATATTGTTTGGGCATTACTACAAGATGTCAAAGACCACTGATTGAACCAGATCTGTATTTACAAAGCAAAAAAAAAATGCACTCTCCTTCAAACAAGCTGACTTTGGAATCTGACTTTAATTTTATGTAATATTTTTATGAAATTGTATTAATTAATTGTAAGTTTTTAAATATTTTTTTCTAGCAAAATGCTTATTTTAGAGCAATGTTTTAAAATCAACAATCTACAGAAGGCCAAAATTCACGTGAATAAGATATAACTACATCTCCATAATATATGTATTATTAACAAGTCTCTATTACCTGAGCTATAGCTATCAAACCCTAAGCTAAATCAACCATAACAGTGAATGCATTGTTTACTGTGCAGTTTTGCTTAGAAACCACATGATAATCATTGTTCATTATTAATTAAATCTCCCTGGTCCTTGGCTTGCTCTTCTTATTGCACTCACAGTATTTCATCAATTCATCATTAGCTGACAACCTCAGGGTTATCCACTGTCCCATAAGTAAACTGAGGTCAATTCATCATCTCAGTCCAAGTGTCCACCCTCCGCTCTGCCTGCTCACTAAAGCAGTCTTTATAGTATTTGACAGTGGGCCAGCCAGAGCCAAACGCCAATAATATCACATCCTTTGTATCTTGTACTTAGACTGCATAGCTCTCAAATGTAATTATATGTTTATAATTCATCAATCATTCATTATGTGTTTGTCAAGATTTCCTCTATTTTAATTAATGGCACAGCTGCAAATTATACTTTTCTATTTAATCCATTATCTTTCAACACAATAATACTGTACACAAATCTTGCATGAACACAAAAATGGTCTGGTTTAAGTTCTTCTCACCATTTGATAAGAAAACGTGGCCCTATTTACTAATACAAATTCAGCTTAGTCTTGTTTTTTCTGTTCTGTTATGTAGCGTGACTCAAACTAATGTCCACAAACACCATAAGCTTGAAAAATGATCCAACTCGGGTACTTGCCACACATTAACACATAGTTGCAATCCCTCTTGCCAAGTTCACTGTTTGACACCAATACAGGTCTCAGTCTATTTGCTCTATTTATGTAGTCAATACTGTGCAGAAACAGATGGTTATCACAGACGCACACTCACAGCAGACTGGTACTACAGCCAGCAGCGCCTTAATGTGGCCTGACTAACACAAGCAGGTATTTTTCCATTCCTGTGCATTCTATAATTGTTTTCTGTCAACTCTCTGTGCTTACTACAGCATGTAAGCTCGTCTGCTGTTGAAAAATACATATTGTGTTCTGATAAATAGCAGTAGTGAAATTTTACTGGCAGATGTGTTGTTTGTGGAACCTTTGCCAAAGCAAATTCTTATTGAACAAAACCCAATGTAATGAATTATGCATACAATGTTTTTTTCTCCCTATGATCCATCTTGGAAACTCTGCTACAAGGCCATGTTCCTTTGTTTGGTTCACATACCTGTAGCTAATAGTGAATAATCACAATCAACAGTATTCTACTAATCTGATATTAGGTGTGAGAGCAAGCTGCTAAATGTCATACTGTCTCAACCACTGAGGATACAACTGCACATTTCCTGCTAGCTGTTGTGAAGGGTTTACCAGTAAGCTCAATTTACTCAAACTGAGCTTAGTGTAATGAGGTTAATATTTTAATTTTCAAGTCATTAGTGCCAAATCTCCTCGTGTAAAACACTGCCAGGAGGAGTTGTAAAAGTCATCATTCTCTCTTTTACTTTTAATTAAATTCTTCCTAAGCATCCAGACATTAAAAGTGTAGATGTTACAGTACAATACCTGATTTTGGCTTCCTTAAAACCGTAAGCAAAAAACAATATTGATATAAAATTGTATCTTCTTACATGTTTGGTTCAGTTTTTTCACAGTCATTAGGAGCGAGACGTGCCGGTATGCTAGCCATAGTTAGCCACAAAGCTAACAACAAGAACAAATGAAGTTTATAGATTTTAGTGAACAAACAGTGCATTATAAGACATAGACAGGACACTGTGGACCAATTTCCACATGAATAGGCACTTAAAAATATCTGTGCTAAAAGGAATATGATTTAAAGTTATTCTGTTGTTAAAAAAAAAAAGGAAAAAAATCGGGTATTGTGCCTTTAAAGGACTTATACCTGATTTTTGCATCTTTAAAAATGTAAAGAAACAGAAATAATTCATTTTAAACTTCTTACTTCAGTCTACATGTTTTTCTCACTTAGCTAATACATTATGAGCTTCAGAATTGTTCATCATGTTGTGTTTTAATGATTTTTCACAGCTGTTAGTAGCGAAGTGAGTCTCCATGCTAACAACAGTTAGCCACAATGCTAAAAACAACAACAAGCAGAATTTTATAAGACATAGACAGGACTTTGTGGACTAATTTAAATCTGAATAAATACATTAACAAGACATCAGTGCTAGGGGAAATTTGTTTTTAAGTTATTTTGTTGCATTGGGTGTTGTGCTTTTAACACATGGTGTAGGCTAAATGTTCCCAGACAATAATCATTTAAAACTTAAACAAGGGTGTTTCGCTTGGATGGAGCTTCATGACAAAATAATTCCAAATAAAACATTTTTGTAATCAGCTTTTGGATACAGAAAAAAAAAAGAGATAGCTTCACTAGAATCATTGTGAATGCAAAAAGAAAATAGGTCTTATCTCACTTTAT
Organism: Mugilogobius chulae; assembly: GCA_038363315.1. NCBI lineage: Eukaryota > Metazoa > Chordata > Actinopteri > Gobiiformes > Gobiidae > Mugilogobius > Mugilogobius chulae. The sequence continues at coordinate 43,961,306 of CM076403.1, read as the reverse complement.
AGCCACATCATTAGAATCAGTCAGATTTAGTGATAGTGTCTCAGTGAATGTGTCAGTCAGCCCTGTGCCCTTGATTGTGCGTATTTCAGCACCACTGGGCGCTTGGTGATTACGCCTCCGTCTCCTTATTACTATATCGATCTCTCCTCTCCAACAGCAGCAGCCATCAGCCCTCCTAAATGACATTCATGAACACCGCTCTGCTATCATCATGTTTTATGGCAGTGGGCGTGTTTTTCAAGCTGAGGCTTCGACTCTAGTCTCTGCTTGTGGTTTAATTTTGTCAAGAACAATGTCAAGACTGTATTTATTACACTACTTTGCAACATAAAGTATATCAACACATTGTTTAACTTGTGTAAAAGGAAATGTTGCAGAAATAAATTATTTTTATAGTTGTGTTAAATGATGATGCATGTAGGCTATATTTGTATCATTTTGTTTTTTTTGACTCAGTAATAGTACTCAGTAATTTTAAAACACTGCAAGTCTAAAACAGCACCAGTTTAATAAACTCTTAGTGCAGTCCATGGATATTGGTAACTTCCCAATTATTTTATTACAAGCCTCCAAATTATTCACTAATACTAGGTGCTTTTTACAAATTTCAGATGGACTGAGTGAATAAAGCTGATATAGCATTTAGCCTGCTAACATCTCACTTCCTGCTTTGTGGTGAACAAAATGCTTTATAATTAGATGTAAACACAATTTTACCCAGATGTGGTTTTATGCTTTATTATAGTATGTCTGTACTGGATTAAACAGATTTGACTTGATTGCTTGAGAAAATGGGTACAGTCCACTTTAATGGCAACAACACAGTAATAAGCACTGTGTGTTATTAGTGATAAAAAACATTTAAGTACTTATAGCAAATCTGAAAAATCATTTCACTACAACACTATTAAAATGGTTATATTTGAAATTTAGCATGCTCACTTTTAGAATTTTATGTTCTAGTTGTTATGACATCACATTAGATTACTTATTTTACGATGTTGTACACTGGAAAAAAAAAATCCTCTAATACCAGAAAGAAGAAATACATGTGACCTCTCCACACTACACGAGTGACACAACTGCGACTAGCTTCCGACTAATCTCAATAAGGTGTGACTAAGTGCGACTAAATATAACATGGGAAAATTAGCAAAAAGCTTGTGTAGTGTGTGACCAGTTTTAATTAACACACTTATCTAATTTACAGGCATTTCATGGAGGATGAATCCTTGGCTTGTTAAAATTGTTACAAAAAAAAAAAAAAAAAAATGGGTGTAAATTATGTCAAACTGGACAATATTAAAATTTGCACTCACGATTATTGTGACCAAAATAATCGCGATTAACAATATTATCATGATAATTTACTAAGCTTAAAAGTGCACAGATTCAAAATCACTGAAATATTTATTAGCGCCCAATATGAATGTGTTTGAACAATTACTTATTGTATTTTGGTCTAAGTACAATAAACAATGATTCAAAGTGAACAAATGTTTACAGTGAGCAAAAGTCTACTAACTTTGTTTCAGAGTCATTAATTCACTTTCCAACATGAATCCTTTCTTTGTTTAACCATAATACAGCTTCTTACTGGGTTCACAACAGTCAGATTTTAGATGCTCTTATGAAGCCACAAAAGCGCGCCTGCTGCTATAATTGCGATTATTGTCACGTACGATTATCACAATTATGAAAAAACATCACAATTATTTAATTGCAGCCCTTAATTATCGCGATTAACGATAATATTGTATATCGTCCCATCCCTAGAGACATTAAACTAAATGTGCTGTCATCAATTTGTTTATTTCCCGTAATTCTCAACAAATGCATCAGCTTTTCTTCGCAAACTGACACTTTCATTGTTGTAACACTATAATTTGACTACTTTTAAATAATCGACCAGAATCATACACACTTTATTCAGGATTTATTCAAAACAACGAATGGAGTTTGTTAAAGACCATCCCCTGACTTCATAAAACTATATCGTTTTAAATGCCAGATACAGCTTTACCTATGAGATCATACAACTTTGTGGCAAATGTAGGAGATAATCAAGAGCAAGGGCCTCTGTGTCAAACTGCCACCATGTGATGAAGCACCTCCTGTCAGCCATGTTTGCATATCTCCGCCTGTAGCATTGTGGAGGTGGAGTTGACCTTAGCGCTTTCTCTTGTGGTTCAAATCCACATGACAGCAGAAGTAATGGCCTGCACATCCTGCACATCTTCACCGCCTGTACTGTAAGAGTGAGCATGCATGACCAGCGAGCCGGCACACATAGCATTTAGGCACTGAGAGAAAGACAAACAAGGCCAAACTCTCTCAGTGGTGGTTATCTAATCCTTTGTAATCATGCTTCACTTCATATTCCCCTTTATACTGAGCTGTCACACCTCATTAGGAACAACAGTGTACATGATGCCCTTTGCACCAACTTTCTATCTATTTACAAATCTTTAGCCTGATCTAGATCTCTAGGTTAATTGAGGTCAAATTATATACATACAAACAATGTCAATTTATTATTATGTAGATGTGGACAAACATAGCAAACACATTTCTATCTGAATAGCAAGATAATATTCTACTGTTTTTCTTTTTTCACTGAGCATAGTGCTTTTAAGCTGCTATAGTCATTATGGGTCTTGACATTTTGTGTAAGTAAACTGGTTTGTCTGATACCAGTTAACACTATGTTAAATAGGGAATAATGAATGGGAGTGTCAGCTAAAAGCTGCAGGATGTGTGAGTGTGTACTGTTTATTACTGCCTTCTTCCTTATGCCTTTTTTCAGGACTGCAGATGGAAATTAGCTTTCTAGCTATAATCTGGTACAAGCATCTTTTCGAAAGAAAGAAAAGAAAGAAAGAAAGGAAGGAAGGAAGGAAGGAAGGAAGGAAGGAAGGAAAAGCAAAAAAACACCAAATTTGTCATTGTTTTGCAAAACAAATATCACACCCATAAAACATTACATTGCTGATAAAATATCTAGAGACATTTGTTTGTAGATATAAAAACATCTGTAATTGAATAAAAAATATGCCTAATGGAACACTGTGAAATAAATTAGCAGGTGTAGAACCCATTGTACCTGCTTTTAGATATACTGATTCTAGATAGATTGGTGTAACATTTAACATCATCATCGTCATATTTGATAAATTAAATTTTCTCATTTCATCCATCCCTAGTGGACACAGAGTATAATCCATCTTTTTCTCCAAATCCAATGTTTATTACAGGAGATGAAAGCATGGGTGACTTAGTGGGTGGTGGTTGTTTCAAGTACCATCAGGGGCAGTTGCACTGTTAGCAGTTTTGGCGCCATGGTAAGTAGAGTTTGGTTATTAATAAAGTTGGGGACATCCATTTTCTTGTCCAGAGAAATGCTGGAGGACTAAGGTGGCATGGTTTGTGTTCAGCACTTTTCAAGTCAACTCTCATAGTCTTTAAACTGCTGTTTATTTGCTTGTATGTGAAGAGACTGGGTGCAGAAACGCAGAACAATAGTGTTGCTTATTGTTTTTTACTCCATAATTTAGTGATTTAAGTTGTGCCCTGGCATTAGTCTGTCTGCTTGTTTGCTTGTTTGCTTGTTCGTTTGTTTGGCTAGTCTTATCTCAAAAAGAAAAATAGACTACCAGGTGACATGGTCCTTGGCTTGTTTTTAATGTGTATTTTTGCATTGCAACTTAATTAGAATATCAGGAAATAGTGCATCTGGAATGCCTCAACAGAATTATTATAAATAATAAATTATTATTTAATTTTAGAGATTATTTGTGAGTCTTTAAATAATAAAACCATAGCCTAAAATGGACAATTGCTGCTGAAAAACATTATTACCCCACCCCTCCTGTCTTGCCCTTGTGTATCAAGTCATCCACTGGAAAATGTTTCATAGTGCACCATTTAGATCCGCACCTGCACCATATACTGTAGTCACAGTTCTGATGGCCCAACAGCCGTAATCATAAAGTGTATGTATTTTTTTATTAAATACCCTTTGCTGTCCTCTTATCAATAATTGGCTTGATTAGAAAAGGCATTTGTCAATAAGGACAACTGGCAAATAAAGTTGAAAATGACAAAAGAAAACACATGCTTTGACTTTGTGTTGTTTAAGGAGAGTCCTTCCCAGCAGCACCCTGAGCAGTAAGGTGATGTCATCGACCCCTGCTAATGACAGTGGAGCTGCCAGACACACAGGAAAAAGCATATGTTGTTGATCTGGCTGTTTCCAATACAGAGGATGTGGGGTTGGACCCAAGACCAGATGGTTTATGTGGATTTTTGTGGTGAGGCCATGCAGGGAGGCAGGAACTACTCCCCCAGATTTATTCTAAAAAGTTCTAATTATGGGAAGCATGACAGTATATTATGTGTAAAAATAAAAAAATAAGTCAACACATTTTTAGTTACACTTTTTTTAAGTACTTTTATCAGGACAAGTCTTAATCTCTAAACAGTTCCATTCTTTGAGGCATTAGAGTTTGGCTGTTGTGTCACATAATTGCATTTTTTTTTTCTTTCTTTACTGCATTATCAGATTTTTTTTTGTTTAGAGTTAGGGTTAACCCTAACCCAACTCTTTACTTTTTAATTCAGTCACTGTACAGTTGAGTTCAAAGTAAGTGAAATGCCAGCGACGCCATGGTGGAGTGATAGTCAGATCTTGAATATCATCTGACCAATTGAGACAAATGGTTAAGTTGCGGATCTTTCAGATGTAAAAGAAAATAATAATAATTACCTGCTTTGACACAAGAGAACACAGATGCATATTTTTATCTTGAGGCCGTTTAGTGTAGCTTTTCTATTTTCCTTTGAGAGCTTCTGGTGAGCTGATTTACTACTGGTGAGATACTGGGTCTATAAAACATTTCCTATATTTTCCCATTTCTATAGAGGCCAAAATCTAAATCTAACCTGATAATACATCTACAATCACACGGGACAGTCTTTTATGGGCTTGCTTTATATAAGTGTATAGCAACATTAAATGTAAAACACTTCTTTTCACATTGTTCTGAATAAATCTATCATGGCCCATCAGCTTCTATAGTCCTGACAGTCCCAGTGTTTGGGGGCTCATTGGTTATTGATTTCTACTGATTTTATCTGTGTCTCTTGTTTCGACTCTCCGCTCAATCTCACAATCAGAATCTCATTCTGACAGCTTCATCAACCCACTCTACACAGCAATACAGTACATTTCTGAAACACAATATTTAAATTACAATCCATCATTCTGAAAAATGATGTTGGAGTTAGATGGTGCTTAGTTAGATGTCAAATAATTATTCCACTAAGACATACATACATGATAACTGCATATCATTCTCAGTGACACACTTTGACCAATCAGTAATTTATCCACTGACTGTACAGCACAGAAAACAGCAGACTCCTCTCTGATCTTCTGTACCTTACCACATTGTATTTATGCATAACTGTAAAGGCCTCATTTACCAATCCTGGTGCTTAGTTGTGACTATAAACTAGGGGGAAAAAAGGCATTTGACATTTGTTTTTGTTTTAGACCCAATTTGCTTTTGGACCACCTGGCTCACGCCATATAAACATGTGTTAAACTCCGATTTGAGTTCTCCCACATTATCCATCGGGAACTATCCATCTGGAGAAATGAAATACTTTGAACTGATTTCTAGTTTGTCCTTAACCATTCACTACAACAGATCATAGTTGTGTAAACTACAGTGTGGGTCACACATAAAATCCTCTCTGTTCTTCTTTCAAAAAAGGAATGCTCTGTATTTCTGCTAAAACAGAATCAATATCAGCAGAAACACGTACATCCATGGGAGCTGCCATCTTTGTTTTACTTGATTCAGGAGCTTGTAGCTGTCGTGTTTGCTAACACAATCTCTCTCCTTACCTCCTGCTGTAATGTGATTGGGCTGTTAAACTACTGATTTGGACTCCAAACCAATCGGCTGGTGTGGGCCCAGATGGTTTCTCTCTAGTTTGTGAATTCATAAATATTGTGAAAATCCATCAGGCTGGCCAGGTTACCTTTTCAAAGATGTACCATCTTTGCCATTGTCTTGCTATGGATTTTCATGATCCAAGTCAAAAATATGTGTTTAAGCCAGAAAAGCCAGTTTCTCTAGTTTTATATAATTTCAACAGTCAGCAACATATTGTTGATACTATGTCACATTAAACATGTGGAGAACGATATGAAATTATTAATATAATTGTGTGTACAGAACAGCTTATTGTGGTTTACAACAGTGAAGTTTTTTTAAAGATCAAAACTTCACAGAAAATGCTCTTTAAATTAAGACTAACAAGATCATCAACATAATATAGATAAGAACAACTGTCACAACAAATATTTACAATAATGCCTAGTTTTTGCATTCTTGAAAAGTGCAAAAATACAGATGTCAGGCACATCATAAAACCATTCAAGGCTGAAAATACAGCACTGTGGCTGATTAAAAAAAAAATAAAAAATTAAAATTTAGAAAAGTCACTATCTAAACAGGAAGCTTAAAGCCATTAATGGAGAATGAAGACATCACCGGATGAAGTGAAGTCGTGTTGGTGTGTGTCATGCCAGTGCACAGTACGAAGGAAAGGTTTTGGACACAGCCAAATTTCCACTCCAGCTGGGGCACTGGTGAGAGCCATTGTCTCGCTCAGCGTCCACCAGGCACACATGTCTGCTCGTCTGGAAGAACAAGACGCACTGTTAAAAATAAAGATGAACCAGGTCATTTTTAGGTCCCGGTAGAAAAAAAATATATACTGATATATTTTGTTTTTCAAATGAAAATAAGATGTTTATTGTCTTTTGAGCTACATTTTTGCTCTTGAAAAAATATTTACTTTATTATTGTTTATAGAAGGTACACTTTTTCAGGCAATCTTATGTAAGTAAGTAAGCTTTTATTTGCAAAGTGCTTTTCACAGACACAGAGAGTGCAAATAATAGTAAAAACAAAAACATTTTTATTAAAGGATTATTAATACACATGTTTTTAGTGTGTGTTAATTTACTGTTTGTTTGATTTGCATTTTATATATATACACACAGTATATATATATATATATATATATATATATATAATATATATATAATATATAATATATTATATATATATATATATATATATATATATATATATATATATACACACACACACACTCAACAAAAATATAAACGCAACACTTTTGTTTTTGCTCCCATTTTTCATGAGATGGACTTAAAGATCTAAAATTCATTCCAGATACACAATATTACCATTTCTCTCAAACACTGTTCACAAATCTGTCTAAATGTGTGATAGTGAGCACTTCTGCTTTGCTGAGATAATCCATCCCACCTCACAGGTGTGCCACATCAAGATGCTGATCTGACATCATGATTAGTGCACAGGTGTACCTTATACTGCCCACAATAAAAGGCCACCCTGAAATGTGCAGTTTTGTCTCACAGCAAAATGCCACAGATGCCACAAGCATTGAGGGAGCATGCAATTGGCATGCTGACAGCAGGAATGGCAACCAGATCTGTTGCTCGTGCATTGAATGTTCATTTCTCCACCATAAGTCGTCTCCAAAGGCGTTTCAGAGAATATGGCAGTACATCCAACCGGCCTCACAACCGCAGACCACGAGTAACCACACCAGCCCAGGACCGAGATCGTCTGAGACCAGCCACTCAGACAGCTGCTGAAACAATTGGTTTGCATAACCAAACAATTTCTGCACAAACTGTCAGAAACAGTCTCAGGGAAGCTCAACATGCTCGTCGTCCTCATCGGGGTCTTAACCTGACTCCAGATCGTCGCCGTAACAGACTTGAGTGGGCAAATGCTCACATTCGATGGCATCTAGCTCGTTGGAGAGGTGTTCTCTTCACGGATGAATCTCGGTTTACATTGTTCAGGGCAGATGGCAGACAGCGTGTGTGGCATCGTGTGGGTGAGCGCTTTGCTGATGTCAATGTTGTGGATCGAGTGGCCCATGGTGGTGGGGGGGTTATGGTATGGGCAGGCATCTGTTATGGACGAAGAACACATGTGCATTTTATTGATGGCATTTTGAATGCACAGAGATACCGTGATGAGATCCTGAGGCCCATTGTTTTGCCATACATCCATGAACATCACCTCATGTTTCAGCAAGATAATGCACGGCCCCATGTTACAAGGATCTGTACACAATTCTTGGAAGCTGAAAATGTCCCAGTTCTTGCATGGCCAGCATACTCACCGGACATGTCACCCATTGAACATGTTTGGGATGTGCTTGACCGGCGTATACGACAGCGTGCACCAGTTCCCACTAATATCCAGCAACTTCGCACAGCCATTGAAGAGGAGTGGACCAACATTCCACAGGCCGCAGTCAGTATCTGGTGTGTGGTCACACCAGATACTGACTGGTTCTGAGTCCCCAGACCGCCAATAAAGCAAAAACAAAATGCACATTTCAGGGTGGCCTTTTATTGTGGGCAGTATAAGGTACACCTGTGCACTAATCATGATGTCAGATCAGCATCTTGATGTGGCACACCTGTGAGGTGGGATGGATTATCTCAGCAAAGCAGAAATGCTCACTATCACACATTTAGACAGATTTGTTTAGACAGTGTTTGAGAGAAATGGTAATATTGTGTATCTGGAACGAATTTTAGATCTTTAAGTCCATCTCATGAAAAATGGGAGCAAAAACAAAAGTGTTGCATTTATATTTTTGTTGAGTGTATATATATATATATATATACAGTATATATACACAGTATATATATATATATATATATATATATATATATATATATATATATATATATATATATATATATATATATATATATATATATGAGCAGTTTTCTTACACTCAGACTTAGTTATGCGTTGTCCTAGGATCTCATCACCATTCTATCATTATTTCTGAATGTAGTGAGTGTGTCATAGTTGTGCCATGATTGATTAATAGCCTTCCTTGTGTGAATGCTTTACAGAGACCGCCTTCAGCTCTATGTAAAGGACCATCATTCAGATTCAATCCACACACGGCTCACGGCCAGTGGATCACAGAGCTCCACTGTCCCCTCTTTGTCCTCCCCTCACTCTCTGTGGTCTCCACTGTGCACCTCGCTGTGCACCGGCCCTCACACACACCTGACACATGTGTCAACTCAACTGAACACATCAGACACGTCGTTAGTTTTGAAATATGACTTTCAATGATTTTCTAATATTTCTACTTGCTACAGACCAATGATGGTTTTATTGTTTGATTTTCTAGCATTTCTGTTTGCAAAATTAACAATCTTGTGAAGTCCTCTACAAAAATGAACTGATTTTTATTGATAATTACACATCAGTGTAATCAACAGGATACACTTTTTTCCCTCAATAGATGAAAAACAAGTTATAATTCTTTAATTAATAAAATATAGGCAACTTATATGCACAAATATTAGTTTATTTGTTAACACCTTTCTTAAAAATTTCATTACATTGCATTATTTTATCTTCACTGGACACATCTAAGCAGATACTAGAAGGCACAATATGAGAATATTTGGTAGGTGAAACTGATTTTTTGCACTGTGCACTTTTTTGCATTTCCTAGAACTTTTACATAAAAATTTTGTACTGTTTATATATTTTTTGTTCTTAATTCTAAGAGTACAAAACATAACGTTCTGTCATCTGTTTTTGGAAAGATAAAATAAGAAAGTTTGCCTATAAACTTATTTTTGTATCAAGGAAATGCCATAAACTCAATGTAAAGGTCCAATACTGGTGGCATAAATATTTCTTTGACACAATAATGACAGTGGAGATGCTATGTGTGTGTGTGTGATTGTAGGAACCTCTATATTACAAAAATGTAATGATGATGTTAATAGTAATGCCATGTTGTGCTCTTGCAGGTCAAACTGGTTGAAGCCTTGCTGTGGCCACCGTGTCGCAGTATGGCAGGTCTGTCTGCTGAGTGCTGGGTTCAACTGTGTCTTAGTGGCCTGTGTCCTCCTGGTGGTGCTCTTTCTGTCTCTGGAGTTACTCATAGACACCAAACTTCTACAATGTAAATATACTGCATGGCACATTTCTTTATTTCTTTTTTATACCTATATTTTGGGCATTTAAATGCTGAATGGGCACATTCTTTTTCAGTAGTACACAGTGTGACGCTCCCACAACACCTGGGAGCACCAGGGAGAATGGCCTCACTAGAACTAAGTCACACTATGTCCTCAGGCAGAAACAGTTGCTAATATTGAAGATGGACTATGTATGCATCACCTGCTACTACAAACAGAATTTTTAATGAGAAAAACAGGTGATTTAGTGGAATGTCTTATTTGTCTCATTGGAGATTTAATTTTTGAAACAATTCAGGCAAAGCAACTACTCCATGAATTAAAGATGGGGTAGCTGATAATTGCATAAATCTGAAATAGGTTCAACTAGTTCCTAGCTCTCACATTTCTATAAGCACATGGTAACATCCACGTACATTATTATTTTTTTGTCTTAAAAGTCTTAAAAACACATTTTAGCAGGCAGCAATGTGAGACTGGAGGTGGCTACTCAAACACAACCAATCAGAGCACAGCATTTGGCTCTCAAAGAAAAATAAAATGCTTTTCATTTTGATTTATACAATACACAGGGGTCTAATTTTATTTTGTTTTTTTTCCCACAAGATGCTGCATTTACAGCATACTTTAAAGTTTCCAAAATTACAACAAGAAAATTTAGATAACCCAACTTTAAGGAAAGTTTTAGAACCTCGAACTAAAACGTACAAAGTTAAATGCTCTTCTGTTTTAGAACAGGGTAATTCACGAATACTTAGAAATGTAAATAATAAATGAAAAGTTTTTAGCTATGCCTTTATATTACTCCAGTCTTCAGTGAGGTGTGTGTGTGTGAGTCCGGGGTAGTGTCCGGTCTGGCACTGACATGGCACTGATGAGCTGTGATGAAGAGAGGTGATAATAGAGCCGGTGTCTGTCAGTGCAAGAGCGGTGTCATCGATTACTGGCCCCAGTCCAACCTGGATCAGGACTCTCACAGAGAAGACACTTGACAACACTTGACAACACTTTGTATGTGCAGTGCTGTGCGTGACGCAGAGCTGTGGTATTTAGTGAAAACAACACATTGGCACTGACATTGGCACTGACACAGATCTTTATACTTTCTTAGATTGAACAAATGTTTAACTGTTTCTGTTTTATTCTGTTTACAGTTTCCAATGCTTTTCAATTTGCCAGCATTATCCACTGGATTAGCCTTATCATTCTTTCACTCTTCTTTTCAGAGGTAATGCATGTTTTTCATTGTGCATTCAAATTATTTTGACTAATCAATCATTTTTATTTTGGCCAAGTCGTATTCTGTCATCTTTTATGACTTATCATAAATTATTAGACCCTATCACTATTTTGCATCTCTATATAATGCTATGCACCTTCTAATCAGTAAGCTAATTAGCAACACACTGGAGGATTCTCCTTCTCTATTGACATTGCTTTGTCTAAGATTAGCTCCATATGATGGATTAGCAGAACCACTTGTACATGTCACACCTTCACAAAACATCCCAGTGGGAACCATAAGGGAACAATAAAGTCTACCATAACCATATCTAATTAGAGAGGAGCAAATGAGTGTGCAGCTCAGCAGTGGCTCACTGTCGTCAGTGGAATAACTGAAGATCTGTGCTCTGTTTCTTTTTGTTTTAGAAAGTGAGGAACAAAATTGATTCAAAAGTTATAAAGGCCCTTAATGATCTTAGCTAAAATAATGAATTTTGTACAATTTGCATTGTAAAACTTGTCAGCTAAAATTCTTGTTTTTTGTAATTTAAATTCTCCAAAGTTAAATGTCATTTCATAGCAGTAAGTTAAAACATTTATTTACTTACTATAAATATTTAAATATTAGTTGATACCGGTATTGCTTGTATCGTAGAGAACAAAATCAGGTTAGACGATGGATAATTGTTGTTTACTGGTTATGTATAACAACACAGTTTAAATGCTCTGTCATGTTGTTTTGCTAAATGAACTTTTCTGTCTTTCAGACTGTCTTCAGAATAGTAGTGCTGGGTATCTGGGACTACATAGAGAACAAAGTAGAAGTAAGTTTTGCTTGCATTGTTGGACCATGTGAAGCTTTTGTTGATAACGGGCTCATCTGATGCAGGTATTTGATGGTGCGGTCATTGTGCTCTCTCTGGCTCCTATGGTGGCCTCCACAGTGGCCAATGGTCCCAGCAGCCCTTGGGATGCTATCAGCCTCATCATCACCCTGCGTATATGGAGAGTCAAGAGGATCATTGATGGTACAAAAGTATTCCACTTTTACTTTATGCTCTGAAGACTCACAATGTCACTTAACTATTCTGAACAGGGAGCACATTGACTATGCTTCAATTTCAACTGCTCTGTTATTCTAACTCGCATTGATTCAAGAAGCTGGTTAAATAGATTCAGTGAGGCAATAATGAATGTAGTGGTTGTTGTCCTATATGTTAATGAAGACTGATTCAATATATGTTAAGAGGTCACCCTCAGCTTGGGCTCTGGACTACATAAAGGATCACGTTTATTTATATGCAAAATGGACGTTTCTTTAAAATACTGCACAATTTACTTAAAAAATACTGTAAACAAATTCTGTACTGCCACTTGGATGGAAGATTCACAGAAAGATTAAGCTGTATGATTTTGCCAACCCTTGCATGCTTCCCTGATTTCATTGCATTTCTGACCAGACAATTCACAAAATGATTCCCAAACACATCTTTAGCACATTGAGCAATATAGTCCCAGTCACCTTAGAAGATTTATGATTATACAAGTCACAATAACATATTTCTAGTGTGAAGCAATGCTACAAAAAATATGACACTAAACTGTAACATTGAAACTGCTTTATCACCAACACAAAACTTAACAGCAAAACAAACAAATGTTCTAAACATTTTTTTATTATAAATAAAGCATGATTTGTAACAAAACATAAATAAGAATTATTGTAGCACAAATATAAGTTCAAAACTAGTGTAAAGACAGGTATACGATGAATATGAATCCCCAAAGAATTGTTTAATCATTGACTGAACAGTGAATCAGTAGTACTTAGATTCTACCTGCAGATTGATTAAAATCTTGCAAAACTAGTCTAGGTATTTTTGTCATGTTTTTTTTTTTTTTTTAGTATATTTGAGCTTGGATTAAGATCTAAATATATTTGTTTATTTATATTAGACTATAAGACTCTATATCAGGAGCACATTTTCTCAGGGAAGGGTTGTTCTTTACAGGCACTAGTTGTAATGTACAGTTCTGTGCATGCCCTTTTTTTTAACATATTACATATTTGTGAGCAATTGAGTTTTCTCGTTAAGTGGGCTGCTACACACTTGGGAGGAAACGAAAAAAAAAAAAAAAAAAAATCCCAATCCAACCAATATTGAACAGCTGAGGGAGCGAGTCTCCGGCAGAATTACCTTAACATATGAAGTGGCAATGTTTGTGACAGGGAAGACAGGACAAGAATACAAATAAGTGAACTATGCCAAGAAGACCAAGTGAAAGTATTGTGAAGAGTTGACAAATGACAATGACAAATGCTTGACAACGTAACACACAAACAGTAGTACATGCAAAAAAGTTATTCATGCATTTGTGCCTTATTAATATGTTATTTCTGTCAATTCATTTTTTGCTTTTTTGTTTTCTTGCAATTTTGAATGGATATCAATGTTTCTCATGTAGTGTGCGTAACAGGGTTTCTTCAGGGTCTTAAAAGGTCTTTAAAAACTATTAAAACTTTAAGTTTTAATCTAAGCCCTTAAAAAGTCCTAATTTCGCCATTGTATGTTCTTGCATTTTTTTAATGAAACAATATCTATCAGATATTTCTGCTGCTGCTTTTTCTGAAAATTCTCGATAATCTTCTCAATAATATACAACAATTGGTTTGATTTGATAGAATAGATGGACTGCTCACTTGCTGTTTAAATAGCAATCTTTTTTGTTGTTGTTAATTTATTAGATTTGAAGTGTAGCAAAATATAAAATGATACGTATCTTAAAAAGCCCCCTGGAAAGGATTGCGAAATATTGTAGGTCACAACTCCTGAAGAGGGCTGACATTTTTGTATTTTGTGATCTTAAAAAGGGTTTACAAAAGTTAAATATGATTTCCCGATCCATGCAGAAACCCTAATGTAAATAAACAGTCTTGATAATTCATACAGTATGCAATGTTAACATAAAAATGTTCATGTCGTTCTAGCTTATGTGTTACAAGTCAAAGTGGAGATGGAGCTGGAGATCCAACAGTGTGAGAAAACAAAAGCCGTGAGAGAAGAGCAGCTGGAGCGGCTTACTCAGATCTGCCAGGAGCAGGCTGTGAGTACACTGCTCATTACCTTGGTATGTGACTATTTAGTGCAGAGTCTGCATTATTTACTTACTGCATATGGCTTATGCTTGGAATACACACTGAAGCTTTGTGAACCTCTACAACAATTGTGAGGTGAAGCTGCAGATGGGTTGACAAGTATTTCACTTTTCTACCACTAGAGGGCAGCAACACCTCATCTAATCCCCTTCCATTTTTACTCAATTTACTGATCATGGAAAGGGAAAAGTAAGAAATAGCCAACTTATCAAACTTTAGTAAAAACATGATTTGTAATGTAATTTGAGTATTTTTTGTTGTATTTATATTTGAGTAATATTTATCTTAATAATTTTAGCAATGCTTTATACAATAATTTATAATTTGATAATTACTGCTCACATGTACCATTTATTTTCTCTAGTTTGAGATCAGGCAGTTGAGGGCACATCTGGCACAGCAGGACTTGGATCTAGCAGCAGAGCGTGAAGCGGCCATGCAGATCCACCACGTCTGGGGCAAACAGGAGAGAAACTTTAAGGTTGTAGAGGGCATGACTCCTGGGGAGTTTGAGGATGAAGGCAACCATCGAAACCCCAGGGAGCCACATACAACAACAGGTAGTTTTGTAGACATACCTGTATACATACTTATAACAACATTAGTCCAGATACGGGGCTGTTTCTCACTATGCTTTATGCTTTTTGCTTGAGAAAACAATGTGACAAACTAGGGGGGAGGGGCATAAGACAAGTACATATTTTGTGATACAAAAATCATAATTGTAAACATCAAGTGGCCTGAATGCCAAAGCGGTGTTGAGTTAATCTGCAGAAGTAAGCCTGGAGCAGGCTGGAGGCCAGGCTCTTAGCCCTCATGCTCAGACACAACAGCCATCTGACCACAGGTGCTCTGGGATCGATGCAAGGGCAGAAAGCTTTTAGGCCCTAGTGAGTCCTGGGGCAAACAAGCATGTTCCCCAACACCACATCACCACATCAAGCTCCTGTCCCACACTCCTGTACTGGTCCTTCTGTCTCCTGCTGCCCCCCTCCGGAGATGCCAGCCAGGCCAGCCTGGGCTGCTGCGGCTATTTCAGGTACTTAGTGCTCTGTGCATTGGGCCTTGTAAGAGGAAAGCAGGCCCCTGTCAACATCTGTTCCCCTTCACCTGCAAACCACAATAGGGCACAAAGAGGCGCTACGGCCACAAAATCACCCCAAGGGCAGTCCTCCCAAAACAAATTGGGCTTTTTACAGAAACATGGGTCCAGAGATGCACATGCACACCTCGGGCTCATTTCAAAGTAGTCAAGCTTCAGTCACATTTGACACATTATTATATGTGTTGTCTCATATGATGCAAATATTTTTTGAACCAAAAGAGCATTTTAATTGCTGTAATCCTTTTCATCCATGTAAATGTTAAAATATAGTTAGAGCAAAATATAATTAGCTCTTAAAACTAAATTTGACCATATAAAATGTGATATACAATATCATATGACTAGGACCCAGATTCATTTACTATATAAATGATACAAATGCTAATAAATGCTTTGGTTGTAATTGTGGTAACACTTGTTGTTTCATGTTTTCTTTCATGAGTGAAATTGTTTTAGTGAAGACTTATTAAAATGATTACATGACAGTTGTTTCAATGTTGTGCAGGTTTTTGGCCCATACAGCTGATTGTGTTCAAAATAGCTTTGAAGCAAAGAGTCTCTTCTATGTCACCTCTCCTTTACCACAGATGACATCCCTAAAATAAGCAGAAGCTTTTATGCACGCTGGACAGCCCATTCTTTTTCTTAAGACTCATGTGTTATTAATTGTAGAGTGATTGTCTCAGTCTTGTTTTAGTGAGTGCAATGCTTCCTCTCCTGGGGTGGCCCAGGGATTAATATTTTAGACTGAAAAATAAATGAAATTACCCATCAGAGTCTGCCTCCCTGGGGACAGAGGCTAGCACTCAGGGTACTCTGGGTTCGCACTCAGCCAGTGGACAGTGAGCTCAAGACCAATCAAGCGCACAGATGAGCACAGCAGATCACAGAAGCTCAGTGCACACTCTGAGGTCTGCTTATCTGGAGGGATTACGACTCAAACAAAGAACTACCACACTCACTCTCCTCCATCTTTCTGTCCCTGACACCAACCCCACCCACTGCTGTCCCAGTTTGCTGCCAGTCCACTGGGCTGCTGAAAACGTGGCACACTTCCTGCTATTTACTTAAAAAGCACCTGTGGCCTGAGGCAGAAATCAGCTATGTCAATATTGTGTTGTAAATACAAGATATAATTTCCAATTGGTTTAACCTGTGTTGTTAGTATTGACACGGAGAAGAGTACAAACCATGATTATTTATGCTTTTTAGTTATACTTATAGTAAGGATTTCCAAAATGTGCACATTTAAATGTATCAGTTAATTTGTTTTCTACTTTGTTTTGTTCTTCAGATCCAGTTGTGCGTGATGACATGAACAACTATATCAGCCAATATTACAGCGAAGCCAGCAGTGGTAAGATTGAAACCTAAAATAAAGCTGTCTAAAATGTCTTATTCTGCATAACTTTATTCTGTTGCTAATTAGATCTTCACTAACACTTTTAGTTAATGTTAGGACATTTCTGACCTTTAGTCATGATCCTAATATGCCTTTGGTACTAGTCCTTAACAACATCCTCATTACCAACAGCTTATTATGATGATGATGATGTCATAGCCTGTTATTATTAACAAGTAATGTGTATTTAAAACTTTAATAAAAATAAAGTGCTGATAAATGTCTAATTAGAGCAGAATTTTGTACTGAACAAAATAAGGGATGAATAAATATTCAATTATTTTCCTAAAATTAAGTGTGACAAGTTTTTTTTTTTTTTCTTGTATCATAAATTTGTAGAAGCTGGTACATCAGGTGTTGGTGTGCGAGTCATTACAACTGCAGCCATTGACGTCCATTTACCCACAAACCCACACACCATTCAGTCCAACCCAATGCTGGCCATGGAGAGGGTTGGCAGTGCTCTGAGTGATATCTCCACCAGCATATCTCGTTCCAGTGGCAGTCTGACGGCCCGCCCACTTAGCCTGAGCAGCCACACTCCAGGCTCCTCACTGACAGACTGCAGCAACAGCACAGCCCAGGACCTGAGTCTGAACTACAGCTTTGTGCAGTGTGCCCTCCCTGCCTTCTCTGGGCCGGACAGCCGCAGGGACCCCAGTGCAATGGTACAGGAGCTGCTTTCCTCTCTCTCAGAAGACTCCTGTCTCACTCAGAAAAGTCTGGACCCTGTCAACCTTAAGCTTCCCAGTCCTACAGGGTCAGAAAAAGCCAGTCCTGAGTTGGACAACAGAATAAATCTGTTCAATCGCAGGAATCAGGAGGAGCGGAGAGGGCGGGGTAGAGGCAGTGGCCTGCTGTCGACTAAGCCCTTGATGCATCTGCAGGGCGGCAGCACTGAGATCTCTCTGGAGGAAAAGTACAGGCTCCTGGGTCCTTCGGACACTCCACTGGGTCACATGCCTGACACATAGTCTGCTCCACATAGGACAAGAGGCCTTTCTGAAACAGTCAACTTGGATGAACCACACACATTAAACACACAAATTGGTTCTTTCTGTGTAAAATCTCCTCTTAGTCAACCAGAAGTATAAGACTAAGCTTCAATTTTACACAAATCATACAGAATAAGTCATGATAGACTTTTGCATTTTGTCCTTTCTGCTTTGTCAAGAATCCGTGCTGGATTTGATTGAAATGCCCAAAAATAGCACAAAGACATTGGGCCCATTTGAATGGGTCAAATGCATTGCTCTACACAGTCATTCAGGAATTAATGAAATGGTCTTAAATGCAATGAACACTAAAAATAAAAACCAGCGAGGAACCTTTGGGCCTCTACTGAACTAAACGGATTTGCCAGTATTCCAACCCAAGATGCTGTTCTCTGCTTTTGGAAATAAGAACAGTTAAGTATTTTATAAAGAAATTCTGCTTTTGTTTCATTTATATTTCATGCTGTTTATTGTTAATGAAGTTACAGGGTACGACACTGAGAAGATTGGCTTGTTGATGCAAAAGCCATTAAACCTTTGCCTTTCTGCCACAAATTATACATAAAACTATGAGACATCATAAAATAACAGTGAAAAACTTATATATGTTTAATTATCTGGGGAAAAAAAGTTTTCCTTTATTTGTGTGTGAATGAAACGACAGGCCATGTGACTGAGTGCTTGTAGCATGAACCTTTAAAAGATACAAGCTAATTCTTTGCACTTTAATGTTTACAGACACTTTTGTAAACTTGATACAGCCAACCGAATTGCCAAATACGTATGTTGTAATTTTATCAAAAAGATGAAAATTAAACAAATATTTCCATACAATTAATTTGTTACAGTTTCTTGAATGTGAAATGCCACTGACACAAAAAGCTTTCACTGACAGGTTTACTCTTGACTGTCTACACAATGCAATTTCATTAGCATCAACTTCTTATTTGCATATGGTTTAAAAAGTCTAAATAATTCAAGGATAAGATTGAAGGAGCTGTCACAACAACAGTTAATTGGCTAAGTCGCAGTAAGTGTGTGATGAGAAGAATCATCCTGTTAAGCAGTGTAATCATTAATTCAAAGCCATTTTGTTGCTTGTCAAATGTTTACATGATTCCCAGTTAATCACAGTTGCATCTACAGACTGCTTAATTTGACAAAGCTTTTGCCTGTGCTTCTACACTGTTTCACTTTGCTTGTTGCACAAAAAATGTATGCTTATGAAATCAAGTGAACAAATTTAAAGGAGATGCAATGAACAAATGACATTTCATTGACTGTAATTGCATAGCCATACAGACTAATACTCAGAAGAAAGATAATTTAATGATTTGTAAACCATTTTTTCTAAATGTCTGAATCTGGATGGTATGAAATAAAGTGGGGATAATGGACTAGATGCCATTCTCAGACACACACACATAGATTTTGGAACCTCTCTGTCACACTCCTGAACTAATAAGAATCATCCATTTTTTCTATAACCAAAACTAAACATAATTTACTCAAGAACAAACTCTTATTTAAGGCTAGTATAACAAGTGTTTTGATTGCAACTGAAGAGAATTGAAACAGCGGGGTGTATGTTTAAAAGACTCAACCTCATTGAACAAACCAAAGTGGGGTGTGTGACTGACTGTGACAGATTCAGAGCACACGGCATGCAGGACACTCTTCAGAGAGGCAGGAAAATACAAATGAATTATACATTGTTCTTTAAAAACCTTCTCAGGTTCTCCTTTTCAAACATACTTCCTAAGTGCAAGATCCAGACATTCACTTGATGGAAGGAATCCACCCAGGAGTCGGTTGGCATGGTGACGCTTTTTAAAATGTACTTATTATTTATTTATTTGTGTTTATTTATTTTTGTCCGTTTTTACATTTCAACATGCTTAAATGTTGCAAATGCTATTTATTCTATTGTTGAAAGTATGGCTTTAAAAGTGACAAATGCTTCGTATGTTCAACTCAATTAGAGAAAGAGGTACATTGTTGTTCATATGGTAAACATGCAGTCAGCACAAGCCTATATTCCTCTGGGAAAACTAAAAACATCACTTTGAACTCCAAAGACCTGAATGAGAATGTGATTTACCTAGTGTCGTAATTTACATGTCTTGTGCTCAGAGAGTGAATTAGCCATCATTTTAAATGAGTCACACAAATCTAGAGGGAAATAAATATTCATATAGGTGCTGGTGTATAGATGGACAATAACATGGCTGGTCTTGTTAAGAGGCCTTTGAAGAAACAATTCTTACATTATTAAGATTGTGAGTTTTACAATCTATTGATGCCTGCTCAAGAGGAGAAGGCAGATTTTAACGACAAAGAAACCAAATGCTTTACAACTTACTGCAAGTGATGGAGTAGAAAAGATGATGATAATTTTTTTTTACTAGTTTGGATGTTTTGCATTACTCTACAGTATACAAGCCTGGGGTTCATGGTAAGCTGGCCCAAAACCCCACCTGCACCTTGTCTGTCTGTGTGCACGTGCTCAAGGTCCTCCCACATTTCCATGAAGCCCCTGGGGAGTCGCACATCAATTGCTCTCAGCTAAATGCACTCACATATGAATATTTCAGTACAATTTAATGTTGCAGCTACAGCCCCAAAGGAGCAGAGCATCAATTTGTGAACACAGTTCTCCTGGAGTTAAAAGCCAAGCCAGATAATACAGAATGAAAGCCAGTGTCAATCCAGTCAGCCTTTTTTACTTGAGAAACTCAAGAAACTGAAAAATCCTTTGCTTTCTGTATGCACATAGTCAAAAATTGTGTACAGTCATACAGGGGTATGCTTAACTCATGCACTATCTCGTTGTGGTCAGTTCTCCCAGAGCCCTGGCATGATGCCATTGAGCCTCTAGCGCTCACAGACAGAGCCAGCTGCAGGACTGGGTCAGGGAGTCATACACCTGCTGTCCTGCTTTTCAAATACCCCAAAGTGATGGTTTTGGCACTAGGGCACCCCACGCAGGTGTGAGAACACGAGTGCTCTCATAAACAAGCCCAATATGACAAGGATGACAAGACAATATCCATACAACCCATACTGCCTGTCTGTCTATCTGTCTGTCTATCTGTCTGTCTGTCTGTCTGTCTGTCTCTCTCTCTCTCTCTCTCTCTCTATATATATATATATATATTATATATATGTGTGTATGTATATATACGTATATATATATGTATGTATGTTTCCACTTAATTTAGTTGCACACTGCTGCAACTGAATTAAGTGGAAACAATATAAAAAAACAAGACTTAATCTGCAGAGCTGATAGGGAGCTAGAGTACAAGACACACATTTGTAAAATAAAAGAGGCAGCTGACAGTTACAGTAATAATGTAATAATGGAAACCCAACAATGCACAACTGCCTGAAGGCGCCAATCAAAAATTAATACTAATTATCATGTGAATACTGCATTAGCTCTGAAGAATGATGAATAATAAATTGGCAACATGGTTCCCCTCTCAGGCTGGAAGCTCTTGCATAAGATTGTGATTTTTTTCGTTCTTTCTTTTAACTGAACCCAGGACAATGCACATCACTGAGACCTCTTATGCATAAATCTAAACTCCCCAGGTGTTACCAAAACATGTTAGAGAAGAAATATGGTTCTTTATTTTGTTTTTGTTTGAACTTAGTTCAATAGGTTGCGTTCACATTTAATATGATGATGTAATGTCAGATGATGGGAAATAGACAGTTTTTTCATCATCAACATCATTATACTTTGCCAGGAATATCTAAAAGGTCGTTTCACTCATTTTGAAAGTGATTTTCATCTAGACCCACTCAAAATCTAAATAGTCTAAGCAATATAAAGTTTAGCTGTAATGTCACACAGTGCTTTATGCTGGCAAAAGAGTTTTGGTGCTCTCATTTTCATTAGAGTCCTGTTAAAATCATGGGGAGAACGTACTGACTTATTCAAAGAAGTCCTGGTAAAAGGTGCATTTTCAGAGGAGGTGGAACTGAGCACTGGCGCATCCCAGTCTAACTTACAGCACTGATGTCACACAAATAGAACCTGCTGTATTTTTATGTTTATGCAGGGTTTTTATGTTTAGAAATAGGAAATTAAAAAAATAATATGCAGTAATCCTATGTGGAATTGTAGGCACAAATTAATAGTAATAACCCGTCAGACATTTTTTCCACAAAATGTAAATAAAGTAGAATGAACTTCAAGTCTCATCCAGTCATTCATGGAACCCAAGTGAGGTCTAAATAGACACAAAACTGGCACAACTTCAGCGGTTGAAGCACTGGGACTCTGCAGACATGGCCATGGTAAATTACTTATACATATGACAAAGAAGGCAGAATGCCATCACATCCTAAAACATTCACAAAGCATCAGTAAAAAGTTTGGCCTCTTGAACCCCCTTCTGAATTCTAACTCCGATGCCAAAATTTAAGTGGACGATTTCAGACATATATATTTTTCATGAGGTTAATGGTCCCATCAGAGTGTGATTAGAGATTATAGCACAGACTTTTATGTTAGCCAAGCTACGTCTGTGATGACTGCTCTATCAAACTGTTGTTAATAGATCAAAAACAATTAAGATATTGCTTGTCGTGATGGATTAAGTATATGAAAGACCTCTGGCCTGAGATAAAAACACACCTCAACTGTGCACATTAAAAAACCATGAATAAGTTAGGCTATTTAAAAATGGATCACGCTAAATATCCATTAGCAATTTTCCAAGAGCTACAGTTAACACATATCACATCCAATTGGAAAATTATTGTTCAAGTTTATAATCACCACAAAAGGAACCTAATTCAAGTTAATTACGTATGTACATTAGTAAAACCTTTTGCTGCAGGGCTCAAAGGCCCTTCAAATATTCTGGGGACAGCCCACTCCTATGTTATTATTTTACTACCTTTTTCTTACTGTTGTTTTTTCCACTGTGTCCACGCCAAGTCTTTTGTTTGAACCCAGCCCATTTTTTGAACCAAGCCACTGATGGAACACTTTGTGTGAGTAATCGCCCTGCTGTAGTGTAGCCAAGTACATCAACTGCAAAACACTACAAGATAACTAAATGCAACTTTGAGTAACTAATGATCAGAGATGGCGTATAACAAGGCAAAAACATACAGATTTTATACAATAGGTCCCTTTAAGCCCAAATGAGATATGTGCCTCCAGAAGTTTGCTTGCTATAGCATAAATAATAATCTATACTCCCCAAACCAACTTATGGAATTCTTCATTTGTACAAAGCCTTTAGGATCATTCTATGGGAGTTTCACTTTTCAGGAAAATAATCAGCTTAACTTTCATGAATTTGCTTCAAACTTAATAGTTCATGCTGGATACTAAATATTACTAAATATTATCAAAGCCAAATTTTAGGCAAGGCAAGTTATCATATTATCATCATCGTCAATTATATCCACCAGAAAAAACAGGTTCTTTTAGCCACAGACTTTGAATGATTTTTTTTTTTTTTTTTGACAATTAGAATAGTTAAGTATCTCTTATAAAGCTAAGTCATATCAGACAATGTCTTCAGTTTGCTAGACACGGGAGGTGCAAAATATTCAATCTTTTTTATTATTATTCAATCATTTTATTCTACATTGTGTAATACAATCTAACTGTGAATAAATACGCGTAAACCTCTATAACTTACATCAGTGGTTCCCAACCTTTTTCGTCATGAGTACCCCCTAATCATGATCTCACACTAGGAGTACCCCCTATGTCAGTCTTTCCCAACTTTTTTCGAGTCACAGCACACTTTTTTGCTTAATTTTTTTTTCTGCGGCACACAAAATTATTAAATTTCTACATAGAACATCTTTAAATTATTTTTTAAATGCATAAATGGTGATTGGTTTTGCTTTTTTCTTGCTGTAAATAACTTCCAAAGTCAAATTATTAAATCTGATTAATCTTATTTTATAGATTAAATATTGAAAACTGGCATATTTTTCAAGGCACACTCGTGTTCCCTAGCACACTGGTTGAAAAACACTGCCTTATGTCATGTATTTTTAGGGGTATTTTATCATTGCTCATATATTTTCATGTATAACCCTTGCATTTTATTGTTTTAATGGATTTCAAGTCAAACAGTTTCCTCTTAACATGTAATATGTGTTGCAAATAACACTTTTCACATTACAATCCTTGCATTTCTACCTTCCTTTTAAATCTGCTATCATCCCACGGACCCCCTGGCAAATGGTCGCGTACCCCCTGGGGTCCATGTACCCCTGGTTGGGAAACACTGACTTACATTGCTGTATTCCTTCCTTGTCCTTTGCTTTGTTCGTTAGGCTACTGTGTAACGTTTTACTCACTCAGAAGATTCCCTCATAAACTTGGTTCAAAAGGGGAGTTCTCGAGGTCCTGCAACCAAACAGGAAAGAGCTGTAACAAAAAACTTGAATTTGTAACGGACATCGCAATACACTAATAAAAATAACAGTAAGAAAAACGTGGCTAAACAAATTACATATGCACAGGTGCAGTGCCATTCTAAGACCAATAGATGGCAATGTATTCGAATATATTTCGTAGCTCTTCGGATCCAACTTTACCCAGCCTGGCCTGTCGTCAGTTACAGCACAGACCCTGCAACAAAATGTAACAAGTATTTGTGGACCTGAGTTCCTACTTCACTTAAATGTGAGGTTAATAGGCCTTAAAAATAAATAAATAAATAAATAAATAAATAAATAAATAATAATAATAATAATAAATAAATAATATAAATAAATAAATAAATAAATAAATAATAAATAAATAAATAAATAATAATAATAAATAAATAAATAAATAAATAAATATATATATATATATATATATATAAAAAAGCTGGTTGCCTGTTAAACAAAAAAGACAGATAAGATATCCATGGACAAAGGAGGCTATGTGTTAGACTAATTAAACAATAGACTAACTGTAGAAAAAAGTACCTATTGTCACATTTTACAAAAAGAGATAATGAAAACATTATAAAGTGACATTTTCCTACTTTTTAAAAATTTTTTTAACAAATAATAAATGAGATTATATTAGAAAAATAATACAGATAGATGGATAGATCTTTTTATTATTTCAAAAATAATAAAAACCAAAATCCGAACATTGCTGGGGGCAGAGTCCATTTGCCCTGCGTCATGACGTAATGGGGCGGCGTGCTGGACAGACCCTACACTCTCCTGCCCCCCTCTCTCCCTCCCTCCCTCTTCAGTCCGAGGAGACACAAGTTATGAGGGAGGCTGTCGAGGGCCAGTGTAGCGCTCACATCGTTTCTGCGTCAGCCGCTGCCCGTCATCCTTTCTGTATGGTGGATATTATCTTCAGCTCTTCTTTCTTGGATGATATGGGGGATCATTCCAAAAGTAAGTAGTCTAGCGTTTATTTCTCCTGTCCGTTTTGCATATCACGTTGCCGCCGCAGTAGTGTTGAGCAACAGCTTCAAGAGGGGACCAGACTTTGTTTAAACGTTTTTTTTTGGGGGGCCTTTGCAAATGCCGTAAGGCCACATACTCGTATTATACAGTTGATGAAAGAAATGATGTTGGCAAAGTGAATAGTTACATAACGTCTCGACTTGTCGGGTCAGCAGAATAAGTCGAACAGAAAGTGCAACATCTTGGTTTTGTCCGGATCATTTCTTGTGTTGACTTATTATTGTGGACTAATATTTACGTTTGTTTGCAGAGAAGTCAGGTTTCGCGATGTGCGTTGGATGTGGAAGTCAAATCCATGACCAGTACATACTGAGAGTGTCCCCGGACCTTGAGTGGCACGCAGCCTGTCTCAAGTGCGCGGAGTGCAGCCAATACCTGGACGAGACTTGTACGTGTTTCGTCCGAGACGGCAAAACCTACTGCAAGAGGGACTATGTCAGGTACAAGAACACCTCTACAACTTTTATTATGCTAAACACTACACAACTTAGGCTACGGAAATAAATTACAGTTTCTTAAATTACGCACAAAAACATGGCGCCCAATTTCTTACCACTAAATGCATAGATTAGCTTACTTAAAAATGATAACTCTTGAAATTCTGCAGTTTAAATCTGTAGTTATAAGATTGTAAATCAATGACAAAATAATTGTTTTATGAGACACAGTTTGAGAGTTAGCTTATAGTTTTTGTTTTCTCTCCGATGGCTAGATTGTAGACACACTCAGGACTAATCATATGTGAACATTCACAGGTTATTCGGTATAAAGTGTGCAAAGTGCAACCTGGGCTTCAGCAGCAGCGACCTGGTAATGCGCGCCCGGACAACGTGTACCACATCGAGTGCTTTCGCTGCTCGGTGTGCAGCCGTCAGCTGCTGCCCGGGGACGAGTTTTCTCTGCGGGACGACGAGCTGCTGTGCCGCGCGGACCACAGTCTATTGCTGGACAGGAGCGCCACGGGAAGCCCGCTGAGCCCGGGACATCTGCACTCCAACAGACCGCTACACCTCGCAGGTCAGAGTCTGTTATCGGCTATGTATTTGTAGAAAACAGTAATTGTCTGATTTTTTTGTGTAGTCTTGGCCATAACAAAATAAAGCAGTCTCAAGTCGATCCAATTTTCTAATTAAAACAGACCAGCTCTGTGGTCATTATCTGAATAATCAGAGAGGCCTGCTTAAGTGAGCTTGTGTATAGAATCTGTGGCGCTCAAAATGTTCAAACCAACAAAAAGTTAAAAACTATTGACAATGGATGTTTATATTTTGCGTGATTCAGTCGGTTGTGCTCTTTTTGCTTCATAAAATAGGCTATAGGCCTAAAACAATTAATTCCAAACTAATGCCGGTTGTTGGTCATGTTGACGTACATGGCGCCATAAACAAAAATGACCACTGTTTGTTCGCAATTAGGTTAATAGCTTATTATTTTCCTAAGCTTTCTGTGTTACAGAATCACCACTAGTGCAACATCTATATTACTGCAATAGGATACATAAGAACAAAGGAGAAAAACGACCTAACATGGGGCCTTCAAACCCATTTGTGCTTGACTTACAAAACAGCTAAAGGCTGCAAAAGAATAAACAAGGCTTATCTTTCCGTGTTGTCTCTGTGGACTCCAGCAGACCCAGTCACGGTGCGGCAGGCTCCGCATCGGAACCATGTGCACAAACAGTCGGAGAAGACGACGCGCGTGCGGACGGTCCTGAACGAGAAGCAGCTGCACACACTGCGGACCTGCTACAACGCAAACCCGCGGCCAGACGCGCTCATGAAGGAGCAGCTGGTGGAGATGACCGGCCTGAGCCCCAGGGTCATCAGAGTCTGGTTCCAAAACAAGCGCTGCAAGACAAGAAGAAGTCCATCCTAATGAAGCAGCTCCAACAGCAGCAGCACAGTGATAAGACTGTAAGCATCTTCGTAAGTTTGACCCGTTCATTATAAACCTTTTTGTGCGTGTTTGTCACCAGATAGGAAACTTGTTTTAATGATCACATGTTTGAAATAAATGATCGTATTATGATTTAGGTCTTTTGATCAGATTTCTCTTGTTGGCTCAGAGTTCTTTCCTGTATTCAAACTTTAACTCAATGAATAATGAATCAACTGCTTTGGCTTTAGTTGCCCTATTGACCTGATACAGAGAAAAGCTAATTTGTTGTTGATACTTAATTATTTGTTACTGTGTCATTGTTAAACTTGACTATCGCCTTGCATATCAGAGATAATTAAATGTATCAGGCATTAATGTCAAATAAAAATGCATTCAATATTTATTTAGAGGAGAAATGAAAGCTCAGATGTCACTTCTCTAAGTGAAGTCTAATGGTGATGTGTTTGTTCAGAACCTGCAGGGCCTGACTGGGACCCCTCTGGTAGCAGGGAGTCCTATCCGACATGAGAGCACGGTGCAGGGAAATCCAGTAGAAGTGCAGACCTACCAGCCTCCATGGAAAGCTCTCAGTGAGTTTGCACTGCAGAGCGACCTGGATCAGCCCGCTTTCCAACAACTGGTGTGTGGGATCAAACTACATCACTTGTATTTGTAGAGCTGTGTTTTGTTTTTTCTTCTACTTTGTCTGAATCGCTAAATATTTCCAAGATATAAAATCTGTTATTATTATTATTATTATTATTATTATTAGTAGTAGTAGTAGTAATAGTAGTAGTAGTATTAGTAGTATTTTTAATATTATGAGTTTTATTTATTTAATTTTTTTTTATGGAAATCTTTAAGTTTTCCCACATTGAAAACACAAATTTGCCAAAATATACAAGACTAAATAATAATATAAAATGTTACAATATCCATTAAATGCTACACATTTAGAACTGTCTTGTTTAAGGATATTATTTATTATTTAGTTCATTCTTACATGCTTGCTTATGACTAGGCCTTGGCCCTTCTTGGATTCATTAAATTGTTGATGTTACTCCAAGTGCACCACAACAAATTGATTTATTTCAATTGCTTGAAATCTAACAACAAATGTTTATCCTTGTAATTAATACAAACAAATAAGTTATTTATTGAAAAAAAAATCTTGAATATATTGTTAATAATTTCTTTACACCAAATTATTTTTGGTTGAGTACGAAACATTATTCAACAGAAATCCTACATTTGTGTTGTAAAAACAAGGCACGTCAAGTGGTCTCTTGTGTCAACACTGTTTCCTTGTTTAATGATATTCCAAAAGAACTTACTTTGATGCATGTACCTATTGTGGCACAATAACTGGCTTATAAAGCAATCCTTCCTTTTTTTCTTCTCAATAAATATGGGCTTGTGGATTTGAATGGGCTTTTCTGAATACCAGTATGTCATGTATTGTGTATGCTGACACTGTATCTGTCCTTGTCTTCTTCAGGTGTCGTTCTCTGAGTCGGGCTCTCTGGGGAACTCCTCGGGCAGCGATGTGACTTCTTTGTCCTCCCAGTTACCGGACACCCCCAACAGTATGGTCCCCAGCCCGGTGGAGACGTGAAACAAGGACTGCTCTTTTTTCTGCGCATTTTTATTTGTTTTTACACCTGCAAAGAGACAGTTGCAGCATGATCCCAGTCCTCTCCTGCATGTGAGCAGCTCATCACTTCATTCAAAAACTACAGCAAGAACGCAAGAGTCTTTTTTCAGTTTTCCAAAAACTGGCGTGCACTCATTTTTTATTTTGTTGGAGAAATAACTTGACTGAACTGATGCATGAAAATCTGGATTTACCTTGCTTACAACGCTTTTGGAACCATTTTCACGTAAAAGAACATTCAACAAACCCGTCATTTTGCTCATTAAGTGTCTTCTTCGAAAAGACTTCTTTCTTTTTTTTGATACATTTTGTGGAGTCCAGTTCACGACTCACGTGTCTTTGTCTTAAAAAGGTCTGCATGATAATCTGCAAAATGATTTGTGTTGTAAAAATACTTTATCTTAAATATTAATAATAAGAAGGCGCAGGTTGTTAAGCTTCTCGAACAAAAAGTAAGTTATTGTTATATTATTTATTGTTAGAAAATTGGTAAAACAATTATCAACTGGTACAAAAAATAAAAAGCTGAATATGCAACACTTGACAGCACTTGACATCTTTGTATTGAACTCTGGAGTGTTTATGAACTGTTTATAAACGAAGAGACATTTTAGTATTGGTAAAAATGTTTCTATTATCAGACAAAATGCTTTAGATTGATGTTCATGATAAAACATTTAATCTTATCTGTAATATTCAGCATAGTTGACTAGGATTTAACACAAGCTTAAGGAGTTAAATGCAGCTTTACTATGTAGTCTGTCCTGTTTGGCCAACACGAGGATTTACTCATGTCTATCAGTGGTGAAGCCTGCAGGCTGAGTGTGTTATCATGCTTCTCATCATGTGTGCATTTCCCTCCATTGCCCGTGCGTACGGACAGAGAAACGCAGCCAGTGGTCGTATCTCGGGGGCAGAAATGCGCTGTAAACCGTATACGTCGCGTCCAGTTGCTCTGGTTGAGTCACATACACAAACTCCTGCCTGGTCTAGACAGCGGTGCAGGAATGGGCGACCCCTTATCTGCTGTTGGCATCACCTGCGAGCCATACACGCAGTAAAGCCACAACAAACTAACCAAACCACACACACACACACACACACTGGACTACACACCCGAGCCTCTTCTTTGTGCTCGTAAAGGGTCACTTCGTCTCCTCTGGTTTATTTTCCTTCGCTGAATTGCGTTGGAGCGCGCGGGTGAGGCTCAATGATGTGACCTTCTCATAAGCGCGTTCAGCGGCGAGATGACGCGAGGAGAGATGAAAAACACAGCGGCACCGTGGTTGTTTTTCTTTGAGCGCCTTTGCTAATGTTTTGCGCTGTTTCGTGGAGGCCTGTTTCATCAGTCAATCAGAAAGTGAAAACTTGACACGCACGTGAGCCTTTTACTTGTCAAAACTAAAGTTGTCCAAGTTGTTTTGTAAGATTTTTGTTTAGTTTAGTTTTTTTTTTTTTTTTTTTTTTGAGTATGAAGTGAGACATGTGTTTGTCATACAACATCTTTTAAAAAATGCAGTCTAATTATTTTTCGTAATGGACAAATTGTCAATGTTTGAAAAAGAGATACAGTGTCGGAAGTTTAAACAGCAAACGATAGATAATAAATGTAATTGACCACTTCCAGAAAAAGATAACACAGACACAATGCAGCAGATTCAGATAACGCAAATAAACACGGAAAACAATGGCGTTTACGCACAAGAATGTAGGCCCATTAACTCCACAGCTTCTTTGCGTAAAAGTAAATTGTGGAGACACAATGTTCCCAAAACAGCCCAATTTATGGGATAGGCTTCAGTATCTCAAAAGGTATTTATTAATAAGTAGGCTTACTGAACTATAAGTCCAAAACATGCCTCATTGGATTCAATAAAACAAACCAGATAGCCTTATTAGATTAATCCCTAAAGCGCCGCACAAGGCCCATAGAGCTGCTGCGTCTTGATTTCCACCAGAGAGGGACGAGGAGATTGCTGATGGTTTTACCAATAAAAAGCAGAAAAAGATGTCAGTGTTTAAAAAAATCTAAACGAACCAGGTTAGGCTATTAAAGGACAATTCTTCTTTTTACTGTTGTCCACTGAATTAATTTCAACACGCATTTATCTATTTGTTTGATATTTCCCACTGCTACGTAATGTCCGTCTTTTACGCACACGCGTGGCCAAAGCCCTAAAACTCCAAATGACCTTATCAGCCTCTAACGGTCCAAGGCCTAAAGCAAAGCGCGGAAGAATACACCGCACTCAGCCCAAATCTAACATAAAATAGTCCCAAATTTATTTCTCCCGCTCTGACCCGACACACAGTTGCACTCCCCTCACATTATTCATGATTAACCTCAAGCTTCGAGTCCCACCGCAGTGTCCGTGCGCGTGTCAGGTTGCCATAACGCACAACGAGAAGCTGTCAGCGCGAATGACACCGAATCATTAATGATTGAGAGCGAGTCCATTTAAAGGTGTGATGTAATTCTCTAATTGGCAGAGGGCCGTGCGTAATTAGATGAGCGGGCGCGCGCCTCATAAGCTAGGAGGCCCACCGGAGCCAATGAGCAGCAGGCGCGCGGGAAATGGCCACTCGGACTGTAACAAACCGGATTGACAATGAACTGCAAATTTACATTTCACTTGAATTTCAGATTAACAGATAATGAGTCTAAACTCCCGGATGTCGTCCAGATACGTTACATTTTTGGACATCAATTTACAAAGAAATAATTATAGGCATAAAAAATAAATAATAATAATAATAATAATAATAATAATAATAATAATAATAATAATAATAATAATAATAATAATAATAATAATGACCCTAAAGAAAATGTTAAATAAAAAAACAACCCAAAGTTTGTAAGCCTAATTCTTAAAAACGAGAAAAAAAAAAAAAAAAAAAGCTTGCAAAGCTTGTATATATATGCCTACTTCTTCAAACTCTTTCGTTGGGCTACCTCAGCGATAATCATGAAAAAAAAAATTATATTGTGTTTTGCAATCTCTGCCATTATTATTATTATTATTATTATTATTATTATTATTATTATTATTATTATTATTATTATTATTATTATTATTTTATTATTTTTTTTATCAAGTTGGATAGAATATTTTTTTAATCATAAGTTTAAGCCACTGAGCTGAAATTCTCTTTATCAAGGGTGAGCTGCACAAAGTGAACCTCAATTCAAAACAAAATAAAAAAAAAACAAAATTAAAACAGTATTGCAAAAATCTTCTTAATCATCGCTTATTAGTATCAATATTATTAAAAACAAATTAATATCAAGAAGTTATTATTATATTGTTCTTGATGCATGCCGCCATGGTTGTTGCTTTGTCTAACAGTGCCTTTTAACCCCTCGAAAAGTCCCTTCTTGCTGACCATTTAACCCACATCCAGTCCATCATCACGTGACTGCTGTGGAGCTCTGTGAACAGTCCCACGCGGGCCCATGCTGTGACCTTGATCCTGCAGCCGGGGCCACCAGCAAAGCCACTATAGGAGCCAGTGGGACCAACCTCAAGTCCAGGCCCCTCCAGGGACACCCTCTGACAGGCTGACTTAACACAGAAACTCTACTGCAGCCTTTAAAGAGCAGGAGGAAGGAGTGGGGTGGAACTGTGTTGTTTGATTCCACAAACAAGAGCCGCACTAAAACGGCACACACAGAAAATAACAAAGAACATGTATCTAATATTAAACTATTTTATATATGGGCCTATCCATAATGTTCACGTGGAAATATTGCAAGTGTTTTTCTCACTTCTTGTCAGGTGTCTTAACAAGAAATTTAAGGCAGCAATTTATCTGTGATGGGCTAATGGCCAATTTACCATCTCCTGACAAGAAATTTAATCTTGTGTACACTTAGGTTAGACTGATAATGAAAGGGCAGCATCAACATCTAACTGCGTGTAGTCACTTTGGGGATAATATCGATTCCTGTGTGCAATAGATGCAGCTTTTATGGAAAACTGACACAATGAGTAAATACCCCAATGCACTCCTTTAAACTTCTAAAAGCACAAGGGCAACACAAGGGGAAGGAGATATTGATTTTAGATGGCACATGTGTTTTGAAATAGATCTGACGTTGTATACATGTAAATATACTAAAAGGGTATTCAATCGTTAAGGACAACAGTTCAGATTATGTATAGTGTACTTTAGGTGAACTGTAGAAGCGGATATTGAAGCAAGCTTTTTTTTTTTTTTTTTTACAGGAGCAGAAGGCACTTACCTGGAACACACACAGACTGGATGCGAGACAGTGTCAGAGCTGTGTAAATCACAGTGGCCCCACCCAGCATATAAATCTACAATAAGAACAACACCAACCAACAGCTATTACGGACCAGAGAAGAAAGGCCTGGATCCTCCCCATTCGGGCTGATATGACCTGCAGTAAAACACAATGATGCTTCACCTGTGCTTCAAACTGTCATTAACACAGACAGACACGTGTCGTACAATGGAGACCGAACAATGGGACGTCCCAGGACTTAAGAGGAGCGCCACAAAGGTCTCAGCAGCTACACAGAGAGAGGGAGAGTCAGGGTCATATCAGTGTCAGTTCAGAAGTTCAAGAATGTTTGCAAGGAAGTCTTTGTGTCGGAGATTTAAGGCTCAATTAACCTAGTGACTCAGAAGTTGGGATGAAGCAGAGAGACGCACTTTAATTATAGCACCGGGCCGAAACTGAAAACCTAAATGGCATTGATTTACCGATACTGTCAAGATAGGAATAGTCCAGGCAACTTTTCACACGGGCGCTTATCTGTTCAGCATCAGTCAGTATGAATCAAACAGGTTTTGCAATAGAATTGGGTTTAGTAAATTTGGACTGACTGTATATTTGGGCATCTTCCTTGGCCACTTCAGATTTCAAGCATTACACTAAAAAAGCTAAGACTACATGTTTTATGAAACCTTAAAAATATTAGCTGATCAGAATTTTTTTTTTTATGAAAACCTTACTGCACAAGTAAGGTTTTCATAATGAACCTTTTTGGAAAAATCTCGTGTGACCTCTGAGGAAGAAATACATTTTGCAGATTTATTGGAGATCCTTTTGTGACAGTGACCAGCCATCCTCACCAGTTAAGGCGGATAGCTCTGTCTATTTAACGCAGCAGTCCTATCTCCCTGTGTGCGTCTCTGCCACTTTAAGAAATGAAGCAATATCATTAATGGAGGCCTCAGAGGGCTGACATCTTGCTCCAATTCACCAGTCCCCGTCCATCACACCATTACGATGGGCTCGGCAGTATTAAAATCCAATCACTCCTCTGGCTAGTTTGATTAAGGAGGGCAAGCACACAAAGAGGAGCTCTGCCCCTCTGCCAGGGAGTCCCCAGGGGCTTGAGCTGCTCCAGACCACCCCCCCAGTCCTCCACCCGGGGTGGACACTGAAGAGACCTCAATCCATTCAACAAGGGGGTCACTGTCCATTGTTGCAATATTTCTAACAATGATCATAAGCTGGAACAGCAGGAACACACAATGACAACTGTCTGTGGTGCAGCTCAGTCACCTGAATCAAATCGAGTGTTCGTGCCTCAGCTAAGACACGGAATATTGATGTCTGTGGGGCTAATCATTGATCCACTTTCACCTATGTAACTTGGCCTCATTCAACATGTATGACTCTTTTCTAGAACATTTCCATCAGACAAGCTTTGTATGGATCAAAATCATATGTCAGCAACTGACTAGACATAATACGGCTCAAGGCAAGCATGGTATGTCAATATAGACCTATTAAGGCATTTAGTAAAATAGAAAAGAGTAAATAACTCTTGAACATAAAACAATTCACTCTTTGAATTACATTACAGAAAGTATAAATTAAAAAACACTAAACTGATGCTAGGTTAATATTAACTGTCTGAGAGATTAGAATATTGGTTTGAGATAGAGCTCTGCAAACTGAACCAACTGAACCACTTATCAAGGACAGATCTAGGAAAACAAAACATTTAACTTTGTTTGAAAATGGACAGATTTGATATACTTTAGATGCAGTAACTTCTTTTGGACGTCACTCTTTCTCTCTCTACGCTATGGTCGCTGTTTTTATTTTGTTCTCAATAGATCAATATTGAATTAAAGAAAAGGGGAAATTATAGATAGGCTACTTATTCTAATGTATGTTGAATGTCACAAAGTAGTAAAAATGGAGATTCGATTAGAACTGATACAAGTTGTAGTACAGTATTGCAGATCTCAGGGGCATAAACAGCTAAACGTAAAGTTGCCTCTCGAGGTCAGACTGGTCAGATTGTGGCTGGGATAAAAGGCCACATCCAGGTACCGAGCCCTTGAGAACAGACTAGGAGCAAATTAAAGCCAGAAGTCCAGGGTGAGCCTCCTCAGCCACCAGTGACATAAATTACTGGGATTTACAAGATTTTTAAAACACTTTTAACAATAGCGCTCTTTTAATGTGCGCTCTGTTTAATAATGCACTTTGGGCTTTAAGAGCATGATAAACAAACCAATAATTCAAGTTTTTATACTCCAAGGTGAAGCCCTTCAGGAGCCAGTTCTACAGCAGCGTTCAAAGGGCCCAGGCACATCAAATGGAGAGCTGTCGTAAGATGTTTTGGACAACATTTGAGATGTAAGCTGTAATCCTTCTGCTCTTCCAGAGATAAGTACACGGAGGTTCATCTTTCTCTGAACTGGGTTTGAGAAGCAGAGGTTATGGACCGAAGTCACCACAGTCTGTGGTCATAAACAATACAGAGGCTTTACTATGGGCCATTTACATTTACCTCTGTTTTAGGAGTCGGCCATGAGAAAAACGGTGTAATTAGGACATTAATGGTAAAAACACCAACTTCTTGCAGTACAACGTGAATTCAATGGAAAAATAAAGGAAAACATTAATTATTAGTTTTAACTTTTTGACAATAAAAGTTCATGGTTGAAACAAAGAAATATATAAAATGATGTATCTAGTATTGTGTATGTTTTTAGATGAAAAATCTGCAGTTTAATGGTTAAAAAAATCCCAAACACATCCAGTAATTTGATTCAGAGATCATATTTATTCTTTTGTTGTAAATTATCCAACAATGCACTGCTACCATAACAATCCAAGCCTGTATTATTATTACTTTTTAATAAAAAGCCAAAAATATACATTTGTATGTTGCCAATAATTATTTGAAACGTGAGATGTTTGATTCTTTTTAATCTAACCCTGTTACTGTTGCTACATATTTTTATATTTTAAGATATTTGTTATTATTACATTCAGAGACTTTTATTTTTGGCATATTGAAGTTGTCAATTACCTAAAGCTACCTTCTTATGTAAGTTAGCACAAAAGTCCTTTCATAATGAGTTTTTAACATGGTGTTTGCATTGTTGCGTGCATACAGAGGTTTTCCTGAGGCTCTGTGCCCTTTTTTGTGTGTGCGCGCTGTCAGTGAGGCGAGTGTGTTATCTGGGAAAGCTCACAGTAGCACTTGGCCTCAGTTTATGAGTGTGAAGCTGCCCAGAGTCTAAAATGTAAGAAATTGTTGGTAAAAAAAAAAAAAAAAGTCAGCAGCTACAAATGAAACAATGACATTCAACAATTATGAATCGTTCAGTAGTTAATTAGTATTCCCACATAAAGAAATATAACACCAAATGCCAGCGACTGAAGTAAGTTGTTCTAAATGTAAAACTGGCATTAAGATACAAGAGTGTGTTACAGTGAGTGCCTGAAAGTGTACACGTTCAGTACCAGCCGCCACAAATCACCGGGCCATCTCCCATAATCCTCCTCTGGCCAGTGCTCACAAAACAAATTGTCCTTCATCAAGTGCTCGAGGCAGGACAAGCATAAAGCACAGGCAGCATGCGTGTTTTACATTTGAACTTCAACTACTCATTTGGCAACGTGGCATATTTATTATGTTCATTTAGGTCCTCATGATTTATTATGCTCTTAAACAAAAATACTTGTATTCTGGTGAATTTGACTGCCAAATGATCAGGTCTCAAAACTAACACTATTTACGGCTTGGATGTGTTCATCCACTGGTCCTAGAGCTGATGCAGCAAAAGGGCAAAGGTCATGTTCAAAAACTGTATAAATATGGCTTTGTCCAGTAACTCTCTATTATCTTTGCTCAAAAACACCTTTTCAGAGCTAATTTTATACGATGCATTTAGAATAAATATATTTCATTTGAAAATAGGAAATCTATTGCGTTTGTAATCCAATGGAACTAATATAGTGTATTTTGTAACAGAAGAGTAACAATTAATCAACTAATCGACTATAAAAAAAAAAACATCATTGATCCTTAGGAGCGTTCAATCACCATATTAAATATATTTTAAAAGTCTTAATTTGTGATATAAATCATCATGTGATTTGTCTAACAGAAAAAAAATCGTTGCTGACAAGTAATATTTTTTGCAACAGCAGTACTTTTCAATATACTAATAAAACAAAATATTTGAAAAGGACACTTTTCAAGAATGTATGTACTCCCAGTTTCCATCAATGATCTAAATAGTATCGTTTGATTGTTCGGCCAGTTATTGTATTGTCTTTTTTTAAATTTCTTTTTTCAGTCTGTGGTCTGCTGTGGATCAGCTGTGTGTGCATGATCAGAGATAACGCTGTAACTTCAGCTGCATCTGGGAGATCTAAAGACATGTCGAAAAGGAAGTGCTCCTCTCAGATCTGTGCAGGACTTATCTTTACAGTTTCCTATTCCTCCAACAGACGGAGCCTGCGACGGTGTAAATTCCTGCGTCCCCTGAAGTGACTGTGAGCAGACAATGAGACGACACTTTGTGTACCGATGCGCACTATAACACAGATAACAGAGCACTTTTTACAAGGGACGTGGGACTCCAACACAAACACACATGTTAGCGGATTGGGTTTGAAAATACACAGCCCTTGAAGTTGGTCAATGAAGCATGCTTTATGTACGGTGCACAACAGCGACGCATCATTAACAGTGATTTATGACAGCCACTTCACTCATATTTTGAATTTAAATAAAGATAAAACTTCTTAAAACTGATGTCAAAGTTGAATGATGTTACATTTACCATAACAGGGATAAACACCTAAACGACCAAAGCTTCAAGTACAGAATCTATCCTTAGAATGACTTGAATATTTGTTAATTATGCTAGAATTGTATGAGTTTCAGGTAAATTATTAAACCATGATGTAGTGAACCGCAGTGAGTCACTCCTCCATCACTTTGTAAGCCAGGCTTTAATGCTTGGCTCTATATATGATGTTACAGCTTCATCAACATAGAATTAAATATAGAATTTATTGTTTTTCAAAAAATATCTTGAAAAACATGCTTTAGTACAGTGATTAGGTGCCTTTACACAGATCTGACTTCGCTCATCTCCATAGAAGTTTAAAGCAATACTGTGTAACATTTTAAGGAATTAACATATGTCATTGGAAAACAATGATTGCAAACCCTCCACCAAAAATCCGGCACAGTGCTGCTTTCAGCTTGATCTGATTTTCTTCAAACTGCACTTCCTTAGGTTTGGGGAGCGTAAACAAGCTTGTGACCCTTTGTGGCTTCATCTGACTGAGATGTGACAAAAGCTGAGTAATGTGCAGAGATACTGTATGACGCTGTTTTACCAATGAGCATAAATATATAAGATCAATACTATAAAGTAGTCCAGTAGAGGCAGGACCCAGTGCTGTAGCCGCCACAAAGGTGTATAACTCACTCTGGAGATGGCTTTTGTATTGAAGAGTTATTTATATGGGCAGAGCAGGGGGCATTCATCACACAGGCTAGTGGTTCCCCTTCAAAGTTCTCCTTTTTATGACGTGCATTATTTCTAGTGCGCACACATAAACAGAGTGGAGCTGCCGGCACTGAATCAGCCCACTATGTCACAGCGTGGCCCCCGGGTCAGCGGAGCTTTCTTGTGCCGCCAGTGCTTACATTAGCATGTGAAAGGCTAAAGCTGCTCCGAATACTCACTCTAAACATTTACGCGGACACAGCCTCTCGCAGAAGAGGACAGTCACAGCAAAGACATGGGGTTTGATCACCGAAGATTTATAGGATATGCGTAAAATTAAACAACTTTGAATTTAGAGTTAAGCGCAAGTAAAGTAATTCATTTTTTAGTCTAAAACATGCACTTTTCTTTCATACTAATCTTACACGGAGAAGGCAGAGTCTAGCCAGAAGCAAGGCATCTTCTGTGTTGGAAAACCGCACTGAAGCTAGTTAATTTCTATAATCTTTATTAGAAAGACTGGATTTCAAAATATTTGTCAAGTTTTGACCAAACAAGAATAAATGGCCTAAATGATGCAGCACATTTAACTCATATTTTAACTTGAAACAAACTTGCAACTGCTTGTAAGTAAAAATGTTTTACTGCAGGTTGCCTTCAAACAAAAAATAATTTCATTGAAACTAGGCAGAAACATCATGATGCAAGTCTTGTAATGTGGGTCCATCAAGAAAATATCAAAAAACAAAACTCTTGCCTGAAGAAAACAAAAATTAAGATAAATATTCAGCTTTGAAGTTTTTAATATTTTGTCATGTATCTAGAATTACAGTTTTTGCAGTGTGGTATATGTTCATATACGCATATTTATGATAAACAAGTTTTTAAATAAATCACAACCTCTGGAGGAAAATGATTTTTAAAAACAAAACCAGCTCTTTGTCAACAATAGAAAGAGTAATTTGGGAGGTTCTACTTCTACTGGTGGAACATGGACTTTTTTGTCCTGCAGTGAGCTTCTTGGCTGAGTCCAGGGCAGATTCATTAGCAAAGTGGAGCCCGTCCATAATGTGGCAGGAGGCAGGCACCAGGAGTCTGTGTTTACATTGCAAACGCCTGGAAATGAATTTCCCCACACTGCTCTCATTTATCTTATCAATCTGTACAAGTGTTGCCCTGATGAGAGAAGGGCAGAACAGAGAAAAAAGAATGGCTTTGGCATTGTTAAAAAGACGTATATCTCACATGAAGCTAACTTTTGACTCAAATCTTCTCAATTAGCGGAGTGGCTGTCGCTGGAGATCTGTGCACAAGATATAAATATTCAGAAGGTACATGTTGTATTCCCAGTATGATCATTGTGTTAACTTTTCCACACCGTGAGCCGAATCATCCGTCATTCACCCTAATTTAATCATCAGCCACTCTCATTCAATTATCCAATATAATATGCAAATGAAGGCAACAATGGCGGCCTCATGCTAATTATGTACATCAGAATAATTAAATTGGATAGAAGTGGCAGCGGGGGACCGGACTGTCATAAAGCGAGGGCAGATTCTTTAATTAAGGCTGCAAAAATTTTATTAGAATCTGTAATCTGCCCGTAAATTGTTGAATGGTGGTGGTCCACAGGGGGATATTAGTCTTATTGAACGCAGCTCCCTGAAGACTCACTGGAGGAAGCACAAGGGACAGGGCTTTCCATCAAGGGCAAAACCATTCACACAAGTAGGAATTTATTACAGCATTAAGCATGGGGAAACTATAGCATTGTAATGTTAGAGAGTTTAAAGAAAAAAATGCTAAAAAGTAGGAATTCTCTGAAGTAGCAAATTATTAACTTCACAGACAACAGGAAAAAGGCCAGTCTACATGAATTGTGATCAAATCTAAATTGTAATCCGGCTCCTAGAATATTCTGATTTTCACTTTTTTGCCATATTGCCCAGCCCCGGTTCTGTTACATGAATTTATTTTTAGAAGCTCAATTGTTTCTGGGTTGGATGAGTACCTGGGTGAAAGTCAGAAGTCTAACTTCACGCTTTTGATGCAGAGGACTGACTGTGAACCTCTGAACTCAAAATACGTTGATCGAGCTGATAGTTAAAGGTAAACCAAAATCAAACATGATTGGCATCTCCCTAAAATCAACTCTTGTGTGTTCTCTTCTTGCTTTTTTCCATCGAAATATTGTTTTTTCTTTAATATTAAACAGTATGGCATGAAACAAAAGTATATCTTAAGGGGACGTCACACTGTGTCACTTTAATTATCAAAATGTGTTGAATTAAAATCAGATTAATGCAATAAGTTAAGCCATAATGGCAGAAAAAAATGCAATAAGATGAGCAGACACAATATTAGTGTACCACATTATAGTATTATTCTAGTAAGCAGACACAGTTTGTGATGTGTGAGTGGCTGATGTGGAAGTAGCCGTGTCATGTAAATACGACAGAGCATGTCCAGCCCAGCCCACGCTAACCTCAGACAAACAACTGCCCTAATCCAGCCCTGGTGTTTCTGCATGCATGCAAGCACCACTGCCTCCTCACAACAGAGACGTCCAGTGCACAAAGCCATCCAGTCTGCCCCAGGACACACAAGGCCCACTTCTGTAACACTTCTGTAAGGGCCAGCAGACAGTGAGCAGAGGGCCCCGGACAAGGTGCTCGGGCACATCAAATATTTACACCACCGTGTTTTGTTGCTTTGTGTCAGAGATTGAAAAGCGACACACTCTCTTTTCCGCTCACAGTATCTTGTATGCAGAAGTAAAGCCACAAAGAATAACAAGTGTAGTGTAACTGCAGATTAACTGAGATCTAAGACGTGTGTTTGTTTACACTGTATTTACCACATTTGTTCGAATGGACATTTTCAAATCAAATGTTTCAGAGAGGGTTAACTGTCTACTTCTCATTTTCTATTTGAAAGTTTTAAAGTAAATAATTTGCATTTGAAAGTGAAGTGATTTATGTAGTGATTTTGATAACTTTACCATTCTTGGAACTTTGACTGCCACAGAGAACAACAGAGAAAGCTATTCACTTGACCTTGGACAAAGTTTGGTTCAGCTTACATCTTAACAACATTGAATTTGGTTTGTTTCTGTTTATAGCAGTTTAATGCCCCTGCCTGGATTACAGTAAAAATGTTTAATCCCAATGCATATGATCACCTTACATGATTGTACCTGGTTCTTTAAATTACGATATGTATTTGTATATGTATAAAATACATATGTATATGTTTGTATATATTAAAATAAAGACTTATGTTTGTAAAATGTCACACAGAACTTAAAAATAAAACATAGAATGACTATTTATTGCTTACAGTAAAATGTGAATGTGAGTTTTAACAAAAAATATTTTAATCTGTTTCTACTACTTTAGATAAATATTATAATTTACAAAGAACAAAATGCAAAATGGTAATCTATATATGTTACAGTCCAAAACTAATTCCCTTGAAAAAAATGTATTTTCCTATACATCACTTAAAACCAGTCTCGTTATAGTCTTTGATTTTTCACAAACCAGCGAGACTGTTGGCATGTTATTAGTTTAACTTTACACTATGAATAATTAAGAGGTTCAGAATGCATTAAGTTAGTAATTTATGTGAACTGCTGTTTTTTTAAATGTCCTGTTGTTTATGTGGCACATTTAAGCAACTACACTTTCTTAGATGTTCTGCCATTCCCAATCAGATTGCGTAGTGTTAATTATCAGAAAGCACCATTCTTCACAGCTCCTGCATAATATTTACACACAGAAGTCTTTAGGTTATTTATGATGTCTGCGCCTTGTGTGTTCTTTGGCCATTGAACAGCGGGCTGCGACAGTGATAAGAACGTGATCATCAGGCCTAATCCATCACTTCCTGTGTGGACAGAGCACAACACCTCGGTTTGGCCCTGACTCCTCCGACAGTATTTGTTAAACATGTCAGGGTGACAGAACAGCAGCAGGTCGGGAGCAGGGCAGATTAAAGTCGCCGCAGTTTGAGTGAGGAGGAGGAACATGTAAACTGACACACGCCTGTCTGCTAACCCTTCCTCTTCCAATACATCTGCTGGATATGCCGACAGCCCTGTTTACATTGTACGCCTGCTTTGTTGTCAATAATAGGCATTGTACAGCTTTTAAAGAGGCCACAGACAGTGTCAGGGTGTGATTGATGAGCATAGACACATTTCAGCATGATCTATAAGATGAATGCAGAGTTTTAACCTTGTGCTTGTTCAAATGAGGTGTCAGTCCAAATCACAGTGCACAAAACAACTGCTGGAGCAATTCTCATATTTTAGAATGTTTTTAAACAATGGAAAAATATTATCCATGTAGCAGACATTGTGGTCAAGAGGTCTGCAGCACAAGTTCATTGTTTCTGGACAGGTGCAGCAGAAAACACAACAGGCTTGTCTTTTGTTGGTGCAAAAGGTTTGAGGCATATATGACTTAGCTACGCAAACAAGGCAGACAATAGGAACTTTCAGGTCTTTTTGAAGCCTTTCTATGATGTGGCTTTAGTGTTGAATCCTGATCAATGATTTATTTTATTTATTTAACAAGCACGGCAACTATATTACATTTACCAACTATGCTATATTTTACAGTTTCTAATATTTTAGTTTTTATATCAGACAAAGTAAAGACTAAAACCAGTAAGAAAAATTACTAGTTGAAACAAGAAAACTAGACAAAGAAAAAATATCTTTCACAACAGTGAGTGAGTGAATGAGAAATAAAGTATTCTTTTATTGTTTTACTTATTTTAGACAAAACATATATATCTATTTGAGTCTTTGATATGTCATGTATGCAGTGCTGTATACTCTGTTGTTTATTTGTAGTATTTAGATCAGCTGCTCTCCTAAATTGTCATGTTTGATACTTTTTTGACACGGCACAGAAGCGAGAATTGGTCATGGATGAATAATTGTAATACAGATGGGACAACAACAAAAAAGCAGTTTTATGTCTTGTTTTAACTCTTAATGCTATTGATTGTGACACATTAGAGGTGAAGTTGTTTTTTCTGCTCTTTGATTCATTTGCTCTCTCACTACAAAGGTGTTCATTCACAAATGTCATATCTGCTCCTAAAATGTTTGACATTTAGTTTATTTCACTTTATCCACAGAGTTAAAAGTTAGAAAACTAAGACATACCACAAAAACATGTAACTAATATGGATTTCTGTAACGAGCGTTAACGTCACAAGTGTTCTTTTGTCGACAGGACCTTTATGAATCACCTGATTTAGAGGATTTGCTTAGATGTGTTTACGAAATCTTTTCTGTGGCAAGTATTAGTCACAATAGATTCATACAATTTGGACACAACTTCAAACATAAAGTTGATTCACGGGCCCAAACCCTCAGTGTTACAATTAGTAAAACTCAGTGGTGATTTACAATGGGAGTCTGGGAGGAAGTCATTCATGACCTCTTCAGTTATAAACAAGGATATATGACTTACTTCCCTTCAACAGTTGGTTGTATTTGTTTTAGAGAAATCACTGGGCTTCGATGTGACTCTGTAAACTGTGTATTCTTAAGTTTAAAGAAATCTTTACACAAATACACAATAAATCCTAACGAACAAAAAACGTCTTTCTGATATGTTTTGATGGACTAGGTCA
The DNA here is from genome assembly GCA_038363315.1 of Mugilogobius chulae. NCBI lineage: Eukaryota > Metazoa > Chordata > Actinopteri > Gobiiformes > Gobiidae > Mugilogobius > Mugilogobius chulae. The sequence continues at coordinate 43,916,923 of CM076403.1, read as the reverse complement.
ATATTTTAAATCCTATACAAGTTCAAATGTTAATGTTATTATTTTTACTATTTATTTATTTATGTATGTATGTATTTTATTATTTATTTATATATTTACATATCAATTTACAACAAGTTTGCAGTTTATAGGTGAATACCAACTATATAATTCAATAAAAATATAAAGCTAAAACCATACTTTGGGGACATTCTGAAAAAAGGAAAAATAGGTTTAATGCCATATTGTGAACAACAAAGACATCTAAATGTCAAAAACTTGCTTTTATTCAAGTCTATTTTTTGTCAAAAAAAAAAAATTACACATTGCCTCTTTAATTAATTCATTAAGTATGAACAAAAATACAATAATAGTGCAATTTTTGTATTTCTGGTTGAGAGGGGTCTTGGTCCGTTCTGACCCACAGCCCTTATCCCATTTCCTCTACTGTTTGGCTGCAGAAACCCAGTCAAGCAGTGCTGTCAGATGTGTTGCACTGATAAACTAAAGGTTATCTTCTGCAAAGGCCAAAGCCTGCTTTCACTTATACTAACTTAGCTGGCTGTATCTGCTTACCCAAAGACCTCGCTCGTGTTCATAAAGCAGCCAAACACACGCTTAAGGGCTCTTTTAGACTGTTGTCACTCTTCAGACATTCAACAGTGGTTTGCATATTTTTAGGATTGATTTATTTTCTAGTCTCTTCTGAGTGTTGTTGAATTTGGTGTGCAAATCAGTGGCAGTTTGTCAGGCTGCCATGTAAAAGATCTTTTAAAGCACATGTATAACAGTCAGTTCCCTCCTGAATAGTCATCCTTGTTCTCAGATGAAAGGTGACTTACTTGAAAGCCAAGCGTTTGATTCAACACAATTATATCTAATAAAGCAATCACATAATTATGCTGTAGCTTCCCACTTGACCCTAATATGCATTAACATCACTCAAAGAGGCCACCCTAACACACTCCAAACTGTCTTTCCTGGTATTTTTAATGCGTCTGCAAACATTTCCACTGCACATCTGAGCGCTAAACAAGAAAGCCGCACTTCCTGCCATAAATACCACTTGTGGGTATCCCTTACAGTGGCATGCTTAGCACAGGATGAAGACCTGTATGCCAATCCGCTGCACTGTAAAGACTGATTGTGCGTGGGTCTATGCGGTCACACACTTAATGCGGAGTTCGGACACCTGAGCATAAAGCACTGCTCTTGTGCATCGGCCAGGACCAGAGCGTGACGAGGATATTCTTAAAATCAGAGGGGTAAGTAAGAAGAACGGGTGCATTTGCACATGATCCTACAAAAATCAATGAGGACACTGCGAGGTCAGGAGGGTCAAACGGCACTAAAGAGACACCATTAGGGCTCTGGAGGACACAGGTTAGCTCCTAATGTACTGGTGTAGGACAGGGAGGATGAAAAGTGTGTTTGACTGCACTAAAGTAGCCCGTCAAAGGTATGACAACTTCAGTGCTTCACTGCCTCTGCTTTTTCTAATTACAGTTACATCTAACTAATCTGTCTGTAATCTGTCTGTATTTAGAATCCTTGTAACTTAGACAATTGTCCTAATACTCGTTCTGCGTATGAAGTGTGTGAGTTTGAGAGTACGGCTTTGATTCTAGTTGATTCCCACTAACTTGTAATACATAAAAATAATTGTTGAAAAAAAAAAATGCAGTGTGACTGTGTTGATCTGGTCTGAAGTGGTGTCTGGTTTTTTAAGCAGATGAGAAGAGGGATATTGGGACCCTTTCTATTGGGAGAAAAAAAAAAGTGTCCACAATGGCCGAGTTGAAACTCAATCCACTGAGCTCTAAATCCACCATGACAATGCATTATTGTGATTCCACAAATTTGTCTAGCAGTGACAGGTCGGAGCGCTCCCTCACCACCCACTGCAGTACAAATCACTGGTAATTGGCCTATTACTCTGTCGCCATGTGTTTTCTTGAGCCGGAGAGGCCGGGGAGGGCCCAGCTCACCTTGAGTGGCTCAGGTATGTCTCCCCTGGAGGGACTGCAGTCCACTGCTCTAAAGCAGACTCCTGTGGAGAGAGCTGTCTGTCACAGACCTCCCACTGTGTCAACACTGCACCAGTAATCTTCAGAGGCCGAGCGGCCAGCGATCACTGCTGCTAAGAGCATTTGAGCAGAGCCCCCTCTTTAACACAATCCCACTCCTCTTTCACCTCTTTGTAGAGCTGTCACTCCAACGGACTTTACATATACTAATAATTATTATTTCCAAATGCTTAGCGCTCATGCTGCCGCTGTGTCACATGTCACCATGGGCTTAAGCTTGTTGTTATGACATTTTTACACCAAATGACTTCACTAAACCATCTTTTGTATTTGTCACTTTTTAACTAGAACCTAGTTACCAGCATGTTCTCACTGAGAACAGGTACACACTCTATGATTGTCGTCTGAGTTTATAGAAAACATGGTTTATTTTGTTTTTGTTGCCAAATGTTTTATACATTAAACACGCAGAGTTTTGATAAGCAGTTTTAACTCCATGTAAAATAATCACAGAAAAAAGGATGGATTGTAAAATAGACTCATCAAAATGCTGGTACTCGACATGTGAAAGGTGCCATAAATTTGGATTGCAAAACATAGTGTAAAAACTATAACTTTAGAAAATCTGTCAACCATAATGACCCAGTGTCAAGATCTCTGCAGAAGTTTACCTCAGACTGAATGGCTCCAAAGTGATGGCGCTGTGAAAAGCACAAATAGGACCTTCTGGGGTCAATATGAGGTAAAGAAAATCATGCTGCTGCAACATATTATTTAGAAATACTAATAATCAGGTAATACTGCAGTATAATATCTACTGTTGTAAACTTCAAAACAGACTAATTTCCGTGCAATCACCCTCAAGTTATTGTTATTACAGAAAGTAACCTTGAGAAATGACAAATGGAGCTTTTTCATAAATGAGACACTCGATACTGTACATCATATAAATTAAAATATAGTGTTGTGAGCACAGAGCAACATAACAGGCTGATGTAAACATTACCCAGTCACTGTATCTGTCTGCTCTCTGGCTCATTCCAAAAAGTCCTGCGTGGAGCGGGCAGGGGGCCAGTGCTGCACTCCAGAGTACAGAGGCTCCTAATGCTCCTATGACAAGTGATCAGTGCGGCCAGAGCCAGGGAACCCTGCACAGCCCACGGTTCATCTGTCACCAGCCCAGAGCAGATCCACTGAAAGACACAATGCGTGTGGAAGGAATAATAAGGGGTTTGATACTCTGCCACCACCACACTCTGGGAAAATGCCACTCAGTATTGTAGCATATTGACTGTACATGCTAACAAAATATTCAAAGAGCAATTAGTCAATCAATCAAATGTACATCACAGATTAGATACAAGTTATGATACAATGTAAAATATAATTACTCACAAAATCAAAAGTTTTCAATTACTGAAGAGTTTTGCTATCAAATATTAAAATAACGAGAAAATGGCTTTCTGAGACTTTGGAGATGTGTTGCTGTATACATTTCATCATTAATGTTATTCCAGTGACTATTAAAAATAATAATAAAAAAAATCTGGTGTCTTAAATGTCATCAGTTTACAGTAAACATTGAAGTTTACAGTAAACCTCTGGCAACAGAACTGCCTATATATAGACTATATAAAATTAGCACAGGAATCCAAATTTTACAATAGGATTTAAAAAGTAAAAACCAAATAGTAATTTTAAAATATCATTTAGGTAAAAACAAAATATGTACAACAAGATTATACTGCCATATATTTTCATTGGCGTTTTATCTTGAGAGATCATTAGTTTGAAGCAGAACACAACAGCACTGTAGCATGAATAATAGCACACATCTCTTTATTATTCATCAGCTCGGGCTAAAGTTGGTCACTGGAAGTCGCAATGACAGATGCTCTCTGGGCTCATGCCAAACGCGAGCAAGTGAGAAGTGTCGGAAGTGTCGGCCGCTTGTGTAAAGGAGCCGCAGCGGGTCGTGTGGGCTCTGTTCAGATAACTGCTGCTAAAGACTGGCCTCATCGGGAAAGACCTGCTCATAGAAACTACTGCAAAACATGTGGGGGGCAGAGTTAGTGCATCAGTTATTTATCTGCATTTCAAAAGGGGTGCTAAAAAAATATATGAAAAAAGTATGACAACAAGGTCAACAAAGTTTCAATTTTCCATAATTTAAAGATACAATTTTAATGTAACATTGTATTCAAATAAGTGTTGAGAGAAAAGTATTGAAAAATGTAATTAGTTACACTACTTAGTTACTCCCTAAAGAAAGTAATTTAGTTACATTACTTTGGGATTACTTTGTGTGTATTATTGCAAACATCTATCTTTCAAAAATTTGATTTGAAATTTATTAATGGCATTTAACAAAGGCAAACAAAAATGAGTTCCTTAAAAGGCTAAAATTAAGAACCATCAGCATTAAAATGATTCTGGGCCCTATACCAGCTACTGATCTGAGCCATTTTATCTCACTTTTGTAAATATTTTTTTTGCTTAAAAGTAAGAGTATTTTGTTAGAAACTGTAATTTAATTACAAATATTAATTTTTTTTAATTAAAAACTATGTTTACGCAGCTATAATCATTTTAGTTTTTTATGGCAATATGTAAAGGTGCACTGAGACTTTTTTCACATTATGTTTTTAGACCCATTCAGAATGTCCTAAAGTATGGCTTTAACTTTGTAGAGTGAGACAGGCTTTGATTTACTTTTATATGACTACCGATAGAGTGATGTGACTTTATCTTATTGTTATTTTAATGTATAGTTTTTTGAGATTCTGTATGATGCTCATTTTATATTCTGTTTTAGGCCTACTATGTACAGCACTTTGGTAAAAGCCATGGCTTGATTTATAATTGTAGTGAATTGTGTAGTTAACTTTTTACTTCCAGAAAGTTACACAGTGCACCTTTAAACTAAAAATCATGTAACTTAATAAAGGTCTGAGGTGATTCATTTAAAATCAAAATCAGTCAAATGTATTAATGTAAAATTATCAATACATATATATTTACAATCATAACAATGTTTTACTCAGAATTATAGACAGGGCTGACTGATGTCACTGCACTAGTCACCGGCACGAGCTCAAATACTTTAAGTCTCTCGATTGGGTCATGTTAATATGAACCATGTGTGTAGTGGGTTTGACAACTCCACAGTGTTTAGTCTGCGCTGTTTCGTTTATATAAAAATGTGACAAATTCAACATCAGCTCAGTCTGTGGATGAAGAGATAAGTCTTAGAACAACACATTATTGGCATTTACAAAGGATTAAGTTATATTGCAAAACACAAGATTCACTTTTTCTCAATCTGTTTGCTTAACAGCGATGCAAAGAGCATTGATTTAAGCTTTCATGTTGTTAAACGGAGATGTTCTGGCTCTGTGTGACAGCAAAACACTTTTATCCTTTTTTCACACAATGGTATTTGATATATGTCGAGTTGTGCCTTGTCGTATTAAGTATGTATGCTTGTGTGAGATGTAGTTAAGCTTTGAATGAATTATTCATGACGAGTACACACCTTTTAATTAACAAATTGGTTGGTGATTTCTAGAAAAAAACTTTATGCAAAAATTTTAAATAAGCGTAATAGCAACATAAACTTTCCTACACATCTATACTTCCATATCTATATTACTAACTTATCTATTAATCATTATTACACATAAATTTCACTGCTGCATACTGCTGAACTGCTATTATATTACTGCTTCTATTCACTTTAATTCAAACTGCAGATTTATAACAGAGGAATTCAAAGATCTACCTATGACATCATAGATGATGAAATGAAGGACAGTATTTTCAGTAGAAGAAAGAATAGTATAGACAGACAGAACTCCAGCTGTGTGTATGATGATTTTTATAAAGAATAAAAAAGTATGCACCTAAAAAATGTATCCTTCAAATGTATCCTTAAACTATCAATTTTTTTTAATCTGCAAAAACAAATGTATACTCAAGAAATTTGAGTCCAATTTAACTCTAAAACAGACAGGAAGTAGGCAGCAGACGCAAGGAGCCTGTTTGTGTCACTTGTTAAATTCTTCCATGTTTCGGACAATCTAATCAGTGTGACCCTCTGACCTGTGAGCACTGATAACAGCCCGAGACAATAGGAAGTTCCCCTGGATAGATATTTTGGCCAGAGGTGCTGAGTTACATGTGCCCACGCTTGTTTTGGCACATTTTAGAAAATTACAATGGCCATTCAATTTAGCGTTTCCAAAGCCCTGAGTCAGATTCTCACACATTTGTTATTTTGACAAAACTGTGATATTCCCAAAGCTATAGGGATGTCAGCATATTAGGTCAACTGATAATAGTGTTAATATTATATTTATTCAAGTTACGATAAAAACTAAAGCATAATAATTGTGACCATTTGAGAAGCAAAAATCAAGTTTTTCTGTGAAATCAATAAAAATAGTCATAAAATTGAAGACATTACAGTAAGCTCTATTTTGTCATGTTTTCTTAAATAAAAGGAAAAGAGAGGCAACATGTTGTGGGAATGAAGGACAACTAAATATTTCATTGTTATTTTGTCATTGTTTAAATAATTGTGAAACTATGCAGTATGTGATACTGTGTGATCCCTTTTCAAGGCTTTTGGAGATTTAATAATGATTTGTTAATGTAAGCATAAAAAAGTGGCTATTGTTATGAATGCAATATCCACGCTATAAATGTAAATGTTTTACTATCCATATAACGCATCATTCTCGCACAGCCAATCTATCAATTTTTTAAAAGATCTGCACAAAAATCAAAACGATCATTGAAATTATTTGAGAGCCAACTTGTCGCCATCTTTACACTATATCTTCAGCTGTACCACAAACTAAATTTTCATTTTCAGACAGAGTTAATTGAATCAGAGCCCATTGAATTTGTGAGTATATTTTTAAGCATGCCCTGTTTATGATTGTCATAAACATCGGAGCATCCATGATAACTCCCATCTGTTGCTCATTCCCGGGGCTATCCTCACTGGAATAACAGTAGGCATTCTAAACCACATAACGTATGAGCTTAGAGTAGCTCGGCACGGTCTTGTGGTCGCCTCCAGATCTTTCAGATTTAAGGATGGTTGAAGTATGGCTGCCTCCGCCTTCAGGCAGGTAAACAATGTAATAGGAAACTGTCACAACTGATTTGAGGGATGCATGGCCAATAGCAGCAGACGATATGACATTTCTGCTTAGATCATAGTCGTCTGATGGCAATCTGTTAAATTGGAAAGTGTGTAGGCGAAGCAGAGCATGAGGCAAGGAAGCAACAGAGAGGAGAGAGAGAAAAGAAAAGAAGAGAAGAGAAGAGAGAGGGGGAGAGAGTAGGAGACAGGGAGAGAGGAAAAGAGAGAAGACTCCAAAAGAAGAGAAGAAGGGAGAAAGTAGAAGAAAAGGTTGGAAAAAGGGGAGACCCTAACAGAAGAGAGGAAAGAGTAGCAGAGAAGAAGAGAGGAAACCCCAAGAGAAGAGAGGAGAAGAAAGTAGGAAAAGAGTGGAATTCTTATCAGATGGGAGGAGGAGAGAGAAGAAGGAGAAAAAGATGGAAAACACCAAGAGAAGAGAGGAGATATAAGAGAGAGTAGAAGAGTTTTAATCGAAGAGAGGAGGAGAGAGGAGGAAAGACAGGGTGAGAAAAATGAGACAACGAGAAGACACCCAAGGAAGAGAAGAGAAGAAAGGAAATAAACAACCAACAAAGAGGAGAAGAGAGGGGACTCAAACAAAAGAGAGCAGGAGATCTGAACACAGGAGAGGAGGTGACAAGACCAGAGGTGCTCACTGATAATACTGAACCCTTTTAGCCAGTGGTCAGGGTAAGAGGACACTCCCAACAAACTGTGCTTTCTGGGCACTGGACCAAATGCTAGTAAAAGACCCATTTGTGTAACAGTGCCAGCGCTGATTTCTACAGACAGCCTGCTTCACTGCGGACACTATGGCAACCAATGTGTAAAGGCCACTGCAAACAGGAAATAAAGGTGATAGTTGTGGCGCATGTATCAGTATTTAGTCAGGCGGTTTTACCTGTATGCAATATATCTTGAATAAAAGTAGAATGAGCAGTAGTATTTCAAGATCTAATTTAAAAAACGAAAAAGAAGGATCTCATTGAGAACTCAGTAGCAGAAAATGATCCTTGGAAAGATGTTGCACAGGTGTCACTGTCATTGAAGTTCAGCTCTGATATTATGAATACTTGTGAGTCTGATCTATTGATACGTTTGTTCAGAGCTCATCCCTGTGTGAATCAGAAGAAGAAGATTAGCCACTTGGAGCGGATGGGATCAGGGAGGCCCCAGGTGGGCCCCTCTGTTAAATGGCAGATTAAAGAGTGCACAACTAATTTCTTTAGCTTAATCTTATTAAGGCAAAACAGCTGTCAACTGTCAGCATATGAATACAAATGGCCTGTGTGGAGCTCTCTTTAGCATGTTATATACTGACACAAACACATCTTTATAATTTCTTTGGCTATGTTCAAAATGAACTTCACAAAAAAATTGTGTGTTGAGTGGACAGCACCTGCCCCAACAGTTGAAATACTGGATTGAAGCTGGGCATGTGTTAGAGACCCAGTTTAAAGCCCCATCACCTCTCAATCCTACACTGGTAATCCTGATGCACCCACCCTCACCACAGCATGTCTTGAACTATTTGTTGTTCTCAGCAGACACATATGAATTGTCAGAGTAACAGGCACCAGCTTGAGAGAGTTTGGCCCTGGAGGTGCTGAGGACACTGTCGGAGCACCGCCAACACAGTGGAGTGCTGGGCTATCGCAGCCGTTTGATTGCTCCTCCTCTGTGTAATTGTGTGTGATTAACCCTGGCATGAGAGCAGGTCTGAGAGAGTCCCACTCTGCTCACCGCTGACAGTCTTTGTCAGTGGGTTTGAGGGCCAATTTGGCGGCTGACATGCCTGCCCGGGTCTCCTGTTACCACAGAACTATGCTGCTGCTTGACCCCACCGTGCCACATGATTCCAGATCGGTGAATTCCTTTCAGCCTTTTGTTTGTCTTTTTCACATTTCACATCAGCTTCCATTCTTTTCTAAATTCACCTCCAGTCCACGTCAGACTTTCTTCACTGGGCTGCAGCCTGTGTCTGCCTGCTTCACAAACAATGGGCATATTGTTAATCTGTCCATAGGAAAGCCTTATCTGGTTGTAGACATGGTATTAAATTTCGACGTGGCCCATGTGGCCAGCCTATAGGAGGGGGCTCTGTGGTGGGACAGAGAGGGAGAAAGATGTGGATAATAAGCTGTGTAATCTCCTCACCTACTATAAACAGCTTAACCTTGTCAGTGGAGGCTGGCCGTCGGCTCCCTGGCACAGGGTGACATAGGGTTAACGTACTGTATGTGTGGCCTGGGCAACATGTATACAAGAGTTAGGATTCAGGACACAACAAAACTGCAAGTATGAGAGGTTCCAAAGATCCGTTAAATAGGATGGGTTGACCCCGTATATTGATTGGAATTGTAGGTACACATTTTTAGGCATTTGCATCACATCACAGGAAATAAGTTCAAATAAACATTGTGTTTAGTTGCTTCTACAACAGATCAATTTAAATATGTGATTATTTAGCTGTTGTCACTACTGTTGAGGGACTTAAATCTAAATTCAAGAACAGATGGTTAGTCTTTGTGAGGGGTTCAGGATTAACAGTCTAATGGTTCTGAGCAAGGCAAAATCAGGTAAAATTGTGATTTCTATATTAATATCTATAGTGTTAATAATAGGTATTTGGTAGTTGTATGGGTATAACTATGACAAACAACTGGGCAACCCTTTTGGAAAGAAGCTTTCGGTCACAAATATAATACTAATGTATACAGTACACACTAGCAAAAATGGAAAATAATTCAATATGTATTTTAATTAATAAAATGCAATGACCTTAAAAGTATCACAAATGATTTCACTGTGATTGTGAGCTAATTGAAACAGATACTGGTATCAACAATGTTCAGGTCATACAAAACAGTTATCACAGGAGCACATTTTCACACATATCCTCTGAAGGATGTGATGAGTCCTAGTCTTGTCTGCTGACAACAAGCTGGTCCTGAGCCCAGATTACACTCAACAACGTCAAGGGCACTGCTCTTCAGCAGCCCCTGCTGGTCAGTATAAGGACACACACACGGGTACATGTGTCCCAAAAAGCACTCATAGTCCAGACACTTCAGACACAACAGGCTGTGCTCTGTGTCTGGTCAGAACACACGGTGTGTGACTGTGGAGCAGAGCGTCTGCAGACTGGAGCTCCAGGATTACGGTAAAGAGTGCACTTGAACTGTGTAAACGCAGCCTCAGTATGTTCTGTGTTCACATGAGGGATCTCTGTGGCATATGACTCAAGAAACAACACTGCAAAAACATTGCAATATTGAACATCCTTTAATTCACAGAAAAGTGAGGCTATTGATTTAAGCTTTTGGACAATCTTACACAAAGGCAGGACTGTTTATCGTAAGATGTTATCTCAATACTGGATAAAACATACTTCATCCATCATCAGTCAAACCAGTCAACCTTTCGAGTGAGTAAGATAAGTTATTTCATTCACACTAAAAGACATGGTTTATATCTATATAAAGTACATAGAGATGGGAACGCTTGCAACAGTTAGCTTATTCAGTTTGACTTTAAAGAAAGCTCCATGTTTCTGAGGTCAAACATGCCAACTAAAACAAAAGGCCCATGCCTACATACAGCTGCAGTCATCAGTGAGCGAGTGTAACGGACCTGAAGCTGATAATCTGCTGTGTGCTCTTTATTTATTAGGCTGTGCGGGGTCAATGCGCTGAGACAGTCCATGCATATTACATGCATATTCTACGGCTGCTTCAGTGGCCTGTTATTTATGTGTAGAGGAGAAGCCCTTCTTCCTCTGGCTGAAGTCATCAGTCTGTGAGCACACACTCAGAGGTGTGCTCTGTTTGCATTATGTCCATTAAGGCTGATGGCACTCTCATTTGTAAAAAGCTTTTTCAAGAAACTGTGGGGAACTAAAAACACATTTAAGCCGCTATAATGTTAGATTTACTCAGAGATCAGGCTCAAATACCAGAGCAAACAAAGGCAGACAAAGGGCAGCTGGCTGGCTCAGATAAAAAATGAGTTTTGTTATACGCATCAATAGTTTGCTGTATTCAGTTCACAGTAAATTGTTGTATACCAACAAAGCTTCTGGAGCTTGATGAGAAAATTAGATGAAATATAAGAATGGGACGTTGTGTTTATGCCTCATAGGCATTACCCATGGGAAGGGTAGTGTGGGTCAGCAAAATTTGTTAATGACTTAAGCTGTCTTGATCAATAGATTGCAGAGGTAAAATTGCTGAAGTTGCTGTCTGGACCAGTTTGAAGTAAAGACACTTGACTGACAGTGGACCATTAGATCAAACATGTCACAGTATATCTGACCTTAGTGATGAGGCGAGGTCAGTGTACAGCCACTTCCAAAATGAAAGTATGTATGTAGTTATAATACTGAAAATGATTTCAAAGAATAAATACTCTGCTGCTGTATTTTTTTATTGCACTACTAGGAATGAATTGACTATGTGAATGATTTATTCTATTTCTGAATACATAAAAACGTGTAGCTAAATAAAAGTTAAAATATGGTTGTTAAACTCTTCTAGATAGAAGGTATAAAATAAATTAAAAAATATATATATATTTTTTTCATTTACTTTTTTGAGGTTTTAAGAATCTGGTAGTGTGAATAACAATAATCAGAAATATTTATTGTTGCAACGCTCCACATTTTATAATTGTTTACTAAAAAGCTGTAAAATGTATTATGAATGGGATTCCTCATTGACAATCTTGTCTGGCTCATAGTTTTCAACACCAGCGATAACACAAGAGCTGAGCCCTCACACACAGGACACAGGGGTGACGGGGAAGCCCCTTCACATAGCACCCACTGCCCACTTAACTCTTATCTAACATGCTCACAGACACACACAGCTTGCACAGACAAATATTTCTGTTATTTATTTATACATTTATTTATGTTTTTGTTTGTTTTTGTAACATCTTCCATTTGTAACAGCTTCCATTCCTAAGAAAGAATAGTCTAACACAAAAAGTATCAGTCTATTTTACTACATTATTAAATCTTGTGTGTTAATGACATTAAAGGATGTAGGATTTTCTGAGGAAAGACAAGTCCAACAACAGTTTGTTGTTTCTCAAATGATGCACTTTTTTCCATAGATTCGGTTGGCATCAAAGCCACGCCCACTAACAGACCTTCAAGAGTAAAACTTATATTGCGAGTGAATCAAAACAACAGCTTTATCACTCACTGCTCAACAACTACGACAGCAAATGTGGACTTAAGGAAATATATTGTGTCAACTATAGATACAAGGTATGGAAAAGAATAAAGTGATCCAACAGCCAAAGTTTGTAAATATATCAAAACAATGCCAACGGTTGCTGCAGGCTAAATACGTGATGCAATATGTTTACTTTTCTGCGATAACGCCACTTCAACAACATCCATTAAGACATGGTGCTGACTCAACTTTAAACAGGTGTGCTCAAAATACATTTAAATCACCAGGAAGTGCCTTAAAAAAGCTAAAAAGTTGTAGTTCCCAAAGAATTCTTATGGATCTTTAACTGAGTCGTTTGATTGACAGGCTAACAGGCCAATAGGTAATGAGGCAGCCTTGTTTTCTATTAGCTGGCCTCACCATGTTCAGTTTAAGTATTTTTGTTTCTTTTTTAGTCTACCATAAGAACAAGGCTTCAACAGATTTACTATTTACTTTGACCACCACAAAAAAGATAAATCCTCCATGCAACTGAAAAAAAAAAGAGTAGGAAATGTTTGCTCTGGTTACACATGATATGTTTTTAGACACACATCTCACGTCCAAAACAGACAATTAAAGTCTACTTTCAATAAAAGACTGTCTCATTTACATACTGAACAGTGCGACAGCCACCACACCCATATCAAAAGCTTTTCTTTTTTCTACTCAAACCAACTTCATATTCCACACTCGTGTAGATTATGATATTGATCGTGCCTCCCTGTAAAAGCATTATAAATATAAAGAGCATTTCTCCATTAACAGAGAGTAGGAAGCTGGCTAATACTAATGAGGCTCAGAGTGCCCATTCCAGTCCATTAAGGGCTCTTAGCGCAGGGAAATGATTGTGTTTTCTCAGTAGAAAAACTAACACGACCACATAGACCCACATCTTCCACACAGGGAGGTTAATGACAAATGGTTCTAATGGACATTATATATGTTTGAGGGAAGACTGGAAAAAGGGAAAATGTATTTGTTGCTGTAAACTCCAAAGACACAATTTATTTGCGGGTTTAATTTGATTTCCAATACCAAACACAGAACAAAGGAAGTTTGAGAAAGTTTGAGAAAGTTGTGCTGATGTTAAGGTCATGAATTTCTAATGAGATTTGCTTTTTGATGTGTAATATCCCCTGCATTGACAATTTATGAGAGAGCGAGACAAAGATAGATGGCTATATTAAGAGAAAGAGCTTTTGCAGAAGTCAGCACAGATACAAATCAACTGCGGGGAAAAGAAGAAGTGAAAAAACAGCAGAGACTACCAAGCTTATGCTCAGGCAAGTGTGTTTGGAAGACAAAAGAAAGGTGCTTTACATGATGTTTATCATCTTAAAAAACATAAACAACACTATTTCATTCAAAACTTTTTTACATCAGCCTACATGTTTTCCTCACTTACCACATGCATCCTTATGTTCCTAATTATTCATCACAATGACATACAAGCGAGATCAGCCACTTTAAATGATTATATTCTAAACAATTTAGTTTCAGGGATTTTTAGGTTTTGATAAAGTTTGATGCCAACATCTCAAGATTTACTATGGCAAAAACATAATTAAAATGTAAAAAAAAAAAAAAAAAAATTAAGTTTTTTTTTTTTTTTTTAGTTTTATTACATCAAAACTACTTTGGTTGAAATCATTCTTTTGAGAAGCAGAATAACGAGAATGTAACTTAACAATAAATCTACATATGCGACTATCCTCATTTCACATTTAAGGTCATTTGAATAACTGAGGCAAGACATATGTATGCTGATCTTTTTGTGTGATTTTTGTGCATTGCCTTTGGGAATTTAATTAAATGTTTTTAAATGCTTTTGAAGGCCTTCATTTTGACATCAGTCTATTTAGTGACCTAATCCTTTTAAATGTTTTATGTGAAAATGTATGTGTTTCTCTGATAATTCAACATGTATGAAGCAAAAAATACAATCTGTAAAAAGTGTGTTCATTTTGCACTCATCTATGAACAGTTTGCTTTTCGCTGATTATGTGAAAGGGCATCCTGTGTATAAATCTGCAAGTTGTGATGCAGACCGATCTAAATTTGACTATCCTGGCTTGGAACTTATTCTGATTGATAACCTGAGTTTAGACGCCTTGATTTTATAACTATATATGAGTTGCTGTGCTTCTGCAGAGGAATGCGAGGTCTACATAGGGTGAGGGGGTGGAGGGTCCCAGGCTAACTACCTGTCTGCTGGTGGGACAGGAGACAACAGGGTGACGAGCAAAGACAAAGACAGAGGAAAGAAAGAGTGTGCGAGTGTGTGAGGCCAAGTGTGTAGGGTGGGAGATGGGGGAGGGAGTGGGGGGCAGAATCAGTGCTTCCACCCCAAACTGAAATGTTACCCCAGCTTCATTGTTTAGTGACGGACAGAACAAGACACAGTTGAGAGGAGCGAGCCAAGCGGGGGGATCAAATTATTCCAGGAGAGGACAGATTTACCCAGTGCTCCCCGCTTACCCCCATCACCTACCCTCGTTCTCACCCTCCCACCCTCTGTCCCATGAGCAGCTACCTCCAAACCTGATCCCCTAAACATTCCTGCTAAATCTCAAAACTTAATGCAGCCCCCAACACACATCAGTGGACGTCCTGAGAAGTGCATTACCCACACGTAGGGGTGAGAAGTGAGCCTAAGGAGTTGAGAAGAAGCAGGTCCGCGTTTGAGGGGCAGCAGGGAGGTCCAGGCTAATCCACCAGGAGGAACAGGCGAGGAAGGAAGACGGGCATCAGTCAGATGCAGAGATTTGTTTCTGTAAATATTCAAAGTGAGAGGAGGATCAGTGCAGTGCAAACAAAATAAGAAAAGTGATGCTCACTTACGCATGCTGGATTTGTTTCATAACACATCTGAAGCACTACATATTGAGACATTTTGATAACACATTTGCCAGAAGAAGCTGATTTTTTTTCTTTTTAATAAATTTACAACTAAATATTTTAAAATGAGTGAAACTCAATTGAGTGAATTGAGCATCACTGAAAATGTGGTGTTTCATAATAATTCTGATATTTTTATGTTAACTCAACAGAGAAGTGTGAAAACATGGTCAGTGTGAAAACACACTGAGGCAATAATTCTATACTTTTGTAACACATTTTACAAAAATATCACTCTAACATATAAAATTTTTCATTTTTACTTTAATCAGCATTTTTGAACATTCATGATAATGTCTGAAATGTCATAATTTCATCTATATGTTCACACATTGTGTGTGTGTTCAAGCAATTATGTATTTAGGCAACTTTAAATGGCACCATTTTACTATGGATATTGTTTCTGTTTCTGAAGCAAATGACCGTAGTATTTTGTGAAAATTTCCATCACAAACAACAGGATCAAAGGCTGGAGTGTCTAATTTTTCTGCTTTGGCTCATTACATTCTCCACTGTTAAATATCAAGCGACCTCTGGCAGTGCAAACTGCAGACGGTATAAAGAGTTATGTGTGCGCTAAAGCCATTCACATTCAATGGAGCGATTGCATGCACCGCGTCTGTATCTGTGGCCACGCAGGTATAAGCCCATATGATCTGTTTGCATTACTGACATATTTAACTGGGTCCTACTTGTTTCCAGAATGCTGCGCCGAAGGCTCGGTGTGGGGCCAGACAAATGGTTTGGCTCCAATGGTAATGAGACACAGGTGGTTTAGGTTCCCTGAATGGTTTGTAGAAGTGGATTAAGATGAATTAACTAAAGATGTCACAAACATGAAGAAAATGCAAACTACTTAAATAAGTTAATGTTTACTCATTAAATTATTAAATTTGACCACCTTGAATGTACCAAATAATGTGTATTAAAACTGCAAGACCCTGACAAATGGGATAAATTAACTATTACTATTAACTATTAAATAAGACACTCTCTAACATGACTTTTCAGTTAAACTCATCCTATATTTTTATGCAAAAATGTTCTTATTGTTCAACCAACAGTTCACTGCAACACAGTTAAAAGCTTTGGACATACATACAAACATTTAAATAAATAAATAAACAAATACAACTTGTGGCAAACATGTCTAAGACATGCCCAGGCTTAAGCATAATTCTTGCAAATGTATTTGTGTATGATTAGCTAATGACAGCGTTCTGAGCTAAACACTACAGGGGTTTATAAGGTCAGGGAAATGGGAGCTATTGGCATTGAGAAGCCAGCTTTGTCTTAACACTTAAATTCACCGAAGGATTTTGACCTGCTTGCCAAACTGAAGGCCTTGTTCTTTGTCTGACAAGTCTCAACACATTTCCAGTGGAAACAGAGCAAACTTTCCCCTCAGTTGCATCTAAGCAGCTTTCTGTCCATCATGCTAACCACCAAGGTTTCATCACAGAGAAGCACAAGGAATGGCATGTTGGCATGAAGCAAAGCGCTTGGGTTTCAACTGGCTGAGGTGGAAGTGTGCGTGTGATTTCATGACTAGACATGCTTCTTTGTGAGTAAAGACAATAGAGGAAGTCTTTAGTTAAGACATTTGGCGTGTCTCTTTCTGTCTTTGTTTAAAAAACATCAACTATCAAAAACAAATTAGCCCCATATTATAGGACAGTAAGGGCAGCATGCATGTGCTTGTGTGAAAGTAAATCTGCTAATTCAGTCTTGTGTAGCACAGATGACGTTCTTTAATTACAGTTTGATCTGAGCGCAGGAAAGGGGACTATAGTGCAGTCTATCCGATTGAACAATCAATAACCCTAACAAAGTAAATCTGCTGTGAAAGCAGCTATTACAAGTACAGCACTGCAAACAACATTGCACTTAAATAGGATTAGACACGGGCTCGCATTACGCCTGTATCACAATAGAGATGAAAGAAGAATGTTGATCTTAATGTAATAAAGATTATTCAGAATTAACTCAAATTAGTCTGATTGGAAATGCTCAGACCAGCACCTGTCTGACAATGTCATGTTGAGAACTTTTTCAGAGATGGTCTTTTCTCTGTAAATGTCCTGTGGCTTCTTAATTTTCAGTCAGTGTTCAATTTGATTCATTCATGGGTTAAGTTACCATTTTGGAGCGTCTTGAGAAAATTTCTGATCACAGAAAAAAGTAAAATACACTCATTAAGAAAATATTCACACACACTAGATTAAATGAATCAATCATGAATGAATCAATGACTCAATGACTCATAAACAAACAATGAAGAAATAGATGAAAACGTTTATTGAGGCTCAGTACGTACATTTAGGGCTTTTTTTCACGTAAAGTTGTTCTTTTAGCATTTTTTTGGTCCAATTTAGGAAAAAAAGTACTTTCTTATATATGTTTTTAATCATCTATTTTTATTAAATTTCCAACTTCAGAAAGTTACACAGTGTCACTTTAATTACATAGTTAAGAAAAGATTTAAGTTTGGGGTATTAATTAAGAAATCACTATTCAACTTTATTAATTTGTCATTTGTTTGTGATAAATTAAGTATTTACTCATGCTTTGGTAAGGCTATTAATATAAAGTGTTATTCAAATTGTTTCGGCTTATGTCTGTGTAATTCCTTGAGTTGAGAAAGTTGACATTATTGCTATACTAGATATATTAGATATACAGACTTTACATCAGAGGTGTTACTAATAACCAAACACCAAAAATCTTAGATGAGATAAGAAATTCTGCCTGTATAATTTTACATCTTGTTTAATGACAGACAAAAGAGAGACGGAGACAGACTCCCTGCCTCGCTGACCAGCAACCAGATTAGAGACTGTTCTGTTCTGAAGCACCAGACCAAAGACAAACACAACAGAGGTGGGCCGGGTGGGATGGAAAGGGGACTGTCCCAAAGGTGAGCGTATACTAGCCTCACCGCGAGTATCCCATGATTAGGTCTTTGTGTGTGTGTTCCTCTCTGAGCTTAATCAAAAGACCCGGACGAGGCTAATAGTCAGAAATGAGGGCCCAGCAGAGGGTGGAACAAGGTCAAGGGGTGGGTCTGACCAGAGCTTTGTACTGCCCTGCTCTGGTCAACCCCCTCATTAGACGACATTCAGGGTGACACAAGGAAAGGACCTAAGAAATGGTACAGAGACAAAGAGAGGCACCAGAAAATAATGCGAGGATTTAGTAAAAAAAACATACATGTTATATTTGTAGTTATCTGTTAGTGTTATAGGGCTTGGTGTTTGGTGTCTTGCAGTCAAAATTATTGAACAAACCAGCATTAAGTTGGCACACTCCTGTCACAAAGCATGTCTGAACCCAAATTTTCTGCATTTTGTGCATTTGGAACCTTTCAGTTTGATAATGATTTTTTTCAGAATTATTTAGGCCACGTTGTAATATAGTGTAAATTATAATAATTATTCAATGTTCAAATTTAGAGCTTAAATGCCTTTTTATAACCACATGGTATCAAATTCATTGAGTATTGAGCTATGAGGATGGAAATCAAGTTAGAAACTTTAGTATTGTAACAATATAACTTCTAGGTACTTAATATAGTTCTGACAGAACAAGCACTTCATAATAATTGTTATCTTACCATGTGTTTTTCCTAAAATGGGAAAGAAATATAAACCTATAGCATTGCAGTTGGAATTAGAATTAACTTTGTTAATCCAAAAGATGAAATTATTTTTGCTACATATTTACAGCAGACCACAAGAAACAGTTTTAAAAAAAAAGAATAGATGTGTCAAAAAGCAGAAACTAAATTCAAATTTTTTAAAGATAAAAACACTTTTTTGTTGAATAGCTAAGCTTTGCAACAAAAATAGTAAAAAATGTATCCTAAATTCTTTCATCCAATCAATGGAAATCTACCACCCTCAAATCCTCCGTGCAGCAGCCTCCCAGTGGGCAAAGCTGGCAGCCCCATGGCTCCCTGCATCCTGTAAACACTGTCCATCTTGCTTGCCGTTTTATTTGAAAGGTGTGACAAACAATGGCAGACCTGCATAGTAAACACGTGAGCTCATGACTTGGCTTGGCAGGCACTGCGCTTGAATTTGTCCTGACAATTTGAGCGGAGGAGAACCAAAATGCACTTTGACACAAAATAAACCATTAGCGGCCACTGAGGGAGCAGCAGTGGGAGGTCACGGGTCCTGCAGACTGGTGGAGGTGCAGTCCGAGTCGGAGAGAGAGAGAGAGGGGGGGGGTGTAACAGGAGGAGCGCTGGCTGCGCACTCTGCAAACAGTACATTGAGAGGAGGAGATGAGAGAATCAGATAATCCACAGAAAACAAACTTTGGGTCCGAGTGGCTCCAGGACATGAGGGATGGTTAGGTCAAAGAAGAAGAGCAAGGCCATATGCCCCGATTGGTCAGAAATTAGGTTAGCCCAGCAGGAGGTTGTATTTCTTAACATAATGGTCAGGGATTCTGGGTGAGTTTGCCCCGGGGCCGGCCGACTGACAATCAATGGCTGACCACATGGACTAAACTTACCATTCACTGGAAGAATGACTGCAACTGTCGCCAGATTAGCAATGATACACTCACAAAGGCATTATGTTGGGATTATAAGAGTACTAAAATGTGAAAGTAAATCATGAATCTCCCAAATATCCAGATTTTTTTGCAACAAGTTGTGTAAGCAGGACATCACACAGACAAATTCAATTTTTGAGTTAAATAAATGCCTTGCAGTCAACCTAAACACACCAAAAACACCACAAATGAAAAAGTAAACAAATAGAGACGCTTAAAGTCTTTGAACCAGACCCTGCTTCCAATGATAAATACTCCAAGAAATAGTAACATGCAGAGCCAGATCCCTCTAAAGGTAATTGAACATCGAATCATGTTCAATTTGACTTGTTGGAGCTTTAGTTTGGAAAATTACTAATTAATAATTAATCTACTTATTAAATTATTAAACACACTTTTCTTCTTAGAGAGACAGTTGTAATAATATTATAGCTCAGATATGTCTCCTTGGAACTTTTTAAAGGAGATACAACACAACATCAAAATCATCTCTGACGAAAGCCCTCTTTATAGAAGAAAAGTTTAAATTTAGTTTGCATTTGCAAGAAGTTGTTTTCATCTGTTTATTGTAATCTGAACAGATAAATGAAAATAAGGTAATTTATTTTAAACAAACTTCCCAAAAGCTTTTAGCATATACTGTACTTACTAGCTGCAAATCAGCTGTTTCCAGTGTTGTTTTATTCCACCATCCATTGCCCAATGCAAATGTTATGTGAATGACACCAACTACAAGCATCATTCATGTGGAGATTCATTGTAACAGAACTTGTAATGAAATAATGAAAAGGAGGCCATAATAACCATGATAAAGGGGTCCATATGGTAACACACTGTACTCCGCAGAGGGAGCGAGTGGTCCTATTGAAAGAAGAACAGTAGCATCAGTGTGTCTGACAGTGACAGCGGCCAGCGTATTGACTGCACTGGATATGTGATCTGGAGGCTCTGTAGTGGGAAGCTGTGCCCTCTGACCCCTGCGCCCTCAGGCATGGCCCTCGTGCCCATTGGCAGATGTGACTTAGTGGAGCAGACTTTCCTGCGGTGTGACAGTTTGTGAGCCCCTCCCCCTGGCTCGCTGCATCTCTGACTGAAGGCAAAGTCACTCACACATGCAAACTGTCCCTCGTTGGGCTTGTGAGGCCCGCCCCAGTCACTATGTCACTCCCAAGGGACATTCATTAATGGGCCAGGGGCTCCTCCTCTCCCACCAGTGATTGGCACCATCAAGCACCTATCTGCACCCCCCACCCCCCAAACACACACACACATGCAGACGAGTGTGCTGCTACCTTAGATAACCAGTAATGAAGAGTGACAGCTGGGCAGAGAATGGCAAATCTATTTATCTTGTCAGAGATACACTAATTACTGTGTAGCACATGGAGACCAGCTTTCACTGAAGTCGTTCTCCTGTCTGGATTATTCTGGCATTTGTTTGCTTTATCAAAAAAGTTAAGTTTTCTTTAGCCACAAGATTTGTTAATATTGTGCAATAGTATAATATTGTTAATATTTTATTTATTTATAAATGTAACTTCATAGCCACCTTAGTTAATAGGAAAACTGGTGATGCACTACAATAAAGTCTCTCCAAGGTAAAAAAACAAACAAAAACAAAATAAAAACATTCACATAAATACAGAAACTTATGTGGATCAGTTTTACATGAAGTACTTCAGCAGAACTGCAGCATGTAGGTAATGCTGAAATGGTATATCAGGGCCCTCTAGTGACAGACAGAGCAGACAGCTCACATTTACAACAACAAATTAGGAAAGCCTTTTTTTTTAGGAACTGTTGTTGTTTGCTCAAATTGAGCATCAGAGGTAAACAATTACATTATTTAGCCCAATTTCAATTTTTCACAGTTTTCACACAGTAAAATATTAAATTTCCAAAAATGATTTTTAATCACATTACTTTTATTACATTATCATTTACCTGTTGAACAAGATCGACTGTGTAGTCATGTTTGCACAAAAGAAAAAAAAAAGAAAAACTGCTTATTATGATAACTTAAAGACGAGGTTGTCGGTGGGTCTGGCAATGTTTACATGATGCACCAAAGACCAAATCTTCACAATTTTCAAACGGACTGCTTTTAATAGGCTGCTTTAGATCAGTGCAGAGATGTATAGTACATAGTACATTATACATAGACAATAATATAAACAGGTATGTCAGCCAAGCTATAGAATGTGTTTGTTACAAGTTAATATGAGATCTTATTTTAGTCCTGTTAAAGATAATGATCATTCTAACACTATTCAGAAAATCCATTTGCTCTATGTAATCTCTTGTGTCTGCTTTCTCAAATCAGTATCTAAGTTCGATACTAGATTTAGCATCAGTTAGTGGTGATTGATTTTTTGACAACTATAGTCAGAGGTCACATTTTCTCTCACTACCATAAGAGGGCATTTGAAAACAAGTCAAATGTCATAATACACCATGAAACTTCAGTTCATGTCTCTTTTCTGCTGACCCACCATACACTAGGCATGTTAGGGGCGCAGTCCTGCCTTGGCTAAGTGGAAGGAAAACAGTGAGTGCTTTGCTGGAGAGAGGTGTCACTTGTTCTCAGTATTAGCGGCAGTGCAGATAAGAAAACAGATGGGACAGGAGGGGTCAGGGGGCCATGCTCAGGCTGACAGCACTGTTTATTTGGCCTGTCTCTGATATCCTGCACTGCCCCTCGCACACCCACCTCCCCTGTACGCACCTCAGTTCCTTGCCTACACACACACTGACCTGGAAGTGACCATGCGGGGACGGATCAAGGCCACTTTTCAGCACAAAGTCAACACTAGCTGTACTCAAGACAACTCAAAACACATGGGGCAAGTGTGGGCCTATTACCCCTCTCTGACAGGAATAACAATCTCCTAATTTGTACTTGAATAAGCACGACGCTGTTACGATGCTGTAGGGAGAACAATAACACACAGATGTGACGCAAAATGAGACAAAACAACAATAAAACGTCACTGATGAAATTCAAGCAGGCCTGGTTGGCTCCGCAGAGAGCAGATTGTGTGTGTGTGAGGTCTGGGGCCCTTATGGTTAAGCCAGGACAACGCTGATAACCTCCACCTCCAGATAAGACTTTTCACTGGTAAAGAGACCACTGGAGCAGACAGGCAGACATATGAGTCACTAATGAAGATCAAATCAGGAAAATACAATGCGTAAAAGTAGTTTTTCCAAATCATTTATTCTGCTTATATCGGGAAAAACTTGTTTTGAGATGCTTTATTGTGTGACATCTGTTTATTAACATTATGCCTAGTCAAACGTGTAAGCATCTATGCTCTGTTGTTTACCAAATTATGATAAAGTGTTGATGGAAAGCTGCCAAGTCTCAACTAAACATTGTGTTAAATATTGCAAATGACAAAAAGCCTTTTCAGCTACTTGCTTATGGCATACATTTAAAATAATTTATAACCTTCCAGTGCATAGTCACATCAAGAGAGAACTTGTTAGAACAAAAGTATTTCGCAGGGAAAAACATTATTCATCCCTCTTCAGTCCGTTAAGAAGGCCTTTCTGAAAATACATCATCCATAAATGCAGAGTAACACAAAAAAAGCACAATTATTTTTTGTTATAAAAAAAAAAGAGCCTTACCTTCTTTTAGAATGGCAACTATAATATTATTTACTCACTGCAATATGAATAGATTTATAATTTTTTACCTTAATCCATGATAGTTTCATATACCCAATGTAATAGTCTTCACAGATCATAACATTTTTACATTCTTAAATCAAAAGAAAAAATCTAAACTTAGTCAATTTTTTGAGGTTTTTCAATTCAGTTAAAAACATGTTTTAAAGACATTTTTTCTACACTTCTTGGAATATCCCATGGTGAACAAGCATGTAATCCCCTAGTTCTAAACAGACCAGAGGAAACCAAAAACAAAGCAGCCCTAAAAACAACCAAAACATCTGCAGGGCAACAACATGGAGCAGCCGCGTACGCCCCGAGCCAGAGCTGGTCCAACAGATGGTTTGTATCTGCTGTCACTGTGCACACATCCTCTCTCTCCTCACTCACACACGCACACCACATCTTCAGCCTGAAAGGAACAGAAGGCGTGTCCTGGAGATGTCGCTTCTTTAAAGGCTTTCATAAATAACTCATTTAGTACTTTATATTCAGAAGAAGTCATATTTCAAATACTTTCATTTAGAACTATATGTTTTTTTAAAAGTAATCACAAATTTAAAAAGGATATATATTTCAGTGTGCACATGGACAGTTATTCTTTTATTGTTTGCATAAAGATTACAATTTGACCAAAAAATAGGAAGTTAGGGAGTTATTGTGGGGGGAGTAGCAGTGACTGAATGTGAGGGTGGAGGGGCTCTGTGGACGCTTGTGCTGGTGTGAAGACTTGTTGAGACAGCGAGCTCTGACTCCTGTTTAGACTGGGCCGGCGCCAGTCGTCCCGGGGCTCGCCTCTGCAGCGACAGGTGAGAGCCTTCAGCTCACTATCATCACACTCACAACGCCGACAACACTGCAACAGCACAAGGCAATTCATCACTGTGTCACATGAGAAACTGGGCTTCACAGGCTGAGGAAGAGGTACTAGAGCAAAACGCTTCACTTTAATCACACTAAAGCCAACAGACAAAACCAAATAAGGGACTGTCACACACAAGTGGACAATAATTACAATTCTGTTCTTTAGGCACACGTACGCTTTATATCAGTTCACTTTGGAAATATTTTTCTTTTTCAGTGTGTGAGCACGGGTCCAGGATAGTCCCTGCAGAGTTCAGCCGTTGGTTGACCAGTGTGAACTGCATCGTGCCCTATGATGAAGGTGAATATTACACTATTACTGTCTGACATCTTTACAATCCTCAAGGTTAAATGCGGACCAATTGCAAAGCAATTTATTGCAGCAAGGCTGGTCTCAGTTAAATGGACGGGAGGTTATAAATATTAGTAATCAGCTGGGGGCGAAGAGGGGAAAACACCAGTTTTCAAAGCTGAAGAATTAATCAATTCATCAAAAGTGTCCCTTTATTCACCCCGAGGAGGGCTTGATGCAGACAGCGCAGTCCTAAAAGCAGATTGGGAAGGAATTTGGAGTTTAAGTCGTCAGACTAGGCGCTGACAGAGCACATATATCTAGCCTAACACTAGTGTGCACTACATGTGCTTTCTGCTGAAGTTTTGTAAGAGAACTATGTCACTCTGTAAGATTAAAAAAGTTGTTTGTGTGGGAAAATATGAAAAATCAAAAATCCATAATTGTATTTATTTGCCTTCATCAACAATATTTTTGGTATATATTCAACTTGCATTTATGCTAAAATATAGATATCTCAAAAGATATATAATCTGTCTGTGTGGCATTAAAAGCCTCACACAGTTGACTTGACTTCCAGCTCGACCTACACAGTGTCTGAAGGGTCCAGACTCCACTTGGAGCCTCTAAAAGCCTTTTCCATTTGGCTGCAGCGCGGCCCGGGGCTGTGAGTGACAGGGAACAGAATGGACTCTGTGTTGTCACTGTGTCAGCGGTGGCCTGGAGGGGGCCTGGCACAGCACACACATGTGGACCAGCCTAAAAGGACACAAGTGTGGCCTGCTGCTGCTCTGCTTCCTTATGTTTATCTGGAGAAAAGAAACTAAGCAAATCAAATTTAAACTCATTCACAATGAAATCAACAAAGAGAACGCCCCCAAATTACATACATTCATTTCCATCCATGAAATGAATGAATAGTTTATTTACAAAAAATTGAACTTCCTTATTGCATAGAGTTCTTTTAAATGAGCCCACAGAAACAGACAGAGCTGACATAGATGCTGGCTCATTCTTTTCCCCAGTAGGCCTGCCATGACTTCATCAGAACGTGAAGGGCTGATTGCAGATTGGGTTACTTAGGGTCCTGTGAGAGCAGTGGGCTCGGCGTCAGCTAAGAGTTTAGGTATGTGTTGAGGAGTGGGACAGGTGACAGAGACAGACGAGCAGGTGCTGACAGCGACTGTCAGGTGAGCTACCTGTTTCACAGTTCACTTGGAGATTCATTAAACATCCAGGACAATCTTGTATAGGAAGGCCTGCACTGCGGTAACCCAATCTGTGGCCTCAGGATACTGTAATGTTTTTACTTGAAGAATTCAGGTGCTATCACTGGAACAACCAAAGCATTAGCACACAGGGGAGGACATCCTCACTCTTTATCTCCTTTACCTCATGACAAATGGCTCATCCCACCACTCACTTTCCATTCAAACCAGCTTTTCAACTTTTTTATGTCTCCCCGTCGTCCCCATGTTGTGACAGGCATCTAAATTGATTAAGCAGTGCCCCTGGATCTGACACTACAGCGTGTTGCCTTCTATTTGTTGATTACTATTGATTTTCTTTGATACTTCATTTAAAAATCAATAGCCAGAGCCGAAGAAAAATAGGCACAGTTTACACATACTTTAACATACTATTGTGCACGACAGAGGGCTGCAGTTTTGGCAGTATCCGCGACAGCAGCAGCCAATTACGAGGAAAGCTCTTAACAGGTGAAAGAGAGAGGCTGGATCGATGCAAAGCTTTCTTCTCCAATCACAGAAAGTGGTCATAAATTAAAGCGCATCTGTTTTGTTTTGAAGACAGCACAGGCTCAACTTTTTATTTATTTTTTATTTATTTTTCGCCACCAGTCTATATGCATTTCTGAAATAACATCACTAACTTCCATCATTACATGACAGACAGAGAGGACAAGTGTCAAATAACAGGCAAACAACCTGTCCTCGGCATGATCTATGGAAGAAACTTGACCTGTCTCAAGACATTGAATTAACAATAAGAGTGCAAAGACATCTAATATAAGTTATGGTATTTTCCTATCATAGAGACAATTCTTTCTTTGGATTTTGTTTAGTGAGGGACTAAACTAATGATAAAAAAAAAAATCTGTAAAAAGTTAGAAAAAATCTGCTTGCCTGAAAGGAAGTGACAAAGTGCAAACTGAAACAATTAAGCTATTTAGAGTTGTGAGGTTTTTCAGCTTTAGAGAAACAAATATGTACTATATATAATAAATTCTACTTGTTCTGAGTTTTTTAAGGGTGAGTTTCCTTTCAATAGGCCAATGAGCTTTATGTGTCACATGTTGGAAAAAGTTCATCATTAACATTGCCTTTTTTATAAACTCTAGTGAGCACTTACTGTTCACTACTGTACGGCTGCATAAAGTAAATTATAATGGAGAAAACTGATACAACTTAGCTATGCACGTGGCACATCAATATTCAAATCAAAGTTACGATAAGAAATTGTAAAGTTAACATTAACATGGTTCAATAAGCTCTTTATCTAATTCTTTGTTTTATTTACAAATATCAGGAGAACAAGACACATGTTAGCTCATAGTCTCCAAATGCATGCTACGTACAGACTGTATATGTGGAAAGGCATAAACACAACACTCTCCAGCTGAACAATGTCATTTACATTTCACAATTGTCATGTGTAGCTCTGTCAACACTCTCACACTCCCATGCATCTGTCATTTGTCCTCACATGCACTAATCATTTTGTCCCCCTTTCTTCCCACTGTCCCACACACCAACGTCGGCCCCTGCACAGACTCAAGCATGCAGAACAGGGCCGCCTCTCCAGGTCTACTGCAGCCGACCTGAACACTGGGTTCTCAGAGTTCTCACCTTTCACCCAGGGCTCACAGCAGCTCTGTCACATGGACCCCCAAACCCCCACAAGCCCCCCAGAGAGGAGAACCAAACACCAGGGGGACCAACACACGGGGAGGAATACACACGCACATGTAGGAGACAAGAGAGGACATGAGGAAACGTGAAGGCATCAAAGGGCTGTTTATGGTGTCATTTGTTCAGGCTTTGTTTAAGGTTCAACTTGTGATATAAATATAACCCTGAACAAAGAAAGAAATGTGCCACAAGTGCCTTTCTGTTGGATGATGAGCTTTGGGAAATATGATCTCATAGCGTTTTATTACTGATGTTCTGATGTTAAATTTGCAAATAATCTTTTTATTAGAAATGGTGATATCAACAACAAAGTATCCTTATATCGACACTGACTCAGTAAAGGGGTTTTTATTATTCAAAAGTCTTTCTTTTAGACATGAGGCATATTTCTTCATCGTTTAATGTCAAAGTCACGCCACCATCTGCAGATAGGACTGATTCATCTGTGTCAGGTGTACTGTTAGAACAGACCTGGGAACCTGTGGCCCAGGGGCCAGATGTGGCCCTCAACCTGTTCAACCTGTTCAACATCTTCATTACACTGCGAAACGTTATAACTACTATTAAAACTACTAGAACTCCAAATATTCATATTAATTTTACAAATTTTAGCCAGTCTAAAAAAATTGGCAGCATATTTCACTTGTTTCAAGGCATTTTGACTGTTTACAAGACATTTTTGCTTGAATCAAATTAGCAAATGTATTGAAACAAGTGAAATAATCTTGGTCCATCAAGTAAAACCTTCCTAACCAGAACAAAAAAAACATTAAAATCCAGATTTCAAGACATTTTAGACATTTTTTGCATTGTAAATTTCTTTTATTTGATTGACTTGGCTATAAAGCATGCATTTGTATTTGTGTTCTTAATATAAATTGACACAATAATACAAAAATACCCTATATTTTATTTTTTAAAAGTGCTAAAAACAATGACACATTTTGTTCCGGCCCTTTGCCACTAATGTGGATTTGAATATAATGGCCCTCGAGAAAAAATAATTGCCCAGCCCCGTGCTAGAGACTACTTGAATCTTAGACGTAATGAAATGTTTTTAGGTCAAACTAGAGTATAGCAAAAAATGACTCCCAAAAGTAAATGGTGTAATAGCAACACCAAAAATCATGCAATTGTCCAAGCTTAATATTTAACCCTAAAATATTTTGGCGCTGATAGCATATATAACCAAATATAATAATTTATCATTAAAAATAATAAAATATCAATATATGGAGCAGCAGAAGTCAACAAATATTTCCAGTCTATTGTCACAACCTGAAGATGGGCTTATCAAAAAGGGGTGTATATACAGTACTCATTCAATTGCATTTGACTAAATATGAGTGAGAGCTTTTCATAATAAGCTGTTCCAAGTCAATTGAGCTGATAACCATGCATGATTTAAATATATGATTATCTGTTACCCATGCATACAGTATGTGCATGTGTGTGCATGTGTGTGTGTGCTAGAGAAAGCGACCTTGTCCCTGCCCCCTCCAGCAGCAGTGACAGATGCTCAGTAATCTGTGTGAAAGGCGATCCACCACTTAATGGGATTGTTTCTGTTACACCTTAAAGAAGAGGCAGGCAGCAGACCAGAGCTGAGCAGTTGTCCTCCATAACTGCTGTCCTGGGACCTCAGGTGGACACAGTGGGTGACGATACACCGTAGGCCCGTGTTGGGTGGGAGCTAATGCAAAAGAGGGGGGTTTGACACCTCTGAATCATGAAACGCTCCCCTCCCTGCAAACTACATTGTTTTAAAACAGATGGTGTACATATTGACAAAGAGTCGAGAGATGATATGGCTGAAAAGTGTGAAAACCCTCAGACATATGGAAGACTGCCTTTTTGGTTTTCGTCAAACAGGTGGCTTTTTGTGTCTGGCCAAAAATGACAAAGTTTGAGAAGACAATTAGTGTTATTGGTCCACTTGAGAAAGTTTATACATTCAAACTGAAATATTTCAAAAGATCATTGTGGCACAGATCTTATTAAGTTCACCCACAACACTGACTAATTTCTCCTTTCCCCTTGAATTTCATGTGTTATATGCTTAAATATATCAAATCAATGAAAAACATTACTTGTGAGTTCAAGTTCTAACTCTCTTCTAACGTAGTTTTGAGTTTTGTCTTTCATTTGTCACGATCAATTGAATAGTTCTGGTTTTATTCTATGAACAGAGACATTATTACCCTCTTGGTACACACAAAAACATCAGAACAGGTCTAGGACTCTCTTGTTTAAGTAACATAATAGGGAGTTTCCTTCAAACTTGCCAGAAGCGCTAAAACTGCCAGTGTCCTATGTGTCAAAATGATATGTTTTACCATCTTCTGCCTATTATACTGGACAATGGTGGCAAAGGGATAGATTTCTTTCCAGTGTGAGATAACAGATTCTGACTCTTTCTTGCAGAGTGGCCACTCGCCCCATTGCTCCCCTTCAAAAGGCGGTGACTATGTGTCACCTGTGTAAAGACAATGTAGATAGAGTTTCACAGCACACCTCTATTCACGCTTATGATTGCTTTGTTTTGTGAAAAAGATTTGGGAGTCCATAGGGGAAAGAAAGGTGGGACCTCTGCTTTCTAAATGAGCCATTGCTTTGTCAACACAGCAGCAGGGTTATCTCAAGCAGCGACTGAAAGATTGATGGAAGGAGATGATTATCAGTGAGACTACACAGCACAGACAGATACTGTACCTGGGACAAATGAATAGGTAAAACAACAATCTACAGGCTGTGTCCACGCACACAAGCAATCCAAAAACTATTCACTGGTACCAATCATGAAATTACATCCACAAGTGTTTGATTTGGGTGGCTTCTCTGAAACATACAACGACCGAAATGCTATCTGATCCGATGCTATTATTAAAAGATAGTCACTTCTAACATATGTCAAAACAAAAGCCTTTGCCACAGCACTGATTTATTGTGCTACATTTTGAATGATGAAAACGGGCTACAATAGTGTTACAAGGAATTTTTTTTTTCTTTCTTTAGCCAGCATATTGTTTGATATTGATATTTTGAGCCAATACTCATACCCAATTTTTGGCCAATATTTGCAAAATACCAATATTTTGATTTTAAAACCCAAAGTAATTTCCACAAAATGACATATTAACTTTTCACTTTAGCAAAATAAAAACTAATTGTAGTATGTAAATATACAGACATATTTTTAACCTAAAGTTGGCGTAACTAAGTTATAAATTAAGTGACTTTTCCTCTAAAAAGTATGTAATATATGCAGCCATTTGTTAAAAAATGAGAATTTTAGGTCTCATCTGGAGACGAATGCTGCGCTCTGATTGGTCCACTCCAGTTTCACTTTGCTGTTTGTAAGAAGTGTTTTTTAAGCGATAATTGCAACTAAAAATGAATCAGTTTTTATATTAATCATGTGTCAAACGATTTAGGAGAGGAAGTTGTCAGATATAAAACCTAAATCATGATTGCAGCGTAAAAATCAACTATCTCACCTTTAATCAGAATGACCTTTGTTCATCTCCAAGAGGAAATTTTTGTTGCAGACATGCTATTGACCAGCAGAAAAAAAAGAAGGTATCAAAAAAGTTACTTGCTTAAAACATTTAATAGTTTGCTCTTTTCAGTCCCAAAAAGACTGGAGCACCTCCCTAAATGTATCAGCGTTGTATATTGGCCACCTTTTTTGATATTGGTCTACACAGATTGTTGGTAAAACTTGGTCATATTGGCCTGTACTAATGGGACATATTAACAAAATATTGAAGATATGTACTGTAATTTCAAACGTAGGATTTGTTTGTAGTTTTACTGATTGTGTGTGTGTTGACGATGAAGCTTATCTGAAAGTTCAAACTCATAAGTAACTGGTGGCTCTCCCTGACAGACAGACAGAGACAGACGCTCGGATCAGAGAGTGAGGACCTCTGGGTCACCGTGAAGGGTCGTCGGAGACCACAGATCAGGGGTCCCCTTCCTTCTCCAGACTTTTCAATTAAGCTCCAGCACATTGGCAACAATTTATGAACCCGACCTTACAACTCTGCCGCTCCCACACTCTCAGATCCACAACCCCTCTCACCTCCCAACAACATCAAACCAATCCCGAATCCCCCTGTCACCTTTGACCCCTGCTACACACATCCCATCCCAACGAGACAGACCTGGCGTTAGCTTTGCAAACATCATTGGCGTTTTCACAACTGGCACATACACACACACATACTCTGATCAGGTGAGGTCCCATTGAGGGGTCAGTAGTTATTCCTCAGCAGCGGCTCAAAGGTGAGTGATAAAAAATCCAATACAGTAAATGCATGGGGTCGTAGCATATCAATATATAATACAGAAGGGGGACAGATGACAACCCATAAGACCAAGAAAGGCGATTGAATCCTCTGTTTCGCCACATCGTGCTCGTCTTGTGGATGCATCAATCTGCGGCTGTTGATAATTGAATTAAGAAGAAGACGTGATTAACAAGTTCTTCAAAAAAAGCTGGAATTGACTGCAATCCCCATGCTCGGAGACCTTGATAGGCTTCGGCCAGAGCAAAAACTATTTGTGACATTTCCACAGTTCAGCCAGCCGTCTTCATTTTAATTAAAAATCTTTCACTGGCGAAAGAGTTATGGAAGGCCCAGCGAGGCTTTGCTGCCAGACGCTTCAATGAAATACCACATAACAGATTGTGAGCGTGGATAAACTAAGCAAAGCGTTACATCAATTGAGATCTGACGCTGGATGCGATTGCCCAAAATAGGGGCCACAAAAGGCCAGGGCAATGCACAGTAATGCAGGAACAACTTTATTGAAACTATGAAACTTTATATGATATTAGGAGTACTGTTGTCATTAACCTGAGCTCATTACATTACCAATAGCTTTATTGCAGGCTGCCTGACTTTGGAGCGCCTGTCACATTGCCCTTATGGATTTATTTTACTAATTTAACCTGAAGCATAAGGTCAAACATCAATTAGACATTTTGAATTAAAATTGATCGTGTCATTTCATTTAGTATTACTCAAACATCATTCCTGTTGGGTTTGCGTTTCCATCACTGTGCAAGGCCAATTCAGTCAATGGAGACTTTTCAGATTAACCCTAAACATTTATGTTTGAATAAACTGAAAGGTTTATTTATTTGCACACCAGAAAAGAAAATTTACTGGACATTACTAACTAACTAAAAATTATTTGGAAGATTAAAAAAATAATAATAATAAAGATGTACTTTTTTGACACCACAGGTGTTCCAAATATTCAATCTCTAACACTCTTTCCAAAACAATACAATATGTGTAGAAAACAAGAAATTACCTATTTTTAGTACATACGTATGTGGCCATACCTGATTGTCAAAGCCTGATCCCGTCAGATCTCAGAAGCTAAGCAATAAAGGGCCTGGTTAGGACTTGGATGGGAGACTGTTAGAACACCAGGTGCCACAGTGGGACGACAGGAATAGATTGTCGTTGTGTCCTTGGGCAAGACACTTAACCCACACGGCCTCAGTGTCTGCGTACACTGGGTGAGTGGATACTAGATTGTAAAGCGCTTTGAGTGCCTGGAAAGGTAGAAAAGCGCTATATAAATAGACCATTTTTAGTAGAGTGATAAAATAATACACATGAATATATTGATT
Source organism: Mugilogobius chulae (assembly GCA_038363315.1). Taxonomy (NCBI): domain Eukaryota; kingdom Metazoa; phylum Chordata; class Actinopteri; order Gobiiformes; family Gobiidae; genus Mugilogobius; species Mugilogobius chulae. Next base: position 43,883,671 of record CM076403.1, on the reverse strand, counting down.
TAAACTACTAAATGCTGTTTTTTTCAGATACTCTATGTCTCTAAACTCTATGTCATGTTCTGATGTCATTGCACATAGATGAATAGAAAAAAAAAGTATTTTATGTTAGTGGTCTATCATTAGTGTTTAATGACTATGTATGCAGGGGCCATATTTGCAAATCATTTTAAATACCAATGAATGAGACATAATTGAGTGACCTCATTGTAAGTGGGTGAACACTCAAGCTCCCCTCACCTTAAACTGCATCACGTCCAGACTACAGGCACATTCTGAATGGAAATATTTAAACGTGAGGTCACATTTTTATTATGCAAAGCAAATGTTGCTGTGTCCCGCTTCTATTGCAGTTCGTCATCTTTATTCAAGTTCACTCTTGCAGGACCTCCATCACACTCCCCACAGCTCCTTAATAGACTGAGGTCTTCCCAGTGACACCATAATTCACACACGTCTGAGCCAAAGCTATTGTTCTCTTTTCTTTATCGCTTCGCTAAGGCTGTCCTCCTTTTGCAGCAGCTACAGCGGCTCAAACAATCTGTCATTTGTCAGAAAGGGGTGTCTTCATTTCACTTTAGACCTCCATTTCTCCACATACACAAACTGGGGAGCCATGAGGGGGATGCAAACGCAGATCAAATGCAGGCCTTAGTAATAATAAGGTCCAGTGAGGTCCGTGCCATTTACATGACCCCTGCAGGGCAGCGCAGGGAAGTAATGAATTTGAGTGGATCTGAGGAAGCATTAGAGATTAGGAGGCACAGAGGGCTCCACTGAGGACAGACAGCAAAGTCAGAGGTTATGTTAAATATAGTTGGCCCTAAAAACATTCAAAATCAGGACAATTTTTTAAACTGGCAAGTTATTTTTATAAAGCATACAGTTTTTGTGGTAAAACGGCAGAAAGTAAAAACAAAGAAACAATGTAGTTATAAAACACATTTGTTGTTACAACAAAAAAAGCTAATTTTGTATATTTACAATACAAGCAATTGCAAGATGCACGGGACTTTCCTACTGAGATTGTCCTCGTCCAATATAAAGAAAAGCTCTAACAGATATAAATTTTCTCCATGAGAAAGTTTTTATTCTTAGTCAATCCCACGGCTGCCACAAGGTTGCAATTAGACAGCTTTACAATAAATCTGTGGTCCTCAAAAGAAGTTTGTAACCTCTATGATCTTAAGACATTCAAGTCTCTTTGGGGTCAAGCTCTGTTCAGAGGCAATCAATAACAGTGTGTCTAATTTTGTAATGTTTTCCGTACAAAGGCTGATGTGGCACTAGACGTAAAAATTCAGGCATGCTTGGCTTTAACGTCACACATCTTTCTGCTATGACCACAACAAATGATAGCTGTTTACAAGCTGTACAGCATGTCTCTTTTGATGTCAGAGCAAAACACTGTCTAACATGGTCAATTAGCACACAATAAAAAGTCAGACATTCCAAATATAACTACATAAGGCTAAAAACAACAGATGACCATTTTTGGTGATGCAGCTCAGAGTGATGGCCTGCATTGTGCCCAGTGTGAATCCCCTTTAAAGCCGTGGGGCTGCAGCCGTGCCTAATGTCAATTAAACAGAGTGGCTCTGAGACAGTGACCTAAAGATGATCGCTGGTGTCAGCTGCTGGCCAAGGTCAAGCCTCCGTATTAACAAGATTTCATCCCCTTTTGCACTTTCCCTACGTCCGCTCCTGTCTATCCCTTCTGCCTCTTGTAACAATATGTCACTGTCAGGCTCTCCGGTATTTTACAATAGCTCTTCTAACATGCTTCACGTGTCATCTGAGTTTGTTAGTTTTAATCAGAGATGCTGGCTGACATTCATTGTCTTCATTATGAGTTTGGTCTCCTGTAGATTAATGTGCTACATGTGTGATTTGTGATCTGCTGTCTCTGTGTTATAAACACATACATAAATGTCGATATATCAAGCTGTCTACTTTGCCTTCAATGAATGTATTATATACTCATTTAAATATATTGTGAGCGATTACATACAATGGCTCATGCACGAGAATAACAATAGTGAGTTACGATAATCACGGGCACTTGTGTGTAGAAATGTGCTTGTCTATAATATAATGGAGGGTTACTGTTTATGTCTGTATATGTTTGTATTATACATATTGTATATCATGAAGAATGTTTGAGCAAGTTGGTGTGAACAAGTCCTTTTATGTGGCTAGCTGTAGCTAGCTAAATAATAATGAAAGCTGTATAATTTCATTCTTATTAAGCTAGATTTTTTTTAAATAAAGGCAAACATATGACATGCTTCTTTTATTGTACTGTTGTAATTAGCATTATTCAAATTATCTCTCATTGTTGTAACTGCAATAAAACAACCTCCATTATGCACTGGAAAAAGAGTTTGTTTGGCTTATGTCTTGTCAGTGACAGAATGTTTCAATGCATATGTCCTTTCTCAATCTAAACAGTCGTAAGACTGAATGAGCTGGACTAATTAACATTCCTATTGTGGAAAAGGGGGTTTTGTAGCTTAGTCCTTCTATGAGTGATGTGATCAAACACATGGTGCCATCAAGAGTAAGGAGCCCCTCCCACAAGTAAAAACATGTGGGTGGGCTGCCTGCTGCTATAAGTTGTTTCTAAGTCTGATCACCTTGCTATGACAGCAAAGTGAATGAGCAATCTGTGAGAGAGCCCATGACAAAACAGGCTGAATTTAGAGGGCTTTGCTGACAAGATATTGACAGGTGTATTGCAGTAAATCACAGCGCACAGAATAATAGACTTGTGTAAAGGAAGGTCTCACAGCCTTCTCCCAACACATATTTGAGCTAACATTTGATAACAAAAGAGGGTGCCATTGTTAACTGTTGACCTCTGGTGCTAAGCAAGTTTTAGAATATCCGTTTTATTTGGCAGCATATCACATACTTACATTTAAAGAAATTCTCAAATATAATTTATTGCATAAAAACATATTTTGTCTATGTCAAGTTTTCTGGAATTTGGGGGGCTGAAAAAGTAGGTCAACAGATCCCTCTAAATAATTCTATTTCACAATTCTCTTTACATGGTGAAACTGAGGAACAAACTGTGCTATCCCTGTGACAATGAGGTTGAAATTCTAACATTATGATTTACCCATCTTATGAAGCTGTCTGTTCAGACAAATACTAGAACGATACCTACAACTCCAGTCAGCCTTTGTCATGTGGCAACTTTAACTAACCACAGTGAAGTATGAACCTTATGAAACAAATAGATATTTTATTTACCACAACGGCAATAATAATAAACATTGTATATGAATTGTGAAATAATCAACCTTGTAATCTGGCTCCAAGAAAGTTGTGATGATATTCTTTGCCATATATTAGCAGTAGTTTATTACCTAGTGCAAATGTATAATGAGCTGGCTATATTACTGAATGTGTGCGACTGTGGGCATCTTCTGTTGACTGATCTATCACCAGGAAACCACATTGATTTCTTTTGCAAACAGCCACACATCCATCTTTAGACCTGACCCAGTCCCAGATCATCTTTCAAATGTGGTAAAATGATTACTCAGATCAATATGTTCAGAATAATAGATCTTTTAAAAATCAACCTATACCAGACTTTGTTCTACACTAAAATAATGTTAAAATATTTTAAAATGAATGCAATGATTTTCTTCTGTGGGGAAAAAAAAACATCAAAATAAGAACTAAATAGCATCAAAATATAGAAAGGTGTTGGAAAATTTGTGTACGAATTTTGTGTATAGTTTTGCACCATATAGTAACAAATAGGGAGAGGACAAGTATCTTGTCCCGATACTTGAGTCACAATACAAATATGTTTTCGATTTTGTGAAAGCCTACTCTGTGAATTTGGAAAGTAAAATACTGTAAAGCTTTCCAATAAATAATATTCCTACTGCTTTAATGTACTTATATAGTTTTTAGGGAGTCAGGAGTTTATTAAGATAATGTCTCAAAAAGTTCATGTTGCAGTCATTCCTGGGTCAGTTTTTGTAAAACAAAAAGAGAGTCAGCATCAATAAGAATATTGTTTATTTCCTCTGACTGAGAAAAAACAGTGGAATCAACCCTTTCTTAACCGCACAAAAATGTCAAAACACAGAGGACACCGATGATCTATTTTGTTTTCTAATAATTATTACTGTGCTCCAATCTAATGGCCTAGATCAAAATCTGGTTAACAGTTAACTCTACTAAAACAAATGTTTAACTCTCCTGAAAATAAAAAATAATTCAGTAAAACAAGACCTTCTGACAAATGGACACATTGCCCATACAACTGACAATGGCATTATACAGGCACTCAAACATATCAACTATAAATCAGGGCTTTTAAGATGGATGTGCAGCCACAGACAGGAAGCAGCTCTTATCTCCCTCCTCATCACTGACACTGGCTTCTGCTGGTCTCACTCTGATGATGCGATTATCTGCTCCACTGGCCACTTTCACTCGCCCCGCTGGCTTGGCTAGCTGGGACACATTAGCAAGTGCCTGGCAGCCACCACCCTCAGCCATATCAAGACATATGTTTAGGTCTCATGGCCCACTAACCTCGACCTGCAGATATCAACTATTTTTCATACCCAAACTCCACACATGTTGTTACATAATACTATTTACTGACAATTCATTGGATCATTTGTGCTTGCTTATGTTTATTTCCAAATCAGAGTGCTTATGCTTAAATATCACATGCAAAGATCTGATCCCTGTTAGTGGAGCAGTGAAATGGTCAGTGATGCGTAATAGACAGAGGTTTGCTTTCAGAGAGATACACATCATATAATCTGCCATTTGCCAACACCTGCATGCTTCACTAACACTGACAGAGGTGTGAAGACTTACAGCCAGGCTTAGAAAAGTTATGCAGATTTTTAGGAACATTTTTTCACCGTAAAGCAAAGATTATTATTACAGCATGTGGCTTTTGTTGGGAGCAAAATTATAAATCTTTTGACAGTAGTAACAGATCTGGTAGCTACTTGTTTCTTTACATTGAAAACTAGTAAGTCTATAAGTGCATAATAACTTACAAACTGTAAAGCTAGAACACATCACTGTACACGTGTGTTGGCTGATCAGCACTGGTCACTCGCAGGCTAAGTCACTGGTAAATGTTTATCTATAAAGGCATTGTGTGTCTGCTCCCTTCATATCTTTGGACATATATTCAGCTGAAAAACAAATGACAAAAACAATTATTCTCTGCAATCCCAAGACTTACTGTTGCTTTCTGTCCCAAAAGTCCGCACAGAGACACGCCGTCAGCATGGAAAAACGTACAAAAAACTAAAAGCCTGAAACTAAAAGAACTGATTTCAGTAGGTCAATTTAAATCTACCCTAAAAGGTATTGAAACTGAGTCTATGGGTTGTAGCTGCTTTTAGTAAAACTTTTTGTAATATGTTGGAATGTGTGTATTGTGACTGTAACTGTAAGGCTGTCGTCTTGGCCAGGACTCCCTTTAAAAAGAAATTATAATTCTCAACAGTACTTTTCTGGTTAAATAAAGGTTAAAGAAAAGAAAGATTAAAAAAAAGCTGTCAACCGCTGGGTAAGCAGTGTTGCAGCCAGCATTAAATAGAAAAAGTGACAGATTACACTGTAAAAGTAGTTTTTCTTAGGGCAAAACAAAAAATAAATCTGATTTGTATTCCCAGTCATTTTCTTCTCTGATATGGAAAAGCACTTCCGTTGCATAAGGGATGGTGAGAGAAAAGTCTTGTCATTTAAATATATATTGCAGAAAAACTGAGAGGCCTTCAAACATATGTAAAATCAGTTGAGTTGTGGAACGTATTCAATCCTCATCTGAAGTCAACAATGCATAATTCCCTTGGTAAAACAGCTTTGTAGAATGTATAAAACTGGTGAGATCAGCAGCTCGAAAATAGTAGAAGAGGAATTATAAATTAAAGCAGCGCACAACTTCTGGAATAAGGTGAAATGTTTCTTAAATAAAACTTTGCGCTATACTTTCTCAATGTTTTTCACATAGTGTAACTGTTCTCAGCCATCACTCAAGTGGTAAGTTATGCCAATAGGTCTGGTTTCCTCCCAATAACCTCTTTCAGTCCCAGGATGCTGCCACTGTTAAATTTAAGGCAAAGTTTCTCTCCAGGTCTAGCATGCTACTGCTCTGTCAACAACCCATAAGGAGCCATGTTGCCTAAGGTGAAAAGTCTATACACTTGTCTTTTTGTGAGCTTGAGACCTTGACACTACTTCTTGGCTCTGCTACATTGCCTTCAGCCTTGAGTTTGTATCTAAAGCATAACCGCATGTTAGCTTACCCAGGGCGGTGCACATAAATAAGAAGTATCCATTCCAGATAGCAAACCACCCTGTTCAGTGGGATTGAGGATGTGTTTGACAGTAGATGGTATGAATTATTTGCCGGGTCTCATCCAAAGCTCTTCTTGACATCTTGGTTTTCAGAGCTGAAATATTTATAGGTGTTGCACCAGGCAGGGCAGACAGGGGCACCTTGCTGAGCTGTTATTGTGTGTGTTTGCAAAGGGGCAGACCATAAACACAAGGGAGTGGATTTCTTTACGAGATGAGCCCTGACTGTTCTCCCATGTGCTATCAGCCGCGGAGTGTCTACTACGGTTAAGTTAGATGTCAAACGGCTTTAGAAAGGGCCATGAGGAGAAGGCCGGCTGCACTGAGAGGGTAAGGGATAGGCTGCAGTGTGCCACAGCCTGACAACACTCATATTGTCTGGGATGGAGGACTAAAAGTGCTGAGCGGCATTGCAAACCAACAATAATAACACACTTTCATCATGATTATCAGTAGTAGACTTTTTTTACTTGTAATGTTAAGAAAGATCTCCATAAAAACATGTGACTTTATGATAGTCTCCATAGTTTAAATTTAGAACTCGTAGTATAAAAACAAGATAAGCAATAAATAAGTATTACAATTATGTGTTTTGGGGATTAGCAGAGTGATATTTATTCTGAAAATTGATATTCAATAAAATTATTCCATAAAGATCGATTGTGTCGTAGTCTCACATAAACTTGCAGGAAACACTGGTCAGTACTTTTAGATGCGCACCCACACGTGCCCTCCTCTCCAAACCACATGCTTCTGCTGAGACAGGACTGGCTGATAGATAGACCATGTCAAATAAATGACTCTGATTATTATAAACAATTCATGCAAACAATTTGTTGATTGACCTCTTCAGTAATTTATATCACACTCTTTAGCTTATTCCAACTTCTTTTTATGAGTAAAAGAAAAGGTTTAAGTTGAAATATTTCTTAGAATTTTAGGATCATTGCAAACACTTATTTACTCAGGTTTAGAACTGACATAATAGTCTCTTGCAAGCCAATAAAGGTGATATTATAAACATGAGGTCATTTAAAATGCACTTAAGTTTTAATTACAAATACTATTATCAAAATACATTTCTTAGCTAGGAAAGCAAACCTAAATTGACCTGTGACCAAAGCTTTGGTTTCAAAACTCTCAACCTTGGTCAAGGAAGATTTTCCATGACAACTCAAACCACCTAAAATAGCTCCCCACTCTCATGTCTGCTAATAGTCTGGGACACAACGTAATGAGGCCTCTTTCAGCACCCTGGTGCCTAATCTCGGAGAATGGAGACCAAAACAACACATTATAAGTCTACATGCTGCTCAGTAACATTTCTTTTCATTTATGTTTTTTTTTTTTTTTTTTTTTTTTGTCTCACTTCTAAACTTGTTCTTTTTTATTTGTAGCCTTATAATTAAAATATCAAAAGGAAACGGCAGGTGTTTATTTGTTTTGTGACTGGTCCTCACAGTTGGAGTGGGGACCCACTGTTGGATTTGGAGCATGGTGGGCCAATCTTTTTTTTTTTTTTCAGGCCCGACAGCAGAGGTCTAACCAGCCTCCTTAGATTAGTATCAATCCCTGAAGGCCATTAAAAACACATTTGTCTCAATAAAAAATGACAGCCAGTCACAAGCATGGCCCAAGTGTTGCTTGTTTTATTTTAACCATGTAGGCTCACCAGTGTCAGCGCACAGGGTGGGGCTATACGTAATGTAATTATAGCCATCATATTCTCGACAGGCTCTGGTTAGACAAATTAGACAGGAAAAAACAGGACTACAAAAAGTCTCTGTAAAACAAGGGTGTAAAAGTAAAAGTTGATCGAGGGCCACATTTAAAATATAAGTTCTTCTTTGCTATTGGTCATATTTAAACCAATGGTCAAATATGAACCAATAATACATAGCACATTTACTGTATGTCCAGATTAATATTTGATTAATATTGAAGATTAAAATTTGGATAAACTGTATGCAATTTGCTGCATTCCAGCGCATTTTAGTCGAATCTCAGGAATACAGTCTTTATATTTCCATAGGCTTATTATCTATTCTAGCCTATGTGACAGTGGCTCCTTCCCTCAGTGGTAGACTGCAGTGTATTCTGGGACCTATAGATCAAATTGTTGCATTTTTTCATCAGGGGCCACTATCAATATTAATCAGAAATCAGGCCCCACTTTGGCATCGCTGATGTAAAACAATAAACCACACATTCATGAAATGTGCCACAAACATAAGTGTTGTTTGTTGTGGTGATACAGTGTCATGGAGTTGACTGAAAGACGATTTTGAAAGATGAAGTGTAAGTGAGAAGAATGACAGATGACAATGAGGGAAAGACGAACAAGGCTGAAGGCAATGTAGAGCGCAGGTTGGTGAGAGTATATGACCAGGCCCAGTAGAGTCATCGATCCAGGCTGGCCTTACATCAGAGACAGGAAACCTGAGCTACAGGCTTCATCATGCTCCCAAAGGAGCCCTCTCTCCTTCTCAGTGCCATCTCCTCCTTGTGCCCCTCACTAAGGCCCTCAGTTCCTCTTGTTCTGAGGGCCAGGGTTGCACTACTAACTCCTGTCTATCCATCATGAGAGTCAAGGCTGCTTCACCCCACGCTAAGTGCACACAGCAATCTATTCACAACCACTCATTCATTACTCTGTGCTTTACAATGTAAACATCTAGTGTAATTCAAGGCACAACCTATCTCTCCTGTCTGCTTAACTATTGTTTTGAATGCAGGAGGAGTTTTATGGGGTACACTGCCATGTGACTGGGAGGTAACAAGGTTAGGTTATCAAATTTGTTTAAGCGGCAGTGTCTCCATGGGAGTTATCTCCACCCCAGGTTCAGTCTAAAATATCTTAGGGGCCCATGATGAGGTCTATTTGCACATACTGTGACACTCTTAAGACTTATTTTAACCATATCTAAATGATTAATATGTACACCATGCAGAAAGCAAGATGCAATAGGAGCATTATATACAGCATGTGTTAATGTACAGTATATCTGAAATATAGTATGCATAGTGTTACCCTCCTTTCCACAGCAGAAGCAGAAAACATATTTAAAGTCTAAAGAAATTGGACTGGAAAAGAGGAGAATAAAAAGTTCAAACAGCTGAATAAAAGGCACTTAACATTGTAGAATGTATAGGCATGTCGACACAAACAAACTGAAAAAAAATGCATGTATTGTGATTGTTTTGCTCTATATTTAGTATAAATGTACATATAACATATACAAAAAAGTGTCCATGGCAAACAAAAATATCAGCGGTGTCAAGTTTTTGAGCCCCAATTTTGGCTTGACAAATGACGCCCATATTGTAGATCAAAGTGATCTGTACTGAATGGTTAAAGCTAGCAGTAAAAAAAAAAAAAAAAAAAAGAAAAAAAAAAAAAAAAAAACTTTCATATTAACTTTACATATTACTGTATCTCTATCAGCCAGGTTGAATGTTTTGTTCCATCTGATTGTCTTATTGCTTGTAAACTAAAGGTATTTAGGTGAAAAGTCACAAAAGATACAAATAGGATTGTGGTTACAACCGCGGCTACTTGGGATTCAAGCCCACTTTTAGGAATTAAAAAAGCCAACTTTAACAAAAGTGTTGTGGTTTTAGTCCAATGTTCTTCAACTCTTAGATTGAAATACGTAAAAGATTCAATTTTGCGCTTTCTGGAAACACTTATTAAGGGAATTATTTGAAGGAAACTCCAAATGTTAGTCTAAAGTTTGACATTATTGAGACCACACATTTAACACAACACATCACATTATCATTGTTTCAAATTTGTCACACTTAGCTAAATTCTTTCAATTGTATTGATTTCCTCTGCTAATATCACAGCACGTCTGCTTTACACATATTCCCACACACAGAGGCATCACATCTAAAAGTTTAACAGTATTATGTGAAACAAATGCTCTGACATGCCCTGCCTCCTCCTTCATCTGCTCCTCTTCTACATCCTGTTTGTCTGCTGACCAGATCAATGCTGATGGAATTCCCTAGACTGGTGAGCACAATGAAAGGAATATACACTGTATATTTCGCCATGAATAATACATTTACTCTGAAGCTCAGTGATTTGAGTGTTATCAATGCACAATAGTGGGAAATGGAAGTTCCAAATATAAAGTAAATTAGTTATTACTTTGTGGGCGATTTGATTTTACTTGAACAAATGTGAAAGGTCTTTTAGACCTATTGCAATAAATGTACATTGATTAAAAATGTTTTGTTTCTTTGTTTTTTAATTTTTTTTTATTTTTTTTTTACTAATAAATGTTCCTATCCAAGCTTGGATAATATCATGCAATGAACACTAATACTCGTGTCAGTGTCACCTTAGGAATGGTTTCTTGTGGCTGATTGATTGCTAATTCATACTTTTAATACATAGTATGGTAAACGGAGGCTTTTGGACAATCAAAACTTACGTGAATTAAAGGATGTTTTTAATTAACAGAGGAATTTTTTAATTTTTGTCTCTGTTTTGAATTTCTCAATTTTACAACTTAGTCACTGATTTTCAAAGTGATGTTTATGTAATTCCAATGAAATTACAGATGAAAATTAGCTTGCACAGCGGTGTTTGAGCTATCACATGTTTGTCCAACATATAACATGAGAACACATTAATGAGCAGTGTTAATGAGCACTGTGTCATTTTAAATATCAAATTAAAATTGTATCATTATTGTTTATAAAGAATAAAAACATGCTGATAGAAGCTGAAAGTGCAGACAGTGGTTTCTAGGTTGGCATATGAATAATACGAATCAGTTTAGACCAGATATATTTATAACTCACACAAGACAGTGTAACAAAGAAGTGACTCAAAAACATTCTAATTAGAGACTGATTTTAATAGTTTGTTTGATAAAGATTTGCATAATGCAAAATATAAGAAAACTACACAGCAAAGGGGAAGTTGTACTCTGTACATTTCAGCTTAACATTGCTCATAAAATTGCACATAACCATACAGCAAACTATTTATATCATCGTTGCAACATAAAGTTCACATTTTTCACATTTCTCTCTCAAGAGTCACACTGCTGCATTTGTGTATTCTGCTGTAGCAACTTTAACAGACTGCAGTGCTCACACTATGCACTGCAGTGAGACGTAAAGTAAGGTACATCAGGCCTTAGTGTGACTGAAAAAAGTCAGTCTAAACAGAAAACAGTGAACAGTGATGTTGTCTTGACTGGTGTGAAGGCCTTTGTGTCAGCTTCTGACAAACTCTTTTGGAGGTAGTTCTTGGCCTCCACACAGCCAGTGTGAGTAAATGGTCATGATGATCAATATCTATTTCCTGTGGTGTCAGATTGCAGAATAATGTTCATATTGAACCATTGTTTCAGCAGACTCCCACCAACGCTTTTTTCTTAAGCCTCGGACGTTTCCGTTGCTGAAGGAGAGAAAATCCCTACAAATCAGATTAAACAAATGATTTTCAGGCAGGCCATTGATCATCCATCTCTTGGCGCTGACCTCACCGGGAGATTGTAACACTACAGTCTGGGCATCTGAGAAGGGAATGTGGCCCTAATCCAGTTTGTGATTCCTGTTTATCCTGCATAGATCAGCACCGTTAATAGGTGGAAAGTCTTTATCACATAGAGAAGAGGGAAATCCAAACTAAACCCATTTAAGTGAATTAAAAATTCTGAAAGAATTGCAAAAAAAAATAAAAATTGTAAATGCAAATGCAAATCATGTTTCTAAATATGGGGAAGGACATCTTAACTATTTAAATATGGTCTAAATAAAAATGTTTTCTCAACATTGTGGAATTCTTTGTGGCATATTAATCCATTTTCATGCAGCAACAGTGATGGCATGAGTTATACCAGTTTTTTTATACAATAGACCAGCTCATGTAAAATGCATTTCTACATCAGTAAACTGAGTTATTACCCTTAAGGGAAACAAAAATGCCTGAAGTAATGTAAAGCACTAGTGAGCCAATCAATGTACAGTGTGTGGTAAAAGCCCAAATGGGGGAGGTGCTACTTCTAAAAGCATGCTCTTTTATGTTTTAATCAATGTATGGGTGTACTGGCCATCCTGTTTAAGACAATAAACTTGTGGATTACTTTGAAATACTGTGTTTTCTATTGACCCCTCATGTTTATGATGCGAGCGGCGGAGGCGGGAAATTCTGGACACCATGTCGGGGCCTGATTAACACTATAATGTATTACGACTGTTAACCTGAATTTGTGTGGACTTAAACAGCCAAGCTCAAGCCACAAGTGTCAGTTGAAATTTCACTCATGTGGTGAAAGTCATTACACCACACCACATGCACAATAGGTCAGACTGTCCAGCTAATATGTCCAAACCTGGGCACTGTGTTGTTGTACCTTATGTGTATCTTACCTGGCCATGTGTTTGTAAAAGCTTGAAAGATCTCGTCAGATCTAAGAGGCTAAGGAGATGGGGTCCGGTTAGTAATTGGATGGGTGACTGCTGAAATACTGAGAGCCACAGTGGGACATAGTCGCTGAGTCCTTGAGCAAAACACTTTACCCACCTTACCCCAGTGTTTCCGTACACTGAGTGGCTCATTAATGTTAAGCACTTTGAGTGTACTTAATTTGGAAAAAAAATACTATATTCAATAATTCATAAGAATGTTTATTGTCGAAATAAAATAGTTGCATAGATTGGCAAAAAAAAATAAGGACATGTTGGAACTAGTAAAATGTTTGGCAACAGATAACTAGGCTGTCTCATTTTCTAATGCCTTATTAGCCTGTCAATCAAAGTATCTATGTTCCTAACTCAGTGAACCATAGTAACACTAGAAATATCAAGCTAACAGCTAGCTCCCTTTCTGAGAATAAAAGGGTCTAAAATTATTGCCTGACCAGTCAGCCCCTCCTACATTCTGTTAAATTCTGTTTGAATGCAGAAACTCACGGTTTGTAAAGTGTCTGTCAAAGCGTGTAGGGACTGGCTGATCAGGCAACTAAAATTAGATATAGACAGGGCAATGTGAATGTTCACCCAAATAATTTTTTGCAATATATCTGTGCAAGGGCAAAACTATGGAAGCCCATTTCTGCATTTAAAAAAAAGTTTTAAACGCAAAATTACGAGTTGTGCATTGAGCGTCTCACCCGGTGTGTACTCTCACCAAAACTCCTGCAGGCTCTGCTAACAATGCACGCAACATCAACATGTTTTGAGGTTTTTACTTATTGTTCGTTTGCTCTGTTATCATCAGTCAAAGGTGTCTGTGGCACATATGGCACATCGCACAGGGAGAAAATACTTGTGTGAAACTGGCTCACTATGGCACTGAAGTACTCACAAAGAAAAGGATAGAAAAAGAGAGATCCCACAAATAATAATTCAGTTATAACGACATAAACCTGCCCTAAAGAGCAACATTTGGCCCGTATCACTGCTCTGTGACATTTTGCGCACAGTGCGTAAAGGTGTACCCCTGCATGCGCCAGCAAGCTGCAGCAGACTGCATTCTAAGGCCATTTACACAATGACAATGAGGCAAGAACTTTTTTTTTGTTTTACCTATCACGGCTTTTTGGTCGTTTTGTAGTCCAGGAAGTACAGAATACATGTTTCAATGACGATGATGTGGCAAACTTGCAAATTAAAAGCTAAATTATCCAATTCTAAGTTAACAAATGACACAAGGTCCAAAGAGGAGAATGCATACAGTCTGCTATCTCAACTCGAGTTGGTTCTAACCAACACACCACTCCGCTCCTGTTCGCTGATTGGACAACCATACTTCCTGCTTTTTGGGAACCGCCTGAAGTCCTGCAATACCAGACCCAGAAGCGAAGAGTGAAATGAAATTGAGTGGAGGCACTAGGTGGCGCCAGACTGGGCAACTCATCTCCACTGTGCTGTCATATTCAGTCAACATCAGCAGCAGTACCAGCGACCATGTAGACCTAGCATTCCTCTCTGTACTAATAATTCTATTCCCTACCCTACTCTCACACTGCGTCCTACCCCTCCATGTTCTCTCTTTCATACAGGAAGTGTCGAGTCGGGCCAAGTTATTTCAGGCCTAATTGGGAGATTGATGTTCCTCTCGAAACCTGGCACCTTCACATGCCTTTCATCCTTCTCAGGCACTTCCTCCCAATGTACCAGAGCCAGACATGTCGACGGCATGCTGAAATACATACAACTGTCCTTTTTGAGGACTTCATTCTGTCAATCAAACGCAGTGAGACATCATTACGGGAAGCACAAGCAGTTTGTAAGCTTGTGAATAACATCTTATTACAATGGTGTCGAATTCTAAACAGAGAATTTATCCAAAACAATAAAAATGGAGCAATCGGGCAAAAGTTGATATTACTGAAAATATATCACTTCACCACCACACCAGGGGCAATCTGAAACCTGAAGCCCAGAGCCATCATATTGACAACATAGTGGTATTTGGAAAAGACCAGTGCTGCATGTCATATTCATGGTGTCAAAGAATGCAGGATGGTAAAAGAATGAGAAGTATCATGTTTTGTGCTTTTATTTAATATAAAAGTGCTTTTTAAATTTACAGTTGTAATATAATCTCATCAAACAATTCATGTAGCTGAATCAACATAAAATACAATATTCTAACTTTTTGCAAGGACAAAATTCCCTATTTCCCTACATGAATTGTAGGTAATGTTTCTAACTTTCTGCATAGATAATACGACACAGAGCATTTTATGTGTGCACTAGTCCAAATTAATTCTAAGAATCTGACATTGTCTCGTTTCTACACAAAACAAATATAGTTACATTTTTTTGCTCGCATTGTTCATGAGCTGAACATAAATACACAACACATTTTCTATATACACAAAAGACTAATTTCTCTTATGTTTTGTTCACAAATCAGTCTAAACAGGTGCAAGTGAGCACTTCTTCTTTACCGAGACAATCCATTTTACTTCACGAGTATGGCATATCAAGATGCTAATTACACAGCATGAATATTGTAGAGGTGTGCCTTAGGCTGTTGACAATAAAAATGTTTGAAATTATCAGTTTTCACAAACAATGATAGCCTGGCTCGCGCCAGATGGATTGAGTTAAACTTTGATTTGAGTTTTCCACAATATCTATCTGGAACTTGACTCGCGAAAAGCAATTGGGAAAAGGTGGGACGTTTAATGAAATTAGGGATGCACCGATCTGATACTGGGATCGGATATCGGTGCCGATCCAGGCAATTTTGCTGGATCGGGTATCGACTCCATGATATCGGTTCAATTGATACCATTGTTGTGCCTTTAATTGGACATAAAAAGACAAATCAGTTGGTGTTGATTCAAAACATCTCATAATGTTTGACATTTTGTTCAGATTAAGTTGTGACTTGCACTATAAAAAATAGTTACATAACATTGCATAACCAAATATGTTTTGATAAGAAAAATAAAGCATTTCAGTTCTTACACTAGTATTTGTTGATATCTGGTATCGGCAAATACTTAAGCCAAAGTATCGAAATCGGTATCGGAACAGAAAAAGCTGGATCGGTGCATCTCTAAATGAAATACATCGAGCTGATTGGGTGTGCGGCCTACCTTATTTGTGCTTAACCATCACACCCACGAATCGTAATGGCGCAGCCAATGTCCGCGTGAGATAGAACAAGTGTCACACACAACTCTCTGCTCTTCTTTCAAACGCAACAGAAAAAGCTACATCCACGAGAGTCGCCATCTTTGTTTTGTTTGAATCAAGCAGTACTTCCTGCTGTCTGCCCAAATCTTGCCCAAAGACACAACAATTCACTCTAGCTGTGACTTGCTGTTGGCACCTGGTGTTGTAGGGGTCTTCAATCCAAATATTGAGGCTCTTAGACTTGCTTAGCTTCTGAAATCTGATGAATAAAACTTTGAGGGCCACACAGCACATGCTGTAAATGCATCCAGAGCTGTTGCCCTGCATTGAATGGTTCTCCATCTCAAGCCTTCTTCAAAGGCATTTCAAGTATGTTAGCAGTATATCCAACCAGATGTACTTTTTTTGTTCAGAACTGCAGGTAATGGAACATAATATTTTACTTATGTTTAATAGTATCCTAATTTCAAAGTTACCTGCATGCAGACATACAAGTCTTATGCCTTATCCAAGACTTATAGTTTATGTTTATTCAGACACTGCTACAGAACGAACAATTGTGAAATAAATACCCCAAGCCGCTCCTTCTCTGGGAGCCCATTGGCCAGAGCTAAATGCCCAATCCGTGACTAGATGGGCAGCTGAAATTACCAATTAGTTTACCAATTGGCTGCAGCGGATTCGATTGGTTTGTAATTAATTCTAGTTACTGGCCCGTAGAGCAGGACGGATGGCGCCATGCCTTTGTCCTACTGACACACTATCCCACAGAGCTGTGCCTCAAGGGGGGCAGCGGACATCAATACAGGCCTGCAGCCGCCCGCTCTCACCCCCGCGCTCCCACCCGTCCCACACAGACACACACTTGTACACGGACCCTCTGAAGCGCACGGCTGATTCCGGAGAAACTTCAACCGCCTGAGAAGGTGCTGACGACAAACAAAGACAACACAATTCTTCTGTTTCTAGACCCTGACCTCTGTGTGAAGAAACAGGCCCAAACATGAAGAGGTCACAGAAGAAACACAGCTGTCAGAAGAAAGAGTTTGGCTTAGAAAGGATGAAGCAAGCAAAAGCTATAGCAATGCTGCAGATAATCATAGAGAGAAGAAATCCAGCATTTAGCTTTGTCAGACATAATTGTAATGATTTAATGTTGAGGATGAGAAAATAATATCCAAGGTTTTTGGGAGGATTTATGTATTACTTATAAATTACTATTCATCACCAACTAAAAAAAAATCATAAACATTTGGAAAATTACAATGCAATAAAACAGCAATATAATAGTTTTTAAAAATATAGGCTCAAGTAAAACGTAATGGTATGATATGTGTTAAAGTATTAAACATTTCAAACATTCAATTTCAGTACTGAGAAATATACTTGATATCTACTCTATACCAACTATAATACAACATTAAAAAAAAAAAAAAAAAAAAAAAAAAAAAAAAATAAAAAAAAATATATATATATATATATATATATATATAGATATTATATTGATATTGATCATAATTAGTGATTTTCAATATTTTGACAACCTTAGACTACACATGACTCCATCGTTATCACTAATCATCTTACATTCCAAATGACAATGAGTAGTTTATGAACAAACAGTAGGATTTTAAAGCCAGTCTATGTGTGTGATGTTGTGCATATGGCAGGTCATATATCTCATTGATACCTCCTACACTGAAGGTCAAGACTTCCACACCAGGAGCAGTGAAAAGAGCTGCTGAAACAAATCAATGGCTCAGATAAAAATACACTGCACCTCAGCTACTTCCCTTTATAACAACACTGAGGCTCACAAACACTTTCAACAAACGACTTCAACGCCACTACAAATGATCCTGAGATCCTTTTAATGAAAGTGATATCAGGGCAAGAAGCCACAGTGGTGACTGTTGGCTTTTAGGATAACCATAGTGTAATGAAAGACCATTAAAAAGATCATAACAGATTAACACGTGAGGCCAGGATTCTCGCTCCAGTCTAAACGTCATGCAATTAAGATACACTAAAGAAGAGAGAGCGGAGGTAGTGTTACTGCGTTTGGGACACAGACAGACAACAATAGTGAAGAGGCAATGGCACAGTGATAAGGTCTGGGGTAGGAATGAACTCAATGAAAGACCCAATGAGTGATTTATGTGTTCAAAGAAAAGAGGAGCAATTGAGGCCTGAGCCACCAAATGCTAATCGAGACCAAGACTTGCTGGAGACCACAAGATCTCGAGACCGAGACAAGACCAAGACCACAAAGTCCGAGACAAGACTACAACTAAGTCTAATCGAGCCTAGGCCAAGACCAATTTAAAAATGATGACTGTGCTCAGAGATAAACATTGTTCAAAAATAAGCTATGGACAGAGTTCAACAGTATAAAAAATGTAATTAACAAACTGAAAGTCAGGGCTCCAGACTAACTTTTTTCACAAGGAGCACTGTAGCTGCTAACTGATTCAATTTAGGGGCACAGGGGAAAATTTAGGAGCACTGGTCGTAAATTGATAATGATTTTTTATTGCTTAATTTCATATAATTGACACTGCAGTGTTTCTCCTGAGCACCTCTGCTTTGGAATCCCATGAACCAGAACCACTAAAAATGTGCAGTCATGAGTTTCCCACGCCATGAATCGAGCAAGAGTTCCAGCTACTGGTTGCAAAGAAAATTACACATGGATAATATGACCTGCTAAGGCTGCAGAAAGGTACAAATCGAGACTGTGTATTATGACTTTAATGTCTTGTCTTATTTTTAATGCATGATTAAAATCATTTTTAATTCAAACAGAAACTGAGCGTGAGGACTCTTTGTGAAGCTGCGCTTTGTGTATATATTAAGTTTTATCTCAAGTGAAAACAAGCTCTGTCTGAATGAGATGAGATTGAGCATACTTTGGGTTCTGACAATTCCTCTTCAAAAACTGAAGTTCAAACATGAGTTTTAGTGACAGAGTCTACATATAAAGTAGGGCTGGGCCAATAGTCGAAAAAATCGAGAGATCAAGATTAAATCGAATCAAATCGTCGGTTAGTTGGTGGTGGGTTTTGAATCGAAAGATCGAAAACCAGTTCTTTGTCAAAAAAATGTTTAGTTTGGAGCAAAAGTCAAATTTTGAAGCAGAAGTTTTTGTTTTGATTATGTTCATGAATGGCATTTTTCATTTGTTTTTGAAAAGGTTAAAACAAAATTGAATCGAGATAAATCAATATGAGAAATAAAATTGTGGTTATAATTCTCCCAGATCGCAGCCTTAATATAAATACTATTAAATTGTTGGGATTTTTATTATCAATATTTTTTTTTTTTAAGTTTAGAATACAAGTTCAATCTTTATTGTAAAAGAGTTCCTATTTTCTTCTATGTGCTTGATAGTCTGATTTAATCATTTGGTGAACAAAAATTTATTTTGGGGTTGAAAACCTACCTATGATCTACCTATGACATCACAAATCTGGAACATTCGGAGATCATTGCTTTCTGAGGCTTAGAGGGGAATAAAAAATATCTCACAAACAAAACCTCAGCTATATTTTTAACGATGAAGAAATAAACAGGATAAAAATGACAACTTCCAGTAGTTTATAGTGACAAGTGTTGAGCAAACACTCAGCACAAATCAATGCTCAATCTCTGAGGGCTAAAACAAGTAATATCAATAAAAAAATTAAAAAAAATACCTGTATACATATTTATGGACATTTGTATTCCAAACAACTAGTTAATAAAAAGCATACTGTGTTTGTAGCCCTACGTTTGTGAAAAAGAATTCAAATTTACTATGATGCACAAACTATAGCTACACTTTATACTCAGGTAGGGATAGTCATGTTAATATAACAGCATTTTTTCTTCTTTATCAAACAACTAGCCAGATCTAATAAAAAAATGCAATTAAATTAAAGAAAAGCCATCTTTTACCTACAAATGAGTCTTAGAAACAGTTGTAATAAACTTGCTTTTGTCTAACTTATAAGTGATAATAAAATGTTGATGATTTGGGTCATTTCTTTACAATAACATATTTATATTTCCTCTTTTTTCAGATGACGCGTTGCAAGTAATTAATGTTTGCCTCGTTCCGGAAAATGAATGAGTGACCCATCTGATCTCACCACACTTCTCATCGTCAGAGGAGACAGATGAGTGAAATCACCACCGTCGAGTTAAAATCAATGCTTTCCTGTCTTTCAAATGAGACAAATACGGACATGAAGGCAAAAACTACGCCGACCCTATATCCCAACAAGAACAGGCAGACGTATTGAATTGCTTATGCCATAAATTGCACAAATGGCATTCATCTGTGACAGTGGGTGGTGCCTCTTTGTCCTGTTATGTATTCAAGGCATAAATCACCACCAAGAAGTAGGAAGTCATCATAACAAATAGGCCATTTATTCATGAGGTTAAAGGGCTAGGCAGCATTTTAGACCATTTATTTAATCATCTCAAATGATTGTTTGGATTAGGCTACAATTCTTGGCTGTTATTCAAGTTATGCATGAAAATGTTTAAGAAAAATAGTTATCTAATCAGAAGCGCCATTTAAATTTTGCATGTGGTATTTAAAATTTGTGTAAAAATTACCATAAATCAACAATGATGGTGGAACATATTTTGGTTTAAACCAAGACAGTGCAGTAAAGTGATTCAACACTACATGGTATAAAGTAGAACACGTATGATTTTCAATTTATTACTTTTGTTAATCTGGAGTTTTTCAGTGTTCTTACTTGAAAAACAAAAAAGAGACCAGATTTAAATTCAAGTTTATGAGGGGAGATGAGGCTTGTTCAAATGTCAAAATGTTTTTATGTAAAAAGATGTTTATCATAAAGACTTTTAGGGAGAAAGTAGATTGGTATTAACTCCTTTTTCAGCTTGCAACTGTTTCAGACACTTCTCACAGCTCTCAGCAAACCTGTGGGCCAAACAGACGTTTTGAGGGCCATGTTTAGGGAAAAATTAAACCATAAGTGTCATAAAGCTACAGTGAGCATAAACCGGTTTAATTTACATTCTTAATGATTCTGATTGTGATTTTTAAAGCTTTTAGGGATTGGGTTAACCCTATGGCAATTACATGAATTGATCAATTTGATTTCTTGAACAACTTTATTAAGAGTAAGTCATGTCTAAAGCAGATATATTTACTTTGTTTATGTATGTATTTATTTATTTATTTATTATGGAGAGGGTCCTTCGCTAAATTAGATTACTGTACTTCACTTCACTGGATATTTTTAAACCGCAGGGCACAACAATCCAAACATTTCAACAGCGATAGGTGGGTGTTTTGGAGCCACTGTATTATAACAACTGACAAAACCACAATCAATAGTTACAGTATGTCAACAAGAATCAAGCAAACCAAGGTTAAATACTCACACCATATAGTTAATGTTGAATGAGATGCCCCCATTTCAGTAGAGTGCATGGGAGAGGCTCAGACTTGCACATGAGGGTAGAGGACAGAGGACCAGTTTGGGGTGCTCGGAGCATGCCTGTGGCAAAACTCCGTCAGATATTGTTTGTGTTTAGCAGTGAGGCCTTATGAAGAATTGATGATGCTCTCTGGAACAGTGCTATCATCAGAAACAGGGAGGAGAATCAGAGCATGGCAAAACCACTTCTTAGCCGTTCTCCTCCCTTGTGAGAGGCCTCCATTAGCTCCAGCTACAGGCGCACTCCGACACACATCTGTGACTCTACACTGAAGGAGGGTGGGACAAAAAGTACAGCAGAACACTAGAGGAATGAGTTGTCACAAATAAAATAGAAATAGAATTATGTCAACTAGGGACAGGCAAAACAAGATATAGATGCCACAAGATTATGCATAAATGTATAAAATAGTATTATTTTTTAAATACTGTATATGTTTTGAGAAGTTTATAATTACTGCTATAAATGACAGCCAAAGATGAAATGATATAAATTGAAAACATATAGGCCAGATTATGATACATTATGACAAAATTTGTTGTTTTTTGTCATTTAAAAAAAATCTTTCTCATCATACGTCCAGAAGCTAAAAACATCAATTCAAATACATCACGTAACCAAAAAGGGCACACAGTAACAAAAAATATATTATTAAACCATGTATGTATTGAGCGTTACCAACGATGGCCAATTCACTCCGGCTACATAGAAACCTACAGTAAACTCGACAAAGACTTGAAGGGCCACACTTATACACACACGCACATATACTGTAGCTGATCTTCTTACAGGGCCTGGCTGTCTGTAGGCTAACCACAATCCTGCTCCCTGCAGCGCTGACCGCAAACCAGTCAACAGAGGCACACCGGGCCTTATCCTGCATGACACACCGCTCGATAATCATGCACACCACCGCATAGCACAACACCACTGAATCTCTGATACCTGGATCTGACTGGCAACAACAACACACACACACTCCTATTGATACAATACAATGCACAAACATTTAGGCTAATAAATTGAGTAGTTTTATATTTGTCTCTCAGGTTGTTTTAAATAGAATAAAGCTCTAGGCAGTGAACTGTAAAACCTAAGATGGAAAATCTCAACCCAACAACTGTGAGCCATCTGTCTTTACGAAATACCGTAAAAAGCAACCTGTACTGTCCTCAATTTTACCACACCAATAAAATGTCTGACGCATCAATAACTACCAGCCACGTAATGTTTGCAACAAATCACAGAGAAACTGTCAAATAAAAGACTTCATGTCTACTTTCCACCATTTCTTTTGATTATCAATGTTTATTTGGGTGACTGTTGTGTACTCCAAATGAGACGTCTGAAATGAACTTTTAAATTTTGAACACAATTAAATGCAATGCTATAATGATATTATTTACATAAAACATGAATTGTCTGTGTGGTGTAGAGAGGCCAGCAGACTGATTAGGCTGGGACCCTGAACAGAGGCACAGGAATCAAATGTAAGAAATAGTAGGATGTTTGCAATTTCACAGCACCATCTGGTGGTAGAACATTAAAACAAGCTTCAAGAAATGTTAAATGTTCTTTGCTCATTAGTTAACATTTAAAATAAATCTTAACAGTTTATTCAATTAGAAAAGTGAAAATACCTTACATAACTTGTTAATTTTTAGAATTTAACTATTTTGACTTTTAATAATTGCTATTTATCCAAATTATAGTCAAATTGTTCTGTAATGAATTATGTTATTGACAGAGAACTGGATATATGGGTATAAACCTCTGTGGATAATTTAAATAAAAAAAAAAAAAAAAAAAAAAATCCTTAAAATAGTCTAAATTTCAAACTGAATGTGTTTTCAGAACCCTCAGAAGCTGGACTCTTTGTGAAGCTGAGGCCTTGTATAGTTGGTCTCTTGTGAATGATGGACTCTAACCATAATGAAACCAGCTCTGCACAATACAACATAAGATTTTAGAGTAAGCCTACATTTCTTTGGTACATGCAAATAAGCATAGTTAATGTCACCAGTGTGATCCAGAAGGACAACAGATTCGGTCTATTTGGGGTTTTGACAATTTCTCTTCAAAAGCTAAAGATATTTTCATAAAATTTATTTTTTGGGGGGATTTGTAAAAAGTAAAGACACATTGTGAGCACGTCTAGAATGGCTGATTTGACTCTAGATAAGAATTTCAGATTAGTACAATTAAAAACCTGAAACTAGAACTAGCATTGCCAGTTTGCCGCCTCTGCAATTTCAAATAAAGTATCAACTTTTAAATATTGATACGACTGCATATCGTAACTATATAATACGATTCTCGTTGTGTTGTTATTTTGAGTACAGGTCTAAGCTAAGGGCTGGGCTAAATTTGGCAAAATCCTTAATACATTTATCTTAACTATGTCTTTAACTTAAATTAGTACACCAACCTGTCAAACTCACTTTAAGAGTCTGCAAGGAGCTAGACCTTGGCATGCTTCCAACTGAATCATTTAAATTTTTACAAATCCATCTCTCCCAAAAGTCTGTTTCCAAACATCTTGCATAATTTGTCAATCTAGTGTATTCACTACTATCAAAATTTGTCAGTAAGGCCGATCCTATTTAACTTCTGCATTGACTTCCTTTGGACTATTGAAGCCCAGCACTGGACTTTCAGACAGCCCAAACCACTTTAGCAAATTAACAATCCCCCCTTCACACACACACACGCACACACCAGCACAGAGAGAGTGTGGTCCACTACAAGAGCATATTGAGACTCCAGGTTACTGCACACGGACATGCATCTGCACTCACACAACAGGCACAAGGGGCAGTGAAAGGCCGGGCCAACAGAGACCGCACTCACAACACGCAGCTTAGGAGTGGCAGGCTGAGGGTGAGCCAGGAGGTGACACATGATGACACGGACAGAAAGGAAAGGAGAGAGGTGAAAAGAGTGGCCAGGGACAGACAGGACCAGAGGTGTGAAAAAAGTCAAGTAAAAAGTGGACAACAAACACCTACTTCCCAAAGGAATCATATGGCAAATCATGTGAAGTGTACAAAGGAACGGAACAGACACATATGACGCTGTACGAAGTCTGACTGTTTTTTTGTCTATTAAATATTAAAAGGGACAGTATTGTGAAAAATCAGCTTTAATGAGCTTTTAACCCTGCTAGAAAAGTCTTTCTTCATACAGGGATAGAGAGGTGGGCAATATCTCTTTTTTGGTATCTCAATATTGATATTCAGACGATATTAAGACAAGCTAGCAGAAATGTACTTTACACTTATTAGTTGAGGTTAGATAATCAGATAGATGTGACATATCTTTAAAGTAAATCACAAAACTATAGGCATATCCCCTGTTTGTAGGGCTGGGCAATTACAAAAATTGAGAGATAATGATTCAGTCATGTCAAATCATTAATTAATTGCTTCTTGGTTTTGAATCGAATGATTGAAAACAATCTGGATTGCAAAAATATGTTAATAAAAGCCATTTATATTTAGTTTTTTAAAAGGTTGAACAAAATCCAATCTAAAATTGGGATCAATCAAAATGTGAGGGGAAAAAAGTGATTAAGTGATTGTGATTAAATTTTTTTCCAGTTTGCTTAACCCTACACCTGTTAAACGTGACATTTTTTTTACTATAAACAAATGACCCAAGATCCAATTTTCTCTTTTTTTTATTTCTTTTTTGTAACATTAAGAATAGAATGCAAAAACCCATTATATTTTGCTGACTAAAATGAGAAAATGTAGAAAAAACGATAGAGTATGTATATCACCTGCACCAGGGCTGCTTACTATCACTGAGTGGAGAGAAGTTCATCTCACTGTGAAGCCCTTAGTGGCTCTGTCTTTGAAAAGCGCTATACAAATAAACCTTACTTATTTAATGTTACATACAATCGTATCCAATGAAAAAGTCATTTTTCAACTCAATAGTTTCAGCCTTAAAGCAGCAGTCCAGGTTCGTAAGTGCAAAATGTTTAGAGTATAGAGAATCCGGATACCTATGCCAATATGCCTCCCTGTACTGATACACGTATTGCCAATGACTTTGTCACGATATATCCTGATACCGATACATTGAGAACCTTGTTTTTACCTGCTTCTAGCTCAATCTCTATACTTATAATGCATGATAAATCTTGGGTTACATAAAACTAAAATATTTAAATAAAAAAATGCTGCTTGTTACAGTGAAATGACAATATAAAGAAATAGGGTTTGTTGGATCTGCAGTGTTCAGTAGTCTTGTAAGTTTTAATTTGTCATTTACCTGAATAATGAATAGCATAATAGTACTCAGTTGCAATAGTGATTTTAGGGTTGCATTGTTATTGTCATTACTATCTGCCATGCCTTTCCAGTATCCAGTACAATTAACATGTCTTTTTAGATGCATTTATTTTTGTCGTACATTTGTCGGCCCTTGTAAGTGACCACAGAACAGCTGCTCAACCAGACTGATTAGACATGATGCTCTTCTCTCTAATGCAGTGGATTAGGACAGCTAATAAATGTTTCATAGGAGAATAGGCGTAGATCAAACATGAGAAAGGCCCCTGGCTGGTGCTGGGGGTCAATGTGATGTCTGGCCCCTCCTTTGCTCGCTGGTCCTCCGCCTACCCCAGCTGTTGGCTCTCAGCTGTATTATGACAACCGCTGCAGCCTGTCTCTCTAGCAGCTACAGGCCGTGCCCCTGTGAGCACACATCATTAGCCTCCATCTGTCAGCCTATTAACAGGTTGCTCTAATGTGCCCAAGGACTTCCTTCATTCCTACCCACTGTGAGACCATGTTCACACTATGCAAAGCAGTTTTGACGTATGGAGTATTTTAGCTGCAGCGTGTTGTACGTCTGTACTCAGAAAAAGAAGATACAGAAACTTAAAAAAACATTACTTACTAGTTTACTGCAGTCACACCTCATGTGCAGTCTTGAACCAGCCCGAATCCTAGATAGAAACAATTATGTTAGACCAGGAATGATCTCGTTTATTTTTTGTATATACAGATATATTGACTATTTGTATTGCTGTTGTGGCAGATAGTCAGTTTATATAAACCTCTTAAAAAAGACAACATAAAAGTTATAGGAGCCAACAACTTTTACTTGTTGTATATCATAATTACTGTGTGAGCATTCTTCTACTCCTAAATTTTCACTGAGAACAGAGTAACAATCGAGAGGAAAATATCAGGTAATCACTTACAAAACACTAACCATTCTAATTTCACTCCATCTACTTAGTCAGGTATCACAGAACTGTAGATGATTCCCAAAAAGCAGGAAGTACGCTCCTCCAATCAGCGAACAGTGTCGCCAACCTAGAATCAACCCTAGTTGGGGGATAGCAGACTGTTTGCACTCTCCTCATTTGATCTTGTGTCAAATATTATCTTAGAATATGATCTTGTCTCTTTTAATTTGTAAGTTAATCTCACAGAAATGGCAACAATCATTGATGCACACTATTGTGCGCTACATCCTGGACTACAAAATGGCCAAAAAGTAGCAATTAGTTAGATCAAAAAAGTTCCCCCCTACAAAGCCCAATGATGTCATGTCAGACGTTCAGACGCAAAGAAGACTTGAGAAAGCAAACGTGTCGATGTGTAACAACAGATAAAGACACATTTGAGCGCTTCCAGGATCTGCACGGATCAGGTGCTCTTCTATGCTGTATAAAATAAAATAAAAGTCCTTTCTCTGTCCATGTAAATAAAGGATGCCTTTTTGACAGCTTTAGACAAAATCTTTTTTCACACTGCAAGTTAATTATTTCTATCTATGTGTATTTTAAGCACCATTGGTTATGACAGCAGCTCTCCGTCTCTGCTGTTTTTTGAATTCTGTCCATAAAGATATGTAACTGTTAGTGGCAAAGTCTGAGATTAATCATAACAAGGGGTGAGAATAATGCCAGTGTGTGAGAAAAGAAAAATATTTCTACCTGTACTTATCAAACACTGTCAGCACTTTCTTTCTTTCTTTTCACGCTACTTCCATTTATTCCACAACAACTATTTATAAATATGATCAACCAAAAAATTTAAAATAAAAACACTTCAACTTGAACTTCAACAACTTACTTCAACTGAAATCCATTCTTTCAGACGAAAATCTCCTCTCTTCCTTCAACATCCATCGCAGTTGTGTGGCAAAAGCACACTTCTTCTCTCAGATGTCCCTGAAGACTGTAGAAAGACTCAGGGCCAGTGCCTGTGGTCACCAAGGGATCAACACAGAGATAAAGAATTAAGAGTGAAAATAGTTAAGTCAACTTTTCCCCAGGAACGATCAGCTGATATATTGATCTTGAGAGGAATAAGCAATAGCTTACAATCTGTGACTTTGCTCATAAAATCAAAACAAGTGCATGGTACTTGTGTTGCATTTTACCTGTGGATAGTTCCATTCATTCCTTAAGAGGAATTTTGAGGAAGATGTGCTAAAAAAAAATAAAGATTTTAAAATCACAAGCCAGAGAGCTAGAAAATCACTGGCAGCAAGTTTAGACCTTCACATACAAGTTAAATACTTCCTCAGGGAAAGCCTATGTGTTTATAAAAGTGTGCATTTTTGATACAATGTTAAATGCTAACAAATAAATTAACTTAAATATAAAATAAACTTTTAAACAAAAATATATTAAACGCCAGGCTGAGCCCGGGGTGATTATTTTTGTAGAAATCTAGTTCAGTTTGTAGTAGGGCTGTGCAATTAATCAAATTTCCATTTCAATTAGGATTATTGCCATAATCGTTTACAAAAATGGTGTAATCGAGTTATAATCGTGATTATTAACCATAACTCATAAGTGTGTGTACCTAAGAGCACATTTCCTTAGGTTGGAAAAGTAGGTCCCAGACAATTTCTTTCAAACTGTACCGTACATTTTCTATGAGGTCTATCACAGTTTCATTTTATCTCTTCACTCTCCCTCTGCATATTAAGGAGCAATAATGCTATGCACACTCTCTAAGTAAATTATGTTTAAATAATCGTGATTATTATTTTCAATCTTTTCATCATAATCGAGCAGCCTTAGTTTGTAGAGTTATTTTAACATTAATAATTAGGTTAAATACAGGTTAGCAGTAGGGCTGCACCTAATGATCATTTGGGTAATCGACTAGTTAGCGATCATTCTTTCGATTAATTGCAAATTGCATTTTTACAAATTTTGATCCAGACATAGCCAAAAATTGAATTAGAACATGAGTTCATAATTGACTGAATTAAGATTCTTACTAAAATAAGGTTTGAAATGAAACTATAAAGAAGCATTCTCTAAAATAGCTTCTGTACTTGAAATAATCACATACAGTTCTATTGGCAAATTTCATTTGTAGAATTTTCAGAATCACTAGTCACATTTACTCAAATTTGTGTTCACTAGTATAAACTTAAATATAGATATGTTTAAGATTGTGTTTTTTCTAGTAAAAGTGTACACATTTTCTAGGTCATTGCTGCCCAAAAAAAACATATTTCAGTTTATGCATGTTTGGGAACCTATAAAGACCAGTTAACGAAAATTCAATTACTAAATTAGTTGACGATTAGTCAACACTTGGGTGAAATAATTACCTTATGTGAAGGTCTTAACATGCTGCAAGTGATTATCATGGCTGTAACTTGTTGTCCGCTTTGTGTCAATTCAATATTTAATTATATTAGGGTCTTTCAGCTAATTCTCTAGAGAGAATGAATCGGACGAGAACAACCTATCTATAGGTATTTTATTTTCAGACCGGAACTAGCCTAGCTGCAGCGAGAAAACCCCTACTTGACCTTATTCTGTCCCACCCAGTTGTCCTGGCAGTGCATTTCCTGTTTAGCTGTGGTTAGCCTCAGATACATTAGCCACAATCAACACTGGGTTTATTTTAACTGTCTTTATACAGTATATATTTGAGATTGCCCCCCAAAGACAGACCATTGTGAGACAGCAGGTTAGTTTTGCCCTAAAGATCATGTGTTGTAGCAATAGTAATCCTGCTACTACTTACTGAAGCCCTTGGAGTAGAGGTGTGCAATATATCGAATTTTAGATAATATTGTGAGTATTGTCTTAAAGATATGCAAAAACAGAATATCAGGTATATTGTTTAAAAAGGCAACAAAAAGGAAAATCTCAATTAGCTGTTTTCATTTATTGTTTTTCTAGTTATTAGCATGTGAACATCTGAGCTTCTGATCTTGTGGCTGCAGTTTGGGTCAGATATTGGGTCAGGTCGTTGAGACTGCTAGTTTTGCTTTTAGTCGACTAATAGATTTGTAGCACATGTTTTAAGTCGAGTAAGAATGTCTAGAGTCACCCAATTTTTCTGATAATTAAACTTTAACTAATACATTTAAAGACACGATTGATGCTTGGTTTAAAATAATATTGTTTAAATATTGTAATCAAGATACGTCAAAAAAATTACTGAGATATTCATCTTTGTCAAAACCTCCCGGCTATACTCCAAAAAGGTTCATTTGGTCTTCTTTTCTAGATTACGTTTCATTTCATATAGGAATTTAAAAACGCCTCCCAGCTATACCTTGGAGCATCTAATATTTAGACAAATTAATTATTTAGTAATATGACCATGTTTTTGTACGTCGCATAATGTCCACTTCAAGCATTTTAGTAAGACACTGGATGTGACATTTACTTTTTTTTTTAATTAAATCGATTTTTGATTACATACACACGTAATAATCAATGAAAAACTATCAAAAATTAAAAATAAAAAATCAAAGTGAGCACAAAGGCAGAAAGATGGCCAAAACAACAACATAAGATTGTTGTTTGTGCAGTTTAACAGCAAAATTAAGACCATGAAGCCTTGGGCCACCCACATACAGTTTGTATGCATAAGATAAAGTAATAAAAGTATTGTTAGGCAGAAAGATGAAGTGTCTTCTGGTGGCGATGGTGACACTGGTTTGAGCAAATGGGCTGCGTAGCTGCCTGTGTAACTCTATCTGTGGATGGGGAATACAGCAGTGGTCGGGTAATGGAAAGGTCATTTAGCCAATCCCCTAAGGTGGGGGCAGCTCTGACACGACTCGTTTGTCACAGTTCGATAAGTGCCACTCCGGGGGTGAGACAGAGCCAGGGTGTGTGTGCAGGACTGTGGTTAAGACATAACAAAAAATAACATGATTTTCCTCCTGGTCATGCAGCGCTGCTTTTAGCTGGGGCAACTGTCCATAGTTTAAGAACTGCCTCGACTGAAAGTTCACACAATTGGTAACCAGATCAACTTGTTACTCATGCAAATCATTGTCAAGGCTGACCAGTTATTAATAAGAATATTAGCTTAGCTGTTGGTGAGACAGATGCAGAACAAGGCACAGTAATTCCCAGAGCTTGTGCATCCATTTGAGGCCTCAAAAGGGGATAGAAGTGAGTCACCACACAATGACTGTAAAACGTTTAAAGCTGCTGATGTTCACAGAACAAATCACATTACTCATGAATTTAGGCTGTTGCAACAACCAAGAACAAAGCAATTATTTAATTGTCCATAATTAGCTTGTTATTTTTTTTTCCATTTTTACTTAGATAGTCGGAAGAAGTGACTTGTCTCTTTTTTATGGTTATTGGCCCTGATGATGTTTTTTGTTTCAAGGAAATCAAGAATGGAATAATTTTATTTGCTTTAAATAACCCTTTTTTATTGAATCAAAGGATCAATTTCTTTGTCATGTCACCCAGCCTCACTCAGTATACAATAAGGTTTTACTTCCTTAAATCGGTGTCTGTTTGTTTGTTTGTTTGTTTGTTTTTATTGTTGAAGTTGGGTTCAACTCAGAAAACTGACTGTGGCTACACTGGCTTTTGAAGAGATAAATAACAGTTATAATGAAGTCTCAAATGAAACTGCAAACATTTGAAAGGAGAAATGTTGGTTGTGTTTAACATATGCTTAGAAGTTCAGATTCAGAACAAAGTAATTTACTGTAAACGCCAGTATACCTCTTGATTTGATTTTTTGTACAACCATGAACGATTGTATCACTCATGCATTTACCTGAGTGTGTTAATAAATGATATCTATGTAAATACAAAATTAAGTGATAAAAGTAAGCACGGATGTACAAGGGGGTATTAGGTCTCTATAAGTTCTTTGAACTTCTTCCTACTCCTTTTGAGTACTATTGTGTCTTTTCCGTTCATACATGCCAACCAGCAAGGCAAATGTATAGCACAGATCATACACAAAGCAATTCAAAGTGCTTTACAAGACAGGAAAAGACGCATCAAAATGACAATGCGAAATAAAATAGACATGTATTTTATGTTGCTCAAAAAAAATGTATGAATGAATTTTCAATAATGTTTCAATTTGAAGTACTTGTTCTCCCTGATAATTACACCCATTCTGTTTTCCCAAAAACGTTTATTGTAAAACCAGACAGTATTGTTGTGTGACATCACAACATTCAGTGCTGTATTGAATCCAGCTGTCTGAATATTTAAGTGTATTTATTTAGTATTTAATATAACAAGTTAATAATGGATTTAGTCACCATACTAACAGAAATCACTAGACTGAAAATTTGTTAAATAACCTTTTACATTTCATGGCAAAATCTAATGTTACGTAAGGCTCTTTTAGGATGAGAGACGAGCTGATGCAGAGGGTGAGCTTCACTTTTGTGTATACCAACATTTGTAATAGTGGCCAAAGAATTTATTCATGTGAAAACTACTGTTTGAAAGGTTTGTGAGAGCTATGGGCGAGTTAGATACAATTAATAATTTAAATATTTAAATTGCTTTATTACAATAGGTGACACTGACAAACTAAAAACTAGTCACTTGTAAATTGATCGGTATAAGATAAGTGTGTCCTGCTTTAAATTTTCGCCATTTTTATTTGATTGCGCAAAATATTTCTAACATGAGATGTGATTAACATTGCAAATCAAACAGTACTACTTGGATACTGCACAAGATCGAGCCAGAACAAGACTAGATACAAAATCTTATGGAGACTGGGTTTAACCGGCAGAGAAACTTTGTTTATCCTTGGTATAAGACTTCTGCAGTTAAACTTACATATAAGCTGTTTATTTTTTTGTCCGAAGCACAAAATGCAAACATCGTGCGTCCTTGCCTTGAGAATAGCGTGGTCCTCCAAGGCAAGTTGTTGAATCCAGCTTTCTCGATGGAAATCTGAACAGAACAGAAACTTGGGATGGGACCAGAGCAGGTAGGCTACGCTACGTGACACTGATCCATGGCAAACACTCAAAAAAACGGCGGGGAAATGGAGAGACTCATCACAACACAATGTCTCCCCCGCGTGGCAGTCAGTTGCTTCACATGAAGAAGGCTGCAGTCATACTTGGGGATAAAGCAATGGCGGAATGAACCCTGCACATTCTGGGCCTTAGGTAGGCAAACAAAACTTCTTGGTGGACTTGTAATACATAATCTTGCATTTGATGTGTGTATGAATTTATATAGCCTATGTTTTATTCATTCTGTTTCCAAAATCTTATAAATTGATTTACGTTTTAGTAAAGAGGCGATGAAGCCTTCAAATCTAAATTGCATTGTATCATTAAAAATATAAATAAATAAATAAAAATGATTTAACTGTTTTTAACTTTTTGTTGATATTGATACTGGCCTTCCATTTGCCTGCAACCTGCTCAAAGTAGTAAAACATGGGAAATTTACATTTAGCTTGTTTTTACCCAGTTTGGTTGTTTTCGTGGAGTTCATTGCATGGTTCATTGTCATTTTTTTTGTCCAGTAAATATGACGTGGAGGGGAATCCACAAATGTTGCCTAGCAGCCACATTGTGAATCTGGGCCAAAATCAACATAAATAACACAGGAGTGACAATGTGACACATTTGTAACATATTAATTGTATTAAATGTTTGTTTAAACTCAGGAGTTTTGTGTAAATTGCCTTTGATTTTGGCACTTTTTGATGACATGTGGAGGGATTCTGTTATAGAACTTCAATTACTTCCTGTAATTTTCTACTTTTTGTTGGCAATTTCTTCATAAATTGCACCTTAATTGCTGCAAAACTATGATAAATATTTACCACAAATACTATCACACCAAACAAAATCAAATTTATAAAAATGTCATATGGGCTTTAAAATTATGATGAGAGTAGGCTACATATACAACCAAACACAAGTCACAAATATGTAGCTGGTTAAGGTAGCCTATTCTTTTGATAGATGTAGAAACTATTTAGTTCTACTTGTTGTAAGGTCTACTAATAAACTGGCCTGGACCACACGGTTGATAGGTTGTGCATTATTAGGCCTAGTTTAAACTTGAAAACAATAATGTATGAGTCAAACTCAAAGGGAAGATAGAACTACAATGGTGCCTACTTCCTGTAGGCTAGCTATATATGTTTAAAAAATTGCACATTTTTAAGAAGTGTAGCAAAAGTCAGCGTCAAATGATAGTGAAACCTCTAAGGGCTGAACTATTGTGGTCAATGACATCATGGGACAGAGCTCTTCCTCCTTTAAACTACAGAGGACGGGCGTGCACTGAGGTGAAACCATTTCAGCAAGTCAATAAGATGGCACCACCACTCATGTTTAAAGATGCTTTTTGGGTAAGTTTATATTGCTGTGCTTTGACAAATACATTGTTCATTTTGTTAAGACATTACACTTTTTTGAGACACAGTCTACTGTGCACATATGAAACGTATTTCTTCCTTGTTATGACAGTTTAGCTTAGCTCTACTTCTGCATTTAACACCCTTAGTCAATTCAAGGACATGTTGCAACACCTTCTTAAAACAAAAGAAAAAACAAAAACAAAAAAAATGTAAAATCTTTGTTTTGTCATATTTTTTCTCAGGGAATTGATTTGACCAACCATACTGGCTATGAAGTCATTATTCACAGGCTGAAGGATGGAAAGCAAATGTGCAAAGATGTGGAAGAACTTTTCAAAATGAGGTATCAGAAATACAATACAACATGTGTTGCCTGCACAGTAGCCCAGTGTTCCTCTTAGTGCTTCGATAAACCACAGAATCAACCATTTCAAATTCAGGAGGACAAGATCAAATTAAACGTTTTAAACTCAAAGAGATCACAGTTTAATCAAATTATTTCTAAACCATTTTTTCTCCATTTTCAGACAATTTATAAAGTATGTTTAATTGCTTTATTGCATTGGTGTCCAGACTATGGCCTTGTGATTCTTTGTTACTGTTAATTATGCTTCCTACTAAACCAAGTGTTTGACCAAATGATCGTGCCAGTACTTTTTACTGCTTATTTAGGTAATTCTGCCTTCAAAACTTGACTAGTGTATGTCTGCATTGTGACACAGACACAATACATTTAACTAACATGGATCTGTAAATGCTATGTTAAAGGAACCCATCTTATTGCCTGGCACCCGGATCAGTATTAAATTACTATACTGAGAGATATCATTCTTAATCTTCTGTATTGTATTGGCTATCCATCTTTGCTCTGCATATTCAGTAAAAAAAATCAGACACCTATTCTGTCTAGTGAAGTTGTGCCTTAAGTTGCTTCATATTTACCTCAGGGCTTTGGCAGAGGAGAAGTATGGGAAAGAGCTGGTGACCATCTCAAGAAAAGCTGGAGGTTTCACAGAGATTGGGTACTGATGATCTTTTTTGTTCTTTACAAAATCCACACATTTAAGTGACTCAGATCAGTATGAGACAGAAAAGGAGAACACACAGCAGCACAATGACCAGGCCTATGAATAATATTCCTCTCAGCCCTAATTTCCAATTCTGTAGAACTTAAAAAAAAAAAAAAATACTTGTACAACAACAATCATATATTCTTGAACTGTGAAAGAAGAAATTCAGTCTTAAAATTTGTGCTTGTAGAAGTCTCAGAGCATCCATGGAACAGCTTAAAGCACGTATGTTATTTTCTTTTTATTACTTAGCTGAATTATTGGAAATAGATATCAAATTTGAATATTTTTGTTGCAGAAATTGAGAACATTGGCAACTTTCACATTCAGCTTTCTGAAAATTTGAAAGAGGAGGTGAAAAAGATTGAGACATTTAGAGAACGGCAGAAAGAGCAGAGAAAAAAGGTACATGCTAATTTACCTAACTACCAATGATATAAATAGCTATTTACACTGCCCTTTTCTGTTCCTCATAGTTTGAAAGCATCATGGAGAAAGTTCATAAGAAAAAGGTTTCTTTATTCAGGAAGACAATGGAGGTAACTGAAACATTGTATGTTTGTGGTGCAAAATATATTTAGTTCTCTGACCTCCTTCTGTATCAGTCCAAAAAGTTGTATGAGTTGAAGTGCAAAGAAGCAGACGAGGCAGAACAACATGCTGAACGAACTACAGCAGCAGGCAAAAATGCAGAGAAGGTACATGAGTTAATATTACTTATGGCAATATGACAATAACATTTTATGGAGTGTATTTTGTGTTTATTATTATTATTATTTTTTTTTTTTTTTTTTTTTTTCAGATTCGTTACAAAGCAAAGAATTTAAGACATGCAGCTAATGATGCTGGTATTATAAACTTCAAATTATTTAAAGAAGATTTTGTGCTAACTTATTCTCTGTCTTTTTAGAGAAAGTTTACTCTACCAATGTTGAACACTTTGACTTAGTTCGACTGGACTGGGAGGAAACACACAGAAGCACATGTGAGGTACAGAGGTGTAACTGACCTCTACTCTACTCTATATTTGTCTGTATTCATCTGGTGAACTCACATGCCTTTTTGTATCACTACTATATTTAACTACGGTCTATGATCAGGAAAATAGTTTTTCATCCGCTAAAAGCAGCCAAGGTTTAAACTGTATTGCAATGAATTCCTCTGAATGTGTGGCAGGTGTTTCAGCAGATGGAAGGAGATCGCATCAGCACACTCCGATGTGCTCTGTGGGACCACTGTAATCACTTTTCTGCACAGTGTGTTAAAGATGATGATGTAAGTTGTTTTTCTATGAAAAACATGCATCTTTATTGTCTTAACATAAAGCTTCATTTTAACACTAGCTGTATGAGGAGGTCAGAAAACGCCTGGAAGAATGTGACATCACTAAAGATTTAAACACCTTTATAGAGGTGAAAAGTACAGGTTGGGCGCCTCCTGGTGAGTTTAATGTCGTTTTACTTTTCAATGCGCCTTTTAATAGCTCCTTTTTCTGATGACTTTGTCTTTTCTTATAGGACCAGTTATCTTTGAAAACTTCTACCCAACAGATCCTGGCAGAAATAGTAATGAAAATTGTCATTTCAGTGAAGAAGAAAACCATTATACACCTGCAACAACAAGATGGTAGGGTTTAAACAAATCAGAAGTTGTGAGGAGCAAGTGTTTTCATTAAAAATATATACTTTCTTTAGGAGCTCTAACCCACTGCTTGATAACTCTGCATCGTTTGACGTGGACAGTGCGCGAAACTCGCAGTTAACAGTGACATCAAGTGGTGAAAGTAAGTACTATGAACGCCCAACACCACAGCTAAATATACAGTAATTACTTTTGAGTGTTAAATGTGAATAAGTATTTAAGTTGAACTTAACTCGGATAACTTTTTTCTTGTAGTTGACATTTTAGAAAGTGGTGGCTATGCCCCTTTATCAGTATTTGAACAAAACGCATCGAAAGCAAATGATTCTACAGGTATAGAAAGGTGGATTGTCCTTTACGCGTATAATGCACAGGTAAACATCTAAACACCTAATGATAAGAATAAATCTTATGCAATTTTTCTAAACTTTCTAAATTTTTTAGGAGGCAGATGAGTTGACGATCAATAGAGGTGATGAAGTTCAAGTGTTGGAACGAGGAGAGGACGGCTGGTGGACAGTCAACAGAGATGGGCAGTGTGGACTGGTACCAGGAAACTATCTGGACAAAATCTAAACTAGACATGCAGTCTGCAACAGTCTGATTTTAACATGACTTTATTTGTTCTCCAATTTGTACATAACATGGTTATTACATGGCAATGGCTAAACACGTAGGTATAAAACAGCAAATATAATAAAACAACACATTTCACTAAGAGGTTTTAAATAATGCCTCGAAAAGGCCCTACAGCAAAAAATGTACAACTTAGACCTCTACAGGAATTCAGGAAACACTGACATAACAATTATTGCAAATAACACTGAGAAACATAAAATAGGCTATTTGAGTCTCACCTTCTGGTAAATATTATTTCTTTTGTATTTTTTTTTTCTGCCATGATCGATCAGTATTTTCAACCTTTCACCATAATTATATTGTCTCTAGTCATTCGGTAGAATTGAATATTACTATTTGTTCCACTAGATTTTGCAAAGTAAGACATACACTTACGTTTTGTTTTGTTTTTTACATTGGATATTTGGACATTTCTTGACGTTCCAAATGTAGTGCAAACTGGTACAAATGGAAATACATTCCAAATAACAGCTTTACCCAAAATACATTTATGCTCTAAATTTCTTAAACGAAAGCATATTTCAAGAAATAATAACAAATTAAAGAAGTGTCAGCCATATACAACTTTGGCTCAGGTATTGTGAGAAAAAAAAATACTTCTAAAAATTCATCTCAGTACTTGCTTCACTCCTTTTCATGGATTGTGTTTTGGAGTTTGTGTAACTACAACAGACGTGGACGTGTGTAGTGATGTTTTCATATGTTTGTTTGTTTTTTGTTCATGTTGCTCTCTCCATTTCATGCATAACTGTTGGTGGTGACCAGAAGTTCATACGCAGGATCATGACTTCTTCTGCACAAAACAACACAGGCACATAACATGCCCAGCATCTGTAGACAAATATACAATAGAAACATGAAAACATGTTGATGTCATGTGTCTATCTTTCTTTAATTTAGCAAGAACAACTCAAAAAAATGGAACTGGAAAAATTCTGTTTTTATTTTTATAAATTTTCTTCTGTAGTTGCAGAAAAGCAAAAACGTGTAGCCTACTTATACCACTTTATACTTGCATGTGCATGTAAGAGCCATGCTGTTGCCTGATTTAAAGCACAAAGGCTTTTCTTTCTTTTAAAATTTAAATAAGATTGGATTTAGTTTGTGGATAATAATAATAATAATAATAGT
Organism: Mugilogobius chulae; assembly: GCA_038363315.1. Taxonomy (NCBI): domain Eukaryota; kingdom Metazoa; phylum Chordata; class Actinopteri; order Gobiiformes; family Gobiidae; genus Mugilogobius; species Mugilogobius chulae. Next base: position 43,845,141 of record CM076403.1, on the reverse strand, counting down.
AAGTTAACAATAAATAATAATAATACTTATTCATAACATATTTTTTGTGTTTTGTACCTGTATAGATGCAAAAGTTAGTGCTGCCCAAATGACATACATCATAATCTCCTTTAATTTCTTCACTACAAGAGCTTCACAACCCTAGGATAGAAAAGCAAAAATATCAATGTACAGGAACGTCTAAGAATGATGATTTATGAATCTGGTGTACCTCTTGGTAGAGGTCTCCAGGGCGAGTCAGAGTCCCAGTGCAGTTGCTAATGTTGGGCTGACAACAGCTGACAGGAACACTGTTGTTCATGGATTCTTTAAACCACCGTGTATTTCTCCAGTCTGAGTAGTTATGAATGCCACAGCAGCGAAGCTAATGACACAATCCAACAAACAGATTAGTTTTAACCACAGCACACACTTCACCACTCACATTTTATGTAAACTTTGGGACAATGGCTTACCTGCCTCTGTACATAGTCAATAGCACGACTAGGAGCATCTGTATTTGTTCCATTATATTCATTATAAACCTTTTGAATGGAGTGATTCACCTCATCTTCAACCTGACAATTACAAATTGTGGCTCTATGACAAATTCTTTATATAGCAAAAAGTATCCATCTTTAGATCTTTTGTGGGTTTACCTTAGCTCTGTATATATAACCAAGTACCACCACTACACACTCTGTTACAAACACCAGCAAGAGGATGGCAGCAAACTGAAAAACAAACATAAGATTGTTATAAATGGTCACCATTAAACTTGAAAAGTGAAAATGTAATCTAACTTACAGTTGCCAGACCACAAGAACTCTCACGAATTGTGGCACAACAGCCAATTAGGCCAATGATAAAAAGAAGTGTGCCCACACCAATTATTATGACAGCAGGAATCAGTGTGTAGATGTCCTCAAAAAAATGGTCATAATCATCATAAGTGATGAACACATAGGCTCCAATGTAGCACAGAATCCCAGCTGCTGCCTGCAAAAAAAGCAGAATTGGAAAAAGAACAAAATAAAGCAGTTGCTGTGCAGAAAAAGACATAGATGTAAAATTAGGCCTGTCCTAACAGTTAGGTTGTAGACAAAAGACACTGTTCAGTAAACAAAAAAGCCATGTTGATAGAGGCTACTGTATACTATAACTAGCCACAAAATTACAAAAATATTTATAATCATAATAATTGATTTATAATTATCATCATTATCATCATCATCATCTACAATTATAGATGCAGTAGTAGTGTTGTTGTTGTTGTTGTTGTTGTTGATGTTGTTGATGATGATTGATGATGATGATGATGATGATGATGATGATGATGATGATGATATCAGCATCACCATCATTACTATTAAAATGCAATAGTTGTCTCATCTGTAATGTAAGACATGTTTAGCTGCTCCCTTAAGCGTGATGCAGCGGCTCATAAAACTAACAAACCTAACGTTGACATTTTGCTCATGGTGTCTGCTTATACTGATTCATACTGAAGAAATTAAACATTGAATGCTTGGTATCTAGGCGTGTAATGCTATGTTTTGGCTCGCTTATCCAACAGCAGCGCATCTCTGGCGCACTTGGTTAGCGTGCTAATGTTATCCTATCCATCACTAGCGTCAAAAAATGCTGCATATTGTGCAACGCTATGAGCTTACCCAGAAAATGAGATTAAGAAAAACCAACACGGTCTTAGACGATGTTATTCCACACTGCCCCATGCTTTAGCAATTGAGTCACAAAGCAACACAAATATAAAAATACAGATGCACCTGCCCCTTTGCAGTTACAATAATAAAATGGCTCCAGAGACAGCCTGCCCACGGTGGTGTATATAAACCTGATATGATCACGATTACAGCTGGCGCGTCATTTGCTGCAGCCATCTTGAAGCTGGAAAGAAAACCATGCGAGGTCAGGTGGGCAGAACTGGGCTTGGAAATGTGTTGATGATTTTTGTAGTAGGCTATCATATGGATAAACTTAGCATCATAGGAATGTTCTCTTTTCCAGCTCTGCAAACTGCTTTTTGAATGTGACCAGTCTAGTTTGGCTTTAACTTTCATAAGAGCAGGGTAAGCCATGGGTAGGCCATTTGTCTTCTTGTCAAGTGGTCATAGAGCGGACAAAATCTCAACATCAAAGATAAACAGGACTCTTTCCAGTTTCACGGGATTTCAAAATCTTTTCTCGAGGAATATTAGGATTTTTTTAAGATTCTCTCACAATTATTAAAACCAACAAGCATATAAGCAACATTTTTTTTTACTAGGCCTATTTTGACTGCACACTGTAGAATTAGTTTGTCAAAAGTGCTGCATTTACATTTTTTGATGGAAAAGCCAAATATTAATACACAAACAAAAAAGCATCTGTAATTGCTGTGAAAACATAGTTTCATGAACATGATGCATTCGTTCCATAGTTTTTGTGGGAACTACATGTAACACTGATAAACTGATAGGCCTATCTCTGTAGGCTAGTATTGTATTGACTACAACAGCTGGTAAAAGTTGCGTGTAAAATTTGCAAGACAACCTACTAAAAATCATTTAAAATGGAAAACCTGGGGTCTAGAGACAATTTGGGATGAGTCAGAGCAGAATTGCTAGTTTGCTGCTTAAAGTGGTACTATGGTGAATATTACTCTAGCTTTTTTTGCATGCGTGATTCTGCCCCACTGACCAGAGTTTGACCAATCAGATGCTCCACAACAAAACCCAACGGTCACATGATCCGATGACGTCATCATGCACTTACAGCGGAACGAATAGAATGTAAAAATGAAAGAATCTGAAAGCTTGAGTCAGGGGTCCTACTGATTAGCGCATCACACAACAATCAAACCTACTTCATACATGCAGTAATAAGGCAAATGCACAGAGAAGTGGAATAAATGCAGATAAAGCTTTTTCTGTTGTTGTGAAGATGTTGTGTTTATCTTAAATCTCACAGCAGCACAAACTTAACAAATCAACTTCTTTATTTTATTTGTGAATTGTTGTTGACATCACCTTTATGATAAGGCTATTAAACATTTCTAAGATTTAGGCCTACATTTAGTTATTTATTCTGCAAGTTCTATAGCCTAAGATCCAGTTATCGTTTTACTAATTTTGTTTCATCATTGATCAAATAAAAAGCCTCTCAAGTTCCTGAAAACGTTAACGCTAAAAATACACTCAAGGGAAAAAAAACCACAACATTTTAATTTTTGAAAATTTCTTAGAAAACGAGTACATTTGGAAAAATGGTTTGGCAGCAGAGGGCGGCACTGGTGGAAGAATGGACGGCAATTCCACAGGATCAACTCAGACACTACTGCCGATCCATGAGGCGACTAATAACCGCTGTACTATTGACAGTCTGATGAAATTTCTGTCACTTTTGGTTTGGGGGTTGCTCTATTGTTTGGTTGTGGTTTTTCCTTGAGTGTAAATTTAATATTATTTCATAACTCATCACGATGAAGCGACTGAGTTTGCAGGTTTTAACTGTTTTGGCCATAACAACATGTAACAACTGTACATGAATAATTACTAAAGAAAATTTAGGCGAAAATTAGTTTTTGTTTTTCCTCTGAACAGAGCTTGTTCTCACCTGATTAGAGTCGATCAGACATCAGAGGCTAAAACTATACAGAGCTTTACGAAGAGGACAGCCAATTGTTTGAGCTCCAAAAGGTTCAGAAACAGTTTCAGTTAGGATTTTAGACCATTTTATTCAGGCTTTATAGAAAAAATAGGCCAGACTCAGCTGCTAGATTTTAGGGAATTTGCCATTTAAAGAACAATTTCAAAGCCAGGTGAAAACGTGACACACTTGTTTACAATTCCAAGTAATACTCTTCATGGCAGCTTTGTATATTTAACCTGCTTAAAGGGTTTAGGATTATATTTTAAAACTGAACAATAGTAAAGTATTCTTTCCTCAAGATTATTCCTGCTTTCAGATTATTATTTCCTACATTAAAAGAATCTAACAATATATTGGCAAAATAAACAGATTTAGTGTTCTATTCCCATGCCTTTAATTGATCAGATGAAGGCCCTGTTTACCTGTGATGTCACATTTATTCCTATGAGTACACGTCAGGGAAAACGTGCCTAAGCTCTTCATGGGATCTGTAAATGTTGACATACTACAATATTTCATTAGATCGCATATGCTTTTTTTTAATTATGTTTTGTTCTAATTAGGCCTACTGGTTAAACTTGTTGAGAAGAGGAAGAAATGACTGAAGGTAAAAGCATTACCAATCTCTGGTTACAACTGACTGTGTGAGTTGTAACCATCACAAATTGTTTGGCCAACTAAACTTTAATAATTTAGTAGCAAGACGTTCCTGTATTTTAACCTATACATGCCTTGTAATTCCTGTGAGGACAGAATAGATGACTTCATTAAAGTGAAACGCCTTAGGTTGCGTGCATAATGACTTACATTTTTGCCTCTAGTCTTTCTGAGTGTTTGCTAAATTTGCCACATTTGTCAGTGCCAGCTTTGTGTGAAACTGCAGTAAAACAAAGCAAACTGTGAGTGGTTGTACCACATAGCTTGCCTCTTTGTTTTTCAAATGCAGTCAGAGATAATAACAATACAAGATAGCAAGACTTTTAGTAACATCCAAGAATAGTTTTACAGGAGTTTAATATACTGTGGGCACCCCACAATCTGATTATTTTTTGTCTTAGCTCCAATAATTTACTCCAAAACCTTTAACCTTACAACAGTCTACGTGTGGGTGACCTATAAAACTAAAAGCTGTAAGAAGAATGGAAATCAGAAAGAACTGACCATACAAGCCAGTTGTAAGTCTAAGCACTTTGTCTGTTTGTAAGCACCAGTGCTAAAATGTAAAATAGTCTGTTAACATTGATGTGTAACTATTTTCTTGCACAAAGTTTATTCTAAAGCCATGAGGCGGAAAATTATTCCTTTCTTTGCTGAGCACGTACACACACACACACACAATGGGTTATAACCAAGTTCAAATGACCAACACAGAAAACAGACTTGTTGTTGTTCAGTGAAATGTTTGAATAAAATCTATCAAGTTTTTCAATCAAGAAACAGGCAGCGTTTTTGGTAGCCCACTGACCTAGATGTGGGGCCACATGTGCAATTTGGCGGCCCCCAGTTGTGCCATTTGAGAAATGATAGACTGGAATAGTCGGAGTAAAATGTATTCTCATCTTGTTTTATTTTCCACTTGTTATCCAAGAGTTTGCATCTCCATAGCATCTCTATAATGTGGGTGTGTTCATATAAATAACAATAGAGCATTTTTGATGTGCTGCCTTTGCCCAAGGCAGGAATACGGCCCCTCTGACTGTGTGGTTATTGATCTGAAGACCTTTATGCATCAGAGATCTACATTTATCCCGTAAAGCGTCCATAACACAAAAAGATAAATTGTTTCATTTTAGTTTCTTCCAGACACCAAAATAACAATGATGCAAATCATTTTATTGCATAATGTAAAAATAATTATCATTGAGCCAACAACAATTAGCAAATTGGACAGTTAATAACAAAAACTGTATAATAGAAAGCTGAGATTATTTTGTCTGGTGTCACAAGAAAATCCATGTTCATGCAGTATGGTTGGTCTCTTCCATCATTTTCTCTTTTGCAAATAACTTTGTAAAACATCCATCAATAAACTGGATTCCTGGAATAGAAAAGGTTTTAATGTCAAACGCAATGCATGAAAAATATTTTTCATGAAAAACTACATTGACACTCACCAAATTTTTCGAGTTACTTTGGTGTGCCTCCATCTGAGTTTCTAGGGCCATCTCCAGAAACTCTTGAACTATCTCCGCCAGCGCGCTCTGCTCCGCAGGGAGAGACACATCCAGAGCATCCATCCTCTGGCTCTGCGAGGAGGGCAGCAGTGGAGCATCTACCACGCTCTTCTTACCCATGAAATGACCTTATGCAAAGAAAAACTTTTAGGCTGCATATTTGGTTGGACATAACTTGTTCAACCTTTACATGAAAACACTAACTTTTTTAATAAATACATATCTTAATTGTTCTTACCAGTTGCCCACAGGTTTCCTCTCGGATTCACTTTAATCTTTGCCACTTTATTTCTGAGCTCGGTAAGGTCAAAACTGACGGCCGCAGTTACAGGCAAAAAAGATAAAAATATGAGATAAGTAATAAAGCCGCAATGGCAGACGTTATAAGCGATGCCTTTCATTATTACGCGTAGTCCAGTTGTGTCCTCTAGGGCGCACCAAACCAAGTGTGCCGCGCAACGGCGCCTACAGCTTTTATACAGGCAGAGTTTACACAGGGATGGGTTACGCTGTGGCACATTGTCACGGCCACGAGTCACGCGGTCTATTGCAAATTTTTAATAAAGGCTTAGTCCAAGCAAGGATTACGCTATTCAGAATTGTTGTCAGATCATAAAAAGACTTTTGAGGGTGGAAACCTTTGTAAGCAGGTTGTCTGTTTCAAACTTCAATAAAAGTTCAGGAGGAGAAAATCATGTTGAATTTTAAAATCTAGTCTTTATTGTATTTCCTTCGTAAAACGCATGAAATCATTTGCAGCTTGAACCCCTTTTCTCCGCTCCTGCCTATCTCTTCTATGCGCTGCATGACATTTGGCCAGTTGCAGCATGCTTCTGTGATGTCCAGTCCTTGGAGGATGGAGAAACCTGCTGGCTCTTGCTGTTAATTTCAAGCTGATAAGATATGGCAGTTGTCACTTCAGAGTGCTAAAGTTGCAAGTTATCAAGGGTGCAGCTCGTGTGCTCTGTTCATCACAACCTTTGATATTCACACGCGCATGAAAATTACATTGGGCTAAATTGCTGAAGAATGGCACTTAATTCAGGTTGACCTGTAACCTGTAGGCATCACTGTCTGCTTGTGAGTTTATGCTTTTTACAGTTGTTTTGATTGGGTTTTTGATGCATTTGGCCAATAACAGATGAGATGCAAAATGGCTTCAGTAAAATGAGTCTATATGGTCTATTTTAGTTGTGAATCAAGCAACTTTAGGCCTACTATAGCTATACTGCATGGCAATTTCCTTTTATTTTTGTTAATTCTTCGAATTAGCTTCATTTTCAAATGGCAAATTTTAGTCAGGTGAAAAGAAAATGAAAATACATGGATACCTGATCGACTTAATAAAAATGGCCATATAGCCTTGTTCTTGGACCCACTGTAACAAAATAACACATAGAATTTTATTCCAGCTACTAATTGACCTTCAAAAGAAGAAAGTTTCCAGTGACGCACATATTTATTTTGTGCAAAGATTAAATTGTTTATTTATTCTTAAATATTTCACTTGTAAAAAATTGCATCGTGGAAAATGATTTCATAAGAGGCACAAGACAAAAGTTTATTTATTTTTTTTAATATATAGTATTTTTTATTAGTTGACATAAAATACGTCACATTAAAAAAGAAAAAAAAAAAGTTATTTTACATACTGAAAATAAGAACATTTTGACCTAAACCTAACCAAGTTGAAATTTGTTGACACAGTTTATTGACATGTCTATAAAACATTCAACTAATTGTACAAAAGCAGCTGAATGTGACAAAATCGAACTTAAGTATGATTCTGAAAAAAATTAAGTGAGGCTGGACGATGTGTTCTTTCTTGAAAGTCTTGTAGAGGCAACTCATTCTCGATGGACCAATACAAACAGCCCCAGCATGAAGAGAACCGCATACTGCAGACAAAGTCATATTTAGTTTTATTCATATTTAAATTTAAAACACTCACTTGAGCTCTCCACTTACTTTGAATTTGGGGTAGTCGTTCATGAGAATGGTGACAATTCCAATGTATGGCACAAACCTAAACATATGAACGCCTGTTAGGACAAATTACTGGGCTGGAATTGACTGATCCATTGGGCAGCTAACGTCAAGAAAAAAAAAATAATTTGCACAAAATTTAAAGTATACAGTTGAACGCAACTGTTTTACTTAACAGTTGTATTTGATTTCAGCTGTTATCTATTTAAAATCCTATCATTAATGCCAACAAAATATAAATAAAAAAGTATAAGTTAAACAATTAAAATTAAAATCTGTAAAAGAAGCTCATTTCTTATTTTAGAAGCAACTATATTCAAATATTTCTATATATTATTATGTGTATAAAACGACTAAGTGAAGCACAATAAACCACGAAGTTATAGAGGTTCTTTTTATTATTTGCCTAATCTGTAATTTTACCAATAATTGCCTTCCATTGTGTTTTAAACTTATTTTTCTGATTTTATTAAGTCACCATTGAGCACTATTGTCTCCCCTAGACTTTGTTTTTTTCTAAATTAAAAGGCTTTCACTTTTTGCTTAATTAATAATCGGCTTAAATACCACATTAAACATTTTTGTAATATACAAGGTAAAATGACAGAGAAATGGAAAAAATATACACACTTGAAAGTAATCAAAAACTGAGGCGCTTGAATTTTTGTTCATTCAAGTCAAGTGATCATTATTAGCCATTTTACATCTGGAGTGCCTATAGTCTACATTTTTCAACAATCACTGAATATGATGAAGAATGGCGCTATTTCACCTTAAAAGTGCTGATTTTAAAGTTGACCTTGCTTACCAAAGTAGAAAGAAGGATATTATTCTTGAATGCAACCTCAAAAGTTCATCTTAAGACGAAGAGCAAAAGGCCAGAGGAGGATACCCAAAGTATGGAAGCAAAAGGTTATATCTAAGGACACTTAATAGTGTAATTTTTTTTTTAGTTTGTAGACCTACAGCTAAAAAGAATACAAGGTCAATTTACTTAATCTTGACCATTTAGCTTTTTAAAGCAATACTACACCAAGGGTATATCATTGCCGCTGGCAAACATTTTCTAAATTTCAGTAGTTTACTGTGGAAACTTATTTATGCATTTTATAAAAAATACATCTTTTACTTCTTTTAGCATGAAATAAACAGATTTTTTTCATGTAAATCACCCAGTGCAATTTTGACCTTTCATATCGCCAGTACAGGGTTCTCAGCTCTTGTGGCTACCTCTTTCTGGGGTCTTTATTCATGAGCTCATTCAAATGTCCAATTGCCTCTGATCCCTGAACTTTGCTGATACATTATGATTTACTCTTTCTGACGCTTTTTGGGGGATTTGAGAAATTGTAGCCAATAACCCTCATGAAAGCCCTCTAACCATCCTTCAACTCTATTTCCTTGCTTAAAAATGTCATATAAGGTAACTGCACAAGGACTTACCCCCTGGCTCGTCCGACCACATCTTTTTTCTCCAGCCAGTGTTGGCCCTGCTTATACAACCCTCTGTCATCAACAGCATTGTTGTCTCCTTTAGTCAAGAACTTAATGTCTCCATTTTCTCTATAGAACAAAAAATTTAAATTAGACAAGAGCATCATTAAAACATTTGTAGAATATGCTCAGTTTCCAAGAGCTTATCTAACCCCTAACCAAGTAACTGCTGCGTAGGGCTGTGCAATCATTTTCCATATATCTCGACTATGATATTCAGATGATGTAATTTCAAACCAATTGGATAAGTGTGTTCAATGTTCTGACCAAATATTTGACCCAAACTACACTCAAAAGAGGTTTGCTTGCTAAATTACTATTCATAAAGAAAAAATACCGTTAAACGCAATTTTCGTGTAAAAAAATAAAAACAATCTGAATAAATTTGCAGTGTGCTTTCGACCTAATAAAAAATGTGGTAACTAAGACACTAATACGTGATTAATTGACTATAATATTACCTTCTACACTTATTTGAACATTTACAATATTGTAACTTTTTTCATTTGTATCTTTAAACAACTATATTTTGAAGCATTTTTACTATAAACGATGTACTTGCACATTTTTGCACATCTTCAAAAACAACTATTATGATATTATCCAATGTTTGATTAATTGCTCGCCCAGCTCTATTGTTGTATGAAGTACATTCAAACAGAACAGTGTCATACTTTTCATGAATCTTCAGCACCCTGTGTACTATTGGGATTTCTCTGCCCTCTATCCTGAACACCACGATTTCTCCAACTCTGATGGGGTCCTCTACACGGTTGGTCAAGAAAAGTAGATCTCCTCTGTGGAAAGCCGGCTCCATACTACCACTGTAATTAAAAAAATAAATAAAAAAGGCTGAAATTCCTAGTTTGTGATCTTTGTTTTGTTCACTGACAATGACAATACATCTTTTCTGATTCTGAAAAGCCCATCCTTGGCTGTTTTTATAAAGCATCTCATTTATCTCAAGGCATTATGTTCAGAATTATTAAAATCAAGAGAGGGTCTGATACGCAAAGCCAACCTTTTTAAACAGAAGTGGATTAAATAGAATATATACTGTATATATATATATATATATATATATATATATATAAAAGAGTATACCCTCTCCAGAGATTATTTTATATCCATTCAAAATGATCACCGAGTAACATAATGGCTCATTTTATTTGCAAAACCTTGTGCCCTTACCATCTGTATACTGGTGTGCATTGAAAATGTATAGAAATCAACCAATCTGTCACATGGGAGCATAAAATAATGAGCTATAGCACGTTTTAACTATAAATGGACAGCAGATTAAATGAACAAAGAATAGATACATTAGCCTCAACAGAGAAGGGGACTTACCTGAGAACGACTACAATTGGACTCTCACTTCCAGTGACAACCATTAAGCCCTTCCAGATCATCAACGCAGAAGAAACAATCATACCAAAGTTCAGCACCTGGTAATAGAGCTGCACACAAATCCATTCAAGATTGTTAGAATAAAAGCAATCATTAAGTCATCTTTCAAAATGTCAAAAGATACGGCATACTATGACACATTTGCTAACAAAATAACACGTTTGTAACAAGACATTAGAGTTAACCTAATCGATAGAGTGAAACAGCAAATGTGTTTTGTAGCTCGTGCATTAGCTTTAAGCTCACACAAAGAGGCTACAAAACGCCACAGAAACCTACCTGCCGCTATTCATGCGACGAACATCGTCAAGAAAATCTAAAGATAGCATTTTGAAAATACTACTGAGTAAAAAAGGAACCTAAATCACATTAACACTATTAAATAAAATAACCATATGGATGCAAGATCTGCTAGTACTTTCTCGCATCCGTGTCTTCCTGGTGCGCGGCACCGGAAGTCCCGCCCACTGTGGCGATGGGTTGAGGTGTCAGTACAGGATACGAGCACGAGCTCCCACTCACAGCTACTGCCACTTTACTAAACTGAAAGTAAACGTGTCGCACAGTGTGTGCAACACAATTTGCGTTACACAGAGCACTCAGGGCGGAAGATCCCGAAGAATGAAGTTAAAGAAGAAATCTTATAATTTGGCGTTGGCCTAGGCTATGTTGAAATAGCACGTTTATCTACTTTTTACTCCCGCTCTGTGTGAATATAAAAAATGAATTTTTGCTGGTCATTCTAAATGTTTTGTCAGTGTTGGTGAGGTTTGAGAAAGCAAGTGGTTACAGGGGTAATTACTTTTTCCCGAGGGCCTGACAGCGGTCATTGGTGTGACAAAGCACATTTTTTGGTAAAAGAGACTTTTTAATCTACTATTTTGACCATTTATTAAAATAAATATCAGGACATCAAGAAGACACATGCTTCATAGCTAAATTAATCAGACAAAAGAAATGTAGGGTAAAATAAATTCTGTCGGAGGACCGCATCTGGTTCCCGGGCCGCAGTTTCCTCAGGTCTGGGTTACACATTGCTAGTCGCTTTAAAATGTTATTGAAACAAGAGAGTTATGATTTTTTTTTTTTTTTTTTTTTTTTTTTTTTGACAAATTTGACATCAGATGGACCTATAAGGGAAACATTGCTCACTATAAAAGAAAATATTTATTCAGTCAAACAACTTGAAAGAGGACTTTTGTGAAATTATTGAAACATCTTCAAAGTCAAATTGTTAAGTAAGCCTTGGCCTTTAGCCTAAATGTAATTGTTAAAATATTAGCTTAAGCTAAAGATGTAATTTTTGTAATCTTTCAGGTCACTGTTCTAATAGCAATCTAATTAGGTTCAGAGCACTGATAAGCATTAATAAAATATGCTTTTGTTTACAGTCTGCCACACTGCCAGTTGGCTTTCGTTGACATAAACGTAGGCATGCTCATTCTTTTACAACAAACAAATTAAATGTGAGGAAAATTTGCTTTTCCACAAGTTTAATTAAAATCATTAAGTCTTTATTATCTTTTTCATCACAAATAGGTTAAATAAACAAACGCACATTATCAGTGTCCTAATTAGGCTATGAGATCTTTATGATATACCAATTTAATTTCCTTGAAATGTTTGACTGAAAGAGGGAAACTTAATTGTACACGCAACAGTCGCTGTGAATTATGGAGTAATCGTTCAAATGAGTCATTGCACTTGAGTGTGCATTTCCATTGTTCAACTCCCCACTCCCCTTTACTTCACCTCAGGTGAATTTCCTGATTGTGTATTGTCTTCTCCATGATGCCATACTTTTTTGTTTTCTAGAAGTCTGTAGACATATGCCATAAGAATGTACAACAACAATGTTTAAATGAACCCTCCTCTATACACTTAAATAATCAAGCAGAATGGATGTAATCGGATAAAGCGTTCTGTAAACAAAACACAATTTCATGGTGGCTTATAATGAATGTACACTCAACAGGTTGTTGTTTGTTGGTCTAAAAACACACACAAGAACAAATTACCTATAATCATCTAGTCAAATGTACAAATGGTTATAACAACAAAGTGAAACAAGCAGAATGAAATTTTAATGTTAAGACTGCAAACAAAACATCCTGTAAAAATCATACCGAATACTAACATACTAACACTAAAAATGTTTTCATTGCCTAATGGGATTCCATGTTCCAGTTTTTCGTTGAAGTGAAGATATGCATCTGATGCTATATCCGACTCGACGGTTTATAAACTCAGCATTGACAGTCAAGTTAATATGGCACCATGAGCAGAGCCAGCCAGCGACTTTTGGTTGACCAGAGATAAAAGTTTTTTCAAATGTCAAATAGTCTGTGGCATTTAGGGGGGTGTGATCCTTTTCACATAATCTGCCTAAATGAACATGGCAGCCCTGCGTGCTAATGCTAATTGAGGTCAGTGAGACGCACAACAATGTGATGTCACAGGCAGTCATGAGGAGGTGCCTTTTTTCATGATGTGATGATGACTTATTGACAACAAATGAACAAGAATACAATTTGATACGCAAACTGGAGAACAAGTATTTTCTTGAATGAACTGGAATTCAAAACTGAAAAATTGCAGTAATAAATACATTAATCTAATACGTTTTGGATCTCTGAGTAGGGAAATGTCAGTAGGAGAAAAGCAAAGTGTGTGACAGACTACAGCGTTAAGATTAAGAGGGTTAAGATTGTCAAGGGTCTTCAGAATGAACGTTTTAAGATTAATCTCAATTATTTCTGTGAAATTTGTGAAAATTCAGTCATCCACCTTCATATTGAATTGTAAAATACTGTATTTTGGGTTGATGAAGGTTGATGTAGGCTCACAAAATTATGTCAAGAAAAAAAAGTACTCTGAAAGAAGCCTGTATCTCAGTGGTTTCTTGGTTCTGATATTGTATGCTCTCAAGGGCCAATGGCGCTGCATGCCTAAGAAAATGATCAACTTTTGGTTGGCCCAGCCAAACACAAACCGATCCTTTCATCCAGCCTGCAATACAACTAACCTTACAGCGGCACTAAACAAAAATATAATGTGAACAGCATTCAACAATTGTTGAATCTCATTTCCCTAAAGTCCTAGACCATCGTGAGCAAAACTGGAATGTCCCTTCAGAGGACCAATAGATATTTGGGTTTTAAAAAGTATCTGAACTATCACTAGTTGACTTAATCAGAAAGTAAACTCATAGTGACATATTTTAGTTGCCATATCTATTAAAGTAAAACATTTTGAGAATATTACTGAACATTTCTGTTTTACCAACAAAATGAATGTGAAAGCTTCTCAAGATTTTTAATATTGTGGGCATTTCATTAAACATTTAAATGTACAGTGACCGAGAGACTGAAAATTCACTCATTTTATTCCTCATCAGTGTTAATGCTGGCAATACTGCGAATGATTTAGTGTTTTTCATGCCTTTCCATCAGGGCTCTGCAGCAAGAAGAGCTGTGTCAATGCATAATTTCTCTACATTTTTGTCTTTGCTCATATGCGTCACTATTCCATTAAGTCACACATTATTCAAAGTAGAATTTTGCTCACACATACAGTATGTTTGGTAACTTAATAAAGGCAGTTTGTAATAATAATTTAAAAAAATCACAGACAGAGACTGAGTATGTTGCAGTAGTTGACTGCTTTTGTTGTGTCTGGTTTCTGATTTAAATATTAGATTAGTCTTAATGTAAATGTAATGTTACGTAAATATGCCATTTGTCAAACAATGTGTGAGCAGAAGGTGTTCTGAGGCTGTAACTACTGCTGCTGGGGAGGCTTCAAACCAAGTGTAGATTTATAATTGAAAAGCAACCAGTGTTTCCATGTGAAATGCCACATCTGGCGATACGGAGCAGCAGCAACCTCAAGTTTGTACTAAAATGCACTGCAACATGGTATATTGAGAAACATTTGGCCCTGCACACTATTTACAATGCTTTCAGACACATCATCATGCAAAAATGATAATTTCTTACTTTTTTAAATGATAAATGGACAAGTTGACACATTCCAGTCATTTATCTAGGGCTGGGCAATTATTTTAAAAATATAAACAGATTCTGTCATGTTGAATCGTCAATTATTTGGTTGTGGGTTTGGAAGAGAAAGATCAATAACAATTCTTTTGGAAAAAAAGCCAAACTTTGAGGCAGAATATTGGTATGTATAACTTTTTCGAGGTTTTAGACAGAAAATCATTCACTATCTCATTCATTCACAAGGGGAAATTTTAGTTGGGGAGCCAAAGTCTCAAAAGCTCAATCAAAAGGAATGAACCTGACACGGCCTGCTGTACTTTTTAATTGTCTTTTTTTGTTAACTTTGATCCTATGGATCAATAATTAGAGGGTCTGCTCTTCCAGAAATATTGCGGGAAAAAAGATGGCCATTTTCATGCATATATCCTTCATTTTTTAATAAAATTTGTTGAAAAATATCCTGTATTCTTTACTGGATTGGGTTAGCTGTCAATAAATACATTCGTCATGCAAAAACACATAATAAAATTCAGTGAAAAAATAAGTCTTAAAAACGTTTGAATATTATTTTTATTAATTAAATTAAAAAAAATGTTTTTTCCACCTTTTCCCCATATTTTCATCTTTACTTTGTTGGCAATAAACTATTTTTTCAAGTTTTGACATTAACCAGTATACCATTCTTTTCAGCAAACAGTAAACTCATTCCACTGAAAAAAAATATGAAAATCTAGTCAAAAATAAAGGAACTGTGATGATTAGACTGCTAGTTGGCCATGAACTGCTCCAGAATCCCAATGGAATCTATAGGCTTCTCTCACAGTATGAAATGCTGACATCATAGCTTAGAAGTTTTTTTTATGTTACAGGCAAAGTTGATAATCCAGGCATTCTATACAATGCCTAGGCATTCTATAGAATACCTGACAACTTTTTGGCAAAGTAGATAATCTCTGACAAAGCATAATTTACTGGAATACAAAACAAAAACACATACAATTTTAATTAAATACCATCCAAACAACGGCCCAAGGACCAAACTTGGCCATCCAGTAGGACTAATTTTGCCTCCAATGAGCGCTGATGTTTGAGTATCTATTTCATTACACATGTTTCTTACAAAGAAGGCCATATAAAGTATATTTTCCTAAAAGACTAATAAAAGATCATTTTATTATGAATTT
The DNA here is from genome assembly GCA_038363315.1 of Mugilogobius chulae. Classification (NCBI taxonomy): domain Eukaryota; kingdom Metazoa; phylum Chordata; class Actinopteri; order Gobiiformes; family Gobiidae; genus Mugilogobius; species Mugilogobius chulae. Next base: position 43,829,262 of record CM076403.1, on the reverse strand, counting down.
GTTTTAGTTGAGCCAAAAAAGCAGGTTTTGCTCTTGTTATATAATACATTTGTCCATCTAAGGTTGCACACCTCTGCAAAGCCTTATTTTGTTGCTGTAGTGGTTGTTGTGTTTGTTGTTATGGTCAGTTGTAGACATAGTTTTGGTTCTCTTTTTTGTTTTTTTCTTCTCTTTTCTTTAAAAGGCTAATTGGCAAACCTTTATGTTTGTTAAAGCCTGATCGCGTCAGATCTCAGAGTCAGAAGCTAAGCAACTTAGATGGGAGACTGCTGGAACACCAGGTGCCACAGGGGGACAACAGAAGTAGATTGTCGTTGTGTCCTTGGGCAAGACAGTTAACTCACATTGCCTCAGTGTTGGTGTACACTTGGTGAATGGATACCATATTGTAAAGCACTTTGAGTGCCTGGAAAGGCAGAAAAGTGCTTTATAAAGAGACCATTTACAATTTATATAAAGTTGCTAAAACATTTAAACTATTTTTTTTTAATAGAAAACAATTGAATTATGGACATTAGCTACCACAACCAACACAACTACCAACCATAACCAGACCCTACAACCATCCCACAACCAACCCCAACTTACCCTTCCCACAACTACCCTCAACAGAACAACCAACGAACCAACCAACCAACCATTCTCACAGCCACCAATTATAACCACCAATTGCAACCTTCAACCACAACCAATCACCAATTACAACCAAGCACCAACCACAACCACCAACTACAAACACTAACCTCAACCACAACTACCAACCAACCACAACCTCCACCAACCACAAACACTAACCTCAACCACAACTACCAACCAACCACAACCACCAAGCACCAACCACAATTAACCACCGACCGCAATCAACCACCAACCACAAACACCAATTAACCACAAACACCAACCACAATCAACCACCAACACCAACCATAATCAACCACCGACCGCAATCAATCACCAACCACAACCACTGACCACAACCACCAACCACAAACCCCAACCACAACCACTAACCACCAACCAACCACAACCATCAACCACAACAACCACTAACCACAATCAACCACTAACCAGAATCATTAACCACAACCATAAACTACAAACCACCAGCCAACCACAACCAAGCACTAACTACAATCAATCACAACCACTCCCGCAATTAGAGCGAGGTAAAATATCACTGTTGTTTTAGAGATATACAAAAACTGGATATTGAGTATATCATAGTAAAAACGGCTTTGAAATAATTTGATTAAAATTACAAATGGAAAAAAAAATACAAAATCTCAATTCGCTATAGAAAGTGACATTTTCATCCATTTTAATTTTTGCACTCATTGGTGTCCTAACAAAATTTCTATTAGAAATTGAACTTTTTTAAAAACAAAATCTTGTCTACTTGCATTTTTTCTTGCGCAACTAACCAAATCACCCACAACAAGTCAAGACTTTACTTGTTGTGGCAAAACATTTCCTCAGATGGACAAATAAATACATACAGTAGTAACATGTCAAGGGCGGAATACTTTTTTTTTTTTTACTTAAATAAATACATAGTTTGTTTGCACTGAGATTTATAATAAAATAATATTTTAAATGAGTTTTGGGGAAATAGACTTGATATTTTAAAAAAATAGACCAAAATGTAAAATGTATTAAAATAAATACTCTAACATCAGCATGCCACTGGAGGGCCAAGTTTGGCCCTTGGGCCCTAGTTTGGATTGTATTTAATTAAATTGTACGTGTTTTTGTTTGGTATTCCAATTAAATGATGCTTTGTCAGAGATAATCTACTTTGCCGAAAAGTTGTCAGGCATTCTATAGAATGCCTAGGCAAAGTAGATAATAACACATCTATTTCCTACTTTGCCTGAAATCACCAGGCATTCTATAGAATGCCTAGGCTTTCTATAGAATGCCTGAATTATCAACTTTGCCTGTAACATATTCATAATTCCCAAGGATATTATGTCACACAAATAAATAAAATACAAACAATTTACTTTGTTAGGTATTATTATTACATACATTTATAACTATTAACAGAAAAAATGTTTAGAGTATTAATATAGTATTATAATATAGTGCTTGTGAAGTGGGATGATTAAGTCGGTACATGGCAGATACTTCTCGGGGTTTCTCACCACCTGAGGATCCAGCAACAAGGTTGCTTACCAAATAAACTAAATCATTATTTAAATTATAATATTACATACATGATCAATTTTCATGGCTATGTCTTCAAGTGCACGTTCAATCCGGGTTCTCGGTGCACAGACAATGCCACACTTCATATTTTTTCTTGCAGGAGCTTTCTCGAGCATACATGCTTTTCTTGCAGTGGCAGTATTGGCTGAGTTTAGAGGTTTTAGCCTATTTCAGCATCATGATTGGCATCAATCTGCCATTCACAAGTTACCTTACTGCGGCACAGTGGCTGAGCGGATAGTGCTCTGGTCTTTCTGTGTGGAGTTTGCATGTTCCTCACCGTGTCTAGGTGGTTTGCTCTGGGCACTCCAGTTTCCCCATAAACCAATAACATGCATGTTAGACTTGGTGATAGTCAGAGTCGAGGCGCCAGGTGTTTAGGCAAATCACCTCTGCTGAGCTGCCCCAGGGCTGCATACTATCACTGTGAAGCACTTTGTGACTCTGTGTCTGTGAAAGGTGCTATACAAATAAAGATTACTTACTATACAAATAAAGATTACAAAATCAGTGGCAGCAGGGTAGAGTCATATGTGCCGCTTCTATAAGGCCAGCTGATGCAGAGCTCGGCGAAGGTGTAATAAGAAGACATCTTCAGTAGGTGGAAGGCAACACGTCTTCTTTGATGCTCACAAACAATTGGGCTCGCAGTGCATCAAGTGTGCCACCAAAATTACTTCTGTCATAGAGTGACACCAAGTATTTCCTTGCTGATGTTTTGACCTCTTCCCTAATATCAAGGCTTTCCTCAGGATCACCATTCCTGCACAGTGGCAGAAGGTCTGTCAGGTGTTTAATAGCAGTTGTGTAGGCTCTTCTTTTGCCTCTTCTGCATAGCTCTTTGTATCACATCTCGTAAGTACAGTATATAGGCACTGAGGAGAACAGATGTAACATCATACTTCCCTGCCAAAGCTTCTGTGATGAAATGAACAGGTAGAAAGATATCCATCCTCTTAACCCACAACTCCTGCAGCCCATTCATGTGAGTGATGTAGTCCATGCACACGGGGGCGTAGCACCAAATTCTGGGCCCTGGGCATAAACTTTGCTGATGGGCCCCAGTGCAAGAGTTAGTTATTTTTTTCATTCTTTTATAGACATTTGAAATAATAGAGAGCATATTTCAAATTTCCCAGCCCCTTTTTTCAGTGCGGTTCAAGGGTGTCACAATTACTTTAGCATGTGTTCTATAATATGCACGTGCATGTAGGTGCGTCAGAATGATATCAACAGACTCAAACAGACAAAATATGATTAATGATGACATTTATTGACAGTTGCGCTTCCCAGAAACAATGTGCATGCGATAAATGATGAGGTAGTACCCCCGAGCTAGACACTGGTGGTGGTGAGAGGGAGGAAGTTGAGGGAGATGGGAGGAGGAGGGTGCGGAGACGAGACGTGCGACAGCTGGCAGGAGTGAAGTGAGCTGCTCTGATGTGGCCTGACGCCTGATAGGCTGGAGGAGGGGAGAGCTGAGCTGATTGACAGCTGCAGGCGAAATGTTGATCTGAGATGAGCGCAGGTGCTGATTCTGAGGCAGAGCTGGTATAGTCTTCCAGGTGATTTTCGCTCTTAGCTCATTTGTGTTAAGGAGACCTACTGTGATTTTTCTGTATATTTAGGAAGAAACTATGGCATAAGTAGATCAACATTCACATAATTTGTTCATTACAAAACACAAAAATTACGTAAAACAGCTTAGAAATAGAAACAGCCTCTTGCTTGTAAAATTAAACTCTAAAAAGCCACATTGTCTACATGACAATTCTAAACCCTACAAGTTTTACTCGCAATCCTAATTTTTAAGTAATCGCAGGTAATTACAGACAAGTAGGTGGGGATAGGTAGTAGGTGAAGACAGGGATTTTCTGAGCACTGCATCAGCTGCAGCTGCAGGACAATACAAGATTACTCAAACATGCATGAAGCAATCCAAATACAACATTGGGTAAACTACTGAGAGAACACCGCTGTAACATGGTTAAAAACTCAGAAAAGTACATTTTACAAAATAGGTCCCCTTTAATTAAAAACATGAATTTTCCATCCCCCCTCTGTTTTTTTTTTTTCATCAAAAAATAGCATATATTTTACAAAATAGACTTAAAGTTGGGGTAACTAACTTTTTAGTTGTAAATTAGTAAACATTGTGTTTTCCACTAAAGAGTTTATGATACATGTAGTACTTTATGAAAAAATTAGACCACTGACTACTGTCTAAACTGAATAATAAATAACTTTTTGTTGGCTGAGCTTGGCTGGTCCTCTCCAGTTTCACTTTGTAGTTTGTAAAAAGACGTTTTTTGACCATATTTGCAACCAAAATGAATGTGAATAATAACCATCTGTCGAAGGATTTTTGAGAGGAAGAAGTCAGATTTAAAACCTAAATCAGCTACCCCACCTTTTACAGTAGATTCATTTTGGTTCACCAAACTAATGCTTCTCCTGACTGTGAGGCGAGTTCAGTTAGGGACACGTGCAAGTTTCTTGTGAAGTACCTTACACCAGCTCCAGTCATGGTCCGGAATTGTCCAAAGACACGCAGATGCTCGTCTTATGACTTGAAAGTCGCATCAGACTGCTGCAACCTCTGGGGCAAAAACAGACTCTATCTGGATTTTTAATGTTAGTCACTTCATCCAGCTACAAGAGACCTGTAAAACGCACCAAAACTGATTTAGTTTTTTTCAAAAATGTCTGGTCGAAGACCCCCAGAACCCCCTCCCTCTCTTGTCTTTGATCCTTTGAAATCTCCGCCAGTGCTCAAGTAATTGTGACACCCTTGAACCGTACTGCTGGGAAATTTGCAATGTGCCACTGCAAAAGCTCCCTGTAGATTTCAAAGGTCTATAAATGGATTAAAAAATAAATAAAAATCACTAACTCTTGGGGCCCATCAGCAATGTACATCTCTCACATGATTGAGCTGCAGGAGTTGTGGGTTAAGAGGATCGTTACCTTTCTACCTGTTCCTTTCATCACAGAAGCTCTGGCAAGGAAGTATGATGTTACATCTGTTCTCCTCAGTGCCTATATACTGTACTTATGAGATGTGATACAAAGAGCTATCTGTACAGAAGAGGCAAAAGAAGAGCCACAACTGCTATTAAACACCTGACAGACCTGACACTGTGCAGGTTTGGTGATCCTGAGGAAAGCCTTGATATTAGGGAAGAGGTCAACATCAGCAAGGAAACTTGGTGTCACTCTATGACAGAAGTAATTTTGGTGGCACACTGGATGCACTGCGAGCCCAACTGTTTGTGAGCATCAAAGAAGACGTGTTGCCTTCCACCTACTGAAGATGTCTTCTTATTACACCTTCGCCGAGCTCTGCATCAGCTAGCCTTATACAAGCAGCCATGATTCTGCCAATCTAATCAGCTGCCACTGATTTTGGGAGGTAACTTGTAAATGGCAGATTGATGCCAATCATGATGATGAAATAGGCTAAACCCCTGAACTCAGCCAATACTGCCACTGCTGTGCAAGAGTCATTGTGAAGTGTGGCATGTCTGTGCACCGAGAACCAGGACTGAATGTGAAGACATAGCAAAGTAGATCATGCATTATTTAAATATTTATTTTGTGTTTGGTAAGCAACCTTGTTGCTGGATCCTCAGGTGGTGAGAAACCCGGAGAAGTATCATCCCACTTCACAGGCACTTTATTATAATACTATAAAAATACTCTAAACATTTTTTCTGTTATACATGTCTATAATAATAATATCTAATAAAGTAAATTGTTTGTATTTATTTTATTTATTTGTGTGACATAAGATCCTTGGAAAAACAGAATTATGTATAAATTAAAAATACCTATGATGTCAGCCTTTCGTACTGTGAGGGAAGCCCATAGATTCCTATATTTTCTTTCAGAATGAGTTTGCTGTTTGCTGAAAAGAATGGTATATTGGTTAATGTCAAAACTTAAACAAATAGTTATTTTTTATATATATATATAAAAAATAAAGAATATATGCATGAAAATTGCCATATTTTTTTCGCAATATCTCCAGCAGAGCAGACCCTCTAATTATTATCAAAGCTAACAAAAAAAAATAAAGAAAAAGTACGGCATGTCAGGTTCATCCCTTTTTCAGACTTTGGCTCCCTGACAGTGATAACCTAAACCTTTAATAGTTGTTATTTTGAAAAGATTAAAACTGAAAGACACCAAACAAGAATGGTTGAAACGATATGTTGTTTTTAAATGAATGATAAAACATAATGCTTGAACCAGTTACTGTATAGATCTACAAGTTTGGTTGCATGGTCAAATTTGAGCAAAAAAGTGACACAGTGTGAACTTAAGCTAAAACCTTCTGTTTGTTTGTGACCTGAAGTCCAGCTGTTACATAAAAGATGAGTCATAATGAGAAGGAATCACAAAGGATTATCTTTGATGAAATTAGCCTTTCACAATGTAAACACTGGTCACAGGCAACACAGCTCACAAATGATTAAGTGCTAATGAGCAACAGACCAAAAGGAAGGATTGGTTTTTACTTTTAGGGATCAAAGATAAATGGAATCTATTCAGCTGTGGGCCTTAGCTGGTGCAAAGACGTAATGACAACTATTACTTAGTTATGTAAAATTCCACAGAGAGAATCAACTCAGGTTAACACTGAATTGAGCATAACACAAAACATTCAGACCTGTCAATACAAAGCAATCTTCAATCTAGAATGTTTAAATGACTGAATCATAGAATGAACCATAATAAATGCAACAATTAAGTGGTTATCAAATTGCAGTAAAATCACTAAAAACGCCATGGATAGAAATAAGTAGTTTAATGAAAAGTGATAAGAGTCGCATGTGTTCAAGTCAATTTGCTTCATCCCTTATTATGCTAATATCTATTAGTAAAGGCTCACTGGAATGAATCAATATGTCTGCATTCCCGAGCTGACATATGATGAACACAGCACCAGATATTCATTTTGACAAATTTATTAAAACATAGTCAAAGCCCACTGATTCAGAAGAAAACATTGTACCAATTGGATAAGCAAATCACATGTTGCTACATTTGGCCTTTGATAGGCCTGAAAGTTGTGGCTAAAACAACAATATAATACCAACCATTTTCTGTTGTCTTCTGGTCTTTGTGTACATGAATATACAGGAAAAAAAGTTTGTATTTCATTAAATCATGTCAGTCATGTCAAAGTGCTCAATAATTTGTAAAAATTTTGCTTTATCAGTCCTGATACGATCCATACTTGTAGCAACAAAAAAAAAAAAACACTTAAAACAGTGAACATAATGTATCTGTAACTCTTCAACAGTAGACAGACTACTGTGATACCAGCCTAGTCACACCGACATATAGGAATGTCTGTCAAAGCAAAATGATAATTATAAAATCACCCAAAGTAATTCTATAGATACTGTATTGTTTCTATTGCTATTCCACTGTTATGATACCTAAAACACCAATTCCAGATTTGACAGTTTTTCCAGATAGCTAATAGCTAATATTCAGCTTGTCTTTGGATTCATCCGGTCTTTGATCGGAAGGAGTTGTTTGGCCATCTTGCAGCATCTTTTTAGAAATCCTTGGGCTAGCAGATGTTTTTCGTCCAATCTGAGGACTTGAAGAACCAGTGCCCGCTTTACGTTGAATCAATGGACTTTTGGAGCTTTTAGGTTTAGTAGGCATCAATAATGACTCGATGACCTTTAGTGACCGTAGACCCAGCAAGCCACAGAAGTAATTACACTGATGCTGGACAACAAACTGCTCAAATACTTTTGGATTCGCTTCAAGAGGGAGACCTTGGTGCCTGTGACAACATGCAAAAATCCCAGAAATGTTAGAAAATGGAATTAGATGCAAATTACCAAGCAAATGAGTTTTTGTTTCAAAAAAAACAAGAGGACTGACCCGTGAGATTTGACAGAAATTCCAACATTTGTGATCTTAAAGTCAACACCTGCAAATGCCAAACATCATGGTTTAGATCATTACAACATGCAGTAAATTAGTCTGAAGGCAGAGGTCAGGCAACAACCATAATGAGATTTCTAGCACAATTTTCCAAACTGTTTCTAAGCTCATAACATTAGAATCAGAACCTAGTTAAAAATGACAGGGCTTTGAATGTGTATAACAAAACACAAATGTTGCACACTCTCGCTGTTCGTTATAACGTCCATAGTGTATATCTCACATGTTGATCTACCTTCTAGCTTGGTAAAAAGCATATTTCCGCTGGTCCACTGAAAGATCCAGTGCAGCAGCGCGCAACACTTCTGCTCCACTTCTGATCCATTCTTCATATCCAAACTTCCAGTGTGATCCACCCCACAGTATCTACTATACACCTGCTTCAGATCAGTTTCCACTGTGGCATATGGTATGCTGTTTGCTGGTCGATACATCTGGTAAACTGGAATCACTCTGTGGGACAATAATGTGCAGTTTTATTTACTTACATTTTATTTATTTTAGTTTAGTATGGAGGATGCAGGGTGCCAAAATTCTATATATATAAATTCATCCATAAAATAATTATTAAATATGCCATTAAACAAATATACTTTGAAATAAAAAAAAACAAATACATTAATAATGTACAATTAAATAAGTAATAATAAACATATTTACATAATTATTAAATAATTAAATGCACAATAATTAAATAATAAAAACAATAAAATATTTGTACAATTATTTATAATTAAATGTGCAATAATTATATAATACTTTCTTAAATAAATACATATTATGTTTATAAATAAATAATATATGTTCCAATACATCTATAAATAAATACATGTCAATACATATTTTAAAGAAACAATTAAAATATACATTTATTTATTTTACTATTTCATTTTATATTTCATAAAGTTGCTGCAATCTTGAAATATGTCTGTCATCTTCATCAAATTCAGTGGGCGGGACTTATAGTGCGCTCAAGTCATCCTAGATTGGAACTCAGACCTCAAAGTAATATTTTCTGCAAGTGTTGTGTGTTCCAGTGGTCAAGTTTGAGTACTTTTACAATAATAAGTCATTTAAGTTATCAATATCTTGGAAATTCCCCAAAACAACGTACAGAGTACAGATCTCTTTATGTCACTTTATCAACTTGGACATTGCTGTTACATTTCCGGTTTGTAAATCATCGCAAGAGAGTGAATATGAGTTTTGTTTACATTAGTTCTGTAGTTGTTAACATTAGCATTGCAGCATATAACAGCACCTTTATAATGGCAGACGTGGCACAGGAGCAGGCTCACAGAGGCGAGTCAGCTATACAGACAAACTACAGAGAAAATAACACAGGTGAAGATTAACATTTGACATGTTTATTTTTTTCAAAACGCAGTTTGCTGCCACGTTCCATTTTCCTTGGACTCTGAAAATCTATCTGAGTATTTGAGTAAGAAGTTGGACTCTTAGAAGATCCGAGCTCCACTCCACTCTGGGCCGGTGCGGAGGGGTTCCTCCTCGGTCCGTGTACCACTTGCTATCGCGGTCTTGCTATCATGCTCCAGTACGAAGAAAGTGCCATACCTGGCTTACTGACACATCAGTGTCCGAGGGTATAAAACCAGCCAACAGCCCCTGAGCACTAGTGCCACTCTAGACTTCTCGCTTTGCCTGGGACAGATCACCGGTCCTGACGTTGGTGCAGAGCCACCCCGGCCTCTCTGAGAGCTTCAAATGCCCATCTAAGGTTTTCTTTTTCCTTTGGACAGACACGTGACCTGGGCTATGTGCTGAGTCAACCCACGACAGATGGGTTCAGGGCATTGTGAGGCCGTGATCTCAATCACCGTCTGCGACAAGGCAGCAGCCTGTCATTGGTTTGGAGACTCGGAGGGGGAGAATGAGAGCCGTTGTGGATTTGTAAACAGGGGTACCTGGAAACAGCTCTCACTGACCGTGGCGAAAGGGGGAGTTTCATGTTCAATATTTGGCTTCGCAACTACAGCGGGTCAGTGAGGGCTGTTCCCAGGTATCCTTGTTTACACATCCATAACGGCTCTTGGTAGAATGGTAGTAGCTTTTAAGCTGCACATTCTCCTCTTTGAGTCTCAGACTGAACCGACGAAAGGTTACTACCTCATCGTAGACGGTGCAGCAGATCCCAGATCTACAGTCTCCCAGGTCAAGTATCTAACTAAAGAAAAACAAAAAACTTGGATGGGTTTTTAGATCTCTCATTGGCCTGAACTGGCTCTTCACCATGCCCAGGCATGATCGATGATCTGTCCTGAGCAAAGCGAGTCTGGAGCGGCACTTCTGCAGAGTGCTCAGGGGCCGCGGGCTAGCTCTATACCCCAGGACACAATGCTGTATCCCCAGGGGAATGACAAGCTTGACAAGGCACTTTCTCTAGTCTAGAGTACGATCAAGATCGCAGGCGCTGACAGCAGAGACCATGGAGGAATCCCAACAAAGAAATGGACTGGTCCAGAGCAGAGGAAGTGTGAGTTTGATAAGATATATTTCAAGATTGCAGCAACATCATGAAATGTAAATTGAAAAAGAAATAACTGTATTTTGAACTGTTTCTTTAAAATATATTTATTTACACATGAAGATGTATTTCGATATATGGACACATTCATTTATTTAATAAAGGATTTATATAATTACTGCCAAATTTAAATATTAAATTAATTATGAGTATTTAATTATTTATTAGTTGTATTTTAAAAATAAAATAATAAATATTTATTTAATTGTACATTTAATAAATTGTACATTTTTCTTTTATTGTTTTGAAAATATATTTTATTTAATGTTATTAAATAATTATTTAATGGTGTATTTATATATTGAATTTTGGCACCCTGAATTCTCCATAGTTCACCAATGTGTTTATAAATTGAAATTATGCTGTATCATAAAACTTACTCAAGACTGGTGCCAAAATTTTCTATTGCTCTTGCCTCTGCTGAAAAAATCTTGCAGTATTCTCGAGCAAGATTTTGAATTTTACATTCCTTTGAGGAGAAACCATCCAAAAGTTAAATTACCTGGTTAGCTTTTTCAGAGACAGCACAAACAGGCACAACATACTGTTGCATACAGTCTAGCAATTAGAGTAGACAGACTAACACATAGAATTACAAAGTGTTAATACAATCAAAATAATGGCCCCTCACCTGTTGAACAACTTCTTGATTCTTTTGTATAAGCAGGCCTTCCCCTTTCCCTCCATATACAATGGGATTGCAAACTTTAATGATGCACAAGTCACCAGACTCAAACAAAGGTTCAAGCCCATAAATTACTTTGGCTCTCCAGGTTTTGTGGGAAAATCCAACACCAAGACGACTTTCTTGCACCATTATGCGGCCAAACAATTTGTTTCCCCACACACATGAATCAGCTACACCTTTGTTGAATATTAGAGGCGTTAGTTCAATTTCCTCTCCAACTGCCAACACAAACATACAAAAAAAGATAAATATTTTTACATTTTAATTAGTAAACAAACAATAAAGAATAATTAAAAAAAAAACAATCCTACTTCCAAGATCTTCTTGTAGTGACATTCCACTTAACACTGCAACACAGTTGAACAAAACTCAAGATCACCTTTATAAAATAGAAAAGAAAAAAATGCATACCCTCAGCACTGAGGAGAAAATCTGTTGAGTCTGTTCCATATTCATTTGTCATTGTGCATCCATAAACACCAGTGTCGTCAGTTGTGGCTTGGGCAAGAGCAAGATTGACTTGTGTTTCATCCCCTGCACTAGGAGATAACAGCAGATAGGTTGAAGATGTCTATGAATAACAATATTTAGCATAGAGAAGTTGTACCTTTTCAACATTTTAGCAATTACTAGTTCATCTCTATGCCATGTAACAGTGGATTCACAGAGGACATTGAAGAACTGGCACCACAGCTTCATGTTTCCTGAATGGTCTGCAAAAGTTTCCCCTCTGATCTTTCGAATGATTTGTGGAGCTATTGCAAGCAACCAACAATAGATTTGTCACTAAATTCATGTTTTATTTTTTTAATTTATAAATGAATTATTACTATTTTTACCTCTGTAGGGGTCATTCTTGACCTTGTTGACAGGGTTCTCAAATGTTACATCTAGAAGGTCTTGAGTTTGTGAAAGCTTCTCAGGAGGTGACTTCTTCCTTCCTATGAGTGGAGAGCGTTTGGTCTTGGGTGATACTGATTCTGAATTAGGAAGAAGTAGGTTGGAGCGTTGAGGAAGTCGTGGGGATGTAGAAAGGTTTTCAGCTGCTGGACTGAAGTCGTTGTTGGCGTTTGGGGGTTCATCTTCCACCAGTTTGTTTTTATGTGCAGGGGTTTTGCGCCTGGCTCCCAATGCAAGTTCTTGTGGAGTTGCTGAAGAAATAGAATCACAGTTGCTTTTCTGTGACACTGGACCACAACGGGGCATAACCACTGTTTCAGTTGCATTATTGTTGTGTAAGTTATTTTCACTATTCAAAACACTTGGAACACGAAGCTCTTGCACAACTTCATAATTACTTATGCTCGATTTATGTTCTTCCATTTTGTTAGTATAAGTAAAAGGTACTGAAGTTGTTTCTCTAACTGGAATACAATCCAGCTTTATTTCAGGACTCTGTATGTCAGTGCATTTATTATCAGAAGGCTCCTGTTCCATTAGTTTAGAGGGTAACCCAGTTTCTTCAACCGCTCTTTCAGACTGGTTGGTTGCTTTGGGTTCATTTATCTCATTGCAGATACTTTTTACCACTGAGGCCGTTGCTGGGATTTCTACAGATTCGAGGGGTTGTGTACAGTTTGATAAAACTGGAGCTTCATCCGCAAAGAGTTCTTTGGTTTTAATCAGCTCATTGTAAATCTGCATTAGTGTCTCCTTTATGGTTTGGGGCGGACCCTTCTCAAGAGTGTCTTTGTTTGTTTTGGTAGTATTGCTTGCAGTATTCACTATTCTTCCGATGGGAGTTTCTGTATTGTTGATTGAGGCTATCCGAGAGGAAACCGACTCCTCAAGAGCATTTATTTGTGACCTCAGGAGTTCAGCTATAGATATTATGTTTGGAATGGGTGATGGACATTTTTGTGGATCTTTTGGTTCTGGCTCCAAAAACATATCCGCTTTATTTGTAATCTGTGTATTTTCTTGAGGTTGCAATGAACCATGTTCTCCCAATGACACCTGCTCAGATGTCATTGTATCATTACATCCTTTCTCTTGTTGTTTTGACTCCATTGTCGTTTCTTCAGTTATTTTTGCTATTTCTGGAGACTTTTCTTCACTTATCCTTTGACCGTCGTCACATTGAGTCGTTCTGCTTAACAATGATGCATTCGTCTCTTTAGCTTTTTCCTTCTCATGAAGCTGTATTTCTGTTCCTTCAACAGTTCTTATGAGTGAATTAGTTTTGCTTTGCTGTGTGGTGGGAGAAACATTACACTTAGGCTTATTCTCAGTGGTGTAAGAGCTTTCACAAGGTGGCTTCTGTGTGTCTGATAAAAGGCCCACATAGATTGCGTCTGATCCCCTTGAATGATCTTGTGTGTTCTGGGCCATGTTGTCCATGGCCTTGTGCACACCATTTTGCAAAGACGGACCACGCCTGTCCAGTACAGTACTCTCAGACAGGGAGGCTTCGGGTGTTGATATTGTGTGGAGCTTGGGCTTCAGCTCAAGGTTAACAGGTGTCTCATTCCTCTGTGTCTTTGCATGGGCCTGTGTAGCATTGTGGAGGAGACAAAGCACACAGTTAGGCTCTAGCTGTAAATACTTACTGCTTAATCCTAAAGCATGTAGACACAGATTAACAAACAGCTACTCACAAACAGGAAAACAATCTACAAAATTGTTTGCCAGTTGTAATTATTAAATGCACTCAGTCATTACTGTGTAGTAGTAGTAGTACTGTCATCACACACAGGTTTAACATACAATAATCTGCACAGACTCTACAAGCACAATTTCTATTTTACAATTTATCAAGATCAAATAGTTCTTTAAAATGTGGGCAATCAATTGAAATAACGTATTATGTTATTGTATACGCTGGAATTGATTTATTTTTGTCTTTGTTTTTGAAGAGGTGATAATTCATATGAATTGTTGATAAAATATTGTAGCATTTTGTGATGGGAAAAGTGAATGTAATTTACAATCAGTTGATCAACAAACTAGAATTACGTATGACCTATTTTACTTAATAAGCATAAATTAAACTTTTTTTTTTTTGTGGGGGGGGGGGGCATTTTTATAACAAAAACAAAACAAAACAAAAAAATGCCTATCACAACTGTCAACATATGCGTCATTTATTTCTCATCAGCCAGAACAGCCAGCAAATACTTTAGGTCTAAAAAGTAGTAGTAGTAAATGCATGGGTTAGTGATGAGGCCAATGTTGGCAACACAAAGCTCTTATGAGCTCATGCGTAACGGTCTGTCTCACCTCCCTCTTCAGCACTGGGACGGGCACGCACCCACTTTTTTGGTCAGGTCTTGTTTCCTTTGGAGGCGGCTCTTGTCTGACCTGCTGACATGAAGGCTGAGGCAGAGCAGTCCTGCTGTCACATGATGTGTCTATGAGGGGAGTCATATCAGGGTGTGCCTTCTTATCCCTGTCTATGACCTTAGGTGTTGTTCTTGACTCCTGTTTTATTGTTGGCTGAGAAGGCTGCAGTTTTGAAGCTCTTGGGGGTACTATAGGTGAAAGGTTATTGGATGGAAGGCCATTCTGCACCTTTACGATTCTTTTTGTTGCCTTACAGTCAATTTTTTCCTGATTTAATCCTTGTTTGCTGCCCATGTTTGCCACTCGCCTTTTCAGTGACTTAAAAGAAGGTAGATTTGAGGTTGATATAGCGCTACTTTCCACTTCCATAGGATCCATTAAATGTGTTGACTTTTTTGGAGATTCGTTTAACACCGAATCAGCCACAGAGATTTGTGCCTCCTTTTCACCATCCTTTTTCTCCTTGGGATCAGCTTTAGCTGTGTTGGAGATTTTAAATTTCTTTACAAAAGGGGTTTTGGCTTGGAGTGTTGTAAAGACCTTTTGAGTAGAGTTGTGCGTGTGTATTCCAGCCGAAGGAGTGATTTCATTGCCACCTTGACCATTAACTAAATGTGATTCTTTGATCTCCATACTTCCTTTGTCTTTGTCTTTGACCTCCTCCACACTGCTCTCCTGTACTCTGATCTTGACCTCTGCAGAAGTCTCTTCTTGGCTCTCTAGGCTAGTATCTTTCTCTGTGGAGATGGGGATAGTGATGTAGTCACCCACAGTGGAGCGTCGTTTCCTCTGGGCTCGGTCTGGACTGATGGTCCGGACCGGCTCTTGGTTTTCCTTCTCTTGAGCCTCCTTGCGTTTGTTCTCAGCTTTTTGTTTGAGTTTGGAAAAGTAGCGCTGGTGTATCTTAAATTCATTCATCTCACCCACTTCTAAAACTCCAGAGCAGGACACGATGCCTTTAATGTTTATGGCAGAGGCCTGGTATATGGCTGCATCCTCCTCAGTGCAACTAGGAAAAAATATTGTATTATTAATATTAAGCAGTTCATTGTGTATGGTAATGGCATGCAAATGTTCACTTACTTGTATATGTGTAGGGAATGATTCTGACCATTGCGGAATATTTCATATTTTGGTAAACCACAGTATCTGTCTAATTGAATGTCATCCTTATACCAGGTGAGTTGAGGTGTAGGGTATCCTGAAGACCACAGAAAGCTCTAAGTAGTATGTAAGATGAACTTAAATTGGCTCTACTAGAAACATGGCTTCACCTGTAACAACACATGTGAACTTGACATTGCAACTCTCAGACACAGCTTTGGACTTCAGAGTTACTTCAAAGAAAGGCTGAGTCTCTTCTGTTAACTGCGCAATGACGCTGCACAGTGTGCTCCTAATACAAATAAGAAGACATTAAAATACATTAAATACATGTTGCGTTAAACATAGCTCTGTTGACATATTTTATCAACGTAGTGTCCCATACTTGTCAATCTAAGTAATGGATGAGGTAGTAACCCTGCAATCCTTCTTAATAGTAACTCACACAGACACACGCAAACAAAAACATATCTGTGCTGTAGCTATTTGAAAAGGAGTTTTTATAGTGGCTCATAATGTTTCTATTACAATCTACTTTATGTCATTATTCTTTTTTATACGATAAACCAAATTATCTATATTTGTTAAAGAAGAATTTAAAGTGGTGCAAGATAGCCAAGTGGTTATAGCTCTGGCTTCCCAATAAGGAGATCGTGGGTTTGACTCCCGGGTCGGACCATATCAACATCTCATGATCTCTCTGGGTAGAGTTTGCATGGTTCTCCCCATGTCACTGTGGGTTTTCTCCGGGTTTGTTTGTTTATTATTTAATGAAGGGACAATGCATATCAAGAACAGAGGAATGGGGAACAAATCCCACACCTGTAAATATGCAGGATTATAGCCAGTGCTAATTTTCATCCTTTGTTTCTTGCTGGAAAAAGAAAACCCAGCCACATCTACTCCGGTTTCCTCCCACCTTCAAAAAAACATGTGTCTTAGGTTAATTGAGTATCACTGTAAATTTCCCTTAGTGAATGAATGAGAGAGTGAATGGTTGTCTGTCTAACCCTGCGACGAGCTGGCCACCGTCCAAGGTGTTCTCTACCTCACTATAGGCTCCAGTCACCCGGCTACCCCACTTTGGTGGTACACAGCCTTGGTATATAGGTAGATAATGTTTCTATTACAATCTACTTTATATCATTATTCTTTTTTATACTATAAACCAAATTATCTGTATTTGTAAACGAAGAATTTAAAGTAGCCAAAAAATATTTGCTTTACTCCAAACCCATAAACAATGTAAATGAAAAATTGTGAAGAGATGAGAATAGATAGATGTGAGCATGCATTAAATCAGCACATTATACTGGTGCATATACATAATGCACTTAATCCATGTCTAGTGTAACAGTATTGGGCCGCTGCACATTAAAGAGACATCGCTACACTTCACTGAATGTTATCTGTACTAAGGCTAATGCCACAAGACAGTAATTTCTATAATTCACAAGTAAATTGTTAACTGTCACAGTAACACTAATCCAAACCACAAAAACATATATAGTGTATTAAAAAAAAAAAAAAAGTGTGTGGGAGTTGAAAAATTGTGGTTACAAATTGAAAGCTTCCCATGTGTAAAATGATAGGGAAACATTTGCACTCAAAAAGGTAAAGAAAAGACTGCAAATAACTGATGTAGATAAATTACATGTGTAAATATAATATGTTTTATCCTGCTGTTTAGTGGGTTTGCTTGATGTGTGATGTGGGCCGCACATTGCATTACTGAAATGCTGTTCTTAATCAACACTTTATTTAAACTCTAGTAGCCATGGTAACAAACAATGAAATAAGATATGTTGACAAATAATAGTCTTGGTCAAAGCTTATTTGGTTATAGCACTAAGTATTTGCGTCCAAATTAGTGTTATTTTGCAGTTCGGACTTGTACCTGTTTTCTGGCCTCACATTGGAGAGATAGCTGCACCCAGGGGACCGACTGCTTCCAGTCACTTTTGTCCCGTTTAGGGATGTTTCATTGCGAGACAAGGAACGATTTGTTGTCCTCCTCGAACCCATTTTCATCAGTCCAAAGGTTTAATTACAATTTCCAAAATTTATGTTCCCCACCTATGCCCCTGAAAATAAGATGTGTCATTTCTTAAATTGTAAACAATCTATTTATAATAAGCAATATGTAAACAACCACTGTTTGTTTTTCTCATGATATTATTGTCATTGCTACAATAAAATGATGTAAATCAAATCAGATGTACTTACCATCTCAAACTTTCTTCCCTCCTTTGACAGATACCCCAGAGCACTGACTTAAGGCAATGAAATTTCCAATCAAACATGAGCATGCGTAGGCTGCTGCACTATTTATAGTTGGCCTGCAAATAGGCACAAGAGCACATCATACTTTCCAAAAGTTGGACTATTATTTTATGTCTCAACAAGAAGCAAACACCCGTATTAAAGATAAAACAGACAGAGGTGTCAAACATTTCAATACACTGCAGTAGATTTGAAAATTAAAAACTATGTGATGAACTAAACAAAAAGTTGTATAAAGTATAGCCCCTCTAAGACAATGACATTAACTCCTTGTTTGAAGAAGAAAAAGAAAAATATAATAATAACATAAATGAACATCTTTAACAATATCTCAGTATGAAAGAAATTTTTTGCAAATGTTGACTCTCACTCTGTAGTATGCATTGTCAAGAGATAGACAATTATGTTGGAACACCCCAGAGGAAAAGCAGTAGAAATAGTACAGCCTAATATAGGCAGGCTTTGGTTGGTGAGTGCCAAAGAGACATAGACTTTCACAAGCCAGAGCAAACAGACACACAGATCCCTAATCTTCTAATAAAAAGTAGTTTCCTTGTGTACTTACATCATGGGCTTAAAGTTGTTTGTGTCATTGTTTGGAAGTCTTCTTCAGAGTAAGAATGCATCAGAGTGAACCTACTTTCCTGAACAAGGAGTCAGTTTGGAGCAGGATCAAAGCATAACAGTTTGTGGAAACACGATGGGGTCCAAGCAGTAGGCTGAGCTCACTGTGTTAGACAGCAGATCCTCTAAGCCTGTAGCTCTGTGGAAAGGGGTACCCCAGAGCTAAACACAGTTACAACATGAAACTGAACAAATTGGACATTGCATCCACAATTAAAATACCTTACAAATGCTCTTTGTTAAAAAGAACTATCTATAGACTAAATGTTGGAAAAGAAAATACCAGATGACCAAAGGAAAGTGCACATTGCTTGACCATTGCTTCATGCTTTGCTATGTATAGAACCTGTTGTAGATGATAAAAGAATATGACCTTGTTTTTATATAAACATATTGTAATAAAATATGAGATCAGTGTGGAGAGAGATCACTTCTTCTGTTTCTTCTTATGTTTCATTGAGATATTTATTGAACAGCTTCCTGGACTAATAAATTGTGACCTTTCAGCCTGTGCATATGAACTGTTTCTTTTTGTCTATGTGCAAGACAATTGCCATTTTTATTGGCATGCAGTTAAGGTCCATGTACATTGTCAGATAATAACTGTTATCTGTATAATTAACCTCTTTATGAGTCTTGGTACAATTTCAATACAAATTAATTAACCTAGTTTAGTTCCTATTACTATTAATCCTATTAATTTAGTAAATAGTCAATGATTAACTCATACATAAGAATTAACTTAAAAAGCTCCCCATTGAACGATATTAGATCCTATGAGAAACACAGTTCCATTTAAGCCACATAAATACCAGCTGCAGTGGGACATGCTGTTCTTAGTCTGTGCGACACCCTTTTCCAAATATGATGGGTCGACAGAAGATGCAACACCAATGCGCAACTAATATTTAAGAATGACATAATTTCTTACTTCAATTCAGATAATACTAAGTCATCATCAAAGTAATTGATTATTGAACATGACTTAATAAAACAATTATGAAAGAGGAGCTGCTATCACTAACTAGACTGAGCTTGTTGTTAGCACGTCTCATGGGCTGTTTGAGATATTCATAAATGAATAAAATGTAAACCGCAAATATGAGTGTCGTCTTTGATGCACAAGATCAGAGGTACTCAGCCTCTGCGAGTTTTATAATGACATCATCATGTGGATATTCACACCAGTGTCAGCTCCAAGGAAGCAGAAACAGGAGAAGACCTAACCCCCAAAGACAGCTGTGTGACCCATACAACACACGCACTCACAAATGGAGCAGCAATACTTTCATACAGCCCACTCAACTCATATTTCGCCAAACAAACAAAGATTGTAAACAAAGGCTATGTTAGGATTACAATAGAGCCAGATTCAATAGAATGATTAGAAGTGATGTCAGAGGTGCAGTAAATGAAGTATTACATACAAAAACAAAAAAGTCCTGCGTACTAGCCTAGAACACAAAACCTAAGAGCGTAAAAGATAAGTGTTAGATCATCACCGGCTAGTGCTAGTGTATCTGTTCATTATTGGGACAACGTCTGAAAAAACAACAGACAAAGTCACAGTGACATCTAGTGGTTTAGGCAAAAACTAAACAAACAAACAAAAAACAGCAGTTTTTATTGTTAAATACGAAATAATATAAAATAGAAACAAATATGAACACACTATATCAAAGTTCGTAAAAGAAAAACAGTTTTTTAACAATTATAAACCACAAACATTTTAAGACATCAATATTTTGGCTACTTCTGTTTCGCTTTTTTGTTCAACATGTCCATGATAGTTGGTGCTTTGCGTTTCACACCTGCAAAATACACGAGCATTAAGGAAATTGAATAAAAGAGAATCAGCTGTAAATAAATACTCGAGTTAAGATGAATACCTTGCTGTTTGCTGGGTGACTCAGGCAACTCTGCTGATCTCTTTGCATAGGCTAACTTCATCCTCTGTATATTCTTCTTTCTGACAACTTCATGCTCTACAATTGGCTTTGGATAGTCTTTGCCAATAATGCATCCTGCTGCCTGCTGGACACTGCGAGGAGCTTTCCATGGTTCATAGATGTACTGAGATGGAAACTTTTTAAGAAAAGGCAGGTACTTTCTACAAAATGCACATAAAATAAATGATTAAAATACATATATAAAACTATGGACATGTCTTTTGACTCCTTGTCTTACTTAATATAATCTCCATCTTTGTCAGTTTTCTTGCCAAAGGCCACAGGAGAATAAACTCTGAAGAACTGGTGGAAGAAGGTACTTGCTGAGAGCCACTGCCAGTTTCCAGCATTCAGAGCCCAATCTCCATCTAACAAAAGTTCCTCAAAAACCTGTACAAATGAACATATTGTCTCAGAACAGTTTCCAGTTTTGTGATTACAAACAACTACATAGATACGTAGAATCATTGTTTTGCACCTTTTGTCCTTCCTCCCAGCTGATCCAAAGGTCCCCTCTGGTGAGAAAGCAGGCAACAGCATGTCTGGCCAAGTGATGAATCCACCCTTCTGTCCTCAGCTGAGTCATAATGGCATCAATAAATGGAAAACCAGTACGGGCCTTTGTGGGAAAAAAGATGAATAACAATAATTTGGATTTATTGCAACAACTGGTCTATAGAAGTACTATTTGCTAAATTAAAGTTAGAAATACCTCTCTCCAAGCAGTGAGGAATTCAGGATTGGTGTCCCAGTCCACCTGCGTGCATACAGGGTTGTCTTTCATCTTGTTGAAGTTAGGGATACCTACGCTGGCTGTGTAGAAGAATTCCCTCCAAAGCAACTGACCATGCAGAGAAACTGGAGGAGAAGAGTGCTTTTTCTGCAGTAAACAAAAAGACAAAAGAACCATCAACAAGTCGAGTTCTGCATCTGTTAAAATAGGCTTAACTTACCCCTTGATAGACCTCTGCCAACCTCCACCAGAAAGTACGTGCAGACAAGCAGCCAAATGTGACATAAGGACTGAGGACAGTGGTACTCGGCATAAGAGAGTTTGGTGAAGTTTGGGGTTTTTCAAAAGTACACACCCATTGCTAAACAAAAGAAAGAATTTATGAATAGGAACTTGGTACACAGATCACAGTTTTATCATTTACAACATGTGCATTACAGTTCTTTTCATATGCTCATCCAGCCGCCTTAAAGCCTCTACTTCTCCTCCTGGAAAAAGCTCCTCATGGATAGATGAGATGTCATGACCCAGCTCTTCAAGTGTAGGAATGCCAAACTTCTCGTCATGATCTTTAGAGGTTGGGCAACTCACCTCTAAGACAGAAAAACGCTTGGTCCATGAGTTAAGATGAATTTTAGTTAATGCAACTTTGGACATGTTACCATACGTTTCATGTCTTCTACTGTAGGAGCAGGAACTGGTTTTTTGGGTGGACTAAGGTCACTTGTAATGGCCTGCAGTCGTTTATATGTGAGAGGAGGCTTGCCATTATTTTCCTCAATTATTCTGCCAGAAATATGTAACTTACTTAGCCTGCTATGTCAGGGATAAAAAACAATGTTTGAATGAAAATTCTAAAAACAAACCTGTTAATGTCAAAGACGGTGTGTGAGACTTTATAAATGACTTGAACTTTATGTTCTTCTGCCAACTTTGTGACAGATTGGTCCCGACTTAAACTGTAGGGCTCGGTGTCATACTCATAAGTCATCTTTGTTATTTTCCACTTCTTAAAGAGCTTGGGGAACACTTCCTCAGGTTTACCTCTGACAACAAATAGCCTAAAATAGAAGCAAAATATATTGAGCATTTCATGACTTTAGATGACAAGTAGGGCTGCACAATTTGGAAAAAATATCAATATGCATTTTTTCAAACAAATATTGTAACAGTGATAAAAGTTTGTAATTAATTTTTTTAAAACTGTGATTCTATTCATATTTCAAACATGTGAAAAGACTGAAATTAAGCTTAGTTTTACTTGAGTAATAACTATCTTTACCCTTAGTTGAGTACAATTTCTTCTATTAATATTGCAATGTTGATTGAATTTCGATTAATTGTGCATCCCTTGTGACAATAAATATCTGCTGTTGTTGCACCTTGATTTTAGTTTTTTAAGGCTGCAGTCTAAGTCCTTGAGAGAGCCTATAAGAAACCTCCAGCGGTTCAGACCAGTTGTGCTGTTGTAAAG
The DNA here is from genome assembly GCA_038363315.1 of Mugilogobius chulae. Classification (NCBI taxonomy): domain Eukaryota; kingdom Metazoa; phylum Chordata; class Actinopteri; order Gobiiformes; family Gobiidae; genus Mugilogobius; species Mugilogobius chulae. The sequence goes on along the minus strand of CM076403.1, from coordinate 43,806,402 downwards.
GAAAGGATCCAATACAAAAACAGGGTATAGCTCTTTACAGTCCCTCAGAGCTGCGATTAGCGCTGGGTTGTCGTGCAGCCTCAGTCCCTTACGGAACCAATGAATACACCGATGAGACATGATGGTTTTCCTACACAAACAAAACATGTTACGTTTTCATTACGTTTACAAAATAGTGAGAAAAGCCTAATTTAAGCCATTATCAGTTGCCAATAATAACAAAGTATCAGTTTCCCCAAAATGTGAATGATTGTAATGGCAAAACATATCGTATGGTTTGTTGCACCTTAGTAAACAAACAGAGCTCGTCTATTCATACAGGCTAATAAACCCAGCCAAATGTTTCACCAGCCACACAACTCAAAAGACATTTAAAAAACTTTACCTTTATTATTCTCTTGGCCTTTGTTGAGCGTCAGTTTCTTAACAGCATGAAGCAGTGTTTGGTAACATTTCAGGCGAGTGTTACAAAAGCTCTGAAGCTATATAACATGAAGCGTCGCCGCTGTTCGTCCAATCAGATGTCTTCTGTATTTCCTGGTGTGGCTGCTGTTTCTCCACCAGAGGTCACACTGTTACTGCAAACGCCAGGAGTACACGCTCTTCTCTCAAAGCTCAAAACCGAACAAAATGTCTTTGTAAAAGGCGTTCAGTTCATATAAACACGTTTTAGATCACAGCTGACAATAATAGACTAGTTCAAAATAAAATACAAAACTCAAATATTTTTTTCGGGTTGCTACGAATGACCTCGACTTATGCTGTGCTCACATCTCATCCCGTCGTAGCTCGCCGTGATCGTATAGTGGTCAGTACTCTGCGTTGTGGCCGCAGCAACCCCGGTTCGAATCCGGGTCACGGCATTGCGAAACAATGTCACGGCAGACGGGTTACCTTTTGATTTTGAGCTGAAGCTACAACGGTATGACTAAAGGAGAAATTAACGTTATAATTTTATTGAACTCACTCATATTGAAAACGCTGTGTTTAGTGTTCCAATTTGATTTAGTTCAGACTAAATGACAAAATAAACAAAGCCTACATTAGGAGACTTTGCTCAGAATTTGTGAAGTAGGCTTTAATGAATATTAAATCCTATGTAAACGCCACTTTTCAGTTTTCTCAATATTAGTTTACTTAAAGTTGCATTTGGATTGAAACATGAATGTAGCTAAAACTAATGGATTACCTGAAAAAAATGTTTTGCAGGTGATTGGGTAATTCTTAGCATTCAGTAGGGCCAATAAATCGTATTAATAAGCAATATTAATATTTGTTTATTCATATTTTAGTCATAAATATACACTTTTTCTTCAATAACATTGAGGTTTTGTGAAATATTGATTCCAAATAAATAAAAAAAATCTTAATAATGATAAGCAATGAAATTGTATTCATTTGCCACATTTATATTTTTATTAATATTTTAGTCATAATTGTACACCTTTTCTTCAACAGCATGGAGGTTTTGTGCGTAGAAAATGAATAAACAATAAATGTTTTAGATGGCTCATTCCTACAGCTCTTTTGAATGTCTTCAAGGTCTTTAAGAACAGACTCAAGACCCATCTCTTTCATTTTGCTTTAGATTAAAGCTTACATTATACTAAAATCTCCAGTGTTTCGCCTGTGTGGCTGCTTGGCTACTGGAAGTTTGGTCTTAGCTTTATGTCTGGGCCTCACACTGGTGTTTGCTGGTGACACTGATAATTCGTCTGATGGGGCTCCCTCCTCTGGATAACCTCTGACCAGCCTGATGTATTATTATGTATCCATGTGGGGGTGGGAGTTTGTTGTGGTATGCACGTTGATGTCATTGTGGCTAGGTTCTCTGGTTGTGGTGAGGTTGAATTGAGGAAACTGTTTTAGTTGATGTTGCAGTTTGTATGAAAAACGACTTGCTAAAAAAAGTTAGACTTGTTTTGAATTTTGTGCAGTGAGAAGCATATGGTAATACTCTAAATTTTTATATTTAATCAAAAGTTCATGCCAATGTTGACTGGGCTATTCATAAGGCTTTTTAATTGAGTTTATTTATGATTCTATGAAACCTCTGAACCAACACTCCAAACACTAAAAACTATATTAAACACAACACTTACTAAATCAAACCAACACCCTTCAAACAAATAGGTGTATTTATGACTAAAATGTTAAAGGAGACCTATTGTGGTTTTTTTTTTATTATTTAGTAAGAAACTAGAACATATGCAGATCAGTTATTGACCTTTTGTTCATTGTAAATCACAAAGTTGATCTAAAACGAGAAAATAGAAACAGCTCTACTGACTTCCTGTTCAAAACTGCAGAACTGATAAGCCCCGCCTCTTCATTTTAAATATAACACTAGGTGTGTTCAAGATGCGAAAATCTCTGCCTGGATCACAGACGAGAGCAGGCGGCTGAGGCAAAGAGGAGGAGATTCAACTTGGACACTTGTTGAGTCCGAGAGCAACGAGGCAGCCTCAGTTTGAAGTGTTGCACTGAATAAAACTACCTACAACGTTGTAAATGCATTTCTGTTTCCCTCACGCATCACAAACTCACTCACACATCACCAGAGCAAAGAATAAAGAGCTCATGATAAAGTTTACACACTTGAGATCTGTCTGTGAGAAAGTGACTTTCAGCTCATCAGGATCATGTATTAATGTTGCTGTGTGTAATGTCCAACAGTCTGAGTCTTTTCTGACTCATGTTAAACACGTGTGATGTTATAAAAGTCCACAAATTCGATAAAGACAGCGGAGGAGGAACTGCAGAGCGTCACGTTGGATCAAAGCCAATCAGCGGGCAGTCACCGCACTACATTTCCCATCATGCATCTTGATTTTGTAGTCATCGAGGCGGTGAAGCCGGGAGCAGTTGCTTTCTCCTCGCCTCGACGATTTGTCAAGTCGACTCGAGCCGGATTGCTCTCTCGAGATTACCGGGGCCTACGTAGCCCTGACGTAGCCCCCGACCCCCCTTACCGGCTCGAGCCGACTGCACCGTCTTGACCTTCTTGAACACACCTACTGTGAAAAGCAACAGATTTTTAAAAACAAATTTTTATTGTTGGAAAGTGAATATGGGACAGTTTTTAACCATATAAGCTTCACTTTGAGTATTAATCTTTTGAATTATAACAAGTAAATACAGACACGTGGGAGGGGATAGGTGGTAGGTGAGAACAGAGATTTCTGAGCACTGGAGCTGCAGCTGAAGAACAAAACAAGATTACTCAGTCATGCCGAAATTAATTCAAATATAACTTTGAGTAAACTAATGATAAAGGAAGGCCATCATAACAAGGTTAAAATCTTAGACAAGTGAGTTTGACATAATAGGTCCCTTTAATACAAATGTTGATATTGCATATGAAAAATAATTCACTGGCCATACCCATTGCTTGTCATTATTAACAATTATTTTGAATTGTTTTGGGATCAATGTTTCACAAAAGCTAGAAGCTATTGAACAAAAAGTGTATATTTATTAAATAATAACAAAAATCTTAATAGGCTATTGCATATGAAAAAAATTGTATTGGCCGTCCCAGATGCTTCTCATTATTAAGATTTATTTTGAGAAGATTCAATATTTCACAAAACCTAGGTGCTATTCAAGAAAAACTACTTCTTTTGTATTGATTTGAGGTCAACAGTTGACACAACGTAAAAGTTAACAAGGAAACCAAAGAACATTTGTTTTATCCGGCAACAATAATAGCACACGTCAGTTGGCTTGTTGAAAATAAACAAGCCAACGGACCCTGAGTTGTTGTTGGTGGTTTTCTCTGAAAACATGTTAAATACTATATACATGAGAATATTTCACCAAAAGACCAAAGTGTATAAAAATATGTGTTTGTCTGTCAATTGAACCTGTGCATATAACTCATTATTCTTTATACTGAGGCAGTGAAACTCCATAGAAATTAACTAAACAGGAAATGAACATGCCAACAGGAAGTTAGCATTTTCAAAATAAATAAGCCAACCGAAGCCAACTGACTTCTGTGAACGGAGCCACACAGAAGTCAGTTGGCGGTTAGGGTCCTTGATTCTGAATAAAAAATAAAATTGCATTTGTTTTATTAATGAACCACTGGCTGTTAGCTTAACGTTACCTGTTTACATTGGCAATCACTATGATAACAGGTCTAAAACTTTATTTTATTGAAGTCACAAAGGTATAGGGAAAATTCTCACGTCAGTCCAGTTTTAGAGAATGGATTAAGAAGATAATATACTGTTATTCGTCAGCTAGCTATTCGTTATAAAACATAATATGCTGCTACTCACCACCATAGAGTGAACGCTGCATGGTCAGTGGTTGCGCGCTTTTTTTGGATTAGGGCAATTTGGCGATGCTTTCACGTTTGTCGGAAAAGACTATACTAAGGCCCATAACGCCTAATTTATTACCATCACAATCAAAATCGTGCCACGAATAAAGAATGTGTTAAAACAAATTTTATGGTAGTCGTATTTAGGTAAAAGCAAGCATTTGTATCAAACGCGATCTGAAAAGTAGCCAACAGGTTCCCTCTGCAGTCGGATATCTTACAGTCTTTGAATGCAGCACCTTGGCCATTCACTGTCTGCCTGTGCAAAGCATCCAGAGCCAGAGCGGCATTGGCACGGCCAGCGGAGCGGGAAAGGTGTGGTGAGGGGCAGACTCTTCAACTGGACCACCTCAGCGGACCAGCGACAGCAAAAGCCCCTCTCCTTCATTTAACCTAAACAGTGTGCCATCTATTACGAGCGGGTGCATCAAATGGAGACGGATCACCGCAACAGCCCAGTATTGCCACTGCTGCCCCTGGCCAGGTGTTGGATCTCAGACGAGGGACATCGTTAAGGTGCGAGGGGGAAAAGGACTCGTTTGGTGTGATCTCGTGAGTGCAGGAAAGAGAAGATGCTGAGCCGCCTCATGAGTAGCAGCATCAGGAGCCTGGACCGTGAATATAACTGCACCGTGAGGCTGTTGGACGACTCGGAGTACACCTGCACCATACAGGTCAGTGAAAGCTCTCAGATGGTCAGATATCTGGTGGCGTGCATGCTGCTGGAATGACCTGTGAAGTGATTTAGATGTCATTCAAGCAGACACTTGTATTTGGAGACGTGTCCGCTCATACTGTATATGGTCTGGTTTTGTCCTCTGTCATCATCCCACAGACAGTGTTTTCGTCATGCAGAGAAACGAGATCCCATGACTGCGTGAGGTTGTGTTGCGTAGCAAAATCAGGACGAGTAGCCCACTAATGTGCAGGTGCTGCTTCCTCCTCTCTCCTCAATATACATTGAGATAAATTCATTATGAAACAAAATGTGCTGATTTGTAAAGATTCCAGTGGCTGGGGGCACCCAACTTAATCCATCAGTGAATGATTTTCATATGTGATCATAAGATACCTATGGACTGTCACTGAATAAGGTTAATGACATTGGTCCTATGGAGACAAACTGTAGTGGTTATTAATAAGCTTGCAATAATACAGTGAAAGTATGCAGTTGAAGAACATGGGTAAGCTATCTGACAAATGCAGTATACACTTGCATAGGTTGTATGTTAGTATGAGAAGACACTGTATTTGCTGCTGTGAAGAGGCTTGTTGACCTGTTTTTGTCTTTTGTTCTTCAGTCAGCTTTATTCATTGGTCTCTGTTGCAGTGTTAGTGTTGATTTATATTCCAGTATCAGTAGGGCCCACTGACTCACTTAGTCCACTGCAGACTTGTTAGAGACATTTGTCCATCTTCAGCACCTTCAAAATCAATTGTGTTATTGACATGAATTAAGACAAGTCAGAGTCAGTAAACACTGTCTCTGTGTAAGTAAGCTTCCAAGTGAATTGGAGAGGATATCTTCAGTAATCATAAGCATAATGTTTTATTTAGAACATAATAATACAACTGTGTTCTTCATGATTGAAAGCAGTGTTGAGGTCCTTGAAGCCCAATCCTCAGTATTACAATTAACCATATAATTATATATGATATTATATGATATGATATGATATGATATTATATTATATTATATATAATTAACTATAAATCTGTCTATGCTAAGACTGCAGAAATGTATTGTTATTTTATTTATAATTTTTATTTTGAAAATTGCTTATTTTCACAAAAGCAATGCAACGTGCAAACATTTTTTCATAGTATATTGTGATAGACTATAAATGTTTAACTTTTTGAGCAGTGTAATGCAATATTTTGAGTGGATTTGAATATTAATTTGTATTTGATTTGAAACATGAGAGAAACTTGACCAATGATATTAATATTAGACTTAATCTTATATCCACACGGTTGTTTGTCAAACTTGTAACTTGGTATTTTAAAAATCCATTGTACCGTCATTTCTGTTTGTTGTTTCTTTGATGACTTTCGAAGATGACAGAACAAAAGCATCATCACCAAAGTAATTCTTTTAGTTTTTTCTACAGTTCAAGTGAATAGAGCCCAAGAGACAGATTATAGTCTGTGATGAAACACTTGTTACATAGTGTGGGGCTGTCCTGTTTGCAAGAATTACAGCTCTGTTTTATTGCAATGAAAAATATAGATTTCTAGACCATAACATCCTATAATATGATTCCTACACATTTATGAGGATTCAGATTGTAGAACATATATTTGATTTCCCTGTCATGAGTTATGACTAAGGTCTTTGGGCTCTGGCTAGATCATGCTGAGTCCACTCTTTTAGCAGCATCATAACAGGTTAGAAAATAGCAGAAAATGTATTAATAATAAATGTACTCCAAAGTATTAATTGCAATTACTAGGCCTAGAACATTTCACCACCAAATCATATTTTAGCTTGTCCAGATGCTCTAAACACCCCCTTCTTTGGCACATATAGCTGTATTATAAAACTGCCATTAGGCTAGAGTCCCAAAAAGCAACATTGTTTGTATTATTTTGTATTATAATTACAACAATTGCCTGCAAATCATCAGGTCCTTTTCCTGTTTAGATAGGATTAATCCGATTAGAGTATTCAATCCATGCTTGAACAGCCAACAAATTATCCCTGTTGGATGTAGCTCTAGAAGCAACTGTAAATGATGATGCCACGTTATTATTTTCACTCTTGTGTCTGACCTAGAAACAGCCAAGCATCAGCGGCTATAGATCTGGGAGTGTTGGGTCTTCTTACTGTGTCTTTGATTATGTCCTCAGCTGAAGAATGAACTGTGCTAAAATAGTTAGCAATTTCCCTTGTAAGTGACAAAGATGCTTCTGAGGTGTTCAGCGTTTTAAACTTTTTGTTGCTTTTTGTAAGTAATATTATTTGAAAATGCTTGGGTGAAATAGAAATCATCCTAAACCCTTATCTTTTGTTGAAATGTTTTACCATGAAGTTACATGTTTAGCACATAGCATGTTGAGACATTGCATGATATTAAAAATGCACAAGTTGTAATGTGTGTGCTTGAAAATAAGAGCATTGCAAAGAAAAAAACACACTGTATGAATGTTGTTGTAGTTCATGTCTGCTGGCTTTGCACATCACAGACAACACTATCCGATTCCCTGTCATGTTTTGGTTCCTGTGTGTACTTAAAGGAGGGCTATGTTATGTTATTGGAGGTGGCAAAAACATGACACATAATGTAAAAAACAAACAATAAGGCTTTGATTGTCCACATTAACTTTGCATATTTAATTTGTCACATCTTATTCTTTGGTGTGCTGCATGTCTAGACGTGCTGCTACTTCTGGAGCTCATACAGCACAGAATAATTGCTTTAGCGATCAGTTGTGTCATAAAGTTGGCTGTGTTTTGTTGCTGTGGGACTTTGGGAGGGCTATGTTGCATAAACAGAAAATCCTCGGCCATGCTATTTTACTTTAGGATTGCTACAACCAAATATTAATGAAGAGAGCCGCATGCTCATGTGGTGCATTGAGGTATTGTTGTGGTCTGTGGTGTGTCTCCTGTCTCTTGGGGTCAGCTGCCTTCATGTGTGGTAGTCAACCAATGAGCCTGGACGCTATTAGTCTGGCTGTAGAGCAATGACTCTTGCCCATGTCCTTCAGTAAAAATGTCTGGATATAATCCATACTCAAGATTTCACTAGAACAGTCACACAGCAGGGTTTAGTGATGTCACTGATACCTCAAAATGATCTGGTTTGGAACTGCTGCTCTGGACAGTTACTACTACTAGGTTAAGGTTAAGTTAAGGTATACTTTTGTCCCGTAGGAAATTTGTCCTCTGCATTTGACCATCCTTCAATGCCTCTGGGGCATCTCCTCAGGAGCAGTGATCGCTACAGTGCAGCGCTCGGGACCATCTCCAGGTGTTGTTGCTAGGCTTGGTCAGGACTACCGTAGCTGGAGGATATTACCTAACATGCATGTTATTGGTTGTGGGGAAACCGGAGTGCCGGAGAAAACCACCCAGACACGAGGAGGAACATGCAAACTCCACACAGAAAGCCCGGCCCGTGCGGAATCGAACCCGCGACCTTCTGCTGTGAGGCAAGAGCGCTAACCGCTCAGCCACCGTACTACTACTACTACTACTAATAATACTACTAATAATAGACAACAGTGTATAGTTTATGCTGTTAAAATCTGCAATATTTTAGCTAGATAGATAGGGATAGATAATTTTTTTTATTATTATAATTTTTGGAAATGTTTTCAGGCAGACAATTTCTTAAGTAGATTGCCTCACTGCAATTGCATTTAATGTTAATTGTATGGTCTAAAATCCTGCTCCTGCTAAACCACACGAGATAGTGACTAATAATATGAGTATCGCTGACAGAAAAATGCCTCTACTATACAGGGTTTTTAGAATTGTGTGATATATCATGTCCAAACACACTCAGTGGAAGCATATTTCAGACATCACTAAAGTTAGTTTTTCATTTTTCACAAGGTAAAAAACAGTGGTAGATAGAGGCTGTGACTGCTCAGAAACACTCGCACCAATGGCCCGCTTCCCCACTAATGTTTTCTTATTTTCTAACAAACTTTTACAGTGGATAATGCCATTAATGAGACAGGAAAAATTAGTCTGGTTAATCTGCCATGCGTTTGTCACAGCAGTATTAGAATTTGGTCTGTGATGTGTCACGAGTTTGGCTAATGTTCACCCATCTTGTAGATTGTGTCAGCAAGGGCTGTGACTCATATTCATCTAGCTTGTCCATTCAAACATTATAAAAACATTTTCAAGGTAATTGAATGATTAAGCTGCCACTCATCTAAAAGCAGTAGATGCATATTGTAGGTTTTATTAATTCTAACATTGTCGTTGTGAAATACTGTCCAAATAGTAAGATTTTTGTGATCACGACATTGCATGTTAATGAATAAACACGAGCTTCTATGAAAACCCCTATTACAGGCTAAATTCTTGACCTGCATTTGTTCTCTGAAACACACTCTGATAACTGCACCACCACATATGGACACTGGTAGTAAGAAAAAGTGTCTTGCCCAAGGATACAGCAATAGTATGTTGAAGGCTCCTGTCACTTACTGCCTCCCCAACGCCCTATGTTTTATTCTTGAATTTTGGTTTCATAAAGCATAAAAAGCTAGCACATACTGTAAAATTTAATCTTGTAAAAGTCAAATGAAATAATAACACATCAAATGTAGGCCATAAGTAAACCACTGATTGATGTAAACAAACTACACATAAGTACATAAGTATTTCATGTTGTCATCCTCATTTAGTTTGTTAAAGGGACTATATGTATATAGCACAGATTTGTTCACTTCACTTTGTTCATTGTTCAAGTTTGTCTGTTGTTTTTGTTATCATTGTGGCTAACTGTAGGTATCATACCTGCATGTTTTGCTCCAAACTAAAAATGCTTAAAGCACATTGTGGAGAACAATTTGGAGGCTCAGAAAGCATTAGGTAAAGGAGCAATTCATGTGGACTAATTGAAATGAAATATTTCTTTTTTAAGGAGGCAAACATCAAGGTTCAAGGTTCAAGGTTTCTTTATTTGTCTCCCGAGGGAGAAATTTTAGTAGGACCTTTCAATACTACATTATGTTATTTTTTCCACACCACCTAAATAGCTCTCTAATAACCAAACTAACAAAATCATCTCTAAAACAAGACAAAAACTAGGTCAAAGAAGTAATCTGATCTTAACAATAACTGAAATTTTAAACAAAATAAAAAATGTTTTGGTACAATTGGGAACTTATGAGTACTACCAGAGTCTACCAGTGATGACCAGTTTGAGAAGCAGTGCTCAAATACAGACACAACCAGCCCTCCCTTACACCACACAGACCACTCCAAACTCTCCTCTCTTTTAGCTCAGCAAGTGTCCTGTTTCTATTTTTAAACACATGCTATAGCGGAGCCGCTCCTGTGTGTGTGGAATATTAAGCAGATCTTCTGTTCTCTAAAAGCCATTTTAACTGTACTTTATGGACAGTTGGCCACACTTAGCAAGCTGAAAAGAGCTGGTCTTCTTTGTCTAACTTTCCTGCTTTTCTTTAGCAAACACTCGGGTTCATACGTCATAAACAGACACTGAATCACCTATCAAAAATTCTCTAGTTCTGCTTCCTCTCAGCCGTGTACGTGGTGAGAGTGCTGCTGAGGACTACTTTGTAATCCTATGACGACTTGCTGCTGCTGGCTTTTGTGTGTGCTTTACAGAAAGGGGGAAGGAGGGAGAGGCAGCAGGTCTGTCTGTCGCAAGGGAGCTTTCTGTGTCTTGTTCTTGGCTCTCAGAGTGGTGGACAGCTTGAGAATGAATCACAAAGAAAAACAGTTCCCCTATGGTTTGTGGTCACATAAAACAATAGAAAATTTGGACTTGACATTAACGTAAAAGCAAAAAAAAGCACATAACGTACACACAGATCCATCTAACCATTCAAATTCATTCTTCCAAAATGTGCATTGTGAACCACAGGAATACGCCGTAGTACTGGCTGAAGAAAAAGCTCCAAGCCCATTAATATAGAGTATGACATATTTTAAAGACAACCATTGTTATTGTTTGGCCTTTTTTTTAAATAAGGTCGACCTCTAGGAAATGGTTCTCTTCTAGTACAGTAGCTTTTGTTGTGTTACACTTTTAGGTACATACTGAACAGTACAATAACTAATGGTCTGTTTTTGTGAAGAATGACTAAACAAGCAAGACAAAATGTAGGCTAGGCTGCTGTATAGAATCAGACTTTTAACCATGCAATCTTAATATTTGAATTACAGTTTCCTGTGTGAAAATGCCTCTACAATACCTTAGTTTGGGTTTGAACAGAAAAGGGCATCTTTTTGTTTGCTGCTGATTTGGTTCTCTCTTTGTTCAAAGTCACACTGTGCTACCTAATTTTCAATCATTTTATTTTTCAGTTTCTCGCAAAGCCCCATCTGAATATTAAACAATCCATCAAAACAATAAATGGATTCTGTGCCGGCGTTTCTGACTCTGGGGAGCATAAAGCGTCACACAAACTAATAGATTTTCAACGTCTTTTTAAAGCTTTTACTGGAATTTTTGAATGTATCTTTTATACACTAGACGTTTAATAAGCACCTAGCAAAGAACGGATTAATGACTTCCCACACAAAACCCTATTAGTAATATGCTTTGTAAGAAGTCAATGAGCTGTCCTTTTTATGGTGAAGCATCTCTGTCTTGTCATAGCCCAGTGACTTTCCATCGCCCTTGGATTTTTGGGCGATAGCTGGGGAGCTCACCATGGCAACAGGATTATTACATCACTGCTCCCCCGTCGCTGGCGTCAAGTCGGTGTTAGGCCGAGCTCTGCCGCAGCTCTAGACACTCAAAAGATCTGGACGAATGCCATTACTGAGTCCAGGTATGTCGCTTTAGCTGAAACTTTTAATAGGACATTTACAGAGCCATACGGTTTTATTTGGCAGCTCTCTTGTGGGCTGGGCCTTGGGGAAGGTTAATGGGGCTAGCAAGTTGTTAACCCAGTTTGTTGCAGGTTGGGTCCCTGTAGAAACATACCCTAAATGACTACATAAAAGCAGCCTACAATCATGTGTGACGAGGACATTAGGATTTATAATAATAGCTCAACGGGTTTTAATCATGCACAGTTAGTTTTGAAGGACTTGATTACAATGTTTTTCTAGTACATAATTTGTATATATAAGACAAAAGTATACAAAAATTGAGAAAATACATTTGTATTAATAGTAAATGTAAAATAAAGCACTTAAAGGAGCTGTGTCTAAAAACCCAAACAATAGAATTATTAATTTGAACCTCATATTTTGCACACTTACATAATGCTATCAGAGCCTCCTAATTATTCACCAAAAACATGAGTTTACAGACACTTTTTTCACAACTAATGAGAAGCTTAGAAAATACTTAGTTTTGTATATCCTTTTATCAACCAGAAACCCATCAAACTAGAACATGTGTGTAGAACATAATTGTTCAAACATTGGAATTGACATAATACATTTGTATTTTCTACCATATCCTTAAGCTTTAAATTAAACCAGTTTCTTTGCAGGCTGAACAACTGAACAAACCCATAAGACTGCGTGGAAAGGGTCATCATGCCCTTGCCGCCCGACTAACCTCACCCCCATACAGCTTGAGCAGTGCCTCAGGGTCTCCTTGTCAGAAAATGGCATGGGAGAGGCAGAAGGAGCACAGCAGGAGATGCTAGAGAAAGTCACGTCCTGACCAGGTTAGAGGCACAATAATGCACCTGATGACCTCCTCCTGCCCACAGAGCTGTCCAGTTCACACTACGCTGAGAAAGGGCAAGATGGTAATGGCACAGCATTAAAAGTGACATTGCATTGGTCCTAAGACACTTTTTTAACAGTCCAATAAGTCTGAGCAATGTCTGTATTCTCCCCTTCCAGAAACAGCTATGTTTAATTCACACTTGTTTGGTAGCTCCTGTTTTGATTTGTAGGATGATATATAAGGTTTCATATTATTTAAAGCTTCATAAAGCATCGCCTGAGGGCACATTTATGTTAATTGCTAACAAGTCATAACAAGTAAACTATGTATAATTTGTATACATTTAGATCAAGATTCATTTCACAGTGCACCATTGTGTAGCCATAGCATTTCAGAGCAGATTGAAACACGAACTGTTTTTGTTAAAAATACAGTAAAATGTTTTTAGATATGGTGTAATTTGACCTATAAAATACTGAATGCTTTAGACCAGATCTATAAGATGTCAATTTTAGGACTAAAAAGGTGTTGAAATGTATGAAGTAAGATGACTCAAAGGAACTACAGAGCAGGTGGTGTACATGTACCACAAATTTAAAAACCCTTTGATAGGACTAAATTTTAGCTTAATCTTGATTATATAAAGAGTTGTTTGCAGAGGACATTACGGAAGCAATGTCCTTTGTGATTATGTGCTATGCAAGCCATTTTGTTTTCTTCGGCATGTACTGCAGGCTCTCAACTGCCCACAGGAAAAAGTGTGAATAGATGTCTGCCACTGCTAGTTTCCTCAATCAACTTCACACTCAGCCACAGAGACAGGTTCAGCCAACACCAGCTGCAGACACTGACAGATGAATCATTGAAACATTGGAATATGAAGGTAACTCTTAAAACAAGTATTTTTTTTCAACCCGTAACAACAATTTAACTTAAGAAAGAACCATATTATACACTTTGCCTTGAAATCTCATCTGTTTTGCAAAAGCTTGTGTCAGCAGCAGTTTCAACTCATTAGTCTAAGTTCATCCACAGTCCTTTTGTACCTGGACTTATCTCTTGTGGGGAAAGTGCTTACGGCTAAGCCCTGCTTTGTTTCTTATTAGCAAATGTTTATTTATAGATTGAAAAAGACATTTTGCTTTACTCACACACAGGCACTGGTCTACTTCACAACACTGTAAGTAGACTGATCAGCCTTAGCTTCCTTCTTTGCAGCTCTAGACTCACTAAAGGCATTTAGGATGCATCAAAAGTCAATTACAGCCAATGGATCAATAGCTCCTGCAGTGTGTACAAAGTCTAATAACTATAGCTACTAGTCTCGAAAACCCAATTTTCTCTCAATTAACTTGTGTTTTGTTGAACAGGCTCAACTACATTGTCTGCTGGGCAGTTTATTCGGAACCATTTGTTGTCTTGACATTTGTTCAATACTGTTGCAGTAGAGCGATGATGGATGTTTAGCCTTCTGTGACTATTACTGACACAACCCTTCAGGCTTCCAAGTGTTTGTATGAGAAAGTCATTGCTGCCTACATAAACTGTTTAGATTCTTTGAAAAATATATAAAGCATGAATTTTAAATGCTATTAATCTGTCAGTCACCCACCATAATGTGAAGCATAGAGAGGCTCATTACGCCAGAGGCTGGGCTGCATGTGCTGCATACAGCTAATCAGGCTGCTGCCATTCCTCCGTGGCACAGGGAGAGGGACACTTATTCTGAGACGCTCCAAATATTTAATTGAAAGGGATGAACTAGAGGAACAAAATGAAGTATTTTCTCAGTGGGACCGAAGAAAGAGCTGGGTGTGGCTGGATTTGAGAGTTTAGAAGGTTATTTTTAGGAGAGAAGCTTGAAATTATTCCTATTATATTTGGTTTCAGGTTCCATTTTGTTTATGTTGTTGTAGTACCTTTCTTTGTGATAAGTATTAATATTGCTGCATTGTACTGTTGGAAAAACATGGTCTTGACAGAGGTAAAAATTAATAGAAAAAGACTGAACATACACCACTCTTTTGCATTAAAGATTTGTCCAATTATTGAAGCAAACAAATGTCGAGTTCATTAGCTCTTAGTATGAAGGGAGGAGAAACTTTAGCTTTCATGACCCAGAATTACAACCGAACATACGTGACTTTTCTCTCTTATCACTTTAATTCTCCAAAACGTGTGGGTTAGGGGAATTTAGTATGTATTGTTTTTCTTGACTGTGAGCTGATGTCAAGCTTTATCATGTCACATCCTCTGAATGAAATATCTCTGCAAAGTGCCAAGTGAAGGGCTAGTCTCGCAGCATACGAGTCAGAACACATCTTGTCAGTTTGTCACACTCCAGAGTAACATAGAAAAAGCATTGCAGAAAATCTTCCTATTTAATGCCGTTTTAAAACCCTATAAAAGCTGAATTTCTGTATCAGTGCACAATGATGCGCACATTTCATTTTACAATCTTATCTGTGAACAATAACAGTAACAAGATGGCTGCCTCTGTCCAAGGTGCTGAAGTAAAATATGAATAATATAGAACTTATCTTCTCAAAAATACTTGAAGAAAAATACAACAATTCTGACAGTGTTATGTTGGATTGCATTAATCTGGAGTAGACCATGGCTGGCATCCTGTGCTTTAATTATTATAATGCATAAGCCTATATTATATCCTTTACAATCCAATCAATTCCATTCAGTCCTTTGGCACTGAGGCAGCCTTCTCCAGGAGGCCAAAAGCGTACAGCTCTAGTGACAGGAACAATGGCTCAGCTCAGAAAATGCCGACACACACACAGAGAAGCAGACAATTAGTTGGAGAGATTTGCTGAGGCCTATGAGGACAACTACACCTTGTTCTTATTCCTGTCACACAGACTGTACTCCTCAAAACTTTGCTTCCACACAGACCTGACTGCATGGCATAAAAATGGTTTGTTAGCAGGTTAAATAGAGGAAGCATTTAATCAAGCTATCAATGCTAAAATAATGTATTCATATTTTACATCCCACTGCGAAAAGCAAAAGTACATGACTTGAAGGATAGAGTTTATAAGACCCATTTAATTACTGTAATAATATGTTTTGCTTGCCTAAAAGCTTAAAAGAGACAAAATACAAATAAGTCAAGCTTTTATATGTTGGCATCTTGAAAATGACTTGAGAGAACTCTGTCACTTCTTGAACAATTTAGTCCACATTACTTTTAGGAAGGATGAAATGTCAATTATTTTTTTTTATCACAATTTTCTTGTTGTTAAAACTTAAATTTAAATAAAAATCACTACTCAGTTCTAGCTCTGTTCTGTCAACATTTATGCTTTTCGCCACCCAGACTGTTACTATTGTCTTTATGCAATGTC
The DNA here is from genome assembly GCA_038363315.1 of Mugilogobius chulae. Taxonomy (NCBI): domain Eukaryota; kingdom Metazoa; phylum Chordata; class Actinopteri; order Gobiiformes; family Gobiidae; genus Mugilogobius; species Mugilogobius chulae. The sequence continues at coordinate 43,790,368 of CM076403.1, read as the reverse complement.
AAGGCTGTGTGTGGGTGGGTAATAGCCACTTATATCCAGAGGTTGTATAGATGAGATAAGTATGGCAGCAGCCTGCAGCAGCAGCAAAATACTTCTGTAATGTACTGTGTGCTGTAAGTCACAGATCAGGGCCATGAGTCTATGCTTTTTAAACCTGGAATGATCCAATTTAAAAAATGGCTTTTTGAGGAAACAAAAAATATCACTCTAGCAACACAGTAGTGAAAATGTTGTAAAAATGTGGGGGCAGAAACAAAAACACAACAATATTTGTTAATTTGTCTAAAAGAAATAGTATTCAATTGTAATTTTGATCATAAAATATAATTTTTGGGAGAAGCTGTTTTAAACAATTCTAACAAAGTCTTTATTCCAAGGCAAAGCCAAGACAGTCCTGTGTAAGGTGAGCATCCTTGTGATGAATCCCAGTCAGGGATTGAGCCAGGACTTCCTTATAACACTGATGATCAGTGACACATTTGACCTGCTGCTCAGATCTGCCTCTTTGCACTTTCTACAGGACACACCGTCTACTACAGTGCGAGTGCCAGAGTTCAGTTACACTTCTGTCCTTCATGTGTATTGTTCCAGCTCAATATATACAAACTTGAGCCAGGAGATTTACTTTTTCACGATGAACCAAATGGCCCTGAGCCATGTGATCTATATATTAGCTACGCTCTCTTAGTCAATCTTGGAGAACTATAATAGAGTAATCGGTAAATCCCTCTGGGTATTTGCAGGAACCATTTTTGTACAGTAGGTCATTTAAAACTAATTTGATAAGTTAATGGATTGGGCATTGGGTTGGATTCATTTTTATTTTATTTTAGTTTTCAGACTAAGAAAATAATTCTTTTCCTCATTTTCAGACTTTACTGAGTTTGTAAAGTATGTTAGTGCACTGTAAGAAGTGTTGTCTATATCTACAACAGAAAAAATGATGTAAGTTGTTACATTTCTCCTTTAAAGGTGAACTGTGTAACTTTTTGACAAATAAAAGCAAATTTTTGATACACTAAAAAATAATCTGAGTCTTTGCTTTGAGCCACCTTGCATGGCCATGAAAGGGTCTTCTCTTGATTGTTTCAATGGAAAAGATGGCCTATATTTTTTCATATTATGGCATAACACACAATTATCACTATAAATGATGTTACAAAGTATTGTTTTAATTTTAGATTTTTACCGATTTGTGCAGTTGTCTTTCAAAACAGTCCTATATAGACATACAACGAAATGTCAAAACCGTTTGATAACCGCATTTTTACGCTGTGAATACATTATGTTACGAAAAGCTGAAACATGAAATTACCACAAATTTTGGTTGAAGCCACGTGACGACATTATTTTTGGGTTGCTTCAAGTTACTAAAATGGGTAAGTTTGGGCTGGGGCTTGGGGTAGGTTAAGATTTACCCGTTAAACCCAAAGAAAATGTCTCCACGTGGCTTCAACCAAAATTCATGATTATTTTGTTTTGCTTTTCGTAACATATTGACGTAAAAGGTGTGAAATTGTGGTTATCTTACGTTTTTGACATTTCGTTATATAGCTGCATTTTGTGGACTGTGACTTTTTACCTCCAGAAAGTTACAAAGTGGTGTAGCTTTGAGAAAATGAAAAATTCTGCCTGTCCAAATTTGTGTGTATAGTCTAGGTGCATTTTTAAGACTAATGAACGTTGTCATGGAGGCCAAGCTTTACATGTGACAAGCTCTCTTTTTAACTAGATAATAAGCAGTCACTTAATGGTATGGTATTGCCCCCAATAATTGGTAGATTCATTTGTAAACCTACTGTACAGCAGAATAGAATATTATAAATACAATGAAGCTTTGCCAGTGAACCTTCTTTTGGATTCATTAGCCACAATAATCAACAGATTCACTGACTGTTGCTCTCATTCACTGTTTTCTATGTGACATTTTTACAACAAAGACTACAGAAGCCAAGCCTGATCTTAAACTAGAAAGCATTTGCACAAGTGGGTGCTGTTTGTGAACACGGTGCTAGTTTCACGAAGTCCCACTGGGCTACTTCAAGGGCTCTAAGATGGCAGTTTGCTGACAGTGAACATCTTCTTAAAAGGCCTGCTGTCGTCTCTGTTTGCCGATTTTTATGAGGATGAGAACTGAAAGAATAGGCGAGGTGAAGTCAAGCAGTACTGACGAAAGCATGTTGTTGGTTAATTATACAGTATATTGAATGTCTGACAGCTTTAACATATTTCAACTTTTTACTGTATTGTTGTGTATTCCCCATAAATATACCTTCTGTTAAATAATCAACGAGCTCCATTTTATTGAATATGGATGGACAGATCGAGTTTTTTTCATTTCATTGCCGATTTTGACACTTCTAGTTTATGCCGATACATCAGTATACTGAAAGGGCTTTTTGTTTTTATCTTTTTGAAATGCAGTTAAATTATCGGATGGGTCATTTTGGGTCAACATCAGCCGATAAATAGTCTCATTACGTCCAGCTTAAGGCACAACCAGGATATCAGATGAATTGTTTTAACGCAACTGAGGTATCGGATTGGTGCATCCCTATTATCTCCTTCCGTAGGAACATTATTCTAAATATTTGTGACATAATCACTAATTATTACATGAACTATGGACTCTAAGATTATATGCCAAAAAAGAAAGAAAGAATGAATGAAAGAATGAATGAATGAATGAATTGTGCCTTTTATCCTTACTTGTTGGTAATGGAGCTTGAGCAATTTTAGTAAGTGCTCTATAATGAATCACCACTACTGTATTAGCCACTAAAAGAAACTAAAGGCTGCGCTGCAATTAGAGATTCATTGGTTTTTCATAGAATTACTTGAGGGTTGGGCTGTGTCTCCCCTGAAGCGCCACAAGACCCATGGATTTGATTCAGTATTGGCCTTACTCAGCACTGTGGTGCAGCTTTTGGCTTGATGTTTTTTGATGAGGAGTGTCACTAGTTTTGCTGTAGCAGCTTCCATTATGGCTCTCATTATGCAGGACTCCGCAGTGGAATGATGTATTCTTGGCCTGGCTACAAAATGCATAGTGAAACAATGCATGGCATAGGTTTTTTTAAAGCTACAGCATCACAATAAATAACAAAACTACATCAGAGTTGGACTTTTCTCTGTCCTGAAATGTCAACCTTAACAGTCATTGTGTGTTGACATAAAAAAAGAAGTTTAGAAAAAAAATGGCATGAAATTGGTTGTAAAATATGCAAACCAGTAAGCAATTTACTAGGACTGAAGTCAACCAAAAATGAATTCTTGATCGACTAAAGACACTGATTGATTATTTGACTAAAAAAGAGGGCGTGACAAAAACTCTGAAGCTAAAAAGTATTAAATCAAATTGTTTAAATCTTGTTTAAAACTAAAGGACTATAACACTACAAATTACTGCAAGAGGCAAACAATTTGCTGTGGTGACCCAAGAAGGTAAAAGCCACAAGAAATTCTGAGATTTTCAATGGCAATACATTGCTCTGCAATCAAAGCCTGCACAGCTTACACTTAATACGATTATAGTAAGCCCTGAAGCTACACCACACAGGAAAAATCAGCATTTCCTTTGTGTGCCATTGCTTTTATCAAAACTTTGAAATGAGCCCAGTGATGGAGCCTGACTGAAACACGCAGTCGGTGATTGCAGCTTAAGCCCAGTGTAAATAAGCCACTCCAAATAACACTCTACTGCGCTACGTCACACAAACAACAGTGACCTTTTTACAAAGCTGTTGCCATTTCCCTCATCTAGCTTAAATTGACACCATATTTTATTGATGTGGTGTTTCCCAAGCCGATATAAAACCCCATTTAATAATTAATGTAATTCTTAAAGTGACAGCATGCTGAGAGTGTGGCTACTATGGCCTGTGCTCATTTGGCCTTAGACTGGGTTATTTTCATCCCTCCGTTAATCATTTTTATTACAGCTATGATGAAAAGCTGCACGCGCCTCTTCCACTATGAGCACTCAGGGCCCTCTGCTGCTGAATACATTTCTTTCCCCCTGACAGCCTGCACTAATCTCATTTATCCCGTGTGAGTGTGCTCAACATCTCACTGCACGTTCTTTTTACAGACACAACATTATATATTAAACACATTACAGAGTGGAACATGTCACTGGCAGCAGGTGCACAAAACAGGCCTGCTACTAGTTATTCAACATGAACATAAGCAACAGCTCTGAAAGATTTGTTTCTTTTACTTCATAGAATGTGTGTGGTTAAAACTTCTGATTGAGGAATAGCTTTCTTCTCCTTTATCAAGGTGAAATCAAATACCAATGGTTTAGATTTATTCATTCACAAAACACTGTTTACAGTGAAGTGTAGTTCTTCAATCAATCAATCAATCAATCAATCAATCAATCAATCAATCAATCAATCAATCAATTTATTTTGTATAGCCCAAAATCACAACAACAGTCGTCTCTGAGGACTTCCCAAGATTATTAATTTAGCAATTATGAATAATAGGAAATCAAAATAAAACAATACATATTCAATAAAACAATACACATTCAATGAACAAATGTGGTTTTGAAACAAACACATTTTCTTCTAATAGAAGCTAGAAATTAAGGCAAGACTCACAAACTAGTTTGAGCACAGATTGTGCCACAGAAGCTGCTTCTGGTGCTGCCTTTAATAACTTTTGCATGTGAATTAAATGTTATCTTTGTATGAGAGGGTATCCATCAAGTGTAGGCTACAATTAAAGCACATAAATTCTGAAGTCACTGCACAAAAAGCAAATTATTTACAGTTACAACCTCAGCTTACAAGTTTTCCTTTTAAAGCACAAAGCTTACATATACATTAAAAGTCAACTCTTTTATATAATAAGCACTAAGACTGCTAACTCCAAACATATTACTGATTAAGCATAACTGGATGGGACAATGGGCCTTGAGGCAGCACTGCACTGCAGCATGGACCAACAAAACAAATAGTTACATGATGGATTTGGAGAACTGTCCTGCATCCCACACTCAATCACTAGTATGTGAGGTTAATATCTTCTGAAACAATAACTGTTAACTGGCTGCAGTGGTGTTCCCTGGCCGCGCTGCTGGGGTTAAGTCTCATAAGGTTGTGAAGAACACTTAAGTTTGGATCAATATGCCTCTGCCTTCGAGCCAGGCTGCATCCCAGTGGAGCTCAGGTCAGCTCACTCAATTCAGCGCGGCCTCATAAGTATGCAACGCAACACCACATACACACTACAAGGGATGGGTCAGCAGCCTTCAGACTCCGGACAGACAATGATGCACGTTAGAGTCCACTTCAGTCACATCAGTACACATTAAACTATACTCAAGTCAAACACTGAAGCTATAAAACAGAAACTTTGAATGAACAGGTGCGTAAATTTGTTCGCTTTTTAATATAAATAACTATAAAGCTAGGGTTAGGGTTAAGCAAATGTTTTATCAACTTCTTGTTGTTATGTAATGTAATTGACTAAAGAAAGACATGCATTGTGGATCAGTTAATCAACTAAAAGAGGACATGAAAGGTGCTGGCTAAAGCGCTAAATCTCACTGAATTTTTTTTTTTTCATTGTATTGATTTGTGTTAAGCCTTTCTAAAACTAAAAACAACAACTAAAAACAACTGGTTGAGTAAAACCCCACTGAACAATGACTAAATAAAATGTCCAGCAGTGGTTCACTGACTTTCTCTCAGCAACATTTATGTTCCTGGTTGTTGAAAAGATTAAATGAACATTCAATGTGTACATGATCTTCCTAGTTTTTATTTTTTCCAAGGAAAACCCGGAGCTCCTATGAAATTTGGGGATATGCTTGACATCAAATGACAGAAGCTGGAGCTGGTAGTGGGGCGTTAGAATTTACAGGTGCACCAAGCACATCTATAACAAAATAAATAGGGAAGGCATCTTGTGCAGCTCTGTGAGCTGGAGCCTGCACAACTATAGTGTGGTGCTATTTCTGCTGTTGGGCCAGTCAGCAGGTCTGTCCTTAAGATTCATGGAAGATACTGAAACAGAGAGAGAGAGTCAGCCCAGTGCACCATGGAAACAACAGACTACAAGCTCTATTGTGAGTTCCTGTATTAGGCTTTTTCTTGTGAATACTTTTTAGAACCTATGAAATACTGTATTAGGGTTTATTATTGTCTACTCTAAGAAATAATGACTGTCACTTTTTGTTACAGCAATGGAAAACAAAAAATAGAACAAAACTGCATTGCACACTCAAATTGCAGTCCAAAATGAGCTACAACAATTTAGCTGCACTTTAATTTGGAAAAAAATGCAATATTAACTGAGGAGAGAGCAATAGATTCCACTTGATATATTGCCTTTTTCCTATACGGATTAAGTAGCTCTTTGTCAGAAGATAATGTACTCAGGATTCTCTTATATATGAAATTGTGTTTGGATGTTGACTGTTTTATTTTGACCTTTTTATTGACTTTTGTTTAACCTGGAAAATTTTGCTGAGATCAAAATATTTTTTTTTCTGTGGATTGGGGTTGAACTTACTTAAAGTACTAGGGGAAACCAGAGCACCCGGAGAGAACATGTTTCTCCTCATACAAGGACGCTGTTGTCCGAAAGTTGAACCCAGGATCCTCTTGCTCTCAGGCAGAGGATGAACCAGTGTACCTCCATGCCACTCTTGATGTCCAGCAAAATCAAATGCCACCTTTTAGAAAACAGAAGCTCATCTTAAAACGCAAAATAATGTATTTGAGGAGACATTTTGACAATGCACATTTAAAATTAATATTTATTTTCTAAAAATCTAGGCTTGTAATGGTCAGATTTATGTGAAAAGACATATTCATGGATGAGATCATTATGTGACAATTGTTTCCTCCCTGTTTATTATGAGTTTATTGTGAGAGGTCACTTCTGTAACAGGACATTTGAACTTAGACAGCCACTACCCCCTTTCTTCTGTATGCCACACGTTTATGCTGTAGAGGACAGATTGTATGTCTACTGTCACTGGTCCAGATGAGTCAAAGACATGTCCTTCCGCCTTAAGGTGATGATGGCTGGCCTTGTTTGACTTCACCATTTCTCACCTTCTGTGCGTGGTTTTACTTACTGTTCTGTTCCTCCCTTGCTCTCATATATCTAGATCAGACTTTCACTGACTGTGCACTTTTGAATTACTGCCAGTACACTATGTGAACACTAAGTCCATCATAAAGGACAGAGGCAGAAATTATACACTACTGCGCCCTTCGCAGCAGCCGAAAGAAGAGCTATATCCTGTGTATCACTTTAGGACATGATCACATTTATAGAAATGTACGCATGTACCTCGAAGCTCTGCACAGAGGAGAGTAAATTTATAAATACATTTATAGCTAAATCAGTGCCACCTAGGACTGCTTGATTATAGAAAAAATAATCATTGCTGTTTGTTAAATTATTATAGAAATCTCAATTATGATTTGTTTGAAGGCCCCATCTCTGCACCAGGTGTTTGTGTTGCAGTATATCCCTAGATGAAGTTGTATGGCTGGTGAGATAAAACAGATTTTTAGTTTAAAAAAAACAACAATTTTTTAAACATTTATTTAACCAAGAAAGTCCCATTGAGATTCAGAATGTCTTTTGTAGGAGTGGTAGGGGAAACCGGGTTACCAGAAGAAAAAAATAAATAAATACAAAAACACAGAGAGAACATGCAAACTCCACATAGAAAGGCCTTGTTTTGCCTGTGAACTGAACCCAGGACCTTCTTACTATCAGGTCAGAGCACGACTCGCTGCACCACTGTAATAATAAAACACTGTGCACAGTAGAAATAACTTGTCATTTTTTTTTTGTTTGTTTTTGTGGCATTTATTTATTTCTAAAAAATATCCTAGATATTACATTTAATTCTTGAAAACATTCACAAGTTTATATAAAATTCAATATATTGCCCAATTTTCCCAGCTCTAACACACAGACAAATGTGCAAAAACAAGTTGATTTAGTATTTACATTGTCTTTAAATTTCTTTGCCAAGGAAACCATGTTCAGATTTGAGTTTTTACTGCACTCATTTGTCTAAGCCGATTATGAACCTTATAGACTTACTGAAAAGAAATGGGATAAAAATATGCTTGGCTTGATTTAAAATCCTGGATCCTCTCTGACTGTTACTAGGACAAAACAAAGTAAAATATTTATGATGGTACTCTTGGGTAGCTCTTCTCTACCAATCTGCTTTTATACGGCTCAAAATTGCTTCCATACTTCGATAGATTTTCATTTTGTCATCCAATATCCATATCTAAATAAAACACTGATCATTAAATTATTCAGTCCTAGAGATTATTTTACATAAGTAGTTATGTTGAGACTTGTGATAAATGTTATGCTGTGTAAAGTGCATTTTCATTCTTTTTAAAGATGATTTCTAACTGCTGACTTTTTTTCTTTTTTGTATGCTTCTTCTACAGCTGAAACATGTGATACTTGTATTATTATCATTTTAATTTAGGTGAACTTTGTCTTTTCACAGCCATCAGATTGGCTCTGGGTGATGTACTTCATGTCACTTTACTTAAGCCATGATTATAGCCAAAACTGAAAGCTTGTGAGTACGTACCATGTGCCAAAGAGCTAGGAAGAGTGAATACCTACTTCTTATTTTGCACTGTGAAAATCAGGCAAAAACACAAACAATGCAACACGCTAATTCCATTGCTTTGTTGCATCAGATACAAATTTCTAACTCGTTGTGATTTCTGTTTTCTCACACTTGGTAATGATAATCTATTATTTACAACAGGATTGCTTGAGTTTTTTCTTGTACATTTACTCCTCCTAACACTTTATTTAGTCTAGGCCTTGCATCTTGCCGTAGAAATGTCTCACAGCTTCTGCAGATGGTTGAAGCCTCAATATGAATATTTGATGGCACTCGTACATCTCCCTCGAGGCCAGTGAAATATTAAAACTCATTCTGGTGGCCATTTTGACAGTGTGCTGGCTCTGAAAAGTGGACCACGTGAAAAGAAAGGAACTGGTCTTATTGGTCTGATGTGATTTGTCTATTCTGGGTCTGCATTGTATAAGGAAATCAAAAATAAAGGAATGCAGGGATCATACCAACAAGTAGGTCATGTTAGCAAATCTGTTAAATCAAATGTAACAGATTTTCTAGTCTCCAAAATGTAATGAAGATTATATATTTCTATCGATGTTTTATTTAGAATTGTGTGTAAATTAGGCAAACTGGTTACTGTTGTGTTTGGGTATATGCCTGAGCAAGAGCTGTGAGTTGTGGCTGTGAAGAAGCTGTGAGAATGAGATGCTTCTGCTGCTGAGGAAGTGATTGAGAGCAGTGAGTGACAGCAGAGACACAGCACTATAAATGTATGCAGCTGAAGAGTGATTGGCTGTAGGAACAAGAAAGTAGGAAGAGATTGGCTTAAAAAAGGCAGATGGCTGTGCTGAGAAAACGTACAGAGGGAGGGCTGCTGCTGGATGATAAACTCCCCATCATTACAAGAAGTTTTCAAATGTTTGCACAAGTGGTAGATCTCAAAGCAAGTCTGCACACAATAAGAATGAGTGTTGCTTTAATGAGCTGTAGATGTGAGAGAAAGTTCAAATTGATATGCTTATGAATAAATGTATGTTTTTGAAGAATGTGTAATAGCTTCCTTTTTATTCTACGGTCTGTTCGCTATATACAGCTAACCTGTATTTTCATGATTTAAAACCAGCCTTCTCAGGGACTACAGGCGCGTTAGCATTCATACTATAACCGTGCACCTTCTCTCATATGTGCTTTTGTGCTAGATAATGTAATGTTTTTTACTGTCCCTGTACAAATAAATGCATACCATACCAAGTAGAGCAATATCAGTGGCCAATTTTCAAGGCAGCTTTTCTTATTTTAGTTTATAAAAAAACATAGTTGGGATGCAATAGTATAACAAGAAGAAACAATTATTTTTGTCAAATTTTTTAATGAATAAAACATGTTTATGAATGAATGAATGAACAACACAGTGACACAAGTATTTTAGCATCACACTGTTTAAACTAGTGCAGCCACAAGCTTTCTCTGTACTAAAGCACATGTGCTGCAACTAAAGTCAGAACAAGAATAAAACTTTACTTAAAAACATATTAATTACAAAATCAAAACTTTACACTGAAAAACAAGTTTTACAGTTTCTCTCCCAAAATGAAAGTGCAGCTGCTCACCGGTGTGGGTAAAGCTACCCAAACAACTTCCTGATCAGCCGATATGACCGATATGCAAAAAATAAATAAATCTATCTCTAATTCAGTTGCTCACTGAGGCTAGTATATGTTGCATGCTGAAATCACTTTAGAACAACCACACCATAATTAGCCTAAATGAGCCATGAACAAATGATGAGTGGATGAAAATGTTTATTAACGTTTTGTAACAGCTTAGTTAAGGAGTTAATTTTAGGGTTTAGGGCTGGGGTATGATTGAAGTAGTTATTAGACCTGAGTTTTTCATCCATTCACTTTTTCATTTGTTCCAGATTCATTGCCTTACAATTATGTTGGTACTTAAATAGTTGGATGTGTATTGCATCAAAATGCATACACACATTGAATTAACACAATTCATTTTTCAATTTACTTATCAATTATCAGTGCTTTTGAATTTGATTTTTTTTTTTCTGCTTTTGAAGCAATCATAAAGACCAGTTAATGATTACTCAATGACTAAATTAGTTGACAATTATCTTAATAGTTATTTAGTTGCAATTGATTGATTTACTTGTTTCAGCTCTAGATTCATTAAGTCTTTATTCATATTTTCGGCTATTAGGGCTATTTATAGTGTAGTTACAGCCTTTTAAAGTGTTATCAGTATTTCAACTAAATAAAAGTTATAGCCATTAAAACGTTTCTTTCCCTGCCTGTGTGTGTCTGTCTTAAGTTTCTAATATTAAGTCTTTTGTCTTTTCCAGCGGGATGCTAAAGGGCAGTACTTGTTTGACCTCATCTGCCATCACCTGAACCTGCTGGAAAAGGACTATTTTGGCATCAGATATGTGGACCCAGACAAGCAGAGAGTACGTATTGGGTTTATTTTATTCCAACTTACTTGAGTTAGTTGCCTTCTTCATGACTCATGTTCTGCTCTTTTAGTTTTCTCTCTAACATTTTACTAATTGCTTCACAACATTGAGGCTGCTGCTACTACTGTTTGAAGTCTATGCTCTTCTCTACTGAGGATACTAGGATTTCACAGCTTATCCAAATAGGTGCTCATTGTAACGTAGCATCTGCTAATTAGCCCTGTGCCTCAACAGAATTGCCAACACTTTTAAAGATGTGTTCTAACAAGTGCGATTGAAGTGTAATTTTGAATGCATAAGCAGTAGGAAAGTCATAAGAAGTTAATGCAAATAAGAGACATGTTGAAAAAAAGTATTGTTTTCAATGTGAAGTGTGGTCTCTTTTTGAAGGCATAATGAATGTAAGAGTCAGGTTTGGATCATAGCTTTACAGGTAGCTGTGTGTGTATCTAAAATTCTTCTCAATCTTACAAAGTGCTGCTTTAAAAAAAATCTAAAAAGTAATATTAATAATCTTTCAGCACACTTTTTAGACTTCTTTTTAAAGTATTGCTTAATTAACATTATACAAAATGTACACAAATAATCTACATTCACACAGCAAAGATTTTTGCCAGGGTTACTAAAAGGGCTTGTTGACCTGAACAAATAAAATAAAAAAAAAAAAAAGGTGTACTGATGCACATATAAAACACATCCCAGTAAGTGTAATCTGATATAATTTAAATGTGCCAAGATATTTAGCATATTTACATCTGACACTTTCTATGACACTTACAGTGGGTTCAGGACATTTCTCAGATTGTCCTCACAGCAGCTTTCCTCTGTTTGTGTGCTGCCTAAACTGGTTACATCAGACCAATCATCAGTGTCTCACAGCTAAAGAATACACAATGTAAATCTCACCTAGTGATTGGTCAGAGATGATAGGCATTTATTTGTCTTTTCTCTTTCAGCACTGGTTGGAGTTTAGCAAATCAATCGCCAAACAAATGAAGTGTAAGTTTATCAATATGCCTCTGTTATACAATTGTTAATATCGTATTCAAAAGAATGTTTTGTTTTTATTCCTTCTGTTCCCAGCTCAGCCTCCTTTCACTATGTGTTTACGAGTAAAGTTCTACCCACCAGACCCTGCGGCTCTCAAAGAAGAAATCACAAGGTGAAACATGTCATCATGACTTTAATTCTTATTTTGTCTGGTAAACTTAGATTTCAGAATAAATTTTACAATATTGTGAAAATTGTAATTCCCAATAAGGGATAGTTATTGTTCCTTAAAGTAACAACGTGTAACTTTCAGGAAACTGTTTAAAGGGAACTTATAACCGTAATTGGGGACACATTTTATGTCAAATTGTGAAGAAATAAACATAAAACAGCAGCTTTTCAAAGGAAACTTGCAGGAGGCGGCCTTCCTCCATGCCAATAAATGGTCTAGTTTGTGGCCATACAAACTAACTCACAAGTGAAAATACATTTTATTATATATTTAGTGGAACAAAAATAACAACATTATTAAAACATGATTTTGTTTAAGTCTGGTTATTATTCAAAAAGTTAGATGCACGGTAGCCAAGTGGTTAGAGCTCTGGCTTCCCAATAAGGAGGTCGTGGGTTCGACTCCCGGGTCGGACCATATCAACATCTCACGATCTCTCTGGGTGGAGTTTGCATGTTCTCCCCGTGTCACCGTGGGTTTTCTCCGGGTACTCCGGTTTCCTCCCACCTCCAAAAACATGCATGTTTAGGTTAATTGGGCATCACTGTAAATTTCCCTGTGAGTGAATGAGAGAGTGAATGTTTGTCTGTCTAACCCTGCAGCAAGTTTGCCACTGTTCAGGGTGTTCCCCGCCTAAGGCCCAAAGTCACTGGGATAGGCTCCAGTCACCCGCGACCCCTAACGGGATTAAGCGGTAGAAAATGAATGAATGAATAGATGGTGGACCTTTGCATGAAACCATATATATAAAAAAAAAAAGCCTTATTAGAGTATAAACTGAAAACAAGTCGCTTGCAATGAGTGAGAGAAAGATAATCACTTCACAACCTCCGGTTTGCATGCTTTATGTGCAGTAATCCTAAAGGTTTGAAAAACGAATTATTGATTTATGACTAATAAGGGTTAATTTGATGATGTCTTCAACCATTTTCTTAAACAACATGGCATTCACATTTACCAGTCTGACTGTGATTAGGACAGTATGTGGCATGTACAGACAGGATCCTGGTGTCAGCTCTTCTATAAGATGTGTTTTTGTTAAGCCACTCTCCTCCTTCATGTGCTGTGTGGGGCATCCTTGACAGCTGAACAAACTGCTGCAAAGAGCCAGTCAGAGAGCTAGTGAGCGCTTCCATCCAACTAAATCACATCCTTCACTGGTTGCCATGCAATAAAAAAATCTCTTATTCGCAATCCAGTTCTTCTTGATATAGCAGACAGACACTGAGGGAGAGCTACTTCATCCGCCTCCGTCTGTTAGGATTGGAGGCACAGGCATATAACACAAGCAACAGCAACCACAGCAAATTACATTTCACACTCATCATAGGATTGTGTAAAATGATGCAAGTCTATCTACCGCTGTTTTCAGCAAATCCCTAAAACATTTTCAGATGCATATCTTTTTAAATTACAAATTTAATTGTATTTTTTATTTTTTGCCTGAATGTGCTCGCTCTAGTGCAATAGTTTTCAGTTTAAAAAGCACTCACAAAATCAACAAACCCTTACAAGTTTTTTTTTACTCCAGAGTTTTGATATGCTTCTGACGGAGTCGGTCCTTGGTTTTCTTAGCTGTGTGCTTCGGGTCATTGTCATGTTGAAAGATCCAGCCATGACCCATCTTCAATGCTCTGACTAAGGGAAAGAGGTTTTTGCCTAGTATTTCACAATACAAAGCTCTTATCATCTTCTCCTTAATATGGTGCACTCGTCCTGTCGCCTGTGCAGAAAAACACCCCCGGATTATGCTTTTAATCCCATGTAGGTATTATTGAGATGATACTCCTCTTTCTTTTTCTTCCAAACCCGGCGAATGGAGACAAAAAAGTTTTATATTGATCTCATCTGACCACGACATTCTCCCAGTCTTGCTTTGGTGGTCCCTGGCAGACTTCAGACGGGCCTGGACATGGGCAATGTCTGAGTGTATTACTCTGAGTGTATTACTGATTGTAGCCTTGAAAACAGTGGTCCCAGCTCTCCTCAAGTCACTAACCAGCTCCTCCGTGTCTGAATCTGGGTTGATTCTTCACCTTTCTCAGCATCATTGATACCCCATGAGGTGAGATCTTGCATGGAGCTCCAATCTGAGGGACATTGACTGTCATCATTAGCCTCTTCCATTTTCTAACAAGTGCTTCAAGCTGCTTGGCAATTGCCCAGTAGCGCTTTTCAGCTTTGTGAAGGTCTACAGTCTCTTGTGTCTTTTGACAGCTCTTTATTTTGCCCATGTTGGTGGCTATAATTTTTACTGATTGTGGGGTGCACAGGTGTCTTTATGAAAGCTAACAATCTCAAACGGGTACAACTTAAAAAAAACATGAGTCTCTTTTGAGGTCAGAAATCTGACTGATAATCAAGTGATTAAAAACTTATTTAACACAGTGAGAGCCAAATAAAGTGTTCATAAATCATTCAATTTGATTTCTGGATTGTTTTGTTTTATTTATTTATTAGATTAGTTTTCTCACAGTGGAAATGCACCTACGATGGAAATTTTAGACCTCTCCATCATTTCTAAGTGTTAAAGTTAAAGCCTCTTTCATATGTTTCATTCAAAAGCAAGCTATTCCAATTTGTTCCACTTCAACTCTTGCAAGTCCACTTCATTCCATTCTATCCATGTCAATCCGACTCATGCTATTTCATTTAAAATAATTAGCCACAGGTTATCACTACAGACGACATCTTTGTTTGTGGTGCATTTTTGGCTCACACTTTTGGGCTTTTTACAGCTCAGGGTTTAGCTCTATCATGCAGCATGTAGTACCACTGTGCTTCAGCTTCTTTAAATCTATCTTGGAGGTTCAAACATTGTAACATTCTAAGCAAAGCAATAACATTACTATGGAGTCAGCCGGAGACAGATCCCACCAGAAAAGTTACATAGTGCGCCTTTAAGAAAACTTTTTTGTGGAGTATCAGTGTCATATATGAGTGAAATAACGTATTCTACTGACAAGATGGGCATCTGGTGTAAAAATGTAAGTATCGAAAAGTATCGAAAAAAAAAAATATATTAATAATAAAAAATAGGTCAAATCAATACTACGTAGAAAACATGGTACACTGAGACACATTTGTTCACGTTATTTCTTCCCAGAAGAAATATAAATATGTAATAGATGCTGACAGAAGAAACTGAGATGATCACAATTCAGAAGACTGACTCACCCCCACACATAGAAGTCATTGTTAATAGCAAGAATAGTTGACCATTTGGTATCTAACTTGATGTGGTTGTAACTGTATCAAGTGTGCAAAAAGATTATTCCCAAAAGCCATTTTACAAATAAACTGTATTGATTATAGTCTCATGTTTGTCTGCTCCACAGATACCTTGTCTTCCTGCAGGTGAAGAGGGACCTTTATCACGGACGACTGCTTTGCAAGACATCTGATGCTGCACTGCTTGCTGCCTATATTTTACAAGGTATAAAAATGTTCAGTTTGTTTCTATATGAAGATAATTTGTTTTATTATGTATTTTAAATTATGCTGCTTATATAACTGCATGGTTTTAAATAGAGAATTGGTTTTGACATATATGATTTCTATTAGCGGAAATTGGGGACTATGATCCAGGAAAACACCCAGAAGGCTACTGCTCGAAGTTCCAGTTCTTCCCAAAACACTCGGAAAAGTTGGAGCGCCGCATTGCTGAGATCCACAAGACAGAGCTTATGTATGGTGACAGCAGTCCTGCCACATTCAAAACACAGGCATCATTTACACAAGTGTGTCTCATCTGACTATATCTCTGTAACAGAGGGTCATAGTGTTCTTGAAACAAACGACAGACTGGACAGTTTCATCTTTGTAATTACTGAGCTAAGGTGATGTCTCTGAGGTTATGTGCAGATGAGCTCTTGAGAGAGCCTGTATTGCCTGTACCAGTCCACAGTCAAGGTGACATGCTAGCGTTGGAGGACAATTGTTAGATTAATACCATACTGCCATCTTCTGGAGATTTCTAAACAATATGATTGTGTGAAAAGGCCCGTTGTTTTAGAATCACTTCAGTCAGTATATAATATCACAGGTAAATATATTTGACCTAGGTTTTATTGAATTGTGTCCATAGAGGTCAGACTCCAGAAGTGTCTGAGCTGAACTTCTTACAAAAAGCTCAGATGTTGGAGACCTATGGAGTGGACCCTCATCCCTGCAAGGTATTCATCAAAAATATATTTTTATTCATTAAATTAAATGACCAAAAATGGCTTTAGAATAAATATTTTTGTTCATTAGGATGTCTCTGGGAACCCTGCTTTTCTTGCTTTTACTCCATTTGGATTCACTGTGCTGCAAGGAAATAGAAGGATTCACTTTCTCACATGGTGAGTACAAAATATAGCAACATCTCAAACTAAGTTTTTTGTTGTTTTTTTTTAATTTGCAATATAATAAGATTGTTTATAACTTTGTAAATTGTTAAAAGGTCATGTACTGAGCTGAAAATGTGTAGTTTTATTGACTTATATTGTTTACATGTTCACACGTGTCTATATTTTAAACAGGGAGGAAGTAACCAAACTCAAATTTGAAGCAAAGACATTTCATATATATGCAAATCAGACTGAAGTGAGTGGAATTTACTACATTTTTAATCTAATTTAAATAGGATGTACATTCAAAGCAATATGAGCACAGTGTGGTGTCTTCATTCAATAAACTCAAATGCATTGTTATAGGACAGAAAAATTATACTGACATACTTTGCACCTACACCTGAGGCCTGTAAGCATCTGTGGAAATGTGGAGTAGAAAATCAGGCTTTCTACAAGTGAGTATGAATTTAAATTGCAGCATCTATATTTGGTAAACTCATTTCATTATTAATTTTTAATTTTTCCAGGTTGGAAAAGTCCAGTCAAGTACGAACTGTGTCAAGTAGTAATGTCTTTTTTAAGGGTAGTCGTTTTAGATACAGGTATTTCCAAGACACATTATTGCACTTAAGAATAATACTACAAAACATTCAAATACAATAACTGCTGTTCTTGTAGTGGAAAGGTTGCAAAAGAGGTCATGGAACAAAGTGCCAAGATAAAGAGAGATCCTCCTGAGATTCACAGGTAGGTAATATCACCAAAAAACAAAACAAAACAAAAAATCATTTTTTGATTATTTTTTAAGAACAATTTTTATGTTCTGCATAATTGTATACCCAAGATGACAATATCTAGATTGAAATTGAAGGAGATAGATGTGAGAGCTGCATGTCCAGGGGAGTCGGTTTACTTAAAATGTGATTTCATCATATTCATAAAGTTTTTTTGGTTGCAAAAAGTTGGTGTGCATAAAGTGGGGAAAATCCATAAGTTAATGTTTTGTCCAGGGCTGGGATGGTTCCAAGCCGAAGCTGCCCATCCATCACCCATGGACCTCGACTCACCAGTGTGCCGAGAACCAGACGGAGAGCGGTGCATATCTCCATCATGGAAGGTAAAGACTGATGTCAGCGCTCATCATTATATTTAGTAGTGACCGCTCAGACACCTCTTAATGTGACATGCAACATTTAGGCTGCTACACATTCACATACAAGCCAAAGCCTGTGGCCTTGGGGATTAAAATCACACAAAAGTGACTGTCAGTTTTAAAAGGGCACTGACACTGCCTTCCCTTCTCCAGTAGACCATTACCCTTTACAAAAAGCTGCAGCTGTGAGTCGTTCTACAGACACAACTGTATCAGTCACATTCCTCTCAGCAGTAGAGAGAACAATGAACAACCCCTGAGTTTGTCCCTGTCTGCCACAGTATTTCCACTGCTAATACAATAACAGGCTGAAAATAGCTCCTGCTGTCAGGGCTTGGCTGTGTGTAACAGTTGACGTGAGAGGGGGCGAGGTGGGCAGGATTATTGTGACAGACTACACTTTCACTCTGAACACAAAGCTGTGAGACATCAACAAGCTGGTACAAGAACAAAACAGCAGAAAATGGTTAAGTGCTTGATCCATATCCAGACCAAGGTGAATGTCCACCTGCGCATGATCAACCACTGTTATCGAGATGTGAGGGTGCGTGTGCTGGCTCTGGGGCCGAGGCTGCTGGGGAAAGGAATTGGAGACTTGCCCCTGTTTCCAAATGAAACATGTGCAGACTATGGACAAAACTTGAGAGTCCCATGCACAGCCTTGTCCCATTTACGAGACCGTGGCGGCAGATCTGCTGCTCCAGGAGGTAAACTTAGCTTTTAGTTATTTAGTTAGGTCAACTTTTTTCACTAGTGTTTTTCTGAAAAAGCTTGATTATCCTGCCTCCATGCCTCTGTCATATTGTGTGTAACTGCATCAACTGTTCATTGTGTGTGTTTGCAGGCCTGGAGTCCCTCCGTGACAGTGCGCACTCCACACCTGTGCGCTCAGTGTCTCATGGCGAGTCCTTCATGTCGTCTCGGGGTCAACTGGTGGAAGGGGGTGAGGCCAGTACGTCAGCCGTCATTTCTGATGAAAGCTACAGTCCCTCAGACAGTGTGTTGCCCACACCAATCGCTGAGCATGGGGTGGAAATGCCTGCAGCTCGCCATCTTAATGGTGCCCCCTGCAGTATTGATGAGGAGAAAGAGTCAGTAGCTGGGGCCTCTTCAGACGCCCAGGCTGCACAGGCTAGATCAGGTAGAAGAGTACTGCAAACTGCAAGCACCAAAGCCACAACAAACAGTGAGGTGGAGGATCTCCACAAGTTCATCCTTAGTGTGCTGCGGTTGTTCTTGGTCACCATTGGGCTGCTCTTCGTTCTTCTGCTGCTTCTCATTATGCTCACTGAGTCGGACTTGGACATTGCCTTCCTCAGAGACATTCGTAAAACTCCAGAGTTTCAGCAATTCCACATTGAATACTTCTGCCCCCTTCGCCGCTGGTTTTCCTGCAAGCTGAGGTGGATGGGGGGCTTCCTCATCAGCAACTGATGCCAAGTAGACAATTAAATGTTTACATTTATAGATGGTAAACAATCAACAACTGTGTCAAATCAAACTTTACAAGAAAGATATGATGGCCTGCAGCCACTGGGCATGAGGGATCAACCTATTTTATTACATCAGAAATTATACTGAAGCTCACATCTTACTTTCAACATTTTGGTGAATTTAAAGTATTTTATTTTTGCACTGTCATAAGATAATATTTAATTTAATCACAGAAAGCTGTTCAAAATAGTTGCCTTTATTTTTGTAATAATTCATGTTTTTGTGTTGCATCATGTGTCTTTTAAGAAAAAAACATTTGAGAGAATGATGTTTGAGTGTCTGTGAGTTACAAGCAAATATGAAACTGATAGTTCAAGTATTAACTCATGGTAGACATTTTGTTGTTAAATATTTAGTTTTATGTGTAGTTATAAGCCCAGTATAAAGGTAGCACATAAATTATCAAACTTTGATTGTGATCATTTAACTTTGCTTTGTACAATATACTCAACGCAGGTAGTTTCGGAAAAGTAGCAGTTAAGTGCTAAAACCACATCACGTTTTCACTCATTTCGAAGTATATTCTATCGCATTATTTAATTTATAAAGCACATAAAAGTACTTTGTCCCAACAATAGTTGTTATCTTTGCATTTTCCTGTATAGGCCTTTGTTGAGCTAAGAGCCATTGTCTATTGAGAATCCTTTACGGTTCAGTGACATCTTTTACAGTGATTGACACAAGCCTTTTCACTCACCTACAGGTGAGTTATGAAAATATGTGTTTACATCATGCTGCAGTCATAATCACGCCAACCAAAGAAAATGTTGGGCACCACAAAGGTTTTCATTATTAGAGTATATTGTAATGCTTACAACACATTTGTTGTAAAAACAGAACTAAATGGGTTATTTAGAGTGCAAGTGGGTTGTTTTCATGTTCAATAAATCCATACAGTACTGTAGTTTGCATATGTGGCTATGTCAGCTGCATTGAGTAATATTCATTCAAATGTTAAAATCCAAAGCTATGTGGTTTTATGTACAGTGCCTACCATATGTATTGAACTATCACGTGTCATTTTGAAAGCTATTACAAACTAATTCTTGTGGTTGTCTCTCATGTGAAAGCCTATAGGAACTAATAAAACTTTCATGTGGTGCTGCATGGTTTCAAATAAATGTAGCATCTAAAGAGAGAGAATGACATGTAGATTTACATATATTTTATATATTTAATTCAAATAAAAAATGATTTGAGCAATTCAAAAAATTAGCCTATAGATCTAAAGATAAGTATTGGCCAAAATATAAAATTTGAGTCATGATTTTACTATATATTTGTAGTTTTATGAAACACACAATAATACATTTTGGCGCCTTTCTAGACATTCAAGGTCATACAAGAGATACAAATACAGTAAAAGATAAATAATGATAAACTAAATAAAAATAAACATAAATTAAATGATGCTTGTATAGTTTGATGTGAGGATGAAGATAAGAAAAATAAATCTATTTGTAGGAAAATGAATTGCCTCATTTTCCCCTATTGCTAACGAATTAACATTTTTTAATAATTGTTTTGCAATAAAACAAAATTTACACTTTTTCTGCATAAATATTATTAATCTGGCTGGCCAGGTTAAAGACTTTTCTGTGCACACAGTGTGAGTCAAGCTTGTGTTGTGTATTATATTATTATTATATCATGATGCAAACTGTATTCTTCATTTTTTGTATACTGAAAACAGTTAACCATTGAGCTATAGTAATGATTAGAGAAATTGTTTCTATGTTAACTTATGTCCAGTTCCAGCGCAGTGTCGCGTTAGAAAATTCTACCAAAACAACCATTACAAACTAATAGGAAGCTGAATATTTGAATTACAAGTTTCTATTGAACATTTTGATAATTGGGTTTTTTCTTATTTGAACTTTAATAAATGCTAGTCTTCAGCAAACTATTGTGAACAATTTTGGATAAAAAATGTCACCAAGCCAACATTTGTGAACATGATCTATGAAGAGACAGCTTAATGTATTTAATAATTACCATCTTATTAAAGATACAGTCTGTAAGATTTTACAAAAAAAAAAGACTTGAACAAAAGCATTTTTTTTTACTTGGATGTATGGCTAAAAACATCATAAAATGTATCTTTACCCAGAGCTTGCATCTCCCTTAAATCAATTTTGTTTCCTAAATGAGGGCCCCCTCTTGTTTCCATAGGAAATCTTGTTCCTTCAACTGAAAACAAATGTATATTAATGAAAAATGCCCCAAACTAATTATGACTTTCATTTTCAATGGGATTACATTTTTTCATCCCCAGAAATTGATACGGGGTCACTTTAACCTTTTGTGGTTGCTGTAACATTTGGACTACATAAAGAGAAGGTATGATGTACCTATAGGTCATTTAAAAATCAGAAAGATAAAATGATCATCTGAATGTTTTTTGTTTTTTAAAATAAAAATAAAATATGAAAATTTAAAATGTAAAACAGAGGCCTGCTCAATGTGCCACAATTTGTTCAAACTTGTTCCTTTCTCATGTTGGCAGGCGGCAGAAGGAAGCCCAAGTGGCAAAAGCACTAGATCATAGTAAAAAAAAAAAAAAAGAGGATGGAATACATTTATTTCGAATAAAAGTATTTATTTAAATATGTTGACAACCAATAAAGTGAAAATCAGAATATTTTATTTCCCCTAATACAAAAGTAGTCAATTTGAAAACCAACAGAACATATGACACTCAGAGACACTAAGTGAAGACATGCAACCGGCCTGACGCATTTCCCCCCATAAGGACATTTCTGGTGGGGTGGAAGGCCAGCGCTGACAGCACAGTGGTCAGGTTCTCCATGTCTGAGAAGGTGTGCAGCAACAGCCCGCTCTCATGAAACACCTGCACACAGCGCGGCTTGGACACACATCCCACTACAAAGCAGTTCTCCTGTTTAGGATCCCACGTGGCGGACAGCTTTGTAAGCCACCGACCTGTTTGCATGTTATGTCTGGAAAAGAAAAAGGGACAACTTGTCAAGTAAAATTATTTGACTTTAATTGCTACTTAATGTCTACTGAAGGTGTACCTTATGGCTTTTAGCAAAGGTGCGCTGTTAGTGGCAGATGTGTCATAAATCCTATCATAAAGAAATATATTTACAGATGTGTGAAAAGTTACAAGAACAACTGAACCCAAGTTTAAAGTCTTACCTTATGCAGTCGTCCATACAAGAGGTGAGAATACGATTACCGGAATCAGGGGAGAAGTAAGCACTGGTTATGCTTTTGGAATGGCCCATCAGTTGGCAAACTGGTGTGGAGTTATGCTTCTTCATAAGTCGAATGTCATATATACTTACAACCCTGCACACAAAAATACTATGTATTTATCAGTGTTTACTAATAAAAGAAAAAAAAGCATACTTGCTCTCTGCTACAGCGATGTACTGCTTCTGTAAAGGGTGCACATTAACACAGCGCACAATCTTTGTGTCCAGTGTGTGGAGCGACTCGTGAGTGTTTCTGTTAGAAAAATTAAACAATGTTTAGGTTTGAGGACCAGATCTTCAGAAACTGACTCTAAAAAATGAAATACCCAGGAGTCCTTCTATCAACTACTGCCAAGTCTCCAAACGAAGTACCAACCACAAGACTCATGCCGTCATGTGACAGGAAGTCAAAAGTTCTCAGTCCATCTTCAACATCATATACCTATATCAGAAATTACAGCAAATTATAACATCCTGCACTGGTGGGGAAAGTGCTGAATATTTGGAATTGTTTGAAAGTACAGTGCATGGCTATAAATGTTAGTGCACTGAAGTAGAAATATTGTGTTCAAAAGAGTTTCTTGCGTTATCATGTATTTAATATAATACAACTAAGACTTAATTTAATTATAAAAGTTACCAGTGTACATTTAAAAATCTAATCTAAAAAAAAAAATAAAAATAAAAAACTACTCAGTTACAGCAACATATTTTAATTTGTTTCCTTCTATCTATTCCTGATATGTTAGTATAGGTCAATGTCACTTAACAAATTGGATACTTACGTCATCAAAGACCGCTTTTTGAACGTCCATGGACCGCATGGATCCATCGTAGCTGGTGCTTAACAGGTGTGTGGGATTTGCCAGGGAAAATGCTATGCAACTGATTGGACTACTGTGTGGTTCAAACAAGAGCACACCGTCGTCACCCCAGGCACTAGACTGGGTGCAAGCAGCAAAAAAACGCAAAACTTACTAAACTGAACTTAATTGTCATATTTTAGACAGATATTGAGTCCATACCAAACTCCAAAGACCAAGTTGTCCGATAAGCCACCAGCTGCCATTAAGGTGCTGCTGCAGTGTGGGTGAAAGGCAACAGAGAAGATGCGATCCTTCACAACCTTTGCCACTGTGTCTTCGGTTAGTCTCATGTCTGAAAGTGTTGCACGATATCTAAAGTGCAATTAAACATACCAGCATGGTCACATAGGCAGACAGAAAAATTCTTACAATATTTGTAGGTTCACAAACTTCTGAGAATCCATCTTGGCCCTATTCTAGTGTTGGATATGTGGCTTGGAACCACCAAGTGGTTAAGGTCAATTATATTGTGGCTTAGGTGGAAGCAAAAGGTGTATTTCTACTATAATACATAACTTTTTTTTAGATTAGATTAGATTTTTTTAAGTTGCTTCAGCCATTATGACGAATCAGCATCAAATGTTCATCATGATGCCTTTTCCCGACCACTTTCATTGGGAGAGATCTCAATTAGGAGTTCTACAAATATCTCTTTCATGAGTATTGTTGCAAATAGGTCATATCTCCTCATATTTAGTAAATAAAGATCTTACTGTGTCAGGTCCATTCTTGTACTTCCTTTTTTAGTTGAACACTGCAAATAAAATGATGTAAAAATTAAATTTTTTCCAAGCAGAATTTTCCTGGATATGAATGACAATATTAACCGTTTCATTCCAAATCTCTAAGAGTTGTTCAGGGAGATGGCTTTCGGTCATATTCACTGGATTCATAAGATAAGGGCCAGGTGGTTTTTTCAACGGCTGAAAAACAAAAACAAGTTTGACAAATAGATCAGGTAATAACATATATTAACATACTACAAACCATGGACAGAAGGTCAGTGGGTATTTTGGACATGTCAAGTTGTTGAACCTCTATGTTTTGAAGTCGATTGGACCTGCGAAGAGGAATACTTCACGTTCCTTCGCTGACCTATAAGAAAGGTTAGTTGAATTTGTAAAAGATCCTTTACTCAGTTCTCTATAATACCTCTGTAGTCCTTTGTGCGTGGGTTTGCGTCGCACAGACTGCTTTAATTCTTCTGTACCTGCGAAGGATAGACAGTTTTGACTCCCAGTGATAATCTCCAGTATTAGACTAGTCAGTGAAATGTACCTCAAGAATGTTCAGAGAAGACAGAAATTCTTGGTTCTTCCTGATGTTTTCAAGACGCTCCAATTCATAAGCAGACAGTCCCATGTCATTATTCGGTTCTGAAGATTTGCTGCGCTTTGGCGTTGTTTCGTTCTGTACTACGCTTTTCTGCAAAGCAACAGTTAAGTTTATGTAAGTGAACATTATATCGGCCTTGAATCACTCAATAATTGGACGATGGTGTTTTAATCAACCAAAATTTCGGTTAGTCGACTATTTATTTTATTTAGTATTGTATTTACAGTCCAACAGCAGAAAGTAGAAGATAACTTGAGTTCTTGCAATATATTTAGGAGCAAGTCATTAATTTAACATGCCGTTTTACAGTCTCACTGATCAATGTTTTTGAAATATTTTGCAGTGTTGTGATTACAGTTTTAGGTCAGATTGAGGTTTTGACAGTTTACTAGATTCACTCTGCAGTCAATTTTAGTCGGCTAACTGATCAATGTGAGGTCTTTCGTAGACTTTTATTTATTTTTAAGTAGATCATCCGACAACTATGAACTCACCCTTCTTTTCTTCTGAGGTGTCTTGACTGGTTCTTCTGGGGAGTATTCAAGGCGTTTAGGAGCCAGAGTATGTCGAGATGACCGCCTCACTGGGTTCTCTGGGGTCAGTTCCTGTTAAATAATAAGTGAATACATAAGGTAACTTCATAGGCTTATTTATGTGCGACAGGAAGCATCATTTCCACGGCTTTGATGTTCTGACGGATGAAACCGCAACTTAGCTGAGCACAAAACTTGTAACTCACCTTAACAACTTCTCGTTTTTTGCGTGTAGTTGTCATTTTGAGATTCGGCACTTCTGAATTCATGGACAAATCCTCTCTAAGACACAGACAAACAGAGCAGAAGACCACCGCGAGGTGCTTTGGTAACTCACAACTCCCGCCCTGGGAGACCCCGCCCTCCCTGAGCGCGAGGATTGTGCAACATGAACTGGGCCAGTGATTGGTTCAATTTTTTTGTCAATCAAAGACGAAGAGACGCTACGCTACTACAAAACTTAAAATTATTATTTATTATTATAATTTAATATACTTTTAACTGTCAAGGAAGTTCACAGTACTATGATGTGAATACAACACAACTGTCCAATCTGCGCCTAAATTGTTTTTTTTTTTTAAATCCATACACTTCCACAAACTTCAGATTACAAACAGACTTGGACTGACCAAGAGTTTTGTAGACTTCTACAGTAACCACAGTGGAAGTTTTACACATAATTTAGTTTTATTCATGTTTTTAAATAACTTGAGTGTCTCCTGAAGTTTGTAATGTCCCCCTCTCGTGGTGGATAACAATGATAGCAATAATAATAGTATGATGATGATTATCTGTGTATAATATGTGTCTGTATACATGTGTATGCACGTGTACAGAAAGATGAATAGAGATGAAAAAACAAAGTCTTTCTTCCAGTGCTGTTACTCCAAAAAAATATTACTCAAATAGTGAGTAACAATTAGCTGCTAGACAATTACTCTCCTCCAAGTTGCTCAAGCAAATGTTATAAAGTTTTACCTGCTTCTGATGAGAGCAAATTGTTTGTTCCATAAAAGAGAAAAGCCTATATCTCAGATGTCATACATTTAATGTGGTACTACCATGGATCTATTATATTATCGGGTACTACCTACGTTTCTGAATCAAGCGCAAGCCAACATAAGTAAGCACTTCTCCCCCTGAGAAAGAATAGATTTATTAACAAGAGGTAATCAGGAAAGAATACACTTTTGTACAAAACTGGAAATACTACTCAAGCTGTTGAGATAGAGTTAAAGATACTTGTCATTGCACAGGGTATTGCTCACTGCAAACATCAGATGTGCCTGTGGAGGATAGGATTTGTGTGCAAGGAGAGGGTTAAATACAGTACACATACTGCTCTATATAGATCTGATTTCAACACGTCAAAGTAGCACATGCCTGCCACTCAAGCTTTAGTTTTTCTATACAAAGCCAGTAAAAAATACATTATAAATATTCAAAGAATAAGCACATTATTACCACTATAGCTCCTGCTGAAACATCTGAATAGACGGGATACAGAATGTGTTACACTTATAAGTTGATTTAAAGTATAGTACATAGAAAGAGTTGAACAATCATAAGGATAACACATTTCTAGAGATATGTATGTTTTCAACACATTGCACGTTAGGAAAAGCTTCAGACTGCCTGTACAATTTGTACACAGCACACACTTTTGTTTCATTGGCAATTTGTAGAACAAAATAGTCTTTTTAAACTGTGGTTTGTATATAATTGATTTTGTAATAAGGCAAAAATCATAATGCACAGGTCAAAGAAGGTTGACAAATAAATGAATAAATGCCCCCATTGTCTAAGAATTCAACTTTCTAAAGTGGCTCAATGTTGGGAGTATTTGCTACATACATTATCTGGTGCTTATACAGTAAATATATACAACATTTGACACACTGGAAAAGCAAAACATGAAAATACCTTTGTTCAAAAAGGAATATAAACCCAGCATTAGTTTGGCTATAAAGCCTTTTTGCTCCGTGCTTACATAAAACATACATGTTTGAACTTGTCAAAGAATAAAGTTTTCAAATGCAAAGCTTGTTTTAAACAAATAATCACACAATCAATTTGATGGAAAAGTGATGCTGCTGGTATGCATTTGAATATAACAAGTAGTTTATGTTTCTGTATACTGTACTTTCCCCTTAGGACTAAATAAACAGTAATATTCACTGCGTTCTATAGTGTTTTGCTTTCGTTTCAAATTAAATTGGCATTTAAAAGAAATACTCTATCCATAAATAAATAAAACCTCTGTGGGACTACTCTGGTTTCTAATAACGATTATACATAACAGGTCCATTAGGGAGCACAGACTAGAAGAGCACAGTCTATTGTGATCAATACAAATAATAATATAGTATGTACATTATGATGTCATCTCAGTTATTAGGTTATTAGAAACACACTCGCCTAACACACCATGTCTGCAACACAAGTGAGTTCAGTTTATGTGTTTATATCATTTTCCATGATATTGTGATCAGTAACATAATGTACAGGCTCCAAAAATACTTTGACCTAACTAGTCTTTAGAAGTATTGATAAACAATATAATCTATTGCAGACATGTTGTATTATGTTCATTAGTCCATTTGGTGAAGCTAATAAGCTGCAAACTAAGCATTCATTTCAGCTGAAGATGGACATAGCATTTATCTTCATGATGCAGTTTTGGGCTCTATTTTCAGAGATGCTTCATACAGACTTTCCTCATCCAGAACTGTACTGCTGTCCAGCAGGTACTTTGCAACCTACAACCAAATAACAATCAGTTTTATTCTAGTATATGACACTAACTTGCAATAGTTATAAAATAAAACTAACGAAAACAAGCATCAACAAAACTTTTCATAGAATAAAGAATATGTAACCTTTGGCTGATGGTCTATTTTATAAGCAGTTTGCTGAAATTGTCGTATTTCTCTGATGATGTGTGAAATCTATAAAAGAATCATAATTCAAGTCAGTAAAAAAGAAAGCACACACATACAGTATTCTTGCATATGCATAAAAGTGAGGACATTCAGAAGCATAATGTATTACCCTACCCTGACCATCCAAACTAACCCCCTAACCTTACCCTAAACCTAACCTTAACCCAATTCTAACCCTAACCTTAAAACCACATCTTGACCCTCAAACAGGCCAAAACAGGCAATTCGGCAAGTGAGGACCAGGCAAAATATCCTCACTTTCCAAAAATGTCGTACTTTGATAGTAGAATGTGAATTTTGGTTCTCACTTTTATGCATGTCCAAGAACACACACACACACACACACACACAAGAGCATTTCTAATGTAATGATCATATATTTTGGCAACAGTTACTGGCTTTACCATTCTCATCTTAGAGAAGTTCACCAGGTTGTCCTCTGTGTAGTTGGGTGTTCCTTCTTCAATAAAAGCCAGGTCTGTCAGGTACATTCCCAGATATGGAACACATGGAGGGTCACAGCTGAGAGAAAGAAGTAAATAGGGTCTTAATACAGTCCTAAGTGCATCTACATTCAATGTTCATGTTCATTATCCACATACTTTTTTAAAGCTTCGCGAAGATTTTTGAATCGTCCCTCAGATGACACCAGCTTCTGTAACTTGTCAATTACAGTCTTTGTCTAAAACACAGTGTTAAGTTTAAAGTTTCAAGTTGTACAAAATGCATAGAATCGATGAGTGAAAAACACTCAATTACCTGCTTGGAGACTTTGAGCCAGGTCTTTTTGAGTCGGAAGATGGAGCTGCGGTTGAGAGAAGATGTAATCTCTAAAACTGCATTGTAGTTGTGAAGACAGCGACAGATATCGGCCACTGCCACCCACTTCTCGATCACGGCTACCCTAATGTTTACATCATCCCAGTGCAGGATCTCTGTGGCAATCCTATTACTAATCTAAACCAAAAACAAAACAAAACCACAAGCTAGTTATAGAAGGTAAAGTCTGTAATATTGAATTGTGTTCATAAAAGTTGTTTTTACATCATTAAAATGTTTTGTTGTTTTCATAATGTAGGGCGTTCTTTCATTTTTGTCAGCCTTCATCCATCCCTGACCAAAGAACTCCCTGTGGAAACAGTCAGAATACTAAGAATTCACACAATCCAGTTTACTCCCAAACTAACAACGTTTATGTAATAATAATATGTAATAATCATAAATAAAATGTTTAAAACAAATGCCATTACTCACTGATATGGAATAGCTTTGAAAACCAAGTGGTCCAGAAGAGTGAGTTGTTCTGCGATCTCTAAAGCTGAGTGGTTTTCAAACGGCTCAGTCTTACTGTCTTCCATAGCCTGACAAACAAAACACAGCGATAAAAATATAGTCCATACTGCAGCACAGTAAAAAACAGTGTTTCGCTCACCGTCTGTATAATTTCCTCCAGGCTGACCTGGCTGTCCCCTGGGTCCTCCTGGGTCAGAGTTCTATATGCAAAAATGTTTTTCATATCACTTTCATTGGTTCAAATGGCTGTTTAAAATCTTGATGATAAATGTTAAGTCAGATGCATTTCCTGACCTATTTTTAATCCAAAATAATACAAAGTTGTAAGACAAATTCCTATGACTTATAATACCGAATCATTAATTCATCCTGAATATAAAATACACATTTCAGACAGTTCTGTAATATGATATGATATCTAATGGAGGGAGTTCAAAACCAACCTAATAATGTTAGCTGCAGCTTTTCTTTCCTGCGTCAGGAGCTCTGGATCGTGCATGACCTCCTCCAGGAAGCCAATTACCCGCATCTTCAGCTCTGTGTTCAACTCAAAGTCCTAAAGATGAACAATGACAAAAGTTAAACAGCACTCACATAAAAATAATAACAATTGATCTTAGGTAAAAAGAACGACTATGTACTTGTGAATGCTTGGAGACCCAGTGACGCAGTACATTTAAAACTCTGTTAGTTGCAGCTCTTCTGATGACAAACTCTTTGTCTCCATTTCTCTGGTCTGTAGGAAAACCTAAAAACATAGAAAAAATCAAACGCATCTAAATAGACTTGAAGTGAGAAGGATTTAGTGTCATTTGAAGTCAGTGGGAAACTGACCTGTACTGGCCAGTGACATGCGTCTGTACTTTTCCTTGGTCGGTGTGCCCTCATTGGCACCAGCAGTGGCGATGGCGAAGGCTGAAGCCGCTGAAAGGGCACTGCGGTTGTTGTCCAGCTCGCGGCAGGATGAAACCACCATACCATTGTTAAAAGAAAACAGGGAAAACTCTAAAAGAACACAAACGAAGAAACACAAACACACATAAACATAGTTTTAATATTACTACTTTAGAAATTATAGTAGTGCACTTGGCCTAGCAGATACTAAGTATGGTTTCAAGGACTGAATGGAGAAGGGGCTCACCACAAAAGCTTTATTTTCTCAATAATATTGTGCAGTTTAAGAAAAATGTGAAAAAAACAAACAAACACCAAAATGCATTCTTGTGAAAGCAAACTAAAATGCATAAACTCAGAATTGGTACTCCATATTTACTTGGTACTTCCCAGCACCAATAGCCATGGGCTACAGTTTTGTTGTTCCAAAAATGATCAATGATAACGAGAGAACTTTTTCATGATGTTCAGAGTGTAAATATACTGCTGACCAGTGGAGGGCAACAGTGCGCTAACACGAACTCACAGCACATTATGTCCTGAAGCTTGAGGTATATGCTTGTTCCTTGCTCTCCCTCCTTCTCTGTTCATATGGGGGCGGCATCGCAGTACACGCACATGGTTGCTAAGGTACAAGGTTTCCTTCCACCTACTCCCACAAAGCACTGGCTTCCCTTGTATCCAGCACCGTGGGAAGAGAGCACACTAGGGATGTATTGTGCTTGACTACCTACGGGTGGTTTCTCCTTTTCTGCGTTTAATGGGGTGGGCCATGAGGCTGTGGGTGGCTTCCCTCCACACCTTATTTGGCCATGGTTACACTTGTCATAGGCAGAACTAAAATAAGTTTCATGTGTCTGCTGTATTCAACTATTCTGATTACGCACTTTCAAAATGTTCAAAATGTTACATTTTCCAGTGCAACTTAAAATATCACCTTTTTTTGTTAAAGTGCTTAAAGGGATAATAAATGACCTACTCAAAAAATGATTTTTAAAACTGATCTAGAAATAATCACAGTCAAAAAATGAGTAACTTAAAAATATTCTGCATTGTACTTGCTACTGTTTTCCTCTCATTTCAACACCTTTACACTTAGCTATGCAGGGATTAAACTGAATGATCTTGTTTAACAGCAGAAATTCATACCAGAATTTTTAGACTTGACATTCTTGGGGGTTGATGGTGATTTCGGAGGAGACATTTCTGCTTCAGCCTCTTCACACTGACTTGGGTCTTCATCACACTCCTCTCTCACTGATAGATCTGAACAGGGAAAGAATAACACACAAAAATCTTGTTAAAAGACAGAAATGTTGGACTTTTGTAATAAAGCATTGCATTAAATGCACTAAGCAAACTATTACTAACATGTGTGTTTCTTAAAAACTAACATACTAATTAGGACTACATTCATTGGAAATTTATTTATAAGATGAGCATGAACACTTTAGTCAACAAAAAGCAGGAACCCTGCATCTTGAGGATAAGAGCTTATAGGGGACTTGTGAGATTCATATCTCTGTACACATGACACTCATTAAATCAGAGAAACTGCCTCTGGACAACGACTCTGACCTTGTTTGTTGAGGACAGACTCCTCAGCTTTGCCCTCAGATTTAGGCTCCCCCTCATCTGGGATTTTGCTGGCCATGGTGCTGGACACATAGAGCTTGTTGATGTCGAGGGACGTCTTGCTGAAGGGGGACATAGTGGAGTGCATTGCATAGCCGTTAGGGGAACAGCTGAGTGCGGCCAGGTCTAGGGCTTTGCCCCCTGTGATGATGGGGATGTTGAGAGAAAGCTTGCGCCGGCGGTTAGGTGATGACGTCTTGGTGATGGAGAGAGGAGGCGGAGAGGAGAACTTGCGGCTGGCACGAGGCGACGTGGGTGGCTCGCCGTACAGGAGTTTGTTGTTCTGGCTACTTGCAAAAAACAGCTCTAAGGAACTGCACAAAAAAGAGAGTGATATTTCTTACTAAAATTAAGCCTTCTTGAAATGCTAAATCAAAAATCCCCACAATGAGAATACATTTTTGGGGTATTGGGTTAAATAGTGGACTGTATGTCTGCACTAAAACAGCAGGGAGGGAGCACATTTACCACAGGGCTTTTTGGGAGCCCCTGCCTCTTTTATTTAAGCTACATTGTTTAAGACAGCATCCTCCTTGCACTAAGAGCCACCCCCTCTGAAGACCTATAAATAGCATGTCAAGTGACAGTGTGGGAGGCACGGGTGCTGCCAACAGCAACCAGCCCAGGAGAGGCCCACAGAGACATGGGGAGAGAGGAACAGAATAGAAAGAAAGGGATATCGAGATGGAGCGAGCGAGGGGAGAAGAGGTCCAACATACATACAGGATGGGGGTGAAATCTCAGCGAAGGCGGGGTGTGAGAAAGCATTATAGTGGATTCCACCACAGTGTCTGCTGCTGGTTCTGAGTGGGCGATGGGAAGCCTCCAGTTCCATATTGCGTTAAA
The DNA here is from genome assembly GCA_038363315.1 of Mugilogobius chulae. Lineage (NCBI taxonomy): Eukaryota > Metazoa > Chordata > Actinopteri > Gobiiformes > Gobiidae > Mugilogobius > Mugilogobius chulae. The sequence goes on along the minus strand of CM076403.1, from coordinate 43,757,537 downwards.
CTGGCTTGTTGTGGCTCCTCACCAACACTCAACACAGACAATTAAAACTGCTAGGATAAATAATGTTAGAATGAGATAGAATAGCGTGAGGACATGAGAGAAACTCTAACATAACATATATAATTTAAAAAAAAAGACTTTCATAATTAGTGATGATGAGGGGAGATGATTACCATAGTCAAAATGAAGGGGACAGGAGAAGCAGGATCTGGGTGCAAAACACTGCCATCAATATTTAATAGCGTAGAGCCGCTGCAGATGATGGGAGAGAGGGAATGAGGGAGAAGACAAGGAGAGGGTGGGGTCCTGCCGCAGAGTGAAAGGTTGCCATGGTGACAGTGCAGCAAAGAAAGGGATGGTCAGACTTGTGGAAAGGCAAATAAAAGCCAGAAAATAGAAGAGGCAAAAAGAGCGAGGGATGGAGTAGGAGAGAGAAGCAGGTGTGCACCCAATTAACTGTGATGGTGGACAGAAGACAGACAGTGAGACGTGGCTGCCGTGACCCCGCGCTGCCTCTGGTCCCTCCTCACTCCAACCGGCTGGGGTGGCATAATGGCCTGCTACACCAAATCCACGTGAGAGCAAAAGATAAAGCACAGACACTTGCAAGTCCCACCTTTTTACTGCACCATCACTGTCTGTGCATCCACAAATACAACATGCAAATGATTTGAACTGATGTTGATGAAAAGTTTTGAAAGTAAAGCGTGCACAGGAAAAACTTTTTTTTTTTTCAAATCAGCAAAATTATGGTAAAATCATGTCAGTTTGATCTCATCAAGGTTACTTGAAGTTTGTTTTGGGCCACTTGGTATATCTTACTGGCACAAGTTGTCATATACCAAGCACAAGGCAAGACACTACGGTGAATGGGAAAAAAACTCATTTTGAAATGTATATTGTAAGTAACTCACATTATTGAAAAAAAAAAGGTTTTATAAGTTTTCCACTATGGATTGTTATCATTTAAAAAACATACAAAAATAAAAGGGTAAACATTCAAAATTGGGACATATAAATCTGAAAAATGGACAGAGGCAGGAAAATTTTCATATTCCATTTTATTGCCAATTCAGAGGTGGTGGAGCAGATTTTGGTTCTTATTTAGTTTTTGTGTGATTGAAGGGCTCGACACAAGGGGAACGACAAATGACAGCGAACCTCATCGCAGACGATTTCAAATCAAACACACGGGCAGCGATAAACTGCTGCGATCAGTGTCACATGTCGCGTTCTGCTCAAGGGCAGATCCAGGGTCTCCCACACATTTGATTAAAGAAATGAAAGTAGTTTTAAGCATATGACTTCAATTTCAGAGGTGTTTAAAGAAGTTTGCACAAAATGACTAAAACATGCCATTTAATGACTCTACTTCATGTCAAAAGAAAAATCTGACTCTGGGTTAGAAATGCAGCATGTTTTGTTATCAGGGAATCCAAATTATAGTTTCAGAAAATGGAAAATATGATCTAACTGGACACAGTGAGACTTTTTAATTTAGCTTTCACTTGCACTACTTTCACGTGTCACCTAGTCCAGGGAGACAGGCAATTTTCACATCTTTTGATTGAAATTGTGCTGATCCAATGTAGCTTAGCATGGCAATAAACATTGAGTATATCTAGAATTTATTTCACTATATTTTATTGCTTGAAAAACATGTTTTGTAACAGTGAACCGATGTGCCTTTCCGCAAATCTGATTTGTATCTTGAGGTGTTGTTAAGTTTAAAGTCATACTGCTTAACATTCTATAGGCAAATCAATGTTACCTTAGCAGAGAAAAGATCTGTATGTCCCAATGAGAATGAAGTTATAATGTTTCAAATAAATCTAAAGATAAAAGTTGATGAAACAATGAAACATATTTTAGAAATAATTAGACAATGTACTTAGGACAAAATGCTAAGAGAGCTAAATGAAAAAGGAATACTTCAAAATCAACCACTTGTCTTTTGCTAGCTTTTTTTAAGTATGTAACTCATTTTTAATAATTCCAATGGGAAATATCAAGATAATATTATTTTGATTTGATTTGATTTGATACGTTTATTTCGAACGTATTTACACCCACCCCTTTAAGATGAACATATAAAGAAAATAACAAAGTGAAAAGTTTTAGGTCTTACCGTGCTGGTATGGCGCTGATGGGCTTTTTGTAGATGGTGATCAGCTTGTCCAGCACCACATCAGCGCTGGTAAACACGCGGTAAGAGTGAAGAAAAGTGTTGAGGAAGTCGATGGAGAGGAAACGCAGGTCTGTGAGTCGCTCCAACAGTCGCTCAACACTGGCATAGCGGATCTGCAGCACCTTACATGAGTTCATCATCTTACTGAAGCGAATATCCACATCATCGCAATACAAGCTTGTGTCCGACCTGTGGTAGAATGAAGTAGGCTTTAACAGGCTACAATAGTTAACCACTGTTAGGTAAATGACCAGGTGTAACTTAATTACTGCTATTATCAGACGTAAGCTTAAATAGATCCAGCCTATAACACTGAAAACTCATACATTGCGAAAAGTTATACAGAAGATAGAAGAGAAACCATAGTAAAGCAACTACCACAACCTGAAATTCAATTTTAAAAGTTCAAATCATTTTAAAGCTAGTAGCATATATCTTCAGTTCTCGTCCATGTCAGTTGTCGATTAGCTCTTTGATCATTGGTATAATATTTGGTGCTTCAGACACCAATTTCACCAATTTTTATGTCATAGTAATTGTTTAATATTCATTAAACAATGATTAGGCAAATTAGTTATATTTTTGACCAAACCATAAAAAAAAATTACTATTTTACAACAACATCTGAATTTCTCATTTCTGAATTTTTAACTATGTTTCAACACATTCTCTTATCATCAGTTTACTCACAGTTGTACATGAATTGATTCATGCATGTTTGAGTAATCTTGTATTGTTCTGCAGTTGATGCTCCAGTGCTTCACTTACCACCTACCTCCATTTGTTTGAAATTACTCCTGATTATTTAAGAACTAATAAAACATTTGGGGTTCAAAAGTGGGACTAATCAATTATGCAGTTTTGAACAGCAAGTCAATGTACTTCCTGTTTCTGTTTCTTTGCCAAATACAACAGGTCCCCTTTATAGCTAGACTGTATATCAGAAATTTGAAATTTGGTTTTAATACATACATGCTTTACTATAAATTGTAATACATTTGAAAACTGTAATCACAAGTGAAAAACAGAGAAGCGGGCGGAGATAGGTGGTAAGTGAGGACAGGGCTTTTCTGAGCGCTCAGTCATCAGCTACAGGACAAATACAAGATACAAAAAATACAAAACTAATGATGAGAGAAAGCAATTCTTAGTAAACAATGTTTAGGCTAAACTTTGGAGACATGACATGAACTGCAAATTCGTCTTAATTTCATTTTTACCAGATTAATATAAATTTGCATTTTGCAAAATACTTCCCTCAGGCTACTTCAAAATTGTTGTATGTTTTATCTTAAATTGAATGTGTCAACGACATAAATAAAATGTCTTCGTTCACAATAAATATTTTGTCTTGAAATTAAAAAACAAACAAAAACCTTGAAATCATTCAAAAAACCTACATAGACACATCGTAGTTGGTGAACATAAAGAAAAATTTAGATTCAATCTCTGAAGACATCTTGACTAATCTAGAAACATATTTTTGCAGTATGCAGTAGGCATGTCCGTTATCTGAAATGCTGTTTTAAACAATACTCATTTTAGCTTCTTTCCATCAGCATGTGATTTGTCTATGTCGTTATTTCAAAACAGTAGAAGTAGTTGTGGTACAGTATGTGTTTGTGTGGCTCTTTACTTACTTAATCATCTGAGGAACAGTGACTTTACTGTTTTCCTCAAAGGCATTCATCATCAGCCCGTTGCACCGGATGTTGTCTATGCACTGTAAAAGAAGACATATAAATGAGATTTACAATACTGATTTACAACATATGTTATTTTAAATGTAATCTTTAATGTTGTTGCTTATCTAACATTTTACCTGACTAATATCGCTGGTCCACGCCGCCTTTTCCTGTCTAGATGAAGCCACCAGGATGACCGTGTATGGCTGCCCGTCTTTTGGCTCAACCATGACCTTGAAATCTAGATGTTCTGTGTCCTTTGGCTCCACTTTAGCTGAAAACAGTTAATTGTTTTTGTTGATTTTACCACAGCCTCTTCTTGAATTATTATTATTCGGTCAATTACTCACACTCGTCATCTGTCCCTTCTGGCTCCTCTAACAATGTGCAGTCTATCAGAGAGACCACTCCATTCTGTGAATAGAAAAACAATCTATTATCTATATTATCTATGGTATGACCCTTATAATGATACAACTGTGTACCTTAGTTATATGAAGTTTCCCTCCAGAGCCTCTAGTGCAAATAATGAGATGCTTTGAAAAGAGAAAACATTGTCTTTCACCCTCCTTTTTAAGGGACAGAGAACCTAGCCGGCCTCTCGTAATCTTCCCTTTCTCACTCATTGGCACCTGTATCAAAGAGCCTGAAATGGAAATAACAAGAACAGCACTCGAATTTAGATATGGATAATGCACATGTGAAGGGGTTCAACAATATTCTTGATTTGTCAGCAGAGATATACATAAGTAGGTGATGAACATCTGGGTGAGAAAAGTGCAAATTTCTTCAAGAACATGCGAAACGTAACTGGGATTTCATTTGTTACGAAGCATCAGATGTATCTTGACAAAAGAGAAAACAACTAGGTATTTTAAATTAAAACTCAAATGTAGAATTTGAGTGTTTATGAAACAAAACATCACAATTGAATGATTACTTACAAATACTGACACCATAACCAAAATGGTCTTTAATTACATATATTTCATCATGCAAAAAGTCAAATAAATATTTTTTTCTCTATTTTGTCAATTTTGTCCAGATCAAACTGAAATTATTTTATTTCTAAAAAATCACACAACTTTTATTTTTAGTTTTTATGATTACATTGTGACTATAATAACAACGGATATTCATTAACCAAATAATCTTGACGTCCCTAAAAGCAACTGACCATGGTAAATAAAAGCAGGTTTTCTTTATGTGAGTGCGCAGTATTTGTGCGTCTTACCTTGTCTAACAAACGTTTGGCTGGTGTCCAGTAGTACTTCACAACCTTCAATAATCATCCGCTCAATAGCCAAGTTCTTCCTGATGTTCTCCGTCTCACTCACCTCATCGTGCATAATTCTGAAGGGACAAAACATGCACATGTTACAAACTGCAGACAAAAATCTTATAATAAGGTTTTATTAACTTACCTGGAGAGTTCTTCAAGTTTAGATTTGGCATAATCCAAACTGTTTCTCTCGACATGCTCATGAGGTGTGTGAGCCAGCAATTCATGAAGGGTGAGGATGTACCGAGGAATCTTACACATATAAGAATAATGACAGTTATTAACAGTAAAAATATGTATGTTTTTAATATATTTGTCTTGAACTTTATTGTATCAGGAAGTCCCACTGAGATTGCATCTCAATTTTTAGGGACTGATGAATAAAGTCTCAAAAAACACTACTCTGAAATTATCTGATTTGCCACTACTTATAATGCCTTCTCCTTTGAGGGAACCCTAACCCTAACCCTAACCCTGTCAACACTAAAAACTAGTAGTACCTGTGCTTACATGTAACTGTATGTTCTGTAAAATGTGTATAATGTATTAATTTGTGTCTAACGTTTTAATGCTTTTAGAGCCTTTTATCTGCCAGGGGACTACATGTGAAAAGTAGCCTTTTGGCTAATTTTTTACCCATGTTTTGCCATGTGCTTTTTTAAATTGCACAGTCCACAATGAAAATATAAACTATTCTAATATATGTCATAAGAAGATCTCTAAGGGTGTCTTTTTAAATCTATAAATCATCCAGACTCATTTCAGCATTTCTGATGCATTAGCATACCAGACAAAATCAATATGATTATTTCTCCAACGTCCAATCCCTTGCAACCATAGATGGAGCTTCAAGTCAATTCCTGGTTTAGAAAACATATGACTGTCACATGTGCTTTATCACACTTTTAATAATGCCAAGAGCACTCAAAAGCACCTCTTAAAGACAAGAGCAATAGAAATGACACATTATGTGTCCTCTAAATATAGCAACAAACAAGTACATCTGTTCTGTTTAGGACATATTAGATTTTTCATTTCACCTACATCAGGAATACCCAAGAGGAGACAATAATATATGCTGGTAGTTGGCCCTGAAGTACATGCACAATTTTAACAAAAAATTCTGAAATAGTCTGAAACAAACTTCTGATATTGACAAGCAACCAGGTAATCATTTCCAAAATAATCTATGTTGTTGTAATTAAAACAGTTGTAATTGAAATTTGTCATACTTGATATGATGTCCAGACAGTAACTCCACTTACCTGAAACATGGGATATGTGAGGAAAGTTTCCAGGGTTCTCTCCTCACAGTCTGGTTTAGTTTCATACTGCTTTAGGAGCTTGTCAAAGTCTCTGTTTTGTTTGCAGTGTGCTAGGATTTGTAAGCTGTATTGGTGGTTTCTTACAAATTCCTGGTAGATGTTTAACATTGGCAGCAAAATGTCAAACAAGTCCGCTGGGAGATAAAATACAGATCACTTTGTTAGATGTGGTAACTGTGTCAAGCTCACAAAACTCACAAGAGAAAGAAAATAAATTACCCAGCACCAGCGTGGGCCAGCTGGCTATTCTGGCCTTCAGGCCTTGGTAGAAGATTTGGTGTAGGAACATGATGGTCTCACTGGGCAAACAAAGAGATTCAACATTAGAACAGTGTTTTGCGTAATAGTTAATTCTCTACTTACCTATTGAGGAAGATGCTGCTGACGTCATCATGTGTGATTGGAGGCTTCTTGGAGCTAGCGGCCATTCTGAGAGGTCTCAGAAAGTTGTTGACGAGAATGTGAAGTTGCTGAACATATTCTGCCTCTGCCTCCAGCATACTGAACACAACTTGGTTTCTCTTTCTCATACTTTCTGCGTGAGGCGATCGGATGTAGTCCTGAATAATGGTTTTCCACTTTCTTCGACAAATCCAGCCGCGCAGGAAACTCTGCACCTGTGATTTTGTGTGTGTTTAGTTTAATGCAAAATACTACAAATAGGCCTACAGTAATTTTCAAGCCCATTCACTATTTTTCTCACCTTTTTGATTTTCTTGATTTCTGTATCATCATCACTTGGTGGCACCTCTGGATTAGATTGAATCTTTTCATTGTCTTTGAGCAGACCAGCAATCTATATATAAATAAACAACACAACATGAATGTGATTCAAAAGTAAAGGTAAATGTTAATCATTTGCATCAACATCTTATGTACAGTGGATAAACTCGTTTTAAATTCACTCAAAACTGAGTGGTTAAGAAAAAAGTGAAAGCCTTTTCAGATACACTATGCAGTATCAGCTACAAAGGAGGCTGATTCATACACATTGAAATGTTACAGTTGATCCACTTTTGATAGAACACAAATACATGCTCTAAATAACTAACAACAAACCAAGAGGCTTTCAAGGTTAGCAGAAAAAATGTTTAGTAATCTAGGTCATGACCTTTGTTTCATTGTTTCTGCGTCACTCTTGTGTACGTGACTACATTTGCTTTAGGCTACCCTTGCCTCTTCACAGGTATCATTACACCACACTGCACTGACACAAGCACACAGGTGTTACAAACATGAAACATTACAAGGCAAGTTACCTCAGATTTTAGTCGCTCTATCTCGATTTCCCCATCCTCTATCTGTTGTCGAAGTTGCTTGGCAACTGTTTTCTCTGTCTCCACTATTTGGAGTAGATGGAGATACTTCTGCATGAGGGTCTCATGCTCAGTAGCCAGGTTTCTGTAACTATACAAAAACACATTGTAACGACATCATTAACACATGCTTCATGTGCTTTCAATAGATCTCTCACACACAAGACATGTTTGAGCAGCATCACCAGTCCTATGTCAACCAGCAAGTTACTCTTGTTCAAGCTATTCTCCCAAACAGCGCACTCAACTGGGGTTAATCACAAAATCATTTGAAAGGTTGTCAGATTAAAGTGTCTATGACAGGTTGGATAACTTTATTCACTACAACGCAGTTAAGAAAATAAGTATTTTCTATGTTTTTTTTCCCACTTCAAGTTTTACTTCCTGATTAACAGCACTATAGGAACAGCCATGTTGCAAACTGGGTGAAAACTCTTCTAAAATAATAGATTTCTGATGATATGCCAAGAGTTTAGAACTCTGGTCAACTTCCTGCTTTTTTCAACATATTTCTTAATTTTTCATCAAAAATTATTCATATAAAAACTACCATTTATATTTACAACAGGTAACCTGTCGTACGCACATTGAATCAACTTTTCTTAATGTTATCATTTTTATTAAATTCTTCAGTGACCTCTGGATTGCTTTTGGAAAAGGAATATTGCAATACAATTGTAAAACAATAAATGTACCATATGTTGGATGCCTATAGCTAGTTACTATTATACAGTAAAAGCTCCTTCTTTGCGTGAGCCTTAATCAATCTAATCTTCAATAAGTCTAATCAATTGACCTTTCACTATACAAGTGCACACTGTGGACATTGAGTGATTGCATTGCTGGGCTTTCATGACTCTCTTGGAGGGACAATTCCCTCATTATCAAAGTACAACTAAGAACACAAACAAAAAAGATTAATATAAAGCAATAGTAATAAAAATAAGTACAGCTGACTTTTATCATCTCTGTCTTTTTTTTTTCATGAGACCTTGAGTCTGGAAATAAATAATAATGAAGGCTGATATGTACAGTATATTTTTTATCTTCCTCTATAAACTACACATTTTGCCAGAGGGCTACTTTAGTTATTAGTTCTTTTGTCAGCATTTCTTTTTGTTTCTCATATGTGCAGTGAGAGTAAATAAAAACACATTCATTCTCAATATAATGCTTATGTTATTGACTTTATTGATTGAGGGTACATGAAAGGTCTAACCTTCCATGCACTAACCATGTACAGATTGGATTCAAGCCATCCCAAACATTATGTGTTGCAGAGATCATGTTTGAAATACCTGGCCTGTGTGATTGCAGCCACCCATTCATCGCAGTCCTTGACATCCTCTGTACGTAGCTCCAATGCCTTCTGGTTGTCATGGTTAAAACTGATAATGAAGTAGTACTGCAAAAACAAAAGAAAACCCATATTGTAAAATGACTTTGCGTCATCAACATTGGGACTTCCGTACAGTACATACACACTCCTGTTAGTAAATAAGAACACAGGCCCCTTTGGGAAATGACTTTGGGAGCCATTACAAAACCTTGGTGCATTCTGTCTGTAACCTGGCAACTCACCTCTGAATTGATGAGACTTTCCGCTGATGCTTTGTTTGGTTCAGTTTGGTAGTGCTGTCTTTGTGATTCATTACACTTTGTTGGGTCCTTTTCCCTTTTAGACCTCTACCATGAACCCAAACATCTTTGATGTTACAGAATACTCTAATAAGATAAAAATGTTTGTGGTCAAAGTGATAAACAATTTGATGATAGTATTCACAGTTTGTCCAATGCTAATGTGACTTGCTTGGCATTATATAATGTTGATGTTTTGTAAATAGACCCTTGAAAATCAATATATTGGATTTGTGCATCCCTCTCAAATGCCACGAGCAAATCATTTCTGATTGGAAAGTAATGTTCCATATTTCCAGATGAGCGGCAGAATGGGCACTTGTCAATAATGTCTTCCCCATCTCCATCTTCCTGTGAGCTGGTGTGGCAAGCCTTTTAGGCTGCTAAATTTAGCTCAATGTCGCTATATTTATGCCTTATATTATCTCTCTAAGTGAGACAGCACAACACAGACAATTCTTGTGTAACACAAAACAATAACTATCTTTTATTCAGTACAAAACTGCTTTTATAAATAAAACTGTTCTCAGAGTTCATTATTGGACAGATCATTAAGTAGAATGTTAATTTGTTATCACACTTCCATCCACAGTATTTTGCAACATCGAGTCCACTCCAGATTTATTGCTGTATCCTGGCTGTGACTTAGAACTGAAACCTGCAACTAAAAATAGCATTGTTCCTTATGAAACTTCTATGATAGACACGAATACTTTTACAGGAAATCTTACAGTTAATATTCCATAACTTTATCTTTCATGAATGATGCATTTGTTAACTACAGAACAGTGCATGCTGTAGCACATTTTGTTGGCCCCTTCAAATGCACTTTTTCAGATGCAAATAGGGGTTGTCATGGTAACTGTGGGCTTAAATGTAGCTTGGCTTTCTAAATAGGGAATAAGAACATTTTAAAAAGTAGAACACTCCAAAAAATACAATAAGAACGCACCACAGACAGATGGAGAAGAGAGCAAGGGAAGAGACCTGCTTTTTTTCTTTTCTTTTTTTTTTTTGCCTTTTTCAGGACTGAGCCTATAAAAAGTGCTTCAACCCTGCAAGGTGGCAGTCGGCTTGGCATCTTTTCGCTGCATTGTCCCTGAGTCTGTCACACACAGATAAGATGGGGTATTCACCTGGCCACTCCTCCTCCTTCTTCTGACACAAATGGGAAGACTGCGCACAACCATAAACAGCAGCTGTGCATCCAGGGGAGAAAAATGTGAAATTCACACGTTTTGTCACAGAGAACAACCAAGTCATCTGACCTAAAGTTTTGCTGTATCGGAAACAAATTTTAATCCGTTGGCAAACTGGTAAAGCTGATTTTGTGCATGTGCAGAAAAACAAAGTAACCAATCTTTCAAGCTGGCTTAATTCACTACTGAATTGCATTTACAGGGGAAGTCTGCATGAGTAGCAGTCACTGGAGAAGTCACTCGGTGTATTTCAAACCATGAATTCTGGTCTACTTAGTGCAAATAAAATGGCTCAGTGTTTATCTCCAAGGACAACAGGAACAACACCATCAGCAAAAACATCAAGAGTGATGACAAATGAACATAAAGTAGTGTAAGAGGTTCACACAATAAATGGTGCCACTTTTGGCTCGAATATTTTAACACACGCCTGCTACTGCTACTTGACATTATAGGCCTCCTCTTATGCAACATTTAGACTGGTGGAATTAAAAGGCTATCATTGAGAAAGTGCTTTCCTTGAAAAACAACCAAAGGATTTGCAAGGTAAGCTTTTCATGCGATATGCTCTTTCAGCGAACATGAACAAAAGCATCGGGTTTTGAGCAGCAGAAATGGTACCATCTGATTCGATACTGTTGAGATGTTGTTTTTATGAAGCTGGTCTAAGATGAACATGAACCATGCCGTCCAAACTGGGGAGACGCAGTTGCCAAGGTAGGATGCTATTAATATCAAGACAAGAATTAAATCAATACGTCAAATCGACGGGGAAGGGGGCAGCTCTCCTCCGCAAGATGGCAACCGCCAAAGTTTGGCTGCACTTAAACTTTAACAGGCGCACAGATGGTTGACATTATTTGTTGCACTAACCATTTTATTTGGCAAGGTGACAACCAAGACACTGCATCCACAAGCAACCTTAAATATGCCAGACTGGTTGGAGGGCTATTTTAGTACAGAAATGAGACAATCAATCAGTTAATATGACGCCATTACGTAACTGCAAACGTCAAGTGAACTAACAAACGTCTGTGGGAAATTGGGTGTTCATAAGTAATACCTATGTTGATTGCAACGGTTTGTAGGTGATTAATGTGGTGCATATTACACTACACATAGCCTGCCTAAAATGTTGTCTTTTGGGGTTCAGGCCTAATAAAAAACATCAGCCAAGTTTGTGTGAGAGAAGCCTGCACCGCTCTGCTTTCTGGTGATCCCTGTGGTGATTTGCGCAAAGCCGAGTGTTTTACCTGCTTTTCGAGGCATTCCTTTGCTGACAGAGAAGGTTTAGGGGACGGTGCTCTGTCACACACACATCCTTCCAACAGGTACAGTCCAGAGGGTCGTGAACTCGAGTCATTTTCGAAATAAAAAAGCATGTTCTGCAACAAAGCGAACCACTTTGAATGCCATTTTGTATTGTCGGAGCTCTTCTTGCTCAAGAAGCCTCTCCTGGTTCCGTCCTTCTTCGCTAAAAGCGCCAGGTAGGTGATGTGGCCGTCATTGAGCCTCATCCCCTTCTGCATTTCTGTGGGCTTAGCGCGGTGCGATCATCCTCGTTTACAGTGAGACGGACGGCGTCTTAGGAGAGCCTTCCTCATCGCTCATCATGAGGACTGAAGTGTCCAGACACACGCGCATTGGCGCACACATAAAGCTCTGCTCCGCGTTCACTTCGAGCGAGGAAGTCCAGTCACGTGACCCGAGGCAGATTTCAGCACCTTGGACAGTAACTCGGACCAGCACATACGCTGCAGTTTTACAAAAAGAAAAACATGTGGGATGCGTTCTTCCTAATCTAGAAAATGTATTTGAGTTGGATATTTTAACACCATCTTTTTTCCAATAGGCTTCTGTATCAAAGGGACGTTAAACAGGTTTGTTTAAAGGGAAAACAAGAAGCCAACATGTTAACTAGAATTTGTTTTAAAATATTTACAGTCTAACATAAGGCTCAATTCATTTTCTGTGTATAATATTTTTGATTGCTGTAATTGTAATGTAACGTTACGATCATGTCAAATGTACAACAATAAATACTTTTAGTGGACAACACTATTATTTTCACTGATTAATTAAATCCTAATCCTAACCTCTAACCCTAACACTTGGAATTTTATGTCATTACATAAAATGTAATACAAGCTACAGTATTTGTTGTGTATTTTCACAGTATTTTTGTCATGTTTTACTTCACTGTCCTTTCTCTTTTATGAAGCAGAGCACAGAGCTAACAAAAGCCCCTCAACACTGTCCACTCCTGATGCATTTCCATATCTGAGAGGGTAAGGATGATACTCATTAGGCCTGGCCCATAAATAATCCTGGATTAGCATATTGGGCCGAGGACACACAATGGTTTATTACAACACAAGGTAAGATCAGAGCACTTTGTGTGAGGGGGGTCATTAATAAAAGGCCACGCGTCCTGACAGGGCAATGTTTGATTATACTATGTATTATACTTTTTTTTTTCTTTAACTGTTGACAAACTGTAGACACATTTTGAAAGCAACCTCTTGTTTTACTGAGAAATACAGAGTGTTGATATTATTAGATGCACCAGGACAAATACAGCCACAGAGTACATGACATGAGACATTAGGGGTAGGATGCCCCAGGCTTACGTCCATTGCTGGGCTCTTTTCATCCCATAATTACCCCTTCAGACAGAAGTGGTAATGAGGTGGTGATTCTCTTCAACTCTGACTGATAGTAAAGATTATTTTTATGGCTTTTTATTATAGATGGCATAAAAAGGAAAGATGGAGAGAATGGACATTTGACAAAGGGCATTTGATGAAGGTCGGACGGTGGACGGCGAGCACCTCAAACCCTGATCCTGTGGCCTATTAGAAAGCAGCTTTTAGGAGGCGGAGTCCACAGCTGGAGGTGATCGCAGACTGATTGTGTAACGGGATTTCAAAGCCACCTTTTGGATTTCTGGGCCTAAAAATACTTTACACTGGCTGTTGATGAATTAAAGAGATACTCTCTTTGCCAAGTACAGAAATTAATATATAATTGAGCCAACAGTAACAGTATTTTATGAAGTAATGTAAACATCAGAATTTTTGTGTTGTTCTAAGTACTCTGGGATATTATTTCTTTGTAGAACAAGTATCAAATCAAATACGGACTATCTGGTTTGTGAGCTTGCTGCTTTAGTATTAGTGTGACACAACATGACAAATCAATGTTTCATTTCATTGTTTTTGTTTGTTAAATGAACAGTATTATGAAGAGGTTTTTGTGATTTTGGGGCTTTACAAAATGTATTAAATTGATTGTTCTAAATGTGTGGTTTATATGGGAAAAGTTGAATTGATAAAAAAAAAGCCAGTTTGACACAGAGACTTCATGAGTAGAATATCCATAAATAATGTGTCTTTTTTGGTGTACATGAGACAGTGTGGGCTGTTCTCAGACTGATTTGGCTGCAGCTTTGCACTCTGCTGTGGGCCAGGTACTGCATGCAGGGTCACCACCTGGCTGCAGCATCAGAGCCGAGTGCAAGTCTAAACCGCACTGTAGTGCACACTGCACGCAATTCAGCCTCTAACCCGAACATTCTCCAAAAACTCTGTTATATTAAAACTTAAGATATGAACTATAGCAAAAGCAATAAAATGAAATGAAGGGCTGTAATTGACAAAGGTATGAATAAACTAATCAAAAATTGCGCTATAAGAAGTAACAGCATCTTCAAGTGAAAAGGCTCATGTCAAGTCACTTAAACTGCAGAGAGTTCAATCTATGCCTTCTTCTTTCTGCAGTTGTTCAAATAAATTCTCATAGTTCTTAAATAAAGAAAATAAATATTTGACTAAGAAAATATAATGTGTGATATCAGCAATCCTATTGGTCAACTGCCCTTGATTTTTGTTTTGTCAAAAATTACAAACGTCTTAGATATAAAAATATAAAAAAATGTAGGCAACTCAGCAAAGAACAATATATATATATATATATATATATATATATATAATATATATATATATATAATATATATATATAATAATATATATAGGTAAGGTAAGGTAAGGTATACTTTATTGTCCCCGTAGGGAAATTTGTCCTCTGCATTTGACCCATCCTTCAATGTCTTTGGGCATCTCCTCAGGAGCAGTGATCGCCACAGTGCAGCGCTCGGGGACCCATCTCCAGATGTTCTTGCTAGGCTTGGTCAGGACTACCGTAGCTGGAGGATATTACCCTAACATGCATGTTATTGGTTGGTGGGGGAAACTGGAGTGCCCGGAGGAAACCCACCCAGACACGGGGAGAAACATGCAAACTCCACACAGAAAGGCCCAGCCCGTGCGGGAATCGAACCCGCAACCTAGGCAAGGGCGCTAACCGCTTAGCCACCTTGCCGCCAAGTATGTTCTGAAGTGCATGGGATTCTAGTTTATTGCTCTTTGAGCGGCCTACAATCTGCATTTTTAACAGAATTCTACTTTTCCAAACTCCCCAAAAGGAAATATTTTCTCTTTCAGGTTAAGGTACTCTTAATTTTCCCTGTAGATAAAGTCGTTTTTTGTATTTGAACTTTTTTTCAGAGCTATTATTAATATTATTATGTTGATTCTTATTGTTAATAGTAGTAGTATTAGAAGTAGTGTTATTGTTGTTATTATTATTATTATTGTGGTTATTATGAACCATACTTCATTGTGTATACCGGTAATAGTTTTCATCTTATGAGAATAGTCATCCCTGAACTCTGCAGTCGGACCTTGTCAGACCATCATCTGCTCTGTACATTACAGGTGTCATTGTTCACCCTCTTGTTACCACTGATTTCCCAAAGTTATATGCTAATACGATGCTAATACAGTAAAGCCAGTCTAAAGGTGAGGAGAAATTGTGAAAGTCTAATGATCAGCTAAAAAGTGCACTGTCCTTGGATGGACCACTACATATGTTGCTGAAGGTCAGAAGGACTGAAGACACTGCAGCAATTTAGGCAACATCTGCGACAACAGTTACACTTACACGCCTTTATACACTTGTGAGGGCCTAGCAACACTCACATATTCCAGCAATTGCATCTCCAGACAATGGCTGCCAGTGTAACAACACACTATACACACACATGCACACACACGCACACACATACTGACTGGAGGAGGCTGACTCATGAAGGCATGTGTTCATTATTATAATATAGTCAGCACTGAAGCATCTTTAGCTCTTCACATTTTGGAGGGACTATTTAGTTTGTAAACACATGATTTTTAATGTATAATAACTGTCAGATGACCTAAAAAATGCCTAATGCAGAGACACTCAAATACCATTTGAGCGTAAAGTGTGTACACAGTTGTTCTCTTTATTAAATTGTGTATAAGAGGCTCAAAATTCAATCATGCTTGTTCTCTTGACTGAAGCCCTCCATATTTAGAGGGTCTATTTGTGGCAATGTCTCTCCTCGATTGCCTTTTCCATGCCCCGAGGTGGGTGCGAGAGGGAGGAGGAGGAGTAATCAACTCAGAGTATGGCTTGCTTGTTTTAAAACTGCAGCAGAACTGGCACTGGCTGCCTGCAGTCCACAACATGAACATAATCATAGTGACAACATGGCACAGGCGCAGTGTCACTTTCAAAATACTCAAATAGAAATGTTCTGACTATTAGAATAACTGTATGTCTGGCTGATATTTATAATAAGTCTTTTTTTTTTATTAACTTAATAATGTATTTATTTAATCCTTTAGCCTGTTTGTTTGCTTATGTATTTGTGTTACTTATTATTATTATTATTATTGATTTTTTTTTTTTTACTTTGATTGTCAGGTATTAAATGTGACTAGGCCATTTCTAAATGATTTTTGCAACTGGCAACCACTTTTCCCACTGCTTAAAGAGATTACATTTATATGAAGTTAAGGATAATACAATATGAGCATCTGCTTAAAACAGAGTCTGGCAGCAAAGCAAATGTATCTAGTTCCTAGGCAAGTAGCCTACAAACCTTGGCAAATGGAAGATTGATACAATGTTGAAATGTAAAACGGCTTACGTAAATGTACGTTTGCTGCTCACGTGACTGGATTTAGCTATAGTTTAATTTGAGTTTTATGTCCTTTTTGTGTAAGTTTTGGACAGAAAATAGTCCTATTAGGTTTAACTTTAACGATTCAGACAAATTTATGAGGGGCATTACCCTTACCCTTAACCTTTGTCGCCGCACGCTGTTACGCAGTGTCAGAGATCAAAAGCGCAGAAGTAGGAAGCGGTGCGCCCTCTACTGACCACACAGGAGCAGTGGCGGTAGGTGGGTCTCAGTACACTTGGCCTGGCATCTCATCTGCCCGGTTGTGATGCGTGCTGGCAGCTCTCCATGATCGCATTTTCCCGTCCAGTGAGCAGCAGGGGTGTAACAGGGGTGTAACACAGCACAACAACCGCCGCAGCAGTGGCTCTGGACACTGCGTTCCGCTCACTTCTCATCTGTTCTGGTCCCACAAAGCGCGTCAAGATGGTCATTTCCACATTACACAGCCTGTCCATCATGTGGGACTCTTGTAGATCGCCCTAAAATAATCCGGCTACTTCCTGCTGACCAATAGCCTTGGCTGTTTTGGATCTGAAATTCACAAAAAAATAAGAGAAAAATACACGTTGATTTCTTATTTTCTAGTTGTTGATTTTTTTTTTACGTTAACAAACCATAAACTGTAAAATTGATATTTAAAAAAAAGTCAAATTTGGCCAGTAGGAGGCAATAAACCTACAAAGTTTAACCTAGGCATACAGTGAGCAGAGGGTAGAGAAGCCAAAAATGTGATCTCAAGTTGGCTAAATGTAAAGTTACTTTAAAATTACAATATAATAATTGTTATATATTAAAGCACTACACTATATTATAAAAACAGAGAGTAAAAAGAATTTGGGCAAACAAGAACTCGACAAAGAGTAAGGTTTAAGGTTGACTTACTAAATGTAACATGTTTTTGTTAATTAAATCAGAAGGGCAAATCATGTTAAGTCTTGGCTTAAAAAAAAAAAAGTAGGTTATATTTGAGGAGCAATGAGCAATGTAAGAAACAACTCATTTGAAATTATCATATTCTTGTTATTCAAATGTAAGTCTAATCACCCAGATTTTACTCATATGATTCCACTATAAAACTATTTTGAAAAGTAAATTTTCTTCAAAAAGTGACTCAAATAAAGCTGAGTAGCCCTACTAACTGTCTATAACAATAGGTTCTATGTCCTTTAAGCAACAAGGAGTATTTAAAATGTATGATGATTGCAAGAAGCTTCCTTCCTCAAAGATAATATAAAATGCAATAAATTATGTGAATTTGACATTAACTGACAGACTACAAAAAACCAAACTGAGATTGGATTGTAATTTGCTTCTATTGGGTTTGTTGTTTTTGTGGTTGTGTATTGTGAACACCACCGGCTACTGTAGGCCTACAGTAGAGTATCCTTAGAATTTGTGTGTGTGTGATGTGGACCTTATTGACAATTTGTTGTACTGTAAATGTTGATAAATGAGTTGATGACAAACAGGGACATTTGGTGAGATCTATAGCTCAGAGGAATGTGTTCTGCCTAATCCCAGTTTGGATCAGAAGATGTTTTAGCAGAAGTCCCCTGGTGCACATGAGCAGCCCTGGCATGTGACGTTTCCACAAGCTCCGGAACTGGATCAAGAGGCCCGACGGCTGTTTGCTTTGCACCAGACTTTCACACTCATGAGAGGAACTCGGCTAAATAATCACAGACAAAGGCAGCAAAGATAGCTGCAGCCCTTCCTCCTCTAGTGGTATGCTCAGAGATCAGGAAGCATCAAGTGAGTATGCCCAACCATGTGGAAGAAATCTGTGTGAGATCTCACAAACAAATGTTATCAGCACTATGAAAAAAGAAGCATTTCAAGAACAGACATGCATACTGTCATTCATTAGAGTACCTGTTTATTATTTAAAACTCTCCAAGGGTTAAAGGGGACCTAAAGCCTATTTTCTATTTAGGAATAAACTATTTGTAGATCAGTAATTTACATTTTGTCTTTTGTAAAACATAAAATTGATACAAAACAGCTTAGAAATAGAATGAGGTTTCCTTATTTCCTGTGCAAAACAGTAGAAGCCCCGCCTCTTCATTTGTAAGATTTTAATGTAACAAGCAGCAGATTTCAAAATTGAAAATTGTTTTGTTGTAAAGTGGCTGTGTTACTATTTTGAGCCATCAATGCTTTATTATGAATCTGAATCCTTTGAAAAATCAGTTAAACCCCAACAAGTGGTGAGGACAGAGCTCTTTTGAGCTCATCAGTACAATACAAGACAAGATTACTCAAACATGCACGAATCATTCTTAATAAAACTGGTGAGAGAAGGCAGTTATAACAAGGATAAAAACTAGATATTATACAATAGGTTTCCTTTAGTTGCTTATCTATTGATAGTTAAGCTATTACTTACAGTTACAAAATGTTCTAATTAAAATGCAACAAGAAATGTCCTTTGATGGCATTTTGAAATACTAAATATATAAATGTTATATATATGCACATATTAATGATGCATCTATATTTACTTGACAAGCAAAAGTTTTGTTATTGTCTAGAGCATTTTCATTTCAGTCACACTTCAGAGTCACATTTTATTCTGCAGCAATAGTTGCTCTGGGACTCAGGGACAAAATCACAGTTTTTTGTTTTGTTTCTACTTACTTTCTGATGTAATATGGTAGAAAACTAATTACTCAGATTTTGTTATAGCCATATATAGTATCTTGTTTATAATAAAAGACTGCAAGATAATTAAATAAAAATGTCAATTTAAACTGACATAATTAGCAAATCGCAAAGGCTACAGTTTTTTAAGATAAATAATTTCATCTGCAAAGCAAACAAAAAATCTAATCTAGACTAATAATAATTTGCAAACAGCTAACTCTGGCGTTTAGACGTGTAAATGCAATTTTTTTGATTACTTTGTCAGTTCTTGAGCATATTTCAGTATTTTTGTCAATTCTCCCAAACATAAGTAAAAAAGTTAAATTTAAACTCCGAACAGAATCTAAACTCAAAGTAAACATTCAAAAATGAATGTTTGCAATGAAATGTTCAGTTCAGCTCTGAATGTTTAGTGATTTGACGACAGCATAGAATGGCTTGTGTGGAGGAGCCGAGGCAGCCCAGCGTATGCTAAGCCAGGTAGACAGCTGACTCAGCACTTGTTCTGTTGTCTTTGTGTTCACTCGACAGTGTGTTTATGCCTGGTGACAGGATCCTGCCTCGGGGCCCGGCAGTCTCCACAGCCCCCTCCCAATCGCGGCCCTGGAATCCTAACCCACAGCCCTGCACGCCACCTCGACCTGCCCCCTAACAATGTTCCCACAAGCACTCTAAAATCATTAGACAGGAAGTTTAAGTCAGATGTTACAAGTGCTTTGACTCTCCGATCACACAGGTGGCTTAAGTGTTGAACTGCTGTCACACACAGACAGTGTATACACAAGGCAAGTGGAAATGTATAAGGTTTTAGTTAAACAGAAAGAAACTGGAACAACTGAAAAAAAAATGAATAAATGAATTCCAAATAAACTCTATGGACACATTTTGTTTTGTTTTCTTTGTGTCCATGGATGTTTGTTCACTCAAATTCTCAGAGGCCTTTTCTCCAAATATCTAAGGTATGCAACTTTCATTGTAGCAAAAATAAACAGGGTCTCTGCTTTGCAAATGATAATCCAATAACCTTTGGCATGAAGATACATAATAAAAGTCAGATACACTAAATTAGCAGGAACTTTTACATCTTTTGGGATTTCCTCGATTCATTATATATTATTATTATTATTATTATTCATTATATAATATTTTAGATCAGAAATCTTAGATATAGTGTGAGGTAAGAAGTACTCATTCAGTGAAGCTGCGCAGATTCAGCACAAACACATGCATGGGCTCGTCAGCAACTAATCACTGTGCAGTTGCTCTGGTTTCAGGCGGCAAATGCTGCAAACCAGCATTCCCACGCCTGCCTCAGGCCCTCACTACACCGTTGTGTTCTGAACAAAGTGAGGGAGACAGATACGGCCGTAGTACGACTCCAAAGATGGACTTTGAACAAGATGGTATAGAAAAAAGAGTAGGAAAAGAGAAATCAAAAAACAGCATACCAGACGACTCAGCCCTGCACCTGACTCTCTGGAGTTTATGATCTCTGAGAGGAAAAGCAGAAGCAGATGAGCTGATGTTCTTTGCTGGGGGGAAAGCGCATGCCAAGGCCTGCACCTGTACGCCAACTGACTGCACATATTACTGAGTAATGACATATGGCCTTGGATCCTGAGAAGAGACACAAAATAAATTGCCATTTTCCATACACACAGACATGCGTCTACTACCAAAACTGGCTCTAAGGCACAACCCAAACACTTTCATATCCAGACATGTAATCCTATATTTATACACAAGCATTAGAACGTAAAGCACTTCACGTCAAGAGTACTGTTACATCAAAGGCCTGTGAGCAGGGGCCCCAGGTGCTCAGATGAAGGAAAAACAGTGAGTGGTCAACCTAGGTCTCACTTTCCAGGAGCAGCTAAATACCAGAGAAGCTGACAGGTATGTACTTATTGGAATGTGCTTCACAGACACACCTGTACTGGACACGCCCACCAAAGCATGGCCCCTCTCATCTCATTGGTTGAAGTTGGCTGGTGTCCACAAAAGCCAGGGGGCAGGTATGGTGAAGCTTCACTACCAACCAATAACAGTCAAGAAGAAGGTTCTAGCCAGGCGGGGCCACAGTGAAATAAAACTCATCAATGGGGTGTGTCTCAAAACTTTGTCAGCAGGAGGACTGTAAAGGACAGCAGAGCGGGACAAGTCAAACCTTATCATTTTTACATCTGGATTCAAGAGATGTTCAGCCAGTAGCAGGATAGCAAACAGTCACATCAATGGACAGCCTTAACAGAAATTGTTTCTGAAGTTTGGATTTCACAGACAGAAGAAGAGGAGTCGTTGTATGGCATCCTGAGGGTCGCAGACAAACTTTTGAAAACTCCAAGGATGCATTTTTGTCAACTATATCATCAAAATGCTTTCATTACACATCTCCTTATCACTTTTCCAGCCCAGCTATAGCATCTGTATCCGTTGGACGGAGAACTGATAAGGGCATGTGCATGACATTACAACTATGGGACATCCATGTGGAATGGATAATAGGAGCGTACACGTCTGTTTTCAGCATTTTTTCTTCCTAAACAAGGTATATCTTAATAAATAAAAATGTGTAGTATTTACAATTGTTGTGTTCAAAGATTAGCACATCTATTGTACTTCTGTATGTATATTTAATCTTTTTCTTACAAATATGTTGAAGTTTTGTTTTAATCTAGAAGTAAATGCCAATATACGTGTTTTAAAAGTGTTCATAAAATCTGCTGCTTGTATGAGCAATTCCACTGCTCTGAACTCAGGCACCCTAACATGATCTGACATGACTAATCTAAAAAAAAAAAAACTGAAAAGAAACAGTTGAGGTGGAAATTAAAATTAAGTGAGTAATTTGACCGGTTCTGACATTTGATACCAGTACCGGGGGAATCGAGGGCAAAACAAGCATGAGTTGATAAACTAATAAAGTTATGTCTTTGTTGATGTTTTAGATACAGTAATTGTTAATGCAATAAAAAAGCATATCAGTTCAAAGAAGTAGCAAAATATTTATTGCTTGTTTGATGCTAAATATGTGCAATTTAAAATGCTTGTATAGATACCTCTTTTGTTAAAAAATATGCGATTACATTTCATCTCATACGCACTCAAGTACACAAATAATACATCAATATAACAGTTAGCTGTCTAAAATAAAGCTTTAGGAACATCCAAAATGACTCCACCATAACCTCTGTTCACTTGTACATGTCAATAAAGGTAAAGCACTTTGAACTTTCAGAAAAACTTAGTGCAAAGATAATTTGTTATAATTCAAGTATTTAGAAGCATGTTTGTTGAGAATAAGTAAATAGTTTAAAAAAGTGTAACACAATTTAGCCACTTTTGGTGTGCCATAGTATATCATTATCATATTAGTAAATAATGCATTAAATTACCTGCTACTTCATAAACTGTCGAGCAAATCCTATAAGGCTTGGTTAAGCACAGCACACATCGAACTCAGTGACACAACCTGCTTGTATAGAGAAAAATATAGCATTTTATTAATGTTTCATGATTAAACACAGCTTTTATACCAGTCAGATAGCTACTGTATATGTTGCAAGGTTTTAACCAAGGCCAACCATCGAAGCACTGAGGTCCCAAAGCTTTTTAGCTGCAGTTTCATCTTGAGCCTGAGGTGCTGGTGTCTTACGGGCACAGTCACTGTAAAACAAAGAATAACAGGTTGACGTTCTTCAAGTATAATTCTTTTATTTTATTTATTTTAATGAAGAAAACCTGTAATAGAAGCCGCTCTCGTTGGCCAGACTTTCCTCTACAGCACAATAGATTGTGGTCTGCGCTCCTTCCCAGGGCGTTTTGATGAACATCATCAAGGGCATGGCTATGATCCTCTTCCACAAAGCCAGTGTGGGAACGAAATGGCGACCCAACTCAGTGAGAATGACCCCAGGATGCAGACTGTACACCGTCACACCAGATCCTATAGAAAAACATAAACGTTTCATATGTTTAATATTTAAGACGTTTTTTGCACATTTGAAACAAATTACCTTCCAGTCGTGCAGCAAGTTCTTTACCAAAAAGCACATTTGCCAATTTACTTTGACGATAACTTATTTCGCGTCTGTAGTCTTTATCTAAGTTGATATCATCAAAATGTATCTGTCCTGAAATAAAATTACCAGCACAGTTATTATTGTATTATATATTTTTTTTCTCAGCTAAATGTACAACAGCAACGTAAATATTTGTTACATATACCTCTCTCATGTGCCAGGCTGGACACAATGACAATGCGACTTGGAGCTGATTTCTTCAGTAGGTCAAGAAGACAATTAGTCAGGAGAAAGTGTCCTAAATGATTTACACCAAACTGCATTTCAAATCCATCTTCTGTTGTCCATTTGGGGCACATCATGATCCCTTTAAAGAAAATTTTATTCAGATTTTCACCAACTCTTCTTCGGCCATAACAGTTAAACTGCAGCAAAGCACCTGCATTGTTGATGAGGATGTCTAAGCGTGGCTCATTTGTCTCTATCTCCTTGGCCAGTTGTCTCACTGATTGCAGAGATGCCAAGTCCAACTTTTTCACGACCACATTGCCGTTTCCACTCCGCTGACGAATCATATCAGCAGCAATGTGGGCTTTGGTAATGTCCCTGCAGGCCAGGATCACTCTGGCCCCTGTAAAATTGTAACATTATGCATATCTCAAGATGTTAGAAAAAAGGGTTATAGTGCAGTCAGGGATAATGCTTAAGCCATTTACTTTGCATTGTTAGTGTAACTTTACATACTCATTAAAGTGCCTATGACAAGTTGAATTACACATTTCACTAAAATAAAGTTAGGTAATTATATTTAAGTTTTACTAACATTTTACAATTTCATCCTAATTATGTAGTTTTTGGGGGATTAAAAATGTACTTCCTGTTCATAAATGATGACATCACGCTAGGTAGTTGTTGAGATAGAAATACAATAGAGCACATTCAGTTTGTTAAATTAATGCTTACAAGGTCATACAAAAAAAAAAAAAAAAAAAAAAAATATATATATATATATATATATATTATATATATATATATTTATTTATTTATTTATTTATTTATTTATTATTATTATTTTTTTTGAGGGGATACACTTGAAAATATACTTCCCTAGTGTCATGTCATCAGTGCTCTACTTCCTAATTTTTTCAACATATTTTATACTTTCTTCACAAACTTGTACTTGATTTGCGTAAAACTGTCATTTCTATTTATATTAGGCGATAATCTACTAAATTAAGTTAAAATTAGAAAATCCTAAAACTTGTCATACGCTCTTCAAATGAAGGCTGAAGAGAATAAAATACTAAATGTCTGTTTTGCTTTAGCTGACCTCGTTTAGCCATGTCTAGGGCTGTCTCTTTCCCAATGCCAGTGTTTGCGCCTGTGATTAGGACTGTTTTTCCATCGAGCCGGACCTTGCTGTGACAGGATCTTCCACCCATCCATCTGCGGAGGGCCACGAGACCTGCTCCTGCAATAGAATAACACACAAAACTGGATAATTTACCTGTACAAAGCTATGTAAGCAGTTACAGTTAGACACCTCAACTATACATCCACATTACAGTCATTTGAAGAGTCTTATTCAATAGTCCTACTTCTCAGGAAATACCTTATGCAATATCAATTTTTTTTTATTTGATAGGAGAGACTGTTTATTCAACCCTACGTGTCTATGGTTTATCTGGCCAAAAAACAAATAAACAAGGTGATTTGCTCAGTAAAAGTGTAATCAACGAGTGAACTGAGACACTAACCAACTATTGATTAACTATTTTGTAGTAGGTCAAGGATGGATATCTTATTATTTAGACTTACCTGTAATACAAACAAAGGCAAGACCAATGACATGGCTGTCTACAAAGTCCTTCAGTGTATCCGCATACTTTGACATAGCTGCAGTTTCTTCTTCAAAAGAAATAACTTATTGTACCCTATTACAAAGTTTGCTCGGCAAAGCAGCAATAGCATGTATCCCATGGATGTATTCAGTGGGCGTTTTACAATGCCGGAAGTGAGCACACAGAGCGTCTACGTTGTTTTTTCCAGTATAAAATACGTTAAAATGTTCCTTTTGCACTTTTGCGTACTACAAATTATTGTAAGTGCGATTTGTGGACAGCAAAGAAGAAGCGAATAAGCAGTTTGTGCAGTATCTTAGTAAAAATATCATATTGCTAATTTACTCTAGCAATAGAGTAGGGAAAAAAAGCCTTTGCAATCTGAAGTGTCAAACAAAAGCACAGTACAAACAGCATAATGAGAACTGCAGGAGCAAAAGCAGCAAATATATAAACAGTTTTTGTAATGGGCACTGCGTTTTCAAAAGGTAGTTGTAAACAAATTTAAAGAACACAATACATTTCATGAGAGGTTTTACCAGTGTAATAGTAATAATAATGTTATTATTATTATTATTATTATTATTATTATTATTATTATTATTATTATTATTATTATTATTATTATTATTATTATTATTATTATTATTATATTCTCAGAAATAGCAATCAACGCCAACTTTTAAAGTAAATAAATTCACACCGGAAGTTGTTTGTGTTCTTGCCACGTCAGAGCAACAAGTCCTGCCTCGCCTTGGACCTCAGGTAAATGAAAACTTCACAGCGCTGTTGTACTGCTCTGGCCGCGCTGTCTCTCCCTTCACGATGTTGTCTTTGCGATTAATCTGTTTATTTCTGCATGTGCTTTTTGTTTTCGGGACTGAGCTCACATTTGAGCTCCCTGATAACGAAAAGCAGTGTTTTTACGAAGAATCAGAAAGCGGTGTGAAGTTAGAGTTGGACTACCAAGTAAGTGCAACATCTGTAACATGACAGTGTAACATACTGTTATTGCACAATGCAGTATAATAATATATAATTGTTGTATTAGCATTGGCTCTCCTTTGTACAGTCGTGTTGTTGTTATTAGACGTCCAGTATTTGATTCACATAAACACAACAATCAAATAAATCTGCAACTCTTTTTGGACTCTTTCTCTTTCAGGTTATTGCAGGGGGGAACTATGATGTGGACTGTTTTGTCACAGACCCACAAGACAATCTCTTATATAATGAGAAGAAAAGACAATATGACAGCTTTTCTCACACCACCACCATGAAGGGCATCTACAAAGTGTGCTTCAGCAACGAGTTCTCCACATTTTCACATAAAATAGTCTATCTAGATTTTCGCAAAGGTGATGAACAGCCGCTGCTCCCTGGCATGACTCAAAGTACAACACTTACCCAGGTAAGAACCAGATTTACCTTTACTCTGTGTTTTCTTCGTTTTCCCTTTTTGTTTAGCCATTTATTATTAATAAATGTGGGACTGCTCCATTCTCTTCCCCAAATGTACTTTACAATAGCTTATATCATGCACCTCAAAAGGGAAGAAGCAGAAGAAAGAAAATGTATTAAATCTGCAGTAACAACAGTAATATTTAACATTATTAAAACATATCGTGTATGTCATGGGTGGGATCGTCCATTCAAATAATCTGCCTGAAGTGTTTGAGATTTCCTTAGGCAGTATTTTTGATGACTTAGTCTTGTTTGTCTTATCATTCTTCTACCTGTTTACCTTCAGCCTTCCATGTATTGTTTACCTAATTTGCATTTCTATGCTCCTTCCTGAGCATGACCTGAGGCTGATTTCTAAATGTTCTTTTTAGCTGGAATCAAGTTGTGCGTCCATCCATGAAGTCCTGAAGGTGGTGACTGAATCTCAGACTTGGGCCAGACTCAGGGAGGCTCACGACCGAATGAGGGCAGAACAGCTCTTCGAACGTGTCACCTACTGGTCCATCGGAGAAACTGTCCTTTTATTTGTGATTGGGATTGGACAAGTCATGATGCTGAAAAGTTTCTTTTCTGAAAAGAAAGGCTCTGTAGCAGCAAGTACATAAAGCTCCGTTCTCAGCTAAAAATCAAACTTTTATTCATTTGGAAACCATCGACTGCTTAAAAAAAAACTAATGATACCTAATAACCTAAAAATTATGCTTTTTTTTAAACTGTCATTGTCATCCATAACAGAGCTAATAATAATAGTTAGATTTTATAGTTAGATTGCACCACAGCTCATTAAAAATGCAGAATGTCAGTTTTGTCTCATCCCATGACAAAACTTGTTTTTCGTAGAGCAGTCTGGGAATTGAAAAGTCTATTAATATTATGACGTAATTTTGTAGAAATTAGAAAATGTTTGTAACATTGGAATATGGGTGCCTGAAACTTTACCCTCAAGACAGTCCTCTTCATCATTTTTCTCAATGAGCAATTTTGACCAAAAATCCACATAAACCGCTAATCAATATGTTTTTGGAGCTTTTTTGTGTTTTCTACAGAAGCAAAATATTAAATACAATGCCTCATCTGCAGTGCTGTAAGTGGACAAAACAAAGTAGCGGTACTGTCCAAAAACATGTCCTGGTTCTCTCCTTTTCAATTAGAATTTCGGCCTTGTTCAAATGAATGGGGAGAACACGCTGGACGCTCAGAGAAATGCCGGTTCTATTTTAGAAGCAGTGGAACTGAGTACCACTGCATCTCTGCCCACTAAAAACACTGTGCATCTGAAATGATTTAATTTCGTGCCTTGTGGTTAAGAGACCAAAGAGTTTGACAAAGCTTTTTATTGAATGTGTTCTGTGCATTAATATTTGATGTTACTGATACAAATGGCACAATCAAAAGTCAAATGTTTACAGCTTGTTATCTGCAATTAACAGTTACTGGGTTTGTTTGCATGCTGTATGTTCTTTAAATAGTTTATTTAAGCTAGAATGCTAAGTGTGGGTCTCAAGGTTTATTCCTGAGTGTATGTGAAAACTCTTCTTACATTTCAGTTAGTTTTATTTCATGATTCAACAGATTTCAGCCAATGTTTTAGTTGGTTTATTTTATAAGATTATTACTGTCTGATTGTTGAATGTGAAATGTCTTGTGAGCCTGTCAGATTTCTTCAATAAAAGTGCCTCCAAGTTGCTCTTCTCAGTATGTTTGTTTGTTAGTGTAAGATATCCCAAAACGAAGCATGTGTTGACTGAGTGAGGAACAATCCACATATATTTGAACTTCAACCCATATGTACTTATTTCCAACTCCAGCGTGCACTTTGCTGTGATTGGCGCAGAACGTGTCCTAAGTCCAATCGTGTCCAATTCAGCAGAAAGAAACTCGCTGACGTGTGATATTAGACGGTCATGACACACCTCTGGACAAACGGATTGCTTCATTCGTAAGTCAAAGAATCTTCATTATCGCCAGAACGTAATAGTTTACATTAAAATGTCTCGTTCTCTCAAAGCTTTGACCCACGTGACGCGCGCAGTAAGTGCACGCCTATCTCAAAACCCAACAGTTTTTGGACCTGCAACTGGTTGTTACTACGGACTGTCGCAAAGGAGGAACTGTAAGTACTCATTTGAAGCTTAATGACACACCACTTGGTCCTATTACTCAAAGTAATGGTCAAAGGTAGGCCTACGCGCTGACAAAACGTCAACGTGAAGCCCTAACACATAATCTTGCTGTAGGTTTACATAATGTACTGTAAGTCATTTATTATTTATTGTATGGTCTACACACAATTATTCAGAGCATTAGTGTGCTGTAAATGCAGACAGATCAAATAAATAGGTGACATTTCACATAAATAGTTGAAATTTATATTCAATTAATTACACAGCCCTACTTTTCCAATTTATATGTGTGTCTTACGCAACTAAAGATCATTTTGGTAATAAATAATTAGCTGTGCGTGTATTCTTTCGATTAATTGATTAGTTGTTTAGACTGCAGAAGTCAGGTGATTTGTCAATTTCAATCCAGACAAAACCTAAAAATAAGTTATGAGTTCGCAACTGACTGAATAAAGATTTTTACTTCATTACTGCAAAATAAAAAAAAAAAAATCCGGTGCAACTATAATAAAAATGTTCTGTTTTACTAAAACAGAGGACGAGCATTTTCTCATTTGAAAATGGCAACATACTTGAAATATTACATGAATATATAGTTCTGTTAGCAGATTTAATTTGTAGAATTTTCAGAGTCACATTTACTTATCAAGATCAAATTTGTGTTTACTAGGCCTACTAGTAACAATGACTTATTTAAGATTGTGTTCTTTTCTAGTAAAATATGCAATTTTTGGGAAACTATAAAGACAATGGCAAATGTGTTTTAGATGGGACAAAGCGGATCAAAGTGGATAACCCAGTTGTGGAGATGGATGGAGATGAGATGACTCGAATAATTTGGTCATTTATAAAAGATAAGGTAATATATTACAGCTATACACAGTATTTGCTCATATATGCATGCTAAAGGCATGTCTCTTGTTTTTCTTAAACTTTACATACCCTTTGTTTCATATGCAGACCTGAACTACTTTAGTTTCTAGTATTTTTTGTATAATGTTTGTGACAGCTACTTATGACCTAATAAAGTTCTACAGTTTAGTTATAACTAATGTTCTCATGTTGGACTGGATTATAACCAGTCTGGCTGTGTGTTACCTGTACCTCCATAACAGACATGTCTAAAGAACAGTTCTGTAGGTGCAATTACGGTAATATTTATGGCCTTCAATTGTTTCTAAAGTGAAAGCAACACAAACTGATCATGTAAATTAGCCAAATGAAGCATGTTAAAAGCTGATGTTTGTACACACAGTGATACTACACACAAATGTTGAACTTATATCTATTTTGTGCACAACTAGTTGATTCTTCCGAATGTGGATGTGGAACTCCTGTATTTTGACTTGGGCCTGCCGTACAGAGACCAGACCAATGACCAGGTCACCGTGGACTCTGCTTTGGCCACTCTCAAACACAATGTGGCTGTGAAGTGTGCCACCATCACCCCTGATGAAGATCGAGTTGAAGGTGGTTTATTCAGATTTATTTTATATATTTTTTTCCACCAGCTGAATAAGTTGTTTCGTTTTGTTAGAGTTTAGACTAAAGAAGATGTGGAAAAGTCCTAATGGTACAATCAGAAATATTTTAGGAGGAACAGTCTTCCGTGAACCAATCCTTTGTAAAAACATTCCTCGTCTTGTTCCTGGTTGGACACAGCCTATAACCATTGGCCGACATGCATTTGGCGATCAAGTAGTGTCCAAGTTTCCTTTGAAATTGTATTATTTATTTTATGGCTATTTGGTGACATTTATTTTATTTTCAGTACAGGGCTACAGACTTTGTGGTTAATAAGCCGGGAAAGTTCAGGATAGTTTTTTCCCCGTCAGATGGAAGCCAACCCAAAGAGTGGGATGTATTTGACTTTCCTTCTGGAGGCTGTGGAATGGGAATGTACAATACTGATGATGTAAGCATTACACATTTTGTTGTTTAAGTTTAGTTTGTGATTGTAACATACTATTTGAGTATTGAGTAAATGACTTTCCTTCAGTCCATTAGTGGATTTGCTCACAGCTGCTTCCAGTACTCCATCCAGAAAAGATGGCCTCTGTACTTGAGCACCAAAAACACCATTCTGAAGGCCTATGACGGACATTTCAAGGACATATTTGAGGAAATATTTGAAAAGTAAAAAATTTCCTGTTTTTTTTAACGTTTGTAACTTTTGTTGTTGAATAACTTTTGAGCTCTCTGTTGTTTTCCTTCTCAGATATTATAAAGAAAAGTTTGACAAATTGAATATTTGGTATGAACATCGCCTGATTGACGACATGGTGGCGCAGGTCCTCAAATCTTCAGGTGGTTTTGTTTGGGCCTGTAAAAACTATGATGGAGATGTGCAGTCAGATATCCTGGCTCAAGGTCAATGCTGTTATAAGTCATAAACATAAAGAGTGCAAAATAACACAATGTTAATCATCTTATTGTTTGAATAAAACAGGTTTTGGCTCACTGGGTCTGATGACTTCAGTTTTAGTGTGTCCTGATGGAAAAACTATTGAAGCAGAGGCTGCCCATGGCACAGTCACCAGGCATTACCGTGAGCACCAGCGGGTAAGTATTCAAGTTAATGTGTATATTGTACAACTGGATCTGTACAGTGGATCTAAAGACATTCATTCACTCTGAAGGGAAGACCTACAAGCACAAACCCAATCGCAAGTATATTTGCTTGGACCCGGGGCTTGGAGCACAGAGGGAAGCTAGACGGAAACACCAATTTAATAAAGTTTGTTATTGTGATTGTCTTATAAACTCAATTATTTAGTAAGCTATGAAGTCTTCTGATAAACTTAACATTTTTCAGATTCACCCAGACCTTGGAAAGGGTATGCATCGAAACGGTAGAAAACGGTGTCATGACCAAGGACCTCGCTGGCTGCATTCATGGTCTGGCCAAGTAAGTTGTTTATTGGGATCCAAATTAAATTTCTCAACATGTACACTATTATGTTGCAAAAGGCCCCAACACTGTTTTTGTTTTTGTTTTCAAAAAGCTGTAAAATAAACGAACATTATGTGAACACATCAGACTTCTTGGACACAATCAAGACGAACCTGGACAACTGTTTAGAAAAAAATTGAACTTTGATCAACTGTTTAACGTCTGTAAAGTTTTTTCCCCTTTCAAATCCATGGCTCTCCGTATGTTCTTCTGTGTAGTACTACTACTACTCACTTTCCTCCATTTGTCTTTCTGAAATAATGTGGATTGTGTTTGCACACAGACTGGCAGTACTGTAAACTTTTTGTTGGATAAATAATTGTTAAAATCACAATTTTATAACTGACTCTTTTTTGCAACAAACTGATTTTGTTTGGTCTCACCTAATATTCAACACATTTTTTTATTTAGCTTAAATCTAATTGCTAATTGTATTTCATTATACTTTGCTAATTTGCATAAGATATTTTCCATAATTGATGAAATGGAGTGAAGGCAGCATGCATTAGGTACTACATTTGTTGAATTATAAAAATAAATAAAGGGATGACAGTGCAGTGAGTAACCAGCAGGGGGTGTACGAGGCTCTGGCCTAATGCTAGACAGGGGTTTCCCAACAACTGTCCCTCAAATTGAAAAAAAAAAAAAAATAAAAAAGATTATACATTTGTACAATAGCCTGAGTTTTAGTGGTCAACAACTGGAATAGGCTGGTTACCAACACGCCTCCATATATGTTCAAGTGTGTAGGAATAAGTGAAAATATGTCCACGCCATCATAAGCCTTAAATATTGCACAAAATACATCAAAGTCCAACTTGAGAACATTTATTAAATAATCCATGGTCTAATGCCACAAGTTCTCATCTTTAAATTAAACATAAAAGAACTATTCGATCATTCATTAGGTTTAGTGTGCATAACAAATACTGACCTGCATGGCAGGACAGGAGAACAGTCTTTCTAAATCAGAGCATTGAGGACCAAGGCTACAATCAAATCACTTTCAACACATCCCAAGTGAGGTCACTACATTTGTGTTATTTCAATATGTCGCCTCAGTTCTTTGAGGTTTTATACTGTATTTTTCTGGTGTCGGTGAATTGAAAGAGGGATGAAAAAGCTCTGGTCCTTAACCAACAAACAGCAAAAACATGTTATGTACCAAAGGTGGGCTTCACAGAAATTATAGCTATCAATTAAAAGTGCTTTGTATTGTATTATAATGCAGACAAGAGTGGTATATAATTATTACAGTAGATTGATTTAAATGTAAAACTAAACCATGTAAAAATGAATTAACACAGTATTTTGTCAAATGTTTATACAGTCTGTTTTACAAGCCAGCAACATTGGTAATACTGACATGGGACAGAGCACTGTTTGTAGTCAGTGTTCCATTTAGAATGAGGCCAAAAAACCCAGTGCAAAAAGCACAAATGCATCTGCAGCCTTTTAAAATTATATCTAAGTATGGAATGACTACCTACTTTTAGGAGTACTTCAAACCTATTATTAATTATAGAAAACTTGGTATATATATATTTATATATGTATGTATATACTGTATATAGCGATTATATAGTCAACCTGGAAGCTTAGTTGCACTAGTCTGTGGCACTTTCAGTCCAATGCACTGTACGTAAAAGGACATACTTTAGCAATTTGTGAAAAACCATAAACCTGGTACATTAAACAGGACTGAACGTTCTTTTTTGACTGAGACAGAGAACAGAGAACATAGAACACAGTATGTGACAGTCAGACACGTTTGTCTCGGAAAACGGAAGTGGCAAAAAGCACTTCAAACCATGTTCATATCATGTGTCATCTGCAGTCTCTTGTTAGTTTTCAATTATCTGGAGTTCAGCACTTTGCCTCTTCAGAAAACGGTAAAAAAAACAAGTGTTTCCACTCAGGGAGAGGTGTAGTTGTTTGTGTCTTTCCCAAAGTTGTAATATTCCTCCATATCTTCCATGTTTGCAGTTGTAAGCTTTGTGAGGTTTTGGGAGCCACCATTTTCCATATTGTCTTGTGATGTGTAGTTGAAGTTCTGTCCCTCATACTCCCCCTGGGATTCCATTTCTGGTAAAACTTCTGAAAAAACAAAGAAGTCATTTAAAAACAATCAAAAACACACGCTAATCTTTTTTTGAGTGTTTAATCATGTCCTAACATTGCTTCATCATCAAAAATACAGCTGGAGTTCTGTCAATGAAATATTCTTTTCTTTCTGAGTCTCTGCAAACACCACTCTGAATTTTGTGATGCATAGGTAGGTAGATCTCAGTCAAGACTGCTTTTCTTTGATTTGTCTTTGTAATTTGCTTCGCAATAAGTAGATTGAGCTCTAATTCACTTTGTAACGTGGGAAACGCCTGACTGTCAAGTGAGTTATATACTTTTAGAACACAATAAGAAGCAAAAGTGAAGGTTCTCAATAATACATAATGTGTACTTTAAACATTGTCTATGTTATTTCTTTGGCTAATGAATATTAGCTTCATGTCATTAATAATAAAATAAATAAAATAAATACCTACAGTCATTTGCTAAGTGAATTAAAAAATATATTATTGTGCTGTTGTTATTATATGTAAATAATACATTGGTAGATTTTACAATGTAATGTTTTGTGTGGTGGAATAGCATCTTTTTTGGTTCACTTTAATTTTAGTTACTAATCTTACCTTGTGTTTCCGGTGACACATCCATCCCATGCTTGACCTTCATGTGTCTGCTCAGATTTCCCTTCAGGTTGAACTTACTGGTGCAGTATGGACACTTAAATGGTTTACTGCCAGCGTGAAGGTGCATGTGACCCAGGAGGTTGTACATTCGATTGAAAGACTTGCCACACACCTAAATACAATAAAAAAACAATAAAATTAATGAGTGCTAAGCTAGAGTAAACATTCTCAGTGTTTTAGTCACTGATGTGTTCACCTTGCACTTGAAAGGCTTAACAGGCAGATGCACTATCATGTGGGTCTTGAGTGTCTGTTTCTGGATGAAACTCTTGAAGCAGACATGGCACTGGAAGGGCCGCACACTGTTGTGTATGAGCATGTGTCTCTTCAGGTTAGCCGACAGAGTGAATTCCCTCGAGCACACCTCACACTTGTGGCCCTTCATTCCCTGAAGTATGCAGAAGATTATTAAAGATATTATTACATAACATAAATCATAACTGTTAAAATCCCACTTTATACAGCATTAATAAAGTATTGAAATTCAACAGTGCCAGTGGCAAGGCAAGGCAAATTTTTATTTGTATAGCACAATTCATACTCAGAGCAACTCAAAGTGCTTTACAAAACAGCTGCTTGCCTTATACTGTAGACAAGCAGCTGTGATGCTGCTGTTCTCCACCAGGGGGTAGAGTAAACAGCAAACATTCATTCACATTATTTGCAATGTGATATTCTGAATCAGACGCATAGTAAAATTTATTAATATTGATTGACAACAGACACTTGCACATGCATACATTCAGCCTACATCAGTGTAAAAGTGATTGTACCTTGTGTGTGAGTGAGTGTTGCCGTAGATGGTTGAGCTGCACAAACTCCAGGCCGCACTGGGAGCAGGTGTAAGGTCTAGGACTCTGATGTTTCAGAGTGTGATTTTGGAGTTGGCTGCGGTAGGCGAAGGACTTGTTACACTCTGTGCACTGGAAGGTGTGCGGGCCCTGGTGGCTGGTCTGGTGACGCTTGAGATGAGCATAGGTGGGGAACTCCATGCTGCACTGTGAGCACACATGGCACCGTCCTCGCTCGTGCTTCACCTCATGAGCCCTCAGCTCGCTGGGATAGGCAAACCCCCTGCGGCAGAAGCGGCAGCTGTAGGGTTTGACGTCAGTGTGTTGGAGCATGTGGCGCTTCAGGTGACTGGTCTGTGTGAAGCCCTTCTTACAAACTGTGCATTTGTGGGGTCTGGTGCCCTGGTGGGTCAGCAGGTGTGTCTGGAGGTGGCTGGGCTGTTTGAAGAGTTTCCCACAGTGGGTGCAGGCATGTGGCTTGATGCCACTGTGGCCCAGGATATGCGTGACCAGATTGTACTTGGAAGTGTAGGATTTGTCACACATGCGGCACTTCCAGCGCTTCAAGCCATCGCCAACATCCACACAGTAGGATTCATCAATCTGAATATTAATATCAAGCCTGTCTACCCTGCGGCCTCCTTGGCGACGTGGGGCCTGGGGTTGCTGGGGTGGCTGATGTTGCCCCCCTCCGTTTCCATCAGTCCACATCATGCCCTGGCCACTATCTTCATACTCTCCGCTCATTCCCATGTCACTGGAGTCATAACTGCCCACTTCACTGGTTTGGAAGTAGCTGCTGATTGCTTCCTCTGGTTGGGCGGACTTCATCATGTTGTTTGACGGGTGCTCTACTCCATCTCCCTCTTCTCTTGCCACTCGCCCATGTGTTCCAATGGGTCTCTGGGCCTGCAGTCCTCTATGGGTAGGGGGCTCAGCTCCTCTGTGGCTCACCGGGCCTGTAGAAGGCTGTGCATGAACAGACGCCTGTTGTGGCTGCTGCTGTGGCTGCGGTTGAGTAGATGCTTCCCGCTCACATTCTACACAGTTTTTATTGCGAACTCTCAGGGTGGCTGGGTCTACTTGAATTAAACCACCTCTTGGAGTCATGTTGTTCAGCATGTGAACACATGAAGACATCCCCGAGCCCACTCCTTCCCCCTTGATAAGAGTCCCGTCTCCCCCTTGGAGATTGTGGCGGTCAGGAATGACCATTTTAGTGTCCTGGTGTTGAGGAGGGGCCTGCTGCCACCTCCTCTGACTGCAGCTGGGTTGCATCTGTCCGTCCTCTCCCAAGTTCTCTCCGAGGTAATCTCCGTTGGCACCAATAAGCTGGTCAGCGTACTCGTAGTCCACTCCGTCTACTGGGGGGGCAGGGGATTCTTTAGGTTCACCAGTGTAGAAGCCATTTGGTGCAATGGTAGCTCCGAAAACTTCATTCTGTGAGATGAGACCGAGAACAGCAGCCTGGGCCAAGGACAGCACAACTACTGGATCTGTTTGTGTGCCTGTGTCCACCAGCCTGGCCATTACCTTGGGTTCACATCTACCCCGGCGCCAGCTCGCCTCCTCCTGCAAAACACACAAAAGCATTGTTAAATTCAGGTAATCTACACTAAATGACATAAGCAAACAAAATATTCTTTACAGGTACACGGTGTATCAAATCTTATAACTTGACACCACTTTAAAAGTTATCTGAACAACTTTGGACAGGAAATGGTTAGACCACTACAATCACAATAAAAACAAGAGAATTTGCTTTTAAATGTGATATCTCAGTACAAAAAATATAATAAACATACAAAATCCCGTAAACTGTTGAAATCAACTAAAAACATTCATAATTAGATAAAATAGAACACCATGAATACTGATCCCATTAAATATTGTTAAAGTTTACCGCAGTCAGTGCAGGAGTTCTAGTAACAAAACAGCAAACACGTTCAAAAAAATGAAAGATCTTTTAGTATAGACTACAGATACAGGCTAAATGATATGATAAATGATGATCTTTGTTGTGAGTGACGTAGAGAGCTTCTAGGGCATTGTAAAAGCTGAGCACGGCAGATGTGTGTAACATGTGCTTGAGGGAATTTGGTCAAATAGAAACACACACACAAAAGAAAAACATCTGAGTCAAAAGTGCAAAGTTCCAGCCTTACCTAATGAGACTGAAAGTACTGCACTGACAACAATACATTTAGTTTTGCTACTTTCATTTTCTTCTTATTTTTCAGTTGTATCAAATTGATGTTCCCAAAAACAACACTATTTCACTCACCAGACTTTTCTTGTAAGGCTTCAGGTGCTTTAAAGACCTCATTCTTCCTCTCAGTGAGAAAAGCCTCTCTGTCTGAGACTTTATATGTAAAGGACGACAAGAGGCGGAGCACAAACCCTTCCCACCTTCCTCTTCCTCAAACTGTCTTTAGAGAAACGCTCTACAAACGCAGACCAGACAAACAACAACATCTCCAAATCAGAATACTGACCTCAATTTTCAGCTGACATTTCAGAGCAAATCACACTGATACTTACATATTTCAGAAGAAATCTAAGTAAAATTTGTTTTGAGAGGTTTGCCATTTCTTTTGCTAGTTCCTCATCTTATTTGAAGACCAAAGTATCCAAGCGTTGAGCCCAGGCTTTGAAGAAGAGTTGAGAAAGAGGTGGCGGAAAAAGAGTTGAGCAAATGGAAGATAGAGAGGAATGATGGAGAGAGAGAGAGAGAAAGGAGGGTTTTGTACAGGAATAGAAAGGGAGGGGGAGAGAGAGAGAGAGCGAGACAAAGAGAGAGAGAGCAAAAGAGAAAGAGACAGAAAGAGAAGGGGGGGTGAGGGAGGGTTTAGTGCAGGAATAGAATATGAGAAGAGGAAGGAAGGGAGGGGAGAAAGAGAGAGAGAGCGAAAGAGAGAGCGAGAGAGAGAAAGAGCGAGAGAGAGAAGAAGGTTTCATGCAGGGATAAAAAGGGAGAGGGGGATGGGTGGGATGGTAGGGAGAGAGGGAAAGAGAGAAAAAGGGGGAGTGCAATGATAGAATGGGGACTGGAGAGAGAAAGAGAAAGGAAGATTTAATGCAGAGACAGAAGGGGGGTGGTGAAGAAAGAAAAAGAGGGAGTGAAAAAAGAGAAAGGAGAGTGAAAGAGAGCAAGAGAGAAAGGGGGATGGGCAGTACAGAATGCAGTAAAAGAATAAGAAATAGAAATAGAAAGTCAAGTTGACGATTAAGATTTGGATTAGAGTTAATCTGTGAGTTGGATGAAAAGATGACTGCAGATGACAACTTTGTCAATGTAATGTACTACATGACTCAATACAAAACCCAAACATTGGGCATTGGTTTCAGGAGAAAACAATATCTTCTTTGGATCTATAAATGAATGACCCAGAAAATGTTTTATAGTTACTTTAAAGATGTGATCAAGAATTTTGTACATAAACATTGCACTGAAAGGGATTACGTGTCTGAATGTAGTTTGTGCTTTAAACAACTGAAATTACAGTCAATTTTACTTTTGACTCATGTTACTACTTCAATTGTAGGTCCCCGCAAATTAAACGTAATTCACACTTAAAATCCAGTATCAATGTCTAACTAAACTAAAAGTTAGGTTTAGTTTAATTGACCCTGGTCTGTTAAAGGTAAAATGTTTACCTTGAGTTTTTACCTTTAAAATGTAAAGGTAAAAACTCATACTTAATCTGGAATCGGTTCAAAGTAACACTAGAGCCACTTGTTGAATCCAAGGTAGTATCTAAACATCCTTCAATCGTGTTTGTCTTAGTCGGCACAGAAATGTAATGCCATCATTTCTAATTAACTGTGATATAGAAGGAATAATGGTGAATAAGATGATAGAGAGAACATGGAGGAGAAAAAGAAAACTGCAGAAGACAAAATGGGGGTGTAATCAGCTGAAAGAATGAAAAGGAGAGAAAGCAAAATGGAGGGATAAAGAGGGAGAAATGGCAGTGAACTAAATTATAATCAGCCAAAACGGAGAGAGAAAGTGAAAAGGAGAGAAGAGAAAGAGAAAGGGAAAATGGCAGAGGGAGTGTAATCAGACGAAAAGCAAAGAAGAGAGAGGGGGAGGGAGTGAGAGAGAAAGAGAAAAGGGAGGACGTGGTGTGAAAGAGAGAGAACATGAAGAAGAAAAAGAAGCAGAGGACAAAATGGGGACGAACTCAGACGAGAGAGAGAGAGAAAGAGAGAATATGGCTACTGGGAATGAAAGAAGGATTGAAGGGTGAGGTAATGGGGGAGATAACCAGAGTTCTGCGGAGAGGGAAGGCGGCAGGGAGGCAGTAAAGTCTTGTGGGGGAGGGGAGAATGAAAGAGAGAGAGCACAAAGAGGAGAGGGGGGAAAAACGACAGAATAGACAGAGCAACGCGAGAGAAAAAGAGGAGGGGTGTGCCATGTGAAGGGGGAACATACAGTGCAGCGCAGAGCAAGAGGAGAAAATGGAGGGAGGCAGATTGAAAGAGGGAGATGGAGGACGAGAGAGAGGGGGAGGGGCAGAGAGAAAAACAGAAAGAGAGGAAGGGAGGGAGAGAGAGAGAGAGAGAGAGAGAGGGGGAGAGAAAGAAAGAGCCTGTTCTGTGGCTTCAACATGGCCGCAGTCATAGAAAAAGAGAAAGAGAGAGAGAGAGAGAAACAAAGAAAGAAAAAAGAAAGACAGAGAGAGGAGAAGAATAGGCCTGAAGTCCTCTCAGTTCAGGGACTGCACTTGTGAAGACTGAAGTGGTCCATCAAACTGCTATTTTAACGTTCTGTTCACAATTAGCCTCATCTTAAATAATACTGTTAACTTCTACTACAACACAATACACTTGAGCTGGGCCATTTGGAAAAAATACCTAGGGCAAACTGATTAGGAATATTTTTGATTAATCGACTTATTTCAGTCCGACAACTGAATCATACATTTTTTTCCCTCTATAGTCATTTTAATTTCCTGTTAAATAGATTTTTGCTCTTCTTATTTTTTCTTAACTAATGAACCAGAATTATAATGGAGTAACTCATTTATTCGGTAGGTATTCTAAGTGTATAATACACATATTGACATTTCTATAGTTCTAAGCCTATATTATTATCTGAACAATCCTCAGCATGGCGTGTGGTGACACATATCCGGTTTTGGCTTAAGGAGCAAAGAGCTTCATTGTCTAATTGCCCTAATCTGACCCTCTATGTTCACAACTTATGACAACTGATTTACAAACCACCAAACAAATGTGCATGCTGCCACCTACTGCATCGGAGTTGTTCTGTTCAGTCAGTGAAAACTTTTATTTCACTAGATAGAACAAGCATTGTATCTGTACTTTTTACTCATCTACTTTTTTAAACTGCACTGAATGGCCATAGACAATTTGTAAAAAAAAAAAAAAAAAAATATATATATATATATATATATATATATATATTAGAAATTAAAGATCAGATTTTGACAACATAAATAAGTAAACATACTGGGATATATTTAGCCAAAAGATTATCATACAGTACATTTTTCAACTGGTACTTAACACTTCTACGTTTTCGTGATACTTTTACTTCAGTGCATTTTTTGTCCTTATGTCTGAAACGTAGCGCAACTTCTTTGGTATGTGGACTCTCAATGGTAACTTGCACAAAGTAAAACAGCTTCATATAACCAACAAATAAAGTACTGAATTACTACTAAAACTCTCGTCTCATGTATATTGTGCATGTCTTTGCAACTTAACCTATTTTCCAGCGCATGCAGCAGCACTAAAGCCGTCCAGATCTGTCAATCAAACACAAGTGTAAAATGGCTGCACTCAGTTTGCTCCCTAGAGGTGCACTCACTGTGTTCAAACAAACAGCACAGGACACAAACAAAATTAGAAAATTAAAAAAAGAAGAGAGAGAGAAGAGAGAAGAGATTTATATATTTATTTATTATTACAAACGTCTATTTAATTTTGCCGTGGGGTTCGCAAGTTGATGGTATGACTATTTTGGGGTCCGGTCTGAAAAGTATAGACACTGCAAATATAAAATAAATAATAAAACACACTAACACATCACCATCACCATCACCATATCATCATAACATTAAACATTAAAGACAAAGAAAAGACATGTTGAAAAGGACAAAAGGGAGTTGTTCTAATCTGTAATCATTGCTGTGATGTAAACAGATACTGAATCTAGCATTTTCTATCCAATCAAATCTGAAATTTTGGAATTACACTACTAAGTGAGCATGACTGAGCTAGGCCAGTGGTTCCAAAGTGGGGGTCGCGAAGCAAATCTGGGGGTCGCGAGATGATTTCTAGATTTAATTTTACAATTATGACTTGGTTTTTAATTAGTTTTTATAACTTTAGATTTGACTAGATTTTGGTCATATAAAGCAATAAACTACAAACATAAATGCATCTTAGCCCAATTGAAATGGTTTTCAAACTTTACATTTTACTTTATTTTGCTCTGGGGGTCGCGAGTTAGTTACATCGTCATTTTGTTGGTCCCGGTTTGAAAAGTTTGGGAACCACTGAGCTAGGCCACTGCCCATTTTACTACTGGAACAATACTGCCTCTTCATACAAAAAGCTGTGCAATGAATTGAAGTTCAATTTCAACTATAACTACGGCTCTGATCCTGGGATCTGCAAGCTTTACCAGCAAAGGCACAGCATTGGCCAAATTCAAAGAAAAGCCAAGGACAGAAATGGTAGTACTTTTACTGTGACTCCACAAAGCACTACAGGCAGTACTCTCTTTTAACAACATATGTTTTATCATGTAATTATTACCATCAATCTGAGGACATTTAGATATGGATTGTCAGCAAAATTAAGGCAAGCAGAGAAAAAGCAACACTTACTCGCTAATGATCACACATTTACAAAAAAATATGTAAAATCACATTAGTGATAATTCACTCAGTGTGTTCTTTTTGTTTTGTTTTCTTGAGTTGGAAAAGTTGCTTACATGCAGATAGTGCTTTTACTATCTATTTTGATAAAACATGTACAGTGTAAAAAATCAAAACAAGTCATGCATCTAAATTAATGTATTAACTGACTTGCTAAACTTTGTCTAAATAAATAATTAAATTAGAATTTTTAAAAATAATTGTGATTTCAGTTCATATATATATTATTATAATAATTATCTTCTTTTTTTTCATAATCAAGTTGATAGTTCACGCCCATGTTGTGGTCAAGGTTATGTCTCATTACTACATTTTCGGTGGTGTAATGTGATTCACTGATTTGTTTAATGTAGCTCTATGTTTTAAACTGACACATACTCCTCTGACTGATCAGTCACAGCTTTCAGACAAAAACAGTAATGGTACTTTTTACACTAACTGCAAAAACTGTGATAAAAATGTAAATTATACTACAATGCACTGCAGTCCAAAAACAATAATTGAACTAAGAAATTGCACACACCCCAGTTTCAGACAAAGAAAGATCACGATAACCCTCAGTGAAGGTAGTGCTGTGCTTCAGGAGAGCTCAAAAGTGCTGACTCCATAAATGGCCAATCAAAACCTGCTACAACCACAATTTGTCAAAGTCCGATAAAGACAGGAAGAAAAGAAGGCTTAGACTACACAACAAAAAGTAGCAAATACATGGCAACTCAAGATGTTGTTGATTTTTCTGTCCTTTTGTATTTAAAAGAATTGAACTTGTTGTAGATCTACCCTTTTAGATCTACGATGAGTTCAATTATGCAATAGATATTTTATCAAAGCATTTGTAAAAATTGTGGATAAGTCATATAAATTGTGTGTTATTTACATACGTAGTAGCAAATATTTAACTTTTATTATCACCAGTAATAATTATACACCAGCTTAGTTACTTTTATGAAGTAAGATAATGTAAGAATTATTAGTTAATTACGGTATAGTTTTGTTTTTTTTTCTTACTATGGGCGAACATTTTAGACCAACAGTCTCAACCAAGTAACTCTGTAATCCATAAACTACAATTAAGCAATTAATGGAATACTTATCTGATAACCTTAGTAAATAAATTAATAATTGACTTCAAAGCATGCCCTGTGCTGAGAGTA
Source organism: Mugilogobius chulae (assembly GCA_038363315.1). Taxonomy (NCBI): domain Eukaryota; kingdom Metazoa; phylum Chordata; class Actinopteri; order Gobiiformes; family Gobiidae; genus Mugilogobius; species Mugilogobius chulae. The sequence continues at coordinate 43,714,185 of CM076403.1, read as the reverse complement.
GAGTTGTTTTTTTGACTCAGACAAAGCATTACTCCAAAATGACTCTAGAGGGGGAAAGTGTTGCCTTCATACTGGGGAATATTTACTTATTTTCGCTTTCTAAACTGCCAGTGCTGTAGCTCTGTTCATTCCTAGTTAAAATTTGTATGCAGTGTTCTATAGAGCATTGTAGCCCTAAAATCCAGCACTTTGTTAGTTTTTCCAAGAGGACAAGACTTGATTGGGTTTCTGAAAGTTATTAAAAGCCCTTAATTATAAGCCTCTGAGTCTGAAAGCTTCACGTAAGTGGGCAAAACTGATGCACAAAGTTGGAAATGAAATAGTTTGGTTTATTTTAGAGTAGACAGAGATGTCAGGATTTAGAAACAAAATTAAGTATTTTTATTCTTTAGAAACTAGGGAGGGTTAGACACATCAGTCTCAGTTTTGGTATTAGCCCAGTTTGTAGAAAAAAGCTGATATTTTACATCACAAATCCATTTGTTTTCATTTTTTACTTTAGTGAAAAGCTAAATCAGGATTTTGTGAGCCTTGTTACAGATTTAAATCTTCAAATATCAGTATTGTGAAGCAAAATGATCTTGGGTATTAGGTATTTTAGTACAATACATTATACTAAATATGAATGTTTTTGTCAGTGAAATGCAATTTTTTTTTTTTTTTTTTTACAAATTTGTAGTTTACAAATGTAACTGAACCAAAAATGAATGCCACTATCAGAAAATAAAGAATTACAAAAAAGAAAGTTTGATATAAGATTGACAGAAAATAATTTTGTTCTTGTTTGGTTGTGCCATTAGTAATTCTTTATAATGGCTAAATGCAGGTGTTTTGTCTTGCAGTAATTGTAACACTAAAATGTGATAATGTGAGAGATTCTCAGAAATAACTCAATGCTTGATGCTAGTTTTGATCAGATAAGAATTGAAAATGCCCTTTTGAGCTTAAAAAAACATAGGCTACTTTTTTTAATTAAACCCTGTGGTCTAACTCTGATAAGGCAAGGTTGTTCTGAAACTTTCAGAAAAACTCCCATAACAGTTTTTTTAAACTTTCAGAAAAACTCCCATAATGCCATGTTAATGTGATTGTATTTAGTATTGATACTTTCTCAAATGAAGATGAGATATCTAAGTCGATTAGTATCTAATTTCTATTATGCAATAATCCAGCACATATTGTCAGAATAACTGGTGTTGGTGTTCCTCATGTTTTTGTGTTTGTGAATAAAAAGTGTTGGCATTTTTGTCTGTTTGTCATCAAATTCTATAAAGCATCACAAAACATCTGCAAACTGTGACAATACACTCTTTGTGACAGGTGCCTCAGCCGACACTTGGCAAGGGAACTTTCCAGATGTTACTAGCAATGTGTGACCGCAATGAGCAGCAAGAGGACAGCACTGAATCAGGGCTGGATAATGGAGAATATAAATGTTCCCTTCGCTTCACAATGTATCAAAATGTTTTAGTATATCCAGAGACATTAAAAAACGGATGTATAATGTTATAAAAAAAAGTGTAAAAGCAATCTTAACAATATTTCAGTACAATTACCAGTATTTTTGAATTGTATATTTTGTCAGACACTTCTTCCAATTAACAAAAATGGTAATTTTGTCAACTAAATCTATAATACATTAAATAAAATCAGACTGAACCTGAAACTAAACCTTGGTTAGAACAGAATTTAACAATGACTCGAAAGGACCAATCAAAGTCCACATCATGAGACTAAAATACAAATAATAGTTAAAAATTGCTTCATATACATAGCTTAACAATGACCAAAAAAATTAAATAAGAAAAAAGTTGGAAGTAAATAAAATTTTGGTAATTGATTTTCATCTTTCTAGTGGTATTTGTTACTTAATGATTCTTGTCTATCTCTTTGCCAAACACAATACCTTGAAAACTTCATGTAAAAATGTACCTTGTATACTTGAAAATAAGCTTATCTAAAAACCAAAGTGATCTAATATTGCAAAATTATTTTAAACTCATGTGAAGCACTGATCAGTAAACTATTATCCCGTGACTGAAATGAGACTGGCAAAGAACACACCAGAAGAACATCTGTGTTTATACAGTGATCATCCAAGAAGAAGTTAAAGTGAACGTAATCCAATTATTTTTTTAGTCTATAATCTAACTGTTGATCCAGAGATTTAAATTGCAGTTTTAATTGGAATGAAATTATGTGATCTTCCAAACAAGATTATGAAAATATAAATCTGTACTTTTCTAGTTATTTACGTGGTTCATTTACATTTTTGATACTTGAAAAAGTGTCTCTTTGGTTATTCAAACATATATAAAGCGTAATTAAGTATAAATTGCAATTAATTGCACATATAGTATTTGTTCTCTGTAAAAGCAGTGGTTCCCATCCAACCTTTTTCATCTTGAGTTCCCCCTTGATCTCACACACGAAGTACCGTACCCCTATGTCATGTGTTTTTAGGGGTACGTTATCTTTACTCATATATTTTCATTTATAACCATTGCATTTTATTGTTTTAATTTATTCCATTTCAAACTATCGCCTCTTAACATGTAAAATGTGCTGCAACTAACATTTTCCACATTACAATATCTGCAATTCTACCTTTCTTTTAAAATCTGCAATCATCCCAAGTACCCCCTGGGGTCCACATACCTCTGGTTGGGAAACACTGATCTAAAGCACTGTGTAACTTTCTGGAGGTGAAAAGTCACCTACACAGTTCAATAGAAAAAGAAAGAAAATATTTTTTCTTTTTTAATTCGTATTAGGGATATATATGTTTTATGCCATAATATAAAAAAATATAGATAAAGGAACATATTTTATCATGGAAACAAACAGGAGTAGAGCTGGGCGATATATGAAGATATTGATGTTTTTGAAGATATGAAAAATGTAATATCGAGTATATCGTGCATTAAAAACATGCTACAAAAGAGCTCATTTTACAATAAAAACTAAATAAGTGATACTTTCTTAAAGACAAGGCATGTTTAAATATAAACTGTATCAGAATTTGTACATTATGCAATTCAAAGAGCTTTTTAAAACTGGAAAATTTGTTTTATAGTGACTGATTTCTGCACTTTTGTAATTAATTTGACAAATATTTGTTTGATGAGGAAAAAATGAGAAAACAAGAAACTATATGTACAATTTAGTATTTTACATTTTTAGTAGACTTTAATTGGTTTGAGCTTGATTGCTAACAGAACAAGTATAAATTATCAAATTTTACTTCAAGAAAAAAACACATTAATTTGAAATTCTGAAAAAATTCTTGAGCTAATAATTAAATTAACTACGTCATTCAATCAGTTTTAAGCTTATTAGAATATTTAAGATTGTTGTGTTTCCATTGTAACGAATTTAAACACAGATTTTAACACATTTATGTTAAACTGACAGAATATCGTCCAAATATCATTATCGAGATTTCCTCAAAAATTATCGAGATATTCAATTTTGTCAATATCGCCCAGCTCTAAACAGGAGGAGGTCCTCGTAGCCCAACAAAAGTACATTTTGTGGCCATTTAAGCCCGCTGAGAGTTTGATGACACATCTTTATTTTTTTTTTTAAAGCAGATAAACATGCTTTCATTTAAGATTATTTTTTGGTTAAAATTACATGAAGTACCTTCAAAGTAGAATAGCGATATGTAATAAAGAATCAATATGAATTACTACATTTAAAAATATTACATTTTTCACAAATGCATTAATTGTAATAGGCCTATACTAAAACAAGTGGCTTGCACTCTTGCATCACAGCTAGAAGGTTGTGGGTTCAACTCCCAGGTTAAATTAGGTGTTTTGTGTGCTCTATGTTGTGGTGCATCTGGAGCCCTGGGTGAATATTAATTACGGTACTGTAAATATTAATGTGAGTAAAATTATAACACTTATTGTCATGACATTTTGAATATTAATTTCAACAATGATTGATCATTGAGTCTGAATTGCTAAACCTTCTAAAAACATTGAAGAATCACAGAGAGACTGGAATAGGTAGAGGATAGTGTAGCTGTGCAAGTTGTGTCAAACTATGCATCTTAGCTAAAGCACGATATAAGACTTGTGCGCACTTGGCACCGTGTGTGAGATGCGGTGCACTGACGGTATCTGTGCAGCCTATCAATGATCTCTGACAGCGAGGACTCTGTCAGCCGACCTGTGCCACTCTGCTGCCTGTCCCACATTAGGTTTATCTGCTGCACTGCATCACAACATCCCACAGCGCGCCAAAGAAGGACACGCTCTGACACACCATCAAAATTCAGTCATCCCCAAAAGCACAAGGTACCTTTAATGCAAAGCTCGAGAACTTAAAAGCTAAACTTTCTTAATACTAGGCCTGAGACGAGCCAGGCCACCCGGTGTGCGCGGAGAGCCAGGCAGAGGGCGGTAGTGATGGTGTACACACGGACAAATGTGGCCTGATGGTGCCCCTACTCCTCCTCCCATAAGCGTCGTCGCTTCCTTCATTCTTTCCTGCTCTCTCGAGCGAGATAAGGTTAAAAGACGACATTTCGACTACAATACTTGACCTACATCGAGTATTTTTGACACACACAGCGAGAATAGCTCAGCAATACCGATACGTTGATGCTGTGCCATCGCTGTACATCCCGCGTTATAGTTAGCCAAAGGAGAATTGCAATAAGTTATGCTCGAATCACTCCGCCTTTCCCGCTCCGGGCGCAAAGCTAAATGCCTCGATTTTGCACCGACAAACTCCAACAAATCATGACTCACCTGGATCCAAAAGCGGTTTATGGTGGCGACGTGACTGTGGTTAATGTTAATGTGGGAAAACTGCTACAGCGGAGGGTCCCCGTTGTGTGGAGCAGGAAGGAGGGACCAGGCACGGGAGGAAGAAGGGAGAGAGGGGCTGACGTGAATGAATAAACGCGCGAGCTCCTCCTCAACGCCGCCGCCACGAGTGAGGGCCAAATGTGCTTCACTCAGCGCCTTTTGACAACACACAATTAATTAACCTTATTGACAATGAATTTTATTTGCATCAATTTTTGTAGGCAGTCGGTGTAATCCCTCATTCGTCCTGTAGGTCCTGTATTTAAAGGCTAGCTATGTCAATCGGCATTATGTTAGCTCGATGTACGTGGGTTATGTATTTAGCTATGCACATTTCGGTGTCAGGTTTGACGTTTATTATTTGTTATTTATTTAGAAAACCAAACGACGGCTAGCTTGATTTCTGCTTTTATTGTAGGTGTGCGTTTTCAAACTCCACGAGGGGGCATCCTTGCGCAAGTTAAGCCTCCAATATATCAGTTCCGCACCAAACACACTAAATAATCAGATCGTTTCTTTCGACCAAGCCCTGTCTCATTTATTTAGCCTCACATGATTGGTAGGCTAATATCCAGGACCTATTCACCTCATTCTGCCCCGCCCACCTTTCTTGGCAGTGCACTTCCTGTTAGCTGTGGTTAGCCTGTAGAATTCAGTTGGTGGTTTTATTTTGTTTGTTATATCTGTTTGAGATTGTCCCGCAAGACAGAAATAATAGCTACATTAACAGAGCTAAACAGGAAGTGCAGTGCCAAAAAAAAAGTGGGTGGGGCAGAATAAGGTGAATAGGCATACAAATGATTTAGTCTAAATGTATAAATATGTTTTAAAGTTTTGTTTTCTATTTCCTCACACTTAAATAGATGGTAGAAGTAGTTGGTAAAAACGATTTTAATCAATTTTGTTTACACCCAAATTATTATTGTTGTGGTTGTTGTGCATCTCATGAGAATAATCTTAGAACTCTAAAATATGATAATCAAATTCTGAGCTCAAGTGCAACCACAGTGATGTAATTCTTAACTTGCAATGTCAGGCTAAGCACCATCTTACCACTAGAGGGTAACAGAACCTTACAGTTTGTCTGGTTAAAGTTTGTGAGCAATATGACTTTGCTTAAGAAATAGAACATATGCCCATTATGCGGTATTCAATGTGTTTTTTACAGAACCCAGTCAGCTGAATATGTTGACCTACAAGAGGTCATACAACATTTTTCTAAGCATTACCTCTCCATGTTTGCTATAGGCTACAAATATAATATTTTTATGTAATTATAGGCCTCTAGAAGCTTATAGGCTATGTGTCACAATAGGCTGTGTGCTGCTGTGTCAGTAAGCCAGAACAACCCCCCGCTGTGAGTGATTACCTATTGTTATTGACATAATGTGCATGCTCCATACATGCAGAAGAAGCTCATGTCTTTCAGTATTCAGAGCCTCTAGAACAGGGGTGTCAAACTCATTTTGACAAAGGGCCACATTGGCATTGTGGTTGTTCTCAAGGGGCAATTTGTAATATTACAAATAATAATTATTTGACTTGTAAAATTACTTACTCTTTAAGTTTCAGACAAATTATTTCAATAAGTTAAGACACTCAGATTATTCCTGGCACTAATATAAGAATAAAGGAAACCTTATAAGACCCTGAAGGCTGCACGAATTGAGGTGGAGGGCCGCATCTGGCCCCCGAGCCTAGAGTTTGAAGCTGTAGAAGAAGCTGTTTTGTTGACCTATTTGTAAAAATGAGAGAGCATTGAGTTTGTGAAGGGCCCCTGAAGGGAACACGGGCCTATTCTGTGCATTTTTAGGGTTTTAGTAGACTTAGTTTCTGCATATCATCAGTATAGTTCAGGCTGTAGGTTGCATGTTACAGCACAAATTCAAACAAGGTCTGTCTATATTTTCTCTCCATTGTCTTTTTTCTCTGTGGGAATCTTCATAAACATCATGAAATAATGAAATAGTAATCGTAACTTCAAACTCTTGTTTTTTTTATTCTCTCTCTCCTCTCTCTCTCTCTCCTCTCTCTCCTCTCTCTCTCTCCTCTCTCTCCTCTCTCTCTCTCTCTCTCCTCTCATAAACCAAACAGCCACAAACTTAATAAAACAATACAAAAAGCACACTGAGTTTCCTGATATACCATTAAATGTATCCTGCTTTTATCTAAAGTATGTTTATCTGTAAATTACTTTTGATATCTGTGGCACATCCTGTCGTTATAATATTGCGATAAGTGCACATGCATTAGTGTCTTGGGCCAGAAACATGTTGCACAATCAATAATGTGAAACAGACTGTCTCAGATTGGAGATGCTGGTGGAGTGCCATGTGCTCCTCGATTTGGCTGCAGCTTGCCAGAGCCTGTCTTTCTGATCATTTTCTTTCAAAATTACACATAACAGCAATGATTTCATCAGTGAGATATTGCATAACCTTTGTTTTTGACCTCAAATTGGACGTATTACATGGAAAAGCAAAACACATTTACAACAAACCAACTGCAAGCATTGAGTTAAGCTACATGTAGAAAGTTATAGGTTCTCTTCAACTAGCTCCTTTACCAAATCCTTCGGCACATTGTTAAAATTTATGGATTCATTTTTGTCTGTGATGGCTTTAGTATGTGTTTTTACAGCAAAATGGAACTGGAGTGGACCAAGCACTGAGCCTTTTCAGAGGAGAGGTATAATAGTCTACTTCATTATTAATTTCACACTGTACATATTCCTGATTTGATCACAAGGCTATGTATTTATCGTTTGGTAGAAAAGAGAAAGTTGCTAAGCTTTAAGTTTAGCAGCCAGTTTCTCCTATTGTTAGCAAATAAATAAAATTAACAGTGTTTAGCAGCAGAAGATTCCTACGGCCGTTACACAGAAGCATGCATTTTCTATTTATTCTTGATAGATATTAAATTAGATGAGCCTTTATTGGCCCCATAAATACATTTTCTCTATTTTTAACCCATTACCGATGCCAATGATTTATTTAGTTGAATCTGTTATTTCTGTATAGCACACTCACAAGGTTAAACCCAGTTTTAAAACTCACCATTGCGAATTAAAAAGCCATTTCCTTAATTAAGACAAATCCATCCATTTGAATTACATTGAATCTGTGGTCACAGTGACCGGCCACCTCAAGATAATACTGATTTAACAGTCTGTCATGTTTAATTACATGCATGGAAATGAAAGAGCTCAGCGTGCTCCGTTTGTCACTACAATATTTGTGCTCTTTGCTTGGGGTACAGTAGTGTAGTGTTTTCATATTCACTGTGAATGTTTGTGTAAGGGTGTAACTCTATGACCTCATCCATCCTCTGACAGTCCAGTCTTCAGAGATGCACAGGCTGGGCGTGTTGGTGCAGCTAAAGTTCACATGTTCAAATTCAAGCAAATGCTCCAGAGAAAGCAATTGCACAACCCTCTGTGTTAAAGAGGCAATTTGAAATTGAAGAGAAAAACATCAATTAGGCCTACTAAGCTAAAAAAACAACAACTCATTATAATCCTTATTATTTTTATTTTTTTCATGACAGGAACGCTTAGCACACATTTTACTTGACAATTGTCAATTTATGTGAGCCGAGTTCTAAACTAAACACATTTTTATGACCCTGTAAACTATTTTATTTTTTCAGTAGAGGAATTTTGAACGTGATGTCAACATTTATGAGCAGAAAGTAAATGTTTTCATCTTAAAAGTCACTAAACTGGGATGAACTTTGAAAAATGTTTAATAAATTTTAAATAATCTTAAATACTATGATTTTAACTTTGTTTTAGTGAAATGAGTACCTCAACCTGGCATAGGCACTAAATATTCTGCATTATTTTGCATTTGAAATGCAGCCGCTTTGTGGACAGCTGTTAGGGATTGAATGCAGCTTAGCACAGCAGCATTACGCGGATGTATTAATATCTTCCTTTATCTTAAAAGCACTTGTAATACATAGCACCGCACGAGTTCAAACATATTGGCCTTATATTAGGCCTGTGGTATGTGAGGTATGGCAGCAGTGCCGATGCCAATGTGGGGTCAGGGTGTCTCCAGAATCCCACACCAGTCAGAGTTTATTATAGCTGAGGTCGCTCTCGCCCCCTGAGGAGTGAGCGCAATAATTAGCACATGGGCTTCCCTCTGGAACATGGTATACCGCCCCCTAGCCCACAGTGCCCGCTCCACTGGTGAAGCCTACATACTACAGTCATGTGTATCATTGCACCAGGACTAGATTAATGTGGCAATACAATATGTGCCTTTAAAATTTTAGAGAGAAATATTATTGCAAATAATGAATACTAATATTTATACATGAACAACTTCTAAACTTCATCCTGTGAGATTAGCTCAAAGGTTTCTGTCACAAACAGGTTTCTGCTTGTTGTATAAGTCTCAGTTCTCTATAAAATATTTAATTGCAAAACATTTGGCATTACACATCATGGGAAACTGATCCTTAGTTAAAAAACAAAACAGATTTTACAATCTTTCATTCATTTTCTACTGCATGTTTCCATTTGGGGTCATGGGTGACTGGAGCATATTCCAGCAACTTTGGGCCTTGGGTGGGGAAACACACTGGACAGTAATCAACCGTCAAAGGACTAACACATAGAGACAGACACAGATAGACAATCATTCACTCTCTCATTCAACCCACACTGGAAGAATATGCAGATGGGACGGCACAAATTAATTGAATTAAATTCAATATGACAAAAAACAAGCTTAGAGCTCAGAATTAAGTTTAAAATTTTATGTTCATATTTTATCCTTAATTTTTGTTTAACAATTGAGCTTCAACTGTATCACTAGAGGGGTTAACGTATACAACCGCTCCCAGCTCAAGAGAAAGCACTTACTATTAGAAAGTCATTAAAACCTTCATTAGAGCTAAGTGTGTTTTCTGAGCTGTACCTGTTGACAGAAGCCCACTGACCCAGTTTCCATGATGTATTTTTCGAAGCTTCTAGTTGTAAATGTTAAGGATTTCCTCCAGGGCTGCTGACTTCTTATCAGTCTCACCAACACCACTAAAAGAATCTGGACCTACAGAAGTTTTCATGTAAGAAAGCAAATTTTTGTCCAATGCACCTGATATGAACAAAACGCTTTTATCAATCGCAAATTAACACTGGTGTGCCATCTGTTTTTGTTTTTTTTTAAATGTATGCTGAATGAACATGGAGTTTTATATGTACACCAATAGTTTTCATTTTGCATTTGTATGATATAGAAATGTGAAATAGGTCCTTTAAAGTATTATTCTTTTACTACCCTGTTTGATTATAATTTACCACAAATAATATTGATTCATTTTACTACTAAAAAAAAACTAAAGAAAAAAGGTGCTGAATGTGAGATCTTTAGATCCTCAAATCAAACCTTCCCAGTATTTTGCTGCAGCCAGAAATTCTGTCCATAAAAACACAGGAAGCTGACATAAATAAAAAAACAAAAAGCTCTTGTTGTGGCGCTCTCTCATGGTTTATCAAACTTCCTTCAACCCTCGAGCAGCCAGTGGACAAAAACCTGTTTCATTGTACTGCAGTTACTCTTTTTGACTGATTACATTTTCAAATTCTTCTTCTGAAATGATAAACAAAAAACCATATAGTGTTGAACCTTAAACTTTAGATTAATATGATTCTTAATTATGATTCTTTAGACAAAAGGACCTGCATCCTGTCTGTGTCACAAGTTCCAGAGCATGAGTGACTAAATGTGGGCCACAATCAGTGTGACAGTGCCACATTATTTCAAAGACACATTCCTCTCGAGCAGTGTCACATAAGCTTTCATGTATCAATTAGGCTTCACAGTTCAGTGTTATCCATTAGCCTGCTGCAGGTCAAAAGACGATGCGTGCCCACTTCCAGTTGGAAATGACTCACTGCACTTAAAAGCCAGTCGTCCCCATCTCCAAGACCAGGCCACCATTACCATTACCATTACTCAGCTCTGATGCCATCATGAAAAAGTCTTAGTCCTCTATACAATGTGTCATATTAAATAACACACTGACGTTCACTCTTGTGTCTGTGCCCTGAGGAGGAATGACAACACAGTCTTGACGTCACCTGTACAGCTGATCCAGGTGTTGTGTCTGACTGAAACCTGACTGTCATACTCCTCAGTCTCAGACTAAACTTCTTTTAAGTGTTTTAACTTAAAAAAAAAAAAAAAAAACAATTTAACAGCAAGAACTACTTTTTAGTGTTTGCTTAAAAAACATAAGCAATAGCATGCGTAAGTATTAAAATTGGTTTATAGGATAACAAATTGCAGTTACTTGTTTTTTTTTAAGTTGTAGGAAAAATAATGACAGTAAAATAATAGTGAGAAGAATAGTTATTGTACATTACTGCTATGTTGGTGGGGATCAGAGCATGTCCTTTAACATGATCTTGGGATCACATTGTGTATGGTTCATATACATTTGACTGGTTTGGGACAGTTCTCCATTCTTTAGATGCCCTGAACCAAAGAGTATAAGTGTGTTTGTAGTGTCGCATCTCTCCTTGAGTCTGTCTCTCTCAGATGTGTCAGTCCATAAAAGATTGATGCCTCCCTTTAGGACTGGCCTCATCTTTCACCTGCAGTCTGCCTCACAGCTGTTCCTCTGCAGCTCACACACCACAATGTGAGCCTCCTGTGAGACGCTGAGTTCCAGTCATGTATCATATGACTGTGTGGACATGAATCAGCTCACCTGCACCTTCCCACTTTGTCCTTTGTAGATTTTGGCTTTATGTCCCAATTTTACCTCCATGTTCTGCCAGTCAAAGAGATCAAAGAGTGGCACAATTTAATTATAATAAGAATCAGTCTAAAACTAGCATTTTTAACCAGGTTCATTTGAAATCAAGCCTCACATGATGGCTAAGGGCTCAGAGAAAGGTACTTTCTCTCGATGTGACTTAAACACACAGAACCTCGGTGGAGAATACTGGCTTTGAAGAATATTGTGAAGCCGGACAACATGAGAATAGACTCATACCAACATGAGTCCATAATTCTGTGGAATTTATTTTGACTTTTTTTGGCCCTGCCTCTTGCCAAATAAAAAAAATAATAAACATTTTAAATAACATTTTGGAAATGTGCAATTTAGAACAAAAGAATAAAAGAATAAAATATATAATTTTATAGACTTGATATTCTTGGAACATTGACTTTAATGTATCCAATATTCTCTGTGCTGTATATAAAAACATGTACATTTATCTAGACTTTAGTTTTGTACACTACCACTTGAGAATGGCAGTGTTGGCAGGTTCATTCCTTTTAAAAGAGCAGTATAAATTCTTAGGTCATTTGTTCAGACAAAGCAAAATGCTCTTGGTTTTGCCCTCAGGGACCTCTTAAAATCTGTTTCTGATTATTTGGTCAGACACACTCACACCAGTGGTGAGCTGGAGGTCATTTTGCATGGCTCTGACAGTGATCTCCCTGTTGGGTCTTGTGCAAATGAGTAGACAGAGGTCCTTTTGATTAGTTTGGGACAAATCTCCTATACCTAAAGGCAGTGCACCCAAACATAAGTGATGGTACTCTCATTTTCATTTAGAGAATATGCACAGTTAAAATCGAGGGAAGAACATACTGAACACTCATAGAGGTGCTGATACTTAAATGGGCCATTTTTGTGGACAAGCTGATCTGACCATTTTTTTTTTCCAGCATGTTTTACATTTCCCCCTTTCAGCCTAAAAGGCCATAATTCCATGTTGTCAGAGCTCATTGTAGTTACGAGGGTGCATCTGCTGGTGCTGTGTATTGTCGTTGATGGTGTGGGAGCTGCCGAAGCCTCAGTGGGAACAATTATGCATTTTAAAAACCAAGACAAGCTGGCCTCTTCTCTGCACAAGGATCAGTATTTTCTCAAGCCAGAGGTGACGAATAAAGATGTTTATTCTGTCCTTGGAGAACAGTTTTTTCTTAGAACAGTCAGCTCCACAACGCCCACTGTAAAACATTCAGCCACATGCAAATTAAGTGTGTAGGTCACTGTGTCTGTCTCCTCATTGTTTACCTTTTAGGTTTTGGGCAAGTTCATTGGAATACATCGCTCAAGCTCTGGAACTGTTTTTTGTAGGCCTATTAGTTTTTGTTGTTTATTTGTTATTTAAATTTTATATGAAAAGCACATTCATCAAAACACTTTCAAGCACTGCAGACAAAAGCACCGTGGGGGTGAACGCACCTTCTGGTTAGTGGGCAACCTAATGACCTCCTGACAAACCGTCGCAGCACAATACATCACCTATATCAACTGTCATTAAAATAGAAAACAATCAGCTCACACATCACACACACCAAATTACATTTTGAGTGATAAATCAACTGATTCAAAAGAAATAAAAAGATAAAGCTATTTGGTAGCACTTTAAAAGACCTCCACGGTACCTACCAGTTAAGTACCGTGTCAGTTACTAGTAACTAAACGTGACACTTACTAGTACTTACTCTGGTACTTACTGTGGTACTTACACTGGTACCTAGAGTGGTACTTTGAGTGGTACTTGTACCAGCAGTTACTGGTACAAACCACTGGCAGTTACTGGTACTTACTGTTGTACTTACACTGGTACCTACAGTTGTACTTTTGAGTGGTACTTGTACCAGCAGTTACTGGCACATACCACTGGTAGTTACTGGTACTTACTGTAGTACTTACACTGGTACCTAAAGTGGTACTTGTACCAGAAGTTACTGGTACATAACACTGATAGTTACTGGTACTTACTGTGGTACTTACTGTAGTACTTACACTGGTACTTAAGGTGGTACTTGTGTCAGCAGTGACTGGTACTTACAGTGGTAACTATTTGTACACTTACCACTTAATAATTTGTGGCACACACATATGTTTTAGTAGTGGTATTATTGGTACTAAATTAAAAAAGTAGAGCTTATAAATTATGAATAACAACAAAATGCAAATGTTAAAAAAAAGCACCATTGTCTTTATTTATGTCACAACAATATTGGGTATTGGCAAATACCAAACTAATTATTTGTTTCAGTAAACAAAACAACAGAAAACAATTTACAACAATCTTAGCTTAATTCCAACATTTATTGATAAATACCATGATACATAATGGTAAATAGTGGTACTACAATGGTACTTATTACAGTAGTTGACAGTTAACTACTGGTAACAACGGGACCTGTTCTAAAGTGACACATACTGGTACTTCATTGGTACTTACTACAGTAGTTGACAGTTAACTACTGGTAACAACGGGACCTGTTCTAAAGTGACACATACTGGTACTTCATTGGTACTTACTACAGTAGTTGACAGTTAAGTACTAGTAACAACGGGACCTGTTCTAAAGTGACACATACTGGTACTTCAGTGGTACTTACTACAGTAGTTGACTGTCAACTACTGTAGTAAGTACCACTGAAGTTGCTCCACTGTGGCACCTGAGGTTCTTCTGTGGTCTCCCATGTGAGTACTGCCCAGGCCCAACCTGCTTAGCTTCTGAAATCTGACGGGATCAGGCTTTGCATGCTGGTATGGCCATGACCATACAAGCATGTCAATACTGGTGGTACAAGTACCACTGTAGGTACCAGTGTAAGTACCACAGTAAGTACCAGTAACTACCAGTGGTATGTACCAGTAACTGCTGGTACAAGTACCCCTCAAAGTACCACTGTAGGTACCAGTGTAAGTACCACAGTAAGTACCACAGTAACTACCAGTGGTATGTACCAGTAACTGCTGGTACAAGTACCACTCAAAGTACCACTCTAGGTACCAGTGTAAGTACCACAATAAGTACCAGAGTAAGTACTAGTAAGTGTCACTGTTAGTTACTAGTAACTGACACGGTACTTAACTGGTAGGTACCGTGGGGGTCTTTTAAAGTGCTACCGCTATTTTAAAGACTAGAGTTTTTGACATAAATACGTTTTATGTCATAATGTGAAAATATTTTTTGTCAAACGAGCAGCGTAACCGTGGAAACATACAGGAAGAGGACAAAAAATTTATATTGTGTTCATACAAGCCCACTCAAAATAAAGACACACATTCCTTTTATTGATTTATTGCAACAAAGACATCTAAATAACAAAAACACTTTCATTTTTCCAAAACTCAAAACAAAACAAAAAACAGAACCTGCTATTTTCCAAGAACATTACACACCAGGAATCAACACATCTGCATTCAATTTCTGCATCTAATGAATTGCTTCCTTGTCCAAACTCCAGACCAGCTGCGCTCAGACTACACACTTACACTTACCTAAAAAACAACTTACAAATGAGTTAACTTGTCTTTGGAAACCCTTGACCATTACATTCCTAGTGCTAAAGAACACTTAGAGTCCAGTCTCAACATTTCTAGCATGTTTACTATACTACAGTACATGCATCTCAAAGTGACATTGTGGTTGTAAAATGATCATGTTCGGTCAACTCTTGTTTTCAACATCTTAAAAAAATGAACATTAATCTGCCTTCTTATGTAACCTTTGGTGGAGTCAGTTACTTCTTCCATCACACACACTCGGCGCTCGCATGTTCAGATCTAATCAGTATTTCACTGTGTGTGTGGAGCAAGGCCGACATGCTGTTTTAAACCGCATTGAAACAGAGCTGCCAGATTTCTACGTTTCTGTCTTACATTTTAAAATGCTCCCCGCCTTGCAGCATGGGATGGAGTTTGAGAGTTGGAATCGCAAAAAAAGCCACAATCTGTTCCCATTTAGCCAGGAGGAAGTTGACCTCATCAACAAGAGAATCATCATTAGACTTACATCATAGGGAACTGTTTCATAGCACCAGTGATGGTTGTGATATTGCCTTTTGTCATTTATGTGAGTGCTGCCGTGCGATTGATGGGCACAGACTGGACGTGGTACAACAGAAACAGTGGAGGCAGCTGTCTTATGCCCTCTTTATTATCACAGTAAGAGCATAATGCAGTCAGGTGTTTCCTCAGAGAATTGGTGCAATGTATAACATGCTTATTTCACACTAGTTAAAATGCAACCATTGTGACTCATTTGGTATAAGATTTTATTCACTCTGGGCCTGATTTATCGAGCCAGGTGCTAAATTGCAGGTGCAAAGAAAAAAAAATCATGTTGTAAGCAGCAATTAATGCAAACTTTATTATCGGAAGATGTACATATAACTCATAACACAAAACAGATATGCACCACCTCAAATTCTGCATCTTTTGTCTGTGTGAAAGAAAAATGTCCACTAACCTGTTTGCACATGAGCAAATGCTTAATAACTCTGGCCCTCTGTTTATTTTTAATTAATCTAGTTCATATAGTCATTTGTTAGTACAAATGTAGTAGCTTCAGAGGTAAGCTGCAGCTATCACTTAGAGATGTTCTCAAAGTCAATCGTTTGTCATTTCAGAACTTTTCTGATGTGCTTCTGATACCTGCTTGTCTCCAACCTTTTTCACCTGGATAGTTACTTTTACTTTACAAAGATGACAGAGAGCTTTAATGGTTAGAATAAATAAATCAAGTTGACATGAGCTTTAGATAGGTTACGACTTGATGCTAGTAAAATATAAACTGTTATCTAGCAGTCAGGGTATACAACAATGTTAACCATTTGAATTATTCAGTGTAAAATGTAGAATTTCTACAAGTAGTGGAGAACAACTGGTCGTTCCAGAGACTGGAAACCATTGCTTTAAGTGATTTGCCTGGAAACTTATTCTAAAGAGCATATATTCCTTTTTGAGTGGGATTGTCTTATTGCAAATCACTTGGGGAAACTAACTTGACGTGGTATCTGACGTGGCATCTGCTGCCTGTGTTGTAAAATGTACCACTGACAAGTAAAAACATCTTATTCTGTAACAAGATTAGGCCATAATTGTTCCTGTCTGTTCCTGCTGTAGTAATCCTCTTCATCAGTGTACACTTGCCACCGGTGATGCTGGTTTGACTACAGAGCATTTATATTCCCACTGTAATTTGGCTTGGTCCACCTCTGAACTTTGCTGTCCAAATGTGAACTTGTGAATTAGTATACAGTATAGGTTGTTTCTTTTAGACAAATGGTACAAGATGATTCTGATCTGTTTCGACAGTTGCTTCATCAGAGGAATCACAAGTCAAGTTGTGACTGTTGTCAGCTGTTGTTCTCAGACTCAATAACTAATCATCTCTTACTATTTATCTGACAGACTGACGTATAAAGACATGTTAATGTATCTTTTGTGTGGCAGCTTTAAACACATCAGTGGTCATTAGATTTCCTTCAGCTCCAAACTTTTTCTTTCCTTCACTGACCTTGAGTCGTCAAGTGTGTAACTTATTCTGTTTACTGTTTAACCACTGTTTCATTTTGCTCCCAATTTAAAGTCAGAGCTTTGTTTTTATTGAATGATGCGTGACCCTAAATGCATTTAAAAACTTACCACAATAGCAGAATAGAAAATGTTGATGAATAACGACAAATAAATTCAGCACAAACTTAAATAATTGAAGAGCATGTGACAGGTTAGAATACATTTTTCAGTAAAACAGTGAGTGATAGTAGTGTATTGCTCTGTTGTGGTTAGGTATTAAAAGTTCTACATGTAACAGTTATTGTTTATCCAAAAAAAAAAAAACTTCCAGTCAGCCTTTTCATTTCCTCTTCTTGTGTATGACGAGGTGCCAGGATGATTAATTGGCTGAGTGACCCGTTTGCAAACTGCAGGCTGACTGGGATTAGATGACTGGAAGACTGGCAAGCACATTATGTGAATGAATGACAAACACTGTGTTGGTTGGCACTTTGCTGAGTGAGAGCCAAGGTGACCATTTGTCTGACCCACTGACCTGCTGCTGCTGTTACTGTGTGTGTTTTCTCACTAAGAACTTAAGCATTTACAATTCTCACGACAGACTATGGCCCAGACTTACTGCACTTAAATGAGTATGATGACTTTTGCATTTGCTGTAACACAGTCTTTAAAGAAAAGATATACAACGAAATGTCAAAAACGTACGTAAAATGACGACAAATTTTGGTTGAAGTCGCATGGAGACATTTTCTATGGGTTTTAATAGGTAAATTTAGACTTCAAGTTACTAAAATGAGTATGAGGCTTGATCAGAGGTGGGCTAGGTGATTTTCACACGATAGGTTTTAAATCTGACAATTTTTTCTCATAGACACAATGTTAATATCAATATGTATGAAGTTTAGGCTGCAATTTTAACTAAAAACTCTCTTTTTTTCTCTTTTAAAGTGAAACTGGAGTGAACCACCCAAGCTCAGCCAATCAGAATGCTGCATTCTACTCCTGATTAGAATTAAAATTCTTTATTATTCGATTCAGAGAGGGCTCTTTTTTCATTAAGTACTGCATTTATCATATACTTTTTGGCGGAAAACACAAAGTGTACTTTACAACTAAAAAAGTTAGCTACCCAAACTTTAAGATTTACCCTTTACATTTTCTTGTTTATCTGCGTTTTCTCCGGAGACTGGGTCCAACTGAATAAATCCAGCCCACAAAGCATCTTCCAAACATTGGCTTTGTTTTGAATGTCAGTTTTACAGAGCATTGTTAGTAAAGCTTTTGTTATTTTGTGCATCACCAAATTCTGTTAAATGTGATGTTGAGTTGTTCAGCTTTGACCCACAGGAAATGGACATCAGAACAATCTGGCCCTCTTAGGAAAATTAAGCTGGATAGCCCTAAGTGAAAATCATGTTTAAAAAGTTCCTTTTAAACACAGTCTATGTAAACAACTCACAAAGCAGGTAATCACTACAAGTTGTCCATTTCAGAGCCTTAAAAATCTCAACAACTTTTTTTTACTTTTATCCTTTTGATTTTAAATTCTACAAGATGTCCAAAGATAGAACACTCAAGCAGATTACCTTCATTATTGGGGCAATTTAGCACAAATGAGAAGTATTAATGTGTTTATTTATTATTTAATGCTTAGTTACACTGACCTCCAAAATGGATGAGGAGCTGAGATTTTTGTGTATTGTTGCTGATGCACAAAAAAAGTAAAAAATTTGCAAGCATTTATTGTCCTACCAAATGGCTGGTTGTTTTTTGTCTTTAACATGAGTTTGTTGACTGCATGCAAAATAAACATATCACTAGAGACTGGCAGTACACTTGGGACATGGTCGTTGGATATAATGCACACAGATCAGAGCCATATAAGGACTGGTTCAACATCACACGAAAACATGGGTTTCATGCTGTTGTGAAACTAACATGGTGGAAGATGGTGTAATTCTCATAACGCTGTTCCCTTTGTCACTGTTGTCATTATGCAATATGTTTAACCTAAACTTTGCATCTTTTAGTTTCAGTGTTACCAAAACAAGTTCAGAAGATGTATGTGTCTGTCACCACAGGCGGTCACAGTCAAGACTCAGAGGAAAACTCCATATTTGTCCAGTCTCTCTTCAGTCGCCTCATGGACAAAGGTTAAGAGGTTTAAAGACATCCTGCTCTTTCTTCATCTCTGTCTGTGGCTGTCAGTTGCACTTAATAATTCCAAGCAATGTCTTTTTGTTTGATTTTAGCAAAAGCACACTGAAAACACATTTTTACACAGCACAACATTTGAGACTCTTGAACTCCTGTAGGATTTGCTGGATTAAAGAAAACAACTAAAAATCAATTATTTATTTATTGCAACAGTATCTATTTAGTTTGCAGTGTCCTGTCTACTCCTAATAATAAACCAATTGTCCAGTACAATCCAGGAAGTTAATGATCAAAACTGATAAAAACATTTAAAGACTGAATGCAAGTATGGACAGGCATAATAATAAATAAATAAATACATTTATGGACGAGACACTTTTGCACGAATTGATACTTGTCAATATATCTGTGCTACAAAGTATCAATTCCAGCTTAAGTGCCTAAAATCCAAGAAGTTTAATTTATGTTTTTAGCAGAGCACTATCCTATGTTAGCATGCCAACACAAATCAACTCACTCTAGACAGTGAAAGTTGTGAAAAGTGCTTGTAAAACACAATGTGCTCAAGGCTTTTGAGGCTCAGAATGCATGAGGGAAGTGAGTGTAAGTTTTAACTCAAATCTGTATCTGTATGCTGAAAATCAAGTTTATTTGCAGCTTTTTTAATTTGCCATTCCTGGAATAATTGTCAACTGAATAGAACAGGAGAAAGGAGCTGTTGTGATTCGGAATTGTGATTCAAACTACACAAAAAATCTGTAAAAATGTGCATCTTTAATAAACATTTTGAAGTTGTTCTTAAGCAGTGATTACCGACATAATGGTTCGTTTCAGATCTGGAGTTCGGTGACCTGATTTGAGACATCAGTTGAGACGAGGTCAAACTCCTGTATCAGTGGTACAGAAGCTTGATAGATGACTTAGACACATTTTCACATCTAATCTATTAAATAAGCAACATCCGTGTTTTTAAATGTCCTGATAAAAAAGCTGCTTTGCTTCTTTATATGTCTAGTGTCCTTGATCGGCCAATTCATAATACTTGAAGTTGAATTTAAGCACATCATGTTCAGCCAAAACTGAGACATAACATCACCTCGATGAGCTAGTCCCAACAAGGAAAACAGAACAATTAAAAGAGAGAGGTTACAGCTGTAAGGACAAACTAAAATCTGTCTATATTACCAAAAGAAAGAGTCCCTGTGTATGTAATCTATTAAACTACAGATGTGCCAGGGTCCCCAGGTGACAGTCTTGCCTGAAAATCTAAAGAAAACAAATATAATGAACAATTAAGCCGTTCTAATATTACATTTAGACTTGTTGCGTGGCCAGTGAAATATGAAATGTGTGTGTTTTGAGGCTGTGCAGGTGCTGCTGAAGTCATTGTCAGGCAGACTTTAAGATTATAACAGCTTGTGTGACAGGAAGTGAGGAAAATTATAGTTCGAACAGGGTGCAAGTGCTTATCTAAGGTTTAGGGTCTTATATTTTGGGTTTATTTAAGCAGAAGGACACTGAGGCCTGTAATGAAGATTACATACAAATGAAGGTTATGGACTAGACTTACTTTTCTTTAGGTATGTATGTTTTATAATTTATCAAATTTATGTTATGATGTGCTTATATTTAATTTAATGCCTAATAATTTGAAGAGGACACAAGGCAGGATGTCCCAAAGCACCCTTAATATTGATTGATGATACTAAAACAGTGCATTTTTTTTTTTTTATCTCGTCTCTATGCTTCTGTTGAAAAATCTAAAAGCTTCCTTTACTCAGCTTAAATCCACTAAATAAATATGATGTATAATGCAAACTTTTGGACTTCAAACAGAACACGATGAACCTAAGTTTATTTAATGGTGTGTAACTTCTCTGATAACGAGTCCACCTGTAAATAACAAACATGTTGAGGCTTTATAAAACGAAAATTAATATTTAATGTCTTGTTAATTAAGTCAAATCTAACATTTTTAGTCATTTACCTCACAAGTTATAAAAGTCCATAAAAATGTGCTCATCAGTAAGAAAAAAATAAAAAAGAAACAAAAAAGAAAATGCACTTGGGCACCCCTGACGGCCCCCCTATGGAAAAAAGCAGCTTCTCTTAAATGTCATTCTGTTGCCCAGCCAACACCTGGTTTGACAAAACGTTTTGATATTTTTTGGTCTGGACTCACATAGCGTCCCCAATTTGAAACGAGTTTGATTCACGATGCAGTTTAGTCAATCAAAGGGAAAAAAACAGATTCTGCAGAATCAATGAACAGTGCAACCGATCCTTTGAGAAGTAATATTTTTGTCATGGATTTTGTGCAATGTAATCACACATATTGAAATGACAAAAATGTGTGTCATCCAGTATATTCAAGCATTCCTGGAAAAGCAATGGCATTTTCATGGAGACAAGCAAAAGAGAACACTTAACATTGAACTGAAATGCCACACATTAGAAGATTTTTTTAATTTACTTTTTACTTTTATCTTGTTCTATTATTGCCTCCTCATCAAAAACACACCTAAAGTTCTGTCTGCGTGTCTGTTGTATGTTTGTTGTTATGAGTGGATTTTGTTGTCTGGTGCTGCTTAAATGAATTGCCCCTTGAGAGGTAGTTATTTGAACCTGAACCTGAGATACTTTTGTTTCCCCTCTGAGCCTCAGAAAACACTGTTTTGAATGTCCTAGATCTGTGATGTCATAATCAGAAATCTAAAAACTTCAGCATTGTTAAGTCCATAAACCATCCAAACATTTTTTTGAGTCAGATGTATCTTTTATGATGTAATATACTAAGCTTTGAGTTTATTCAAAAATATTCAGAGACCATATGATAAATATATTTACCAGATTCAGTAGTTTATTTAATTGTTCCAAGGTTTTATCTTTAGTTTTTGACTAAAATGTTAATGTTTCATATGACAGTTTTAAAACACAACATGGCAGAGTCCCTTGGGAAAAGGTATTTTTGTTTGTAACTGTTCCAGCTCTATATTGCAGCCAAATAAAATCTGCAGGTATTGAAAATAAACTCGACAGTTGTGTAAACTCTATCTCGATGTTTTCCCACCTGAAAAGACACCCTGATTTAGTGGACAGCTTCAACCTTTATGTTCTATTTGTGTTAATTTATAGGCCAGGCAGGCGCTCACAGGCTACATGCAACATGAAAGCTCTCCTCAGTTTCAGTTGAGCCACTGACTGACGCGGTGAAGAAGAACAGGACGAGCCTGCACCTTTCGCACCGCACATCCTGAAGTCGTCCCTCAGCTGCTGTGGGGCAGGAACAGAGGACCCTGTGTGGCCTCCGAGCGCGGCAGAGAAAGAGCCGGGCTGGTGCAGCGTTACCACGGCAACCGGGAACAGTGCAGCCACAGTGGTTAAAGAGGAAGCGTTGTGGGGCGATGGGATAACTGAATGTACGCCAGGGGACACCTTTGTGCATTAGGATACCACTCTGTCTCTTCTGACGGGAAAGCGATGAGAAGCAAATTAAATCGTTGTTTTGGGCAAATTAGTGAACACTGAAGGAAGAAATGTAGCTTTAGGGCTGTGTGACTAAAAAGGAAGGTAAAAATCTGAAGACATTCAAGAAACAAAAGAAAAGAAAAAATAAACTTGTTAAACAGAATGAATGCTTTGAAAATTCTATGTGATAAAAAACAGAGATTAGAAATTACAACGCTCAGTCTTTTAATCCACAGGCCACATTCTTTTTAAGTGTTGAATCATGTTCTAACATTGCTTCTTTATCAGAATCATAGCTGTCTGTGAGATGCTATTCTTTCTTCTTGAAGTCTCAGGTAAAGTTATGAAATTTTCCAAATAACCTACTGTTTTGAGCATTTTTGCAGAATTAGCATATGAGTTTCAATATTCCACCTGCTTTTTTTGTAGCTAGATGAGGCTCTAACTCAAATCCTGACATGAGAAATACATAAACCTTTAAACTGGAGGGTTTAAAGTTTAAATTGCTTTTCTCTTAAATATCTTTCGACACAAGGTTATTAGTAGCTTGTATTCAATTATGGCTTAAAAAAATATTTTTGCAAACAGCAAAGTGAAACATTGGACCCCTAACAAAATGCTGCATTTGATGATATACTTCTTATTGGAAAACACAATTTACAACTAAAAATTCAGGTACATCTTTAAAACCATAAATAAAAGCTAGGAGCAATGCGATTAATACATCATATTTGTCCTTTAAAGTCACTTCTGCAACGATTTAGTTCAAGCTGCCCTCTACCACCCAAACACCACCTTTGCAGGCTTATTTTCATTTTTATTCAGGATTTAGAGTGTAGAAAGAATGTGGTCTCCAGCACTATGCCTCATGCACATTGCTGGAGGAATGTTTATTAAGAACAATGTACAATTTTTGCATTGAGCACAAAGGCAGACAGGCTCTCTCCAATGCATATTCCTAAGTCTTATTTTTTTACTCTCCTTGTTGAAATGTTAAAATTACCTTATCTTTTTATTTTCAGTATATGTCTTCCAACCTAATATCTGGTCGCTGCTTGTAGTCCGAGCAGTGAATCTTAATTTGGAGTTGATCTCATTACTTCTTCCCTTCACACAAACCACAAGCTGATTTGTTATGAAGTGCTTGCCATGTCTCATTTGGTTAGACACATAAAATCTACAAAAACGTGCAGTGTTTGACGTCCAGCTGCAGTGACGCTTTCTGGAGAGGCGTGGCTGTGTAAAATGCGTGAGATGCCTGTACTGTATGCTTGTTGGACCCTTCATTGCTGGTCCACTCTCCTGTCAGCGCTCCTAATTGCTGCTTGGTTTCCAGAGCCTGGGAACCCTGCCACTCTGTTGACTTTAGCTGTGGCCCCTTCCCAACAGGGCATGGTTGTGTTATTGTAAGCCCAGGAAGATGCAGCTTTACTGGAACTTGGCTGCCAAAAAGAAAGATATGATCAAAGCCATAGTCCAGAAAACCTACTATCGCTTCTTTAACCCTTTTGGCGCAGGGTTTTTATCTGTCCAGTCAAGTAAATGGAGACTATAAATGTCATTCTGTAGAATCCAAACTTCTCAGTATTATTTCATACAACCTCTTGTTTTCCAAGCTACTGAAATTTATCAGAAACGAAGAATCTTGAGACTAAAGAAGTAGAGCCTGGAATAACTTGGTGCAGAATTGCTACTTTGGCACTTAAAGGGTTAATGCAATGAGACGACATGTTTTAGAACTGAATGATCAATATTGAGCCACAAAATAGCCACAATTTTACATATATTCATTCAAAATAGTCATGTAACTTTGCAACTTTCCATTAAAAATGAAACCAAAAAGCACTTTAAAATCGATTCTGTAGTTTTAAAGGAGACCTTTTGTGATTTTTTGTGTATTTAGGAAGAAACTATGGCCTATGCAGATCAATAATTCACATTTTGTCCATTGCAAAACTCAAAAATGATCCAAAACAGTTTAAAAATAAAAACTGACTATTGACTTCCTGTCAACTGAACTGATAAGCCCCGCCTCTTCATTGTAAAATGTATCTTTAAAGGCCATAGATTTTAAAATGTTAATTTTTTGTTATAGAAAAGTGTCTACCTGACAATTTGAACCCTACATGTTTTACTCAATCTAATTTTTGACAATGAATAAAAAAAAAAAAAAAAAAAAAAAAAAAATAATCAGACATGAAGAGGGGAAGGGGAAGAGAAGGGGCTTACTAATACAGACACAGCTGATTAATAAAGATTGGCTAATCGCAAGTAAATACAGACAAGTGGGTGGGGACAGGTGGTAGGTGAAGACGGGACTTTTCTGAACACTAGAGCATCAGCTGCATGTCAATACAAGATTAATAAACATGCAGGAATCAATCCAAATACAATTTTGGGTAAACTAATGATGAGAGAACACTGTTATAATCTCAGAAAAGTAGATTTTACACAATAGGTCTCCTTTACAGAGGAAACCATTAGACCTGTTTCTTTTCTAAGGTGTTTTAAATACATTTGGTAATTTACAATTACTGATGTAAAAAAAAATGTAAATTACTGATCTACGTACAATTTTTCTGATGAGCTTCAGATTGAAAGTTAGTATAATTAACAACTGAAGACAATAAATCATTTGAAACAAACTTAAAGCTTGTAAATACTGTACAAGGCAAATCCTGCTCAAGAAAAGCTGCATAATTAACTTTCAGCAGAAACTTTTTTGAGCATTTGTTTATTTTAAGTCAATAACTTAAAAGCATTTGCATTTTTGGTACTGTTCCAGCCCTCATGATTAGGAATGAGGCCCTGTGTGTTTGTGGACAGGCCAGTGCAGGAGATGGATGGAGTATGCATGCTCAGCACTTCATCAGGCAGAGACACAAAGGACACAAGTCAAACAATCTGTTGCCAGCAGGTTACTGAGTTTGGACTGAATAAGTTAACATTTTTAAATCAAGGTGGATAAAACACCTGCCTTTATTTATCCATTGATGTGTTTGTCTGAGGTACTCTGGCCTTTGACCTCGGAGGTCTGTGCCCCGCCCTGCTCACTGACTCTGGCACACTGTTGCATTTAATCTCACAGAAAACTTTGATCTGGATTTGAGATTGCAGGTTTGCCCTAGTTTACAGACTGCTCACTTATCTGATGGTTAGTAGATGAGGAGATTAAAAAGCAAATAGACACGCAAAAAAAAAAAAAGTTGCATTCACACATCCTTCATTAATACAACCATCTCTATAAAATGTAGATAACATTCTCAATTCCAGTATAAAGCGCAATACCACCAGAATATTGAACAGAAAAAAAAGGTGATTGTGTGAATGTAAGAATGCTTATGACTGTAATTCTGGTAAATAGGGTCTGATTTAATGATACATGGAACCTACTCGAAAAGAACTTGGACCATCTCAAGGAGCTATCTTTAACTTAATAACTTTAATTTGCTCCTCAAACATTTTTATTAATTCAACCATGTTTGAATAACCTTTATTTGAGCTTCAACTGCTCAGAAAGGCTTTGTTTTTTATCATTTACATTTAAAGGGGACCTATTGCGTTTTTTCTTTGTATTTAGGAATAAACTAAATGTATATAGATCATTATTTACATTTTGTTTTTTGAAAAACACAAAATTGATGTACAACAGCTTAGAAACAGAAAAATGTACTTACTTCCTGTGTAAAAACTGTAGAACTGATAAGTCCTGTGTCTTCATTTTAAAATTTAACTAAAACAAGCAGCAGATTTTAAATTTGTAATTTTATTATTGCAAAGTCACTATGTGACTATTTTGGACCATAAAAGCTTTGCTATCACTCTAATTATTTTGAAACTTTTCTGAGCACTCAGTCATCAGCTGTAGGACAGTGCAAGACTATTCAAACATGCAGGAATCTTTCTTTAAAAAACTAATAATGAGAGAAGGCAGTTATAACAAGGTTAAACTTAGAAACATAGATGTACACAATAGGTCTCCCTTAAGTTCAAAATTTACTTTTCAAGTGTAAAAAACATTAAAACTTGCTGCCAGATGAAATATCACTATAAGTGACAAGCCTTATCAATTAACCCATCTTTACTGTCAAGTTGTTCTACAGCAGTTTTGCTGGTCACAGAGAACAAAATGTAAGATAATGAACTACATTTGTTATAGCTTAAATCCTATTCAGCAAATTCAAACAAATGGTTGAACTTAAGAATACATAATTACAAAGCATATTCAGTACTTTCTCAGTTGGGCATATGGAGAAAAAAATCTACTTGCTTCTCTTGTACACCGTTCTTCTATCATTCAACTGCTTTTCTTGCTCTCTCTTTCTCATGTACTGTTCTTGTCATATTTAATTTTCTCAACAAGACCCTTGAGGTACGTCAGCATTCAAAATGAGTCCAACATTTCACTTTGAATCACTTGAGGGCATTGCGCCTACACTCACACAACTTAACTTAAGTTAATGAAGAATACATTAGGAATACTTGCATCCATCCTGCCCGCTCTGAGAAGAAGAGGTGTAAGCCTGACCCTGAGCTGTCACTCTTTTCTTACTTTGCACTCCCTCTCTGTTATTTATCTTTCTTTAAGCGGTGAAAAATACTAGTGCTTTTGTGTAGAAATGACAGTGTTTAGAGCTGGTCTATATCAAAAGCTGCAAAACTGTCCTGAAGTGTCACTGCTTTTCTAACACGTCCATCACTGTGCTTTCAAAATGACAAGGGAGCCATTAGTGGGTGGGGTAAGAGAGAGGGCTGCAATAGGTTCTAAATCTCTGTGCAAAAACCTGTTAACCTATATGACACACATGTAATAGAAAATGCAGCAAATCGACATCTGGAACACATGTATACACCACTGGGGACTACTTATTTATAGTTACCAAGTCTGTTTGGCAGATGATTTATGAAATGTGGTGGCATTACAACACTCCTTTGATTACACTTGTCTCCATACGTGCGCACGCTGCATCCACAGACAGCCTCAGCATCCATACAGGTGCAAATGCCATGACAACGGAGGATGCATCTCTCCGCACAAGACCCTATCTCTACTCAACATCTTGCAGAGGTATTCGTTAAGCAGTGTACAGTGTGAAGGCGATGCAGACACAAGGACACGTACACTCAAACCTTCCCCCACACCCAAAAGCCCACCCCCTGCAAACCTACTGTTCCACACTAGCCCAATGATGTAATGCCCGGCCAGACCCCTCCCATACCCGATCCCCCCTCCTCTCTCCTCTCACACACCCTCCGTCGACTCTTCTCATTGGTGGCTCCTGTCTGCATCTGCTGGTACAGCCCTTGAATCACACAGCGCTTCCTTCACACTTACAAATACACTACCAGGGGAATCCTTTGGCTTTACAGCATCCTACCGTCGCACCGGCTGGATTTGTCATGGTGAGCACTCTCCTCTCTGAACCTTATTATGGCATGACATAAAAGCATGAGAGGGGTTTTCTATTTTGAGGGGGGAAAACGCCGGGAGGCAGTGCTGCAAGGAGAAGCACGCAGGCTGAGTTGGAGTAATAGAGTGGCATGAGAATGGGCAGTTATTCTGGAGGTACCGGTCCTCAGTGCTCCACGCTGGTGTAAACTGACAGGTCCTGACTTTGCAATGTCAACAAGGCGCTAGGAGCTATACAGAGGATGCAAGTGCGAGTTGAAAGATGTGTTGCTTCTGAGCTGCCTTTGCTACACAGACTATCAATGAGGAAAGCTAAATATGCTCCAGGGTGTTATCTGGATGTGATGTTTCCATTTGAGATGATGTCAGTTTGATGCTTTGAGATAAGACAGCAGAGTCAAATGGATGTGCACTTTGCTAGTTCTGTAGTTTGGGAGCAGTTGGATTGACAGACAGTGCTGGCTTTGACATTGCCTTTATGTCACACTTCAAGCAGAACAGTGACCTGCTGAGTTTATGGTCATCTCCCACCTGCCATATGCCATCGCTTCAATAACTGTGCAGGGGTGTGTGTTTTGAGAACTTTCTGTTAGAACTTTCTAAGCAGTTTAATTTCAATATGTTCGCCCGGCTCATTTCAGGCATCACTTTACCAATGTTCCTTACTTGGATCACTTTTGATAGATATTGATCTGACACTCTGGAAACATGCCACATAAAGATTTTGATGAAGATTCAAGTTGTCTAGACCAGTGATTCCCAAACTGGAGGTTGTGAGCCATGAGCTGAGGGCTGCAAGATGACACTGGAAGTATACAGTGTATTGTACTTTCAAGTAGGAAAATGATCATGATCATTATGTTTTCTTTTCCCAGATCACGTAGTCCTACATTTAAAGCCAGGGTACCTGCATTTTTGGAGAGCGTATAATTAATTATCATTTTGTGAGCAGACCCTTATGTTCTGTTTGAAACTAAGATTTTATTTTCATAGACCATTTCTGTTGACTTTGCTTGGTAGTTTCACTTTGCTGTCTACAAGAAACTGTTCTGACTAAAGCCATGGCTGAAGAGCCAAAACTGATATTTATGACCATGTGTCAAAGAGAGGAAGTAGTTGAACACATTTACATATCAATTTTTAATGTTGTGGTCTGAAAATCAGATACCCCAACTTTAAGCAAAAACCGTATAATTTAATGAAATTATGTCAAAGCTAAATGTACTCAAATAGACACATTTAAACCCAATTTTAAATATTTTCCAACTTGAAATCATTATACAGTAGAAGACAGCTTCAAGCTGTGGGGATGCTGGATCTATTACAACTGGTTTTATTTTGGTGTGCGATAACTTTTTGTGGGTTGATTCTATGCTTATATATCATATTTGCAGTAAACTGATTATGCATTATTCAAGCAGGAAAAATGTTTCTTTAAAAAACGATATACAAATACCATACAAATAGAATCAAAAGTTGCAAAGACAAGACAAGTTGTCTTTTTAAAAGCACAAATTTAATGTGAAAAGTGATGCACGTAATATTTTTCTACATAATGCTTTAAAGGAGATCCCTGACCTTTAAATTTCATCTCATCATAGTCTCATCTCTTATAACATCTCCACAGAGATAAGTGATAACTCTTACATAGTATACATTTCATCCAATTCCTTATAAAAGGAAATAAATTTAAAAAAGCTGTGTGTATGGTGTTTAACATTGCAAACTGAGCAAAGTTTCAGGTGAAAACTGACTTTCACCCTCCACTTTCACATTCTTCTTAAGCTTTTCCAGGAATGAGCTTTGTTTGAAATGTGTTGGGTGAAGTTTAGAGGGTTAACTTCACTTTAGTAGAAATCACTGACTCTGCAAATGCATATTAAAATGGTTTAAAAAGTGAAGTCATTGGTCCTTTTTTTCCATTCAAGTGGATTTCAAGCAGCAAGTCCCTCTAACCCAACCTTCTGCCTCCACTGTGTTGAAATGTGAATATTTTATATAGATGGCCTACTCTACATGTGGACCCTCTCATAACTAATTCATCCAGATGTTTTTCCGCGACTAGAAAAAAAAAAGATTCTAGACATGATTCACTTTCTGTCTTTCCATTTCAACTGCAAATTGTATTTCCATCCTCCAGCTGATTACTGCTTTCTGCTCTTTTGACACATTTGGGAAGTTTTAGTGGAAACAAACATGCTACAAAATGTGGATGCACTGCACTGACTGGAAACTAACATATAGTCATATATTTGTGTCAGTTAAATATCTTTAATGAAAAAAAAACAAAAAACAAAAAACATATTTATAGCTTGCTATTTTAAAAGAATGACCCGAAAAGAGGATAATTTATTATTGCGCTTTATATAACTGCACCTTAATAAAGCTTAAACAAAGAGTTAATTCATCATAAACAAATGACAAATTAATAAATGAAAAGTTTATTAAAGCTTAATAACTACTTAACTCTTTCACTTCCACTTCTCGCTTTGACCTCCTTCCCTGCCAGACCTTTTAGCTCATTTTAAACAATTTTCACAACCCCACAAAAACTTGTGCAACTGGAAGGATGTACATCATTACAGTTGAGACTTAAGTGTCTACTTTTATATAAAAAAAATGGTTTTGATTTCTTTTATGGTATTTGAAATTCATTGTTTTATTAAATTTCAGCGTTTGGGGACAACTCACTTTTTCTAAAACAAACTTCATGTTCGTGTTGTTTCTTGGTGAAAGAATATAGCCACTGCAATAAAATAATGTCTGTATAAAACATGAGGTTTGCATGTTAAAACAATGACAAGTGTCTTTTTTTAACAAACAAAAACAGTGTTGCAGACGATAAGGCAGCACAGCAGTTTTCTACTTTTTATGTAGTATAAAGATTTGACTTTTTATGTGCTTAAGCAATTTTAACCCTCCAAACATGAAGAAATACAGTAGTTTAACTTACTCTGACACGTTTAGCTTGCTCTCACAGGAGAGAAGTGCCTACTTGTCTTGGGGAATAAGGGCTGAAAATTATATAGATTTGTAAGCATAGCCACGTGCAAGAGGTGACTGTAAATGGGCGTCTGTACGAAGATGTGGTTTCGGTCTGTTTGCCTCCAGAAACAGTCGATCATGTAAACCGCCTATGCTGCGAAAATGACGACAAAAGCATGTATTTCCCAGTCATGTGATCTCCTGCTGGTGAGTTTGTGAAACTGCATCATGTATTTGACTGTAGTCAAAGTCAGCACATGCATCAGAGATTTCTATATCGCCTCATATAACAAAAGACAGATATTTGCGTCGTTGGCAGGGAAAGAGATAATTACCCAAGGCTTTTCTTCAAACCTAAATTCCCTACTCTTATAAGCCTTAATCCACTTTTTCATACATTAATTCAACAAATTAACTAAGTCTTTATTCATGCTTCATTAGGATAGGAGCAGATCGATTGATGTTAAGACATTTTGAGCCATAAAAAGTTAATGTTTGGTCAATATTGATTATTATTTGTTTATTGACAAGAACAGGCACTTTTCAAAGACCTCTGTAAACAAGACAATATTTATTTATTTTTTGACCCTAGTGTGTTTTAAATAACGTGTACTTGGTGGTTCAGCCCGGTCACATCAATTGTCTGTTTACGCTGAGTCTTGATGAAGTTTATTTTTAGGCTTAAGAGAGATTCAAACAACATGATTAGCCCTGATGGAGGGTCAAAGGTCAGGGGCTGTTGTCTTGCACAGTCTGTTTGATTATTTATTTGTCGGTCTATTTCTGTGAAGCCCATATGGTATCTGCTGTGGAGATGTATTAGACTGAATAGAAAGGTTTATATTATTGATATTTTGTGAACACCTCAGGTAATTGTGATTTATTAACAAATATATTAACAAAGCCAGAGATCATAAATACTATATGTAGGCCACAGATAATAACATTTTAAATACATTTATAGCAAACTTTATGCAGTAAATCAATGCCAATAGTGTTTGACTTTTGCCCTAGATTCTGCTTTTGCTGTGCTGAAAACGCAGTGTTTTCTTACTTAATCAAAGGTCATTCTTGCTTGATAGCTGAGTGGATGTTTCTCATGTGCTCTACACAGAGACACCACAAATATTCGTGACAATAAAACATGTGACGGGCCCTACTTATGGAAAACGTGACCAAGGGCAGCTGCTCCGGGACTTTCATCCTCCAAATACAATCCCGCCGCACTATAAGCTTCCACTGCACTTGAACTGATTCTATGTAGCAAATACAGCCAGTGAAAGCCGTGTGCAGTACAAATATATACATGAATGTGACAGTTGTTTGATATAGACTAAACAGTGAGCACAAGGTTGACAGCAATAGCACGTTATGACAGATGACCCTCGCTTAGTGGAGTGTGATATTTCACCACTAAATCATTACGTTCAGGCATCAGCCATTACAATATACACACTATATGAATATTGAAGCATCCGTTCTTGTTTACGGGAAGTGGGACAGTCTCAGTTTCCTCTTTTTGTGACACAATACTTGTAAATCATTCATCAGTGTTACTGAAGAGGAACTATGCTGTCACATGGGGTTTAAAATCTGTTGTCTGCCAGGTCCAAGAATTCTCAAGAAGTGAGAAGTTTGCATTCATGCTTCATTGACTTGCTTATGTTGCAATGAAAAAAAAACAAAACAACTTAATATATGCAGCATAGCAAGTAACTAAGTATCTTTTCTCAAGTTTTTTTTTTTTTTTTTTTCTGTGCTTTACTTGAGAATTAAAAAATCTTGATTTTTCCTTTTACTTTTTCCTTTTTTTTTACCTACATTTTAATTCTCAATTTTAAAAATGTTTAAATCCTCAAACTGTCCAATTTGTAGCAATTCTCCATTTGATTACGTGTCTCACTGTAAAGCCCATTTTACACTACACTGCCTCTAACATCAACTTTGTAATTTTACTTTTATTTTGTTACTTAAGTAAATTTGCAATATTTTACTTTGGGTTTTTATTCAAGTAAATAAGCTTCTGCAGAACTTTAGCTTTTACCAAGTGGTTTTTTCAGTCAAGTATCTGTACTTTACTATAGTGAACTTCACACTTTTGCCTCTTTGGACATATGTCTTTTTCCTTGTATTTATCAGACTTAAACCTACAGACCATTGTTCTACTTTTTGTTTCTTGTAAACTGCAATATTGATCTAAAAAAGCTTAATAATTCATCTTCCTGTTCAGAATTGCAGACTTGAGAGAGCTCACCGATTCAGGAAGCTTCTTTCTTTCTTTCTTTGGATAAAGAGATGGCTCAATGTGACATTATTAAACCAGAGTCTACATTTTACTTTAGGTGTAATAGGCAAGAGCACCACAGCCTCAAATGGACATAAATGAATTAAATAAAATATTACCTAACTCTGAGTAAGATAAAACTTACTTACCTATGCTTTCTGAGCTTTAAAATGTGGTCTCTACAAACAAGTTTAAAAAGTGCATTTTCCACCTCAGAAACACATACAAATGCACTTTTTTGAGTGTAAACAGAACACGGTGAACTATTTTCACCCAAATATGTATCTATACTGTATTGGTTTATTGAATACAGTGCCTTTACAAGTTGATTTCACCAAATTTGGCCAATGCAACAACCCTTTTCTCAGCTAACATGATTTTAAAAAAAAAAAAAATGTATTATTGGTGAGACCCTGTTTTCTCCAGCCTAAACAGCAGAAACATTTTAATTCTTCTCTGTCCACTTGATTGTTTAAAAATGCCTCTGTCAGTAGATTTCGTTAGACCAACGCTCAGACTCAATGTCACCTTAGCCACTTTCCTTCTCCATAATTGCGTTCAGAAGGAAAAAAAAAGCTACAGAATAATGTGGTCTGTTGGTGCACTTGGTTATAAAGTTAACCACTCAGGAAATGGTCGCAAATTTAAAAAGCTCATTAATTCACTGCTGGTGCTTTTTAAATCGCCAACCCCCTTCAATTTTTCTACTTTGCAGCTGTGAGGGACCTTCACCTCTGCCCCTCCGACTCACAGATCCACAGAAAGGAGCCAGACAAAGAGAAATCCATGAATTGAGCGCAGCCATAATGCAAACATCTTCTTTTTACATTTACCAAGGATAGTCCCTCAACGTCATGTTCCCCCAGCACAGCCTCAGGGGGTGAAACCAGACACACATTAAGGTGCATTTATCTCATGTATCCTGTTGGAGTCATATCAGCTCCACATGTCGGCCCTGCCCCCAGTGCACATGAGCTGCCACAGGAAGGATATTGGTTTAATTTGTTTTGCATCTTGTTCCACTTTTTGTCTTTTTGAAGAAATGCTTTTCATAATCAGACTAAACACAAAAAAGTTGCATTAAAATGAATGTTTCACTTCCATATTTGGGAATCAAAACTTTTTTCAATGTTCTGGTTAAGTTGAGATTTTTTTCCCCTCAAAACTCTTATTGGTGTTATTTTCTAGTCCCATAACTACAATTAAAATGAGAAAATGTAGTTATAAATGCACGTTTTTACAATTTTTTTTTTTTTTTTTTTACGTCTATATGTCACAAAAAGCCAAAACCTAAAATAATCATAATTTGAAGACACGAGGCGACATTTTCTTTGGGTTTAGGGGCTAAGTTTAGGTTTCAAACTACTAAAATGGGAAAGTTTAGGGCTTGGGGTAGGTTAAGATTTACTTTTTAAACCCAAAGATAATGTTACCAAGTCTTGGCTTTTCATATATTGATGTAAAAAAACGTACTTGTGTTTTTGACATTTTGTTGTATAGCTGCAATTTCTCCGGAAACTGGGCTGAATAAACTGTTTGATTTCTCACAGACAGCAAAAAGCTGGACTCTGATTGGCTGTGTTAGCAAGGTCCGCTCCAGTTTTACTTTGCTGTTTGTAATAAGATGTTCTTGCCTCCAAAAATATATTAACCATGTGCCAAAGGATTTGTTGGAGCTCGGGAGAGGTTGGACAATTTATAAAACAAAAAAAAAAATAACTAGCCTGTTGCAGCATGAAAATACACGCTTTAAAAAAAAAAAAAAAAAAAAAAAAAAAAAAGCGATTTTGTGAGCATGAAAACGTCATTGTAATGTTGATTGAATGTGTCACAGAAGAAGATAACAGGCAATTATTAAAGAACATCTCGTGATCGACGATTCTTGTTTAATTATTTTCTCTGTCATTTCACACACAGAACCCCTGCTGATATTCTGAATTAGAAAAAGATGTCTGTCAGGGAAACAAAATACCAGAATGAACATGAGAACGCTGGCACTAATAGTATTATACATTTACACTTCTGTGATGCTTTAATCCCTTTTGTTTAGTTGTGGGAATTAAATAATTGTGGACCATGAATGAACAAAAATCAACAAGAACATTCTTTGTGTCATTAAAGCTTTAAAATGATGAAAAAAGGAAGTAAAGGTATTCTCAAACCTTTTGTTTCAGCCCATTCAAAAAGTTTAATAATATGTCATTGGTTTTTTTCTTACAATATTGCAAATGATAGAATGCATAGTCATTAATGGATGGCACAAAGTTCTGCTCTTACAATTCCCAATTCACTGTTATGAAAGATCACAAAAACAATAGTCCAAAGTCTTAGCCCTCAGTGTGTGATATTAGAATTCATTTTTCTACTTAATTCAAAGTGCTTTCTCGAAAGTGTTTTTTCATAATTATCTACATATGTTGATGCAAACAGATGGACTATGAATAACCTTCACAAAAAAATCTTTTGTTGACCTGTTTCTACAGCTGAGTAGCTCCGTGAAGAATGTTAAACAAGATTTATAACTTTGCAAATAAACCCAGTGCAGGGCAAACATGACGGATGACAGTCTCTTGTTGATGTATAAACAGCATTTCTGGGAAAAGGGAAATAGTTCTATAGATTCTAAGAAAACTTGAACAAAATTTTCATGCAAGCACTCAGGCATCACTTGTTTGATATGAAAGTATCACATCAGCAAGTCATTCCAGTCTGTGATTTATGAGCGCCTTGTCTAAAAACCTCCTACAATAATTCCAGATGAAGTAAATGTGAAGCTGCCTGAGTGCAGAGAGCTGCATCAGTCCTAAAGTCATGAATCATCATCAGACTGAGAAGTGATGGTCCCCTGGCACCTCTCGTGTAGGTGTGAGTAGGATGACATTTTTGGGGCTGTCGGTGGCGGGACAGGGTAAGGGCACAGGATGAGTCATAAGCTGCTGTTGCATGTCTTGCTGAGTGGGGAGACACCTGCACTGGGCTGCCTGGCCTCCATCACGTCCTACTGGGCCGGGACAAACCCTACAGTCATGATGGCTGAGCTAAATCACCTCCACTGTCCTCTGTGAATACAGAGGAGTCGTTAGAGGAACTTTACACCTTTAGAAAGTCAGTGTTCTTTAAGCTTTCACTGAGATAATGAGTGTAACAACAGTTTGACAACAATAACAAACATGGTATGCATTTCAAAGGATAAATGGCACCCCCACTTTGGAATCAATTTGCAGCAGAACAATCATCAGAATAAAAACAGTCTTGTAACGCTCAAATGCTCATGTGCGTCACAAATCACCAATTGAGTGAGAGCTCCAGTTACTGGTTGCAAAGGAAATGACAAAAAGGAAATAAATAAACCGATCTGGACTGATATTGCAGAAAAGCTCAAAACAAGTTTGGATGATTTGTGGCCTGAAAAACAGAGCATAATATCTCGGCGATCTGCCTATGACATCAGACACTTGGGACATTCAGAAGAGATTTTACTGAGGCTCAGAGGAACAAAATCACTGAATCTCACAAAAGGAAGCAATGTTAGAACGGAATTAAAAAGAAAGTCAATGTATTTAGCTTGTGTGCTCTTAAAAGTTCTAATAAGAGTTGACTCTCTTTATAAGTTATGTGCTTTTTATTATTATATTTGGCATGTTTTTATTTCGCAACATTATGTTTATTTTTTATGTGCACTGCTTAACCAAAGCAAAATTGTGTAACTTGTTATTTTCTTCAATTCTGATCACTTTATGCAATTAATTTTTTAATCTTTGTTTTTCTTTTATCTGTTTTTGAAATAGTACTATAAAGTGTTGTTTTTAGTTAGTTAGTTAGTTAGTTAGTTAGTTAGTTAGTTAGTTTGTTTGTTTGTTTTTTGTATTTTTTTTTTTATTATTATTTCTGAATATAACATTGAGCAGTTGCCTGAAACAAATACTCTCTTAAAACAGAAGGGTACTCATTATTTTACAAGAATTTGCACAACTTTGCAGAAACAGTATTTCACAACAGATTACAGTGCAGGACTTCCACTTTTAAAAACCACAAGCAGCCTGACTTTGCTCTTTTGGCGGGAGTTTGTGTTGGCAAATCCATTCAACATATTTACTTTTATAATCCCTTAAATCTGATCAGTCTATCACTAAAAGAGTATGTCTGTCATGTACTTAACCTCAATGTGGGCTCAGTGGGTGGTCACAACCCTAATGTGAATGGCTTCTGTTTGAGTACAGTCCATTCTGGCATTTTCACAACATAAACAGGGGGAATGTTAAGTACAGATGGGAATAATTGAAAAAACTTATTTTTTATGTCATTTGTAAATTAAGAAGCTTGATGATAAGTTGTTTCTGTTTCTCTGAAGCATCTTCTTATTTCAAAGTGTAAAATAAATAATCCAATAAACACCCAGCAGGCAGGAGGCCACTTAATACCTATCGCCCAGCTTTGCCCAAATCTGCAAAGCCTTTCTGCGTCTCATAAAATGTACGCCTTCACTTTGCAAGGTGAAGACTAAATTGCATTCATTTTTTGCACAAATATGGAAGCCTGAAATCAGCACATTTGCACTTCAAAGCTATGTAACTCGTTTTGCTCTGTTGGATTGTACAGCGCACCCCTGTTGTTTTAAGCCCAACTTTTGCACAAGTTGGATGATTTTAATCGTCTCCAACTAATCCTTGATTCAATTTGAGGGATTACGCCGAGCTCAGCAGATAAAGAAGAGCAACTTGATTTTAGGCTTGGCTCTCGCAGACAACATGGTGGAAGCATTTATAGACAGACCGTCAGAAGAGAGACACAGCGTCTAACCCCACCTGTCACCCACTCCTCCAGTTGGTGATATGGGAAGCATAGTAACCTACGTGGCAGGGTGACAGCATTTCAAAAAGGAAACGGTCGGCATTTAGGATGCGCCTTGAGCTATGTGTCCTTGGCTAAACTCTTGTGGCATGTCTTAGTCACAACATACGACAAGCATCATCAAGTTTCAAACTTTAAGGGTAATTTTTATACTGTGAAATACTTAAAGGAGACATATTATGAAAAAAGTTGTTCTTTTCATCAAGTTTGAATTTCATCTTTTAATGTCCTGCAATGGAAATACTGTTTAGTTTGTCTTTTCAACTAAAAAGTATTTTGTGACAAAATCAGGTCGCTATGTTCTGTCTGATTGCCTGTGATTGCGGGTGGTTCACTTCAGTTTCACTTTGAGGTTTGTAAAATGATGAATTCATGTGGATAGTGCGCATGTGCTGAAGTATTTGTGAGAGTGAGGAACTAGTTAAACAGATTTAAATATCTACTTTCTGTTTTGCAGCATCAAAATCAGGTACCGCAGCTTTACGTCAGTTCGTTAAAATTTCTAAATTTCTAAGCCGGTTAAAAGGCACCAAGGTACATGTGCGGTAGCCTACCTCCCACCTTTTTCCTATATTTTAGTTAGTTTAGTTTTCTCTTAAAAATAAACCAACTTCCATATATGCAGAAGAAAGGGTTAGTTAGTTAATTAGTTAGTTAGTTAGTTAGTTAGTTAGTTAGTTAGTTAGTTAGTTAGTTAGTTAGTTAGTTAGTTAGTTAGTTAGTTGATGTAACCATCTTAGTTACAGTCAACTCAGCCACTCTGTGAGTGTTTTAATGCTCATCAAATGAACACAAATACTATACATTTGTAAAATGTATAGGTTTTTTACTGATACATTTAGATGGAGCCATTTTAATAGACTTTTATTGGCTCCATCTAAATTTTAAAACCTATTTTAAGTCCTTAATACTATTTTTTTTGTTAAATTACTGTCAGCTTTTGAAGAAAAATGTTAAAACCCAAATTTTGCTCAAACTGTTGTTATTCTGGCCGCAGCTAGTGCCATAAGCTTTACTCTTGTTTATATTTACCAAAGAAAATCTAGATGTTTTAGTGAAAAAAGGCTCTTTCCTTATGGGGTTAAAACAATTTAGTATTTTCTATTGATCGAAAATGTAAATTAGTGAGCTTCTATTGTTTATTAATACATAAAAAACACAATGTGCTTATAAGGTTCTGCTCTTTGACACATATAGATATGAATACAATGTGAACAATCTGTTGTTTGGACTACTCTCCGAAGGACAGCTCAATCTGGCGCACATTTGTATAATTCTTCTCCATCCAAAACCAGATTATATGAGTGACTGCTTCTGCCGGCGTTCAGGTCGTCGCTTTAGTCCGTAATCCCCTGTAATTCTCTTTGTGGTGGACAGTCTCAGTTGTCAGTCTTTGTTTAATGGCAGCAGGGTACGGCTTTATGCAAAACAGTTACACAGGCGATGACGGACAGCAGACGTTATCGAGTGTGTGCGCAAAGGATGTGTGTTTCTGAGGTCTACTCCCTGATGTGTCAGCAATCTATCTGTATTATCTTTCTGACATGACACCAGCTGCCCTGAATCACAGAATCAAACATCTCACAGGCATGCAGTCAGAGGTGTAAGGTAATAACATTTTAATAAACAATACTTGTGCTGCTTTTGTATTCTTGATCATCAGTAGTACTTCAGTCTAATAGTCTGTGGTTAGTTTGAGCATAAGATCCAAGCATTGTAACAATAGCAAGAACATTATACTTGGTATTTGCAATAAAATTCACTGAGAGGTTATTCTTTATGCTTCATGATGTAGATACTAACAGAAAAGTATTGATTTTGTACAATGATGACATTATTATACAAATTATTAGTGTTAATCATTAATATACACTTTAATTTTATTGATTGTACTGTATTTTATTGTATTTTTATAAACATATATACTGTATATTTACATTTAGTATATGAGGTGTGCTATTTTACACAACAAACTTAATAGTTAGGGGAAAAACAACTTAAAATAATTGTACGATATGGATTTTTTAATCTCTTTGGAGACAAATTAGGTTTAGATAAAAATAACGTACGCTTAACCCTTTAGGTGCCTGAGTTTTTCAGTTGAATTAAATTTCTGGAATTATAAAGTCCTAAAACTTACATCAAAACTAATACTTTTTTTAGTTAATAAAACCGCTGATACAGAGTTGCCTTTGTTTTGTTTTGTTCAAGCTTCTGAAACTCATCAACAATAGAGAATCTGAAGTCTGAATAGGCTGAAGTAGTTTAGTGCAGAATTGCTACTTTGGCGCTTAAAGAGTTAAAATGTTAGTGCATTTTTAGTTCTAAATATTTCTTTTTTAATGCTTCGTTACTGTTTCAGTTTTATAGTTGGATAAGAAACATACAATTTAGAATATTCTCTTACTAAATATGAACACACAGACATGACTTCAAAGCTTTTTAATAAATTAAATATCCAAGTCCACATTTATGCAATACAATATGTCCACATTTTTGTAAATCCTGAAATCCCCCTTTTCTTACACAAAAGGCCTGGTTAAACAAACTTTGAACTCACGACTTGTTGTCTGGGTCATATTTTCCTGCTCTGGTTCAGCACGAGTAATTTCATGCAGAAATGAGAGGATAATGTGTAGCAGACAGTCAGCGTGTGCGGGGGGCGCGGCTTCTGGGAGTGGGCGGGACCACGGTGCAGTTTGGAGGCTCGTGCGTAAACCGACACTGCCGCTGCGCTTTTACTCCACGGACACGTCTTTTTCACTCAAACTAAGCGGACTGTGTGGATTATATCTCCATTCCTGCTTTTCCCAACTCTTTTATCTGACGTTTTGGAATTGTGAGCAGAGAGTGGACGTTTGTTTGAATCTTGGATGATAAGGCTTTTGTGCGTCCTCGCTGTGAACTGCTTTTGAGGTGCGGGAGCAGGGTACACCTTTGGAGTTGGGTCGCCGCGTGAGGAATCATCAACAGCAAAACTGGTAAAAGTTCAGTTATTTTTTTGTTTTTTACGCTAAAGTTGTAGATTGCAAAGGGTTGTATGATCTTAAAGCGCGTCTGAAAACTTTAAACTTTGGGGTTTTCTCAACAAAAACTGCTCTTTGTTTTTGTAGGTAATTTAATCAGCCAAGGTGCATTGTAGTCCTGGCTGAATGGAGTCTGTCTTTCTGTTAATGTAACTTGAGTGGCCTAATGACAGTGATGATGTAGTAGTCTCGGTGTGTGATGGTGCAGGATGGAGACTTTACTTTACGTTCTGCTGGCTTGTCATGTGGGATTTTAACAGCTGCAAACGTGTGTGAACTAGAATGTATATTTGTCTTTCTTTTCAGGACAATGCTTCTGCTAGTGGCACTAGTAGGACGACTTAATAACATGTCGCACAAACCTTGGGGGCCTGGGGAGATTTGGTAGATTTGCACGTAGTGGTTCAGTTATCTCTTACTGGAATGTGTTGACATGCCTTCTGTATCTCAGTGTTTTTTTTTAAATAAAGTAATCGAAGGTCTCGCAAGAATAGGGTTTTATTTTATTAAACTTTTTCAGTTATGTGTCTTCCTTATTTCCTATAAATGCATGGCTTTTATTTTATTTGATTACACTATAGTTACTACTAATTACTACAATACCTTTAAGTAGACCTGTTTAATTTTTATATGAAACAGACATTTTTGTTAACCTATTTTACTTATTAATATTTATGTATATTCATATTTAAATATGAAATAGATTACATAATACATGCATAAACTAAGCTATGTTTCTAAGCAAATATTTATTTATATTAAAACACATTTAATATTGATACTCACTTGAGTATTAATTCTTTCATTTTCTACTGCTTCCAGTTTGGGGTGGTGAATGACTGGATTCTATCCCAGTGACTTTGGGCCTTAGGCGGGGGAACACCCTGGACAGTGATCAACTCATCGCTGGTTATCTAAAAATAAAAAAATACTACTATATCAAGTCTGTTCTTTAAAGACCCATTGTGTAACTTTTTGGGGAAAAAAAATATCTAAATAATAGCATGTTTTTTGTAGTTAGAATGTCTTTGTTGCACTAAGTGAATAATACAAATCTGCGTCTTTGCGTTGAGCAGACTTCCATGGTAACAAAATGGACAATTATTTGCTTAAAAAGTGGAGTTTTCTCTTCCAGACAGTTCAGCGATGTGACTTTAATAAC
Source organism: Mugilogobius chulae (assembly GCA_038363315.1). NCBI lineage: Eukaryota > Metazoa > Chordata > Actinopteri > Gobiiformes > Gobiidae > Mugilogobius > Mugilogobius chulae. The sequence goes on along the minus strand of CM076403.1, from coordinate 43,671,722 downwards.
AATATAGTATTACACTTTCTAAACAACTACAACTAAGTTTAAACTTAGCTGTAAACTAGTGTTTAAAGCAGATCACACCGCAATTAAAGTAGAATATCCAGAATTGCACCTAAACAGTAACTAAGCAGGTCTTGTACCACAGTTTGAGAAGCACTTTAGCCTTATGCTGGTGTAAGAGTCATGCTGAAACTGACGGATAGAGTAGCGTTTCCCCCTTGGGCCTCAGCTGTTGGCCTCCTCTCACTACCATGTGATACAGTATCCGTAACACTAATAACACACCGTTGGCAGCGCTACTCACCTTCTTACTCACTTCCAGTCTGTGACTCTTTGAAAAGCCCCCCATCCGCCCATGGCTTCGCACACACATTCAAAAAACAAACAACAGACCCCACCCTACACCCCACCCACTGTAACAACTTCAGAGCAGTGGTCAGCTTTTGGCTACAGCAGGGATGGAGAGGAAGTCAACATCACAGTATTGATGCAATTGAAAAAAGCCAATGATATCTCAAATGCCCTGTGGGATTGGACGCTGTTGGACACGATGGGAACGTGCTTGTTTACAGTCCAGTATGAAGCATCTCACATTAACATTGGGTCACTTCCCTGGACTTAAGCCAGAGTACAAGGCACGAACTGATAATGCTGTGTTTCATCAACTACCAAAAAGTTGTCAGCTTTGAGTAAAACAATGTGCATGTACAAAAATCCCATATTGTTCCTGTTTTCTCTGAGGTTTTCCAGAACATTTGGCAACAAGAGGTGCATTTGTTTGAGGAATCTGTTGGATTCTTGTGCTGTTATTGCTGCCTAAGCTGTGAAAAGTAACACTTGGGAGTTTGCACATGGGAGCTAATGGTTCACATTTGCATTGAGTAAAAAAGTTCCCCGCTGCACTCTACCTGCTGTCTCTGCTGCCTTGTTTTATTGTCTTAGCCCTTTCATATTCAGGATGACCCGCAGCTCCTGTGTGCAAGGCTCTCCAGGCCCTGCAGGGGTTTAGATCCTGGCCCAAAAAAGACATTTGAATGCCAGTGCTATGCAGATGAGCACTGCATTTATTTCCTTGTTTGTCTTCCACTACCTGTTCCAGTCCTGATAAGAGCTTAAATAGTTTCCTTATGGCCCGGTCATGGTCCTCTGCTAATTGGAAGCAGCGAGGGAGATGAGTACGAACAGCACGTTGATTCTTTCAGGTTTATATTGTGACAAATGTCTGCACTTGTGTTTTGACTTAGATGAGGCCCTAACCTCTCGGGATGGAAATATATTAAGTAACAGGCTCCTCTCTAGAGAAGGATGAATGTCTTCAGCGTTTCCGTCCTCTTGTTTTGGAAAGAAGCACTGTTAAAAGTGAAGAGTTAAGGGACTTGTAATGGAAAACAGACTTTTTGCTTGACTGGAATGTTCTTGCGAATCAGCTGATGTGAAACGACTTTTGAACTGAAACAGAACAATCTGCAGTATTTAATCCGTGCTGAATGATCAATGTAAGGTGAACAATCTCTTTTAAGATTTTTGTGGTCCAATAGACACGCTAAGCTATTGGTAGTTTACTTTGGTTTACTATAGACTTTAGTACTGTAGTCCTTTAGTCTTTAGTCATTTAGTCGATTAATTGGTCAGTACATTCTTAGTCGACCAACATTTTTATTAGTTTACTAATTCTTTTATTTAGACTATAAGGAATTACATTTAAAAGTATGATCATCTTAAATTAGATAAATTAGATTATTAAAATGTGCCTGAAATGAGCACTATTTAAGAGATTAAAATAAAACTAGCATAAAAATGAAAAATACACATTTATTCTAACTTGAAATCAGCAAGAATTGCTTTTGAACTTGTAATAAGAGCTAAGTGTTGTAAAGGCAAATTGTCATAAAAAATAGTAAAAATATTCTCATTTAAGATAGATATTATTTAATTCAACCCCCCTTTTTAACTTGTTAGCAGTGTATGTTGAACAGCAATAAAAAGTATGAACTAGCTGAAATATTTTGGGACAAAATTATTGGTCTATACTGCATTTCATGATATAAGCACATGGTCAGATTAATTTTCTGCATCAATTGTTGTTGTTTTGCATGAACTCCAAAATAATTTTGAGTCAGTTTGGGACATAGTCAGGTCAAAGGAAGACTTTTTAGCTTCCGAGCATTGGACGTAGAGCTGGGCGATATGGCAAAAAATTAATATCACGATTTTCTTGTAGCAAGATCATGATTTCGATTTTATCACGATTTTTGTAGACGTTTATTTTCTTGTTGTCTTTGAGGTAAACACAATTCACTTTTAACAGCTAAACCCAGCTGTGAAAAGCTGACCAGTGTTGCCAGATTTTCAGAGAGAACCAAGCAACTCAGCCCTTCAATAAAGAGTAAAAAATTTTAAAAATCGAATCGTGTTGCTACAAAGCAAGTGTTGGGATTTTGCCATATCAAGTGTTTTTTTACATTAATAATGACTTTAAGACATGAAAACATGCTTACAATCCATGATTCAGTTATGCATTGATATATTTTGACAAATCAAACCTGAAAAATTGCTATTATTCATTGCTTTTATGACTTAAAAGCACAGTCCAAAAGTATTTGGCAACTCTGAAACTAGAAGTAATAAGTTGGAAAAAATAGTCTATATTTGAACAGACAGATGCAGCAAATAGAGAAAAAAGAAATCATGATGTGACGATTTCAACAGAAAAGCAGATTGTCACAGAGATGAGCTCACGATTCGATTTTATCACAATATTGCCCAGCCCTAACTGGACACACCCCCTTTTAGTCGATTAATTGGTCGATGGAAAATGATTTTAGTCGACCAAGAATTTCTCTGGTCGACTACAACTCTTACAGACTTTGACTTGTATAAGCTAAAACTTTTCAACAAGTTTCCATAATGAAAAATAAAACATGAATTTGACAAATTTGGAACTTTTCTTGATAGTTCTTATCATATACCACTGTAGGCCTACACTTCTTATCTCAATCACAGTTAAAAGTGTTTTTGTCATCATTATTGTGATTATCAAATCTTTTCTGTATCAAATCATGACAACACTATTTGCCTAATGTGCATCAGAAGTGCTTTGTCACGTTTTCTGCTCTTATTCTCAATAGAAAGTGAAACTGAATTAGGTTCAAGCTAATTGACAGCACATTTAAATCTATTACCATTTCCCACACACTTTCTCCTCATTTCCTGATACATTTAGCTTCACATGCCCTCTCTGTTCATAAATGTCTGTTCCATTGAATTTCTGTCAAGATTGTGTTGTTTCCCGGCCCGCCTGATGAGCTCACATTACATCAACGGAGCCGAGAAACATCATCTTTGGTGTGACTGTGAGTAACAAGTTGGCTGGTTCAGTCTTTTTTTTTCAACATTTATAGATCGTTTATCCATTGTCGTCATCACATTTGGGTGAACTGGCTACATCAGTTCCTGTGGTGCATCCTGAAATCCCATCACATCAATTCTTAATCCAATCAGACTTCCTTATCACTGAAATTAATTCTCAGATATCTTTACATGATCAACTGTCTGATTTGATTCTATTACAGTGATGCAAGCCTCTACCTCCTCTTTGCATCAGCTTTTATCAGCGGCCCATTGCCAGGAGGGAGTACATTGTTGACTTATTACTTCCTTTATTGGCTTTGACTGCTCGCTAAGACAAGCAAGCAGTCTTTACCTGACAGTAAACAATGCCCCATGCTTCCACTGTCCCTTTGAAGAACACGTGTTTACCTCGAATAAACAGTCAACTGCCTTGAAGTGGCAAAACCGACAAATGTCTCGAACCAGCAGTGCCATGCCTCCACTTGGAAGAAAGTCAGACTTGAACGCTTCTGTGGTTACAGTCAAGATTATTATTTTTGGATGTGTGTTATTGTTGTAATGTGATTGTAGGCTGATACTCTCACTGTCAATCATATAAAATAATAGTCTGAATTACCAATTTGAGAACTGCCAATAATATAATGTCATAGATTGGTGTAATTAGCGAAGAAATGTGAATAGGGCTGGAAAAGGTGAGATTGTGCAAAAAAAAGCATACAAATAAAGACAGACAATGGCGTCAGTTCAGTTTGCTGTAATTGTTTTTTTATCGCCCTTTACTTCTGAACAGTGTAAGTTACCAGAACTATAGGGTCTATGTTACAAAAAACTGTCTCTTGTGAATTTTAGCCATGTTAAAATTTGTGAGGGATTAAGCTCAAATTCTGTTCTTTAGTTATTTAGTCTTATAATTGTTTGATGCTGTCTCTTCGTCGATCAAAAGGTTTTAAGTCAATATTTTAATTTTTTATTTTATTTTACAATATAAATATTAGGGCTGCATTTTGTTTTTTTGATTCAAAGATTAGTTGTTTAGAATGCAAAGTGACTTAAATACATGATTTTTTTTTTTACAAATTTGAGCTGAGTTAAGGTCTCTTGAGGATGTTCTGAAGGTGTAAATTTTTGTCAAAAGTATCCGAAAGTCTGATCCTAATCAACACTTAAACTGGCATGAAAACTAGACACTCGTTTGAGCAAGTATTGATTAAAAAAATACCGTTAGCATAAAAAAAAATATTTTCTTATGAGTTTTAGAGCAATAGTTTTATCTTAAAATCAAAATGTTCAATTAAAAACAAGTATTGTATAATCAGTTTAAATCTATCATATAGAAATCAGACATAAAGAGAGCATCCAATTATGGTATAATAATTCATCAATAATTAAAGGAAAGTTAAGTTTTCAAGCTTTACTGTTTGATTTAGCCTTTTACTCAACAATGCACTAAAGACATGTTTTGCTTTTTGTTTGAGATGGCCACAGATACATTTCAATTTGTGTGTGTTAATGTCACATCACAAGGTAGAACAGAGCCTACAAACAAAGCCTAGAAATGTAGGACTTGTGAGTTTAACGTGCAAATGAAATTCAGCAAATTTCAGGCAGATGTCTTTGATAAGGAAACAATCATTTTACATAATCAAAACTGAGCTCAAAATAAGCCCTTTAGTCTACTTTTTTATTGGCCAAAAGTGGAAATCGTGTGCTCTATCTTGTGGCCTTTTATTTTGTGGGGTGAACAGAGTGAATAGAGTTCTGGGTTTGAATCTGGGGTCGGACCAAATCAACATTTCATGATCTCTCTGGGTGGAGTGGCTTCCTCCCACCTCCAAAAACATGCATGTATGAATCAATTAGCAACACTGTCAAATTCATTAGAGAAAGAGAATGATTGTCTGTCTCTATGTGTTATTGCTGCAGTAAGTTGGCCCAAACTCTCTCTGGGATAAGTTCCTTCTATGACTCAAAATGCGAACAAGTGTAGAAAATGAATGAGAGCACAAGGTCTTGTCCTGTCTCACATTTTTGTCCATGTTTCAAATGAACCTCTACTAAAGCTTTGTTCAAACATCCAAGTTACACCTAACTTTAGTTTTCTACTGACATCACCAGGCTACTGTTGCAACTTGCATCTGCATTCACTAAGCCTTTGCGCCACAAGCAAAACAAACGGTAATGCCAGTTTACAATTATCTTCTTTAGCAACTCCTGAAATCAATGTGTTAATGTTACGTGTGTGAAACGCTGTTACATAAAGATCTTAAATACAGTCATTTGCGATTTACTCGTCTCCAAGGAGGCCCTTCTGGTTTCCATAGTTTCATCAGCGTTGCCATGAAGTGCAAATTACATACCTGCGTTGTGACTGACACACACGGCTCATTATTGACGCTTTGCAAGTTTTCAGGGCCCAATCTCCTACTGTTCCCCGTCAGGCTTGAATAATTTGAGGCAAGGGCGAGCGAGTATCACAGGGAATAAGGTGACCCAGCTCTCTTTTGAGCACTTATCTCCTCCGCCAGTTCTGCTTCACTCACTTGTTTGAAATGATAATTGCTCCTTTCCTTGGTGGCAAAGCTGGGCGATATGTACACTAATGCAAAAGGGACAGTTTGAATATTCCTTACGGCCTGTTGGATCACTCTTACAGTCGTGTCAAGTCATGATCCTCACCCTCGCAAAAACCATGTTCATTTGTCTCTCAGTTTTCTACATTTACTATATGTGTTGGCTTTTTCTTTATCTTGAATTTTCAAATAGCTTTAAAACTAAACCACGATTTTAGATTCAATTTTGGATTGCCAAACTACCTTAAAATCAGACACGAACCAATGCTAAGAAGACAAAAAAAAGAAAGGAACATTTATTTGTGATGAATCCTAAAAAGAGCAAGTTAAAATGAATGTGGTGTTACAATTGTAATCGAAAATCTTTTTATTTTCTTAGTGAAAGCAGAATTTAAAATTTTACACTAGTTGTCACAAGTTTAAAAACTTTTTAGTTCAAAAGCTCTTAATATTGAAATTAAAGAACATGCAGACAGACTTCAATCCCGTTTAACAATAAAATTGTCAGATTTTTTCTTCCAAAATCAAGCTACACTACACTGTTTACTCAAAGGCACTGAAAATGACTGCTAAACATTTTGTATGTTTGCACCAGTGTAACTATTTTAATAACTTTTTCTTACCTAGGAACAATTTTGTGAACAAAGACTAAACTCCATGGCCTATAAATTACACAAACGTTTTGATTTGACAAAAAATAAATCATAACAAAGGCTTTGTTTTAGTACATTTATTTATTCAACTGTCAGAAAAATGTGTCAGTTGTGTGTAAATAGTATTTGTAATATCGCTTTCTAATGAAAGAAAGATTCTGTTTTTGAACTCAACTCTTCTTCCTGTAATCAAACAATAACTTTCATGGTCAGTTTTTTCTTTACATAAAGCAAGCAAATAATACAAATCAATGATAATTACAGTATTTACCACAGAGACTCACCCACCAAACACAGGTATATATAGAAAAGAGATTAGAAACTTACTGTATTCACTTTTCCCTTTATTGGTTAAAATTGCCTTATTGGTAATTTATTCAACCTTAGTAAAGTTTACCAAATACAGCTATATTTTCCTTCATTCAAAGTTACAAAAGGATCATCTTGCATCCTTTTCATATCTAATGAAATCCTTAAAGGGGACCTATTGCTGTCAAATTCACTTTTCTAAGTTTTTAACCTTGTTATGATGGCCTTCCTTCAGCATTAGTTTACTCAGAGTTATATTTGAATTGATTCATTCATGTTTGAGTAATCTTGTATTGTTCTTTAGCTGCTGCTCAAGTGCTCAGAAATCCCCGTTCTCACCTACCACCTATCCCTCCCGCTTGTCTGTATTTACTTGGTACATTTCAAGATTAATACTCAAAGTGAAGCTTATATGGTTTAATACTGTCCCAAATTCACTTTCAAACAATAAATAATATTTTTTTTAAATCTGTTGCTTTTTACAGTTACATTTTAAAGTGAAGAGGCGGGGCTTATCAGATCTGCAGTTTTGAACAGGAAGTCAGTAGAGCTGTTCCTATTTTTAAGTTGTTTTAGATCAACTTTGTGTTTTACAATGAACAAAGGGTAAATTACTGATCGGTGCATGTTCTAGATTCTTACTAAAAAAAAAAAAAACACAATAGGACCCCTTTAACATCATTCTCATAAAACCTGTGATTTCATCTCCAGACTCTTCAACCTCACAACCTTGCAAAAGTTTCAAAAATAGTTTCATAGTGGCATCAGTGAAATATCAGAATATAAAGCAACGAGAGAATGGGATGAATAATTGATCACACATGCTGGAAGAGCTGGTATCCCCCTATCCCCTCTCTAGGATATCAAAACTTGTGAATTAATAATGCAGTAAAGAGATTCTATAAAGAGACTTTTATTACTGTAACGTATCTGAGGGGTGGCACGATGCCTTGAAACCACAATGCACTTCCTATTTTGGGAATGTTAGAGTAGTGGTCAATCAATACATTACTTTCCACACTTGATACCGGTGTCTCATGCGCCCAGAAAGTCATTGACGTTGTGCCAAGTTGTTTTACTCCACGACAAGCAGCTTTCAGCTAGATCTTAACATCGCATTTGCATAGAGGAAACAGTGATGGGTGTAAAATTATTGAGGATCATTCATATTCTTCAAGTGGTATTCATCCCAATTTGTCTCTATCACAAGCAGTTCGCCTTGAGGCATTAAGATCCTCAAACATCTGTTCCACATTACAAAAGTTTGGAGCATGCACAATAGTGTTTATATGTTTTATCCTAGCTAAAATCTCCAGTGTTGTGCATGCAGACAAAGAGTGGGTTTGTTTCAAGCCAAGAAAAAGTCCAAACCTGCAGGGTAGAAATAATATTACTAACCCCATTTGACTCCAAGGCTTTGTATCTGTTCCCACCCAAAGTGCGTTTTATTCATAGAAGTCAGAGTACACATGTAAGAGGATAGTTTTATTGTTCTGTTATCTGAGAAGGTGTAATACATTTGTACAGGTCTGCAGCATTATTTATATAGAGTTTTTAATTTCCTGCTGCCTCAGAAAGCTATCGTCCACTACTTTTCTTTTAAAATCTTGAAGTTTCTTTTAAGCTGCTTGATAGATATCGCCTACAGGTTTATCTTGTTACATTTCCAAGAAAACAAACAGGTTTCCTAGCAGTTTAGACCTTTGAAATTCCCATTCATGTGTATTCCCAGCAGATAGGCGTAACAGGCATTAACGCCATTGTCTAGAAAGCCTTATGTTTACAGTTTAATCCGAGTACGGCAAACGTACTCTCCTCTTCTAGACATGCTGATTCATGCTTTTGACGTGGGATAAATAGACGAAGTCACCCTGATGATGTATCTACTATGAGCCCTGGTGGCTTAGGAAACAATTGCTGCTGCTGTCTTCTGCTGCGAAAGGGGTTACAGTTTATTTTTAACCTGCTTGTGATTTATTTAGACGTCTGCGTTCCTGGAGCTGGGAGCAGTCAGCTGAAACTCTCTCGTGTTCCCCAACTTCTCCATTTGGCTTGTCTTAGAAGAGGCAATGTGTCTTCAGTTCGAGTCCCTTATCAAAGTCACTAGACATCAGAACTTTATTATTAATCAAGGCTAGTCTGCCACAGAATCTGACACATACCAGAGTAATTCAATAAAAACCAGTCACCTCCTGATCAGCCATAGATGAACTACTTAGACAAAACCAGCATGGAGTCTATGCATTGTCAGTCACCTGCTGGGGTCTTTTCTGACCAATGAAATGCCACCATAAATCTTGCTGAATAGTGGTCAGGCCTCCAGGGGTGATGTTTTTTTAGGGGTTAGCCATGGAAAAAGCTCACGACTGTTTATAAGACATCTGTTAGTCAGTAAATATTGACATGAGAAGATCATAACATTGGCTGAAATAGGCTAGCTGCAGTACTATAGTTTAAATAAATGCAAGTGCTTTTCAAGTTCACTTTGGACCAAGATGTAGGCCATACTCCTAATGGATTGGACAGCAGCCTAATCTGGCTTCATGTAGAGCTCAGTGATCTCGCTCTCATCACAAGGTCCTGCAGGCCGGCTGATTATCTCCATAAGTGCCCTGCTCCATGCCAAGGACTAAATGAGACAAGTCACTTTGAAGACATGACTTATCCAAAGCTCGTCGGAAATCTCCAAAACATCTCTCAAAGTCACCGATACCAAACTAGTCAAACGGTTAGCTTAAGCACAGCTCTGTGTGAAGTGGTGAACTTGTGGTGACCTGAGCCAAGTGCACTGGCCAATGTGTCTGTACATCTTTTCTCTCCTTCAGCAGATGCAGATATTAAAAATGGAATCTCAAGGGAGGGGCAGGAGGTTAATGAATTTGTAGCCTTAAGCAATATGGCGCCTTGTTCCCCCTTCGTAGCAACATGGGCCAGCACACATGTCTTTGACAACCAGATGGGACTTGGGCAATGTGTGCAGGGCTCGACTGAAATATAAAATAAAGACACATTTTAAATGATTTTTTTCTGCTGATTTTACGTGATGTGATAGTGTGTAAGCAAAATAGTGTAAAGTTTAAATATTTTAAAGAAAGTAGGCATCATTTGTGTGTAAATTAAAAATATATTGCATGTAGCATTGAAAACAGAAATGCATTGATACCGTTATTACTGTTAAGCCAGAAATTTGCTGGATTGAGTTTTGTATGTTTATCAGAACCAATATCCTGATTGACCCTCTAAAATGCTGTGATAAGATAGTTGAAGATTTGATGTTTACTTATCTCATGTCTTATCAGTTTTATTTTTTAAAAATGGAACATAAAAACTACTTTTGTATGATACTTGAACATAAGGACATTGACAAATATTTCAGTTACAAAAGCGTCCACAAATTCACAAATATAGTGAGGACATTGGGTTGTTGTTTAGCTTGGGGGGCCATGCCATAATCGTTGTTTGGGATGTTTCTCATTACCTGTTTGAAGTTGCAGAAGTTTTACTTAGTTACGCTGTTTTTACCCATTGACTTTTGGCTTGACCTCTCCACATAAACTTTTGTTCATTTCGTACCTCTGGTATGCAACTAATCAAATTCTAAAACATTTTGTCAGTTTTTAAGACAGGAAGGCTCTCTTAGCAGCAGACCCTTTCTCTTCATTTCATTAAAATTTAAAAGAGCTCTTGAGTTACATAAGGATTTTCCCTGGGAACATGGAGACCTGGGTTGAGGGACTGTCACGCTTGTTGATGCGGACTCAGCAGGAAGGACCAAGAGAGAGAGAGAGAGAAAAGTGATGGGGAAACTTAAGTTATCATTGCATATTTGAGAATGTAATATGAAAACGCATTAATGCCACGCAGAGTATCTTGTCGTGCTAAGTTTAAATTGCTGTGGGTGCCAATTAGCGGTGCTGAAGAGCCGTTTAAAAAAGATAAAACCCCACCGCCCACTTCTGTAAACCTACTTGGCCTTTGATGATGGTGCATGTTTGACTACTCCCCGACAGCGCTCCCCCCGACTGGATAAAAGTTCCCCTTTGACCCACACCCCATTCACCATAGGTTGACTTTATTAGCTACCATAAACATTTCATTGGAGGTCTTCAGAGAGTTGGCTCAGTGATGCGAGCTACTCCAATAGCCATGCCCGTGTACTTGTCTGTGTTTATTTTCTTAGCTTCTCTACCTAAAAGGGAGTAAAACAGGAGAGGCAAAGCACTGTCGTAGTCTTGTAGCATGTTATCAACTTGCTATGTTTAATTATGATTTACGAAGATGAATGCCTTTTCCCAGAAATCTCACCCAGTGCAAAATCTAAGCCATCTAACAGCCACCTTATCGCAGCGCTGAAGTCAAAAAGCTGTGTTCAAATTACAGAGGCTGTCTTGGGAGTTTCTCTTCTATCATTTATGGCCAGAAAATTAGAGCCAAGTTGATATTATACTCTTGAGGATTGCGCAGATGACACAGTAATTAAATACGTGGCTTTAAAAAAAAATCAAATGGTTCTTTAACATAGAGAGAAACGTGTGAACTGCACTTAAATGTTTTGATTTCTCCAGCTTGGTGGTCGGTGTAAGTTGATTTAGTTCTGCAATGTGGTGTCACTGAGGAGTAGTGGAGTCATAAATGTTTCATACAGTACAACTATATTATTAAAACATCATGACAAAAAGATGAGTGAGACTGTGCATTTGTGAGTGTTGTTTTAACGAGATTAATTCTACAGTTTAATTGTTAGCACACACTACACAGTCAGGCAATAGTATTACGAGCTTGCTTTGGTTAACCACAGAAACTTGGATGAAGATCTGTTGTTTGAGTTTAATCTTTTCAAGAAATCTTTCTGGGTTGATGCTAAAGTCACAATTCTTTTTGTCTTCACAGATGCAAACATATTTTCTCTCAATGGGCGCTGGACGGAGCTTTGGGTCGATTCTCCGGTAAGGACAGAGAGTGGATAACGGCAAGTGCTCTTTAATCCCAAAAGGATCCTTCCTCACTGCGCTAAGAGTCCACTAACTGCGAAAGAGCCGCAGGGAGTACAAGTACAAGACACCATCACTCCCCCTTTGGCTCGCTGGAACATGGGAGGCAACAAATAATATCAGAGAAGAGGCCAAGGAATTTTATAAACAGTTTGTGTACAGGTCCATTTAACACCATGTGGACATCTCCTGCAGCGAGCTCCTGTCTGCTGGCTGCTGCTGCTCTAGTGTCCAGTCTACTCTACTTTGTGACGGCCTCTGAAGATGACGTAACACCGCGCATCAGTTTTTCTTACAGTAAGTTCACAGTTTTTGATTTTATATGTTATAGTTTGTGACTTCAAAATTTGTACCTGCAATTTTGTGTGTCATAAAATCAAATTAGAGTGAGTCGAAAAAAATCTGGTTTGAATCAGGCAGTGGCTATAGACTGTTTCATTGTTTGATTTTCTATTTGCTAAATCAACATTCACCAGAAAGGACCACACCACAACAAAAGAATACAATTAAGATATTTAAGAATGATGAATGGACAGATTGAATGATTGCTGGACCGAGAGACTGTGGATGAGGGCTCTGTCTCAGCGATTCGAGAGAGCTGAAACAAGACGTGCTGTTAGGACAGGACGATATAAGTAGAGGCTTCTGGGTAATTGAAAGTGTGGGCGAGGAGGCGCGGGAGGTGTGGTTTGATGGTGAGAAGGTTGGTGTGGCCCTACTCCTGAACTTTAGTTAACAATTTCATTATTAAGTCACAATCTTGTGAAGTCCTCAGGGGCGACTCAGACAGTACTCAGTGGTCTCATCTTTTCACAAAGTGTTGCATTTATCATATACTTTTTAATGGAAAACTTGAAGTTTAGTAAGTTACAATTAAAAAAGTTACCCTAACATTAAGATCACTAATTAACCTTCCAATTAAATTTTTTTGTAAGTAATTACAAACTGGTGCAAAATTCTGTTACAGGATTATAGAATCAATAAGCAATGTCATATTTTAGCCCGATCAAATATTGGTGCCAGTATCGCTCCAGTGTTTGTAAAACCCTTCAGTATCACTGATAACTTACATAACATCCAGATTTCTGCTTCCTTTCACTGCAGTGAAGAGTGTTGGTATGCTGCCGATAATATACAGCCCACCGACAGTGCTAACAACAACAGTAGATGAACTTTGTGGATTTTAGTGAACAAACAGTATTATTAGATAAGGATAGAACTAATGGACTAATGTTCACCTTAAAAAAATGTTTTAAGTTATTTTATTTGAATAATAAATCAGATACAGTGCTTTTAAAGCTACATTCACAACTTGTGCTGTGGTAGTTTGAGGTGGTGAAAAACAACAATGGTTTAAGCAAGCGTAAAGTTAAATTTCTCAAAATGAAAGCTATCATTTTATTTGCTTATGTTGCTTAGCCACAGCTAAATGGTATGGAATTCATAAAATAAACAGCTTTTTAGTTATAAACATTTTTTATCCAATCACTTGTCCTTTGTATGGTATCATATTTGAACCACGCAATTAGACTCATTGACCTCTAAGAAAAACAATCACAGCTAGATAAAAGAAACAGGACATTAAAATACAGAAAAGCGCTCATTCCAGCATGGTAAAAACCTTACACTTATTTCCCTCTGTTCTTATTGAATGTCAGCCATGTCTGATCCCCGTGTGGCAAGCTGTCAAACGAAAACTTGCTGCTGCAGGTTCAGTGATGCCACCAGTACAATTGTGCATTCACAGAGACATGTCAGAGATCACAAGTGCCTGAGGGAGCAGCTGGCAACTTGCAAACACCAACAGTGAAAACAGCCCATAAATATGTGCAATTATAATTCTGTCCCCTGAGGATACCTAAAGAATTAATTCTTCTATGTCCAAATATGTAAAATCTGTGCTTTTTACCTCAAGCTCAGACGAAATGAGACATGCTTAACATACCAACTATAGCAGGGCTGTTTGGATGAGTGCTAAAATGTGGAGCACCTACTTCTATAACCACTTGTGTTTTTTGTGGGAACTTAACCTTTTGATATTGTTCTCTAGATATATATTTAATATCTGTTTCAGCAAATCTGGCTAACCTTTTTGTATCTGACTTTATCATTGCTTTTCATTACTTCAGTCACTGCGGCAGATTGTAATAATAAGTGTACGTTGAGTTTTTGAGTGTTATTGTTGACTACTGGGTTTGCTGACAGTTTATGTAATTGATTGATGCTTTTTGGGGCATTTATGACAAATTAGGAACAAAAGAAATAAGACTTGCGTTTAGCTGGCAGGAGAAAAGTGTTGTTATTCAAATTGGCTTGACGTTAGCTGAAGTTTGGCCTATTCTTGTGTTTCATCACGCAAGTAAATACAGTTTGGGAGCTATGAAGTACAGACTTTTCACAGACGAGGGGGAAATTGCAGGTTTTTGGCACCTGTAAACACTATCGGTCTGAATTAGATGCTCCACCTACACAAAGCAGCGCCACTGTTTTTCCTCATACTTCCACCAACGTAGTTTTATATCATGATACAGATTCAAATGTACTGTATATATCCAGACTATTCTGTGTGTGTGTCTGTGTCCCCTTTTTGAATGATTTTCTATAAAAGAAATGTTTTACAAATCTTGGACCTAAATGCACTGTAACATACTGCAACACTGCATAGTTTGGTCTGCCAAGTATTTTAATTTTTCTACAGTTTAGAATTTTCTCTGTTTTATCACTTAATTTGAGAGCCACTATTTTTACCTAAACTTAAGGTTTTATCATTTTAGTTGAAGTGTAATATTTTAGATTTATTTAGTTAACCGAATCAGCAAGGTGCTATATTTTCATAGCTTAAAGGGGATCTATTAGGCGTTTTCAAACGCCTAATAGTACCAAGAACTGAAAGTACATGAAAGTACCAAGAACTAGTCCCAACATTCCTCAAGTCCCTGTTTAGTCAGAGGAACTACCCTGTCCCCATGTTTGTGTTCACACAGCAACAGTTTTTGAAAGTGTTTTTAACATTGGAATCTGTTTAGTGTGTAACATTTAAATAAGTAATTAAGTAGTGTTAGGAAAACAAAAGTTGTCATAAAACAATGATCTATAAAACCTAAAAACATCACGGAAATTAACAACAAAACAAAATCACTGGTATTCATTTGTAATTGGGCTATATTGAAACTGAATCGAGATTAAAACATTTTCATTTGTTATGTAAGTTTATAAATCTGTGAAACTAACATATTCAGGACTTAAGTTAATGAAATCAAATATTTAAGCCTAATTGATGTGTGAATAAGTCGTGTGAATAGGTCATGGAAATGTTGACAAATGTTTTGGAAAAGTTATGGAAAAGTCATGGAAAATCATAAAATACAATCTGTACGAACCCTGAATCTAGTAATAGTTAGGCTACTATTTGCAAATTAAATAAAAATATTTTGGAAGTTACTACTTTTAAATCATTTTTCTCATAGATAAGAAAAGTTTATCTAAATGAAAAAACCTATAAAACATGATTCTAAACAAAGTTAGCATTGTAAATGTAAATGTAAATGTGTCACCAAAAGGTTCCTGGTCTGACTGGAAAGGAGCTACAAAAGTCCCTAAATTGTGGCCCTAGTCCATAGCTCCTGCTCTTTGTGAACTCTGTGGGGACTGGAACTAAAAAAAGTACAAGGAACTGAAAAAGGTTCCTACAGTGGGAAAGGGCCTATAGTTTAAAAGTCACTTTTCAGAGTTTGTAACCGTGTTATAGTAGTGTTCTCTCATCATTAGTTTACTTAAAGTTGGATTGGTTGATTGATTGATTGATTGATTGATTGATTGATTGATTGATTGATTGATCTTGCAGCTGATGCTTGAGTTCTCAGAAAATTCTTGTTTTCACCTGCCACCTATCCCTGTTTACTTGTGATTACTCAAAAAAAATTCAGGTTCCAGGAAAATCATGCATAGTTCAAAGCTGTCATGTAATCACTTTCCAAAATTAAAAACAAGCTATTTAAAATGTGCAACTTGTAAACGTAAAGTTTTAAAATGAAAAGGCAGAGCTTAGTTCTGCAGTTTTGAACAGGAAGTCAGTGGACCTGTTTCTGTTTCTAAATAGTAAACGGAGCAGCTAAGTGTCTGCTCCTTTGTGCCTGCATATAATTATTTAGTATTTAGAATGCAGTTAGAGACAAGAAGTACTGAAGTTTTTGAAATGAAGACCTTTGGCTCAGCACGTTCTTTTTCCTGGAAAGACTCTTTGTCCTTCCCTGTTTCTCGTCGTGTTCCGGCCTCCTCTCCTAATGAGCGTCCTAATCTCCTATGTGTAGTGAGCAGAGGTTTTTGTGGTCCGTGCAGTGGGAGAGCTTGTCTGCTTTTCATTATGGCTCTTGTGCATGGAGGCAGCACAAAGGATCATGGGACTCCAAGTGGTTTGCATGGGTTAGGCTGACTGTGCTGTATGTATCACTGTTATCAGAAACCTCTCGGGCAGGATGTTACTGTCTGTCTCCGGAGACACTGTGATAGAAGGATTTATTTTTCTTCCTTGTTTTCAGCTGGAACAAGATGTGGTCACTCACACTCAGATGTTAAAATGAGTTGTTTACATTACTGAGTGTGTTTGAATGTTGGCTGACTTGATTTTGTTGCAAAATAAACAAATACATGTCTCAAGATATTGATATATTTTTGATAAAGGCTTTCCTCTAGAATCTGAAAGTATTTTTGCATTATGGTCAATATTGTCAGCATCATTGTTTTATTCTCCCACCAGTTTTTCCACTATTTTTTATATGATTATACTAATGGTAGTTTGCATGGAAGCTGTTTATTTTTTAATTGCTGAGCTTTAATGTTAAAATTGACATACACTCAAGTGTCTTTTGGCAAATTCATCTCCTGATTTATACATTTTTTAACATATTATCAGAGAAAACAACCCACAACTCACTGTTCACTGCCTGATCTTAAAGTATTTTTCATTTTAGACTGATGTAGGGAAAATTATTCATCTTATTCTGTCTAATGCCAAGATGATTAGCTTGTAGAATTCATTTGTTGGGTTTATTTAAACTTTTGTTATATCTGTTTGAGATTGCCCCTGAAGACCAAACAGAGCTAAACAGGAAGTACGCTGCAAAGAAAAGTGGGCGGGGAAAAGTAAGGTGAATAGAAATGAACTGAATAAGAATTTAAGTTGAACATGCTGGTAAAATGTTAGCTTTTTAAAAATAAGCAGGCTGTGTTCTGTCATGTCTTCTCTGATTGTAAGGAACAGTTTTGTTCTTGTAAAAAGCATCCCATCTATGTCTAATAATTTGCCGTTTATTCACTAAAATCCAGGAGGTGCATTTGTTCATGTTGCTAGCATTGCATTTTTGTGTGAGGGTTGAAACCTTTAAACGAGTATGAAGTAGTGTTAAGTACACAAAAAAAGCATTTTCAGAGTTAAAAACATAAATTTTTCACAATACATAATACAAAAATGATCCGTATTGGCGAATGTATTTACAAAACCCTGGCGACTGGCCCTTTGCTCAGAACAGATCTGCAGAGCCTGCTGTCTGAGCTCCACACACACAGCGTCCTCTCCCATCTCTGTTTAGTTTACATTTGGCGATTATTGTGTGCCCTCTCTCATGCATGCTAATCTGATGACCTTGGCAGTGTGTGGATTGTGGCGCAGGACTGCAGAGGAGGTGCAGGGTCAGGTCCAAATACTCGTGAGGTTTTAGACACGCTCCAATGCGCGCCTCCAAAACCACAAGCAAGGACACGCCCACTGATCCTGAAACACGAGTGCCGCGCGGCATCCAGCCGAGGTGGCACTCACAAGTGGCTGCATATAGCAGCGTAACAGCCGCCACAATGGGCTGTAATTACCACACATCAGCTCCGTCTGTTTTCAGAGCCTCTAATGGGTTCAGTGCTTACACGCTCCAGGGAATGTACAGAAAAGTCCAGTCTGAGCGATTTCAATCAGCAACATTTGATTTGAAGAAAATGGCAGGTAGCAAGAAGTTACAGTGGAGCTGGTAATTAAGACAGACTGAGGAATGCAGGACGACACATTGTGAGGATCAAAACATTTGCTTTTGTGAACTGCAAAGTTGGACCTTTTTCTTTCACAATTGTGTTGTTTAGTTGTTTATAATTTCATACTACAATGAATACAGTATGTAAGTGTCCAGAAATCTGTAATATGCCACTTTAACACAGCTTTAAAAAAAAACTTTTATGTAAAATCCTTTTTTTTTTTACCATGTTAACACTGTTTCCTCAACATCAGTTTAGCCAAAGTTGTATTCAAGTTCATTCCTCATGTTAGAGTAATCCCGCCCACTTGTCTGTATTTACTTGCGATTAGTTAAAGTAGTCAGATTCTCCGCTCCATTTGTAATTTAAGATTTGCTGCTTATTAAAGGTTTTGTAATGAAGAGGCGGGCTTATCAGTTAAGCAATTTTGAACAGGACCTGTTTCTATTTCCACGCCATTTTAGATCAATTTGTGTTTTACAATAAACAAAATGTAAATTTCTGATCTACATATGTTTTAGTTCAGTGTTTCCCAATCTTTTTTGAGTCCTATTGGCACACTTTTTGGTTGAATGTTTTTTTTTTTGCGACACAACTACTCTAATATGGCCAAATCAATCTACTGTGAAAAGAAGTGGTACCGATCAGGTCTATGGAAAGGTTTTTTTAGAGAAATATATGATCTATATTTATTCAAATACACTGTAAAATGTTTACGATATTTCTTTGGAACATGATCAAATTAGTGACAAAACCTTTTGTTGGAAAAGTTACAAAGTGCACCTTGAAATTATACATACAATTTCTAAATAGTGATTGTTTTGCTTCCATTCTCAGAGAAAATGTTGTTCAAACACTCCAAAATGGCAAATAATTCATTTAAATTAGCTTAATCTTATTTCATAGATAACATTTTGGAAACTGGTAGTTTTTCTATACATCCTCGAACTACATTACATCAGCTCAAATTGTGACTTTTATCCTTAATCAATTAAGCAAAAGAATGATGAACTAAACAATTACCAAATAAATCATTGCAGCCCTAGCCTCAAATGTGTCTTTCAGTTTCACAAAAAGTAAAATGTGTTCTACAGCTGTACATAAAATAAAAAAAATTATAATATTGGATCAAAATTGTAATAAATCCTAAAAGTATTATCCTCAGGGTTCCACTAAGAAAATTAAACAAAAGTTATCAAGCAAAATGCAACTGCAAATGTGTTTTAAATTAGGCTGATTTCGCTTATGTATCCGAGTGCTACTTTCACAAAACTTTGACTTGATATATTTTGTGAAATTCTCAGTTGCTTCTCTGAAATAACTTTCTCTTCCATTTTGCTTTCACTCCAGAATTTGGAAAGTGTGTACAGACTTTTTAAAGAGTTTATTTGTTTTGTGGGAGAAATGTCAGGCTGCATATGTTGAATAAATGCCCACAATGAGTTTGAGGGACTAATATGAATCACACACTTTCATTTCTTGTAGAGTCCTCTCCACAAAGATAAACATATGATTATTATTATCTTAGGAAATACTTGGGTCTCGTTTTCAGCCAACAATACAGAACTTTAATCATTTGAAAGCAGCTGTTTCGTGTATCGCTCATTAAAGCCAGAGCGTTCCTGTTTTTTATCCAGTATGTTAATTCTCTCCACATGTCTCTTTCTCTGTCACTCCTTCTCAAGCTTGGCCCAATGTTCAGCTTATTACATAAATTAGAAGAAATTATACCAGAAAACCTATTGTGTGTTTACTTTTTTGTCCTGTTTATTGAAACTTGTGCTGCTGATTTGTGTTTATACCTGAAGAACTGAAGCGATAATTCAAGTTTGGGATCAGCAGAATAAATATTTTACATCATTTGTGACTGCAGTGTCAATAAACTTTGTGCTAATTAAACTCTGATGGATCAGCTCAAGAAGAAAATGTGATATTCAATTACAGAGTAAATTAACTATGTTTTTAACACAGTAGACTAGATTAAAACTTCAAGTGTATGTTAATTAATTTAAGAGAAAATTGTTTCTCGACATACTAGAGCTTGCTCAAGGCTTGGCTGAAAATGAATCAAAGTTGTGCCCATCTGTAAATATTATAGTGTGTGGGTATGTGTGTGTTGAATGTGGGAATGTTAAATATGAACTGCTGCTCCTGTAAATGTTAGTATCAAGATTTTAATGCCATGTTTTTTCTGTTGCTATTATGTAGGGAAAAGCCCAACCAGGGACAGGAGTTTAAAATTTGCATTAGTTGAAATTTTATAGTTGAAATTAGTATGAAATTGTGGCTAGTTTTGGCATTATTTACATTTTAACACATTACTTTTCTTTTCTTTTCACCTTTACTGTTATTGCTACATTTTCATACAGTTTTGATAAGCGTGTCCGACCGTTTACACCACTTCCTGCTTAGTCTACTTATCTTTGGACAGGACAGGTCTCCAGTTGGGCAAATGAAGTTGTGGTGTTCGTTTGATAATATGTTACAACTTTCTAACATGCCTGTAGTTTGAAACTGATTTAGTGGGCAGGTGAAACTGTTTAACTGTCAGACTGCAGATTTGTTGACCTGGATCTAACGTCTTCTGTCAGTACAACTAAGGAAAAGTGTAGAACTGTGATTAATCAAAGAAACTCATGGCTTCTTGTTTAATAAAAAAGGGGCGTGGTAAGGGACGAGTTTATGCAAAAACAACAGCTTAAACAAGAAAGTTGGAGAAAACCGTAACATAGGGTTGACACTATAACAATTATATTAGTAGTTGACAAGTCCGCAATTATTTTTTTGATTATTTGACTTGTCAAACAATTATTTCTGTTGTGCATGGAGACTTTATAATATATATTTTAGCCAAATAAAGGCTGAAATATGGTGAGACAATACCTAAGGAAGTAGAAGTGGTATATTAATCTAAAAATCTGTAATGATTTATTGTTTGGGGAGATTTTCAGTATTCTTTGGTATAAAACTGTGTTTTTACATGTCCCATTTACAATAACAATGATTGAAAACTATTAGGATTATTTTTATAGTCAACTCAACTAGTCACAATTAACTAATTGTTACAGCAAATTGGCCCAAATATTTGCTCTCAAGTCTGCGATAACTCACTCCTTTTAGTTGTACATAAATTCTTAAAATCTAAAAAAAAAATTTTATTTGACTTCCCCCGTCTTGTTTTTTAAGATGCTATTAAACAATTAATCAACTAAAAATGACAGCTCTACAAAGCAAAATTACACTTTTTATCACATTTCAGAAAGTAGTGCTCAAAGACATGAAGAAAAAAGATTACACATTTCTGTTTTGGATATTTACTCCAAAAAAAACCAAGTTCCTCATTAAGGTATAGAGGCCCTTTGCCCATCATCTGACATCATGATAGAATCAAATGTGAACGAAACCTATTTTGTTAGTCGACTCCAGCCATAGACTAATGTGAGGCCAGAGTAGCCCGGCCTGCAGTTGTTTTAGTGTCCTCTCCAGAGATAACTGCACACAAAGTGGACAGTATCTGTGTACAGTGGCAGCAATTGCAGCACTATCGCACATGCAAGTCAAAGTGAGTTCATCCAGTGCTTCTAGTGCGGGCCATTCCGCTGGCGACTCAAAAATTGACAAGCGTGCAAACTAAACAGGCTGTGAGCATAAATCAAAATTGCGGTGTACATGTCGCCTGAGCTGCAAAGAAAGCTGTTATATATTTGTGCTGCCGAGAGTGCCAAGACAACACTCTCCTATAGAATCAGAATTAAACGGAGATGGGAGCTGAAAAATGCGACATGACAAGCACAGGCATGACGGTTTACAATTGTGGATGAGTGATTATAGTCAGAATGTAGAATCTGTCTCATTTTAGATTGCTATAAATGTCTGTCGGGGCAAATGAGGAAAGAGCAATAGATGTTACCAGTTCAAGCTGGAAGATAAGTGTAAATAAATACATTGCTTGCAATTAGAGATGAGGGATTACAAAACAGTCTTTTAGTGTCGCAAGCTTTACAAAAATAAACTGAATAGAGTCATATCATCGATCGCAATCTTTGTCGTATTAGAGACTTTGTCGTATTAGAGAATTTAATCGGTGCCACTAAACAAACAGGGTTGATACAGATGCTTGATATGCTTGAAAATGCTTAAATACTACATTCTTTTCAAGGTTGGAAAAGTGCTTGAAATGCTTTAACTTTTAGCTTGTCTGTCATGGTTTAAATTTTGTATTTCAATGAGATACATATACATTTTTTGCACCCCTCGAAAGTCACACAGTGTCACTTTAAAGTTAACAGTCAGTAATGATTTGAAGTAACTACATCTGTTTTGCCCAACTAGCTAAACAATGCTTTTTTAATGTGCATTGGTATAGTTACAGTATATACAGTAATGTGACTTATATGAGCCAAACAGTTCTGCCAAAGTGCTTTTCAATGGTGCAGTGGTTAGCGTGCGTGTTGCGTGGCTCTGTGCCCGCTCAGAGTGCGTGGAAATGACACCAAAGAGCCAATAATTACAGAGCACCACATCACTTCTGTGTCAGCCCCTTGTTTGTTGTGTAAGGCATGTGCTTTTGGGGGGCTTAGCTCATAGTCGACGCATTCATTTCTTTGTGTGTGTTTGCACTGTACAAACACATACTTTTCTGTAAACCTCAGTCATTTGGTGTTTTTGGGCTGGCACTAAGCCCTGTCTGCACATGCCATCACGTGCTACCATTAACACCTTTTTTTCTGCCTAATCCGCACATAGCAGAAACATTGGATTTGGGCTGGTTATTATCTGAGAGGAGCAGCCTTCAGTCAGCCTCACTCACAGCAGCAGCAGTCACACCATCACTGGCTGTGATTACAACACATCTGTGAGCTGCTGCTGCCTGGGCTTCACTGTACACCATAGTGCTGCTCTTAAAGGGGACACACTACATAAAATCATTATCTTTAGCTTACTGCAATTGTATTTTTGACTGATTCTTGCATGTTTGAGTAGTTCTGTATACTCCCAATTTGTACTAATTTGCTAAAAATCAGATGATATGTAAACTTGCTGCTACTGCTGTTGTTACAGCAAAAAGCCGCCACAAAGAGGCGGAGCTTATAAGCGTATCTTGGCAGTTTTGACCAAGAAGTCAATTAGATAAGAAAAAAGGGGAACCCACAATTTACATAAAACTACACTCTCGGTCTAAATAAGCATGACATGTCTTAAAATGATTTGGTGATGATTGTGTTTTGAATTATGATCTAGAAAAAATGGCCAGTTCTCTACTCATTCAAGTTTAAGTTAGTTTTTCATTGATTTTATTTTAAGACGTTTGAACGGTAGAACAGTAGAGATCGACCGATATGTGTTTTTTCTATGCTTGCTGATACATATTTCAACATTTTGATACCGATATCAATGACCGCTTTTTAAGACCACATCAGGGGTGAGATGGATGGTATAACCAAAAAAAAAAAACTTCAACCTGAATTATCCTTTATTTCTCACAGTACATGTGCAAATCTTTCACACCATGTAATGACGCGCAATTCTATTTTGGCCCAAGAAACAATCATTTCATAGCGTCACAAAAGACATTCATACTATTCATATTGACAAACAAACAAGCACTTATTAAAGCTTGTGCTGCACCTAAACTCATTGAACAAGAATAAAACTTAAAGACATGTTAATAAAATCAAAACTGCAGACTTAGAATTGGAGAGATATACATGTATATAAAAAGTTTTTTTTTCTCTCCAAAAAAAAAAAAAAAAGACTCAAGGAACTCAAGCCCAAAATTGACATTGATAGCCATTAGCCAATATACCAGTCTATCTCTATAGAACAGCAATGGTTTGAATTGTTTATTGCAGAAGACCTACTTTTACATCACTTTCAAACCCATGCCTTGAAATTGCTCATAGAGATTGTTTGTATGTATGTTCTGTATAATTTATGTGACCAGCCTTGCACTTGAATTCTGTGGTTGGCCTCAGTCGTGTTTGGTTTGACCCTGAGGACAGGTAAAATATTTAACAAAAAGTGTTTGTGTGAATACTTGTGAATCTTGAGACAATAGCTCCTCGTATAAACATACTACGACAGGGCCAAAGTATTGAAGATCCAAATAAGAGTGCCCCTAAAACATCAGCGAATCATTTCAATTTTGCATCACAGTCCAAAAGGTATAGAGAAAACTGTGTTATTGTTTTCAGTGGAGCAATAAATGAAATAAGCATCACTACTTAGCCTCATGGCAGCTAGAGCACCAGTGTGATGACCTTCAAGTGACTTCTGTCTGCTTCTGTCAAAATCTACTGCGCCGTTATCAAGACTGTTGTCAAATCATGTCGAACAGAGAAGCGTGGAGCCGTTCCAATGTGCTGCACCAATGACAGGGGCACAGAGGCAGATAGTGGTGTTTTTTCCTCCATTTTTCCAGATGAATTTGTGTCTTGCATCTCCAGATAAAGCGGGCTGAGTGTGAGATTATTATCAGCTGTGCAGCACTCTCCTTTTCTTTTGATTTGTCTCAGCCCGCCCGCATTAAGCTGCATTTGTCCCTGGTGCCCCCTTGTCTTGTGACTTGGCTGAGTGCTGCTGAGTAAATCTGGGCTATGTTTACAGTTTGAGGAGTGTCTTGGCTAGCACACACCGGTGAAGCTGATAAATCGAAAGGCACACCCTATAAGTACCATTAAACCCTGGAAAATGAGGTACTATCGTCCTATTTGCTTTGTTATGGTTAAATATGATGCTCTGGTTGCAGGCTGGCATGCTCTTGTGACATCTTAGTTAACACAGTGCTGATTTTGAAAACTTAATCTACTACTTGTGTGAGCTTGTCTGGTCTGTCTAAAAGCAGCTTGATATCTTTTCAATCTTTAGGTAATACATATGGGTTTGAGCAAGGGGACATTAAAAAGCTATAAACTCAAATTTATGTGACTGGGACATAAATTTTATTGATGCACCCTCAAGAGCAGTCTTTTGTATCTGCATGCTACATTACACAAGGTTTAGTCCTGCCAAAAGCAGCAGTGGAAG
Organism: Mugilogobius chulae; assembly: GCA_038363315.1. Classification (NCBI taxonomy): domain Eukaryota; kingdom Metazoa; phylum Chordata; class Actinopteri; order Gobiiformes; family Gobiidae; genus Mugilogobius; species Mugilogobius chulae. The sequence continues at coordinate 43,646,807 of CM076403.1, read as the reverse complement.
AACTATTAGCAAATTTTACTATAGCCCATAAGGTGGAATTCTCCATGGAGCTTTGGAAAGTTGACCTGCTTTTAGGAGAACAAAAAAAGGATTGTAAACATGAAGCTTACTGACAGACCTGACCTCCAAGACCTTGACCCTAGTTTGAGCTAAATGGTGTTATACCTTGAGACAGGTGCCAGAAGAGTAATTTGGCTGAAAAGCAAACAAACATTAATATAAACTCTCACGTCATGTGTACTCGTATCATTTAACGACTGATGTTTTCCTCTCTTTATTTGATACCTTAAATATCTTTTCACTTAGCCCCAGAATCGATTCCCAGCTAATTACTTACTTGTGATGTCACAATGTAGCGGCAGATAATCACAGTCAGTTCAGGCCTTGTTCTCCCATCGGCCTTCCCATCCTGAAACAATTAATCTTTTAAAGGCTCCTAAATTGGTCTTCAGTCAATTTCCCAAGCACAGAGGTTCAACTCCAGCAGCAGCAGATGTGCTTTAAAGATTGAAGCTAATTTGTGCCTACTTTGTGCATGTTACTGATAACCATTAAGCTGCCATGTTGATGACGGGAGCAAAGTGTTCAGCAACGCAAAGGTTAAAGGTTGGAGTTAAAAGGCTGAGTGATATGGTTGCCTCAGGTAGAAAGCACATTGCCTCTAATACATACATACTTACATACATACATACATAAATACATACATACATACATACATACATACAGACAGACAGACAGACAGACAGACACATTTTTCATTATGTTTCATCCATCCATCTTCTTAATTAATGCACTCACGTTTTCTCAAAATGCATTTTTCTCCCATTACCCACACACATCAAGCTTTTGAATCAAAATTTTGACAGATCACATAAAGCAAGTTTAGATTATTCTAATGTGGCAGAAATACAGTGTTTCCTTTAATGTTCAGTAACACTAGAATATTAGTTTTTTTTTTTTTTTACAAAAGATAAAACTAAAAGTAGTGCACATTTTTGACTTCTAATACATCTATCATGACCACATTCCAGTCAAACAATAAAATCACATTCTTGTTTTTGTCTGTCTATTACTGCTGCTTGACAGAGCCCTAACCTCCTGCATCATCTCCTCCAAACTGTTTTTCTAAAGGTCATTGCCTCGGTCCAATCTTCCCAGTTACCACAACTCCCACTTAGGCCTCCAGAAGCCCCTTCCTCCCCAGTAAATGGCCTCAGCTGCTTTCTGTGTAAAAGTTTCATGAGTTTGTTCTCCTCGCCTCGTTATTCCATTGTCAGTCTAAGAAGATGTCATTGTGATTTATGTCAGTGACTTTTAATTGCTGAGGGATGGCTGCTCTTTTGGTGCACGTCAATGGCCAAAACCCTGGGGATCGGTGACAGTTGGGCTATGATGCGTCTCCCTGTTGAGAAGACGGGACGGGTGTCTTTTGTCCAGGATCCAGAGGGCCAACTACAGCTCCCTGAATGATCGTTAAGAAGATTCAAAATGTTAATCTACCTTGAAATAAAGCAGATTTTTATTATTTCTTAATTGAGTTCTGCCTCTTGACCTAAGAATGACATTTTGACAAGAGTCTTCATTATTTTCTCTTTGCATCGTTAAATCCAGATGCCACTGTATTGATTTTTAAAGTTAAAGTATTTTGATTGGTTCTATAGTTTTTAAATTTTAACCCGTTTTAGTAGATTCAAAGTGCTATTCAATTTTTGCTTCCTATAGGAGACTTTCTTGATCATGTTATCAGTGTTCTCTCGTCATTAGTTGTATTTGGATTGATTCATGCATGTTTGAGTAATCTTGTTGTATAGTTCTGCAGCTGATGCTCGAGGAAAAGAAAATACCTGTTTTCACCTATCACCTATCCCCACCCACTTGTTTTGTTGTTACTTGTGATTTCTGAAAAAGAAACAGATTCTAAGTAAAACACGTAAGCCTCACATTTGTCATTTATCCACTTTTCAGCTAAAATTAGCAAAGTATTTTAAATCTACAGTTTGTTAAAGTTACATTTTACAATAAAGTAGGGCTGGGCAATTACAAATTGAAAAATTAAAAGATAAAATTATTTGTCAAATCGTCAATTATTTGATTGAGGGGTTTTGAATCAAACATTGAATATTTTAAACATTTGTTGCATTTATGTTCATAACATAATTTCTGAAAACAATTTTTATGTTGTTTTTGAAAAAAACTTGGCAAGATTAAGTAAAAAATCATGATCGATCAATATGAGAATAAAATAGTGATTTTTTTTTTTTTCCATATTGCTCAACCCTACAATAAAGAGACACACATTTTTGAACAGCATATAAAGTTGTTTTGCTAGCACAACATGTAAATTATTGATCCACATATGCCATAGTTTATCACCTAATACAGTACATTTAGTTCAACCTGTTATAGGCCCTTTAGGGGTTGCTGATCTGGGAAAAGGCCTAAGATCAGAAATGTTGGGACAAGCAGCTGTGTTTTATTTGAGAAAAGATGTCGTTCTGCCAAAATGCCTAGAGAGTTAGAAGAACAGTTTGTTTGCAAGCATAATAAAAGCTTAGGTTGTGTGTTTTATTGTTTACTGGCTCCATTTGCATTACAGTCCAAAGTACCACCTGAATTTGAATTTAGTTACCGACTGGGAATAGCTGTGTTTTACTGCAAATATCTGTGTTTATGACCCAGTAATCTTATTTGGACAAGCAAAGAGTGTCCATGACCCTTCAGCACTTTGGCATGGGAACAATGTTTACATGCTTTTAAATTTGTTTAGATGGAATCGTGAAAGTAATAAAAAACAACATAAAAAAAAAACGTTAAAAGATGCATAGCCAACAAATAGACAACAACAGCACAGATATTTTGTTGCCAGTTGACTTTAGTGATTATTTTTTTGATTGAAAGGTAAATATGTAAAGTATTTGGAGTTTTTCAATAAACCTCAAATTCTTGTTTGTCATGCCATTCTCTTCTGGTAATCAATCAAATCGTTTTGAATGTAGTCAAAAGCCGTTGTTAATGAGCGTATGAATTGCTGTATTGTTAAAGTGAAATACCTCGAAAGCAGGAATGTGTTCATTTAAATTTGAAGCTCAAACACTATTCAGCTGAGCAGCAATTGAGTGGTGGAAAAACTGACTTGTGGCCCACTTCTTAAAAGATCTTTTTGAAAAGGATTGGCAAGAAGCTCTTTGGAGAAGATTTAGGACTGCATTGAGTCAGAGTGGCTTCAACCTTGCTGCCAGTTCAGTCAAGACAGCAATAGCACAGGAAGTGACTCATGCAAACATTACTGAATATAGTCACTATTGCAGCAAACATGCAATAATTACTCTATGCAGTGTAAGTCAGAGTCCTATACATTGTTGTTGTAGCTAACATAAGTGGCTTAGTGGAGAGCTGCAGGATAACATCGTACAATCTGGTGATTTCTATCCATTACAAGACCCACTTTGTTTTATTACAACAAACACCTGCTGCCCTCTATCTGTTTTAGATATTACTGTTCAGAATGTTACATGAAGATAACCTATTAAAGCCTTTACAAAATGCTAATAGTGCCCTTACATATTGCAGTTTTAATTCAGTTGAAATGAATCTAGCACTGCAACAGTATATAAGTTATTTCTATCTATTATTTCCACTCTATGTCTTGCTCCTTGCACTATCTCTGGTTTGTGATGATAACCCCCGACTGTGTGTTTGTCCCTGTTGTTTTAGATGCAAAGGAGAGGTTAACCAACAGATTCTCAGCAGCCGGGGTCTTCAATTACACCACACTGCTGCTGAGCCAGGAAGATGACATGCTGTACGTCGGGGCCAGAGAGGCACTGTTTGCACTCAGCCTCTCCGATATCAGCAAGGCCAGTCTGCAGAAGAATGTGAGGAAATGCTCAATACACATAAAAGATGTAGGAAAGAAATCAATGTGGACTAGACTCTGTATTTCACTCTTTAATATTATATCAGCTGCAGAAAAGCTCAAAGTCTAAAATAAACATGCTAATTATTTGTCAGAATGAATGAAATAACAGTGCATATGCAGAGAGATGTGATGTAATATTCACAGCACAGATTCTTCTGAATGTGCTACTATTACTTGTACATGGACGTTCATGAAATCTGCTTTGCAATAATTTGATTAATTAAAATGCTTTAAAATTATACAAAAATATAATATTTGTATGTTAACATGCTATGCCTCATCAACTTTAAAGAGCTTTTAGCCATTTTTCTTCTCATTTACCTTCAATTATGAATCTAATAGACTTGTTTGTCACAGACTTAAGATCTCAGCTGCAATTGCAGATGTTTCAAACTTATTAAGATAATGGTTCACAAGTAAGGCAGCAACTAATGTTTCTTTTGCTAATCCATTCTGTCATCTGTTTGCTTATTTGTTTAGCTCTCTAAAGAGACTTGTATTAACAGGGTAAAGAAAAAGATTTAAAAATGTTCTGCCTTTTGGAGTGCTCTCAAAAAGTTTCTTTTAGCACAGAAAATTTGCATTTGATTTGACTTGCTTCAGCCCTAAATCCACTGTAACATGTCTTTTAACTAATAACTTTCTCGGGAACTTCCCTCTTTGCTCCTCAAATGTAACATGATAGCATCATTAGCTTGGTTAGCTTGGTTTCACAGTTTGCAGATAGCCCAAAAACCATTGTTCTTTATGCCTCCAGCTGACTTGGGGAACTCCCATTGGAAAGAGAGAAGAATGCAGCTTCAAAGGAAAGAGTTTACAGGTAAGAAATCCACTGTCCTTTAACTGTGAGTGAAGTAGTACAGGTCTTGTGTAGTTCTGTAACCGAAGTAAGTATTTTTGTATTGCACAATTTGTATGCAAAGTGACTAATAGTGCTTTACAAAACAGAAAATGCTTTACCGAAATCATAATAAATATAAATCCGTGCAAATCCATGCAACGAGCTGGGACTTCTCGCTCGGTGCTGTCCGTTACCTTGTTGTCATGCCAGCTGCCGTATCCCGGGGCGACAAGCCTCTGTTAGTTACATGTGCTCGACTGTATGTTTTTCAAAGCTGAGTAGACAAATGCTGAAGCTGAGAATTCTGTTTTTGTATTCAACAGTGTTTTCTGTGTGTGGTACAACATAACAGCTGCCTCACATTGATTCACTGTATTTTCTTATCTTAGACGGATTGCTTCAACTATATCAAAATACTGCTGAGACTCAACAGTACTCATCTCTACGTGTGTGGCACCTACGCCTTTAGTCCCATCTGCGCCTACATTGTAAGTGATACTCCTACTTATCTCATGCTTTTATGTATTCAGAAATGATTGTATTTGATTTCATTAATTTCAGGTTAACATATCCTTAATAGATTCTGCTGTCATCCCAGTGTAGCTAAATCTTGTGGAGGCATTTAAGCCAGACTTGACTACAGGGGGTACAGTATCTCCATGGTGTCCTCTGAGTCAGACAGCTGTTTGTTTAGCACCCAGAGTGATGGTAGCAGCAGGACGACATCGATTTTAGAGATAGGGGGCAATCGAGCTTGGCGACAGCTCTGCTCTTAAAGACAGACATTAAACTTTCACTTCTTACGTCACAGCAAAAAGAAAAACATGGATGGAAGAAGTCTTGGCAGAACATTAGGCCCTGAACTTGAATTCCTAGCATTTATTTAATGTTGACACGGTCCAGAACTGTATATGTCTTTTATGTATCAGGATATAAATCTCTCTGGAGGTTGTGCTTACATAAAATGCGGTTGGCATATTATTGTGTAAAGATATACTAAGCATTCATAAACAAATATGTGTGAGTGTCCTCTAAACAGAAGGGTACATTCCTTGTGACCAGACAGCCTGATGGTCTGTAATATTTTCATTAATAAATGCTTTATTTATACAGCTCTTATTAAAACAGTCCCAGAGGGGGTGACAGGCTGTGTAACACACTTAGCCAGAAGGCTACAGTAAATAATCCACAAGCAAACCACTGTGAAAATAAATGGTACAAGCTTTTTCTCAAGAAAAAAGAAGACACACACTAAAATATATGATACAAAAACAACTTTTTTTCAAATAAAACACTGTGTTTTGTACATAATTGTTTTCCAAACCATCATCATTGGCCACTGCACCCCTACTGCATAATTCTAAGTAAGATACCAAAGCAAACTAAATAATGTGCATCAACATAAATGTCATAAAATACTTTCAAGTCCTATAACCTAGTATTTATAATATTATATATTATTGCACACAACACCAGAGCCAGGGAATAAAGACTGAGCTAATCATACCAGTACATGATGTACTTGGGAGGAGGAGTATTTAAGGAGTTAAAGGCTTAAACACAGTTTTCACTGTTTCAATGCACACAACTTACAGGAACACAAAAAGGGCATAGAGGGTTACATTTTTGAAAATAGTAATAATCACAAAATAGCTTAAGGTTAAGGTTAAGGTACACTTTATTGTCCCCGTAGGGAAATTTGTCCTCTGCATTTGACCCATCCTTCAATGCCTCTGGGGCATCTCCTCAGGAGCAGTGATCGCCGCAGTGCAGCGCTCGGGGACCCATCTCCAGATGTTCTTGCTAGGCTAGGTCAGGACTACCGTAGCTGGAGGATATTACCCTAACGTGCATGTTATTGGTTGGTTACTTTAAATGAAAAGGAGAGTGCAGATAAAACTCTATATTTTGTATGTACCATTTTATGGTATGAACATTTTTATTTAATTGTTGTCTGCATATACTATTGCTAGCTTTTTGCGTCTAATTTTTTTCAGTTTATTGAACTTTGCCTGTCTCTCTGTCTGATTTCAGAACACAACGTCGTTCACTTTGGAGCGAGATGAAGTTGGAGAGGTGGTGACAGAAGATGGGCGCAGCCGGTGCCCATTTAATCCAGATTACAAATCCACCGCTATCATCGTTGGTAAGTGACTTTAACCAGGTTACTTTAAGAATATATAATCTCTGACAGTTCTGACGGATTCTCTAGAAAATAGGCTGTCTCTAGATCTTTGATGTTTTTGTGTCTTTGATTGTGTAATGAGTCATCATGTGCCTGCTGATGTTGTTTATCTGCAATGTCCTTTTGATAAATAGCTGTTCGCTGTTTGTGTTCCACTGCTTTAACAAGCAATTAGTCAATAATTGAGTGGGAGAAATGGTTTGTCTAATCCTTCACTCAAGATAAGCTTTTACATTGAGCGACAGAAGTTGTTTTTGTTTAAAGGAAAATGAGTTTTCAATATTCTTGTTTGCAGATGGAGAACTGTACACCGGCACTGTCAGTAACTTCCAGGGCAATGAGCCAGTCATTTATAAGAGCTTGGGCCAGACAGCAGCACTAAAGACGGAAAACTCTTTAAAATGGCTACAAGGTAAAGTGCCTGGACTCCATCAGCTGACTGCGGCTCGATTCACATCTTCCATTATGTAGCCAACGAAGCTGATAAGCCCAAATGTGTAGTGATCATTAGCGGCGCTCAGCTCACTCAGATTGTAGAGATTTTGTCCCATCACTGGAAGCACATGCACATCAAAACAACCACAGCCACTGGGTTTCCACAGTGAGCCAGATTGTGCACAATTAGGGGGGCTCTTGTCTTTTGATCTGTAGGTAATTCAAGCTCTACCCATGATGCGCCTGTGTTCAATTAAAGTTCTTGGGAAAGTATAAAACATAGAAGATCAATACTGAAGGTAAACTAAATCCCAAAACCGTTTCCACAATCAAATGGAGGTGCTAAACTGCTCAGTGCCTCACAGTGCCTGTGATTGGTCGGACACATAGACATTTGTAGCACCTTTTGTAATCAGAGAAGTCCAAGGTGATGACATGACATTAAAACTGTATCTAATGTCAAAGTCAACACATTCATTATGTTGTGGGCTGCTAATTCACTAGTTCAAAAAGGAAAGTAAAATTTTTCAAATTTTATGAGAAGAAGCATCACTTTTTAATAATTACTGACAAATCCTTACACCTTAGTTCATGATAGATTTGGTTAAATACACGTATAAGTATTTTAAATAATTTTAAGGTGCTGAACTCAAGTTTTGCTTCACTAAAGGTGCACTTTCTGGAGTTTAAAAGTCAACTACACAATTTAGTAGAAATAAAAAGTTAAAATCATACTCTGAAACATTCATAATGGGGATAAATATATTTTATGTCTGTGTATTTAACAAACAAAGAAATCTAAAAGACAAAAACATGCTTTTATTAAAGTCTGATTTTAGTAAAAAATCTGAAAAAAAAGTTGGTTTACAAGGCAATTATTTCGCTAAAAATTGTATGGTGTGCCTTTATAAGTGCACTGTGCAATACATTTTTAGTTTTTTACTAGAATTTCCACAACGTTTCTTTTCTTTTTCAAATTGAATCACTGTTTCTTGTTTTTTCTTGTTTTTGTTCAGATGCATGTGAATGCTTTTGTCTATAACCTTTTTAATAAGTAGTGTGTAAATTAGCTTGTTTTGTTGTTTTGACAGATCCGGTCTTTGTGGGCTCAGCATACATTGAGGAGAGTCAGCCGGTAGGGAACCCTGTTGGAGACGATGACAAGATCTACTTTTTCTTCAGTGAGGCGGGAAAGGAATTCGACTTCTTCGACAACACCATTGTGTCGAGGATCGCTCGCGTGTGTAAAGTAAGTCCTGGGGTTGGTTTGAGGTCATTACACAAGAAGGCCCTGCAAAAGTTACAGACAGAACGAGGCTTAAGTTTCCACTCCTTAATCCTGATACAATGAGCTCCAGGAGAGACAGGACGCTCCCTTGTCTAAGCATGTTCTGCACTATTTTTCTGTACGTCATGCTCATATGGATGCACTGGCATTGTCACTTGTGTTTCTATACAAACATGTTTACAGCAGACTTTTCTATTTGCCCGACATCCTCTCTTCCTTACTCCTCCCCTTCCTGAGTTGTATCCCTCTGCAATGTCCTCTCCCCTCTTCTCCGATCTGCTTCACAATGTCAGTTGCACTCATCCATCCCTCCAGCTTTTAGCCCTTCAACAGCGCTTTAGCTTTGCAGGCATTATTAGTATTCAAGGGTGTATCTCAGCAATATGAAATGCTTTTCCTTCACCATACTGTATGGCCTGTTTCTGTTATTGGTCGAGCATGCATCCTACAGAGTTCTCTTGGATAATTTTAGCATTTCTTCCTCTCCAGCTTAAGCTTAGTTTGGTCTATCACCCTGTATAATCACCTCTGGAGTCATCCTATTTCACCTGTCATTAGATCAATTAAAAGTCTATGAAGACGTGCTACACACGCATGCAGCATCCTTCCCTGACTAAGGCGTCTTGTTCATAGAAGCAGTAATGTGGGTAATCGGTGGGACAGCATGTAATCTTAGGTGACAGCTTAATGATTTAGTCCTGCAATGCTTTGGCTGTGACACCTCTTCCAGCCACTGAAGCACCTCCTGGGCTGCTATATATGGAAGTCATTGACAGAGAGGCCCGCAGACTGTGGCAACTTGCTGCAGATGAACTGTGGAATAGAGACAGAGGAATGGCCTTTGCTCCTCCATAGAGATCCTTTATTTGCCTTCTCTGTGGCATGGTGCCTTTTCAGTGACAGAGGTCTTTTAGTGGCAGCTCTGGGGACAAGGGCTGCAGGTGGTGTTGTCCCTACACCACTGCATAATTAACTGGATAAAGAGCCTACACATTACCAACGAGCTACTTGTGCTTTTATGTGAAGAGTTTGAGTGTGGTGTGGCTAAATAGTAGCTAAAACTAAACCAAGAATAAAATTATTTAAAATGTTTTTAGCTTGTTTACAGCTACAACTCTATGTATTTCTGTTGTTTAGAGTTTTTACATCCTTCTCACTCAGTTCATCGTTTTAGTTAGAGTGAGCACACCCTGTATACAGTGAGATTAGGTAACAGGGCAGAGGTATGAGGGCTCCTCCCAATCCGTGGGCCCAGCACTTACTCCCTTTTTCTTCTCTGACACATGCCAAATATGTTAAAATGTGGTTTAATTTTTAATAATTGTGACAGCTTGATGTGTTATTTCATCTGGATGGACATTTTCTTAACCTGGTCTTTATTTTCGTGTGAAAGATGATAAATCAGTGTCTTGTTGCCTTTTATGACGCTTTAACTACTGTTTTGTGATTCAGCTTCTGCAATGTTGTCTTTACCCAGGCCTATCTCTTCCCGTTCTTTTTGACTACTCCCCCTTTTCTTTTGTTTATTCAGGTGTGGACTCGGAGGGGACTGTGGTGTATAGTAGCGATGAATGGCACCACTTCTGTATACCTCATTAGCTTATTTTTCTCATAGCACACACAGCTATGGCCAATGTGAAATCAACCGCTTAAGGTCAAATATGAAGCTGACGTGGTAACAGCTTGTGGGATATTTTCATGGAGCTGTTATTTGGGGAGTGGTCGCTGCTGTGTTTGAGAGTACAAGCTGTGCAGTGGAGCAAGGCAACAATAGCACTGGACAGCTGAGGGAGCAGGAATGTGCGCTCCTCATTATGTGGACACAGGCTACTACTACCAAGGGCTAGTAATTGGGTTCTAGACCCTGCATCGTTCCCTCCCGTGAGATGGTGCCAGATGATGGTTTGTGAACAACACTCAAGGGAGGAAACAGTCGTTTGCATTTTATTATCTGCTTCTCTGCGAGTTCCTCCTCCAGCCACAATGTGGAGGAGCACCTCATGCTTTTGAAAATGAACAATGACTATTGTCCAGAAATTGGGCGAGACAAATTTTTTTGGTCATATTCCTCTTTTTTCTGTACTGTAGATTTTTTTTTCTTAATCTTATTCATCTTTTTGTAATAATAACTTAACATTGTTGTGTTAAATAAAGCTGGGAAAAGTATAGGAGTTTAGAAATAGAACGTCTGTGATTTTCAAACATGTTATGAAGTGTGAATGCTGAATTAAAACTTGCTATGTTAAGTTGAGATAAACTGAGTTGGGATGAGAGCCAGGTTGGCTGTGTGGACCATCTTACTTCATTATTCATTATTATCATATAACAATTGGATGCAAATGACTACAAGAGGATTCAATAACTTTTAAAAGTATATACTTTCTCTGATCATGGTTTGAAAATAGGCACATGACCGAAAATGTGAAAAAGTAGGTCCTATTGACCTTGAATTTGTTTATTTGCATTTGTTTGCAGGGTGATAAAGGTGGAGAGCGTGTGCTGCAGAAGAAGTGGACCACCTTTCTAAAGGCGCAGCTTCTGTGTTCCCTCCCTGACGATGGATTTCCCTTTAACATCATTCAAGATATGTTTGTCCTGAAGCCCACGGGAGACAGTTGGGAGAGCACTGTTTTTTACGGTGTCTTCACCTCTCAGTGGTAAGAGACACATGCCCAGATGTACTTAGTCATAGTTCAGGATTTAAAGGATTTAAATTTATGATGTACGCTAAAATATAAAGTGAACATGCGTAGTTTAAATTAAGTTTAATTTTTACCTGCTCCCCTTCTACTTCTCTGGGTGTAGAACAATTATAATAAACTTAATTTTACTTCGACCCTGATTTGTTTATCTTTATATATGCCTACAATGTTAATGTGTTTTGTTTTTTTTTACAGAATCTGCAACATTTTCAAATGTTGTAACATGAGATGTTAGTTCATTGTAAAAGAATTGACTGCACAGAACAAAACACTGACCTGATTTTACTCTGCTCAGGTACAAAGGAGCATCAGGCAGTTCAGCTGTGTGCGCCTTTACAATGGCCCAGGTAGAAAAAGCATTCAGTGGGAGATATCGTGAAGTCAACAGGGAAACCCAGCAGTGGTACACCTACAACCATGCTGTACCTGAACCTCGTCCTGGGGCAGTATGTATCATTTTAGTCTATCTTCGTAATTCTGGGAAAACTATTTAATTTTTCACCTCTAATTTGTTTCTATTCAGTGTGTAACCAACCATGCCAGGCAAATGGGCATCCGGTCGTCCCTACACATGCCGGACAAAGTACTTAACTTTGTCAAGGATCATTTCCTTATGGACAGCGTGATACGCAGTTCCCCTCTCCTGCTCAAACGTAATGTGCGCTACACTCAGATTGCAGTGCACAAGATCCCGGGTATTGAAAGGGCTTATGATGTCCTCTTTATTGGAACAGGTACTTTTTTCCCATGGTTCAGTGACTCACAAACTTTGTTGCCATCACATGTGCTCACTAAAATGTGTCCCTGTGGTATCCAGATGACGGGAAGCTCCATAAAGCCATAAACGTCAATGATAAGATGCACATCATTGAAGAGATGATTCTGTTTCCTGAGCCTCAGCCTGTGCAGCATATTGAACTGGATCCACAAAGGGTAAACTATATTATCAAAGAGTTGCAACTTGAATCATGTAAATGTATGATTAAAAACATGTGGGGCACGTTTCTAAATATGAAAAAGTATGAATTTACTAAAGATGGAAAGAAGTAAATGCACTATTTATGTACTTTTTACTGCTGGCTTTTTAACAGTAACTTAATGTCTTGTGTCTGAATTAGTGTTTATGGCCCACTCTGGCATTTTACCCAGATCTAAATTTCATTACCTTTCTCTTATTAGATAATGGTCTCTGCCTCTGCCATGTGCCCAAACCAATCTTATCTAAGATTATGTAACACTAATAAAGACCAAGCTCTGTATGTGTATTCTTAGCTCCAAATAAGGACATAAAAGCCTGAGACAGTGTCCGTGAAGATTGTCTAATATACTGCAAGACAAGATGTGTTAAATATAGATGTATTACTGGAAACATATTTATTTTAGTTTGATCATGCCTGCAGGTAGAACACATTTGTAAATGTCTGTGCTATTAAAGTGGCTGTGCGCCTGCTATGTGACATTCGCTGACATCATCAATATGGTTGCCATATGTCCCCCATAATCAAATTACATTGGTGGTTTCAAATGGTAGAGCAGCTGGTTTAAATTAGAAATCAGTATAGCTTGAAGTTTTGTGTTTATTCTCAGTAATTATTGTAGTATGGAAAGCTGGTTTGATCGTGTTTTTCTTCTCTTTGTGAAGGGTCTATTGTTTGTTTCGTCCCACTCTGGACTTGTGGAGGTTGCTGTGGCCAACTGCTCCAACTATGTGAGCTGCGGAGAGTGTGTCCTGTCCAGAGACCCTTACTGCGCCTGGACAGGGAAAATGTGTCAGGATGTCAGAATGGCACCACCGGACAGGTAAGACAGCAGTGGGGGAAAAAACATTGCAAAGATGGCAAAATGTGAATAGTACTACGTTGAAATATATGAGATAAAAGCATTATTATATATTGCTTTAACATCAACTTTATGCTTTATTTGTATTTTTTGTCGGTAAAATCTAGTTCTCTTTAAGTTTCACTAAAATGTTCCACAGTATGACACTGATTGTATCTGTCTACCATTACAGATTATTCTCAAAATATATTAGAACCCCCATTGTTACTGTAATTAGGCTTTAGTGTCATATTGTGGAATATTCAAGGCAAGGAAATAATATTTCCAAGTCATAAGTAGGACACATATACTTCTCCAACACAGTTAAGCCCACATTACTGACTCTCAGTCATGTGTTTGAGCAGATCTGAGTCTCTGAAGGAACATTATTACCCTAGTCAAAAAGACAAAGGTATACTCATCCTAAATGAAAGACTGCGACTGTTAAAGTGTCTCTTATTTGGCTCGCTAACACATTTGTTTTGTGTGCTGTGTTTTGCTTTAGCCACTGGCAGCAAGACGTGGAGGAGGCAGATACTTCAGCCATTTGTAACAGGACATTCCCGACTGCCAGATCTGCTAGACCAGCAGCTTCTCGTGAGTGTGTTATTTGTACACTCAGATCTTTAATTACAGCGCATCAGCTCCAGTGAGTTGTCAGCACAAATTGACACATACGATAGCAAAGCATGTAGCCAGGAAGAGGTAGAGGGCTATTGTAAAGAGCTCAAAATGAATATAATCTTTTATTATACTGAATATTAATCCTTACTAAAATATTTCTTCTTTAGGTGGACGCTGCCAGTTTGTCACAATCCCAGCCAACACGTTTCGAGTCTTGCCATGTAAGCTGCGCTCCAATTTGGCTCGTAGGAAGTGGCATTACAGTAACAGTGCCAGCGAGTCCTTGTATGCAACTCCAGAAGGAAACCTAGTGGTGGTGGCTCAAGTAGACAAGATTGAGACCTACGAGTGCTGGTCTGAGGAGGAGGGCTTCCGTCAGCTGCTCGCCAATTACTGCGTGAGAGCTGAGCCGCGTCAGGAGAGCACCACGCTGTTGGGACACTCAAGAACACCTCATGTGGAGCAGGAAGAAACCATCATTCTCCCTGGTCAATCGCGTTCCGAGCAAGTGCACACTAAAACCTACTGGAATGAACTCATAGTGGTCTGCGCCCTACTAGCCTTTTCCTTAGTCGTCTTCTCGTTGTTTGTCATTTACAGAAACAGAGATCACATGAAGTCGATGTTAAAGCAGGGAGAGTGTCCCAACATGCAGCAGAAAAAGCCCAGAATAGTTGGAAAGCCCACTGAGAGCCTCCCTCTGAACGGCAACACTATTCCTGTTTCTACGTCTGATCATAAGGGCTACCAGACATTGAACGACAACTATATCTGCAGCACGCCCACACACGAATCCTCGCCGGACAACAGCAAGAGCTTCTCGGAGGCGTCTGACAGAAGGCCGCTCAATGCAAAAGAGAGCCATGTTGAATACTCCCCAACCTGCCCACGACCCAGAGTAAGGCTAGGCTCGGAGATAAAAGACTCAATTGTATGAAAGAGCACAGTTTATATTAAAAAAATGCCAGCCTTGTATCTTTGTGGGGGATACAGGCCAAACAAGCAGGGAGAGGAAAAGCTGACAGCCTCCTACATCACAGCATATGTTTTATTTTGTCATCGTCATTCTGTGATAATCGCGGAGGTCATTTCATTTAACCATTTCCACTCCAAAGCCAGCGGATGGTCTGGGTTACTCTGGGACTGAAAAAAACAAGGTGCAGCACAGTTTGAGCCCAGGCCACAACATGCCATCGCCCTTACGTCATGGCCACTGGTGGTGATTGTACAAATGGACAGAAGAGTTGGACAAAAGTCACAGTATCTTCTGATGTCATTAAATTATTCAATTTTCAAAGTAGACTCTTGATTTGTTTTCTATTAACAAAATGCCACTGGACGTTTTCAATAGAGCATCTGTCTGCAAATGAGAAGATATTTGTAGAAGTGTCAAAGTTCACATTGAAGAGTAAAAACCAAATCATTTATTCCATTACGTAAAGGACATTTGGATGCGCATAATAATAACTTAAAAAGCATGGAAAGAAATGACATTTCATTGGGAGCAACAATGTAACGCACTGCTACGTGTCAGTGATTGCTGGTCCCGAACAAACTAACTAAACCCTAAGACCACTTTGTGTACATGCATTTCATCAATGTAAACGGCTGTTCTGAGGTCAGTTCATTTCACATGGAACAATTGTCCAGGATGACTGAGATTCTGCCTAAAAGTAAGACCTAAAAGAAGGCTTTTTATGTCTGTGACAGCGCCAAGGATAAAGGGGACTCCACATCGTTACCATCAAAACAGCACTGAGTTCATCCTGTGCCAAGTGCCAAAAATACTCTTGATTGTCTTACCTAAATGCAATAGTGCCATCCGTCCAGTACCAACCACAACCGCGTCATGCTTTCTGTTAGCATTACTCAGTGTTGAAGAGCACATAGCAATGGAAACTTAAGTCTTGAGTTTCACTGACTAATCACAGCACTAATAATAAGCAAATGTGAAGTGCATGGGGACTTCTCTAGACTGTTAGCTTTTAACACAATAACAGACTCTGATGGACATATTGAAATGGAATAAGGGCCAAAAGAAAATACTGTATGACCATGTTATATGGTTGTCACTTGACAAATCCTTGACTTTTTAGTGTTACTAGTGATTTATGGGTACTTTGAGCTCAGTAAGCACTAACAATGTCATCTGTTTGCTGTTTAATGCTTCAAAGTTCAATGAAAAAGTGATAGAAAAAAATGTATTTCAACTGCCGCTGTGTTAACAATTGAATAATATTTGTGGTCTTTTGTCCAGACTGCAGATGCACTGTTAATCATGTAGATGCACAGAGCTGTATATTAGGCTCAATATAATCCCCCAGGTTACTCTTCTGTAGATGGCATTCACTGTGCTCAAGTCAACACATCAGCCTAATGTGAAAGCACAAGTTTTCAGGGTGTCTGCGTTTGCACATTTCAGCAAAATTATATTCAAACAACTACTGAGAGAACAAGCGTGTCTGACTGCTATGGAAATAATTTTCTCAAATCAAATTTGAACAGGGACCACTGCGGTCATTCACTCACACTACACCCTAGACCTAATGCCTAGCAGATATTTCCAAAGACGTACAGCAAATCAGTATTGTAAACATACCGTATTTTTCACCCTATTGAGCGCGCCTGAATATAAGCCGCACCAACTAGATTTAAAAAAGAAAAGTGACAAAGTACATACATAGGCCGCACTTGTTAATAGTAAGTCTATAAGAATCTATATTTGCTGCATTGCCGTATAAGCCGCAGAGTTCAAAGTTTGTGAAAAAGTAGCGGCTTATAGGCCAGAAATTACGGTAATCAAAACTGTATTTAGATGCTTACAGAGACATAATGGTACCAATTTGCTCTACCCATCATACAACAGTATCTCTATAGTATGCTGTACAGAAATTTTCCATTAAATTACCGCGCAGGTGTCCACATGCTATGTAACTGCTACAAAATGACCAAGTAATTGCACAGCATTCTCAGTGTGATTTTTCTACCTTTTTGTTGTGTAAATACAATGTGGTTATTATTGTGTGTTTTAAGGGACCTTGTGCAAGATGTGTTGTAAAGATACTTTTCAAACTAGAGTGAACACTGCTGATACATTTTTTATTATTATTTTTTTCCATAGTGCTTTATTGCCTACTTCAACTTGCATTTTCCCTCTTGCAAAACACGCCACAGTTTTGGGCAAGGCATCTCAAAGCAGAACAGAACTTGAATACAGTCTAATTACCTGTTTTTTTTCAAAACCTACTAGAGGTCTTTGTCCAGTGATTGATTTGAAACCCTTTTTCTTGAGCTTTTCCTTTCGCCAGTTTTGCATCACATACCAAATGTCCCACTCTGCATAACTTGCTTTGAGCCAGTGCAAAAACAACTCTTGTTTGCATCGGCGTAAATTCTGGTTAAATTCTGAAGTCTACATTTGTCATGCAACTGCATGCCTCGCTTTAATAGATACAAATAAAGAACTCTCAAATGCTCTCTAAATATTCCAAATGCCTTTAGAAAAACAGTTGTTCTGCCTGAAGGTGTGTTCCACATGTCCACCTTTTCCACTGCAGAGACCTCTCCAACATCCCCAACATACACACACATGGTGATTGTAGGCCTTCGGGGGCCAAACCTATAAGCCCAAAACATAACACAAGACGGGTCAACAGATGTACAGCCTCACCCATAACTGTGCAGACCAGGAGCTGCTCTCCATCATGCCTCTTCTTTGCTGCTTTTGCTTTTGGACAACATAGGACATAAAACCTGTGAAACTTCAGTATTAGCAACAACTGATGGTGCATTCAAAAGCAGACGTATACTACCTTTGGACCTTAATAGTGACAAAATACCAAAAGGTAAATGTTGTTATATAATAGATAGTGTTATTTATTGATGACATGCTTTTATTATTTAAGAAAAGCAAACAATGATATTATTAAGATGCTTTCTTTTGAGTGTTTTCTCAGTAAAGCTCTTAACATGAATGTAAACAACTATGGTATGCACACACTGGCCACTTGATAAGGAGCACCATTCTTGTGCTGGGTTGAACTACTCCACTCACTGTTTGAGTTAATATATTGTCTTTATATATTTTTATTAACTCAATTCAACCATTGTTTTTTGGCTTTGGACAAATTGCCCATCTTTGCATATTCTTATTGTTTAAACAGTTCTTTATAATTCATACAGATGAGATCTAATCATCTGTTCATGTCATATTCAAATAAAGTAGGTTACTATATGCCCTTTTTGTTCAACCTTAGCTATTTTTGAGTATTGAACTTGGTATATCTAATTAAATGGCCAGTGACTGCATGACTGCAACACATTAACCTCCTACAGTGGTTCAAGTAGGCAAATCATGCTGACGTCATGTAAAATGTTCCTTTTCATTGAATTACACTCAAACACACAAAATTCAAACCCATACTTGAGCTGTACTTTACATTACAGTCAGATAAGTACAGCTCCTGAACCAACCGCTTTGCCTCAGAAAACACCATAAGCTCATAGTTGACTGAAACTAGACAAATGTGGTCTTGCCTGCATGATTTTCTTTCATTTGTGTACAAATAACATTGTGAACTGTATTTTTTGTATCATTGAGGTTGTGACTGTTGTTTTTATTATAATGTACATAAAAAGCACTTTATTTTAATTTTTTAAATAAATGAATTCTGAAATACATGAACCAATGTATATTCTGGTATTGTTTATCTTTGTCCAGTAAACATTGCTTAGAGCAGGGTGCCAACTTTTTTCTTGGAGGCAAATTTGCAGATTTTTTCGCGGCCAAATGTATTGCATTGAAGAGTGCAGGCAAACATATTTGTCGGCATTTAAAAAAACATTTGAGAAAGATGAAAAATAAAGATCTTTTTAAACATTTTAATAGATGCACATGAATTTTCATTGACAGTTTTCAACACAAAATTGAATCAAACAGTTAGTCCTAAAACTGAACAACCCTTCGCGGCCAAATGAACCATCTGCGGCCGAATTTGCCCCGGCCCACTTGGCACCCCTGCTTTAGAGAACATAAATATGGCAAAACTTTTCACACTACAGTGTAGTATAATATCTGTAGACTTATTAAATCAGCTGTTTTTGTCTCTGGAAGTGATGCATAAGTGTGTACTTTTGTCTGATTTTACACAGTATCACACAAAGTGCCTATAAATTCTGTTCTCTGTGGAAAAGAGACATCTGGAAACACATTTAACACAATTATTTAAGGTATTCTTCTGTTTTCTTCATTGTTTTGGGACACATATGCCTTAGTCATTGCTTTTCTGTCTGGACACAAGCATTTCTACAGGACAGACAGTAAAAGAGTAGAGAAGCACACATTAAATAAAATCTATATCAATACACAACATTCAATGACTGATATAGTACTTGCGATTAAAAGCAAGGCCACTGATTTGACTTCTGGACCAGGTCTCAGTTGAGTAAGTTTAATCCTGTCTGCGCACTTCAGCTTCCAAAAACCAAGAATGCACAACTGGTCAAATCTTCCAGCTAAGATGATTCTGACTAAGTCAAGTTGAAAATTAGGAGATGGTCCCTAAGCACTTAAACTGCTGGCAACCCTCTGACAGATCGCCCTAGGATTAAGTGTGAAGAATATTAGTATTAGTGTTAATATAGCATAGTATATTTAGGGTTGTGGTGGTTAATAAAAAGAATGTCACCGCTGAGCTACAGTAATTTTAAATATCGGCCTACAGTCTACAACCTAAGCTATATATATATATATATATATATATATATATATATATATATATATATATATATATATATATATATATATATATACATACATATACAGTAGCCTATATAGGCTATATATAACATTATTATTATTATTACTTTTAGCTTTAATGGCACACCTGCTTCCTCATTTAGTGACAAGAAGCTGATTTGCTATTATTAGCAAATCACTGTAGCATGACCAGGCCTTCCAAACAATTACAGCTTCATTTGCATTTACGTTGTGGCAACCTACATGACAATCCACAGCCACAGCAATGTGAACTGTTTATCTACATGATTGAAAACTTCATCCACAATAATAAAAGCGTCTCACATTAATTATTCATCTATGCCAACCTTCAACAAACCACTGAGATTGCAGGAACATTCGTCTGTTTTCCGATTGTTTTATAGAGATAACGAGCAAAAGTTCATTTGAATATGTTGTGGTAAAGACTGACACCTGGCGGTAATCTTGAGACTATCCAGGGGATAAGTTTGCGAAAATATGCATTTTATCTTCAGATCATGAAGATAGTTCTTCCTTTGAGGAAAAATAGCAGCCTATGCATTTATTGACCCTACATCAGAACAGGTAAAATTCAAAATAAATAATGAGTTGGGACCATAAGCAAAGTTAGGTTATCTGTTGTACTCATTTGCAATCAATAGCAAACAAATAGGCAAAAAAGTATAAACTAAAAAGATACACTTTATTTGAAACCGACAGGGGGGCTTTTGTACAAAAATACACACATGTTACGTATACACTTTGCAACAAGTTTCATTTCTCTCGTGTGGCTGATGCTGCTGACGCCCCTGTGCATGCAGCATCAGCTTTGGACAACTGCTAACATACACAATTTTAGCAAGTAAAATAACTATTCCAAAATGCAATGTCATTGGCCAGAGGGAAGATTGTAGGATCCTGCTGGATTCTGGAAATGAAGATCACATATCCATACTTATAAATATTTGGACAAGTTTTACACCCAGGAAACAGCTACTTCTTGGTGCTTCCTTTTGCCTGATCATCTGCTTTTTTTTGTTTCTGCTGCATTATTTCGGCATCCCTGAAGTTCAAAACAGAGAAGATGGCATTAGGACAAGTTAAGGACTGTCAATGAAACCAACTAATACAGAAATGCTTCGCTCATTAAGATTTTAAGATTAAAATGCACCCGATTACCTCTGCTTCCGAGCTGCAGCCGACAGCCCATCCTCGTTCCTCTTCCCTTTGCCTTGTTCATTCGCCTTCTTGGCATTTTTCTGGCGTGCTAACTCACGTTGGTTTCCCCCTGTAAATGAAAATTAAAACAGAAAATTCTGTTACCTGCTGGAGCTAATCGTATGACAATGGACCATCATCTCTCACAAAAAGGATAAAAAAAATTGGATGCGTTATCTCAGTCAACGTGGCATGGGGGCGCTGTGGAGCAGCATCAGATACACAGAAGACGTAGCTATACCAATAACGTTGTGTCAGATACGGTTCATGTAATGCTTCAAAACTAAATTATATAAGAAACAAGACTACAGGATTGACGTAAGTTCACTCATAACCACACCATCCTTGATCACAGATTTGGTGTAGGCCAAGTGACTGACCTGTGCTAGCGGCTAGCATTAGCTTCGTACTGTTGACAAATAGTCGCCGAACCCAGTGCGTCTTGTTCATTATTAACAGATCTAACACAATATACGTTTATTGTAGCGTGTGAAAATGAACGAGATAGCATTCTATAATCATTAAAAATCGGCACAAAGCGACGATGTTTTGATTTGCTTCAGACAAAAAACTGAGATGGACGACGCAACACTATTAGGGCCAAAACAAGCAAAAGACTGACATGCAAACTGCAGAGTACACAAATGCCTTACAGTCAAGACATATGTCGATACCCACTGGTCATTTTAGTCACTGTTGCTTATTTCGCCTTGAATCCAAAGAGATCAGCCAAAGGGCCGCTTGCTCCCGTCTGGTCTCTCCAGTCGCCGCTGCGGTGGTTTCGCTCAGACTGTGGCCGAGGCAAAAACACGCGAGACTTTACACTCAGTCCAGAAAAGTCTCCTTACAGACGATTTCTCACCAGCAGAAGGCGCTGCAGCTCTAACAAAAGACAACATATGTTTGACGCGAGCAGGCTACTTTAAAAAGTATTTACAGCACTTAAAACTGACCCTGTCCACCTCGTCTAAATAGTCTTATCATAAGCTCGTATATGTTTAGAATGTTGTTCACCCACTATAGTGAGATGTATCCCAAGGTAAGTACAAAACTTTAAAGAAGCAATAGTTGTATTTAGTGAGTAAAAAAAACATCTTATCCACAATGCTTACTATTATTGTTATTATTATTATTGTTATTATTATTATTATTATTATTATTATTATTATTATTATTATTATTATTATTATTATTATTATTATTATTATTATTATTATTATTTATTATTTATTTATTTATTGTTGATCTTGTTGTTATAGATAGTAAATAATATTATTACATAGACAAGAGTCATATAAGTTTGTTAACAGCAATAAATAAACAAGCAACATCAAATTCACAACAAGTTGTAGCTAAAATGTCTCAAAAAGAGGATGTCCAACCCAGTGGTCAGTTTATGGTGTTGTGGCGACAAGTGGGTCCAGGATGTCTGCTCCAGGCTCACTCTCTTCCCAACAGCTGCTTTGACTGAGCAACTCTGCTTCAACCACTATTTCTGTCTTTCAGAGCAATTATCACCACCTGGTCAGATGTACTATTAACCCTGTTTACATTTGCCTACAGCTGCTGCATGTGCAGGTAAATGACATACAACTAATGCCACATTAGCACAATTACATTTAGCTGCTTATGAATTGTTGTTGTGTAAACTTGGTGTGACACTCTGCACGTATATGGTGCATTCCTCTCTGTCTCATTTCTTCGCTCTCATCCATCACATTTCCACTGTCCTGCCTACTGCTGCACATGATTGATGGCTTTTGCAGACGCAGTATTGAGAGCAGCCTGTGTGTCTATTTTGTCCTCATTCACTGAACTGACATACTCCTTTTCAAATGATTATGCTTGTACCTTAATTCTGACAAATATAGTGTACATGGTTTAGATCTAACGTCTAGAGTTGTGAGTAGGGGTCAAGAGTGGGTTAAGTTGCAAGCAAACTTACTCACTCACTAAGCAAGCTTAGAAGCTAGTTTTGGTTCCAAACCACCAAAAGACCCCATGAACTTTTAAAACTGAATATAAATTAGGATACATTTGCAATACTTAACTGGAAAACAAGAAAACATTAAACTCTTTTCCACTGGTACTCTGATACTCTAGTATGTGGCTAATAGTGTTGTTTTTACATTTTTTTTTTTTTTTTTACTATATTGTTGACTTAATTGATGTCATGAAACAAGGGTTCTTCAGTGGTTCCCATAGGGTGGTTCCCAATCTTTTTACCTGGAAACAAAAAACAAATAACCAACATTGCGGTGGAATTCATGTTTCTATATCAATTTTTCGACATATATTTTTGCTAATAAAATTGCACTTTAATACTTTTATAATTTGACCCTTTGACCAGGCAAAACTCTGGTGACCCTCAGCAATCTCCCCCCAGGTTGGAAACCACCTTTATGGAATTTTTCTTAGGTCCTCTAAAGACATGGACACAAAATACAAACTATTGTCCATGGCACCCCAGGGGGTACACGACCATTTGCCAGGGGGTACTTGAGATGATTGTAGATTTAAAAGAAAGATAGAATTGCAAGTATTGTTATGTAGAAAATGTTAATTACAGCACATTTTGTATGTTAAGAGGTGATTGTTTGAGATTAAATATATTAAAATAATAAAATGCAATGGTTATAAGTGAAAATAGATGAGTAAAGATAAAATACTCCTCAAACAACATGACATAGGGTACTTCATGTGTGAGATCATGATTGCAGGCTACTCAAGACGAAAAAGGTTGGGAACCACTGGCATAAAGCACTTTAGCAGAGTATCCACATATCATAAACAACGCATTGTTTTTGTTGGTAGAAGAACGCAATGTGAACTTAAACTCAGAAATAGTTCCAGCTTGACTATATATGTAACTAGAAAGAGAAAAAGATGAACTGTGTTCCTAAAACCTTAAATGTCCCAGATGAAAATAGGTTAATTTTATGCATTTTTGCCAACACCTTGATGTCATGTCACTTCTTGTCACCATTAGTCATCAGAATCAGAAGTCATTAGACTTGGAACAGCAACAAGAAACCCTTGTATCTACATTTCTCCTCCTTTGTCCTTTTTTCTAGTGTAAACAAAACTGTGCACATAAGGATTAATGGCTCCATCATGGTGCTAGCGGTGACAATAATTATTACTTTAAAGAAAACCTATTCAATGTTTCTGTTACCATATTAGTTATTCTTATTAGTGATTGCTGCAGCAGAATGTTCCAGTTTCCCAAATACGCAGACAACAGAACAAAACAGAGGGCACATTGATTGTCAGGAAAGTGATAGGACTTATCTTTGCTGCTGCTGATTGTCCAGGGTGTCACCTGTGTCTAAAGGTTATCCCCTTTGCATTGTTTCAGGTATGCAGCTCTGGGCGAAGCAAGCTTTGTTGGATCAAAAGCCACGATCTCTGACATTAAAGACAACACACAGGCAAGCGTCAGTGCACCATGCCTCCTGCAGCACAGATGTTGCACTGGCTGACCTGAACACACAGTCAAACTGGAGGCATTAAAATGAGCCAACATGCTTTTTAACTTTCAAGTAAGATTTGCTCTTTTAAAGTGCAAAGTGCTTCACTTCCTTGTTTTTGCTTTAAGTGAAATGTATCTGTCTGCTTTCTGTGTCTTGCATTTATTCAGTTGTGAGTGGGGAGAAGCAGATGGCTTTCTAATTTACCTTTAGTGCACGCTGTACCTATAATTCTGTTTTTGTTTCATTTACAGTTTACTAACAAGACAGACACACATTATCATCTGCTACAATTTAAAAGCATTTTCACTGGAAATAAATTAACAATTTTGTTCACAGATTTAGAATATTTTGGACAGAGGGTTTGAAAGCACATTTTTCAAATTATATTGCTTGGCATTAAACTCCAAATCTCCATGGAGACAAGCATATTGCTCTACTTGGCCAAGTCAAAAATCTGATCTGTAGAAAAGCGCACACAGGTATTTTTGAGCAATAAAACCATCTATAGAGAAATACATTTTAATATATGTTTTATGTTTTACTGTCCATTCAGACAAAGAAAAACGTCACCATGTAGTCATTCAAGAGGTGGACCAGAAAAGATGCACAATGCACCTTTAATTAAGCCCCTTACTTGTTGCTTTACTCACTGTTTTCATATTGAAGTTCGCTCTAAAAAAAAGGGTGCACGGTAGCCAGTGGTTAGAGTCTGGCTTCCAATAGGAGTCGTGGGTTCGACTCCGGGTCGGACATACAACATCTCACGATTCTCTGGTGGATTTGCATGTTCTCACGTTCACGGTCTCCGGTACTCCTTCCTCCCACCTCCAAAACATGCATGTTTAGTTAATTGGGCATCACTGTAATTTTAGTGATGAATAGAGAATGAATTTTTCTGTCTCCCTGCGACGATGCCACTGTCAGTTTCCCGCCTAAGCCCAAATCTGATGGTCCATCACCTCGACCAAAATAAGCGAGAAAATAAATGAGTGCTCTAAAAACCCTAACATCAGCTCAAAACTGATTCAAACACTGCGCACATCATCATCAAGAATGTAAACCCCTACATGTGACTATTTTTTCCCAACTTGGTCCATGCTCCTTACATTTTTTCTGTGTCAAACTAACACAGATTAACCCCCCCACATTTGCTAAAAGGACTTTTGTTATATTCTTATCTACTTCCTGAAGGATGCTGCCCAAATTGAAGATTTTTTTTTCTTTCTTGTCTTTCAACTCAGGGTCTGAGGTTCAAGCAAAGGACATGTCAAACAACAACATATATACTGCTGTGGGTTGTTTGGTACTTTTTGTGCTTTTATTTTGACTTAAAATAAAAGCGATTCATACAGGTTTTATGAGCAAAGCAATGTTTGAGTGAGCTCCAATATGCTAGTTGGAGTACTTATTTTATCCCAAGCATACAATCGTACAGTTTGAGTCTTTGGTACATGATGAGCTCTGGGAAAACCAAACACACTTCCACCGAAAAAGCACAAAATATTTATTCAGCACATAACGCCGTCCTAAAATAAGCTACACTGTCTTGTCTCCATCCTCCCAGCCCATTTTGTCTCTCTGCTGAAACTAACTCTGCCTCTGTGGGACTGAAGAAGACCAAAGTGCAACAGCATCTAAATTTGGTTGCAGCAAACCCACATCTAATTTTGCTCTCATTTATACTAAAAAAAAGTACAAGGAATAAACCCTGTTGACAAATGCCTGGGTCATTTAACTGAAGTCAACCCATTTAGCTTTATGTGTGTGTCCAAGTCTACAGTAAAACGTATTAAAGCTTTTATTGTGTAATAGTTTCTGATTTTGGAAAAGATATAAATGTTCTTTTCAAACTTACTTTTACTGTCTCTCCCTAAAGGACAGTCACTAAAAGTAGCACCTCGTTGTGGGATTGTGCTTCATGGCAACCAGACATTAGTGGGCCTCAATTAGTAAAAGCAGGGCTCTAGAGAGGGCCAGTTCCATCAAGAGCTGAAGCCCCCAGGAGGCAAAGAAAGCAGCTCTCGTGTACAATAGGCCCATAAGAGAAGCGTAACAAATATCCAGTGCACCTTGTCCCTTTGAGAACACATACAAAGACAAATATTATGAAGGCTCAAATTAGACACTTCGTTCTTTCTATGTTGATCTTTTAGCCAACTGGGCACAATCTGTATTGTCAAACTGTTCCTCTGTGCTCACTATTTCAGAATAAAGTGTAATTCACATGGTAGCACTTACCGTGTCACTTACTAGTATCTAAAAGTGACACTTAGTAGTTCTTACTCTAGTACTTACAGTTGTACTTACACTGGTGCTTAGAGTGGTACTTGTACCAGCAGTTAATGGTACATAACACTGATAATTACTGGTACTTACAGTGGTACTTATGGTTTTACCTACAGTGGTACCTAAGGTGGTACTTGGAGGGGTACTTGTCTCAGCAGTTACTGGTACATAACATTGATAGTTACTGGTACTTACAATGGTACAATGGTACTGTCAACTACCGTATTGAGTACCACTCAAGTACCAGTATGTGTCACTTTAGAACAGGTCCCGTTGTTGCTAGTACTTAACTGTCAACTACTGTATTAAGTACCATTGTAGTACCACTATTTGCCATTATGCATCATGGTATTTGTCAATAAATGTCGGAATTGTGCTAAGATTGTTGTAAATTGTTTTTTATTGTTTTGTTTACTGAAGAAAAAAAATATTTATTTGGTATTTGTATATTTTGTATATTGTTGTGACACTAATAAAGACATTTTTTTGTAATTCATAATTTGTAAGCGCTACTTTTTTCATTTAGTACCAATAATCACCACTGAAACAAATGTGTGTGCCACAAAGTAGGTGGTAAGTGCTGCAACATGTACTGCTAAGTGTAGGAATTTGTACCAATATAAGTACCAATAAAAGTAATGGTAAGTGTACTAAAAGGTACCACTGTAAGTACCAGTAACTGCTGACACAATTATCCCTCCAAGTACCACCTTAGGTACCACTGTAGGTACCACCATAAGTACCACTGTAAGTACCAGTAACTATCAGTGTTATGTACCAGTAACTGCTGGTACCAGTACCCCTCAAAGTACCACTCTAGGAACAAGTGTAAGTATCACTGTAAGTACCAGAGTAGGTACTACTAAGTGTCACTGTCAGATACTAAGTGACACGGTAATTAACTGGTAGGTAACGTGGTGGTCTTTGAAAGTGCTACCGAAATCCTTTGCTACGATTCTGCACATCCCCCTTTTTGCTCTTTAAGCTAAATCATGAGTTTAAATGTTTTAAGCAATTCTTCCAAGTCTTGTCACCTCCAATTTACAACTAGATTGTTCTGCAATTAAAAGAGTCACATGACCATTCTTCAACCAAAACATGTAAATAAAAGTCTGATGCTTGATATGATGAAATGCTTTTATGACGCAGGTCTTATCAGGTCTGCAGTTTTGAACTTTGGCAATGAACTTGGTTTTATTATTAAAGCAGGAACATTGTTGCTAAAGTAGACCACTGTGTGTACTGTCTGAATTTTTTTTATTTCTCATAAACAGCCAAAAGCAGCGCTCTGATTGTCTGTGCTCAGGTTGTCCACTCCAGTTTCATTTTACTGTGTGTAAACCATAAATGAATGCATGTAACAACAACCATGTGTCGAGGATTTAAGAGAGCGAGAAAGGAGATTTACAGCAAATAAGCTGTTTAAGATTAGTATGTTGCTAGCAATAAACAAAATGTAATATTACAATCTATGCATGCTATAACTTAATACATGCTGCAAATTTATAAAAACAAAAGCAATTGATGCGTTCTTAAAGCTCATAGGCTATTGTTAAATCATCAAAGATCTTCATAGAAAAAATTATGCAGTGTAAAAAAAAAACCTACACTCTTCTTCAATTAAAATTCTTAGCAATTGACTAAACATAAAGATTTGTAATTTGATCTAGTGTACTCTATGGGGGCCATAATGTGTACCAAGTTAGTATTCAACCAAATATCCACAGTTTCTGACCTTTCTCTTTAGATCTTGTGTTTGTCCTCCATTTGGTGACTTTTCGTTGTTGCAGCTGTGGCAATAGCATTTAGCCTGAATATGATGACGTCTTTGGCCTTGTGAGTCATCCAGCAGGACTCAAGGGCTGCCAGGGAAACCAGCTCCCCTCTCAATAACCGCACACCTTTCTCCCCATAAAACTGCAGATAAAGAGGAACACAGTATCAGTCACCGCAGACCAAACACAACGGCTATTCCAATAAACAGATAAAAGTGTCACAGACTAACTCTTCACAGATCCACCAGCATGCTGATTTTTAAGTGAGATCACCCGTGAGCTACACACAAAAGAATAGAATGACGCTAATTATCAAACACCACAGTCAACCAAGGCTAAAAAGCACAGACTGGCTCAAAACTGTTTACTTGTTTTTATTTTTTATGGAAGCATATTTTAAGCTAATAGGCAAGATCTTTAATATCATCATTACATAGTACTGAAAATTTTATAAGAATTGTACAAGATAAAGCTGATCACAACATTGTTTAATTAATTAGTAAGTGTTCATTTTTTTTCCAATTCTTAAACAAGTTTTTTATAACCAATTATTTATTTATTTGGTGCAAATGTAATGTGTATTTAATGATCTATATTTAACCAGGAAAGACCCGCTGAGATTGGAATCTCTTTTTCAGAAGGTTATTGTACATGTTTTTAGCAGTAGAGAAAACCAGTGCACCCAAAAAATACACATATGAAGAGAACATACAAACACAATACCCAGGACCTCCTTGCTAAGGCACAAACACTAACCACTTATTTATTTATTTGTTTTGAATAAATATTTCGTTTTTCTTCCAGAACAATGTATCAGTCAATCCTAGCAATAGCAATGGAGGCGCCATTTATAATTGTCCATTTACTGTGGCAGTGCTTCTGCCATGGCAAGGCAGACTGATGTAATCACAAAATTGCCTAATTATAACAGTTATTATTATATGCTGCAAAAACAGTTTTGGCTTCATTCGTACTATGCAGGGTGTTATGAGAACTGATAACAGGTGCTGCTTTTAGTGAGCATTTTACTCAAACTAATTAAAATGCACACATGCACCACAAAGTAGAAGCTTTATGTGATTGTTATGTAAGAAAACATAGCCATGATCCAGTTTGTGCAGGTTTTCTAAGGACAAGGTTACACAGAGCTGCTCTTGTTTAAGCATCTCATTTCATGCGTGTGGAGATCAGTCACACCTGTGGACTCACTGTAAAAACGGTGGCTGTAAAACACTGGGATCTGGGATTGCAATAAAACACCAAACACCTGGGCCTGCTTAGCAACAGCACACACACACACACAAGAGAGAGAGAGGGTCTGCAAGTGTCAGAGTACAGAGCCAACAAACATAAGCAAAGTACACTACAACAGAAGGTCACTCTAGAGTTTAACAAACAAGACAAGAAAAACTGTTATCTTAAAGCCCAGTAAGTAAGAGCACACAAGAAGTGTTGCGGTGAAGTTTTGGATGTCAGATGGCACACGACGTATACATTCTTTTTCACCTTTCAAAATACCTAGACTTGTTCTGAAGTGCTGGTCTTTCATGTTTTTTAATAATTATGGTAAAAGTTATGATAGAATGATGTTATCTCAAAATTATACTGAAAGTTGTGCTTTGCTTCAATAATAATGCTTAATAAGTAAACTAAAAATAACTAAGAATTTTAACTCTAATCAGGAGCCAAATGCAGCTCTCTGATTGGCTGAGCTTGGGTGGTCTTCTCCAGTTTCACTTTAAAAACGGAAAAAGGACGTTTGCAGCCAAAATTAATACATATTGATATTAACAATGTGTTGAAAGAAAAAGAAAAAAAGCCAGATTTAAAACCTTGATTGTGTTTGCAGTCTGAAAATCACCTACCCCTCCTTTAAGTGGCAGTTTTATAGTTAAAAGCTTTTTAGCTTCAATTGTTTACTGCACAATCCCCTACTATTCACAATAATACACACAAAGTCTTCATTATTTCCAAGTGAATCGAGTGGTAAAAGTTTAAATGAGTAGCTGTAGCTTACAATTTTGAGAGGAGGTTGTACAAATGATTCTACTGAAGGTGAATAAGGGATAACAGCACAGTAAAACATGTTTCCCACATAGTGACATCACAGGGTGGAACAGAGTGTTTTTAATTCGAGCAAAGAACAAGTCAGGTAATAAACCATCTCTTACCGATTCTTGTCTGATATAGAAGAAAACGCATTCATCAAAGAACAAAACCTTTTGTATTAAACAAGTGTGAATGAAGAGAAACCCAACTTTAAAGAGGGCCTATGTAAAATGAACTTTAGTGAGTTTGTAACCAGGTATGTTGTTCTCATTATTAGTTTACTTCAAGTTGTATTTGGATTGATTTAAATATGGTTGACTGATCTTGTATTGTTCTGTAGCTAATACTAGAGTACAAGCAAAAAACAAAACAAAACTGTTTTCAAAAGTCTCCTCAGAAACATGTTCTTGATTCATGTGTGAAATATTGTTTATGTTAAACAGGTATTAATCTACCAAATTAAGTTCAATTTAGAAAAATGTGAAAACATGTCATACACATTTTAAAATGCTTAAGTATGAAGTGTATATTGTGTGAGTGTATGTGCTTACAACAACTCAAACCTTTAGTTCTGTGGCTCACACTTTCCAATGCTGAATCTAGTAGGACTAAGGGATTTCGATGTTATTACCTTTTAGATATTTCATTGCAAAGTACAACTTCAGTAGTCAATAGGGAAAACTGGTCTTTGTTCCCCATCAGGCCCAATGACATAATAACATTCTATAAGCAGGACAAAATTACCTAAATATAAACTCAATCCAGATTGATAGTGTATAAAAACATGTTTTGTTAGTGTTTTGGTCTTTTAACACCAGTCTTCTGCACCTACAGATTTACCAATGGCTTTGAGCTCTCTGGACTGGGACAATAGAAGCCAGTGAACATAATGCCACCTGGAGTTTCTGACCTCAGGTGGGAAGCATCCCTTGGGTCCATGCACTAAGAGCTTCACATGGAACAGATGGTGAACTCCAGACAATGGACAAACAGGTAAAGACCAGGAAAGGAGGGGTCATTAATCCCTAACTGCAGTAGTGTTATGGTAAATCCATTTTTATTCATTCATATTCTTATAGGTGTACTATTATAACACAGTGACAGCCGTTTCGTGTTGACCTTTAGTAAACTGCATCCCTGCTGTTTGCGTACTTTCATTCACAGAGTAGATTAGCTACTGTTTAACTAAATTGGCTTATAGTTACTGGCTCCAGCTTCTAGCCTATTTCACTCGCATTCAAACATTTATGCAACAAGACATTCAAGGTGATGTAGCAAAGTTAACATTCCTAAATAGTCTAATATATAACATATAGCAAGTTATTTTTGAATAATGGCACCCGTTTGACAGGTCAGTTTCTCCAAGCGATAGACTAGAAGTCTAGAAAACACACTATTCCAATGAACAGTTCAAAATATGTTGCTCTAACAGCTTTGTGAGCTAAGGGAACACAATAAAGCTTTTAATAGGTCCATGTCAATGTGCGAGTGAGTCAGACACACGCACCTCACGTTCCTGTCAGCGTGGCCCCGCCCTCAGCGTGACGCAGCAGACAGACTTGAGTGCAGAAAGACCAAAGCAGCTTTAATTGCGAGACGAGTAAAGCCAGAGATGGCTTCGCTCAGACAAGAGCACCGCTATGGCTCTCTTGTGGAAAGAAGAACCAAAATAACTCAAACAGGACGCTGTACATGTCAAGCTCACGGACTCGGCTTTACGCGCTTTGGAGGCTTTCCAAAACACAAAGGTAAATTACTTATTTTTGTGTTGCGTGACAGAAATTAGCCACAAGTTGAATTTGCACTCATTAAAGTTGCCATCAGTGTTTAAAACTGTATCAAACGAGCTAAGAAAGTAATGAGATGTCTCTTAAAGCGTATTATCTCTCACACAGAGCAACCTTTCTCCTTGAGTCCAACATAAATAAATGAATAAATAACTCACTGCTCGTCTCGCACACTCGTTTACAGTTACTTGTGCTGGTTTTCCCTCTACCTTTCTCTACTACTTCAGTGAGTCGCATACCAGAACCTATCTAACCCTGTCATTGTCGGGAAGAACGTGCCCAGAGAGAGTTTTCTGGGAAGCCTCTTTTGTGGAAAACGGGAATAGGCGAAAGTTTGTTATCTCATTAGAAAGTAGGCTAAGTTGTATTTTAAACCAGCAAGAGTTGCAGGCATTAGACTATTGATGTGACTTCAATAGCAACGTGAACACTGCAATTGTGTGTGACAATAACTAATGTGTTTCAAATATCTTTTCTTCCTTATCAGGGATCTTTACACTGTGAACCGTCTATTTCCTTCAAGGGAAGCCAAGGGGTAAGTAACCCTTCAGTTTGTAACTCTTCCATTTATAGGCTATGTAAAATGAAACTTTTTTTGGCTGTTTCATAGAGGACACAGTTTTGCTGATTAAATGCTACAAAGTCCACTCGAAAGAGCAGCAGAAGGGCTCTTAGTGCAGGCAGAGGGGCTTAGGCAGCGCCTCCTGCAGATTGGAGACTTGCAGGTTACTGGGTCAGGCTGGTGAGTGTGGAGAAGCTTAGTTATGTCAGACTGAGCTGCAAAGAGAGACAGAGAATGGAAGGAAGCTTTGTTAATATGAGTCAAATGTAACCCTGATCATGACACTCCTTTACCTTTCTGATACACTAGAATTTGTATTATGATATCCCCTGAAGCATAGCGTTTTAGTGAGGTTAAACTGCTCACATATCTAGCAAAAGATTAATGACAAAATTAATAAATTTATTCTAAAAGTTCGGGTACTTTCATCAGATGTAATTCTTTTTCTGGTTTGTTATCTTACAGCTGCAGATCACCTTTTATTTTTTCAGGCCATTCAGAGAATTGACGCAAGATAAACTGTTGGTGCAGCTGAAGAGTGAATATTTACACAAATCAAGCAACTTTATGCAATAACTTTTTTATGCTTGCAAAATAAACTGCCACAGAATCAGATAGACTATTACAACTGCAGTGCCAAAGTTGTAGCAGAAAAAAGCAAAAGTGGGTGGGGTGTAGTCGTCGTGTAAGAAGATGTTATGGCCTTGAAAAAACATCTTAAATTTAGCCTACAAATGTTTTGGTTTTAGTTTAAATATTGCTGAAAATATGAATAGACTGTAAAACTAGACACAAGATGAGAGTGCAGAAATACCTCTGTATACCTTGATTTGAAAGATTGCTGCCAGTTCCTGTTTTTTGTTTCAAATGGCTCCATTAGCAATCTTTTTGTAAGAGACATATTTATATATAAAATTAATATTATTGTGCTTATAATATGACAGTATTTGATCTCTGTTAGTTTACTCTTTAATGGATTCGGAAATATTTGAGAATGGTAATAATAGTCCTGGCTATTACTGAGACTTGACTGCTCAGATAACTCCTGTTTTTACTTACTACTATCCGGGCTTGCAAGTTGCAAGTTGACTTAAAGAGAAACTAAACTCAGAATCAACTTTTTTCACTGTCAGACTGTGTATATGGGGTCAAAAATGAATTATCTACTGTTTCCAGGCCTTTTTTGGACATTTTTGTGCAAACTCGCTCTTTTTGGAGTTATGTGTGTAAAACCGCGGCTGTACTGCACGCAGGGCAAACGCTGTCAGTGCATTTTCAGTACCTCTGACGTCACAGTGACTTGACGCGCAGACGAGCCGCCCAGAGGGAATAAAGAAACTCCTCCCTCTGACACTGCTGCGGAGGAGAGTTGTAAAACGATCACTCGCTGCGCATTGGTATCAGCCGTGGTTTGGCTCAGTTTGTTGAGCGAGTGGTGCGATGTGCAGCTACTTGTACAACGATGCGCTGGTTCGATTCCTATGTTAGAGGAATGTTTTTCATCATCGTTTTCATTTTCATTTTTAGAAAATACTCCTATCATAAGCTCATGTGCCTATATGTAGACTAAAGCAAAGGTTTAATACATATGTTTTGTAAAGTTAAAAAAATCTTGACGTGCAAGTAAGCAAAGACTGTAGAGCTGTACAGCTTCCTCAGATAGACTGTCAGTGGCCAGGACCCGGACCGCTCACATAATTTGCCAAGCTCACTGTTCATATTTGGTACTGTCAATCAAAGTCTGTTCACACCCACTAGGCGTCTCTTCAAAGGCCTCCGGGCATCTCCCACTTTTGCGAGCCTGTTTGGGGTTCAGTTGTGGGCGGAGTTAGTCTCTGAACGTGTGTTTAGCCTCACTTAAATCAGATTTGAGTCACTATTTGATGACTTGAGACTTGATAAGACTCAGCTTGGACTTGAAGGCTTTCTTTGTGACCAGAAAGTTACTTTAAATGATTATAAATAAATAAATAATTTTAAAAATTCACCATGACTTGAACTTTGATCTGAACTTTAATTGTCAGTGACTTGTGACTTGACTTTGACTTGAGGCCAAAAACATAAAACTTGCAAAATAGTGACTTTGTCCCACTTCTGCCTATCTCCACCCACATCGCTTTACTTTTATGAGGAGGCGGGGCTTATCAGTTCTGCAGCTTTTAACTGGAAGTCTATGAACTTGTTTCTGAGCTGTTTTAGATCTTCATATGTTAGCACTATAATAACCATAACCATCAGAATTTATGCAGCTGACAACGCAACATTCACAATCTGATTCAATAGCTATAACAACTTCTTCGAATAACGCTCAAAGCACAACTAAAAAGTGAGAATGACACTTTATACTTACTTTATACCTGACTTTAAAAATCTCGAATAAGTCAACAGTAGAAAAAAAGGGGATATTACAGCTACATTTACTACTGATCATACTTTTGGATCAAACTCACAGTTTAACCATGGAAACTGAACAGATTAACTTTATGTCCTTGAATGGCATTATCCTGATATTTCTGAATGACTGTGTGGAGGAAATTTACTGTAGGTCAGCGTAAAGCGTCAAATAGTTCCCCGTGCTGTTAGCCAACAAGCTAACTTGTTGCATTTATTTATTTTTCTTTCTCCCCAAGTTATGCTCCACACAATAATCACTTTGCATTAGTGACTAATCTGGGTAAGTTTAGGGTTAGGTTTAGAAACAGGTAATGGCTAGTTGTTGTTTTTTTTGTTTGTTTGTTTTTTGAAAGGTATTATTTTATTTCTATCCTAAAATTGACCAAGAGGTGCTTCCTTATCAACAAATGAAAAACAACTTTATACTTTCTGAGATATTTGTCACACACTCTGTGTGTGCTTTATCTACTTGCATTTCTGCTAATGACAGAATAATTGCAGAGAATCATATTGCGGCTCAGCAATACATGTATCTTAGTTTTCTATAAAATTGACAAAACAATAATTTCAATAATAATTATAAACGCAGCAGGCTTAAAGTCAGTGTTGTTCAAAGTCTGAAGTTTTGCAAAACTACATTCATTGCAGATAATATTGTAAATGTTGTTTTCAAGATGAAAAAAAATGGGAAAATTTATATTGAGTATGTTGTCCAGTCACATACCACAAAAAGAGCCAACTGAAATAAAAAGCGGTCTTTCACCTAAGGATATAATGTAATTAAGGTAAGTAAGGTAAGGTATACTTTATTGTCCCGTAGGGAAATTTGTCTCTGCATTTGACCATCCTTCATGCTCTGGGGCATCTCCTCAGGAGCAGTGATGCCACAGTGCAGCGTCGGGACCCATCTCCAGATGTTCTTGCTAGGCTGGTCAGGACTACCGTAGCTGGAGGATATTACCCTAACGTGCATCTATTGGTTGGTGGGGAAACCAGAGTGCCCGGAGAAAACACGGGGAGAAACATGCAAACTCCACACAGAAGGCTGGCCCGTGCGGGATCGAACCGCGACCTTTTTGCTGTGAGGCAAGAGCGCTAACCGCTCAGCCACCGTGCCGCCTATATTTCTGCACTTTTGTGTTTAATCTGACAAACATTTCTCATTTGTCTGACAACAGATTGTGCTAAAGGGATGTCACAACATTCTATTGCCCAATAATATTTATCAGATGTTGGCAGCTAAGTACATTGCTTCAATATAAATAACTGGCTCCACCCTCCATCTGGACTTATGACATCATGACAACCTACAACCTGAAGACCACTAGACTAAAACAAACCTCATTACAATTCAATTATTTGAGCATCCCTTGTTTGGATGAGAAAAAGATATTCTTCAGTGTAGAGAAGCAAAGTAAGGCTATAGTTTTAATCAAGTTATTAAGCATAAATTATTGAGCATGTTAATTATGATGTTATATGCTGGAATACTTTTGTAGTGGCGACCAAATAACAATGATTGTTAATAAGGATGCACTCATCCAATACTGTAATCTGGTATCAGAGCCGATACCAGCCAATTTTTGCTAGATCGAGTGTCAGTTTATCTGATATCATAGTTGTGATTTTTACTGGACGTAGTGAGACTAAGCTACTGGCTATTGTTGATCAGAACATCTAATAATCTCTTAATATTGGACATTTTATTTAGATTAAGTTGTGACTTGCACTATAAATAACAGCTGAATAACACAACATTACCGTTGTTTATATATTTTGAAAAGAAGAAAAGCAAACACTAGTAGGCTATCGGTTTAAATCAGGTATTGGCAGGTACATAAAGCTAAATATCAGCATCGGTATTGAAAACTGAAAATGCTGGACCGGTGCATCCTTAATTGTTAGGACATGACATTTGTCTTTTTATTTTCAGAATGATTTTGCATTGCTTGGAATCTTTCACTTCTCTTCTTATCACAGTAATTGTCAAGGAGCTGAAGTTATTATCTAAATGAATGTTTAGGCATAATTGTGCGTGCCATAATGCTTGTAATTAGAGAATGAGCCATCACGACTTCAGTTTGCTTTAGCTTTCCCTGTCTGGCTGACTCAGACATCCATAAGTACGAGTTTAGTTGTGTGCACTTTACTTCCTTCAACAAAGGAATGGGACAACCCCTGACCTGTTCTGTTTACTTCAGGCACAATCCTAAATGTGTACAGTCAAATGAGACAAGCAGTGTGTGTTGAAGGTGTGAGAGTAAAATAATCTTGTTTATGTTATTTGGGTGTGCTGTGTTGACATTGTCTCTCGTGTTTGTGTGCATGTGTGTGTGTGTGTGTGCATGTGTGGCCCGAAGGCAATGATTTATTCATTGGGCACCTCCTTGTCCTGAACCCTCATCAGCTCAAAGTGACTTCTCTCAGGCGGCTGCAGTGCATTTCTATTTCTTCATTTTCACACTTACTTTTTTGTTTAAGTATGCAAGATGTTTTAAATGCCCTTTTGACTTATTTTTTTTACAATCCGCAATATCCCAATGTCACGAAATAGTTGCTGTATATATATTATTTTTAATCAATTTCTGTTATTAAAATACAAATCACAAGTTGAAATGCAATCACAAAACTGGTCAGATAAATTGCAATTAAATAGCTTTCCCAAGTGATTGTAATTATTCTGCCAACATATAAGTTGGTCAGTTAAGCATCAAATGCCACATCATGCACTGCTCTAAGTATTTCTCCCACATCTTGTTTATCTCGTGACCATAAAGAACAACATACCGATGGTGCTTATGTTCTTCGCATGCTCAAGAATGGCAATCTTTGCACAGCTTGGATTATAGGGAGTACTTTTAATTCTCTA
Source organism: Mugilogobius chulae (assembly GCA_038363315.1). Lineage (NCBI taxonomy): Eukaryota > Metazoa > Chordata > Actinopteri > Gobiiformes > Gobiidae > Mugilogobius > Mugilogobius chulae. The sequence continues at coordinate 43,608,824 of CM076403.1, read as the reverse complement.
TAGCAAATTTAAACAAATGAATCTTGTGTGTGAATTCAGCAGCTTAGAAATTCACAGAGGTCTAACTCCCTGGTGTAAAAATCTGCACCATAAGTTAATGAGGCATATAAAGGGCACTTGTTTTGTGGATCAATCTTGCAAGGGGGTTGGGCAAAAAGAGTGGCTTTTTACTGGTTTGACACGATGGGTTGCAGTCGACAGCTTGGCCCTAAGGCACCTGCCAAAGACGTATTTGAATGGCACTAGTGCTAGTATGTCGATAAAACTTATAATAAAGTCAAAATATAAAGATTTTTCTATTTAGAAAACTATTCACTTGCAATAATATAGTGTATGAGATTATTTGCATTAGCCACTAGAGTTTGGGGCAATTTTCCAATAGATTGTCAAATGTTTCTTTTGCGGAAACTTTGTATCAAAAGATTTAATAATGAAACAAGGTCTGGGTGATCTTGACATAAAAAATATGTATTTATATAGTATATTTCAACATTTGTTCAAGTATTCCAACAACAAGATTCCGCCAATATGTTTATGTCAATCTAACAAAATGCATTACATTTTTTTTATTAATGGTAGTCATATTTTTTTTTTTCACAAAATATAATTCATGATGTAAAACGTAATGTTATGCTCTCCCTAAAAAAAAAAAAAAAAAAAATCGCATTGACCTTCTGCTTTCACAGTTTCATTGGGCAGGAACTTATTTGTCTTCATTTAATTTATTATGAGTAAGTCTTGCAATATTTATTGATACTTAATCGCAATACATTGTGTGTTGTAATATATTGAATATTGTGTCATGATTATATCTTATCGTGACAAAAGTATATTACTATTCTGTATACTCCTGCAAATTTCTTATCCCAGTTTTCATTCATTTCAAATATTTCTTGTTATAAATCCCACTGCGGCTCACATCTCACTGTCAGTTCTCTGATCTCTCGGCAAACTTCTTCTCGTTCCTTCACCTCCACTCACCTATCCCTGGAGCCGACTACACAGTGGCATACCCGTCTGTCCCACTGTGAAATTGCAAATGAAAATAAATGGAAGGTGATTACAGGCCGGGGCTTGATTACATGCACTGTCTCCCACTTACGGCAGCCACATTAATCATGGCTTTCCCAGCGAGTGAAAAACACACAACATTACTCAAAGTGTTGACTGATTGACTGCTTGATCATAAAAACGTATTTTAACCAATCTGTTTTCTCCCCACTCTTTGTATATGTTGTCGTGCCTCTGCGACGCCTCCATCTCGCTCTGTCTGCAGCCCGGCCACAGACACAGGCGTGCTTTGTGTTGTTTTCTATTGCTATCCGTCATTGTGGAGGGGACTTGTCTTAAATAGCATGTGTCAACTTGTGGCCCTGGGAACCATTGGTCTCTTTTGTTTGTGAAGAGAAGATGAGAAGTAGTGTTTACTGGAGTGTGGTGAAGACTAGGGAGGCTGCTGCTGCTGCCTGTTTAGACGTGCTGCATCTACAACGCTGCTCTTGTTTTTGCCTCATTCATTAGCTTTATTTTATTTCATTTCATTTTTTTTTTTTTGTGCTTTTTATCCCAGTTTGATACTCGTTCAGTGGTGGGGGAGGTGGGATTTTGTCAAACTCATCAAACTTCATTATAATCATTATTTTGATTTAGTGCTATCATCACATAATACATAATTACATGAGAATTAAACTGTCAACTGCACAATTCAGGAAAAAAGAAAGTTAAAACCATGCGTTGTAATGTACTTAATAGTAAAAATTGTGTGTTAGTCTCTAATGCAGAAAAAATAAGTAAAAGCAACTTAATGAAATAAAATCATTTGTGACAAGTAAAAAAAATATGATATATATGCAAAAAAAAATGCAAAAGTGCCATTATGCAAGTTTGGTTTTGGTCTAGAAGTTACATACTGACGTTAACATATTGGCTTATCGGTTTTACTTTTCTAGGCAAGGCCGATTTTATGTTTTGCTGACTAAAAAAAAAACAAAAAACACTTTTTGTTCTTTAATGCAAGGCATGACTACACCCTCTGTCTGACAGGTTTGTGGTGAAACAGAACTGTAATAAATTTGGATGATTGTGGTTATGATCATGATTTATTGATGTATTTATATTTAAGAAATGTTTAAATTAGAGCCAACATATTGGCCCCTAAATATCAACAGAGCTTACTAATCATAGGTTTCTCAAAATTCTAAACAAACAGTATTGACATCAGTCATGAAAAACACTGTTTAATATCTAATCAAAACTGTAAAAAGCAAAAAAGTGACATGAGATTTATGACACTGTAAGTTGAGTTGGCCAATATGGTAAGAAAGAAATTGCCCTGCCCATGATTCAAATACACTTTTTTGCAATCCTTAATTTTAATACATTTAATCCCTCAGAGCATGACAGAGGCTAACCAGAAGTACAATTAACATATTTTCACTTTATTTTTGGATTTTTTTTTTTAATGATTAATATACGTTGTTCAATTACAATGATATTGTAAATGTTATTTTTACAAATTTATTCTGTTCACGTCTTCCATAAGCACATTTTCAATTTCCTATTTTGACTCAGGGCATGCATTAACCCAAAGCCTAAATGACCTGCCCCCTTTTAATGAGAGCCAGTGCTAACAGCAGCGACACATTTTACTACAAACCCCTCCCATCCTTTGGAGCAGCCGAGGGGAAGCAGTGTCACGGCATCCCATTCTACAGCAGAGAAGGCCACAACAAAAGCCTGCCTGTTTTCAGAAGGACATTACTGAGGCTGCAGAGGATGTGGAGACAATAGGCTGCAACAGATCTACACCCAGAGCCCACATTCAGCCCAGTGCCACCAGGAAACACAAACCCTAGGCACCATCACTATTCTCTCATATTTTTTGTTCCAATCACCTTCAGTTTGATAAAGACAGGGCCTTTCCTGAAGCCTTATCCACTCTTACTGTATAATATTGGATGCATTTGCAGCACTGAAGTGTACATTTGAAATTGTCTTTTGTCGTCTGGAATATTGATCACATTGTGAATGATAATCTAATTACCAAAATGTCAATTGTAAAGCAGCAATAACATAATTAACCACGATTCAATTTGTCTAATTTAGGTTGTCAGTAATGAAAGACTGTATTTGACTAAATTACATAGTAACTTAATTCTTTTTGACAATATTCTATTCTGTGCACTTAAAACAAAAAAATAGACTTTTGTTTGTTTTTTTTTTTTTTATGTTAAAGGCGAGACACTGCTGGTGAAAATGATATAAAATATATTATACAGTATATGTTGAATAGGAATCACTGTTAAAATTCTGCTTACACACATACATTTCAAAAAATAAATATTTTTTCAGCAAAAACAAACAGATAAGTTTAAATGTACCTGTGTAACCTTTTGACTAAATTAAGCTTGAATAAAAGCATGTTTTTGACATTTTGATTTTTTTATTGCAATAAAACAATAATACAAATATGTGTTTTCATTTTGTGTGAGTTTGCATGACCACAAAATCAACAGTTTTGTGGCCTAGAGGAGGGTCTCCTCTTTCATATTTCTATGGAAAAGCTGTTCCTTTAACTGTATTTTTTCACATTTTTGCATAAAACATTTTAATCCTCAGCCAGAATGTCCTAAAGTATGGTTTTAACATTCTATTTTTACAGAATTGTGTAGTTGACTTTTCACCTCTAAGTTACACAGAGCATCTTTAAACTGACTGAATAATCGAGAACTGATTAAATACGAAGAAAATAAAATTTTCAATAAAAGAGGTATGCTTCATCGACTATGATAACCTGATTAGCTGTCTTGACTGGCACAGAACATGCACATATTATAGTGCACCACAGAATATACTGGTTCTTCTGGTTTTTCTTTGGTTGGAATAAAGACAGCAGGTTACAACTTAAGCTAAAATGGAAACTGCAGCTGAGTTCTGTTTGCATAATTCTCTGAGTTGAAAAGTTGAAATGTAATTTCTTTGGCTAATTTATAACTTGTTGAGTAAAGTTAGCAGGGCCTTTGGATTGAAACTGTGTTGAATTTTGCAAGTGACAAGAACAAATTGTACCAAGTCTTGTTCAGAACAAAAAAAGGGAAAAAAAAAAGCATATTTTCCAGTGTAGTATACTATTGATCACCTGTTGGATTTACATTAAAATCTACTTGCAGCAAAATTACATTAGATTAGTATTGTTTTGTTTGATTTGTTGTCAACAAAATTACCCAGAGAAATGACCACATTTGTACTGACATTTTTCAACTCTCTCAACTTATTAGCCCTCTCACCTCTGACTTTTGGGGTCAGTGACTTTGACCATAGTCATTGATCAGTGTCCAGGGAACAGTCAAACTTACCGTTTATTGTGCAACTTTGAAGTGAAGAGTTATAGACACAAAATATATTGTATATATTGCATGACTTTTTACCGCAACTTAAAAAAAAATAGCATATATATATAATATATATATAGATATATTTTTTTTTTACGATGAGTTGAATTGTATGCAGCCATTGTCGGAGAGGCTCACTGGGTTTTAAGGGCCTTTGAGGAGACTGTGTCAGACTGTGGGCCTGCCCCCTTTGGCTGGGAAAGAGTGTGTGTTGTAGTTTACACAGCAGGGATCCTGAGCTCTGCCTGCACACCAGGGCCAGCAGCCGCCACTGCCTACCCTTGCCTTTGTGCACCGCCTGACTGGGCATTTAAAACAGCTGGAGCTCTGGGAGTGCACTGCAAAATTCAATAAACACTATCCATGAATTATTAATTTTGCTTATTGCAAGGGGAAGACTGGAGGTCATTGGTTTCTGGTGTTTATTTTTGTTTCAAAAAGCCTATTAATTAAAATTGTGCATTATGGGATGTTGACAGGTAGTTATGCCAAGACAGATTTGCTCGGATTCTTTCTATTTTATTAAAGTAGTTTTAATTGCTAATAGCTAATAGAGTTAAATTGAGCAATGTTTGATACTGTTTCTTTTACTTGTACTGTACAGCACTTTGCAAACTCCTTTTGTTTATGAAATGTGCTATACAGTCAACTGGATTGTTATTCTTATGGGAGAAAAAGCTGAAGAATAAACTGCCAAGATGAGTAGGTAAATGTGAATGGGGAAGGCATGCTTGAGCTTGTGCAGAGGTCTGATTGAGTGTAGATATTACACCTTAATTACTTTTTGATTTCTAGGTAAAGAGAATAACAATGCAAGTAAAATAGCAGTCCATTGTAAAGCTACTGCACTGTTATAGACTGATGACATAATCAGCAGACTGTTTATCATATTTGTCTCAAATTAAGATGATAAACTATCTTTTGTTTTGATAAAGGGAGTTCATGCTACAGCCAAGGACACTGAGTTAGTTGGGGCAGAGTTGTAAATTAAATCAAGTATCAGTCAATTTCAATGGACAGCTTCAAACCTTGTGTCGGCAAAGCATCTGATTTGGCAATTTTAGCAAAATACATGATATTACTGTGTGTGAGAATTGTCAAAATTGCTTTTAATATATATATATATATATATAATATATATATATATATATATATATATATATATATATATATATATATATATATTATATATATATATATATATATATATATATATATATATTTTTTTTTTTTTTTTTTTTTATTGCCGTTGACCAATATGAGTAAAGTTGTGGTATATTTTTGCATTGTGTTCATTGTGTTAGTGTGTGTATTTTGTGTTGGTTTGGGGTGTGATTTTATAGGTTGTTTTTCCAGTTATGACAACCACTATTTCTGAAACATTCAGTACCAAATTAAAAAAAATTGTCTGCTAAAAATACATGTAGTTTATTCTGGTGTGTTTGTTTTGTAGTACATCAAGATCCCGGCTCCCACATCAGAAGCACCCTCTGCTCTCCGAGTGTTTACCTTTTACTTGTCTACGGACAGCAAAGATCAGCCGCAAGCCAGCTTTGACTGTATCCATCAATATGTATCAAGGTTAGTCTTTCTTTGTTTTTTTTCCAAGCCTGCTTTTTACTAAATAGTGGTATTAAAACACAGACTTTGTGATTCCAAGAAACACAGTTAACTTACTACTTGCTCTGCGCTGGAAGGGGCAGTTGTAATTTCCTGTATATTTTTGGCTGGAGCCTCTCATTATGGAGACTTATGATGCCATGTTTATTGAGTGGTTATGCATGGAAACTGAGGACTCTGCCGTGTCACTGCCTCCTGTGGTTTAGCTCAAATGGGTCTGACTCCAGTCGTCTGTGTGAGCCAAGTGCACATAGTTTGGAATTCTGAACTCCACTTTTTCAAATGCTACATACACCAAATGTGTTTGTGTCTGAATGATTCTTATTTTTGTACTTTGCAGTAGTGGCCACGAACAGTTGGAAGGTCAAGGCATCATTCAGGACAAAATCACAGTTTGTGCCACAGATGACTCTTACCAAACGACCCGTGAGCGCGTGTCCCAGGTGGAGAAGGACAGTTGGAACCGCTCTGTCATCGAAATCAAACCTGGACATCCAGGTAGGACTGGTCAATGTTTAGTATGTTAAGCTTCCGAAATAAAGAGTTATGAAGACACAACTTTGAATATAAAGGTTTGCTTTATTTTTATATAGTTTGCTATATTTTTATATAGTTTTTTGTGCATTATTTTCGTACTTTTCTTGCCAGTTGGCATAGATTTGCATAGCTTTTTATTCTTAGTCCTGCATTATGAACATATGGAATCTATTGAAGTGACAAAAGGTTGTGATTTATTTATGTATTTTTTTATTTAGCTAGTTTTATTATTTGAATTAGAAAAGTCCATTTTAATCAATGTTTCAGCAGCAGCTTCAACATTAAGTTAGCAAGAGTGCTAAATTTCATACATTATCCTAAGGCAAACTTACATAGACAAGACATTTAAAGACAGACAGTACAATAGATTATTTACAATAAAAAACAACAGGCCAGAATCTAATGTGCCCCAGAAAAAAGGCTAAGTTCATTTGAGGCTGCAGGACTGCTTTGTTTTCAGCCACTGTTTATGAGATGTTTTGAAGTGTGAATAATTACTACAGTTTCTGACATGCTCTGGCAGCGTGTTCCATAATTTTGTGCCTCTGATAGTCACCACTGTTTGGCTGAATTTGATCTTGCACTTTTGTACACTGCAGTCCCATTATTGCTCTGGTACCTATTCCAACTATATATTTTTTTACTTGTACAATTTGTTAAGGGGGAGAGGCAAGCCATTTTCAGAACTTGAATTGAAATTGAATATTTTCTTTACATGGTGTTTTAAAGTTTAATTGAAGTACATTAGACAAAGAATTAGTAAAGTATTTATTTAATTGATTGATTATCATTTGTAGCTATAAATAAATGAGTGAATAAGCTTACTACTATTGCTGTACTACTGCTGTACTGCCACTGTATGGTAAAAAAAATACATCTAAAATATTTTTAGCATATCTTATAAAGTCTGTTTTCTTTTTTTATGAAATGGACTTCTTTACTTACAAGACAAGAAAAGTTGCCAAACTTCAAAATCTTAATAAAAAAAATACAACTTTGCTCAAATAATTGACTTTTACACTATTTTATCATGTGCACCAGTCTTGAAAAAAAGGATTACATAATCTCATACTGTAATTATTAGGTAATCTACATTTTGCATAAAAGACATGCTGAGGGACACTGCATAGACTTGTTATCTCTTGGCAAAACATTTTTGCGGTTGAAAGGTAAGACTTCTTTGTCTGTAGATCCACCTCCTGGTGACCTTCAAAGCACAGATTAACCCATAATGAGATTAGAACCCAGAGATGGCTTTCACTGCTGTGACATGCCCCACATGTCTGCTCCAAGAATACCTGCATTTTCTTTACACCTACCACAAACTACAACATGCTTCAAATGCAGTTCACACATTTTCTGACGGATTACTGTATAACAGCTTATCTTAAAAAGAGTTCCTTTATTTTTTCTTGTTCAGACACGACAAGAGATTATTTTTTTATTTCTCCTATGCACGGGTAAATGTCAAGCAGAACAGTATCTCCATCAGTGAAATTGAATGAAATGAAAAAGCAAATATGATAACATTTTGTGTGTACCTCATTGAGTCAAATGTTGTCATGTTGCTCTAATATAATCCAATATGTGATTTTAGGTTGGTCCTCCAAGTTCCCCAAGCGCAATGTCCCAATATTACCTGGACCAGACAATCTTTTGAAGCAGTCTATCCAAAACCGGCGGGTCAGTAGCGGAGCAGGGCTGAGCTCGAGACACTTGAAGGAGCGGATCATTCACCTGCTGGCCCTAAAACCGTACAGGAAACCAGAGCTGCTGCTGTGGCTAGAGAAGGAGAGGGCCACCCCCAAAGACAAGACCGAGTTGGGAGCCGTGCTGGATGAGGTACTTGGAGGCTTTCACAATTTTCCGATGATCATCAAATGTTCAGGTTGACTTTGATTTTGTTAAATGTGTAATGTGCTTAGCGAATACATTCTTTTTTTTTTTTTTTTTGTAATTGTATTGAGTATATCTTGATATTTTTATAGTGCAACAGAGAAATGTTTATTAAAGGAGACCTTTTGTGTTTTTTCCAACTATTTGGTAAGAAACTAGAACATATGCAGATCAGTAATTTACCTTTTGTTCATTGTAAAACTCAAAAATTATTTAAAACAGCTTAAAAATAAAAACAGCTCAATTGACTTTATGTTCAAAATTGCAGATTTGATGAGCCCCGCCTCTTCATTTTAAAATTTAACTGTAAGAAGCAACAAATTTTAAAAGACAAAATTTTATTTTTTGGAAATTGCTTATGGGAGGTTTTGAACCATATATGCTTCACTTTGAGTATTAATCTTTTGAATTATAACTGTAAATACAGACAAGTGGGAGGGGATAGGTGGTAGGTGAGAACAGGGATTTTCTGAGCACTTGAGCTCCAGCTGAAGAACAAAACAAGATTACGCAAACATGCAGGGATCAATTCAAATATAAGTAAACTAATGATGAAGGGAGGCCGTTAAAACAAGGTTAAATCTTTGAATAATACATTTTACATTATAGGACCCCTTTAATATACAAATAACATAAATTCACAATACACATTTCTTCTCTTTGATTTCATTAATTAACATTTGCAAAGGACGAATTGCAAATGCAAATTCTAAAATATAGTATTTTTAAATAACACAGGATCCCAGCAAAATTTAGATTAAGTGTACTCTGCATTTTGTGTGTGTGTGTAATTAGGTGAAAGCTGTGAAAGCTCAAGTGTATATGGATTAGTAAAATGCACATAAATTTAAGGCACCATTATTTGCATAAAACATTTTTCAAGACATTATTACAGTACTGTTTATTCAAATACTCATCGTGTTTTTGTTTTATTCATTTTAGGTCGCAAAACTGAATCCTAAAGACAATAGCTACTGCCTGCAGGAGGTTTTTTACAAGAATGTGCAGAAAGATTGGCCAGGCTACAGTGAAGATGAAAAACAGCTCATTGTACGAGTTCTTGCCAGGTGTGTTATCCTTAAGTCCATCTGCATTTCTGCACAACTGTAGAAAACAAATGTGGCTTTGATATTGAATTTCTAAAGTTGTATTTATGCTACGAATATTAGGAAACTGTCAAACAATTGCCAGTCAAGGAATCTTCTATCAACCTCTACAATACAAACATCTCCAGAAAACACAATGCTGCGTCCTGAGTCCAATCTGAGTCCAAAGAAAAATTCTAATATGGTACATATTAACTGTTTAATTTTAGTTTTACACATTCACATGTTTAGCCACTATTTTAAAAATGGCTAATTTTACTATGTTCTTTCACAGAAACGCCCAGTGCCTCCAGATTGCTCACAGGAGAAAATGTTGGCCAAAAGACAAAAACTTTTAACCAACAAGCTCCCTCAAGAACCTCTTTCACAAGACCTTCTTCACACAAATCTGAAATTCAAAGGACTTGTAACCTTGCTAGCAACCAAAAGAACTCTTTGGAGTCTTCTAATAGCATTGCTCTGATGCACAAACTGCCAAATGCAGTTGTTTCAGACACAGTGAAACAAAACCCAAAAATCACCAGCTCTCCATGGACACAAGCACAGTCAGAATGCACAAAAGAGCAGCTTGCCAGCCACAAAAAGAAGAAATCCAAAAAACATAAAGACAGGGACCGAGAGAGGCTAAAAGACAACCAGGCCAAATGGTTGGACACGAGTCCTGGTTTAAAACAAAGCATGGACAAACTTGACAGTAAGGCTTTCTTCATTTTTATTAAAATACAATAAGGAACATTTTTAAGTTCATGACAAGCTATGTGGCAGTGTGATAATCTTGATGTTTTCACCAAGTATTTTTACACTTAACGTGGTCAAGCTCCTATTTTTACCCTGTGGTTTCTATTATATATATTTTGTTTTGACTGCACTCAGCTACAGAAAAAACAAGTCAACCACAGGACTTTGCTCAGGCCAGTAATTGTTATTGTGTGTAGAGCGTGTGGACTGTGAACAGCTGTTAGTGTGACTGGCCACTAGTGCATTTGTGTTGTATTATCTCATAGGCAGTGGCACTGTTTGCTCCTTGAAGCTCTCCTGAGTCTTCAGTTTGTTATGTGCCTCATTGACTCAACAACATTTCAGCTTGTGCTTTGGGTCTGTAAGCTGAGAGGTCTCTTGATACCCACAGGCGCTTAGCTTGTCGAAACATGCGTGTGGCCACGATAGTTACACTGTGACTTTGAACAAAATAAATGCTTATTGCTTAATACTTAGCTAGGGATTACAAGTAATAATGACTATTTTGTATTGTATCTTGCAGATGCTGATATTGAAGACGTTGCATCTGATGAGAAACCAGACTACATTCTGTAAGTCTATTATTGTGTAGTTTGAGTTTGAATAAATACTTCTTTTTTTTTTTTTTTTTTCAAATTAGCTAAAAATAAATAAACAAAGCTGTAGCTGGACACACAAGTGGGCTAACACTGCCATCTGTTGACAAAATGAGGCACTGTATTAAATAAAACACTACATTTACATGCTGTATTTGAGTTTAGGCGCAATTGCATATAACAAACTAACCTTTTATTTATATATGCATATAATTTTTTTTACAGCCTTTACGGTCCTATTATGAATCTGGAGCAGCGGAAAAGGTACCAAGAGGATTTCTGTGCGGAGTATGACGAGTACAAAGACCTTCACTCAAGGATTGCTACCATCACTCACATGTTTGTTCAACTTGGAGCCAAGATTAAAAGTCTTTCTCCCGGCACTAAAGAATATAAAGTAAGCTGGAAAATGTGTAACTGTATTACTGTATACTATACTCCAAAGAAACATTTTACAACCAGTACAGTAAAATCCTATTAGACAAGCAGAACACGCTCATTCTTTAACATGAGAGGGGGAGGTCAGACGGTTCAATGAAAAGCGTTCTAAACTCAACCAGCTCCATTTGCTCAGGTGTCCATGCAACAAGATGTAGTCTAGGCTACATTCTGCAAATTACATGTCTCACCTGCTAATCAACTGGTGCGCCTTTTTAAAGGATGGTCACTTTCAACATAATTATAGCATAGCCTCACTCAAGAACATAACAGCACGACCAGAATGGCAATAGTTTATTTATATACATTACACAAAGAAAAAAAGATAAAATGCAAAGAAAAAAAATGAAGAAAACTCACTCTTGCCTGCCGGGTTTTAATTATGAGAAATGTTTAGTTTATCCTTAGCCCATAATAGTGTTTTTATTTTTTTTTATTTTTTTTAGATAATGGAAGATCAAATACTAGAAAAATATAGCAAGTATAAAAAGGTAAGACTTTTTACTTTCTGTGTATTACTCACTTACTCACATACATTTGTCACAACAAATTATGTATTCATTTTTTTTTTGCCCTTTCCAACTTTCCTTATGTTCACAGAAGTTTCCAGGTTACCGGGAAGAAAAAAAGAGATGTAAATACCTTCATGAAAAACTGTCCTATATCAAACAGCTCATCACAGACTATGATATAACTCAGGCGTCCTAGCAGCATTCCCGTTGTCAAAAAAATTGGATTTATGAAGAAATAGAAAAGAACAAGACAATGTCAAAATGAGTTCTTTTGTTGGGACCATTATCAATGTTGCTATGGAGTGTTGTCAGAAGTGTCTAAATCAGATTAATATTATCAATATATTATGATCACGAACATGTCATATTTTGGTGAATACAATTTTTTTTGTCTTCAAATGTAATTAATGAGCGTAACCCCTTATTCATCCAGGAGTGAACATAAAAAAATGGTTTCAAAGTTGTCATCTGGACAATGTTTTATAAGATTGAGAGATGTTTCGACTTTCATTCAAAAGTCATTTTACGTCTGAAATCTGAATTCGAAAATTACTTTTAGATGAAAGTCAAAACATCTCAATCTTCTAAAACGTTCAGATGAAAACTTTGAAGCCTTTTTCTACTGAACTTCAAATGTAATGATGCTTTATGTGCACCCATCCCAGTGTAAATGTTGACCACACTGGTGCATCAACTTTGGACAAGTAGGCCTACACATACCACACCTCTCTTTTTGTAAATTAAATATATTGATACTAACCACATTTCCATTCCAATACAGAAACAAAATAACTTTTTTATGTATTAGGTATCAAAACACATTCGCTGTTTGCTCAAAGTATTTTCCCAACTACTGATATGTATTTAAATAATTTTTTTCCCACTGTTTCATTAGATTGAAATAATTGAACTTGCTGATTTTATCAAGTGTACAAGTATTGAAGTGTGTGTGACACTGGAAGCCATTGTGAACCAATGACTATGTTTGACGGTGTAAATAAAATTTAGTCATTATTGACTCTAAAGTAAACTCACTTAGACATATTTATCAAAATTCACTAACTGATACTATGACAATATATGTCAATTGGAATAATTGAATTTAGTGTTGGCAAAATTGTTCATTTTACTTTAATGACCAGAGTATGCATTGTGGTTGTTTTCTTTTCTTAGGCTGTATGTGTATAAATATATTTATTTGTGCCCTGTGATGATTTTGTTTGTTTTGCACTTAAGGGAACAGGCTCATGTTATATATTTACATTGTTTCCCTTGATTCTGAATGTCATTCTCTACTGCTATGGCCTATCATGAGCCTTAAGGTATTTATAAAAGCCTTATGTCCTCATTAACTAATATTCATGATGCACTGTTGCATCATTTATGGTTGTTATTTTCTAATTTTGTTTCTTCATTACTGTCTGAAGAACTATTTTCTCATTATTGCATATTGTTATGGCTGTTGTCAACCCACTTTATGCAAGTACACCACACTGAGTCACAACCCTGAGTCACCACCATATACAGCAGTGGTAATTGTTGCATTTGAAATAAAAAAAAAATCCCCTAACGGACTGAATACTGTATTTATTAGTATTATAAATTGCTTTATTGTCTCAGTTAGGTGTTCATATCAAAGGTTGGACATCAAAGAGGCAACAAATATTTTAACCTACGCAATAGCCTATAGGTTTTTTTTTTTTTTTGTTAATGTATTTATTTGGTATAGTTGTTCATATTGTAACAAACGCAGCTGTCCTAAAAATATTGTTAAAAAGAAAATATTCACTTCCTGACCATTGTTACGTACGTGCGACACAGCGCCGGTAGTCATAGCGACGACAGTGCGCGTAACTTAAACAACCGTAAGCGCTAAGCTACTCAGGGCTAATCAGTGGTGAACAGCAAATATTCGCGAGACAAGTATTGAAATTCTGCTATCACCTTCTGCTGTGCATACGTTGTCTTAAATTCAGTTTTTTTTATGTCGTTGTATCAATAAGGCATATAAAGTGAAAAGTGCTCTTAGCTAAAGAAGCAAACAAATGGAAACGTTTCAATTAACAACGTTAAATACATCTGGCATGCATCAGGTAAGCAGAACATACTTTCAAATTACTCGAACATCCCAAATGTGTGTGTATGATCCATGGTATAAAGTAAGTAAGTAGAAGATCCCTGTTCAACTAATGGCCCGGGAGCCAAATCGTCCCTCCAAAGATCTGATCCGGCAATTATTCCATCTTTCTAAAGCTGGAAGTATGCTTTATTTTTTAACATTATTAAAACAGACCTTGTACAATGGAAATTTTTGTATCACCCAAATCTTGTCAAAAGTGCTGATCTTATAAACTACCGACCCTAAGTGCATGGCCCTTTGAAAAATCTGGCCCTCAAGAAAACTAAGTTGAATAGACCTTAACTAGGGTTTATACCATAGACTGTATACGCACTTCTCTATCATTTTGATTATTTGTCTACCAGCTGCCCGAGAGCGCCACCTGCCTGTCATTATCAGAAGATGGGTTTTACCTAAGTATTGGACACGCCAGAGGACTGTCTATTTGGTCTGCGACCTCTTTCAGGTAAAAAAAAAAAAAGTAGCCAACTTGTCACCTCTGCACACACTCTTTCAGGTGTGCAGAGGTGACCAAAAGTACTTTATTTAAGTGTTTTTTTTTTTTTAACTTAGTAAAAGTTATGTTTTTAACTTTGTATTTTTAACTTTTGTACTTGTAATTCTGGGGGCTAGTTACTTTTTTTAAACCACAAACTTTTTCCCCCCTCTTAAAGCCAACACAAATCTGCTATGCTGCTGTATATCAGCGCTTTAGCTCTGAAAAAGTAAGATTTTTTTATACACTATAAAGCCCTTCTCAAACTCAAACACACTACACCCCAACTTTGTGACTTTACGTTTGCTTTTAATTTATACTGTTGAACTTTTTCCTCAGTTGTAGCAGAGTTGTTTCTTTCCAGGAGTAACTATTTTTACTCGAGGTATGAATTCAGTACTTTTACCGTCTCTTTCAGCTGTGTTGCAGAGTGGTCCCAGGATAGGATAGAAATAACATCCATTCAAATGACCAAAGTGGCAGAAAAGACTTACTTGCTGGGAACAATTGATGACATGGGTAAGAAAGAACCTGATTTCTAAAGATGAAAGTACAGCCTAAAAGCAACTTTTGGCCAAAATTTTTCCCATTATTCGCTCCGTAGGTGTTGCCAGAATTCTGATCTTTCAATCAGAAATCGTTGCCATTCATCTTCTCTTCATCATTAACATAATGGTATAATGTACAGTGTTTTCAGCATTTTTAAAAATCATACATTTTATATGGTACATAGTGAACAATAAATCAAATGTTCTGTACTAGGAGAACATCAACAATCGAAGTATTTGCACTTCATTTCAATTGTCTCAAGGAGGAGATTATGGAATTGCTTCAATGTGCTGTAAGTAATTTGTGAACATGATATAAAGGTAAACATTCATGAAATCTGGGTGTGTGGGTGCGTGTGGGTGGTGTTGCTCTGATTTCTTACAGGCAATGGTTCTTTTTGGCTTGAAGTATTTTACTTCCCAACAGAGACTTGGTTCAAGGAGTTAGGTTCTGTGCTTTCTCTAACACAGGTAAAGCAGAAAGCAACAAACCATACACATGCATTTACAAACTTGTATTTTATCTTTGGGACAGGACCCGTCTTCCTCAATAATGTCAGAGATGCAATGGATGCCTAGTGCAATGATTCATAAAATTAAGCCATTACATTGTGCGTCAGGTAAGTTTTACATTCTTGTGATTTACAACAAATCATTTCTTTTCATCTTTACTTCCTTTTTACTTTTTATTTTCCAGACACTCTTTCTGAAAGTTCCTCTCAGTTCAACTCACACTTTCTGGCCTTGGATGAGAAGTGTAGTACGGCAGGGTATGACTGGCCATGAGAAAAGAAAAAATAACAGTGTAAATTAAACATTTGTGTTTTCTTATTTAGAGCTCCACCGTGCACTTTCTTCTGCCATTATCTGATGGGAGAAAAGAAAATACAGGTTTACATCAACAATGTGTTCATGTGAAAAGATATATATATATATAATTGAAAAAATACTTGTCTAAGAAGATGAATGTAGAAGAAACAGAACAGAGAAAAAACGAACTTCTGTTCCAATGAGTTATTATAATAACTCATTGTTCTGTTCTTACAAGCATTTCCTGTTAGCGTTAGCATTTACAAACATAGTGTCCTATGGTGAATTATTCTTCTGATTTGTGAAGTCATTAGCGTGTTTTCTGTAATATTCATCACAACTCACTATCACTGTCTGATCTTCTGAGTATTTGTTAGTTTTAAACTGGTGTAGTGAAAACCTCTTAGAAATTAACTGAACAGGAAATGCTAGTAAGTACAGAAGTTAGCTATTTTGAACATAAACAAGCCACCTGAAGTTCCGTGCAGAGAGCCAATTGGGTTTGGTGTAGGGTGACCATTGAATATTGTTTTATCATATTAAATCTGTTCACGAGACACTGTTTCTGACATTTATTTTCAATCCATAGACTTGCCTAATGCTTTCTGTGTGTGGTGGAGTGGATGCAAACACTTACTTCAGTACAACCTCCAAAAAGAGACCAAACACAAATCTGGTAGGAACAACATAATATTGATTTTAATTTGTTAACAAACAGGATAAAGGAAAGTTTGTCTGTTTTAGATTCCCAGAGTTTGCCTGCAGTGTTGTGGCCAAATACAAATAAAATAGTTTGTTCTGCAGTTAGTGGATGCACTCGCTACATAGCCCTTGGTTTCTCTGACACTGTAGTCTGTGTTTGGGACAGAAACTTTGGTAAGTCTGTGCTACTTCATGAATTTATTTTCTCTAAAACACATAATAGCAGTTCTTTCATCTTTCTTTGAATCTAAAGATCTCACAATGTTGAACCCATGTCGTGTCTTATTGATCTGTACACTCAATACATTAAAAGAAGTTACACACTGTCACAAAGTGAATCAATTGTGTCACTATGAGAAGATCTATGAGAGCTTGCCTCCTGCTGTAGGATCATGTGGATCTTCTCATTGGTCACTCTTGATGATGATAACTCACTAAGATCTTGTCAACAGTCAACACCCTTGACTCCACAGTGCTCACACCTACTATCTGTCCTTATTTGTGCGTGATTCAGTGGGTATACAGTGTTTTGTATTTTCTGTGTTATAGGTTCTCCGTTGTCTATCTTGACAATGTCAGATGTGGACAGTCCCTTTTCTGAGATTGATTTTATGGATTGCTGCCCTGGGTCTAGGGATGACTCCAACAACTGTAGAGATACTAAGCTTCTTCTTTTACTAAAGTGCAAAAGTGGGGAATTGTACACGTTTATAAATGTAGGACAAGGAAGAGAATTCCGTATGCTACAGTTGGCTGAAAGGTTACACAATTCACACAGTATAATGCGTACTTTATGTTCAGATTATGTTTAATCATGTCCATTTGTTTGTCTGACTAACGCAGTAGTCAGAGACAGCAACATATTCACGCTTTTTCTTTTGCTACAGGGTAAAAGACAGTGGTGACCTCTCAATTGTCACTGCAGCTGTGCCATTTCTGCAAGACTTGGTACTATACAAATACATTTATAACAGTCACAAATTATGCTTGCTAATATTTTTCATTGCATTTGTTTTGTATTTTTCACAGGTCTTCATAATTCAAAGAAATGGTAAGATGTACCTACAAGACATCATCAATAAAACAAATGTCTGCTCTTTGATACTGCCTCCAAAATATGTGCTCGCTAGCTCCTGCAAACCTGTCTTTGCTCTTAACGGTCAACATCACACTCTACTTATCCAAGGTAAGAAATATAACAAATGCACTTCACATGCTTTTCGTGTATTCTGTTTTTCATTTTATTACAACTATTGTACATTTGTATTTTGTAAGTATTAAGAGTCTATAAAATGTCAGTAACATTACAAACTCTTGTTGTACAGGTGTCAAGGATCCTCTTTCTACAGAAGACAGTCATAGTCAGCTTCACATTTTCTGCTTTGGAGAGTGTGACATTGTTAAGCCATACATAATTACACCCTCTAAAAAGGAACAAACATGTTACTTTGACACACTTCAGGGTTTGTGCAACCAGTATCTTCAAGACAGGTAAGGTTTTTTCTTCAGTTAAGTTTAATCAAAACAAATATGGGTGATTTGTGTGTAAATGTTCTTTTAGGAAGCTATCTAGACATAAAAGAACCAAAGGCATAAGGAAAACTTGGATGAAACTGCAGGAAACACCAAGAATGATAAAGTAAAAGTATCCAACAAACTTTTGAAACAAACAATTAATTTTATTATATTACATTTAATGCAATGAACAGGTTATTCACCTAATGTTGAAATGTACTTACTTTATTGACTTTATGATGAAATAATATTACAGAGTAGAATGATTTTGTTTCTGTTAGCTAAAATATGAGTATAATGTTTAACACATTATGTCAGTAAAATTAAGGAATTTTTAGTCCTCCAAGCCTGTCCTTGAGTACTTTTTTATGCAACAGAATTTTTTTTATAAATGTCCTTTTAGTGCATAGGCACACTCATGATGACTTGCTTGCTTTAGGGTAGAACAATTATTTATTTAACATTGGGAAACAGTTTGTGACTAATCTACTATGGTTACATAATAATTGCTGTTTGAGTAATATTGCAATCAATTACTTTATTGTCCCATGAGAGAAATTTGTCTTGGGCTGAGGAACCAGCAGCTTCAAACCTAAACATGACGTCACAAAATACATTCTTGAACATAAAAAAAACACAGAACACAGCCAAAGACACATGCTCATGACCCTATTACGTATTACATATAGTTTTGTTATTCATGGACAAAAAGCATTTCTACTTCCTGCCTTGTGGGATTGAATGAGCAAAAGTACTGAAGAAGAAACAAAGCCTCTATTCGAGATCCACTGATCAACTGACATCTTTAGTCAATCCAACTCAAACCAGATGTGTTTTGCTCTGAATTAATGGCTATTGACTGTGCCATGGAAAGCATTGATTGGACCCACACCTAAGGCTTTGACCCACAAATCAAGAAGCAAAAGTATGGCTCAAAAATCTCAGTATTCTTCAGTTCCAAAATACACAGCGACAATATCATTATGAATTATTAAACCTGAACATTATCAAGATGAACTACTGTACATAAAAAAAAATGCTCCAGAAGATACCAATAACTATCATTGCTGCTTAGCAGTGATAGTTAGTGGTAAAAATCAATCAAAAATCAAACAAATAGTTACACATCAAAATATAATCCAATCCCCCCAAAAATGTTGAATCATATGGTAACCTGCACTGCTTTGAAAATTATAAGTCAGAAGGGTGATCTTTTGGTTAATGACAATTACACAGACGTGTGTCAAAAAAGCAAAAGATAATTTAAGTATGCTATTGTCCCTTTCAAAAACCAATTTGTCACAGCAGAATAGAAATGAACTTTCTATTTGGGCATTGTGACATTGTGACTCATCAGTGATTTTTGTCTGTGTTGAAATGAAAGGGCTACTCCTTCAGATCAGAGCTTCAAGACTTTGAAAAGCAATACAATTTTTTTGCAATTATGTGCATGTGCATCTCCTGAGGTTTCTTATAATTTTAGTTTAGATATATGCCGATGTTTTTAATGAAACAAGACACAGTGAAGAGACAGAATGGATAAATTACATTATTAAGCAACTCACAGTATATCTGACTTGTCAATTTACCCAACTTATTTTTTCGCAGTAAATGCATTTCCCCACATCTATAAGAAACAATTTTTCTACTTGTTGAGTTCAGCTGCTGGAAAATGTATAAATAATAATAATATATATATATATATATTTTTTTTTGTTATCTTACTCTTTCATAGGACGCTCTCGTCTTTTGAGTCAGCTTTGTTTTGCACTACATGTTTTCTGCTTAACAAGATGAAGTTTTCCCGGGCGCTGTGGCTTACCTCTTTGAGCTGCAATGAGTTGGCATTGCATGTAAAAGATCCAGTTATGACCGTGTTATTCTCTGTATCTGATGGTGCTGCAGCTTTGTGGTAAAACCTTCGCAGTCCTTTTCTGAAGTGGATGGTGAAGAGGCCGTAGATAATGGGATCAAGGCAGGCGTTCCCCAGTCCAAATACAAAGAGGATATGTGTAAGAGACAGAGAGACCTTACCCTCCAGGTCTTCAGGAAAGAACCAGTACCACAGGCCCAGCAGGTAGTATGGAGTCCAGCACACAATGAATGACACTACAATGACAATACTCATCTTCAGAGTCTTCATCCGGGCTCGAGGTATGTTGTTCTTAGAACATCGCAAATGCATCTCATTTGGCGGCACTAAAATATGACAGAAAATCAATCTATTGGTTTTGATTAATGGAAGATATTACATTATTATTACAGTTTTAATTTTATGCTATTGTACTTGCTACTATTGTTGGTCATTAAATGCAAGAAATTTTCAGTTTATTTAGACTGAATATGAAAACTTCTATAAATGCTTCATACATAATTTAGTAAACAAACAAACTTACAGTTGTCCCTTTTTAAACGTTTGGATATTTCACAGAAGATCCTGGTGTAACAGGTGATCATGATGACCAGCGGCAAGAGGAACAAACAGGAGAAGGTGAACATGTTATAGGCCGTCTCGTGCCATTGGAGGTCAAAACTCCCTCGAGTGGTGCATTGAGTGAAGTCCACCGGGTGACAGATGGTTACACTGTGGAAGAGGAACAGCTAAAGAGAACAACACAGGAAGGTATCAGAGGAAGTGCTCCACACACTCATCCTAATTATCTTTATTGTTCACGCACTGCTTCCAAGATCAAAGTAGAGATAAAGGTCTGTGTGTGGAGTCTATAAATATGTGTTTGAGCCTTAATGAGCAACATAAGCGTGCACATATGGATGACGTTTTGACTCATCCCATTTAATCTATTTTTTCTTTACATGTTTGTTTGTTTCTTTTTTTGCTGAAAAATCTGACAATACTTTAAGAAAAAGATGCAATTCTGGCTACTTTTGGACAGAAACAAGTAAATATTTCATCAAGTGCAATGTAGCATGCTTCTTTTGTTCTGCTATTTTTAAACCAGGATTGTGGATAAAGGCATTTTTTTATTGAGAGAATATTGCAAAATGATTATGAACAGGTTTTAGGTTTTTTATTATTATTATTTTTTTTTTTTACATTTTCATTCATTTATTATACAGTATGATTTCATTCTCTCTTTTTATATATTGTCGCATCATACAATTTCTTTTCTAAACTCGAGCCAAGTTTTATGCCAGCATATGAATGTTTTCTTTTATTCTGTATTTTAGGACTTTTTTTAAGAGCATTGCTACTGACCTGTGGCACTGACAGCACCAAGCTCATACCCCATGCTACACTCAGCATCAGTTGGTTCCTCTTTCGAGCTTTGTTGATTGCCAGAGGGTTCAGGATGGCCGACTGCCTATCCAGACTAATCACCACAGTGACAAAAGCACATGAGTACATTGCTTGCAGCTTAAGAAACATCAGGAGCCTGCAGGCAATGTCCCCAGCTAGCCATTGAACAGTTATGTTCCAAACAGCGTCCACCGGCATCACTATGAATGTCACAAGCAGATCTGCCACCGTTAGATTGATTATTAGGACTCGAACATGAGACTTGCGTTTGCCATCACAGTGTGCGGCCCACAGCACAGCCAGGTTACAAAATGAAGATATGCCACACAGGATGAAGGTGATGATGACTCGAACTTTGGCTGCTGTGCTGAAAGTAGGTAGCTGCGAGGTTGCACTTCCATTGGTCCAGTTTGAGAAGGTAGAGGAAAAGTCACAAGTGATGTTGAGGGAGGGGTCAGTCTTCAGGTAGCACATGCTCACTGCACACTGCTCACTTGTAATGTTCATTTTGTGATAGTGTACACCATTCTGTTTCAATCTCACAAAGGTCGGATCTGCAGGACAGAAATAGAGTGCATTAGAACACAAATCAGCCAAGATTGAGAATAAGTAGGTAATGTAGAATGCACTCCATGTAGGACTTTTAGACAGGATAGAGAACAGCAGGAAACCAGCTTCTAAAGGGGTTTGCTAAAGAAGAAAAAGAGGGGATAAAATGGTAGACTGTACAAAGCCACAGATTGGCTGCTGAGACCCATCAAGAGGAAATAATTTGCAAGGACTTTACATGGCTCTCACATTGCTATGCAGTCAGATGGAAACAGAAATGTTGGCAAAAGCCAGCTGATATTCAAAATTCAGCTCAGGGGACGTTTTGTCTATAGCCAGGATGCATAAAAATACTATATAAAAGTAGATCGAAATGAGAGTTTTGGTCATTAAATGTTTACAATCTATAATTTGTAAAATCTTAAACACAGTCTTATCTTACCAAATTTTAGTTACAGTAAATTGCGTAGGCATTGCCATTTCTTGGACTATTTTATTTAAGATTAAATCACTCATTTTAAAAAGCATAGAAGTTGCAATTGTCAGCTTTGCGCAAATCACTTAACTTTCACGCATGATTTTTTTCACGCCAACAAATTTTGATTTATTAAATTATGCAATATAAATTGACGCGCAGAACTTACCTTTGAATGCCTTTTCCTACCCAACGAAAGGACATTAATATAAAGTTGATGTGCGTAGTGGTCCTCGCTCCTTCCCTTCTCAGTTCAGTCTGAGCTCGTGGAAGACGCGCGTACCGTCAACTGTCTGCGCTCTTCGCGATGCGTCTGATGCGTCTCTTGTGCTTTTCTTCCATGGACCTTTTCATGGAATCGCATGTACCAATAAGAGGCGTGAGATATGCCCTTGGGGAGTGGTCTACCCCGTGCAACCCCCAGACTAGTCACATCAAACGGAGAGGCAGTTGGAAAACATCATGGTTATGGATGGTTGGATACAAAATAATTAAGCTTTTCCAACCTGTAAATTGTGTACAAGTTATCCTATGTAAAAGTTTGATTTGTAAAAATAGGCACAATGCAACTATATATGGGCCTAATATATTTTTAGGCTATATCAAAAACAAAAGCAAGAGTAAGCATGTTAAATAGCCTACATTGTAGAAATCTTTTTTTTGGACAAGACTTTTTACTTGCTTTTTATTAGAAACATAGAGTAGAAAGTATTAGGGTTATTGGTATTTCAAATATTGTGGAGTCTGAGTCACAAGACCTACTCCAATAGCCTTTCCAAACCAATTACTCAAAAACTGAACTGAAGTATTTACAGTACTTAGTGATCAACTGAACATGGTAAAGTATTTATGTCTTTAATCGCACAGTGTATAGCCTTTTAGCCAAATTGAACTAAAACATTTTAGTTGGTCTTATAGTTTTATTTTATCAAAATGTAAAAAAAAAAAAAAAATATATATATATATATATATATATATATATATATATATATATATATATATATTATATATATATATATATATATATATATATATGTTTTTTTTTTTTTTTTTTTTTTTTGCAAAATAGATCGAATAGAAAAATAGACTTGATTTGTTTCTTCAGATTTGAGATATCTACTCTAATGCACTATAATACTGCATGTGCATGATCTAAATCTGTAATGACTGGTCTCGTGTTTCTATGGCAATTTCTTTCTCTGGAGAAAAAAATGTGCAGGTCAAAAAAGAGATATGACAGGGACTAATTACAATATCTGCTTTAACCTGCAGCAACTGTGCACTTAATACAGACACATTTAAATGTTTGTCTGCCTTATACAGTGTATTTGCGAAAAAGAGCCCCAAGTGATGCTTCATTTCTTATTTAATTTCGGCTACTTATGAACAATAAATTGTCTCTTGTGGCTGATAAAAAAAGAAGTGATTTTTGAATTACTTCTTTGCTTATGACAACAGTTTAAGATATACTAAGTTTTTGTCCTAAAAATAACTTTTGGTCTTTTGTTGTCTGATATTTTTACAACATTTTACCTCAGAGATGACAAACAAAATGTTATTTGCTTGGGGTTTTTTTACACGTTGAAGTCTCCTCCATTTTTGGGAAGAATATTGTGTTTGAAACCTTGCCTCATCCATTATATAGCTAATTTGCTATTTAACATTTATTGCCAAAAATTTGTATAACGGTTGCAATAAAACAGTAATTATCTTGCAATTTGTTATTCAAAAGCTATAATGTCACTGCAGCAACTATATTAAACAATTAATAATCTGTAAACAAAAAAGAAAATAATAAAAAAATATAGGAGTAGAGACATTTTGCAGGCTCTACAATGTGACCAGTGACTAAGACAGTGACTGTGTTCATATCACTCAGATTTGGTTGTTTATAAAAGGCAGTGATGCTTATGAGTCAACAAACACTGCCCATTAAATGTGGTTCACTCTGTCGCTCATTTCTTTAACAAGCCGTATCTACACAACCTCAAAAACACAAGTGGGGCAAGCTGCCTGAGAAAGCCCTTGTCCACGGTCTACTCCAGGAGTCAGGCGTCCTGGGTAGTTGCTGGTCAGTGTATGCAAAGAAAACTAAATAGTGAGACTAAAACAATAGACTGAGCAGGGTTACATTTTTTGTGACTGTGGCAGACTGGTGGGAAGCAGAGAAAAGCTTCCACAAGAGCACTGACAAATTCATTGTCTAATAATTTCAAAATGCATCATTAGTTAGGCAAAACATACATCAATAAATAACATAAAGTCAAAATTAGCCTACTTAAAAAAAAAAAATCATTATTATAATTTATGTTTATGATTTTTTTTAATTCTTATTTTATTATTACTAATTTAATTTTAGTGGTGAAATGTGTGGTGTTTTTAGTTTGGTCATAAAAAGTCCGTCTGCTCATTAGCTATGTGTAGTGTCATTTCTACCCATGGTGTGAAAAGTGGCTGTTGGAAGTGGACAACACCTGCTGATAAAGACAGAAGTAATCATCTAATCACATTACAATGGCCATTATCTTATTATGCTTAGTATACAGATTGAATTTGCATTAATTACAATCAGAATGTAACATAAGACAGAATAGAGGTATACATCAAAAGAACACTCATGTTGTTTCAAACTGTAAGGCACATAAGGCAAAAACACATGTCTACGTGCAATAGAAAATACTTTAAAGCAAACCCCAATAGGATCAACTAAATATAATGTATAATGTGTTGAAACATTAACTGCATTAGATATTCAGAAGTTTGTACACTTTTTAAACATAAATAAATTGTACAAAGACCAATAAAAAGAGTTTATTGTTAAAGAAGACATGAAAACAAAGGATGCAAAGGGGAAGCATTTAATTTGATATGAAGACACTAATGTTTTTTTTCCAGCCCTCATTCAGCACAAGCTGACCCAAAACATTTTGCCCACTGTCACCTTGCTCTTCCGGCGTGATTCATGCCTCAGTGAAAGCTACAGCCTCTCAGGAAGTCTTAAGTTATTGACCGAAATATAAACAAAAATAAAAACATCTACTTGATCGAGATAATTTTTCAAAGGTAAAACCTGTGATTGTATGTAAAAAAATAAATAATCAAAAATAATAAATAAATACCAGCCTTGTGCCATTTTTATAAACAGAAAATTTTCACTTAAGGCTTACTGATAGCAGCTAATAATGAAAAAATAATTGATAATAATATAGCAGAAAGATTTAGATATTTTATTTCTTGAAAAATATACATTCTGACTGCTGGCTGCACAAGTAGAAAATAATGTGGACTATTTATGGCATGGGGGTGTCACCCAGGAGGTGTATTATATTTGCCAGAATTAATTGTTTCCATATAGCAACCTGTCATCATCAGTTTCAACTTCATAGTTATATGTTTATGCTTATGGGCAACATTTTAAAGACATACCATTACCATTCAAAAGGTCATTGTTGATATTTTTGTGGTCCAAATGTGAATCACTATGAAACCCAGAAATAGGGGACATTTTGGACATTTGCCTCTTTAAAAATTCCAGTTCAAAATATCAAATAAATAAATATTTAAATGGTTGAATGATTTTTTAAATATATAAATGTGTTCTTTGTTATTTTTTCCCTCACAAATGGTATCAATATATTATAACTTCAGTTTGTGATATTTGTGATATTTTCTTTTACTATAAAGTTGTTTCAGGGTGCTTTTTATAATTATTGTTACAGTATTGTTAAAGTTGTCATATTTTAAGGCAAAAATTTACGCGGATGCATTTTCAATATGTCCCAATTTACCCATATTCAAATCACAACACATTAAGAGTGCATTTTACCATAAGACAATACAGCTGTTGAAAATTCTTCCCTTTGTTGCAGCAGCATAAATTAAAATTAGGTCATGCACTTATTACTGAAGCCAAATGGAGCTCAACATGACCGCCCACTTCCTGGTTCCTAAATCTCGAACCCCATGTTAAATTGCCATAGGGAATTCGATAAAAAATTATATTAAAAGTTTGAAAACGTCCTTGGGGCTAAGCAGCTATGTGGTGAGTCACGAGTATAAGACCTACATTTTTGTTTAAAAAACGTTTTTTCAGCTTTGTAAACTACGAAGTTATTACGACATTTGCCGAATTTTAAGTTCTAGATGTGCTTTTTAGACTGAAAACAACCGCGCTGTGGATCTGAGTTAGCACATAGCTGGATAGCCCGCGGTATGTCTTTAAACTCTTAATATTTGAATTTTTCGAAAAGCCTATGGCACTATAACATGGGGCAAAACTCTTCCGGAACCAGGGCGGTCTTTCACTGTGCAGCTCCATGGCCACACATTGTTTCAAGCGTAGGCTTTTATGTCCCAGTTTGAGTGTGTGTTATCAACACTGATCACGTGACTCAACGAGTCATCCACGTGATCTGATCGAATACAGGAAGTAGCTTGAGGCTAACGACGACGCCAGCACCCAGTTCGAAAGATGACTTAAATGCGTTTTTATTCGGAATTTAAATACATGTTTTTGGCACTTACAGATCAAGAAAAAAGAGTGTCAAACAAAAATGGAAAGTGTTTTCAGAAGTATCGTTTTATCGGTTCTTTTTCTGGCGTCGCTGGTAAGTAAATTATAATAACGCAAGTGAAAGTTAGTAAGTCTGGCAACCCTCTTGTATAGCTACCACTTCACTCGTATACAACATACAGTATGTAATTCAAGAATTAACTTATTGTGAGAATTGTTTCAATAATATTTGTTCTGATAAATAATTGACTGTGCATAGAGATTTTTATTTTCAAAATGTCAGACTTTAGCATTAGCATTGACGGACAAACACATCTTTGTATAAACACACTTTGGTCCTTTGTTGAAATATTCTGCTCATTTGTAAAGTATTTAACATGCTTTCATAGAAAACCACCAACAACTGTTCACTGCCTGATCTCAAAGTATTTTTAAATTTTAGTCTGAGGAAGTGAAACCTGAAAGATGTTAGCATTTTTGAAAATAAATAAGCCAACTCACTTCAGTTGGCTTGTTTTATTCAAAATAGCTAACTTCTGGACATACAAGCAATTCTTGTTAGCGTTAGCATTTAGCTAGATACAAACGTGTCTTTTACACACACAAGTGTCCTATGATGAATTATTCTTCTGATTTGTGAAGTCTTTAACGTGTTTTCTGTAACATTCGCTACAACTCACTGTCACTGTCTGATCTTCTGAGTATTTCACTCCTCATAAATTAACTGAACAGGAAATGCTTGTATGTACAGAAGTTAGCTATTTTGAACATAAACAAGCCAACTGAAGTTCCATGCACGGAGCTAATTCACACTACGCCGTGTTTAAGTTTAGGTTTTTTGTATGTTTTATAGACGAACTGCCAGGAGGGAATCTTGCATATTTCAGATGGCGTAACACAAAGAGAATTCTGCATTGTTCACAATCACTCATGGACCCCATTGGCACAATCCCTCGATGCTGCTGTTAGTAACCTATTGTTTGTATTGTACAAATTGAATTATTATTTTTTACATATATTCAGCCAGAAATGTACAGCATTTTTGATAAACAACACTCCTCACACATGCTTTCAATTTCCAGACGCAATACCCTTTGGTCAACCTGACCTCTCAATTGCTGTGTAACAGCTCAGGAGTCACCCCAGTCAACGGAAAAGCTGTGGTGGTGATGAGAGGAGACTGTGATTTCAGCCAAAAAGCTTTGACTGCACAGGAACTTGGAGCCACCACTTTGCTTATTGCAAGTAACAAGACTCTGGTAAGAGTTGTCTAAAATGTAACTGATAAAACTAGTCAAACTATTTGCAGACCTATCTGACACAAAGCTTTGCTTCAAATGGGAAATGACAGGTCACTCCATCAGCCAATGAATCTGAATATACAAAGGCAACTATTCCCCTGGCTCTCATGAGGTACAGAGACTTCCTGGAAGCACAAAAGGTTGGACTGCAATGTATTTTTTCTTTATCTTCTTTCTCTAGACTTCTTGTTGTTTCTAATGCTTGTTATTTCTTTTGTAGGTGTTTACTGGTGACATGGAGGTGAGGCTATATGCTCCACCACAAGCAAAGATAGACCCAAGCATTTTAGTTATGCTTCTAATTGCTGTAGTCACAGTTGCTTTGGGTGGATACTGGAGTGGTGCTTGTGAAAGGTTTGTAACTAATTAATGTAACTGTACTGAATACACACAACTAGTGTGAAAGTAATTTAACAGTGAGTGGGGCATAGCTCCATGGTTCTAAGACCAATTGTATTTACCTTGTCTGGTCCACAACTTCCAAAAAGAAAAAGTGTCTGACCAGGCTGCTTTAATATGTGACTTTTACCCTTTTTTTTGTTTGTAATAGAGAGCGACTAAGTAGTGGCCATGATGATGGAGGAAGAGGTGAAAGCAAAGCTGACAGTAGTGAAGTCTCCCTTTATTCCCCTCTCAAAGTGGTGGTCTTAGTTTTGGTGATGTGTGGAATGCTTGTTCTCATGTACTACTTCTACAAATACTTGGGTTAGTACAAGTGAAACTAACATCTAATTTTTACTTTACTTTTCCTGCACTGATGTTTTTTTCTTTCTTTTTAGTGTATGTCATTATTGTTATTTTCTGCCTGGCATCTGCAAATGCACTGTTTTTCTGTTTTGATGCCCTGCTGGATATAATTGGCTGTGGCACAGTAAGGTATGTTAGGTCCTATAAACACACAAACACTAGTAATCGTAACGTTTAAACATTTAAACATCTAAAATGTCAATGTTCATTGTTGCAAAGTATTTAATATTGTTTTTAGCTGCCATGATAGTCACTGTCATAGGCTCCATTTTTGTCCTTAGAGCGCCATCCATCCAAAAACTATTGACTATTTCCCATTTAAGTGCTTATGTTTTTTAACAGGTTTTCAGTGAGAAGCTGGAACTTTTCTGTGAGGTCTATTATTCTGGCTTCTGTGTGCATTGTGATCGCAATTATTTGGGGAGTGTACAGGAATGAAGACAGGTGACATCTTTTCATTACCTAATTTGTTGAAGTGAAATAAACTTTTACTCTGTCATTTATTTCACATTTTTTCCAGTATAATCTCAATGATGACACTAAATTGAATTTACTGTCAAAAAAAGCTATTAATCTCCAGTATATTCCTGTAGATGGATCTGGATCCTCCAAGACATCCTTGGAATCGCTTTCTGCCTTAATTTCATAAGAACATTTTCCTTGTCTAATTTTAAGGTATGTTTATTTCTCCATATACTCTTTTTGTATTGTTCCGTTGGGTGTTTTTGTCCATCTTGGTCATTTTTTACTATTTTCTCCCATCATAGGTGCAATTTTTACAATGAGAGGCAGAATCTTTGGAAAATATATTGCATGATGTTTTTTGCCACAATGTTTTTGTATCCAAATGTGTCAAATGAATATTATATCACTTGTTTATCAGACAGTTATTCTACTTTTAAAAAGTCCAACTACACTCTGCTTATGATTCTTATTAAGTAGTACATTTTTAGATTGTTATCTTTCATAAAGATACATGTGCACCCCACAATCAGTTCAATTTCATTAAGATTTAGACTTTGCCAACAATGACCAGTTCATAGTGTCATAACTGCACTGGTGTATTGGTGCATTTCTACTACTGATTAATTCTATTTTAATAATTTGTAATAATTTCTTTCTATACAGATTTGTGTGATCCTACTGAGCCTCTTGCTTCTGTATGATGTCTTCTTTGTTTTTATTACTCCATTTTTCACCAAGGTATGTATTGTATATGTGCATAATAACTGCATGCAATTACCGTTAAACTGTAATTAATTTTATTTCTAGAATGGAGTCAGTATCATGGTACAAGTTGCCCTTGGCCCAGATGCATCTGGAGAGAAGGTATATTTTAATTGGGTACTAGTAAATCCCCATTTTTATCAAAGGTAAATGTTAAGAAGAGTCTTTGCTTACATTTGGATCAGGACGATATACTACAAAGGTGGATAACCAGGCTTTCATTGTGTGTTAGTGGCAAAAGTTTGAGCTTCAGTCCTTTTGTCCGCTCAGGGGAAAAAGAGAGGCAGATCGCTTTATTTGGCCAGTACAGAATGCATCCACTGCTAAACAAATAATTTTAGAATATATTTATACTAAAGTTAAGCAGACAAAATTTAAGTACTTTGTATATTTTAAAGGTCCTATGGAGGAGTTTTTCAAATCCAACAACTGCTTGCTGTTTTTCAAATGATGCACATGTGTTCCCCCTCCCAGGGCCACGCCCTTCACTGGGCTTCACTGACTGAGGGTTTGCTTGACAGATTAACAGGCCAATAACGAGGTACCTCGTTATCTATTGGTTAATGTTTTACTTGCCTCATCATGTCCACAATTTATATATTTTTATAATTATTTTTTTGTTTAACATAAGTACAAGGCTGTTATAAATCTATGCAACTGTTTTTGACCAAGACTGACAAACAATTTTTGAAAATCCTCCATACAACCTTTAAATTGTGCTAATTTATGGTGTGTAAATTCATTAGAAAAAGAAATACACTTTTGCTCAATCTTTTGGACAACAGAGTGTCATGAAGGTCGAAATTGACAAATAAATAAATGAATGAATAAATTGATTCATTCCATAATTATACATTGTATTTATAATGCACTTTCCGTTTCAAGAAAATCTCAAAGTACTGCAAAAATGCATAGGTTAAAAACACATCAAAAGTACAGTTACAGCTTAAAACATTTATAATACATAAAGACCTTAGACCTTTTTTTAAAGGCCTCCACACTTTGTGGTGCTCTCAGAGACTCTGGGAGGGCATTCCTCAGGCGTGGGGCACCAGCCTGTGAGTTGAGGAGTTCACTGATTTATATTGAATTTTGTATTGAATGGGGAGCCAGTGAAGTAATTGGAGAACTGGGGTAATGTGATTCATTTTCAATAAAAAAAAAAATGCACGTTTACGGTGTGTAATAGTGCCCTATAAATTGTGTTGAGCTGACAGTGTACAAACAAAAAACAAAGTGGTATTTCTTCAAGGCTCTGGGAGGTGGATGAGTGGCATAATCTGTGCTACACATACAAGACCAGAAGAAAACATGTATTAAAAAGCCTTCAAAGCTTGCATAAAAACCTCTCTGGTGCCTTTAAGTTTCAGTGAGTCCATATCTCTGGCTGGAGAGGTCTTTTTGTCTCATTTATAAGTGGTTGTATTGGAATAGGCTTACAAACATACAACTACTGTCCACTGATGATAACAGTATGTGCAAAAAAACCCAAATCATTTGGCTGCCCATGTTAGAATGATAACCAAACCTCGCTAAAAAGTGAGTTGCTTTGAGTGTTGCTACCCTGATTTTAACTTCAAACAAAGAACTTGATGCTCCATACAGATATTTATGGGTCATAATTTATTCTCCAATTGAGCTTTTGATTCAATACTGACAACAACGTTGTGTTTCAATTTACAACACAAATGTTTCACAAAATGAATAATACTTACTGTGTTCGCTTATTTAGTGCAAATTGTGTCTCAGCACTTTTCTCTGTAGAGCTTTCTCTCTTTTTCTCGGCTTCTCCCTATCTCACTCTGTTTAACGTTCAGTACAGTACACGCATCACATGACTTTATAAAAGGTAATTTTTTTAAATAAAATACAGCAAATTATTAAACTATTACACTTGTGCTTATTTTTTATTCTGTCTGATTTAAAAAAAAGTAAAACAAATGTTCCTAATTTAGGCCGAAGCCTTTAGCCTATGGGCTGACACAATTAGCTTAAGCTACATTGAGCATACATGGAATCAATCTAGGGTTTGGACTAATCCAGTTTAGCCACACCTTTGTAGTATAACCTTCTAATCTGGACTAACCTGATCTGCTTAATAATTACTGTGCATGGGCTTTTGGTGGGCTTTCTTCTAGATGCATGGTAACATGGTGGAAGTGCCTGCTGAGCCCCAGCCCCCCACAGAAAAAGTAAGATATGCTTTCTTGCTAATCAAGTAATTTTTTTGCAAAAAGCTTAGCCATGTTCGGATATTCAAATTTTTAACATGCATACACTATAAATTGACTTGCAAAATGTTTTATAAGACAGCATATTTAAACTTTTTTTTCCCCCGTTTACCTCCAATATTGTGATTTCCTTTATTGATGATTCTGTTTGACTGGTGGAGGGTGTTTGGTGTAGCCTTTTGATCACTGATGGAATGTCAAATAATGTGAAATCTAGCTTTATAATGATCATTGTTTTGTTGTAACATAGCCTTAACACAAAGAACTTAACACATTCTGTCTGTTCAAAAGATTCTAAAGCTAGATGTGTTTTTTGTTTCCTCAGCTGCCTGTAGTGATGCGGGTCCCTCGGTTCTCAGGCTTGGCCCAGAATTTATGTGGGATGCAGTTTTCCATTCTGGGCTATGGAGACATTATTGTCCCAGGTAAATGTCTTTTTTTTTTTTAAATAAATCTGTTTAGTTCTTGGTGAGGAGAAGAAACTCTATTAATAGCTCAAGTAAACTTTAATATTTTAAATTTGTAGGGCTACTGATTGCTTACTGCAGCAGGTTTGATGTGTTAGTTAACAGTCGCTGGAAGGTCTACTTCATCAGCTGCTGCACAGGTACAAAATCATACAAAATATACATATAATACTGTAGACAAAGATTAGATTCAATACTATGCAAATTATTCATACGTAAAATGTACTTTTTCAGCCTATTTGATGGGAATGATCGTCACATTTGCGGTCATGCTTTTGTCTGGAATGGGTCAGCCAGCACTTCTTTACCTAGTGCCTTTCACTCTTATAACCTCTGCTGTAGTGGCTGGGTGTAGAGGAGAGATGAGGAAGTTTTGGACTGGAACATCCTATGAGGTAATTCATATTTTTGAAATTTTTCTTTCAAGTTAGCACAATATAGGTTGGTGTAATCCCTCATTTGTCCAGGAGGGATTCATTGTAGAAAGGTTTCAATGTGGTCATCTAGAATGGGTATTCAAAGATCGAGATGTTTAGACTCTCATCCGAAAGTCATTTTCAGTCTGAATGATGAGTGGAAACATCTCAGTTTTCGAATACACTGTTCAACTTTGAAGCCTTTTTACTTAAGCATAATATTTTATACAAGATGCATAGATTTTAAGGTTAAGGTTTATTAGGACAATATAAAATTACACCAAGCTCAATGGCAGAGATGCTTGTACCAAATTCTAACTTTAACTATAATTTGCATCTGAAGATAGGAGAGGGAATCAGCTACTGGACATGTTTTTAGTGGTAGAGGAAACCAGAGCACCCAGAGGAAACCTGCACAGACATAAGGAGAACAAGAAAACCACATTTAGAAAGGCCCTGGCTGCCCAGCAGTCAATTCCAGGAGCTTTGTAAGAAGAGGTCAGAGCGCTTACCTCTGCACCATCATGTTATCTTTACTCTGTGTGGAGTTTGCATGTTCTTCCACCGTTTGCAGAAGGTTTCCTACAAGTGTTCCCTTTTCCACTAACACTAACAGACTCCTCCCTCTGGAACAGGGTGTTCTGAAAAAAGAGATTCATAGTCTCAGTGGGGCTTTTCTGGTTAAATAAAGGTACTTTTTCAAAACGTGATAGAAGGCTGTAGGCACATCACTAGTAATGAAATGCATGATTTTTTTTGTGTGTGTAATTTGCAAAGTGCAGCAGAAGTGGACTGCTAGCAATCCAATCCACTTTTAGCTTCTTATGCTCTTCTACTCTTATTGTTGTTTTACCAACGAGTGCAAAAAATAATTTAAAGAATACTACTTGTATGATTTGTTGGTGATGTCAATTGAGGTGTAGAGTCAAAGCAGCTATTGAAAGCAAGGTTATTCTGTATTTTTGAATATGTTCTTGTTGAATAAAACAAGTATAGGCTATGCATGCTTTTATTGTTTTGAATTGTTGGAAGTACTCACAAAAGACAAGTTGACTCTGGTTTATAATACCACAAAGCTTTTAGTCAGGCCCCTGCAAGTTTATGAGTTGTTGCTTTCCTGGGTAGTCTTGAGTGCAGGACATTCTTGGAAATCAGGTGTTCTTTCTGAATAGATTTGTGTTCCCATTCTACAATATGAAGATAAAGGTTATGCACATCATTCTAAATTTAAGCAGTGAGAGGTGAACATACATAGAAGGAGGTATTATAAAAATTACAAAAACACAACTAAAATATGAAAAAAGCAGTTATAGCCAGATAATAAATATAAACAACCACAACTACTGCCAAATATTGACATGTTAAAGAGAATCTGGTGAGCAGTAGTTAAAAAGCTGCAACACCTGCTTTTTTCATATTTCTCATTTTGGATTCACAGCTCGACAGCTGAACCTCATTGTCTTTCCGTCCTTAAGGAAGATTTTTTTCTGTCCATTTGATAAGAGAAATATTTGTTGTGCAACAGTAAAAATGTCCTAAAACTCCCAACTGGTATTGACAAACAAGCTAGCTAAATTTTGTACTGTTACCATAACAACATAAAGGCTACTTTATTTAATTCTGTGAAAACAAACATTCTTCGAAGGGGAAAAAACATAGTCCAAAAAAGATTGATTACAATTTTTTTATTATATTTTTGCTGGAGTCACAATGTTGAGACACAATTTTCAAATAAATATTGTCTGTGCATAACCTCTCTATCATAAGGCCACATGTTGGAGAGCCCAATTTCCCTATTAACAATATTTTTGTTGCCATAAAAAGTAAAACTGCTTTCAAAACCATATTCATTTTAACTCTCCACAACTGTGTTAAACATCATTGGCCTGTAGAATTTTGTGATGTCAAGTGAACAAAACATATTGCAAATTTTGATTGCATTATTGTCTGCCTCAAATCTAAAAGGAGAAGTAGAAAAAGATATTCTTAATTTTATCTTCAACAGGTCTTGGATTCATCCAGGGAACCTTTACTGTCAGGTGTGGATTTCTCAAAACCTCAGTCTCTTTTTCTAACATCATAAAATTTCTTTTTTTGTTAACTATTGAATGGGAGTTTTGCATTGAATGACCACTAGATGGCTCTATTTTTAAAAGCAATGGCCCTGGTGAAACATTTACTACCTGGATTTAAATTAGCTAAGCATGATGAAGAGTATCCAATTTGATTATCACTGTATGT
Source organism: Mugilogobius chulae (assembly GCA_038363315.1). Classification (NCBI taxonomy): domain Eukaryota; kingdom Metazoa; phylum Chordata; class Actinopteri; order Gobiiformes; family Gobiidae; genus Mugilogobius; species Mugilogobius chulae. The sequence goes on along the minus strand of CM076403.1, from coordinate 43,573,374 downwards.
TCAACAATCTTATGTGCCCAGTGAGTATTGCCTGAATATATTGAATGGCCAAGTTATTCCAACAATGAGTATTTCTTAGCAAGTAGTTGCACAGTTGTAAGCCAAATTAAATGTTCAAATTGGGATTAGTTTAAAGAAGGATAAGACATGCTTTTAATGCTTACTTTAACTGATAATGGGAGAGTTGAACTTCTGCCCGCATCTGTTGTTCGTTTCAAATATTTAGAATGTTAAGATTTGAACTCTGCATATTCAAGTAGTCATGTGTCCGTTTTAAGCACACATCATTTGTGAACATACAATGGATTTTTGATGTGTAATTATCCTTTCTCTGCTCCCTTACACATCATGATTTTGGGTTTTATCTTTGGCTTTTTGCATGCTGTGCCATTATGTACTATGGAGTTTACCGCACATTATTGTTTTGTATAGATGTGCTGCCTGATGCCTGCTTACTTTTGCACATTTTCATTAACATCAAGTTACAGTTTCACCAACTGTTTCTCATAAATGTCCTAATGAATTTTGTAAGTTGTATTGACTTTTTCCATTTGTTTTTTCAGAGGGAAGAACTGAGCGTGCCATAGAAGGTGACAAATGCTGATTAGTAGTGCTGCTGATCACAACTCAGCGTTTTGATATATTAATACATTACAATTTCAAACCAAGGGAATTGTTTTTGTGTGTGCTGGTTACGAATTTGTAAAGCTACAATTTAAATTAATTATTACTTTATTAATAATGTTGATTTTTTTTTTTTTTAAGATTTTTTTTTTTAAGATTATGACTTGACTTCCACAAACTGCCTTGATAAAGACTGGATAATGTCACACAAATAAGCACTTTATTATTAGCCTTTTCTTTGTTTTATTTCTTTTAATATATATATTTTGCTAAAAATCTGGGTTTTAAATCACACAAGATCAGAAGATTTACTAGCTTCATGACATATTTTAATTACTGGTGAATAATGTTTGTATCATAGATTATGTGTAATTTGCTGATTACTGTGATATCGAGTTTGGCATACACTTCTTTACTTTGATAATAAAGCCATTCAACTTGTTTGAAATTCAGCAGTTGGTCATTGTTGTCTAAAATGGCTTGGGGCTTTTGTGGTTGACCAGGTTAAACGGCAGCACCGGGAGGACGCGTTTTGTGTAAGAAAATGGGTAAAACAATTGCAAAACGGAGTAAAACAAAGTGCACATGTGTGTGGAGCTCCGCCTCTGCCATGTGACGGAGCCTGGCTCAGCCCACGGGGCTCAGCCGGTACTCGGCTCGCGCACTGTCAGTTTGGAGTCGCACAATTATGAAAAAGCAACCTTCCGCTGGAGCTGCAGCTGAAGCGGATCTCTCCAGTGTTCCCCGGGCTCTTCTGAGGCCAACCGAGAGCACCGTCAATAGATGGATACACGCTGCGGCAAAGCTCTTCGTGAGTCTCAACGGTGAAGAGGATGGTACGTGCTCGTTAAAAAGCCGGGGTTGGGGCTGTTTCTGTGTTGTCAAAGTGCTGTTTGTACCGATCGCACTTGATAAGAAGTCCTGATGCAGGTTCCTCAGACGTGGCTCTTAATGACGTGTTTAATTTTTCTTTGTTTGTTTTGTTGTATAGAGTTGTTTTCTACTTTAGGTTCATACAATACATCTTTCGATAGTTTGCAAAGAAATAATACTTCTCTGCACGCGGTGTAGTGTTAGCAGGCTGTAAGCTAACATTAGCCCGCCAGAGCTAACGTTAAATGGGCAATGCTACGTGTTTAACCTGAGCTAGCGTTACTAGCAGTGGTTGCTAATTGAGCTGTGTACTGTTGTTGTTTAATTGTGCAACTGCAACGTTAACGTTACTTGCTTTCAATTATGGCAAGCATTTTAATAATTGAATCCAACATTGCGCTCGGTGAAGATGTGCGTGTTATACCGCAGTAATTAGCTACTTGTTTGCCTTGATGTTTTTGTGCATTTAAAGATCAGTGTTACCAACTTTTGTTTTCAGTGAAGGTTCCTGCTTTCCCCTCGATTTCCACATTTTTGTGGTGAAGGGAGATTATATGTTGTAGGATAAGTTTGGCCTCACAGTTCTACAATGAGCAGAAGAGGATACAGTATAATGTTTCGATGTTGTGAGAGGATTTGGTACCAAAACTAAACTACCACCAAGTTTGGTTTTGCGTCACTTTAATTTGGACATTGCAATCAAAGTAAACCTTTTTTCGGTCTTTTTTCCCCCACACACTGCTCGTGTCTACGTCACATGATCAAGCTTACTCATGCTGCTGTTTCACTGCCCAAAGCATTCAGATAAAGCTGATGGAGCTATCAGCTGCCATGTGTGACCTGAACAGAACAAATTTAACAGTGCTCTCAGCATAATGCAACTTCTCCAAAATAATAGTATCAGTGCTTTACTGGCGCTTTACTCTTTCTTGTCTTTTATCACTGATTTCTGTCTTCCATATTATTTCACTATGCACCTTTTAGCAAGGTAAAAGTTCTACACACTTGTTTTCATGGTTTTAGGTTAAATATGACAGATTATAAAATGTTTCTTATTTTTACTTAGTTTGGTGTGATAAAATAAAAATAGAAAATTACAGGATGTAATCTGAGTTCTAAAACAACAATTTACATACAACAAACAGAGTTTCCTGGAATTTAAGCAATTATTTAACACAATTAAAGTGTTATTTGTATACTAATTTGTCACATTGTCACTCCTGTGTTATTTATGTTGATTTTGACCCAGATTTACAATGTGATTACTAGGTAACATTTATGGATTCCCCTCCACATATGTCATTGTTACTGAACAAAAGAGGATAATAAACTTCACCAAAACAACCAAATCGGGTTCACTAAACACTAAATGTTTAGTAAAATCTTAGTCACAATCATGTTTACTTTGTTTTACTAAAAATGTAGTCTAACCTGTCATATGCACTCTATTATCATTAAAGATTGCACTGCTCCACATGTTGCCAAATGCAATCATCATCGTTAACATGAAAAGTGTAATCTTATCGTTATAAGACTTTTCTTTGCTTATTATTGTGTACAAAATTGAACTGGGGTGCTTGAATAGGTCACAGCCTAGGGAGGGCTGGACAATACTGGGTTTCAAATGACATCACTACATTCTACAGGCCAATAGTATTTCAATATCAGATTGGGATCAGTTAAAATGAAAATTTTCAATTTGGGTTTATTTTTGTAACACAAAAGTTTAATGGGTTAGTCGCCTCAGAAATCTCCACTTTTAAATTTGTGAACTATTTTCTTATACATTTCAAGGCAAAGTACATGTTATCAATGTAAAAACTGCCTCTTGCCCCCAACCTGACATGTAACTGCCATGAAGAATGTGAAGCCCAGCAAAATGAGGCTAAAAACTGAATTGTGTGATCATCATCCTTGTGACTGTCTGCTTTTTGATAAAATTGTCATATTTTGATTTACAGTTTATTTGCTGTAGCTGTCTGTTCAAACACAAGTTATTCTTGCCCACCTATTTCTTTAATAGTTTGGCCTTTGTCACTGATTGAGTGATAACTGCCTTTATTCCCAGGGAAGTGTGAACTTTAGAAAAAGGTGTTAGTTTGTTTTTTGTTATCTCAAAAACATTAGGATAATAGACAATAGCATTCAATGAACATTCTGTCTCTAAGATAATTGAGATATATATTATTTACCATACCCCATATACCCTTAGTGTGAGGTGAGTGTGACTGGCATTCTACTATTTGCATGCGCTTCAGAGCTTTGTCCAGACCAGAGGGCACAGTGTGAAAGATAAAACTCTATAGTCTTATGACCATGATATAAATTAACTTTTGCCAGCAGCCTTCTGGGAATTATTTCTAAGTTCCAATAATACTTTTTACTGTTTCTGCTTTTGCTGGCTTTTAGATGGATTTTCTGTAGAAGGCCAAGCAGTTAAGTTTATTTTATAATGTTGCTGATGAATACATGTTTTGACATTGTTTAACAGAATATGAGTAAATATTAAAAAAAAAAAAAAGTACATACATTTTTAAATTTATTTTTTTGTGAACTTCTTGCTCTCAAATAAAATGGTTAATTGTTTACAATGCTGCATGTTGAAGCATGCTATATTTCTGCACATTTGCATATAAATCTATAGCATACAGTAAATAGCTGCTGAAAACTGTTATTGTAGGAAAGTCGTGAACGTATGCTCAAAGGAAAAGGAGAGAGGAAGTGTGTTTTTGGCAGGAGCTCTGGCCCTCATGTCTTCACTGCCAGACATTCTCAGGTGCCATGGTTACAGGTTCACAGAACACCACCCACTTTATCTGCCTCTGTATTACTGAAATATTGTAACACACTGTGGGTTAGGCCAGACTTAATAAGGGCATTCTCAACGTTCTTAACCTAATGCCACACCTGTCTTGAGATTAAAAGTAGGCAAACTATGAAACTATTGATGTAAGAATGTTGTTTTAAGATTTTAATATCAAGTATTCTACATGAGATCACAGTTTTCTTTTGCATGAGCACGCTCATTAATTTAATGAGCCTTTATTTTAAAAGCATCAACGCATGTTTGATACAGGCAATACACTATGTGGATTTAATAGTCGACTAGTCAGCCATTACTCTTCTTATTAGTTGATTAGTTAAACAATTATTTCTTGATGATTGTATAGTTTTAGACTAAAAAAGTGCAGACGTCAGGGCAGCAACTGTAATATACAGATGTCAAAGCTTGTGGCGAGACAGAACAGGTGCTAAAATGACTAAGGGAAGGTTTCTTGAAAAGAAAAAAAAAGAACAACTTCCAAATCTTAACAAAACAACAGCAACATGTGAGATAGTCTTAGTTCATTAGTTTTATATACTATGTATTTTTTTGGTTCACTGGGCTGGTTTTGCACTATAGAAAAAAGAAATAGGCACTTCTATAATTACTGGTACCAGTTTTAGTGCCATTTGAAGCAGTTAAACTACTATAAAACAACTTTTGGGGATATTTAGGACTTGCATATCTTAAAACTTAAGTTCTTAAAGGAGACCTAATATGTGAAGTTTACTTTTTGTGTTTCTCACCTTGCTCTAACTGTTGTCGTCAGTTTTCTTAAAGTTGTGTTTTGATATATTCATGAATTTAACTAATATTCTGTCCTGTAGCAGATACAGGACAGAAGATGCTCTGAAAATCTGTTCCCTGTTTACACCTACCCCCTATACCCGCCCACTTGTCTGTACTATTTGTGATTACTAACGACATTCAAGTTTCTACTGAAACTTGTACAGCTAAGTTAAAATCTGCACACTGATCCACACATACCGTATGTTATAGTTTATTTCGAAGTGCAGGACAAAGAAAATACATTATAGGTCTCCTTCAAATAAATAAAGTGCTATAATTGGCTGGGTAGTGATTGTGAAATAGTAGGAGAAACACTGTATTATATAGTTATTACCCATCATGTTTCCTATCATAAAGCTAAGTTTGTTCAAACAAGCACTTGTTGCTTGTTTGAACAAACTTACTGGTTGGTCCCATAGTGGGACAGAATTTTGGTCTTCCCTTGTACAAATATTTCATCTAAAAGGCAACGCAACAAAGGTATGTGATCTCACTAAAACACTGTACAGAGAAACACTAAACAGGGTCTTAATGAGTGAAAAAGTAAATGAATCTGTCCAATCATTCTGAAAACTCAACTAACTCGTTTTATAATCAATCTTTTTCTCCTGCATTTTATATAAATCTATTTGGTCTAAAAAAATATTTATTATTAAATAATTTGTGGCCTAATAGTGAATTGGTTGACTAAGACACCAGAGCAATTACTTAACCAAACAACTAAAGGCCACAGCCCTGCACCTAGGAGTTTAGTTCAGTTCAAATTAGTATTTTTGATGCAGACTCTGTGGAGTCTGGGTGTTAGGAGCAGTGTGTGAGGGATGAATCACAGTTGGTGGGGTTCTTCAGTCGACAACAAGGTATATATCATGGAGGCCTCTGCCCATCTTCTAATCCTTTCTCTATCCCCCGCCTATGCTTCTCTTTTTCCTCAGGCTGCAAGTGTAATATCTAGCCTGTCCCAGACACATTCATCTGCGACTTCTTACAGATTAACATTGGAGTTCAGGAGCTTTCACTTTTTAACTGGGGAACGGATCTGTGTGGCAACCGCTTAAGTAGACTTTAAAACTTGTATGTAAATGTTGGATGGATCTTCAGTGCGGTGAAGGGACTGAGCTGTGGTGGTGACTGTGGTTTGTCCAGGAGATGCATGAAGGAGTTTTGGTATGTTCCTGTACAAAGCTCTTAAACACAGAGATGAGGAGGACATCCAGGTACGCACTCACTGGTCACAAGCTGAGCTTTTATTTAAGCTACTTCACACTCGCCACATTCTTGTACTTAGTGTTTTTATATTTCAAAGTCATTTTATACCGTCAGTGACAACTTGTGTGTCGTCAGATCATGCAACTGTTCTAAGAAAATGTAACATTTTGAATCCTATTTGTATCTAATGGACCTTGTAAATAAATGTTAATTTGTAGCAAATGTGTCATTGAGTTGAAAAAAATGTTGTATTAACTTGTCTGTTTTTTCTTAAGTCTTGGTTTAGTTGATGGATGGAAAATAAAAAAGTCATAAGTAATTTTTATACAGAATCAAAATGCTGTGGGCTGATGGTACCTTCAGGTTTTCTTTTTTCTTTTTTTTTTCTTTTAAGAAGATTAGTGGTGCTAATCGCTCTCAGAGCCTTACCGGAATCTCAACTTGGAACAATAAGCATTATTAAATTCCTGTGACAAAAATCTTTGGATAGATGGTCATTTTAAACAACAAAGCAGTTGGTAATGCTGTAGAGTTATTTCAGTTTTATATGTGTTTTGTCAATTAATCTACTGTACAGTTAAAGATTCACTATGTACTATTACTAAGTACATTTTCTGGTGGAGAGCTTATAACCGCACACTTCTCACTCAAAAATGTTATTGTTTTATTGAATTGTTTCACAGTTGCCTTTTATTTTTATTGCCCTATCGCATACCTTCTTTAGCTCGTGTTCATTAGAAATACTGTTCCTTTACCTTATCTATAGTATTCTCCAGTATCACATTTAAATGTATAAATGTCTATCTGCATTTGAAGAATGATTTTAGCTTTATATTTTCTGTAGAAGCATGCAGATGTCTTTCCACAGTTACTTATTGACACCTTTTTAAACTTTATTTTGTTGTTACGTGCTTGTCTCCATGGTGTTTGCAAAGTTTTGGTCTATTTTGTAGAACAGTCCCAGGTGGGAAGATTTGCACCCTCAACCTAAAATTTTGCTGTGCCCCCTTTATGATATTTTGACAGTCAGCAAAATTGCAATGATAAAGTTAAATTGTTTCTGTTTGTCCACAGTCCCAGAAACCCTGGATAGAGAACACATTCAGCAAGCGGGAATGTGTGTATATGGTCACCGTGTCCAGAGAGCCTCACAGGTATGTGACTCTACCCTGGCCCTTCACAGAGATACTGCAGTGTGAGATGTGTACTCATGGATGTGCACTAAGTGTGTGTGTGAGTGATTACATACATCGAATGTCTACTGCAACCAATGCTTTTGATTTTTCTGGTTGTCCTAGTTTTAAATAAGTGAATCAGGAAAAGTTACATTTGTCTTTGTCTCATTAACATCTTTAGTTCAAAGATCAATGATGTTTTATGCAGAAGCACAATTCACTGCAGAATGTTACCTGCTGGTATTTGACAAGGAAATGTTAAAATGTACCACTAACATTGGCATGCTGCATAAGTTATCCCTTCACTGTAAGATTTTCAAAAGCTCATTTGGCATAGCTGTTTACTCTGTTTGGGTTTTGACAACAAGTAGTCACATTTTTATTATTCTAGCTTGTTTTGTTCAAATCATCACAATATTTTTCACAGATGCCTTCCAGGATGTCAGATTTGTCAGCAGCTTGTTCGGTAAGTATTAGGGGATCTTTCAACCCATACGGATTAATATGAACAAGTAACATGTGAAACTGTCTTTATGTAAAATGTCTAGATGCCAGTGCGGGCGACTTGCACGGCAACATGGCTTTACAGCCAGCATTGCTACCAAATATTCGGACGTGAGGTTGGGTGAAAATGCCAACCTGTCTGTGCCTGAGCTGGAGGAGTGGTCAGTGGAGAAACACACAGAGGCCAGTCTTACAGATGCATATGGTGTCATCAACTTCCAGGGAGGCTCTCATTCATACAGAGCCAAGGTGAGTGGACCACATTTTCACATCAACAATCACTTAAAATGTGTGTCCTATCTCTTGTCATTTTGAACAATTACAGTATGTGCGTTTGTCCTATGACTCCCGGCCTGAGAACATCTTGAGATTAATGTTGAAGGAATGGCATATGGAGCTTCCCAAAATCTTGATTTCTGTCCATGGAGGTGTTCAAAACTTTGAGCTTCACCCCCGCATCAAGCAGGTGGTGGGTAAAGGCCTTGTAAAAGCTGCAGTCACCACTGGGGCCTGGATTTTTACTGAAGGTGTCAACACAGGTATGCTAGGACAGATCATCGTTATTGTCTCAGCTTTGAGACAATTTAATTGCTCTATTTTTCCAAAGATAAATAATTAATAATTAGCCTGACATTATGGAGAACTCAATTTTTAGATGCTCAGACCACCAAACTCTTAAACATTTTTCTTCAATGCGTCGCTGATATAGCACAGCCTGCAACACTGTCTAAAAAGCATATCATTTGGCTGTGTTTTGTGACCGAGGTGTGTCTACAGCCGCAAAGAGCTGCTAAGATGCTGTGGTCTATTACAGTGTTTAAATCATTACTCATAGGGGGCATTTACCCAGAGCCAGTGATTACTCTAATGCCTCTTTGGCACCCAGGTCAGCTTGCAAGGGCTCACCAATTACTGCTGAATCTCTCTTATCCTTTAGTTTAGAGCTGTGGTTCAAAACAACTGTGTTGTTTACAAGTCAAAATAATTTAATTTATGATTTTTAATGTTATTTTAAACGTAATTCAGATATGGCAATTTTTGCTTTGAACTTTGTTATTATGTATAGAGTAATATATTTGTATTGGCAATGCCTTTGCAGTTAAACCATTTCTGTTCTGTGTTATCAACAGGTGTAGCAAAGCATGTTGGGGATGCTCTCAAAGAGCATTGCTCAAGATCATCAAAGAAAATATGCACTGTCGGCATTGCTCCCTGGGGAGTCATTGAAAACAAGGATGATCTCATTGGCCGAGATGTAAGACTTAATTCTTTGTAATTGTTTTATGCCAAGTATATATCATCATTATTGCGTCATTATGTCTTTTTTTCTTTGGTACTACAGATTATCGCTCCCTATCAAACACTACTGAACCCTCTCAGTAAGCTCAATGTTCTCAACAATCTGCATTCTCACTTCCTCCTGGTGGACGATGGTACTGTGGGGAAGTATGGTGCAGAGGTCAAACTACGTCGAGATCTGGAGAAGCACATTAACCTACAAAGAATACATGCTCGTAAGAATGCTGATTTAGAGGGATTGCCACTTGTTTCTGCTGCAAGAAGGATGATATTAAAAGCTGTTGAATTTCCTTTAATTTGCAGGTATAGGTCAGGGTGTACCTGTGGTAGCCTTGATCTTAGAGGGAGGCCCTAATGTGATCCTGACTGTTCTGGAGTATCTTCAGGAAACTCCTCCAGTCCCTGTTGTGGTGTGCGAAGGGACCGGTCGTGCTGCTGATATACTGGCCTTTGTCCATAAACAGACTGAGGAGGGAGGGTAAGCAGTGGCTAACATTCACAATTTGTTTCATGATAAAGCCATATTTTTATTCTACAGTGACTGAAAATGTACCTAATAATTTACTCTTTTGGCAGAAATCTTCCTGATGGAGTGGAGACTGATATTATTGCAACTGTAAAGAAAACTTTTAACTTCAGCCAGAGTGAAGCCATCCATCTCTTTCAGATGCTCATGGAGTGTATGAAGAGCAAAGAATTGGTAAATGTGTAAATATGTGCCTGCAACACACATTTCTCAATCAATTGCAGCATTTATTATAATGTATTTATTGTCATTTAAGTTCTCAAGAATGCCTGCCTGAAGATTATTGTTTCTTCTTGTTAAACAGATAACCGTGTTTCACATAAGTTCAGAAGAACATCAGGACATTGATGTAGCCATCCTGAAAGCCTTACTTCAAGGTTAGTTAAAATCTTACCTAATTTTTTTAATCTTCATGTGGCTGATAAATTAATGCAGATGCGTGAAAGTTACTTCTCGTTATAGTTTTGTGCATTACACGTCACAAGGTTAGGGTTTAAAAGTGGTATGTTTTCTATTTGTTTTCAAAGCATATCAATGGCACTGGCAAAGTTCTTTCATTGACTTTTTGTTCATGTATCACATTGAGTTATATTTTTACTGCTATGTTATTGAAATGTTTGTTGTATACTGATCTGATGACAAAAATGTAAACCAAGTTAGATTTTTTTTTTATTTCAATGTATTTACATATCTGTATATTATATTTTAATCTATAGTTTATACATTTTATAAAATTGCTATGAAATTATAAAATAACTTTGCATCTCACTACACTCCCAATACTCAAACATAAATTAGAAATGTCCAAATGAATGATCTATGATGAATGATGAGTATGAAACATGTATGTCATTTCAGTCAGATTGGGATCAGCTAAAATGAATATTGTTTAAAATGAGTTTATATTTCTAATATAAAAATTTAATGGGTCTATTCACTCCAGAAATGATCACTTTTTATATAGTGAAATATTTTTTAATTATTCCATGGCAAAGTACAGTGTAATTATTGGGGAAAACTGCCTCTTGCCCCCAACCTGGTTTATAACTGCCATGAATTCTACAATGTGAAACCCAGCACTAGCCTATCCAGAGTCACATGTCTTCCACTAACAGGTCAGGCCTGTTTGTTTGACCGTTACCATTGTGAATTTCTGGGTTTTTTGAGCAATAGCCTTCAGCTCTTGTGAGGTGATCAAACTTTGAGGATTCCAGCTCTATTTTAAACTTGTTTTCATAAACTAGAAACTCTGGGTTAGCCTGATCTGACTAAGTTACTGGGTCAGGAATTTAGCTCAACCTGCTTAGTGAAATATGGACACTGTCCATTCTTAATGAATAGTTTTCACTCAGTATGCTAAGTTCTAGTGAATTGTAGAAATGCCTTTTAAATGCCCTTGAAGGTTCTCATGATTGTTGATGCATCACACACTGAATTTCTGTTTATGTAGTATAATTATTAACTCTACCTAAAATACTGACATTTTCCAACAGGACATGACCTCCAGAGACAGAGGTCAAATCAGTAAAACAGTAACATTTCTATAAACAGAAGACCATAGATGACCCGAACTACTTAATTGATTGTGTATCGATAAAAATATTTTTGTAGCTTACATTTTTTTATTTTATTTTTTATTTTTTCAATCCACTGAGTTCTAATACCAAAGCAGAATCTATCAAATGATAATGGAAGAAACAACTTAGCAGAGATTCACTCACATCAGTACTTCTAAAAAAAATTTCTTGGCCATCAAAGTGTTAATAACTCTGTCATAGCATGCCGTTTTCATTCACAAGATTTTTTTTTCAGGTACAAATGCATCTTCCTTTGAGCAGCTTGTCCTCACAATGGCTTGGAACCGTGTTGACATTGCCAAGAACCATGTGTTTATTTATGGACAGCAGCTTGTGGTACGTTTCTCTGTGTGAGCACGTCTTCAAGTCTCTAGAAATATTGGTTCAGTATCAGACTAAACCATTGGAAATACCTAGAATGATCCCACAACTGCACTCTTACATTGCAACATAGAGCTGATCGATTAAAGAAATTGAAGTTTCATTTGCACATCCCTAATGCAGCTTGTTCATACAGTTGCTTCATAGACTTAATTCACTAGTTTTTGATAAGTAAGCCTGTTCTCTACTAGGAATACATACTAGATATACCGTACTTTCTGGCCTATAAGCCGCTACTTTTTTCAGAAACTTTGAACTATGCGGCTTATAAGGCAATGCAGCAAAATTATAGATTCTCATAGACTTACTATTAAAAAGTGCGGCTTATACATGTACTTTATCATTTTTCTTACTTAAATCTTGTGGGTGCGGCTTATATTCAGGTTCTCTCAATAGGCCAGAAATTACGGTAGATGCTTTTGTTGCAGGTAAGCTCTCTGGAGCAGGCCATGCTGGATGCACTTGTGATGGACAGAGTGGAGTTTGTCAAACTCCTCATTGAAAATGGTGTGAGCATGCACCGGTTTTTAACCATCAGCCGACTTGAGGAGCTTTACAACACTGTAATAATTAAATAACTAAAATTAATGTTTGTAAAACATGTATTTGTTTTATTTATATATTTTATCATTTATATTACAGAAGCAGCATCCACACAACCCAACTCTTTTACACCTTGTCAGGGATGTGAAACAGGTTGGCTTCTTAAGTCTAAAACTACTTATCCTCACAAACCCTACATTCCCTGATTCTGTACTCCTTTTGATACATTTCAGAGTCATCTCCCTCCAAACTACAAGATCTCATTGATAGATGTGGGCCTTGTTATTGAGTACCTTATGGGTGGTACTTACAGATGCAATTATACACGAAAACGCTTCAGGATCATTTATAACAATCTCCATGCCAACAACAGGGTATGAGTGTGTGCACTTTTTTTTGTTTGTTTTATCAACACATGTAACACGCCATTCATTACAACAAATGTTTTTGTGTATAAAGCGGTCAGGGCGGCATATACAAGGACCTGGTTCCCATTTGCGAAAAAATCATGTGTCTTTTAGCATGCAAGCTGACAAGAATGAAAAAACAAGGCACAACCACTTTATCAAAACAGCACAGCCATACAAACCAAAGGTAAGACTCATGCATGCAACAACCTGAGAGCAGATGAAAACACTAAAATAATTGCATACATTTCAGCCAGAAACGTCTATGGATCAAAACAAGAAGAGAACCAAGGAAGAAATAGTAGACATTGACGATCCAGAGACCCGGCGTTTTCCTTATCCTTTCAATGAGCTTCTTGTATGGGCTGTGCTTCTGAAGAGGCAGAAAATGGCACTGTTCTTTTGGCAACAAGGGGAAGAAAACATGGCAAAAGCACTGGTAGCCTGCAAACTCTGTCGCTCGATGGGATATGAGGCTAAAAAAAGTGACGTCGTAGATGACACCTCTGAGGAGTTTAAAGAATATTCCACGTATGTTAACTAACTTATTGTGTTATGTTATTTGTAAGTACATAAACAATACATTCTTTCTGTGTTTAGTGAGTTTGGGACTCTGGCTGTAGATCTACTTGAGCAATCCTTTAGACAGGATGAGACCATGGCTATGAAGCTGCTGACCTATGAGCTGAAAAACTGGAGCAATTCCACCTGTCTCAAACTGGCTGTTTCGTCACACCTTCGGCCATTTGTTGCTCATAACAGCACCCAGATGCTGCTGTCAGATATGTGGATGGGGCGGCTAAACATGCGCAAGAACTCCTGGTACAAGGTCTATATTGTCCTCAGTTCTTTGTTTTTAACAATAGCAATAATTAAACTAGGCATGATGGTTAGATTTTTCTAGTCATTGAATTTTTCTGCCTTTTGCACGTATTATTATTGATCAGGTCATTCTGAGTATCTTGGTGCCTCCTGCCATTCTGCTGTTGGAGTACAAATCCAAAGCTGAGATGGCTCATATCCCTCAGACACAAGATGATCACCAGATGACAATGGAGGACAGTGAAAGTAACTTCCAAAACACTGTTGAAGACATTCAAATGGTGAGGTTTTAGGATCTCCACATCGCTTCCATTTTACAGAATTGTATTAGTGTTATCTAACTATTTTATCGCTTTATAGGATGTGTTTAAAGAGAACAGGGGTCATGACCATGTGGAGGGAAAAAATGACATGGAAACACAAATTCGCTCCAGAAAACTTCCTTTAACTAGGAAAATCTATGCCTTCTACCATGCGCCCATTGTCAAGTTCTGGGCTAACACGGTGCGTAATGACTTTGAAGTTATGTTAAGTTGCACAGTCTCAATGTGGATGCTTTTCTTTGCTCATGCAAACAATCTGTGTGGCAAGTTATTCTACTGACAGAAATGCTATGTGGATTAAATGTAGTTTTTAAAGTTGGGGTAACTAAATTTTTAGTTGTAAATTAGTATGTAGGTTTGTGTTTTCCGCACACAAGAAGTGCAGCACTTTGTGAAAATATGAGAGCAGTGAGTACTGTCTAATTTGAATAATAATTAAATTTAGTTCACGTCAGGAGCCAAATGCTCTGCTCTGATTGGTTGTGCTTGGGTGGTCCTCTCTAGCTTTAAGCCGAAATTGCAACCAAAAATAAATACATGTCGATATCAGGATTCATGAGAAAAAGTTGTCAGATTTAAACCTAAATCAGCCACCACACCTTTAAAGTAGAAAAAACTGTAGGCCTACTTTGTTTAAATAATATTAAGATTGTGTAATTTGTAATCACAATTTGTATTTTCTGCAAACTAATATGAATGTATTCTATAGTTATCACGTCAGTTCCTTAAACATGCACATGCATTGTTTACACAGGCCTGAGGCAAGTTCACATGAACCCGATAGCCAGTTGTGTTTCCAGGAGCAAGTGGTTTGTTAGGTTTTAGACTGTGATCCTTGTTGAGATTGTAGATATTATCTGAGAGGCTTGAGCCTATTTACCTCTTTTGTTGGTGTGTCGTGACTTTACATTAATACCTTAACTTCACTACTCATGAATCTGTCAAGCCCCAGTAATCTTTGAGCCTATTCAGGTTTTCAAAGCTGCATGCTCTGTTATTATTGTCCTTTTTCCCACGGTTTTATTTATTCATTTAGATATAGAAATGAATTACTAATATTCAAGTGTTTATAGCCAAGGTACAATTCCAGATTAACTGCACTAGTCTTAGATGGCATCAATTTAAATAAACCCAGGTTTATAATTACTAAAGTACTACACTAAGTGTATTGAGTGAGACTTGTTATCACAGACACAGCCTTTAACTCACCACCAGCTGAGCTTGGAGAGCTAACATTACTCAAAATATTTTTTAAGAGATGCATTCTCTAGTCTGCACTGTGCCAGTTGCCTGAAACCTAACTTGCTTCTATTAAACACACTACATCAACAGAGGAGATAAAAAGTTATCATCCTGTTATAATATGTTTGTTTGTTTGTTTGTTTGTCTGTCAGCTTTTCTACATTGCCTTCTTGATGCTCTACTCGTACGTTGTTCTGGTTCGAATGCCTAAAGACTGGCCTTCTCCTCAAGAGTGGATTGTCATTATCTATATTTTTTCATCTGCTATTGAAAAAATTCGAGAGGTAATCTTAGGAATATTTAAATCTTATTTAGCACTTTTTTCAATTTAACTTCATTGTCTTTTATCTATGTTTTAGATGTTCATGTCTGAAGCTGGCAAAATAAGCCAGAAGATCAAAGTGTGGTTTGGTGAATATTTTAATGTGTCTGACTTTGTGGCTATTTTGACCTTCTTCATTGGCTTTGGTCTGAGACTGGGCGGAGGAGATGCCTTCATCCCCGGAAGGACAGTTTATTGTCTTAATATCATCTTTTGGTATGTGAGACTCCTAGATATACTTGCGGTCAACCAACAAGCTGGACCCTATGTCATGATGATTGCTAAAATGGTGAGTCAAATATAGTTATAATACTTACCTATTACTTATAAGTTACTTGTTGATGTTATTGGTTTGTATTTGGCTGTTTTTTGTTGTTGTTTTTTTTTCTTTATTTTAAGTTTAACATTTGTTACAGGCCAACAGTGTAAATAAAAATTGCAGTATTCCTAATGTTTCAAAGTAGAAAACACTACAGCTCCAGGTGGAATTTGCACTTAAGAGGATAATCACAAGTTATACCAACGAGAAAGTTGATCATATAGCTGACTAAAGCATAGATGTACATGCACAACACAAAATATTTAACAGAAAAAAAAGGTTAGTCTGAAAGAACTATGGTTTTACGCGCTGCTTTAGCTCACACAAGTGCTTCATGTGTAAGTCAAAGTAAAAACGCACATCCGAATGTGCACAGTTACATGTAGTGTAAGTCATTTAATATTTCTAGACTATAAAAGCAATAATTGTCATACACAGTGATTAAGTAATATTCTTCTGGCTAGTTGTAGCCACATAGAAAGATCTCAGAGCTCCGATTTATAAGTCCTTATGCAATAATACAAAAGATAATAATGTGGCTGATGCGTTTTGTCATTTTCCTGCTGTCCTTTGTCCTCTTTCGCTTCACACCAACATGTGCTGGATTCTCGTCTCTGTTTGGCCAGTGACTCGAACGTTAATCTTGTCCGGAGTAGGTTGTAGAGATCTAACTCGTTAGAAAGTGATCTAGCTTCATAGCACCACCAGATAAGGTGTAACCCTAAACCTTGCTAAACACCAAATCCAGCTTTGAGTTAGTGGCCTCTGGAGTTGTTTCATTACTCATTTCATTGTTTTCCTTAGGTCTGTTTGTTTAGCAAGGTGGATTTGGCCATGTATGTACTCTAGGTATATATTTTTCGCCTGTATAACAGGTGTATATCTATTGGTAATGAATTGTGTCTTTTAGCATCATTTCAAGCGTTTAACTGCCACGAATATCTTTTAGGGATGATTATAGCCTGAAACTAAAGTATTTTAAAGAGAAAAATAATGTGTTCAGCAGGGTGGGAGTTGCTGTAGTGGAAACACTGCATCTTTAACACACAAAACCTACATGTTTTGGTTACTTTTTTCTTTGAAATAAAAGGCATTCAGTGTTCCTTCAGTGGTAATATGGGATACAGTATACCAGATTATACTAGACACTAGAATCACATAAATATTTTCAGGCATGGATTTGTCTGATTATGAAGCTACAGCTGTTATTTACTTAAACATATTTACTGCTTTGTGCAACAAAAAATACTGGAATTTTTTGTAGCAATCTCAACTGAGCAAAAATTTACAACTCAAGGTGTTTAAACTACCACGTAATGACATAACAAAGTGAAACAAGTATTTTGAGCTTTGGAGATGCAGACAGCATCATTTAAACAAAATGTTTTCAATGAAGTTGTAGCATTCTAGCATGGCTAGTAGCTCTCAAGAGTAAAAAGTGAGTAATATAGCAACTTTGTGTTTATGTCCATATACAACAAAATCAATCTAACAATTTAATTTTAGAGTGCCAAGATTTTAAAAATAAATTTACTGTAAATGATTTTCAAGTTTTTGTGCAGTAGATTTTGCACAATACTTGCACAATATTGGGGCCAGCCAATAAAAAACTTTTATTGGCTGGCCCCAATAGAGTGATGCACAATGTTTGATGCACGTTGTAATGCCGATTTGTTAGTAATCTATTCTATTAATAATCTGTTCAATTCAAACAAAGACACATGATAATGTTGAATCATTTTCAATATTTCAGCATGCATCCATTGAAATCAGGTATTATCAACTATTGTGTTTGAGCCTTCAAACCCTTAGAACCTCATCCCTGTGTTGTGTTTTAAGTGGCTCTTGCTAGATTAGAATCACTGTATGTGCCTATCCTGGGGGTGTTACTTTAATCAATGGTCTACTTGGCTGGCAAACTGAAAGGAAGTATCATTCCCAGTTTGTAAAATAAAACCCACCCAGTGCAGAATTTGTGTTATTTCTCCTCCTTCTCAGAAAACACTAAATATATTCCCACTAATATCTTTCAGGTGGCCAACATGTTTTACATAGTGGTAATAATGGCTATTGTGCTGCTAAGCTATGGTGTACCTCGAAAAGCCATTCTGTACCCAGATGAGGACCCAAGCTGGACATTGGCCAAAGATGTTGTGTTCCAACCATACTGGATGATGTATGGGGAGGTGTATGCCTATGAAATCGATGGTAAGGAGGATGAACTTGGTAGGGAGGATTATGAGGGTAAGGACTTTTTTTTTTTTTCCAAAGCTTCTCACGAGAGCACAAGAGCTGATTGTCACAAAAACACTGAAAATCAAGCACATCTTAAGTAATCATTTTATCATTCACATGTTGAGATCCATGCGCAGAGGTAGCCAAGCTGGTCCCTGGGTGCGGGGTTGTTTCTGCTTCACCATAGCATCGACTGCCTCGGCTCAGTTTGAGATTATCTGAGTAAAATTAACTATTGTATTTGAGTCGGTGCATTTGACGCTTAGGTGAATGAAAATGTCTGGTTTCACTTATCAATAAAATTGTCACCCAGTTTGTTGTACAAAACAACTTTATTTAGTTATTTTATAAATACTGTATCAATCCTGAAACATGGTAAATTGTTTTAGAATAACTTAAGTAGTATATTCTTTATTGATATTTTACTTATACTAGTACTATATTTGTTTGTCTTAGTTTGCCTGGTTTTCTAAAAATGTGGCGAAGTGTTAATATGCCATAATGTGATTCTCTATATTGTTGTTTCTTTCCTCAGTCTGTGCCAACAACAGTGATCCTTCTGTTAAGGGTCTATGTACAGCCGGAGTTTGGTTGACTCCTCTCTTGCAAGCTGTCTACCTCTTTGTACAGTACATTCTAATGGTCAACTTACTGATTGCCTTTTTTAAGTAAGTGATGCCACATTTTACTTATTTATTTTTTTTTTTTTTCTTCAGTTTATTAAAATTTGTTTTTATCTTCTATAGCAATGTATACATTCAAGTAAAGTCAATCTCAAATCTTGTGTGGAAATACCAGCGATACCATTTTATCATGGCCTACCATGAAAAGCCTGTTCTGCCACCTCCATTCATTATTTTTTGCCACGTATACTCTCTTTTCTGCACGTGTAGGAAGCGAAAGAAGGAGAACACTTATGGACCAAGTACAGTCACTTTTATTTTTACTAACCTCATGCAAATTTGATGAAACGTGAAATGTAGTCTTCATTCCTATATATTTTTTTAGAGCTGTTTCTCACAGAGGAAGACCAAAAAAAGCTTCATGATTTTGAAGAGCAGTGTGTGGAGACTTACTTTCATGAAAAGGATGATAAGTTTCACTCTGGGAGTGAGGAACGCATACGTCTGACCTCAGAGAGGTACTAAAATTAACGCTGAATTCATATTTTAGTTTTCAGTATTACAGTGCAAGCAAAGTGTTGCAAAAAGTAATGCTGAACTATTCTAATTTTCAGAGTTGAGACCATGTGTTTGCAACTAAAAGAAGTTGGAAACAGGGTCAACTATATTAAACGCTCTTTGCACACATTGGATTCTCAGATCGGCCATCTCCAGGATCTCTCAGCTTTGACTGTGGACACTCTTAAGACCCTAACAGCTCAGAGAGCTTCAGAGGCCAGCAAAGTCCACAACCAATTACAAGAGAACTAAGCCTTTCCAAAAATGTAGTTCCTAGTATTGCTCCTGTGCCTACGGACACTGGACCTGTCCCCAAATCATCTGTGATTGGAAAATGTAGTTTTGGGACCCATTTTGGCTCCTCGTTTGGCTCATCCTATTCTCAGACAGGAGTTAACATTGCGGATTCTCTGTTTGGGACTACACGTGAAATGGGCCGCAGATTCACTGGAAAGGACCCTAATCTGAGTCCAGAAAAGAGGGGCTTGTTTGGGCTTGGGCCATCAGCTGTGGAGGTTGACTTCTCTCGCAGCGCTGGCCCCAGTGCCTTTGTCCAAAGTGCTGTGGCCTTGTCCCCTCCGGAGCTGCCCCTCCGAGGCCACTCTCTCACACGCAGTAAGCCGAGCCGTCCAGGTGAGCCGGGCTTTTCCGACTCGCCCTCCAGCCTGCCCAATGTGCCCTCAGGTGGAGCTCTCTTCCACATCAGCAGCACCCCCTCCAGCCAACCTGAAATGACTTCAGCAAGTTTTGACCAGGCATCCATGCAGCTAGAGAGCTCAACTGTAGAGTTTGGGGCTTTTGTGGGTAAGTGTCAGAAAGAGGAAGGCTCTTGTGAAGCAGGGATATCACAGACTGAGAGTGAGAGTGAATGTGTGTATCCTACTGTAGTTGTTATCTCTAAGACTTCAGGCTCAGCTGAGCGTATTTGCTTGCCTGCTTGCGATTTAAAGTCTCAAAACAAAGTGAGCTTTGGTCAAAGGGAGGGAGCTGGGTGCTTAAGGGGCTATGTCAACCTGGCTTTTTGCAACGATGAGCACACAACGGGCATCTTTGGCAGTTGTGAAGAAATTCATCTGAATACATCACAGAACATTATTCCGGAAGCTACACCGTGGAACGAGCACAGGTGCGTGGAGCGTGCCCCGAGAGTCTTTCCCCGCTCTGTTTGTGCAGAACAAAGCAGGAGAGATGTGCTTAGCCACAAAAGAAAAACAGCAAGTGTGCCCAATACAACAAGAGGTTTGAGCCTGTGCTAAAGCTTGGTCTGCAGGGTGCTGGTTCTCTTCAGATCATAATTTTCTTATCCTCTTAGATTTTGCCTGTCTGGGTTCTTCTATTTCCTGTGGGTGTGGCTGTGGTATCCTTAAAACATATTGTTAAGGTTAACTTAGCAAATTTTTATTTTTGATCACCAACACAGTATATTTTAATATTTTCTGACTTAATGTTTTCACACTAAATGGGTTATGGGAAATAAAATGTGTGATTAATCGGAAATAATGAAAAAGGGCTGAACGTTAAACTATTTTGTTTTTTATTCAGGACATAAAGACAGTTTGGAGTTTGGACAATCCTCTCCAAAACCTGGCACTAGCACACAGCAAGCGCCTGTTGCACAAACCAGACCACAGGTAAACTTCTCAATGTGTGTACATGGAACTTTGAGGACCCTGGGTACGTGCTGATACTTTCTGATATTTCCTGTTAAAAGATTTAGCGAGATACAATTGCCACAAAATGAATGAATGATATCCTTTTAAGATTGCGCACGCATTTTTATTTTGTGAAATTGCATTTGGCATAGGCACACACAAGAAACAGCAATAGTTCCATTTTGAACTATGTAACTAATATAAATGATCAAAATCTTGTCTTGTTCCTGTCTAGTGGACCCAATCCTGTGTCTTGTCTCATTTTGTTAAAATTGGGTCTTGTTTTGTTTTGTATTAAGTTTTGGTACTTGTCTTGTTTCCACAGTCTGAAACCCATGGTCACATGAGAGCTGTCAATTCTTATGCTGGCTTTACAGAGTTTGGTCGAAACCCTGGTTTTCTTCATCCTGACTCTAGTAAGACCTGCATTTCCAAAAAGCAATAATCCTAATCATAATATTAAAAAATACATGTTTATTTAACAACATGGAACTTTTGAATGGACTATTTTTATTTGAAACACTAACATTTTTCTGATTTCTGTAGCTTTGAAGAGGGACAAGAACAGAGTTTCAGCTGAAGATATTCTCATTCATGAGGACCCCAGAACTGCTTTACTGGTGAGTATTTCATCATACATTTGAGTCTAATTAGTGTCAAGTATATAAAAATGTGTGAAATTTGTTGAAAATGTACGTCTGAAGCTAAACACTCCATAGATGAATATCTCTTATAAGTCTTAATCTTTCACCTTTGATGTATTTTCTCTTAGGAAAGGGTGCAAATCAAATCAGCCCAACCCAGTAGTCTGTAAGTATGAGACCTCATACTTTTATTTATAATAATTATACAGCAAAAGAATTTGTAGTGAACATTGTGGTAATGCATAACAAGCACAATTTTGAAGTATCATATTTACTGGTAGGGTAATGTGTTTCTCACATTGAATATACACAATTAACTAAACTCTATTGTTTTACCATAGTTAATTGTAATTATCATCAGTTATCATGGTATTTGTACTAACTCTATTTAACAAATTCTTTTCCTCTCAGACGAGCCCCAGTGGAAGATACTTTGAATGGTAAGATGATAATTTATGATTTGTTTTGCTGGAGCCGCATGCATGCCTCTGAATACCCCCCCCCCCTTTTTTTTTTTACACATTATTGGCAGATACATTAAATTGCATGGATGTTTAAAAGAATGAATACATGCATTTAAAAAGTGTCATTACTGTAGACTACCAGTTCGTCTCATCCTACCATGGGTTTTCTCACCATTTCTACGGCGAGGTTTTGTTTTGGTTCACAGTGCTCTTTTATTTCTGTGGTTCCAGCCGCAGTTTCTCTGTTCACGCCTCGGCACACTCATCTTGGACCCAGAAAGGACTGTGAGTAACCCTCACTGACCGATCAAACAGCATCAGTATTTTAGGCAGGATAATTAGACCACAAATTTTAAACAATTGATTAAAAAATTACCCTCAACCAAATCAAATGACCATTTTGCTTGTGATTACTGCATCCTGATTTCCAAACATTCATTTTTGGAAGAGATGTGCCAGAACCTGAGCTACATGTTTGTGGTAAAACAGGAAGGGTGTTAAAGAGGCATCTGCTGGACTATGCTGGAACTACACTCAGTTTTCCTTGATCTAAGCTTGATTAGAGTTTTTTTTTTCTTTCCACAAGCATTGTCACATTACTTTCATTTGAATACAAACCAAAAATTGAGTAACACACTTTTTTTTAATAGCTATAGGTTCACCGTTTAAACCCATGGAAAATTATCAGTACTCAGGTGAGAAATATATCAAACTTTAATACCATACCATCTTGGACCATAATCAATGTTGTGTGGCATCTTTTTGTTACAGCTGTAGAGCGAAACAACCTAATGAGGCTGTCTCATAGTATCCCCTTCACCCCAGTGCCCCCTAAAGGTGAGGCACGGTACTTTCATCACTTTGCATGTTGCTTGTAATAATAAATGGGGCAAAGTTTTAGGGCATTTAATAATATACATCAGAGTACAGGAAATTTATTTTAAGTATAGCTGCTTGAAATGAGAAAAGAGAGTAGACAGCGAGACTTTTCAAACTAAAAAAAAACAAACAACTCACAGCAGAAAATACAGATTGATATTAGAAGCAGAAATAATAATTCTGGAAAAGATTGTGTTATCATTTGTTACAATTTTGCCTAGAATCTATTACCTAAGAAAAATGTTGTAATGTGGGCATATCTAATAAACATTACATATGTTTTTTAAAACAAGATAAATATTCCACTTCATACCCTCAGGCGAACCTGTCACTGTGTACCGTCTAGAGGAAAGCTCACCCAACACCATCAACAACAGCATGTCTTCCTGGGCCCAGCGTGGCCTTAGCGCCAAAATTGAGTTTCTTAGTAAAGAGGAGATGGGTGGTGGTCTGCGGCGTGCCCTCAAAGTTCTCTGCACATGGTCTGAGTATGACATCCTCAAACCAGGCCACCTGTACATAGTCAAGTCCTTCCTTCCAGAGGTGGTCCAGACCTGGCAGAGTATCTACAAGGAGGAGACTGTGCTGCATCTTTGTCTCAGGGTAAATACTTTTTGTATCACGATATGACAGGCTATTTTACCATCTTTACCTGCATTAAACTAATGAAACATTTTAATGTAAGTAACATCAGATTTTATTTTGGCTATAGGAAATTCAGCAGCAACGAGCTGCCCAGAAGCTCACATTTGCCTTCAATCAAATCAGGCCTAAAACAATTCCTTACTCTCCAAGGTACCTAAATTAAGACATACACAGCAGCTAAATTATAATCCCTTGTTGTTATCCTTTGGTAGCTGTCTTTTTTTTTTAATGTAAAGCTCATTCAGTTTCGTTTGCTCAGGTTTCTGGAAGTGTTCCTGCTCTACTGTCACTCTGCAGGACAGTGGTTTGCGATAGAGGAATGCATCACTGGGGAGTTCAGGAAGTTTAACAACAACAATGGAGAGGAGATTGTTCCTACTAACCTGCTGGAGGAGACGATGCTGGCCTTCAGCCACTGGACATACGAGTACACCCGCGGAGAACTGCTGGTGCTCGATCTGCAGGGTAAGTCTTGGGTTTGCTAGTAATAAAAACATAAGAGTGGCTGTAACAGGTCCTTTTGTCTTTGTTCTGCTTGCCCGTGGTAGGGGTTGGTGAGATTCTGACTGATCCATCTGTTATAAAAAGTGGTGAGAAAGGGTAAGTACAGTGGTTGTGTTTACACTTTTGATGTAAAAAGAAGTTTTTGGTTAATGTCCTTGAACGTACTTTTAGCTGATATTCATCACACTACCTGATTTTGTCTCTACTTTTATCATATTTTACTTTTGTAGGTCATATGACATGATTTTTGGTCCTGCCAACCTGGGGGATGATGCCATTAAGAATTTTCGCGCAAAACACCACTGCAATTCCTGCTGCAGGAAACTTAAACTTCCTGGTGAGTTTGACAAGCTGTGTGATAGTGACGTAGTTAGAACAACACTGACACCAGTGTTCTTTTATCAGACCTGAAGAGAAATGAGTACACCCCAGACAAGGTGTCGTTCCCCCATGATGACCCTGCCAATCCAGGCGGTGGAGTCCAGGAGTCCCGCCAGTCCCTGAGGCTTGTGCTTTAGCTGAAGGACCTCACAATCACTTGCCTAGATTGTTTTTATCATTTGATGTTGAAGCCAAGGAACAAGATTTTTCCACTTAACAAAGAATAGTTTCTCTGTGGAAAACAGTGCATGCAGGTTGTTAACGTCTTTGTCCCGCCAAGATGCTGTGTCGTCACATTTTACTGATCATTTTAATCTTTATTTTTATTACATGAATGGGAATCTATTTTAAGCATTTTTATACGTTTCTGAACTGGATATAAATGTGTATATGAACAGGTACAATGTTATTTTAAAGGATATATTATTTATTACACATTTTGAAAGGTTGCCTTGTTTTAAAATATATATATATATTAAAGTGCATTGTTGATCTGCTACAGCTGCTTAAAGACAGCCTGCTGACTGCTGCAGATAGCCACCACTGTTTTTAGAAGTGTATTTTTGACATGTCAAAGATGATTAAACATATACAGGAATTTAAAAACACATTTTGGGCAGATTGCAATGCAACTTTTACAGAGCAATGTATGTTATTTTATTGTGTTTCAAATATTTCTAAGGTTTTTATTGTTACAGCGGTACTATTGCTATCTTTGTCATCAACTCTTGAGCAAATCACAATCTACTGTATCTTATAGATACTGAAACTTGGCATGTGCTGAACAAATATTTTATTCAGGGGAATTAAATAAGGGTATTACTGTATACATTTTGTACTTGATATATAATTTTAAACAAATAAATCATGAAAAAAAATCACTGTCTTAAAGTGACTTTTTTCTGGAGAGAGCTATGATTAAGAGAGAACTATCTAACAAATTTACTGACGGGCTTTCCTTGATGCTCTCAGGTATTTTCCAGTAATAAGGAAGTGTGGCACAATGGTCTGGTTTGCACAAACCGTCAGAATACACAACTGATGCCTGTGACAAAACGTTAAGTTCCAGTTCCAGTTCTTGTTTGTTTTTGTTGAAATCACACTTCCAGAGAAACGTCTGTGCACATGATCATATTCACATTATAATAATGATGATTAGTGATTACAGAGACAGTGCTTTTTGAATCTTTTGGCATAAAATGGAAATTAGAAGCAACCAAATAAGAGACATCAGTAGAATATTCAGTCAATCTAATGTTAAACTAATGTAGATTTTAAATAGCTAAATATCAAAAATAGCATTTATTAAAGCTTATTCTGATGCTGTAGTGACAGACGCATTTACCTGTAGTGACACAGCAGTTTTATTGAGTTGCTCAGCTGTTTTGTCTACTTTTGTATATTGTTTTAACTTATGTACTCCTATGGAAGTTCTACAAACCTAACAAGAAACCTGGCAGATTTGCCATTATTTCTATGGTTATCTTTCCTTCCCGAGCCTTAACTTGAGAGCAATGCTTCCATGGGTCGCTAAGCAATAATCTAACACTGCATAAGAAATTAGACTGCAGTAAAGAACATACAGACAGTAAATCATCTCTTATTCATGACTGTCTGCATTTAAAAACAGGGCAATCCTACTATTTGACTTCAAACAAGACAAAGTCTTTGGTTTAATGAGTTTATTACAAAAAATGTGACTGATAAATACAGCAACAATGTAAAAAATATTCTGCTTGGGTTATGAGGGGAAAATGTCATTGCAATGTTTGTTCTAGTAAGCCTACAAGATACAGTTTGGTCCCTGTTTTAGTGAGCTATAGTGAAGCACTCACCATATAGGTTATAGCACCTTGGGCAGCCTTTAAAGCTGCACCTGTTTAAATGATGAAAACAAGACATTTCACAGAATGCAGAATTAAAGAAGATACATGGAAGATAAAACTCAGGGCCACTGCTTTACAGTTCATATAAATATAATATATTAATTTATACATAGTACATTTAGATTAATCTAATGCACATACACAAACTGGGTAAACACATGAAATAAAGGCAGCTGTCAAATTTGAAATCAAGTAAAAAGCTTTAAGATTAACTTAAATGTTACTTTTAGCTGCACAACTGATAACACACACACTGTTAAACCATGTTCAGCCTCTGCTTCAGCTCGATCTACGATATGCACCTCACACCCATTTTCTCCTACACTTCAAGGCAATGAGATTAATTTTACAATCTTTAAGAAAAACGTGACTTATGTTTGTAATGCATTTAGAGTCAAAAGATGTGCAAACATTCAGTTGTTCACAGAAGATCACAACCTTGAAATTACAGTATAAATATGTCTTCCAGCATCATCGTGGTTTTGAACTTCTACCCAATTGTGCCAAATAAAATGAGAACATCAGAGTGATTGGGTGAAATTTGAGTGAGTTCAAAGTGGGCAACTAGCGCACCAAAAGAAAGGTAAGTCCAGCAAGACCCACCCCAGCAGCAGCAAACAGAGCAGTCTTCATAGACGAATCCTGGTCAACCTTCCTGGCATGACAGGAGAAGTCGCAGAAACCAACCTGTAGACAAAGGCAAGGCAAGGCAAATTTATTTGTATAGCACAATTCATACACAAAGCAATTCAAAGTGCTTTACAAGGCAGGGAAATATACATCAATAATTACAATACAACATGATTAAAAATATATAAATAATCAGCATAAAATTTACTTTAAAAGAAGAAAAGAGTGCAGACAAAGCATTTCAGTCATATGCACAGATAAAAAGAAATGTTTTGAGCCGAGATTTAAACATTGTCACAGTGGAGGCCTGTCTTACATCATCTGGAAGACTGTTCCAGATCTTAGCTGCATAAAACTGAAACGCTGATTCCCCATGTTTAGTCCTGACCCTGGGCACCAGCAGGAGGCCGGTCCCTGAGGTCCTCAGAGTCCGAGATGGTTCATAACGTACTAACATGTCAGAGATGTACTTTGGCGCTAGTCCATGGAGAGACTTAAACACAAGCAGAGCTGTTTTAAAGTCTATTCTCTGAGCCACTGGAAGCCAGTGCAAAGACCTAAGCACAGGACTAATGTGATCGTACTTCCTGGTTCTGGTCAGGACTCGAGCAGCAGGCAAATGGTAAACAATATACATTAGGCTACCTGGCAAAAACTACCTATGAAAACTCAGTCAAATAAAGTTATATGTATAAACTCTATACCATATTTGTGAAGCCCCCTATTGAATGAACACCCACCTGCTCTTCTCCAGATGTTTGCCCCATATTACCCCAAAACTTTCTGTTTGCACATGAAATGAGAGCAGCTAGGGCCGTTACTGAGAGTCCATCTGGCTGAGCTCTTTGGTGTCTGTTGAAAGCAGCTGCAAGCTGCAGAAAGGAGGGTGTGTGTGTGTGCCTGTGTATTGAGCTGTGTATGGAGCTGTATAGAAGAGGTCAGCCCATTCACAAAAGCAGACATTCAAGTACAGCCGCAGTGATTTTAGTTAAACTGTGGACTTCTCAGTCTGCCCAAAGTAGTCATAACTAAAACTTAAGACTGTTCCAGTAAATCCAGAGGTTTAAATATATCCTTTATGTCTCTAACCCAAAAGGACTCTTTAAGTTCTAGATGCAAAATGCTTGCATAATTTTCTTTTAAAACTTTGTTTAGTGTTGTTACATAATAAGAAATAATTTGGGATTTGGGAGTATTGTTGCAATGTACTCCTCATATCAAAGATTGAAACTTTTTAAGACTTACCCAACCTCTATTTTCTAACAGCCAGGTTCTCTTTTCCTCCCCCAGGTAATCCGCTATAGTTTGTGCCAGTCTCCTGCAGTCTGCAGGCACCTGTCCAGGGTCCAGCCCCGGTCTGCTTTTCTTCTGCTCTTGTATGTGTCTGGCCAGCACCCCAGCAAAGGTGAAAAGGGACACAACCCTTCCCCAGTTCAAGTGTCCATCTCCCACTAGCTCCTCCATGACCTTCCTAAGACTGGAGCAGGGGTCCGGCCCGCACTGCTTCAGGAAGGTCTGGCTCAAAGACTGGAAGCGTGCCTTGTGTTGGGCCTCCATGTCCTGGCCCAGGCGCCTCATAGCAGCAGCTGCGCTGCTGGGAGGTGGAGGAGCTGCATGTGGGCCACAGCAGCACAGGCACAGGTAGTCCTCTGCCAGAGCCAAGGTCTCTTTCCACAGCCCACAAGACATTTTCTGTTAGGAAACAAGTCATATTAAATACACAATTAAACAGTACACATTTACAAAAAAAAACAACAAACAAATAAATACAAATAACATTAACATTAAACACAAGACAATCAAGTCTAACTATCAGCAAATCAGGATTCTCCCAATTACCAATAGCATCCGATATATAATTTGGGCCTAATAGGCAAAATGTACACAAGTGAGCATTTTTCTGGCGTGATGTTCAAAAGTATTGTTATTTCAAGTAAAAGAACAATACATACCAACCTGGTTCTCTAATTTAACTACTCCAAGCAAATATAAAGGCCGCAGAGAAGAACAGTAGGAGATGCTTTGTGCGTAAAGCTAAGCTAATGGTGATGGCGAGACTGTGATGTTGGGACTGTTTCGTGTTGAACGTTAAAACACATTTAGAACAAATTAGCGCTTATCTTACAGGGGACATTGTAGTATTTAAAGGTATGTATATAGGGTCACACCATGGGCTACACAAGTGAAGTTACAGTTGTTTAATCTAGGCTGCTGCTGTGACAGACTGTAGCCATGGATGACACAAAGGAGCGCATCCAGGAGCTACTACAATGAACAAAAACTACAAGCTACGTCTGCTTATCAAAACCTAAAACAAAACGCTTGTCTGAAGTCTTATGTAGTCACAAACCAAATACGTATAAATATAGTAAGAAAGAAAATAGAGATTATCTTATTTTGCGTGGATAAAAAAGAGACTTACCCTCCCAGCGCTATCAGGCTGCTCTCCGCACATTGGACAGCGGAAGGAGACGTCGCTTCATCGAGCGTGTGCCTTCTGAGCTGCGCATTTAACACAGACTCCGCCCCCGCGATACAACATCTCAAATCACACGAAAACCCCCCTCACCACAGACTTTCCCTTTAAAGGTCCACTGTAGGAGGGTATTTTCCATTTTTCCTATTTTCTAGGAAAAGTTGTATTTATTTATAGCTTAGCTTAAAAAAAAGAAAGACAAATGAATAATAATAATATCTATCTATCTATCTATCTATCTATCTATCTATCTATCTATCTATCTATCTATCTATCTATCTATCTATCTATCTATCTATCTATCTATCTATCTATATCTATATCTATCTATCTATCTATCTATCTATATATATATATATATATTTATATATATACACACACATATACACGTACATACATACATACATACATACATACACACACACAAACAAAAAACAATAAAAGACAACGATTTTCTGTTTTTATTAGATACATTATTTTGGGATTTACAACAAAATAAGAATTAGTCAGGCAACGTAAGAGAAAAAAAATCTCATTGCAATGTTAAATGTTCACACTTTATCGGAAGCAACTACTAGAATGAACTGCTTCATTATTTACACTTGTAAGTACTTAAATATATTTTACTTTTGTTTCAAAGCATGGTTACAAAATATTTTCATTGTCTTGGCTGCAAATGTGAAGCATTTGCTTTGATAATTCAAACATCTAACGTTATATACTGTAGCATTGCTGTGTGCACACAGCACAAAGAATTTAGGAAATATGTCTACATTTAATAACACAATGTACAGTATAATATTGACATCCATGTTGATCTAAACTTTAGGCCCAGATCTGAAAAAAAGAACAGAACAATAAACTGTTATTTCACAATGACAAAACAAATTAACATTGCTCATGCATTACAGTGGAGCTCATTCCCCTACACAGTCCTAGAAACTAAAACAGCTCCCCTGTGACTAAGACTGTGAAAATACAGTATACAGTATGTTTGTGCTACTGAATTTTGTTATTATTATGATTAAGATTATGATGACTATATATAATATTTTCACTAGATGTTGTAATTTTTAAGCTACTGTGCAATTTCCCTTGTGTTTGTAAAAGTTTGTTAAAGCTCCACTCACCCGTAAGGTATGATCCCAGGAGGCTGAGCACAGTGCTGTGCCGTCAGGGGACACTCGCACTCGGCTGACACGATTCTCATGTCCAAACAGAACAGAAGCTCGCGTCCCTTTCAATACGTCCCAAGCGTTGATAGTGTAGTCATTGTAACCAGCAAACAGCAGACGACCTAGGTGAGGTCACAGGACATAAAACCATGAGACAAAGAAGAACATGATGTGTAATTATCGAGCTACACTTATTCAACTTTACCACTCAGAGAGAAGTCCACAGTGGAGGCACCAAATATGATGCTGTCCTTCTGATACACTGCCACTTCTCGATCAGCCCGCAAATCATAGAAACGGACCTGAGCAACACCAGATATAATACAATACATTATATGTGCTCAGAAAAAAAGACCAAACACTTGACACAATTTAACTAGACTTATCCATCACTATGAGATATATTAGGAAAATAAAATGATAGCTTAATGGTGAGCTTTTGACACATCATCACATAAGGATTACACTGTAACAAGACTTACTGTGGCATCGTCTGATGCAGATGCAAATGCATCTCCGCTAGGGTAGTACCTAGAAAACAAGACTCATTTGTAATTACTTGATTAAGATAATAAAATAATAAGTTTTGACATTCAGAGACAAAATTACAAATTGATCTGTTTTACAAGCATCTTTGTTATTTATATAGATACAGTACCATTGAGGCATTTACATTGAGGCTATACATTGACTACCTGTTCAGATACAAATCAGGCAAAACTCTAAGCTTACTTGACACAATTGATGTCGGACACATGACTCTCAAAAGACTGGATGTTCTGCCCAGAGCGCATGTCCCATACATTAGCTTTCTTATCACAGCCCTGAAAATGCACACACAGATAAATTGTGCAGACAATATTAAATGATCTGAAAAAAAAAACAGTGTCTTTTTTTATTTTTCTTGTCTCACCCCAGATACAAACGTATTTCCAGTTTCGGAAGGCGCCAAATCCAGAGACAAGATATCAGCCGTGTGACCGTGGAAACTCTGCAGCAGCTGCCCACTCTCCACATCCCATAATGCACATGAGCCATCGCCACTGGAGGTCAAGAGCTAACACAAATACAAAAACAATATACCAGTTAGTCTTTTTATCAATCCCTGTGAACAAAGCAGATTATAGACATGCAACATAAATCCCTTTACAATTCCTGGTAGATGAGCGCTCCTATGTAACCTCAGGCACAAAGACGTCCCTCTGCAAGTGCTAAAAGATGGCTCTAGTTTCAACATGAATTTAATTATCACATGTCAGCTGCAATTAGTGGCACGACACTGATGGGAACCTCAGCAATCTAGTGTGCACCTAAGTACCTCTTTAACTCTGCGAATGTGCTCTCTGTCATGTAGAACATGTATTTACCGGTAATTCAAATTAGCAAAGTTCAACATCACAACAGTCTCACAGTTTGACTAACACAACAATAACATGTATTATAGTTCAATAAAAATACAATACAAATACAAATACAACAAGGAATGTAGTATATGCGTGAGTGAAATAAAGGGAATAGAGCCAGCCCTCAGGGTCAGAATGCTCCACTCTGTCTCAGATAAAAGCCACTCAGAATCTATTAATATACCTAGAATAGCAGACCGCTACCCCCATCTTGCCCTGCTGTGTTAAACCTTTTTGTCACTCAGTTGTTTCACCCTTTTTATAAAAATACACTGTGACGATGATGAGTAATTTCTTTATCATAGTGTAAAAAAATGACAATAATGTTTATTTTGCACCTGGTTATCAGAGTTGGTGAAGGTGCATCCGGACACATAGTTGGTGTGCATGGCGACTGACTTCTTCTTAGCAGACAGGTTCTCATTCTTATCCATAGACAGAGGGTACACTGAACACTTGTTATCCAGTCCGCTGTACAAGACAAGAAATGAGCAAAACTTAAATAAAAATCAGTGTTAGGGGTTTATTAGTCAGCCACTCTAATATGATACTTTCTTACCCACATGCTACTGCACAGCCTGAGGGTGCATAAGCACAGGCCATCACCCATGTACAGGGAACACTGATCCCATTTTCCTGAAAGACACAAAAAGCATATTCGCAAGAGCTACTTTCACCATGCTAATGTCTGCTGTGGGTAAATGGGCCTTAATCTGAGCTGTCAGAAGTGCACTCAGTCACTCTCACGCTATTAATTCAGAGGCCATATAGTCAGATAATCTGCATATTCTGCTTCATGTGGTCTTTTGGGCCATGACCTACAGCACCATTTGTCACCAGACCATAGAATGTAATTAGGAGGACTATACGGCTTAACTGTGTGGGGCTGTTAGATTGGAATGGTCCTCACTCAGTGTTCATTTCTATCATTCTAAAGCTTCACTTTCTCAGGTTTTTTTTTTTAAACTTTATAAATTTTTTGCTTTGTCTCACCTTGTTGAGGGTAAATCCATCCCAGACAATCACTTTTCCATCCTATGTTACAAGATAGATTAATACCATGTAAAATAGTGGCAATCTCTTTGTGTATTTTAGTGTTTACCTGGGAGGAGCTGACCAGACGACGTTTGTCTTTGCACCAGTCCATGCAGAGCACCTTGTTCCCATGGCCTTTGAGCACTCGCCTGGTCTTTATGGAGATACTCCCCAGCACCTCAATCTTCTCAGCCAGCTGATGAACTACACACATACTCACATGAGTATAAGGCACTCTTTCTAATACTGTAGCATGTTTAATGGAGAATAATTAAACAAATCAAAATGAGAACACATAATGTTGTACAGTGAGCATGAAAGTAAAAATGTGACAAAATCAGACTAAAATAAAACAACTATTAAAGCATTTTCAATAAGTATCATAGTTATTGGTGTTAGTGTTTCAAAGCCTGGTATAAAAAACTTCCGGGAAATTAAAAAATGTGTCACCACCACGTTACAGATAAGAAGATGATAAATTAATGTTTTTCTATATATTTCTGAGCAGCATTAATAATGATTAAACTTAATTACGTAAAGTCTTGATACACTGTCATTCTGTGCATCTCCATAAAGGCAGACACAAGAGTACACTGTATAAATGGTTGGATCAAAGCCTCCAGCAGTTCTTCAAATTGAACTTACGCTCCACGTCGTTGAGTTTGGCGCGCTCTTCCTCCAGCTTCTTCTTCAGACTGTCGCACTCTCGTTTCAGCGACGCCACGCTCTCGCCGCTCTGCAGCCCCTGACAAGCCATCTTCACCGGGCAAAACAAAACAAAAGTATTATTACTACATTAAAACGGCCCGCGGTGACAGCTCCTCCGGACTGCGATAGAGGATGGACTCATGGACACGATGGAAGTGGCCGTAGCCCCTCCCCCCGCTCACACTCTTTATTTACGTTATTCAAACTAGTCTTTTCAGGGTAAGTTTTTGTTCCACTTCCAGCCTTATAGCCCCAACAGCCTAGTGTGTGTGTTACCACTTACCACTGGCCTACATTAATTCGAAGATTTATAAGCTGTAATTCATTATCTAATATTGATTCTGATGATCCCAGAGCAGCATATTGGCCTTAAATGTAATGTAATAATATTGCATAAAGTAGTCTTAATAATTCTAATAAAAATAAATGAATAAATACTACTACTACTACTATTACTACTACTACTACTACTACTACTATACTACTACTACTACTACTACTACTATACTAATAATAATAATAATAATAATAATAATAATACAAAGATAGATTTACCAGTTCCACGCAGAGGGAGCAGTAGTTTATCGGCTCATTCTTGATGTAAATGTTCATTAAAGGGCTCGGCTTCCCACAACTTTCACAGGGGCCAAAAGTGGCCGCCACAAAGGTTTGGTCACACATGGTCACAGGTTCTGAGCGGCACAATCACAGGACTACAAGAAACAGAGAAACAGTTTTGCTTTATTATGATCACTTGGACTGCTTGACTAAAGGTAAGTAGCTAATCTACTCCTGTCTGATCCCTCTCTGAACACCAGAGCAAAGGAGCCATGTTGTTGCTATTCTGGGATCTAAACAATTAACAATTATTAAGAAAAAAAAAAAAAAGGCAATGCAGATCTCAGTTTATGAATGAAACTAATTATTTTTCTTTATGGCAGTTTGAGTGACTGGTAGAAAGCAAATGTTTGTTTTTGTACACTGTCACTTAGGTAGGCTACAAAAAATTCCTGCTTATAATCATCAAGTCATTATAAAATAAACAATTCATGCATTTACGATAAAACTGTATAGGCCTATTACATTATAATCTTTTTAACTGTCAGTTAATTTATAGGTTAGACAAGCAGCTTTTTTTTTTTTTGTAAAATAGGCTCAAACTAAAGCTTTGAGAATTTAAAAATATAAATTGTTGAGACATATCCTACCTCTTCAAAATGTTTTTTCCTCTCCGTAGGTATGGGTCTGTGGCCCGGAGATTCCAGTGAAGAGGATTGACAGTAAACCACAGAGTGGGAGCAGTAAGCTTCTTAACCTGAGTTAAAGCCACAGGCCGCTTTTACTTCTCCACTTCTTGCTGTATGTCACTGCAGAAGCACCTGAGTCCACTTACTTCAAATAACTGTTCAACATTACATCTAAAACACAGTCGACAATCAAAGTGAGTTGAGTCTTTTATTTCACTTTTTACTTTTACAGATTTAACATTTATTACAAGTTTCGTTTATCTTCTTAACAGTGAACACATTCACTAAGCACAGCTACCAGAAACTACAATTGGTCTCATTTTGTCTAATGTACACTTGGTCAGGGGCTGATGGTGTTTACCAAAACCAAAGCAGGTATTATGAAATGTCCCAGCAATGGGACATTTAAATGAGAGTACTGACAATGTTAGATCAGTGTTTTTCCTAAGAATTGTATATTACATCTATCACTTAAGATAAAAGGCTGTGCATTGATTCCAGGATGGGTCAAAAGCTTCGCCCAGTGCTCTCTGAAAGTCCCTGAAAGAATACTGCTTATTCTGGTGTATACATTAAAACCTATCTTACTTAACTGTTAATGACCTATACAATTTACACCGAAACAATGCATTACACATCACCTAAAAAAACGTGAAGTATCCACATCCTCAAAGCAAGCTCAGTGGATCACATTTTAAGTGAAGAAGTTGTGATTTTAAGCTGCAAGTCATGATGAAATGTTAAAACGACATGTTGGAACATTGTACCTCAGCAGAGAAACAATACAAGTACTGCACAATGCCACAATGCATGTATGTCAAGTAAGGCTTTATCCTTAGTGTATGATTGAAATTATGACACCTGTTTGAAACATTCATGTAGTGGATTCAGACACTCTGATAAAGTACTTCTTAAGATTTGAGTAAAACTAAAAACAGTTTGCTGCATTTTGTAGTTATAAGGGATAACTACTGTGTATTCGTAACCTTAATAATGGCATGTATTTTATTTAAAGTATACATTAGTTGTGACGTGCAAAAGGTAACATCAGAAGGCAAAAAATTGAGGGCAAAAAGGCAAGTATGGCTAATGGTAAACACAATGACACAATAGGAATGTCAAAATAAAAAAGTGGTAAATATGATATTAAGAACTGGAACTGGCTTCTTTCATTAACACTTTTCTAGAATGTGTTTTGTATCTCTCAACTGCACTGCAGTTTGTGTTCATCTGAAGCGTGCCATGCAGTTTTAATTTGGCAAATGTTCAAGCTTGGTCAAAAGCATGTTATTGTACACCATAGAATAAGGGCCTTGAATGTGTGACAACAGCCGTGTGGAAACGGGAAAACTTTAACATGATATGATATATTTTTGGTTACAGGAGTCAGTATTTGGCTTTCTTGGCTAATTAACAAGAAAGTTATTTAAGTAAATGATACTTGTA
The DNA here is from genome assembly GCA_038363315.1 of Mugilogobius chulae. NCBI lineage: Eukaryota > Metazoa > Chordata > Actinopteri > Gobiiformes > Gobiidae > Mugilogobius > Mugilogobius chulae. The sequence goes on along the minus strand of CM076403.1, from coordinate 43,537,024 downwards.
AAGCTATTTGAGGCAATACTTGACTGACTGTGGTTCAAGAATGTCTTTCATTCGCTTCAGTGATACATTGAACACAATACAAAGACAATACTAAAATAAAATAAATAAATATTCACGATAAAATATTTCATTATATGACAAATTGAGAAAAAGGGTTTAAGGCTTAAGCTGCATGTGCCGTTTATGTTGTGTGTAGAACAGAGCAGCAAGAGGTCAGACTGAAGCAAATTAATCTGCAATCAAAGCCTGTGTTCCCACAAAACAGAGAAAAGGACATCAACAAAGAGCGTAACAGGTCAGAGGACAATATTTTTGGGAGTGATGGCACTTGTTTCTACAAAAGCTAATATTCACATAAATGTCTTTAGCTGAAGTAGACGTAAAGCAAAAATGATGGCTACATCCTTAAACCCTTTAAGATGAAAGTGAATGAAGGTGATTAAAGCAAATGTACAAAATACATTTATGTATAAATCATATTTTAAACAAGTTGTTCATGTAAATGTACTGAGAAGTGTAAGATGGTTCTCTCACATCTGACACACTATTGTCCTATTTTAACATGGCTTAATCTGCACACAGACTTGTTGTTCTGCTCGAACAGTATTCTGCTTCTTGAGGCCACAATTTTAGAGCAACATGAGATGATCTCAGAAATAAAGGCAAAAGACAGGAATCGTAACGAAACGAGGGACCGGATAGATCTATGGATCTAGTGAAGCTGGAGGCATTTATACAAGCAGATGATGAATGCAGGTTGGTTTTGCATCCCCTGAAAAATAGAAAAGGTGTTTGTGCATATTGAAGAGGCTCTAAACTCCCATAAAATGTTCACCACTTTATAAATGAAACCCAGCCAAGTTATAGCATAATAGAAGATGCGAGTGTTTATGTGTCAATGTGTGTCAAAAATCCACAGGATTTTGAGTCACTTTGTGGTCATTTAATTATTATAATTATTTGGAAAGCGTTCAAATTGTTGTATAAATATGTGTAGTTTCATGAATTTACCACATTTGTTTGTATTGTAATTTGTCATTGCCTGCAACAAAGTACATGAACTGTCTCTATTGAATATTCTAAAAGCAGGTGAGGGAGGAGGTTCAGTCCAGGTTAGACTCGTGTGAGGAAGCCCAGGTTGAGTGAGGTGGGAATCTGGATTGTTTCCAAAGCAAGAGAGGAAGGATTGAATGGGAAAGTGACTGGATAAATCATCTTGGTGTCCATCAACAAATGGGGACTGTCACAGCGATCTCGTAGGCGCATCTACAATGAAAAAGTAAGAGATAGTTAATGTGTTGTCTATGCACTATCACCACCAGATGGCAGTCAAGTGGTATAATGCAAATGTGATAAAAGTGACAAACATAAAATAAAACAAAAATGCACTTGAAAAAAATCCGTTTAATTTAATTAATAATAATATTTCTAGATTTTTTTTGTCTGTTCTATTAATGCCTAGCTTAAAAAAAAGCTTTATGTTTTACCTGTATTGTTTGTATGAATGCAACAGAAACTCGTTCTTCAAACTCATTCACTGGAGTATAGAGGTTCAACACTTTCACAATCTACAACAAGGAACATCAAATTCATCAATCATCACAATAAAACACTCTTTTCTTCTATTATTTGATCTGTACCTGAGCAGTGGTGAGGGCCAGGCACATGGAGCAGATGGCCTCTGCGTCTTCGTCAGTCTTCTTCTTCACTTGCAGCAGTTGTGCGGCCTGAATCAGAGGCTCCAGGGTCTCTTTGGCTCCGCACCCCATCAGTCCCTTGTCCCTGAGCCACTCCTCAAGCTGGCTCACGTTATACCTGCACAACAAAGCTGTCTTTAGTTGGAACAGGAAAGAACAAAATTAAATCACCTTTAAAAGATGACGATCCATACCTGATCTGCATGCCTTTACTCCAGGAGCACATGTCTTTACGCAGCAGCAGGTTGTTGAGTGTAGCAGCTCCGATGATGTAAAACTGCTGCTTCACCACCTGTTTGATGAGCTCAGGGTCCATGCCGTGCTGACACATGGTGGAGTGAAAGGCGCTGAGCTGGCGCAGGATGGAGTCGAGAGTGTAGATGCCCTCATCAGCAATACTGGACGTTCGCTTTCGGAGACCTGTGGGCTTCACCCCTGACACACCCTGAATGGTCTCATGCTCCAACATTCCAGACACTGAGCACATAACGCATTTACATCAATTTTGTTCACAACTAGCATCTTGATCAGGAATATTTAATCTTTCCAAACTCACCTATCATGGGCAATAAGATGTTATCCATGCATTTGACCAGCTGCTGATAAATTTGAATGGCAAGGTCACTGATCACTTGTCTGTATTCAGCCAAGTCAAAGTTTGATAGGCAATGTTCATTTTGCCTCGAAGAGTTGTGTTTCATGAAGGCCTGAAAAGCACAAATAGCTTCATTTCCAATGGCTTTACAAATTATGACTAATGTATAATAGGCCATGAGTATCTCACCTCATCTCCACTGTACTGTTTGAGGCAATGGAGAAAGCGGCAGGTGTTTGAAAGCCAGAAAGAGACCGTCTCAAAATCATCACCACGTTTCTTATGAGAGAAGAAGATAGTTGTTAAAAGGAAAGAAATGACACATTAATTTCTCAGGCACTGAGTTCGGGGACAAACCTTTAGAATCTTTTTAATACTGTTAATGGTGGAGGTGAGTAAGGTGCGAACTTTCTGATCATCGTTGACATAGTCAGCATGTCTCAGACACATAAACAGGATGTATGCTGGAAGACCTGGGATAAGATTCACTGCTACGCCTCGAGGTTTCAGCTCTGAAAGAGAATTAATACTGAATACAGTAACATAACTATTGTGGTATTTTTTGTTATTACCTAGAATAAGGTTTTTGACAAGCTTCATTTCATCCTCCTTCTTGTACTCTAACATTCCCTGGAAGTCCTTCTCCCTACGAGGAATATTGACTGGATGAATGGGTTCTTCCACCATCTGTCCTGGAGAAGTCTGTCCCTCATTTTGGCCTGCTGAAAAAAGCATAGAACAACGGATTACAGCACAGCATACACTAATTACTATCATACAAACTGAAAATGTAAAACTATTACTACTATTTTTATATGATTATATGATTTAAAAACCTCATTGGCAGACGTGGGTAGAACTGAACCTGAGCAACCTTTTGAAGAAACTACGACTACTTCTAGCAGCTTACTTTTACCCACTACTCAGGTAACTTTAATGCAACAGTACTTTTATTTGTGTAAATGTTTCAGTTCTTAGATTATTTTGCTATTTTTTGAAAGATAAGATGTTGAACTTTTTAATGTTTTGTTTTTCAGATTGGATCATTTTCATGTTACAAAAATTAAAAAGGTTACTCTTATCGGACTACAACATTATTAAAAATGTTGGCTACTCGACACACCTCTGTTTCAAAGTAAGTTTTTAATTTGTTTCCACTAGTCAGAGTAATTTCAATGTAAAAGTGAATGTTTTTATTAAAGGTGTGAATGAAATACCTTCCATTTCTCCAATCCTTTTGGAGTAAACCTTAAGCTGTTTCTTGAGTTTGCGAATAGTTCTATCATGTTTCTCCAGTTGTTCCATGAGATCCTAAAACAACAAAAACAGTCAGGGAAAACAGATAATATACCGTGTTAGAGGGGCACTTCATCAGGGCTTGAATTGAAATAGAAAGCTTGCTTTGTTCTAGACATTTGATTTGTAATTGATTATCTCAAAAAGAGCAGAATAAGCCGAAACATAAAGTGATACTGTTAAGGACAAGGGACTAGTGCTGAGCTGTCTTGCTGTGAGACATGAGAAAATTCAGCAAAGAGTTAAAGCAACAATTCGAAAGTACGAATTCAGTTAAAATTTCATTAGTTGTGATGCATGCAAACAAGAGGCACACAGATGCAGGTCCTGACGCTACATACAACCATCCGCCGTAAAATGATGACTCTGGCCTCTCGAGATTCAGTTGGGTCATCTGTCAAAAGCTCCTGTCAGGTGACACCATTCACACACGTGAGAAAGAACTACTAAACAATATTTATCAGCTTAAGAAAATACCCCAGTAAAAATCTTTGAATTTAAAATTGATTATAGACCAGTGTCTTGAGTTTTAAATACAGAACACTCGTGTGTCCTCTTTTTCATCATCAATAACTATTATTATTATTATTATATTAAGAGTACATTTGTACCATCATTTTTTATTCTAGCTTTGTCATTTGAGCAACATATACAACTTAATAGGTTCCACTACTCGTTTTACTTAAACACTGTTTGGATTTTAAGTTTTCTTATAATTTTTATTCATGACCAGCAGTTTTTTAGGTTTAAATTTTGAGCTGCTGATTGTAAATAACAACATCACAACTGCAACCTAGAACCAACCATTTTAAAAACTACTCTATTTGTAAAGACATTAATATTTGGTAATTAAAACAAGCTAAATAGATGATCAGTGTCAAAACGTGTGAAATTTGAGACTTACTTTTTATTATTTTATTTTTATTTATGATTGAAATAATGAAAGTATCTGTTGCCCACCAAATAACATAATGACACTTGTTGTTTAAAAAATAAATAATTAATTCTACCACTTAATATTTAAATCCTTCGGTGACATGATATTAATCTTAACACTGAATGTGTAATATGAAGAACACAGTTTATTACTCAACAAATGAACATGTGTTTAAGACATTCACACTATTTACATTCAACAGTGACTATATATATATATATATATATATATATATATAAAAAAAAAAAAAAAAAAAAAAAAAAAAAAAAAATATATATATATATATATATTACAAATGTTTTGTGCATGGCGTACCAGGTTTTCGTTGGTGAGCCGTGTGATCTCATGCTGCAGACTGGCTTCGATGCGGGCCTCTGGGGGTAACTGCAGGTTCTGGGCCAGGAGCTGCTGCTGACGATTGTTCTCCTCCTTCACACTCTGCAGTTCACCGCGCAAAGACTCCACCTCGTTATCATGGCTCCTGCGCTGAGTCTGCAGCTGCTGCTCCAATAACCTGAAGACGGGCGAAGAGGGAAGAAAAGGGCAGAAGAGCAAAAGGAAGAAAGAAAACTGCGTCAAATGTGGCTCAAGTGCTACAAGCTCCAAGTGAAGGGCACACCCACAGCCAAACACAGCGCAGTGACAGTACATAGAAACATGCTGTGAAAATGCTATACAATTACTTCTGAACCCAGAAATTCTGCCAGGCTCAATATAGCTGTTCACTTGCTGCTGAGGTACCAAGGCTATGAGGAGGGAAGCGCAAAGAGATGGGATGTCCCCACCTTTACCACGTGTTTGTACTGCGTAACGGTCAAAGGTCACACTCAGCAGCAGATAGAGTACAAGTAGAGTCAACTTCGCTTTCATGCTTTGTTTTCACTCTGTGTTGTAGCCAGCAGACTCGATGCACTTTGTCTAACTGACTGTCAAACCATTCAGCAAAATTAACCTTAAGCAAACAACCATTGTGTGAATTGTTAGTGCCTTTTACTACAACTTGAAACTTAATGATAATCACAAAATACAAATAAGTTAAAATGTGGGATCACCCAGTTACATATAGTTTTGCATCTAAATCAAGTAAAACAGACCCAGTAATAATAGTGAATGGGCAAACCATGCACCAAAGCATAGCACCGCACAGTTACACCTGATTGTCTCCTTTAAGCCCTGATTAACCAGCCACAGCTCCCCATCCTCATTCAGTTTATGGATGTCTGGTGCAGCTGATCTGACCAACACAAAAGACAAGGAAATGTGAACATACAAAGGACAAACAATAAGACATACATGAGCTGGGAATGTTCGTGACACACTATGCATGTTAAGCAATGAGGCGACAAGTGAAACTGTGACAATGAAAGAAAAAATATTTTGAAATTGTTTTGGTGACAAAGACAAAACAGATATGAGAGATAGTGAGTGGCGAGGTTAAAGATATGTTGTTCTACAAAAAATACAGCTCATTCCAGGTAAAATTTCTGCTGCGTAAAGATGTAGCAGGGGTTAGAAAAAAAGATTTGGAAACATGAATTATAAAACATGTTAAGGATGGCCCACCCATTGAGTCACAGATAAAGTAAATGAAATAGATGAAAGACAGGGACATTGCTTGTGTGGAGAAGATTTGCTTTCACACAATCATTGACATGCAGATTTCATGCTGAAGCTATTTCGTAAGACTGGAAACACTAGGCTGCAGAGGTTAGTGGCTTCAAGATAACTTTTAATATATGCTGTTATTGAATAATTAAAACACTTATCTGTGTAATGAAATTGAAATACTAAATTAAATACTTAGAAAAAGTCTTTTGGTTTTCTGATGCTAAAAATTTTGAAGCCATGCAGATTCAAAAGCTCAGTTGAGGTCAAATTCTTCAAGCAACTAGCTGGGATTAGACAGCATGTAAATACAAGTCTAGTGAAACCTGTCATTTTCACTGTGCTCATTGCCTTGTTTATACAACTCTTTGGCAGTTGGCAACATGGTGGCCATGCATGCTCACCCATGATGCACTGACCACTCTGTGTTTACCTGAGCCTACTTAGAAGTTCACTCATATCCAGAGACTTTGGCATAAACCTAGGGGATCTGCACAGGACAAATATTTTCACTTGTATGATGATACAGACAATCACCTTAAAACCCCAACTTCAAATAACAAAATGAAATAATAATTGTTAAAAACTACCTGTTGGTATCTTTGAGACCAACGTAGGCTTGCTTGAGTTCATCAGGGTCTCTGAGCTTGGACACATCTTGAGCAAAAATAGAGGGTTCAGTCATGGTTTCCTGCAAACAAAAATGCAAAAAAGGTAACATTAATTACAACACATAACAACATACAAAGTGGTATGTTTTGTGAAAGCAGCAGGCATCAACCACATCAAAAGAGCTGCTACCATTTTACACTTATTAGACCACCAAATGAAGCTTCAAGTTTTATTTATTTTTCAGAAAGACACAGCTAAAATATCTTTAAAGTCGAGTTGCAGCTCACAAAAGTTTAAGTTACATATTAATATTTATTTTACCAGATTAAGAATCTGATAATCTACCATCTCTTTAATATGACCCAGATACCTTAAGAAGCAAGTGACTTTTGCTAAAATTTGACTACTGCATTGGGTCATGACTAAACCCCTGTAGTTTGTTACCAAAAAGAATCACACAGCTGATAATAACTAAGAAAGCTGCCATGCAGTGTACACACAACTGTGCTGAGATAATCTATGATCTAAGAAAAAGTTAAAACAGCTTGTTCAAACCATAAAATGCAAAATTTGTGCCATAGATGGTATTGATACTAAGCCATTTCATAAAGTGAATGTTCTCAGATTAAAGCAGATTTACATGCAGTACCATGTTGGCGAGCAGATGAATATGGCACAGTGTTTTAGAAGGTAATTTAAACCACTGTTGGAAAGTAAAAACAGAGCATGTGAAAGCATGACACACAGTACCTTCTCATCCTGAAGGCAGGCATGAATGAAGGAGAGAAGGTGAAGACAGTAATATTAGACACACACTGAAAACACAATTGTCTGACAGCAATGGAAAATATTTTTTAGAGAAGTAAAAATGGATTTTCACATTTTTTGTAAAAGTACATATAAGCAAATGTACAGGATGAAAGGAAGACAGAGGGACTAGATCGTTTAAGCAGTAACCAACCTTATGATGGTAGGCTTCTTTTTGGCTGACCAGTTGGGAGCGCAGAATGAGTACTTCCTCCTTACGCACGTCCAGCTCTTCACAGGAGGCATTGAGTTGTTCCAGTAGCACCTTGTATGCAGGAGACCCAGGGGCCCCTGCGTTAGCAGCTTTGTCCCCTAACAAGCTCTTCCTCATCTCTGCCAGATCATGCTTCAACTTCTTGTTCTCAGATTCAAGTTCCTGGCGCTATGAGAAGAATAGGTGATGAGATGACAAAAAAAAAGCGAAATGTTCAATATTATAAGTAAAATGTATTTATTATTAAAGATTTACTTTGAGGGACTCGTATTCAAGCTCTGCCCCACGTGCTTTTTTGAACTCTGCATCATCCTAAGAAGATAAAATGCTTGATGGTAAATCAACAGACCACATACAGGCTTATTTTGGTAAAAATAAGATTATTCTATGTAACAGTACCCTGGCTCTAGCCCGCTGGTACTGATCTTCTTTGTTTTCCAACTCGTCGCGCAGAGACTGTTTTTCTTGTTCTAGTTCGGTGAGACGTTTTTGTAGTTTCAAAGTGAGAGTTGTGTCTAATCCTCTCGTTACGTCCTGCACAGAAAAAAGGTGCATGTTGAGTACTTACTGTATTTGATTCTAGTCTACACAAAGGACCCACTTCTCTGGTTCTGAAGCGATCTTCCGATTCGGTGTATTCTGAGTTGTAAGTGTACTCGGACTCGTTGCTGCTGTGAGTGGAGTCTGTTCTCCTGTGTCCAGGCTTGGAGATGTGCTAAAGACACAGAAGATCACATCAGGTTACTTCATAGCAGCAAACATGTTTTCACTTTAACATGGTTTCTACAAGAAATAAAATGTATTTACTGAAGAGAGTGCCATTTCTTCTTTGAGGTCGTCGTACTTCTCCTCCAGGCGAAGGTGTTCGGAGAGGAGATTCTGGTAACGAGAGCGCTCCTCGTTCAAATCTGTTTCCAGTTGCTGAGTCTCTTGTGCTATTGCTCGAGTCATTTTCTCTGTAAAAGGTGCCATTTGTTATATTATTAAAACACATTTTTATATAATTTGGTAAGTTTAATTTTATTTTATTAGAATCCATGTTAGTTTCACTTGCCTGTCATCTGTTGACTCTGTTCCTGAATCAGCCTGTTCAAGTCGTCCTTCTCTTTCTTCAGTGATCCATTCTGGTCCTTGAGTTCTGACACCATCTAAAATAACCACAGCTCTAAATACACACATTCAGAACTCACGTATTCTACAACTATGTAGGTTTTCTATAGGCATTTTCTTATTTTCTAAGCTATTACTGCAAACACATACTACTGTATACAACCAGTTGTTCAGTACTAAAAGCCTCTGCCTACAATTGCCTACGCTCACCTGAAAAGGGGCAATAGTGATTTCTGAGACCACCATTTGCCCTTGTTCCCCATGATTGCTCTGTCTCCTAGATTGCAGGAAAATAATGTGCTATTTCGGTCTTGCAAATTAACAACATAAAATCTGCCACATTTATAGATTCTTAACTATAAAAGTCTTTCTGGGAAATTAACTTGGGCAACAGGTGCAATAGTGCTTTGTCTTACCTTTTCCATTTGGGTCTTGTAGTTTTGTGTCCAGTCCTCAATAGTTTTCTTTCTTGTTGTGTGGTGGTAAGCTCCTTCTTTAACCTCTCTAGTTCCTCCAAAAGTGTTGATAACTGGTTAGCTTTGTTCCTTGCATCTTCCTCTACACCATGGAGACGATTGAGCTCACTTCGCATCTTTTCACTTTCTGTTGTGTATGAACTTTCTACACTAGCCAGCCTCTCATTGACCAAACGGTTTTCTTTGTGCTAAGAGAACAAAATATATATTTTAAACAGAACTAGAAAATAAAACTTATTTGAGGAAACTGAGGACAATTACCAACCTGCTCGTCAATTTTCTTTGCAGCTGCATGATCTTGTTTTCCATCCCTTTGTTGAGCTTTTTGAAGTGCTCCACAGAGCGAGCTTCAATCTTCAATTTCTTCAGCTCACGTTTGGCTCTCATCCTGCGAATACAGCACTGCAGGTAAACGATGGAACGCAGGCATCGCTTGTACCAACACCGAGCCAACCAGCCTCGGACACGCTTTTGAATGATGACCACTTTAGCCTCCCGCAGAAGCTAAAACACAGACATATATTGTCATTAACTTATAAACAAGGACAATAACATTTGTTTTTTGGTATTTATTTTTACCGCAAGATACTTCTGGCGGGCCATGTAAGCTCTGAGGATTCTTTGCATGGCCAAGGCCGCTGCCTGCTTCTGCTTGTAGCGCTTCCTCTCCACATACATCCGCTGATACTTTTGTATAACAGTAGCTGCCTGGGTGCGACGCATGAACTTTGCCAAGCTTTAGAAACAAGAACGAAATTGCAATATGTGAGGTGTCACTTTAGTTATTTTTTTTAAGATGCACGATACATTAAATATATTAGGCAGTAGAATACAAACCAGCGGGCCTGATATCCCCGGGTGAACCTCTGGATTGTGATAGCAGCCTTGCGCTGACGGAGATACTTCTTGCGAGCGAGCCAGCAGCGAATTGTTTTCTGGATTCGGATGCATGCAGCTCGTAGTTTGTCTGCTCTAAGCTTCTCTAGATAAGCCACCTGGCCAGCTCTGAAGAAAATCTTTGTTTTACCAAACTGATATTTATCTTGATCCTGGTAAGCCAAAACATTAATTAACATTTCAAACTTATTTGTTTTCTTTATAGATGCATTGGTTTGCTGTTTTTTTTTACCTGGACAAGTTTCTCTAAGACATTCCTGCAGGTTAACTTTTTGTCCGGGAGGACATCCTTCTGCTTCATCAGCACTCTATACCGACTGAAAAACTCCTGATAGGTCCACCTTGAACAGGCATTGCAACTCAGTATCAGAAAACACACAAGCAGTTTGGAATATAATAAACAGCAATCTTTGTTTACCTGGATGGGAAGCCTGCTGCAGAGATGCGAATAGTTTCTAGGACACCACAGGCTCTGAGCTGCTGCACAGCCCGTTTGGGATCAAAGCTAACAATAGTATAAAAGAAATATTAAAAAAATTATATTAATAAAGACCAGTCAAACATTCAGCTATCCTTTATACCTGTGGTCTTTAAGTCACTAATTTCACTGTTTTGTTATAGATATAGTATACATAGAGTTACAGTATACTGTGACAAAAGGATTTATTTATTTTTTATTTAGTTAGTTTATTGACAGGGACCATGTACAGGAGCATTAATCAATAAAAAAAACATTGAAGAGATGCTTTGTACCAGACTATAGCTCTAAGAGCTATTTCCATCTGCAGTCCCTGAGACAATGTACGTATGTGATTGGAGCAGTCTGCATCGCTAGAGAATAAACTTACTTAAATGCTTGCTTGAAGTCATTTGGCTTGATGCAGCGAACATAATGTGGGGTTGTTGCGTTCAGCGTTTCCATCAACATTTGAAGTGAGTTTCGAAACTAAATTAGAAAAGATAGTACACAAATTGTAAACATGTTCTGAAGAAGCTTTCATGTTGTGAGAACAGTTTAAAAATGTAAATATTGCTCATTATTTGCTGACTAAAAATTAAAATAAGATTAAACTCCAATGAGGAAATCGTGAGTAAATAACCTGGCAGCCGACAGTCTTCTTGTGTTCTTTGCTGCTCTTGTCTCGACTCTTGTCAGGTTTAACGCTCAGCCGTGTTCGGCCTCCGGTCCCAGGGACTTGTCCAGTTGGACTGGTGGCCTTTTCCTCATCCTGGAATAGCTCAACTAACAAGTTGAACTAGAAAATAAAATGAAAGTTTGATAGAATTTACTGCAGTAAGGCACGATTTGCATTAGAGCAGAGGTGGGTAGTACTCAGTAACATATACTTAACCTTTTAAAAAAATAGTCGGTTTTTTGAGTAATCCGTGTAATCCCTCATTTGTCCAGATGAAAATTTTAAAGCCTTTTTGCTGCTGCGTGTGAGTAATTTTCTGACACCTGTCTTCTCATTTTAGCTAGACTTGACAAAAACTTAATGTTGAGGAAATGAAACATGTTTATGTTTCTTTAAATATATTTTACTTTTCCCCCTCATTTTTTGTGGTGTGACACATTGTTTATGACTTATTTGAAGCTGTGTCATTTGAATTACCTCCAAAATTTAGACCAAGTTGTGTTCAATCAGTTAGTCTGAAATTAGTTCTCCAAATACTTTTTATTCTTACATGAGTGATTTCCTGAGCCGCTATTCTGTGCTTTTACTTGAGGGCAAATTTTATTTTGAGAAACTTCTCTCTTACTTGGTGTACAAATTTTGGCTACTATACCCACCTCTGCTTAAAAAATAGATTTTTTTGGGGGTGATTTTTGAGAAAAGTAACACATTTACTTATTGAGCGATTTGGACAATTAGACTTTAGTTACTGAATGAGCAGACATTTCATAATTTGACTGGACTGTTAGTAAACATGTTACTAGATTAAAATACACATGTTATGCAAACTAGGTCAATATAAAATTAGGCTGCTAAGTATCATATAACCTTGAGGTTATATGAGGAAGATGCTGTGTTACGTGTGAATCAGGTCTTCCTTTAGTGCTCAGAGCGCTGCCATGCACTTTCCTCCAGCACCATTTAAAAAAGTGCATTTTCTATTTCGTCACCCTTGTCGCATAATTTTCCCCCAAAAGTGCTTCAAATGCAGCTGTAACTCAGTACATACTTCCAAAGTGCTGTTAGTGACTCGAACTTAGTGAACAGACAAGAAAGACACACAGACCATGAGGTGAACCAGCTATGACACCTGCATTTACCTTCTGCTGACGGGGAAGGGTTGTCATGAAGAAGACACAACCACATAAACATGAATAACACATGAGAACACAGTGAGACACAATACAATGGCAGTACAATGACACAAAAACTAAAATGTGTGTAAAATGTTTGATTGTCTAAATATTAACAACTATAAGAGGAAAGTGTGTCTGTGTTAAGCAGAGTTGTGCAAAAAAAAAAAAAAAAAAAAACACACATTCTCTGGACAAGAGGGATATGGAGGAATAAGAGATGACTTTGATCATGTGGGCAAACACTTGGTTAAGTGAGCACAGCCACACACTCATGAGGATTTAACAGCTTACACCTTGTTTTTCCAAACAGGATTTTACAAACTGTGATCCAAGTCACGTGTGATGTACACATTGAATTGACTACTCTTAATCATTGTATATGCATTTCATACTTAGCTTGTCCCACTTAAAAAAAACAAAAACACCTGTTAATATCATCATTTGACTTTTTTCTTTTCTTTTTTTTTTTTTTTTTGAATAATAATATTTAACAACAGCAGTAATATAATGACACGTTCCCTACTTTTCCCTACTTCCAGCCCCTAATGTCTAAACTCTATAAGTCAATTATGTGTCACATTTATGTACACATGGTCAGCAGAGGGTGCTAACTAGCTGACTATTGAAAAAGAAAAAACAAGAGTCTCTACAAACTATTTCAGGCCCTGATAACACTAAATGTTGGGTGAGACACAGATCACAGGCTGTGATAACACTGAACACATACACACAATAGTGTTTGTACATATCTCACCTTGCTGGCCTTCAGCACATTAATTTGGTCTTCATTTACGGTGTCCTTGTTCTTCTCCAAAAAACCTTCACACTGATATTCTACCTAAAGCAAAAACAAAAAGTCACCTTTCCTTGTGATTGAGTCTGGTTGGAGTTAATACAGACAAACAGAAGCCCACCTTGTCAGCAAAGTGTTGTATGATAAAGGCGCGGTTGGACATGCGTGGTTTTTCAAACAAAGAGCAGGTCTTGAGATGTGTGTTGTACAGTTTCTGAGCCCAGGAGTCGTCAGAACCTTTAGGCATCTGGATTCAATGAGAAAACAAATACATTTGTGACTGTAAAGGTTCTAGTGAATAAATTTAAACATTTCAAATTGTAAAAATATTCCAGTAAAATACATTCTTTTGAGTTGAGTTGAATGATATCAATTTGAACTGCCTTAAAAGTCAACAAACCATAAATGACCTTTCGATTACTTTGCAGAGTTTGCACATGGCTATGTGACATTTAATTTACTACTTATGCATTTAGAGATGAAGTAATTTGCAGTGATCTTCTAAATTACACTTACACTTATAAATTGTACTACTATGCCAGTGAGAAACAGTCCCTCAGCTCCATACTTGGTATTACTACAGTAAAAAAGATTACCTTGCACTCTTCGTCTAGAAGGTCCAAGATGCCCATTTTGGCCTCTATAAGATTAATGCAGGGCTGATTGTCATAGAAATCTATGAGAGTCCAGGGAATCTGCTCCTTCATATATTCCTCCTGTTCCAATTTGAAGACGTGCTGTGTATGACAAAAATAAGTTCTGTGTAGGTTCTGCACATTGTTGTCTTTCAACAGCAATAGTCTGTTTTATATTTGCAATATCACTCACCATGTTGAACTGTTGCTGGAGTTTCTCATTTGCATAGTTTATGCAGAACTGCTCAAAGCTGTTGATGTCAAATGTTTCAAACCTTTGGGTAAGAAAATTATTACATGAATTAAATGTTGTATTTGTTGCTTATAGCCACCATAAACAATTTACTGTTTTGTGTATAACACACCTACCCATAGATGTCAAGAACCCCAATGAATGAGTGTTGTTTGACATTTGCTATCAAAGCCTTGTTCACATGCTCAACAATCCAGTTAAAAAGCTTGGCGTAGATATGCTTAGAAAGGGCATCTCGGGCGTTTGTGGCTTGAAGACGAGGAAGAGTTTTGATATATGTTTCTGTAGCTGTCTTTAGTCTCCTGTGGCACAGCCACTGGGACATGTCCTGGTAACTGACCCCCACAAGCTCACAGAAAGAGGTCAAGTGGCTATTGTTTGGCTGATAGAAAAAAGAACACAAAGTTAAATCTTATGTATGACACAGTGTAATGCAGTAAAAGCCTTAACTACTTACTGCTATGATACAGCTGTCAGAATCTCTGTCTTTTATTTCTACATTGCCCAGATGAAGAATAGCGGCCAGCACCTGAAACAGGCCCATCTGATATGATTCATTTATACCTGTAAAAAAAGTGCAGCTCTGTCATTTCATTATTGTGCACAAGCATTCCTTTGTTCATTGTTTAATTACGTTTTTTACCCAATAGTGTAAAGGCATTCCGTGTAGTACTGAGCTCCTTGGTGTCATCCACACCATCAATAACTGGATTTCGCCCTTGCCTGGTATACAGAAAGTTATTTGCATGTCCTTGATGGGAAAAATAAAAGAAATACAAAAAAAGAGATTTGTTAGAAACAAGGTTTAAATAAAAACACTATTAACTACTAACTTAGTTATAATCAAACAAATAGTATTCCTAATTTTTTTCTGTCACAATTAAATGATGGTCTGTTGTCTAGCAACAAGGCCACTTCTCTTTTCAGAATTAGGAAATCAGCAGGAAAAGAAGGGACAGCAGCTGCCCATCTCAGAGTGTGGAAGAGAAAATCAACCAACAGAGCAGCAATGGCAGAGCAGTGCGCAGGTGCAGCCCCTCTGTGGGACATCTCACAGGATCTCTCCCACGGCACATGTTCTACTGCTGCTACTGAATTATTTCGGCTTAGAGGCAGCTCTGTGGACTTCTCGTCAATGGAATGTGGAAACCTAAGTATTATCTAACAGTTTCTACTACCTCTACATTAAAGCAGCAAACATCTACACTCACCTAATTTCAGCACTTTTAATTCAGGCAGATGAGCTGAAGCACAGAGTTGGTAGAAGATGTGATAATTTCTTTCCTCTTCAGCCTAAAGCAAATGCACATTTTATAATGAGAACAAAGCAGCAAAGGAAAAAGTCATGGTTGTTTGGCAATTTCACATTGGAAAGGGTAAGAGAAACAGCTGGCAATGTACGGTCTTGCTCAAGGGCACATCAACAGATGATATGGAACGGTTGAGTAGAGATGCACATTAGAGAAAAATGGTCATTGAGGCTAAACATGTGGTTGACTTGTATTTTAACAACAGACAAAAAATAATTTAGAATTCAATAAATTCTATAATCATAATAATGTATATCTACACTATAATATATAATTTAATAGATTTGTCCTTAGAAATAGGTAAACAATGCAGTTGTTGTTTCAATTTTTTGCATTTCCATTCAATTTCCACCACTTGTTCCCGTTAGGGGTGTGGGTGACTGGAGCCTATTCCAGTGACTTTGGGCTAAGGCAGGCAACACCCTGGAACAGAGAGCAATTCACTCTCTTATTCATTCACAATGAATGCCAGTGATGCCCAATTAACCTATGCATGCATGTTTTTGGAAGTGGGAGGAAGTGGGAGTACTGGGAGAACATGCAAACTCCACCCAGAGAGATCGTGAGATACTGATTTGGCTCGACTCAGGAGTCAAACCCACAACCTCCTTAATGGGAAGCCAGATCCCAAGCCCCGCTATAACCCCAACAACAAATAAATAGATTTGTCCCTAGAAGCAGTTGTTTCACTTGTAATATCTGCGCAGCTCTGTTGTTACTGTGCCTGACTACAGACAGCAAATACACACACCTACCCACACCTACAAAGGGGTGGCATAAGGCATGAGAAAAATGTAGATGGGGAAGTAGTCTTGTGTTTCCTGTAACATCCCCATTCCTTAAGAGTAATTACATCATATGCATTTGCTTTCTTTCCAGCAATAAAGTCAAACTACTGAATTGAAAAACAAGATTCCTTAGGGAAAACTAGTGGTGCCAAAAATACACAAGAACTTAATGGACAGGGATGTTCAAGTGCACTGTAAAAAGTCAGACAGTAAAAGACTGCTTTGTTTTCTGTGTAAAGAAATAAAATACAGCTACATAGTTTGCTGTTCTAACTGAAACCAGAAACATGCTCACAACTGTAAAGGTCTGTAAAAACTGAGGGGGGCATATCTGGCTTTAGAGATTTTAGCTAAATATAATATAGCTTTCCAACAAATCAAATATAGACAACAGTTAATAAAGTGCACAGAAGTATGACATATTGTGTACTCACCTGAAACACTACTCGTGATTTTTCCAGAAGATATGTTCTCATGTTGGCACCTATAATGCGGTAGCGGTTGTCAAAGCCAATTTCAATATACTTTCCAAATCGACTGCTGTTGTCATTTCTGGTGGTCTTTGCATTTCCAATGGCCTATAAAACAAATGATACAAAGCATAAGTTTGATTATATATGTCAGTAAAACCCAGAGATGTAATAAAACTCTTTATTATTTATGTACTGCATTTAACATTTATATTAGGCTAAGTTTATTGTGACGAGAATGTAATGAGCATAGATGTTGTGCACTGAACTCTTCAGGCTGTAGTGAGCAAAGTAGACAGCTATCTGTGCAATTTGCATGTATAGAGAGAATATACTACTACTCATGAAAGGTCTTAATGGCTAAAGTGCAACAAAGAAAAGCCTTCTTTCATCCTGGCAGCTGGCTCATGATTGGTCAGGATGAATACAGTGACTGGAAGAAGATCTGGAAACAGGGGGAGGGAGTGGAGAGGCAGAGGCTTTTGAAGAGCTCGAAAACCCACGGAAAGAACTACTCACACATAAAAAACAAAAGCGTAACAGAAAACTACCCGGCAACGACCTAAACCTTTAAAGTTAGAAAACATTCAACACATTACAAAAATACCACCTGTGACTTTGTGCTTACACTCTTCAGTATAAACCACACTGTCTGATACTGTGTCTACAGTAGCACTCACCTCCATGATGGGGTTAGAGGCCAGCACTTTCTCCTCGATGTTAGCTTCACTAGCCGACCCACTGACTGTAGCAAAGTATCTCATTGCGTATTTGGCCGACACGGTCTTTCCAGCTCCAGACTCACCGCTCACAATGATTGACTGGTTTCTCTCGTCCCTGGCAAGCAAAATTTAGTTGACTTCAATAAACAAATCAGAATATTTTACAGATGTAATTGGTCATAATTCCTTAAGGTAGTACTTGATATTCAAACAGTAAAAGTAGGTATTCAAACTCATCCTTTTGGCACATCACTACTTTTCACATGCATTTTTGTTCACTGACACCTTTAGAATGGGATGTTCAAATACAAAAGTGGAGCAGGCTTATACCACCCTTTGCGAGCAAATCAGCTCTTCTCAAAACGTCATATAGTGAATTTTCTGTCTTATAAGTTTGTAAAGTTAATTAAATGGTGATGGCATGTCCTGTAGAGCAGTGTTTTCCAACCAGGTGTACGGGGACAGACACTTGGAATGACTTCAGACTTAAAAAGAAGATGACATTAAGTATTTTCTAAAGAATTGTATGAACACAAATCAATAGGAAAGAAAACATTATAGTATTAATCGAAAATATACCACATGGAAACTAATTTATTTACTCAAAACTGCGAGTTAGGGGGTACTAGGAGAGTGTCAAAGTTATGTAAAAAAAAACACTGATAAAATAAGCAATATAATCTCAAGGAAGGAATCTGTGTAAGGAGCTGAAGGGTTACTTGGGATCATCAGAAATTACAAGATCTGTGTCTCCCAAAAGAAATAGTGAGACCACCACCATAAGGTTATTTTTGTTTTAACTGTGACCTACAAATGCCAAATATAGAGAAGCACTACTGGTCTGCTCAGGTGACACTGGCAGACACACAGACCTGGCCATCTGTTTATAAGCCTCCTCAGCCACAGCGAAGATGTGGGGGTCCATATCTCCCATGTTCTGCCCGCTGTAAGCATTGATGATGTCTGTGCTGTAGATCGGAAGGTTCTCATACGGATTAATGGCCACCAAAACAATTCCTACAACGAGCAAATAAAAGCGTTCAGTGAGACTTTTGTTGGTGTATATTTTAACTTTACGTGAGTAGCTTACCGCAGTATGTGTAGATGAGCTTGGAGTCGATGAAGCGGACTTTGAGGTTGTGGAGAACAGCCGGTTCGTGCAGGTAGCTGAGCGCCGTGAGGTCATTTTCGCCCACCAGGATGTCAGGGTTACGCAGGTGAGGAAGGTTCTTCGTCTTTGGGTCCAACTTGTGTTCAAGTTTCTAAGAAGATTCAGGAAAAAAAAACTTAGAGCTGCACAATCTGAAGGAAATATTTAAGTAGCAATTTAACAATGTAATTTTGTTTAAAGTTAATATTTTCTTCTTGTCTATGAGAATTAATAAAACCAGTAATGTTCATGTGTTTCATGTGTTTTTAAACATGTTTGTACAAGACTAAACTACTGCCATTTTTTATGAAATATAATAAAAATATAATAAAAATATAAAAATAAAACAAAAAAACATGGGATATTTTGTAGTTTGTGAAAAATGTCAATTTAAAACTGATAAATTATGGTACTTCAAATCTGATCATTTCATTGCATTTTGAATAATTGTGCAGCCCTAAGATAACAAAACAATTCTAAACTAATGAATGGTCTTTTTCCACTTGCATGACAACAACTTAATTTAATTTACAAGCCCTTTAAATTATAAACTTACCATATCATTCCCAGGAGACATACTGCTCTAATTTCCACTAAGGTCACACACAAACTTAAGTAAAATCCTTTAAAAAAGAACCCATGTTCCTCCCCGTCTGATCTCCAGTGCTCTGTGACTGTTGAGGAGACGAGGAGTAAATATGTTTTGTGATGTCCAGCCCCATAAAGTCTAAGTCTAAGGACAATTCCAACACAAAGCGCAAAAATGTCATGAGACCTTACATTCATCTTCAGTGGATCTTTTGCATACAATATTTATCTTCATCTATTCTTTTCTTGTCTTATGGCATGTATTACGCACTTGAGCCTTCAGTTTGGACAATCACATTTGCTTTAGTTGCAACAATTACTTAGTCAGGCTGCAACATGAAAAAAAAAGTCATAAACAACAAATAAAGTGTGAAATTCTTGGCATTCTTTACTGAAAACGAGTTATTTGTTGCAATGTAGACATAAAAAGACAA
The DNA here is from genome assembly GCA_038363315.1 of Mugilogobius chulae. Classification (NCBI taxonomy): domain Eukaryota; kingdom Metazoa; phylum Chordata; class Actinopteri; order Gobiiformes; family Gobiidae; genus Mugilogobius; species Mugilogobius chulae. The sequence goes on along the minus strand of CM076403.1, from coordinate 43,517,324 downwards.
CAAATGGCTGTGTTAAAATGATTATTACACACAACAGACTGAAAGAAAAAGAATGATAAAAAAACAAGATAACAAAAACAGAACAAAACTTCTTATTCAACACAAAAGATGCACATTTTATTATAATTATTTTTTTCTTCTTCAATATTTAAATTTAGAGGTAGCGGAGTCTTTAAAGGTGCACTAAGTTACTCTTCTGGTAGAGAGTCTGCCCCTTGCCTGTCTCCATGACGATGTTATCTCTTTGCCTTCAAACTTTTCTAGTTCCACGATGGAGAAATGTCTAGAATTAGTTTCACAGAGGGTGTTTTTATTGCTTAAAAAAAAAAAAAAAAAGTTGGAAAAACACGCTTTTTTGTGTGTGTGCTTCTTCACAGATCAGACTTTGTTGTTGCACCACATGCCTGTCTCCACTGTGATAACCCAATTTTAAAACCATACTGTGTAACATTCTATGGGCAAAGCAACAGGATTACTAAAGTGAAAAATGGTAAAAATCTTACACAGTGCTTTGGATCATGGAACATTGTTACAAATATAAAAATCTTTTGTGTGTTTTTACGCAAACAGTTGACTTTTCCAAGTCCAAGTCCTGATAATATTCACTTTTCTTTTCTTTTTTTCTTAAAGTTACAAATTTGATCTTATAAAACTTCAAGTTTAATCCATAAAACAGCTTTTGTATATGGTTTTAACTTTATTTTAAGACAAAAATGTGAATTAGCCTAATTAGCCTAATCTAGAAATATTTCAAGTTTATTTTAGTAGAGCAAACCTTTTATTTGTACTAGTCTTCTATGTTTTCTACGTGTTAGCCCCAATCGAAATTTGTTATAGTCCGGCCCTCCACAACTATTCTAGGTTTGAATATGGCCCTCAAGTAAAAATAATTGCCCACCTCTACTATAAGATGTGCATACAGACACCAGTATATTCAATTTTTTTTTTTTTTTTTTTTAGTTTTAAATTTAAAGTTATTGCGTACTCCCAAGGGCCATGTAATACCATTTGGGAAAAACAGCTAAGAAATATTTTAATTTTTAATATTTAAGAATGTGTTGTTGGGTAAATAAGACATGGGAACACTGCTTCCTGTAGCATCTTTGTGGCCAGGTCTTGTTTGTGGTGAGTTGCCAAAGTGAAATATGAAAAGCCACTAATGAGAAGGAACCATTTTGTGTGTGATGCTGCAAGAGAGAATCTGTAAAAGCCCTCTGACTGTTCCTGTTCCTCACCGTCCCATCCTCCAACATGAGCTGCAGGGATTGGTCTGCATTGTTGTAGTCCTTCACCAGCTCAGCAGACTTCCACACTTCTTCCACATCGGGGATCCACACCCGGGCCGACTGAGAAAAGACGAGAAAATAATATATGAATTTGTATATAACTGCTGTCATGGAAACTTCCTGAAGCAAGGAACTCCGTGGCGTCATTATGTTCCCACTAATATGCGCATGGCTTCTATGGTTAATTATGAATACAAGAAGTAGCTTGAGATATGCGGTTGTGTTGAAAGTGTGGTTCAACTTTCCTTTAAAGGATCAATGAGTACTATCAAGCTGCTTTAGTTCATTATTAAAGCTGGAGGGAATCAGCTGATTGCAGACTGGGGAAAAACAACAGCAATGAACACTGACAGTCACATGGCAGAAGGAATGCAGGGTGAGTGTGGATGACTGTCTGCAGACACTCAAGAGACGCACAGGTTGCACACAGCGGAGGAGAGACAAAGGTTAGCTCAAAGTCACAACCAAGTACACCAATGTGACCTCTGACCTTCATCATCCACAGACACCAAACATTATCAGATATTAGTGTGCCTTCTACCTCCCTACTACAGAATAACTTTATCTATAAACGTATTTGTTCTTTTGGGCATATCATTAAAAAGGACTAACGTATTCACAATTCTTTTTAGGAATTGTTTAGTATCATTTAGATTATGCTTAGCTGAAATTGTTAAAGCCCTGGCTGAGATGTGGTGGTACTCAGAAAGACAAACACTGTTTTTAGTGGTTCCTGGTGAGAACAGTTTGAAGACCACTCTACTAAATCAGTAATGGTGCATCTCCTTTATAACTAACTGAAGAAAAAGAACCAAGCTGTTTATTGATAAGACTAAATTGGGTTAGACTTGAAAATACTTTAGAACATTAAATTACAATCAAAATAAGATTACCCGGTAAATGTAAGCAGAGTCAAAAAGCACAAAACACAATGGATATTATGCTTCAACGCATGTCATTCCAAGCAACTATTGTGCTATACCAACAAATTCCTCCTCACTAAACAGTGAAACAATTGAAATTGGTATCAAGGGATTTTTGCTTTTTAGATCTGAGATATATGATGAACAAAAAAGAAAATTTAGCAAGAGTTTAAGGGCGGCTTTCGGTTGCGTTACATAAAACGATCATGAAAATATTCCGGGTAAAAGAAAAGGGAGCCCTTTGTTAGGCAGATCTTTGGGAAAGGAACTGGTGGATTTGGTCAGCTGCTTCTCTATGGATCATCTGAATCATGACATCATGGTCACACAAGCAGTAAGTCTGGCTCCATTTGTTTGTATGTCTGTCTGAGCATTTGAGATGTCAACATGCCAGTAAAAGTCAAGAAAAGGTAAAGCAATAACCACAGTGAACAATGAGATCTTGATATGACTCTGGTTTCAAAGGCCAATCAATTGTATAAATGATGTTCTATAGACAAACTTGCATAGTCTAAAAATGGTCAAAACTCTTGGTCAAGGAGATGAAATTTTGTATACTGATATAAAAAGAAAAATTGTTTTAGGAACGCAGCCATACTTCCTTAATGTACTTATTTAACTTTTTCCCCCACAAACTGTCACTTGACTGATAAGATAAAGCTCAGTATTACATTTATTATCTCACCAAATACAATAAAAAAAAATCCTGTCACATGCATAGCATTTCTGAGAACGTTTCTGCAGTTTTTACTATCACTGATTTACAAAGATACAGCAAGGTCTGAATGAAAACAAAATACCACAGTTAGACTAGCAAAGCAATTGCATCATATGAGCTATGAGACAAACAACATGGTACGGTAAGCAAACAATATACATTTCCATGTGAATTTTCTTAGATGAAAGCCCTTGCCATGTCTTAGGTCTTTTTGACTTGTGTATACCTGATGATGCAAGACAAGCTCTGGAACCAGTGAACACAAGATATTTAGTTTATGATTAGGCAATTGTGCAAACTTAACTGACAAGCACCACTCAAAACTACTCTAAACATGAGAGCAAATAAAGCTCAGAAGTAGATACATTTCAAAAAAGGTTCTGGTCTTCTGTTTACTTAGCATCATTGGCCTTTTCCCCCTTTGCTTTAAGGATGCACAGCACAACATTTTGGCCATAATAATCCCAATCTGCATTTTTACTTTGCGTGGGCTTGCATGGCTACAAATTGACTTTTTTTGGCTTGGAGGAGGGCCTGCTGATGTTTGTGTCTATACAAAGTGGTTTCTTTAGCTGATTTTTTTTTAATATAATGGCATAAAATATATTTGCCTTCATTCAGAAAGTCCCAATTTATAGTTTTAACTTTCTAATTCTACTGAATTGTGTAGATGGCTTTTCACCTCCAGAAAGTTACACAGTGCACCTTTAAACAGCTTCTTAGCAACGGGAATAGAGAGAGTGATGAAGAGAGGGAGAGGGAGGACGAAGGCTAAAAATAGAAGCTGAGTTTGGAGCTGCATCTCACCTCAGCCTTTACGCCACATCACAGAGCACACTTCCTGATGCCGATAATTATTCTCACACGTGCTGCTAGCATGTTTCACACATTTCACGTGTCATCATCTGAAGAGGCAAGTTAGTGAACCCATGATTTGTGTCGAGCCATTTGCAGTAGCAAAATGACGCATTTATAGCATCATCTTGCATTCATAGCAACGTCCTCTGGGTCTAAAAAGGACAGCTCAAGGACAAACACATATAGATATTTCAAGGAGAGTAGGTTCTAAAAAGGACTAAATAAGAAGCGGGATCGACGTTGCACACTGTGATGAGTCAGAGCACAGGGTCTGGGCTGGGGCTTTGGTAGGAGAAGAAGAGCGCTGACAAAAGAAAAGCGGTGATGTAAGTGTGACATCAAATGTCACATGACTGGAGCTTATCAAAAGCATTTTGGCTTAAACTTTCTGTTCAAGAAAATGCATAATTTTAGAGGGTTTTGTTTTTCTCTGTCTCTACTAGAGGAACAGGGTGTGGCCCTATTGATCCTCATGTCAGCAGTAGTGCTTGTTTAGCACAGTGATAAAACAGCACAGCATCACACTATGGCTATGGAGTGCACTTTAAGAATAACATATAACTCCAAGGGAAGGAGAAAGCTTAGAAAAAGTATGGTTGGGAGGTACGTGGCCCACACAACACTAATCCTGGTTTAAGTGAGATAAAGGATCAAGTCCTGATTAGGATAACACAAGATTTAACACAGGCTAATCTTACTCAAGTCAACTACACCAGCATTTTGTTACTTTCGCATAAGGCTAATGTGACAAAAAGTATGATTCATGTGCATTGGCCCACACATTCTGCAGCTGCTACATTATGTTTTGAAGTCAGAACAATTCCCTATTATAATACAAATCTTGTCAGAGAATCCAAACTAAAGACAAGCATGTGGATTGCTTTATTTCATATCTTCTATTTGTAAATAAATATTAAAATGGTTAGTAGAGGCTGAATGTCTAGTTCTGGTTTACAAATTTGCATGTTGTCATCTCAAGCAGATTAAGAGTAACTCTGCTGATACTCAATTGAGAGCTTAGACTCTTGGAGCTGAGCCCCCTGGCTGCTCTAAACGTTTCGGAAGCCTCAGATGACTTTCCAGAAGCAACCTGGTCCTGCTGGTTAAAGTAAAGGACTCATTTGATCGAGCTCAAAAACAAGTAAAATAAATAAAAATAAGCTTAAAAGAGGACAAATTGTGGTGAATGGTGTCTGGTAACAGTGTCAGCTGGAGTTATTTTTAATTATTAGTTTTTTTGTTGCAATTCTATATAGCCACTATACCATATACGTATAGAATAGATTGATCTAAAATTGCTCCTTTTGTCCACTATTATTTACATTTTAGAATTAAAAAAAAAATTCTTTAAAAAAATCTTAAAACCAAGGATTATAATACATTACATAAAACAGCAACATGATATTTATGGTACTATATAATCTGCAATAAGTAATGAACACTGACGAACACTACTTGGTCAGCTCGTGGTTTTTATGACACTATAAATATGTTCTTGGTCATACTCAATCCAGAAGCTTTGCGTTAAATTCTCTTTCCATCTACATGCCTATGCTGAAAGTAGTTACTCCACAAATTCTCATTAAAGTCATCAGTGTAGTCCCAGACTGCAGTTAGTCGTCACATGATGGCTCTCATGTGAGTATCTGCTGTTTTTCTGCTCAGCTGGCCAGACACAGCATGAGTGTGCAGAGCTCAGGTCTGACACGGCGCAGTACAAGCCTCTGTACTCTACTATAGCCCACGTTGTACTAGTGCAGTCACCACATATCAGAGTCTCAAAAGCACAAGTCATGACACTGAGCAGCAGCTAATCACATTAGTTTGGTCTGAGCTAACTCTCTTAGCTGCCAATGCTAAGTGTCTGCCTTTGAGAATATGCTCCCGATCTAAAGAAATTAATGCTAAAACAAACTGCACACAGCACAAGGTTGTAACAGGACAAGCACTTCTATTTTCATCTACATCTCTATTTACATCTCTATTTTCATGAATTCGTTTTAGAATGAAGCAAAAAAAAAAATGTCATTAGTAATGGGTTTTCTTTCTTTCTGGTAGCCTCTGTTTAATTAATGTGACATGCAAGAATATGACTGTGGGTGAAGGGTGTCTCAGGGGACAGGAGCTCTGTGCCTCACAGAGGGGCTCTGTTGGGGATGTCAATCCAGTAAAAAAATGGGGAGTAGACAAATGATCTAAAAGACTTACTTGGACAAACATATACTCCAACTCCCGGTTCATGTTGAGCAGCTGTTTAAGTTCTAGCTCATGCTGTACGTCTGCATGTCCACACAGCCCCTCTCACTGGTCCTGAGTTCAGTCTTGATCTTGTTTGTGGATGAAACTTCTCATTGTGTCTGAAGACACAAACTGCAATCAAGGCTGTTCCCTAATGTCCCTCATGCTGCGGCCCATTACTGGCTGTTCCTGCTGTCTGTCAAATATTTAACATCCTTTTTGATCACATGAGTAATGAGGCAGAATGAAACACAGAAGCCTTCTCACAAACAGGCCCAGTAATACAATTCTTAGCCTATATTGAGAGGACTAAGTGTGTAACTTTGGCATCAGCAAAAAAACTATTTTAAGAAGTGCCTTAAACTAGACAGAAGGATCCAAGAGAAAGAAAATTTCACAATTTTGGCCTCTGTGGATTAGAAATGCAAAACATGCCAGAGAGTATAGAACATGGCTGCACAATTACTTTAACAAGGTTTGGCTGGTAATGAAATGCACATGGTTGCAATTAGATGCTAGGAAGGAAGAAAATAAACTGTCCATTACAAAACACGCAACTGATGCATTTGACACACTTACTACAAGTCAATGTTTCAAATGAGATTGTAGCTTCTTTCAGTCTAAAAATCTGCCATTTGGAGTTCTAAAGCAAATTTTGGTAAAGCATTTGACAGAGGAGCACCTGTCTATTTTTAACTGAGCAAAGCAGAAATGTCTTTAAAAAAACATAGATATATAATGACTATCCCACTCTCCTGTACCACGGGATGAGTCATTCTTGACTCATTTTTATTTACTAATAATAGAAAAACTTACAGTAAGACAGAGCCATATAAAAAATGTTCTTTTATTTTTGGATATCTTTCTTGTTTGCCTTGTCTTCAGCACCTTTACCTCTGACTCACCATCTTTATCAGGCTGCAGGTCAGGGAGGGAGCCTGTTTGTGCATCTTAACTGAGCTGCTGGAGTCAACTCAATGGGCTTCTATACAGCTGATTCACGAGTACAAAGAGTGGACTGTGTTCTGTTTCTGCGCTGGAAAGGTAAGTCACACAGAAGGTCTCACATCAGAGGAAATCTACCAAAACACATCAAACCATTCAGAGCTAAAACTTGGACTTCCTAAAATCCTTCACTTTAGCACAGCAAACATTGGTTTATTCAACCAGTGACAGCAAAAATGAAATCAAATATTAAGAGGCTGGCTTGCCTTTACCTTTTATCTGAGCTTGGAACAGTCACAAAGTAGTTTGACTGTTTTGAAAATCAATACTAAAACTAGTACGGAAACTAGACCAGATCACAGAGCTATTTATTATAAATCAAGTGAATAAATCCACAATCTGAATTCAAATTCTACAATTATAGAATTCTGACCACTTCAAGTTCTATTTAATATGCATCCTTATGTTGTAGGGTTAATCGATTAATCACAGCTAATCGATAATTGAAATAATTGCCAACTAAGCTTTATGAAGACAGTTATTCAGTTGCTAGACTGAACAGGAATGACATAAAAATTGGAGAATTTTAGTGATTATGGTGTAAACATTAGATTAGCAATAAATCTGCAGCGACCTAATTACCTAAAGCTTGAAAAAATAAATTAATGAATAAACCTTAATCTCAAGTTACTTTCTAAACGACTAATCGATTAATGGAAAGAACCAAAACAATTGGTAGATGCAGCACAAATGTCATTCCACACTATTCCACAATATCAGAACTAAGTTAAACAACTGCATCATCACCGGCGTCATGTATCACTACAAAGTTATAAACTTGTATTCAAGAGCATAAAACACGTGTCTTGAAATGTAATATAAGATAGCAGTTGACCACAACAAACATTTCTTTAGATGCACCAAAAAGGTGATACTATGTGACAATTTACCTAAACAAAGATAGTGGTGTAGTAGACTTAGAATGTAGAATTTCAACTGCTTTAGAAACACAATTACACAGAACGCTGCAGTTGTTCACTTGTTTTCCTCTCACTAAAACTGTTTTTCAAGATGAACACACCAGCTGTCAGAGAGAGGGGGGGATGGGTGACTCACATCTCCTTTCCCTATAACACCAACATCCATGTCCACACACCATATAAGACAAAGCTCCTGATTAGTAACCCTCAAACAAAAATGACCTTGTGACTGCGTCTTTATTCTCGTGTTTCTATCATTATCTGGTCGCTCTTTGGCCCTTCCCTGGCTCATGTCCTAAAGAAAGATGCTAAACAAGGATGCTGCGGAGCTCAGGGCAGCATCACTGGTACCCAGCGACAATCCTGTACATTCAGCCAAAAATAACCAAATAATATATGAAACAGATGTTCAAAACGTTCTAATGTTAGCAAATACATGGTTGTGTAGTAAGGACAAAAAAAATCAACACAAAATACTGGGAGGAAAGCCGTGATGGCTGGCACCGCCTTTTCCATCATCCTTCCTCCTCCTCCAGTCCTAAGAGGCTGACGCCAAATAAAACAGGTGACTGTGTATGTGGAGTAAACACGCATTTAAGAAAATAGCGTATACTCGAGTGAATGGGGTAATTCACAGCTGAATGGGTGATATTAGTTGTTGATCTGATGAGGATGTTGCAGCGTTAGCAATACTGAACGTGAAACAAAAACACACCACATGCGACGTTTATAAAGCCGTTTTCTTACGTTTAACATTTACATTTTAACAATATTGTCCCTGGTTTTGAGTAGGCCTAAATGTTACTCACTTTGCAATGTAATGACAAACATTTTTTTCTTTAATGTTGATAAGGAAATGTGAGGAGCTGCAGTCTGCGAGCTCATCAGCTTTGAGAACAGACTTTTACAAGAGGCTGACATTGGACATAAAATGCACTTGTTCTACCTTGGTGTACAGCTCCGACGCTGCCATGGCGGTGAGTCGCTGTGTCCGCCTCCAATCTGGACCAAATGTGCAGGTCTGCGCCCCTTCACGAGCCCGGGCCCTGTTTCCAGCGTAGCGCTAAATCCTTTTGTCGCTGCAGGGACTCATAGGGGAGATGCGGCTCGTCTGGTCGCCATAAAAACACCACCTCCTCCAAGCTGAGGTTTCGGAGGAGTCTCACTTTGCATTCTGGGTACGATGAATGAAACGATTCAGCCTTCGAGCCTAGCAAACTGCGCCTCCCTGTGCCCAGAAATGGAATAGCAGATATTTTTTTGACCTGTCGACTCAACTGTGTTTCACGGTTTGGCCAAAACATTGTAATTGACAATGAGGTCAAACATATGAATTATATATATATATATATATATATATATATATATATATATATATATATATATATATATATATATATATATATATATATATATATATATATATATATATATATATATATATATATACAATATATTTTTTTTTTTTCATTATTGGACTAATAGGGAGAGTCGTGACATCACAACAAATTGTAATTTGTATTGTAATAGTAATAATAATAATAATTTTTATTGTAATAATAATAATAATAAAAATAATAATAATAATAATAATAATAATACTGCTACTACTACTACTAATACTACTAATAATAATAATATTTGGCAACCAACATTATTATTAGTTATTACTATACTACTAATAATGTAGTTAGTAACACTAAAACCTGGCTTTTGCCCATCATCTTTATGACACAATTTTCTCAAATGGTGGGCAAAAGATTTTTTTCCACATTGATAGTATTAATTATACTGTATGCTTACCGTAAAATATCAAACAACAAAGGCATTAAAGGTACAGCTAATTTTACACTGCAAGCACAATTTAGGTTTTAAATCTGACAGTTTCCTGTCCTAAATCCTTCGACACATGGTTAATATCGACATGTTTTCTTTTTTGATTATGGCTTCAAAAACACTTCTAATTTTAAAAAAAATGTGAAACTGGAGAGGAACACCCAAGCACAGCCAATCAGAGCGCTGCATTTGGCTCCTGATTAAAACTAAAATTCTATTTTATTTAACTCTCAGACAGTACACAGTGATCTCATTTTTTCACACAGTGCTGCATTTAACCCTGTGTTTATCAACCAGGGGTACGTGGACCCCAAGGGGATACACAACCACTTGGCAGGGGGTCCTTGCCATGATTTAACGTAGACTTGCAAGTTTGCAAGTATAAGTGCATTTTTTATTTGTCATAATAATTTAAACATTAAAATGCAATCGTTATAAATGAAAATATATGAGTAAATAAAGACAAAATACCCTTAAAAACAGTAGCATGTGACTCCATGTATAAGATCATGATTAGGGGATCCTCAAGACAAAAAAGTTTGGGGACCACTAATTTAGCCTACCATATATTTCGTTATGTTTTCCAATAAAAATTGCTGACAAGTCCATTGAAGTCACAGTAGTGCATCAAAAACCAATTGTGAATTTATAATAATCTTTATTAAACATGATTGAACTTAGAAATGCAAAAAAAATGCAAGTCACCTTTGGCAAAATCAATATTATAAAAATAAAATAAAAAAAAAAAAAAAAAAAAAAAAAAAAAAAAATAATAATAATAAAATAAAAATAATGCCGTACCAGTGGTTAGGCTTGTCCATAAGGAGTCGTGGTTCGACTGGTCACATATCATCTACGATTCTTGATTTGCATTTTTTCACGTTTTCTTACTCTTTTCACCTCAAAATATTTTATTAATTATCATAATATATGAATGAATGAATTTTTTTAATAATATATCCCCTAAAAATAATATAGATAACATTAATAGAAAATAATAATAATAATAATAAATTATAATTAATTTAATTAATAATAATTTTATACTCACAAATTATGTAAGACAGTTCAGTTTGTGCAAAACTATTTTATTTACAAAACAAAATGGCACCAAGTGACAGCAGGGCAGCCATACACATGCGCAGCTCATAAAGATGTAGTACTAGCTAGCATTTCTCACATCGCAGTAAACATCATCCATACATTAAGGCCTAGGAAAATATCCAGGCCAAAGACAATGATTAACTTTTGATTATAAAGCATCTTACCAAGTTTGCACACAATTTTAAAGATTTGTTCCCTGTTGTACAAGATGTTCTTATTACTGTACTGAAAGCAAGAACTATTTAAGCACTGAATGTGGACATTTTAGCAATTAAAATGCATTTCATATACTCCATGACAGGAAATCACCACAATAAAGTTTCTTGAAGTTTTGAATTGAAAAATGCCCCAAACTTCTTGCACCTCCGGGCTTCAACTGAGCTTGTCTGACTTTGAAAGAGGTTTGCCTTTGGTAGCCTGGCTTTTCACATGCAATTCAAATTACCTTTAACATTTTTAAAATAAACCCAGTTGGTTACTCTAACTGAGCTTCTGGATTACACTATTCAGTTCCTCAAGCATATTGACAGCATAATTAAAGTAGTGAAGTACAGTGGATAACACAATTGCAATGTGAAACATTCGAAAAGGCTGACGTCTGACCCTGTGCCAAACCAAATAAAGATATATACAGTATATTTTCAAACTGAGGGATGGTATTGATCACTTACAAACCACCTCATCTCTACAAAGTGCAGTTTCTACTGCAAACGTCTTTGTTCCACAATGAAGCACCAACCGACATGCCAACCCACAGTCACACAGGCTTCACAGTCCACTCATTATACGCTGATGATCTGTCGTTCAGTGTATTATACATGTATGTATACAAGAAAGAGGAGCATGTAAAAGCAATGGAGCAACTACAGAAGGTGTAGCAAGGGACAAAACAAAAAACAAAAAAAGCAGGTACCAACGGGCAAACAGAAAATAAGCTACATTTAACAGAGGTCAAGATTAGGTCAGACTCCAGATATGTAGGTTCAGGTAAGTAGGGCAAATAGAAGAGATTTGTGAACATATGAAGGAAGGGAAAGTTATGTTACAGCTCTGCAACTAAGTGGAAGGGGTTGGGACCGGAGAGTATTACAAGGCTTGTATGCATCAGCCAGCCAGTTTACTGGCCACCAATGAGGGTTTTCTCTGAGGCAAATCTTGAGGGGTGGGAATGTGGTCCCCTGTGATCTCAGCCTTTTCTGGAGCAGCTGCTAGCAATTGCTTATTTTTTACGTTCGCCTTGGCCATGTTATAGTCTCCTGAGTCAAAGTACTTTTGCTGTGGAGAGTAAAAAAACATAATTTACTGACAATGTCAATTATGTCAAATGTATTGCAATATTTGGTTGAGAGCTACAAATACTTACTCCTTTTTGGAGACGTTTGCGAAGCAGGTCAGATCCTCCAGGCTTATTTCCAAGGTTTGGATATCTGGCTTTCAGTTTTGCTTCTTCTGCCTTTTCAAGGCTGATCATTTTTTCTTGAGCATCCTGAAAAAAAGGAGCAATTTTGTCCTTAGGCATTTACATAAAGCCAAACTGAATGTACCATGCCTCTATGCTCCCATACTTATAGTTAGAGTTAGTATAGATAGTCATCACATTATGTGCAACCACATTTTAGGGGGCAGTTTTCAAAAATGTTTGCTTGGCTTGTTGCAGTGTTATCATAAAGCAAAACAGAAATTAATTATGAGTGTGACAGTGCCATACTACATGAACAAAACATAAGGAGACCAAGGTGTTTTGGTTGCCACAGCAATTACGTATATACTGTTGCTAGACATATAAAAAGCAGTATTTTTTTAACTAGATGTGTTTTATTTTATAGAATTCTTGGGGTTTCATGTCATTTGTTGCCAAAAAAATGCATTCTACAATGAAAAGTAATAGGCAACTTCACTTCACTCATTTATTTCTCTGAAAATAAAGTCATAAATGAGTCCAAATTACACAAACATTGAGAATCACAATGTAGAGAAAGCTGATGCCAGATCTTAGTAAAAGTCCATATTCTTTACTTTTCCTAGTTGGGTTGCATTATATCATTGTTATGCAGCTTTTCTTTCTCTCTGACAGGCTGACACTTACTGGATGTGAAAAGGCCATCTATTGTAAGCAGTCCGATTGACTTTAGCACTAGTCGTTTTTAAAGCATTTAGTTACAACTGCTGGGAACTAAAGCAAAATGATTCGCTATCAATGCTTTAAACTTAGTACTATGATATATATACAGTATATAAATAAACTAACTTTGTTTTACAGCATTTTGTGCAACCAGAAACACATTTCTGTGTGAATAAATAGAAGTTAGTCTCACTTTGATTGCCAAAAAAAGCAGTTTCTCAATATTGTTGTTTTTTAGCCAAACAAAGACCTTCAGATAGAATCAAATTTGTAAAAAACAACTCCAGTCAACTGGAGTCCAGTCCAATATCAACTCCAGTCGTGCCATGCATCTTCTATGTACAGCCGTTTAACGCCCTTCAAAGAGGTTACCAAGCTGCACAAAATGTCACGCCACTAATTGTGTACTCGGATGTCCTCAAAAATAGGTGTTAGCTTAATGTTAGCTACTAGTGTTTCTACGTTAAATTCCAATCTCCTAGAAGGAATAAATCAGGAGCTCAGAGTTGAGCTGCTGCTCTCCAGCGTTGAGAGAAGGAAATTGAAGTGATATGAATGAAATACTGGTGCACGTGACTAAGAGGAGGCCCTGGAAAGAACAGCCTGGAGGTTCTAGATGTAGCCAGGTTAAAGATTCTGTGTAAGGTTTTTATAAAAAGAGAAAAAAAGTAAATCCTTTTTTTTTTTTTTTTTTGGAAACCTTATGGGAGACATGAAAACAACAAATTATGGGACCTAAAGGTAGCTTCCAAACCTACCTTAATGCTACCTTAATGCAAAAACTGGTCAACCCAAACCTAAAAACGACAATAGTTATACACTCGATGCAACCCTTCAGTGTGAAAGATGTATTGCTTCATATGTTGCACATAATGACATAAACGTAACAATTTTTGTGGAGGCAAGCAGGTGACTTCACCAAAATAATTAACAAAACAACGACAATTGAAGAAAAAAAAAAGAAAGAAAAAGACACGATTAACGCAACATTGTAACACATTTTAGGCAAAGCAACATTATATTTATGTACCAAGGCTGTGATAAAACATTCCCTTGAAAATGTACATAGTGCACCTTTAGGTATAATAGCATAAAATGTTACCACAAACAATTTTAAGGGAAATGTACAGTGGTACTATATCAATGAGTTTTAATAATAAATGTCATGACAGCTAACGCTAGTTAGCTTAGAGTTAGCTTGGCGAGCGACGGACTGCTAATGTTGACATCAAACTGTAATACTGCCATAAAACACCAGCGCAGATAACAACGAAAGAAGACTGACATTCAAGTATAAAGTCATAATCTTATTGGGAAAATGCCAGTCATCGGACCACTGTTAGTATTATTTAGGCCTGTTTGACATGTCAACAATAAAATGCGCTCGGCAGAGGCTAAGCTATAACGCGGCTATTACAGAATCATGGGCGCTATTATCGCTGTTGTTGACGTTAAAATGCACTACCACTTGCCTTCATTACCTTGTCTTCTACAGGAGTCTCTCCAGTATTCTGTGTTTCCTCGTTTTCTCCAGACATTTCTGATTCTTCAGGACGAAGACACCGTTCACTAGCTCGCAAATCCCCTGCCCTGCTCCGTTCAGTCGCACGAGTCCTGCCGAAGTCCGAGAGATGCTACGTCACATGCGGAGACACCAGGCGCGCTCCCGTGTGCGCGCTCCCCCTCTCGCACCAAACTGCGCGGGATTTGCGTTGCATAACGTGGCGATCAGCTGTGTGACCCACGTGATGCAACACAAATCCCAGGCTACAGATGAAAAACTATGAATTTTGGAAAAAAAACTTCAATTTTTATATCACAATAGGACTTCCTATAAGGCTCGGATTGTGACACCACACATCATAATGTTCAGAGCGTCTAATGTTAAAATAACAGATGGTAGCTAACCAAAAATAGCGTATTCTGACGTTAGAGTGACAGATAGATTTACTAGTATGACCCAGCAAGATAGTTTCACGCACAATATTCTATCATGCTTGTGTCTGAGGCCCTGGACCTCTCTTTTGGAATCACTGCGCTATATATATTAAATATAAATATATATAAAAAAATAAAATTGTATATCTATAGATAGATTATCATTATCATTATCATTAGCTGTTTTTGAATCTTAATCTGAGAGGGAAAACATTCTGCATTACGTTGAATAGAGTGTGAAAGATTAATAGGCTAGTGTATTCCTATTAAAGCTGCAAACCTGACAAGAAAACGGATTTACCATTAGTTCCATGGTAACTTTAAGCATCTCACTGACAAAAATTGAAGACACAAATGGTTTCAGATAGCTTTATAATATATAGATATATTTTTTCAGATTTCAATATTAATGTCAAAAATACATACTATGATATACAGTTTGCACTACATCATTTTAGCATGACAGACGTCACAAGTAGTAACTGAAATATCAATTTAAATATTAAATAAACTGAAGTAAGTAAACTGAAAGTGTAAACACTAACCTAAGTTTTTTTTTTATTTCTATTGCAACACTTCCTTAAAGTGGTTTGTAACAGTACAAAAGTATTAGAAGATTACTATTTATTTTGTTTTCCAGTTATGTGAAAAAACACAGTGCACTTCTGATGTTTTGCTGTGAAGTTTTCTCATGATTTGAGCTTGATTGCTTGTTCATGGTACTTTGAGTAGGTGGGTGGTAGAATGGCATCACACCAAGATGCACCAAGTTCCTCTGCCATGAGCGCTTTTATGACTGAGCTCAGGACCTCTGGTATTATTATTCAACATTCAAACAATAGACTTTCTGAAATCTTGCTATTAAGCGGACTGTAAACCTCATTAATAATCATACATCAATTGCATGTAATTCAAGTAGAAATTGAATTAACATTTTAGGCAATAGAAAGTTAAAACAGTGCAGGTCACTTTTCACAATTGCATATCCAATATTTTCTACACAGAGTGTGGGCACAAACAACAGGAATAAAGAAATCTTCTTTATATTTGATAAGGCCGTTTTGTCCATGAGCTCAGGGATGTAAAAAGAATCCTATAATGTCCCTCTTACACGTTGTACACCTGAAAATGTTTTTGATCCAATGCAACTGTGCCGTCACCCTCTTTTGTTGAGTAACAAGCATTGTTAAAGGCTGCATCCCTTCTCCTTTGGAGCCTTAAAACGCTGTTGATATGCATCTGTCACTGGCATTATGGTGTGAATTAAGCCTTGGGGACAGCTTCAGGTCTCAACACCGAGAAGAAAATGGAGGGTCAATTGGTGATTCTGTAAAGGACTGTAGCTCATAGGCAGCACCACTGTCAACCTCCATGGACTTTCTGGAGAAAAGCAGACGGATGTCCCTGTGGAGGTAGATCTTGCCAGATTTGGAGCTCTGGAACCTGTGAGTTATAGATAAAAAATAAGTTAAGACCACCATACACAACATAGAATTTTTGGGTTTCAAATAATTTTTAATTTGATACACTTCAAGCTGTGAGCATGAGGAGAATCATCTAAGTTTACATTCTGTCAGACAATTTGCTTTATTGATTGTAGCTGTAGTGGTAAGGTTGTAGTTACCATGGACAAAGACCTATATTTTTCTGGGTGAGTGAGGAAAACATTCAGGGTGCCTTTTTTATAATTTTAATTTGTGAAATTATGAATCAATTAATAATTTCTTTTGTATTGATTATTGACTTGGCCATATCAACTTGTCAATGCCTGTCTCAAAAGCTAGGCGGGTTGGACCTGGAAAGTATTTTGATGGGAAACCACTGGAACCCCAGGTGCCACTCGAGCGTTTACATGGAAGCCAGGAAAACCAGATAACTAGCCTAGTCTGATTTAAACCAGTTTTCCAAAGTGCATGTAAACTCAGGCAGACTAAATGAGGAGTTGTAAAACCGGTTTTTGGAAACCAGTTGATGCACGTGGTCTCGACCAATTGTAATCTGATTTCAGACTCATGTAAACAGACAATCGGTCTGCAGCTGGACAAATGTAACTGAGTATGCTAACAACAACTGCCCACTGTACATCCCAGCAATAAAGTTAACAATTTTACCACCAAAAATCGCCTTGCACAAAGTGGCACACAGAGTCACATATTGAAGCACAGGCTTAACACAGTTCAACATGTTTAACACAGATCTAAATGTTCGCCCTACATGTTCCAGAAAGATCAGTGTCTAATGTGTAGACAATGTTACAAACAGTTATTACTTATAAACAATATTTAGGTATAACAACATAAATTCAGTCTGAATCATGTAGTAGTGAATCTGATACAGCAAGACTTGTCTCTCCAAGGTAATCGGTTTACTTTCTTGCATGTGAACTGGACCAAAACCAGTTCGACCGGTTTGAGGGGAAAACCAAATAGAGTCCGGTTTTACAGCATAGTCTGATTTCCCTGATTATGTAAATGCACTGAGTGGGATGAATTGAGGAGAAACTCAGGGCATTTACATGGAGGCCAGGAAAACTGGGATAACTAGCCTAGTCCAATTTAAACCGGTTTTCCAAAGCGCATGTAAACCCGGGCAGACCTATTGAGGAGCTGTAAACCGGTTTTCGGAAAACCAGTTGGCGCACGTGGTCCCGACCGATTGTAGTCTGATTTCAGACTCATGTAAACAGACAGTTGGTCTGCAGCTGGACAAATGCAACTGAGCATGCTCACAACCACTGCCCACTGCCCCTTCCAACAATAAATTAAGAATTTTAGAACTATAAGTGCCTTGCACAAAGTGGCACACACAATATAACATTTAACTCCATGTTTAACACTGTTTTACATGTTTACAACAGTCCTACATGTTCCTGAAAAAAACGGTGTCATTTTACAAACAGTATTACAAACAGTTAATAAAAATAAACAACATTAATAATGTTAAAGCAGTTCAACAAATTACAGCCTCAATCATGGAGCAGTGAATCTGACCAGTCTCTCCAGGGTAATCGGTTTACTCTCGAGAGTAAACCGATAACCCTGGAGAGACTGGTCCTGCTGTTTTAGATTCACTACTGCAGGACTGAGGCTGTAATTTGTTGAACTACTTTAACATTGTTAATGTTGTTTATTTTATTAACTGTTTGTAATACTGTTAAATGACACACAGTTTTTTTCTGGAACATGTAGGACTGTTTGGACTAGGCTAGTTATCCAGTTTTCCTGGCCTCCATGTAAACGCCCTGAGTGAGTCTGACGTTGTGTCCTTCGGTAAGACACGTCACCCATCTTGCCTTGTACCAGATCACACAGGGCAATGCAACACCTGCCCAGTGGCTCTAATTTTTGATCCAGAGTTGCATGACCTGAACTCATATGGAATACAGGATAGTGCTGAGAGAGAGGATGAAGTGAGGGGCCCTGTATGACCTTATATATGTGCACACTCAGATATTTAAAAACCTGATTATGAGCTGACTCCTCAGACATTTGGTGGGGCACCCATGGAATCAGCACCTATAGTAGTTATGATACAACATACCTAAATGGGTGGCCTAAAATTGCATACAAATATATATACAATATACAAAACAAAGCCAACAAGAGCCTAAACCAGGTTCCTATTATAAACCAGGTTGTAGTATATTCTGTGCTTTAGATACTGAAGAATGAAGAAAACCTGTCATTACCTCAGGTGAATGAGGTACCGCAGGGTGCGGCCCTGGCTCAGGGAGAGGGGTTTCCTGCTGGTCTGATTGTTTGTATCTCGGCGGACTGGAACCGAAAAGGTCCTCTGGCGGAGAAAGGTTTGATGTCCAGCTGGCATGGCTCGAAGGTCATACATCACAACAAACATTTTTACAACTGTCTTGTTGGGATTGAATAAGGTCTGAAAAGATAAGTTAAAAGAGATCAAATGGATCAGCTGAGCACATTTTTTTTTACTTTATTAATTCAATAAGCACTGCACACTAACATTTAGAATATAACATACCAGTCAACAATGATGCTATGTTATGCTCACAAGTGCCCACTAGGGGCCACTCTTTCCTTCAGCACATACATTTTATAACGTCTTTGTTCCCTGCTTTGCAATGCTCACCACTTGAATGGTTCCTGATGGGGGTACCCTGTATCCTCTTTTCCCAGTGGGCTCCAGATTTATCACACCCTGTGGTATAATATTTTAGGTATAATAGGTATAATATTGGATAAATGAAAAACACAAACATTCTGATTCAAGATAGTTATGGTCTTACCATATATGGTGATGGAGCATTGTCATCGGAGACACTATAAAATGACACATCCACAGGTAAGGTTAGGTGGCTGGGGCAGAAGGACCCACTGGCACCAACCTCTGCTGTGAAACCCTCCACTGTTCCTAAAGGCTCCAGGCGGTAGTTTAACACACACTCCTAAAAGCAAGAATGTATTGTTTTTTGCAAAAAAACAAGTACGTTTTTGACTGTGTTAATAATGAAGTCTAAATTGTTATTGTTCAATACCTCAAAGTTTCCCAACAAGCTGAGACTGGCTGGTGGAGCACTGGCACTGAATAGTTGCTGTGACTCTTCAATGGAGCACTCTCTCTTTGGACAAATCCTAAAACCATCAGATAATTTAGAGCACACATCTGACAAAACAGCACCGCTGCACTAAAAATGTATTATATATGTTACAGGCAAAGTTGATAATCCAGGCATTCTATAGAATGCCTAGGCATTCTATAGAATGCCTGGTGTTTTCAGGCAAAGTAGGAAATAAATGTGTTATTATCTACTTTGCCTAGGCATTCTATAGAATGCCTAGGCATTGTATAGAATGCCTGACAGCTTTTAGGCAAAGTAGAGAATCTCTGAGAAAGCATAACTTCTTGGAATTCAAATGACAGCCACATTAAATTTTATTAAACACCATCCAAACTAGGGCCCAAGGGCCAAACTTGGCCCTCCAGTGGGACCATGTAATACTAAGGAAACATTTGGGCACCCCTGCAAAGCTTTACATTTTGGCTGCAGTTGTGATAGTTGTTGTTTTTGTGGTCAGTTGTAGACATGGCTGTGGTTGTTTTTTGTTGTTTTTGTTTTTTTTTAAGGCTAATTTGCAGAATTGATGAAGTTGTTAAAACAATTAGCGAAATTGTATTTTTTTTTTGTATTTACTGAAAGAGAACTACTGGATTTTGAACATCCGTTGCCACAACCAACAGACCTGGGCAAACTGCGACCCGGGGGCCAAATGCGGCCGGCGACCTGTTTCAACCAGTCCCCTGGAGAAACACAAATGCATGATATTGTTTAAGAGACAAGCCATAAAAAGCTTTTTTTTTCAATATTAAACTTGAACTTTTTAAATTAAATTTGTGAAAAAACCTATTGTGTGTTTTTATGCAAACTCCTGACTCATTCAAGTCCAAGTCCTGATAGTATTTAGCTCAAAATTGCGATTTTAATTTTATAAAACTAAATTCATTTCTAAAATAACTTTATTCTCATATTAAAGTTTGACTAACTAACTTTTTGTTGTCGTAAATTAGTAAACTTAAGTTTTTTTCCACTAAAAATCTATGATAAATGCAGGACTGTGAAAAAATTAGACCTCTGATTACTGTCAAAAATACAGAATTTTAGTTCTAATTAGGAGCCAAATGCTGCACTCTGATTGGCTGAGCTTGGGTGGTCATCTCCTTTTCTCTTTGCTGTCTGTGAAAAGAGGTTTTAAGACAAAGAAAAAGAAGAAATGTATTAGCAGTCTGAAAATCAGCTACACCACCTTTAATTATTATTTTTTTCTTTTCTAGTAAAAGCATAACTTTCTTAAGCTTTGACTTTCTTTTCATAAAAAAAATATTAGCTTAATCTCAAAACATTACAAATTTATTATGGCAGAGCAAACATTTTTTTTGTGCTGCTCTTCTATATTCTGTCAAGTAATGTCTTTGCAATAATCAGAACCACTGTTGTGGGTTGGATGTGGCCCTCGAGTCAAAAGAATTGCCCAGCCCTGCTTTACAACAATCCGCCCTCACCAGCACTAACAACCAATCAACCACTCTCACAACAACCAATCATAATCATCACAACCAACCACAACTAGAACAATCCTCCAACCGCAATCACCAACCACAACTACCAACCACAACCACCAACTATAACTACCAACCACAACCACCAATCACAAACACCCCACAACCAACAACAACCACTCCCGCAATTTGAGCTAGACGTATATAAAATTTTAGATAATATTGTGAATGTTGTTTTGAAGATATGCAAAACCTGGATATTGAGCATATTATAGAAAAAACTGCTTTGAAATAATTTGCTTAAATTACAAATGAAAAATACAATATCTAAATACATTATAGAAACATGACATTTTCATCCATTTTAATATTTGCACTCTTTCATTGGTGTCTTAACAAAATTTGTAATAGAAATTAATAACTAGTCAAAATTGTGTTTACTTGCATTTTTTTTCTTTTCAACCTCAACAAACAAGGCAAGGCTTTGCAGAGGTACAGAAACATTTTTTCAGCTTCAGCATATTTTTTTACTTAAATAAATGAATAAATAGAGTTTATTTGCGCTGACATTTATAATGAAATCACCTTTTAATGGGGTTTTTAGAAGAATGGACTTGATATTTGAAACAATAAAAATGTAAAATGTATTCAAATAAATACTCAAACATCAGCATGTCAAATTATCCCACTGGAGGGCCAAGTTTTGGCCCTTGGGCCCTAGTTTGGATGGTATTTAATTAAAATTGAATGTGGTTGTTGTTTGAATTCCAAGAAGTTATGCTTTATCAGAGATTCTCTACTTTGCCTAAAAGTTGTCAGGCATTCTATACAATGCCTAGGCATTCTATAGAATCCCTAGGCAAAGTAGATAATAACACAATTATTTCCTACTTTGCCTGAAAACACCAGGCATTCTATAGAATGCCTAGGCATTCTATAGAATGCCTAGGCATTCTATAGAATGCCTGGATTATCAACTTTTGCCTG
Organism: Mugilogobius chulae; assembly: GCA_038363315.1. Classification (NCBI taxonomy): domain Eukaryota; kingdom Metazoa; phylum Chordata; class Actinopteri; order Gobiiformes; family Gobiidae; genus Mugilogobius; species Mugilogobius chulae. The sequence continues at coordinate 43,495,362 of CM076403.1, read as the reverse complement.
TAACATATACAATGAATATAAACAGATATTATATAAAGATATTTCTGAACAACAATATTAATGTTGTTGATACAAATTATGTTTTTTTTTTACCTTTTCCCACAAGTCCAAGGTAAACCTTTGCTGCTTGTCAGAGATGTCTCAAGGTCAAAGTAACCAGTTTTGATTTTTCTCCTGAAGGAACTCTTTGAAACACATTAAATGTTAGTCTTCAATCTGNCCAAACAAAGACCTTCAGATAGAATCAAATTTGTAAAAAACAACTCCAGTCAACTGGAGTCCAGTCCAATATCAACTCCAGTCGTGCCATGCATCTTCTATGTACAGCCGTTTAACGCCCTTCAAAGAGGTTACCAAGCTGCACAAAATGTCACGCCACTAATTGTGTACTCGGATGTCCTCAAAAATAGGTGTTAGCTTAATGTTAGCTACTAGTGTTTCTACGTTAAATTCCAATCTCCTAGAAGGAATAAATCAGGAGCTCAGAGTTGAGCTGCTGCTCTCCAGCGTTGAGAGAAGGAAATTGAAGTGATATGAATGAAATACTGGTGCACGTGACTAAGAGGAGGCCCTGGAAAGAACAGCCTGGAGGTTCTAGATGTAGCCAGGTTAAAGATTCTGTGTAAGGTTTTTATAAAAAGAGAAAAAAAGTAAATCCTTTTTTTTTTTTTTTTTTTGGAAACCTTATGGGAGACATGAAAACAACAAATTATGGGACCTAAAGGTAGCTTCCAAACCTACCTTAATGCTACCTTAATGCAAAAACTGGTCAACCCAAACCTAAAAACGACAATAGTTATACACTCGATGCAACCTTTCAGTGTGAAAGATGTATTGCTTCATATGTTGCACATAATGACATAAACGTAACAATTTTTGTGGAGGCAAGCAGGTGACTTCACCAAAATAATTAACAAAACAACGACAATTGAAGAAAAAAAAAAGAAAGAAAAAGACACGATTAACGCAACATTGTAACACATTTTAGGCAAAGCAACATTATATTTATGTACCAAGGCTGTGATAAAACATTCCCTTGAAAATGTACATAGTGCACCTTTAGGTATAATAGCATAAAATGTTACCACAAACAATTTTAAGGGAAATGTACAGTGGTACTATATCAATGAGTTTTAATAATAAATGTCATGACAGCTAACGCTAGTTAGCTTAGAGTTAGCTTGGCGAGCGACGGACTGCTAATGTTGACATCAAACTGTAATACTGCCATAAAACACCAGCGCAGATAACAACGAAAGAAGACTGACATTCAAGTATAAAGTCATAATCTTATTGGGAAAATGCCAGTCATCGGACCACTGTTAGTATTATTTAGGCCTGTTTGACATGTCACAATAAAATGCGCTCGGCAGAGGCCTAAGCTATAACGCGGCTATTACAGAATCATGGGCGCTATTATCGCTGTTGTTGACGTTAAAATGCACTACCACTTGCCTTCATTACCTTGTCTTCTACAGGAGTCTCTCCAGTATTCTGTGTTTCCTCGTTTTCTCCAGACATTTCTGATTCTTCAGGACGAAGACACCGTTCACTAGCTCGCAAATCCCCTGCCCTGCTCCGTTCAGTCGCACGAGTCCTGCCGAGAGAAGGGTATAGCTGCAGACCGGGAGAACCACGAGAACCTGCAGATCTGAGCTGCAGGTCTGAACCGCAGATCCACACCATGAAGCAAAACGGAATGCGGAAGTGTCACTGTGTGCTTTTAACGAAGTTTATTATGTTTTTTTTATTAACACATTTAAATAAAGCTATTAAATGTTCTTTTTTATTTTTTATTAAAATAACAAACAAACTTTTTTTTTATTATTATTTTAACTTTTACCCAAACCCTTTTCCTCAACCTAACCTAATCATCATCCTGAACCCACTCTTTGCTTTAATTCAACATTATGCCCCGAGCTCAAGCACAATGATCCCGGCGGCGCATTGCCGTGGCTCAGAGGCCATGCACCGGGACTGCCGCGGGTCACAGCCTCGGACAGAACCAGAGGCACGGGACTGCCGCGGGTCACAGCCTCGGACAGAACCAGAGGCACGGGACTGCCGCGGCAGCCTCGGACAGAGGCACGGGACTGCCGCGGGTCACAGCCTCGAACAGAACCAGAGGCACAGGGGCTGCTGCGGGGATCGCGCCCGTTGTGATCCGTTTGTGGAGACCGATCTCAAGACAGACAATACGCGTTCAGCTGGTACCACGTGGAAGGGCACCCGACTCAAATGCTCCCTAAACTGGGTAGAGTTTGTGAGAGTGTGCTGGAAGGGGCCGGGGGACATCCAGGCTGGTAGCATCGCATTATTGTGAGCCTCTGGCCGTGGACAGTCCAGACCTAGGTCCACTCTGGAAGTCCTATCAGCTAGCATTAGCTGGCCTGAGAACACATTGTGGGAAAAGTTATTAAAATTATTTAAGTTAAAATAAACCAAAATTTATTTATTTTTATCAAGTTAATGCACTAAGCACATTCCCTACATTTCAACAGCAGGTGGTGTTTTCAACAGCTGTGGCGTTATCTCGGCAAAAATAAACCGCATAGAAGAAGAAAGGTGTATATCTGCGGGTCAGATTAACAGCTCAGATCTGCAGGTGTCTCCCAGTCTCCAGCTTTATATTACTGCCTGCCGAAGTCCGAGAGATGCTACGTCACATGCGGAGACACCAGGCGCGCTCCCGTGTGCGCGCTCCCCCTCTCGCACCAAGCTGCGCGGGATTTGCGTTGCATAACGTGGCGATCAGCTGTGTGACCCACGTGATGCAACACAAATCCCAGGCTACAGATGAAAAACTATGAATTTTGGAAAAAAAACTTCAATTTTTATATCACAATAGGACTTCCTATAAGGCTCGGGATTGTGACATCACACATCATAATGTTCAGAGCGTCTAATGTTAAAATAACAGATGGTAGCTAACCAAAAATAGCGTATTCTGACGTTAGAGTGACAGATAGATTTACTAGTATGACCCAGCAAGATAGTTTCACGCACAATATTCTATCATGCTTGTGTCTGAGGCCCTGGACCTCTCTTTTGGAATCACTGCGCTATATATATTAAATATAAATATATATAAAAAAAATAAAATTGTATATCTATAGATAATCATTATCATTATCATTAGCTGTTTTTGAATCTTAATCTGAGAGGGAAAACATTCTGCATTACGTTGAATAGAGTGTGAAAGATTAATAGGCTAGTGTATTCCTATTAAAGCTGCAAACCTGACAAGAAAACGGATTTACCATTAGTTCCATGGTAACTTTAAGCATCTCACTGACAAAAATTGAAGACACAAATGGTTTCAGATAGCTTTATAATATATAGATATATTTTTTCAGATTTCAATATTAATGTCAAAAAAAAATACTATGATATACAGTTTGCACTACATCATTTTAGCATGACAGACGTCACAAGTAGTAACTGAAATATCAATTTAAATATTAAATAAACTGAAGTAAGTAAACTGAAAGTGTAAACACTAACCTAAGTTTTTTTTTTATTTCTATTGCAACACTTCCTTAAAGTGGTTTGTAACAGTACAAAAGTATTAGAAGATTACTATTTATTTTGTTTTCCAGTTATGTGAAAAAACACAGTGCACTTCTGATGTTTTGCTGTGAAGTTTTCTCATGATTTGAGCTTGATTGCTTGTTTCATGGTACTTTGAGTAGGTGGGTGGTAGAATGGCATCACACCAAGATGCACCAAGTTCCTCTGCCATGAGCGCTTTCATGACTGAGCTCAGGACCTCTGGTATTATTATTCAACATTCAAACAATAGACTTTCTGAAATCTTGCTATTAAGCGGACTGTAAACCTCATTAATAATCATACATCAATTGCATGTAATTCAAGTAGAAATTGAATTAACATTTTAGGCAATAGAAAGTTAAAACAGTGCAGGTCACTTTTCACAATTGCATATCCAATATTTTCTACACAGAGTGTGGGCACAAACAACAGGAATAAAGAAATCTCTCTTTATATTTGATAAGGCCGTTTTGTCCATGAGCTCAGGGATGTAAAAAGAATCCTATAATGTCCCTCTTACACGTTGTACACCTGAAAATGTTTTTGATCCAATGCAACTGTGCCGTCACCCTCTTTTGTTGAGTAACAAGCATTGTTAAAGGCTGCATCCCTTCTCCTTTGGAGCCTTAAAACGCTGTTGATATGCATCTGTCACTGGCATTATGGTGTGAATTAAGCCTTGGGGACAGCTTCAGGTCTCAACACCGAGAAGAAAATGGAGGGTCAATTGGTGATTCTGTAAAGGACTGTAGCTCATAGGCAGCACCACTGTCAACCTCCATGGACTTTCTGGAGAAAAGCAGACGGATGTCCCTGTGGAGGTAGATCTTGCCAGATTTGGAGCTCTGGAACCTGTGAGTTATAGATAAAAAAATAAGTTAAGACCACCATACACAACATAGAATTTTTGGGTTTCAAATAATATTTTAATTTGATACACTTCAAGCTGTGAGCATGAGGAGAATCATCTAAGTTTACATTCTGTCAGACAATTTGCTTTATTGATTGTAGCTGTAGTGGTAAGGTTGTAGTTACCATGGACAAAGACCTATATTTTTCTGGGTGAGTGAGGAAAACATTCAGGGTGCCTTTTTTATAATTTTAATTTGTGAAATTATGAATCAATTAATAATTTCTTTTGTATTGATTATTGACTTGGCCATATCAACTTGTCAATGCCTGTCTCAAAAGCTAGGCGGGTTGGACCTGGAAGTATTTTGATGGGAAACCACTGGAACCCCAGGTGCCACTCAGAGCGTTTACATGGAAGCCAGGAAAACCAGATAACTAGCCTAGTCTGATTTAAACCAGTTTTCCAAAGTGCATGTAAACTCAGGCAGACTAAATGAGGAGTTGTAAACCGGTTTTTGGAAAACCAGTTGATGCACGTGGTCTCGACCGATTGTAATCTGATTTCAGACTCATGTAAACAGACAATCGGTCTGCAGCTGGACAAATGTAACTGAGTATGCTAACAACAACTGCCCACTGTACATCCCAGCAATAAAGTTAACAATTTTACCACCAAAAATCGCCTTGCACAAAGTGGCACACAGAGTCACATATTGAAGCACAGGCTTAACACAGTTCAACATGTTTAACACAGATCTAAATGTTTAAAATCGCCCTACATGTTCCAGAAAGATCAGTGTCTAATGTGTAGACAATGTTACAAACAGTTATTACTTATAAACAATATTTAGGTATAACAACATAAATTCAGTCTGAATCATGTAGTAGTGAATCTGATACAGCAAGACTTGTCTCTCCAAGGTAATCGGTTTACTTTCTTGCATGTGAACTGGACCAAAACCAGTTCGACCGGTTTGAGGGGAAAACCAAATAGAGTCCGGTTTTACAGCATAGTCTGATTTCCCTGATTATGTAAATGCACTGAGTGGGATGAATTGAGGAGAAACTCAGGGCATTTACATGGAGGCCAGGAAAACTGGATAACTAGCCTAGTCCAATTTAAACCGGTTTTCCAAAGCTCATGTAAACCCGGGCAGACCTATTGAGGAGCTGTAAACCGGTTTTCGGAAAACCAGTTGGCGCACGTGGTCCCGACCGATTGTAGTCTGATTTCAGACTCATGTAAACAGACAGTTGGTCTGCAGCTGGACAAATGCAACTGAGCATGCTCACAACCACTGCCCACTGCCCCTTCCAACAATAAATTAAGAATTTTAGAACTATAAGTGCCTTGCACAAAGTGGCACACACAATATAACATTTAACTCCATGTTTAACACTGTTTTACATGTTTAAAACAGTCCTACATGTTCCTGAAAAAAACTGTGTCATTTTACAAACAGTATTACAAACAGTTAATAAAAATAAACAACATTAATAATGTTAAAGCAGTTCAACAAATTACAGCCTCAATCATGGAGCAGTGAATCTGACCAGTCTCTCCAGGGTAATCGGTTTACTCTCGAGAGTAAACCGATAACCCTGGAGAGACTGGTCCTGCTGTTTTAGATTCACTACTGCAGGACTGAGGCTGTAATTTGTTGAACTACTTTAACATTGTTAATGTTGTTTATTTTTATTAACTGTTTGTAATACTGTTAAATGACACACAGTTTTTTTCTGGAACATGTAGGACTGTTTGGACTAGGCTAGTTATCCAGTTTTCCTGGCCTCCATGTAAACGCCCTGAGTGAGTCTGACGTTGTGTCCTTCGGTAAGACACGTCACCCATCTTGCCTTGTACCAGATCACACAGGGCAATGCAACACCTGCCCAGTGGCTCTAATTTTTGATCCAGAGTTGCATGACCTGAACTCATATGGAATACAGGATAGTGCTGAGAGAGAGGATGAAGTGAGGGGCCCTGTATGACCTTATATATGTGCACACTCAGATATTTAAAAACCTGATTATGAGCTGACTCCTCAGACATTTGGTGGGGGCACCCATGGAATCAGCACCTATAGTAGTTATGATACAACATACCTAAAATGGGTGGCCTAAAATTGCATACAAATATATATACAATATACAAAACAAAGCCAACAAGAGCCTAAACCAGGTTCCTATTATAAACCAGTTTGTAGTATATTCTGTGCTTTAGATACTGAAGAATGAAGAAAACCTGTCATTACCTCAGGTGAATGAGGTACCGCAGGGTGCGGCCCTGGCTCAGGGAGAGGGGTTTCCTGCTGGTCTGATTGTTTGTATCTCGGCGGACTGGAACCGAAAAGGTCCTCTGGCGGAGAAAGGTTTGATGTCCAGCTGGCATGGCTCGAAGGTCATACATCACAACAAACATTTTTACAACTGTCTTGTTGGGATTGAATAAGGTCTGAAAAAGATAAGTTAAAAGAGATCAAATGGATCAGCTGAGCACATTTTTTTTTTACTTTATTAATTCAATAAGCACTGCACACTAACATTTAGAATATAACATACCAGTCAACAATGATGCTATGTTATGCTCACAAGTGCCCACTAGGGGCCACTCTTTCCTTCAGCACATACATTTTATAACGTCTTTGTTCCCTGCTTTGCAATGCTCACCACTTGAATGGTTCCTGATGGGGGTACCCTGTATCCTCTTTTCCCAGTGGGCTCCAGATTTATCACACCCTGTGGTATAATATTTTAGGTATAATAGGTATAATATTGGATAAATGAAAAACACAAACATTCTGATTCAAGATAGTTATGGTCTTACCATATATGGTGATGGAGCATTGTCATCGGAGACACTATAAAATGACACATCCACAGGTAAGGTTAGGTGGCTGGGGCAGAAGGACCCACTGGCACCAACCTCTGCTGTGAAACCCTCCACTGTTCCTAAAGGCTCCAGGCGGTAGTTTAACACACACTCCTAAAAGCAAGAATGTATCGTTTTTTGCAAAAAAACAAGTACGTTTTTGACTGTGTTAATAATGAAGTCTAAATTGTTATTGTTCAATACCTCAAAGTTTCCCAACAAGCTGAGACTGGCTGGTGGAGCACTGGCACTGAATAGTTGCTGTGACTCTTCAATGGAGCACTCTCTCTTTGGACAAATCCTAAAACCATCAGATAATTTAGAGCACACATCTGACAAAACAGCACCGCTGCACTAAAAATGTATTATATACAATGAATATAAACAGATATTATATAAAGATATTTCTGAACAACAATATTAATGTTGTTGATACAAATTATGTTTTTTTTTTACCTTTTCCCACAAGTCCAAGGTAAACCTTTGCTGCTTGTCAGAGATGTATCAAGGTCAAAGTAACCAGTTTGATTTTTTCTCTGAGGAACCTGTGAAACACATTAATGTTAGTCTTCAATCTGAAAGGTATATAAATATATTACAAATACTATTCACTTGCATAGGTATTACAGCAGTTAATTGTGAACTTACAGGGCTGGACAGCAGAGGCAGCCCAGTACATGGGTGGAAGGCCTTGGTTGCTGTAGCATCCAATGAGTGGCGATTCTGCTTCCTCCAGTTGTTGCAAGGCCGCAGTGGAGTAGGGCTCTGGGCACGCTGGTGGACAGATTAAGACAGTTCACAAAAAACAGAATTTCATTTTCACATCAAGTTTGTAATGTTTATTATCTTTTTTTTTTTTTTTTTTTTGCATGATCACATACTACCAAAGAGAAAGACATAATGTAGTTTAGAAGAATGTGCTATTAGGTCCTATTAGCAATATCTTATTGTGTATTTTAAGTACAGTTATGTTTAATTGATGACTTTATTTTATTTGTTATATTAACTTTTGTTAAGTTATGTTTTATTTAAAGTAATACTTGTTATTGTTCTCTTACCAACACTGGAGGGGTCCTTTCTGGACTGGGTAGGCTGGAGCTGGCAGACTTGAGGGGTGCTTGGTTTTCGTCTTGTGACCCAGACATCTGAGCATGAGCACAATTTTGCATCTGGTAGTGAGACATGTGAGGTGTGTTGTGGTTGTGACAATTCAGTGCTGGGCTGTCATCATTACAAGTCCAATGGCACATTTGCTCGTTTCTCAGGCTGTTTTCATACCTTGAGGCCTTTTCTTGGCTTATGTGTGTGGGGACTTTGCTTTTTTTTTCCTTCAGGGGAGTTCGTAAACACTGACCAGCCTCTAAATGAGACTGAATTTTAGTTGAATTTTCTTCAAGTGTAAAGTGAGCACCATTTTGGGCCCGGGAAAAATGGAGATGAGTCCGCGGTTCGACTCCGGGCTTGTCTGTGCAAATAGATGCATGTGCAGCCACTGTGTGTGGGCCTTTCTGAGGTGTATGGCTGGGTATGTGGCCGTTACTGTAGCCGTTGGTGGCAGTGTGAGAGGTTTGTGATTCTTGTGGATGGTGAGAGTATGTGCGAATTGTGTGTGTGACTGTTGTCGTATGAGTTTGATGCAGAGGGCTGCCCCTTCTGCTCTGTATAGGAGACAGCGATGGGACAGACAACCTCTCCTGAATGAGTCTTGTGATGTCTTGAACGGCCTGGGCAATGAGAGAGCTTTCCCGCTCTTTCTCTCTTTCTCCAATCGGTTCGTCCTCTTTCACTTCAGTCATTTTGAGCTTTCTGCAGGCACCAGGCTTTGGTGACATGCATTCTCGTTTAATGAAAGAAGGTTCAGTCACAGGTGTGTTGAAAGGGCTGGGCCAAACACTACCAGATTCATAGGGAGGGACCTGAGGCTCTTTGGTCTTAGTGGCAGTTAGGTCTTCATGGTTACTGCCCCAAATGGCTTTGGGAGGGTTGTTTGGAGCAAAAAGTCCTGGAGGAAGCGGTGGTGCAGTGGGGTCGCAGAAGTTAAGTCGTTGTGCAATGCGAGCAATAACCTCTTGTCTTTCCTGAAGCAAAGAGCCAATAAGGGGGTTTGTCTCATTTGAAGAAGGTCTAGGGGATGAGCATCGAGGACTCTCGGGCAGAGTTAAATTCTTGTATGCTTTTATTGGGTCATTTAAAGGACCTTTCGTTTGATCACTACAGTTGATACCAAGGCTGTAATCCTCAACTTGTGGAGCACAGTCAGATGAGCCATTGAGCGCAGAGTACAGCCACCTCCCTGCCTTACTGGCCGAAAGTGGAGAGGGCGAGTGTGAGCGGGAGGGAGTAGGGGAACGAGCTGACCTATTGAATCGTGGAGAGCCCTGAGACGATGGGATGCTGACCTGTGGAAGTTCTCCATTCTGATAGACAAGGCTGTTATTCCCTGTGGGCTCTTGACATTTTTTAAAAAAAGGAGGTGGCACAGCAGTGTGTGGAAGGTTGTTAATGGGGATGTTGTTGATGGGAAGATTAGGAACAGGAAATCCGTTAAGGAGAAGGCCAGACATTGAGCTTGAGCTCTTGCTTAACATGTTGGGGTTTTGTAGCAGGTTTTCATTGCCGTTGTCCTGGTTCTTTTTTACGCTGGTTGGTGTGCCATTGCTGTTCAGGTTGGGGTTCAAGCTTGGAGTCTTGCTATAAAGTGGAGGCAAGCCAGTGTGGATGCTGCAGGCCAGCGTGGGGTAGGTGGGCTGGCGAGGCAAGGACTGCACACGGACCTGCAGCGCAACACTGTGTGAAACATTAGGAACAGGAAAGATGTGCTCTGAGGGCGGCTGGGAAAACTTCCACACCAACTCTTCATCAGCAGCACTGATCCTATTGAAAGAAATACAAAGATTTGTTCAACAGCAGAAAAATTTAATAGTCTTGTATCTGTCTGGAAATGTCTTTTCTAAGCTAAGCAAAAAGCCTTCAGCCCACCCATGTGTCTGCCTTTAGTGAGTGTGAGGTCTGACCTGTACAGGATGTTTCTGGGGACGATGCCATGCGAGGCACTGAGCCAGGCGCTGAGCTGAGAAAAGAAGACGTAGGATCGAACAGCCAGCAGCAGGGTCTTCTCTTCAATGAAACGGTCACCAGTTCTATTAAAAACACAAAGAGGTGGAAGTGTGCCAGTGTGTCAGGTTAATGAAACAGCACCGAGGGAAAGTTGTGTCTATGTATGTAGAGACCAAATGATGCGAACAGGTGCATTAACAGAAGCAAAAGTAGGTTGTTCTTTTACCCAATTATAGGGGCTGTATTCTTTTATTTTCACCCTTGTTCATTCACATAATAAAAGCAGTTTTATCAGTTGTGATGCATTGCTTGAATGCTAGTTGTTGTTAGACGTAGTTTGACGGCTTCTCTGGAGTAGGGAAGTAGTGCAAACTGTAGTGCACTGCAAACTGTTTTTATTTTTAAAATAGGTGGGCAATATCTAAAAAAAAAATCATAATGCCGCAACTGCATTGTTAAAATATTATGACTTCTGCCCAAATCTTCCACCACATTTTAGGCCACTTCCATAAATTTGATTACAATTTCTTCGTTTTGGAAAAGCTAGCTGATCAAAAACATTGTTCACCAAATTCACTGAAATAAATTTACTGATAAGCTTCCATTTCAGAAGTGATGGCTATGGAGTCATTTAAACAGTTGGAAACAAGTCTTTTGAGGTTAATGCCCATGCATGTAGAGATAAATGTCTGTCTTACTGTCTCGGAACTGCCTGTAGGGTCCATCTCTCCAGTAGTAAAGCATCTTGCTTAATGACCGGGTCGCTGATAAGGTCACTTGGCGGACACTCGTCTCCATGGCAACAGTCAGGCAGGAGCATGACCTCTATCATGATGGGGATGCTGTTCCTCCACAGCAGGATCACCTCAGAGCGGGTTCGTCGTGCCTGTTGACACTGAGCACATGGAACACAGAAGGGTTTGTCAGTGTCCAAAAAAAGGTTAGTGCAGACAATACAGTAATTACTATAATAACTTTATTGTTTAACGCATGATAGTAGAGTGGTTAGAAGTCTGGCTCCCCAATAAGGATATGTGAGTTCAGACCAAATCTTGTGATCTCTTTTTCTCACCTCCAAAAACATGTATAGGGGATTTAGCAACACTATAAAATGTCCTAGTGAATGAACGAACGTGCATGAGTGTCTGTCTATATGTTTTTGTGTATTAACCCTGCGATGAGTTGGTCACTGTCCAGTAGGGCTGTAGTTGACCAACGAAATTCTTGGTCGACTAAAGACATGTCCCATCAACCGATTAATCGACTAAACAACTAAAGAACTACAGCACTACTGTCCAGAGTGCTCCCCATCTAAGACTTAAAGTCGCAGAGACACTTACAACTCTTAGGAACTAGCGGTAGAAACTGAATGAATTAGTGTTTGATAAATAAATTTTAAACAAAGAGCCTCACTAGTGCAGCAACACACCACATTCCTTTGAAACACGGGGTTGCAGCTGGTTTTGAATATGTCCCTTTAGGTGCTGCAGTCACTCGTTTTGTGTAATATTCTTACCTGTGGGAGTTTGTCACTGCATTCATGCTTGTGCAGAGGGGGCATTGCAGACTGGGCAGGTGGACAGTGCAAGCCTTCAGTTCTGCCCTTCACGGAATATTCGGGGGTCCGTCCTTCCGTGATGAGCAGTGTCAGGAAGACCAGAAACTCCTCCGCATCATACTCAAAGAACTCCTCAGCGGCATCTAGACAAAGCAGATACAGTAACAAAATGATCAGGGTTTTTTTTTTTGATGATGAGGGGAAAAAAAACACTTTAGAGGGTCTGACAAATTTATTCAAGTTTTGGAGTGAAAGAGAAAGTTGGGGAAATCGGACCATTTAATTTTTTTTTACTTCACTGAAAATAAAAAAAAATGTGTGATAGAAAAAATAATGGTTCTCCTACTCCAGCCTGTACTTGGGCAGGGTGTGTCGTACTGGACTTCACAAGGCCTTTAAAGGTTGTAGTGCAAATATGATTATACCATTTCAAATTCTGACGTCCATCACACTTTTTCTTGATAAATTAATTTTTGTTCAATTTCTGAAAAAAACAACAACACTGGAAATGTTAAAGATAAAAATACCATTGTGTCTGCCATTCTAGAATAAATCAGACACAGTTTCTACTGTAAACTTGCAAAATAAAAAATAAAATCCCCCAAATTTCTAAAATTTTAATTAGACTTTTGTATTGGCTACGCCTAAAGGTCCCTAAAACTCATTTTTACCTCAGTTACCTTCAGCTTTTGCAGAGGTATTGTCAAAATCCAAAATATGCCAAATCTAGTGTCATTCAAGTCTCAGCTGTCACACACAAGCTATACCAATCCTTCGATCTACCAAAAAACATTTAAGTGGAAAAAAGATTCTCTTTTTCTTTGATTTTAGTCAGATATGTGAAGGAAAACAGGCTGGAATCAGAAGGGGTAATTTTACAAGTCATAAAAGGTTTTATATACATTTCAATACTAAAATCACACTGAAATAAACAACAACATAAATAGTGATACCCATAGCAGCAGTCAGGGCTGGTTCTCCCTTTCACGTAAAGTCTAGGTATAGCTGCTGTTTCTTCAACTTACTGAGTACAGTTACAAGGAAAACAAACAAAAACAATCTTCAAAACCTATCAATTAAAAAATACAGAATTGCCTTAAAAAACAAACAAAAAAAAACTCACTGCTTAAATGAGCCACAAATATTTAAAAACATTATACTATAAAAAACAATAACACAAGCAAGAAACTAAAGTCAAAGCCATGTTTCTTTGTTCAGGGGATTTCTCATGGTGTCTCAGGGCTGGTGTGCACATGAGTAGAAAAACATACATCTATAGGCAAGCAGCTGCCCCCTCCTAACTGCTCAGCTGGCTCTGCAGAGCTCTGCTGCTCTGTGTACACATCACAGGCAAACAGCCAGTCACACACATTCCTCAAAGGGAACTCCTCCTACAAACTCCTCTGCACGTGGAGCAACACAGTACAAGTGGGGCGCCAAGGGTCCGGGAGGAAGGGGGTACGTTCACCAGCTGTAGGATGAATAAGAACTGAGTAAAGCACCCTAGCAGAACACAAACTCTCTTTATTTACAGGAAGAGCTCGAAACAAAAGACGCCACACGGAGCTGTACAGAGAGTAGACAGAGGGGGAGAGAGACAGCGTAATTATTTACAACTGTCATAATTCAAGGTCACACGGTCCATCAGTTTTACCTAGAGCTGCATTCAAAACATACAAGAATGGCCACTACAAATAAGAACCTATAGACAGTGTTGTGAAATACTGCTGTGCTGGGATTTGGGTTAAAGGTGACGTACTGAAAGCAAAAACAGAGGCTAAAAAGGGGTCTGTAAAGTGCACTCAACGTAAAGCTCTGTGTGTGGATCCGGTTACCAATAAGGAAGGTCTTCTACTGCAGAGAAAAATAAAAATGTAAAAAGAAACAACAACAACCCCAGCTTGTATGTGGAGACATACTGCACATGGCTCCTACTGACACACATGTGCAGCACTGAACAAAAGACCAGTGATGGGGACTGTGACTTAGAGGCACACAGAAAGAGGTGTCATTCTTTCAGAGGCCATGTTTCAGAAAAACATTGCAATAAGTCAACGTATGCAGACACAAAACAAGAAATGGACTAATAAGGAAAAACAAAATGCAGAGGTTTTATAGAAAAATGCATAATATGCTTAAATATAAAAATAATACTAATAAAAAAAACTAGAACTCGATGTCCTATTCAGATTTATCTTGATCACCATCTTTCACATTGGGTTATGACTAATTTATTCAGTCCTTTCCTTTCCTATAAATTATGTAATCATGTCAAAAGTTTTAATGAATACTCAGGGCTGCAAGTGAGGTCTTGCTGTACACCTCATATTGTACTAGAGAAAGGCAAAAAAAAAAAAAAAAGGTTTCTTCTTCTTTTTCTAAAAATGACTTAATCAAATCTCATCTTAATTAAGCCAGGACGACAAATTTGGTACTTTAACCTTTTAAACTGGACCAGCAAACAAAGATTTCTCTCACTTTGCTGCCTGGTGACCTCTACCCTATCATCAGATAACGTGTGATGTAAATTATGTAACAGTTCAGAATTAGACTTATGCTTTTTATTATTAGCCCCGTGAGCTGGAGTGGTGACTGCAGATCAGGTGCGGGCGCAGAGTACACAAACACACATCTACACTCACATGCACACTAACCTCTCAGCTGTCTCCATGTCTCCGGGCCAAAAGACAGTAGAGAGCCAGGTGCTATGGAAAAAACTACAGCTGGTAGAACAAGAGCAAACTGGTCAGCCCTGATAGCAGACAGGTTATTTCTGTAAACACAAAGGGACGTGTGCTGAGGTGCTCTCACCTAAGACTTAAAGTCAAACCAGCTTTTGTTATGGGAAAATCTTATGCAAATACTGTAAGTAAATAAGTATGTTTTCTAGAATCTACACTTACTTGAGAAACTCTTTCATTAAGACGATATTGTTACAACATGTCATTAAACTTGTTTAGGTTGTGATCACCAGGGTTTTCAATTACTGCCACGAAAAATCTCAATGCTACTTTCACAAATTTTCATTCTACTACTAATGAATTACTAATGACTAGATCTGTTCATGTTTTGCAATACAACAAAAAGCTGCCTTTAAAATATTAATTTTAGCTGCCATCTATGTGTAGTAAGTGTATTTTCAAGTACTGTATTTTCGGCTACTCCACCCACCTCTGGAACAGGCAACCCTACTGCCAGATGCTTATACTGCATTTTGACTGGATAATTGTCAAAAGACATAACATAATGCACAAATGTTTTGGTAATAAATGTGTGTAAAAATTGCATTAGTTAGTCTTACTTCAAAAACTATAGATACAATTAGTTCAGGTTTCTGAAATATGTAAGATAAAATGTATTTCATCATATATTTAAGTTAAATGTAATACCAGTCATTTATCCAACATACAGTATACTTTGAAAGAAAAAAACGGTAGTAAATCTGCTCATTCTGTACCATCGTGAATCCGCGTAAAAAGTAGAAACAAAACTGCTCCCATTGATAAAAATGGGTTGGGAGGCAAACAACACTTCAAAACTACAAATAAATGAGGTGTGGGCCCTGAGTAAGATGGAAGGGGAAAAGCACAATACACATTTCAAATCAAATTTAAATTCAGAACGTGGCATTACAGCAGGCACACGAAGAATACAAAATACAGCATCTTGGCATGTCCAGTATAGTATAGAAATAGAGCATAGAAATGCAAAGAAACTGGCTAATCTAATTCATGAAACTGGGTAATAATTTACCTTCAGTAACACTACAGTAAATTTACCTCTGGTGATAACCAAGAGAGATAACAAAGGAAGACAGACATTATGATGAATGGACACTAATCTGCATGCTGTGGACACATCATCGTCGCATTTGCCTCTTTCAATACGGAAAGCTAATCTATTCCTAGTTGGAGCATTCGCTTACATACAGACAGGGCCATTTGAATGCTTTGTCAGTACACATATGGTCCCAGGCACTCCCCTCGCCTGCTGTGCCTTCAGACAAACCACTGCACTGTCATTTGTTTATGATGGTGTCCCATGTAAATCAGGCTCGCGGCACTAGTCACGGCTGCTTGCTCCTGCTGGTTCGCCGCTGCAGTGCTGCTGTGGGGCGACAAAGGGCAGAGTTGGAGGCAGCAGAGACATAATAACGATGGTCTCACCACAAGTGGGCCACAGACTGACTGCTGTGAGCACACTATGAGAGCGCATAAAGCAAGTTTGCTGCAGCTGAACAGGGTGAGATGGGAGGAGAATGTACGCTATGCACACACTGGAGAAGAATTTCAACAACCCACAAGAGTCAGAGGATGTCTATCTATAATCATACAAGGAGAGTTATATATTCTCGAAACAGACCAAAATAGTATTGGGTGAAAATATGTTTTGGTCATCTTGCTACCTGCACAAAATAAGACTGCACTCCTGTCCTAGATGTTTGTACTAACACTAGACTGTAGAAACTTTTACTTATATTAGTCTGAAAATGTCAGCTTTATCTGCATTAACTGGTTTCCTCAAATTCAGGCGTGGGAAAAAAAAAAGGTCTAATAGTGTTGTTCAAAGCTGTGTTGTCCAATTTTGATAGTAAGCAAAGCAAAAATGGATAACTGATTGATGAAAACACTAAAATAATAGAATGTCATTTTCAATAGTGACTACTGATGCACCAATCCACTAACAGCCTTGTGTTACAGTGCTGATCCATGAAAATTAGCTGCCTTATTATATTGGTTCAGCCGATATCCTGGTTGTGCCTTTAGATGGACTTCGTTTACTGGCTGATGTGTAAGGAACCAGAACGTCTCCAACTTTGTTTTTAACCAACATGTGTCTGTTTGTTGGTTTGCTTGTTTGTGTCTTTTAAATGAGCTAGTGTATGTATTCACATATTATAAATGTGTTCGTTTTGACAACTCTATTTAAACAAATTCCTATAGTACACCTAAATCCCTTATGAGGTTTCTGCAGTAATTTGCATATTTGGTTTCGTACTTCCCTTGACAATTATATTTTTTATCTGTGATTATAGGAATGATTGGACCTTCTTAAAAGAATACTCTTGTGGACCCTTGTAAGCTTTCTGCAATAAAATCTAAAAACATTTAGTGTTGTGTGTGGGTGAAAGGTATACTGAACCTGATAGATTTGAAGCATCAGTCACTCATTGTTAGTGGATTGGAAACTCAATAACCATCTTGAAGTTTGAACAGTGTCCAAAGTATTAAAAGTCAATTATTAAAGTTTCTCTTTACTTCATAATTAAACAAACGTTACCTTGGACCGATTTAAATTCAAGCCAGTAACAGCAGCCCATGTTTGGCTTTCTCTCCACACGAGCTATCAGCTGTAATGGCCCCAATGGGACTGAATCAACTGTCTGAGGACAAACAAGTCATTAAAAATTAAAACGTGGTATGGCAACAGAGGACTTCTAAAGATCTAGTATGCATGCCTTTGGGCCTGCTAAATGATTATTTCTGGTTAAGAGTTGAGAGTTTTCTGGTCGTGTGGACTTGAGATAACAGGCCAGCTGCAGTGGTAGAGGCCCCAGAGCTGCACAGTACTGAGCTTGCTGAGGTATATCAGCTTAACACAACGATATCTGCTCGTACTGAGAGGGACCAAACACAGGCGGCTTAACCTTCCCTAGTGCCACAGAGCCTTTATCTATAGCACAGACCGATGCATGTCCTCAGAGAAGTCACTATCTGCCATATGCAAAGCAGGCAAGACATAACGTAGCCTAAATAAACAACCATATGAAACAATAATGTATGAGTCTATAAGTCAGCGTAATACAGTGCTCATAAAGCTGAAGGTACACCAATAACTTGGAGACGATGGTGGGAGGGAGGGAGAAGAAAAAACAATAGCTATAACAATATGTGGATGCACACATAATCACATTCTGTCCACATAAAGAAATAAAAAAGTTCATCAATAACCACAGTTGAAAAAAATAAAACTCATCAGCTGCATCTTTAGTTAAAATGACCACCGTGTCTTATCCTCCATGAACCAAAAAGTGCACTGTTTAATTTGCTAGTTGCTGTTAGCAAAACACTGCTGTCATCTGTAAAAACAGGAAAGAAATATATGATTGTAAATGTGTTTAAATGTGTGAGGAAAAGGTTTGGCCCACTGTAAATAGTACTAGGACTACTTTCTATTTTTCAAGCTTCAAAGTAATCATCAGTGTAAAGTAAGCATGTCGCACAATCTACAAAGGTGCATGGCAAGATTACACTGACAGTTCTGCCGAGCTAAAGCTCCTACTGCAGCCCCCGGTCGAGATAAATATAGACACAACTTAGTAGCTATCATTTTGTTTTCTCTCTTAGTGGCTTTAAAGTGTAGGTCCACAGTAAACAAAACAATATTTGATGATTGTGTGAAGCTGCAGATGTTTAAAAGGCTAATGTAGCAAAATCTCCACTCTTTTGCACTTTGTTAAGATAAAAGTTATTTTTAAAAGTAGGACAAGTTAAGTTTGAATGCTGACACAGCTGGCATAGATGTGTTTTATGCAAACTCAGTATTGTGGAAAGAAAGCTTTGATTTCACCGACTTTAGGCAATAAATCACTGTCTTTTGTCACATAGGCACAAACTGTTCACTAAAGGAACAAATTCAGATGATTGCGTTTGAAAAATTAGGTTAATTAATTTAATCAACCACAGTATACACTATTTGTGGTCCCTGATTATTAGCTTACCTAAAGTTATTTTAAATATATACACCATTTATACATTTCAAAAGTAGGGATGGGTCGATATGGATTCTTTGAGCAGAAAGTAATATCCATTAATAATATCTTGTGGCCAACTTATGTCATCCCCAATATACAGTATGTACTGTAAAATCAGCTCACTAGAACAAGAATACATGCCTAAGGGATAGAAAAACTAGGATATAGAATATTCTGCGGCATTGTTGTGTAAATATGCAGCCATGCTTTTAGGTTATTTCTTTGTTTATGTTCATTTTACATTTTTAGTAGGTTCAAAAGGCTAAAAAAACTGATGGTTTGATAATTTGGGGCTAATGTCACACAGAGACTAAAGAACATTGTCTAAAAGAATTGGCAGTGATATTTTTCAACATACGACAAAACCGATGCTGTCAAAATATCACAATGTCATCGATACGATACATCACTCATGCCTATTTAAAAGAAAACTCAATGTTTTCAACTATCTCATCCCAATCCACGTCTTGTACTTAATGTGGTTGAAAGCTAAAGATTCCTTAAGTTGTAGGCAAAATATTATATTTTTCTTGCTATTTACTTTTGATTGTAGTGAAATGCTAATATAAAACAGTAGCACTCATCAGTTTTGCAGTTTTGAAAAGGATGTCAGCGGAACAGTTCAAATTATTGAGTTGTTTTAGATCAATAATGATAGATAATCAATAGATCAAAATGCGAATAACGATCTAGTTATATTATTAGTTCAGTGCCCAGTACATGGAAAAAGCTCATTACTTTATATGAACTTATAGAGAGCAGTTAGTTTTTGGCAAATCATGTAAATAATTAGCAAATACTAGTTTTAGTTTACTTATTTTGGTCTGATTAAATTAAGATTATCTGCAGATAGTCACAATAGAATTTTTTTTCAAGCTCTTCATTTGTGTTTATTGATGAATTTACTGAAGGACGATTAGTCTGACCATTAATCAAAGTAAAACTATGTAAATGAACTACAGTTTTCTGGTAATAAGCCTTTTGGTTTTGTCTTCTTCTGGGTCGGTTCTTTTAATAGGCCTTTGATGAGCAACTTGCACTGATGCAGCATGTTCTGTTCCTGTGTGGTGATGGAGCCCACACTGAATTCATGCTTTTTGTTTTGTTTGTCACATTTGAGGACAATGAACAAGTCTAATATTGTTGGTTACCTCAATAGTTCCTCGTGAAATCAAGTATTCGCTTTTGGATGTGAGGGAAAACAATAGTTAGTCCTGGACCCAATTTATTATTATTTTTTTTTATTGTTATCATTATTAATTAGTTTAGCACCACTACATATATTTTGTCAGAGCTTCTTTCCAAGTAAAATTATTTAAGTTTGTGATTTACATTTAATAATAGACCATTTCATTCAAAAAAAAAAAAAAAAACAAGAAGGAAGTCCACTTGGAATGGCCACTATTTGAGAATCCATCTTTCGCTTTTGAGTACCATTACATCCCATTTATGTTGTTCAAATAAACTAACTAAAAATATATAAAATACATTTGAATGAAAGGGGATTCTTAACATTATCATTGTGATAAAGAATTAGTAGGAACACAAGTAATACGTGTGTGTAAGCTGCTGCAAAAAGATTCAAATGAAATTATTCTGTTTGCTTATGCTCTTATAGGTACAGTGCCTATTTTGAAACTTTTTTTTCCATTAGATAGCTCCACAAAAGGGAGAGAAAACAATCTTACACACACACATTAACAAATGATTTAGAATTCTTAGGAATAATTTGAAAAGTTTGTGATCGCACAAGTAATGCTAAACCCTGAGTTTGGTCAATCTAATTCAAAGCTTATCTCAACTGGACAAAAATTGTAAAAATCATTCACAATTTTGCCTTTGTCAAATTGAAAAGAAAAATGTATTCTCTATAGGTTTTGTTTACGTTTTAGAATACGATTATGTGAAGAATGGCAAGAGTTTTCCTAAAAAAGCATTGAATATTTCCACAACTTAAAATAATTTCTGCAAGTTAAGACACATTATTAACTTTAAATATTACAACAAAAACCTGGATTTAAGCGATCTTGGTTTTAGCTGCCCTCCACCAGTTTGATATTGATCTGTAGAACGTTGTGATGTAATAAGCCTCATAGTAGACAATATTATTTAAACACCAGTTTAATGGCAAAAGTTTAATAGTGAGTTGCACAATTATTAAGCTAGTTTCACAATCATTAGGTTTTGGGGCGTAGTTTGTTCTTAGCAGTTAATTTAGTGTTGTCACATTATAACTTCTCTTCTCGAAGAGGGCGTTGTGACATAAACTACAACTTGTTTCCAGCTATTGAGTGTCATTTCCCTTTCGCCACAGTAGTTGATTTTATATCACTTACATTTTTTATGACAATCTATTATATGAATGGCTAAAATGGGTCAGAGAGTTAGCTGGCGCTCCAATCTCCTCACTCCTGTTAGATGTAAGTCAGTCTTGCACTCTATCACAGGCTGTCAGACTTCCTGCATGGTTCGCTCGCAGCTTCCTTGTGGGGAGTGATGAGGTTACAGCCAAGACGACGAGCCTTTGTATTGTGACATTAGGTTTGTTATTGTTTGTCACCATGTTACTGGGCCAAATCAAGTTTCCCTTCAGCGAGTCATAAACCTAACACAATGCAACTGTAACTCCCACAGACAGATGCACAATAATACAGTGTGTAACCTGTATCTTTCAAAAGAGCCTTGTATTCTATAGGTCTTATGTGCTGTCTGTGCGTCACGTCGTCTGGGAGCATGTCACTGAGCCTCCTTTGTCTCTGTCCTTGTTTGTGCTACAACAGAAGCAGCAGACTGTTGTGAGCTCGCATATGTAATAATAGGGTCAGCAGTGTTTCCATTGCACTTCATAATCAGAATAACATCGAATCAAAGTTAGTGCCGCCTCGCCTATCCTGTTTTTGATTGCCTTACGTCACATGCAGGCTTCAACGCACCGAGGGCAAACTCTGCATCTGCTGGTGCAGTGAAGAAGTTTTGTGTAAAGTTAAAAACAATGGCAGCTTGGATCAAAGTTGTCAAGCTGCTTAAGAGGGGGAAATGACAAGCAAGCTACGAACAGCTCTGGTGAAAGTACAAAAACTTTTAATAACAACGCATTAGTTTCAGAGACATAGTAAAGTCAATGACACACAAACTGATATAAAACAAAACAGCCTGTCTAAATGGTGTTTAAATGTTTTTAGAGAAATGGGACAACAGTTTTTGGGGAGATTTTGGGTGAAAAAAAAATCTAAAACAAATTGGTATTATGTTGATGTATGGTGCTAAGGGACAAGAAAACTAATGAGAGTCAGACTAAAAAATACTCCCAGTACACACGCCTTGTTTTTAATGAAGATATAAGAATATTCCTAAAAATATGCATTTCAGTATTCTCAATCCATAAAGCTCTAGTCTGATGTTGGCAAACTTTTGCAGGCCTCATTCAACTTGTTTTTAAGTAGGCTGGGTAGACTCTCTGAAGTTCCTCTCTTGTGAACACAAAGAGGCAGATTCACAGCACACATGGCAACAGACTGTGATTGGCTGAGGGGTGGTTACAGTTTGAGTTGAGAAGAAGTCGTCTTCTGTTTTGTGAACTCAGCTGCTGTTGCTCTCTCACTGCCAACAAACTAGACCCCGACCTACACACCACCCTTCGCTGCCCTCCCTCTCACACTCCCATAACAAAGACCATAAACAGGACCTTTGACTGAACAACAAACATCGTTTGAGCAAATGTGGGGAAAAAAATCTGATTCATTTGGCTTTGATAAAACCCTTTCTTCATTTTAAGGGGATCAATTCAAATTCATAACAACCCTGAAAAATCTTGCCCCAACCTTGTTGTTAAGTAACAGTTGAAAAAGTTCCAAAATGTTTTATTGCCAAAACGACAGATCACATGCACATACATGAAACAATCCTAACACTAAACACAAGTCCTCAAAATAGAAAGAAAAAAATACATGCTTTAGTGGCTCCACACAGTAGCCTTGTTGACCTAAACTGGCCCTGGCATCCATATGCGCCTTTATTCAACCAGTACATTGTTATAGCATTAGCGCTGTAATACCAGTTATGTAACATGAACGACTGAGCAACTGGGGGGAAAAACTGACATATGCCTATTGAAATAGTCTGAAAACTAAAGAGTAACACATCTAACACAGACAAAACCAATTTAAATTTAGGCATCGCTCAGGATTGCTGAGCAACACACTCAGGGCAGTGGGACAAACCAGCTGCATAGAAGTAACCAGAAGCCCCTCTCAAGACATGAGCATTGGCCTTTGACTGGACTAGAGTTGCACGGGCAAATTTCAAGCAATGAGTGTCCAACTGGAGATACCTGAGAGGACCAGTTCGAGGGCCAAGTGGAAAGTGTGTCAGCTGTGTCAAAAAGGACTGCAGGGGCTGATCACAGGAGCTATAACCGCCCAGGACAAAGGTGAAACTCAGGAAAACAAACACAACCTGTCAATTCTTGTTCTAGGCAGTGAAACAGTTGACTTGTTTGAGATTTACTCTCAGTCAAAACCAATTAAGTCTTGAATGACAAAATTCAAAGTGGGTGGAAAATGCATTAACCTAATTGATCCGATCAGACCGGCAGTCATCTGGTTTGGTAAGTGGATGCACGCATACAGGAGATAGTTGTTGTTAGTTCAAATGAAATGAGACAATGGTGAAAAAGGAAAGACGAGCCAGAGGAGCCTGGGTGCTGTTAATAAACAATGTGCTTAAGCCACGAAGAACCCCAGAGGTGCCTTCTTCACACGTACTAGTTCTATAATCATCATTCCATTAAAAATCGTCTGGTAGAAATCTTGTGACCTAGTTTGCTGAAACCTTAGGACAGTCTTGTTGGTTTATGATCATTCTAATCATTCCTTTGACTTGACCCGTCGCAGTTTAGTGTTTAGAGAAACTATTCAGGGCAGTACTGGCAATATATCAGAAAGACTAGAAGTCTTCGCCTGATGATTGTGCACAAGCACCATGCTTTAGCATTTAGTAGCAGTGAAGTGGAGTAGTGAAGTTACTACACCAGAACAGTCCGTAGGTGTGTGAACCTGATTGAAGTGCACGCTTACATAATGTTCTCAGCAACAAAAGACGTGTGGTGTCTGATGACTGAACAAACCCCTCTCAATCTGGATGGCCAGCTGTGGTAATATTATTAGACAGATGGCCAAAAGGCTACTGTGAGATACAGTGTCATTTAACAAAAATGACACTATGTGTGTGTTGTTGAAAAAATGAACGGCTGCTTGTAGATAAGAATTCAATAAAGAAATGTATGTATTGTGAAGAATAAAAAGATACACCCTCTCCCTAAAAAAACATGTTGCTTTAAGTTAACACAGCAGAAACAACCATGTTATTGTGGCTGCTCCAGTTAAAAACACCATACCATACATAGTGCATTGCAGGCATGAGGACATACCTCAAACTTTCAAACAGCTTACACTGTGTTGACAATGTTGTCTTGTCACAGTACTATTAACATAAACTCAATTTTTATACTAAGAAATATATTTGTCTCTTTTTAGCACAAAACAACTCTTTTTTTTTTTTTATTAAAGCCTGTGGTCTCACATTAGTTCTAATAAAGCTTGATCACTGTTCAAAAAGTCCAATGTTATGGCTTTTATCTTTAGTATCAATACTTTCTCAAATAACTATCTACAGTATTATTGCTTGGATCTGGTTTTACCTTTTGACAGTCCTATCACATTGTTATTTTTTTTGTTTGTGGCAAAAATGGTATTGCACAAATAAACAGAACGCCACACCTCGATGCCTCTTCCACAACAAAGTCCCCAGGTCCAGATGGCAGTTCTTGTTCCTGCGGCGCTGACTGTTGGTCGGTCGACTGGAATTGGTGGGTCAAGAGGATGTGACGACTTCAGCCATTCTGCCACTTTCTGCTCTGGCCAGTCCAAGTATGGAAGGTGTATTTCAGTGGTGACCTCATGTTGACATCGGGCTATATGAAGCAGTATAGTCCTCCAATGTGCCAAAGTGTGCTCCTCCTTTACACCCATGTGCCGGAGTGTAACTGGTGTACGGTTACTGTATGCACAGCTCTTATGTGCACTATGTGAGCTAAATAAAATGTTCCAGGCTTATGTAAGAGCATTAGTAGACTGGGAGAACTGGGCAACCCGCCGTGTGTAGCAAGCTGACACAGGCACTGCTAGGCTACTTACAGCGAGCATTGATTTAGGCTGATTACACGGAGGGCTCGTGAAGCACATCAGAGCTGTAAGTCTAGGTGAAATCAACAAATGCTGCCGTATATCTTTCCAGTACAAGTAGTGTCAGATAGGGACGTGCAGTACAGCCTGCTCAGCAACCAGCGGTATTGTAGCATGAAAGTCATTGATTATTGGAGAAAGAGTAATGTCCTTTCAAAGCTTTATTATGTGCTTTGATAAAAATAATTCAATTGGAAATCCTCAACAAACAAGATATTGCTGGATTACAATAGAAACACGTAGTATTGCCTTTTTTGATAGTAACAGATACGAAGTAAATCTTGTTGCTAGGAATTCTTCATTTCTAATTTTGATATCACAAACATCAGTTAAAAGATTTGTAAATTCAAGGTTTCAACACGAATAATCGAGAAATTCTGTAATCGAGTATTCGTGATTAACATGATCATCTTGATTATTAGCAACTTTTCCATTAAATTGTTCCTTTCAATGGAAAAGGTTGCTCACAAAAAGTTAATTTATACTTGAAGAGAACATTTCACGCTGACTATTTCAGATTTTTTCAGGTGTGGGGATGCGCTGCCTTCTCTCTAATCAAGTTTAAACAATTGTAATTTCAATCAATATTAAGATAGGTTATCAGTGCCGATCCAGAACATTTTGCTGGATTGGATATCGGTTCAGCCAATATCAGTGTTGTGTCTTAATTGGGCATAATGAGACTTACTGTATTTACTGGCTGATGTTGATCCAGAATGTTTCATAATGTTTGACAATTTATTCAGATTAAGTTGCTTTGTTGTGACTTGCACTATAAATAAGTTACATAACAAAAATGATCTCAAATATCTTATGCTTCAAAAAAAAAAAGAAAAAAGAAAAAAAAAGCTATTCAGTCCTTACACTAGTATTGGTTGATATCGCGTATTGACAAATAAAGCACTTTGAATTGCTTTGTGTATGAATTGAGCTATACAAATAAATTTGCCTTGCCTTGTCCACTGTGGGACACATGACAAATAACAAATGCTGTTTGTGTCTCCTCACTGAGGGTTGGGTCACAGACAGTAAAGCGAGAGAGTGCACATGAAGGGACAGGTGTCTTCAGGACCACAGCCTAGTTTGCCCCTCGCGTCAGTGAAAGCGAGCACACTGATCCTCCCTCACACGGGACGTCTCAGGCCAGCTGTAATCTGGCACAGGACAGGCTTTAGTGCAACGCGAGTGGGGGTGGTGTTGGACGAGAGTTCCAACTCCTACATCAAGGACTAAAGGCTGCAAACAGAAAGCATGACAGAAAAAACTGAGCACTGAAGCGGAGTGTCCAGTATGACTAGCTGTGAGGTCATCTGTGTTTTGTTGAAGCTCTGAAAGAGGCAGAAAAAGAGTGCAGTGTGGGATAAAAGAGCAACCACTCAACCACACTTGTGCCTTTGTGTCACGATTCCTCTCTGCTGTTTGCTTTCGCTAATTCAGTTATGAACTCCTCATTAGCTAACACAAAACAGCTTCATAAAAACACAAACAAAACCCAAGGAAACCACACTTGGTTTGTAATTTGATAGACCCAGTTAAGATTTTGTGTTGCGCCCAGTTCTCCTGAATGGCACTTTCCAGACGGTAAATGCTGTCAGTTGAACCACATAGCCCAACGACATGGTGCTTATTAGGGCCAATTGCAATCTGTTGCCTCAACACACGCACAGTAACAACACCTTTCTGACTCAGAGCTTGGCTGGTGGAAAAACAAGGGGCTCAGATGACTCTGGTCCAGCCCCTGAGAGTAAAGTCTGTTCTCCATATCCAACACACACGGATGCTTTAACACACTCAAACTTTATGGTTTGCAATTCCCATCTGTTTACTACACTGTAGCAAAACTATTAAAAACCAATGCTAAAAGCAAAATTAAACAAGACGCAAATTTGAGTATTGATATAAATAATAAATCAACTTTTTTTTGCAGTTTACTTTTACAATTACCCAACTTACTTTTTTATATATAATGATCTAACACAAGGAAAAGTTTTAGTTTATCTTCTTCTGTCTTTGAGTAAATCTATATTTGACAAAAACTGAAAGTTGACAACATGAATACTGAATTTGTTTTGTATCGCACCATATAATTTAACAATGTTTCCTCTAGGTTTATTGGTTTAGCAGGGCTGACTTGGCCTGATACGCATTAGGAAAAATAAAGGTTTATTTTTAGTAGTAATAATTGGTGACTTGTTAAATTGGACATTTTGTAATAAGAAACTAAAGTTCTCATATGACACATTTTTGTGTCAATTTTATGAAAATCCTAGATTTTTGTTTTAGCTTTTGCTGTTATTCTTTGTTCTTCCAGTTACTTACTTTGAATATAAATTACATGTTACATCCAGATAGTGACTTTAAAAGTTACTCTTACTTGAATAGTAATTTCTCATTTTACTCTACTTGAGTATCTTCAATTACTACTCCAATTATATCTTGGCTACTCTACCCATCTGGTAACATAAATAAGTTCTTCAATTATTTTGAGTAAAAAATTCAGGTTGTGTTTTTTTCTCGTTAGGGGTAGAGGGTGACTGTAGTCTAACCCAGTGACTTTGGGCCTTAAATGGGGGAACACCCTGGACATAGGGCTGGGCGATATTGACAAAAATGAATATCTCGATAATTTTTTGGCAAATCTTGATATCGATGTTCAAGCGATAATTTGTTAGTCCAACATAAATGTGCTAAAACAGACTGACTTAGTGTTTATTGTGATTTTCACATTTTGACTTTCTTAATATAAAACTGTGACAATACAATAAAAAACATAGCTCTTAGTCTTAAGTCAAGAACAGGACTTTTTTTTTTTATAAATTGAAGTCATTGTGTATTTTTCTTGATTTTATGCTTGTTTTAGCCATCTTAGTTCAAACCAATAAAATAACTCAAACCTAAAATACTCCTCATTCTAAACACATTTTTTTTTTCCAATCTGTATAAATATCAAACAAATATTTGCCAAATTACAGAGTGCAGGAATCTTTTGCTATATCATAATTTTGTAAAGCATTCTGAATTACTTATTGTACTAATTCCGGAACATTGCATCTGCAGTTTTAGAAAGTTGATAGCATCATTTATTTAACTTTTTTTTTTAGAAATTTGCTCTTTTGTAGCGCGTTTTTTACTGGACGATATACTCAATATTAAATTTTTGCATATCTTAGAAACAACATTCACGATATTATCTAAAATTCGATATATTGCACAGCTCTACCTGGACAGTGGCCAACTCATCACAGAGTTAACACACAGGGACAAACACTGACAGAAAACCATCCACTCTCATCCATTCACAAGGGGAATTCATAGTGTGGCTGAATGGCTTAAACATACATGGTTTTGGATATAGAGGAGTACCAGGAGAGAACCCACGGTTACACAGGAAGAATATGCAAACTCTACCCAGAGAGATTATGACAAATACCTGGGATTCACTGGGAGCCCTACATTGATCTTACACTGAAAGTCCAGATTCAGAAGACTGTTAATCACATAAGAAACATGTCCCGACTTGTTTGAATGTTGTGAGGCCTACAAAATTTTGAGTTGACTGACAACATCACATTACAGAGTCCATTGTGCCCTGACCTTGCTGCTAAAGTCCGACAAGTAAGTAAACAGCTTCTTTATCAGTTTGTTGCAGTCCTCTTTTCATAGATTTGACCAAGCAGATGAATTATGGGAGTCGCAGTCACTACCACCACATCACAGGAGCAGTACAGTATGTTCAAATAACAATGGCTCTGCACTGGTTGCCAATCCAAACGGTGGGCTCTTGCTATGGAGCACACTCTAGACTGGCACAGATTTAATTAAGAGCACAAAAGTTATTGAGCCAATCATACATGATGACATTGCAATCCATGAAGGGTGGAGAAGAATACAGTTGTTTGTTGAGTACTGTACCCTTGGGCAATACTACAGAGAGATTAAACTGGTAATTAACAAACTAGAGAAAGAGTAACTAAATGGATTATAAAGGTCACTTGGTTCATTATCCTGTGTTTTAGGTAAATTTATTTTCCGTTTACTGTTAACAAAAATGGCACACCATTACAAAAGCAAGGGTCAAATTGCCCTCAGCACAGGTCTGTCACATTAGGAGCACAGGTCATAAACAAAGAGAGGAACCAACCTTTAGACTTGTCTCTGGTGTTTTAGTATGGAGCAGACCAGTCCAGTTTGAAAGTATATCCACAATCAAAGCTGCAATATCCAACTTTTTTCCTCATTATTAGCATACACAATTTAACGTAAGGTCATACTGATGTGTGTCGTTGCATTGGCCAAATAATTTGAGTGCTAAGATAGACATATGCTTACTTTCTTCTCTAACAGAGAAGAAGTATACAAGTTTTAACTGAATTCAAACTATTCCATGGGGGTATGTCTGCGCACTAAGGTCATGTTACATCATATTGTCCTCTTACTAACCCAGTCAGCAACGTCCTGATTTAACAATTTGCAAAACACAGTCTAGTCTGCTAATCTCATCATGACAAAGATCAGTGGCAAGTATTTGAGTATGTTAGAAAATATCAACTTAAGCCAGTTCTGCTGGACGTACCAAAACATTCTCAATAACCAAAACATTTCTGTGACTTACACAACCAGACAGCCAACACAGTGGTCTAGTCCTATTAACAGTATCAAAAGCAGACATTCTCACTTTGAGCAAATAAACCACAAATTATCTACAGTAAGACAAACAAGAGTATCCTTCTGTCCCTTTGCTGCAGATACAGTCAACATGTAAACAGTCTGCAGCGCACAAGAGCAGCCTTATTTCAACTATTGAGTGGGTGTGAACATTTTGCAGTACTGTGGTGTAAGATCTTCACGTACCCCAGGTAAGGAGAGGTGTCAACAGCCCAAACATGATCACTTGGGCAGCAAATCTGATATGTGCTCAGCATGTCCTCATTTACAAGGGTCAGGTTTTGTTAATTCACATAACCAGTGACCAGCTGTTACATAAGGGACTGGCCTAATTCCTTATTTGGAGGAAATGGGCACAGGTCCTCTGGGATGTGCATTTACAGTTTATCCACATGCAGGTCATGAGGTTTGCAGACAGAAAACATACAGTGTTGTGTTGCACTTACCTCTGTCGGACTTCATGTTGTCCAGAGTCATCAGGTTGCCTTGAAGAGTGTGCCTTGCTCGTGCGCTGGTGTTTCTCTTGCGCTACAGCAGAGACTCTACCCAAAACCCACAATGTCACCGACTTGGCGAATTAGCTACGCAATAATATCAGCTGGAAGCACGTTTTGGTGCCAGCTCCCCCTATCCAACAACAAAGCATTGCTTTGTTAGCATGCTACAGTACGCATCCATCCAGTCGCACTGTATTGTTCACCAATACCAGAACAGCTGATGGCGAACAGCTAACACTCAAGAGATTAGATTGTTAGTAAGTGATCAGTCTGACGAGAGGTAACTCAAACTGTCTCGTCTCGCAGTCTGTCTCAAATTCCTCCAGCTGAACCATGGCTCCTACGCGCTGCATTTCTGTTTGTTCAACACTTATGTCGGATCGTCACGGCGACGGTGCCAGAAAGGGTAAGCTAACTCAGCAGTGTTAGCCCAAAACCAAGCGCCCAGGCCAACTAAACTGACCTATTCTTTGCAGTGATGGTGAGGAGCCCCCGCTAACACCCCAGCCCCCACAGCAGCAGAGGCGCAGGTATCCACGGCTCCACGACCCACATCGATACCCGAGACTCGTCGATTTTCCGCTAAAGCAACACCATAATCACCGCTGTCTTTGCGCTGATTCAGTCTTTATCATCCACTTTCGGTCCGAAACAACCCTGGGATTATTCCCATCTACTTAATACAGGAAATACCCGCTCCTCTGACTTCCTTTGTAGTGTTCATTAAAACTTTTACCAATAACAAATATCACTACTACGCAAACGGTATCAAAGCAACGCGCAGATGCTGTCTACTTGTTGCTAATGTTCACTGAAATGACATGGTTGGTAGTAATAAGATCGATACTCAGAAGAGTGATGAAAAGGCAACGTCTTCGGGTCGTGATGCTCGCTCGTGCCCTCCTCACTTGCCTGAGTCCCTCTGCTGCTTGTCAAAACATATCAGCTCCAGTCACGTGTCCCAACAACAGCCCACACGTCACTTCCCCCTCGGTCAGCCTCACATGAACCCACACTCAGCAACTGGTAACTTTAAAATGTATATATGACTAAAGTTATCTGAGGAGCTAAAGCTGTTTTGAGGGAAAACCTCCCCAGCCTCATATGCATGTGTTCATTCAGACAGTGGACATGGATGGGGGTAGTCCCTTTGAGCTGATTGGTCAACCAGTGCGCGTTCATGTATGCACGTGAATTACGTACGTGAACATTTTGTTCTTGCTAAAGCCTGATTGTAGACAAAGACATTAAGTTTATACCGTTAAGAATGTTGAGACATAACTCATAACAACTCGTGGACTAAGATCCTCAAAAATTTGCCCATCAACATGATACTAATATTTTCAGCAGGCCGAGGTGTTTTAACCTATAGTCTAAATCTCCAATTTGTTGTCACGAGTCCCTAATGCATCCATAGTCCCATGCTCTTAATGGAACCACGCGGATTATTCGGCCCCACATATCCATGATCTGATGCTTTGTGTGGGAAAGTGACACGCAAGAACAGGAACTTGTGCCCTTAATATTAGTCTACTTTTTGCGTTTGTTTTACTTCTTATGCCTCACTTCCACTCAGTAGACCACACATAAAAATCACCAAATTGCTTTTTGCGTAGCACAAAAAGAGACAGCTTTAGTCTTTGAACAAAGACAAAGGGCTGGGAGCGCCAAAAATCTGCTTCTCGCAGACTTGTAGCTTACTCTCGGGCCTCTCATTCAAATCTGTTTCACAAATAGTCAACTGTGGTTCAACAGAGACATTTAGGCTATTTCTAGAAAATGACCAAATGCAGACAAAGTTACTGTGTGTGACTTTTACCGTGTTTTTTTTTTTTTAGCTTGGCTACTGCTGCAACACCTGGAAAAATCTGTGCTACAGCTCCATCTGCTGGCTTGAACCTTTCAATGCATTGGGCACTTAAACCTCAGAGAGCGAGTTCAGATGTACATTACCATTAGTACATTGTACTATCATAGTTTATTAGGAATAACTTAATATATAAACAGTTAAAGGATGAAGATATAAGTTACAATGAAAGACAGAAGTGAGAGTATTAACATTAGTAATCATGTAGCTTGAATCTTTTTTCTAAGCTTTGTCATTTTTTTATGCTTTTTTAAGATATGATTAAGTGTAGTAATTTAAGTGTTACCCATGAGTGCATAATAAATACTAAATCTTATTTCATTTTCAATGCCTATCTTGTCAGATATTGAAAAGTACGCAGAGTTGGGATTGGTTAATGGATTTGAGTGGCTGACATGCATACTGTTTTGTTGTGTCCTTGGGCAAATCACTTTACCCATAGAATGATGAACAAACAAAGATAGCTGCCCTGAGTGCAGCATGTTATTGGTCGGGAGTCTGCAAACTGCGGCTCTTTAAAAACATCAGTGAGATTTGATTTAAAATTAGCAACTAGACTACAAATTATACTTTTGTGTATTTTAAATGAGCAGTTGTTTAGTGTATGTAAACTTTTTCTTTAATTCTTTTTTTCCAAATGAAGTGATGGCCATAACTGGAGATCATTTACCTCTCTCTTGCTCAAAAACACATAAGTGTATTACATAATGAAACGAAGTGCTTAGTGAAACAAACTGATTAGTCTCACCATCAAGTCTCACCATCAAAATAATTTTTGTCAATTTACATTCACTTAATAAATGTTTGTTTTTATTAAATACTTTTGCAGCTCTTACTAACTTTGATTTCGTTTGAATTGGGCAAATGTGGTTCTTTAATTGTTGAAGGTTGCAGACCGCTGTTATAGGTCAACAGGTGAAGGGTACTTGTACAGCTAAGTGTGCCCTTGGTTAGTGCTCTTACATTTCCAGATTATGGCTCAAATTAGGAAAAAAAGTGAGATGGTGCCATTTCCTTCACCACCATAGAATCTTTTAGATCAATCTTTTTATCACACATGTATAATTGAATGCAGAATACTGACATTAAGAAGTTCTTAGGACCTTTTCAAAAATGAATTTATTTACATGTAGCTGTGCCTCTATAGTTCATATTTTGTTTGTGTGTCTAAGTAATGACACTTCTCAGTGGTAGTAAAGCATAAGTAAAGGCCAGGATTAGACCGGTTTTATATCAGTACTCCACTCATCTATAAGTGATGACTTTGATCTTTTTGAATAATTCAACATGGCCTTGCTTCTCACCGCCTCATTACATTAATGTTAACCTTTTCAACAACATCCGCTTTTTAGATCTTCCAGGAATGTTACAGTCACTTAGAACAAAAATAGCTTGTCAGGTTGTGGTTATATGCTCAAGTGAGATTTTTACGCGCACTTTGTAGAATTAATCAGAAAAATATATTGTATTTGTGGGTTTTCTCACATCGGAATATGTGCTTTGTGATTACATACAGTGAATCTCTGAAGCTACTTGTTATACAGGTCTTATGTCTTTGTTCTGTCGTCTACATTCTTATCTGATTCGATGTAATATTGATTTGCTCGTTGAACCAAACAGGAAAGAAATAACAAAATGCACACTGAAGGAAAAATAGAAGACAGATTTGAAAGCTGGAAATACCAACTGTTTATTTCTAATTTTGCGACTACAGAAATGTTGAAACATTTGAACACTGAAAAAAGCTGGATGACATCATCACTCGCTTCTCAATTTTCTTTCTTTTTTTTCATTTGCTTAGCAATCACAACAGATGATATTGCACGGCACTGAGAAAGCAGTAGCAAAAACTGGGAAAGAGCAATGACAAACCAAGTCATGAGACATATGGTTATACATCTGAGAGCTCCCTCAGACACACTCACTCACACGCATACCTAACAGAAAAACAATGTAGTTGAGAGGGTACAAAAACAAAGAGGTCAAGGTCGACGGAGCACAAGACTGACAAGAGCAATGAGATTTTATTTTTTGAATGCAAGTGCAAGATGAACTACCAGTGAATTATATTCCTATGTGTCTATGACAACAAATATGCTTGTTTATCAAAACCCTTCAAGCATTTTTGTATATGAACCACTAGAGCTCACCCCTCTTTGGGTGACAATCTAAATTCCCCAGCGTTAGATCCAGATGATTGTCTTAGGCGCCGCAGTATTGTTTCCAGACTTGTAGGCAAGCTATACCCATCATAATGGGACCTCATGAACATTAACAGCTTTGTGTGTGATAATGGTGAAGATACAGGCTCATATTGCTTTGTGAATGAGCCTATATATCACATGTGTGACTGTACTTGTTCAGGTGTGACCCAGGTACTGTGCTGTCTGAATATGACATCAGAAGGAGTCTTAAATGTTTCATAATTCACCCATAAAACATGCACACTCACATACACATTTATTATTTAGACTCTCCAGGAATATTTAAAAAATAAATAATCAGATTGAAATAGTCAATATAAAATAAACAGCAGACTCAAAAAGTGCTATCTAGGGCCCATCGCGTTGTGCCACTAGATGATCTCATGAGTATTTTAAGAACAGTAAATAGTAATTGACACCTTGGGAATGTATGTTTGCACACACTAGTGCCAACAAGTTGAGATTTTCATTGTCCCAATACAAAAAACATGTATACCTTAGAAATACAAATACATAATCGCACACACTCTCACAAGGATGTACATTACTTGACAGTTTTTTTGCAAACACACCGATTCCTTAATAAAGGTGTTAGCAGTTTATTAGACTTTGCTCATAGTCATTACATGAGTACGTACCAAAAGAACAGATACTAGGTGGAGTAAGGCGGTGGTGCCAAGGCAGTAAAAACAAACCCAGGTGCATGGCCCCACCCCTGGCAGACCGGCTGCCCAGCCTCCACTCCACCTCACTCAGTGCATGAGACAGCAAAGTGAGTGAGACTTGCAGCCCTCGATTTGGATGTTTCCGATTGTACATTAACTAGGAGATTCCCCACATGGTAGAGTAAGCTTGTCTACAAAGCCCTACGCCTTCTACATTCTATACCCGTGCGAATGGCAAATCAAAATTCAACAAGTCTAATTCACAAATGCCAGTGCTTTTCAACATTATACATATTTTTTCCAATTTTTTGGTTTGTTTTAAAAATCTTTGGATGTGCAGTAATACCCATAAAATAACTGATTTTTCAAAAAGTCAAAAGAATAGAAAACACACACACATACACACTGCTTTTCGCCAGTGGTTCAACAAAGTAGCTCCTGTATGACTTTGCTGGCACTGGCAAATCAACTGTCAGTTTTCTGGCAGTGTTAAATCACACATTAAAATGCCGGCTAGGACTTAGCTGAGAAATACAAACTACTCTTTTGTCATATCTAAGCGTGAGAAATAAGGCTGTAACATAAATTGTCTTTTTTGTTTTTCTTTTTTCAAAAACCTACTATATACAAATCTAGAATTTCTACAAATGCATAAATTAAAGCAGTGGTTAAACAATACAAAAATGCAATTAAATAAAATCACAACACAGAAGTAGAGAAAAGGGAAAATATGAACACAATATCACAGCAGTTGGTTTTACCCTGTAAAAGCAATAGTCTACATCATAATATTGGCAAAACCCAATGTCTGATAAAAAATACGCTTCTCCCTCCATGCCTTAAGTTTCATACATCAACCCTGAAACTTGTCCGCCGTGACTCTGAACAGAGCACATCTGCCATAAACAAACAACTAAAAAATAGATACTTATTTTGAAATAACAAGAACAGTTAGCACACGACAGGAGTTCTGCCTCACTCACAGAGAGACGTCTCAATGCAGAACTCAAAGGATTTATTACTATGAGGTATTCAGAGACATTGGAAAAGACATGCACGGCCAGAGTGTTGGGCCTTCTACACACAGCAGAGACAAGGGAGGGTCGACAGGAAGGGGAAGGAGACAGGAGGAAACTAAGACCTTTGGTTTAATCTGTAGTGGTGGACAACACAAACTCCTTTGTATGTTTTTATCTGTAGAAGTGGACAACACAAACTCCTTTGGTATGTTTTTTCATTGCATGGTTGCGCTGGCGAAAGCACCACGGTGTGATTAAAAAAAGACTTTTCCTTGTTTCTTCAATAGTGGCCCTTCTACAGGCTGAGGTATTCACAGAGTCAAAGGTGAGAGGTCAACAGCGGTTTAACACTTTGGTTCAAGCAAGGCACTCGTCCTGGGAGTTTTAGAAAGATTGCAACACATCTGCTTCTACTTTCAGGAACATGTCTGCCTATAGTTGATTCTGCGCATGGATGTGACGCTCATCGGGCTATTGTCGTGTGAAGACGTTTGACCTATTAGCTGAATCAGTAACACTGGCCATTAGATACACACTCAAAGGCAAGTGGAAATAAAGCTATAAAGGGATGATGGAAAGACTTTCAAAAAGAACATCACTTTGGTATCAACAGATTCAGCTTTACAGCAGAAAGAAAAATCCAACCATCATTTAACCCACGTGCAGTTG
Source organism: Mugilogobius chulae (assembly GCA_038363315.1). Classification (NCBI taxonomy): domain Eukaryota; kingdom Metazoa; phylum Chordata; class Actinopteri; order Gobiiformes; family Gobiidae; genus Mugilogobius; species Mugilogobius chulae. Next base: position 43,458,889 of record CM076403.1, on the reverse strand, counting down.
TTGTGTGTGTATCTAAAGCTAAATCAGCAAATCTGCCTATAGCTACATCATCACGACTATCTATGGAGCTGTAATCGGAGCACAGATGAAGCAAGAGAACACATAGTTTGTGTGAGTGTTGTGGGGTGAGGAAGAAGAGGGAGTACAGGGTAAGAAAAAGGGGAAACATACAACATATTCTTTTGTTTAACACCACTCGTGGAGGCCGTGCAATGAGAAAAAAATCTTTGGTAGTCTTTGGTATCATCAAAGTGATAGAAATTATGTATGGATTTTTGAGTGAGGTAGCATCTTTGGTTCACACTATAAAACATCAGCAGGTCTTGACAAATTTTAGTATATATTTTTTTTGGTTTCAGAGATGATGAAGAAGATGATGATGATGAAGAAGCAGCTCATTTTTTTCTCTTTGGCTTCTCCTTGCTTTCAGCGTTGTATTTATGATAAATGTAGAGCTGCTAACCCTGGCCAGGAGGAGGATGACGGCAAAGGGGCCAAGCTAATATATTATCTAGTGCTACTCTGCGCCCTGGTTTGTCTTTGTGTGTGTAGTGCTTTCCTCCTAGTGCTGAAATGCATAGCTTTACCGACTGAGTGCGGGAATGTCCACTATAGTAAGCGATGATGGGAGGGCATGGTGGGAGAATGCTTTTGTATTCAGGTGATCAACTGACATTGCTCTGTAAGTGCCAGAAAGTGATTTTATCATTGACATCATTCCCTCCAACCAACATGTTTGATGAGGAGATAAAAATCCGATACATATAAAGCGCAGGGGGCACAGTGACGCTCCGAAAGCAAATTACTAAACCAGGTCACTCCATTTCCCATAAATAAATAAAAAAAATCTCCTTATGTTGTTTTTATCTTTGGATCAAGAATAAATTACATAATAATTAACCCATGGCTGACAATAAAAACGAGTAAAGCTTCAAATGACTGATTATGCATCTTCACAATAAGCAATCACAGTAACATTCATAAGCCTGATTGTGAAGATACAACTGTATTCATTGATTCAAGAAGGCATTTATAAGGCAATGATTCTTTGGAACATAGTAAGAGTTAAAGCTATAGAGGCTAATAGATGAGTGGAAACATTTTAGACATAACAGTCTCTCTTTGGAGGTAAGTGAAGGAAAGTAAGTTTCAAGATTATCAACTACAAAATATACTCTTTGGTCAGATTACATTCTTGTGTAAGTATCTTTGTATGACGGAAAAAAGGTAGAGAAAGCTTTGGCTTGACTTTTGTATGATTCAACGTTTCAGCATGTTGGAAGAAAGCACTACCATAGTCAATTTTTGATTTGGGGTTAGCACCCTACACAACTTTGGGAATGTTCTCTGTCTGTCTGCAGTGTGTTCATAGAATGAGAGACAGTTGAGCAGACAGACAGTCAGATAGACAGACAGTCCACCGACCAAAAATGTTGCACAACAATCTTTAGGCTCTTGTGGGATTTGTTTTCTTTGGAGTTGATTGGCCAATCCCACTGAGCTCCACATTCTGGCTGTTTTCTCTAGCACAAGGCTAGCTGCAGATCAGGCTGACGAAACCTCATTTAGGGACCCATCATTAAAACCAACCATTTACATTAAAGATAAGGATGGTGATGTTAGACGGATACTTGGAAAGTGTAGGGTGTAGTAAAGCTAAAGACCAGTGATAGTAAGTGTGTGTAAGAGGGGTAAAACTATAGTCTTTTTGCAGTATGTATACACAGAAATGTGTTGCTGAAACAAACATTTCAAAGCAGGTCAACAAGAAGTCTTTGGTTTGTTTTTTCATCTTTGGATACTATAAATATCGATATAGTACAGGTTTAAGGGCAAAACGTTGCTTCAAGGTCTCTTTAAGTTTCTCTTTGTTTCACTTAAGTTTTAAAGCTTTTCCACCGAGGTTGAGTCAGTCCATGAGTTGGTCAAGTCAGTTCGTCTTCAGGCTTTGGTGCAGGCGTTTGGGCCTGTGTTTGGATGACCAGAGCCGTCGTCCACCCACTTGTCTAGGCTGCGGCGGCGCGCATTCATGAAGAAGTTACTGACTGTGGCCAGCTCCAGGCCCAGCTGCTGTGCGATGGTCAACTGCAGCTCTTTGGATGGGCGCTTGTTCTCTTTGAAGATGGCATGGAGAGTCCTCCGCTGCACGTCTGTGAACACCAGCCGAGGCTTCTTAGAAACATTCCCCCGATCATTTCGTCCGTGGTCCTGTTCTTTGCGCTTGCATGCTGTGAAAAGATCAAACAGAGTTATTATGAGGGGATTGAGAAGAGAGAAGACAACACTTACATTTTTTACCTAAAAAATACCACAAATGCCAGAAAAATAATGAAAGTCCAAGTAAAAATAGGCTAAAGGCTGAAGCTTCAGAAGTTTGAAGAAGGGACGCATATTAGATATTTTTGGGGCTTTTTGTGGTATTTAGTAAGTAAATGTTTTCTACACCTGATAGTTATATTTTCATTTCCTATAGATGTGCCTAAGGTAAGGTAAATGTTTATTAAGAACAGTGTACAATTACATTAAGCACAACGGTTTGTACCAGATTCTAGTTTACAGCTAATTTCTAGCTAGAAAAATAATAGGTGGGTTTCACATTTTAGAATTCTTGGCAGTTATAAGCCAGATGGAGGGCAGGAGGCACTTTTTCCTATTAATAACATTGGACTTTGCCATGAAATAATTCAAAAATGATATAGCTAATTTAGAAAGTAGCGATTTCTAGGATGACTAGGCACATTACTGGTTTGCATTGCAAAAATAAATTGCATTTAAACAATATTAATTTTAGCTGCCCTCCACCTCATTGAAATAACATTGGCCAGTCTAATGGTGTGATGTCACGTGAAACCAACCTATTGCTAAACGAGAAAGATGTATATATATATATAATATATATATATATATATATATATATATATATATATATATATATTATATATATATATATATATATATATATATATATATAATAGTAAAAATCTGAATAATCATTCAAGTGAATGGTATAATGTGTGTATATATATATATATACATTATACCATTCACTTGAATGATTATTCAGATTTTTACTATTTTGTTTGTTTTTTTTCTTTTTCAAAAACAAAACTAATTTTCTGCACATTTTATCTTTCTCTGCTGCCCCTGAGTGATGTCTGTGTCAATAGAAAAGGTGCAATGAGGGAGTCCACGTTCACAGCCACCAGAGGAGCTGCCACACGCTCAGAACACAGACAGACGCTGCCCAAGGAGCCTGAAATCAGGAGCGCTGTCCATGGTGCTGAAATCAACTAGCGCTGCTGTGAAAACACAAATCAGACCGATCATGTTTTATTGGAAAGGTCTTCTCTAAGAATCTGCTTGACAGCTAGTCCATTACCTGATTATATTTCGTATTGTAATGTAAACCGCCACTCCACATCACTACCTAACCCGTAAGGCTCTGTAAAGCACACAAGCCAGGAGGGGGCAGAATTGAGCTGCTACTTTTAGTCATCTGAACATAAGGCCTTAAAAAGTAAGAGAAATAAGCATCGGTACACCATACGTTTTAAGTCTATCGTGTAATATCATTAAACTGAAAAAGCCAAGCCATTACAGTGATGGTAAAGTTGCATCAAAAGCTAAGGGACGTAGCGTGCAAAAGTTGCATGCACAGTTAAGCACGTGGGAAACTTTTACGAGAACAGCTAATGAAAAATACACTTAACACATTCATTAAAATTGAAAAGAAAAACAAACCTAAGAACGACAAAAGCACAATTATAACTGCACCGAGAGCAGACTGTGAGTCACTTTTGAAAATATATCACCATCAAAGGGACCACAAAAGCTTAGTGCTGGGACAAAATGCTGTCTCCACTGCTGGTAAATATTAACAGAGCGCCTCTGCCAGTCATGAACGGCCGGCTATAAATCAGTACAAGTGAAGGCCACCCCAGACAGAGGCAGGACCTGCTATTGGAGCCGAGCCGAGCTCACAGGACAAGAAGACAAGGCAGGTATACAAGAGGCCCACGCAGCGTTTCAGTCGGGTCATGAGGGGGCTAAAACAACGTACCTCGTTATCACACTAATCACACACACACATGAACACACACACGCACACCACTGCTGCTCCCGGCTAATCATTACAGCCCCAGATAACTTCACAGTCACATGGATACATAAGGTCCAGGCCTGAGCTGACACTGTGGTGATAGAGCCGCGTTCTCACACAGGGAACAGCAAACAGACCTCTGTAGCTGCAAATATTCAACTGGTACCTCGACCCATTACTTCACTGGGTTATAGGTAATACTTCAAATAATTATCTTACGGTAATAATGATAAATTAATCAACAATCAAAATGACTAAACGTGGACATTTTCTGTTAAAACACACTTAACAGTAAGTCCATTTATTTTTCCCCAATTCCAAGTCGTTACCTTTTCTATCCAGTCAAAGGATAATTGAATACGTGGGAAAAGCTGAAAAAGACCCGAGATTAATTTCAGAAGTCTAAAATCAATAAGTATATCGCATCCACTTCAGCACCCGATCACACAGCTCACCTAGACAAATGCAGATCAATAGACCTATTCTTTCAGCTCTGGTTCTTCTTAAAAAGTGTCATTTTAACTTTCATTGAAATGTTTTTGTAAACATCAACATTAATAGGTTATACATTCCCTATAGCCTAATTGAATATTAAAAGCAAAGTCTAATAATTGTTGGCAAAATAGGCCACACATTCTATAATATGCAACAATTAAAAAATACAATAAAGCAAAAATATTGGTTATTATTCATGCACAACACGCAAGCAGCAGATGGGAAAACTGAAAAATAATCAATTGTGATTAGGCTCCACTGGCAGGCAGGCGCACGCTCTCACTCACGCACTTTCAGCAGCTGCGTAAAGATGAGGCCTCACTTTTAAATAAAGTCAAAAAGCCCATTTGTAGGTCATCGATTACACAACGTAAAGAAATCTATCGGGTGCTGCACGTGAACACTGCACACACTAGACTCGGGCCTCTTTGCGCACTTTAATTGACTCGTGTAGACCTTTGAGACTAATGAATAACAACCTCTGGATCTGCTAATTGAACCACCCTAGTTTGTTTTGGTTCTTAGCTGTCAGACACGTTATAGTTATGTTCAGCAGAATATGTAAATGAGATATTGCTACTTTACATGTGATAGCCAGCATTTGCAAGTTATATTTCTTTCACATTTCTGAAAAGCAAGAATTTCAAGTTTAAAACAACAATAACAGCAAGGCCTGATCAGTTGTCTGTACACCAAAATAAACACATTCCTAACGATTTCTGTGCGAAGGATCAGTTTGCGTACACAATTCAGCGGTCGATACTTTGAGGTAAAATGACATGAGCACACTTGTTTCACACAAGCCCCAAATCTGTGTAAAGACAGAAACCGGATGCGCAGGCTATTGATAAACAGTCACTGGTTTGGGACACAACTCTGTTTAAGTTCGGTAGGGATTGTTTTTAGTCCGTTGTTGGAATTTATTTTCAGCCTAATTTTTAGCTATATGGCTAAATAAATATGTAAATATGCAACATAATATGGTAATAATAAGTTCTACCTGAACGAGTAAAATGTTGGACTGCTTACAAAAATGCTTTTTCAAAAACAACTTTTTCTATTTGCAAACGTGCCTAAAAGGAAATAACGGTCTTCAATGCTTAAAATGTGAGTTTCCTCAAACATCACGAGCAGCATGCGTCACAATCACAAAACCTTTCCTCGGTTTGAGTTTAAGCATGTAGGACTCGTGTTTCTCTGGGCTAGAAACAGTGAAAACATTTATATGGTAATGAAAGAAAAAAAGGGGGGCTTTACCGAGGCTTCGCTCACCTGCGAGCCTGAGCGCACTCATGCGTTGGAACTCAGGCTCCTGCAGCCACTTCCACATGCGGCGAAAGGTCTCTCTGCCAGACTTGAGCTTGGACCAGGGCTTAGGGTTCCTTAGCAGGTCGGACAGCGTCCCCTGGGACCGGCACAGAACCCTCTGCGCAAAGATGGCCTGAGGGATGCTGTAGCGCTTGAGCTCTGTGGTGATCCTTTGCGCCACCTCTTTGGTATTTACTTCTTCCATCTGTCCCCCAGAAACAGTCCCCCCTCCTGCGACTGCTCCTCCAGTGGCAACCCCTCCTGACTGTCCGGGCCCAGAGGCCTGTTCCCCCCTAACCCCCAGCCCCTGAACGTGGCCCTGTGCAGCGCCAAGGTGCGCATGTGGATGATGGTGCAGACCGTTGATCTGGACCATGCCCGAGGAGCTCATGTGCTGCTCCGCGTGGCGACCCAACATGGCCGGATGATGCGCCTCAAAGCCACTTGGAGTCAGCATCTTCTCCCCGGGCATTGCGGCGCCAGGGTGTGCGTACGGTGGGATGCCAGCCTGGGACGTGTGTATGCTGGCCAGACCGGAGCCGGATAGCGGAGATAGGCTCTGTCCCATGCAAGGGTCCTTGTGATGGTAAGCGGGGTACAAACTGTTCATAGGAGCCAGGCTACGGTCCTCACGCATGAGGGTAAAGCTGCCGCTGACATTCCCAGGGATTCTCTGGTGGGGATGCGCGTGCGGATGGTGCGGGTGGTGGTGGTGATGGTGGTGATGATGCGGAGGAAACTTGTCAGACACTGTGGATATGGGGGGTAAGGGCTGTAGCGGGGTGAGGGTCGTGTAAGTGCTGCTGGCGCTCATGCCAGGGGGGGCTTCACACATGCTGATGGCCGAGTGCAGGTGTCCGGGGTGTCCGGGATGATAGTCGCCGCTGTCCAGAAGGGTCGCCATTCCCATCGCGCGGTGGCTCAAACCTCTTGGGCTGGGACGGGAATGCGGGCTGTGGCCGCTCAACAGATCTCCGTGGCTAGCTAAAGATTCATGACTCACTCCGTGCAGTTCTATATTCTCCATCGACAACTGTGCATTCATGATCCGGGCAGCGCTGTGGACCAACCATCTATGTGATGTACCGCAGTTAGCTGCTGTCCAGAACGTCCACTTAACTTATTGTCTTTGTTGCTTTTCGCTCTCGCAGCAAATTGTTCCTCTGGTGCTTTTTTCTTCACGCTTTCGCTATATTCCTTCCTCGGTTGTAATTTGAGAATTATAAACTCCAAATCGCCTTTTTGTTTACGTTTTTCCAAATTTTTTCTTCTACGGTTTAAGCCCCCCCATCGCCAGGCAGCTGTCCTTGCGCTCCAGTCGGGTGCCGCGCCATCTCTAGTAGTGTGTCTCCAACCCCTGTTCCACCGCGGCACAGATCAATGGTCGCGCATGCGCACGAGACCAGCCAAGCTCTCCCAAGCTCGTTTTCTTTCTCTCTCATATACACGCCCATCCCTCGTGACGCAACGTACCTTATTAAGGACGGTGCGCATCAAAACGCTGTCTATAGCTTCACAACATCACATCAGCCATATTCCACCTGATCAAATTCAGTCTGATTAAATAGGCTAAAGAACGACAAAAAATAAAAAGTTGATCACTCACATACACGGATGTGATGTTATTTGACTCAGTATTTAACCGTAAATATAACTGTGCCCATGTGTAATGCCATTACAGCAAAATGAGTCCTATCCTCGGTCTTCCTTAAATTAGGAAACTCGGGGAGAATGTGGTAACTTCCGGGTTCACTTGGAGTTACAAGTCAATAACAATCTAACAAGGAAATTAAAGAGACTAAGCCAACACAAAACATGTTTAAAATGTGTGTTTTGTATAGACACTCAAATGCCTATTGCTGTGTTCGTGTGGTACTGGATCAGATGCGTGGCACCCCCACTGTGGCGGTTTAACCAAACCGAGAAGTACCTTTTCTTTTGATAGAAATGATGAGCAGATGTGTCTATTGTTCAGCCATTAGGCCTAACGAACCACGCGCTGCAACAGGCTGTGGTGTGAGGGGCGCACACTTGTGAATAATGAAATGCACTTGTGACAATATGAAATGCACCAATACACAATTTACTTTGTTTAGTTTAATCATGAAACAATTAACACTTAGTAATGTTGCTTGATTTTATTTATTAGAAATAACAAATACAAAAGACACAAAGTACAGAACTGAGAGAGATGAGGAAGTGGCAGGACAATGACTCATAGGTCTGTGTAATAGTATGAGCGACTGTCCTGACAAGAGTTTCTAGAGTGGCCACAGCACAGGTCAGGCGCCGTTTATCATAAAGCAGTGGCATAGGGCGTCCTCCGCCCGGCCACAGTGACAGCTTGCAGCGGTCAGTGTCCTGCTGGACCCCCCGCTGAATGGGGGACATGTCAAAGGTGACGCTTCAAGACTCCCAAAGCCAACATCTGCGGGGGGACAGATTAACCTTTCAGACTTTTCCCTGTCCTGGACCTGCTATGGGGCCCTGCATCTGTCAGGGCCCTCACAATAGAGGCAGCACTCGCTTGAACGAGTTAAATAAAAGAAGGAGAAAAAACGAGAAGAAGTTAAACTGTCTCTGATGTGAAGTCAATGTCAACGGCGTGTGTGTGACGTGTGTCGAGACAATGGGACATTAATTCTTCCAAATGTGACTGGCCAACCGTGTAGTTCATCGCACATAATGGACTGAAAAGGGCAGGGCTAGTACCTAAAAATAAGGACAACAATTTAGTTGGCATTACATATGTTAATTTATGGAAACGTTTACCAGTTTTACGCACAGCAAAATGCGATGTACAGTTACAACTGAGGCTTTATTGTTTATTTAAAATAATAATAATAATAATAATAATAATAATAATAATAATAATAATAATAATAATAATAATAATAATAATAATAATAATAACAATACATTATTATTATGATTATTATTATTATTATGATTATTATGATTATTATTATTATAGTATAGCCTCCATATTTGGAGACAGTGGTAGCGTCAGAGAGCTGTAAAGCACAGGGCTAAAAGGCCAGGCTCTGGCCTCTCATGGCAGCAGAGCTCATCTACACATTCTCATACGGATCGATACGCTGCTGCCATGTCACCACGACCTGAGATGTGTGTTTATGTGCTGCCTCTGTGGCCATTGTGCCGAGAATAGGCATGCCCTATTGTCGCTGACATTTGCTTTACGCACATTGTGGGGACGCACAGCGTTAAATGGCTACAATTCAAACTAAATTTACTTCAATTAGGCTTAAAATGGCTTCTAAGCGCTAAAATGAGGACCACATTTGGGTGGGTTTCAGAATAGAAGACTATGTTAATATGGACTCACCTGAAGGTCAGGTCTGTGTGGACACCTGAAGTGACCATGGCACAGTCAAAACTAAACAAACAAACAAACAAACAAACAAAAACTACTTAGCGCTCATCATGGCGCTTGATTGTGTGTAGCCCAAAGCAGCAAATCCACAGCACAAACATCACAGAAAGCCGCGTGGATCAATATTTCGGCCGCCATACAATATGTAGCAAGTTGCAATGTTATAGATGTTCTAAATGACAATTAAGCGTGTTTAGGAAGAATGTCTTGCTATGTGGTGAAAGTAAACTTTTACAAATGAGCGTACATGACCTGGAATGGTCATTTGTTTGAGGAGGGAGCCTTAAAGAAGAAAAGTGGGATAGGAAAGTGAATTACCCTTTTGGATATGACATCGCCTATTGTTGCTGCTATTTTATTTAAAATTTGCAGTGATTCGTCGTTAACTTTCAACTCCAATAAAACCTATGCTCCAAACCTGATTATCACAATGACCTGTTGTACAAATACACGAGAAGCTAAATGATGCCTGTCTGCTCTGAGCACCATGCACAGTGCTCCACAGAGCAGTGTAGGCGGCTGGCCTTTGGAGCGGGCTGCAGCAGCCTATGGGCCCTGAATACACACACCGCGTGCCAATCAATACTGAATAAAATTATAATTCCAGGAGGAACTCAGGCTAAGGCCTTTGATTTGATAGAATAAACAAAGATAAAAATATACCCTATTTGCAGCCAGTGTGGCCTTTTCAACGCACTCAGCTGAGAAAGGTTTTTTAGAATAAATATTTCCTGTCCTTTATTGCTGCTTTCAGATGGTTTATTATTTAACATATGTAAACCATAGGCCAAATTTACCCTAAATTTAGCTCAAACATGAACTATTATAATTACAATAATTATTTTTAAAAGTTAGAGATAAACGAAACAGCCACTTAGAGTGATTTAGTGTTTGCCTGTAGTTAGAGGGAGAAGTGCAGAATTAAGAGCTAAACACGGATCATCTCATTTTAATCCACTAAATCCTCTCACACCTTTAAGAACTTTAGGAAAAAGAAGTGTAGTACCTGTTCCATCATCACACACACCGACACACACACTCACAGTGTCTTTCATGTGAGAGAGGAATGTCAGTGCATTATGTTCTAATTAATAAAATGCCATCATGTGCGCGCACAACAGATGCGCCTGCTGCCTGGTTCAGGGGTAAATCAACTGCCTTGGCCCGTGCGTTATTCCGCGTCACTTGGTCGGATTCGGGCACTCAAGTGCAATTAATAAGGCATCACTTTACATGAACACGTCCATATGCTGCACAATTACTCCACTAACTCTGACAGACCCCAATTATGACGTAATGCCTGTCACCTGCAGGCGCCTTCATCAGTTGGTCAAAGTTACTTAGCTTTCATTTGCTTTCTACTCAAACAAAATACACAATAACCTATAGCAACTGCCAATACAACATATTCTTTTATTTTATTTGAAAATACTGAATCTAGAAGGAGTGGTCAAAAAAGCAGAGTATTCTATAGATATTTACATAACACACATACATAATATAGCCGATCCTTTTTCCAGCCAAGTTGTCCACACAAAAAATGTATCTTATATCCTGCAGTATTAAAATTGAATGTAAAGGTGAGTCGTGGGATATGTTGCGTCATAACGTGAGGATAATTTCATTGCTTAGCCTACTTTAGCTACTTTTTTTTTTTTTTTTTTTTTTTTTTTTTTTGTGGTCCACAAAATAAAATGATAGCAATAAAAAAAACCGCTACGAATTAAACATTTTAGAAGGCCCAATCTACTCTAAGGAGACATTTCAGCCCCACACTTCTAATTCACGCAGTTTTAATTTCCGAAACGATCTCTTGAACCTTTACCTACTCGACTGAAGATATTTTACTAATTTGTTTTATGTTTAGTCATAATAGCAACGCAAAGGCAACGTAGGGGACGTCATTTGCATCAGAATCTACAAAGGTAATCATTACGCACGATAATAAATACATTTTAAAAAGTCCAGAGTTGACATGTCAGCTCGAAAAAGGCAAACGTGTCAAATTTCATGTCTCTGATTCGCAGATGAACGACAGTACACGGTGTCACTGTAAGATCTTTCAGTCTCAACAGGGCGCAACATGTCCGGGTCCAAACTCTTGACACAGCACACACACAAACGCACTGCTTTACCACAGGATCTGTCACGCGTCTGTAACAGGTCACTCCCATAGCTACAGAGCCGCTTAACCATCAATATCCATCAGCTCTATAACTCCAACATTTGAAATATAAAGCAGAATGTGCGTCTATGTCCCACCCTCTCCCTGCACATCTTTGCGTGTCCTCCGTCCCGTTCCTTCTTCTTCTTCACGACGCAGCAGTCCAGTCAAACATCCGCACGTGCTCTCGTCGAAATCATCCGCGCTTTTTTGTCCATTTTCCCAGATTTCCATCGTTTTAAAGCAGTCCAGTTGTGCCTCTGTGCTCCGTGCTTCTTCCCGTTTCTCAAATGCAGCTGCATTTGAATAGCTAGCCGCTGTTGTTATGGATCCGTGCGCGCTGAAAGAGAATCAGTATGCAAATTGTTTCAGTATCAATCGAAAGGTTCGATCCGCGCGAGCGTCAGCCCCCTTTGGCACGAGAGGCTCCACCGCCGCATAAATGTTTATAATGATCCCATATATTAGCGAACACACATCTGAGGAAACACTTTAGAGCTGTTTTAGAGACAATTTTAGTTGGAAAAGGGAGAGAATATTGAAGTGAAACTAAACAACAAATAATAATAATAGTGATAAAATAATAATAACACAATAATAATCATAAGCATAATACTCACAATAATAATGTAATAATGATATAAAAAGCATAGTACTTATAATAATAATATTAATAATAATTATCTTCTCCAAATCTTTTCTTACCTATGGCATCCATTGGAGAAAAAATATTTTTAAGACAAAAATGAGTGTATTAACTTTTTTGGGGTATTAACTTCATGAGGATGATGATGACGTTAAAACATTATGTTTTATGTCCAAACACTTTGTTATTATTTTATTTATTAACATAAGACCTAAGCTGGTGGTGGTATACTGATAAATGGAAATTCCTTTTCAAGTTGTTGTTCTTAAAGTTTCAACTGAAAACAGCACAGCAGTATTGATAATGAATATCTCAACTTCTAGTCTGCAGAAAAAAGAATGTTTCCAATTATCATGAAATATTTAAAGTAAAGTGCAAAGGATGTATTAAAGCAAAAAGTCTTATTTTTGTCATTTCTACCTCACACAATGTACTCCAAACGTATGGTGTTTTAGATTCCAAACTGACCTCCAGCATCATAACACTCTTTTGATCCACACATGAAACTGAACTACAGACGTTGATGTGAAAAGAAACACAAAGACCACAGGTAAGGCAGGTGATAGGGCGAGCCGAGAGGAAGCAGGAAAGAGTTAAGAGCAAAAGGAAGAAAAGACGATATGATCCAAACAAGAGCGACATGGAGGAGCGGAGGATAAGGGCACAGGGGTGAAGGCAGCGGCGCGTGTGGGGCCAGGCAGGGAGGGCTGTGATAAAGCGGCCGCTCCGTTATCCATCTGTGCAGAGGTTAGAGTGTGGCCAGCTGAAGGGGTCAGAGGGCAAAGGTCACGCAGCCTCCTGGCCCTGGGCGCAGTGGTCAGTGCAAAGCTGCAGCAGATTAAAAGGTAAATAGAACGAAGGTGAGGGTTGTGGCTGGTTAGATAAAACAACTAATAATACTACCAGTAATACACATTTAAGTATGAACTGGCAAAGTCAAAGCGCAAAAAGAAAGAATGTGAATGCATGGAGGTGATTTCATCGTCAAAAGAAAGCAAATAAATACTGATGATGAAAAGGTAACAAAAGAGTTTGTACAGTTAAATACTGTATGTATGGGCAGCTGGAATTTACCATAAACTTTATTATCCATTCACTTCATTCACCACGCATGTCGGTATCATGTCATTTCTAATAAAACTTTTTTTAAACAATATAATAATTGTAATAATCAGCTATAAAATAAATGGTCAGAATAGACAAAAAGTGTTAAGCGTTTAAAAGGAATATAATGCTTTTTTAATATTTCCTTTGTTTTAGAAAGTGATGATTTTTGCAGATAATGTAAACATTAAACTTTTGTTCTATTTAGCTGGCACATTCAAGGTAATAGTATCATATTGTTAAAATAGAGTAAAATTAGTTTGCTACTGAACTGGTCAACGTGAGTATCAGTTGCAGTAAGCATTAAGCATATTTTCTCCTCTTTTATATGACAGGACAGTGCTTTAACTAAAGCACAGGTTTGTAATACTTTCTCCACATCTGGAAATCCAACGGTTTGACTTATGGCCCTTTTTCGATCAACTGTCTTCTCACCACTCGCACCACAAAGGTGCCATATTTAATTCAATAAGTGTGTTTCACCTGTTAAAAGTGAGGTGTGATCGTGTGCTCAGTGTTTGCAGATTTAACAAGGCACTCTGTGGTCGGGTCAAGGATTGCTGTCCTTTACTTGTTCCTGAAAAATCCATATCTGAGAAAGGGAAAGGATTATATATTTTATGTCAACAAGAAAGTATCCTTTGTCTGTGTGTCAGGTGAGTATGAGGCTAACACTATATCAATGCAGTGTTCGTGTATTTGTGAATCTCGGATCTATTGAGCCATAATCTAAAATACCAGCAGCTCTTTAAATACATGTGAAAAAACACCTGAACTGAACTCAGGTTAGCTGAGGAATTACAAAAAAAGACAGAAAAGAAAATGTTGTTGAAATGTATACCACTCACAGTCACTTTTGAGTGAAATGGTCGAGTAGGAAATGTTCAAATAAGCAATAGGATGTGCTACACCAAAATATTCATCTTCCTAGTCAAAATATTAACAAAATAAATAAATAAATGTAATAAAATAATAGAAAATTATACATTGGATTTCTATTATTGTAGCTAGAGCTGCCCTGAGGCAGACTGCTGGAAGCGAAGCAGTAAAACATGTTTACTGTTTCAATTATGTAGGTTCTCAACTTTCTAAAACTGCAGAACTGATATTTACATAGCAGTAGTTAGATGTACAAACCAGGCAGACGGATGCCATTACAATAGATTACTTTGACTTATGTAACTATGACACACAAATCCATTTTCAGCAGTTTACTGAAGAATAATTCTGTACCCCACAACGAAAGTACAGCTATCATAGTCCAACAAAGAAATCTACGTATTTATTTAATGTCAATATAATGTGCTCTGGTCATGTGACCATTTTGGGAGGAAAAAAGGCTTCAAAGCATGCTCTTTGCATGGTGATGCAACTTAATTGTATGAATTATCTACAAAGGTGTTTTCTTTTGTTAAAACTTATCTTAGATGAGCTTATGTGAAAGCATAAAACATTTAATGCAGAACTCAATAGGCAAGTGAAAATTAGTGGGCACCTCACCTTTACTTATTTATCTTTTCACATTAGGGATATAAAGTAAGGTTTGTGTTTATTCAGAGTCAAGTGTAATAGGAACCACCATAAGGGTTTGTGGGACCTCCCCCAAATCATTTTGTACATAAATGGTGTAATGTCAGAAGAGGTGTTTCAAAACTCTACTTTTAGTGTGAAGACAACAGACACTGTGTCTATTAAATTGATGTCCAATAATCCTGAAAAACAAATTAAAAAGTTTTATAAAAGACAAAATATATATATTTTCCAAATCATTTCGATTTTTGTCTCTATGCATTTACCACTTTTGGGAAAGAAGCAAAAAAGTTGAAAGACAAATTGGAGCCCTGAAATAAGTGAAACTTAGGCAGTAGATAAAATAAAAATAAAAAAAATAGAGTGATATTAGGATCTTGTCTGTTAATCACTAACATTGTCTTAGGTTAAGGAGAAAGATTCTATCAAAGGTATAAATCACAATCACCATCATTTTAGTTTTCAGTAGCAGACAAGCTGCTAACAGACGTGTTTGTTTTCATACAAATACATAAGTGAAAGTGATAGGGCTCTGAGGACAATGATAGCTGCATCTCAAAGAGGATTACATGGGTTCCCTCTGTCATCATGTACCTGCCATTATGGGATTACGGACGCCACTTCCACTTTCTCAATGCAGCACTAGGCAAAGCCTTCAAAACACCGGAGCTCAGGCTGAAGCACAGGGGGTGTAGACGCTCCTCTGTTTTGGGTCAATGCGAAGAATCCTGCAAGGATAGGAGAAGGATTTGAAAAGGTCTAGCTCCTGCTGTGCTAATCTGAAAGGGAATATGTAATTGTGGACAGTTGGTGGCTCAAAATCCACAATAAGTAGTAAGACAGACTCAAGTATTGACCTGAAAAAGGCAATATAAATGTACTCAGGGGCACATGAGACACACGCACCAGGCATGACTTTATGAGTTCCAAAATGAATGGGGCTATGATTGCTCTGTGAACACAATAGACCCACCCCTAACAGTGTAACGGTGAATGCTGATTTGCCACAGTCTCTCATGATATCTATTGTTCATTAGTCATTGTTATCCCGCTTTGATGTAGCCATAATGGCCTTTAGATGTGTGGACGGGCTCCATAAAGACCCCTGTTTAGTAACGGGCACAGTTTAAATGCTCTTAATGTGCTGTCGAGGTGTGGGGAGGGGCTGTGCACTGTAAATCACACAGAGGAGGGGAGGAGAGGTGAAGAGAGAGGGGATTGGAGAAGACTGGAGAGGATAAGGAGGTAGGATGGTGAAAAGGATGGAGGGACTTGGGGCTTAAATGAGTGCGTTCTGAAGAGAGCTGTCCCCACTAAGTGTTTACACAGAGCATGTCCACATGCCTTCACACACTTTATTAAACCAGCAGCCAGAAACTGAAGACAATATGCATTTTGAATGGATTTCACCTAACCCAAAGAAAAAGATACTAATTCCCATTGCTCCAAGGAGAAAAAAAGTAGATATTAATAATAAAGCTGTAAACCATTAGTCTTCTCTGAGATCTGTATTACTTGGGGCACTTTTGACTTCAGTTTGCTTTTTATGATGTGCATACAAGTTCATTTGAAATTAAGTGATCACATGTAACAGCTATTATTTATCTTTGCTTGGAAACAGCTCCAGGGATGATTAGTTTGTCGTATTTGTGTCAAATTTAGCTGTCTCTTGGCGAGGACTCTCTGAAACGCAATTAGACTTGCCTGGTTAAAAATGTTGATTTAATACAAATTACATGCATACATGAATGCATGCATACATACATACGTACATAAGTACATAGGTAGTATACATACATGCATATACTGTATAGATAAATACTATCCATCTATCCATCCATAAAATAAATAGCTCATGATTGCGTGAAGCCATGAACAAGGCTGAATTATCAAATATTTAATTAGTTCAATTCAGTCCTTCACTTCAACTTGGCAAGACGTCCCAAATATGTTCTGCAGCTTTATAACAAAGCGTGAACTCAAATGTGTCAAACCTTTCTGAGCACAAAGAAGAGAAGGCAAAAGACACTGTGATTGTGCTGGATCAATCAGGAGCTCAGTAAACATGAAGCATGTACCAACTCTATCATTGTTTTCACTTGATCACTAACCATCACTGGTTAAATCATTACGCCACCCCTACAGAGGGACAGACAAAAACACTACTGTGCACTCACTATCATAACGCAATGTTTGTTTTTAATACGTGACCAAAGTACAAAACACATGACAAATACAGTCACTGACTTGGAACACTCAATCTAGTTACTTATGTACGTATATGTCACAAAGAATGGACAAGTGTCTCAAAAGTTACAACTAACCCAAGTGAACGCTCAGTAAGACAAAGTTTTATAATGTGTCTTTGATCAAGCATACTTTTTGCGGTTATCTTTGTCGGTTGTCAATGTATAGTATATTATAGTGAGAACTTCCTTGATGAAATAATCCATCCAACCTCACATGCGTGACATATCTCGATGTAGATTACACAGCATGACAAACAGTTCACAGGTGTTCCATAGGCAATAAAAGAACCCTCTGAAATGCTCTGTTTTAGCACATAACATAGCACATAACATGATGCAGTGTGTGCATGTCCACCAGGACAAGAGAAAATGTGCTATTTGTGAGCATTTTGCACTCAATTTACTCTTGGAAAATGTATATTTAACATATTCCACCAATAAGCAGCACCTGAAATTTTGAAATAATAGTGTAAGACAAAAATGACATTTGCATTTATATTTTTAAATTTAAAAATGATGACTGTACGTATATCCCACAGATCAATTTTGCAATGACTTTCTGGTCTTTTGAATGCCAAAGTTATACTTCAATGTGTATTGGACTTTTTCACATGGTCCATTATCTCTTTTAGCTAAAAGGGAACAGAATAGTAAGGCCTATTCCTGACATGACCTTACTTTACAACCTTAACTAAGTTTCATTCAGCTTCTAGAATTTAATGATATAGATATATATATAAAATACTTTATATCATTTAAAATCTGTTTGTTTGTTTTTTTTTGTTCTTTTGCAAGTGACTACACCCATTAACCTTCTGTATTACAACAAATAAACTGCTTTTAAACATTATTTATTTAAGCTGCCCTCCACCTAAAAGAAATAGTATTGGTTTGTAGAATGCTGTGACGTCATGTGAACAGAATCTATAATATATAAAACGATAATAGTCCAAAACACTTTCACATTAGTACATTCATGACATATCGAAAATGTACATAATATTTTTTAAAGCAGCTGAAATACTCATGCTGGTGGTTTGCAAAAATCTATAGCAACAACATTTGCCTGAGACAGCCTGGAGATATTGTAAATCCATGACCGTTAAAAAACATTGGGCATACAGTAAATCCTAGTTTGACCTTAGTGTAACGCAGAAATGAAGAACGTGCACATATGTACCACACTTTATTGCACACACACACACACAAACCGGGCAGGAGAGCTGTTGCCATGTTGGTGCGTGCGAGGCCTCCATCATTCCCAGCAGGATACTGGGGCCAAATCTAATTGCAGGTAAATGTACGGTGCTGCAGCGTGTGGCTCCTGTGCAGCGGATGAGATGCGGAGCGGGCCTGGCGACATGGTTAGTATTGGTCGGGATGACTGATTGGCTTGGTCCTAACTACATTAGACTGTGGAGAAGTGGCTTACTCCTATTCCCTACCCCCCACTACTGTAAGCCAAGGGGGGCGTGACCTGTCCAGCCTCCCCCTCCTCTCAACTTTTTTTTTCTGTGTGTGTGTGTTATAGATCCAACTCATATCAACCCTCCGACAGAGAGCCATACGCTTGATTGGAGCGTATTAGTCGCAGGGCCCAGTGGAGGGTTCGGCCATCTTGAGACGTGATCAGAGGTTATTAGCGGTAAAGAGCTGGTGTGGATGAAGCAGCAGAGACATCATTTCCAGGGTCAGAGTCATAGCCACGGCACACATGCACACAAACACACATGCAGCGGACAGTAAAGGCTTGGCTTCATTACTCAGTGAGAGCTCAGGTTTCCGTGTAAGACCTCTCCATTAGACCTTCAGTTAGGGAAGAAATGAATGGCCGTAGCTTGTGCACACTCATAAACTATCCGAGCATCCACGGCAGAAGAGAGAATGAGATACAAGTAAAAAGGAGGGAGGGAAGGGTTGATCTTATGAGATGAGGGGGTCCTGCGGGGTCTTTGAGATGGAAATGTCCAGCTGGCCGGCCGTCTGCTGCTTGACCCCACAGGCACAAGGTCAAAAAGCCCTGGCCTCACAACCAACCTGACACTGACCGTTAGCTCTTACAGAACTAAGCCTGGGTCGAGTGCAGTGATTCTTCGGGTGACATACTGTATTTTCAAGTCCTAATAATAAAGAAGTAGCAAATTCATCAGTCCAAGAAGTATGATGACCAGAAAACCAAAGACTAAGCAAAAAGGAATAGTCAGAACAAAAAACTTCTATAGTTTAATTTTTTTCTCTTTACTAAATAATAAAAATAAACTATCAAGCCCTTGGACATCCTAAAATAAGACTAAAGTTGTAACTTCAAACTCCTCCTTCAAAACTATGCCCAAAGTAGTGTCATTCAGACCCTAACCGCAAAGACCAGCTTTACCTCTATATATTTGTCAAAGAAATTTCAGAAATTCAATTCTGTTTTTCTTCTGTGTAGAGCTTGTTCTCACTTGATTAGCGTCAATCAGGCATCAAAGAATAAAAGTCCAGGACCTCAGCTTCACAGAGTCCAGCTATTTGTTTGTGCTGTTTGAATTTTAGACAATCTTAAGAGTTTAAGCCAAAATAGTGCGATATAAGTGATAAGGGGTGAAATCAAAAATTGAACTTCCCCTGCATGTACAAAAACAAAATGCACTGCATATAATATTTTTTTTAGGCTAGCCCATGTGGTAAATAGGTTAAAGGCCAATTCACAAGGTTACAACTGCAAAGTGATAAGCAGTGCTGAGTCAAAAAAACTCTCTGTTATTATGACATAAAATTCAACAAGACATAGGTGTAAATTAAATGCTTTTGTCCTTGTTTTTAGTATGGTTGCTTGGTAACATTTACAATAATAATTCAGGCACAATTTCAAATCTACTAGCCAGGAAGTAAAAACTTGTCAAACTACCAAAAATGGGTTAAATTTTATTTTCAACCTTCAGTTAAAAATATTTTTGCGCACTCAAATATGTCATAAGAACACTCACTGTATCAAGACTAAATTCTAGAGTAAAATTAGATTAGCCTGACTAATGTGGAATGCACACATCAGAGGCTTGATCAAACCAGGAACTAAACAGTTTTCAAACAGATGTAAATCAGTAATATAAAATTTAAATTTTACAGAAGCCACGCAAGTCATAAAAACAAAATAAGCTTTACCCCCGTACTCCTACAAGATTGAGAACCACAAATATAGGCCATCTTTGTGAGAGTGAGTGCTTTCTTGGCCATGTGTGTGTAATTGATCATTTAATCTAGTTGACATCATAATCCCCGACGCATGTTTAACTAACTGGCTGACCAGCGCAGGAGCAGAAGGGCCCAGTAATTATCTCATCTGGATACATTAATAAGCACGCATCACTCACTGTTAGGCTAGGCTCCATTGCCTCCAAATCAATCAATCCACCTCTCTGGTCTGTTTGAATATGTATGTTACAGAGGAAGCAAGAAAAACAAATGTCAGCCATCACTGCGTGCCTTGAAGCTGGATGGAGCCAAAATGGATACCAGTGCTGCACACAAGAGCCCCAGTTGTATTGACAATAGATCAGCAGCGCCAAGACATAACCACAACAATATCGGAAAGGAAACAATCAATGAGTTTATTTGAGATGAGAATATGAGACGGTCATGTGGCTCTGTGTCGAAGAACTAGGACATGGCTTTGTTCTCAATATGCATTTAAAACCACCTGGTCAAAGGACAGAGAGATACACAATCAAATTAAATAGCATCTGAAACAAAAGTGGATCTACGGATGCGTCCTTGTGTCGTAAGATATTGTGTGTGAGTGTGTGTGTGTGTGTGTGTCGCCGTCTTAGGAAAATTATTGCTATTGATTTAAGGCGGAGAAACGTGGAAATGTTACCAGATGGGACATTTAGTTGTGAGTGGCTTCAGATGAGACAAGTCATCCTCGAAAAGGCCAGGCTGGAGAATCGTGCTCACTACACATCAAAACAACAAATAGGTGTCCCGAGTTTCCTGCAGGAATGTACAGAGTGCTGATATGTAAGGTATGTGGAAATGAAAGCAGAAAAGTCATTAAGAGCTAGAACTACACATCTGTATTTCAGAGATTTTTTTATTTGCTTGTTGCAACAGTATGGGGGATTACAAAGTGTGAGCAGGATACATAAAGAACACACGGTTGTACTGGTTCAAGCAAATTAGATTTCAAACTGGATGGCATTACTAAGAAAAATGCAATTCTTGTGCTCTGTATGCTTGCAATTTTAACTTCATTATTTAATACCTAAATACATAACAAATAGTCCAGAAATGTACTAAATCGTTTTAAGCCTAACTCATGTTGTACACAACAATGCAACCAAATCTCAAAGTATTCTGATTCTGATTGGACAATGTAACAAAATCTTTAACATGTCGCTTTAAGTATTCAGTATTCTGTAAATAAATATATTTTATTGTACTCTTCTCTTCACTCAATATATGAGTGACTCAACAGTAATTGTAATCATGCCACTTAATTCAACAAACATTGTGCAGCACCACATGTTGTAATATTTGCTGCCAAAATTGCATTTCACTGAAAATACATTTGAACAAATCTTTCTAGAAGAACAAGCAACAAACTATTTCGACAGACAATGTTGAGTAAGGGGTCATAGTCCACTGGCTGAAGTTGACAAATTGATTTACTTTAGTTTCTCGTAAATGTGAAAAGCCCCAGGATAACTTCGATACACCAGAAGATACAGTAACATCACACAAGGAGTCTCCAAAGGACCATTTCTATCACACTAAAGTTGATCAATAGACCTCAACAGTTCCCAGAAGTTAGTGGTAAACATTAACGGCTATAAGATTGCCACATAACAGACCAATGTGTGGCACTACAGGGGCAAAAGACATTTAAAGAAATGTCTTTTATATTAGCTGCAAAGCAACAGTTACAAAAGCTCTTTGGGAGTTATGCCCACTCTATCCACATAAAAGCACTTTCACTGACCTGAGGTTCAATATGACTTTATGTCACATCTGATGAGGGATCTAACATATACAAATACCACCATACATAACTCCTGTTACAGGATACATTTTCATAGTGAGATTTATAATGGAGAAACAAACAGAATTTTAGAAACACTATTTTCTGTACAATGCCTTTACAGGTCTTTATCTGAATCGTTTCTGTAATTTCTCAAAGAATTTAGATATAAAAGTGGTTAAAACAGTTACTGCTTTATGTTGTCTGCACTGAAGGGACATGGTTTATGTAGTTCCTTTTGTTTTTGTAGTTTGCAACTAAACAATGACTGTAAATAAAAAGGTTTACAACTTGACATATTGTGACAATATATACAATAAAATTGAGATCTTTATGAAGTTTTTTGTCAGATAAAAGAGAGAGCGAGAGAGACACAAGCTTATACAAGCTTACTTATACAAGCACTTCTACCAACACTCCAAAATATTTTTGCCAAGTTCGCAAACATTGGGCTAGAAAACCAGGCTAAAACCAAGCAAAAAACAACAGTAAAAATGTTTTGCAAGGTAGATCTTGCTATTTTCCTTCACAATGTTACACCAAGTTCCAGTTAAGACGGTTTCCAGTGCAGTGGTGTATTTTTACTCACAGGGCCTTCCCATCATCACCAGGCTTCTCTCTGGGGATGCTCTGACGGTAAAATAAGCTCCTAATGACCATAGCCTTTGAAACCTCCACTGGCTCAGTTATGTTTTGGAGCAGATTGGCCCCTTTTGGGCATTGCTTTTCAGCCACCACCGATCACTGTCCGTCTGTCCTGGGTCAGGTTCGGGAGCCTCTCTGTAGAGCTCTTCAAGTTACGCCAACAGTTCAATAGAGACACTGCTGCAAAAGACACTCACAAACATGCACAACAGGAAAACACAGACATGCCTCTACATAGACACTGATTTAATTTAAATGAGCCGGAAAACATGTACAAAAATACTGGCTATTCTCAAGTCAAGGAAAGCCCCGGTCTGCCTCTGGTGTTTCTCAACTTAATTTGACACACAATCGATGTAATCCCTCGTCATCTCAATAATGATAGAAAAGATGCTAAATGCAATAGAATCTTGGAAATCTAATATTTTGGGGTCAAATCGTTTAATGAAGAGCAATCTGACTCGGGACTCTCACTGTCTGTATCGCAGGCTATTTGTTAGGATGTTGTTTTGTCCTGTGCATGTTTCGTTAGATTACGGTAAGCATAAAACAATGCCGCGTAAATGGTTCATTGAACTTTAACCTAACCGGGTTAAGTGGGCAATCATATTTGATAATATAGCTTGTTGTCAATGACTGCAGCTCGGAAATCATATCAAAGCGCAGAGTTAAGTCCAGACATAGGGTGAGCTACAAAACGACAACAAATGCATTCAGGCATGTGTCTTTGTATTTGAGTTAAATGTGTACAAGTGAAATAAAACACAAATTCACGTCTGTATTTTGATGAATAAATAACATTGTAACGTGGATAAAAAATAAGTGTAATATAGGCCCTTCAGTAAAATAAACAGTGCTGCTTACATTTAAGCTGAAAATGGCAGCATTGTTTTCCAGTTGCCCTTTTAACGGTACATACCATACCACAAAACATACATACATTTTGCTTTCTATATCACTAAAAGTGAAAGAGAAGCTCAGGCTGCAGCAGTCCAGAGGAAGTTCAAATCTTTTTACCTGGTTCACGCCAGATTGCTAGTAGGTACTGCTTGGTACTTTAATTCTGATTGTCAAAGCATCTCCTCAGTGATGTGTAGTAGTTGACTATTTAATAGTCATCCTCGGAAGTCGGAATTCCAGTGGTCAAGTTGAATTACTTTACAGTAATGAGCTAATAAAGTAATAAATAGCTTGGAAATTGCCCAAAACAGCCAAAATACAAATCTCTTTATGTCAGTTAATCAACTTGGACATTGCTGTTACATTTACAGTCTGTAAACCATCGCAAGAGAGTGAATTTGAGTTTTTGCTTACATTACTTCTGTAGCTGTTAGCAACATTAGCATTGCAGCACACAAGAGCAGGTTTATAACGGCAGGTGCAAAGTCACAGAGGCGAGTGAGCTGTAGAGACAAACGTAAGAGAAAATAACACAGGTACGATCACAAATGAAGCCGTCTGAAGTTTAGCTTTCTCAAAACATAGGGCGCTGCCATGTTCAATTTTTTACCTCGGACTCTGAAAATCCGAGCATCTGGGTAGGAACCTAAAGTTAGAGGGCTGTTCCAGAGGGAATTTACAAGTCTGATCCGAGCTCCGAGTACCACTGGAACACATCATAACTTTTTTTTTTTTGGTAAATTCTGTGGAGAGAAAATCGCAGACACCTGTTCAAAATGCACAAAGTCAAAATCATCCGTAATTTAACTAAAACAGACCAAAGTACACACAATGGCATCGCAATGTTTGTTTTGGTTCACACATACGCTTTGGCCCAAACCACAATGCTGTGCTGTGGTTGGTCAGGCTGACTGTGTCTCTCAAGATGGATTCTCTAGGTTTTGTGAAAACTGCAAATATCGTGAGAATTTATCTGCACCAAAGCACCTCCACAGGCAGCACTGGACTACATGTGAGCTATTTGAACCTTTAATGTTACAGAGAACCTGCACCAAAGTTTAACCCCATGTAATCTGACCCTCATGTTAGAGCAGCACGTCTTAAAAATATTATTTGAATAGCTGTATACATAAAATTGTTCAACTTTGAGACCAGTTTCATACCAGGTGGAACTGTAATTAACCTCTTTGCGGGAGGAAAAAAGTCTCACTTTTTTTTCTTCACTGATATTTATTGTTCTCTCACTTTTGTGTGTTGACTCTGAAACAATGTCCTTAAATAAGTCTTCTTCTCTGTGTTTTCAAATGTGCGAGATAAGCTGCACACTGGCATTTGTTATTGCAAGAGCTATTATTAACTGTGATTGTGCGCCTAAGCTGCAACTGAGTGAAAAGGGACCTTTGAGTTGTTTATTTCCACAATCACATGTAGCAATCATACCTTAACCTTATATGTGCTTCTCCGTATTGTACCTGCGTTTGTGTGTGTGTGCGTTGGTGTGTGTATGTGGGTGCGTGATTACCCATGCTGTTATCAGCTGCAAGCCGCCATTCACTTCAGTCCAAATGAAAGGTTTGCCTCTGTCACAAAAGCAGTTTCTTTGTTTCCATGGTGCTATGATTCTGTCAAAATCCCAGAGAAAACAGAGGGGGGAGAAATAAAATCAATGCAGCAGTGCTCTGAGCCTAGCAGGTCTGCCGCCATGCCAGTACACACACGTCAACACATGCATACACAGACGGTAGGAGGCCAAAAACACACAAAGTTGCCCTTGTGGTTCCAAATCTGTTTATTTGATTCGGCTCAGAGGGGAGCAGCTAGTGGGCTATACAATATATTGTGTTTACAACAGTGGAACCTATAGAAGGTAAAGTTTGTTTTCTTTGTTAAAAAAATAAAACTGAAATGACGGAGTGCTGCATGATCGTGCTTTTGTGTGGGTAGAAAAGCAGGTGTAAAATGACATGGCAAAAACAGGACAAACGTTCTATTATGTGTTTGTTTTTTGTTGCATCAGAATAGAAAAAGTAATGACCACCCACTGCTTGTTTCCCAAAGTATTTTCCCATTGATTTTTACTGTGGTAAATAAGAGCATTAAAATCTACCAAGTTATTACAACATTTTGGCAAATTTTACGTGTTTTCTCAACTCAAAACAACAGCTTAAGCTATTCCCCCTGTCTTTAGATGTGTTTTTTTGGTCAACAAAAAAAAAAAAGTGAAATGTACAATCTCAATAATATAGAATAAATATAGAAAGAAAAACAGTATGTAGACTGTATTGCTATTAGGGTTGAATTGGAAGTGGCAAATGCAAGTGTACAGACTAGAATGGCATGTTGGAGTGGTGGGGACATTTGGGGTCGAAATCCAAAGTGGGTTGCCTAATGCTACATGTTTACACGCTCTAGTTGGAGGATGGGTCACTTGTCCAAACAATATTGACAGTGTCTGGTCCAATCAGCCAGTCAGGGGCATCGAACTTCTGAGGGGGGAAAAACACTTTAATAACCAGAAGACAGACTTTGAATACAGTCATGTTTGTAAAAGACTGCACATTTAAATTATTGTTAGTTAAATTTGTCATTTTATAATGAGGAATAAAGGTTATGCAGATGACATCACAACATTCTAAATGTGAGGATTGAGTGGCAAGAAATACATGAGAGTCAGTGGAGACAAATTACATTTTCTACTGTAAGAGCTCAAAATAAAGCTAAAATATGAGAAAAAAATGTAACTCAAAACAAGTTTGCTGAACACCGGGTTTGTAGCTGATAAGTAAAAACAAAAAAAAAAATCAAATAAACAATGGCAGAAAAGCAGATAAACTTCAGCTTCTCTCACATTTATCAGACTTTGGGTTCACATAAAATTTAAGTAATTACCTTTTTCTTCCTAAAAAGATGTTCTTGTTTTTTTTTTTATGAGGAACTCGGTTGTAGTAATCAATGCCGTTAAAATGCCATTAATCTCCAACTAGTGTAAGCAAACAAGTTAGTGAAGCACTGCACTGTTGCCACGACAACAGACAACTATTGTAAAATTATATTTAAAAAGTGCATTTTGTCCATTGTGTTGCTCACAATTTTGCCACTTATTAAAGCTAGCTCACAACAAAGAACTGTAAGCGCTCTGAGGAAGGCTTTATGCCGAAACACGTTAGCGTTTACTTGTGTGAAATAGCCAAATAAAAAACTATGTGAGTATTTCTGTCCTGAAGTTCTTTTAATGAAGATGTGCAACCCTTATACATTTTGATTAACTGAAATTATTATTTTTTTTGGGTTTAGCACTCAACTTTTGAGGACGCGCAATCTTCACTACCTGACAAAATTTTGCCACTTAGTCAGAATGTTTAGGAGTTTTTTTTTCAAATTTAATAATATTATGTAATCTCTGTAGATCTGTATGCTTGAGAAGTCACCTAATCCAGTGTTTTTCAACCTGTGTTCCGGGGAACACTAGTGTGCCTAGAGTTGCTGCCAGGTGTGCCTTGAAAAATATGCCAGTTTTCTATAATCAGTTTTAAAATAGCTTAATCAGATTTAATTAAATGATATACAGTACATTTTAGGAATGTTTGGACCAACTTTCACAGCAAGAAAGAAAGCAAAACCAGTCACCATTTATGCATTTAAAAAAATTTAAATGTCCTATGTAAAAAAATTTACAAATTTGTTTTCCAAAAAAGCTTGATTTGGCTATATTTGAATATGTGGCGTGCCACAGAAAAAAAAAAAAAGCAAAAAAGTGTGCCGTGACTCAAAAAAGGTTGGGAAAGACTAACCTAAGTATGAACTAAAACTCCAGACCAGACTTGCAAATTGACACAGTAACATTGTCTTTTTGAGTTCTTCTGTCTTTACTTTGAAATTGAGTTCAGGGCTTGAACACTGGAAGATGATTTATAAATTCCAAACTTATTCTGTAAAATCACACATATGTAATGTTTTATATGTAAACGCACTTTCTAATTGAGACAGCTTACATGATGTTGAAAGTATCATATAAATATTAAACTTGCATGAATTTACCAATGACCTTTTGGCCTGGTTTGAAAATAAACAGAAACACATATATAATAGAATGGTGTTGTAATGGAGTTGAAGTACAAGTCTTTACATTACACAGTGAAGTATTCGGGTGTTTACAAACTGTTGTTCCTTATGGAGTCTGAAGAAAGCTCTTTAAGAAGTGTTCCCGAGATGGCTAATGTGGGCCCATTAGTGTGTGTCAGTGTGTTTGTGTCCCTCTTAGGACCCCCTTCAGGCTTTTAAGACAGTCCTCAAGATTCTTCAAGGCTGCAGGCAGGCACAAAGGAGCGCCTCGGAGCACGGGCCCTGTTTACTCTACTTTTGATGCAGTGTATTTATGAAGGTCTAGCGGCTGCTCGTGAAGGAAGGAAGCTCTCTGAAGTTGGAGACAGACATGCGGGCAGGCAGGACATCAAACCTGGTCATTAGAGAGCCTTTCACCAGAATAAAAAGGCAGGTGAGGAAGACGAGGATGAAGAGCAGAGTAATTAGGAGGAGATTAGAGGCAAAGATGTGTACTGTGGACATCTTTCAGAGATTGGACAGAAAACAGCATATATAAAACAAACTTGTGCTTGCAGTGACATTAAAATCACAGAACAACTGCTAAAACTAAACTTGTTTGTCAAACATAGAAATGGTAAAATAATAATAAAAAACAACACATTTAAGAACAACAATCTAATAAAGCTACATAAAATACAATAGATTGAGGTGGTAAAACTGAATGAATAACGTACATGGGAAGTCTCCTCCGCTGGTATTTTTTAGTTTTTGGCATCAAATCATTTCATGAAAGTTTGATTTCAAACATTGAACATCTCTATTGTGAATAACATTTCACACAACTTTTATGGAGATGTAGAAAAAACTGAAAATCATGCAACACTGTCCAGTCCAGGACCTTTCAGACAGGCAGACAAGGCATTTCTTCAATATCACATCACAGCTATAAATCTTGATTCTTCCCATTGATCACAGAACAGGTTCTGCAAATACAATTTTAAATTTAAAAGCTAATGCACCAAAAGCTTAAAAATCAATGTTTATTTCACTAAAGCCGGCCCTTTCCACAAGAAAGTAGACAAAAATCAAAGGCGATATGTACATTTTCCTGTGAAATCATTGCTTTCTGGCGCTGCGTAACGAAGTTCAGGAGAACATAAAGCGTAGAGTTTTGGGCAGGATTAGCGCTGAGTAGATGTAGCAAAAGTTTGGAGCATTAGATTTATTACCCTGGGGCAAAAACACATGATGGTAAAGTGAGGCCTTCTGACTAAAACTGATTAGAGAATGTGAGTGGGCACCTGCGGTGAGGTCATGAACAAAAATGGGCCAAAAGCATGTAACAGCAAAAGCAAAGTTAGGGCACCACCTACAGCTTTACACAGAAATCAAACAAACAAAACAATTAACAAACAAAAATGTGGTTTTAGATAATCATTTCAAGATCACACAGTCAGAAAATTATCTTGCCGCTAAGGATTTGGGAAAATATCTTATTGTGATTTGTATGACTACAGTACTACAACTGTGATTTGCAATTCATATTTTAATAGTAGGATTCTGTTCCCACTTTTTATTTACATCATCATATTAGTTTAGATCATTTACTGTACACCACAGTGCCTTTTAATTCAGAATAAGACAGAATAATTAGCTGCTTGTTAAAAACATTAAGATTGGAGCAAATTAATTTGGCAATTGTAACAATTTGTTTATTTATTTATTTATTTTTTGCCAGTAGGGGTAAAGCACACACTCACACACATCCAAACTTGCTTTTCTATCAAACTTGTGCTTCTAGCAAAAAGCAACACATTTATGTAGTGCTATGATATTAAGTACTTTGGGATTTGTTTATTTTTTAAGTACCAGTACTAATACTTTATACTAGTATATTACTTTATAAGGCATTATGCATACAAAATGTTACTAATAGGCTCTAAAAGAAAAAAAACTGACATAGATGGATCACTTTAACCTGCTGCTGGTGAAATGTTTTTGACATAAAATAATGAATGGACTGTACATGGCTAAAAAGAGAGTTTTCAGTGTTTTCATATGTTAATTCTCAATACATCAATACCTCAATGTCGAGTCTCCCATCTTTGGATGTGCTTTGATAAAATGAACAATATAAAGCAAAAAAGAAAAATGACACAAAACATCTTTTTGCTCTCCTTGTTCTCCTTGTAGCGAGTGGCTGTGTGTCCTAATAGCACTTGGCAACATGTTGTATTTACCTGTTCAATGCATTGTAATTACCTTTTACGGAAGAAACTATTAAGCCATTAACAGCACAATTTTCAGACCATCATTTTACAACTAATCAATTAGCATTGTGTAAAACAGTGCCGAGGCTCAGGTGGCAAAAAGCCTTGAGTGTGTGATCCCAAATTTTCAATAATTCACTGAATGTTTTATCCACTTGAAAAACAAAGATTTCATCATCTTTGATACACAAGCACTTTATTTGTGAAAGCTGAGAAGAAGAAAAAAAAAAAACATGTTCATTGTATGTGTGTTTGAAATAAGTTAAATTCTTATGCATGCATGGTGTGTACATTTCATCAATTGATTTTGATTAATAAATACACACATGTAATATAGTTTTATTTCTTTCTGGTTCTATATCTTTGTGGAGCAGTGCTTATGTAGCGGCCGTGCACAGCTCAATAAGAGATACCTGGGAATGTTAAATAAAAATTGCCCATAGTAGATGGATGTGAAAGTGAATGGTTCTGGCTGTCAGTATATGTCCCCACTAAGTGTTAGCTCCTAGTATTGCTTTACAAAATGGCTTAGAGAACTCGCAGGATAATTGATGTAATAGGCGTGTAAAAAGTTCAATGAATAGTGATATTGATTTGAGGTCATCTCGGCCAGCTCTAGTCGTGAAGCGGTGAGTAAAGGTGGTGTATAAAGAAAATGACAGCATGCCACTGGAACGCTACATTCATAATGAGACAGAGGCTAAAATAACCTGTATTGGGTCTATTAAACAAATAAAATGTATGCTATAATCGTAGTCACATAAACAAATCAGACAAGTTATTAACAGCTTTTTTATATTCTCATATGCTGAAAATAAATTCTAAAAATACATGTTAGTATGTAGGTTTACTTTTCTTGTGCAATTCCCATTTATTTATCCTGTCTCCTTATCCTGTCATTGAAATGTTGGCATTACAATCATATCCATATACAAATGTAAGTAAGCTTACATAGCCGCATTAAATACAGTATATGAAAAAAACAACAACACTTGAGCTTAATCCTAAGTTTGTAGCTTACTATTTGCAGACAAGACTCTCCAAAACGTTGTAGCTCTGAATTTATATTGAGTATGACAAACTCAAATGTAAACCTGTAGTAAAGTGCATAAGAAATGGGAGTGCTTGGGGCAGAGGAACAGCGTGCGTGTGAGAAGTAGGCGGTAGAGCAGAGAGAGAGAGAGGGAGGCAGCGTATTGATCGATCAGACCTGTTGGCAGCCAGACAGCCAGGGAGACGTCTGTCCTTGCGCTGCCACTCTCGGGCCGGCAGACACCTAACCCCCTGCTCCTTACGGGACCGTGGCGTCAGATTGGGGGAACAGTACTGGTGCGTGTGTATACTAGGTTACCCCTGTAAGTAGCCTGCCTGACGCTAACCCCTCCGTCTTCGGGTGGCCTCAGGTGTGCCGCGTCTACTCCTCTGTGGAATTAACTAGGTTCCAGTCAGGAAACTAATCTCACGCTCCTTGTCGCACGCGCCCCTCACCACTATGGATTTTATCAGTACACCGGGCGACACTGCGCACTGAGCCTGTACCAGAGCTGCTGTCAAACCCACTGACAGAGAAACCCCCCCTCCCCTCTTCACCCCATCCCAGAACACCATCCTTCCTCCCACCCCCTGTATAACACTTTATCCCCATTTGGTCTTCTAATAAAGAATCTCTTTCCTGGAAAAGAAACAGCCCTGACAGTGTCTCTTGTCTGCTGGAGTCATATAGGAATGCAATGAAAAGCTTGACTATACAGTAAAAAGTGCAATGCAGTCAAAAGAGCTCAAGCTAGCAATGTGCGATCAGGAAAAATGTACAGAAAAGTGAAAGTACTCACAGTCTGAACAACTCCTTTGAGAGCTGTGTATTATTGATTTACTAATGGTTAACACTAATACCTTGTACGTTGCTTTAAATCTTAGCCACTTCATAGGGCTGTGTAGTATATTCTGTAATAGTGTGAGAGATTTATGTTTTAGTTAGCAGGAATCATTAAAGATATGTCACATTGGTGGTCATATGAGTTAAATGAAATGTCCACATTAGGTACAAAAGTAATATAGTGAAGGGAAGCAATGTCAGGTATAACATTAGTCCTTATGGGGAGAGAGGAGGCGATAAGTTACACTTTGACATTGGGGTGAATGAAATAGTGATCTGGACCTTTGCATCCCCCAATATAATTATTACTTGGTGGCCTTAACCAGTTGTTCTTAAATGTTGGGTCAAGACCTAAAAGTGGTTTGTGGGGGAGGTTGAAAGGAGGCGCAATGCTACATCATTAAAATGGTTGATATTGCAGGAGCATGCGTGGAGGGTTTTAAAATGTGCCTTCTTTAAACTTCATTTTTATGCAGGAAGAAGATTAAAAAGATTAATTAGCCCTGAATCAGTTAAAAATTGACAAACATGACATTTCATCAAATAGAGTGGGTCAATAATCCGGCGTTCAAAGTAGATGTGGAAGAAAGTTCCAAAAGGTGGGCAGGAGTAACTTCTTTGTGCAGGATCTAGTGTTCTTTAGTTTTTATTCAAAGGTAAAGCCTGTCGAATGTAAGTGTAACATCTGAACAGAATGGACCAGAAAGTCTACAATCAGTTGTAAATGTTGTAAATATAATGTATGGATCACACAAAGTTGATAATTTTCAGAGTGAATTGCTCATTTCTATGCCAAGTTGTCTTTTTATGAATCACAAACTTAATGTGTAAAGTAATGTACGTACATACACATATGCTTTATAAAGGAGACTCCAGAGCAGAGTTTCCCATACATACTAGTCCATGGCGTGCTGCCAGAGTGTATTTTTAGCAGCTGTAATCTCATTCTGGTCCTTTTACTTATTGTCATTATATTATTGCTATTAGGCTTATAAGATAGTAGACTAATTTTTTGTGCCTCAAGACACCATTTACCAGTATTTGAGTACAACTTTTAAATGTACAGCAATTCCCCACTTACACCTTCCACCTACACAAACACATGCAGTTAAAGGTGGGATTAGTTGATTTTCACACTGCAAACACAATTTAGATTTATGTCTACAACTTTCTCTCATAAATTCTTCAACACATGGTTACCATTAACATGTATCTATTTTGGTTGCATTTACGGCTTATAAACTTCTTTTTAAAAATAACAAAGTAAAACTGTACAGCCAATCAGAGCACTGCATTTGGCTCGTGCTAAGAACTCAAATTCTTATTCAATTCAGATAGTACAAAGTGGTCACATTTTTTTACAAAGTGCTGCATTTATCATATCCCTTTTAGGGGAAAACACAAAGTGAACTCATTTACAACTAATAAAGTAAGTTACCCCAACTTAATGCGGCAAGCCACAAACAGGTAGTAGATTGGTAAATTGTTTAAATGCTGTGTTCTCTTCGTGCTTGTTCCTCATGTGAGGGGAGGAGCCAGTCTTGTTCTGTAAATGTCTGTCTTGTTTGTGAAATGATGCCAGACTAGGTGTTCATATCGTGTATGACTGCTCCTTTCATGTGTCAGCTCTGCTTTGACCAGTTACAAGAGAGATGTCCAGCCCGGGCGAGGGCACACAACACACATACAGGCGTGCAGATGTACTAGTAATGTCTGTCGCATTGTCAGGGTGGCTTAAGAGGACCAATAGAGGTCCAGCCTATTGATCCAGTGGACTGCTAAGACACAGCACTGAAGCTGTTATGAAACTGGTCAGAAACAAAGTGAGTATGTTTCCGTCACTTTTAATGGTCAGAAACATATTTACTTTGCCATAAGTAGTTGCATAGTTGAGGTCAACATTTTTTTTTGTAAGAAAAAAGTAAACAGCTATACATCCAATTTGAAGATGGCAAAGAGGCCCACTATTATTATTCACACTTCAGAATAAGTTCAGAATATATGCTGCAATGTTTCCCCTGTTCGATGAAGATGTAAAAACTACAAACTGTGGACAACTTGTACTGATGCTGTAAGTTAATAAAATACATGAACCAGAAACAACATTGGGCAAAAGCGTAATCCGCAACTGTTACCAAAAACTTACTTCATGAGATAGAAAAAAGCACTAAACATGACTAAAAAAAGAAAATAGAGACACCTTAGGCCTTAGGATCTATTCCAATCTGATGTGCCTTATGTGACTCAAAAGCAATGGACAGTCTTCTCATCAAAGCCAAATTTGTCTTGGAAACTATTGCCGAAAGCAAGAAAAAAAGTCACCTCAGATTATAGACTACATTAACCAAACTAGGTTGCTCACACTTGATTTAGTGTAAAATTATTTGAAATTTTCTGTGCATTTTTTACAGGGCTGGGCAATTTGGGAAATGAGTTAATGAAGATTTTTGTTCACACAAAAAGATTGAGGCAAAAAAATGTTTGTTTTGGTGTTGTGCCACAGACAGACACATATGTGCCCTTATCTCAAAGACTTTATCAAAAGGTAACGCCATCGGCCCTGGTATTACTGTACTGCCACCCAAACCTCCCTCCGTGTCCCAAATGTAAATATAAAATTGTATATTTGCTCCCCCTGAGCATTCTCAGAATGCCCTCCAGTTCAGGGGAATTACAGGCTAAATTTGATAGATTGAGCCTCCTATTTCTTCTCTCTGTCATTCTGTCTGTCCATCCATTACAGCTGATCCCATTGTTCCAAGCGCTGGGAGGCTGCAGCTTGACCCCACAGGTCAGATAATCAGATGCTCTCCTCTGTGACCCACACTAACCTGCAGTTCAGGGGACACTGGGCCGGACGCTACCACAGCAGCAGCAGCAGTGGAAGCTCATTTAATAGAGGCTCGCTGCAAGATCATAAATGAACTGGGCAAAGTGGACAATAGAAAAAAACAAAGAAGGGTTTTTAGGGATAGAGACTACTACCAAATGTGGGGCAACACCAAAAACAGTCTAGGAAGAATATAAGCCATTAGAAAAAAGCTAGACTAAATAGGTCATGCAGAGGACAAAAAATACCTTACCTTAGAACTAACCCAGAAGAAGTATTAATACAATTGGGGATAAATAGAAATAAAAATTCAGTAATGTCTAATAATCAATATTATGATTGCGGTTTTTGAATTAAGGGCCCACAACCAGTTTTCAGTAAATAAAAACATCAGGTTTGGAGCAGAAGTCAGGGACTATTTATTTATTTATTATTAAAATATTTTGTTAAAAGTGTGTATGGTTTTGTTGAAGAAAAACTTAATAAATAAAAAACATACATTTTACCTCTCCAAAGATCTAGCCCATAACTTGGTCCTCTCGCATCACACAAACAGGTGAAAAACCAGGCACATCCAAACTTTTGTTTATCATTAGTTTATCATACTTACTTTTGTTTATCATAGTTAAACCACAATATCTTTATTCTTGGAACCGAAATATAGTCGCATTCAAAAAGACTATGAATGGGGAGGTTTTCAGTAAAAATACAGAATTTGATCATTTGGTTCACTTGAGGAAGCCTGAGACCAACAAAAAAACAGTTTGAGGGTCGAACTTGGCTCCTGTGCCATAGTTTGGACCTGGTTGTACATCTCTAAAACTCAACTGTCAATTGCATATGTTCTAAAGAACAACTGACTTGTAAAACAAAACTACCTGTGTATCTAATTTTCACAGTGGAGTGGAGTGCTTTTCGAATACTTCTTAGACACTTGGCCGTGTTTTGTCCTTGCAAAGGCCAAACAAGAACATGCAGCGGACCAGCTGCTGAAACAAAAGCCAAACTGTAAAATGGAGGAGAACAAGAAAGACGGTATACGAAAAGGAGGGGAGGGCAAGAAGGAGCGAGCGTATATAGGAGAAGGTGAATCCGATTTCTCCCGGTAAATTGGACTCCCGTGCTTTTTCTCTAATTCATGTTTCAGAGCAGCATTGATGGGGAGAGAGAGCGAGCGAGGAGGAAGAGGAGGGGAAAAGGGAAGACAAATCCATGCAGGGGGAGAGCAGAGGGAGACTGCGGCCGCTCTCCCACAGGCAGACAGCAATCAATAAATCAATAGGAAACTGTGGTTGGCTGGAGAATGGCTGGAGCTGAGGATGAAAAAAGAGAGAGAGACCCGAATCAAAGTAGCTCCAAGATGGATGGAGCGAGGAGAGGAAGCCAGTGAAGGAAGCAAAGGAAGGAGGGTTCACTAAAGGTGCAAGGCGTTAAGATGTAGCCAAAAGCGGAAAGGTGCTTTTAGCAGAGTAAAAACCTGGGGAGTTGCGGTGCCCTCCCCTTTGTCCCGCCTGCAAACCTGCATCAGCCGCACAGTGATTGGGCTTGGCACTGGCTGCGCGATGCCCCGCTGTGGTCAGCCCTCCAATGAGCCCAGTGAAGCGCGCCGGCATCAGGAGCTTAGGAGGAGGGGATGGGTTTTGGGGAGTGGGGGCTAACCAAGACCCTCTGCCCGCTGGGTGAATGCCTGCTCCACTGGCTTCTCCTGCCCTGGTTACATCCTGCCTGGCCTACTGCATGGTTCTGGGACGACTGGCTTGCTTGGCCTGGCTGCGCAGGGCTCGACATTGATCTCTGTGGGTTGGGGAGTACAGCTGGACGCACACGGAGAGCTGGGGCTAAATCTGGCTCTGGCTCAATCAACGTTTGCACCTGTCTTTTCCAAAGGGAATTAAACGTAGCAGATAGAGAGAAAGAAAGAGTAATGGTCTGTGTGAGCATCTGTGTGTTTACGCCGCTGTGTGTGTGTGTTTGCCTGCATGTGTGTGCTAGAAGGGAAGTTATGCTATGGCAGCAGTAGGACAGGGGCAAGCAGGGGGGTAGTTTGGCAGGTGAGCGCCTGTTAGTTAGCTGTTTCAGATAAAGAACTGTGTACAAATGCTATCTCCACAAGCTTTGAAGTGTAAACCACCAAGATACTGGTAAGATTTAGTTAGCTACATACTTACATGGGAAAGTTCAACAAAAGAGATAAGGCTTACTCTACGTAAAGAAAAAGACAGAGAAAAGCATTGAAAAGAGTTTTTGATTCAAATCAGCAAAAGTCAACAAATAAAAGGCGTTGCATGAAAATGCAGAGTCTACTTTGTTCAAAATCATCTTTACACTGAACTTTTGGACTTTTCCAAAAGTTTGCTTTATCCACACTATCATTTCTTGTGGTGTTGCAGTGGGCTTAGCCGTCTCATAACACAAAGCTTGTAGAGATATAAATCATGTACAGAGCAAACAGCTTTAAGAACCATAGCAGGGTTTCTCCCTCCCAATAGAATGTTCACACCTCCCATCACCCCCATGTATCAATAAATGTGAATATCAGGGGCACAAAAATACCATTTCAAAACTTCTAACTTCACACTACTACTCATACATAAAATGAAGGGAAACTTGTTCTCACTAATCTTTACCAGAGTACTGGAATTGCTTCAGTTTTCTTCTGTCTATGACTGCGATTTGATCAGGGACTTAAGACTACTGTAATTTCTGTTACAGGGATCAAAACTCCCCTGTTATGGTCACAATATATTCTAAATCATTATTTAAAGTAACATAATGTGGTTCTGGTTATTTGTTCAATTCTCTCTTTTTTTTTTTTAGCTTACAAATATTTTAGCTTTCAGATATTTATTTTAGCTTACAAATATTGTAAATCCAAAAACATACTAAGAAAAAATGTGGCCTTCTAAGTAACATCAGGTCGAAATCATGACTACATACTTGCTTCAGCAGTTGTAAACAAGGACTAATCCAGGAGATTTGGATAAAGTAAACTTAGCAAATGTATCACCTGAAGAAGTTCAGCACCTTGAGAATCACTGCAGCACTAATAATAAAAACACTATTCTAGGGACATGTTGATGGAGGCTTGACAGCACATTCATTTTGCCTTTGATAGACTCTGTGCATTTAGGACCAGGCTGACTCTATTTAAAGCAGCTGAAAGTGGCAACTCAGACGTCTGATCATTAGCTCTCTCTGGCAAACCCGGCCATGTTTAAGCTACTGTCAATAGTCATTGTGCAATTAAGTTGTTTGTATCGATAGCCTATTAGATGGCTCTCTCCAGCCTTTTATAAACTGCTGTGTGAATGCTTCCAGACTTATTGAACATGTATAAACACTGGCAGTGCACTCATTAACAATCTGTAACTAATAACTATCTGTCTGCCGTTTCCTTTCATTACCGCCATTTCACTGTCTCACATTTTCTCGTTCATTTTTTTTCTGTATGAACTCTAACCTCTCTCTAGTACTATCTACAACCATGAGTGGTTTTGGTTGACACAAGTTTATATTGTTATATTCTTTTGGATTCCCCCCGTGACACTATTCAGACAATAAATGGTTTCAAAATGGTCATATTTGTATTGCGTTTTCTACTTTTAAAAAGCTTTATTTCAAAAATACTACTTGTCCATTCACACACACATTCATGACAAAGACAAGATTGGGATTGAGTGTCCAAGGACATGGCAATATTTTTTTCTCACAGCTTTTTTGTTAATCTTTTTTATTATCTTCACTATATACTACATGTACTATTTCAGTTTTGTACATAGCATTATTATCATTTTTGATTTAAGATTATTCCTGTCCACAATGACAGAAAATACTCTTTCTCTGTGCCTTGATTTGTATTGATTGACAAGACAGGTAGGTTTTACATCAGATGTGCTTTAATGCTATCTTCTGAAAGTGTTTGAGTCTTTTTGGCAGAAGGACTACAGTACCAGTGCTAATCTTTGAAGAGTATTGGTGAAATGTTCTTATTCATCTCATAAATACAAAATCTGATACAAACACTGCAAGATAAAATAAAATAATAATAATAACCAACAGTGCAAATAGTGTAGATTACGTGATATTGACATGAGTTGATCCAAATGAACAAACATTCACTGATTTTAAATCTATTACCTTCCTTTTCCAACTTATTATTAAATGTTATGCAGTGAAAATTTGATTATGTAATTGTATTGGCTGTTTGTTGTGGTCTAATATTTTGCCTGTGGTGCTTTTTTCTGCAAAAATTACCTTTATGCTGCAAAATGTAAACTACCAGTCAGAGTTGCATCTTAACTTTTGGGTTTCTCAACAAAAACGACTATTCTTTGAATCAGCAGCATAATAATCTATGAACATATAAAAACAACAGACAAAATTCACTGCAGACTAAATCATATTTTTTTAAACTTTAAAGAGACACATTTTTTGCACTGATGTTTGAACAGAATTCTGTAAGGTGGTATGGGTCCTGTCAAAATAGAAGCATTTATCTTTATTCTGGGGTATTTGAGACCAACAAATGTATTTTTTACATTATATGTAATAATAGCCTTTGAGTGGTAAGCCACTCCTTTCTCAGCACAGGTAAGGTCTGGAAAGAACATGAACAACAGTGGCAAAATATTCATTTTTAAAGTACACATTTTGGAATTCATTTATTCTTAAAACATTAAAAATATAAACACCCCCCCAAAAAACAAAACAAATGTTGAACTTTGACAAAGACAAACTACAAACTAAAGCCAAACAAAGAATTTGTGGTAACACTTTAAAATACCGCCCGCTAGTTAATAGGTAACTACGGGGGTACTTACTGGTACTTCTGGTGTTAGTACCAGTGGTAGTTACTGGTAACTACAGTGGTACTTGTAGTGGTACTTAGAGTCACAAGTACTGGTAACTAAAGTGACAGTTACCAGTATATTTAGTATTAACTACAGTGGTAGTTACTAGTACTTAATTGACAGTTACTAAAATAGTGCCCACTAGTTAATAGGTAACTACGAGGGTATACTTACTGGTACTTCTGGTGTTAGTACCAGTGGTACTTACTGGTAACTACAGTGGTACTTGTAGTGGTACTTACAGTCACAAGTACTGGTAACTAAAGTGACAGTTACTGGCTAGTTAAGTATTAATTATAGTGATAGTTACTGGTACTTTTGTGGAATGATAATTAGGGATTATGGTGGCATCATTTGTACTAATTAGTGGTACTTATACGGGTACCTCTAGTGATACTTAATTGTGTACTTGGTGGTTCTATTTGTGATGCTACACAAACAAGGTAAAGACTGTTATGAAACAAGTTTATTACTGCAAATATTGTGTATAATACAGATTATGATAAAAATCAAACACTGGGCAATCTAATACAAAGAGACACCTCTTTATTATGCTCACAGCCACAACAGATATGAAACACATTAACAATTTACAAAATGTTTATCGATAAACCCCAAAAATATTTGCATACTACAGCTGGTTGAGCTTTAAACAGTAGTTACTAGTAAATAATGTATTGAGCACTAGCTAAATTACAGTAAAAGTTGGTAGTAGTTCCAAAAAAAACCACTGACAGCTGGTCTTCTTGTACAGTTTAATTCAGTGGTACTTCACTGGTAGTTACTGCATTAATTAACTGTTAATTAACACTGACAGCGGGTAGTATTTTAAAGTGGACAAGGTGGTACTTCACTGTCAGTTACTACATTAATTAACTGTTAATTAACACCGACAGCGGGTCGTACTTTAAAGTGGACAAGGTGGTACTTCACTGTCAGTTACTATAGTATTTGATAGCTAACTAACACTGACAGCGGGTCGTATTTTAAAGTGGACAAGGTGGTACTTCACTGTTAGCTACTATAGTAATTGATAGCTAACTAACACTGACAGCGGGTCGTATTTTAAAGTGGACAAGGTGGTACTTCACTGTCAGTTACTATAGTATTTGATAGCTAACTAACACTGACAGCGGGTCGTATTTTAAAGTGGACAAGGTGGTACTTCACTGTCAGTTACTATAGTAATTGATAGCTAACTAACACTGACAGCGGGTCGTATTTTAAAGTGGACAAGGTGGTACTTCACCGTCAGTTACTATAGTAATTGATAGCTAACTAACACTGACAGCGGGTCGTATTTTAAAGTGGACAAGGTGGTACTTCACTGTCAGTTACTATAGTAATTGATAGCTAACTAACACTGACAGCGGGTCATACCTTAAAGTGGACAAGGTGGTACTTCACTGTCAGTTACTACAGTAATTGATAGTGTAACGGGTATGGTCTTACACATGCCCTGAGCGGGAGTCGAACCCGGGTCTCCCACGCGCCGGTCAACCTGACAAACGCATTGAGCTAAAGGGAACGCTCCCCTTGGCCCAGTGTGTTTGTGGGTTCCTATACCTGAGGGAGTGAGTTTACTATAGTAACTGACAGTGAAGTACCACCTTGTCCACTTTAAAATACGACCCGCTGTCAGTGTTAGTTAGCTATCAATTGCTATAGTAACTGACAGTGAACTACCACTGTAGTTAATACTAAATATACTGGTAACTGTCACTTTAGTTACCAGTACTTGTGACTCTAAGTACCACTACAAGTACCACTGTAGTTACCAGTAACTACCACTGGTACTAACACCAGAAGTACCAGTAAGTACCAGTAAGTACCCCCGTAGTTACCTATTAACTAGCGGGCGGTACTTTAAAGTGTTACCGAATTTGTAGAACTAGTCTAAGACTAAAACAAATTTGAGCTTTATTGTAAAGGTGCTAGTTTTTAAAAGTACTATGTGTCAAAGTGCTATTTTGTATTGACAGTGCTGCGTTGTTTAAAGTGATAATTAGATTTATGGTACCATCGAGTTCACCCCCAAACCCCGAAAACACTTTAACATATTTACAAAATACACCTCACACAAAAATAGACTAGCCACAAAAGTAAGTACTATACACTACAATGTAGTGCAAACTTGTTTTTAATGTAACCAAGGCAACCTGACCATCTTGTTACTAATGAGATGCAGAACTTTTCTGTCCTGCATCTCATATGTACAAAAGAAAACAAACAAAAAAACTACTTGCTATGACGCATGGCTGGTGCAAACAGAGTTTAGGCTTAGAACACAAAAGGTGGTGAGCAAGATTGGAGAATACAGGCTAACAGATTTTCACTAGCGTTTTGTAAACGGCTGAAGATTTAGGACACAAATCATTCCCCACCAAACTGACTTTTACATATTATATCTGGAGAAAAAGGTAATAGATATGTCTGTGCGTTATTCCAAAGTTTGTGTCAATAGTAGCCTTAGGGTTCTTATTATTTATCGCTTTTCTACCAATATTTGCTTGATTTCCTCTGTTTTTATGTACCTACTCAATATTCAGTGTTGTAGTTGGTATATTTGTTATCAAACTGTAGCAGCTCCTTTCTATTTAAATTGTATCTTCAAATCTATCAAGAGAAACTGTCCTTTCTCACTATTAACACATTTTGACACTCACTGCTACCATTTACAATACTGTGATGTCAAAGCCTCTAATAATCAAAGCATTGTACTGACACAACTACCACTGACTCACTTGTGGCTTAAGTCTTTGTTATTTCTTGTAATATTTTTGCTTTCAAATTTGCTTTGCTGAATCCTCTGATCCTTCTTTGGTCTTCCTTCCCTTTTGCCTCTCTTGGGTCCCATCCTACCGAGGCTGCACCCACCCAGACACAGATGGTCCCCAGATCAGATTTATCAAGGCCAGTGAAGCCCTCGGCAAAAAGGTCACTCTCTTAAAAGCTGGTCGATCAATGGTCCAACTCCTAACACTAACAGACGCTGCTTTTTTTGTCCGCCTCCCTTGACCATGGCGTTAGTCCGTGTACCTGTATATGTATTCAAGGGTGTGCACGCGGGGGGCTAAGGGTGTCACTAATCGAAGCGCCGTCCCTCAGCCGCTCCCCTAACGACCCCTACCACCTCTAATAGTGCAACCGTATTGAGGCTCTACTAAATATTTCAGCAAGTCATTAGCTCATTACACGTCATTATCTATGGCGCGTTCGGCCCGCCAGGATTAGCAGCGAGACTTTTAGCAACTTCTCGCCAGAGAAATCAATA
Source organism: Mugilogobius chulae (assembly GCA_038363315.1). Taxonomy (NCBI): domain Eukaryota; kingdom Metazoa; phylum Chordata; class Actinopteri; order Gobiiformes; family Gobiidae; genus Mugilogobius; species Mugilogobius chulae. The sequence continues at coordinate 43,416,212 of CM076403.1, read as the reverse complement.
ATCAGCAGACACTTTCAATCACAGCCATCGTCCGTGTGCACTTACAAATTCACACAATTGTACTTTTGTGTGGACAGATAGAGCATGTGAATGGCTTTATAGAAACGTGTTGATTGTGCTCTGATGAATACAGCTTCACTTCTAAGGGCTCATTTGAGGACGTTAAACACTCCCACTCCACCTCAGGGATACCTTCATGCACGGTTATTAGGCTCATTAGCAGATCCGGGTGTCCGCAAATGTGTCAGGAAGTACAGCTGGCATCTCGGAGGATATGGAAGGAAGCTTTTAGGAAGTGGAAATCCCCACAGCCTGTAAACACACCCCGGCAGCAGTAGTAAAGTGCCAGCTACTGCATCTGAAATCAGTTAGACAAATCAATAGGGCAACAAATTAGTCCGCCGAGTTTAACCGAAGCCATTTCTTCAACACAATGGAAAAAAGTTGGTTTGTGTGATTTGTTTTAATTATTCTGCAGAGTGTTTGCATTTGGTAAGTCAAAAGCTCGGACATAAAATGCTGCATACATCAGGAAGTAGAATCCCAGGCGAAATACTAACCAAAGTTAATTTGTTCTACCAGGTTTAGTAGAACAGTCAATTCAGATCAACAGCAGCTGTTAATAATTTTGTGTCTGATCAGGGCAATAAATCAATATACATCATATAGTGAGATATTTTCTGTGCAAGAGAAAATTTAGCTATATCGTGGAGCTCATAAAACTGATGAAAACACCAGTTGGTGACAGTTACAGAGAAAAGTTATTTTTAATCGTTTGTAAAAGTCAAATTTTTTTTATGCATAGATTGGGAGGTTATTCCGTTTTTGTCGACTAAAAGCATCACCAACATTCATTTATTCAATTTAAATTTACTTTTCTACTTTCTAATCAGCAGCTCAAAAAGTACGAAAAATAATTTCATTTCAAAAATGGCATTTCATAAATATCAAGATATATATTGTGTAAATTATTGAAAAACTATATTACGATAAACACTTTTGTGCACGTCTTTCTTCGATTTGAGCCCCAGTAGCTTGCACCATCAGCTGAAGTGATCCAAGTTTCATTTTCAAAATGGCCAAAACAAATTTATCTTATACTGTATTTACTAACCTTCTACTTTAAACATGATATCTTCCGTAAAATAAGAACTGCTCAAACCACAGGAGTCAATCTTTTGATAAAGTGAAAACATAAATATCGAGCCAATTTCATTACCTCCACACCAGTCCAGTCTAAACGAGATCCACTAGATTTGATGCACCATTGTCTATTTACTGTGTTTGTTTTGAAGGGTCAAGAGGGGGTCTGTGTGCTGATGGGGAGCGTGCCTGCTGCCTCCACTGCAGGGCTGTTTAAGGCCACCATGAAACCCTGGGTGACACACTTCTGCAGTCACTTAACAATGGCCAGGGTGTGCGTGGTTAAGTGCGTGACTAATTTCTCTTAACGCGTTGCGAGATTGAGAGACTCGAGAGGCCAGCAGGGGCGTGGCCAGTGCTTGTTAAGAAGGTCAGAGGTCGCCTGTTTCTTGAATAGGCTTCAGAAATCTCCAATTAATTACGCAAACAGACAGACAAACAGTGTAACACGGCTTACAGGGGCACATACACAAAAGAGCACACGAGCATTGTTTGCTTTGAGCTGTAGTCTATTATAAGAAAATACATTTTTTTAAAGAGGCACAGGGCTGGATGTAAAGTGAAATGGATATATATCGGAGGGGCAGTGAATTGACAATCAGTCAAAGATAAAGCAGAATTTTGAGTAAACAGTCCCAAGATTTAGGAGCTAAACACCAATCATTCTGTGTGGCTTTAAAACAATGTATTTTTAGTTTCATCTATCACTTTCTCCTCGGCCCTCCTCCACTGCCAAAGTGAAAAATGTTTGAATCAGCTAAAAGTTTAAAAGCTTTATTATAACAATTCAAATAGAATAGCTTCTGTTGATCATTTGTCTTGCCTTTGCCTGCTTGGACTGTGACAGCATTGCTCAGCAAAACTTTGCATTTCCTTCCTCATCTGAGAAATTAATAAGAGCATTGTTGTAGCAGTGATTGAATAAACGGAAAGCTTTACGTAGGCGAATTCTGACGTGTCCAAGAAAGATGTCCACACTAAATTCCAATTGGCACACTAAATAAAAAAGTCATTTTACTGCTACAGCTGAGATATCACTTTCACGTCTTGTGAAGAAAACGTTTCGATAATTAATAATGTATACGGTGTGGTTGTGTGGCAAAGCAACTGAATTTAGAATCATACATTTTGCATGCTCTTGTGAAATAGCACCATGTACCGTTAATAATGAATACAGGCCGTCACACTGGCTTGTTCTGTGTCAAATGGTCTCATGTGTTTTTCAGGCTCAACTGAATATCAGCGATGACAGAAGGAAATCACTTTTTCTCAAACAATGAAGGTTCAGATTAAGATTGTTTTTACAGGTATGTCATGGAGATGGGATTGTTTTGCTTTTGTAATGTTACACAGCGTGGCTTTAAACTTAAATATCACCATGGAGATGAGCATGTGGTGCTAAAAATCCGAATCAGAGCTTTGGAGAGGTTGCGCATTGTGAAGTTTTTGAGAAACACTCAGTTAAATGATTTTTAGGAAACATTCTTACCAAAGCAATAATATCTCCATGGAGACAGATAGGGACCAGAAAAATTAGTCAGTGAACCTTTAATAGATTCTTTAATTGAATTTGGGGTCTGATGAAGGATGCTTGTTTTCTGTACTGTATACGGATTTATTGTAAAAAAAAAAATCAATTGGAAGAATTGTTGATCTTATATAGTGATATATAATTTTTACCACCTACTTAACAAACCTTTTATCTCAAAATGAAACTAAAGAAAAATGATATTATGTGCTGGGTATTGCTAAAAGCCTTTCAAGTTTTGATACAATACTCATCCCATAGAGGGGCCACGATACGATATGAATGTCGATATACGTTTATCCCGATACAATTACCTCAAAATAATATGTGTGTATATATTTTTGATAAACAATGTCTTTATCAGAACACAGCTAATTTATGAATACACATTTGCAACTGAGTAACATCAGCCTTGTAATACACAATATTCGACTTACTGACGAAAATGAGAAAATGTAAAACTACAGAAATGTAATGTTTCATTAGCTGAATAAATGTTTTTGAGTACAACACTCCTTAAAATCAGTGTTAAGAATGTAACTTTGATTATGTAAAGCAACAAAATGCAGAAATGTATTATTTATGTTAGATACAAGTGTCCTACAAATAAGTCATTTTCCAGCCTTAAAGAAGCAACCCAGTGTAAAATTTATGCCTCGATATGCACATTGTCAGAGAATTTGTCATAATATATCACGAAAGGATACATCAAGTACAGCCCTAAATTGAACAGGAAAATAAAAAACAGAATAGAATAGAATCATTTACAATCAGAGTTACAAGATAAACTATACACTTCAACATATTCATTTTCTTTGCATTTTCTGTCTTTCTGTTTCTTCCACCATTTTCTCCCCTTCCACCAGACATTATTTTTCTCCATCTTCACCATCCATTTGACTTGTAGTCCCGTCTTGGCACCTAACAATAATTCACTTCTTGATTTATTTTGGTGTCGGAGTCATGTGACCCTGAATATTGTAACTGACCCTGGGCGTATTGATCCCTGTGTGACGGCGAGTTCTGCCACTTCCGGCCTCATAACGACCCCAGCAAAACCCACTTTATCATTATATACATGTGCATCATCACTTATGAAAACTAGCTCTACCTTTTTTATCTTTTTTTCTTTATTATTGACAATTTTACTGAGAGTAGCTTTTTCTATGCGCATCTTCTGGCAGCAGGTGGCCATGTTGTTTGTGTGTGCGTCACTAATGATTCTATATTGCTGGAGAAGAAAAGGAGCCCCTGTCACCGTTGTAATAAGGGTATTTGTATCAGTTACCTGGCAGTAAACCACTCTGATCTCCTCTGCTCATGTCTCATTCAACTAGACAGGCTTGTGTTTGTGTCCATGCATCTGTTAAAGAAGCCAAAATACATAGCTGTGCCTATAAGTGGCTCTAAGTGGGCAAAGGTATAAGGAATACACAAGATGATGCTGTGTGTGTGTGTGTGTGTGCAAGAGAGAGTGAGCGAGAGAAGGAGGGAAAGAGCAGGGGGTGTGTTGAGGTGGAAGAGACAAAGAGGCTAAATTGAAAGGAAATGATGAGAGATGAGTCTAGGTTCCACATTAGCGTCTGTGATGTTTCCTTCTAGAAAAGTGTTTTTTTGTTTCCTTTGGGATCTTGCTCTAACTTTGGTATAGGTAATATATGCAGTTAAATGTCCATTTTTATAAATGGCTGTGTGTCTGTCAAAATCACTGCACTTACTAGATGTGACTAAATTATTCTTGCCTCGCATTTGTCATAAAAACATGTAGGGATATAACACTAATAAAACCAAATGAAATAAACAATCAGCATTTATATTTTCTTTGTCATTCTTTTTATTTTTATTGCTTTTTACAGTAAGTAATGTAATATTTATGAAGAATGCTATATTATTCTATATTCAAAGGACAATGTCATAACTGAAGTACATTCCTCGAATAAAAATGATCCAAAAATGAAAAGACCATTGGTTGTGAGGACTAAAAGGCTTGAATAACAGCTCTGGCCCTTCATCCTCTCCTTATCTATCAGTGGGCCAATTGGTGTTTTCAACTACTGCTTGGAAGTGTTTGTACACAGTACTTGTGTATGTTGTATGTAGGTGCCTTTTTGGAGGGTGTGGGGGTGAGGCCGTCTCCATGGTAACATCCCGCCACCACCCCCAGTGGCTCCTAAAAGACAAAGCACGCACACACACACACACACACACACATGCATGGAGAGCACTACAGGGCCAGCTGAGCCAGATCAATATTTCTCCCCATTTAAAGAACAGAATTCAGAGAATGGCTTTGGAGAGCGCACACTGCAGACGTGCTTAGACCTTGTTTTTTTTTTTTTTTTTTTTTTTTACACAAAACACCCAATCTGCAAAGTGCTGCTTTTTTACAGACTCAGAATAATTCCTGGCCTGAATCTTTTTCTTTTGAGTGTATTGATGAAAATGTTCTTCCCTGGTAGGAGCTTTGCATTGGGCTACATATTTGTCTGTCTACCTCCTGACACTACTGGCTGCCTTGTCCTCCTCACACTCTCTCTGGGTGAGTGACAGGGTCAGATTGCTTTCAGCATCCTGGCTCTTTGTCCGAGCAAAGGCTGACCACAGCTTAAGCCTTGGCAGGTCCCACTACTGTCCCATGGGGCATGTGAGTCCAGCGCTGTGGCCTTGGCCCTGGAAGCATTGCTCACTGCCCACAGGCTGAGGGACTGAGCGAGAGAGAGGAGTGGGGGGGTCAGTGGCTCCAAGAGGGGGTTGGGTCAACTAATGGTGTTAAAATAGAGGGGAGCTCCCTCTAGCTCTGCTCCTTTGCAATAGCAAGGGGACAGTCACAACAACATGGCATTGGAGGGGGGGCTAGGCCCAAACTCTAAACGGTGTACTGACAAGGAAAAACAAGAAAACTCTGTGCTTAGTTGTATAACGAGCCTAGGTAATTTTCCAGAGCGGCTCACCTCACTTCAAAAAAGCATCCGGTTTTGTCTTTTTTGCTTAGGTTTTGGGCACGTTTGAATAATTTGTCAACTTCTTCGTCTTATACAAAGCTTATTGATGTCCAGGAACTACACTTCTGAGGAGATCTTAAATTGCCTTTGTTACACAACCTCTCTTTTTCAAAGCTGGAGCTACAATTTTATATACAGTATACATACATAAATATAAATCTTAGTAAGTGAAACACATTATCTAATGTACTATGTTTTGTCCATCCGAAGCATATTGTGTATATACAATATAAACACACACACCAACTGGGTCACTTAGCCTCCTGCTATATTCAACAGGACATAACAAACACACCCTTTGTTCTATCTGACAGAAAGAAAAACATTCTGACACTCTCTAATGTGTTCCCTGCAGCCATCACAGTCACCATGTTAAACACAGGTGCATGAAGCTGCATCTCTAACATTCACGCATGACTGCAGAAGCACGACCCACTGTCCGATACAAACAAATGCACAAACATTCATATAGACTTGCCTCGGGCTGATTGGTAAATCCTGTTTCTGAAGCAGCTATGGGAGGTATCCCAGGCCCAGACCGCTCGATATGTTGACAGCCCCAGTGTGAGGGAGCATATGAGCGAGTGCATTTCATTAACACAACCCACCCAGCAACCAACCCAGTCACTCTTCTCCTCATTAAAGGGCATTCCATGCCCAAAAACTTTGTGGAATTTAAACAACAAGTTTTCGACAACACGATGTAGCTTGTTTTGATAACACTCACTCTCAAAGTAGTTGGGACATGACAGCAGTAAATGGAAAAAGCCATTTAAGGAAATCAACAAGGTTAACTAACAAAATTCAGCTGGCATGTCTCAAGTTAATGAAACATTCTGGGGCATGGCTTATGTATAAGTTTGAATAATATGAGCTCAGGTTGTGACTGAAAAACCTCTGCTACTGTCAAGGACACAGTAGAAACGTCTTTTAATGTAAAATCAGTGTTACCTAAGTACAGCATTCGTCTGTGTCTAGAAAGTACTTTGTTTGCATGCTTGTTGTTGTTACCTTAGTTGTCACTAATGTTCTCCCATGATGCTCTAGTCTCTGTAAGCTAAAGGTGCACTGTGTAACTTTCTGGTGATGAAAAGTCAACTACTCAGTTAAAGCCCTTCTTTGTTAAAAGTGATAATTGTGTGTTAAGCCAACAAACAAGAGGGGAGATTTGTAGTATTTTTTGGAGCTAAATTATAAAAAACTTGCTATTTGTTCAAGTCTGTTTTTGGTCAAAAAGCTACACAATGAATGCATGTCTAAGAAAAGCTTGATTCTAAATTGCTTTATTCATTGCAGAGTAATAAAGCAAAACTCTTGTTGTTGTTGTAAAAAGTGTACATAATGTATATTGCAATGCAAAGTGCAATGAGTGATGTCATCATGGGAGCATCCCGCACTAGACAGAGTGAGACTTACCCTGAGTGAGCCCATTTTGACACATAACGCACTTCAATCATGCTTGAGACCTAACTGAGCTACTGAAGAGTCGCCATGCCGCACTGAAGATTACTTCACAATACTCTCATTAGTTGTTCACACTTGCAGACCTGTCAAGGGCTCTTGAACAAAGCTCTGGTCATCTGTGGTGCTATTAATGAGAGCGCAAGCATAACAGTTTGAACGGAAAGTCAATCCCATGCCTGTACTAAACACAAAAACACTTAGAAAAGAGGATGAGCTGCTTTTAATGTCACCCTGAGCACACCAACACAACACACTCCAAAGAATAAAGCCCAGCTTTGAGGCCTGACAGCCACCCTCTTAACAACACATCTATCACCATTGGCTCTACTCAAGAGACCAAGCATAAAATTATTTTTGGTCAAACAGGCATATGATCTGGGAATATATTCACATGATGGAAAACCAATTCCAATAGTCAGATATGTTGAAATGAAAAACAAAATGATGGTCTCCACAAACACATGGTTTTCAAATCTTTAATCACCAAAAACACAATTAGCTTTGCCTTTTTCTAATTTAAGTGTCTTTGATGCACTAAGATATAAATTCACATCTGTTTTCACTTTAAGTGGGCTTGCATGGCCACAAAATGCAAAATGACTTTGCCTGAAGGAAGGCCTCCTCTTGTTTGCTTCTATAGAAAAACTTAGATTTTTTTTTTTACACATTATTGCAAAACGCACAATTATCACTATTAACAAAGTATTGATTTAACTTTCTACTTCTACTGAATCAACCCCGGAAAGTTACATAGTGGACCTTAATCTTTAAACAGGTTCACTGACTTTTTGTTCAAAACAGCAAGTGTTGAATCCTATGCATAACACAGTGTGTCTTTTGAATCATAGGGATAGTCAAGGCTAAAATACAGGACAACAAAGGTCAAATGTATGTTAATTCATTGCATTTTAACACTGGGTATGCACTATTAAAACACTGTTAAAACATCATACAAGTCAATTTTACAAAAAAGGGACACATCTTATAAATTTTCTGCAATTTTCCGAAATATTTTGGGCCCTCTTCCTGAAAATAAAACACCCCTTTGAACATGCTTTGTTCAGTTATGTAGTTGACTTGATGTGAACTGTTGTTAGTTTTTCCTGTGACCCATCTTAGAGCCATTTGTCCTGCTCCTTCTTCCATCAACAGCCACCAAGGTTTTCCTGAAGGGACGAGTCAAGATATACGCAGTGTCCAGACGTGACCATATATTTCAGTCTCTCTCACTCCGAAACACACAAACTGCCTGGTACAAGAGAGCGGTGTGTGTTTGTGTTGGTGTATGTGTGTGTGTGGGAGGGTGCTGCTGCTGCTGCTGCTGCTGTGGAAGTGCCAAGCTAATGGGACAGAGTGAGCCGGGGCCAGGGGTTGTGTGACAGGGGACAGGGACATGGCGTGGCGGGGGTCTGAGCGTGCGCTGTGTGTGTCTGTGTGTGTGTTGTTGTGTGCACATAGGCAGACACAAACACCTTAAGGTGCAGCAGACGCCCGCCAGCTGCCTGTAAATAATGTGAGCAGGAAGATCACATCCTCTGGGGTGCTCTAAGGGACAATTTGAAAGTAAAAAAAAAACTAGAAGGCTTTCATGTTTTGTTGGATAGTTTACATTTACAAAGGAGAAAAATTGTTTCACTTATTGAAAGTCATTTCTTGGACAAGTGTCTTTCTGACGTTTGTGAATAAAAATGTTATTTTACCTAACAGCAGCACTGTGGCAGAGCAGATAGTGCTCTTCGCCTCACAGCAAGAAGGTCGCAGGTTCGACTCCTGCATGGCACAGGTCTTTCTGTGAGGAGTTTGCATGCTTCTCTCTGTGTCTGGATTAGAGAACGCTTGGTGGTGGTCGGAGGTTGAGGCACCAGGTATTTAAGCGAATCACTTCTGCTGAGCTGTCCCAGGACTGCTGCTATTACTGAGTGGGAAGGGGGGGTGCCGTAAACCATCTCACTGTGAAGCACTTTGTGACAAGCTGTGTTTGTGAAAAGTGCTATACAAATAAAGCTTACTTACTTACTAACAGACTACTATGATGAGTTTCTTTATTTAGGTTCAGAAGTACAGACGAAAAAAAAAATAAAATAAAATAGAATAGAAAATAGAATAAAATGGTACATTTTTAGTAAAGCCTGGACATACTGTAGCAGTGTCAGAACCACCTCTGATATTTGGAGGCACTAGACTGTCGCATTTTGCCTTTTCTGCAATGTTACTTATTTTTTTAGTCTGAAAATAAAAAAGTTGGTTGATAGATGTACTGATAGATACAAGTTTGATTTTTTTCCCCATTCACCTGCAGTGCTGGACCTTAAGCCCTTGATGTATATGTGTAGTTACTCACTACGGTTATTAATAAAAAATGTATGTATTATTAAACAAAAGTCCTCAAAGTCAAAATCATAAGCATTCAGAACTCAGAGGACTGTTGAGATGAGCTGTACCCAGGATAAAGTTGTCTGAATTGTCGCGTTTTGGGTTCCTGTCTTTTTGCAAAAAAGGCCAGAAGTGTGGATTCTCCACCATTAGACCAGGTGGGACAGGCTCCACTCAGAACTACTGCAGCACTTGCGCGATGGCTGGTTTGACAACATTTTCTCTGGCAAAACTGCACTGCAATATAGATTAAAACTGTACAAATACACTACTGTTCAAAAGTTTGAAAAGCACTGTTTTTCTTCAATAAAGATAACTTTAAACTATTTGAACACTCACTAATGTGGTAACTGACTACAGGCAGATTTCCAACCATCACTCCAGTGTTCTAACGGTACACGGTGTTTTCTCCTTGTGTCAAAAGGCTACTGGATGATTAGAAAACTCTTCATGCAGGTGAAAACAGTTTAGCTGGTTAGAGAAGCTTTAAAACTGGTGTAGTACCTGAAGCATCACATTGTGTGGGGTCAATGAAATGCTCAAAATGACCAGAAAAACTGAACTTTAATGTGAAATTTGACAGTCTTCGAAATGAAGGCCTTCATGGAAAACACAAAATTGCACACTTTTCAATGGTAGTTTTACCAAGTTTTCACTTTGCTGTGCACACTGCCTTTAACACCAAAAGTAAAATCAGCCCCAGACAGTAGAAGAATTGATGCATCATCCCATACATACAATTGTAGTATGTTTGAATGCTAAATTGCTCAATGTCAGAATGAAATAACAACTCATCTTTACAGTAATCTAATAATTAACTACACCAGTGTAGATTTATCCATAATCCTTGTATCATGCTTATTACTTAAAGTTAAATAAAACACTGAATAAAAAAATGAAAAAAAGGGAATGAGTCCTGTCATTTGTAAGTTTCTCCACACAAGGACTTGGAGCATGTGGTGGGCGCCACAATCCAGCTTTATTGTTTTATCGCTCTCAAATAAAATCATGAATGACTTGGTTTTCCAAAGTGCAGCGGCTAATAACATCAGAGTGACTGTTTGTGCCTGCGTCTGCACTCTGAAGGAGCCAGAGCCCAGAAAGCACACAATGACAATTAGACAAAAAAAGAGATTGTTCACGATGAAAAGAATAAAAGAAATAGTATTATTAAACATGATTTATACAAAAGACTGCATCTGTCATTTCTTACATTGTCAGTCATTTGTCTGTCACTCAAGATCACACTAGCTGTCTGACATGTAAAGCATCCTGGTAGACAAAATGTAAAAAAAAAGAGTGTGTGTTTTCTGCAAGGGTCAGACACCTTAGTGCATGAAAATTCAATTAGAGTGTCTGTTTTACAAGACCAAGCAACCACTCAGTCTGGCACTGGCCGACAAACTCAGTTAAAATATATAGTTGCATCAGCGTTCTTTTATATGCAGGATACAAATAATAATCATTTCATAGATTTCAAATGTACTTTTGAAAGGTAATTTTTATTACAACTTTTTGGATACAAAGCAATAGTATGAAAAATGGGGCGTTTGGGCGTTTTATTACAGAGGCATTAAAACTTTCGCATCAGCAATCAATCTCTGGCCTATATTTGAATTTATCATGATTTATCAATATGGGTTTATCTTTGACCGACATTTCAAAAAAATTTTATTATTCACCATGATGCATGTGCGTCTCTTTCACACAATCTAATGACGCTGGATTCTTTTTTGGCCCAAGAAACAAACATGGCCTAGCGTCTAGAAATACACTTGTTCATATTGACTAACAAACAAGCACTTATTAAAGCTTGTGCTGCTGCCAAAGTCATAGAACAAGACTAAAACTTGAAATCATGCTAATGAAAAAACTAAAACTGCAGACTTAGGAATGGAGAGAGATTATTGTTTCTAAACCAACTCAGAGCTTTCCTCTACTGTGAGTAGAGGAAAGCCCAAATAACATTCTGCTCCAAGGCCGATATATTAGTCAACATATCGGTCTATCTCGAACTTTGAATAGTAAAAAGTAATCAAAACATTGAACATAACAGAAAGCTTAACCAATATACTAGAATGTGACAAAATAGTTAAGTTGGTATAAATCTTATTATTATTATAAAATTAAAGCAAATTTTCTTTGTACAGAAAGTTATTGTGTGTAAAAAGCACTAGCCCTCCAAATGACCTTGAACACTGGTTGAATGATTCTGAGACTTTATAACTTCGTTAGAGTAAAAGCAATACAACTAGCCCAAAGCACTACAAAAGAAGCATCCAGGGAATAAAATATATACACTACAAGCTGCATTGAAGCGCAATGGAAAACATAAATTACAAAAGTTCTGACATCTTAGCGACCTGTGAAGGCCTGAGTGAGTACATAAACAAAAGTGTACTTGTTGTCTCATATTTAACTTGAGCTTCCTCTTGTGTTTGCTTGTGGACGTAGCTTCCTTCAGACAGCCAAGATTTCCCCACAGTCCGTCTGGCTCATCACCCTCTATTCTGCACCCTCAGTCATTTCTCTTCAGCTCTCCATTCATCAGTGCTTCTCTCTTCCCTCTTCTTTGCTTCATCCTTGCTCGTCCCCTCCTCCCCAATGCACTGCTGAAACAATCATCAATTACCCTTATCCCTGCGCCTTATCCTCAATCTTCCCGCACCTCTCCCGTGGCCCGTCCAGAGGAGAGGTTCCTGCTGGCTGGTTGGCTGCGGGCCACCCAACCCCGTCACTAGGTTGTCAGTCACCGGGCGCTCTGTAGCTGAGTGCAGACTGACAGCTCCATGAACAAATCAATAATAATCTTCAGCTGCTGTAATCCTATACCTGAGGATATCCCTTAGCACAAACACGGCTTCCTGATTCCACTTGCCGCCTTAGCGTATTTCATTAGCATACAGCATGAGTCACATAATTTGGGATGAAAGCTTAGATTTAGGAAAAGTCCAGAGTGTATTGGGGGAATGCGTGGTAAAACTGCAAAAGCACACACGCACAGCGCTGTCCTGACTGTCACCAAGGCTAAGGTCATCCTGCTTGATGTATGAGGCGTCTTATACGACAACCTTCATATAACTCCAACCTTCTCTCCTCCCTGAGAAAATTAACCGGAAAAGGGCTGAAGGACCGGAGGAGAATTTGTGATATTGCTCCTGTCTCATAAAAATATAAAGCCGTAATAAAAGCCACCTGTGTGTACTGTTTACGCCCTTCCCTGTGGCATAGGAGTGTTTGGCCCATCAGAAAGTTTTAGATTACAGCACTGGAAGATGGACTACAGCACGGCTTTGTACTGTTGGTTAATTATACAGGATATATTTATTAATTTTTGTATTGATGAATACATTGGTTAACCTTGTACTGTGTCTAACGAAGACCTAGCTGCCAAAACCTCTGGCAAGTGAAACTGTTTCTAGTTTCTAACTTAGTGGACAACAATTACATCAAGTTGTTTGTAGGTATATGTTTTTCAATAAAACTTTCAGAATCTGGATTGATTAGGAAGATAAAGAGTTGAGTCCAACATCTTGTGTTATTTTGCTGACTAAAAGATAATGGGAGCCGAAAAATGTTTTTTCTGTTTGTCTTAATCTCTTCGGGAGTTAAGAATTTAAAATGAATACAAATTGAGATCCTGTCACCTTTTACTTTTTGGATATAATATAATGTACCAAAGACACCAAAACATACAATAAAATGTAGTACATAAACTGCCTGCAAACATTCACATTCATAAAACACATCAAACCAGGCCTTGCCACATCAATTCACCTGACTCACTAACAATTGCTTGGACACGTGCATTGATTGTGAAACTCTACTCGAAGTTTTCCTCCCTCTCTCAGTCTGTATCTCTTTAAGTATGCTCAGTGGATGCACCAGTGGGTCTCCCCTCTATCGAACGCACCGCACTGAGGTGAACGCTCCAGAGGAAGTCCAGCACTCTTCCTCACGCTTCACACCTCTTGTTTCTCTTGACTTAATCCACTTGGCCTCTGCGAGCTCCTGTCTCCCTGATACCATCTCCATCTGCTGTAATTATAGAAACCCCGCCCCCCGTTTCCTCCGCACACCTTCACTCACAAAACGCACTGCCCACTGGTGTAATTCATGCTGCCTAGGAGGTCATGGGAGATTACGAGTGGGATGGATCAATGTGATGGTTCGCACAGAAATGCACAGCGCTGATCATCGACATGGCGGCCTCCTTACCTCCCCTCTCCTACTGAGGGACATCCTGCAGTTAATGAGGACACACAAACAACGCTGACACTATCGACCATCTTAAGCCTAACAAGCTACTTCACACACATATATATGCAGATATATATACAGGGGCAATAGAGTCAGACCGACATCTGCTACCGTCGCCAGGAAGTGTGGCTAAAGAGCCAATTAGCACACAATACACCACAGCCAGGTGGAGTCAGTGGTGCTTCTCTTCCATCTGACTAAACACTGATAGTTACAAGTTAAGATGTAGTGGGTCATTCAGAGTGTAATGAGTTCAAGTTTGGTTTAGAGCATTGATGCCCAAGGGCCAGAACTTGACCCTTCATGGGGGTTTTAAAAGACAAACAGTGCTGAGATTTTGTTAGGAGTCTATTTGCATTTTTTTTTTTTTTGTACAGTCATGAGAGAACATAATGACAACTATCCATGCTAACAACAAGCATGCAAACAAAGAACTTACTGGGTTTGGGGGAACACAATGCTCTACTTTCATAGTTGGGACGCTGAAAATGAATTTTCTTACAAATAGATGCTTTCACAAAACATCTGTACTGGTGTAACACTGAATTTAAAGTAATTTCATTAAAAAGCTGATATTTATAAAACAAAGCTTGTTGTCATACAATCACAATGAACATTTTTGTTTAAGTAGTTTTCCTACTTTTATTGCAAAGTCATTGAGAAAAACATTCATCAAATGTGTTCACTTCGCAAAGGGGTCTCTGGTCTGGTCAGAAAAAGCTTGAGAAGTTCTGATTAATTGTACATTGTAGGAGGAATCTTCTTTATCTTACATACACAAAATGTCAACTGTTATTTTAGGCTACAATAAGTTTAATAGAGCACTATCACACTGGTGAAAATGCAAAAAGATATGGGAAGTTCTTGTGTAGGGTTTATACTCAACAAGGTGAATCACAAAATCTAGTTTTTATTACTATTATTATTATTATTTATTTTTTTACATTTTCCATCATTTTCTATATGCTCTCTTTGCACTTTTCAAAGAGTGTTTGAGCGTGTCTGTAAATACTCAATCCCATCAACCTGGGAAGCGTGAACAAAGTGGTACAAATCTCTATCTATAGGGACTGCATGTCTTCTCCCTGGTGCACTGGAACACAAGTGTTCTGAATGGGGTCAATGATGTTGTAAAGTCTACATTTTGAGGTGTTTTACTAGAGAATGGTGTGTGTCGCACCTGCTACAGCCTGCCTGTACTTGTGAGTGTGAGTTTGTGTGTGATGTATGGATTATGGAAGCTGACTGCTGGGGCCAGGACAGGTGTCAGGTTGCTGCTGGGAACATGAAAGTCTCTGAGCAGAGGAGGGAACTGGTCAGCACAATCAATGTTCTTATAAAAGAGCAAACAGCAACATCAGAAGAATGGCAAACATAAGGCATCAGTCAGAGGAGATGCTTCAGTGAAGAGCACTGTTTATGTCACAATGGGCAGAGGAATAAGCTTTTATTTAGCTATCATAAATGTTCGGTCACATGTGTCATGACTGAATTAGTCAGTCAAAAGAAATTGATCCATAAATCAATTATGTCAAAAGGAGCAATCAAAGTGTAAGAGAAGCTAATTAACATATTATCTGTGTACAACGATTAAATTTAACTGGAAGTTGTGTGTTGGTGATGTAACAGCATTAACTCAGATGTTTCTGAGCTAGTTGAACTCTTAATTATACTGGTTTTGTGGGGCCTAGTTCCTTTTTTAAGCAGCCATTGAGATTCTCAGAAATAAGCTGCTTACTGACTGAATGCACCATCTGCATTAGCTGACATCATGTGTGAAGTTCATTCAGTGTTCATGATCTTGACATTGTATCACATTTAGTCACAACACAATGAACACAAAGGCCTTGGACCCAAGACGCTCACATAAAGACCTATAGCCTCTAAAAGAGTGCTCATCTTCGGTGCTCGGGTGGGGGTCCACGCGGCCACTCCTCCTCCTGTATCGACATTGTGTGCCCTTTTAGAACCCCCCGCAACCTCAGTTTCCTTTATGACTAGGTCGGATGGCTCTGCAAAAGCCAGTGGGGCGTCCCCACTACAGGATCCACAGCTTTCACCTCCTAAAGGTCAAAGATGTTGCCCAGAGCCTTTCAGCCCTATGTCCATTCTGCTCCTCTGTAGGAAGTCCAGCTGCAGCCTCAACACAAGACGCAATAGAACAGCTGGAGGAAATGGTTCTGATGTTGTATGCCACTACACTGGTGCTACTGTTGGAAAATATTTGGTGACTTAGCCTCATTTAAGTTCAGGTGGTAATATTAAGTCATGGCTTTTGTGTACTTAGCACTTTACAAGTTTTGCTTTCTGTAATCGACTATCTGCACAAACAACAGCCACACAACCTCCAGCCATAGGTAAGGTGAGTGAAATGTTTTGCCTAAGGGTACAATAGCAATATACACTGCAGACATCTGGAATTGAACTGTCAACTTATAAGACCTGTGCCACTGTGAACAGTCTTTATATCCTTGATGAAATGGGTTAACTCCCATTTATTTTGAAGGCCTCTAATTGTAGTTTTTCTGCAGTGCTAGTGTAGTTTCCATAGGAAAAAGCTTCTCTTAAACAGAATAACAATAGTGTACCTCTGAGATAATTCATTATTTTGTAAGAGTGTTAAGGAAAATCAAATGAGGAAACATGCAAATGCAGATAGTTGGCCATACTGCGTGCAAACATCATTTATCAAACAAGCAGCTAGTTAAGCCAGCACAGCGGTAATGAAGAGTAGTGATTAGCAAGTCAAGCCCTAACGAGGGTGTGTTTATTGAGAGGCAGCAGGACCAAAGTGTGGCTCAGAGCAGAGGAGATGCAAGAAGAGGAAGGGTGTGCAGCGTGAGAAAACTTATTGGCCAAGTGATGCTGCCAGAGCCAATTCATTACGACTCCAGCTCTGTCAATCCCTGCTCATCTCCCGTAGCACTCCAGCACTAATGGAATTAGTCCCTGTCACACGCGCACACACAAGCAGAAGACGAGACCGAAACACACACTGCATTAACACAATGGCTCCCGCAGATATATCTCAGTGACAAAGCTCTCACACTCGGAGCCCATAAATCCGTAGAGGTTAGCAGCAGTTACGCACAACCATAAAAAAATTTATAAGAACAAGCCACAATAATGAAAACCATTCATATCATGCCACTCCATATGTAAAAGCCTTGTTTTGTCTGAAAGCAAAAGAATAATGACTTTAATAGCATCTCAGGTTCCTAAAGTGTGTTAGCTCACCTTCACTCACCTACAAATAACTTACACCAAAATGTCAAAAGCAGGACAAAGTCGCTCAAATCAGCTAGAGAGCCTATGAGGTTAATGTGGCTTACAAAATGTCTGTGATAAATAATAGATGGAATGTGTGTCTACAGTCCGGCGTGGATTACATTTTTACTGGCACATGACAAGACAATGGCTGTGACTGCGTTCTGTTATCTGCTTTGATCGAATAGAGGTCAACACCAGTGGTCCAGTGCTGAGGACAGAGGCTCACACCCCTCCACCCTGAACCCCATCACCCATCCTGCTGACCATCCCCCACACACCAGCGCCTCCTCCGCTCATTAGATTACACCAACGGTCATGACCGTAAGGATTCTCCATCACTTTCCAGTAAACTGCATTCTCCAGGAAGAGAGAGGAGGAAAGGTGTAGTGTGGCTACATCCTGGACAGAAAAACTTCACCTTGAGCCTAGTGCACTCATGTCTATTGTTTTGAAATGATAACTAAATGGTAGAATCGCTTTGTCATTTGCAGAGGAAGTGAACACTATCTGTAGATACCACCATTTAATATTTGTAATTTTTGGAAACCTTTCTTAAAATGTTGATTTTACATGCTCATGGCAAAAACTGTGCAAGAATCTCAGCTTGTTAGAATAAACTTAACGTAACTATAAGACTAAATGCTGTAATTGTTTGATCGAGAATACATCAAAGCTTAAAGAAAAGTCCACATTGAAATAAAATGCAATTTAATCAGTGATCATTATTGTTGCTGACAATCATAGCTCAACTCATCTGTACATCTGTACTACAACAATAAAACATTTAGTTTTTGGCCTGGGCAAATACACTCGCCCCTGCTCAGTGCAGGTCCTGTAAATGGTATAGCTGTGGCAGAAACCCCACTGATCGGCCATGATAGGCAGATGCACCAACATATGCTCCATCACAGCGGGGCTCTATGTTTTTATGGTCAGCTTCCCCCACCTCCATCAACCTCAAGCCTCTTTCTGCCCCAAGTGGAAGGTCAGATAGTGAATTAAAGCGAATGGCGATTGGTTGGCTGGAGGTCAGGGGTGAGCGACCCCACAGGCCTGGTGAAGAGTCAATTCGCACCAGGTCAAGGGTCATAAGTAATGCCCCCTCCCCTCCCCTACACTTCTCCAAAATGCTCAAAAGTGACAGGAGCGTATAGCATCAGGGCCATGGAGGAACGATGTCGAAGCATGCCTGGATGACGGTCGCAGACACGTACGGCAGAAATAGCCAGAGGAGAGGTGAGTGTGAAGGGCTTGATTGGGAAAAGAGGGGGTGGGGGGAGGTGGTTTGTTGGGCCTGCGAATGCCTTTGACCTTTGCACTGACCCTCCCTGGAACATTCTCCTCTTGCACCGACTGATAGACAGTAATGATCATCTTTGTGTGGGTTTGTGTACAAGTCACTGTATACGCCAACAAATGGTGTTTTCATGGTAATTTCAGGGTGGGGGTCTATCTGGCCATCTAGCGCTATCGAGCTGGGGGAGATCTATATTAATCTGTGGACTATATACCTGGTATTGAATAAAATTTTCAACAGTAATCATGAAGCATAGAGGCCATGTTGGAGCAGAGGACTAAAGGGAACTGAACTGTAATGAGATGTTCAGGTGAGTTTACCACCTCAGCGATAAGCCAACAGTTAACTTAATGCTACTCATCCCAACTAACTTGGTTTATTAGTATTCATACAGATCTTAAGTTACACTGAAATGATCAGTGATTTTTTGTTTTGTTTTATGAAGAGATACAGCATTCATGTGGTTTAATGCTTCGAGATACACTACAGAAAATCTCAACCACCATTTCAGAAATTTAAGTTCAAATAGGACCGTTTAAAGATAATATCTATATTAACTGCTTTAGTAGAAAACAGACATGAATCATGAAAATAATACTTGTCATAAACATTTTGGCTAAACCTAAAGGGTAACAGTTTGTGTGAGTTGCCTGTGACATTGTAAAAACAGACCCTCCATTTCTATTGTTCATCCCCATCTCAGTGTTTCAAGTTGTAGCTGGGAAGCAGTATGGGGCTCAGGGGAATTTTTGTGGCAAGTCGAGGGCTAAAAGGTTGTTTTAAATCAACCACAGGACACTGTTGATTGAATAATTAATGTGTGCCTTCATGTAACATGAAAACCCTACAGTCACCACAAAAAGGCCACACTGTCCCCAGCCCCATCCACCGTTTTGTTTAGTTTTTTTTTGTAATGAAAACAAAATGTCTTATCTCAACTTTTTCGAAATTTGAAGAAATATCTATAAATGAGCAACATAATTGCAATGTCTGAATTTCTGCCATGACCCCCTCCCCTAAACCAATTTACAGGTTAGCAATATAAAGTGGCCCGAATGGTGAACTCAATTAGTGAACCTTGTATCTATTATGTTCTTTACAACAGCCATGACAGCAACCCACAATTTTCATTCCACTGTTAATCGGATGTCGACAAAAGACGTGCATAAAAAAAATGGTTTCCTAAAATGGACAATACAGTCTCTGAAAGAAAAGCTAAAAGGTATATTAAGCTGTACTCACACAAGACACAGAAACTTCTTTTATACAGTACTAGGCATCTTTATCAATGCTTTCTCACATAATTACTTTTTCACTTTATACATAAGTAAAAACCAGTAGGTTTTGTTCACATGACCTCATAACATTCTGGAAGCTATTTACAGATTCAAGGTGGAATTAGTAATATTTAAATTTAAGTTTAAAATTGGTCAATATGAATTTTTTGAGCTGATACAAATAACTGATATTTGACCCCTTGCTGTAGCAGAAAACCAGTATTTGCTGATACAGATATTTATATTCTAAAGCAGATCTAAGTAACATTTTGACTTTGTTAAATGTCTTTGTTCATCAAAGTGATGGTTACGTGTATTTTCTGGACATTCGAAGCATACGTCCGCTTTCTCTGCTGCCTCCTGCTAGAAAACCTACACTTTAGTTTTGTAGTTTTGGTTGACAGCGAGAAACGCTGGCCCTTTATTTTTATATTTGATAGTGTAAAATATTTTAATAAACAATGAAACAAATAAACAAACAAACAGAGGGTTTGTTTGTTTAGTTGCTGACGTTGCTGCTGACAACTCACAAGATCACAAACCTACAAATAAATATATTTACCTGAGACAAAAAAAAAACTTGTGGCGTCATTATGTCAGCATAAAGATTGTTTTTATATAATAGGGGTTGCACGACTACTGAATTTTAGTAGTCGACTAGTCGAGAGCGTTAGTCGCGTCGACTTTGACTAGTCGATGACGTCATTAACAAAAACAAAGATCCAAAGGCACGATGATTTTGCCTGGGCAATTGGTAGAAACGGCTTATTTATACTGACCATATTATCAGAAAACAGTGGACGTACGTAATGCCCTGTAATAAAGCTGAATCTAGGCTCTTTGTTTTTACATAAAAGAAGGAAAAAAAAGCTAAATAAGCCAATTTGTGCGTGTGCGAGGGGCGGAGGCTCTCGCTCTGACAGCGGCTTGGATCCAGTCTGCCCACACTCACACTGAGCTGTGAGACGTTTGGTCAGTGCGTTTTGAACAGTGAAGGAAACACAAATCCACCTGAAGCCCTGGTTCCACACACATCACTCATCACTCTTTTCCTCTCGTCTCCTTCTCCCACAAACCGCGCTGTAAACTTTCTAAGACCAAAGACCTGTGTGGATCCACAGACTCGGATCCAGGCGGAGGATGTGCGCTTGGAGACGGCTGGTCAGGGCGCGTTGGAGCGAACGGTCCGAGCGCTTTGAGCCGGGGTAAGCAGCGGGCTTGGCTAGACAAAGCGTTTTGGGACGGACAGTTTGTGCGCTATTGGAGTGGAGCCGAGGTCAAGCACGGTAGTGGAGGCACAGCCTGTCTGTGCGCGATGCAAAGCAGGGGTAGTCTACAGCGCGCCCCAGTGTGCCGAAGCCAAGGGACAAAGCATCCCGGGGCGGAAAAACACCGCAGGGAGAGACGTAGAACGGGCCGGAGAAAAAAATCGGACGAGTTGCTTACATTTATGTGTTAGAAATACGTTTAAAAGGGCTTTATCTTAAGCAACCTCTGATTTAATTATTCTTCGATTAGTCGACTAGTCGGTGCAAGCCCTAATATATAATCTTTATCTTGAGACTGGTATATGTGCACAGAGAGACTACCGGACCTCCTCTAGAAATATCACCGCCAAACATCAGCTGTTGTCTCTTGTCCACAACCTGGCCTTATGGCATCATCACATTCTAGCTCGAGAACACAACCGATTGGACACATCTCCCTGTCACATCACTTCTCTTGAAACATATACAACTCAATGGATACAAGCTGAATGGTTAATATATTCGCAATGGGTTTTGTACCATTTTAAAAACAATATCTAAACTGTGACTACTTCACTGTGTCCCTCATCCTGATCCGTTCCAGTCCCCACTCTCCTCTCCTCTCCTGGTTAGCTGTCTTTGACCTTTGCCCTGTTGTGTGATCATGCTAACGCGGTGCACACTCTCCCTATTTGCCCTGACAAACCGGCTGACACCCACACAGATATGACTGGGCGGGCGAACTGAAATACTCCTTGACAGCGTGGAAAAACACAGCTGCCCTAAAACACAGCGAGATGAGCCTTTAATGTGTGTGACGAGGGGTTCCTGCTGACAACCCGACAACCTAGAGACAAAGGACACACAAAGCCACACTACATATACTCACAAACTCATACTGGCACAAGGCAATCTATGTTCTCAAATTCACACACCAGTCACACATGTGCATGAATGCGTTGGGCACATGCACACATATCCTTGTGCTATACTTGTCCTTGCTTTTGTTGTAAGTTCTGCGTTGTATTGTGCGCGTATGTGTGTGTATGTGCGCACAAGGCCTTCACTGTGAAACACTGCACCAGAGAGAGATTGGAATCAATACTTTCTGCTCCGTCATTTGTCACATCTTTACAAGGCTGAGGCCATCTGAACACCAGTCTATTCTACTTTGGCATCATTTATCAAATTGCCCCACCTTACAAACACACCAAGACTCACTGCCGGGCCCTCAAATCCAAACAGAAATACATAATATACACTAATGCAGTATAAAAACCTTTGCAACCAACCCAGTCTATAGGCTACAAACACTGCACATTTCGTTTTGTTTTTTGTCAGCTTCTATCCAATTTGAAAAACGATTTGTGTTATTTAACAAATTGAATAATGCAGTTAAGTTTTTTTCTATACATTTTAATGCATTGCTGCCCTTTAGGATCTATGGCCAATAACTGCCAATAAGATAATAATAATATCTGATGATTCACCTTTCATGTAGGTCAAATATTGATTTAGATAGTGTTCCCATTTGTGCATTGGTCTAACCTTTAAATTATTACCATGATTGCACTGGTACAATCATATCTATAAGGCTTCTTCTAAGGTCACTCTTATCTATATGTCTTTTTCCAGGATCATTTTCTATAACCCAATAAAAGGAATGGTGGTTATTATGTCTTAATGTAACATGGGGCTGTAGATATAATTTGGTAACTTGATGTATGAGAAAATAAAGAAAATGTCCTTAAAGTGAATACGTTCGTGCATTGTTGTTCGAGATTCAACCAAAAAGTAAATTAATCATGAAAAATCATCAAACTAGTAATCCTTGAACCAAGTACTTCAACAAAAGTATATTTTTTTCAACATAATAACACTAAAGAGGACATTTAAGGTAAGCAAATGTAAGATAAAAGGTGATAAAAGATGATCATAAATGTGGGGATTGAGCTGTTTAATAAGTGTATTGCTATTATGATTATTGCTCCTGTTAGGACACTGAGAATGTGTGTCTCATTTGGTAAATTTAATTTCTTAGCAATAAAATATAGAAACAGGAAATATGACTTACTTTCTACTGAGTTAAACTACTGTTCAGTTCTTCCTGTATTTTCCATTGCAGTTCTGAAAGAGTGAATCGTACGAGGTTGTAACAGGATCTTCAAAGTGTCAGAGAGATTACTGCTCTAACCAATTTTCTTCAATCTTGTGGTAAAATTTCCAAAAAGCCATATATGACTTTATTTAATTCATCAAGAAAAGATAAAGCTATTTGGCCCTGACCACTTCTCCTTGACTTACACATGCTCCTGCACAAACCCTATTGTCTGGGTCTGTTGTAAGTGCAGTTAATCCACAGTTCCACTGTAAGCGTTCTCCCGAGAAGCCTCATAAACAGCTCAGTTTTCCACACATTATCGTTTATGATACATTAAAGTATTATATTTTATACAGGATAAAACCTCACTTTTTGAGTTAAAAGAGAGCAGTAAAATGTACTTTATTAAAAGTATATGGCTGTGTCAGTGGAGGGCATGGTGTCTGACTGGTTTGTGTTGACGAAACTTGGTTTATGAAGACAAGCAGTGCTTTTGTAAAGGAAAATGATGGTGAAACATTTTGGAATTCAGTATTTTAAGGGGAAAAAGTCCAAAAAAGTATTTAACTTGTGAACACAGTGCGGTTTATTTAGACCAGGAATTCAGTTTTCAATTGTATTATTAGTGTTTTAGATCAATATTAGAGATTACGGTTTTCTTTCTTTTTTTTTTCTTGCATCAACACTTATGTAATAATAATTTGATAATAACACAGATTGCAAAACTTGTCACAACACGTTGCTTTATATTGGAACCACCTTTTCTATTTCCAACAATTAACTCTTAAATCAAAACAGCATCTTTGGCTGAACCTCATACAAAATGATCAGCTTTAGCTTTTTAACAGACTACAATCTTCTACCGGTTCCTCTGAACACTACACACTCTGATCCAAGACCTCTGACCAAACCAGACAACAGACACAACAAGACACAGAGAAGTAACAATATGAAAACGCATTATAGTCAGACTGTTGATGGAGTAAAAACTTCTGTAGTGAAAACATGTCTGAACTTGGCAGAGGTCCTGTGATTCCAAAGTCCAAACGGTTTTGATGAGGAACATGCTCTCTTAAACTTAATTTGTGTAACATCACAGCAGAGCGAAGAGTTATTAGAAGTAAGGTGCTGGTTATACTGACATATTATGAATGTGATGAAATGAAAAAGTCATAACACAGCTAATAACACAGATTTGATTCTCTTACAAGAATCGTTCCACGGGCCACACCTCCCTGAACTTGTGGAGGGGAACATTGTAATATCAGGCCAAAATGCCTCTAAAAGGTTAGATTCTTCATACAACCTCAAATGTTTAGTGAATATTTTGGCTCAAATGTGGAAAAGAAGTTTGAAACCCAACTCATCGCAGGGTTAATATAGAGGCAGAAACAGACAATCACTAGAAGGATTTTACAGAGTTGCCAATTGACCTAGGGAGGAAGCTAGTATACCGAGAGAACCCACGGTTACACAAAGAGAACTTGGAAGACTAAACCCAGAAAAATGGTGAGATGTTGATTTGGTCACAATAGCCACTCTGCTATACTGTGCACTACCTAAATGTAAAAATATTGATTTAATCCAGCAGATATACACAGTTTTTAGTGGAACAACTATCAGGCATAAACTTCTAACACAGGCTGATTATTTCTTTGGGCTGCGTAACTATTTAAAGTTAGTGTTTGTGGATTTCTAAAACAAAAATCTATAGTTTTTATTTCCTTTGTGCTTTTATTAAAAAGTTTTGACAGCTTATTTTATTTGTAGTGATTTCAAAATATATATTTTGTGGAATAGTGATACAAGTTGTCTTGGAAGAGATAATTCAAGTATCAATTCTAAAACATCAATATCTGAATTAGCCATGAAAAAATTGTAGGCTATGGGTCAAGTTTGTTTACAACAAAATGAAACAAAAAAAAAATAGTACTAAATACCCATAAAGGTACAATGTCTTCTTTAAAACAAGAAATAACTGTAGAAATAGAATGTGTTATAGTTTAAAAGTGTAAGAAAGATAAACTAGAGAAAAGTTTTCAAACTACAGTTTGCTTGGACAAATTATGCACTATTAACATTCTGCTACATCTTACCAAACACCTACCTGCTGTGGTAAACTTCTTTAATAAATTATAAAACAATAGTAGAGCAGATCTTACATTGAGCTCTTCTTTTCTACAATATTTGCCCCAAAACACAACGGGGAGCCCAAATAGACAAAAAGTATGTTCCTTTGAAAGCTTTTCTCCAAGCTCTCTGCAGGAGGAGCTTCACACTGTGCTGTGCTTGCGTCCTTGTCAGAACGAGACAACACGACTACAGAGAAAGGGGAGGAGAAAATCGCTTTCAACACAGCCATATTTAGTGCAGCTCTTCAGATGTGCCCTTAGGCCTTGCTGGTGGGTATCTACTAATGAGAGGTCGCCCATAGACCATATTCTATCCATGCTGATCCTCGTATTGGTGACATCCATTAATAGGATTCTGTATTGTGGAATGAAAGATCAATAGACAAAGGCAGGGGTGGATTTAAAGATGAGGGATGTTAAGTAAGGCCTCCGATCTATTCTGTTAATAAGTACTTCAAAAATAGATGGGTGTACAGGGATTAGTTTTCCAGAGGTATCTAAAGGTTCAACAGCATATTTCCGCATGATGTTAAATAGGCTCGTTTGGATCATTCCTCACATGACAGAAGATGGATACAGTATCTACCAAACAAGTTAAAGTGAAGGTAACGCCCGAGACCACAGGGACCAGTGCTGAACATCTCACACCTCTTCTTCACCAAGCCCAAGAACAAGATGACAGGCTTTCTCCATTTACACCCATTGATTCTGTCCTGGACATGTGTTTGAGTCTTGTTTGGCTAAAAGTCGAACTTTAGGACAAGTCAAATCATTCATTTTATGTTCGCAACCTCTGATCAAATACTGTCCTTTCACAGAAACAATGGAAGGACTCAAGGCCACCACAGACCTATAATGATGTATAATGCCAAAAAATGTACGTGGCATTTGTGGTAAAAAAAATAAAAATATAAAATAAAAAAATAAAAATATGTTAACCAAACAAACAAACAGACCTAACCCTTATGTAATTCATTACTAAAGAAGCATGTTAGTAAGCCACCTTCATAAAACACAACAAAGAAGAATAAATCTTGCAGTAATTAGAAGTGGAATTCACAAGGTCCCTCACAACACAATATCACAATTTTAGCGATACATGTGATTTGCTATAAAACCTACCTGGATGACGGGTGGGCAATTTGACTCCAGACAAGTGGCAAACCACGATCACAAGTGTAGAAATTCTCATTATTGCAAGCACATTTTTCTAAAGCATATGACCATTTATTGTACTATTATGAAGCACAGATGTATGCTCCATTTCTACTAAGTACCTCAAATAATATAAATATAACGATTTACAAGTATACTCAAAAATGTGCCAGGTCTTGTGGGCATAGATTTTTTTTGTTAAACCACAACCTCAAACTGTTTGTATTGATTGGAGGTTGGATTCTCAGGGTTCGTTTATTGTTCGATTATGGTGAGTTAATGCATGAACGCTGCATTGATGTATCAATGCATCTTGTTTTACTGTACAATTTTAATGCCATCTCAGATCCAGGAATATCTCCTTCTCAAACACGGAACAAAGGCTTAAGCAAGCAAAAGGGGGAGCTGCGACTACCAGTAACTGACAATGTTACAGTCTTCCAGGTGAAAGCCTTTTCCAAAAAAAATGTGCCCTCCAAACTTCTAAATGAAGCTACAATCTACAAACACATTTGAAACACAGCAAACTGCTGAAAAAAAAATTAGGAAAAAGTAAAAAAAAAGGCGCTCAGAGCAGTGTGATTAGTTTGATAGCAAGTTTGTGATCAGTGCTTAGTTCTGAGGGGGCAATATACGCTGATGTTACATAGTCTAGAAATGACATGGGCCTTTGCTGTGAGACACAAAGTATTTGACTGTTTTGACCTGAAACTTGCTAAAGGGCCTTTTACACCAACATAACTCCCAGTCGCTGCCGGTAGGGAAGAGCAACGCAATGTCTGTTCTAGTCTCTTTGGAGTGCATTGATGTATTCACACAAACACGATCCAAACAGTCACCAGTCGCCGAACTAAGGCCTGTGAGCCTGTGTGTGATGTAATGCTTGACGAAAATGACGAAACATAAGCTGTGCGCAAGTAGTTAGTTATCAAACTCAGTGGCGAACAGATGTTTCTAATCTTACCTCACGGATTAAGCTCAACTTCTATTTCAGGCTAAAGTTCAACCTTCGTACGGCGGTTGCTGCAACTTCTCAGTCTTTGTTTTCCTCGAACCAAAGAGTAGCCATTCTCCTGCGTACTTACATCTTGTTTGAACCCGAGTAAAAACAACAATCAATGCTTGACTAAATATTATTTTTCCGTAAACATCATTTTCGGGTTTCCACACTATTTTCCTGCACATTGATTTGCTGGTTCGCTAGTCAAACAGCTGCATATGTGGCAACTAGTGACTGCTGGCGACGCAGACTCTACAAGCAAGTCTTTAAAACCTCGCCTCTTCGACATGCTCCGCGCTTCTCTGACCTCCGACCGCGCCATTCAAACCAAACACTGTCGGAACAAGTTGCCTAAGCGGTTCAGACGGGCGACACTCAGCTTGGTGTGAAAGACCCTTAATTTGCTCAGTTTACTCTAAAATATACCAAAAATGACTCAATGCTATTTAAACCCCATATACACAGTTAAACAGTAGAAAGAAAAAAAAAGTTTACCCTTCACTTTAAAAATAAATTTCACTTTCAAAAATCTGTAAATATCTGCATCAATTTAGAATCATTGTTCTCAAACTGATGATTAATTACTATATATTGAAGTTTGGCACAAACCTAAAATCAACCACTAAATAAAGTGGGAAAAAAACATTGTCACCTGCCATGCATTTCAGTAGAAGGTTAGCTAGCAAAGTGTTCATTAACAATGTTTGTATCCCCAGGGCTTTGACAGGAAGTCCACAACACCTTGATGGCCTAAAATTAAAAGTGGTATTATCCATGCTCTTATGTCTAGCAGAGATGATGGTTGTAGCAGTGGAAGGGGGGGGGTCTCAGGTGGGTGACTCTGTAAAGTGGAATCATCATCCCTTTTGAAAGGACAGATAGTTAGGACTGCTCTTGGAGAGTGATCGTTAAGGATAACCACTAACACTGCACGCTGAGAAGAGACAATTACCCACAATCACAGCAGCCACCTCTCAAGCGGCGTTTTATGCAAGTGTTTGTGTGTGCATGAGGCCGTGCACGTCAGGTTTTGTACAGCCCTCTGTGAGGCGTCTGGACGGCCCCCTTCTGACCGGCCAGTCATCTGTCACCATTACAGGACAAAGGCAGCAGCGTCTCAGGGCCATTACTGAGATTGCTGGAGATGATTTGGAGTGTCCTCCTCAGCACCGAGAAAATAATTTCCTCACAAAAGGGCTGGCCCTCGAGCTCTCTGGGCCCCTGCGCTCATATACACTACAAACTGCAGCGAATTAGAACAACGGGGTGTGCGAGTTA
The DNA here is from genome assembly GCA_038363315.1 of Mugilogobius chulae. Classification (NCBI taxonomy): domain Eukaryota; kingdom Metazoa; phylum Chordata; class Actinopteri; order Gobiiformes; family Gobiidae; genus Mugilogobius; species Mugilogobius chulae. The sequence goes on along the minus strand of CM076403.1, from coordinate 43,387,685 downwards.
GCAAAAGGGAAGGGAACAGGTTGACAAATTAGAGAATCTCTTAATGGAAGACAGTTAAAGAAAGTGGACATAAAGTAAATGCCTCCACGCTGAGATTGAAGAAAAAGTGGATGAATTAACCCATGCTTCCACTTGATTGGCTTTGGAGCCGCTGTCCTTGCGCTTCATCTTTTTTTTCTCTCACACAAGCCTGTTACGTCGCTTCATTTACAATATTGCTGACCTTGGCTCAAATGTGGAGTGTTTAAAGATCAGTGTAGTGAACGTGCGTGTGTGCTGTAGTGGACAACTGGTCAGTGGCTACACCCCAAGTACCAATGCCCAAACCCACTCCCACACGCACCTCTGACACGCTCAGATCATGATGAATTGTCCTCTCCGCAGACCCAGATTGTTTTTAAGGTTTAATTCAGTTTCTTCCTGTGCTTGGATGAGCAGCTGGCTGGATGTGTGCTGGAACCCCTGTGTAGGTATGTCAGGCAGAGGGAAGAGAGAGAGAACAAGCAGGCGTTATGGATCTTAGGTCTAATGTACTCCAGCAGGTCAGAGAGAAGGACCTCCAGTCGCCATGGAAATGACAAAACCTGATCAATACTCAAGGTCATGACCCCCTAAATTGTGAATCCTCCCCCAAATCCTAGAACCGAATACCTTGCTATCCATCTATCACTGATCCAATTGTCATACTAGAGTGGTTATGATTTGTTAATCCAGATAACACCCTCTTGGCATTTTAGTTTTGGAATGAAAATAAACACAAAGTTCAACAAAATGTAATATTTACAGCCAGAAAATAATGTAAAAACACAGCTAATAAAATATTCTACTGATTTTGGTAATCGATTAGTTGGGTTATTATTCTTTCTTTAGGTAATCAATTAGTTGTTTAGAAGGTAAGAGTCACTCAAATACAACTTTTCAAATACGACTTTTTTTTTTTTTTCAAGATAAACGTATTAACTTGAAAGTTAAAAAAGCCACTTGACTTCAAATAAAATAAAGCTTGCTTGTTCTAAGAAAGTAAAATGATAACTAAGACCTTTTTTCCATATCCATAAGTCTGTGATTTTTTTCCATTGAGACTTGGTTTGAAAACATTGTGGAGCTGTATATTAGTTAAATGAGTGTTTAAATCAGAAACACAAAATGCACAAAATTTTCATCATTAATTTTGTTCAAACTAGGGATGAAAAAGAGTTCAAAAACTTAGAAAATCGAAGTATAAATACTTCGATTTTCCTTTTAAGCAATCGAAATAAAAGGCCAGTATCGCTCAGATCCGTTTTGCTCATGTGCTAAAATACACAAAATACTTGCAGCCACTGGCCTATAGAGGGATTATTGGTCGACATCACTTTCAGCAGCTCCATGTGCAGTAGAGCCAGATTGGTCTGTCTGGCTCCTGAGGCTTGAGACAGTGTTTTTCTTTACCATTTTTTCATTCACCTGAATTTTTTCGTTTATCGGTCGTAGGGTCATATTTCGTTCACAAATGTTGATTTAGCAGTAGGGCTGGGCCATTAATCGAGATTGAATCGAACTAAATCGTCAATTATTTGGTGGTGGGTTTTGAATCGAAAAGCCACTCGTTGTCAGTAAAAATGTGTAGTTTGGAGCAAAAGTCAAACTTTGAGGCAGAATATTGACTTATAGTTCAAAAAAAATCTAAAAAATGGGACATGATAAAAGTTTTTGCTTGGTTTATGTTCATGAATGGCATTTTTCCTTTGGTCTTGAAAAGGTTAAACAAAATCGATCGATCAATATGAGAAAAAAATCGTGATTATATTTTTTCCCAGATTGCCCAGCCCTATTTAGCAGCATAACTTTTGTTTTCACACAGTGATAAACTCTTGTAATTATCTGACAACAGCCCTAGCTCGACTTGTTGCCACGGCTTGTGTCATTGAGCGTCGGCTTTTTTTGCATTCCAGGTGCGCGCTTATCGTTCGTGTTGATAAACAAATAATCCCTTTATATACACACACATACTCTGTAGTCGTATGATACAAATAATAGCCACGATGTATGAAGAAACTAAGGGTGAACTTGTACAAGACTTGACTGAATGTGCATTATTATGTTGTGTTAACAATAGATGGGTGGACCTGTAAATATGGACACTAAATATACAGTGTTTTCCAATATTAAAGAAAACTATGACGGCCCCCCTATAGTCAAATTTTTGCCCCTATAGAGGGACTTTTTGTTTATCAACACGGGCGATGCGCACGCACCCCGCCTGTATAAAGAGCCTCCGCACATAGACACAAACAGTGGAAACAAGTCAAAAAAGCTCCGTTGTCAGCCAACGTCAAGAGTTTATCACTTTGCGAAAACAAAAGTTATACAGCTAATTTAACATTTATGGATGAAATTCGATCCTACGACCCTTAGAAGTTACTTTCAGGTAAGTGAGAAAAACGGCGAGAAAAACGCTGTCTCAAGCTTCAGGGGACAGACGTCTGTCAGACTGCTTCATACCTGATGAAAGCAGCTAGCTGTCGTCCCGTTTCGTTGTTTAATTGGAACAAGTTTCCGAATGTAAACAAATGGAGAGGAGCGCTTTCTCCATGACGCAAGCGCAGTAGGGCGGAGAGTGACGTCGACCGAAAATCCCTCTATAGTCTAAAAACAACCTGGCAATATTCTGATTGTGAAAACAAATATACTTTATGATTGTAGGTTTTTAGTCAGAAGTATTTATATTTAATCTATATTCAATGTTTTTAGAGGTATAGGTGACTTTAACACCTCAAGAAATATATTCAATTTTCGATCACTTATTCCACCATAATCTATGTACAACGCTGGGAAAACTGAAATAGGTCTATTTACTGTTCAAATGTTTATTAAAAAAACGTTCTGAGCACTAACAACAGTGGCTTTGTTTTAAATGCAATTTACTATGGTTTATTCTGTGTTTTAACTAACAAAATCAAAGAAAAAAAAAATTGTGGCAGCAAAATTGAAAAATAAATTGAACCGTGACTTAAATCAACATTCAAGAGCTGGGACTTGAATCGTCCCATCAATAGTTCAAATTAGATTTTTTTCCTCCGCTCAGAACATGCTTTGAAGTCTATATAAACAAACAATTATTCAATTACTACATGGGTTGATGGTTATTTACATTATTGGCGAATTGCGATTAATCGATTACCAGTAACTTGTTGTAGCCCTAAAATAGTCAGAGATCTCTAAATTACAAGTTAATTGAATTGGAAACATTACTAGTCAAAAGGTTAGGGGTAAGAACATGGATATAGTTTACCCCTGGAAGATGCTAAAAAGTTAATTAAGTTGAGTCGATCAGAACCAGACTTATTAGTCTGTCTGTGGTTTAGTATTTAAGATTCACATTATTATATTAAGTGGAGCTGCACTTAAAGGCAGTATGTTCTTGATGTTGCTATTCAGTTAGCATCTGTTGACATACAGACATGGCTCACTGGCTTTAAAAGTTGTAAAAGGGGCTTCAAAACATATTGTGTTCAACAATGAAGAGGTTGAAGTAGTTAAGTGACCAAAATGTTTAATGCTGGAAAAAAAGTTTTAGGTTAAACAGCTCTGTTTCTTTTATTAAAACTGTAAGAATCAGGTATAGCGCCTTTACACATTATTACCTAATTAGTTTCATATAATTTAAAATACTGTGATCAAAAATAAGTACTGCTTTTAACAATGCAACCTTGTTGTTTTTTGTGTGGAATGGCCCAGACAGACAGAGGGTAATGAATGATAGCACAGGAAAGACAAAGGAGAAGAAAAACTGATTAACTGTCAGAGTTCTTGACTTTGCAGAGTGTATTTATCAATAAGGAGACAGCAGCCCATTTTGTCTTTGAGAGCTGGAAAAGTGGAAAATGTTGGACATCTCCCAGTCTGCAAACCACAGACCAAAGCCTCTATTTCAAGTTATCAATATCAATCTATTGCAAGCTTACTTCAAACATAATAAAAGGTAAGGGTTCTCTTCATCAGGACAACACAGTGCACTGATATGATCTGGAAAGAGGAAAGAAAAGGCCGAGGAAAACAGGCAACAGTGACATATCACAGTCAAATCTACAAGTTTACTAATACTTCAACTTGACTTAATCTGCAGCAGTGCTTCTCAAAGGTCACCTCAGAGGTTGGGCACTTTGTACTGCAACTATCGCAGAAGGTCTTGAAAAATAGAAAAGCATAACATGTGTAAACAGAGCCTAGTAAATGGTATATATATTCTCTAACTACAGCTAAGTCGGATCTAAATCTGCGCCTAGTAAGTAAGTGTTTTCCAAGTCTCAAGTCTGTCGCTTCAGTCAAGTCTTAAGTCTGTGCCCCACAAGTTCAGGTCGAGTACAAGGCGACTTTCAAGTATTTTAAAGTTTTAATTGAAATGAATAAATACAGAGTAATTGATATTTATACATTTTAAATAAAGCTATGGTCATAAATAAAGAAGTAGGCAGAGACATATTCCAGTTGAAAGTCCCTCATTGAGCACACTTTAGTTTAGTGAGCTTTTAACGCATTTTTTTTTACTAAATGATATACTCAATATACAGTTTTTACTTCTTCATTTCTTCAAAAGAACATTCATGCTAAAATCAAAAATTCAATATAACCCCCATCTCTAACTACATCATTGTTAAAAATGTACAAGGAGTTGCGTTTTGGTTCATTCATTCATGTATGAGTATTTAGTCCAGGCTGAAAATGCTCTATTCCACCTTGTGATGTCATGAAATGGTAGTTTTACCCTTAACAACTGTTTTAGGCTTAATTGAGCTGCTTTATTCTAGAAAATAGCATAGAAGAACCACGACTCATCTTTTATAGTTTAGCATAGCAATGAATATGTTTAAATAAGACTAAAACAATAGCTGTAGCTTCAGAAGCAGGGAATTTATGGTTAAAAATTTCCAAAAGATTCTAGTGAAGGTGTGTGGAGTCTAAAGGCACACTTAACAATATACAATTTCAGACGTGTTTTTGGATGATATAGTCCCTTTAATGTTAAATTGCACTATTTTTTAGAGGGGAAGTATCTAGTTGCCTCACATCCAAGTCAAGTCCTTAGTAACTGACCCTTAAGTCTTAGTCTATTTAATCAAGTTAAGTCATCAACGTAGTGTCTTAAGTCTGACTAGAGTCCAAGTCACAACTTTTAAGTTCACACCTCAGGTTAGGAAGTGGTCCGTTTCTTCCAGGGTAAAAGATTGCCAAGTATGAAACTGGAGTAGCTTAATGTGTAGTACAGTATGTAACACAAGGACAGGTGAATTTGAGTGAGTGGCTCATTTAGTTGTAAATGAATGAAACACATAAATTTGACAATTCAAATCAAAGTCAACATCAATGTGATTTTTGTAATGGCTCAAAACAAAAATCTGCTGCAGACCAGCTGTACCTGGTGAAGGCCTTAGCTTGAACCACATTTAGGCACAGAAGAGTAAGTAAAATACACCATTAAGGGTCAAAAGCCAGACTACCTTTTATCTTGCTCCAAAGGCTGGATAAATGTAGACCATGCATCTTGAAGGTTCCACAGCAAGTTTTTCTTTGCGAGAATTGAGACGCTCCTGTAATGAACCTGAAAGAAAAATAGAAAGTATTATTTTTAAAATAATAATAAAATAAAATGCATAAAACATCCATTATTATTGTCAAATGTAGTACATGTTCAATACCTGTTCGTTAAAGCTATATCTACAAGTAAGACCTTCCTATTGTATCTGAAATAAAAAGAAAAAAAAATCATAGACTGAGGGAAAGCAATGAAATTTGTCCACAAACACTGCACTGTCGCAGTTTGCTCAGTCCTAATGAGATAAGACGTTTTCACACATGAAATACCAAGAACTAAGTCCCCACATTCCTTTAGCCCCTGTTTAGTCAAAGGAACCTTGTGTTCACACAGTCACAGTTTAGTGTTATAGACTACTAATTACAAATTAAAATAAATACATTTTAGGAGTTATTGCTTTTAAATCATTTTTGGATAAGGAAAGTTTATCTAAATGTGAGAATGTATAAAACGTGACGTTTGTGTCACCAAAAGGTTCCTGGTCTGACTGAAAATACCTGACCCAGAGCAGGAGCTAAAAAAGTCCTTAAGGTTTTTGGGAAAGACGTTACATTGTAGTTTTAGTTCCTTGGTGGGCTGCAGAATGTAGGCTAAATACAATGGAGCAGTCAAAGCAAAAGCAATCGGGACATTCATCTTTAAATCTATGGGCACAGTTCAATTAAGCAGTATAGGAGAATAGGCCTACAGTTAATGTTGCAACATATTCAAGCACAAAATGCTACTACAGCCACATGCCAGCATTATTAGCACATAAAAGCCCTTTACAAACAGCACAGACTGACATCTTCTGGAAGCTCTCTTCTGCACTTCCAGTATTTAGATGTCAAAGAACTCCGCAAATGTAATGTGTTCGTGCAGACTAGAGAGCACAAACGCTGTCAGCGATAACAAGACTAGCCCGACTCACAGCTAACTCCAAGTTCTTAACATTGGCGGAGATATGCGGACATATTTTCACCAGGTATTCACGAAATGCATATAAGTTTGAGAAAATATCAACGTGGCAGAGCACTGAGCATTGCACACACCGTGCGCCTAGAAACAGCGATACACCTTAACCTCTCCTCCCATACACTGCGGGACGGACCACCCGCAGTGAGCACTAGGCCTGGGAAGTGTCAGCTCCGGGTGGAAAAAGTGAGCGTGACTGCAGACAAACAAAATCTTGGAGCTGGAGTCTGGATGGGGTGCATGTTTGTAAAGGGCAGGATAGACGTACTCACCCTCACAACCAGGGTTACGTCTGTCTGTGCCTCCGCCTTGACATCAACTCCAAGCAGCAGACAAGTGGCGCGTAAACTCGGCTTCGGTTCGGGAAACTCGGCAAGCTCCATCTGGAATGTCCAGCGTTGTCCTCACCAGCAAATAACCAGTAAGTTATACACAGTCTCTCACCAACAACAGTAACGGATCGGAAAGTAACAGGTAATCTACTCCTCCTGTTCCAAAAGGAAGGTGGGTGGCAGAAAGCGCGGATGTACGCCAGCCAACAGGATCTAACCACAACGACGGCGCGCCCCACCATCTTGGTTCCGGAAGTACAGTCTCCTCTAAAACATCCGTTGCTAATTTTTATTTATTTATTTATTTTTTTTTAATTGAACAACGAACTTATGAAATGCAGTTCCAAGTACAGGGTCTGCAATAATTGCCTAGAAAATCCAGACTTTTGCAATTTGCTGATGCTCTGGATCATAAAGTTGGTAGCCTACCCGACTTTTTTCTTCTTCAAAACATAGCCTACTTGTGCTGTGTAACTTTACGGAGGTGAAAAGTCCCAATTCAGTTTATTTAGAAAGTTAAAACCATACTTTGCAGCATGCTTAACAGTGGTAGGCTAATTATGTGTTATGCCATAATGTGAAAAAAAAAAAAAAAAACATATTCTCTATCGAAGCAGGCCCTTCTCTATGCAAGTCTGCTCAAAGTATGCAAATTTTATGATTCTTTTCTTCTAGTCTAAGACATATATTTACTGTATGTCTATTTACTGTAGATGCATGTTGGGCAAAACAGATTTAATAGTTGCCAGTGCTAAGTCCAGAGAACCTGAGTATTTTTATTAAATACGGTTGCAGTTTGAAGGTAGGTGGTTGACTCTAAGCGCAAAGCAGTCTGAATTTTTGTCATTCCTTTTAGATTTCACCCTCTACACAAATTCAGCAAAACCCAGGTTTTCAATAGCTCTTGTATTGACCTCAAAGCTGGATCTCAGATACTACTCAACATCTAAAATGAGTGTGACCCTTTGCTTTTATATGCTGGTGTAGGCTGACCCTTCTTCTCTCCCCTCTTGCAGCTTCCTCATTGCCTGACAATAGATTTCCCATTACCGCACTCTCCGTCTCTACAGCCCTGCAACACGCCTCCACAATGTTTACCCCAAGAGGGATCTGATTCCCCCATCCGCGGATTTGTCTGTAAGCATATTAAAAATTATGTTATGGATTGAGCATGCTTGAATATGTTGGGCAAGAAGTGCCAATACAAGTGTGTGCAGTCTTCATTGTATTACAAACCCCCTTATCTCATGTTTTTTGGCACTGCACACACACAAATGCATCTACGCTGGTGAGCTTTTCAATTATGTAATTACAGTGGCACTGAATGGAGGCTGCTTGGACACTGGAGGTCTATTGTTGAAGCACCTGTCCCCCGTAGACAGCAATTACCTGGCAGGCTGCAGGGGAGATGCACACTATTGTCCTGTGTTAGTGTGCGAGCGCTGTATTCTCATCTAAGTAGCTTGGCCACTGCGGAGCTAAAGCGGTTACCTCAAATCATAAGGTTCAACTTAATCAGTAATTTCAAGGAGTATTTTATATCTAAATACATAACGTTTCTGCATCACTCTCCAATTCCATACTGAAAAACATGCAGCCTCCGATACAGTATATTCATCATCACAGCACTGACCTTTTCAAATCTACACTCAAAACAAACAGTTTTTAACATTGTTGTGACATAGTTTTTGTTTCATTGTGATAAATGTGAAATCTTTTTATGTGCTCATGTTGTTTCCAATTTATAGGAAACCATTTTGATCATCTCAAGTGTTTTATAAATAATGGTTGGTTGACTGATTGATTGATTGGTTGGTTGGTTGATTGATTGATTGATTGATTGATTGATTGATTGAAACATCACTTAGATAAAAAGCAAATTTTAATATAAAAACTGTAACATCATTTTTACAAAATGAAAGAATTGCTTCAAAGGATACCTTTGTAATAAAATCAGAAAGACATACAAAATTACAACTTTACAGTGGTAAAAGCAGTGCAAAAAGTGAAATTGACTTTGGCATCAGAGGTGTAGCTCATTCACATTTGTCTGGAGTTTTCTGCATTTTCTTATATCAGCATAGTTACAGTAACATTGTAAACACGTATAGACCATAGACATTTTACTTTAGTCCAGTTAGAAATGGCTAAAACTAGATAATGAAAGTGGACCAGTGCATACTTTTTCATACCCTGCAGTGCAGATAGACTATCTCCAGCTTTATGTTTTTCTCTTCACACGAAAGAGCATATCAAACTTTAAAAAATATACAATTCTCCAATATGGAAAAACATACAAAATATACTCTTCCAAAATAATATCAACTAGAAACTACAGTTCAATAGTCGTACCAAAGGAAGGAAAGAAAACGCAAACATTAGAAGACTTATAGAATGGAGCCATACATTTACATTGACAGATGAAAAAAAAAACCTGTTGTGTTGTTTCAAAAAATAAAATTAAAACCCAGTTCAATACTACAACTCGCAAAACTAGACTTGAATAGGTAAAAGAGATGATAAAGCTGAAATATTTCTTAAATGTTCTGGAGTGGTCTTCCTAGTCTTTAGCAACTTAGTAATGTAATTATATCTTGTGTTGAAAATGACACGTGCTAAATTAGAAAAGTATAGTTTCATAACAACACTACCAGAGCACAGAATCAAATCGTTTAGCTGCTTTTTGATAATTAGGAGTAAAAACCATTACCCTTCGACTGCCATGTTGTTGATGTTGGCTAAGCTGTGCACCAGTCTCTTGGTGAAAAGTGGGTGAGATTTTCCACAATAAGTATGAGTCGTCTTCAATAGTTGCTCTTCAAGTGGATCCAACAAACCGCTCACCGGGTCAGTGCCAAACGTGTACTGCAATGACAAAGAGAAGCCCAGCTGAGTGAAATATGATGTTTCTTGGTTTAATTCCAACAAATGAGAATTCCCCAATGTCTGACAGGCAGCAAGTGATGGACCATTCAAACACACGGGGTTACATTTTCTTAATGACCACACTAAACCTTGTTATTTCGGCTTGTTTAAAACTTGAGGATGCACCAGGGAATAGTGGGAAGCAAAGCTAGGAGATATTTAAAAGTTAAAATGAGCCTATCAGAGCTCTAAACTGTGTCAAAACTCCCTCGAGGAAAGACTTAAAACTAGTTGGCTAATGTGGAAGAGGCGAAATGTGCTATGAGCAGCGTATTGGTGTTGGGAGACAAATCTGAAGCATTTTTTATGTGTGTAAAATTTATAATAGGCTAAAAATGTTAAACAAGGGGGCCTGAAGTTTAATGCTAGAGAACTCCAATTGAACACAAGAAAAGCTGTAGCTATATATATAATGAGTTGATAATTATATCTAAAAATAATTGGTTTAGATTTATTGTCTTTTGGATATAATTTTGTGTGTGCCATTGTTTAACTTGTTTAATTTTGGTCTAAAATGGGAATTGTATTGTTTGAGCTGGATTGTTTCATAGTATGGCATTAATCATCTAAAGCTGGGTTATATTGACAAAATGAATATCTAGATATTTTTAACCCATCGTGATCAATGATATCATGCCAAACCAACAGAAACGCTTCTTTAAAGTGACTGAAGTATGTGCATGTGTGTACATTCTTCCTTTTTTAAAGTTTACAATGAAGTTTCTGTAGCCATGATCCAAACTTCAATGATTTGTCCACCCGTAAAATATCTACTGTAAAAAGGTTAATTAAGAGCTGACCTTAAACTACTAATGACACCAATAGAGGAGTTTAATAAACTCATGAACTACAGGCAAAGCAAACACATCTCCATGGAGACAAACATGTGGTGGAGTGGATGACACTATCTCAATGGTGCATCTTTAAATTATCTCCTTTTATTGTTTATTTTCTAACTTTTGTCCAGAAAAAAAAGGAAATAAATAAATATTGTATTCACATTTATGTCAAAATTAGTTTCAAAATGTTCTCTTTTTTACCACCACATTTTTGTTTACACTGAAAGCAACACATAGCAAGAACCTACAACACACCTACAACTCACAGCATTTGGAAACTATCCCTCTTAAGATAAATTTAAAAAGTAAATTCACATAAGCTTTCTATGGTCAGGTGGGACTCCCAAACAGATGCATTCAGCTAGACTCGACATAAAGTGCTTCTCGTTTTTTCACGCTATAGGCTTAAGGTCCGGTCATAAGTGGGGATTAGAGGCGAAATTTCATGTCTTTCCAATAATGAAAGTGCCTTTACAATGCACTAAGGAAATCAAAGGGGAATTACCACTTTTATGCTAGCTCATTTGCTTGTGGTCAGGTCCCTCCTTGATATTGGGTCACAAAGAGAAATGGTGTTTTTATGAGCGTGCCAACAATCGCACACCCATTGGTCATAAAGTTGCATTTACAGTTGCTTGTATTGATTTTGGGGCTGCTGATGGGCCACTGTTGGTAGTGCAGACAGCAACTCTAAATGCATTCATAGGTTGTAAAAATTTAACTGCTGCATCCCGAACAGGGCTTTTGCATCGAAGGGAAAGAGAGGAGAGCTTTTATGAAGGACAGAGCTGAAACATTTAGAGGTATGGGGGCTTACGGACAGACTGACAGAGACAGACAGACAGGGAGGAGCAGTTCCCGCACTTTGGGAGGGCAAACAAAGGAGAAGTCAACAACAATAAACTGCTACCATCTGCAGAAAGGAGCTGGAGAAAGTGTGGTTTAGTTTTCTGGCTAAAACACAAACAAATCCAGAAAGTAATGTGACTAATTTGCATGAAGCCCCAGGCGTAGTTACCAAATGTGCCTGTATTTTTAGAGCCCTGGTTCTCATTTCCTATTTTGTAACCAATACATTAGTAGAAGTCACATGAATTTGGGTTAGAGTTAGTTCAAAATTAAGATATAACTTTTTTCACAGCTCACTGGTAATTTTCTATTCTACCTGTGGAATAAACGGTTTTGAGTATCTTGACAAAGCTTGGCAATAGACATTGGGTACACCCAAAATGCCTCCTTCTTTCCTTGTCTTTCCTTCCTTTTCCCTAACCTTTAAGAGAGGTCAACTATGAGGAAGGATGTGTAAGAAGTAGTGAGGAAAAGGAGGTGTGACTGGTTTTATTGAATCTAAATGCTGCAAATATTTAATTGCAGTTCAATGTAACCATTCCCTTGCAGATGGAGCATAGTTGTCACAAATTTCAAAGTGGATTTTGATAGCAAGGCGTGGACTTCTTTATCTTTTTGTTGTTGTTTTCTGAATTTATCAATATAAATAGCACACTAAATGCATACCAATTTTAATAAAATTCTAGAACTGTTCACAAAATGTCCAATTGTGCTGTGTTGATGGGATTTTCTTTACAAAACATTCTCTAATAAGTATCTGGTTCCGATGCTAGCGTTAGTATTAATTAAGAGGACAGTTTACCTTCATAGATACACTGTCTATGACTATTATCTTCAGGTTGCAGCATGTAAAATGCTACATTAGTGAACAGTGTAAAAAAATATTTTAAGTAGATCAACCGATAGGGGTGTTTCAATGGCTAGAGTCAATACTGATACAGTTAGATAGTTTAATGTTAAAATTGTTGAATGGCGGTCTTCTTTTGTTTGACCACACTTTCTGAGTAAAACATTAACAAATGCTCAATTATAGCTCAAGGACTGTTTACACCGATGAACAAGCAAAAATAGATGAAACAGGTTCTTCTAATTCTAATAGATTAAATACATACAACCGATCTATAGTATTTGACACTTCTTTGCCTAAATTGCCTGTTAGAAAATCTATGTGTTTATGCTCTCCCGTGTGCATATGGTACAGTTGCATTTAACCGTAAACTGCTATATTGATCACACACTATAAAGCTGCTAACTGCGAGCCATGGATCAAACGCTGGGCTGATCTATGTCCAATGTTTCGTTAATAGAGAAAGCAATGAGACTTTCAACGGTGATGGCTTCATTAAGTAAATGTCACTCGGACCGTCAATATCATTACACTTGTGGTAAACAGCTATAAACATCCTCAGGAGAAATTAGCTTTGCTTGTAGCTAAGTGTTAAAGGTGTCAACAAAGTGTGCAGACTGAAACGTCCAAAGTACCTCAGGTTCACAGGGTCGGCTACAATCCAAGATCTCATCTCGAAGGTTACGCAAACAACTGATGGGTGGGTTACTGGGTTATGAAAGGTCTAGTCCAATCAAATCTTTCACTCAACACCTTCTACAAACTTGCATCTGTTAGCGTTTGTCTGAGCACCTATTAAGTTAACCTATTTTTCCATAATTTGACAAAGAATACAAAGGCAATCAATTGCTCTTTATTTGATCACTTCAGTAAAAATGGGAAAGAATGTAACGCCTGACAACAGAACAGCCATTGTTAAGATTTTTTTTTTATTTGTAATTGTTTTGTTTTTTTTTGTATTATGTTGTTTATGCAAAGTTATCCATTTTATTCAAAAAAGTTGCAACAGGCGCCAACAATTATTGTAACCCTTTTTTCACTTGTGTGATTTTTGCAAAAGGCTGACAATTGCAACAGCTAAACTGCAAAAACTCCGACTAGTTTTTTAAGCCACCCAGAGAAAGGTGATTATTTTTATTTGGAAGAGTTTTGTGTAAACCTTTATTGAAATGATCAGAGTTTAGCAGGAGCAGCAATACAACAGACAGTGGAACAGAAGTGGAGTTTATTTAGGTATTTTTTGTGCATCTCTACTTTACTTCAGTATTTAAACAAATCTAGTAACAGTAACTAACTTTTTTTTAAAGAAATAGCTGTTCTTTCTGCTCCTTACATTCACATAAAAACAGGCTTGCTACTTTTTATAAATGTTCACACATTTTATAGCCAGTGCACACCTGCTGTGCAGCACAAGTTAAAACTTTGTTCATCTTTAACAATTATCTATTTACCACTGATTAAAGTCAGATTAATTATAAATGATTTCATACTTCAGTACTCTATGCACCAACTTTGTGATTTTACTTTTTGCCTTGGTCAATGTAATGGTGAACTTCTGTACTTTTACTCAAATGAGTTTCAGCAGTACTTCTACATTTACCAGAGTTGTTTTTAGACAAGTATTTCATGTCTGATGACAGAATAAGGTGATTAGGCAGTTATTGCATTTATAGTCATTTTATGTTTGCATTTCAAGGAAAAAATGCCCCCAAATATTGGCCTGCCCTACACCCATAAAATGGTTAGATCAAAATAAGGGATGCTCACCTTTTGTATGGCCTCATAAACAGCTCTGAAAGCAGGTTGTTTGCCATCGTGGAAAACTCCTCTGTTTCCGTGTAAAATGTAGACGCCTTCTTCTTCAGCTGAGGCACAGTTGCTGCCGTAGATGCAGTGGTCAGGCCGATAGTTCCACTGACACGGGAACTCCAGCATAAACTCTGCACAGAGAAGCATAAGAACTTACTGTTTTATGAATATGTTTTTTTTACATGTTGTAGAAATTTAGAGAGGTTAGCAGGTGTAATTTACATACAGTAGGAAGAAAAAGTATGCAGAAAACTAGGATTACTGCATGATTTGATCAGAAAAAATTTGATCTGATCTTCTTGGAAGTCACAACATTAGACAAACATGCTATTTAAACTAAATGCTGCAGAAAATATTTATAACAATACAATTTCCATGTATTATGTAAGCATTCTCACTGTAAAGAGGAGAAAAAGTATAGACACCATTCCAAATATTTTCCCTAATCGCCTGACTGTTGCCTTGTAGCATCCTGTTGAGCTTCTGTAGACAGACTGATGCTCTTAAGTTTTTTCTGTATAATAATTTGATAATATGGAAATTCATCTTACTGCCAAGGCAGCAAAGCAGCCCCAAACTATGATGTCCACAATACAGTATAGATGTTGTGTGCTGTGTCTTTTTTCTCCATACATAGAATTGTGTGATACTTCTAAATAACCCAACTTTGGTTCCATCTGTCCACAGAATGTTTTGCCAGTAGTGCTGTGGAACATCTAGGTGTTCTTTTACCAACTTTAATTGTGAATCGGGTAGGTAGATCACTGAGTCGTTCTTTATCATCCAATTCTATGGAACCATCTTTCTCGTTCAATAAAGAGCATACTATATGTGCTTGGCATGGTCTTTGAGAATGAAAGAGCAGAAATAGAAATAGATTACCCAAACCATCAGAATACCTTAATGTTTTCTCATTTTGTTGTAACCACTTTAAAATGTAATGTCCAACTTTTCTTTCAGTCACGTACAACAGTTGTGGTGACTTTTTTGGTCTAGCAGGAATTAGTATTAAACCTTATAATTTTTTCAGGGATTTATGGAAAAGGCAAATATAACTCAAACCCCAATTCCTGAAAAATTTGGTCCTCAGCCCAGTTTTTAAGAACCTTATCACAACAAGGAAGTAAAAATGTTCCCCTGAAACTCAATGTCAACAACTGAAAATCAACTCTAATGATCTCGGCCTAATGTTATTGCTTATTCCACATTAGTTATGCAGTTGTAGATTCTTACCAGGATTGTAATGAAAGATGATATTGAGAAGATCTTGGTCTCCCCATGTTATGTTCAGTTTATATTTTTGTAGAAGAGGCATGAGAAGCTCCTCCCAACGCAGTCCCACAGGCGTCATGTCATTCTGCAAACACAAAGTTAGACAAAAGACTGCTATGAATAGACTATGTGGACATATTTACTATGTGGACAATGGGGATTTTCCAAAATACCTTAAACCAGTTGTGCAACTAAACATGTTTATTGTTTATTATGAACTTAAGGAAAATATAAGTAATCTGTATTGAAAAATGTCAACAAAACATAGTTTGCAGTGCAGTATGTTGTTCTTGAAAAGTAATAAGTACATAAAATAAGTGCTTCTTTTGATTTTTGCACTAGTTTAACAAGTTAATAAAACACAGACCTTAAAGAAAGTGTTCCTCATCCTGGTCATGTTCATGAGCATCACTCCGGAGTTGATGCCCGTGCGGCCGTAGTAAGGATGGCGAGCAAAGCGGTTGTACCAGGCGATTCGGGGTTCCTCGTGCTCCGGGGCCATTGCTGCCAACTGAGTCGAGTTAAAGCGAGACAGAAACGACCACAGCTTGTCCACTGGCTGCAAGAAGATGATGTCCGAGTCCACGTAGACCACAGAATCCACACCTTTTAAAATCAGCTGTGTGACACAAAGACCAAATATTCAAATTCCAAAATACATTTTCTTGATACACAGCCATAAATAAGGTTTTTATTGTTTAGATTTCCCAAGTATTTTAATATAGTGATTGGTATTCCTTTTACTAGACCTATTGCTTAAAGTGAACACTTAAATGTGATATACAACCTAATATAAAACAAGTTGTTTTAGAAACACAGCATACAAATCCCACATATTTCATAAGCACAGTGAAATGAAGAATCGAAATCTATTTACTCACAGGAAGAAAAAGACGCTGAGAGGCGCAGGGCTTAAAGAGCTTTTTCCACTCTGCAGCGTTCTCACTGGGAAAACTGATGGAGTAGAGTGTGTAGTTGAACGTGTTCGAACGAGTCAGGCCAGGACTCCAGCTGAAATATCAATAAAACCTCATTTAGTTGTGGCTTTATCACAGGGGCTGCATGATTTTGAGAAGACATTTCCTGCTACTTCAAGTCGTGAAAAGTGTTGTGCATTAGATGTGCAGTTTTGAACCCAGTTTTGCAAATTAGGATTCTTCACGGTCCACAAGTCACGTTTCAGATATTTCGAAACAGTCACAAGCAGTTTAACTAAACGAAATTCTGAACACCTTAGGTAAGATCAAAATCCGTTAGGTCTGAGTACCGTATCATTTTTTTTTCCATGATCATAATACGTCCATCGAAATTAGATATATGAGTTCATTGAATGGTATACAAAAAAGAAAAAGAAAAAAAAAAAACAACCATTATTAAAAGTTGTCAAATTAGATTCTGAGATTCCACTTTTTTTTTTTTTTTTTTTTTTTTTTTTTTTTTTTTTTTTTTTTTTTTTTTTTTTTTTTTTTTTTTTTTTTTTTCTGTTAGTGTACAGCGCCAATCTGATAGCATTACAGCTTCACTATACAAATACGAAATAATCTAGCCAGCTATACGCAATCGTTTTTTCTCTTTTTCTTGTACTTGCTATATCTTACAGCCTCCATGAAACTAGCATGTAGTTGATCTTCAGCAAAGATGTGCACACACAGTTGATTGATGCTGAAGAGAACAGCAGATTTGACCATAGTCACGGTCTCATCCAGTCTGCTGCCACATGCCACCACAGCCAGGTGCATGGCAGGCTCTGTGGAGTCTGTGTGGCTCTGCTGTCGCATTATGTATCTGGAGGAAAAGGGAGTTGTAAATGACAAGTATAAACTAGTACAAACAGCAAACCAAAGTGCAGTAAAACCAGTTTCCATAAAAACACTCCCACACAACTCAGTGTCTGTAGAGTATCACTAATGTGTGATATTTACAGTGGGCTTGGTATCTTTCTTTATGGCTAGCTAAACAGAGTCGTAAATATATGAAAACTATTCACTTGATATGCTGACAGAGATCTCAGATTTATTTGCATCAGATTGCTTGAGAAAATCTTTGCTCAGCTTGATTAGAAATGTTCCTAAATAAATGTTGTGACCAACTGTAGCAACAAAAATGTTTAAAAACTTTATAAAGCAGAAGAAAACGTTTACTATATCAAAACAGCTGGACAATGAATACATTTATAAATCTATCTAATTACAAAATTATTGTAATTAAAAAAAAAGCTGCAAATGGTTATCTTATTATGAGATAAGATTTGCCCACATAAAACCTAAAGCAAAAACACTAGATTCACAGCTCTCACATAATATTCATTTATTAAAACAAGTAGTTGCTTTCTGATTTTCTAATGGTTACTGTTGGTGTATTTCTTGTGCCCACCAGACTGATTCAGGTTATAAAATAGCCAACAGTCTTTTTAGTGCATAAAATGTCACCTTTCTTCTTCTTTTAAAGCTTAAAACTACGTCGAGTGAGTTTTAGAGTTAAAACTTAAGCCCCTGTATCAACATCACAACACTGTGTTGAACGTGGTCACGTGACTGACTCATCAAACTTTAAACACACGGACGAACAGTGACGCATTCCGATACATTCACGTTAGACGTTGTTCACAAGAAAACACGCATTGTGCCCATTCCACGTCTTCTATTACCCCCTTTACAGCCACAAACAGCCAGGCGGACCAGAAAAAACACTCTCACCTATTGTACCAGTGCGTCTGGGCCCCGGTCTTGTCCACTGTCCCTCGTCTGGCTCCAGGATCTCTCTGAGGAACGAAAATCCGCTTAGTCCCGACTCCTCCGTCCAAAGTGTCCGAGTAACAGAGCTTGGAGTAGAAATAAAAGCCCGAAAAGACGGCAAACACCATGCACAGCAGAAGTGCACGGAGGTAACGCCGCATTATTGACTTTAAAAGCAGTTCTCTGAGATTGGATCATGACACAGACATTTGCTCCTCTGCTCACGATCACTACAGGATTCACGCTCAACAGGCGCTTCCGGTGGGACATGTTACAAAATAAAGCAAGAATGAGTAGTGACCGTAGTGACAACGCCCCTAGTGAATACTATGTACAGAAGCCAAAACGTATGATTAGTTGTCTTGTTTCTTTTTTATTTAACTACATAATTAAATAAATAAAGAATTAATAATAATAATGATTTAAAAAAAAAAGTTATGTTTTGTTTTTTTGTTTTTGATGACCCCAAAGTGGATTGGCCATTACAATATTTTCTTGTTTTTATTTAATGAAAATAAATTATAGTTTATAACAAAGACATGATATTTGTTTATAATTAATTATATGGTTAATAATATTGTTATTGTTCTTATCATTATAATTTTTTTAATCTAACTTTTGTCTGTGATTGAGACATAACAACAACCATTACGATTCCAATTGCCGTGTATCTTGACTCATTAAAAATAAATAAAAGCCTGCCTAAATCATTAAGTTTTATGTCCCATCACATTACACGACTCGTCAACTTCTTCCCATTTTCTACTAATCTGTGCAGCCCACTGACAGCATTTGTTTTGAAACCGGAAGTCTCCTTCTTGTGCTATTGCTGACTTGACTTGACACAGCTCAACAGAAGAGGTCGGGACCTCTTTTGGGGGAAGGGTGGGAGCGATAAGCAGAGTTGTTTCCCCCACACACTCTCTCTCGCCCTCCCCCCGGGTCTCAGCAGCAACTTTCAATTGGTTTCTCCCCTGAAAAGAACCTTTCAGTGCTTTAAATGACTGCTCTTTTTACTGAAGTGGTGCTGGAGGAAAAACAACGTCAAAGTCAATTGCATTTCATTAACTTTGTCTGTGGGAGAGCTGCTGTTGCTGACTAATAAAACTTTAGGATGCGCGCAGAATGTTTAAAAGCGTCAAAGCTGCACTGATGCATCGGTATTTGTGATGAATGCAAACCAGTGAAGCGTCATATTAACATAATCCGTGTATGAACTTTGACCCTCAGTGTTATGGGCAAAAAAGGAAGTGTTTATTGAATAATTTCACCAGATGGAGCTACAAGTCACTGCACAATGCTCATCTGCCTGACAAAGGGCTTTTAGAGCAAACTATATTCACTCATGCATATGATGATCAAAGTGATGGGTCAGTTTTAATCATGGGCCAGTTCAAAGTTCACTAAATTTTAAAACATAGCCTACTTCATGAGGTTGATTGTCACCTGTTTTACATTTACCTGAATTGCTCAAAAAAAAAAAAAAGACAAATTTGCTTTTGGGACAAGGCAAAACAAACTTGGCTTATAATCATGAAAAACAGTTTCAGATAGTGTGGATGGTGCTCCAGTGGTGAGTTGGTTTCTAAGACCATCCCTTCTCTGAACCTGGCTGGGGAACCTCTCCCTCTCCTGGCTGAGGATCTTTCCCTCTGCTTGAGAGGAAACTGCAAATGGTCAGTTCATCAGTTCTTGTCACATCTACACATTTCCTTAAAGTGCAGGTTAAAGCACATTTTCAGTAAAACACAGTGAACATGATTATTTTTAAGACTTCATCAAACATTTAGCTTGTTTTCACCTAGATCAGCTATTTTTATGAGGTTTGTAGTTGTCTTTTGTCCAGCAAATATGTAGAGGGGAACCCACAACTGTCACCTAGCAACCGTAAAGTGGGCCAAAATCCACATAAGTGATGTTATGTTTTGATAATAATATTTAGATAATATTTTGTAACACTGCAATTGTGTTAAATGATTGTTTAAACTCCCAGGAAACTGTCAGTTGTGTGTAAATTGTCTTTACATTTTGACAACTTGTGGAGGGATTAATTTTAGAACAGATTACTTCCTGTAATTTTCAACCTGTGAAAAGTGTTTTATTGAGTCTTTATTACAGACATTTCTTTTTATTGTTGTGATTTTTGGGACGTACAAAGATAAACTGAATAGGTATTGTATTCATGTTCCAGAATTATTACCATGAAATTCTCTACTTTACACTTCTATTAGTGACTAGATTCATTCACATTTTGTATTGTTAGCCTACAAAAAACTGCATTTAAGCAAAATGTATGTTAGACGCCCCCCTATTGATCCTTAGCTTCAAGATCTAACGACGATGTGTTCACTGTAAATAAAATATAACAATACAAACAGAACACCAGATGTCATGTAAATTTTCTTATTCAGACATGTAATAAACAAATCCACAATTTAAACAATTGAGCATGGCAGAGCAAACAAAAGTGAACCATACTAGTGTCCATTTTTGCAACAACCCATAGAAAAAGGAAAATCCTCACGGTTCTCAAAAGCCCAAACATCTAGTCCCAGCTAGTGTAGTGAACCTATAAGAGCTCTGACAAACACAAAACTAACAAAAACTATGGAACACAGTTTGTCTCACAATATATCGAGACCAAATCATGCCACGACACTTCTGCTTAAGGTGTGCTGCTAAATGATAACGTCAAATCCAGACAGAAACACTGGTATGACCACATCAAAACAACATGTTTGAAATATCAGTATTTAACCTAAGATGCAGTTAGTCTCATCTATAGTCATAGTTTTCCTGTATTAAATCCTACAAGTATCTGCAAAAAATGAAAGTTCCTGAAGTCCAAACCGTTGCAAGCCTGTACAATAGTTTATGTGCGTGGGATATTTAAAGAAAAACTGTGTTTCTAGGAGTTGACAGATTCAAAATGGAGCCCACTTGACTTTGAGTGTGAAGTGCAGCATCAGCAGTTTTCCAATGTAGCTGCAAGCAGAGTATGCACTGATTGTTTGAGAAGGAAAATTGATTTAATTTCTTTTTTTTTTTTGTCTAAATCATTATTTTGTTGGCTTGGCAAATGGGAAACACGTGAGCTTAGCTTACTTTACTTAGATGTAAAGTAATTTCCAAAATACAAATTATAACATATAGGATAATTTAGACAATTGTCTTTGACAATTTGAAGTCATTTCTGTTGATACAAGCTAAAGAAAAAAATATTTGGAAAGATTTTGTATCACATTATAATAACACACTTTTATTAGCCTTAATAAACAATGAACAAAAACTGAATTTGTGATGAACAAAGTTTATGAAGAATAACTGAGCTTGGTAAGTAATTAATTTAAAGGTTAGTCATTAATATGTACGGTAGTACATATTGGACTGTTAAATACTACAGGTTTTGTAAGTAGGACTTTGTTTAAAGTGCAACATCATTCACTTTTGAATATGTTTCTGTCCATTTGAGATAAACTGAAATCTGATGCAAGACTCCCATGTATTTCTGAAAATGTAAAGAGTCAAAACTACAGGAAGTGCTTTTTTAAAAATAATAATAAAACAAGACAATTTGCTGTTTGCAAAGAATTCAGTTGCATTATATCTGCAGTTGTAGTAGTTACTAAGCACAAATCAGTCTTATTAAAGCCTTATTAAATCTATTAAAAAGTGAAGCTATTATGAAGTGTTCCGACATTTTGAGACATTTCAACATTCCAAAGAAAAACATACTCTTGTTAAATCACATTGTACTGTACATAATTAACTATAATGTACTTAGAGCTTTAACAGTCACTTAAAAATCTACAGTAGAGGCAGTCAACCGTTCATGATGAACATAGTCCACACGATGATATTTCTGTGTTATGAGGAAAAATGCATTTGGGGAACAAGACGCAACAGGACAGGGACTGACAACTCCAAAGTGAGTTTCCATAAAGGTCGATTGTAGCTGGTTCGAAGCTGCACATTTGGCATTTCAAATAAAATGTCAAAAACCTTGAAGTGCAGAAATACAGGTGTGACTGATTCGAGTTTGCAAACCGTCAGACATCCTTAAGTTCAAAAGTTCAACCTCGTCCTGACATAGGTTGCGATCTAGCTTGGATGTTCCAATGCAAGCTTGGTAGAATAAAGAATCCCTTTACATACATTTTCAAAGTCTTCAGGGCTAAATTGTTAAATATTGCTTGTAGGGCAGTGACAAAATGTTCTACTGTTGAACTTGAAGCCAAAATATTCAAAATAATCCAAATGGAAAACCGCTGTGGTGGAGTAGTTCGCTCCAGCAAGTCCGTACACTTGAAAAAATGACTTTAAATTAGAGTGAACACGTGCTTGAACAAAGTGTTTTAGTCTTGGTTTGAGTATAACCTAAGAGTTAAAATTGGAGCAAGAATAGAAAGTATTGTCTATGTAAAGATTCTCACACAAAAATGCTAATGTACTATAAAACTATTTCCCTAATCCTATTTTAAAGCTGGGGAACTTTTTTCCTCTCGTAATTGTAACAGTAAATTATGTTATTCCTCATAAAGATTATTGTAAAAGCCAAACAAAACAAAAACAAAAATAAATGAATTAGAAAAATCAAATTTTAAAACATTTTGAAAATTAAATGCACCAGCTTTAATACTGTAAAAATACTTGAATCAAGAGAAATACTACTTCATCCAAGCACAAAGTTCACATATTATCTAATTTAAGATTGTCATTTTCCCAGTGCAGATGTGCAGAAGGATTTCCGAATGTTCGTAGTGGCTGGTGGATTGTTGGTGCTCTCAGTGGGACTCTCCGTTGATGGAGCTGCCCTCACCGCGGGGTGATGAGGAGCGCGACAGGCCCCTCTCGGTGTTTTCAGAGCTGTTCCCGTTCTGGCTGAGGTGGTCCGAGGAGGCGCCCACACTGGTGGACGACGAGGTCGAGGAGGCGGGGGTGGGCACAGGTTTGGGTTTCTCTTTAAAGTCTGTTATGATGACAGTCAGGTCCCCAACGTCACCTCCAAGTGCTGCGCGCTGCTCCGGTCAATGTTTTTTAACCTGGGCCTGCAAAATAACAGAACATAGCACATAATACAGATGTCATGAGATGGTAACAGAATTAGTAGTATTTTCTCTTGTGAAACTCGTTCCACAAACACATTTCAAACAAATTTTTAGCATTAATAGAATGAGAAAAGGAGAAAGGAGGGGCTAAAAGCGGAGAGCAGCAGTGTGATGGGCTCGACAGAAGGTGTTTGTGATTAGCACACACTTTTGAGTGGATAAATCAATGCTGATGTCACACTGAGTCTAGAAAAGACATTGGCCTTGTTGTTGACTGTTTTGACCTGAAATTTGCTCATTTCAGTTTAACAGACAAAAAATTTTTTTTTAACTTCACCTTAATACAAATTGTGAATCATGTGAAAGAAAATTGAATAATTTTATTTTTACACAATTTCAGTTGTGTATGTGGATGTACAACTCACTTTTCATTTATTGTATTTTTATTTGTAGTGTGATTTAATGCAGTAAATTTGGTTGTGAGATACTAATTATTTTCTTTTATTACTATGAGTTTGATTCACTGATTTTAATTAAACATCTTTGGTTGTTTTGCAGTGGGAAATATATAATGCTGTAAACTGTTATACTGGCAGTTTAAATCCAACAGCAGCATCTGTTTCTGTATGTAACGCTCAAAACAAATTTTATGTTGTCATGTAGGGTAAAATGCACAATGGCAATTTAATTAGTGATAGAAAAATAATTTCTAAATCTAAAGCATACAAATAACACGGCAAGACCATGTGGTGTAATTTAGTTTAGTAACAATCGTATGTTCACAATTTGGATTGAATTTATCATTTTGTTGTTATTGTAGCACTGCTTTTTGAGACTATGGAGCTTTTTCAAAGATGTGGCTTATCTTTTGGATTATTGTAAGTTCAGTTAAATATAGTGATTGTTGAGCAGACTAGTTTGAGCAGAGTGTGCAGACTTTACCTCATCTTCTTGTGACTGTTCTTCTTCAGTGCCGGCTCTCGCTCGCCCTTCTCTCTCTCCACTCGTTCCTTCTTCTCTTTCTTTGGCTGCGACGGCAACACAAACTGCTGCGTGACCTGCTGCTGCGTGACGAGCTGGGACACCGGCCGGGGCTTCCTGATGAGGGACCACCACGCACAGGACACCACCAGGGGGCGCAAAAGAGAGAGAAATGCACACGAGCATTAGAGGCAGTTAGGTTGTGCAAGAGAAGAGAATTAAGGTGGGTCTTGTATTGGTAATTAACTAATTCTTGTTTTAAGGGAGAACAGAATAAATGTTTCTTCCCATATGTTTTGTCAAATTTCATGAAATAGTTATCACATGGTCTCTCAAGAAGACAAATACTATTTAACAGTTTGCAATTGTTCTTTTGATTAATTGATTAGTTGCTTTAAATTATTTGATCTCTGCAAAACTGAATAAGTGTGCTTGAGGATCCTGGAGGTGAACATTTACTGTAAAATAATTTTCCATTGTCTTTTCTCAGTTTGTGGCATGTTTGGAAGCCGATGCAAAGGCAGTTCACAATTATTTCCTACTTGATTAGTTAATGAACATTTTAATAATTGATTTGTGATAAAGAAATTCTCTCTGAACTAAGTCATACTGCTTGATTTTTTTTTTTTTTTTTTTTCATTTATCTGACTTTAATGTGTTTGGGGAAAAATACAAATTCATTAGTTTTTATGGCAACAGAGAAGATTTTACACAGGAAAGAAAAATGAGTCTCTAGTTAGAGTGTTTACTTGCAAAACACAGAACAAAACTTTAGATCTCACACCTTTCTTAACAGATTAGAATCCAGTAACATTTATCCACACAAGAAATATTTGGTTAGAGATGCACTGATTCTGCTTTTTCAGTTCTAATGCAGAAAATGTGCCCAATATTAACCAACAACTTGTAAAGATTGAAAGATTTCTTCTCTCAAAAATGTAATTGATCAAATTGTGTAAAAACTCTATTTATCATGCAAGTAACAACAAAGCAACTGCAAATTCAAACTTGACATAACCTCATACATTTTTATTAAATCTAATTAAAGGCCTAAACCAGGAGATTGGCAGATAATACAACACTCAATCCATCAAAATGTCATGAATCAGTGCCAATATCTGTTATCTAGTACCCTATTGGTGCGTCCACAGTTTAGTTGCAAACAAAAAAAAATGCATTTGCCTTTCTACACTTTTACTTTATCATGAGTGATGACAAGATACAAAAAGAAAACAAATACTTTGAACAATTTATCATTACTAACAAAAAAACGAATTGATCTGTTCCCGCTGTGGAAAGGAAAAGGGACATATGCAGAAAAATAACAAAGGGCGTGAAAGGAGAAAAGAAATAACCCAGACTAATGAGAGCTCAAATCCGAGTGAACACACAGCTTCATGAAAAGCTGCAGTGAAACGGAGAGAGCTCGTAATGAGTGTCAGGACTGGTTACAGGACAGCGCGGTTCAAGTGGTCTTAATGCCAACAGCTTGTGGTAAAATGTCTCAATAAAATGTGCAGGTGACAGGTGAGAATGGAAAAACTTGGTGTGAGCCGGCTCTAAAACAAAAACAAATGTAGATGAGAGAGAAGATAGATATTTATAGATGGTTGTCCTTGTGGGGATGCGGTTTCAAGAACTTCTGTGTTTACAGCGCAGACACAAAACAACAATGTATGTCCCCTCAACATTAAGCCATAGATGACTTGTTTATGTCGCCTAAAAAAGCTATTTCAGATTTCCTTGTGGTAGAATGACAAACAGCTTCATGGGTCAAATTTTACTGACTTTTGTGGCACACATTATATTGCATTTTACCCTCAGTCAACATTAACTGTTATGAATTCAGTCCCTTGCTTATCTCCATAGTGATGTTATTGCTTTGCCCAGAATGTTCCCTAGTACAGAATTAAACGTATATCTAATATTTGTTTAATTCTTGGTGTTTTTATTGGTCAAAATACCTTAAAACATGCCTTTTTACAGTGAATGGGCATAGCTCTCCACAGATTTGACTTTTACCTTGGCTTGTTATGCTAATCCCCATGGAGATAAAAAAAAAAAAAGTCTAAAACCATACTATGGACAAAGCATTATCATCTCTACAGAGAAAAGGTAATTGCAATCCTCCAATAAAAAGTCTAACATAGTGCACCTTAAAGTGTGTGATGGGTTTTATAATTTTCCAGTTTCAACATAATTTGGTAGACTAAAACCCGTAAACAAGATAGTTTTACATAAAGTACAAGTTAGTGAAGACAAGTTTGAAAATGTTTTTGAAAGTAACAGGAATTTCTAATTTGATGACGCACTAGTGAAACAGGGACAT
This sequence comes from Mugilogobius chulae, assembly GCA_038363315.1. Lineage (NCBI taxonomy): Eukaryota > Metazoa > Chordata > Actinopteri > Gobiiformes > Gobiidae > Mugilogobius > Mugilogobius chulae. The sequence continues at coordinate 43,361,190 of CM076403.1, read as the reverse complement.
TTTCATTTTTCTCACAAGAAACACATTATGACCCTGTAAACAGAAATTTTTACAAATTGTTGGTGTAAAAACTAGTGTATTACATGGTTGTGAAGTTGTGTCAGAATGTGGCTTTGGTGCCTGCTAAAACTCTCTTACACAATACATGTTGACATATTTTTGGGTTGCAAAACTTGGGTGGCACAGTTTATTTACAAACCCCTAAAAATAAATGTTCTCTCTCTTTTTATTTTAAATTGAAGGCTGAGTCAATATATAGACAGAAAAAGAACATTGGCAGTGTGTCCAAATTGTCTTTATCTGTTCTAGAAAAACTGCCAAAAACAGACATCCTCTCGAGCTGCTGACTCGACTACAAGAGAGCAGAGCTGGTGGTGGTTAATGGCAGAGCTGATGGGTTAAGTCTGTGGCCAACCCATTGTCAAAGGCTGACAGAAAATAGACCACAATTAGCCACAATTTGTCTGCTTTTTTCACAACTGAGCAGAAAATAAACTGCTGTGTGTGCACAAATTAATCATATTCAAAATCGTAACCACATTGTATGATCTATATACTGTACATTACGGTCCAGCCTTAGTCAAAAAGTTTTTATGCTTAGATCTGCATTAAAATAAAATAAAGAATTTGAATGAGACCATGAAACAAAAATGTAGGCGTCATGCATAGTAGATTGCACTGTATGACATTGAACTTCATGAACCAAGCAATAACCCACCAGGAGAAAAGTGACCAAGCGCACCTTTAAAAAGCACACATTCATCACAAAATGTTTCAGATGAATAGCCACTACAATTCCAGTAATATTGAATGCTTTTAAGGTGATAGAGACACTAATCCCTGGGGACTCCTACACTTTGCCAGTGGCTTCGAAACGCAAGGCCAACCATTAAGCATTTGAAAGGATGATTTTCCTAAAAGCCATATTTCTGTTTGTAATAAATGTGATCTGTCTCAAATGATTCATTATGCAACGGCCGGGCTACACACAAGAGGCTGTAGTGCTGTGTGTGCGTATGTGTGGGCGGCTATTCATCGGGTTGTGGGAACTGAAAACAGTTGCTTCATATCTTTAGTTTTGTGAGGACCAAAAACCAAAAAGTGAAACCCTTCAAGTTGTCCTGGTGGTATCACTTTCTGGGGATAAATAGTATGTTAACTGTTCTGTAAACTATTCCAGGGCAAGCTATACAATCTAAATGCAGAGAAGCGGGTGGTGGACCCTTCAGTGAAAAAGTTACACAGTTCATAATTGATAGTCACTCTTTGCTTAATTTTAGATATTGATCTAAATGGACTAAATGCAACTTCAGCGAGTTTTCCCCACTTCAGCTCCTTGTGGAGGTGGGAATTTATTTATTTTTGTATTTAAATAATTATCAAAAATAAACTCAAAAGAGTACAGTGTGGAGTGCAGAGTGGTTCAAGCTCTGGCTTCCCAATAAGTCGATCTAAAAACATGTCCAATTTGCCTCCCCTCTCCAGGACTACAGATGGAAATTAGCTGTAAGTTAGAATCTGATACAAGCATCTTTGTGCTTAATGTAATAGTACATTGCCCTTAATAAACATTACCTACCTTACCTACCTATCATGGATTCAACTCTCAGATCAAGCCAAGTCAACGTCTCACCTTCTCGCTGGATAGAGTTTGCATATTCTCCCTGTGTTACAGTGGGTTCTCTCTGAGTTCTCAAACTTCTTCCCACCTCCAAAAACATGCAAATTGATTTTAACTGGACATCATTGTAAACATTTCCTTAGTGAATGAGAAAAGAATGACTGTCTGTGTCTATGTCTGTCTGTCTGTCTGTCTGTCTGTCTGTCTGTCTGTGTCTGTGTGGGTCTGTCTCTGTGTTAGCCCTGGAACAAGTTAGCCACTGTTCAAGGTGTTACCTCGCCTAAGACCCAAAGTCACTGAGATAGGCTCCAGTCACCCACATGCAACCCCTAACGGGAACAAGCGGTAGAAAATGAATAAATAATATTACACTGTCAAAAAATAAGTCTTATATAAAAATAAGTTTTCTTGTCCAGGTCACAATAAAGGTTTCCTAACTTTTGTTACGTACTACAGAGTGCCTTGGAATCATCTTTAACTGCTGTTAAACTGGCTGGTAACGCGAGCAAGTCTCTTATTCTGACTTTAATAAGTCAGGTTTTCCCAGAAAAGCTCTGACTGGGCCAGTGCACAGACTGCCAGGCCAAGTTGTAAGGCAGGTTTTACATCAAGAGGCAACAAAGATGCGTCAGACAATCCCAAAATACATATCTAACTATTCTAGGTACTTATAAATGAGCTTAGCATGGTAGAAATGTAGAAAAAGAGAATACTATTAAGTTTTTAGTTTTCTGTAACGTGCTTAAAGATCAGACTCTTAAATATAAATGTTTGTCAATAATGTCCCCAAAAACATGGAAACCCAAAATGTGTGTGCTTGTGTGAATGTGTTCTTGGACTGAGAAGCATAGCCCAAAGCCGAGTGTGCTTGAAAAGGCCATCTGTTGAGTAAGCCCACAATTTGAGAGGCGAGGAGCATGCACAGACACATTAACACAAGACACAGTTATAAAGGCAGGCTATAGAGGAGCACAACTCAATACATCTGGATACAGTGGATCATAGTCAGCAGAAATAGATAAGACTAAATGAACAAGACTTTATATTGAGCAATACTGAATGTAAATGTGAGACTAGCCCCAGCTGCAGACAGAGGAGCGCTGACACGACTGAGCTGATGAGGCATGAGCAAGAATGAGCCAAACGCAGTGATGTGCCAGACTTCACGAGCATGTTCACATTTCTCATTATTACATAAAAGTTAGAGGAAAAAAAGTGAAATCAAAATGGCTGTAGTAGGGCTGAGTAATGAAAAAACATATCCTATATTTAGTCTTAAGAGAAAAAAAAAAACTAAGCAAAGTAACACTAAGCCTATCTAACCTGATTTATTCAAATGTTAAGCTTCCAAAATGTATCCAAATTTGAATAAAAGGGCTAATTTTCAGTCAGTCAAGAACTAAATCCCAAATCCCCTCTGTAAATTCCTGTCTTCTGTATACATACAAGTTTTTTTCTTTGGTTGTTGTGCATTTGTGGATAGTTTTAGAAGCTCAAGCTTTTTAACTGACAAAATGATAAACATAGAACATTTAGTCAACAAAAATCTGCTTAGTCAACTACAATCCTTCAAATCAAATTATCTGAGGAAAAAAATACCACATTAATTAAAAGTGTTTGTTTTTGTTTATGTGCTCCCAACAACGGAAGCATGAGCCAAGCTTTTAATGACAACGTACCACATTGTGTTGAGTGTTCAAATCTCTGGGTCCTGTGCTTGAATTATGCTGCTGCTTTTAGTGCAAAAACATAAAACACCCAGAGCTGTTTTGTAATCAAGATCATAGGCTTCACTTTGCCGTCAGCGTCTCAGTTGTGCAGGAGGTGACTTAATCTGTTGTCAGGTGTTAGCACAAGAGCAAAAGTAGTGGTGCCTGCTGCGTTGAGCCTGAGGTGTTGATGAAAAAACCCTTTGTGGTTTGTGTCATGCTAGTTATTTCAGCTCATCACAGCAAACATTTTTGGCTATTCTTTTTATTTTAATGAAAAATAAATATGTAAAATGCAGACTATTTGATCCTATGATATGTCATCTGAACATTGTTTTCGAAGATCAAGACGTTTTGACTCTCAACCAAAAGTAATTTTTAATCTGAATGACTTTTGGATGAAAGTCAAAACAATGACACCTTTGAAGACTTTCTACTATGGGTCACTCCTGGATGAATGAGGGATAACACCGACCAGTCATCCCGTACTTCCCATTAAGGTTGTCAAGATACTGATTTGGCTGTTTTGGGCAAAAACAAATATCTCAATTTTTTTAGACTATGCTGGTAGCAATAGCCAGACGATATATAAATATCCAGGAGAAATGCAATGAAATATGTCTGTAAATTTAATCAAGGTTTAATTATCAGACAATTATAAAAATTAATGCCACAATTCTTTGGTCTTGGTTTCTGTGAAACTGCCATTATAAAAGGATTATCGATCGACCACTCCTCTACAGCACATGTCCTTTGCAGAAAGAGATGCTGTCCGTCCAGTTTGCTGGGGAAACTTCTCTGATTAAAACAACAAAACTGGATGAAAGCTACCTGTTTAGAGGGGCCTCATTTATAAAGCTTGCTTACGCCTTACACAGTGCGTAGACCTCCCTCTGCGCCAAAGGCTCCACTAGGCGCTGGATCTTGCTCAGCTCTGCGCAAACTGGAACCCATGCGTGCGCTGTATGCAAAGGCTGAGAGACACGGGGAAAAGACGACATGTAGTGGTTTAGCAGTGTTAATAAACAAATAATAACTCTACCCTACCGGGTATCAAAATGTGTTAGCAATTGATAAATATTTTGCTCAGTAACAGTTTTCAGGGCTGTTTTGTTTTGTCAGTATCAAGAAAACCTAAAGTGAACTTAAAAGCAGTATTTGGGAACATTAAAACATAATCCAGCCTAAAACTGTTATGACCCAATAGCAGGTATTGTACATTTTTAACAAATAAAAGCAAAAAGTAGTCACAAATCACCCCTCATCATTTACATTAGTGACAAAAACATAATCTGGTCATATTTATTCAACCACCCCAGAAAATCACACCATTAGCAGCAGTAATGCTGGCCTGCCCCATTCTCAATTACGCATTTACAAACCTAGAATTGTGATGTTAGCGCTTTCACAGCTCCATTACTATCACACCATCGCTGCAGTGCTTTCAAATCCACATTCCCTTCTATTCACACTCAATAAAGCCCTTTCCGAGTGTGCTAACCTCTGTGTGAACTCGGCAAGCAAAAAATGCAATAAATTGTTGGCTTCGATACGCTTAATCAACTGTCCTCTAGCGTGGGCATGTGCAATTATACCACAAACAGAACACGGTGTACACTCACACTGAACTCAAACTATCCAAATATTAGAGAGCTCCTACCCAAAATGTGTGAGAAAAGAACCTTGGTGGCCTATTTATTTAAATTTAGTGGCTTCCCCAATCTCCCTTTCAGCGAATATGTATAAACTAAAGCCGACTTGTTCTTGGGGGCAAAAGACGTTGTTTAGTAATTCTGGACTGACCTAAATTTGAGACGAGCTTCAAAGACTGCCATCAAGACAGAGTTTTTTTTCCACTTATTTCAATTCCTTTGCAGAACATAGAAACGCAGGGCTGGGATGAAATGCAAATGGGTCTCCTGGCCTACATAACTGTGATCGAGGAGATGGAGAGATTCCCTAATACGCCTGTCGTGTCAGCACCACTCTGAAGAAACGCTGACAACGTGTAAAGACTTCTATAAACATTCTCTGATGAGCGATATACTTTTATTTTTTGACATAACTCTTCTGGTCATCCATTTTCAAACTATGTTGCAAGTTACAGCTGGACTATTTAAAGGACAAATATGATGCATTATTATTTACATGCCCACTTTGAAATCACATGCACCAAAGTCTAAGACCATTAAATAAAGTGTGAAAATCTTAAAATCATGTGTTCCTCATATCAGAAATTGACTTAAAGCTCAAGGGAAATAGTCAAAGCGATCTTGTCTGATATGCTAATGCTGCAGAAATGCTTCAAACAAGTCTGGATGACTTTCGGAGTTGAAAATTGTAATATTAGAGATGTATCTGACGACACAAAACTGGGCCATTCAGGACAGTATTTTCTGAGGCTCAGAGGGGAGCCTCAGAAACAACAACAAATATCTCACAGACAGTCACTTCAGTTTTTGATTTGAGTTTTTGATGAGAAAGCAATGTTAAAACATAAATGTTAACATAAAGTCAATTTTTGCATATGTGTCGTTTAATAAAGAAATGTGTTCAAAGTTTACATCTTGAAGGTGTTTAGGAGAATTGACAAATTCATTTAAATACAAACAAATGAAAAAAGCATGCAATTCGAAACATGTTTGAACAGATCTAAACCATTGTGAAAATTACAAAAATTGTTTGTTGTAAAGGATATTATTTATACTGTAGTTGATCAAAGAAAATGCCAATCGACTAAATGCATGTCCTGCAGATCCATTCATTTGACTAAAATGAGGGTGGCAAAACAAACAGCACTTACAAAGTCTAAAAAGGCAATGAAATTTATACAAAAACAATAAATGGTAAGAATATGAGAAAATAGTTATTTAGAGTTTTATTTGATTAGCTCATTAATTCACTCTCAAATTTTCCACAAAATTTAATATTTTTTGTTTTACTTTTCTTTACAACCTTGTAGACTAATACAAATTTTAGATGGCTAAGGTACTTTGAAAATTAAAAGTGCAGTTTGCTAATTGTGCCTATTAAAATAGCAATTCCGATTTGATTTCAATTATTTGTGCAGCTTGCAAACTTGTTTACACAAATACTACAGCTGGGGAGGGTTAAGTATCTTACCCAAGGACGCGATCACTTGAAGTAGATCAATGGGTTATTGGATCTAGATCAGAAATCAAACTGCCAACCTTTCGATCAGAGAACAAACACCTTATGAGATGCTATTCTTTCCTGACGTGTAACTTGGGGCAGCAAAATGTGAACAGTTTGTTTAGCAGCAATTGTGTTGAGTGTGCTCTGCCCTGAAGCGAATGGGTCAGCATCTAAAATAAAAATATGACTGCTGAAGCACTTCCTTCACTTGCACTTGAATACTGCTTGTCATATTTTTAGTTTTTTAAGTGATTGTACAGTGGATGTGGTGCTGCACATAGACATCAAAGTGCTGTGTAAGCTAAGAACAAATGTACAAAAAACATCTGAGGTTATGCATAATTAAATGAGACAAAAGCATGTATATCAAATGAAAAAAAGATTTAAATTTAGCAATTGTTAAACTGAAGTTTTAACATGGCTCTGGACATAATACAGTTTATTACCATAAAGGTTTAGTCCTATCTGTAATGTTACAACGCTAAAATAAATAAAATCAAAAAGTTGTTTTTAATATGAACCAAAAGTTTGTTACTTAATACCAATAATCATTAATACAAATAACTCTCTTTATTAAAATCAACATAAACAACCACAATTTCAAAATGTTGTGTAAAATTATGAAAATAACCACAAGATAAAACACGGATATCACTGTGTTTCTATAAGAAAACTAAGACTTCACGAAGCGTCAAGAGCATTAAAGTTATTACCAAATGTGACCACTACGTTTGATAAGGAAGAAGTTTCAGGCCTCCAGTCCATACATAACCGACGGGATAGATGCATTCTTCCAAGTGTGTGTAGCCCTTTGTTATATTTGTGTTTAAGGTCATGAAGACCGGTCACATATGAGCATATGATTGTCAGCTATTTAGGATCATGCACAAAACAAATGACAAACGCCTGGTGATTTCCAAACATAACAGAAAAGGTTAAGTATAAGAGAGAAGCTGAGGAATTTAGTCAACTTTTGAGGTTTTGGACTTTACAAAGATAAAGTGAATTGAATTGAAATTAAGTGAAAAGCAGATGATTAGGCAGAAGTCATTGACCGGACAACATTCAGGCACACTATAAGCTTTCATATCAACAGGACTTTTCCTGGCGAAATAAAAAAGTGTTAAGTAATATTAACTATAAAAACTGAAAACTGTATGTATTATTCTAAAAAACATAATGGTAAGTATTGTTAATGTCTTTATTTGTTTATATGTGACTTCTCTAAAAGTTTAAGATCGGCTTATTAAAAAAAAGAATTGTTTTTCCACAAACTTCATCTGTTACTAAGTAAATAATATGTAATAGATTCAGTATCTGTCATCTTAAATTACATGAAAAGCAGCATAAGTCCATTTAACCATTCAGACGAGACTTTTTCCTTTTTAATAAGCAGGCTCTGACAGAGAAGGATGGCTCATAATACAGGTAGTAAAGCTAAAGCCTTAATCAGACTTATTGCTTGAGCAGTGACCTCCAAATACCAACGTACACTGCTTCTGACTCCATTGATCTGTGCAGTCATTTCTGTGCCTAATGTAACAGCCTTTTAGTACATTAATACAGAGTGTTGGAAGTGTTGTTCCGATCAATATTTACTGGATGGAAAAGCAGCAAATGGAGTTTAAAACTATAAAATGTGAGCAACACCGGGAATTAAACATCCTGGAAAAGGGCATCTATGGTTTCAGTAACAGCAAGTGAATACTTAAATGCAACATTATTGTTAAAGAAATTATAGACATGTCTGTTTTGATGTTAAAGGGCAAATATTTTGCTATATTTTAAAACAAATTAAGTGCATGTTGTTTTGATCATAGGTCTATTGAGTGGTTTCAAAATTACTTCACAGACCGAACCCAATGTGTTATTGCAGAAGGCTAGTCCAAAAGGGTGTCCCACAGGCATCAATTCTTGATGCCTGAAAGACCTGCAAGCCAAACACCACTGTGGTCAATTCTGAAGGTCTGTCTATTGAGGTGGCCACTAAAAAATTACAGGCAGCATTCTATTCTTTAGAATCGTCTCTGCCTAAAACTCAAAAATCTAAATGCTCAAAAAAAATATATATATATAAGATTTTTCCAAAAGTTCGTTCCAAATATGATCAAACCTGATTGAGGCCACATCTTTATCTGTGTATCATGCTGCACTACGCTTTATCACTAATGCAAAGTCATCACTCCCCTCTATGGTTTAGTTGGTTGGACATCTTTGTCAACCCACAGAAAACCACATTGGTATATTTTCATTTACAAAAGAACTCAGGGGAAACTTCCTGGTTACCTGAGTAATCTCCTCACTGTCAGCTCAGGTAGTTACCGGCTTCGTTCATCTTCTCAACTACTTTACAATGTGCCTCGGTGCTTTGCTAAACTGCTTTCTCAAACTCAGAGCTGTGGTGTTGGAATAAGTTACAAAAAGACCTCTAATTAAAAACTGTAGTGTCTCTTAATAAGTACAAGATAAATGTAAAAAGTGTTGTGGTTGAGAATTGTGTATTTTCCTTGAGAGAGTTGTATTTGATAATGTAATGTTCTGTGACTTTTTATACTATTGTATTGATTGTGTTGGCTGCTTTGGCCAGGTCTCTCCTGCAAAAGAGATTCTGAATCTCTTCCTGGGTAAATAAAGGTAAATAAATGAAAAAAATATCAGCATGGACAATATACGTGCACTGTGCCACAAAGTTGAAATAAAAAAGTAATAAAACATAAAGGAATGACCATTATTAAAAAGTCCTATTTGTAAAAAGCAGCAATAACTGATTTTGACTAACTGCCTACTAAGTTAGCTACTATTAAATGCTAGCTTGTATGTGGACAGTACATACACTGTGAAGCAAAGTCAGTGAACAGGTTTTATTAGCAACAAGCACAAATTAATAATCTGGTTAAAAAGATATGTCTAATTCACACACATTGACCTAAAGACCACCAACAGAAAAAAAGAAGACAATCATTAAGCAAAATAAATAAATCATTAAGCATGATTAGTAATATGCAATTGATTTGAATGGTTCTGTGTCCTGATGAACTAGATTCAGCAATAACATAGGTTATTGTAAAGTACTAGGGGGTTTTGAAAAATTCAAATTTTAAAGGTTTAAAGACATTTCGGCAAAATGTCTTAAAAACTTTGTGGTTTATACAGCGGCAGAAATTGATTTTAAGCAAAAATGTAGGTCTTATGCTCATCACTCACCACATAGACAATTTCAAACTTTTATTGTATATTTATTTTTGAAGCCACTAAGGAGATTTTACATGAGAGCCTGTGATTGTTGAACCAGGGAGTAGGTGGTCACTGTTAAGCTCTACAAGATTCTTGGATGAGTAGCTCAGTTCATATTTTATTCTTCTCTCAAATACCCATGCTCCTGGACACGTTTAAACTGTTAAAATGTACTCTGAGCAAGATTCAACAACAACAAAAATACTGCAAGTCTAATTGCCCAAAATTGTTATTATTATTATTATTATTATTATTATTATTATTATTATTATTATTATTATTATATTATTATTATTATTATTATTATTATTATTTTTTATTATTATTATTATTATTTTATTATTATTATTGTTGTTTGTCTAAATGGATATCTTCCTTGAACTATGTATTACAAAATAAGCTAAAACAACTCATGCCTCAGCTTTTCTCCAGCCTTTCTAAGATTTTCCCTGTTCAAGAAGCCTGGAGCAATCTTGTCCAGTGCTTTGAGACAGATTAACTCCATTGAACTAAAGCTGATCCCAAACACTCACAGTAGCATGACGAGGGGAACTTTGGGTGACCCAGCAGTGAAAATGTCATGTGCACCCGCTGCACCCTCTCTCCCCCCTTTCCCCACTCCCCCTGCGCACCCGCTGACCTCACAGCCGGCCTGGGGCCCTGCTCTCACACTCAGGGCGAGGAACAGTTGACGAAGCACAAGTGACAAGGACGGAGGAGCTGAGAAGAGAAGTGTGACATGATCAGGGGCTGGAAATGGGCAAAGGCGTATGCGTGCTTTGTTTATTGGGCAGCAATAAATGAAAAGCAAACCAACGTTAGCAAAGTTCAACATGGCAAAGGTTTAAATCACAAATAAGTTTTTTAGTGCTCACACACTGCAATTGTGCTTGACTATTATAAAGCTACAGTACATTAAAACTGAATCGTATCGTAATGTCATTATTATTTTATCAAAATACTGTACTATAATGTCACTAGAATCAGATATGATCACAGGGTCATCACTTGCCCAGCCTTAGCCTACAACTGCATTACAGTATTTACAATCCAAGAAGCTGCGCACTCTAAATTGAATTCAACACATTTATCTATTTGAAAAGTCTCTTGCTGAAAGCTTTTGGGAAAAGGCATAACGTTGTGATAATATTGGCCAAGAAGCCACATCAGTGGAGTAATCTATGTTATCAAACTATCATTAAATCCAGGAAAGATGCCTTTGCTTTTCCAGAGAGAGGCCCAGACATCTTAAGGATGCAGGATGCAGATATAGTAAAAACTTGGGTCAACACAGAAATTTGTAAAATAGTTTAGGCCGATAGCCAATATCAGTCAAACATTAGAGTATCAGTGGTTTCATATTCATTTGAATACCAGCACTTCTCCCAGTGTTCAGCAAATTCTCCTTCAAATGCCCCAAAATACATATGTGACCATCATCGCTGAGAAATTTACCAAGGTAAAATGTTACTTAGTTCTGCTTTCATTACTGCAATTGAATAAAATGATCAAATATTTCCTAACAATCCTAAGGCTAACATCATCATCTAAAAAGAGTGATTAAAGTGGCTGGGCTGAGAATACACAAACATGAAACTAATGCAAACAATCAGAATGAGAGATTGGAATCCTGCACTTTTCCAGTGTGCACCTGTTGCCTCACCTGTTATTCCACCTCAACATCTAGTAGGGCTTCAAAAAACACCTCTGCGGCAGCCAATCAGCTTGCTACATTTAAACAGTCTTGTATGTTGGTGTTAATTTTCAGCTTTTACAAAACCTTTTTACTGCTTCACTACCTCATCAGTGGGACATTCTCTCTTCTGCATTATCAGCTCATCACTCAGCTCTTCACCACCACCAGGGCCTAGACTCTGAGGAGAATGTGTTTCCAAAATCTCGATTCGACTCTCCTGTATACATTGTATTATATTTTCTGTCTTGCCTCAAAATTTTAGTAAACATTTTTCTTATTTTATTGAACAGAGCAGACGTTTTGCACAAAGTCAAGAGCCTTTGGTAATGTGGTCTCAGCAAAAATGAATTAATATTCCAAGATGTTATGAGGATCTTTGTACAGGTATGAGCTTTGCTGCCTAGTGGTTGCGAAAACAAGAGTTTACAAGCAGGATTAGCCCTTCTTTGGCAACTGTGAGACAGATAATGATTGGAAAATGTCCTTATAACTGTGATCTGCCCTTTTTGACACATTTTTTGAATCCTCTAGTGTGCACCAAGCTTAAGTGCATACAATTTCAACATGTAGTAAGTGTCCTGCTAAATGAACACTGTTACTATACACTCTGAACTCTGAGAAGAACTAAATGGATCCATGTAAGAGCAATAGAATCTGCTGCCTTTGTGTGGTCCGAGCCTGAAGCTGAGCCGGTATTGTTGGTGTTACTTGAGAAGCAGAGGTGTTTGTGTGAACACATTAAACAGTGTGGGTCAAGTACACTATGTAGGTGGAGGTATTTTTTACTACGGTGCTGTGCAGACTGAAGGGTTCAGGTTTTCAAATCCTCAAATGTTTCTCATTCTTTGTCACCTAATGAACGGCTGTAAACTAGTAACGAAATTCTTGGTCAACTAAAGACAAACGTAGCCAGTTAGCTAAAAAGGGAGCGTGGTAGAAGCTCTTACAACTGTTCTATTTCTGCTCTAATCAAGTGTATGTGATACAAACTGCACACACAAAAAGTCTTCTAATTTCTGCTTATGTCACAGGGCTGCACTGGTGTCCCCATAGCTTTCTTAACAACACGAGTAAGTAGTACTAAAGACACTTAACGCTTAGAGAACTCAACAATGACCTCTTCTAATGTGTTCCACCAGTTGACACTCTTTATAACTTGTGATTTCTGCAGGTTAATTAGCTAGCCGTGAATGGCTGTAGGAACAATGAGGAATCAGTAACAAAACAAAAAAGTAGCCCCAGAGTCATGGAAGTATATGCCCGGGGTCATTCATGCAATAACCTTCTGTAGAAATCAGCACAAAAAATGCCACACAGGAGCAGTTTGCTTTGAGTTCTCCACTTTTTTGATAACTAATTAACACAAATTACACGGTTAGGGTTAGGGTTAAAAATCTTTATGCATGATTTTTGGTAACTGACAGCAGTCATACTCATTAAAGGATTTGTATGATCGAAGCTTTTCTCTTGTGTACTTTGTGTCCACCAAATACAAGTAAAAATCAGACCACTGAATATCATTCAAGACCGTTTTTAACGTAATGCTAACATTCAGCAGCTAACTGTACATGGATCTAGAGTCGCTTGCCATTCGTTAAATCTTTTACTGATAATGCACTTGTGTACCTGGAAAAGAGTAGACAAGGAAGTCTCGGTTGATATGCCCTCTGTAACAGTCAGTCAATTAAAGAACATCACATTGGAAAAACCTTCTAAAAACTGTTCTTGCACAAAAGTAACTTTGCATATAGGGAAGTACCAGTACAAGACAGATTAAGTGATCCAGTCACACCCAAAACTCAAGCAAATTCACTTTAAAATAATCATAAAATAATTAGTTTACTTAGAACATCAAGTTACTGATAAAAGTAAATATTTTTTTAAAGTCTAGTGCTGTTTTTACTTTCAAGCTACCTCGTTAATTTGCTTCAGCGCCAGATCAACTACACAGTTGTTTTCAAGTGTACATTTGGTAGGGGACAAACCCAAAATCAACACTCTTGTGCATTTTCTATATGTTGCCTCTGACAACAACACTCCTCTGATGTGAATATGGTGAATATTGCATGATTATTCTGAAATCGCTTGTTCATCTCTAAAAACTGTGTGTGCATGTCAGTGTGGGCCACTCCTGGGAACTTCTCCAAGTGAAGAAACCCCATGATTTATACCTCTTCCTCCTCCTGAGTCCTGCCTGCGAGTGTGTGTGAGACTGCAAGGTGTGTGTGACAGATGGCTCGCATGTCCTGTGGTTTATGACACCTCCTGCATCCCGCGCGCTCTCTCTCTCTCACACACACACACTGAGAGGAGCTCGGAGCACCGTACATCAGTGTCACTGCGGTAATTACAGGTCTATCACGTAGCCATAATCTCGGGCCGCTCTGACGTGATAACAGCAGCTCCTATTGTCCCCTGTGTTCACTTGAGTTTGTATGCAACGCCACTGCCAAAGCTGAAGCGTGACGGCTATGTGTGATTTAAGACGAGGCTGATCAAACACGGATTTAATGCTCGCTTGTGTATTTCACAGCTGTAAGAAAATGTACTCATTATAGTTTACAATACAGCTTATATGGATAATAGAGAATAAAGACACAGCTGTAAATGATCTCAAAATATCCACATATCAATAACACTCAACTGACTCTAATACAAAATGGTTACCCTCCTATTATATATATTGCCTTATGAAGCCTATTTTTGGAAAGCATTTGTAAAACTTTCCTTCAAAATCCAGAATGACATTTCTATATTTTAATACAGAGAAAGGATCACTAAATGGTCACTAAATTTCAGGTGTTAATGACAGAATGATTAGCCATTCAGGGACATCATCATTTGCCCTATCGAAACAAAACATAGCTTACAAGAGGAAAAAAAGAAAAAAATATATCAAGGAGACTAAAACAGTGTGAAATTTCTGCACAATGAGCAAAGCATAAGACTATTTCGAAGTGAGGAGAGAGAATTTTGATTCTGTTCTAAATAACAGATTATGTGAGCTTTTTTGTTTCACGTGTGTCATAGAAATAAGCTGACTTTACAGTAAGTTGTGGATTTGATATAAGACGTGTCTAGACCAGTAGGGTTGGCAAGTGTGTGTTTTGAATCCCAGTCTCACACTTTTTGATCAGCCTCAGCAATGCTTTGAATGAGTGACAGCTAAATTCAAAACTTTCAGAAGGCACAGATGACTTCAAGGTACGATCAAGATACAAAGTTTACAAAAAGCGTGATCTGACTGCAAGAAAACTCTCAAAGCTCTGCGTGTGACAGAGGCATGAATGCTAGAGTGTGTGTTATCTGCCACATACACCACACACATGCAAGGTGATAGCGTCATGCCCAAAGACACGAGGAGATCATGCTTCTTCTAGGATAGAATAGCAGTGCCAATCCTTGAGCTATTGATTCCTTAAAACACTACAGCTCAAAGTGTGTGTATGCATGTTTTGTGCAGCTCTGTTTTAATCAAACATTTATCAGACATGAATTATAGGCAAAAAACAAATGTGGAGTTTGAGGTGTGGCTCCAAACAAGCCTTTTTTTTTTCAAACAAATAATGAGCATGAGCGAGGTAAGTGTCAAACGTGTTGCACTCTGTTAGTCACACGTTTGCCAGAATCAGATTAAGCAATTTGCACTCATTATCATTATCAGCTGCTGTCAAGTCATACAACGTAGCGCAATTACACTTCGAGCAAAAGAATGAGTGGAAAAAGTAAATATTGGGTTTTAAACAAGAGAACAGTGAAAAGGAAAATAGAGGTAGTTTAGTAGATCAAAGATGAAACAAGATCATTCCGACTTATTTTCAAAAACACCTGACTAGAATTGTCTAAAATTGTCACTGGAGCACAAAGTGATAGACTCTTTATGAGGCTAGAGCTTTGTACTTTTAGCCTATAGTTCTGATTAGCATTCGTCCAGATCCTTCCAGGCTGGTTCACTTTAGAGTGATTTGGACTTCTTTTGTGCTTAAGGTGATGCTGGTGTGCATTTCTTCTGCTACGTGAGCAGCTGACATACTCACACATGATTTTTTAACTAGATAAAATCTAAATTGTACCTACAGGTATTTCTTACTAATACTTTATACCTTCATTACGTCAACCTGAGTGATTCACAAAAAGCATGTAATAATTTAAGAAATAATAAACAAGAAAATGTCACAGGTTGAAGTCACAGGATAAAGGCAGCATTGGCTAAGGAGCCTTTTTTTCTGTTTATAACTGCTCTTTTCCATCTGGCTTGCCCCTGAGCCTGCTCTCTCTCTCAGCCAATAATTGGGCCTCACTCATGAAAGTTTTCTTAAAAACTGTGCGGAACTTCCACTTTAAGAAGCTGCACAGAAAACTCTAAGTCAGACTCACGACGGGTTCATAAGGAGCCAAATTCATTCTTAACAACCTTTACGCCAAATTCACCAAACTCCCTCCAGCTATTAACAGTTATTTACATAAAAATAAATTAGAAAGGACTTCTCTCACGTAGCGAAGAGGAAATGAGGAGGAAGTAGGCTACAACAGTGTGTCTCTTGACTTTCACTGATTAAAAACTTAAACTTTTAAAAATGTCCAAACACATAAACATGTTCAAGTCACAGTTGGATTGAAATAACACTGGGGTTTGCAGGGGTTTTTTTTGCGTCGTGGTACAGTGCACGTGCGGGGGAGGGGGGTGGCGGCTGCAGCGGGGTGCATAGTGCACTGTGCACTCTGGTGCTGGGGGGTGACATAGGGTCCTGAATCTTGTGGGGGTTAGAATACAAAGGCTGCTGTCTTTTTTAGCATAACTGATGACTTTTTTGTTTCTAAAGTTATTTTTTTTACAAGAATGTATAACCTAAAATCATGTTGGAATTACAATTTTTGACTGAATTATATAAGAAAACAATTATGAAGCAGCAGTTTTCTTTTGTTCTTACTAGTACTCCTGAGTGTTCTTAGGATTTGTTCTTACAGACAAACGTAAGAACAAATTTTGTTATGCCAAAAATGTTTGTAAGAAGCCCTTGAGAACAAATTTGTGTCATGAATAAGGCCTATTGTGCTTAAAGTGGGACTGAAGTGAGTAGTAGATTCTGCCCTGAAAGTAGGACCCTCTGCAGCTCACTTTGGACCCGAGTCGCTCTGCACTGTGTCGACGGCATAGGACCGTACTGTACCGGCCCAAACCCTGGAAAACATGGCTAGTGACTATAAATGCCTAGTGACTCTAAGTGTGAACAAGTTCTCCACAGAAGAAACAAAGAATTTAGACGTGAAATAGATGCAGATGAATCTGATATATCTTGAATGGTTCTATTTATTTTATTGAATAAGAGGTTTCAATTTTCTTTGAATCTTTAACATTTCAAGGAGTTTGTTTTTATCAGATGATGAACAAAAAAAGAATTATACAAGAAAAAGTGTGGGGGCCTTTAAAATTGTGAGTTCATTTTCGGTATTCACTAGAGGTATTTTCTTTTGTTATAGTTCTACACAATATTAAGTATTATGCTTTGAATTTCAGAATGATCTAGTAATGGTACTATACATCCAATTTGCATTTTTGAAATGAAAGGAATACAGACCAATGGACACTGCTTAATCAACCCTGCATTTTTTTAAATAATGTGGTCAATCCAGGTCTATCTGAACGCTATTATTGTGATACTGATATTAAACTCTCTGCAATATGAACCAGCCTTCTCCAATCTAGATAGCTGCCCTTGTATCCATTCTACTGCAGAAATGGCCTAGTCTCTTTGATAAGGAAGTCTTATAGTCTATAGTGGTGACCTCGGGGGCAGGCTTATCTTTGTCTCATATTTTACTGGATAATATGAGCAGGTTTCATAATATCCTCACATAGTAAATCAATTCAACCAAACACAATCACCACCAAGGCACTTTCTCTGCATGAAACTAACTGAAGGATTTGAGCAATAGAATGAGCTTATTGGCCGTGAACTATGGAGGCCAGTCAGAGCAGCTCCAAAAACACTATTGAAAGAACCATATAATGACAGATTTATAGCGCCATTCAGAACTACAAGATCATAGTTATATTTTTTGATAGATATACTGTATATGCCTATATAGCGAGATACAGTGTAAATATTAAATACAGACTGACACTGATTGTATGGGTTTAGTTTTTCAGTCTTGTATCCCTTTAGTGAAGGTGAATAAGAAAAACGATACCAAGTTTGACATTTCTGTAGTTTGTCTATATAAATGTAAGAAAATGTGTATTACAAAATATGTCTTTCACTATGTAATAAACAAACCAATCGGAAAATGTTCAAACACATCTTTAAATATATTAGTTGAAGCCTAATGGTCAGATAAGTTAGGCTGTAGATGACTAAAGACATTTCATTCAACTAAAAGCTCCTTCTTTTCTCAAAACTAGTAAGTGTCTCAATGTTATGCTCAAATATTTGACCCAAACAGCCCTCACAAGACCACAAACTCAAAGGTTTGCATGCTAAATTACTTTCAAATAGAAAAAAAATGCAGCTAAGCCAGATTTCATGTAAAAATATCTGAATACATTTGCAAAGTGCTTTCTAACTAAACACAAATTGACAACTAAGACACCAATGATTGAATAAAATATGACCTTCTGAACATATTTGAACATTTACATAATGTAACTTTGTTCATTGTATCTTTAAGCAACTATCTTTTTTTTTACTATAAACACTATAAATATTCAATTTCTGTCTTTCTTCAAACAACTATCGCAATAAAATTCAATATATTGCACAGCTCTACCAGTAGCAAATACATATAGAAATTACAAAAAATGTTTGTTGTATTATTATAAAAGGCATATTTTTATAAAAACTTGACTAGCATTAGATTCGGACGTGGCCATTTATGAAACAGATGACCGTAATCAAATTTTTTTTCCCTTACATTGAGCTTGATTTTATTAGTAATTTTTAATACAAAAACTGTAATTTCTAAAGTCTAACAAAGTCCAACTTCTGCTGCAATCCGTGTTTTTATTGACAGGATTATCTGTGGTGTAAATAATAAACGACTTAACATGACTGGTAAGTGACCTCTCAAACTTTTAATGAATTGTTCAGCAGCACTAATTAGAAATAGTTATTATCAACAAACTATTCCGCACAATAGTCAAAACCTAAATGCTACTACATGTAAAAGAACTTTTCAGGTGAAATATTCAGAGAAAGCAAAATTACAAAAAACCTAAAAGCTGAAACAATTATAGAATAGCCTCCAGTGCCTTGCCTATGGAGAATGCAAACATAAACAACTTGACAGATTATTGCAAGATTCAAGCTAGTTATGACATGAAGTATTTTTTGCGTAATACAATCAGAACTGTGTGCTGTGCTTATGAACTGTGAAGAGCAGCTTGTGGAATTGATAATATAAGACTATTGAAAGAGTCACGCGCTGACAGATCCTCAGCTAACCAAAAGGCCTTGTGCTTGTTCAGGTATAGGGCTGATGAAACCTCCACATCACTCAATCTGTCAACAGAAGACGCCCTCGGCTAAGTTCAAGTGCTGGGTGGAAGGGAAGGAGAGGAGAGTCAGAGAAAGAGAGTAAACACAAATTACTGCAGAGGAGAAAGGTCGAAAGGTTGAGAAGCCAACAAACAGAAAAAGGATTCAAATGGTCAGTAACATGTAAGTGGTATAACAAGCACAGTGCTGGAAATATAAAAGTACTTTAAACTGACTGGAAAATACCAGGCAGCAGACTGTGGTTGGTAAGAAAAAGTGTTCATTAAAAGTGAAAGCGGAATAATATTTACTGTAATTGGCATATTTTGGAGGTCATTTCTTTTCTATCTTAACTAAAGCAGTCACTAACAATTCATCTTGTAATACATTTTAATCAAGGTCTTGTATTCTTCCGTACAAAAAATACATATATTTTAATAAATCTGCAATAGTTTATTATAAGTACAAGACTTTCAATCTCAACTGAACAAATGTAAATCTAAAAATATTTAGTGTATTTAAAAAAAAAACTGTGCAGTTGTGCCAAAACAAGCTGTGAACTTGACTTTGACTTTATAAAATCACAAGGCAGAACAAAGCAAATGGAGTTTTAGAGTTGTAAACAGCCTAAGAACAATTCAAACATGTGTGAATGAATTGTAATAAAGTAACAATAATTTATAATGACTAAGAGCAAACGTTTCCATAATACTGTGCGATTAATAATGCAAGGATCTTTGATATAAAAATGTATGTATTATGTATTTTAGAGCCTGTCTATATTAGCTAAAGAATAATCGCCTCACATATATGGACTAATGTATGTAGAGTCTATAATTTAAAGTTTAAAGTTTTTAGACATTTAAAAACAGAACACTTATGAGCATGTGGTCATCAACAATACAAATACATTTATGTGTGTGTGCCATTTTAAGGTGTGGACGAGACGAGACATAATCTACACAGATTAATCTACACTCAGTCTTGTGTGTCATCAAAAGATGTGGTTTTCACATCATTTATCATAATTACAACACAATTTAAAGTAGTAGTAGTTATAATACATTTGACTCTTTCCTTCTAAAAAGAAAACTATTACCAAGTTAATAGTTCCTCCTTATCTAGTTCAAATTTACGCTCATAAAAGTCCACTGGCGATTAATAGTAATACAGCTTCGACAGATAGAAGAGCTCACTTTATCATAGAAAGTCATCATATTGATTTTAAGTGAGTGTCTTTGAGTACAAACTGGCTATATCCACTAATGTGGGAATAAAAACCATGAGCTTGATTGGTTCTCTAAAGCTGGACCGCAGCCAAATGAACCGGGGAGATAAAATGCCACTCTGACTTTCACTTCTGCAAAGTCTTACGGTAATGAGGCGGCATGATATCCGCTCCACAGCTCCATTAAGACTTTGTAAAGGCTGTTTTAATTAAATACAGTTAACATTTTGCCTGTGCATTCCCCTGATTGAACCTGAATTAGTCACAAAGTGGAAAAAACACAAAGTCCTTTCAGCTGTTCCATTCTGGGAGTGCGACAGAAAACCATCAGGCACAAAGAATGCACAGATTTGCATGACGATTTGGCAAAGGTTTTTACACCAGATGCCATTCCTCTCATCATAGGTCTGCAAACATGACTAATAAATATTTCTGAGTAAAGCATGAACTTACAGTATGAATAATGCTGCTGTTACTCAGAAACTTTTCTTCATCAGAATGCTGAGTTGAGTTTTTATCACAAACTGAACATTTTAAACCAGTCGAAATACGATGTGATTTAATGAAACAAAAATACAAAAGCTACTATTTGTAAATGATCAAGAGTTCTTCATACCTATGACTGGTGGTCAAACGATTGCTAGTGTTTTGTTTTGTTTTTGCCGCCCACCTATGGAACAGTTTTAGTATGCCAAACGTCATAACAAAACATGAAATAACAATTAAATAAAATGGTTTAATTGTTTGCAAGAGATAACCATCAATGCAGCACTTCAATATCCATATGTATTTTGTCATTTATACACAGAAATTAAATTGTTCCTTCCCATGCATGAAACTTGATTTGAAAAAATATAAAATAGCCAAATGCAATATCAGATTCTCATGAAAAACTATTTTGACATCCTGCCTAAAACTTGTTGTAACAAATTTGACTGCAGACTTTGAGGTTTAAATAAACTTTTCGACACTGTGCTTGTGGTGGAATTAGCCCCGGATCATCTTTGTCAGCTTGTCTCTCCTTCATTTACCCTCGGCTCGGCGATAAGCGTGTCTGATCCTGCTGATGTATCGCTGTCTTCAGTCAAACTCAGCCTCTACAGCGCCCTTTCAATCAGACCCCTGCTCCGTGCCCTCTGCAGTAGATCAAGTCTCCTGCCACACACAAGCAGGTGGCACCAAGCGCTAAAGCTTTACCTCATAAAACATTGATCATTCTTGTCTGAGTGCTACAACCTCCCTTACAGAACTCTAAATTAGTCACCAAAATTATCTTTAAGGCTATTTATTCATGCATTGTTTCTGGTCAACAAATAAGCTATTAACCTTGTCAAAACAGTGTTCCAACCAAACTTGTATATAAGATTCAAAAAAGTGTAGCCATTTCTGAAATAAATTCAGGTAGATAAAAGTCATATGCACACTCTGATAACTCCAAACGGGACTTAAATTCTGTATTTTTATGGTTCCATGACAAACCCTTTTTCAACCACGAATGCAGCTTACAATAAACTAAATGTAAAATTATGACCTACTTATGTTGTAGTTTAATACTAAGGTTAGTAAAAACGTACAGAATACTTCCTTTAAGAGATTAAGGGGAAAGAAATGGTTGGCACAAAGGAGCAGGAGAGATATTAAGAGTCTAAGCTGAAATAATCCAATACAAATTTGTGGAGAGAACTAAGGAAACTTTAATGCTACAATGGGCTATAGCCTACTTAATACATACATAGGATGCACTGATTCGTCTACTACCTGTCCATGTGGAAATGTTATTGCTTTGAATGCATGTTCCACATTATGACACACATACTGTATACCTCCATAGAGACATACAGGTGACAATACAAGTTCCACTCACAGAAAAATGCATCTGTTTTAAGAAATTAAATAAATGCAATACAGTGTAACATTCTCTGCAAATTACGTCTCCATGGAGATAAGCAAGTAGACCACATACTAAAAACTGTTAAATATTGACTTATTCTGAATAAAAATAAAGAACACAGTTTTTGTCTCAACACAAACTGCTCTCTGACCTTCACTACACCTGACGTCTGTAACCACTGCACACTGGAGCATTTTACTCATTATCTCAGTAATTGCCCCGTCATGCTCGTTCAGTACGCAGCCAGGGAATATGCAATATCCTGATTTTATATTCTGTGTGTCGTTTGCCCTTTAGCACCTTTAGCTCACTTGGTGAGAAATGCACTTGTTTGTGCTGTATGGTCATTAACAACTGTGACCACCTGTGTGGCCATTTTGCCGTGGTAATAGCCTGTGCAACATGGATGGACTTCAAAACTGAGGACTACATCAATAGCATTTCTGCATTGCTGCAGGTCATGGCTTATTAAAGTTTAATGAGGTGCTTTTGACACACCGTTTATGACAAGCTAATACACTTAAAAGGTGGGGGTCATATTCTCATCGTGCCAGTCTCAAGCAAAAATAAATAAAGGGGTAATGGATGAAGGTGCATAATTAAATAGGAAACAAAAGTCCAAATGGAAACCATTTTGATTTAAGTGGAAAAAAAAGAGTATGATAGTAAAAAATATAAAAAGTGTTTCTCATGGCAGTCCACATGAAAAGAACCAAGAGAGAAACAGTTTGGGGAGCACTGACGATTCTTGGCACAGTAGAGATGCGTGTCTGAATCTGCATAAAGCAGCATTGCTCTGAGTGTAAACAAAAAACACAGCTGGCTAAAAACTGTCAGAGTGCAACTTGTCTTGGACTCTCAGAACAAACAAGTCTGTATTTTCAGCATGCACAAAAGCTAATTATGTACAAATGTGCATGTAGTTGTTTGCAGGATTTGCATGTAGAGTGCATCTGTACTCAAGTGCGTGTCTCTGATGACAGCAGGCTGATTAAGCTGTTGAATAGTAATGAGCTATGGCTGTCTGTCTGGCAGCTGCTCTGACAACCTCTTTTCACCAGTGGTCCTCCCACACACACCAGTGGACAGACACAAATGCAACTGCAGAAGTGTCCATGCAGAGAACATAACATCTTTGACTCCTGTTCAGGAGCTATAAAGTTGTATTAATGCAGAACAAGGTGGACCATTTGTTAAAACGAAGGTAAAAACAAAACACAAAGTTTATGTGCAGGAAGCATCCTTTGTTTTATCAAAAGTTATAAAATGTTTATAAAAATTAACAGGACAATGAGAGGACAAGACAAGACAAAAGAGAGCATCTACTAATGTGAGTGTAACCTAAATATGTACTCTAAATTACAACATCTTGCAGTTCTTCCCCAAGCAGTAAATGCATTAACATCCAACAGTTTTCCACTTGTGCTACAACAATGAAGCGTTGTTACTCCAATATAAATAGCAACAGCTAAATAGTCACAAAACTGAACTAAACACATCTGTTGAAAGCTTTAGCAATAGGCTACTCGTAGACAATCTAGTGATTGTGCTGTTGTAATAGAACTTACAACACAAACTGCCTGAAGCCTGCAGTTAATGGTAAAATGGTTTTATGAGGACAGCCCCTTATCCCCAGGGACCCCGATGCCTGAGAGCCCAAGTGCATTGTAGCTTAAGCACATCCGTAGCCTTACCTTGTTGATGTCCCTTTCCTGACATCACACATCATGCACTTAAAAGCCTCTGCCGTGTTCTTGTACGTGCACACGCTGCAGTCCCACAACCCCTCGTCGGAGGATTTCGGTTGACGCTTCGGCCTTTAAAACAATAAATAAAAAGGCAAAAGGAAAGTCATTAA
Source organism: Mugilogobius chulae (assembly GCA_038363315.1). Taxonomy (NCBI): domain Eukaryota; kingdom Metazoa; phylum Chordata; class Actinopteri; order Gobiiformes; family Gobiidae; genus Mugilogobius; species Mugilogobius chulae. The sequence continues at coordinate 43,337,322 of CM076403.1, read as the reverse complement.
AACAAGGAGCGACTGGTGAACGTAGGAGAAGAAAGGGGAGTGAGAGGAAACCGAAAGAGTTCGGTTTGCAACAAGCAAGGTTATCGATAGCTCACATCTGGGCTCGCCTGATAGGATTTAGGAAATCATCTGCAGACGCGCTGATCCGACACTGTAATTGGCGCTGAGCTTTTCACACGCGCGCACACATTCACAGAGAGAGCGAGGGAGAGAGACCGTGCAGGAGAAACCCCATTTTTCCACCGATGTCCGCTCCCCCACCGCGGAGATCTAGGGCACTCCGCCTTTGTGTTTACCTTGTAGGACTCCTCTTGTCTCCCATGCCAGACCACAGTTTATCTGGAAGCGCTATGACGAGTACAGGATATGTTATTTCTGTTATTTTAAGTAAAGAAGCGATGCGCTTCTGCCGCTCGGCTTCCAGCTGTCGTGGAAACTCCGCTTGGGAAATGGTCCCGTGACTCGGCTCGGCCAATCAGCGCACGCGTCACTTCCCGAGGCTAACATTCCTCCTGATGAATCCATCCATGCACCGCCTTCATGCGCCCTCTTGGAGCTCTTCAGCTTACACCTTACACCACCACACGTTCTGATTTTTAATTAGGATACCGTGATAATTTAGGAGTGTATTATATATGACATTTTGCCTTTGTTTTATGCAGAGTTTATTGATGTCCAGGTAATTCAAAAATTGCATGAAAAAATATACTACTGAGAAAATGCAAAGTTGCAAAGAGGTTGAGACAAATTTCTTCCACAATAACCAAAGACAACTAAATTTATACAAATAAATACATTTGTGCTTAGCTCTAGGTTTGCTATTAGAGATTGTAGAGCTAAGTTAATTATACACGTGTGCAGTGTACAGGGGAGTCAACAAAGGGGTGCAAAGAGATTTTTTGTCCAGTGCTTAGGAGACCCAGAATGGTATCTTTTTCACATTAATTTATATTGTGAGGGGTCCATATGAGGCACCCTTGCCCTGGCTTCCCAGATTTCTATCGAAGGGCCTGCAAGTGTGTAATGTTGTTTGTTATCAACTTCTTCACTGTCAATAACCCAAGTCTTTGAGTATTTGTGCTACAACAGCTTGGAAGCTTTATTCAAAAACACCATCATAAAACAGACTTCAAATGTTTATTGATCTGGAAAGTGTTCATTAAGGATTAATTTATTTCACATCCCAATGATATCATAACAGCAAAGGGTTTCAGGGTTGAAAACTAATGTTAATTAAGTTTATTATTTATTTACTTTTTTAATAAAAAAAATATATATATTTACATGCAGAATGTCTGTGATGAGTTGGTGCTAGTCACTGAGCTCCTCTTCATCACTGAAGTATGCACTTTTTTTAATCCTGGGTTTTCTTGAGTCCGTGGAAGTGGATGGACCACCTTCTTCTTTACATGAAGTTGACTGCTTTTTGTGTTTGACCTCTTCTTCTTCTTCTATGCGTGCTTGCTGAGGGGGCAGACAAAGTCATTATTTTACAATTATTTTGATCATATTAAATGCACAATCATAAATTGGGTTAGATAATTATTAAATATTACTGATATGATATGTTTAAATAACTATATCTAGCAAATGATTTCGACTTACCTGAAAGGCAATGGCTTGACTTAGGCTGTCTAGAGCTGGATCTTCTCCCTCATCTTCACTTTCTGGTTCTTCTTCTCTGAAAAAATACAGCGAAGTGTTATATCCTATGTTAAAGCGGTGTAATTACAACACAAAACTTACTGCTCTTCATGTTGATTTGTTTTTTTCTTCTTTTCTTTTCTTTTTCTTTGGAGGTTCCCTCTCACCAAGCATGTTTTTTGGGCATGCATAGCTAAGATGTCCTGAGTCCTGGATAGAAAGTGATAAGTGATAAACTGGCACACATAGAGAATTCAGTATTTTTGCTATTGTATTTTAAAATGCACTGACCCCACATTCATAACACCTGGACTTGTCTGTGTAGTTCCTTCTTCTTATAACTCTGTAGCTCGTCCATTATCAACTGCGATACTTGCTTTAACTGTTCTGCCAAACAACTGCAAAATTTAAGTAATATATGTGACCAACCATACTATTGCAGACCAATATTAAACATTAACTTAGCATCACTTACCTGTTTATTGTTTATTGTTCGTGCACAGTTATGAGCAGATTCTCTATCCAAGAAGAGAACAAATGCTACACCTTTGCTTCTTCTTGTATCCTTATCTTTAACTATTGTCACCCTAAAAACAACTCATTACATTACAGAGCAGAAAAACAGAAATAATCATTTAGCACAAAATGATACCTGACAGATACTCACTTCACAACTTTCCCGTACTTAGTAAATAGCTGAAAAGGACAAAAGTTGAATGTTTTTGCAAATTTGCTTAAAACTCACCTAAGTGACATTTTAACATCATCATTTACCTTGTGTAGATCATTGTTGGTTAGAGAAAAGGCAAGTTTGACACATACACAGTGCTTTTACTTGGAGCCAATCCCCCACTCATTATTACAGACAATTACAATTGTACGTACCGCGTAAAATGATTTTCAAAAAACACACATTGTGCAGAGTATAATTACTTTATACACTACCGAACGGTATATATTCAAAGGAAATTTGATTCAGTATAAATAAAAAGATAAAGGCTACGATTTTAAGATAACAAAACAACCCCTAACAAACTTGGACGCATTTTAATGACGTAGCATGGGACTCAAAAATGACGTATGCACGCTACCGTGTAAAGCTATGCTAACGGCTAACCAAATTATAGCGAAGATTCAGACTGGGTTAGTTTGCTTTTCTGTGCATCATATGAGTAAATCAAGTGGGTATATGTGCATGTTGTTTAAAATTAACCCAAGAATAATAATCCAGCGGTCAGTACGTTTTTCCTCTCTGAGTTTTCTATTAATCTCTCTGTGCGAAACGTGCGCTGCGTAGTAGTAGCCACCGCTGCTGTGCAAAGGCTAGCATCTTAACTCTTATGATCTGATTGAGTGCAAGTAGAAATAAAATAGAGGATAACATGAGAAAGCATTGCAGTTGGAAAATAGTGCTTTTGGTGCCTTTCAGCTATTTAGCTTTTTTCTGTGGGCAGTGCTTTTTAAGTATTACACATTCTAAAATTCTGTCATTTTTGCAGATTGTTTTGGAAGATATAATTGAACATCGATTCAATCAAAAGAAGTAAGTAACAAAATAAAGTTATTTTGCTTCAATATATGTCTCAGAGTTATGAATTATGTTGGTCATATTGACTTGTAGACTGCACGTGAATTATCAACTGATTGCAAATTGTATTTCATCTTTCATTTATCATATTGACACAACACACACTCTAGGGGACAATAGATATGTTTTAAATGGTCTGAAACACATACAGATTTTCAAGCACTGGAACCATAAATGTTTTTTGTGATACTAAAGATATTTGCGAGAGTCTTGTTTAACTTGAGTAACAGAGTTTCAGACAGCATAACCTCAAGTTACCTTCATCCCACTGTAAATGTTGATGACATGACTTGACAGATATCAGTTGCAGATATTTTTGTAATAACCAAATTTTTTCAGTGGCTTACCGGAGGGAGAGAACTGTACGAGATGCTTATGATGAGCGATTTCTAAACGAAAGACAGGTGAGCCTACAATGATTGCCCTAACTTGTACTGTGCTGGTTATTATAGGTTGTTTGTAATTTGTTTTTTTAAGGGTCCTTATCCCAGAGCAGCTGGTGCTGTTGAGAGAAGGGGCCCTTATAGACCAGAGGAAGAATACGGCCGCAGTGGTTATGATTATGAAGGAGCACCACGCTTTTTCCCAAATGGAGGAGGCCCACGCAGTTATCATGCTGAAGATCGAGGCCACCATGGAGATAATGTTCATTTCCCCGCAGAACGCAGGGCAGGTCCAGCTTCAAGACGGGTGAGGGAGTAAATTTACACAATCATACTAGCGCAATTATATGAAAGTTGCTGTGCAGTCTGCTGTATACCTAATTTTTAAACTGTGAGTAAACACATAAACTAAGGAACTCTTGGATCATGTCCTACTGCTTATTTCTAATCATGTCCGACTGAGTTTCTTATATGCCCATATTTTGATTGTTTGTTTATTCCTGACTGGTAGCCAATGGTGGCTAATTTTGTACCTGCAACTGCCCTGGGGTAGACTGCAAGACTAGGTAGAGTGCAATCTGTGCCAACGGCCAGTCACTACCACACCACATGTGTATATTTCACTTCCTTGCTATGTGTTTATGATTGGCTGAATAATTCAGTTGCTAGAATTGGCTTGAATTAAATATATTAAACTCACCAAATTTAATTTACTTCATTATGTCTGGTTCACCATCATTAACAAGCTATCAAAAATAAAAATTTGTTTCCTTAATAGAGGGAATGGATTTCTTCATACGTAGTTTAAGTTATTGTTTTAACTATAAATACTATTTACTCTTAACTGTTACCTAATGTTTATTTTTTATGAAGTTATTTCATCAATTTTATATACTGGTACATTTATATTGTGACAATACTTTTGCTGTTTTGTTCCTGCAGGAAGATTATCCATTCCCTGCTCAGAGAGGTCCCAGGGAAGAACCTCATTCTGGAAGAAACATAGAATTTAGGTAACTTGTTTTTGCCCCTGTGGTACTAATGCTGTTTCCACTCGTCTAAACCATAAATACCTGTTTCTGACCGGAAAGTTGTACATCACACCAAGTACAAGTTGAAGCAATGGGAATTATGGAGGCACTAAAAGCCAGAGTTGTGACATAGTGGACGTTTGATTGGTGGATTGGAAATAAAATGTAATCTAGTATATTGCGCAGTATAATTTATATTAGGTAAACAATACACTTTGAAAATTACAGTGAGCAGCTTATCTGCCCCAAAATAGGGCCACAAACATTTTAAAGACACACACACAGGTTAGGTGAACAAGCTCCGCCCTCAGAAAAAATTGACATCCAAACTGCCCAATGCACATGAAAGCAGCTTAACATTTGTTCCTATTTGTTGAGAAACTACTATCCAATGTTCCTTACAAAGATTAACTTTTGTATTTAACTAGTATGGTCAGCAGAGGACAGCCTTTCACAATTCTTGGGCGGCTCTAATCTTCCTAGAGTAGTAGTAGTAAGAAAAGGTGGGCCTTTTCCCATGAGCAGACTTTAATGTTTATGAAGAATTTATCGTCGTCTGCTCTGACTTATTTTTACATTACAAGCAGTATATAGTATTGTAAGCAAAGAGTAACCTATTACCCCAAAATGTAGTACTGTTTTTCCTGCCTGATGCTGTCAACTGTTCTGAAAGTTTTTAAAAGATGAATTTGTGCTGAATAAGTGTTTTACTTTTCAACAGTTCTCGTGCACCACCTCATGCTGTGAGAAACCAGGGCATCTTCCCAGCAGCGAGAGCCCTTCCAGAGAGCGGTGCAGACACTTTAGTTCAAGCCATTCTCAACCTTGATCGCGGGTAAAAACTATTTGTTATAATTTAGTTGAAATCTTTTGCAAGAGAAACTTCACTATTGTGGCCACTTTCATCACTGTTGATTGCAGTTAGGGCTGCAACTAACATTTTGCTTATTTATTTGGGAGATTATTCTTTTGATTAATTGATTAGTTGCTTAAAATGCAGAAGTTGTATGAGTAAGAAATATTTTACACAAATGAACACAGATAAAACTAAAAAAAAAAAACGTTTTTGAGGACATCTTAGGGTGTATATTTAGAGACAGAGTGTTAAAAACGCGATATTTTCATTAATTGATTAGTTGTGATTAATCAGTTAACTTGTTGCAACCCTAACTGCAATTAATAAATAGAACTATTATTACCAAAATTTACAATGTCAATAAATAACTACAAAATATACACAATAGATGTCAAAAATAGCAGTATCATTGAAATTGCTAGATGGCAGCATTGAGCTATATTTACAATGTCTGCAGCTGTGATGTGTCAAAAATTTCATTGATCTAATTGTGAACAAAAACGTAAATAGTGCAATTACAGTATTTCACTATTAACAAACAGTCATTAATTTTGTGTCACTGTTCTTGGGTGGGAGCAGTTTATAACATTTTTCTGAATAATTAATGTTAGTAAGATGGCTATTACAAGATGACCAGTAAAAAAAAATATTAATTAACATTTAGGAGAGGTTAAATGTGGAATAGTTCATTTTCACACAGCAAACACAATTTAGGTTTTTTTATCCGACTACTGTCTCTCATAAATCCTTCAACACATGATTAATATCACTGCTTGTCACACTTTTTTGTCATGCCCCCCTTGGGATGGAAAAAAATATCCATGCCTCCACCCCGTAGTGCCCTGTTCAATAAGTCTGCAAAAGTACAAAAATATCTGTCTGTGATATTTTTGGCTTCGATAATCATTTTGGCACAGAATTATATATTTTTAAAAAATCTATTTTGTAGTTAAATAAACAAACTAAGTAAGGAATTACATAATTATAATACCAGTGTCCATCAGTTTGGATGTTTTAGGATCAGGATGTTATTTCATCTTGTTTAGACTGAACAGGTATTTATATATGCAAGCTGGTGTGTTTTTCTCACTAATGGTCTAAAGTCTTTCTTTTTAGTCCTGGGTTAGTCCTGTTTCAGTCTTTATGAAAACCTGGTCCAGTTATGGGATAGTCCTGTTTAAAGCCACCTAAGTGCGCACTAAAAACACAGTGAGAAGAAAAACAATCCTGTTTCCAAACTTTTCAAAGTAAACTGCACAGGCACATTTGAAAAAGTTTGCGCATTGCTGCTGATCTGCCGCTAATTCTCAGCGCGCATATTTAATGAGGTGTTAGCATCATTCTTGGTTTGAAGACTTTAACGGGCTGTATCTCTGTAATTCTTGAGTCGTTTTGGATTATTTAAAAACTCAGACAGCGATCAGACTCATCTCTGTCCCTCTGTCAGTACAGACCTCTCTTCCTTGTGCCACCAGTGCAAACTGCAGCAGAAGAGATCCTCTGTGGATTGTTCATGAGCGCGAGGGAGAGAAAAGGGCGCAGCAGCACTGCTCCCCGCGGCCCTCCCTGAAAACTTTCTGTGCCCCCCTAAATGGGCGCACCCCACACTTTGAAAAGCACTGGTTAATATCAACATGTATTTTAGTTGCAATTATGATTTAAAAACTTTTTTTTTAACAAAAAAAAAGTCAAACTGGAGTGCACCACCCAAGCACACAGCCAACCAGAGCGTTGCATTCGGCTCCTGATGAGAACTAAAATTCTTTATTATTCAGTTCAGACATTACTCATTGATCTAATGATTTGTCAAAGTGCTGCATTTACCAAAACACAAAATTTACAAGTTAAAAGTTAGTTACCCCAACTTAAAATGATTTTTAACTGTCAAATGGCTATTTGTTGTTATCTGAATAGCCAAGATAATCCATAAACGTATCTCTTGACATCCTTCATTATAATTGTGTCTTGAAACCTTTTGGTGTGGTTTTCAGGAGGAAGGCGGCTCCATTCCCTGCTCCATCAGAGAACGCTCCCCGGTGCGCAGAGAGGTGCCCCGCTCCCCCCACAGTCGCTCTGGCTCCAGCGTCAGCAGTCGAGGCTATTCACCAGACAGAGCCAAGAATTTGCCATTCCCAGCAGCACAAAGCAAGAGTATGTTATTATGACACGTATTGTTCAAAAAGGTGTTAAAGGTGCCTTCAATTCAAAAAGTCAGCCAAATCAACATAGTTTGGTAACATATTAGTCAAGAAGAGCCAAGTTCAACGTTTTATGAAAATATAAATTAAATAAAAATCAGTTTTGCATAAGAAACTTGGAACTAAGAAGGCCTATCAATCATTGCCTTTTAATTCATTTTAAGCATTAAGTAAGAGATAGGTAAAATAAAAACCGTAAAGGAAATTTCGTATTAGCAATAGATATATACCTTAATGTAAATTATCAGTTTGATCACATTTGATTATCATGCTAATTAATATTTAGTTGCAACTATACATGATTTCTAATTTAACACATTTTGTGTTTTTAAATATTCTTATATACATTTTGGACTATTATTACTTTTAGTGACTCTGAGAGTTTAGTAATTAAGATGAAGAATCAGCAATTTAACTATATTTAATACAACATTTGTGCAGTTCCACTAGTCTGCTGTTTTCTCATTTAATTATTTTGTTTTATAAAGAAAATATCTTAACTGACCAAATACTCATTGGCTTTTCAGGTATGGACTCTACAGAAGGACATGCAGGTCTTTCTGAATACGTTTGGGGGGCGCTGTATTCTCAGCAGAGTGGACATGAAACTTTGGGTCGGTACATTGAACAATTAACTACCTAAACCTGGGTGAAATTACTCAATCTGTTATTGTTTTGTTCTTTAATCAAATATCATTGCATATTGTTTGTCTAAAAGGCAGATGTTTTTCACCCAGGTCCAAAATTTTCTTTACCCATTTACTTCCTAATAGTGTCCTTTTGGTGGACTGCTAGCGGTGTCTTTAACCTTTGATAGCAGCTCTTTTGCATAACTAATCTGAATACAGACCATTTTCTATGTCCATGTGTTGAAAGTTTGTCTGTTTGTAGTGGATAGTCTTTCCTTTACTTTGGTTTCCATCTCCAGGGCTGTAACCAACTCGAGATTTTCATTGACAAGACTGTGACACTAATCTAACTGTAGGCCTTGGAATCTGTGGTCTAAATCTGGGTGTGAAAGAGTGAAAAACAGGTGATCATGTGGGCCTGTTTACGGATTTTAAAATCTATTTATCAAATATTGGATATTGGAATCAAACACGAACACATTTTTTTCAAATAACAGAAATTTCCTCTGGAAACGGCCTACTATAGTTTATCGTATTGGGTAGGAGTGCTGCTAATCATGTAGTTCAGAGTCTAAACTACATTATTAGCTTATCCAAACATGTTGATGATATTTTATTCGTTTAGAAGGTCATATTTCAGTCTTCTCTTAAATGTAAAGAAAAAGTAGAACTTAGAAGGTTATGCCCTAGTAATAAAAACACTTGTGGTAGCTATTCTTTTCAATTTGCCACAGATAATCTGAGAAACATACCATGTTGTTATCTTGTAATCTTTAAATTTAACCATTACACACTTCTGGTAATCTGAGGTGGTTAGAAAGCGTTTCTAACACGACCGGCAGCCGACCGGCCTCCTCACAATCGGCTGCCACTTTGTCAAGCTTCATAAAGATGCCACTTGGTCGTGTGGAGGCAAGAGGGGAGAGGTGTAGGATGTCTGATGGATTTGCCACAAGTCAAATTGTTCAAATTGTGGCATTTTTCTTCTGTGCTCTGGTTCTCAAAGATCTCTTGTCCCTAGACAGTAAGTCTGCCGACTACAATGCTTCAGATTCCTTTGGGAATGTAGGGAGCAATTAAAATTTGAGTGGATCAGAGTCTCCAAAAAAAGATAAGTCAGTAGCACATAATTGAATACCATCAACAATTTTACATTTTTTCACAATTGGCAATTGGAAAATGTTTCAGTTACTTTCAATCCAATTTTGGATAAATCACCTACTCTCTGAAATGTAAACTTTTTCACTTCAACAAACGCTCTTAATGATAAAAGTTTTTTTTTATTAAAAATAAAAAGTACTTCTAAAAAGCTACAATTTCTGTAGGGTTACTACAGTTATAGTGTGACCCAAATATTATTATGAATTCACTGATAAATCTTAAATTCCTTTTTGATCCCATTGAAATTGTGGGAAAGCTCAGCCGCTGGAGATGGTACAAAGACCCTTGACTGTGTGGTTGCTTTAGGTACTTGTCTGGATTGTGGAACCAATCAACTGTTTTCCTAATACCTTTCTACCAAGCAAACTTGACCTCAATCTCGTGCTTCCTGCATTTAGTATTAGAAGTCATTTAACATCTTATAAAATGTAAATATGTTGTGTGTTTTTTTCTTGTCAGACAAAATTCCTGGGCTCTCAAGGGAAGGGTCACCACGTAGCGCATCTCCAACCAAGGTGAGACCAAAGTATAAATTCCTTACTTTGTAGAAATAGAATTTTTTGTCTTAAAATACCCTAATTGTTTTTTTTTTCAGAGAAACTAAATTCAGCATTAATCAAGTTTTTAATTAATCAAGCAGAATTTGAGACAACAACCGTGTCAATTTCACAACATTCATGAATATGTTGTAAAGTAATCGATGTAACTGTAATTTTAAATACTATCATTCAGTGCACTGCAATAATCATCTGGAACTTCTTAGAGGCCATCTTTTTAATAAGCGCTTAGTTGCATTGAAGTATGTTAATGGCTTTTAAAGTGGCACTCATGCAGAGCTTGAAAGCCGTGTAGACTGTGCTTTGTTTACCTGTAGTGTAAGCAGACTTCAATCACTGGAACTTGCAGTGAAGTTAAAACAGAAGTTGTCCCCTCAAAAGTGCTCTTTTACAAACGTATAAGCGTTTGCCACCTGTCATGCAGCTTGGTCCTTGTTGTGCAGATATGATCTCTCTGTCTGTACTGAGCAGTGGAAATGGCATCTGATGTGATTAGGTGCAGTTGGTGGGGCCGTGACCACCCAGGAGAAGAGGGTCTGTAACCCAAGTCCAGACACTATCATTCGATCTTACCCACAAACCTCAGCTCTCGAGGGATCCTGTCAGCATGTGTTTTGGTCAGTTTGGCTCAATCAATGAACATTCATTTCCTTTCTCGATCCAAAGTGTGTACTTGTCGCTAACTGTCAGTAAAGGCTTTCAGTATGCAGATAGACATATAGAAAGAAAGCGGAAAAAAAAAAAAAAACACAATATTTAATTTAACCTCACCAGAAAAATAAAATTTAAAAAAAAATATAAACATTACAATTTTGGTAGTAGTAATCTTCTATTTTGCTTCTTAATTCAATTAAAAGCATGTAGTGATTTATATGTTTATTACTTTCAAGTGTACATCATAAGCCACAGATTCAATCTTAAAATATCAGCTAATGCTCTCATCAAGCTGTATTTCCTGAAGCTATGTTCTCCACAAAATCAAAGGCTTGTTGAAAGATTCAGACCCTCCCTGTGCATGCTGCTGTCAAGTATTTAATGTATCTTGAGTGGCATTGTGTTTCTTTGGTCTGGGGCATGATCTTATAACCTTTGTGGAGATAAAAGAGATGCCCCCCTCTGCAGCCCTCTGAGGTGGGGCTGATCATCAGACAGACACAGGAGCTGATCTGGGGCAGAGGACCAGAGGGTGGCCTGTTGGGTGGTGTTTGGGAGGTCAAAAATAAAGCTTTAGTCACAGAAGACTCTGGTTTGACTGTTGGATGTCATGAAGTTTATTTATGCTGTTAACATGAACTAGACTCGATTGTTTTCAAACTTATATTAGCTTATGCTAGGTCGTACTGGTATATAGAAGCTATTATATGTTGAATAATATTTTCAATTTTTTAGTTTTTTTGTTTGTTTGTCATAGAGTATCTTTTTTTGTCTTATTTTTATTTTCTTTTTGCTAACTTAAGTAAGTAAGTAAGACTTTGGAGTGAATCAATGTCACCACCACCTCGACCATGAAGCTCTACTGTACAAGCTGTAGTTAGTTCAGTTCAGAACTTGCTTTGCCTTGCTAAAATTTAAAGATTTTAGATTTAATAAGATAAGTTTTGTACATTTTTGGAACCATATGTAGCCCTGGTGTTTTTAAGCCCTGCTGTTTGAAAATGCACTGATGGTGTCCACTTTGTCTCCAGTGGTTTGCCCAGTTCTGTCCAAATGTTTGTTTAAAATCTCAGAAAGATAACATCCTTGAAGAGTGTCTTCTTTTGGCTTTGATCGTAAGCGGAAGGCCTGCCAATCTTATCTTTCTGTTAATGTCTTGTGTGGATTATCAGTTGGGAAAATGCACAGCTGCAAGACCACAGCATGGGGACAAATTTGAGCATAGATAAAATATTAAGGTCAGCAAACTGCAAGAGCTAAAAGATTAGAAGAAGCCTAGATTGCATTATTTCTGTGAGTTATTTATGTAGCTTTACTTCAGAGCTACATTGCCTCAGTAAAAGTGAAGTAAAAGACCGGAATAGGGATTTCACTGAGCAGAGGAAGATGAAGACTGACTAACTGTAAGTTTTGCACTGTACACAGGGAACCTTTTCTGCAGGGAGTGAACTCAATAGAATGGACTTTTACAAGTTGTGCTTTTATTTCAAACTCCAGTCAGTACTATTGCCTGTAATTGCTTTCATCATTCAAGTGGAGAGTTAATAAGACTTCATCCTAGGTTTTGTTCCTCGTCTTTAGCCATGCTTCACCAATTCAGCCACATTCTCTCTAGTCTTTTATACAAACGCAGTTACATTGTCCGGAGATCCAAGTTGGCCTAATTTTCTCTGATGCTCTTTTCATTCTATGCAGTCCGTATCTTTCTGATGACCCATAGTTCATCGGGCCAGTCTGCATCTCTGAACTTAAAATCACTCAGTTGTCAAATCGCTTTACACGACAGTCTTTTAGATTTCTGTGTATATATTTTTTTCTGTATCCATAACAAAGACATTCAATGGATTTTCTACATAGCCTGGGATTATCTAGACCTTACTTTTAATATAGCAAATGCTTACTCTAATCCCAGTGAAAGTGAGTGGTTTATGAATCGTGTCGGAACAGTGTGCTGACTAGCTGTTAATCTCAGTCTTTCAGTACTAATTGCTATGATACATCTCTTTCATGGGCGTATTTACCCTGTGTCTGCTCTTCACTTACACTTAAGTTCTGAATTATTGTGAAAAATTGTGTGCGTTTGTGTAGGAGGAGATCCAGCTGCCTGAAGTCGAACCAGAAGAAAAGATTGTAGTTCCTGTTATAAAGCAAGAAGATGTCCAAAAATCCTCAGAGAGCTTTCACGAGCGACGAGCCACAGCCATAGCAGCGAAAGCCCAGGAGATTGAGAAGGTAAACATGGACATAGATTACACTGATTGCTTTGAACAGAGGTTGAAAAAAAAAAAAGCTAAAAGGGAAAAAGAAAATTAATTAAAACATGAAACATCCTGTAATGCATGTATAAACAGTTTCCTTTGATGGCAACACTTCTATAAAACCTTTTGAAAAATATTAGATCACATTTTATTCGTGAAATGTTAAGTCTTATGCAGGAGATTACTCATACTGTGTTCCTTTTATGTTATCCTAAACTGGAAATGACTGGTTGACTCTATTGCAACAGATGTTTATTAATGATTCAAAACAACAAAAAAATACTTTCAATCTGTTTTCTATCTAGAAGCATGCACATAGCATAGTTTTTACCTTTAATTTGGTAAAGAATGTGCAATAAAGTTATTAATTTGACCGGTAAGCAATCTTAAAAATCTTTCCTACCCCACCCAGCTGAAGTTTCACAAAAATATTATCTGGCTAGACAACTACTAAATAATTTGTTGTAGCTATACTTGACATTACATTATTTCACTTAGCATTTAGCTTACAACTGTCCAGTATGAAGTGTTTCACTGTGGTCGCAAATGGAAAGATTTTCCATTCACGAGTTTCTCATTAAGTGGCAGTAAATGTAAAGCCTTTCTATAAATGTCAGTCCGGTGCAAGCATGGCATATACTGTAACTTTTTTTCCTGGTAACATGTTGGCATTAGGTGTTTTTTTACATATTTCACTAGAATTGCTTTTACAGAAATAGCCATTTATAATATATAGCTAAACTGGAAAATATGTTTTCTGAACATCATGCATTGCGTGCGGTAGGTACAGCTCAATGTTATTCACTCTTAGTTTTCTGTTTTTCTGTTAAGTCAGAAAGTGGCTTGAGAACTACACTTTTTAAATGTTCTCAGTTTGACTGTACAGTTTATGAAGCAGGCTCCATAACAAAAAGCTTTCAGAGAGAACAATGGGAAAACTTAAGCATCGTAACTAGAGCTAAAACCAGCTGAGTTTGAATAAGTATAGGTTTGTGTTTAAATTTGGGAGGTCGAGCACTTAACAGAGCAAAACCACCTCAGGCTATAGATTCAGCTCTGCACAGTTATCTAATGAAAGCCATTCCTGCACCAGTGAGCACCACCGCTGCTTTTACTGGGACCATTAAAGCCGAGCCAGCTCTGCCCTGGAGCACGCATTGGGCCCTCTCATCGAGCTGCACCACAGAGCACCCTAAAGCCTATAGGCCGCAATAACTATGCTGCTGACACTGCATCTCTCCGCTTGTTTTATAGTCCGTGTCTTTACCCCATCTGCATCTCCTTTCAGTCTTTGCGTAGGCCACACAACTCCAATGTGTGAGTTATGTTTTCAGCATTTTCTCAGGAGTGATTCTCTAATTATTCACAGCTTCTATTTTAATCACACACAATTCACTAAAATTGCATCTGAGTTCAAAATGTAGCATAAAGTGAGAGCTTAAATGTAAGATCTTCTTGGAAAATGTTTTAAGAAACAATTTGAACTTGGAGCCTAAAACTAATGCTGTTTTACCATGTACTTTTCTTTTCCACCGTTCTTCATTGAAATCGAATCTGCATTGAAAATCCAGTCATATTCTATCACATGTCAATCTAAGTTACTTAGATTGACTTGCACAATTCTTTGTGGCTTTTAAAAGTATTGCGTTGTGTCAAGAATTCACATGGTTTGGCACAACTAAAGCAGTATGACTGCCAATTTCACTTTTTGATCTGGTTTGTCATTTTTCATAAGATCAAGTCAAGCTAAGGTAAAGAGTTATTATATGATTATTATTATGTTGTTCACACTGGAGACGTATCAGTTTACTGATATGGCCATACAAACAAATCTCAGAGGTTAAGCAAGTTTGAGGTTTGGGTCTTTACCAGTAGATCTGAGACTGCTGGAACATCATGCTGTCAATGGGTAAGACACTTCACCCGCCCCGCCTCAAGAGTTGAAATCCATTGGTCTATAAATGAATGTGTTGTAGAAGATCAATTAAAGGGGCTCTATATAACTTTTCTGATAGAGGGCCTGTTGCCTGCTACTTGTATTGTTGTGCTTGGAATTTTTCTCTAAACTTGTCTATCTGCATGACAAAAAAAGCTCGCTATAGGTCTGATCTGTGGAGAGTCTTCCTGGCTCATAAAAATTATCCCTTTTCAAGGTATTAATAATAAATCAGTATTAAATGTTTAATATCATACTTTGGAACATTCCAGTCAAAGTAATTACAACGTTGACAGAACTGTTACATTTAGCATACACTTGTCGACCAAATCAAACCACTGAATTATTCCAGTAATGAAGTTAGTGGTCATTTCAAATCGTATATTTCTTAAGAAAATTCTAAAAACCTACCTATCCGTTTGTATCAGCCAGTAGGTGTTGTTCTTCTAGTCCTTGTTTACTTCTGGAGTTTGTCTTTGTGTAATTCTGATTTTGATGTGTCTTTTGTGCAAGCATGAATTTCACTTTTTTACTTCAGTCTACAACTTTACTAAACTCATAGTATTGTTTGCAATGCTGTATAGGTAAAGGTAGGCAAAGTGTCATTCAGATGTTTAGGTTGGTTTGCCCCAATCTGGTCTAGCCATCTGTACTCTGCTGCTCACACGGACCCAAACACAGCCCAGAAGCGCTAAATACTCGCATGCATGTCTTGCGCACTTTTCATAGATCACAGACCAGGCTTTCCATCATCAGTGGAACCTGGCTGTGTTCGCCCTCCGTGTTTGTGTAGCTAAGTGAAATTGGGTAAAAAGAGAGTCCCTACAGAACTAAGAAAGCATTAATATTGATTGGAACAAGCAAGCATTTAAATCGAAAATGTTACAAAGAAAAAAAAAATCATTGCCTATAGCTATTACGGCTTGATCAAATTTAAATTACCTTAGATATTGTGTGTTTTGGTTTAGACTTTAAATATATTTTAGTTACAATCCTTTATCATGAAATTTCAATCAACTGCTTGTACCTGGAAAAAAGAAAAAAATAATGATGAAAGATGTTCTTTTTCTAAGGCATCCCCACCCAAAGAAAGTCTCGTACAGGTTGTTTCCTTCCTGATTGGATAACAAGGGAGGGCTCACAGGAAGTACGTTCACAATACAGGAAGTACATTTTCAGCACATTGTTAATTATAAAAAGCCTTGTGTGCATTTCCTAAAATGCCCCCTGATCAAGACATCAAGACAAAGGTTGGTTTAAGTTGGATACAATTAAGATTACTTACTAAGTAATACTAATCTAGTTTTGTAGCTATAGATGTTTTGAATGTGTCCTTAGAAGTAGTTATACAAAAGGAATTTGCCCATGTGCTAGAAATAACATCCACATTGTGATTATTCTTTGGCGCCACTTTCTGACCTGTAGACTACACATTAGTGCTACTATAATTGCATTGTGCTCAGGTTCAGTTTATAAATACAGCTTGTTTTTGGTTGTGACATTTTGTGGAAAAACTTCTCCTTTCCAAACAGTTGCAGCCAGTGAGCTAATCTCCCCTGGCGACTTTCTAATCATTATTATTCATTACAGTGGTAATTTTGGGCAGCGCTGACTTTGGAAACTATTGTAGAGCCACATTAAAATGTGCGACACTGGATCTTTATTTGTGATCGCAGCTCCATACCAACAATTCAAGGAACACTGCAACAGAGCTGTAAATACACTAAAAACTTGGACGACTGGGGTAACCTGCATCTTAAACTCATTCTTGATTGACCCCCAGCCTTCAGTGCATTTTTAAAAGGAAGCATCATTAAAAGCTTGTGGTGGAGGGTTGGCTACTTGCTGGTACTAATGTTTTAGTAGTGACTATTGGAGCAGTACGAGTAATCGCTACAAATCGAAATCGGAAAGTTTATGGACGCAATTAGCCAGTTGCAAAGACTACTATTGTCTCTGAAGATTTGTAAAACATGGTTTAAAACACAATATTTTATTAGTTTGCCAGTTCATTTCATTTCTTTAGGACAAGCTTAAAACAGTCAGACTTTCAAAGCTTAAGTTGTATTGAGACAATGCTTATAAACAGGATTAAAAAAACTTTGATTTGGAAGAAGCAGCCAAAGAAATTGTACAAAATATTTTTACTCAAGTAAAACTAGACTGATTTAATTTTTTTCTCATTTCTTCTGAGCGTGTTTCATTTTGACTTAATTCCAACTGGCTTTAGATATAGAACCTGTCATTTAGATGATTGAGAGCTAAAACCAATAACATGATCATGTAAAGCTTGCCTGTAATGAAGAAAAAGAACACTATATTATTTGATTTTATTTGGTTTGAACATGCTTGCCTTTTAGGGACACACAATTGTTTTGCCAGTTTTAAAATCTAAAGTTTTAGAAAGTTTTAGAAAAAACGCGCCAAGTCACAGTGCTTAAACTCAAGTCTTGAATTCATGCATTATATATATTATTTTGTCTGTATTTCATTGTGCTCAAGCTCCCTCAGGACTGAAGTTGCATCAAATCAAATGGAAGAAATCAATACGAGCTGCATTTAGGATGATTACTCTTCTTTTTGAACCACATTTCCTCAACTTAATACATTTAGAAACACTTAATTTATGGTTTTGTAAAAATACAGAAGTCATTTTAATCACACTAATTGCAATGAAGTCATTGGAGCACCTTGTCTTTGGCCTTGACCAGGGAAATGTCTCTGGTAATAGAAAACCATACCAGCTCATTATTACCACATCTGTTTTCAATCCGTTCAGACCTGTGTTTCTGTATTTTGCAAATCACACTGCATTGCGTGGAAGAACCAGACTTTTTCATTTATTTTATTAGACATTTGAGACTGTGTGAAATGGTAGCTTCTATAAGCTTGCTTCCACCAACTCCTCTTCATTGTCTGTTTTATGGCTGTTAGTAGGCTGCGAGTCACCACTAAAATGTATTTTACAGCATCTCAACCTACAGTGTCCTATTTAAAAGGCCTCATTAAATCCCCAAATAAGAAGTGTTTGTCATTTAACACTACACGACTCACCTTAACACCAGGGTAATCATCTGAGGCGGGAATATTCACAGCCATGTGTGAGGCAAAGCAAGCAGGAAGCAAGTTCTCATAAAGAATTAAAGGAAGCATCGTGTCTTTCGTGGTATTACACTATGGTAAAAGTGGATCATTTTAGTGACGTTTTTTCATTACAAAACTCAATTTTAAAACGGTTCAATTAAAAAAAAAAACTACCAATAGCAGTTTTGCCTTTGCTTTTGCTCTTACCAAGGTTTTATATTGTATCATGCTCGTTTGAAATTGTAATCTACATGCTTGGCTTTACCATTTTAAATGCTCATGAGTCAACATATCACAACATAACAAACGTAATCACTGTGTGGATGCAAGATAGCAGAGAATAGGGAGATCGGGGATTCGAATCCAGGGTCGAACCAAAACAGCATGATTTCTCTGGGTGGAGTTTGCGTGTTCTCCCTGTGTTACAGTGGGTTTTCTCTGGTACTCCAGGTTCCTCCTACCTCCAAAAACAAACAGACAAGCCGTAGAAAATGAATGAATAAAACTACCACCTATGTCCAACTACATCCATGTACTTAGTTATTATTATCGGAAGAAGGAAATAAAGATAAGACTTAAGTGATGCATGGTGGGTTCTAAGACATCACATAGTCACTTCATCAGTAAAGGTCAAAATTAGATCTGTTTCTGATGCTTTACAACTAACCAATTTTTAGAGCACTTCTATTTATGTTTCAATTGAATGCTAGTACTTGAAATATCATGAAATTCAAAAGAATCTAAACATAAAAAAATTCATATTTGTTTTGCTTTTTATTTCTTCAGGTGTACCGGCAGGACTGTGAAACCTTCGGCATGGTAGTGAAGATGCTTGTCGCTAAAGACCCTAACTTGGAAAAGCAGTTGCAGGTTCCCCTCAGAGAGAACCTGGGAGAGATCCGAGAGCGCTGTCTGGAGGATTTGAAACAGTTTATAAATGATTTGGATGAAGTGGTCCCACAGCCTGAGCATTTGGTGTGTGACTCTACCACTCCCACTGCTGCATCTCTGCCCAGCCATAAACTCAACAAGACTGGACTCAATCACAGCTCATCTTTTTAAGGATTGGGACTATTTTGCTTGTTCTTGTATGGTAAAGATTTTCCACTACACGTGAGGTTTTGATAAAGGTTCTACAGACAAGATTCACCTTGAGTTCATTTTCTCCATGGGCATAATCTGTTACTGTCAAAGATGTTCACTTCATTCAAACCCACCCTTAACTCTCGCTAGAACATCTCACTATGGCTCCTAATTTTTATCTAGTTGGAGGTTTGGGGTGGGTGTGGTGAAATGTTGTCACAGAAATGGTTGTTCTTCTTTAGTTCTTCTTTAGTCTGATAAATTAGACCCACCAGGCCTTCAGCAGTTGACACAGATTGCCAAATATGTCGCTGACATTCACTCAGTCTCAATCATACCTGTGGACGCGGAACTTTAGTGGAAATGAACAGTATTACAGTTAAAATCTCAATTGATTTATTCGACAGGCATTTGTTAAGCCTGAAAAGTTGCCTGTTCCAAGTTGTGTTCTGTGATTTTATACAATGGCTGTCAGTCGACCTAGGTTTAAGCAATTTAATGACTTTTGTATTTTGTTAAACTATATATTTTTTTGTTTGAAATGTTTTTGTTTGCTTGAAAAAACTTCTAGCCCAGGAAATGACTGTTGAAATACGTTTTGGAAAAAACATGTCTTGAAAAGTAAACTAAGTTAACACCACTCATGGAGGTTTATAATTTCTTTACTTTCCTTGAAAGTTCATATTAGATCCAAACTTTTTGAAATGTGTATAAGCATCATAACACACAAACTGATTTAAGGGTCAAAGGATTTATTACAAACTTCCTTACATAACAAAGGTATTAGCTAGTTTATGGCAAAGCAAAAGGAGTGAGAATTGGGCAGAACATGAAAAACGACTAAACTTGGTTGTGCACAATAAAGTTTTTGCCATTAATGACTAATGTTTGTATTGGTAAAAATGATCTGATCACAAATACAAAAATACTACTATTCAAATTTTAACTTACTATGTACATGTTGTTACATTTGTTCTCTAATTCATTAAATAATTGGTTAGGGTTTTTTATAGCATAGTTTTCAACCCTTGTGGAAAGTTTTGTTGCCTGCAAAGAAGTGTATTGTTTGAACTATGAACACACATTTGTTGGATAAGCAAAATACTGAAATGAAAAACAAAAAAATCTTCACTTTGCAAATATGTGCATTACTGTCCAGGGACTGGCTTTCTAAAATACCTTCCCATGTAGTGCTAAAATTCAATAAATCCCATTATCTGTACAAATGTACAATGCCCAGATGCTGTTTTCCACAATTCAGTGGATCTGAACCAACACGTGATATGCACAATTTATAAGTAACACAAATAAGCTTATCATAAACACACAATAG
Organism: Mugilogobius chulae; assembly: GCA_038363315.1. Taxonomy (NCBI): domain Eukaryota; kingdom Metazoa; phylum Chordata; class Actinopteri; order Gobiiformes; family Gobiidae; genus Mugilogobius; species Mugilogobius chulae. Next base: position 43,316,927 of record CM076403.1, on the reverse strand, counting down.
AACTGTGTAAAGCAGTTGCTCAGACATCATCTTTGAAAGAGTCTAAGCTGTTAGGAAATTATGCAGTTTTTGGATCGATGATTTTTTCTTCGGTGGCTATGTGAGCCGTGACTCTGTGGAGACAGGGCTGTTACTCTTGTTGGGTAGTCCTCTGCGTAGTATCTCCCAGCAGGACGGGGCTGGGGGATTGGCTGTCCTAAGAAGTATCCCTCTTCCTCTGAGTCTGAGTCTGAAGAAGAGGAGCATGTAGAGCACCATTCATCATCATCATCATTATTATCTCGGTACAGTCCCATAAAGCGCTCTCTCCGCGGATCTCCTTTTGAGAGCCCCTTGAGCATGTAGTCTGACTGCGTCTGGGGGAAGGCCAGAGGCAACCTGTGTGAGGAATGTTGCACCAACATCCCCCCATGACGAGGATCGTCCAGTTGCTGCTGCTGCTGCTGAGGGTCAAAATACCTTTGTGCTTTATCCAGAGGCATCTTGTGAAGGGCATTATCTGAGCGGGTTTTGCGGCTTCTGTGGTGTCTGCCTTGTCTGTGTTGTTTGCTACGTCCATGGTGACTTGTTGGGCGGTTTCTTTCCCGGCTCATTTCATCAGTGCGATACATCCTTCGTTGAGGCCTCTCGCTCATGGGATGTTTCCTAATGTTTACATCATACTCGTATCCGTTGTCTACAGTGTCCTCTGAAAAGGTAACCATCTGGGGGGGCCTGGACTGTGACTTGCTTCTCCTCAGAGCTGGAGCATGAACGAATGAAGGAGATAACACTTCAGAGCGAGGTGATAAGCCTCCTCTCATTGCCATTGCCACCTCTTCATCAGCGGTGACTTTCTCTAGGTTGAGGTTGAGTGAGGTGTTGCTGTGATTAAGATGAGAAGAATTGAAAGTCCCCATGTTGCTCATCTTGTCACATTCATCTGGCATCAACAGATTATCCTGAATGGCTTGAAGAGAATACCGCACTGGTCTGTCTCTTCCTTCTGCATCTACTGAAGCACCTGAAAGACGGAAAACAGGATTAAAAAATGCTCAAGCAGGCAAGCTTTTCAAAGTTTAATGTTCTTACCAGTAATGTTGGAAAGTGCGAGGGAATCCATGGAATCACCAACACTCTGCTCGGCCTTCCTCAGCTCATCTGCGATACACTCCAGGGAATCTTCATACCACTGTCTGGAGTCGGTCCAAAACACCTTTCCAGATCTGGTTTGTTCCTGGTCCTCATCTAGTTCTAGTTCTTGAATTTTACGTGCACTGGCAGGTCCTGGATGACTTCCATAGGCAGAATCACCCATGCCATCTTGAGACTGAGCCCAATATATTTCGGGCAGATTCTTCTTGCTCATAAGTCCAGGACTAAGCGCTCGAGACTGGTTTGAAGTGTGGCTCTGTGTGGGGCTTGTGGGAGTAGGAGATGAGGCACTAATGCCCAAAGGTGTAGCATCAGGTTTTAGCCAGGGGTCAGACACACTATTTAACAAAGTTCTCTCAATACTTGGGCTAGGAGATTTTAGGGATGGCTGTTGTTGTAATCCCCGGTCGCCAAATTTAAGCAAGAGCTGAGTCATGTAGTCCTCATGCTGAGCCCAAGCCTCAGGATCTTCTTCACCTCCAACATCCTGTTCTTCACGATCCCTCCAAAATCTTTCTTCCTCAAGTTCCAATCCTGACAGTTTACGACCCACAATATCAATGTCCCTGTCTGCTGCTTCATCCCCTTCACAGTCCCGAAATTTGTAGTCAAATGCAGGAACAGAAGCTTTGGTGTGAAAGAGGTCAGACTGTCTCCACTGTTCAGCGGGCCGGCTGCTCTTCCCCATTCGCACACTGCGGCGGGACTCACGTGAACGAGCCGACTGGAAAGCAGAGTCTGAAGAGTCAGAAGCATGAATGTCTTCGCCTTGACTACAAGCCTTTGAGCAGTAGATGCGACCCTCTTTAGGCAGGAACGGACAACCAAGCAAAGAAGTTTTACACTGGGCACAACAGAAGCACTCATCGGTGGCATGCCAGTGCACTCCTTCATAGGTCATCTGGGCATGATCCACACCTACAAAGATAAGTAAAGTAAAAGACTTGAGTCAAGTTCATTTTTAACCCTGTGTTTTTTCCAATTACCAAACATACCTATATTTTCACCACAAGCTTCACAATACTCTGCATAAAGCGTCTCAAAGCAGCCACAGCAGTAAGGTCGCCCATCTTTCATAATATAGCGCTGTCCACCAAGCATTGTCTCGCACTCAAAACAGGCGAAGTGCTTCATGTGCCAATGTCGCCCCTCGGCCTCAGTGCACTCGTCAGCCAAGATGATCTGAAGAAACAAAGTGTGCTGTTAGCTTGATCATCAACTAACACGTTGCCAGTGGTAATCATCTAAAATGTTTTACCTCGTCACATGAAGAGCATCGTGGTTTCAGAAGCTCGGCGTGATGTCTGCCGCATAAGATCTTGCCATTTTGATAGAAGTAAATCAAATCCACCAGAAGCTCTTGACAGGTTTCACACACAAAGCAGGCTGGGTGCCAACATGGGCTCGGCCCTGCCCTTGAGGCAAAAATGGCCATTTCACCTCCATTTATGCCTCCACCACACTGTAACAACATAATACAACTGTGTTAAATGACCACCCTTTCTTTCTTATGCCTTTTATATGTTGCTTAAAAATGCAGCTGACTGTTGCAGAGTGGATGTTTCAAATCTTGAGGGGTATTTAAAATTAAAGTTGATACTCAGTTCGTCTGCCGTCTGACATTTGGACAAAGCAACATTTTGTAGACAGTTGGGAGATAATAAAGCTCTCTTTAAAATAAGCCACATATCAGGTGTTATGTCTTAGGGTGATGCCCAAACAAAGAAGGCCAAACACACCACTCTAAGTCACAAAGCAATATGAGCTTTTAGAAATGCAATATTGAATCCCACATGGCTGACAGTCAAGACTGACATACTTGACAAATAATACTGAAGGCAATATGCAATTTAATCTCTTCAAGGTAACAAAAACAGAATGGTATTGCTAGAAGCAGAAGTCATTATCTTAAACCTGTAACATTCTGGCAACCTGATACTTAAAGGGCTTAGTGCTCATATCCTACAGAACCCACATGTGCACATTTCAAGATTAAATTGGTACACGGTAAACACTGAAATGGAAGTTTATTTATTTTGTTAGTTTTAATTTTGAAATTCATATTTAATATTTAGTAATGCCTCAATGATTCACTTAGATACCGTCAGAACATACGCCCAGCAGCAACACTGATCTGCTCTGGCTCGGCTTGGCCAGCTGTTAGACATTATTGAGCGGACAGACGTAGCCTTGGATATGAGTGAGGGTGTTGTGTGTCTGTGGGATTTACAGTGTAAGGAAAGTATAGCCTGACAAACGGAGTGTGAACATGTGCACATGTGCTGAGGAATGTGTCTGTGTGTAGTCCCATGTCTTTATGATACATCCGTTTTAACACTGCAGGAGTGTCAGTTGATTTGTCAGAATAGATTGGATGACAGAGTTGGATGTCTTTTTGAATTGTCTAGGCATTTGTAAATATATATAATGTCTAAATTTACAGGGGCACACAGTTGGTGTTTGTGAATGTGACCTTGCTGTGCTATAAGTGTGTAGGCTGATGACAGTTTAGTTGTGGCTGTCCTGAGGTATTAGCACAACTCGCCAGTACTTCCTGAATCCTTAGCAGAGGATGTGGTATATTTACAGTAAACTACCACAAACCCAATATTTATGCTTCATCTTTGAAAGGAAGTTTTTTCAAGTATCAGATCAAGAGCTTGCTAGATTGTGCTTGATGTGATGTTTTGAACTGTGTCACCAATCAAAAGTTGGCATAAGCGTTTCGGTTTTCAAATAGTTTCCACTGTGGAGTTTGTCAGGGCATTTTGTAATCAGTCTCAGATTTAAACCCAGACAGCCATTAAACCATAAATTCCTGTTATTTGGTAAAACCACAGTGGGATTAAATAGATTGCTTTTTACAAACATTTAGCAGACACGGCACACTGCAAATCTGGACTGCAGTCATAGAAATATTCTCAACTTGACTGAAGTCCCTCTAACAAATCACCAACACCAAACAGACTACCCTTAAGACAACATGTATTATAAATAAAAATGAATTTATTTAAGAGTAGTATAACCTACCACACAGTGGGAGCTACATGGAAGAACATTGTGTTTAAGACCCTATGTAATAATAACTTGTGTTAGCTTGTGCCTTTTCATGCTGAGATATAGATGAGCTGCAGGAAATTCCTCACTAGGAATAATTTGGCTTCGCTTGGCTTGACAATGAGCCTCCCAATTTGCCTGCTTCCTTTCTCACCCTAATGAGGAAGTTTATGTCCATGATTAAAAACCATCGCATTTAGCCAATCAAGATTTTGCCTCAGGTTGACATAGTTAGAGGTAAGATAATGGGAGTTTGTGATATAACTAATTGCATATGGGTTTTCTTCTACATTCTACAGTTTTAAAAGCACTGTTAGTTAGCTTGTAATTTGTGTGCATGTGTGTCCATAATGTGAGATACTTACATGTTCGCAGCGGGTGTGCTGGAGGGCTCGAGGCAGGATCTTGGGTGTTCCTCTGCCCAGTGCCTCCCTCTTTCTCTGAGAGCTGAACATCTGCAGCTCACGCTTCTCCTCCTCTGTCAAAGAGTGACAGTAACGCACCTGAGAAAAGAGTAAAAAGTTACCGTACAACATTATAAAAAGGGGCAAAGATATATTCCGATTTAATGGTTGCAAACTAGAGCAGTTTCACAGAAATATTATTTAAACGAAAAGTGAATTATATCACATTAGCGTAACGTTGTGATGTTGGCATTTTACATTTTTGTATTTCTGAAAATTCAAGAGAAGTCACGCGTGTAACATTTCAAGTTACAGTTACAAATTTATTATAATGTACACGCAAACCTAGTTTTTATGGCTATGTTCTGTTACAGTGCTTTGTAGCTTTAACATGATATTTGTTTTGGTGCTGAACATCGCCAAACAGTGTCTATTTTAAAATTTCAACATTTGAAGTATTTATCAAATATAACTAATAGAAGTTTGCATTGTCATAACATTACCGAGACCAACAAGTTCATACATGCATTTTTATACAGTACTTAAACTGAACAAATAGTGTGACGTTAATTGTGTTTAGGTGGAAGATTTAGGTGGAGAACATTAACCTATTAATTCCAAAAATCTTGCTTTGATCTTTGCATGCAACTTCACTTTTGTGCATGATACCAGGTCCTTACAAAGCAGGGAAAGGTTTAATTAGGTCTAATCCGCCCGAAGGCTGCGTTGAAAGGATGGCGGCAGCGATTCCCAAACACTTCCCTTGTGTTTAGAGACAGCGATGATGGCTCTGATAAAAGAGCGGGACTATCCTAACAACCGCCTCAGTTGTTCTCTAAACAACAGTAAACGATACAGTTCACTATCCCTGCATCTGCTTTGCACACACACACTCACTGCTTATTCATTCTAACCGCAGTTACGCAAGGAATCAAGCAAAACGTTAGGTCCTTATCCACCCGCGATTCACTCAAACATAATAAAAGTGCTCCAACTGTGTGCGTATCTCTTTCATTGTGTGTCCAAGTGTGCGCACAGAGACCACCCCCTGCGGACAGAAGCCTTTCTGTTCCTCCCCTCGGGTGATAACCCCATGGCCATATCTGCTAATGTAAACTCTATTAACACATGTGAAAGGAGTGCTGGTTTACTTACACATCGTAAAGCTTTTCTGATGGACAATGAGGCATGTGCTTTTATTGTTAAACAAGGGGGTTGTCAAGTGACTAAGGGAATGTATCTTTGTTCGGTTTTACAAGAGAAATGTGGTTTTGGCTGACCCTGTAATGCAAAAGGGCACTTGTGACTCACTTGTTGCATTAGAGAATTGTTAATTCAAATGTTACATTTTAAACTATCAATGAACACAGAGTAATAATTTAATAATAGTTTTTAGATTTTAGCTTTTCTCATATCATTCTTGGCTCTTTATGACATAATTTATTATGAAGTATAAAGAAATGACTCTGTAGAGTCGGCTTCTTTCAAGATACATTGCTATTTACTTACTTCCCCAATAAGCATTTAGAAAAACAAGACAACATGTAAGATACATTTCATGAATAACTTTGACGTAACATCTAACGGTGTTTTTATTTACGGTATCTCTTTCTTTGTTGTTTTTTTTAAGTTAATGTATTTGAAAACAGAAAACATTGCCTGGATATCTGACGAGGTAGTACAAGAAACTAATTTTTCTGCCAATTTTATATCGTCAATATGTTTTTTTGTCATTTAAATTTACTTACAGTGGAACGAGTAACAAAAGCTGGAGTAAAAACATGCTGCTAGAAAAGTACTTTTAGTGTGTAAATGTAACTAGTAAATGTAACTGCCCATCTCTGCTGTGCATTCTACATTCTAAGACACAATTTAGTACTGAATTGATGTGATGTATCAGTCTTTACCTCATTATCGTGTGGTGGCAGTTGGTACAAGAGCTGTCGAATCCTGTGCTTCTCTCCAGGACTGCTCACATATGGCACTTTCTCTTCGGGCAGACATGAAAAATACATTTGGATCTAGAAAAACAGAAAAGATACTGTTTTGATATTTAGGTCATTGCTATATGTGCCTTGTTTGCATCGAGAGGATAGCACTGTTATCAAAAGGGTGAAAAAAATGCATGTTCAAAATAGACTTGGGTGACAAAGATATCACTTTAGCGCAATTGCAGTTGGTTAGCTGTAAAATTGGTTTACGCTTGATATGTGAGCGATGACTTGAGAACAGAAATATGGAAGTTAAATTCACCCTGACAAACAGCAAACTAATTGAGTGGTTTCTAATACAAAAATGACAAGAATCTTACACAGTTTAAAGGTGAGACACACTACAGGTAAAACTCAAAAACTTAAAATGTGTTTGGTTTTTGTTCAGTTGGCTCTCTTAACTAAAACAAAATAGTCTAATCAGCTCCCAAAGATGTTTTGTGATTTTATTTAACCCACTTCATGTTTTGTATCTAATTTTAAACTAGGTTTGTTAAAGACTCAAGTCTAAAATTGCATTAATAAATAAATGAGGAAAAAAATGCTTCTTTTCTGCTTTAGAATTCCTTCTCTAACAAAATTAACAATTAATTTTTCACTTTTTCTTTTGTTTGCCATTTTTCTTTATGAAAACATTAGATGATGAAGAACTAGTAACATATTTGTCTTACAACTCAAATTGACAGCTTTAAATTTAAAGGTTTTCCTATTCACTTGTCTGACCTAAGTCTCTGAACATAAACAAGAAAGTAAAGAAAAATGCAGGCAGTTTCAGGTGAAAAGCTATGCATATAGAAGGACTAATCCACAAGTTTGTAAAGGAATGTCTGTCTACGTTACCTCATATGAACTACAACTTGTGATGTTAGAAAACAGGTTTAAAATTCCACCATTGGCTAAAGAGCAATTACAACGTCAGACTGGGATTAACATTTTTGTCGTCTGTACCTATAGAACTTTCCACGGTTATCACACAGAAGGTAAAGTAGGATTGCTCTTTACCTGTTCCGGCCTTAGTCCTGGTGGCACCCATGAGTACTCCTCCAAAGCACAACCAGAGTCGTCATCTGAAGTGGAGCTTCTTTGAAATCCCACTGACATCTTGCCCATTTTTCCCCCGATGTGAGAGTCCATATCTGGGCCACGAGGTGCAGCACGCTCCCCTCGCTCGATGCACTCCAGGTTCATCACACAAGGCCGCTACGAGAGAAATGAACAAAAAAGTTAAACAAATGTCATGCTTCTTAACCGTGTCCAAAACGTTTGATTGGTTTAGACAAATCTGGATTCACTTCGTAATTCTTCTATAATCATTCAATTAGTTATAATCCATGTTTCTGCTAAAGATAATTGTTGATTTGATGCTGTTGTGGTAACAAAGCAAAGTTAGAAATCCTGGAAGCGAGCAGACAACAATGACTCTTTCTGCCCCGTTACACAAATTCCATTGTTTTTGGTCTTTAAATGGCTTGAGCAGTGCTTAAAATAACTGACAACTCATTTTCCAGCCCATTACAGAGGTATATCATAGCTTTGTTTATCCTTCACCCAATCCTGCTTGATCACATGTCTAAAGAGGCAATTATGTTGAATGTTGGATAATAATGGAAAGTTTTAAAGGCATACCAAGCATTAGTTTATCATTTCCTTTTTTTTTTTTTTTTTTAAATAAAATTCCGTAACAACACGGAGCAGTAGAAATGCCGATGCTGCCGAGAAAACATCAGTTAATACTTCGCTGCACAAAGCATGGTCAGGATTTATGGTTCAATTCAAAGTGGGCACTATCAACAAACGTTAATGTCATTGCAGTGGCCATTTTATCTCATGTGATTTGAAATGCTGAAAGTCTCATTCAAGCTGCCCTTTCTCTTTCACATGCAAATTGACATCAGAATGCACGCTGTAATGGGCCATCATCATTAGCACCAAACATTTGAATGTCTGCATAGAAATTTACACAAAAAGAACCATAATCTAGTTTGAGATAACTCCCAAAACTTCAAAGTTTGGTTCAAGTACCACTTTTGCTTTAAGTCCTGCCCTCATTCAGCCCCTTGAGGCCACTCACTGATCGACATGTAGTCAAACACAGTTTACAACAAAGGGTAATATTAGCATTTCCAGATTAGCATATAGTTCAATGAGACCAGAGGGCCCAAAACACTGGTCAGAAATGCAGTTACAAGTCAAAGGGGCTGCTCTTATCACAGGACAAAGAGGTTATGTTGTCCTGGCTTTGTTCTTCAGTCACTAATCTATCAAGTTTTATGGTTTGGCAGATAACGTTATCACCCAAAACTTTTCTTTACCTGCTCTGCTATCTCGCTTAACTTAGTGCCGACCACTCACTTGCGTAGCCCTGATACCCTGAACCAGTTCTTCAGAGAGCCCAAAACCCATCTTCAAAGCTCTGGTTTATCTCGTGCCCTCGCTCTCATCCCTAAAAACATGCAGTGAAAAGGTGACTACAGATTCCTGAGCCAGTGCACACGCAGGCACTCACATTACAGTCTGTCACCCTGCAGCAATAATACAATAGGTTTCTTTGTCCAACACAAGTCAATCCAGCGCTGAACCTGCAGACAGAGCTGACAGGGGAGGCGAGGGGTTAAAACTCTAAAAAAAAAAAGAGCGTTTAAAGAGTCACAACATTCAGCCTGAGTAAACAGAGGCCAGATGTAGTCAGCTAACGGTTAACCAACAGAGCCTCCCCTGACTAACTGACACTTTTATGGAATCTACACATTTGAGGCAATATGCAAAATAAACCTTGTTGGCACATTACTATAAATTACTTTTTCAGAGTTGGTCATTTGAAGTCCAGTAAATATAGAGACTTAAGCATAAGGAATCTAAACTCTACCTGTGATTATTTTATACAACTGCTGGTATAGATTTGATTTGTAAAGTACAATACTACTGAATCTTTATCAGAAACTACAACTTGGAGTTCTGAATAACTTGATGCAGAATTACGTATAATAAACTATTACAAATCATGCTCATGTCGGAAGGGTGATATTAATGATACTTTATTTACTTGTAGTCCAGGTAAAGTTCTTCAAAGATATTGGACAGAATACCTTGGTGGAAAGAAACTAAGTAAGGGATGCGTCGATACTGATATTGGTCTTGGATATTGGGGCCAATCTGTACAATTTTTGTTGTAATCTGGGATTGCCAGATTTTGCCTTTTGCTTGTTGGTCCATTAATCAGATGAAATAAGAATTTACTATTTACTGGCTGGTATTGACTTATAAAGCGTTTCATATGGTTTGAAATGTTATTCACATAAAGTTATGTCAACAAAAGCAATTTTCACATATTAGCATCGGAACCGGAAACCTGGGTCAGTGCATCTCTAAGATACAGTAAATGCTCATGTTATTGAATTGCAGTAGTGGGATTTGAGTACATATTTTTACTTCCAACAATTAGGTTAATTTTGTCCCAAAATGACCACAGTTGCCAATGATGGCTTTCCATTAATAAGTTGGATTTACACTTGCTGAAAAGTTGCCATTAGACTCAAGGACAAAGTTGGAAAGGCATGCACCAGAGCTTGGTTTTCCTTGACATTTCGGATTTTCTTCAGGAAAACTATTAACTCCAAAGTTCAAAGAATGGGGCCTTCTCTCGTACTGCTGGAGAAGTGTTATTCTAGGGCCAAATGGGTGTCAGGGGGTGTGCCAGAGAGAGCACAGCTGGAAGGACCCTAAAACACAGACTTATACCAAGTTTTAACTATACATGGAGCAGTGTTCACAAAGCTTTAGGCTGACCAGTTCTCAAGCATTTTTATCTAAGTCCAAACAACATTGCTTCCTGAATGTTAAGGCTAAAATAATAGACCTGGATATAAGCTGGCTTTTCAACTTGTGTCCCAGACTTCCTGATGGAAAACAGTTGGGCCCCAAAATAGTCTTGACTTTCTTTGAATAATCAACTTCTGTTCAACTCTATTACCAGATTAGTTTAGCTTCAAATGTCAAACCAACTGTTGCATTACATTAACAGTGATTTTTCCTCTTACCTCCAGGAAAAGCATCTCTTTCTCACTGTCAAGCGATTTCCTTAGTACAAATTTCCAATGGATATTCTATTAACTTCCTTAAGCCAGTTGTTCAGTCTGTACTGGCTTCATGTCTGCAGCATCAGTCCAATGGATCCTTTCTAATCACCAACAGAACCCCCAACTCAGGAAACAACTGCTGGGGAATTTAAAAGTCAACTCGATTTTCGGTCCAGAGAAGGCAGGAGCTGTGCGTCTCTCTGCCTGCGGTTGAGAGCTAATGACTAGATGTGCTAAGTGTGTGAGAGGGGTCTATAGTCGGAGCCTTGTCAGCCCCTCCCTCATTCCTCCCCTCAGCAGCAAATCGGCTGCCACTGCGCCTCAATCAAACATGTACTTCACAGTCAACAACCCCCCAGCTCCAAAGAAGCACCACCCCACTGCTAGGACTCACTTTTACGTTCACTTTTTGCCAATATACCTTTATTGTGACAATAATATGCTTTAATTTATATGTTGGTGATCAAGTTTTTATGCTTTTTGTCTGTATGACACTTTGGAGCTGTTTTGTGGTAAAATGTGCTGCATAAATGTAATGTAATAGCGTTTAGGAAAACACTTGTCTGCTGCTGTAGATTTATTTTATTACAAATCGTGCAAATTAGTCCAGATGGGTCATATGATACTTTTTTGTTGGTTATTATTGCACTGTGTATTAAAACTAATTTGCCACTATGGTACTTTTTTGAGAAATTAATCTTGATCGAAAACACAGCTGGATTTTTGTCTATGAGGTCTTATTGTTTCTCCTCTGAGCCTCAGAAAACACTTTTCTGAAATTCACAGATGTCTGAGATCTTCTGCAATGTGTTTTGAGCATTTCTGTGGCATTAGCATTGCAGACAAGATCAGTTTGATTATTTTCCCTGTGTAATCTCCTTTGCAGCCAGTAAACAGATTTCCTGCTGTGAGAAACACATGACTGTAATGTTTGCTTTTCACTCGTTTGTTTTAAGTTCTTAGATGCCAAAGAAAAGAAATAGTATAATAATTGTCTTTTAAAACTATAAAGAAAGCGTATTAAATATTGAAAATAAAACTTTTCAGTTATTGTTATTTACACAAAGTAGTTTTATTCAGAGCTCTACGCCAAATCAAAATTTTTACAATAGATGTATACATCCATGGTTTTTACTGGTAGAAGATTGTCCATAGACATTTCAGTCAAAACACTCAAACTGACTGCAACTGATCACAGTCAGTTGCAGTAATATATATATTTTTTTATTTAGTATTTTTTTTATGTCATTTTTTATAGCACTGGGTTGGTAGGATGCCCAATACCACATTTTTTACTCTAACCAGTGAATTGCAGAGGAAAATGTGTCAATCATACATTTAAACTGCTTTTACATTAATTATATCTCTATTGTGCAAATGGTGTCGCGCTGATGTATGATACATTTTAAATAGCCATAGTTAATTTCTGTCTTTGTAAATGTGCACCCCATGAGCCTATTCTAATAGAAAGGAAGTGAAAAATGACTTTTCCCTTTTACTAAATGAAGCCTTCCTGTCCTCTTGGTGTTTTTCTGGTTAAATATTGACTGTGCTTCCTCCTGGGCAGCCTCATCCATCTCAGACCTTTCTTACAAATAAGACCTTTCTACTCACTGCTCTTCCTGGACAAATGAATGACTGAGGTACTTTATTGCACAGAATCACAATAGAGTCTTGTTAAGGCAAGTCAACTCATCACTATCATCATATTATTAATTAGAGAAAAAAAAGTTTCAAAATGGCTGCGGTTGTTTTTAGCATCATTATGCTCATGATCCAAAAGTTTTGCTGACATATGTACTCGGGACAGAATATAATAGGAACAATTTTTATCGTCACGGTAAAGCTAACAACAAATATTAGCTTGCTAACAATGCACTTCCTGGTTTCCTGCTAATGAAATGCTTTATAATAAGACGAAGATGGTGCACTACAAACTGTTCAGAGTTTTTGTATTTCTGTTTTGTTTAAAATAGTGGATAATAAAAAAATAGTAAAGAAAGAAAATGGCTGTTGTATCTTAGATATTGAAGACTACATAGCTAAAACAAACCAAAAGGGGGAGAGAGGTTTGTCTGGTCTGCATCATCCATCACTGTGAAAGCCTGAACACAGCGCCGGCTTCATTTAAAGAGTGCGAGATGACAGATGAGCCCACTCAATTGTCCAGCACACAAAGATGGCCTCCTCCCCTGACGACCCCGCTAAGTGACGGGCCGCAGAGGCAACCGCACTGTTTGTCACATGCCAAATTACCTGTTACAAATGACTCAGCCAACTGCTTTAACAGAATGAGACATAAAGACGGTTGCTCCCACATCTTGTACTCAGTATCTGGCCATCTTGGCTCGTGAGCAGTTCAAATAGAAGACAGATTTGAGGAGGAGATTGGCAGAAAGTCCAGCGCTCTTGGAGACTTTGCCTTTTTCAGATATGATTTTCATGGTGTTTCCTGAGATATCTATCTTGACATGCTTTTTAAAGCTGAGCAAATCCTTCAGGTAGACCGCATGTTTCAAACTAAATCCGTGTGAGTCAAATTTGGGCAAAAGTAATATTTCACAGTCCTGAAAAATTGTAACAAGATGAGCAAAAAAGTTTCCAGTAACTTCTTGCATAAAGGAATGAAAAGGGGTCTTATTATTATTGAACAACAGCATGATTATTTACAATTACTGACACTTAACAAGACCAAAGAGAAATATTGTTTTTTACTGTCCCATTAGCCTTACAAACAATATCTAAAAAAAAACATTTAGGTGTTTTGTTTAGAGTGTACAAATTGAATTCAAATTTGCTTTTCTTCTTTCTTGAAAACAATTATCAACCAACCGATTAACCCTGACATCTAGAAACAACAACCAATATGAAGATTTGGTCAGAGTATACGTACATATTCAACTTTAAGTTGTAAAAGCTTTTGCTAGTTTTATGCAAAGTTGCCAGATTTGCTGAAAACACAAGCAAGCAAAATCCCAAATAAATGAATGAAGCAAATTAAAGATTATGTATCACAATAGAATGTCTGCTAATGATATGCAATTTTTATTGTTTATATATATATATTTCTTTTTACATAAAAGGAGTAAATCCAGAAAAATGGTACCATCTACCATCTCTCTAAAATAGCAATGAAATGAATAGCAATGAAGTTGATATAAAAAGGAAAATTGATAAGTATGTCTTTGCCAATTTGCCAAAACTTTGAACAAGTCCTAACCATACAACACCAAACTTAACCTCACAACAGCTGTTAGAGTAATATTGATCAAACTAATTACATTTCAACTAAAGAACAAGACTCCCAGAGATGTCCTTGGTTTATATAGTGGCAGACAACAATGAGTGGGAGAGGAATGGTGTGGTGTGAATGTGCGACATGCCCGTGTATGGGTGGCTTTAGTGCACACAATGAGCAGATAGGGCTCTTTCAGATGTAGACTGGGCTTGTGGCCAAAAGCCGTGGGTCCCTCAGAACACAAGAGGACAGCTGACCTTGCTGTCTCTGTTGCTTCCTGCCACGAACAGCCACACGGGCAAGAATTGTATCACTTTCTCTTTGAGAAACTTCAGTAGATTTTCTGTAAATTCCCTTAATCTGAAATACTTACAGTTTAATCTCCAAAGAAGCTCAGATAAAGTATCACACATTTGCTTACAATCTAACACCAGGTTATGAGTGTGTGATTTCTGACAGCTTTGCTCTTCTGCTTTAATGGATTGTCAATTGTAAGCTACTGGGAACGAGGACTTTAAGTTGCATTCAAGTGTCTTGTTTCTAATGAGCAAGGACAAATTATCAGAAGCTCAAAGTGTGACTTTTGATATGGCGGAAATGTTGCAAAGAAGGCTATATCAATATTGGTAATTGAAAAACTTTTTTTTTTTAATGAACAACATAATATAAGTCTTATCTTCATCTGAACGAAGTGAGCAAGGGAAATAACTGTATCTTTGGAGTTATTAAGACGTTTTATTGATCAGAAAGAATTACATCGATATCTTTTTGCTTACTAAATGTGTCATGTCTCCTATATAACATTCCCAGGTAATAGCAGAATTTGTATTAAATTCATAAAATCTCATATTTCTGGCCCTTTATAATCTAAATACAAGAATAATCTAGTAGTCATTGGTTGGAGCCCAATTTGTTTGCTTTTTATTTTCACCTCAGGTCATAGGATTAGTTTAGTCCGGGGCTGTAACTATTGATCATTTTGCTCAAAATAGTCATCATCTGAATAATACTTGTAATAATTGTTCAGTTTCACTTGTTATTCTCCAATTTCTCTTAAAGATCCTACAAAAACCTGACTACTCTAATCCCTTTTAGAACTTGCTTCACCTCTGGATTATGAAACTTGCATTTCCCTCCTGGCTCAAACATTGTAGTAACCTAAATGTGAAATCTAAAACTTTGAAGACCAACAGAAGATGGACCAACAATAGCATTCAAACCACACATTGAAATCCAAAAGGGCTTGTGAAAATATTCCTTGCAGGTTTTGAACCATCCACCACAAATCAGCATCTGCTCACATAAGAAATGGCTACCATGTGCTGCTGGGACATTTTACAGAAGACTCCTCTATATCTGATTACATGGAGTAGCATCTGGCCTGTGTCCAATAGTCAAACCCTGCACTGCTTCGTAGATACCTTTTGATCAAGCGTCCCCACTGACTTTATATAAGGGAGTTATTTTCTCCATTGGCAAAGCTTTTGGACTAAGCTTTCAGACAAGATCTCGTGGCCTTTTCAGTTCCATGAAATTCTAAACCTGTTTTTTACCAATGCACACTTGCTCGCTCCTCCTGCAGGCTATGCAATTCATTTATCTATTGGAACGGACCTGCTTCAGTAATGTGGCCTTCTCCTAACCTTTTATTGCGCTCTAAAGGTTTATACCAAGAGCTTTTCCCTCCAGCTCTGCAGTTTATAACGGCGCTAGTTCACACCGCACTGTTTCATGTGGAGGAAGGTGAGAATGGCTTTAGATGATCCCTTAGAATGCAAATATCAGGGCAGGCATCAGTCGTTGTTCAAAACAGAAATTAGCAAGGACAAGCGACAAGTCTCGACAAGTCGCAGGACACTTTGCCATAAATGTCCCAAACAGAGCATACAGAGATGATCCCTGATGGTAGGATAGCGTTAAGGAAGCTTCAGTGTTGTGCAACCGGCTTTAGAGAATCTTAAAACCACGATGAATAATGTGTTAGTTAAGGTCAGAGTATAGGGAATTGTTTTAATGTGCAGACTGGGACCATTACAAAATGAAATTACCCAAATTTAAAAAAACAACTGCTAGTTTATGCATGATTTACGTATCTTCAACTAAAAGCAGTCCCTATCTCATTGGGACAACAATACTTTACAACAACAATAGATTGAATAATGTAAAGTAACAACAGTCACAATAGGTAAAAAATAATAGACACATATAGGTGCTTAATTACTTCAAAACAAAATAATGTTTTAAAGCACTAGAGAATGATTGATTAGAGTAGCTTTTTATATCACAACCAGTTAATATTCTAGTGGTATAGTCAGTACTTCATTGTGATTTTAGTGGTACTAAAGGTGTACTGAAAGCAATGTTAGTTATGGCTATAGCACTTGAAATGATCGGTAATGGTACTTTTGGTGCCACCTATGATGAAAATTAATATGATATATACTGATACATTTATAGATGCTTTGAATTACTACATGCACCACTAAAGGTACTATTAATGATCAATATAAGTACTTGTAAATATAATTCACTACATCACTGAGTAATACTAAACATACCATAGCTTACTTTTTAGTTACATAAAATTACCAATAGGAACCATTGGTAAGCCATTCTTTACTTTATAGTTTGATGCTTTAACCTTAAATTCTGTTATAGACTCATTTTATATGATTTTACTTTTGGGTGGTGTTTTAGAACCACCCATTTGGATGGGTTAACTTTGACCACTTGCCTTTCACATGCACAAACAATGATTTCACTTGTAAATTACCTAAACAAGTCATTTTATTCAGAGGCTTACAAGTTGTTTCATAGTCTCCTTACATTATCAAAAAATCTCGCTTATTATTTTGCAAAATTTGACCACAAATGTATGCTGACTATATTAAAGTAAACATTCAGTAGTTGTCAAGATTATCAGCTTTTCAGAGCAACCAAGCCTTTGAAGAAAGAGCACAAAATAAGCATTTGTAAGTAAGAAAAGTAAAAAAAAAAGTAAGTAAAAAAAAAAAAAAAAAAAAAGAAAAACTCTCAATAAAATGAAGACAGACAAACAGACTTGGCAACTAGCAAATACACTTGCTTTTCAAAAACTTCCATACGTTTGTCTCCTTCTATTTGAATGCATGCTAAACCAATATGTGTACAGTGTATCCATCTCACATTTAAATCCCTATTGTTCTGGAACAATGGGCCGTGCACAAGGGCTGACAAACTGGCTTGCACCCATATCCACTTCACAAAAAGCCCACAGATTCACTTCTCAATTCGCGTCTATTATGACCCTCTATTCAGACCTATTCAATGCTGACAGACGCCTCTAAGCAGCCATTTACACTACAGGAAATCTGTCTACTAACAAGAGCTCAAGTGGCCTCTGCATATCAAGTCCACAGAGAGTCAGTGGGATTACCAGTTCAGTGTCAATATTCTCCAACACTTCCAGACTAAAAAGGTGGTTGTAATACAAAGTGAAAGCCTTCGGTAAGATTTGTTAACCAACTACAAGGTGTGACCTGCACACCTCTGTGACAATGGAGACCGCCACAATAAAAGAGTGGTAAAAAGCAGGAAATTGACAACTAGCTGTCATGGTAGTTTGAGTGAAGGTGAAGCCCAGGTGTCAAAAGTGAGACTGGTCTAGAGAAGGTTCTACTAGGATGGCGACAAAGTGATTAAATCATTCATCTGTCTGTGACAAATGAGGCACATTACATTCCCATTACAAGTTGTCAAGTTTAGTTCACAGTTGTTGTGAGTGTGACCCCAAATGAGCAAGTCTTCATTTACAATTGCAAGCATTATGACACAAGAAATCTGTGCTTCTGTCTGTCTGTCTGTCTGTCCGTCTGTCTGTCTGTCTGGATATTAATGGACACATCAAATAATCTATAAGATGAACTTTAAAAAAAAATAAAAATAAAAAAAAAATCTAAATAGATACTTTGAAAATTTGCCATAACTAATAAAAAAATTACCATGCAATACCATGCAATATATATATATATATATATATATATATATATATATATATATATATATATATATATATATATATATATATATATATATATATATATATATATATATATATTGCAATTAATTTCTTATAATGCTGTTTGAATGTTCTTTTTTTATTAGCATTTTTTTTAATCAGACAGTTCTTACGGGTTAATGCCAGGAGCTGTCTGTCAGTCAACTTCATAATTGTATTTTATAATTTGGCAGTAACTATTCCATCTTTGCTTTTTCATGCGTGTCTTTACAAGAACTCACGCTTTAGATGTCGCTGTGGGCTGTTTTCCTCAGCCAAATAGTTTCAGTTACTGGTAAAGTTATCCTGTTTGGAGGAGGCAAATCATTGCCTCAAATGCTTGAAAACTATAATATCTTCTTGAGTTTTGCCTGATTGCTACTTTGCAATTGCTTTCCAGAAACAAGTTAATATTAAATAAGCCATTCTTCATAATGAAGAAGGTGCTAAGTTGTATCACACACTGCCTTAGCTTTATCCAAATGCTAAAGCACACACAAACAGTGTGCTGAATATGTTTCAACATATTTTTAGTTTGATGCAAACCTCAATATTTGACTTCATATTCATCACAATTATTTATACAAAAGTTAATATACAGAATTTAAGCCATCCCCCTAACACTGTCCACTTTCTTAACTGGACCTGCATGCCTATCTTTTACATGAGCATCCAATAAGGAGCATTTTCACACAGACTTAACATTTCAGGAGGAAATGAAGTACAAGTGAGAAAGACATCAACACAAAACCGTGACAACTATTAGGAAACGCCACAGTGTTACTTCCATTATATGCAGCAGGAGTATGTGAACTATCTAATGCTTACAGTATTTAATAACACAAACCAATGCATTCTTCCTTTAATCGAATCCTAAGGGCAGCAGCGTTAGGGTTATTTACTGTTGCAAAACGGTCTGACTGATAAAACTTGAAAATGCCAGAAACCTGTAAGTCTTGTTTGTGTTGACAGGGGAAATGTGGCCACTTTCATCTGCATGTGGGAGTGTGCTGAGGGGTCAAGAAGAGGTCGCTGGTGAGGAGAGTGTGCTAACGTCATTTACAAACTCCACAGATATAATAGAATAATTGCTCTGCTGTAATTAAATACAGCTGTAAGTGTAAGCAACACTTAAGTCAAGTAGATTAAAATGTCATGAGCTGTACTGAACATTTTGCAAGAGTCAGTTTTATTTTACACTGTGTTATAGTGCAGTGTGGTGACATTTTGAGCTGATGTTTAATAGTAACTACTGCATAGATTCATTATTAGCTTCTATTTATACAAAATTGGATCAAACTAACGATACCAAACGTATTTTGTAATAAAATCTTGTCTTATTTAGGTTTGACATCACCTGCAGACTTACAGACTCAACTAAGGACTAACAAGTAGGAAAAATTGTTTAGTGTGTAAAAGAAAAAAGTACTGTGATCTATCAAATTCCAACTTTCAACTTTGTTTTTTATTCATGAAAGATTGTTTCCTCAAAAACGCTGCTGAAGATTTGTCTGATATACTGTTATTTGTCCTCTCTTTAGAATGTCCCAGTTTTGTGATATCAGCTCTGAGATGTTGTACAGTGTACGTTTTGACCATTTCTGAAGCATTACTATAATATAATAGGCAAAGTAATTTTGATTGTTTACTCCATATGTATTTCCTTTGTAGTCCAATAGTTCAATACAAAAATACAAAACAAAGCTACTCAAAATAATCTCTAAAAGAGAAGAACAATGCAATAATATAGTTTCAAATTTGTTATTTAATAGTCTTTTTATTTTGTGTCCAAACAAGTTTTAATCATTGTCTGCTAAACCCAAACTGCCCATCTGCCTGGAAGAACAATATACCTCCATCAATATGAGATTACAAGCACAACTGCCACATTTAAAGATCAGGCAGTGGTGCAGTGGTCATAAAGGCAGGTTTGTGAGTTTGCAGAGCGCAGGTGTTTGTATTGTGTAATGTAGCAAACTAATGTTGCTATTGGGAAAAGCATCTGGCATTAGGATCTGCCAAGTCACTCACTGTGGCAAGACTTGTAGATAAAGAAAGCAATTGAAAAAGAGATAAGAACAATACGCTTAATGGTTTTGTGAAATCAACCCATTGTCTGTGTCTGCACAGGTCTCTGCAAATTCTGTTTAAAACATTTAAGAGTGAAGATATGATCGTCTTTGAGGCGAGAACAAAAGAATAATTTACTCATAATCTTTTTAATCAGTTCACATGCATAATGTATTCAAGTCTCCAGATTGTTCACCACAATGAGTTTAGAGGCACAACTTTCAGAAGCCAGAGAAAGTTTTGATTTCACAGTAAAGCTAACAAGCTAACAACAACAAATCACAATACAAAAACTTAGCTAAACTTGATTTTGTTATTAAGAAAGACAGTAAATACTAGGTTAATACAATCAAATCAAAAATGTAGTTCAAATAGGCACAGCTAGCAAATCACAAAGCCTGCAGTCATTTAATTACCTTCATTTCTTTCGCACAAAAAACATTTTTTTTGTCTTATTCTGCACAAAGGAGCTAATTCTGAAATTGAAATCTCTGCAAACATAATTAAAATGCATCTGACTGTATTATTAGCTTATCATGTCATAAACCTATTTTAGTCTGTCAGTTCTCCCAGGCATGCTTAAAATGTGAAAATCTAATTAATAAAACAATAATTGCAGATCACAATTGCAGTATTTACCCCAAAAATTAAAATAGAATATTTTCCCCAAAATTGTTCAATCCAATGTTCAATGTTATTGTTTTTTAGTATTGAGTTTTTAGTACTGATTATTGCTGATATTTCTGAACTTTAAAAGACACGGAAGTTCCACTTTTTTTTTTTTTTCTTAACTGTCTTTCATACCATTTACCATGCTGATGGACCTGTCAGTGATGCAACCTCCATCATGACAGATGAAATCCCCTCATTAATCTAAATGTCTGACTGATTTAAAATGTGTCTATGGCTTCAGCCAAAACAAATAGATAGGCCTGACTTATAATGAGCAACGCCACTGATCCGCGACAAAGCATCAACTAAAGAATAGCAAATCTGTTAATGCAAACAATGGGAGTCAGAGAGGCAGATTCATCTGACGACATATCATGCAAGACGGGCTAGAGCATTGCATCATGGTTACGGTTAATGTGTGCTCGTGCTAATCCTCAGAGAATGTAAAGGACGTACAGAGATAGATCGGATTTGGGGTTGTGTACACAGACTGAAGGATGACAAGATGGTGCACCAATCATTAAACACAAATATGAGTGATAAGGGTTCAAACAAGTCCAACTTTACCATAATTTATGGTTAAACTGAGTTTGAAGATGGCACATGTCAAGTTTCAGTTCCAAGATTTGTCTTAGCATAATTAGTTTTCTTTCCTCCTCCTTGTTTTTGGATAGATTGCTAAAGAAAATATTGGACATTTTCCAGGAATGTAACCCTGGATTTGGCCTGTAAGCCTGCAGAAACACTTTTACACCTGCAGTGTTACTTTTAGTGCCACAAAGGAATAGACAAAACTGCATAGAATTACAGTTATAACTGGTGACGGTTGACAGCTAAAACAGGATTAAAATAGACTAAAGAAGAAACTTCTGGTATGCTGTCACTTTTCACTTCTCTACACATACTTTATGCCATAACAATAACATTTATATTGAAATAAAAGAAGAAACTAAAATGCAAACTTTGCCATATTTTAACAATGATAAGTAGGCTAGGCCTACTAAGTTGTGTATTTGTTTGTTAGGACAATGTACAACATTAGGCACAATGGCAGAGATATTGTACCCGATTATAGCTTTTCACCACTAAGTTCCATCTGTAGTCCTAGAAAAGCGCTACTGGACTGGTTTTCCGAAGTAGGGAAAAGAGCACTCACAGTTAGAACATGCAAACTCCACATAGAAAGGACACAGGATCTTTTTGCTATGAGGCCAGAGCGCTACCATGCCAAAGTGTAGCATGTCGTGTAGTTGTCTTTTTATTTACAAATGTTTGGGACTGGGGTTGCTTATTTATGGTTGTTGTTTTGTTTTTTCCCAAAAGCTTTGGGGCTTGCTGCTCTCTAAAACTCTGTCAACCTTGGCACAGACAAACAAAGATGTATTGAGCCTAAATTCCAAAAATTATCAGAGTAGAAGCCTGCCTCACCTCAGATAGAATAAAAGATACTTCGACAGTTCACCATTGCCACATGTGATAGTAGTTTTGAATGTGGCAAAGGGTGTGTGAGGGTATCTTTATGAGCTTTAGTCAAACAATAGACTCCCAAAGGTAGAATGTAGGTTAGCAGAGGGAAGATAACATAGCAAACAGCTGAGTGTTTCAGTTTAGCTCAGCAAGGCAACAGATGAGATTTTGGCTCTGGGTTTGAGTGCCACAGGTTTGACAGATTTTATGAGTATGTGCGATGTGATTTGATGTGTGTATTAGAGGTAAAAGTTGCTTGTATTGGCCATTTTGAAGGTTGTTTGTCTGTAGGTGTCTGTGGCTTGACTTGACCAATGGTATTCCACACGGAGCCTCAAACATTTGGTGGGCTGAGATTTTACCTGCAACTCCTGTTCTGACTTTGTTCAGTCTCTGTTCAACACTGTGCAAAGAAATATTACCTTTGAACTAGGGCTGGGCGATCTGGGAAAGAAAATAATCATGATTTTTTTTTTTCATATTGATCGATCTCGATTTTCGATTTGATTTTGTTTAACCTTTTCAAAAACAAATGAAAAATGACATTCATGAACATAAACAAAACAAAGTCCCATTTATTAAATCTTATCAATATTCTGCCTCAAAGTTTGACTTTTGCTCCAAACTACTAATTTTTACTGACATAAGAAGGGTTTTCAATCTTTCGATTCAAAATCAACAACCAAATAATTGACAATTCAGTTCGATTCGATTTTTTGATTAACGGCCCAGCCCTACTTAGAACAAATGGACTGCAACCGAGTCAAAAACAAGTAAAACATATCTCGTATGTTTGATGTTTTTTTTTTATTATTGTTAGAAGGTTGACAATACAAGAGCCCACTATGAATGTTCTTTGTATGTGAGTTGTGATATTTTTATTGCGTAAAACTCCAAAATACCGGTAATACAAATAAAATAGCTTTTGTAATTAGGGAAGTTATGTTATCTGTACTGTCCGAAGCATTGTCGGTATATAAATAGTATGCCAGGGTTAAGCTCAGTAATTGTATGAAAAAGAATAAGATCAGTTGAATACCCAAGTATCCTGAATTAATTAATTTCGTCTATGCAAATGACATGGGCCTGTTTGAGAGCTACGAGGCTCACATTGTGAAAGAGTCTCTCACACACTGATCAATCTCAATTTTAGTCTTGATTTTCTTACTTTTACAGAAAATATTTGTCCAAAGTGTGAATGTATAACTGTGCTACGGTTCTCGACAGATTTCACTTTTGTTTGGCCTGTAAGAGTGAATAATTGCTAAATCCTAACACTAAAATTTGATACCATCTCTATCTTTCTCTCATCTTTTCGTCCTCCTGCAGTGCTTCCTTGAGTGACCATATCCTGATGCCTGCGTTAAGTCAGACCTACCCCGTTGTTCTGCATCTCCTATCCTTTCTAACATCTCTTCGCAAACACACCAAAGACTAATGTGCTGCAGATGCTTCAACCACAGTCTGACGAAAAAGATACCTGCCATATTTGTACCTCTATGCAGCAAACGATAAGGTTTCAGCAACAATCTCCGTTCATGGCAGCTCCCAGGGGCGTAACTGGGTGAATTAGCCGGAGAAATAAGTAACCAGATGTTTTCAAAGACCTGGGGGGGATTCCTGAGGGCTCACCAAAGTCTGCGCTCATACGACCCGGATGTAAATGAATAAACAAAAACATATGCATGGATACGCTGGCTGGGACATGTTCGATTTCACGGTGGCTGCTTGAAATAATGAACACCTTAGCCATACTTTACTGTCTGTCTTAGCGGAGGTCACCGGAGAAACACAAAAGGCATTTATTTACTACCTCATTAATGCAAGTGGCAATTAAGACTTCCTTTCCCAGAGAACAGGAAAAGGGAAAGCAGATTGCATAGCCCCAGACAACAGACAAATCATGTTTTTGCATTGGTTTTTGGAAAGTCCCAAGTTTTCCTCGACCATCTTCAATAAGTATCTATTACGTTCTCACTCTTTTGGAGATGCAAATGTCCACGCTCTAGGATAAGTCAAGGTTTGATCTGTTATTTGAAACAAGAAAGGAGAAATAATTATGTTGAAAAGTGATACCGAATTAATGCAATGAATCCATAATGCAAAGGTCCAAATAAACGTCAACAAAATGACTTATAGGCTGGGCTGTCCAGTAAAGTAAAAGAAATGGAAAACACTACGGAAGAAGTAAGAGTGCTCTTTGATTTTTGATATTCTTCATTCTGTTTGGATCTCCTGTCACTTCAAAGGCTGCCAGACTTTGAAGTGACCAAAAAAAAATCATAACCTACATTGCATATGCAAAAATATATTGTGTAAAATATAAAGACGAAGACATGGAGATAAATAACCTGATCCAATGGCCCAACAATATAAATACGTATATCCAACAATGCTAACAGTAGCTATCGAGCTAAATACTAATGTGATGCTAGCGCCGCCTAGCATGTTCTAGCATCTTTTTTTAACTTTCTGTTTACTTTTCTGACATAATGCCACATCACCAAACTCAATTTAAATGTGGTTGTGACTCAATTTGAATTAGTTGGACTAAAAATACACTTAATTTGCCAGAAAACGTCTTAAAAGAGGTAAACAGTTTCCATGAGATGCTTTCCCCTACAGCTGGCATTATAAGTAGTGGTCACAAATTTATCATTGAAACTCAATTTGACACTAGGAATATTCTCAACTTTTGATATATCAGTTTTGCAGTCACTATTTTTTGACAAGTAGTGATTGCAATCGGTTTGTACAAGTTTTGTGTGACAAGTTTATAACTAAATAATTTCTTCATTAACCATGTGCTCTTAAAGTAGTTTGGATAAAATTCATGATCATTCTAAGCTGTTCAGCAAATGTTAATGTGATGATGATTATAAGCTTTCTTGGTTTTAACACTACCTTTTTTTGAGTAGAATCAAATTTTTATATTTTTGACATCTCTATTCTCTCTTATACCAACAACACCTGAAATGTTTTTTTTTTGTTTCAATTATTTGTTCCAATAAATCTGATATCTCAAAGGCTATTTTCACCCCAAACACATGAGAGATAACAGTGTTTTTCTCCATCACTGTGGATGTGTCTTTAATGTGTTTTTCTTGCAGTGACCCAAACTGAGATGACAGTTGTGATGTAGACATGTCTGCTCCGCCCTTTCTCTCACAGTGTTTATCAGCGCACTGTTTCCTGAGTCTGGGTGGCATCAGATCGGCTGGAGTCATTTCTCTTCCGGTAAATTGGGAGTTTAGATTCTACTGGGACTGAATGCACTAACACAGATGGACCACTTCAAGATTAGTACAGACACCACCGCCATAGATACATGTAGAGTGTAAATGTCGGAACTGTCAATATTTTAACTTAGGTCATGGTTAAACACTGTAGACAACATTTTTGACTTTCTCGTAAATAAGAAGCAGATGGACAAACTACAATGAGAATACAAAAATGCAAGGAGAGTTGTCAATAATACTGAGAAAAATCAATGCTTGGCTTCACATAATAACTCGAATTTTGTTAGAAGGGCGACTAAAAAGAATATTGTTGACAAACCTTTCAGATGTCATGGTAAAGGACATTAGGGAAAACTGGCTCCGCCCACAATCTGAACATATGACATCATTACATTGTAGAATGGAGCTTGACAGTGACCGCCTGGTTCAACAAGCTCAGGCTCCCATGTTAAATCTCCATAGGGCTTCAAAATTAGTAAAGTGACATCCTAATCAGCTCTGTGGTGAGTCATGAACATAAGATCTACATTTTTGTTTAAAATTTATATCTGCAGCTTTATAAACTACAAAGTTATTAAGACATTTTGCCAATTATAAGTAAAAGATGTGTTTTTAGACTGAAACAACCGCACTATGGATCTGAGTTAGCACATAGCTGGTTAGCTCGTGATACGTCTTTAAACTCCTAATATTTGAATTTTTTGAGACCCCTATGGCACTTTGCAATGGGGCAATTTACTTCCAGAACCAGGGCAACCATCCACTGTAGAGCTCCTTAGATACCATAGGTTGTGTTCACATCAAAAAACATACCGCTAAGCAATACTCCTTTATAGCTGCCCTCCATCTGTATTAAAAGAGTTTGCCTGTAGAAAGTCATAAAAGTAAATAAAAAGATGATAAAGTTTCAACTGTCTACATTTAAAATGTATATTACATTTGAATTACTTCAAGCATCTTTCTTACCTCAATTTAATTTTAAATTTTAGTACAAAGTAGTGTACACACACCACATAAAAATTAATACTGGAAAACGCCTTTCTTTTTTTGTATCCAGTTTTAATGTTCTTCCTGTGGGACTGCTCAGAAGTTTCCGTCTATTTTAATCATGTTTAGCCCTTCATACAAATTGGTAAGTGAGAAACTGTTAATGAATTACTTGTCAACATAAACTGTATCTTATGGTTTCTTGAGTGAATCACCTCAGAATGTACAGAGCAAAAGAGAAGCAGGCTGTAAATAATTATGGAGTGGCTTGTCTGGGGCTAAACAACAAAGTGCCCAGCACATGACACCATGCGAGGCTCATTTACGGAAACTTGCTTGGACTAAGACATGTTTTCCTGATCTATTTTTACATTTCTAAACCAAATCACATTTTCTCCTTTCCAACTTGACCAATTTAGCATGACTTCCTAGCCGCATTATATCACCAACAGACAACCATTGCTTCTCAAGTACTTGTTGTTTTGATTGATCCAAATTTCTAAATGTCAAATAGAACATCATTTCCAAACTTTTCCCAACTTGATGCACATGTCCCTGATCTCAACAAACCCCAAAAGATAAAACTATGCTAAACAACCGTCAAACTTGGACATGGTTTGAAGTCTTTGTGTCCAAACAGCTCCAACTGTGGGAATTTTCATGGCACTATGCAAACCAAAATCTGTTGTGGAGACTTTAAATGTTTCTTTTTCCTGCATCAAAAACTGAAAGCTATCATTTGTGCCTCTTTCTTCCCACTGCCTCGGGGTGGTCATTTCACTCAGAGTAATTACCTGCCTACCTATACTTTTCCTATCTATACTGTTTACCTTAAAGTGAGATTTAAAACCTTCTAATTATTGTCATTGAATTATCAGCACCTTTAATGTCTCCATGGTGACAGGGCTGGAGACTGCCACTGTCTGGGCAGGTGTGTGTGTGTGTGTTGTCTGTGTGGCTTTAATCATGATCAAATAGAGCGCAGTGCATGGGTAATTAAGGTGGTGCCAAATCTACTCTCACTCAACAAAACTGTCTTATTTTGGGCTGTGGTCGACAGAACAGAAGACTATTTTGAGATCAGAATCTAGAATCTCTGAAGTTGTGGAGAGGCAAATAGTGTGCTGAAGTCTGTAGGAGGGCTATATCGGTAAGTATGTGTGCAATTTATCGAATTTTAGATAATATTGTGATTGTTGTCTTGGAGATAAAAAAAGCAACAAAAAAGCTGTTCAAAGAGCAACAAAAATTATGAAAACTACAAATGTTCCAATGAAGTTAGACGATGTTCTTTTTTAGTCTCTTATGTGATCAAAATGTTTTTACATGAAAATCTCATTTAGTTGTTTTTATTTGTTCTTTTTGAATAGTTAATTTGTAAGTAAACATCTGAGCTTGTGTCTTTTGAATGCACTTGAAAGTTCTCATTAATCAAGCAATTAAACAATTTAAAAAAACTAAGCAAAGCTCTTCAATAGATACGTTCATGTGAATACTGCAATTGCTCTTTACTTGTCTGAAATCAATATATTTTAGAAATATTTTCAAAAGTTGCATTTGTGCGTGTCACACTTTTATACAGGGAGACTTTCTCCAGGTCATGCAAGAGTTTCATAAAAGATTGCGAACCAGTGGTCGAAATGCAAAATTAGTGGTTAAATTAAGTCAACATTTTAATTAGGAAAGTAGACCTAATGAATATTTCTGCACTTTAGCCTGGTGCTAATTCACCGTCTATAAGTGTATGGAATCCCAGACAAGGCTTTTACTGAAATAATTTATAATGAAAGTACCTGGCTTTGTTTTAAGGTGCAGCTCTCACTCAGATCTGTTACTGCGAGCTTTATGATCTTCTAAGCTCTGGATTACGTTCCCTCACCACAGACTGACCATAATACCATGCTACAGGAGCCAGCGCGGCCTTTTGGGTTTGCTCCGTAACCACTCTACGAGCACAGGATCACCATTAGTGTTTGAGATCAGCGGCTCACATCTTCAGCCTGTCAGTCATTCCAGGATATTCTTTCCATAGGCCGCAACACAAACACAATATTAGCTCCGTGTCCAACCTTAAAGTGCTTTTAGTGGGTTGTAATGGCAGATGAAGACCTCAAACGTCTAAAAATCTGTGGTGTGTGTGCTGAATTACAGAAAATATAAGTTACAATTGTGATTACTAAAAAATATTAAAACTGACTAAATATGTATTTTCTATTTAATAAATGTTGTCCGCGTACAGAAGCAGAGACTTGTCTCCACTTTCTTAGGTGAATTGTGCTGGGTCAGAAACAAAGCAGGAACTAACCAAGCCCTGAGTTTCAAGCATGGCTGCCAGTTTCAATGGCACCTATAGCCAGTTTACATCTGGTGCTGCCTTCTAGAAACTGTATGTGGCAAAACTACATATTTTAAGGCAAATGAAAGTTTTTGATTGACATTAATATTCTAAATACAATTCTTTACCCCATATGAGAAAAAAAGATAAATAAACATACTGTAGTTTTAAACATCAAATGCAATAATCATTGCAGATTTCCATAATCTGACCTTCCAAATTTTCTTTTGCATCTACAGTACAGAACAAAAGTTAAGACACACCTTCTCATTCAAAGACTTTTTTTTTTTTCATGACTATGAACATTGTAGATTCACACTGAAGGCATTCAAACTATGAATTATCACATGTGAAAGTATAGTACATAGCCAAAAAGTGTGAAACAACTGAAAATATGGCCTAGGTTCTTCAAAGAAGCCACCTTTTGCTTTGATTACTGCTTTACACACTCTTGGCATTCTCTGATGAGCTTCAAGAGGTAGTCACCTGAAATGCTCTTCCAACAGTCTTGAAGGAGTTCCCAGAGATGGTTAACACTTGTTGGACCCTTTTACCTTCACTCTGCGGTCCAGCTCACCCCAAATCATCTCGATCAGGTTCAGGTCTGGTGACTGTGGAGGCCAGCTCATCTGGCGCAGCACCCCTCTCCTTCCTGGTCATTCATAGTTTGGATGCCTTCAGTGAGAACCAAAAGTTTGGACACACTTTTTGAATGAGAAAGTGTGTTCAAACTTTTGGTTTGTACTGATTTAAAAGGTATCGTTTGTGAGTAGTCATTCAAAATGTGTCACTAACTCCCCAGCGTTTGCCCTGTTGTTTCCAAGCCAAATACATTATTTTCCATTTTCTTCATGTGTGCACATTCTTAGTTATATCTTGCAAGATCTTGAAATACTATTCTGCCAGAATGTGGAAAATTCACCTTTTAAACTAGTAAGTTTATAATAAATATTTCTGTTACCACACTTGATCACCTGAACTCAAATTGCTCATATATTGCTGGAGGCTCAGTATTAGCTGCATTTAGCTGGTGTTTTCTGAGGTCAGGATTGATTTGCACAGCCCCATGCTGGATTAGCTCTAGTGTGAAGGCACAAACTGGCCACTGTGTGCTCTCCTGTCTCAGGTATTAGACTCACAGGCAGCTCAGTGTTGACTTACTAATAGATGGAGGTCTCTTTTTTATACATGGACACACTTTATGACCTTGTTTATGTTTCTTATTAGTTCAATTTATTTTATCTACTGCCAATCTCATCTCCAAGTTAAACACCAGGCATAAGAAATGTGTTAAAAAGCTCTAAGACCCCCTGGGCTATTCAGTATGGTAAGTAAACCGATAAAAGGGGTTTCTGTTTTGCATCGCAACTGTTATATTACACTGTGAACTTCAAGAATTTTCAATTAAACTCTTGAAAGGAGAACACATCAAACATCAAGTGTGTGCAGATGTCGCTTAGACAATGTTTCAATTTTCCGGTTCATACATCTTTCTACGCCTTTCTTTGTTCAGTATTTTATTACAAAAGGCCCCTAAGACTTCTCCAGAGTGCAGTAATTTGTCATCACAGTCCCTTAATCAGTGATAATCTCCACTTTGCATCTTTCCTAACTGCACATCCTTGAAACGATTTTGCTGCTGTGATCAAAATGAGGTGTTTTCACTGCGAGTCCAAAGCTTCTAAATCCAGAACACACTGACCAAAAAGGTTTTCCAGGAGAACGTCCAACAATATCAAAACAATCTCCAGGCTGGATTTCCTCTTTGGCACTGAAAGGCCACTTGAGAACAGAGCCTGTGCTGCATATGGAGAAGGAATTTTGGGAAGAAGCTTTGTATGTGTCTATGCAACACCTCTATGGAAAACCGAAGACCCTGTTTAGAAAAACCATAACAAATCAAGCATCTGAAAAAACTAAAAGTCTTCTCAACTGAGCTCATTATGTTGGTTCATGCCAGCAATTGTTTAGAGTTACCTGAATGTGCATCTAGTCATGGATCACAACCTCCTGCACAAGAACTGTTTGTCCTGCTCTACTGAGATTATTCTCTCTAAATAAGCCTCCAGAGGCAACACAGTCTCCAAAGAAAACGTAGATGTACAAAAATGTCAAAAATGTACAAAAAGAAGCAATAATAGTGCATTTTTTACAACAATATGTTACAAAATGCCCAAATGTAAAATTTTGGTTGAAACCACATGAGAACATTTTTCTTCGGTTTTATAGGTAAGTTTAGGCTTCAAGTTACTAAAATGGATAAGTTAAAAAAATTAAAATGTACCCATTAAAACCCAAAGAAAATGTTGTCACGTGGTTTCAATCAAAAGTGGTTATTTACTTTACTTTATTTGTTTTGCTGTAGATATTAGACAGCATGGTGTTAAACTTTGATATCTCCATGGAGACCAGCTCACTGTAATAAAGCTTTTTTTAAAGTATTGTTGATGAGCACTGTAGACATCAATAGTGGAATGTATTCGAAATATACACTAGTGACATTGTGTTCATTTCAAGAAGTGGAAAATCCCACTGAAATAGAGGGTCAAAGATGCACTGTAACTTTCTAGAGATGAAAATTCAATTAGACAAATCAGTATAAATAAAAAAGTTAAAAGCATACTTGAAAACATTGTTAATGGTGATAATTATGTGTTATGCCATAACATGGAACAATACAGCAAAAGGAACATCTTTTTCATGGAAACAAACAAAAATGGGCTCTCTTCTGGCTCAAATAATTGTCCATTTTGTGGCCATGCAACCAGCTCAAAGTGAAACACAGATTTACTTTCATTCAGTGCTGAAGAATCAAATGGTCCAACAGTTTTAGACTGAAGTTTTAGTTAATAGAAACACGTTGAATAAATGACTCTCTGACATGCCAATGTTCTGAATAGAAAATTTCCAAACAATAACATTGTCTTATCTAAAATGCAAAGTTAATACCATGCCTTTGATACAGATCACATGAGAAGCCTCCTTCACTCTGGACATGTGTTCCCAATTGCTGACCGATTAACAGCAGCCAAACAGCAAACACCATCTTTGCCATAGACACACACATGCAGGAAAGAACAGCCCTTTCCTACCACACACAGAGGGCACACACACTATTCATTAACAAAGACTTAGCGTAGCAGAAAGTCCCCCCAGCGAAGTCAGCCTGGCCTCCCACAGCGAACGGGAACGCAACTCTGTAGTCACCTGATCCTACGTAGGCCTTTGCACCGTCTGATTCAACCGAGCACTGAGGACAGCAGCAGTAACTCTGTGGTTTTCTCATCACAGCCAACTGTAATTACATATGACTTAAAGGGAATATATTACCCTTATTTTCGTTCCATGTAAAAATGTAATTTCCTCATCAAAAAATACAATAAAAAATGTATGAATTAATAATAATAGTGTGCTTTTGTAATTTACAATTTTGTTGCTCTTAATCCAAAATGATAATAATGATAAAAAAAAAAGTCTCCTCAAGAACTTGCTGGGGCCACAAAACTATATCTTTACTTCAAAACTGGGACACACTTGAGTTGTTATGGAGGTAATAATAACATTGTGAAAACAGACAATTAATAGCTCATTTAGGTCTCTTATATGTAATCTGTCAAAAAATGTAAATGAATTTTTTTCTAGCACTGTTTTCTCAATTTGGCTGAAGAAATGACAATATTCCTTATTCACTTTTGGCAAGTATCGAAAGTGGTCAAAAACCAGCACACCTGGGACAAAACTGGGACACATCAAAGGTTTTGGATACATTTGTAGGGACATGGGATTCAAAACTGGTCACATTCACTACTGACAATAGCAGGTGTAGGTTTAAAGGTGTTCACTTGAACCATTTGGATAAGCTTTGGACTGCCCAACTGTAAAACTGTTGCTTTAGCCTTGTTAAAACTCGCTCACTTCCTGGTGTTGTCTCATACTGACAATAGTAAAACTAAAATATTACAAAAATCCAAAACAACATTTCACAACTTTTTCATGTGCATTTCACTTTCAAAGAATTCAAATTAGATTAAAAACAAAATGTTCTGGTCAAAAGGACTACTTAAATGAGATCACGACAGTGGAACAGAGTATTTTCAACATCAGAAGAAGTTGACAGCATTAAAACCAGGATTACTCAAACATGTGTGAATGAAATAAAACACAACTGTGGGCATGTTTTTGGTGAAATAACAAGATTCTAACATGACTAAAATCGTACACATGTCCATTTTGAGTAATATATTCCCTTTAAGAGATAATAATGCAAACAAAGGAGACACGCAACAAGAATAAAAAGTTTCACAGTTTCGTTTCCTTTATGATTTTTGGCATAGGTTAAACTTGCAAGCATTTAACGCTCCGTAGAAAGTGAATTTACAGCCATGGAAAAGTTTGCTTAAGACTTTCTCATTCCATACCTTCAGTGATGCATGAATTCTCAATCCAACCACTAGGTGTCACTACGGACTTCAAATCAACTCCATATTCACTGAATTTTGCACATACAGCAACATTTCCTTTTCTTATTACATTTTTTCGCGTAGGCTATTTCGATCATGTCAAGTAAAGGCAAACATGCAGATTAAAACTGATAGAATGCAATAGAAAGTGTTTGAAATCGACTTATCTTCTCATAAAGACTAGATTAATGTTTGTACACCTGTTCTGATGGTGCAAAAATCTATGTATGGCGCATTAAAAACGACTTTGCGGTCTGCGGTCCTTGTTCCACGCGGCTGTAGTGATGTGACTCTCCAATAAAGTGGTCTGTGGATCGGGACTACGGTCTGTCAACGCCGCTGCCACGCTGTTGGTGCTACATAAAAGACACGGTGAGCTCGTAAATGGAGGAAAAAGCACAGACAGCGCCAGAAAGACCACCTGAGTGACAAGCAACAGCTGAGCTCACACATCTGGAAAGCAAACGTAACCCACCATTAACTGCCTGAGCTGCGCGTCTTTACGCACAGCCGCTTTCCGAGTGAAATTCCCCCCAGACGAGCGGCCGCAGACTCACTTTCCTTTCCTCATCACTGCAAACGTGTCAGACGGACTGGGCAAATGTTTTATGACGCTTTGCAAAGGAAAAATCAGTTTAAGCAGGAGCATAGCGAACCAATGCCATTGCGCACTCAATAATAATCCACCGTGAAACCAAACAAATCATCAGCCTGCTTTAACACACCTTAAAATTGTATTGTCAAGATAAAAGTTTTACACTAAGTGGCTTTTTGATCAATTAAATGAATAAAATAAGATATAGTAAGAAAATGTGTCAACTTTTTAAATCCAAGATAAAAACACTCACCTCCAACAGACTTCAGCCGCAGATCCAACGAGATATTCCGTTTGTTAGACTCAAAGTAACACTTGCATCTGGTGTTAAGTTCGAACACACACTTCGTGCCAGCTAAAGAATTGAGAAATAAAATGTAAAAAAGTCTATACTAACTTTTGGAGCATGGTTTTACGCAGGGCAGAGAGGAAGGACGCTCTCCAGGGCTGTGCTCTCCGCAGCTCTGGCTCCGAGTTAAAGCGTTTAGAAATGACATTAGCCCCGCTGTTTGCTCATTGGCTCAGAAAAGGACCCCTCCACCCCCACACAGGGCTCTGCACACGCATGAAGGCGCGCGCACACACTTCACAAAACTGTCTACCTCTACTGAATAGGCAGAACTGCAAATTCCAGCTTTAAGTGCCGTTAGAAAGCAGAAATTGCAAGAATTAAAAAAAAAAAAGTTGTTAAGACATGTTTCAGTGTGAGACGTGATGAAGATTGTTACTTCTATACATACAATTATATTACAAAATATTGAAATTAGAGTGGTTGGACTTAACTAGTTTTTCACTATCAACCACTAAATCTCCTTAAATGTTACAATTTGTGATAAATAAGAATAGTAATAACTGCAGGACTACAGAGACTCTAACCCTTCTCAATTTCTGTGAAACCCAAAACTGACAGTTTGTCAAGTTAAATGTAGTCCTCTACAATGTGTTACTCCAAGTGCTGTGGTTATTTGATACTACTGCTGACATTTTTTAAATTATTTAGTGTCCTTTTAAATACACTGTATACATAGCATGAACAACTTTCTATGAAAATAGAGTGATTGAGTGGAGATTACAAACACAAAACCTCAAATATGAATGAAAACAAAATATACAATATACTTCCTGTGAAAGAAACATAATATATAATTGAATTGTCTGTTTAACCTTTTGTCCTTCAGGGGTAGACACAGGTTCTCTCAACTGAAAAAATGTTTTAATAGTGAAGATGTTTAGCCACTAATCATGCTTCTTGTTATGTTTGTCTAACTCACTCAATTCCCCCAGAAAGCTAATTTGATACATTATACCTGCCTGAACTGAGACACAAACTCAAGCTCAGAAAAATAAATTTGCAGTTGTAAATTCTGAACTCACATCTCTAAAGATGATGGATGCTTAATCTGTGTGCCAGTAGTGGGTAGTACCTTCTTTTAACATACAGTACACATGTACTTATGTTCATCATAATGGGGATCATAAGTATTGCTCCTATTTCTAAAGATACTGATGTCTAACCCTAACCCTAACCCTGCTGATGTTTCCAGACCCTACTGCTCCTGGTCTTTGGGAACGCCCCCTGTTCCCATATACATGTTTCAATACAGTTCTTAAAACTTTTCCCAAACCTATCCCATATATCCCTAACCTCACCACTGTAACTGTTAACCTAACCTTTAACTAATAATACTGATAATAATACAAATCAAGTAAAATAATAGACCTGAAAAATATGGGTATCTGTGTTTGCCAGGA
The DNA here is from genome assembly GCA_038363315.1 of Mugilogobius chulae. NCBI lineage: Eukaryota > Metazoa > Chordata > Actinopteri > Gobiiformes > Gobiidae > Mugilogobius > Mugilogobius chulae. Next base: position 43,281,414 of record CM076403.1, on the reverse strand, counting down.
GGTACTGGAGAACACAAGGCTGAACACATAAGGCACTGACTTGAACTGAAGAATCTATATTTGATGAGTGGTGACAAATCTTCCTTCTTAAAAACTGTGTCCAGTTGTCATATTTAATTCTTTTTTCTATTTTAAAATAGACCACACACTGGTAAATGAATCACTCTGTTTGAAATCTCGATCTCAGTCAGTGTTTTCTTATTTTAATTCATTAAATTTGTCACCTATTGCATCATTTTTATATCACCTCATCTCAAATAGAAAGCGTCTTTCAGAAGTTTCAAAGTAAAATTCAGCCTACAATTTTTTTCTGCAGTTAGGAATGTTTGGATCAAATGTTTGAGCTTCAGAATCAAAAGAGTGTGCAAGTCTTTTGAGTGTCCCAAAGGCTGGCATTCGGACAGATCAGGTTGGACAGTGTGCTTTATTGTCTCATAGCAGCGGGACGGCCCACACACAGAGAGACCCCACTCACCCAGCTGGACTCTGCTCTGACAACCTGACAGCTTGATTTACAATGTACATTACATCTAACACTTCGGCCCTTTGAGTTCTGCTTCGTCCAGAGTGACTGAACAAGCAGAGAAGGGATGACGTCCAACCTGTCAATCCTAGAGTTGGTCTGCACAAGTCATGGTAACACCAACAGTAAACAAGTGTTAAAGATCCACTGTGTACAACAGATGTGATGCTACTGTCTCTTCAAGGAACTGTTTTTGTTTTGCCTAGAAAGCACAGTTTGGTGTTAAACTAATTACAGGTGTTTTATTGCTCCAAAATACTTAGAAAAATGCATTCTTACTCAGAAGCAGCCTATAACTTGGCTTCTTTCACCTGATGGTCTCTGTTAACCCAAAGAACCCAGACCCCTAAATCCTTGAAGGAAAATTGCATGGGGCACAACACAAGCTAAATTTGGCCCCAAAAGACATTTCTGACTTTTTTTGGGAATTTCACTCCCTTGTGTCAGAGATACATGTCACTGGACGATAATGTGTAAATGCAAAACAATGCTTAGTTAAAGATCAAAATCAATATCAATTCAAATATAAATACTGCTTTCTTTTGACCAAAGAAGACAGCATGAAGTCAAAACTATAATCAAACCTAAACTGAAGTGGCTGTTACACCTGTGTCAGGGTGGGTCCTTGTAGGTTAATGCTGTACTCTGGACCATTTCAGGCAAAACAAAAACAAAACCTTGGGTCTTGTCTCACAAAAGTGAGACATGTAGTAATAGTTTGTTTATAGAGTTTCCTTAATCTCTAGCTGTGAACAAGTGGATTTTTAGACACATTTTTTGGTAATGATAACTTAAAATAAGTTTTGCACCAGCACAGATATGTGGTTTTAACAAAGCATCTATTTAGATGAAAATTGGTTTGCAATGTGCCTGCTACACTCCTGTGCACTGGGAACTGTGTTTGACCAAAACTGAGCCGGTTCATGGGGGTTCACATGAGAACTTTTGCATAATGTCATCTGAGAAAAATAGACTTATTGATTGCTTGTTTCGTAGCCTGTATTGTTCTTGTAAGTGCTTTCCATCTGAATCCATCTAAATCAACAACTACATGCTCAATACTGACTTCATTATTTGTTGTGGTTGATGTCACATGGTTAAATGTTTCATTTTATATGTTTTTGATAATACATGTTGAAAACACTCACTTTTCCTTTGCATAGATGGCTAATCGAATTAAAAGTTGTCCACTACTGTCGGTTTTGCAACACTTCAAGGAGTCTATGAAGCCTCTAGATCTTAATCACTCAAGAGCCCTCTTTATTGAATGTGCCCCTCACTGTAAAACATATACATTTCCCACACACCTCGCCGCTGAACTTTTTAATGTGGAAATCTGATCGTGGTCTATGTCCCTGCAGCTTTCTCTCCACCTGTTCCCTGTTCTGTGCAGAATAACACTATAGGCTCTGTACTCTTTGTCCTTGCACATAGGCAGGCCTCTTTACAGACAGGAGCATAGAGAGCAGGGCAGAAAAGGTAAGCCTTTATAGTCCCTTAGAAACAGTCAAAGAGGAAGCAGGGATCAGTTGGTACAAAAAAGCAGTTAATCTATCTAACCCTTTACCTCAGAACATTGTCATAGATTTAACTTACATACCAGAGTGGAAGAAAGGAGCAGAAGAGGCAGTGGATCAGCTGTTGGAGCATTCACCCAACAACCTAAAGGTGTGCGGATCAAGCCAGTCGGACAAGTGTCCTTGGGCAAGACATGTCAGTCATCTAGACACGTGACCATGCTCAATTTTACCAGCTCAAACATAAAAAACAAGCAGAGCAAGTCAACTTCAGAATTCTTCACCACATTGAGGTTAGTGTTTTCCACAACTTCCAGAAATTATCACAGGTTGAGCCATGTCAGTATGCTAATGATATTTATATTATAAGTAGTTAGGGCACTGACAGCTTTATTTAATTAATTTTATCTGTTAGTTGTCTATCTGTTTTGATGCGGAAGAGTCCATAACATTCTTTCATTAGTCATTTTTCATTTCTCCCCTGTTGTTTTATGTCATATGACACACTTTTCACAAATGGTTTTGTTACTGAGAGCTTTTCATCAAGGATGCATTGAAATAGACAAAGACAAGTGTCGAAGATGAATGTTATAGTAAATCTTTCAACAGTTTTGACTGAGCCACCACACCTTTCTTTGGGATTGTTTTTTTTAGGAGGGATAATGAGCACTTTCCAGGTATTGAACTATAACATATGAATTGTCATTTTCTTTTTGTTTGCTGTAAAAAATGTATCAAAAATGGTTTATTAAAAAATTCAGTTCAAATCTGCCTGCTCTGCCTCTTTATCATGACATGTACCAAGCAGCAGATTGGTGTAATAAGCTCACTTGAATTAGCATTATGCAGTATGTCCTTTTAAATAACAAACCTGCCTCGCATCAAAGTTTGAGATGAAGACTTCATGGACATTTTTAAAATCAGTTTAAAGTAGTACTTGGTCCCAGGGCCATTGTTTCGACTTGATGAATTCATGTTAAATTGAGTTTTGTAAGGCCCCCAGTTTCATATGTATTAAACAATACACAATCCTGAACATCACTGAACCAATCCCGCTAACCAAGAGTAGAAACAGGTTGGGTATATATTTTTTTTCCTTTTTTGTCATGAAAGAACAGGCGTGTATAGATGGTCTGTGTGGTTTCGGCAGGTTGTGAATAACATAAGGTTATCTTTCCATCTGAGGCTGGGTCTGGTGGTGGGAGCATCTTCAATAGTCATCTTATCTGGACAACTGCAGGCTCATCTGTCACACTGTCCTGGTTAAGGAGAGTCCATTGATCTAGGCGTGTGCAAAGTGTCGATGTCTGTCTACTGTAGCGCTGTCTGGGAAATAATAAGTCCTTTGAAATCCTAAAGGATGTTTTTTTTTATCCAATGAGCAGTCAAAAGTTCTCTAAACATAGAACAGAAGATTAGAACATTCTGCAATTCAATCTACACATTGTTTGTTTAATCCTTTCAGGTTGTAGCCCCCAAATTAGGGATTCTCTGCCATGGCTTTATGCATGGACAGAGCAATGTCCATACATAAAGCCATGTTGATTATTAAGTCTCTTGACTGACTGTGTTTTTACAGTTTTTATTTTGTGTTTTTCTTACGTTGTTTATGATTGCACTTTGTATTACTTTGATTTTTTGTAACTTTATCTGATTCTTCACTAACTGCTATGAACAGACACTTAAAAGTGAGTTATATTTACTCATCTGAGTAACTTTTTGGAAAAAAAATGAACTGTTCAAGAGTACTTTTCTAGCATTTTTTCTAGCAGTTTACTTTTGTTTATTCTGTGATTGAGTCATATTGAGCAATATTTTTCTAGTAAAGCAACAGTTCTTCTCTTACTTGAATGAAATTGCTTCTGTTGTCACAAAGTGTCATGTGGACAAAGATAAATAATTTGGATACACTTGTTTACTGTACAGCCCCTTCAGATAAATCTCATTTCTGTTCTGTGCATTTAATGGTTAATGTCATGAATAGAATCAATTGCATTCTTTTTATATTTTTAATCAGGTATTTCACCCACAAAGTTACTCATACCACTACTTTTACTTCAACTTTATTATTACTGTTTTTTTAAGGCTTTAAACTCTGCTGCTTATAAACTATTCAGCTAAATTTGAGATTCTCATACAATAAACAAATGTGGCCTATGGGCTAAGAAATGCAAAAATTACAGTAATTAGAATGAACTTTGCTCTCACTTGAGTACTTTTTGTTTGAAATTTAAGACTGAAGTTGACACCACTAGTCCAGGTCAGATCTGCACTGAGGCAAGCTCACATTTATTATTATTTTTTTTTTACTATATACTGTATATTCTTCAGTCTAATCTCTGTGTAACATTACTTACTTACTTACTTACTTACTTACTTACTGTGTAACATCCCAAGCAAAGCAGTAACCAGAAAAGACTCATGCAAATGCGTTTTTATCCTTAGGCTCTTGCTTATGAGACACTGAAAAGTCGACATGAAGGATTGGGCAAAACCACTCTCTCTGTTGTTAAAATGACTAATGAATTTATGTGTGGCGATGACATTTGCCCTTGTTCAACCTTGTCTGACAGACAAGTGGTTCCTGGGCCACCATTTATTAGATTGTTTGAACAAATACCCAACAGGCACAATATGTTTGCCTCATATAATTGATGATATGCCTGACACGAACGAACTCCTGTACATAATATTATCTTAAACAACAACCGGGTTATAATAAAGCACATAAAATCAATCGACTTTCCATTCCCGAACCACAGCTCTTTAGTTTTATGAGCTCTGTGTGACCCTGCATAACCCAGCCCCAAACCTCCAACCTCAAGTGTGAGAATGAGGTAAGTACTTCCAGATTTGGCCTGAAGGAAAACTGTCATTCAGGCTGTGGGAATTTAAGCTGCCCAAAGATGGTGGATTCACAAAACTGTGTGGACGAGATGATCCCACATATTGTACCCAGACTAAACCATCCAGTGTCAATTATCTCCATTCTTTTAATTGCATTGAAAGTTTGTCATAAAAACCGTGGTGGCTGTTGCTCTTGTTGGTGGTTGGAGCTTGGCTGAATAATGTTGTTGTATCTTTGGACAAGAAAGGGATTAAACCAGTGCTATTGAAATGCGACCCACTAAGATGTATCTTTTGACCCAGCTTGAACAAACAGACCTCACGCAAATTGTGTCGATTTTTTATTCAGTAACCTAGAAAAATATGTATTATTTGCCAGATTCTGTTAGGTCATTTAAAAGCAAGAACATTGGCAGCAAAATGTCCTTTTTTTGCACAGTTTTTACAGTTTTTAAATACCATTTTGTTGCTTTAATGGCAGGTGTTGCCCAACAAATAGTTTCCTCAACAAACATAATCAAAAACATTTTATCTAAGAAAGAAAGCTATTGAGTTGAACTGTGAATAATCCTAAAATCTGTGAATGAAAAATGGGGAGAAGCCTCAATGTTCCTGTTGTTTATCCGGTTATTTTTAATGTTTTATTGTTGTAACCCAATGAAAAGATATTGCTATTGAATAATGAATGTCAAACACATTTGTAGTTCAGTTTTGTGGTCCGGCCCTCAGAACTTAGATCTCAGATGCTTGTAAATATAATAATAACTATTTTTCCAGATGCATTGTAAGACATTTTGAGTGCACTAGTTTTTGACCTGCTGGACATTCGGACACTACTACAAAATGGCATGAAATAGTATAGGCTATAGTAACATTCGGACACAGCCTTGGTGTGGTAGCCTCAAACTCTGGTCTCCATGGAGATATCTCAATTTAAAGTGTAACATTCTGAAAGTAAAGCAAAATCATCATGGAGAAAAGATGATTCCGATATTCCTCCACCAAAAATCCTTACACAGAGCACAAATAAGTTAAAATGGTTGGTACAATGTATGATCTAATTAAATACTGAACCACCAAAATAGATAGAAAACACAGCTTATGTGAAAGGCATTTAATGTCACAAACTCAATAAGAAGAGTGATATGGAAAGACAACTCCAAATAAATAAAAAGTTAATGCAGTACAACTATACAGTAAAGTGAGTAAATGTATTTTGTACCAACCACCTCTAGACTTTAAAGGAAACCTATTGTGTTTGTCTGATAATTAGGAATAAAATATAAGAATAATTGCTAAATTTACGTACGGTCCATTGACTTTCTGTTCATAAAAGTAGAACTGAGAAGCTCTGCTTTTTTGTTGTAAAATGTAACTGTTTGACAGTTTTAAACCTACATGTTTTACTCATAGTTTTATTATGTGTTCTTTTTATTAATTGCAAGTTAATACAGACTCGTGGTTGGGGATCTGTGTAGGACAATTCAAGATTACTGATTACCTGCATGAATAGATTCAAAACAACTGTGAGTAATAGACTGATATAATAAAATATAAATAATATGGTTAAAATATCAAAAAAGTGGCTTTGTTTCCTTTAAATTACTCAAAAAAGGCAAATTAATACAACCTAATCTAAGTTTGTAATCAGTTGCTTCTACATAGACTCTGAACTGTCTGTGTGTGCACTTAACATTGTCTTAACTCAGCAGCATGTTTTTACAATTCAAGTCACGACAAAGCTTTTAATCAGTATTTACACAGTGTAATATATGGTGGGAATCCACAATTGCAGCTAGTGTCACTCAGTGAGCTTATCTCCTCCAATCTACGCCGCTCTCTCCCTGTCATTTGTCTATCTGTCCAAGTCATCTCTGTCATGGCCACAGGCAGAACAGGGGCTGATGGAGCAGTGTGTGTTATCTATGAGCTGTCGTCAGTCGCATCAGTTCACTCCAGTCGGGAAGGATTGGATTACACTTACAGGAAGAGGCACTGTACAATGAACAACGATTGTCTTTACTGCTAATGCGCAACGTTGGGCTGATTGAAATTTGTTTTGCAACTATTTGAACAAGAAACAATGCTGTGTTTGAATGTGTGTTTATTTCAATTTTAATTGTCAGAATCTATGCACACCATATTCCCACTGATAACAGACTAAAGTGTGGGATGTACTCTGAATGAAATGTGAACTACACATTTTTACTTTACCTGACTCATACTATTTCTTTTGCTTTTCTTTGTTGTACTTCATTATCTCAAATACATTACAGTTCATTCCAGTACAACATAGGAATGAAGAGCAGAGAGGACAGCAATCTAAAGTGCCATTATCAAACTCAGCTTTGACAAAACCATATGCTTTTTTTTTCACTTTTCATTTTCTGTCATGCACCGTTTTTCTCAATCGCTTTGACACAGTTCTGTATTCTAAAAGTCATTTTGAAAAACAGCTCACACAGAATCCTGAATGGATTTTAGCCCACAAACTCGCTGATTTGGGTTTTTACATGCAAAATCAGAAGTTTTACCATCAAAACTCTCACACATTCTACATGTGTTTTATCATTGATTTAACTTTACACTTATTTTCTCAGAGACAAAGAAAACAAAGATTCACTTCAGTCTGCCATTGGGATTTACACTTCACACAAATCCAGATAATTTTATCTGGAAAAGTTGTGTTTTAAAATCTGGCATATTTGTACAACGAAAAAACTGATGAATTAAATTCTGATTTATGAACTCTTTTTAGTATATTATATCCAGATTTTACATTTTGCTGAAAATAATAGAAAGATGTCAGACACAGGTTTAAATACAGTACATCCACACTTGATGCATAGTATTGAGCTTTTCAGCTAAAACTTACACAACCTCAGGCTAAGCCATCAGTGATCAGAAGCCGGTATTGCCGCATTTAAATACAATTGACAGTAAAATCTATCATCTTTTCAATAGTTACAGGTGCCTCTTTTTCACTTTGTTTGTGGATAATAAACTAACGTCATTCCAAGACTTTTTGTTAACTTATCAGAGGATGAGGATATACACAAATCGTCTCATTCTTAATTTTCAACTAAACGACCCTGAAACCAGCCTGAACATCACAAGTCACCATGGGACTGTTAGCATTCCTTTCTCTGACATGTCCAGGTCCTTCCAGGGTGAGTTCTTGTCCGGCGCTGGAGCAACCTGGTTGAACTAATGTGACTAATTCAGGTATTTTTATGAGAGGAAACGCTCCCTGTGTGAGTGGAACAAGACTTTTCCTCATTGCTGACATTCCTGCCACCTGTGAGGGCTAATTGTTGAATGAACAACACTCTCTCCCACTGAGTATCAGGTGTGGAGGGAAAAGGGAAAGAGAGAGAAAGACAAAGAGGCAAGAAAGAAAAAAACAACAAAAGAAGTGAAGACTAGGGAGTGATAGACTGAGAGAAATAAGAGTAAGTGAAAGAAAAGAGATGAAACAAGTTAAAATAAGGGGGAGGTTAACTTGAAAAAGCTGGAAAAGAGAGCAATAGATAAATAGCAAAGTGACAGCAGAGAAAGAGAGGGGAGAAGAGAGAGAGATAGAGAGAGAGAGAGAGGAGAGTAAAGGAAAAACAAAGAAACAGGTTAATTATATATTTAGAGAAAAAGTAAAAACTGAGGCAAAAGAGACAGAAGAGAGAAAATGAGAGAGAAAACTTAGCTAGAGAAAAAAGAAATACAGAGAGAAAGAATGTGAGAATGACTTAAAAAGTGAGAGGGGGAGTTAAAAAAAAGTATAAATAGAAAAGAACAGGCACAGAAAATGTAAAAGTCGAAAAAAGAAGAGGAGAGAGAGAAAAGAGAGAGGGGTAGAGAAAAAGAGAAGAGCCAGCGCGACAGGAAGAAAGTTAATTGTTAATCCCATTATGAGGCTGTATGGTGGAGGGCACGTCTTCCTTCACAAAACCATCTCCTCCTGCGATGCTTCTCTTCGGAGTCAAGCACATAATTGTGGTCAGAACAAACAGAACATCCGGCCCCCACAGGACCTCCAGGGGCGCGCCATAGCCCAAATACCTGAGTCCTCTGTCAGGTGCATGACGTTAGGCCTGCGTGCCATGACCATATTAGGAGAGGTGAACACATGCAGATTCACAAACAATCACTGCTCTTTTGAGAAAAGACCAGCATTACATGAGTCAATAGAAGTTCAGAATAACAAAGAAAGTACAAACATTCAAGGTGGCCATATAGAGCTTTAAAGCTGTGAGTAAAACTATTTCTGGACGGAGGCCAAAATGAAGTGGAACGTCATGTGATTTCAATTGAAAAACTGGGATTATTCTCACAAAATGTGAACAATAAAAGCAGCTTTGTCAAATGAGACCATTTAGAGACTCACATAACATATTTTACTACAAAGTTGTTGTTTTTTTAATCTCACAATCTCAACAATCTTGACATAATATTGTTTGTGATTCTCGGTTTTTTTTTTTTTTTTTTTTTTCGTTATTTAATCATAATCAAGACTAGTAAACCAAAAAATCTCGTGATAAAAAATATGTTCAAAAGTTCAAAATATTTTTTATTGGTGTTCTCATTTCTGAATAACTGAAATACATCTGTGCTTGTTTTTGAATCAAAATACCTGTAGTTAAACTATTTGCAAATATAAAGTTAAATGAATTTACTAGTCTATATTTGAATTAAGACTCAAAACATTACACTTTGAATTGAACTATGCGCCTCTGTGTGTATATTGTATTTAGGCAATAGACATGACAGATGTAGTGTTTTTACTTTTTTGAAGTACAAATATTTGATGTCTCATTATTCTGCTGTAAAGTGTAATTTGATTTATGAATTCCATGATTAGAATCATTTTAGAAACTCTTTTCATATTTCTCAATACTTGACTAACATTAGAAAACTCCTTGTTTTCTACTTCGAGAAAACTTGAACAATCTTGGTGTAACTTGACTTTATGCCTCAAAATTGCATTAGCTTTACTGCAAACTTTCATTGTAACCGTACATTTGTCCTCCTTCTGTCAAACAGGTCACTATCACATATTTTACGATGTAAAACAGTCAAAGACTAGGCCGACTTTAACTGCCACAGTACACCTGAGGAGTGCGTTTTTGCCCTCAGGCTTTTGCTGAAAAGTGAAATCCCAAACTAAGCTGCACTGTGGGTCCTGCTTTGACACGAGTTAAAAATGCACAGAAACTCATCTGAACGCTCTATCAAAACACATGCCCTTAAATGGACACAGGCTTATCGACAGTGATGACTATAAATCTTGAGTCACTACCTCACTTTTGAAGTTAATGCTAAACCTTTTATATGACTCCGTCTAATAGGTAAGCCTTTACTGACCCAGAGACCAACCATCACATCAGCGACCCTCTCTTTCAGTTAGTCTAATATACATACCTCAGAATTGTTTTTTCTCCGTTTTTTTTTCTTTTCTTTTTTTTTTTTTTTTTTGCAAATGATTGAACTCCGTAATTGAATATCCGTTTTGTTTGTTTGTTTGTTAGTTTGACTGATTGTATAATTTTGCAAAAAAAAAATAGTTTTGCTTTCTTTTTGCGTGTCTGACCTTAGTATTTTGTTCCATGAAACCAAGGAAGTGTGCATGCTATTGTTTTTTAGCATAGCATCATAGCTCAACTCACACTTTTGAAAAGTACTTCTAAGCTCATTGTAATTCATTAATCAAAATAGTGTGTATTATGACTTTTCACAAATAAAACCAGCTTGGCACAGATATTTAAGATGATGCATTGTGCCCACTTTGGTAAGTTACTTTGTAAAGTGGCAGTGGAGTTTCCATGTTGGAGCTGGGCTCAGGCTGTCGAGGAAGTGTCTGGCAGCTCCCGAGTGCACACTGAGGTATGTATCCCACACAGCAACACCATGAGTGGGGCAGTGTCAGTCAAGGCCTAGAGTCTAGAGTGAGAGAGAAGGAGGGGCTGTCAGACTCACTCACATGTTGGGAGGTCATGGAAAAAACAAATGACTTAGACAGGCCTAAGATGAATTTTCCTGCCTTCGTTACAACTGTAGCCAAGTGAGTCTCCCAACAGTCCCCAGACCACAACATGTCAGAGGCAAGACAGAATATGAGCAAAATATTTATCTGCAAAAGGTCTTTGAAGCCTCAGCATGGAGGTTCCCAATAGATTAGAATGGTGGAAAGTGACTTGAATTAGGATAAGTAACGTGAAATTGAAACTTTACTAAAATATCTGCCATTTTATGCACAGAAGATATGTATTCTCTTGGATGTTATGCGACGGAATTGTTTTCTGGATAGAATCTGTACAAATTGTGACCTGCGCGTGATCAATAGGCAATTAGTTGCAAATATCTTTAATGACAAAAGTGTACGTTTTTGTGAATCACTCAGGGAGAAGTATAATTAAGGGATGCTTTAGATTTTTTTTGTTAAGAAAATGTGTGTTCTGCCTATCACAATCATTAAGATAAGCATCTCAAACCACTCCAAAATGAACCAATTTGAGAGATCCAGGTGGATGAAAACATGGCTTATGCGTATGTCTGAAATCAACATCATAGAGAGAAAGGAAAAGTAGGCTGCTTATGTTCCTCACTGCATGGTTCAAAATAAAGTTCAGTCTTTTTAACATCTTTCGCTTCAGGCAATATTGAAAAAAAACATTTTAAATTGATGTGATCTCCCAATTTCACACAAGCCAGACTTGAAGTGAGAACTGTAGAGCTCATAATCATATGATCCTTAAATGAATGAGAACCACATGCTGGACATACGGAGCGTCCAGGGCTTTGAAGCTGCAACAACAGACTGGACGTGATCTATCTGCTCAGTGTATACACAGAGTAATGACGACAAAGTGTTTATAATAAAGACCGGCCATTTAGATGTGCCGTAATGATACAGGCCTGTGTTCTGTTCACTGCTGTCAAACTGCGCTTAGTGAAATTTGTAGGACTTTATGACGTACTTATATGGTTATATATACAGGCCTCACAAGAACAGGTTTTAGAGGAGATACTGCAGTGATGAGTATTATGGTTTGGATCAAAGTTTGCACAACTTAGAGAAGTATCTATGGTATTTATGAAGATGTACTTGCTTTGCTTTACATAACGCCTTTTGCATTAAGTTCCTTTGGAGATGGCTAAATTAAAGTGAACATTTAGTGCAGGTGGTCAGAATGTTGACATCTGGCTAATCATTTATGGCCTCATTTATCAATTCAGGGGCTAAATTGTGAAAATAAATTAACAAAAACACACATGTGCTGTTTATAAGCATTTTGCACTAAAATTACTATTGAAAATGTACATATAAACAGATATGTATGCTCAACTTCAAAATATGCTTTTATCTTGTATGTCTGAGACCAAAAATTAACCCCAGTCCAGTCACTGCTGGTTTTCGTTCTTTTTTTTTGTTTCTGTCCTGCTTTTATAAATGGTTAGACCTGAGCAACAAATGTATTCCGCGCTGTAGCTTAATAGATTTCTGCTGTTTCTATTTTTACAGTCTCGGCCAGATCTTAAAGCAAATGGAAATAAATGTATGTGTCCTTCTGAAAGACACAACCTGTACATCAGCCTGCAGTTTATTTTCCATCCTCCTCCCTCAGGTCCAGGTGGGTATGTGGCCCTTGAACTGATCTATTTTCCTTGTGTTCACTGCAGCCTGTGTGTGTCTGTGCGTGTCTGTGTGTGTGAGGGACTCATCTGTGCAACACGTGCCCAGGCGGTTCTGTCAGCACCTTAGTGAAGAGCAGAGCGGAGCAGGGGGGACAGATGGAGGAGTATCAGGGGAAAGGACGCACAACTATAAAAAGAGTGAGAGGAGGATAGAGGCGGGACGTAAGATAGTGTACTGATGAGAAAGTACTGACATTTACAGGCACACTTTCGGCTGTGCAATAAGAACCTCTTATGGCCTACCTTTCCTAAAATGTCTGACTAATACAATCTAAAATTCAAATGGAATCTATTTCGGAACACACTTTTTTAAATACTCTAAATAAGGACTGATTGCCAATTTTCTGCAGAATAGAATAAGTGTAAGTTCTCACCTCTATGAACAGAACGGCTGTGTCTCCCAAAGCCTGTCCTGTTGCATTTTGCCCTTTTGCCTGTAAACTTGGCTCAGATCCACTAAACTTGTCTTGTCTGTGACTGTTCCATCTATCATCCTGTCTCTGGTACTTTCAGGCCAAACACTTCTGCAGCTATCATCTATCTCCAGGACATCCCAACAGGTGAACCCAGCCAAGTCAGACACTAGATAATCACAATTTATTTGTCATGTGTGTGTCAGTGTGTTTCAACGCACTGATACATCAGCAAATAAGGAAGGTGACGCGAAAAATATTCAGTATAAATAATTATTTCTTTACTGTTCTTGTGCTGATGAAGAGTCACAGAGGCCTGGAACGGGCATGGGGCACATGGACATTTGATAATGCAAAAGGCTTGATCAAAGTCACTAGTATTTCACTAGACCAGGGGTCAAATGTGACCCTCAGATTAATTTTGATAATCTTCCAGGATTGGTCTACATGGTAAAAATATACATCCTGAGCTTTGCTAAATGGTATTTGGGTTCTGCACTCATTCGAAAGACCCACTTTATTTACCACAAATACTTAATTTATTTTTCTGCCATGGTTTCAGAAAGTGGTGCCATTATTCAAATCCAAAAATACATGACTGAAAGAAATTAAAACCACACAGTTAATATGTAAAGTTATTGGATCTTTAACAACTAATGTCAAGATTCAACATTTGTAGATCATATGATTTGATGTATATTTAATGCATGAGCCCTCCATTTTACTATAATCGCATTAAAAATTTTGAAAACTCAAGCCACAAGTCTTTCAGACTCTGGCATAGACACTTTCTAGTGAGTGAAGTGTCCTAATGAGCGATGTCTAAAGTGTCAGAGGACAGCAACTCCTCAGGCTCAGGTGTAAGAAACCAGAGAGCGCGAGAGGGACAAGGTTATGTGGTGTTTTCATTTACACAAAATGCATCACTAGAACTGTCGTTCAACTATCACTGCAGTGCAGATGCCACCCTTGGGAGCCCATATGCTGTTTACAACATTGCAGCAGAAGCAACATTAATAATTTCATAATGATGTAACACTTCAAACTGGCAGAATTTGTGTGTTAAACATTTGTCAAGTTTCAAAACTAACTTGTTTCACAAGAATGTAATGAGCTAAAAATGTTATACTGTACATGTGTTTTGTTTAGCGGCTACAAAAGTTCATTTCAGTCTCTAAAAAATTATTCATTTTCATAGTTTAGCTTTTTAAGCTCTTAAAATTTGATGCAGACAACAGCTTCATTTGACCTTAAATCAGATTCAGACATTTTTTTACTGCCATTGTCAGTGAACAAAATAAAATCACATCAAGTAACACTGATGACAGTAATAAAGAATAGGAAATATCAACTATTATTGAGAAATATATACAAGGTATAAGGGCATGCAAAAATAAGTTTACTAAGAAAAATAATCAACAAAAACTAGGCAATAAAAATACACAACAATGAGAACAATAGGGCAATCTGTCAGAGCAGATAAGATAATCTTAACATGATTATTAAAGTGCAGTTACAGGATCTGTGGAATGGACCTGCTCACATATGTTTGTCAGGCATTGACTTTACATTTTAAGTAAAGGAATAACATTTGGATATAAGCAGGTGTATATAGAGTCATTCACTAGAAAATGACTTTATAGTATCGCTGTAAATACACTGAATTAGCGTCCAATGGGGCTTTTACAGGGCCTAACTGTTCTGATTCCCCTTCTGTCAATATTTACACATTTGCTGAGCTGTCAAACGCTTTGACAAATGAAAACAGAGGCAGAAAGTCATTCATCCAGCATCTCATCATGTCTGCACATCACTAATAGGGGTTTCACGTCTCACGCATGGCACCGACCATCCAAATGTACGCACAGGGCCAGCGTACCACCATGGGTTTGTGCAGCTAGGCATGGCGAGGTGTCTGGACAGGAATGTAAACATGTCCTCACAGTGAGACACACAGACCTCAGATGTTCGCTAGCATACGCCTGGTTTGAGCAGCAAGATGTTTAAGTTCAAATAAAGAAAAACATCAATATTACCTGACATTCTCTTCTATAAGTTATTACATTTTGTCTTTTATGTGTACTGAATCTAGTAAAGTAGTAGTAGTAGTCTCATGAAGAGACTAAAGCAGCTCTCTGATTGGCTATTCTTGGGTGGTCTTCCGCAGTTTCATGGTACTGTTCTTAAAGGAGACCTATTGAGTTTTTTCCATGTATTTAATAAATCGTGGCATACAGGTGTATCAGTAAATTTCATATTGTTCATTGTAAAACAGGTCCACTGACTTACTGTTCAAAACTGCAGAACTAGTAAGCTCTGCCAATTGTACAATTTTACTGTAACAAGCAAAATCAGCCTCCTTTGAGTAATCACAAATAAATAACTGGGATGGGAAAGGGTCAGTGTGCGTTGCAGCCATTATTTGATTTTGGATTTAAAATTTGCAAGCTCCAGGAAATGTCCGAGGCTTGGTCTCTCCCTTCCCTGAGAAATGAGTGCTGTGATCGGGGACGGAACAGAGCCAATCTATGGCCCGTGCTCTGGGGAAAGTGCCCGAGCTTTCATTTCTTACTTCGAAAAAGGCGTTGTGACTGGGGAGGAGCAATTGAATCTACCGCTCCAAGCTCTAGGGAACAAGCCTAAGAATTTGCTTTCCTTTTTTCCGATTTCTGATATGTCTTGATGTTTGACATAATTTTGATATTTGGAAACGGGAAACGGTTGTTTTTCAATTTTGAATTTCCTATTTCTAATCAAAAATCAAATATACCGGATCAAAATGTGTCCGCAAACCAATGATTTCGGTTTGTTTGAATTACTTTTGCAGCTCAAAATGGCACTGTTTTGTTCTCACTAATTGTACCTTCTATGTAGAAGAATAGTAACCAATGTGGTGAAAGCTAAATAAATAAACACACATTTTTCAGTTGTTCTAGTCACATTTTAAGAGAAGTTTTCTACCATTGCCCACTGAGATAAGGTCACTCCTGGTCCTCCTTGTTTGTGACAGAGTGAGAGTCTGTTCTGAGGCTGTGTTCTTGTGAGCTCTGACTCAGCCTCACTGTGGCACAGGCTGCTGCTCTGACACCACATACTCAGCCTTGTTCTGTCCAAGGCACTACACACTGAGCAGTAAGTGGGATGAAAAGAGTACCCACTCATGGAGAACTAAGATGACATCAAACTAGGACTTGTTTCTCTTTAGCTTATTGCTTTTATTCAACAACAATGTACAAAACAGACTACTAGTGGTAGTAGCAGTAGTAGTATGAGTAGTAGACTAGATTTATTTCCTCAAAAGGAAACTGGTTTACAATGACACCCAACAAAACACAAAACTTCCATGACAGGTGGATGACAAATGGTATTAAACAGTTAACTTATAAAACATGGAAAACCCAAGCTTGACAAACAATTAGTATAACAGTTTCATCTACAACATACCTACATTACAATAAATTTACATTAGTTCGTGATTATTGTGCTCGGTCCAGCTGAGCAAGATCTGAATGTTTATAAGTTAAATTAAATGTTGAAGTTTATTTAACTATCCAATCACCTGAGGCACAACTGAGTACCTTGACCTGTTTTAGTGAAGGTCGGGCATCTGAACCTCTGACCTGAAGGGAGCAGCTCAAATTCACAGAACTGTGGATGTTTTGGGTCAGAAAGTATTTTATGAGCTATTTTATCTTAAGATAACAAGACACTATATTGCAGTCTATAAACGTATTTTTACAAACTGGAGAGGAACATCCAAGCACAGCCAATCAGGGTGCTGCTTTCAGCTCCTCGAAAACTCTTTATTATTCAAATCAGACAGCACTCAGTGGTCTCATTTTTTTCACAAAGTGCTGCATATACCACATAAGAGTTTTTTAGAGAAAAACACAAAGTTTACCCATTTTTTAACTAAGAAAGTTACTAACCCAATTTTAACTGTTTTGTTATCTAGATTCACCTTGTCTAAATGCAGTGATTGATTTTGTTTCCAAATGACAGACAAAGCAATGATTCCTTTTTCTTCATGTGTGTCACACAAATAAATACATTTGAATATACGGTACTTTGTGGAGTTGATTTGAGATGTGAGTGATAACCAGACCTACTCTCAAAAAAGTATTGGCCTGATATTTACTTACTTGGAAAAACCTCAAGAGAAAAGTGCCAAGCATACAAATCCCTTGATGAGTATGATAAGTATTTTGCGGAAAAGTACAATAAGTCAGTTACCACGACATTGATAGAATTTTGTGTAATTTCTGTTAGCCTATCAACAAAGTGGAGACTACAGACTCACATCAAATGCACCTGTGCGGCATTATTGCATGAAAGACTCCGGACATACACTTACTCTTTGGTGATGTATTTGTTTGTCAGTGATCCCTCATTGACCCTACAGTCGTTAGCGGCTAGCTAATTAGCCCGCAGAAATCACGAGTTATAAAGAGTGTCAAGTGGTGCAAAACTATAGAGCACATTACCTCAGAACCTCATTAAAAGTCAGTGATGAGTGTCTTTAATACTACTCACTCGTTTTGAGTTATGGGCAAGCTGCGTGGAAGGCACTGAACGAGTCTATTCTTGTCAGCATTGTGGCCAATGTCATTAGCTTTGCCGACATGGCTTACTTCTAAAAGTTGTAAGTGCTTAAGTCACAGTTTGGTGAACAGTTCAGATGCACAGAATTCATTGAAGAGCAAACCACGTGAAAGAGCTTATATTAAAAATTTCTGTTTGTTTATTTTGAAGAAAGCGATACTCATGTAGCTTGTAGTGCCAATAAAGCAAAGTTTGCATGGTTTTGATACGTCCAGGTTTAGATGTGTTCCAGCGCAGTGAGACCATGTGGTCATCGCAGCAGGAGGGACAGGAAGAGAGATAAGAGCAGGATCTGTGATTGATGAGTCCCCAAGGCCAAAGCTTGATGCTCTGAGGATAAGTGCCACATGTCGTCCTGGTGCAGCCTAACCCCCCAACCAACCTCCAATTATTATTAACATTAACTCTGTCTTGTGCTGCCATGGGTCAGAGACAGCTAGTTTTCTTGGTATAACATTTAGCCCACCTGTCAGATTCCAAGTAAAGAGGGACAAAACAGTAATGTAACACTAAAAAAAAAAAAAAAGAAAGGGAGTTTTTCTTTTATAACACAAAATCAGTCGATGTGTTTATGTCGAAGCTATTTCAGATTCATTTTGCAGGGTAACAAGATGCTGTTATGCACAGAATCTAAGGTAATTTTTCAAAATTTTCAGAAGTAGAGAAAAATAAGCACATCTATTATAACAATGACTTCTAGGTAGTAAGTGTTCATGATAGGCCATTGACAAAATAGAAAGAATGTTATGCTAGACTGAAACATGGATAAATGATTTACTGTGAGTCTGGTGCCAGTCTCTCGAACACAAAGCAGGAGTGGTTGGCTCGCCAGGCTAGATTTTGATGCATGTGGTAACTTTTAGTGTGCAAGTTCTCCCACATTTTGATAACATGTAGTGAATCAGTAATCACTCTCAGACGCATAAATAAATAGAAACACACTGACTGCCATAAAGCCCGCAGCTTGTCATGATTTTGCTGAAATATTTACAAATTACCATGTGTTCTTCATTCAGAAAGATGCTTTATTTTTTCAGACTACTTTCATTTTCCCCATCAGAGCTTGTTTTGTGAGTCTTATGTAAACCTGGCATGGAGCAGCCTCAGGCACAGCATGACACAGCTAAAGGCCAGCCATGGTTTGAAAGCACCAGGGGACTTTATAAATAATTTAGCAGCATATAGACAGATGACACTCTAACAGGATTCACCCAGACTGCAGGTTAGCATCTAAACACACTAAACTTTCCTATTTACATGGGACAATCCCAGTACTGATGTGGAGTCCCATGTCCTAGCAGAAGAAGACTCAAGAAGACAAGTCCCAGTCTTGCTGTTTTTTGACCGCTTTGGTATGCGCCAAAAGAAAAAAGGCATATTATTTCCAGCCAAAAGGGGAAATATAATGACAAAATCCAATTTTCTGAGTTGCCAGTTGTAATATTCATCTTCATAAATTTGCTCAAAGTTATGTATATTTAGGTTGTCATGCTATTCCCTGTAGCTAATGCTCAAATCCTTTCACCAACCACCAGTCCCTGCCAACTTGTCTGTAATTAGACAACATTTAATTATGGTACTCACCTGCCAGATTCAAAATTCTCAAGCAGCTACTTTTCTAGGAGAAAACAAGTAAGTTAAAATGCAATGGTTACTATTACAATGAAGAAGCAGAACTTATTAGTTCTATATTTTCAAGCAAGAGGTCAATTAACCTATTTAAAATTTTAGGCAATTTTGTTTTTTCATTAAGCAAAATGTTCATTACCAATCTACATATGTCATAGTTTATTTCTAAAACACAAGATGTCTCCTTTAATGACAGACAGCCTGAAGTCTAATAGTCTGCTTCACACTGACAAGACTGAAGTTAGTACATTTTGTCGTGCAATACTCTCTTTTCCTGGAGGCAGTCGTTAGCGCACATGTGGGCCCGCTCTTCTCTCATATAAACACTGGGATACTGCGGCATCATTCAGCCTAGAATTTGATAAAAAGAAAACATTTGGTTTTCATCAACAAGGATTTGCAACGTCCGCACACAAGATGTTGTTCACACTATAAATGGCAAGACTGTATTCTTTCAGCACTGAAGCAAACAGATGTATTGCCTTTTCCTAATATAATGGTTGCCTTAAGTAGTTTTATTTTGTCAAGCAATCTTTTCCTGTTAAAAGGGAATATTATGGAGACCTTGTCATTTTCCATATTATAGTCTGAAAACGAAGATGGCTACTCATGAGGGGAAGAAAAAAATAAAAACATTGGGGATTTCTGAAGCAATGACTGAGCAAAAAGCGTCTTTATTGTGAGGTGTGCCAAATAACCAGTACCAGTAAGTTTCTTTGGTTTCATGTGACCACATAACCACATCACCACATTTTGGAATGCATCTATTTTACCTTCAGGTGCACAAATTCAATTTATAATTGCCAAGACAAGGGTTTTTTTTTTTTTTTTTTTTTCTGATTACTGACTAAAAACAAACATGAAACCGTTTCAACTCAAGTCAGTTATCATTCTCTTGTTTTTTTATTACATTTAGAAGATGAGAATCCTCTCACCAAGAGCTAAGCTCACTTCAGAGAGGACCATGTTCTTGCTTGTCCACTTGGACTGGAGCTAGTGCAGCTGATGTGTACAGAGTATACAACAGTAGCCAAAACACGCATCCTTGTGGACAGCCAATGTTAGTTCTTACTGGTAAATCTCTTACTGGTAAAAAGCTGTGTCCAAACCAAAGAATCCACATTATAGATAACATAAAGCTGGTGTTTTCTTTATACAAAGTTTATTGCAAGAGCAGTCTTAATTGGTTGTGCAGTGGGAGTTGAAAAAATGTTCTGAAACTGTGCTAGTGCAAAAAAAACTAATAATATAAACAATCATGCATGTGAAACTAAGTATGTGCTAAACCAGAATCCTAACCTATTTCTAACCCTAACCCTTAAGAACTTTGTAATGACGTGACTGATAAATTAAGACACTATTAATATTCACAAAACATTACCCAAATAGACTGCGGCAGCTAAAAAAAATTAGTCCTTTAGCATTGTGAGAGCTGTCGTGACTTGAAACATCATTTATGAATATAACTGTAACCTTAAAAAGTCTGAGCTGCAAAGTCAAACACATCTCACACAGTGGCACATTGTGGCGCATGGGAAAATCATTAACCTGATAACCACGAACCAGCACCCACAGCCCAGAGCAGAAATATGTAGGCTAAATAACAGCAGTCAATATATGCATCTGGACTGCGGCACAGAGAAATAAACAGGTCAGCCTGGGTGAGCCTCAGCCAGGGTTTCCATAAACTATAAAATATACACAAACTTACATGACCCAAGCAGTTTCTTCGTGAATTTAAAGTGTGGCTCCCAAAGTATACAGTCAACCAAGACAGACACAGACAGCATTTGACCCATCCTGCAGAGCTGCTAGAGTGTCCGTCAGGAGCAGTGTGCTGAGCATTTTAGAGATCCAAAGCTTTGGGAATTCATAGCTTCATTTTGATGAAATTATGTGAATGTTGAAGTTGATGTGGAATGGATTTTTGAACCAATGCAGATACAGTTTCATACATCAGTAGCATTTTCACTTGACCTAATGCAGTGCTTCTCAAATAGTGGTGGGCCCCTTTGGGGGGAGGGAAATATTTATTTTTTCCTAGGGAGGGCTATGCAAAAAATAATTGAGAAGCATAATGTTACAACATGCATTTTACTTTTCTGGCATATCTATGACACAGCGATGAGTCAAAGCGCTCTGAAAAACGTCAAAAAGACAAACACATTTTTGACGCCTTATAAACCGGAGGTAATTGAGAGGCTGAGTGGTGAACTGCAGGTCTGCAGTAACAAAAATTGGTAAGTTTAAATAGAATAGAATAAATTATGAGTTCGCATGACCTGCTATTCCCACTTTGTGGTATAGACATGCACTTCTGTGGATCAGGCTGAATGCCAAACCAATGGAGATTTTAAAAAGTCAAATACTGAATTCAGTCGTTAAAACATATTTTGGCACAGAGTGATAGATCTGATACCAGTTGTGGGTTGGTCCATGGCTCTTTTATTGCTTGTTTTACATTGTTTTGGAGACAGGAAGAAGATGCAATACAATTCACTTCAACCTGGCCTGCCAGATGGATTCTCACAATACTTTTGAATTCACAAACTCGAAAGAAATCCAACTGACCTCCCACTCGCCCGAATTGTTTGTAGTTCAAACCAGTGGTTTAACACCCCAATCACATTGCAATGGGGAATGAGGGTTTGTTAGCAAAGACAATAGCAAGTAGCGCCTGAATCAGGATGGCAACCCCTGGACTTGTTTCTGCTGCAGAGTCTGTTTTAGCATTAATGCAAAGTATTTCTTTTTTGAAAGAAGAGAAGAGCAGTGTCCACACTTGTTCTATACCTTGATTCCGCCGTTTCAATTAATTTCTGTTAATTGAAACAGGCCTACTGTTTGTGCTGGTTAAGCACAAACAGTAGGCCGTGCAACCCAATCAGCTCAAAGTATTTCTCTAAACATCTCATCTAAATCAACACAAAAATCAGTGTTGTGTGTTCTCTCTTCCTGGTTCCAGTTAAAAGTCGCACGGCAGAATTTTAAACCAGCTGTAGACGTGAGAGTGCATGATGGATTAGCACACTTGCTCCAAATATGGTGGATTTCCATCCCAAGGTCTAATGTACTATCAGTGTCTGACCTTAAATTCAAGTTATTAAACTCAGGTAAAATTGTTTCACTTTTGTCAAAACTAACAACGGAATTTATTTATCAGAGATTTTAACCAAACATACAGTTGCTAATTTTTTGTTTTCTATTTGATCTTTTTAAGACTTGAATATCACATTTTAGGACAATGCATACAACCAAACTAAATACATTTAAACATTAAATAAAATACTGTTTTGTTATCTTGAAGATAAGAGACAATTTCAAATTCTTCTTGAAAGACTGAACAATTGTTTATAGTGGATTTTTTTGGTTGTTTGTTTTTAGTCTGAGTACATTAAACTTTTCAAAATGTCATATTATAAAACATCACCTAATCACAAGATGACTGAACCTGCACTTCGACAACAACAGCTGGAAAACAAAACAGGACTATAGATGAGGACATGTACAATAACCATATTCTCCTCTACAAAGACTCCATATCTACGGCTAAATCCAACTACTACACTTGCCTGATTCACTCCAACAAACATAACTCCAAAACCCTTTTCTTAAATTCTCTCCAACATAACAAACCCGCTGTCTCTCTTCTTAACCACCTGTATTCTTCTTCTTTTGTAACTCACTAATATCTTTCTTTGTCTCCAAGATCACCACCATCCATCAACAACTGACAAGTGGAGCTGCAGTTTCTGGAGAGGACACCGTCACCCCCTGCTCACTTTCAACAACATTTTCAAGCTTTTTCCCTCCTTCTGTGCAATTCATCTCTGACCTCATCATAAACTCTAAGCCCTCCACCTGCAACACGAACCTGTTCCCACAGCTCTTGTCAAACCATGTCCCTCTGCTCTTGTCCCATTCATAACTCACATTATTAATTCTTCTTATACTTCTACAACTGTTCCATCATCTCTCAAAACTGCTTCTGTAACTCCCACAGTGGAAAAAAACAAACTGGTCTAGATCCAAACAACTTCAAGAACCTCAGTTCTATTTCCAACCTGCCTTTTATCTCCAAAATTAAAAAAAAACAAAAACTTTTAACTCAATACTCATCTTGCCGCTAACAAGTCAGTTTCCGCTCAATACATAGCACAGAAACAGCACTTCTCAAAATCACCAATGATCTCCTCCTAGCTTTGATTCTGGTTTACTCTCTATTCTCATTCTTCTTGATTTAACAGCTGCCTTCGACACCATTTCTCAGAACATTCTCATCCACAGACTTCAATGTATTGGCATCTCTCATACTACTTTCTCCTGGTTTATTTCATATCTCTCTGATCACAGTCAATTCATTCAACTTAAGTCTTCCTCTTTCTTCTGGCGCTCCCAAAGGCTCTGTCCTAGACCCCCTTCTATTTATCGTCTACATTCTCCCTCTTGATTCTCTTTTCCGTAAACACAACATTCACTTTCACAGCCACGCAGATGACACCCAGCTCTACATTTCCACTCCTCATCACTACCTCTAACCTACCTACGGTCTACAGAAAATTAATTGCTTATTCTCCACCAGTTTTCTACAACTGAACCTCCACTCTCTCCAAATTTAACAGCTTTTCTATGATTCCACTGTCCTTCCTTCCCCTCAGGTCAAGAGTCTGGGCGTCATCCTCGACAGCACACTTTCTTTTTAGTCTCACATCAATAACATCACCCATTCTGCCTATTTTCAACTTTACAATATCGCTAGTCTCTGCCCTTCTCTCACTCCTTACACCACTGCCATACTTGTTCACAATCTTATTACTTCTCGGATTGACTACTGCAACTCCCTCCTCTTTGGTCTCCCCGACAAATCCCTCCAGAAACTGCAGCTTCTTCAAAACTCTGCAGCCCACACCATCGCCAGAACTCTTTCATACCACCACATCACGCCCATCCTCCAACAACTATACTGGCTACCCAAAAAACATAGAGCTAATTTAAACATTCTTCTTAACATCTTCAAAGCTGTCCATAACCTGGCTCCACCTTACATTTCTTTAGTCGCTTTGCTCTCCAGCTCTGGAACTCTCTCCCTCTTGACTCTCTTCCACTTTTCAAATCCAGACTCAAAACTTACCTGTGCAGACTATCCTACACTACGTTATTAGCCACACTTACTTTCATCCAGTTTTGTGCTGTGTTTTAATCATGTATTTATTTTTTCAAGTTCTTGTCACGCACAGTGTCCTTGAGTTTCCTGAAAGGCGCTTTCAAATAAAATGTATTATTACTATTAAAAATGTCTCATTATAAATCATCACCTAATCACAAGATGTCTGAACTTGCACTTCAAATTGGATAATAAAAAAGGGGAAATGCAGAAAGTGAATGGCTTCACTGATACAGAAGTTCAGTGGGTGACTGAGAAGAAGCATGTGGGTGAATGTGAAGAGACTTTGAGTAAACCTTTCCTTCTGCCAATTACTAAAATTATGAGCAGTGAAAAACCAGGTCATATTAAAATGCATTTATGTTTTTTACAACTGAGACGCATCCCACACACGTTTACCCAGCATGCACCACCGATCTTACGCCTAATGAAAGACTTCATTATGAGTCTAGGGCCAGTACTTAGAGCAGCCACACACTAATGATACCTGTTCCACCTCCATAAAGTCTCACACCACAGACTTTGAACATAAATCCACTTTCTTCTCTGCGCACTAATTAATGAAGATGGGCCAGACACTGTGGCTCTTGGGGGAACCTGATCACGCAGAAAATAGCAAAATATATGATTAGAGATAAGCAGTGATTGTTGGAGTCAGCAGAGACAGTTTAGAAGAAGCAGCATCATTACAGATACAGACATAAACATTGTTTTATTTATTTTAGATAAGGGTCTTGAAATCAAATTTTCTTTTCAATTGTCAATGATCAACTTTTGTTTTTTGAGAGGTCCATAAGCAATCATTGGTTGTGATGTTGGAAGTTGAGTTAAGGCCAACATTTTTGCTGTCCTAAGACAAATAGTCAATGGTCACTCTAAAAACATGCAATTACAGCATGAAAAGTTATGCAACAAACAAACGTATTTTTTTTTTTTTTTTTTTTAATGAAAGTAAAGCCATTTTTAAAAAACAATCATACAACCACATCATACAAATGTAGTTTTGTTATTTTGCCATATTCATGAATCTGGTTTTCGGCTAAATTTGGCCAAAGTACATCTATCAGTCCTGCCATGTATGTTGTGATTTATTTGGTGCCTCACCTTCGACTTCTGCCCAAACCACACAGCAGATCTACTAACAATAGGCGAGCAAGATTGACTCAAGAGCTTGTGATCTCACAAATATAGCAAGAGTTTATCTGGCTGACTATCTGCCACCACCCATGATGCACATATCACAGTACAAGGGTATCAGGCGCTCTGGGGGCACCACAGCCAAGCGTACAGTGGCTGCCTGCTGCGACTGAAACAAGCGGTGCTCTATTGACATGAGATCAAGACATTGTTGAACTGAAACTCATAAATTGGATAATGCTTTCATCACAGATATTTAAACCTAGCCCCATGTAGTGACAAAAGCAGCGCAGCTGCCCGCTTTTTATGGGTATAGTGAAGAGGACAGTGGGCCGTAGAATTAGCCAGTTGAACAGATCAACAAGAAAGAGATGCATCACCAACAAAACATCACAAGCAGCAGCTCCAAATGTTTTTAAAAATGCATTTTCTTTTGCAAAACATGTTTAACTTTGTGTATTTTCAGAGTCCATCTGTAAGTGTCAAAGTGTTAGAGGCCATTCAGTGGGAACAGACTCTTATAACTACTGAGGTCACCGCCTTATGGCCCCCAAGCTGCTGAAGTTCAAAGGTCATATATCCTCAAGGGAAACCATGGCGACACCCCAGAGTCTAGAGACCACAAACAACAACAGTGTGAACTCAAAACAACAGTCTCAGTCGCAGCAGCACTGCCCCTTCCACTGAACTTGACAACCCAAACATTGCACCAACTACAGTATAAGTCCAACTAATCTCCTTTGTCCATGCACATTCATTAATTGTGATCTTTGGTGTGCAGACAAGTTCCATAAAAAACTCAAGGACCCTTCACACAGTTTCCACGACCAGGCTGTGAGTGGTTCAGCTCACTTAGCCTCAGGACAAACAGCTCATGGTGACCTCAGACCACCTCAACCAAAACAAAGACACTCAAGGTCGAACGGGTGATTTTAAACCATTATGATGTGTTTGGACTAGGCAACATTTTCACTTTTTTATTCCAAGGTCAAGAGGGCTTGAAAACAAATCCTAACTCCACTGCTCATTGACATCAGAGTAACTTGCTTTACTTGCTTTAGTTTAACCGAAAAATTAAAAATAAAATTGTCTTTGACATCAAAAAGACTGTTTCTCTAATGCAAATAGACTATGTTGGAAAATCAGCTAGATCTAAATGAGACCACTGTGTGTCTCTTGGAGGTGGGACCAAATCATTTGTCTCTGACGTTAAGTCTCAGTCAAACTCCAAGTCAAAGAGAGGCAAGTCAAATTCAAATCTTTTTAAGTCCTTATATCAACCACCATTCAGTAGTGTTGTGGTGAAGCAGAGCCCTGCGGTATCCCATTGCTCCATGGGTCGGCGGTTCTGGGGTCCCTCGTTGAAGCTGGTGGTGTGGCAGGTCATACCCCCCATGAGGGTTGAAGCGGATAATGGTTAGTTGTTGGAGTTTGGTTGTGCCAGGCACCCGATGCCTTCTTTTTTCTTTTTGTTTGAGGAAATGTGAATGAATGGTGAACTGTCTCCAAATGAACTGTTAAAGGACAAATCAGATTCCAGTTGTGAAAATGAATTGAATTTGGCATTGTAAAATACAGTAAATGTTACTATGCTAAATGGAACCTGTTGTCTCTGCCTTCAATGTGCTTAACTCGGTGCCTTATTTTATTTTTCTGGATTTATTTCTAGTGGATTTTTTGCTTTTTTCTAATTTGATATTATTTTTTATCTTATTTAACCTTTTGATTTCTTAAGACTATTTGATCTGCCACAATAACATAAAATCAATTTTGCCCCAGCACAGACATTCTGATAAATCTCTATAAATGAGATTGCAGTGTCCAGTCTGCATCTAATAATAGATCATTTCTTCCCTAAAACAACTTTAGTACTGTTGTTTATTACTGTTGTTAGCATTTATATTAGCATGTAAAAAGTGCTATTAAACCACTGTGTGGCAAATAATATGGAAGCTCAGATTGCGTTAGGAAAGTGCGCAACACAAGTGACAGCTGTAAAAAGTTTAAAATGAAATACTTCTGTTGTGGCCATCTAGGTTACTGTTTGCATGTTTGTTTGTTTGTTTGTTTGTTTGTTTGTCTGTTTTTAAATTTTTAAAGTATGGCAAAGACTTTCAGTTTGCTAAGAAAAAATATACAGTTGAAGCAGAGACGACTTGTTTTATAGAAACAAATCAACTCTTAATGTTTGACTTTTGTAAATGGCCAGTGCTTTGGTGGTGAAAAACACAACTCTGCTCCCATTTTCCAATAACCTTGAACTGTCAAAATGCCGAAATGCTAAACTCAAGCTAATAGGCCTCACGTGTAAATTACATTACAGACTTGTCCTTAGCGAAAGTCAATTGAATTAAACTGCATTTAAAGTGTTGTGTGGTAGACTAAGTAGGTTGCCTGTTGGTTTGATGGATGGGACCTTTCTGCCAATTTGCTTTTGGATTAACATAAAACCATACATCACTGTTCATTATATCCTAATTTTGCTTTGACATTTGGACTGGTTAAACTGATTGTTACCAAGACGTGTCAAGATTCAAAGTGTACTGCTTTCAAATCCATGTTTTTGCCTCTGCTAATCACATCACCATCTTCTAATGTAGTTACCAAGCTTCCTCTCAATCCATTTTAGAGGCAAGTTTCCTGCTTTGGCTATGGCTAATCTTGTCCAGTTCAATAAAAAGACATGGTTTTGCCTGGTAACTCGGCCAATAATGCTGCACTTGAGCTGGGACCACCTCGGAGAGGGTTTCTGAGTAGAGCCTTGCACCAGACATCGAAGGGAAATAAAGACACCCATTCATTGACTTATTGGCTCGAATCTTGTTGACTTTAGCGAAGGGGGAGAAAACAGAAAAACATATGCTTATTTAGACGGCTGCAGACTCCACTTTGGACAGGCAGATTGAAATGTGCTGTTCAAATCACTCAATGTGCTGTTCAAATCACTCAGTGTTACTTTAAGCTGTGTTCACACTTAACTCACACATCGCATCAAAATTGGGGACAACTACAGGGTCACATCAAATCTTTTCCTGACTTACGTTCAAACCAGGACCAACTTAGAACAGAAGTGGGCAATGTTTTTACCTTGGAAAACTAGTCTTTAGTTGTAAGGTTTGGTCGCAAGTTTCAAGTCATAAAGTTCAAGTTTAGCATTATGTTTTCAGTTTGAGGTGAGTCAATAAATGTTAAATTTAATGCTATCTATATGAAATACTTCCTGATGCTTTTTGTTTATATAAATAAAGTTGTATGGAATCTCAATCCAGGTGCTAAATTGTGAGTGCGAACTGGAAAAGATGTATGTACTATTTGTGGGCTTGTTGCTCTAAATTCACTGTTGATAAATGCACATACAACATATTATAAAAAACGAGAAGCACCACCTCCACTTCCCTCTTTCTTTTTACTTTTTTTTTTTTTACCATATACCAGACAATCCTGGAGAACATTTACTGTAACTCAATAGACTTCACAGTTTAGTCTTGGTGCTTACATTGGTGAATATTTGATGTTTGGATATGTCATGATGGTTATCCCGGTTGTGACCTGCTGTCCCTGTGGAAGACGTCTAGTAGTGTTGTTGTTGTTGTAGATCGGTTGTAATTTTTTTTTCTGTCTGTGTACTAATCAAACAAAAATCAATGGGGCTGAGTAGACATACACACATTTGACGCTCAGGTAATGTCCTCTCTTTGACCTGTGCTGTGTCTCAAATGTGTGGAGCTAAATCCGACTGAACACCCTCACACCCTCACACCCTCATGTTTACTGTAGACCATCTCTGCAGCCTTCTCCTGCTGTTTATTCACCCTTCAGTGACTCATAATGGAGCCAGCTCTGGGACAATAACTCGTAACTGCTGATACTCTGCATGTGGGATAGGGACACCTCGCTCAAAACTTCCACTG
This sequence comes from Mugilogobius chulae, assembly GCA_038363315.1. NCBI lineage: Eukaryota > Metazoa > Chordata > Actinopteri > Gobiiformes > Gobiidae > Mugilogobius > Mugilogobius chulae. The sequence goes on along the minus strand of CM076403.1, from coordinate 43,251,982 downwards.
GGTGATACTGTATCAATTAGTAGATTATTGATGATTAGTAATAATACTGGCCCTTGTTATTAGCAGAAGTAATGTAATTTATTGATTGTGAAAACAACAGTCATGTGCAAAACAAAAAAAACAAAAAAACTTTTAACTTTGATGAAAGTGTTTTCCTTTTTAATGACATTATTTAGGTTGATTACAGGCTACAGTATGTTTGAGTAGTATGTTGTCACATAATTGATTCTTCAGTGCTTGTATTTGAATGTGTACACCACTTGTGATTTATTATGTGTTTTATATATTTGACGCATTATGTTTCATACAATAACTTGTGCAAAATAATGTTACTGCATTACACAAGTTTTTAGAGAGTTGAAATGTTGCAAAGTCATGTTTATACGCCTTATTGAAGGCGTATTAAACTTGACATATAATAAAGTAATGAAAGACAAAATTATTTGTGCATAAAAAGGAACCTGCCTTCTGCTTACAAAAATTAGTTATTATATAATTTTTATACATGCTGTGGGTGTGTTCTCTTGGTCAATCTTCTAAAGAGAAGGTCTTCTTGTCCAAGTAAAACAAAACAAACGGGAATAAATGAAATGCTCAAAAATACCTACAATGATTTTGGCATAAAATACAACAAATACAAGTTTAAAGGTGCACTTGACTTGAATAAAAGCATGTTTTTGTCATTCTGATTTCTTTGTTGCACTAAATAAACAATAAAAATCTGTGTCTTTACTTTAAGTGAGCTTGTATGACCACAAAATGGTTATTTGGCCTGGAGAAAGGCCCACTCATGTTGTAATTTTTCACATTATGGCATAAAAAGTATTTACACCCATTCAGACTATCCCAAAAGAATGTCCCAAAGTATTGTTTTAAATGTCTAATTCTAGTGTACAGTAATGTAAGTGACTCTTTACCTCCAGGAAGTTACACAGTACACCTTTAAACACTGACCAATGAGCTGAGAGGAGAATGGACAGTGATTAACCCCGTTTGCTTGAGTGCCCTTGTTTAGAGCCCATGTGTATGTATTATGCCTTAACTCTGCATTGCTCATGTCACTGTATTTGTTTTATGTTTAGATATTGATCTCCAAAGTTCTACAAGCAGTAAACTCTAAAGCTTAATGGGGCATTTCATTCGTCGTCAGTCATTGCCTCTTGGTCAACTGAGGCTATGACTGAAACACTAAAAAGTCTACGAGTAACTGAATTTAGCTGAGCATTAGACAAAATATATTAACATGTTAATGGAGATTTTACTTTTGTAATTGTTTGGCAATATTGGCAGTGAATGAAACTTAAATGTACATAGAGTGAATGTACAGTACAAATGATTCTGTACCTACTTATATGGGCTTTAGGATTAGGCTCAGTCCTTTGTCTCCTAATCAGTGCACTCAGGATTAAGTTCAGTTTTTAGAATGAGTGAGAACAAAGACCTCACTTGTCTGATGATGATTGCAAGCTCTTCCACTTGTAAGACATGGGACAAAAGCAAAACATTAAAATGGTTCATAAATCATTTAAACTTGTTTTGGATTTTCTGTCTTCCTCTGCTGTTGTGATGCTTTAACCAGCCATCTTCAAATGTTTACCCCATGGCTTTGGGTGACACTGACGATCTGATGACTTGCACCAGGTCTCTTTGGTGCCTCTATGAAACAGTACAAATCGTTCAGATTAAAACTGTCTTCTTCTGAGCCTGTACATTTGATTTAAGAGAGACACTACCTCTCTATCAACTGCTACACAGAAAGACACTTCTCTGAACTCTCACTGACTCCCGGTTTGTCCTCCAGCACAAACCATAAGTTTCTGTCAAAGCGCAGATTTACAAGAGCACACATGTAAAATGACTTGTGCACCTGTGGCAGTCCAGCTTTTAAGTATTTTTAAACCGATGGCTAAAGTCAGCAAGGAGTTCTTGTTATCACCCTTGAATTTTTATATCAGTTGGTTATAAAAATGAATGCATGTTTTGTTTTGTTTTTTAACTAAAATTAACTATGTAAATGAAGTGATAAATATCATGAGTCCCAAGACAGTGTTGTTAGTGTGACAAAAGGTGAATGGAGTCTCTTGGTGTGAATTAGAATAATGTGATGACCTTTTCAATATGGCTCTTGCAAACCATTTCTGACAAGCTTCACTTCTCATTTTTCATTTCATTGGCATTTTGTGCTGACAACAGACAACGTATTATTACAAACAATAAAGCATAAATACAGTAATAATTCTATGCTAAATGGTTGTTAAATGTACCCGAGGGTTACTTCAAAGTTGACACAGCAGATTAACAGAGAAGAAAAGCGTTAGACTGAGGACAATTATACGTTTGTGTAAAATACATTGTTCACGCCCTGCCCACACCTCTGTACAAACAAACTACCGTGTTCTCACACTTATGGCACGAACTCTATTTATGGATGAGAGACAATGGTAAACTACTTAAAATCATAAAAAGATATGGCAGGGCAAACATTACACTAGTCCTTACTAGTCCTGGGCAATATTGACAAAAGTGGAATACTTGATTATTTTGGACAGATCTCGATTAGGATTTTCAGACGGTGTTATTTCAACCCAAGCAAGTCATTGTTTTATTAGTTTAAGCTTTACTAGAAGACATTCTTTGTCGACATTCGCTAACACTTGATTAGTCAACTAAAAGCAAAAGCGCACTGGTCTCAATGATTGGATCAAATATCTGACCCAAACTGCATTCACCAGACCACAAGTTCAGATGTTTGCATGCTGATTAAAGAAAAACAAAAAGCAAAAACGGCTAAGCAACATTCACATGTAAAAAAATCTAAATATTGCAATGCGCTTTCTAACAAATATTTTTTAACAAATTTTGATCAATGAAAACAGTGGTTTCTAACCTTTTTTGTCTTGAGTACCCCCTAACCATGATCGAACACACGGAGTATCCCCTATGTCATGGGTTTTTTTAAGAGGTATTTTATCTTTACTCATTATTTTCATTTATAACCATTGCTTTTTAATGTTTTATATCTAATGTCAAGCAATTGCCCCTTTACATGTAGAATGCGCAGCAAACAACATTTTTTACATTACAATTCTATCTTTCTTTTAAATCTGCAATTATCCCAAGTACCCCCTGGGTCTGCATACCCCTAGTTGGGAAACACTGAACTAAAACATCAATGAGTGATCAATTAGCAGTCTTTTGTAGCATTTTTTACTATAAACGATCTACTCAATATTCTGTTTTTGTACATTTCAAGACAACAATCATAATATCTAAAATTTGATGCACTGTATTGCACAAGTCTACAATGAAGTTTAAAAGCTGATGACAAATCAGGTTTCCTATAAAACATTTGTAATTCCTGGGTCAGCAGTAAAAGTGAATTATAGACATAAGACTAATGAGAATTGTGTGGAAACAAGTGCAACAGTCAGTGGGGTATGTGTTTGTCATGGTTCAACATCAGTTCAAACTAAACATGATCCTGGCTCATTGTTCAAAATCAGCTTAAGACTCCAAAAAAAAAAAAAAAAAAAAAAATTAGCAACCCAATGAGAGAGTCACATGAAGCCCGTTTTGCTTTCTGATGAAATAATCCTCTCGAGAGCCAAAACAGCAAATGCAAACAACAACAAAGAACACAATACCTATTTATAATTACTAACTACTACTACTACTACTACCACTACTACTACTACTGCTGCTACTACTACTACTACTACTACTACTACTACTACTACTACTACTACCATCACACTACCTCTCACTCAGCATGGTTCCACTGTAATAATCCATCACTATCATAATCCATCTTTCTGCCCTATATACATGCTCACACCTTTTCAGCTATTATCCCTCATTAACACAGATCCACTGTAAACAAACAGTCACTCTTTCACTTGACCTCAATGGAGTGATCCCCTCCCGCCCCCTTTACCCCAAACAATGCACCAAACTCTTTTCCTTTCACTTTAAATTTACCCAAACTCTAATAAATTAGTGAATTTTTTTCTCTCAAATCAGCCAGTAACATTTAGACAGTGGTTTTCTGCAAAAAAAAATTATTGAACTACAGCAGTGTTTAAAAAGAACAGACACAAGCCCCATTGTGAGTCTCTATCCTAATATTCAGACTCAGACTTGGCCCGGATTTGACCTGAATGCTTCACCCCTGCCCCCACCCGTCTGGCCCTGTGATGATGCGGGACAGTTTTAGACAATAGGGAGTGAGTCCAAGCCATGTGTGCACTGTGTCTATTCACATCCACCTAATTATGTAACACGTCACCAAGAGTTGTTTTGGAAAATAGAATGGTCAAAGAGTCTCAAGAGAAAATCCCACATACGTATTTAGCAGTTTGAGTTGTAAAATGTGCAGCCAATCAGCTGGGGAAAAACATTCACTATTCACAGAGGAGCGGAAATGATTTGAGCTTAGCGCGTGCAAAAGGTTGAGTAATAGTGTAATGTAATCTGGTCTCTAGTCTTGTCCTTTCCTGAGCACCACTGTTATCTGCTCAAATTGTAATTTAGTTTAGTTCATCAGCTGTTTGTAATTTGAAAACCAGTTTCTTTAAGCTAAACTGAAACAATGTAAAAAAAACAAAAACAAAAAAAAAACTCAAGACACAATAAAACTTTAACAGAAGCAAAATGTTGATTGAGACTGACATTGAAAAAAGTAAAGAAATTAAGTTGCTAAATACATATAATGAAGTTTAAGATTAGAGCTTTAAATTGACATGATAAGATTTATAGCTGATATGACCCATATCATGTTTGAAATTGTGCTCACATGAAGTTAAGTTTTTATTTGTTCAATACTATTAAAGATATTTTTTTCAACAAGTTCACTGTGGTTCAGGAAGTCAAAAAATTAGACTGTTGGCAGATACTGTATTTAAAGCCAAATTCTCAAAAGCAGTATCAGAACGGTAAATGGTGTGTCGGTGCATGCCTAAATAATTGAAATGCTTTTAGCTCATGTCAGACAAAAAACAAAACACTTGACACTTGATAAAACTATTACTCGATCCTAGACTTAGACCATATGATTTGAGATCATCAGGAGCTCCAAAAAATGTAGCTACACGACCATTTTGAACCAATTTGCTAGCAATCTGAATATTTTGAGTGACGACAGGTGGTAAATGCAGAAAAGTAGGCGAGGGTAAGTGGTAGGTGAAAACAAAACTTTTCTGAGAATTTGAGCATCAGCTGCAGCACAATACATAGATCACTATAAAATGCATGAAACAATTAAAATATAACTTTGAATAAAACAACGGTTAGAAAACACATATATGTGCTGTGTTTATGAGAACACAAATACTTGAACAAATTTAAATACTTCCAGTTTTAAAGCTTTAAAAACAGGCACCTTATACCATAGCTTTAAATGACCTTGAAACTCAATGCAGGGGACTTTGACTTAATTTGAACTTATTGGTCAGTATTTTAGGACTTGACTTGGACTTGAGACCCAAGACTTACAATTTGAGGCCAAAGACTTACAATTTAACAAATACAGTAAACTGCGCACCTCCCAAAATTCACTGTATTTGAGACTCCCTTTAAGATACATCATGTTTTCTCATAAATGTACGCTCCTGTAGACCCACAAATGCCGCCCTAAATACATTTGAGCAGAGCAGTTTGCAGCCCCTCAGAGGACAGCAGATTAACGAGCCTTACATCAGACTGAGGGGGTCTCAGTGTCGGAGCGTTCCATCTCTGTCTTTCTGCTTGGACCCCTGGAGTCTGGAAAAGTCCAAAAGGGCCCCACTCAGACCGGGCTCTCAGCATGGAGCCATACCACACACATGACACACGCAAGCACCTACACGGACTCCTGTGCCTCCTCCTGTGGGCAGTAAATAATGTCTTTCATTCATTTAATCTGTGGGGGATCGTTCCTGTGCTAATGTGGGTGAATTTTAAACAGCAGCTATATATTTAGATTAGTGAATTATAACATGAGTAAAAGAGTAATGCATGAGATGTTCGTGAGAGTAATCCTGGTGTCACAGTACACTACTGACTGATTTTACTAAAGCCCAACAGTCAACAGCAACTGAGAAATGGAAAGTGAACATTCAGCATTTTGCCCATCAACAGACCTTATAGCATGTCATGACGTGAACACAGCTTATTGGAGACAAAGGTGTCCTTCATTGAAATGTTCTCTATTTTTTGTGTTTAACATGCTGTCAGAAACATCCACCACAGCTCACTGTTTAATTAACGGTAAGTAAGTATCTATCTATCTATCTATCTATCTATCTATCTATCTATCTATTATATATATATATATATATATATATATATATATATATATATATATATATATATATATATATGCTACAAAACAACCATGACCATGAATTCTAGTTGAAGCCACAAAAGCGACAACTAAAGCCCCCCCTAAACTTTAGTAACTATAAGCCTAAACTTAACTCATTAAACCCAAAGAAAATGTTATGTTTTGGCTTTTCATAGCATATTGACTTAGAAAAAAACAAACAAAAAACCGTGAAAACATGCTTATCATACGTTTTTTACAATTTGTTGTGTATGTACATTTTCCTCAGAGACAATGTTGGATTTTTTTCATGCATAATTTGCTCCGTGCACAAGAGTATTTATTTTCAAAAATGCTAACATCTTGCCGGCAAGTTTATTTCTGTTTGGTTCATTCCTATGGAGTTTTCACTATCTCAACCTAAAATGAATGAAAAAGATCAGCCAGTGAACAGTGAGCAGTTGGTGATTTATGCCCTATTGGGCGCACCTGAATATAAGCCGCTCCCACTAGATTTAAGTAAGAAAAATGATAAAGTACATATATAGGCCACACTTGTTAATAGTAAGTCTATGAGAATCTGTAATTTTGCTGCATTGCCTTATAAACCCATAGTTCAAAACTCAAGAAAAAAAGTTGCGGCTTATAATCCAGAAATTAAGGTATTTCTAAAAACATCTTAAATATCTTACAAAAAAAGAGGATATTTCACCAAAGGACCAAAGTGTGTTTATAAAACGATGTGTCTGTCAATGCTAACGCTAAAGTCTGACAATTTAAAAAATAAACAGCTTCTATGCACAGGGTCAATTAAGGTGTATAGCCAAGCACTGCTCAGAACCTGACCTTGATTCCTATTCTCTCTTTTATTTGGCAAGTTTTCTGAGTGCAAAGACACCTCTAGCTATGTTGTGCTAGCTAGCTTCAGCTGATAGGTATAACTCCAGTGTCTTTACCTCACAGAGCTTCGAACGTCACTCATCATCTTGTGAAATATCACATCTTTCAGAGTAGCATCCCTAAGTAGAAGGATTGATGACAGCTGGACAAAATCATCAGACTGGGCCAACATGTCAGAAACTGAGATATGCACATCAACCAGGATCTTGTATTGAGCCATCTCAGGAGCACAACACCTATCACACTTTTTTAAATAAAACAGACTAGAGCATTTTAGCATTTATTTCATTATGGATAGTTTTGTTGCACTGAAATACCTTAAAAATCTCACTTTGAAACATGAACTAATAAAGATGTGCTGTATTAACTGTTGGATGCTTGTTTTCATTTTTCTTAATCTTCCTATGTTGCTGTGATTTTGCTCATACTTTAATAGTGTTATGACAGCTATTTAACCCACTTTTCTAGACAGGCTAAAAGAGAAAAACTTTCACCTCTGCAGGAGTACCATTGTTGAGCTCTTTCCTTCTCTTGAGGCAAGTACATAAACATTTAATTACAATCTTTGCCACGCAGGGGAGAGTCCTTGAACGGATCTGGACATATTTTATGGACAGCTGGGGGATGAATCACTGACAGGAAGAAATAATAGGGACGAGAGAGCGGAGAGGAGACGCACGTGTTCTTAATGTGGATGGTTATTTGGTGAGAGAGGGCAGGAAGAGACAGCATGTTCTGCTTTAAGTGCATTTGGACTTGAAAGCTCTTTGCTGTGGCCTTGATGTTGATGCTAGGGCCGCTCCACAAATGAATTACATGTGTGAAGCATTTGTAGTCTGATCCCACCATGATCCACTTTACAAATTTGGACATTTTCAGGATGTTCCCCGAGTTCAGGACAGATCTGGAGGAGATAGACATCAGCTGTAGACACATTTAAAAATGGCCTTTGAAGACTCACACTCAGAAATACTAAGGTCATGTTCAAAGGGTCAGCGAAAAAAAGAGAAAAAATATTAATACAAGTTTGAATAAACATGTTTGATCTATGTAGTAACATTTAGACCTGTACAGGAAATTGTCTGTGTCTTAAAACATCCCTGCAAGCACCACTTTCTATTTGTAGGATTCATAGGACAGAGTAATGAGAGGTTAGCGCTTTGCTTGTACCAGATACACCTATTTGTTGGAATTAAAATAGATAAAATTACTGTCTGACTGGGGTTTTTGGGTGGGTTGGATGGGACGATTTCATATGTATTGCAAAGCACTTTTTGTGATATGAAAAGCACTTTAAAAAGTTTGACTGATTGATAAATTAGGAGATTGTGTAAATAATAATTATACCTAAGATAAACAAGGACTTAATAAATCTTAAAGTACATATTTTTTCCCATAAATAATTTGGTTTCAACACAGATAGTATGTTGTAAATTTGGGTGTTAGTGTCAGTCTAACTGGTGTGTGCATTTTGCATCTAGATAATTCCAATCTGCCCACAATGCCTTTATAATGGCATTGCCAGTAATGTTCATATAAAACGTTACCAATGGTCACTTCAAATGTGCATCACCAACTGACTAATGCCTTGACAGTTTGGATAGCCTAAAATGACTTTGTTGAGAGCATAGTATTTTTTACTGTACTAATGACATCTTTAAGTGTACTGCGTGATTACATGTTTCGTATATCCATGTAAATGTAGCAGTCAAGTAGTTTAAACTAATGGGAGAATAAAATAATGAAGTCAAGCAACTACAATTAATATAATAATAATAACTAGAAAAAAACACACCACATTGCCCAAAATTTTGGCGTTGTTGGCAGGATCATTGACTAGTTCAGAGGTTTTATTTGTGTTTTGCATCCACTACAGTATTAAGTTGTATTTGTCATTCTTTGTGTTTATGTGAACTTTGATAGCTCTGTGTTTCTTTTTGTTTTGTGTGCTTTATGCATGTTGTTTTTATTTTACTGTTTTTAATTACAGCTAAAGTTCATTTTAGTTGTTTCTTTCCACCATTGTGTTTTTTTATTTTCCCATAAAGTTTAACCACTCGACTGCCACATAATAATAATGGATTGCAAAGAGTCTGGTCATAATTACCGGAAAACTAATATTTTTTACAGTATGAAACAATAATGGCAACTTGATACTGTGTGAATTACACTGAGTCACTTATATAATGGACATGAGCTGTGATTCAAATCAATGTGTCGCGGTTTGTTGCATGCAACTTTATTAAGCATATGGTTTGAATGACTCGCAATCAGTGGCCACATTACAAGCCATGTCATTATTACAAATACTGCCTGTCCAGAAAAGTACATTTCACATCACATGTGAAATGTGTGAAGTGACAGGAGAGACACACATAGGAAATCAGGACATTGTTGAAAACGCAACTTTCACATATAGTATTTTTTAACCTTCCATAAGTAATGAAAAGCCACATGAATTATATCATTTAGAATACTAGAAAATACTGTAAAAATTGTCCACACCATTGCATCTTGTTCTTTGTATTGGCAATAAGTTTGCAGTCTTTCTTTGCTTTTTTTCAACAAAGTTTGCCCAAGACCAAAAATAATGTCTAAATCTTGTCTTGAAACAAACCTCAAAGCGCAAGGGTCAACAAGCAAATATTTCAAAATTAATTCTTATAAAAAGTGTTCATGGTAATCGAACACTCATCATAATTAATCAAAAAATACTAAAACTATGTTTAATTCTCTGTAAGGAGTACAAAATAAATGACCATCCTATCATTTTTAATTTGTTTTTACTGAATATGATACATTTAAAGGCGCTATATCCAATGTGTACTTCTTTAAAGTTGAACGAAGAAATATTTGAAACTTTCCACATCAGTCCAAATGTGTTCTGAGGTTTATTCACCACAATGTGTTTTAAGTAGTTTTAAAAACTTTAGAATTAAATTGTGTTGGCATGCTAATGGCAGTTAGCCACAAAGCTAACAACAAATAAACTCACACTTCCTGGTTTTGTGTTCAAACAATCTATTATTAGACGCAGAAAAGACGTTGCAAACTAATTTTGACCTCAACAGTTAAAGTAACAATTTACAGTATCTGTGTGAAACTAATTAGATGATTTGTTAAACTTCCAGAAAACTCAACTGTCATTGAAGTTTTGATGTAATGTTACATTTTGAGTCACTGCTTCTGGCGTCAAATTACTTTTTTTGCCAATTTTTCTTGATTTCGCCAACTATAATGTAATAAATGTGACATCAACAAAATAAATAAAATGGATAGCAACAAAATACAATCAAGAATAACCAATGTTTGGGTATATTTAAACTGGTTTGTCCACGTATTTGCTCCTGGCCAAAAGCTCTTACTTTGAGAGCTAGTAATAAACGTACGTGTAAAAGTGTCAGCGTCCATGTCATTAGCAGGTATGTGTATTTTGAGTGAGTTTCTCTGGGACCCTGCTCACAGTGTACAGTATGTGAACACAGAGTGGAGCTGTTCTTAGCTCCGCCTCATTCCTCTACACGTCACATGTGTTTTATTAGCAGCGGGACCATCTGACTGTAAATTCCTGCAGTGGTCGGCCTCAAGGTGCTCACAGGAGGAGGAAGACATGCTACATTCTAAGCTTTTAGGTTGTTCTGCAAGTTTGGATTGTTCAAGTAAAGGCCTTTCATTTGTATTTTTGTAGAAGTGTAAAACTATTGAATTACAGTTCACCGCTTGCTTCTTTCTGTTTACTGACAATTACCATAAGGTCCCATGTAAAATGGTCAGTTTACTCCATATTGGGAATTAAAAAAAAAAAAAAAAAAAAAAGGCAAGAAATGAAAAGAAAAGAAAATGCATATTAGTACACCATTGATTTTCTGTACCTGTTTCTGGCTAAGAAAAAACACTCAACTTTTTAAACATTTACTCCAGTTTATTTTATATACATTTTTGAAGAAATATAATCTCACAAGAAAGCGTACAACGACATTACACAATATGTAAATTAGGTATGATTAGCACAAGTTCACTGCTGTTTCGCGTAATTATAGTACGTGTCACAGTCCCCATTCATTTCAATGGTGGTTGTTAAGACGTGTTCTTATTTATGAACATTAACCAAATCCTGATTGTAATCCTAACCGCCCCAAGCCCCAGACCAAATGTTACCAATTTTAGTAACTTAAAGCCTAAACTTACCCGTTTCACCTGAAGAAAACGTCCCACATGGCTTAAAAAAAAAAATTAACACTGTGAAATCTCATGTCATTTTTATGCTTTTTCATAGCACGGCGTAACATAAGTACCAAAAACAGCTGTTTTTGTGTTGTGGTAAATGTACGCCCTCTGGTGATACTGTGTTGGTTTTGGGGAAAATGTATGTGTCCCATCTGTGTCCAATAATGGAGCTTATTGCCCCTCAACCCTGAGAATTGTGTTTATTATATGTTCATATTTTAAGCCTTTGCTACCACACAGCTCACCTAGCCTGACTTCTAAAAGTTGTGTAAAGTGCTTCTAAACTTAATGTAGTGAAAAAATGTCAAGGGCTCAGAATGCATGAGGTGCAGTATATGTGAGCAAAACATATTGATTGCTGTAATAAGTTTAAAATTATATAGTTCTGTTTAAGTTTTTTAAAACAGTAAATGTTTAAGAAAACTTAAACAGAAGTTGAACACAGCTCTTTTTTTTTTGAGAATGCATACCATTACTGCCCCATTTACACTTACCAAATTACTACCATTATTCTGGAACTTAGTAACTTGCTTTGTGTGTTGTAATTGTGTACAATGTGGTATCTCTAAAAGTTTATAGTAGCATTATTGTAGCACATTGGTGGTAATATTAGTGGTACATATAAAGATACAAACATAAAGTTAAGTGACCGCAAGTACTACTGCTAAGTTTTCACCAAAAGTTTGTGATTTACCAAAAGACAAGATGTTAGTTATTTAGTTTGTGGTATGCAGCAATGGCATTTAACATGTATAAACTAAATCTCAAGACCTTCATCTTGATTATTTAACCCCTTCTTCCCATGTGCTAGACATCTCATGCTATTCTTGAAAACAAATTTAGAGAACAAAACACAACAAAGTTTTATTATGAAGATGTAGGTTCACCCGGTCAGCTTGCAGTTTTTTCCCTCTCCATCAACGTGACAATCTCTATTAGTCTGTGACATTTGGGGTCGTGACCTGTGCTTGTGTCATGCCCCTTGAACCCAACTCTCCTCAGGCTGATTGACTTACAAACATACAAACACACACTCTGGTCAACTTTTACTAACCCTGTCTGGGGGGAAAAAAGCACTCATTACAATCATCCAAATAGTATTATGTTAGTTATCTTACCATTATCATTAGACTACCCAATTTGGAAAATGGTTTGAGTGACACTCTTTTTCAAATTGTGCATGCCCCAGATATTTTGAAACAAGCAAAAAAGTCAAATTTACACTTGGACTATAAGGAATTTTTCTATTTCTTTCTTTTTTTTTTTTTTAACAAATAAATTAGGTCCTTGATACTTCCCAAAAGTCAGCTAAATATCACATTTAAAAAGTTAACAAATGCAAAAAAGAAAAAAACAGATCACAGCAAAGCAAAGTCTGCCTTTGACTATGATGAAGAAAAACCTGAAAGAGATCAACATTGATAAAAAATTTACTTGACACTTCTTGAGGCCACAATGGACAGAACATATATGCCACGTCTTATTTAAAAGACCAGATTGCATCACAATCCAAACTAAGTAATAAAACTACCCTTGAGAGTCACTGAGGGTGCATATCTGAGATAAAAACATTTATTTACAACTATGTGACCAGCATGGCCCCCTAAGTCCTTTTTGACACACACAGTATATACAGTAGATATCAAACTCAACTGATTATTTGCATTGTCTACAGCATTTAAGACAAATTATTTATTTTCAAGTCAAGAGAACTTAAATCTAATAAGGTGGCTTCAGCCAATGTAATGGAAATGTCTCGTGTTTCCCCTGATCTGACGTGATTACACCTGTTTTTCCATTTTGATTTTGCTTACACCTTATAGACTGTGGCTCTTTTAAATGCAATAAGGAAAGTTGGTAAAGTGAGTAGGTACAAATTCCTCTTGATAACTTTACAAGTGGTGAAGCCATTGTCCAGCTCAGTTTAATTACTTCTCTTGTGAGTCTGGTTCCTATTAAGTGCAAACAGCTAACTCTGCTCCTCTCTACTTTCCACTGCCTTGTCCTCGACTGGCATCCCATTCACCACAAAACACTTATATCAACAGCTTTTCACTTTTGTTTTCAAAGCCTTTAATATACAACATGGTCTGTAAGAACTGCTGTGAACATAGACTTGTTTTGGCCTTGTTGGATGCTTTGAGGTAACCTTTAGTCCGTCTCTTGGGAGTTTGTTCATGGTGTAGAGCTGTAAACAGTATTATTACAGCCCAGGAAGCAGGAATGTTTTCCATATGTTTTCCATAATGTTTGTCTTGATGATGTGTCAAGGTCAAAATGTGGCATTGACTTTAAATTGTCAGTATACCTCTGTGCCTTATATGGTAGTTTCAAGCTGGACAGACTCAAATGTAGACAATATGCATTAAAGGATCCTTATTGAAGATCTACAGTTGATTGGTGCTGTCATTCAATCAAACACAACAATATAAAATTGTGAAACACGAAATTTGATTAACCGTGATTAATCATAGTTGTGGTTTGGGCTGAAATAAAAAATATGGCAAAGAAGAACATACTTGAGTTTGGCAAACTGTCTGACTGTCTTATTATGTTTGTCTAAAATAGCACAGGGTTTGTGCATTTGAGGATAGTGCTTTTTTTTTTCTCAGCTGGACTTGATTTGTCAAAGCCAACACACACCAGAGCCATATGCCACCCTGTATTTTTGTGCACACACCGAGCACTAATCTGCCTCATTTGTTGATTTGGGGTGCCGCATCTGAAAATGTCATTGCCTGCACCTGTAGATTCTTTTTTTATATTTCAAAAGGCACATTAGTTAATGATTTGTACCAAATTTACCCACACCTTCAGTGTGCTTCAACCAATCAGCTTCAAATGTTCATCATGGCAAGATTTTAAATGAAAATGTAGAATCAAAACTGACTGCTGGAGACATTCAGCTGATGTGAGCCAGGTTCACCAGAGCCTTATTTTGCTTGCTATGTTTAATGTGTTTGGATTTGAATGCTTTTATTCTTTGAACCTCAATGAATCATTGAGTCGTGACTCAATGTGACAATTGTGAGACCAGTTTAAGTCTCAAGAGTACACCTTTCATTTGTTTTATATTGGAACAATTTACTTCACATCTGGAAAGTTCATATTTGCCATTACAGGTAGATCTTAATGGCTTGGTTGAAGTTTTCACGGTTCAAATGTTTTCAGTAACAAGTCAATTGTCTAACTGAAGACATGACGATATAACATGAATACAACGCCATTATGATAAATAAAGAAAACAGAATTATTTGAGTCTGGCCCTTTTCCGCCTTGTAGACAATGCATCATGTTGGTAACCTAAATAAAAGATGCTTTTGTTTGCTTCTAACAATTCACTCTGACATCAGCTCTGCACAATAACATTGTCACGGTGTTACAATGACGTGCATTTTTGAGAATAATAGGAAAAACAATAGACATTTTCTGACAGAGTGACGAAGGGTGACAAACACTGTGCATGTGAATTATGGGAAAAAAACTACTCATAATGACTTGGCACTGTTGAAGTTAATTTGTACTTTTATTTTACAGTTACAAAATGATAAAAACATTGCTGAATTTCACTATGTGTTTGACAACATGAACTATATAAGACATCATCAACGGTTTTATATAATTTTAAAACAACTGCAATCAAAATAATACAAAACTGCTAGCCAAATAAATAAAAAATAAAATTATTAAATTGTTCACTTTATCTTCAAGTTCATCACGGTTCTCCAAAACAAAAGAGCAGTTAGTTGTATATTTCCCACACATTTTCAGATGAGCACTGGGCCTGTCAGTCCACACAGTCTCACTCTCACATGACAGGATGCCTCTGTAATCATGTGCTCCAGGTCACACCGCTGCCAGCCTCTGCACTGACATGGGCCTCTCACTCAATACAAACTAAAAATACTTCACACAGTCAGTTCTAGTTTTATCAAAGCAATGTGTGTGAAAAGGGACACAACAATGGTGACATTACGAAACAAATATGAAACAAGAAATGGTATTTGTTAAAGCTTAGTTGAGACAAATCTCTTGACTAAATCAACCTGTGAAAGACATATCACACAGTGAAAAAAAAATGCAATGGCTACAAATATTTTACTTCTTGCTTTTGTTTTTTTGCATCCTGTTTTTTGAATTATCAAAAGCAAAAGAAAGTCTGGGTTGGCAAAGTCCATTATGATGAAAGAAGCAACAAAATTCAGGGATTACAAGTGCAATCTCTGAATTTTATTGCAAGTGTCAATATTAATTTTACAATATTGTCTTATGGTTCAAATACTTCTTCAAGGCAATTGTTATTTAAGATAGAGAAAGTTGTTACCTTTTGTTAAGTTTTCATATAGTGTAAAACCAAAGTGATTTTTAAAATAAAATCACAAACTAAAGTTACACCAATATTTTTAGCTGTTTAAATGTTAAATTGACAAAAGTGAATTACCCTGCTCTACAATAAGCTTTTACTGTTGTTTTAATTGCTATTGTCAGTAAATGTTGTTTGTAAATGTAAATGTTTAGTTAAAATTAAAAAAATATTATTATTTCAGAAAGAATTATTCTCTCTGAAATTACAGATGTATAGCTATGTGGCAATCTATATCGCTAAGTTTGCTGGCATTAGTTGCTGTTCCTTCTATGCATAATCACAACAAACTTAATCACATGGGCTCAGAAGCTCTTCTGATCCCCACTCTTCCTCTCTTGCACAAAGGTCAATCAGCAAATAAAACATGTCATCCAAACAAATGTCTTGTTTTCTTGTTGTTAAACATATGTAGATTTTTATTTAAAGGTGGGGTAGCTGATTTTCACACTGCAAACACGATTTAGGTTTGAAATCTGACTATTTCCTCTCATAAACCCTTTGATACGTGTTTAATATTGACAAGTTTTCATTTTGGTTGCAATTATGACTTATAAACAAATAAAAAAATAACAAAGTGAAACTGGAGAGGACCACCCAAGCTCAGCCAATCAGAGCGCAGCATTCTGCTCCTTATATGAACTAAAATTCTTTATTCTTTAGTTCAGACAGTACCCAGTGGTCTCATTTTTTCACAAAGTGATGCATTTATCTTATAGTTTTTAGTGGGAAAACATAAAGTGGCTAAGCAAATAGTCACACGTTGGTGTTTTCTCTCAGCTCTGACAGTTTTAATTCAAATGTGTTTTGAATATTCTGCGTCTGGTGTCAAGGTCAGGGTGTACTAAATCTATATGCAACAGCCGTTAAAGTTTATTGTCTTAAACAAATTGGAAGAAAAAAATGTAATAACAAAACTTGTCCCTGGGTTATGAAAATGGTTAATGAACTGACCCTGAGCCAAAAATGCTGACATCTTTCCACTGTTAAAACTCTCTCCCACAGAGCTCTTCTGTTGAGCGTCGTACCGGCCCTTTAAGAGGTAACAGTCCTACCTCCTGCCCCGTCCCGTTACCTGCAGGGGTTTCGCACTGTAGAGGATGTGGTCTGCTCAGCCAGGATTTACTCATGTTTGCCCCAACACAGAATTTGGCTCCAGCTGTGGCTGCACACAAAATCAGTCCATTGTTATGAGCAGTGGAGGTGAGTGGCTAAATACAGGCAGGAAACATAACTTTGTGGTTTAGCCTGTGTAGTGTCCTTTAGCTCCTGAAGTGAGTTTAAGTAGTAAAAGTTACAGATTTTACTGCCAATACTCTACTTTTTCTATTCTAGTTCTCTCTGGGATTTTTGCCAAGTAGTATCAATTAATTAATAAACTGAATTTAAGTTGCTGAAGCGTTATTTTTTTTGTTTGTTTGTTTTCAAACAGATCTCTCTAATAACACACGTTTTGCTAGACTGACAATGAGTTGCAGGGTTGATATCATAGTTCAACACTTTACAAATAAAGAAAATTACTTCACTGGACAATCTTATGTAAATAAACACAGATGTTCTCTGGTGAAATATATTCACAACATTCCGAAAGACTTTAATAAACTGTTGCCAGTAATTTTCTGTAACTTGTTGTCTGCACACAATTCATTCTGCTGGGAACAGTGCATGCTAATGAACTGTGATGTACATATTGTAAACATGCTGGACTGTACACTCATATACATCCGTTGTCTCGTTGTTAAATGAAATAAACAGATACCAACAACACACATATGGACCTGGAAAACATAATTATTACCCTTTGAACCTTTTTTATGAAGTCAGCAAAAGAAGTTAACAGATACATCAAAACATTAGCCATAAAAAAGCATCAAGCATTCAAACTGTGCTTATCATGTTATAACACTTCTATCGGGTCATCTTCAGGTCATGTCAAGTCAATAACATGGATACTTGCAGAATTTTACAGTCTTTAGTCTATAGGTTCTTTCCAGGACTTAGACAAGGAGGCCACACACAACACAGCTAATATTGCTATTACCTGCTTGACTTGGTAATAGGGAAACTCCAGTTATCTGTGGCTCAGCGCTCCAGTGTAATTCAGCACTTTCCTCAAATCACTCAAAGCCAACGGAGCATGTTTGGCGTATCCATCTTAGTCACATACTTCAGTAAATGATACTTTTGGACGGTAACTAATGCATTTTGTATGTGTCACGGGAGACAAAAGGTCAGAGGAAGCTGCAGTGACTTCTGAAATATCCAAGAAGTGGAGTTAAGTGGGAAAAATTGTGCTCAGAACCCATCAACCCATCATTCACACTCAGAATGTGAAATATGGCCCAGACAGAGGGCGGCCTACTGATCTACTTACATTACTGTAGTTGTGTTGTAGCTTTTTAATCAATAGATTCATATTTTTTCCCCAGGTAGTTTTCTTTTGCTACAACTCTGAATATGATTTTTCACTATTCACTGTGTCTGGGTTAAATTCTTTAAGTTGCATGATATGGATCAGCGTTTTTGTTTTTCCATATTAGCTTTTAGTTTGTTGTTGGAGTGCAAAACAGGTATATTATCCACTAACAATTTTTTTTTTTTTAAATATGGCACCTCAAACATTAAAAATTAGTCGCAAAATTATGGGAAAAAATGTATGAAAAAGGTAATAGCTACAGTCTGAGAAAAAATAAATATATATATATATATATATTTATTTTACCATATCTACCATATCTTTTTTACATACCAGTTACAAACTCAATACTTATAGTGTTGTGGTGGTTTATATTTGATCTCAATTGTTTTTTCTAATAAAATTTTCTTTTGAGCTCCTATTTGTCAATTAAAAGTTTGAAATACTTTTTTAATAACTTTTTGTGGACAAGTATGCAACTGAATTTTAGCCAACGTCTGGGCGGCATGGTGGGGGAGCAGTTTACACTCTTGCCAGTGTCAATTAAAACATACACGCTTATGTTTGACCATTTTAAAACTTGTTCACTGTTAAAAAAAATGAAATGCTTTCCAATTACGTTTCGTTTAAAAAATCTTGGAGAAAATTGTTTACTCTCAAACTGAAGACAGATTTTTTAATCTGGTTTTAAAATTATTCACAGGACTGAGACTGTGTTGCTTCGTGTTTTCAGTGTTTTTATATTCTGGCCACTGTGTCATTATGTTATTATTTTTTACCACAGATTTGACACAATGGACCACCAAATTCTTTTCACCCGGCTTGAACATTGTCTTGGAGTCCAAGGTTTAGCTCTGGAGTGGTTTCTATCATATTTATCTGACAGTTTTTGTGTTCAGATCGTTGATGCCAAATCGTCTTCAGCAAATCTGACATGTGGAGTTCCCCAGGGGTCTGTTCTTGGCCCCCTTTTCTTTTCTTTGTATTTACTTCCATTTGGGTCCATTTTCAAAAGTATGGAATTTCATCTCATTTATTTTCAGTTGACGTCAGATGTATATTCTTCTGAAAAGTGAGAATTTATTCTGTATTTATTAAGTCATTGCATGAATCGCTCTAAAAGATGTCAAAGCATGAATCTCGCTCAGAGTTACAAACTCCATGTTAATATGAGCCCTTTAAACAAGTTTGTAAAATCTACAATCACGAAGAAAAATGGATAAGCTTGAAACAAAAATTGAGTTTTTATTGTTTGCTTTTTTCAATGCATTCTATGTTAAAGTCAGTCAAACCACCTTTGGGTATCTACAGTTTTATTACATCTGCACTTTATAGTCTCTGTAGGCTGTTTGTCCCCTGCATTTGATCCACTCTTTGTAAGTTTAATTTACCTCACATTTGTTACAAATGTCCAGTCAGGAATTACAACTACTGTATAAACATCAGTTGGAGGATCTACAGTAACTCAACTCGAGAAGAGACTCTCTCATGCACATGGAGGCAGATGGATGAAGGGTTTTGCCTTTGATACAACAACAGTTTACGCTACTACTAGCCCACTCTGACACCTGTCATCCCAGAGGTCTCCCCTGTTAGATCAGACACAATCAGGTGTTGTCTAAATGGTCACATATTTTTATGTCTTATTCATTCATCATCTTTACCTCACCTTTGCCACATACTTTCCAGGCTGTCTGTTCTCCTCCTACAACATGGTTTATTTAATTCATTATTTTTAAAATCACACAAGTCTACCACAGCATTACAAGATCTTTGTATAAATAGGTAACGTCGGAAACATGTTTCTCTCTAAACCTCACAAGTAGAAATAAATATCCAGAATAGCATGCACTTGTTGGTTTGGTCTTAGCGTATGGTGACGACAGTGTGGACATCAGGCCTCATGCTCTCCTAACACCTCTGCTTTTAGCTCAGCATTCAAAGGATACTTGTGGTATTTTTGTTGTGTGTTGTTGCCATGCTCCTTGTTGTGACTTGATGGATTGGGCTGACATTTTCATGCTGACACTGATGCTTTAACAAGAACATTTGTACAGTATGATAGTTGCTTCTACTTTTAAGTGACACTAAATTCTGCCCACAAACACTTTCAAACAGAGCTGTTAAACTGAGCAAAGCCAAGAGGACAGACGGGTGAAGTTTGGACACACAGACATCTGCAACAGGAATTTGTAATCAGAATTGTAATCAGAAATACCGTCTTTAATCGGGATAACCAAGATGAAACATTTACAAAGCTTAATATTGGTTGGTTAATTTTGTGTAGTTTCACTTAAAAAATACAAAGATTTTGGTCTTTTTCATATCAGAAAAAGTCTAAGAATTTCTTCTTTGATTTCTCTGTGTTTTTTTTTTATGAATTGTGAGCCTAATCCTATGTTTATATGGGTATGATCTGTCAGTTTCAGGAGAAGTCTTCGGGACATTTTAAAATCAAGAAATTCTGACTTTCTTATGAAAGTCATTTTTTATCTTTCAATTTACTCTATCAAAACATCCTGATCATTTTTTATGATGAACAATAATAGCCCAATGTTTAATTTTAAGCAAAACATTTACATTAACTGTGTGTATTTGTAATTAATGCATACATTATTTTGTTGCTCTAAGACAATAAAAACCTAGGCTTGTACCTCTCCGTAATTAACTTCTAAATCTAAAGTTGAATCATATCACTTTCATTGACTCAAATACATGAACATAAATATGGCATGTATGTGGACTTTTCACTATTATTGCACTTCTTCTCAACAATGCGAATGACCAAAACTGCCGAAAATGTGTCACAAGTCTTGTACTGATGCTTTTTTCACCACTAATGTCACTTTCACAAATGACTGTTATGGGCATTTGAATAGTGTTTCCATCTCAAACTGACTTGTGGCGGTAGTACATCCCCTCCCCACAGTTTGTTTTTCCCATCGAAAGTTCACAGGTCTGTTTGTCCTTACACTTGTACAGTACTGAGCCCTTTTAGTATCTAACACATGTGTGAAAGTACACAGTTGGGCGATGAGTGTGTGTGTTTTGAGGAGTCCTGGCTTAAACAGAGAAGCTGTGAAAATGCGTTTCACTTTAGCGCGAACCTCCTGCTGACTTTCTGAGTAAGTGTGGAAAGAGACTCATTGCAAAATACTTGTGAGGCCAATAATGCTCCCTCACTTTGGACAAGCGACCTGTGCACACTGACTGAAGAACAACAAACAAGTCTGCTGTATTCAACACACACACACAGACAAACAGACAAGGTGAACAGGGGAAAAATATAAGGTTGTGGAAAGACAATGAATTTTTTATTGAGCATAAGAGATGGTTGTCCGTCCAAGAGAAGGATGTGGTTTCTATAGGCATTTGCAATAAAATCAATGGAGATTTCGTTTAACTCACAAAAATTGCACTATGCTTTCTTTCAAGTAGTAACTGTACCATTATTTTTATTTTTATTATTATATTTGTTTCATTTTATGGGTTTTCCCTGCTTTATGTTTATGTTGCTGTAAATGCATGTGACATTAGAAGTATTTATGGATAAATTACTATCCATGGATAAATGGATAGTCTTGCTTGGGCTGAAATGTCCTTTAATTGTTTAAATACCACGTTTGCAACATCTTGAGTGCTTTAGTTGCCGTAAACTTTTAGGAACGCTCAGGGAATTGGATAATGGGAATGAGCAGCTTTGTGGGAAATTGGAGTGACCAAATGAGGAACTAATTGGATGCATGAAGCAGGAAGCGCCTGTGCAGCTAACAGTAAATCCCTTTAGACGTGAATGCCACAACGACCGCTACCTAAACTTTTAATTAGCATGCTTTACATCCTTTGGCAAGGTCTTGACCAAGCTATTAGATGTATAAATATGCTCAAGCAAAAGTATGCATTTATTTTTCTACTTATTTTGTGGTTATAGCTGCGCAAGGATTCCCCTTGAAAATATTTGAATAAATGCAATATACAGTATACTGTATAGGACATAAACAACGATCTTTCACAGAAAATGTTATGTTGCGTTATGCTAGTTACCAGATGTACTTTATGCTATGTAATTGTAAAATGTTAAGGTTATTTTCTGCTAAGAAAGGCCCCCAAACATTCCTTGTTCCCTTCACTATCCATAAAAATTCCATACATGTCAATGCTTAATTACGCCGAATCTCAGAAGCTAAGCAGGTTGGGCCTTCATAGTACTTGAATTAACCTGGCTCACACCAGATGGATCTGTGTTGAACTTCGATTTCTCCGAGTTCTTCCACAGTATCCATCTGGAACTTGACTCGCTGAAAGCGTTGGGGAAAAGGTGGGATGTTCAGTGAAATACTTCAAGCTGATTGGGTGAGCGGCCTACCTTATTTGTGCTTAGTCAATCACAGCAACAAATCATATTGGTGCATCCAATGTCCGCGTGGAATAGAAAAAGTCTCACACACACACCTCTTCTTTTAAAAAGAAATTACTCTGTGTTTTTCTAAAACTGCATCAAAAGCAGCAGACACGCAAACATCCACGGGAGCCGCCATCTTTGTTTAGCTTGAATCAGACTCGGCGATAACAGCCCACGTTAGCCCGCCCTGCTACAATGTGATTGGGCCTCAAAACCACGCTGCTGTGATGTGAGTGGGCCAAAACACCGCAGTTCGGACTCCGAAACCAATCGGGCTGCTGGAAGGCCAGATGGTTTATTTCAAGTTGGATGGGAGACCACTGAAACCCAAAGTGCCAATGTGCGACAGTGAAGTAAATGTCATTGTGTCCGCAAGACACTTCACCCCTTTAATGGATCTGTTGTGTGCATGAATGGTTGATGGTGATCGCAATCGCTTATGTGCTAAACAGAAGCAAGTGGAATGAATGAATAATGCAAATCTCAAATATAAAGCGTCTTTCAGTGCCATTAAAAAGCGCTATACAAAACCAATGCATTTTTAATCAGATTAGAAAACCATTGGTGCTGCTGCTCAAAAGAAATTAAACGAATATAGCGAAACAAGAAGACCCATTTTCTATTTGACCCCTATAATTCCAAGTCTGCCACTGCACAGTTCCTATTTATATGTTTTCTAGTGTAAATAAGCCTTTTAGGGTTCCTGCTTCTCTCTAGGCTGGCCTGCATGTGCTCTGGAATGGGAAGAATGCCACACATCACACTCAGACCCGACCACACACCTCCACTTTACGGTCAGTTGACAAAGAGGATTATGGGACTTTGAGTACAGCCACAACCGGCACGCACACTGTTAAGTATATACTTTAGTAATAGTAGACAGCATAAAGCTTATCACTTCACAAAAAATAGTGGTCACACATTCCTTCAAGAGGTTCAGGAGGTAAAAATAGAAGTGGAGACAAATGTATGTGTAACCCCAGTGTGTCAAAGTCGGCTGCACTGGCACTTACCACCTCTCAGGGCCTTAAGTTAAACCCTTCATATAATAGCAGCTCATTGCACATGGGGTCAGAGGTCATCGTCTGTCTGTTGTGATGACTGATGAGAGCTGAAGGCAAGTGTTGCGATATTAGGTCATTTTGTTAAAACAGGAAGACAAAAATTTCCTTTTTCCTAATAATTTTACAAGCTGTTTCTGTTCTCGAGCCAATGTCAATAAGAATATTAAGTCAGCAGGTGTGGCGTTAATCATGAGAAACTCTAAAGAGATGTAGGGAATGCACGTCATGTCTAAAGTACTTAGGAGAAAACTATAAACTCATGCGCATTTTGTAAAATGTATGTTAGAGCAAGTATCCTCATTGCAATGATTTGTTTTGTGACTTATTATACAGTATGTCTTATGTCTGGGCATTTTTCTGAAAATTATTTTTCTGAAAAGACTCCTGACCTCCAATGTGTGCCCTTTAGTCATGCTTCCCAGTGCAAAACGACCCATACTGCCCCACTTAAGGGTCTAAGTTCAGCCTCGGAGGGTCCTACTTTCAGACCAAACCCTGGAGGAGAGACCAGCAGACTCAGGTGAAAACCAGATGGAAAAAAGCTGATACAAACAGAAAATAACCACCGGAGTTCCAAGTTAACTGATGAGAACTTTATTTGTTTAGCTAGCCTGTGTTAGCGTCCAACGTCAATGGATTAAATTGAAAAAGCACCATAGAAAAGGAGCAGCCTGTTCTCACACATAAGCATGTAAGTACAGTGTGTCATATGAAGCAAATTTCTATTTTTTGCGTGTCTTTCACGCGTTTCTGTCCCAGTTATTATTCATGAATACTAACACAATCCTAATCCTAACTCAACTCCTAGCCTCAGACCTAAAATTACTAATTTTTGTAACTTCAGACCTAACTTAGCCGTTAACCCCCAATAAAACCTCCTGTTTGTCCTCAACCACATTGTGTGTCTATACCACGTCATAACGTGTTATGTGTGCCTCTGCTTATTTTTGTTATTTTTGTTTACATAGAAATTACCCATATTTAAAAGAAGGCTAAATAGAAATGTTTAATGCCATACTGTGTAACATCAAAAGTTACATACAAAACATACAGTATATTCATGGAGGTGGTATCAGGAATGTGTTGCAACACCTTTAAAGGTAGTATAAATAAAGGTAGTTGTAAAATTGACTTGTGAAATGTTTAACACTGACATGCCTGACAGACAAACAGAAAGAAACATCTCAGTAAAAAAAAACTGTTGAACTTGAATGACACTTGTTTGAATCTCCTCTTAAATAAATATGCTGAAGAAGATTGAAAACAGAGAAGAAATATAAACACATGAAGAGATTGAGTGGAACAGTGCTCATAAGTGGTTGAAGCCACAATATGACTTTTAGATGAGACCATAAAGTGGTTTACTCATTCAAACCAGACATTTTTCTCTCTGTCTGACATCAAGCGTGTTTTTTCCTTTACACTGATGAGATTTTTTTTTTTCTCGTTATGTGCATTCCTTTTGAGATTTTAAAGCGCTCTGGCTTTTTTAATAACCAAGGGACTAAGAGTAAATATAAATAAAGAAATCTTCAGTGATAAATCATTTTGGAAAATGTTTGAATAACATGGCATTATATCTCAAACTAATCACTTAAACTCATCACTTATCCTTGTTTAGGTCATTCTGGCTGAAGCTACTCAATAAGCAAACTAAGAAGCTGCTTATGGGGTCTTTACAATTATTTAGAATTTAGATTAAGCTTATTTAATGTTGGTAATACTGACACACATCAAAAAACTTGGATGATATAACATTATTGCAGCCCGTAGATGTTCTGTCACCTGTGAAGTCCAAGTCCTGCTTTGGTGATTCAGATTCCGTCCCATCTGGCCCTGGTTTGTCCTCAGACGACTCAGCAGAACACATCACGCTCCACCAGCCCACTGCAAGCTTATTTAAACCACTGAAATGTCATTGCTCAGTTATTACAAAAACATGACCACAGCAGTTATGTTAAGCATGTTTTATGTTTTATATTCGTGTAATAAGGGGCATAACTTGAAAAAGTGAAACAAAACTAGGTAAGTGTAGTTTGAGTAGAAGTTCTTTGATAAGCATTTTAATAAGAAGCCACCACGATAAAAAAAAAAAAAGAAGTGATGAATAGATGTAGTTTATCAAACACTGCTGGTGCAGAACACAATTTCCGAGTTGGCTGAAATCTTTCTGCAGTTAGCTTGAGAGTTCCTCTTTTCCTGATTGATGCGGGTGGGTATTTTGCCAATTACAGGAATACTTTACGAAGTATTCGTTACGTTATGTGTCATGGTTTGAGGGAATTTCACATTATTATAATTGTAACTTTGTAACTTTTGAGATCCTCGGAAATGTCTCTCACAGTCCTAAATAATTTTGGCTACTTTTTAACTTGAATTTAGTCAAAACAATATATTCACGTTTTTCTAAACATTTTACAAATGTCATTATATTAGGCTTAAAATTTAAGTTCCTGATTATGAATGATGACATGATACAAGGAAATTACCTAGCAACCATGTTCAGTACTGGACTTAAACAGATTTCTTTTTTTTTTTTTTTTTCACAAGTAATAAAGTACAACACATGTTTAGAGTTATTGAGTTGTGTTTCTCGTGAGAAAATTGCAAATACAGTATATTCCGTAGTGTGTATTTATTTAGAATTTTGCTTTCTCCTTTTTTTTTTAACTTTTCTTCAAAAATTTGTTGATTCATATAAAACAATTATTTGTATTTACAACAGGTTTTAAAGTTTGATACACTGGTTTTATTTTGCCTCATAACATTGCCTGCAATAGTTAGAAAGTATCTTGCCAAGGTAAATCTCTTTATAATGTCTTTGTAATGAAATTAAAGAGTGCATTGGGTTTTTATGCTAATTTATACTTTTTTATATCTATAGAATAATTTATGACATTTTTCACATTGTAATATACACAAAGTCTAGGAGCCATAAAACTGGCCTTAATTCTGTCTGTGTGAATCACTGGAGCTTGTAAGTGCAGCGGAAAAACTACCTCATATACACAAAGCAACGAGGACTCCTGATTTATCATTGAGAGTGATCACTCCCATGTTGGAAAGCCACAAAAGAAAAACATTTTCATTAACCATTACCATTAACTATATGGGTCATAATGTTCTGTCAGTAATGTATTAAAGCGTAGCCTGCTGTTGCATTGTGTCTTATGGAGTTTCTCAGTTCCTACGGCAGATTTATGACAGAAGAAAGGGATATTTTAACAGTTCACTCGGATACAAGAGGGAGGAAGAGAGTATCATCGTTTATCTACATATTATATACACTCGTGCAAATGTATACAGACTCAGGCCTCCGCTGCAACGACCTGGACCGTCTGACACACTGGAATGAGGAGAGACAGATGAGAGAAGGGAAAGAAAGTCAGCTCTATTAAAGACAGAAGTCCACAGAGAACTGAAATCTGGGCTCCAGTCACAATGATGCTATGTGTTAAAAGTCTTGCACAAAATTATTAGTGAGTAAGATTGATACAGACCAAATGCTGTTTACGTCATGTAGTTCGCTAAAACATGTCAAATCTATTTTCTAACTCATTCATATAGGACCCCGAGTGCCACATTAAATGAGGACCTATTGTGTGTTTTTTTATATATATTTAGTAAGAAACTAGAACATATGCAGATCAGTAATTTACCTTTTGTTCATTGTAAAACACAAAGTTGATCTAAAACAACTTCTTAAAAATAGGAACAGCTTTACTGACTTCCTGTTAAAAACTGCAGAACTGATAAGCCCCGCCTCCTCATTTTAAAATGTGACTGTAAAAAGCAACAGATTTATAAAAACTATCTTTTATTGTTGGAAAGTGCATATGGACATTTTTGAACCATATACGGGTCACTTTGAGCATTAATCTTTTGAAGAATAACAAGTAAATACAGACAAGTGGGAGGGGATAGGTGGTAGGTGAGAACAGGGGTTTCTGAGCACTGGAGCTGCAGCTGAAGAACAATGCAAGATTACTCCAACATGCATGGATCAATTCAAATAAAACTTTGAGTAAACCAATGATGAAGAAAGGCCATCATAACAAGGTTAAAAACTTAGAAAAGTGAATTTGACACTATAGGCCCCCTTTAAAAGAGATTTTATTAATTATTTTTTGTGCCACTTTGGATTCACCTCTGATTGCTTTACTGTGGTACTTCTGGTCCTCACACATGTAAAGAAAATGAATGAAAATGAATCATATTATCCTTAATGATTTAAATATATTGCATTACAGAATGAGTGCAACAGTGCTATAATGCACACATGTTGTACTGCACACTCCATGAACAACCGGATAGAAACATGTGATGAAATCTTACTTGAATCTAACTCACTATTTTGGGGAGAAAACTATAAGATTGCATAAACAGGAAGTATGTCCAATAAGTTGTTATTTGGACATGACAGGAGTCCTTTATGACAGAATAATTAATAGGAAAATTGTCTTTAATTTATTACAATGGAAAAAACAATATTATTATTATTTCTTAGTGCGGAAGATTGTAGGGTTTAAAAAAAAACAGGAAAAAACAACAAAGTAGTTTTATGAATGACTCTTTGAAAAAGACATTAGGTAGATTACAATTCTTTCAAAGAGTTGAAAGTCCAATCACTAATTACCAGAAAACAGAACTCTCGATTCGGAGCTAGTTAGCATTTAGCTTGAATTCTGCATGTTATTTATTGTATTAAAAACACCAAAAACATTCCACAATGAGTTTTGACACTTTGTTTTCTTTGTGGACTAATGCTCCAAAGTCCTTCTAATGTCACCAGGCGAGACGCAGGGTGATTCATAGCATCAGCATCAAACGTTGCACCTTCATTAGTTATACCTTATATGTTAACGCCTACACCTGTAAATGTGAACTTAACCTTATGCTTTCACTACTAACTCTGCTACTTCTACTATTTTGTAGACTACTAAACCTACTGCTTCTTTACTACTGTATTGACAGAAACGGCCTGAAACAAGTTCAAACTAGCAAATCCCATTCACAGCTGTAACACAGTAAGTGTGGATTTGAGGAAGAAATGAGTGACTGGATAAAAACTGTAAAGAGAAACATTTGTGGAGGTCAAAGGTTCTACAACAATCAGTGAATATGATGAGCGATGAGATGACAGTCACTTAAACTGAAGACAAGAGCAAAAGGTGATTCATGTCTTTCAGTGTTAATCAGGTGTGTTCAAACTGCTTACTGTCTTAACAAGCAACTGTGTAAAATGTATAAAAGTGAGAGCTTTTTTAAATTATCATTGTGATCGTAATCAAAACTTTTTCACTGCCACAATGTCCAAATTTAAAAAACACAACAACTAAATATACCCCACCAACACAACGCACCACAAACATCTGTACAGTGTCTCCACAGTTCAAATCTAGTGGTACTGAGTTTCACATCAGTCAGATTCATCATGAATCTGTACATCAGACTTTGCAGGGTTGCCTAGAAAGTCCTAATTCCTGCTGAAACTAACAGGTGGCTTGCACTTTACAATCATTTTAAATAAAATCCTTGAACAGTCATTGTATGGCACATTGAGCTTCCTTATGCTCGCTCTCTCGTAGTTTGACCACAGGTGTGTCGTACGTAAGGATGTACAGTATGCTTTAACTGTACAAGCAACCTGTTTACTTGTGCATACATCATATGACATTAGATATATTCATATCTGACATATCATCACAGGTGTATAATCCCAGATATTTATATTTGTGACATACAGAGATCATTTGCACAAAATGCAAACTGAGAAAGCGTCACACTTTTATCATCTTTTGTTCAACAGACAATTGTTTTGCATGCATTTAACTGATGTGACAGATCATGTACAAACAAAATAAAACAGGAGACAAAATCCTTCCTTGCTTGACTCCATTACTAACACTGAATGTGTGTGACATTCAGTTGCCCTATCTCACCAGCAAAATGAAACATCTACATTAAATCATTAAGTTTAGGACTGAGGCTTGGTTTAGAATTACCAGTTAAACCTACATGCTGTCATTAGGTTCCATCATTGAAAAAAATAATAATAATTTTGGACGCAGAACTGTTAAACCTTTCTTGTCAAGAAACAATTTGGAAAAGGCTGTCCTTGCTTTTATCAGTTCACGGATTGATTGTTGCAACGCACTTTGTCTGGGTATTTCTCAATCTCCACTGCCTTAGTGCAGAACGCTGCTGCCCGTCTCCTGACCAACTCTTCCAGTTCTCTCCTTCCTCCAATAGCCCCATGTCCAATTCATCATAGATTATAAAATGTTAATGTTTGATTTTAAAGCTCTTCATGGTCATGCCCCACTCTACATATCAGATATTTTAACCACATACCATATAACCATCGTCCCAATAAAGTCCTCCAGATGGTTCTAGACGGGCTGGGATTATAAAAAAAAAACAGTTCTTAATTTTTCATTGGGTTTTCATTGTGGCCAAAAATGTTTGAAATGTTTGCAGGATTGGAGGAGCTACAAACTTGCCCCAGTTCCAATGTACACAAAACGGCATTGCTAAAAAATTGTTTTCAAAGTTATGTGTTTGATAGTGCATCTCTTCGAAGTATAATTTTCTCAATTAGAGAGTCAGTAACATACAAACAAGGTGAATGTTATTTCTGTCCTTTAGTTTTTGCTGTCTGCTCTTTCCCTATCTTGTCAAACATAACAGAAACCATCTATTCTGTCAGTAAACATTTACATTTCAGGCCTCCCTTTATCCAGAGAGAGTCGAGCAACAATACACAAAACATCACATCCTTCATGACCAACAAAGTCTGTATACAAATATATGCTTTAACAAAAAAAAAGTTCAAAGGTGTAAAGATATTTTTACCAAAATGTCAGTACAAAAAAATGGATTCAATGTTTGCAGCTGAAGTTGCAAACTTAACTTTATTTTACACATAAAGGCCACACACAATATCTGATCACATCTGTGTGGTTTGCTGTGGGTTGCCCATGAAGCTAGGGCAGGCCACCCTATCTTCCAATCTGATTCAGTTTAATGTGTTGAGTGCAGTGGCCTTTAAAGTAGTTCACACAGGAATTACGCGTCACCTCACACCACTGACAAATGATCTTTGGGCCACTTCAGACTGAATCACTTCACACAGGAAGCTGGCGAAAGCAGGAGAAACTTATTCATTAATGATAAATGTGTTAGTATTGTAACGTGTTGGGAGTCATTTACAATTTCAAAGAATGTAGCTGCGGAAAGTGTTGTACTTGAAATAAGATTATAGTTACTAATACTTTACTATTTAGTTTGTTACTAGTGTGTCTCCAAATCATTTAGGTACAATATTATTATCAATAATGGGCCCATGCTCCGTTTTTGTTTTTTTTTTCCTCAAACATCCTGCATGTAAACTGTGAGTGCCTGCTTATGTACTTGCATCATCAAACTTGTTGTACTGTTTCCAGTATTACCATTTTAGGGGTGAGCCTATGCTCCGATGTGCCGTACCAAAACTTTACAAGTAGACAAAGGTCTGCTCCAAACAAATAATGGGGGCAAAGAAAAAAACACAGGTGTGCTTATGTGCTCCAGCAGCTAAGCAGTACCAGTTCTGGTCACAAAACAAAACTTTACTGTTTATTGCAACATGTACAAGTATGTCAGTGAGCTACCCCAGGCAGTTTTTAATGAAAGTTGTCCACCCCCGTCTCCTCTGAATCTTTCGGTCACCTCACAAAATGTGGAAGAACAACACTGAAAAGAACCTTGATGCTTTTCACAGTCATTGATCTTTAAATGAAAATAAATATTTAGATTTATTTTTAAATAAATATTCATATGTAACATTGATACTCTAAATATTGGTAAATTCTAAATTTCTAATTACTTACACATTCACATTACTTGCAACTTACATGCTAAAAAAACACAAAAAACTGATATTTGGGTGTCACCACGTCTCAGGGGTAGGACTAAAACTCAGTCAAGTATAAATACAGTCTGCCAGACTATTTTATATAAAAACCTTAATTGGAATAGGCACTTTTAAAGTTTAAGTTGAGTGTCTTTGTATTCTGTAAGCAGCACCTTAACTTTTAAGCACTTCTATGTTTTGGCTTGCATTCATGCAGCAGTTTTGTTAAGTTTTTTGTATAATGATTTTTGTAACAACCCTTGTAAGATTCATGGCCCCTGCCTGGCCACCCCACAGAAAGATTTCTATATCCGCCACTGAGACTCTCATGTCACTTCAATTTAATTCAAAACGACTCTTGGATTCAATCTCAAAAACACTTTCCACATGAAAACTTTGAAGACTTTCTTTGATAGACCACTCCTGGATGAATGAGGGATTACACTGTCTAAAAAAATATAGATTGTAGCTTTAATAAAGCTACAATCCAATACTTTAAAGGAGGTAATTCTTGAGTGTTTCAGAAAAGCTTACATTTTCCTGTTGCATGTCTGACCATGTCTTCTATGCCTGTAAGTCATTTGCTACACCAGCCTTACAATGTGGCATCCATATTTAAGTCGGAGGAGTTTTGATGTATTAAAGCACCTGCAGGGAAATCGATTTATGTCTGATCTTTCATCATAACCACTGCAAAACAGTCTGAGAATAATTTATAAGGGATTCGGTGTCATCTGGTAAACTTCAAGACTGTCAGCATTATAACCTAAATTTATAAAAGGGAGAGCAGACAAGCATAGAGATAAAATAAGAAAAATTACATGTAAAAATATGCAGTTGG
Source organism: Mugilogobius chulae (assembly GCA_038363315.1). Classification (NCBI taxonomy): domain Eukaryota; kingdom Metazoa; phylum Chordata; class Actinopteri; order Gobiiformes; family Gobiidae; genus Mugilogobius; species Mugilogobius chulae. Next base: position 43,219,577 of record CM076403.1, on the reverse strand, counting down.
TGGAGAATCTCGATATGCCATCCTTTATCTAGTCCTGAGCTTTTGAGAAAATACAGGACTCCGTTCAACTTATCTGAAGCTTAGGCTGTCTTCATTTCCCAGTGCTCACGTGGATCTAGTGTCCTCTTTCTTTTCTCCCTGTCGCCGGTTTTCCCCGAAGATCCCAAATTGCAGCCATATGTTTCTATGGGGACCCCTTCTATTTAAACAACCATTTTGAGAAACACGATTATCCGCAATTGGTTTGAAAATCCGAGCGAAACAACAAGCGATGAATAGTTTAGGGAAAAGGTGCAAGGACCAAAAGAGAGATTAAAGGAAAAGACAGCTGAGGTTAAGATGAGTTAGTGTATGTTGGTGCGAGGCCTGTGCTCACCCCCCTGTGGAGAACGTACATAGCCAAGATTGATTGCCATCCGAGGATAATCTGTCCCAGACATTAAAAGAATTTCCTCTTGCAATTTTTGCCCTCTCCTTTCCTCTCTCTCTCCTTTAGCTCTTTCACTCTGTCTATACATAGACATTCAAATTAACCCTCTGTTCATCCTAGGCCATTTCTGTGGCTTTTGGCGTTTTAGTTTTTATGTCATTTCGTCTGTGTTTGCTGGATGGAGCTGAAAATGGTCTCAGGTTAATCATTTATTCAAGACACATATTTTGGCTCTTTCATTTTTTGAAAAACACTTCTGTTTCTTAGATACCGAAAAACTAAAAAACTGTTAAAAAACAAATTCACTGCCAATTATTGACCAATGACATGGGCTAATAAGCATATAAAGTTCATTCAATTTTGAATGGATTTTTTAAAGTTCTTAAGTTTTCTCATTTTTTCATCAGCTGTACAATACAATGTTTTGTATGTTTACTGGACAATAAAGGTTATTTAACATATTACACATATTTGGTATGTACATATCAAGAAGAAGTAGGTCTATGAATTTGTTTTTTTTAAAGTAGGAAAAAAAAGAAAGTATGGATGGTTTTTTTAAGACCACATTTAGGCCCCTAGGATAAGAGTGTGAGTTTTGAAGGGTGAACTGTGGGTTAAACAAACTTTTCATCATTGTAAAATGTGGCTAAATATTGCTAAATAAAGATTATGAAGGTTGTGTTACTGTTGGTTAATCTCAATACTAATGAGAATCATATAAGTAATGGGCCAAAAACTAGTGCAAATCTTCAGTTTCACTTTTACAGAACCACACGTTTTTTTATTCATGAAAGAGCAATACTTTGAACTGCTTGTCACTCGAACGTAAAGCATGTAAGAAAACCAGACCATTGCATTATCAATATAGTAGTCAATTGTGTTGGAAATATGATCATAGAAATACCTAAGACATATTCCTGCCCCTCATCCTTTGACACTTTGGCTGATGTGCAGATTTATTTGACAGGATCTTCCACCTTAGTGACTCTCTGCTGACCCTTAAAAAAACTCTTTTACACAGTCTTCACCAAGATTCTACACAACCAGTGCAAACGCTAAGAATATATATGACCGGCTGCATAACCAACTACACCCACCTGGCTTTACAGTACACAATGAATAAAACACATGATAGACACAGAGGCACCATCCTCACAGTCTCTCTACAGTGGCGCGGGAAATAAAAGCATAGATAAAGATTCAGGAAATGCATTGAAATATTCTTGTTTGCTGGCTAATTGAGGCAAAAAAAAAAATCATAGCTTTCTTGCAAACAAATAACTTCTCATGTAACAAAAAATTAATTTCTTCTTCAAGGACTAACCTTTTCTCACAGACATTCTTTTAAACCATTATTGACACTAACGATTTGATTACGCAACTAGGCACAACAGAAACTCGTCCGACCTGCCTGGCACTGACTCACAAAGAAGCTAATAAATGCCACACAAAAGGTACTATCTAAGTACCCCATACTTACTGCGGCACAAATTATCTCAATGATGGTTTACTTCCCTTGAACTTCTCATGAACTTGCAAAGGGCTTGTCAGATATATCCCGGAGTTAGCTTTTGACCCCATCATGGAAACAGCCCTCCCCAAAAATGTGCGAGGAAAATTGAGGGGTACATTGCAAGCTAGGCATCGAAATGTCACGGACACAGAGAGGCATAAAACATATTGTTACCATTAAGTGTTTCCATTTCTTGTACCATAATTGCAATGTGAGTGAAATGGGTTCAGTCTCAAAAAGTCGGGTCATTTTATCTTGGAAAAGTTTTTTTAATATTTGACATCATGTATTAACATCCCAACCCAGTTACAAAAAGGACGAATAGTGGAGAGAAAAACTGACAAGAATAGATGAGTAAAAGTGACCTACCTTCCTGGGTTTGAACTCTTCTTGCCTGCTCAACTGACTAAAAAAAAAGTGATTTGGTGCTAGACTTTGCCGCCATTGACAGATCCATGTTGAAATGCAACATTAAAGATGGAATACAGAGTGAAAGAAGATATTTTTTTCCTCTGGGGAAAAAAAATATACTTGGTGAATTCATGATGAACATACCAAGAGTTAATGATGATGAGTAATAAATTCATGTCCCCTTATTATAAGACATTAACAAGTTTCCTTAATTGTTGTATGTGTTAGGGTCACCAAAATAACTATGTTGAAATGAAACAGTAATAGTAGAAGTGATCAGGCAAAGCTTTAGAACGAATTAGATCAAATATATTTTGTTAGAATATGGTTCATCAACAACGCCAGGTCTGCCTAGAAATAACTATTACAATTTTGATACATAGGCAACAGAGGTTCATGATTGAAGTTTGCAGAGACAATAATTATTAGGAAATTTATTACAGTCTAGCTTTAAACATTTCCACAGAGGATACTCTACCATATGTCAAAGGAGTGCTGGTTCTGTCCACGCCCGTTTTTAGCAGTTCAAGGGTTTGTTATTCAACTTTCAGTCATAGTTGTACAAACTGGACTCAAACAAACACGTAAGGCGGATACAAAATGGGCCAAGATAATACACTACACTTGACAAAACATATTGGAAAAGATGGCACAAGGCTCAACACCAGCATAAAAAGCACCGCCATCTATTCCAAACATTCATGAGGAAAAGCAATGCAGCTCTACCTGGTCATGAACATAATTAACCGGATAGCTTTACGCATTTAAATGTATGGACAACAAGAAAATCATTGCGATGCATGCACCACTTGACCAGCCACAGAGCTTTATGCCTTCATGTGGTTTCGACATCAGGAGTGGAAGTTCAGGTGGAGGCCGAACCGCATGTAGCAGTGCCTTTTTGAGAATACCTGGGCTGTGTGTCAACCCCTAAACTACTAATTAAAATAATTAATCAGCATAAAATGTACTTTAAAAGAAGTAAAGAAATAAAGAGTACAGACAAAACATGTTGGTCATATGCACAGATAAAAAGAAACGTTTTGAGCCTAGATTTCAACGTTGTCACAGTGAAGGCAAATGTCTTTTTTGGTTCAGTATCTGTAGGTGTATTGAAGCCCGTTTCCAGCAACTATCACTCCAGTGTTCTCATGGTGCACTGTGTTTGCTCATTGTGTCTGAAGCTCATGGATGATTAGAAAACCCTTGTGCAATCCTGTTACAGAAAACAGTTTAGCTGGTTAAAGAAGCTATAACACTGGCTTTCCTTTGACCAGGTTGAGTATCTGGAGCATCACATTTGTGGGGTGAATTAAACAATCAAAATGGTCAGAAAAAGAGAACTTTCATGTGAAACGTTGCCAATGATACAGTCATTTTTAATTCCCTGTTCGCTGGGGTCACAACCAAAATCTTGTTTGCACTAAAAACCTATGGGTCTTCAATAATGTAAGTGACCACAGCAGTAGCAGCAGCACTAAGAATAGTAACAGTGAAAGCAGTTTTGATACATTTTGTAAAGAAACATTTTTGTTCTTCTCCCAGCTGGTTTAAAGTTTATTGATGATGTATCGAGTGTAATTTGTCATTCTGTCAGCCTGCCCTTCTCATTTTATTAGCAAATTAGTACTAGCCAAATTGCTTATATCATATTTCATCAACGGTGAAACATTTGCAGCCCATTTTACTCCAAGATAATCTTTTATTTGGCACCTGCTCTTGAAGAGATTTACACGCACACAACTAAAAGCACACAGGGGTCACATGAGTTGACAAACCAGAGTGGATTAACTTTCCCAATGAAGACTATGAGAAGATCTCCTTTAGGAATGTTAATGCAGACATATGCTTCCTATTGTGAGCCTTTTAGTGTTGATTCATAAAGTGCTGATTGATGGTTTTATCCTCTTGGTGTGCCAGGTGCCTGTAACAAATACTTAAAGTGTAGGTGTCAGTGCTTACAGGATGTGAGTTGGCACGAATCAAAGTTGTGTCTAAAGTGGCTGTAAACTTAGCTGTAGACAGTGGAAGATAATGCTTTGGTTTGGAGCCTGTAAAAACAACATGTTCTTACAGGTAGTTTAATCTCCTGCACCAAATAGAAGTCATCATTTTATCTGGGCTTCACAAGTAAAGATCGAATTAGAATTTTTTTCTAATAACATTGTTTGAATGATTTAATTTTTAAATGATACACTCTAAAGATTGATCCTGTTTTTAAATCCACATGATTCTGATCTGTTATGTCATAGGTAGATTTCTGAAATCTTTTGAACTGTTTTCAAATCCATGAATCATCCAGACTAATTTCTACCACATTAGAATATCGGACAAGATCATTTTATTACCTGCAGTTTCTTTTACAGCTTGTAGCTGGAGATTTAACTCATAGGAACTATATTGCTGTCATTTGTGCTTTCACTTATTAATACACTTTCTTAATTGGTTCTGGTGCATTCTATTTGTCCTTAAAGTAATTCTAAGATCATAAAGTTGGTAACATCACGGTGAATTGTGAGACAGATGTAAAAGCAATATTCAGATCTTTTAAAAAAAATTTATGTCAATTATGTTTAATTTTGTCTAAATGAACCACCTGTCCAAAGTCATATCTTGTGCATTGCTTCATTTGCATTTCTATTTACAAAACACCAGACATTCGAGACAAGGTGGGTGAAGTGGCTTTCCCAACGACAGATCAACAATATGTACTGGAGGAGCTGGGATCAAACCATCAACGATCTTCAGATTAATTGTTGGAATAATGCTTGACCAGTGAGCACTTTTCAATTGGAATATAACTAAAATTCAGTGTGATTGTATTTAAAACTATACTTTGAAATATTACCTCTAGTACAGTGCAACAACCCCATTTTTGGAAACCCATGCACCGCTATTGCTCCACAACAACAGAAGCTGTTTTATATCTGGATGCAGAGCAAAATGTTTTTGTGCCGGTGAAGAAAGCCATTACATTATCCCTGACAACCCTCTTTGTTCAAATAATTTATTAAAGGCTAGACACTGACAGAGATCCATTAGTGCGTGTGTGCAGCCAAGTATGAACAAACCATTTTATCCTATATTTTGTCTCGCTGTACAAAACAGTTTTGCTTACACAAGACGACATGAGGCAATTTCAGTGCAATCTCCAGACACCTCAGACTCTGCATCTTCACTCTTACAATATTCTTTGGTTTCATCAGTTGGTATATTTTCTTGTTGCATTGGCTGAACATGTCTTTAACAAAGTATAAAGAAAAGTTTTTTGATCACACGCTAATTTAGTCCCATTTCAGTAAATCCTGTCATGTACAGTTTGGTCAGGGACATTGGTCAGGCTCTTTACGAAGAGTTAATCCAGGTTGAAGGTGATGCCCTGTGACACTAATAACCAACCACCCACTGTGACTCAAAATCCTGGACTAAAATATTGTTAATAATTCTTTGTATAAGTTTGAAGAATAGATTTTGAAGGCATATATGCTGTTCCTTTCTGTCTTAAACCAGCATTCCAGTGTTTACAAGCAAAGACCACACCACAATTAAAGAACGCAACTATGATATTTATTGACGATGGATGGATGGATGGATGGATGGATGGATGGATGGATAGAATGATGACTCGATTAAAAGGACTTGGACTTTTTAAGTGTAAATACTATCACTTGATGAAAATACAGACAGAAATATTATGTCATGCTCCAGGGCATGTAAGCCAACAAGTGAGATCATGTTATTAGCTTGTCTGACATTTGAGATTTGCACAGTCAAACAGCATTGGCCAGAGCTGCATGGGAGGAGGTGTGCAATCACTGAAGTCTCTGTTGGCCTAAGCATGGGTAAAATTATGGAAAGTATTGTTTTCATTTGAAATATGCCTTAAGTTATGATTAATTTGGAAAATATTCATTAAAGGTTAGAATTTTCAGCACCTATGGGCCAAAGACCATGCATTTTGTAGCTTTACCAACAATGGGCCTCAGATCTTGTCTTTTGTTTCAGCAGATCTGTATCTAATCAGTGCTGTCCTCCTCAGGGGTGCTCCGACTGTACTTCCCAGATGAAACCGTAATCTCTCTGGTAAAACCTCAGGCCAGAGACAATAAACATCACAAACACACGCTTGTTTACGTGCCAAGCGGTGCTGAACATGTGGTGTCATAAAAGCCAGCGAGATGCATGCGGTGAAATGGATTGGTTACAGATTTGGTTTGGAGTTTATTCCTTGCTAAAATACCCCCTCATGAGACATTTTTGACAGTAAAATAGCTGTAGTTATTCGAGTCACGAGAGCTCGGTTAGTGAGGATTCACTGTGGAAACCTGTACATTATTATAACCCCTGGGGGGCGCTGTAAAAGCAAAGAAGGAGGGGTTTATGACTAAAAGTCACAATGGGATTGTACACACTTAAAGGAAAGTTAAGGAGCAAAGAGTTCAGCCCACATTTTTCAAGAAGCTGCTGGTAGTTTTCTTCTCTTTTTTGTTTCCACAGAGAAGTGTTTTTCCACAAGTACCATTTGTGTAGTTGTACTTGAGACCGGTCCTGGTCCTTAGACCAGTCTTGAGACTACTTTTTAAGGTCTTGGTCTTGTTACAGACTCATTTGGACTTGGTCTTGTCACTGGCACTAGCCTAGGGTGTTTGGACTCGGTCTTGTCTTGAACACCAAGAGCACATTCATTACTTCATGCTTACTGAACTTGCACCAGAAGCGAGTGACCTGTCCTGCACAGTAGCTCTACACTTCACAATAAGACCATGTAGCCATTGATGAATTCATAAAATTTCAAAGGTGGTCTTGATTTGGTGTCGATGGAGCATGGTCTTGGTCTCGTCTTAGTCTCAAAAGTCTTGGTCTTGGGACTCTATGGCCTCCGAAAGATCTTGATCTTGATTAGGTCTTTACCATGAGTTATTTTTAGTGCTGGCCCAGTGGCATTTTCTGTTTTATTCTTGGACACAATGATATAATAATATTTAGGCAAAAATAAACAAATGAAATAATAATCAGAATAAATAAACAAATAAATAAAATGGCAACAAATCAGTGGGGTACCTCATCATAAAAAATATGTAATGCATTTGATTTTTTTATGGGAAACTTTGTTGAGCCAGACAAAAATCCACAGATTGTGACCTTTTGGAATTTTTGTTATAATTAAAAATAAAAGATATTGAAGTTCAATAACTGGCATTAGGTCAACCTTGTATATTGGTGCTGTAAGGTAATCAGATTTATACAAATAAGGTCACCTCAACTTCATCTGTCAAGTACGATCATCTTATTGTTCAATACATGAGAGAAGAAAAATAGTTTGAATTTTACTGTGCATCTTTTCTGAGGATCAAAAAGCAACACAATCATGATAGTGCCAACATGATACTTTCACTGCCTTCTTCAGAGCATCACTGCTGATTATCTCTATGTAGTGCCTGTTATCGCCACACGGGCCGGTCCTGACAGAGTCTGAGGGCGCGTGTGGGGTCTCTTCATGCTGTCGGACCCACTCAGCTCTTCTCTCCCACGCTCCAGCTGAGGTGTGGGAATGTGTCATCTGATATATCATACACTGCATTGGGACCTGTGAGGACAAGGTATAGGCAAATCCAAATCCCCCCGGAGAGAGCGCACTCAACTAACCGGTCTGGTAAGAGTATCTTTGATGAAATTCACACATAATAATTAGGCAAAAGTCTGTGGTCGTTGGCATTTGCAGAATAACACATCTGGGTACCAACACAGACAGTCGAAAAGAAAGCGTATTTATACCACGACACATAAATAGCGTAGGGTTTCACAAATTTTTGCTTAGTAAAATGGATACATTTATGACTGGGGCTTGGGCTAGGTTAACATTAGGATAAGGATGTTTTTTTAAATATATAAATATAACACATCTTTACAACCATTACAGAAATTAACTGGGACTGCAACGCATGACATAATTAAATAAAAGAGGTGTGAAATCGTGCTAATCATATGCTTTTGATATGTCCTGTTATGCTGTGGTATACATACGCTTTCCTGTGAGATCGGGTTGGGGATACATGACTTTCAAACCATGAAAGAAGGACAAATGTTCAATCTGTTTACCTTGTTCTTGTTCTCTAGATCTATAACTAGATTTTGTTCTGACAGCACAGTTTGTCTGTTTTTCCAGCACACTTATCTGCAATAGTGGTTAGCAGTAACCTGTCCATATCTAAAAGTTCAGCCATTAATAACCAGGAAGTGTTTTTTTTTTTTTTTTTTTTTTTTTTTTTTTTTAAGCAAATAACATAAGTGTAAGTTCTTGCTGGACATTCACATCCAATATTACATTTGTATGTATGTAGCTATTTTCACCAAAAAACAAGTTGAAATCTTAGAATTCTTTATTGCAGATTTATTGTAATCAGTTGCTCTAACATGATGTAAGACAAAGCGAACTTGCACACAATATTTTCACCAACTAATTATCTTTATTTTACCTTGCAGTTTACTAATTTGATATACATTCGTAGGTACAATTCTTTCCACATTTTGCAAATTGCTCAAATGAATACAGATAGTTGCTGCACATTAGGCAGGTGGTCATATTGTTATGTCTTATCTGTGGTGAAGTAGTTCTTTCCTTTTAGCTGAAACAAAAGATACCACCAGTCTGAACTTGGACTATGCAGCAATTTAAATTCTTCAGGAAGCGCTAACAGCTGGTGGGCCTTGTAACCCACCTAATATTTCCACTTGTGATACTTGTCCTGGCCCTCAACCCAAATCAACACCAAGCGTATTTTATTTTTATCGTGCTCACACAATCTCACTTAAATCATTGAACACAAACCCATGTCAAGCAATATGAAGACACACATGTTGGTGTTTTCTTTTAATTTGGGCATTTCCTCTAGAAGATGTGATGTGATGTGGTGAGGTAATTTCTGTTGCTACACTGACCTAAACAGAACCACTCACAGAACTAACAATGAAATCTGTTGATGTTGAAAGCTGGTTTTGAGTAATGTTTTTATGTACTTTAGTTAGCGAATGTTAAACCAGTAACCTGCATTACTGAGCATTAATTAATTGAACCTCAATGACATGTTGCTCTTGTTGTATAACCTCTTGTTAAATAATCTAAAAAACAAATGTTGTAATTCTATCAATGAACCCAAATGATCAAAATATTCTGATGAAGTAGAAATTCCTGTCAGTCTCCACACGACATATGCCTCGGACAGCAGCTTTTGACCTGAGTTTCTGATTTATTGATCCGATTAGTTTGAGCGTTCATATGCAGTGTTCAACTCAGAAAGACATTTTCTCGATTTCCACAGCAGCAAAGTGACAGAGGAAAAAAAAGAGTTCTGTGTCTGGTAAATTTAGGCCACTGTATATTAGGTAACATTTTTGTGTAAAGAGAAATCCTTGGTTTTAATTTCTGAACAGAATACAATTAAATGTTTTTTATTGTATGAGCATTTTGCTGCTCTTTTATGGTGCTGTGTACAGTCTTTATGCATGAACAATGAACCACTCTTTTAAACAAAGTTTAGTACACATTTTTTTCCTTCCAAAGAGTAATAATTTCCACTTAATATGTCTGACCATCACATGCTGTCAAACATATCATAAAATGTGATTCACCAAGTCTTTTAACTTTATAGCGGCAGTAAACAGGAGCAGCACAAACTATGGATCTATTGTGTTTTTATGAGTCACTGTCATAATTTCATGGACACAGCAGCGTGCTTGAGTCATCAAAGTGTGCAGTGAGAACTTCCTGCGGACAGTTTTCTGCAGCCTCCCTCTTACAATATGTGGCTCTCCAGATCCACTTCAAACTGTTGGAACTAAACTTCTGCTTGGCTGTTTTCACATAAAATCATTCAATTCTTAGAAGCTTATAGCCATGAGGTGATGAAAAATTAGCACTGTTGCCATATAATGCAAAATATTATCTTAATGGGGAAACGTCATCATAATTCAGAAAATTGAATCACATAGTGAAGCAGGTCAGAACTTTATGATTGGTTTTCCCTTTCACGTTCCAAAATTCCAATACATTGGCCTAACGTGACATTTCAGTGATCAAAATCTATTCAAATGAAGCAAAAGGTTCATTGATGTTCGACAGTCGAGCTTTCAGAACTTTGATTTTGTTTGTTTTTAAGAAATTCAAACTTTACTGCCTTATAACAGTAACTGTGTTTCCATCCTTATAAAATGCGCATATTGTCTAAATTCGCATTAGTAAAGCGAATAAAAAAGGCGAATAAATATTTGCCACAAGGACTGTCACATCAAAAATAAGCCAAAATTTAAAAAATGTGATAACCTTTCATATGAGCTTTAGATCCATAAGTCATCCAGACTTGTTTTGAGCATATCAGGCAAGATCAATTTGATTAACCCCTCTGTGCAATTTTTTTCCCACCCAATCTAACTCAATTCCTGATATAAAAAACACATGCCTGCAATGTGAGCTTTACTGCACTTTTTATTGGTTTTAATGCCTGGGGTTCCAAACTTATGACCTTTCTTTCCTTAAATAAAATGTTTTTAGTCAGTTTGATTAGAAAACTATTTGTTGTGCAGCAGTAACGTAACAACAACAAAAAAGTAAATTAGAGCAAATTGAAAAGAGCATTTTTCAAATATAGGGATGTCATTAACTTCTTTTGCAGTCCAATAACATTTTGGCACTTGTTGATATTGTAAAAGATTAAATCTACCTGGAGCACATAAGCCAAAACAATAGACTCCAAATCCATCCGAGTGATGGTATATTTGCTTAAACTCTGGTCCTGTCTGAACCATGTAATCATTGCTGTATGTTTCCTGACCTGGTCACACAGAGGGCACACATCATGAGAGGCTTATGAAGACTTTTGGTGCTATTTCTTTACACTTTAGTTCAGACTTTGAGACCCTCAGCACAGTTAATCCCAAAAGAAGTCATCACATGAAAACCCCAGAATTAAGGTGAATTAAAAGACCAGCATTATGTAATTACCTATAAGCCTTTGTGTTTACTTTCCCTGTCTTATCGCCGCTAACATTGTAGATAATGTTTCTGTAAGAGTCATTTCTAAATATACCCAAGTAGGGTAATTTCCCCTGCTCTGGCTCTGCTCTGTGGGTCCCAAGGGTGCTTCAGGAATAAGGCGAGTATGATAACCCAGAGTGAAGAGGTGAGTGCATGGGAGTACAGAGGACGTATTTACACTGAATCATATCTATGTTCCTATACAGAGCAGATTGGGTACATTGTGAAGCTATGTTCCCATGATTCAGCCTGACAGAAAACAACTACATGACTTATATGTGAACAGAAAATCTTTATTTGTGGATCTGAGTAAAAGCATTGCTGAATCACAAAAGGAGAGCTATAAAATATGAGAAGATATCTTTAGATAAGTCTGTTTTTGAGCAGCAAACATGGCAATTCCAAAACTATTCCAAAGTGTTACCTAATGCTACTGTTTTGTAAGGGCCAAAAACTAATTTTAACTACACAAAAGATGTGATTTGGTAAACAATATTATTTGTTGTTTTGTGTCAAGGATGATTTTGTTTGTTTGTTTTGTTTGTTTGTTTGTTTGTTTTTGCATCTTTGCAGACATAAACTGCTATTATTACATATTGTGCATGTTGCCTTTGATTTTGACAATAGCACTTAAGTAAAAGAACAAACACTGAATTACTGCAACTTTTTTGTCCAATGTGAAACAAAGTTTTCCTTAGTTAGTTTGCTTATGTAGATCAGAGAGTGGGTGTCCCTGAGTTAGTTTTTGGTTGTCCAACATGTTTTGTTGTAAGTTTCCATGTCTTGTGTGATGTGACATGCATGTTTGTCACACGGAACGCAGGTACAGGTCTGTAGTCTAAGGGTACTGCAAGTTTTGACTATCACTTTTGACTTTGAATAAATGTGTTCTCATCTTTCAAATTCAATTTGCTTCAACCAGAAGATGTGCATGTGCTAAAACAAACTCCACCAACTTTCTATTTGTAATTAAAAAAAGAGAGAACCTGTTGTATGGGTTAAGTGATAAAACTTTTATGTTCAAAACAGATGTTTCTCTGTGGAGGTAGACATAAAACAAAAACAAAGTTAAAATTCATGTAGTTTGATAAATATTGAAAAAAACAACAACATTGCAAGTCTAAGCCAAGAAACCTCAAATGGATGTGTACATGTCCACTCAGGCCAAAACCTTCTTGACTTTGTTAGTTATGGAAACACCCACAGGAAGGTCAGACATAGTGTGAACATACCCCCAGGTTACAGGAGATTTTGGCTGAGAACTGGACCCGGGTGTTGAGATTTCACAAAGTCGTCACAAAATAAAGTAATGAATTGCACTGGCATTGCAATTTGTATTGTAGGTTAAAGTAAGTTACAAATCAGAGACATTCAAAAACACTGTTTTCCTAGGCTCATGGGGAGAAGTGTATCAGCTAGACATCACTACAGGTATGTTTATCATGAATGTGTGATGCTAAGACATGAACAAGCCAGTATTGAGTAATAAGTTCTTTGTATTTGTGTTTGTTCCTGTGCAAACTCAGTCCATGTATGAGTTTTCCCAGTGTTGTATTTATGACATTTGGAGATAAGTCAGATATGGCATTGTTTATGTGCCTATATAATTCTACATTGTTTTAACATATAAATCTAAGAAAAATACATAACACATTCTATATAACGTTGTGACTATATGAGGAACCTTTGCATTGTCTGGAGACTTTGGGAACGATATGCAATAACCAAATACAGACCCACTTCTCAAATAATAGCTGTTTGATGCAGATTAGAGACACATTTCTTTACAGGACATTGTTAAATAAAGGTCAAACGTCTTCTTTAATAAAGTCTCCTCTTTTCATCTGCTCTTCTCTCTATTCACAGGGGAAATGATCAAACATTACAAACTGATGAGCTAAACCTCCAGCCAAGTGATAATCTGGACCATGATGGCACAATGTTGTTTGGATGTCGTGTTTTAGTCATCAATAGTTTTAAGAATGCTGGATGTGTTTAAAGACAATGTTGTAGCATGTGGCCATCGGATGCAATCATAGATATGATGACAGGGAATTTTGAAATCCCATGAACATTATTTATTATAGCTCTGGCTTAATACCTTTAGGATGCTGTGCTGTTGTGTGCAGCTTAGATCCAGTAAACTTATGAATGCTTTTGTCACATTCTCCTTTTTGTTTAACAATTAGCACGGCTTTTTTTTTTTTCAAGTAAAGACAATATAAGTGTTGTTTGTTTATTTGTTTTTTTATTTGTTTGTTTGTACGCCATCAAGCTACACATCAAGTACAGTTACACTTTTAAACCTTTTAACTTAAACATGTTAAAAATGGGCCTTGTTTCAACATAAAGACTTTCTGAGAGTGTCATTGTTGAGATACTTAAACAAAAACTGGGATTGACCATGTGTGACACATGGCGCAGCGGTTAGCGCTCTGGCCGCATAGCAAGAAGGTTCTGGGTTCTCCAGTCGACTCGGGACCTTTCTATGTGGAGTTGCATGTTCTCCCCATGTCTGCGTAGGTTTCCTCCGGGTACTCCGGTTTCCTCCTACAACTAAAAACATGTCCATTAATGCCTCCCCTGACACTTCCCCCAGGGATCCCCTGCAAAAGAGCTTCTGAATCTCAGTGGGACTTCCCTGGTTTAATAAAGGTCAATTAAAAAAAATTATAAAATAAAAATGTGTGGACACAGGAGACCAGCTCCTGCCGATCTAAGGAGCCAACACAGGGGCCATATGAATCAAGTCTGTCAAATACTTTAGGCATGTTTAGAAATTTGTGGATCAAGACAAGAAAACTTTTGTTTATGGACAAAATGTGACTTTATCTCGTTTTGCATAAGCTTAGAATTTTTCACACACAAAAAAAGTAGTCTCATTGAGAAATAGTGGCTCAACCTAAAATGATTGTATAATGCATCTATAAATTAACTTATTGGAATTGTGGAAGAAAAAAATACTTTTAATGGAATATTGTCCTCAAGGAGACCTCAAGACCCAGGACACGATTTATGGTCTATGTCTCTCGACTGGCCTGGGAACGCCTCGGGATTCCACTGGAAGAGCTGAGGAGGTGTGTGTGGACAGGGAATTTTGGGCCTCCCTGCTCAGACTGCTGACTTCGGATAAAGCAGAAGAAAATGGATGAATGGATGTCATTTGTAAGCAAAAGGGTATAAAATATCAGTAGCACACTTCTAATGTCTCCTTCAACAGAAAATTCAAGTATTTTTTTGTTGATATCATGTTTACAATAAAACAGGGTTAAAATAAATAAATAAACAAATACATAACTACACGAACACATAAAATAAGTAAGTAAATAAAATGGATTGGCAATAAAATATAAGTCAATAAAATAAAAAAAATCAAGTGAATTTACTGTGGAATATGTAAAAATACAATTACCACTTGACAACTTATATTTCATCTTTATTTTCCCCTTAATAGACGTGTAAAGCTCCCAGTTAAACACCTGTTCCGTCTGTGAGTGGACCGTTTTGACAGGTTGACATTGTGTGCAACGCTTGTTTTGAAGTCTCTGTAAAGCCGTAGAAGAGATGAGTGAGACATGCAGGTTTTGTGTTCTACCAAAAACCATGTCGCCAAAATAAAGAAGAGGCTATGGTGGTTCACTGAGTCTGTATTCGCCCTCAAATCATAACAAAAAGCAGATAAGAGGGTCCCACACAATGCAGTGAAAATATGAAGGTGTGTTGGAGCTGATATATAGGTTTTTTATCATTGCGTTCATCTCCATAAAGAGCTAAAGAGTAAATCTGTGTTTCAGTGTGTGTGGTCGCACTCCCAAACCACAAATCACGACATCTGGTCCCATTTGTTTTCGTCAGCATCATCACATTTTCACTTTTATTTCAAAATGATGAACGGTTTTCTAAATACAACCTCCCTCAGTCTGACCCTGTGTCTTTTGCATAACTTCTTCGTCTGCCGCTCATGAATTAAAGGCACTACAGGCATACCCATTTTTACTTAAAAACTTAAAATACTAACTGAATCTTATTAAACTTTTTACATCAGTTCACATGTTTTGACCAACAATCAAAAATTTTTATTTTATATACAGTATATTACACATGGATCTGTCTCAAATGTCATGTGGGTCACCTTTTCTTATTAGTCATGGTTCAAATGTAATAATTACATAGGCACATTTTTAGGAAAGCTTGTGGAACTAAATTCCAGCCAGAACATAACACAAATATACTCAACATATTTCACAATGCTTTGACTGGTAAATATGAACCCATGAGTGGTAAAAAATATGGGTCTGATTGAACAGGCACATTAACCAGATAAAATATGTCAATTATTTTGTACAACATTTTTACAAATTTGTGTGACTCATAACTTTAAGTTATTTTTGTTTTGTTTTTATTGAGACTTACTACTGGCTTTTATGTGCACCATATCCAAGATTATATTAACATTCTAAAGTTGTACTGCTGGTTAAACACTTTTTATTAAACCATTTGTCTCTGGTTCAGCCGTCATATAAAACCCGGATGATTAAACACACAAAACATGTTCCATGAACCGCCTGCTGTTGCGTCTTATGTGCTTTGTTAATAACAGTTAACAGTGTTTATTAAGAACAGCACGAACAATGCCTTTGTCTGTTGAATGGAAGATTTTCTTTTGTCTGACAAAAGATTGTCAGCAAAAAGCATATGACAATGGGACATCATAAATCATCTGGCATTTCTGGAAAGAATACAATACTCAGCCCGTACCCAATGGCTGACCTGCCAAGTAATGATTTTATAGAAAGAAAGAAACAAACAGTATTTATAGATTAAAAGAGATGTGCAAAGGAAAGGAAAAAACAACTTTATGAAAAGTTTTACTTGGACAGTTTATTTTTTAATGTTTGTATTTTGTGTTTTCATTTTTATTGTTCTGCAACTGGGCTTTGAATGCTCACAAAATGTACGTTTTCCCCCATCCTCTATCACCACCCACACCTATTATCAGTGTGATTATTTGCAGTCAAATCAATGGAGCTCTACATTATTGAGGCAGCACTTGGGTAAAAGGTAAACTACTGTAGGCCTATATGTCATATCAAAGGCACAAGTCTTCCTTAATTGGTCTACTTAAAGATATCTACAAACATTCAATACAACAAAGCAGTGGGAAACCTGATCTGATGTGATGTGGATATATTTGATGTATTAAAGTGCAAGATTAAGAGCATACAGGCCATTACAATAATAGCCCATGGAAAACCTGGCAAAAGGCTAAAGCAAAAATGGGCAAAGCCATAATTGTAAAGCACCCACTTTGTTTGATCATCAGAGTTTGCTGTAGACCTGCGATACAGCAGTTTCTCATGGAAAACAAATGGAAAAGAGCTGGGAATTGGACAAAAGTTTGGGAGTGAACAAACACAGTGAAGATATATGGTCGCTCTGTCACATGTCTGACGAGTACATGTGCAATAGTATGTGCCATAGCTAATTCTAGCCATCTCTATGTGTACGTTAGCCAAACGGCGAATGATAAATGGAGCTTTTCTAACATGTTAACTAATGGTCTGAGCATGGGTTGGACCATATGTAAACAGTATCTGTCATTATTTTGTGAAACACCAGGGAGGTTTGATAGTTGAGAGGAGCGAAGTGAGAGGGGAAAATCTATGCAGAACATTTAGGTGAATCAGGAAATAGCTAAAGTCCCTCAGAGATCTTCAATAAGCTACGGAGCAAGACAGGAAGTGGCTGTATCAATCATAGAAGACAGTTTTCTCTCTCCTGAAGGCAGAGGGCACTGGGAACAGCAGCTGCTCCACTCCAGGTCTGCTTTTCATGAGCATTACGTACATGTTCATATATTTAAAAGGGTTCGTGCCGAGCATAGATTGAGTCAACAGGGTAATTAGAGGACGAGGGCAGGAGTAGCAGGCATACTGTTGAAATACTGGCAGATGTGAAGAAGACCGAGCTTCAGAAAGTAATAAATGGAATGGACATGATGGAGATGATTGTTCGATAAAGTTAACATGTTTCTGCATTAAACAACATTGTAAAGATTATTTATGTTCTATCTCTTGTGGCTAATGGCAGAGTGGTTAAAACTTCACCACAAGGAGGTCATAGGCTCAATATATAGATAAGTAAAGAAGAGTGCTATTGATCACTTAGCATTTAAGCCAGTTTGGTATGATTTGAAGAACTACGGATTGTTCTTCCTGTGCTATTTTTCTAAAGCTGTTAGCATTAGCCCTGTTAGCAAAATCCAGAGAGTGTGAACTGATTCAAACTTACCAACGACATTCAGGAGAGGTTGGAGTCTCGCTAAGTCATTGTTGAGTTTTCACATTTTTTTTTTTAAATTGTGGTTAGAAAGTAGCACGCAAAACTGCTCTTTAGGTAACAGGTAGGCCTACATAAATGTGGTATGATGCAGATGCAAACTGCTTAAAAGCTTTACTTTACATGCAAACGATGGTATTAAGGATTATTGCAAAGTTACAAAAAGCACCAGTGGCTATATTTTGCACAAGTTTTCCTGGCTCAGCAGATAGTCTGTTTCTTTGTATTGTTGGTGACAGTACTGCATGTTTGGGCATCATTCTGAATTTGGATGTTGCTAGCTGCAGACTTATGGTTCATCTCAGTCTCTCCATTAAAAATAATGAGCATTCCAGCGCCTCTGCAGCTCAGCCACCACCACACTCCTCCACTGTACAAGGTGTTCACTGTCTCAGCGGCTTTTCTCCTCCAGTTTAGAAAGAAAAACTCACAGTAAGAAAGTAACATAATATTCCTACTACTACAACAAGACAAAGGTATCTAGCATAAAATCTCAGAATATTAACTACTGGTAGCAAAAAGTGACAGCTTCCAACTGCTGTCATTAAAAGTGCACTTTTTTAAAGTTATTTTTGTGCGCTGTATTTCATTGAATCTATCTTGGCTAAGATTGTACTTTATTGTGTCCCTTTAGGGCCATTTGTTCCTTGCATTTGACCCATCCTTCAACACATCTGGAGAATCTCCAGGAGCAGAGAGACAGTGCAGCACTATAGGGACACGTTTCCAGATCTTGCTAGGCTTGGTCAAGACCACCGTAACTGATGCATGCCGATGGGGGAAGCTGAAGTGTCTGGAGAAAACCCACCCAGATGTGGGAAAAATTATGAACACAAGAAGTCCAAATCAAGCCAAAACCTTTCTGCTGTGAGGGGAGAGTTGTGCGTCGTCATGCATGAGGCATTATTAACTGTAATGTTTGGGAAGAGAGGTGCCTCTCCACAGATCAGACCTGTAACTTGACCTGCTCTTTCAGTGGAGACATGACTAATGCTATACTGTGGAACACTCTAGCGTAAGTGATACCATCTCCATGGAGATAGGTAAGTTGCAAACCTGTCGTGTGTTGTGGGCAAATGTTTTTTACATTATATTAAGATGCCTGAAATCTTCTAAACTATTTCAAAGAATTTAGATTTTATCTCCCCTTTATAATACAATAAAACAAGCTTGTGTGTTTGGGAAACACTGATCTAAAACACAAACTGTCCATCACTTTAAACTTTTCACACTGCATTATTGATCTCATCATGTTCGGTGGCCACCAACCACATTAGCCCAGCATTACCTCACCATTCAATAACTTTCCGCCTGTCGATAGTTGGGTCATTTTCCTCACACTGGACGATCACATGTGACCCATATAAACTGCCCCTGCCCCACAGCCTCCAGGAACACTCCACTGATACTGCTGCGCTTGAAAATGACACTGCTCCAAAAGCAGCAATATGCTTTACTGGTGTGAACCAATAGAATTAAACATATTTAGAGTTAATTTATAAAAGAGTTACAAAACTGTTTACTAAACTTGTAAACTAGAATGAATAGGGGTGTTCCACAAATGAATTACTGCACAAAATGTTTACCTTAAATGCAATAATATATAGATATATCACCATATGGCACAGAAAAAGAATACATTTTCAGCTAAATGTACTAGTTTTAAAATTATATTTCTTATGTTAATGTCTGCATGGCTATTAGTGTTCAAGCAAAGCTTGCGATTTTAGTATTATGACACTGATGCCCATTACCTAAAGTGATTTGCATTTGTTATAAAAGCAGTACTCATAATTATTTCAAATTATAATTTTTTTTTTTTTTACTTTTAGTATGCTGTTATGTAAGCTGATAAAGTGTTTTTTGTTACAGTTTGCCTACAATGGATTCTTTTCAACCCAACCCAAACCAGCAAAACAAGTACTTTTCTACATTTTTTTTAACCCAGGCACAAACTAAAAACCTCTACAATCGACTAATTAAATCTAAATACCTGTGCCTTCATGCACTGTTGCATAAACGCAACAAATGTCACAATGATGCGTAATTACAATAAATCACTGGCTTAAATATGGTGTAATACAGTATTGCGTATACACCAGAGGGACAAGGTAGCTGTAACTCTGTAGAGACGAGGCTTCATTTCTGAATGCACAGTGACTTGAAACAACATTATTGCTGATGCCATGGTCCACCCTCCTTCTCCAGCCTTGGGGTCTTGTGTACACAGACTGTCAGCTCCAGACGACTGCAGCATGTGGGAGACCTGAAAACATGCAGGTCCCCACTAAAAAAAAAGCCCCGAAACTTACATTAACATCTATTTATAGAAAGTGCACACACACACATATTGTGCTGGCACTTTAACAGTACACACTTTAAAGAGGACATATGACACAAAATCAACTTTCATGAGCTTTTAATCTTGTAACAAAAGTGTTTTACTCATACTGAAAAGCTGTATGTTGACTGATTCATGCATGTTTGAGTAAACTTGCTTTGTCATGAAGGCTCTCTTTAAACGACAACTGGTTAGAAAAACACACAAATCTCAGATTTTGACGCAAGCAACAAGGTGTGGAGGAAATCATCTTAGCTCCAGCAAAGTGACTCACTGCACTGAATTAATTTCTCTTTCTGCTTTCCACTTTAACTTTCTCACGTTGAATATTTACGTAAGATGTGTTTATCTAGGACATTACCGGTCCTACTCCAATATGAAGGCAATGCATGTTGTAATATGGCTGCAAAGTGTCAATTAATTGCCTCTAATCATTATTGTGATAATGAGAACTAATTTAGCAACAGAATAATAGTTCACAATACATAAGCTCCAAAGATCTGCTGAGGGAAAACAACTTATGCCTCAGACAATCAAAAATTCAGATTGGGAGTCACTTGTTTAATTTTTGGAAACAGCTAATCAGTGCACAGATCACAGTATTTATGAGCTCAAAACAGCCTCCCTTGAACAAAGAAACTATCTTACTGATTGTATTCTGTTGAGTGCAGAGTGAATGCACAATGAATGAACGTGTAGCTCTTTGTGGAGAATTTGTGAAAACTTGCTGCATAAACTTCCCCTGAAATTTGAGATCCAAAAGTCCTGAGATCACTATGGTGCTACATATGACTATAAAATGTCACATATACACTTTTCTTTAAAAAAAATGACCTGTCTATTATCAGTACTGCCATATTGACCAGAAAATCAATAGATTGGTTTATATGCTGTTTTAGATTACTACTGTCATTCACAACATACAAATAATGATCTACATGCGATAGTTTCATTCCAGGAACCTCATTTATCAATCTAGGTCCTAAATTGTACATATAAAAGAAAAAAAATGCGTGTATACAAATGTCAGCTGTGTTTGCTCCCCTTATCCTGTTTTGCAGATGAATAAATGCTTGATAAATGAGACTCAAAGTAACTTGAGAACAGTAATTCTTCCTTAAAGGCATTTTTGATTGATGAAAGTTTAAATGTTTTGAATGATTAACACATAAGTTTGGTCTAATGGGGTCTGATATGGAGTGAAGATGACTGACTGAGGTTCAGGGGCAAACCAAAGTCAAGATGGCTTTTACTCCAATGCAACACATTCAACATCAGCAGATCTCTTAATTGCATACTTTTGTTGTAGAAGGGTCCTAGTGTGGCCATACCAGCTCGCCAAATCCTGATCCTGTCAGATCTCAGAAGCTAAGCAGGGTTGGGCCTGGGCAGTACTCAGATGGGAGACCACAGAGGAACGTCAAGTGCCACAGTGGGGCGAACAGAGGTGTAACTCGTTGTTGTGTCCTTAGGCAAGACAATTCACCCACATTGCCTAGTATGGTCTTGGTATGTGTGTGTGGTTGGTGGTGGTCAGAAGGCCTCGCTTCTGTTAGTCTGCCCCAGGGCAGCTGTGTCTGTCTACAATAGTAGCTTACCACTACCCAGTGTGGGATGAGTAAATAATGCATAATGTGAAGCGTCTTTGGGTGTCATGAAAAGCGCTATACAAATCCAATGCATTATTATTATGATTATTATTATTATTAGTGTGAACTGTACTTTTGTGTCCTTGTTTGCTCATATTTTGACTTCATTCTACTGCCTTTAGAAATCTCATGTGATGTTGCCATGATGTTACAGCGCCATCTGCAGTTTGACTTTTTCTGAACTGTGTCCAAGGTATGAGAAAGTTGGTATGCCCCTCATTCTCAGAGGAAAATTCTGTAGTTCTCATTATAATAATAGCACAGTTTAATGGACGTTTAATGGAATGCTTAATGGACCTTACTACATGTCCTTATTTGCATATATTGCTCTGTGTATATGTCTATAAATACAATATAATGTCTATAATAACTAAAACTAAGAAGTGAGCAAAACGTTTTTTAATACAGCAAAAAATAGGTGCAGCATCTTTAAATTTAGCAGCATTTTATATTTAACAATACATTCTAAGCCTGCATTTTGGTAAGGCAGATTTTTGGTTCTATGTGATTATTTTGGTTGTGAGGGAAAACTGACAGCACTTAACACTTGCTGTGAATGCAGTAGTTTGGGTCTTTTCAGATATCAAATTGCTCTGGATTGCTTCAGGATTTCCCAACAAGTGAAGGATATGACATGATTTGATTTAATGGCTCTAAAACTTCCAAAGTATCAAGAACAGAGGACCAAACTGCACATCAAATTTTGGCCCCCGAGGCTTCTCACTAAAACACATTAAAGACATTTATTATGCAGTCAAAGATAAGCTTAATGTGTTGCATAACTTTCAATAATAGCCCACTTTCTTGATAGATAGAGTGTCATAAAGAAACTAAACTTTACAAGAAGTGCAGAAACTCATTACAGCTAATGTGTCTCTCTGGCAGGTCGTGTGGCTCAAAGGCAGGTACTTTATCAAACACAAACATCTGATGACAGGTGTTTCTAAAACTTCCTCAAGCTATAATAATCTTCTCAGACTACAGCCACTGAAATCAACTCAGAGGAATCCAGTGCCCCAGTTTTCTCATAAAAATTCAATAAATTTGTAACTTAGCTGATTGCCTGTAATTACACCAGACATTTATGGCTAATTATGATTTTTATATGCAAGTGTAAAACTGTCTCTCCAAAAGACTGGACTTGGTGGAAAATCCGGTGGGCGTCATAAGAGAAATTCTTGTACAAAACCTAAATTGGATGGTGATTGATGATTCTATGATGTAATTTAGCTAACTTTTTGCATCTAGACTTATCATTTAAACAAATCTGAATATCTCAATCTATAATTTGTTGCCATCTAGTGTTCATTACAGCAAATTACAAAATATGATCAACTGTGTTCAGTGTAACTTACCAACAATTTGAATAAAACACTACATACAACTTAACTTACATATATTTTTAACTACCAGTAAGCAAAAAGTTTTTTATCATAGTTCAGAAAGATAAACGCTAATTAGATTGTTAAATATGATATTGAGTTATAATAAAGACAAGAGAGGGTGTGGCTTTCATCTGTGAGTAGAAAGGCAGCAGCTGATTTGAAAATTATGTAAAAACAGCCATTAAATGCATAGAATAAAGAAAGTAAATTAACATATTACTATATATTTGTGGTCGTATAAAAATAGAAAACTCCAACTCCAGTAATATGGACACTTATGTAAAGTACAAATATAAAAATGTTTAACTATAAAAGTATTTTAGGGAAAATGTACTTAAAAAGATCAGCCTCCTATTAGATGTATGTATTGTTTAGAAGAATTCACACTGTTGCTGCAAACGGACAATTATTGCTATAGGTTACCATGGCTACACTGTTTCTAATCATTACATTAACTTAATGAATTATGAGAACAGCCAAAACTAGCAAACATTAAACTTTCAAAAGTAATGATATAGATATACTGTACATAAAAAAACACAAAATGTATTCTGTGATTCTTTTTCAATTTTATAAAAAAAACTAATTCACCATAGTCTTCATGACTTCTCTAAGAAACACAGTGGCATAACAGGAGGGGAACAAGTCAAAGTTTAAAGTTAAATTGAGTTTCACTGAGTCTGTGGCTTTGTCATTCTTGTCTCCATCAGAGCAGTTTTCTACCCCATCTCCCTCTCTCTGCAGGCTGTAGTCGAGGTTGTGTGGAAAGGCCAGAAGGGGGCGGTAGCAGCCAGGGACATTCATTTTAAGGCTGCTAACTCTGAAACGACAGCTCTCCAGTCCATCTTTAGACAGTCTCTCTTTGTACCAGGCCCCCATAGCGTTCTCAGGATACTTCACTGTGTTCCCTGGCATTGGGAGGTGCACCTGAAAAGAGTTACAAAGTTAGGTAATTGCATTAAATCGGTAACTACCCTTTAACTATATTTAGGCAAGCAAAGAATGTGTGAAACTTTATAAGCAGCTAAGTTAATAGATCCAATCACAGCATTTTAAAGTGGACATATTATACAAAATCTACATTTCTGAGTTTTTAGTCATATTACAGTCTTCGTACCTAAAGTTTTATTTGGAACGATTCATGCAAGTTTGTATTTATGTGTAATTAAATCAAGTAGGGTTCAAAATGTGAATGTAATTCCTTGATACAAATAAATTGTATAATAAGGAGATGGAGCTTATCAGTTCAGCATAATTAAACAGGAACACAATGAACTTAAATTTAGATTTTTTGATCAAGTTTTTGTTGTACAATAAACAAAATGTAAGTTACCAATCTACATAAAAGTATTTTGTCTGCATTTTTTAGTTTCTAATGCAGTTTCTAATTAATTTTTCCACTAAAAAAACAGTGCTATAAACATTAATTACTACATAAATGTTGTTCATTTAAACTATTATTTTAATTTGGGGAAAATTCATTAAAACACAAATGGCAAATTAACTTCTATAACCTCAGCAAGACAACAGACTTCAAGGTATAATTTACATAATGTACACTAAAGTAATTAGGTGGGTCTCTGCTAGCAATGAAACCAACAAGGTCTTTGTCTATAAATCATATCTACAATTTACCATGTCCATACGTATGTTTAGCAAGAGAAACAGCTTGTCCAGGCTATCACTGTATTTCTGACGTTTTTGTTTTTTTTTCTTTTTTAATAATCTGAGCAGTCGTCACATCGCCACATGCGATTTACAGCCTGGTATGCTCCATTTGTCAAGGGAAAGTGTGCAGTAGGGGGTGGTATTTCTTTTCTAAGTTTAGCCCTTGTAAAACAGTTGACATAATTAACATACTTGTCCCAGTGTGTAGACTCCCTCTCTCTCCTCTTCCTCTGTTACCACGTGGATCTGAAAAACAGACAGAGATAGAGACTGAAATAAAGCTGCAGACGAAAAAAATATAGAATAACAGATTCTACCTTTTACAATCAATCTTTTACAGTAATAAGATTACAAAAACTATTCTGTAGCACCTAATGAGAATTTAGCAATTTCCATTTACTTTTTTTTTTGCCAATTAATTTTATGCCAGTCAGTATTTTCAGTTTTTGCGACAAAATGAGACAGTAAATGATCTGAGAATTGAAAAGCCAGCTAAAAGATTTTGGGGGGAAGAATGTATGTATGTATGTATGTATGAACTTTGTTTTCTTTCCTGGAGAACTAACATTGTCTAGTTTGGAGTTATTTGAAGTACTTTCACCATAATTTATCTCAGAAGTTTCTTTTTAAATAATGTAATAAATAGGCTATTCCAAAACAAAATGCTACTTAATATTCATACTGAAGAAATCGATCATTTTGCCAAAGCACATTCATTTTTCCTGTTACTTTCACAGCTCAATGTCAAATAAAATGGGTGAAAATGGATGGATAGAATCTGATATTTGGTGCATTGTGCAACTTTCTGGAGGTGAAAAGTCATCTACACGATTCAATAAAATTAGACGTTTAAAAATATACTGGGACTTTCTGAATGGAAAAAAAGTAAATGATATGCTATTATATGAAAATATTCAGCTATAGGATCCGCTTTTTTATGGAAACAAACATGTACGGGTCCTCCTTCAAGCCAAATAATGGTCCATTTTGTGGCAATGCAAGCCCACTCAAAATAAAAAACGCAGGTTTTTAAAATTTATTTTGTGTAGCAAAGACATATAAATGACAAAACATACATTTATTAATGTTATTTTTGGCCAAAAAGTTGCGTCGGACACCTTTACCTGTAAATTTACCTGATTTGTGCTAGTTTCGCCACTGTCATTCATTGTTCCAGTTACACCTTGAACGAGATCTCCTTGTTTAACACTGTCCCCTAAAATGGTAAGTCTATGTGCAGCAGCCTCGTTCCAAACTCTACAAACAAAAATTTTAAATAGCTAATGTGTCAAGACTATCCATTTTGCATGTTTTTCTTATTTTACAGTAGTTCAGTGTCGTGGGAATGCCCCTACCTGCTGCAGTATGAGTGTAAGTAGAAGATCCTGGTGCTGTGGGGCAGACTTAGCCAGGCTTGAGCGCAGCCGTCTGGACCTGTTCCAAACCGATTCATAGCACGAAGCATCAGCCGTTCCCTCGCTTTAGACTCTGGCATCATCAACAAGGCTTCTTTAGCATTTCCTGTAGAAAAAAAAACTTAAATAAGCTACAGTGGCTTTTTCCATAAACAAAAAAAAAAAAAAAACAGTCAATGTTTATACCGGTTTGAAGAAAATGGCACTTGGCTTTGTTTTGAGGTTCGTCTCGTTTGTCTGGAGTAAAGAAAAGATGTACTGCACTTACCTAAAAAAAAAAGGCATGTTCAGCCATTTCACTACAGCACTATGTAATATTGTGAACTGTCATGTAATTAACACAAACTGGTGCAGTTAAATGTTTTTTCTAAAAGTGTAATTTAACAAAATATATACTAAAACAATTGTGTTGTTGTTTATTAAAGCGAAGCAATAATATTCAACACCAAAGCCATCAATGTGTTCCATGTGTTCTAAGAAGACTAAGATGGCACAAACAATACATTTACAAATAATTGTATTAAATACTCTTGTACTTTTTTTTTTCCAGGTAAAGAGAAACAAGTAGGTGTCAGACCTTCTACTGAGAAAGTCAAATAGCACATCTTTAATATTGATTTTACAGTATTTAGTTTACAAACTGACTATAATTCACTAATTTCATTTCACGTACTAAATACTGTACATATGTTGCACTTACCATGTCTTCTTTGAGTAGTGCCAGTCCTATTTGGTCAGACTGAACTTTCTGGGTTATACCAAATCTCTGTGGACCATAGTAGTTCACAAATCCAGTGGTCTGAAAATGAAAGCGTATATATAAAAAAATGTGTCGAGCTTGCTAAAAAAAAGAAGATAATGTTTAGAATTATTTATGGCAGTACCTTGACATTTTCTACAGCCAATTTCACCATGGACTCTGAATAGGCGAGTGGGTCGGGCCCGTCGTAAATGTGTGGTTTTATGTCCCGAACAACAATATTAAAATGGTTTCCACAAAGTCGCCCGAGCTTCAGAGGTTCACTCACAGGTCGAACAGCAAAAAGTCGCATCCCTCTTTTTTCAAACTCTGCAGCCTTCTCTTTTAACCTAAAATCAAACAATAGTAAGTAAACAATTCAAATAAGGGCTGAGGGAAAAGGCAAACAATATATTTCAGGGTTTCCTTGATTCTTGGGTACAAATTTGATCCTATACAAATTCAATTACTCTTAAAGATGTTAATGTATGACATCAAATGTACCTTATTCACATTTACTAAAACACATAATGGAATAAAATACTTGTAGTCTTGTTGAAAGATCTAAAAAAGAAAATACTCAAAACCTCTATATTCAGATACTAAATGTAATCCAAAGTCCTCTGATAAGATCATAGAGTTCACGAAATTACAAACAAAACAAAACAAACAAAGAAACAAAAATGACTTGTAACTCTTGCATACAGTATCTGCAAACGTAAACTCGCACCAAAATTTCTACTTTCCGCTGTGGTCCAAAATAATCCCGATCATACTTACATCTATAACTACTAACCACATCACAATGCCGATACAAACCTCTCTGGCGACACTTTCTTGACCACCATAGACTGGTAGGTGATGGCTCTCTTGTCCTTAATCCCTGCGTAGGTGAAGTCAGAGGGCAGCACTCCAAGCTCAGCCGCCATGTAACTGATCGCTTCTAATGTCTCCAGATTTTCCTTACTCAAAGTAAATGCTGAAAGATATGGGACATTGTTATAACTTAGTGTGATAAATATCATCCAAGTAGCACTGTGAGATGAGTTGACTAATGATAAAGAAAATGTGCAAACAATAAAGCTTAAAATACAATTCTGTTTTTGGATAAAATTCTCACAGTGCTTTCAATTGAGTGAAAGTAAACAGATCTTCAAGTGACATGGACAATATTAAATTATTTGAAAATCTGCTTTTCTTTGGCTTTTAAATGGAATCTGTGATTATTTTCTTTATGCGTTGCTTCTCTTAACTTTTTTTTTTAATTATGCACACCTAAAATTTGAAATAATAAATTCTTACTTATAATTATTCTTAGATGTGTCATAGTTTTCTTACATGCACACTGTTTTCAACTCTTATTTTTTGGTGCACTGTGTTGTTCTTTCAATAATTCTACTAATGTATTACTAAGAACAAAGATTAAATTCTTGTTTATTGTGCTCTGTGAATTAATACATTTATTATCACTTCTTGCAATCTAGTGCACGGATGGAAAGTACTCCACCAACTGCACATAATACTGTACCTGTATAAATGTCCTCCTGTCTGCAGTCCTCCGCTGTCCTCTTCTTTGGCTTTCCTCTCTCTCTTAGCCTCACACAAATGGAAGTTCTGCCCTGATCTGTGAAGCTCTTTGTCTCTACTAACTTTCCAAACCTTCTGCTGAGGAAGCGGTGCACTTCTGTCCTATGTTCCCTATTGTCATCAGGCAGAAACGTGTACGAGGACCCACTCACTTTAGCGTCTGTGAATCTGAAAAAATCATCTGCCTCCTTCTCTGAAACCATTTGCCTCAGCTCTCTGTAGTCTTGCCATTCTTTAGCTTTTATCTCACATTGGTTAGTTATTGTCAGCAAAAATGGGAAGCGTAGTTTGACAGCTCTGTGTACGTTTGCTCTTTGATGCTTGTGGCTGAAAGATCCTAAACTTAACTCTTGTTCTGATGAGCACCCATTTTTCAAAGAACATGCAAACTGCTCTAGCTTTTCAGTAACTACTTGACCCAAAATGACACTCAAATCTAAGGTCTCCAGACTGTTTGAACTACAATCTGACACGCATTCAGTTTCTAAGGTTGGAGAAGCAGCGACGAGTTTGGGTTCAGTGTTTTTTTCAGCAAAACTACAGGACACATCTTCAGAAATACTTAATGTGCGAACACTAGACTCAGATATACAGTCTATGGTGCTAACTAGACTTCCAGCTATGTCTATTTCAGTCACTACAAAGTCTCTAGTGAAATTTTTGATACTCCCGAAAAAACCTTCGTGATTTGACAAGAAACAAGCCATTATCGTAAAGATTACACATTTACAATAAATATATTTATCCAACTGAACCGCACATAATTGTTAATATTTACCCTATGACTTACTGTAAAATAATTGCAAACTTCAAGTAAATAATACAGTACGAAAACCTTGGCTAACAGCAGCAGCGTGGCGATCATGTACCCGCGTGGAACCAAAATAAATGTCACGTGGTTAGCGTCACAAGTACTTCCGGGTCAGTTGCCGCATGCTTTTGAAAGGAAAAGTTTCACTAGTTTGTGGCGTTGTGTGAAGAATTTTGATAAAGCTTTTCCATCTTAGAAATAATGTGTGACTCAAGCAGCAAGACCAAGCAGCGGTCTCCTGCGTGGGAGCATTTCGACAAAGTAGAGCCAAATAAGGTAAAAAAAAGAAAAAAAAAGAAAGAAGAAAAGGGAAAAAAAAGTAATGACAGCACCTATTTCTAAGACATTGAGTTTAATCCATGTTGAATTGATTTTAACACATGTTGCATACAGCTCACTCTTCAACTGGTTTAGCACTTTAGTTAATTAAACTTCCAATTATATTTTTAACACATTCAGTGGACACAGCCTGCGTTTTCAAAAACAAAATTGGTCAATATACTAAGTACTTTTTTCTTTCTTCCAGGTGCGTTGCCTGCACTGCTCTCAGGAGTTATCATATTCAGGTAGCACCTCAAACTTGCTGAACCACATGCGGAACAAGCATCAGCCGGGTCGGGTCAACCCGGTGAACCCGCCGGTGAACCCGCCGGTCAACCCTGAGAATCCGGAGCGTAAGTCAATGCTGTTTAACAGTGAGGCAAATAAGAACTTGAGTTTTGTACACCTTCCACTTAGAAATCATAGAGGAGAGGTCTGAAAAAGAGACATTCTTAAAAAAAAAAAAAAATAGAAATTGGTTTATAAAATATTTCATTTGTCTGTTACTGCTGCAAATAGGTATTTGAACACCTGTATATCAGCTAAAAGTCTGTCCTTAAAGGCGTGTTTGTTCGCCTTTAAAAGTCCACCTTCTCTCGACTTAGGAGAGAAGCACCTGTTTGAGATTGTCAGCTGCATAAAGACACCTGTCCACCTCATACAATCAGTAAGACTTACCACTCACATAACCAAGAACAAGAGCTGGCCAAAGACACCAAAGACCTCCACAAGGCTGGGAGGGGCTACGGGCCAAGCAACTTAGTGAAAAAAAGATTCACTTGTGGAGCAATTATTACAAAATGGAAGAAGCTAAACATGTCCCTAATCCCTGGGACTGTGGTTCCATCCAAGATCTCACCATGGTGGTGTCTCAGTGATCATAAGAAAGGTGAGGAATCAGCCCAGAACTTCTCAAAGGAGTTGGATAGTGAACTGTAAAGAACTGGACCACGGTTTCCAAAGTTACTGCTAGTTATACCATAATGGTGCTTTCACACATACAGCATTTGGCTTGCTTCAATAGAACTAGAGTTCGAAACACCTGCAAATTCGGTTCATTTAGCTGGTGTGAAAGTGGACCTGTTTGATTTGGTACACAGTAAAAAAAAAACACTGAGACCACATTTGGAGTTGGTCTCGGTTCACTTGTGATGTGAACCAATGAGTTATCATAACAACTACAGAGAGCATAGCCATTGTAACCTATAGCAACAAATGTTCCGGACGCCATCTTGTGTAGGGAGAGTCTACTAAAGATCTTATACAAACTTATTGGAAGCTGAACTTTTAAATTACTTTTCACTGAAATATTTTGATAGTTAACCTTTTCATATTTGTACATTTATTTGTGCTGTTCTGTTCAACCAAACTAATGTGCATAAATCTTGAAAAAACATGGTTTATTTTAGCTGTTAAAATCTTTTATAGCAACAGCAGTGAAATAAACCCAATAATGCCGAATGTTTGTGCTTATATAATATAATGACACACAAATATTTTTTGCTAATCCGAATGGTGGTTTGGTCTGTTTTTATTGACATATATATATTTATTGTTTTATTTATCTTTTTGTTTTCAATTTTTTTGATCTACTTCGCAAGATGCACACTAGACACACCCACATCTTCTGTCATTATTAGTATCATTGATGTATCTGATTATCTAGGAATTATCGAATGGCAAATCCTTCAGCGCAAATCTGATGAAAACTACAGAAATTTGACCTGAAATTGCAAACATCCTACTTACCAAACATTATCATGGATTTTCTCAGGTGTTGAAATACAAATTGCAGCAGTAACATACAAATAAATGATTTCAAATACAATGTGATTTCCAAATTTTTTTTTTTTTTATGATTTTTTTTCCATATTATGTTAATCACAGCGGACATGCACCTTAGATGAAAATTTCAGACCCCTCCATGATTTCTAAGTCAGATAGATTAGATAGATAGATAGATAGATATTTTTTTAATGTATAATTTTTTTTTTTACCTACAGTGAGAAAAAAGCAGATCGACTTGGCCTTAGTGAAGATGTTGGTGTCGCTTCGCTGGTCATTCTCGCATGTGAACGGTGAAGGATTCAGAAACATGGTAAAAGTTCTGGACCCAAACTATGTGATTCCAAGTCCCAGTGAGCTAAAGCTTTGAGAGATGCACATTTTGGAAAACCTAAAGGGAAAGATCTTGCTGACTCTTCAAGTGACTCTGATTAAAATAATGTATGATGTGTTGTTCAAAAGTCTTGTTTTGACAAGAGTTTAAATGCTGCTGAGTGTCATGTTTCATGTTCACTGTTTTTCACCACTCAAAACATATCAAGGTGAGAGCAAAATGAAAGTTTTTTGTTTTGTTTACACTTAATGTTCTATTATTTTGTTGCGAAATGTTCAGATATTAAACAATTATTTGTTATTATGTACCTTTCTTTGATTTTATTTAATTTTTGTAGCAATGAAATAAGCTACAAGAATTATTTGAGTAGCTTTTTTTTTCCAAACCTTTTAACTATAAGAAAAAAGAAAAAATAAACATTAATATAATCTAAGGACCCTATTTTCCCCCAGTGCTGACGCTAGTCTTAGTTTTTCTCTGTTGGCCGCTAGTGGGCTCTCTCCAAGCCTAACGTTATCAGTCTAGAAGATGTCGCTCCAACCAGATGGGAGCGCACCATTTCATTCAGTGAACCTGAGATGTGCTCACGTCTGACCAGTGCATTAATATGACAAGCAAAAGTGAACTGTAGCAGCAGCTTCAGTTTGAAAAAAAGTGTAGTCAAACTAATTTATTTGGTTAAAGTCTATTCACATGACAGGCTTAACAACTTTGTCTAAAAATGTTTGTTTTCTTTTACATAAAGGCTAATGACTGAATAAAAAAAAAATTATAATCAGAGGTGAGAATGAACATGGGACAGTGTCAGTGTGAATGCAGCTCTCCCCATGACAGAGCAGAGACACGGTCCCTTCTGCGCTTTTTATGCACTCATAACCCGTTATGCACTCAGGGCCGCTAGACGTTAGACCAGAGCCCCGCGCTGTGCTTTACCTGGGTCACGAAGACACAACTCCACACTCTCTGTCCTGGGACTGTAGCCTGGCTACAGGAGTTGTTGTCTCTATCAAATTTAACACCGCTGCAGCTTTTGAGTTTCCTAAACTTTTCAGGCATATCATCATCATCATTCTCAGGTAAGTCTCATAACCACACCACACCACACGCCTTTGATCATTTTATATCTTTAGATCAACATAACAGAATGTTTAAAGGAAAAACACAAGCTTATTGAAGCCCAGAGTGAATGTTTTTTGACAAATATAGGTATTGATAATTGAAAAACTGCTAACTAAATAAAATTCAAATTGATAGCAAAAATATGTAATATTGTCTTATAACTTGCACTGCTCCACTGTCATGTTATGTTAAACCAACAGAGATTCTATGTGTTTTGACACCCTAGATCAGTGGTTTTCAAAGTGGGGTCGTCCCTGGCCATGTAGGGGGTCCCCCAAATTTTTTGGGATTATTGGTATTTTTTCAATGTAACAAATTCTTATGATTTACCATCATAAACGTAGAATTTTGGATTGAAAAGATAATAGCTTTGAATAGAAACAAGTGAACCAGTAAAAATGACCATAAGAAATAAACCATTTATTCAAATTTGATATATAGCTTAGCTTTAATTTCTGAATTTTATTTGATACCAGATCGAAAAGTGTTGGGGGTCCTTGGAAGATTTTTGATCTGATAATGGGTCCCTGGTCTGAAAAAGTTTGAGAACCCCTGCCCTAGATGATTCAGAATCAAAATTGAGTTTGAAGCTATTGTATCCTGGCAGAACAATTAGTCACAAATGTATGTATCATACAATTGCATTCTTAATTAAACAATGGTCATTCTCAAAGTTAACGATAAACAGATGTCAGTGCATTGATTTTTTTTTTTTTTTTTTTTTTTACTTTTCATTGGTCCAAAGTCATCTGCTAAATCTCAGTAGACGCTTGTTTGTTCAGACTAGAGATTGTGTTCAAAACTGTATGACTTTTACACAACTTCCTGATACAGATTCTGGCGTGAACAACAATTACATGCCGTTATGTCATTAATGGCTAATAGTTGTAGAACTCATTAAATCTCTTACTTACTGTATTTGGTAATTCCTAGTTTCTTGTGTAACACTTTAATCTAGAGCAGTACATCTGTTTAAATAAGCCCAAAATAGCAGTGCAGCTGTATGTTCACTGAAGCTCATGGGAGCAAAAGTCAAAGGGATTTGCAGGAAAGAAAAAGCCATCTCAACTTCCAAATATTCCCGAAAGTGTGTTTTGAATGGGAAATGTCAAATATGCCTGAAACAACCAAGAACATTCTTTCATGTTAATATGAATCACGTGTTGCTTTTCAAAGAGTAAATGTCAATACCTTAATAGAGCTGAGACATATTTATTTTGTTCGCTGATTTTTTTTAATACTAGAAAGTAAATTGTCTCTGCATCTTTACTAGAATAGCTTTTTGATGACACAGCTGGACCTATCAACTTCATGTTGCAACTTTCAATTTTATTTGTGACTTTTAATTAAAATTTTTTTAAGCTGCAACAATTGAATAACCACAACTCATCGATTATGAAACTCAATCGTCAACTATTATAGTAAATGAATCAATTATTAATTGGTCTTATAAGATTGAAAAACAATACCCATAAGCTCACATTGTACAAAATTTTGTTATCAAGTGTCTTTTGCATTCTAAACAACTAATCGATTAATCAAAAGAATGTTCACTCTACTAATTAGGTCAACAACTAGTTTGTTCCAGTCCCAGAATTTTTCTTCACAAACTGCACTGTAACTGATCTAAACTATTATAAATATTTACCAAAGGGACTATCACAGCAAACTAAGACATAATTACAAAATAATATGTTTAATGGCATTCTGTGGACATTTATTATCAACTATGACAGATATATGTACTGCAAGCGAGTCCAATCTATAATTCCAGTGCATTATTATTCATAAAAATCTGGAGAGCTCAGAGTCTGCACCGCCCACTGACTTCCTGTGCATCATACAATGTCCTGTGTTTCCCAGTTGAGTGAGCGCGTGCCAAATGTCTCTCTGAGGTTGACTGAGAAGCACTGAGCATATTTCCCAAAGTGTTTGAGTCTCATGCTCTCCAGATGTTCCCACAAGCAACTAAAGCTAAAGGATCAAGTGTCAACTGTTTGTGTAGTGAATATTGTTGTGACTATTTTTACATTTACTGAGATGATGAGCAAACAACATGAATCGGTGCTCTATTCTTTGGTTATTTGTTTAGAAATCCTTTTTTTTTTTCACTTTCTGATCTGCCTTTGGGCATGTAGCAATTTTTAAATGTCCAACTTTATCCACGTCTTAACACTCTTGTAGACCCAGAATAATTTTAAATGCTGCATACATTTGGTCAATCCCATGCTTGGTTTGAAAAGTTTCAGAACCAATGTGGTAACGAACAAAGACAAACAATATTCTTGCTGAACTAAAAAGCAATACACAGAGTTGATTAAATCCAGATTTACTTTAACAATAAAATGAAAGAGTTTTAATAAAAATAGACCTAAAGAACTGTCAACTCTAAGTCGTTACTTCAATTTTTAGTGTTGTCTGCTTAATGTTGTTTAGTCAGTATAATCCCTCATTTGTCCATTAGTGAGCCGCAGTAGAAAAAGGCTGCAATCTGGTTTTTAGATGACCAAGTATTTTAACTTTCATCCAAAAGTCATTTTGAATCTGATGAAGAAGATCTGAGAAACTGTTTATATAACTGTATATAGATTTATTATGTTTTGACCCACAAGTCATGAAAGAGATGTGAATGAATGATGAATTGACCAAGTGCATATTTACGATATTATTTTTTTCAACCCCAATCTGAGTGTGTCCCAGTTGTTCATTTTGAAAATCTGGTCATCCTACTCAGGAGCTCAAGAAATTGTCTGGACAAGTTCATAAACTAATTAACTTTGTTGTTTGTTATGACTGATACTACAATACTTGTTTAAGCTAGGGCCTACTGTTCTGACTGATAATGCCTAATCACTGTTTGAGTCCTTGATTAACGTCTGTATTCTCACCCATCCAGTCGTATTAGGACCTACCCAGCCTATTGCAAACTGACTTGTCTGGACATATCAGTGTTACATGTCCTCTAATCTCTGAAAAATGCTTGGGTTCTCTTTAGACCAATGAAATAAAATGCTACTGTAAACAGCTGGCAAGTTGTATTTTAAGCCTCAGTTTAGAGAAGAGTTTTCCAAATCAAAAACACAGCAAACACGAGTTTGTTTCTCAACTTTGTGACCAACTTTTTATAGACAAAAATAGGCAGATACAAAAAGAACTTTACATTTTTTTGGACTGCAAGTTGAATTGTAATTCAGCAATTTGATTTCAGCTCCAGGGCATATTATTGTGTTTAGGGCATACACCTTTCAAACTTTTATTTCTCAAAATTCTCTTTGTTTTGTGCTTTATTTGTGAAAGTGCAAAGCATTGTTTGATATAAAGTTAGTGAGGGGCAGAAGCAGGTCATGTGACTGACACACTGTGACTGAGTGTCTTTGTGACCAAAACAACAGCAGACAAAAGCCGCTTTGAGTCTTGTGAACTGACTTATTCTTGTACAGCAATGTTTTATTCTCATCATTGCTGCTGTAATACACCAATTTGAATGCATCTGGTTGTTATGCATTTAGTCAAAAAAAAAAGATTTCATTTACTGCTCCAATCAACTGCTCAAAACTTGTTGTGAAACTTGTAAAATATGGTTTATATAGTAATAATGAAATAATAAAAAAGAAAGATTTTAATTGGCTTTACAGTGGTCAGCTATAATGACTTTTCACTCACAAATATTAACTTGAAACCTTTCTGGAAGCACTCTGTCTCAATGTTTTTGCATAGTGGGAGGAGAAACTCACAGAGACAGCCCCGCATTGTTGCATCATTTTATTATTGATGAATTTGTCCCTCAGTTGAATTGGACTGAATGTTCCAAATCTCCAGGCTCATGTGTGAAAGCCTAATGTTCCAGTCAGAGATTGACCATTTTTCACATAAAAAAGTTCTGAGTTATTAGTGCCTTTCCCAAAACCTTTTCAAATCAACATAGTAAGTTAGTAGCTATTACTCTTACCCAAGTACTCCTTAAACCCTAACTATCCAACTGTGTTGAATTTGATTGTGTAATAATTTGTTCTTTCATGCATTTGCTTCCAATTAAAAATCAGATGTTATGTTGCCTACTCTCATTTATGCTTGAGTTGTGTTTTTATTTTACTCTTGCTTGGGTACTGCCTTGGGTCACTACTACTTTGTACTAATAACATATATTTTTGAAGTATTGTTTCTCTGGTTTACACACAGTGATGAGCACTTTGATGGTGATTATTTTAACCAAACTTAAACTTGAATAAAAGCACGTTTTTGTAATTTTGATGTTTTGATGCAATAAATACACAAACAAATAAATAATATAAATTTGTATTGTTATTTTGAGCAGGCTTACATAGAATGAACGACTAATTGTGGATGAGATTTTTAATACATGTTTCCATGAAGAAGTTCGTTTTGCTCTTTCACATTGTGAAATAATTATGACTTTTAATGATGTTCCAATAGGCTAGCATGGTTTTTCTTTCTCTTTCAACAGAACTGTGTAATCCTTATTTTAATCATGTTTTTATTGATTATGAATTGGCACGTTCAGAACAGATTTGTGTCTCTTTGAAAAATGTCAACACTGA
This sequence comes from Mugilogobius chulae, assembly GCA_038363315.1. Taxonomy (NCBI): domain Eukaryota; kingdom Metazoa; phylum Chordata; class Actinopteri; order Gobiiformes; family Gobiidae; genus Mugilogobius; species Mugilogobius chulae. The sequence goes on along the minus strand of CM076403.1, from coordinate 43,182,140 downwards.
TGTCATCAGTGAGATTGAGTATTCTTTGTATTTCAATGTTTTCATCCAAATACTTTTCAATCTCTTGTTGACAAAAAATGGACTTAACAATATTTTCAGAGGAGAGTTTAAAGAGACAAAGAGAAACTAGGCCTACCATACCAGTGAAGAATCTGTTTTGTTGACACTGAACTCCTACGTAAGAATAACTTTCCCAACAAACAATGAGCTCATTTCATAATGTCATGTTCCCCTGACAGTTCTTCCAACACAATCTTGTGAGTTTTGATGGGAAGTCAGTGTAAGTAAGTCACTCAGCTCATCGCTTCCATGAACCCTCTTCCCCGATGGGCAGGGCTTTCTAGTCAACACCCCTTTTCTTTACCCAAGAATAAACAGCACAACAGTCAGAACAACAGCATCGAAATCTCCTCTAAAGCTGCTGGAAAACTTTCAGGAACGAGAAAAAGAAAGCAAAGACCCTGGATTTCGCTACGTAGAAGAAAGATGGGGACTGTGCATGCGTGCGTAAAAAGGGGCTTCATAACCGTGGCGAGCCTCATTGCGGTAAGTGTTGCCGTTATGATCGACTTCTGTTTGAATGTTTGCGTGAAAGTAACTGGAATACAAAGTTTTCATCCACTTACCGAGATATTGTTGGTTTAAAAGTAGTTAAAAAGTGAACCTTTAAACGAAACTTTTGCGCCTTTTACGCGTCATAACAAAGGCTTGAAGGATCTGGGTCTGCTGTGACTACATGAGCTTTACGATACGAGGTTGTGTCGGTCTATCAGGTTAATTGAAACTTAAGTAACAGGCTTAGAAAAGACACCCTCCAAATGTTATTTGGAATTAGAATGCTCGAGATTCCTGGATGAAGTGTGTGGGTGTAAGGAGGTGAAGATTTTCAGATCTAAACGCTAATTATTTCAGTAAGCTAGGCTATGTCAACAAAACAAATTATGCAACAATTTTGAATTCGTAACATGAAAGGCACACGTTATGTAAATTTGTTAGGGATTCAAATGATTCAGGAATCAGAGATTGAGTTAGAGCTCCATCTGCTGCCTGCAAAGGAAATGACACATGGAGATATCAGATGGATCTTTCCTGATATGCTAATGCTGCATAAATGCCCTAGTGGATGGTTTTTGGACAGTCCCTATACCTATAGGACATTCAGAACTTTTCTTTGTCTCTGGGGGGAGAAAAAGTATCTCAAATACAAAACTTCAGTTGTGTTTTGATATGGTTAGAACATGTTTAAAAAGTAAAAAAAAAAAAAAAAAAGTAAATTTTTTATGTGTTCTTTTGTTCCAGTAGTTGAAGCTCTAAAATTCCAGTTGTGGGAAACACGTGACTGTCTTGTGTGTCTTTCACTTTTAGCTCTAATGTCACAAAATGCCAAAGGTTCATCAGAGTAAAAGCAAGCACATCATATTTGTGTTTTGGAACTTTAAAATTGTATTTGAGCTTAACAAATAAGTTTGAGGCAAAATGTGCTCATAGGGATACTTAAATGGAGAAAATAGAATAGAGAAATATTTTGTTGGCTCAGTGTTTAAGTAAACAGCAATTTAAAAGGGCTTTATCAGTCAGTCAATCAAATTTTATCACATACTCAAACGACCTCTTAAAAACATACCCGTAATACACAATACTGCCGTTATCTCTTACTAACTAATCAATGTGAAATACATTTAAGACCACTTTTTAAACCTTTTTTTTTTGTTTGCTAAGCCTCTCTGGATGTTTCATATTTTGTATACTTAATCAAGTTTTTCTGATAAAACTGCATTGTTCTGCTGCTTCACTTTTGCCTCCAATTTAGTCTATTGACAGATTTGTGCTTGCAAAACTGACTTCAAAATGTAGCCTATATGTCGCTTTTGAGAAGCGTGAATAGTGGATTAGTCTTGGTTGGCATTTTGAGTCTGTAGGTCAGCATGTGTATGCTATAGGTTTAGCTGGCTACAGGACGTAAATGCCAAATGTTAATCTTTGAGCGCTTCTTGGAAATAATAGGTTATGCAACAAGTGTTTTTGTAACCGTTTTTGTATTGAATGAATGGAGCGAGCATGGGGTGAGAACTCATTAATGCCTATGGAGCACTTTTAGGAGTGTGTTTTTTAAATCCATCATCATTATGAATGAGATGAAGAAGCACTCGTCTCTATGCTTTCTGCTGTATTGATTTGATGTGCACTGTGTTCTGATAAACCCAAATAAATCAATCTTGCTCTGTATTTGTTATAGATTCTCAGCGGCTTGTTGTTGGCTGTCACTTTGTTCAGCCATGGATACTTTCACGAGGATGAAGAGGTAACGCATAGATTCATTCACTTCAAAAGCTTGATAAACATCTGTTCTGTCTGGGAAAGTCACCTACACATGCATGTCTATGAACAGTGGGGGGGACTGTCTATTGGTTGCCCCAAGGTTCAAACCTCACTGAGAGGCAGCTCACCAAAAATATACAATGGTGGATTCTAAAGGAGCAAAGCAACCATAAATCTTTGACCCCAAATACACTCCAGGGTTTCAACAGAGTGCACCGGCTCGACATGGCTTTCACAGACCTTTAGCCCAACAGCATGTTTAGCATACCACGACTGGCAGATGTCAACAAAGTCATAGTTTTGATGGTTTGGTACTGTATAAGTCACATATATGTAGATCATTATTTAATTATAAGTAACAATTAAAATGACAGAAAGTAAAATTCTAAAAACAATCCCTTCATCTATCATCAAAAAGTAACAAAACCAAGCAATTTACAATTAAAATTATGGGGTATTATTATTATTTTTATTTATTTTTTCACAACAACAAATCATGAGTGGTATAAACAAGTAGAAATTCCTGCTCTAGTGTGGGACACAAGTACAAAAGTTCAAACCATCCAACCATGACTTCAGTTTACTGAGTTTAGACTAGTTGTTTTAGGACATTGACCTACTTTCTGTGATTGCATCTGTCCCACAACCACTGTGACCTATTGATGCCATTTTGTGTCTGTTTGTTCTAACAGATTGAGAAAGTTCTTCCAGGTCTTCAAGTCATGTACGCAACGTCTATTATCACAATCCTCCTCGTCACCACTGGTTTGTATGGAATCTGCAAAAGAAAGAAGTGGATGTTAATATCTGTAAGTATAAAAATATGTTTAAGTTCCACATTGTTAGGTCTATTTCTCACATCTCTTCATTTGTTTCAGTACATAGTTGGTATGACACTGTGCTCCATGTTGCTCGGTGTGTTAAATATTCAAGGATTGGCCGTGCGACCAAAGGTAAAACACATTTCCCACGAAATAATCTCTAAACAAAGTTGTACAATGACAGTCTTGACATGTCCTTGCACGTACATGTAGATTATGTCACTATGCAATCTTTGGTTTCTTTTGCTTAGCTTCAAACAGAAAAAACAAACAAAAAATAGACAAAAAATGTATTAGTCGAGGTCGAATGTATTAGTTCAGGTTTAATATTCAAATAAATGTGAATTATCTGTAAAACTAGAGGTAATCACAAAAGAGCAAAGATATCACAATATACTTTTTAATTTGATGAGTTTCTTTGCAGCATTTATGCTCTAAACAGCAGCAATTCAAAATTACATTGATAAGATAATTTAAAATTCAATACATATCAACTCCTAAATACATTTTCTTTTTTTCTTAAACCTAAAATTCATTCATTCATGGGCCTAGCAGATGATGTTTTACCATAACATAGAAACTTATATTTGGTGGTAAATCAATAATCAAAACTAGATACTCATTTGAAAATTACCAACAAAAACTGCATTAATAGTCTGTACAATTGTCAGTTATTCTGAGCTTTAACTGTTAACTACATCTATGGATGAATCTGTAGTACTTAGGAAAATATATATTATTAATAATAATATGCAATGATACATAACATTTGTATAGAGCTTTATAAAATACCCAAAACCCAAACAGTGTGTGAGGTAGTGTTCATTTAACTCAATGTGTGTGCTAATGAGTTCCATCTTTTCTGTTTGCAGTTAGTTGAAGACATTAAAGTCCATTACTCTGGTGTACTTCCGTACTCTAATGCCAGTAAAGAGGATATAGACGGTATCAATGAGCTCCAAACAGATGTATGTACTTGTTTATCTGTAACATGGCTTCATACAACATGTTCATACATTTAATACTGTTGCCTGTGGTGATTCCAGCTGCAGTGTTGTGGGATGTATCAGGGGTATCAGGAGTGGGGATACAACATCTCTGAGGCCTGCCTCTGTGTGGAAGGGGCAGAACATCCATGTGTAAGTAATGTCAAAGTACAAATACGCTCTGAGGGAAACGCACACCTAGACGCCTGTGCAATGTAATGTAAGGTTAATGTTATGTTTATTAGGACAAAGTATTAAGCACTATGGCAGAGTTGCTTGTACTATAGTTTAGCTTTTACAGCTAATTTCAATCTGTAGTTCTGGGGAGGGAGAGCGGAGGCACAACTGGACATGTTTTAGTGATAGAAGAAACATAGTACCCAGAGGATACCTACACAGACAGAGGGGAAACATGCAAACTCCACAGAGGCCCCGGGCAACGAGGGAGTTGAATCCAGAACCTTCTTGCTATGAGGCCAGAGCACAAACTGTTGCGTCACTGTGCCACCCAAAAAACTTTACCAAAACCACATTTTACAGATTTTATGTTATACATTCTTTCTCTATATATAAAAAGGAAATCAGTGTTATGTGTCTCGTGTTCTCATTCAATGACACAGACATTTGATCAGTTTCTGTGTAAGCTATCTTTACTTTTTCCAAATCCCGTGCTATGTGTGAGGTCCTACTTTCACTACAGCTGAACTGAACATGCATTAGAAGCAGAACTGAGAAAAAAAAAATGTCAATCTCCGTTTCTCATTTTTCACTTTCTGAAGTGCAGAGTTTTTGTTCTTTTGCTGTCCATGTCTGTTTGGCTAAATAAGGCTCTGCGTTCATATTAAGAGTAAGCTTGTTTTCCAAAAACTAGCCCTCGCCCATACTCTAAAACTTTTCAGAGGTTTTTTGGGGCAACTTTGCAGTGGCCAATGCAGTTTGTCATATACATGTGAAATCCTGCCATGACTAGAACCAACCAAGTATGTCTGATTACAAACAACATCTGTTTTGACCAAATGCCCTGCCTCTTATACCTTTAAGTTTTGCACCTAGCTCCCCAGCATTGCTCAGTTGCTCTGGCTGACATTTTTTTGTGGACAGAATTGTGTCACTTGAGAGCAATTCATTCTCTTCATTTGACTCATGCTTTAATGCAACCTGTCAGGAGCAGTGAGCACCAACGTGCAGCGCTCGGGGACCCATTTCAGGACCACCTTTGCTCAACAGTTTTCCCTCCTGTGCATTTAGTATACAGGAGTGCTCTCACTTGACCTGATTTGATTCAGATTTGACATTCTTGACTGGTTCTGGTCTAGTTTTAGTCATCGTCCAGTCACAGTTTTGAAATAGTTTGTTTACAAGTGTACCGTAATAGGGCACAGAAAATATGCAAGATAGACAAAAATGAATGCAACCCTTATGTGACTTTGGTTTGTGATTCAGGTGGCAGCTCCAAGAAACAGCAGTTTGTTTGAAAACACAAAAACAGATGACCCTATAATGATTTATAAAGAGGTGAGTGGTTAGCCTGTGCCCACCTCTCAACTCACTATGATTTCTGAACAATATTTTCAGTATTGGGTACAAATTGTCTTGTCTTATGTTTCAGCCTTGTATCACCTACCTCGCAGCTCATGCCATGTTTGCCTTAGATATTCTATTAGGAATAATACTGGGAACCATATTACTATGGGTAAGTACTTTTCAGCCATCAGCATTAGCTTTACTGTAATACTTTACTTGAACTAAGTGCTTATAATTTCTGTAGCTCCACTTTCCATCTCTCCATTTGCAAACTTCCTTCTACTGTGTGTGGCTTTGGTTTTCTTCTTGTTAAAAGGCATTCACGTGTTTAGACAATGTAAAGTTTCAAAGGCAGCTACATTTATGAATGAATGAATGAATGAAACCGAGAGTAATAGTAGTAATGGTCTGCCTGAAATGTGAAAGTTTATAAATCATTTTTAAAGCAATGTATTACATGTTATCATAAAAGCTAATGTTATTCCTAACTGTACTAACAGGAAGGCTGCATTAATCCTTAGTAAGGAAACATTTTCTCAGGTTGATGGCTTTAAGTGTGGTAAAACAGTCTGTACCAGTTGCTATATGCCTCCTCTGGATGGTTGAGGTCCAGCCTGCCAAGCAAAAAATATATATATATTCATACATAAAGTCTATTTAATTATTCCTGCTGTGTGCATTGAGTATTGGTAACAGACTATAAGGCGCAGTGGAAAGAGTGAAGATGAGACGGTGCATGCACCTTTCTGAAAAACGGCAAAACTACACTTAAACTTAATAAAACCTACAGAGTTATCACAAAACATAATTATTCACCCCCTCTCTTTTTTCCTGTATATGTATAACAGATGTGTCTGCTTCAAATACCACAGAACTATAGGTTGTAACCACAGTGATTGCCTGCCCTCTTGTGTTTAATTTTAACATTACACCTTTATAATTTTTTAGGCTGTATAGAATTATTTACAATATAATGAGAACTATTTTGAAATCAGCATTCACATATCTACCAATCACTTCTGATCCGATCTCTTTTGGCGCAGGTCTCGTCAGTGGTGTTGTGTATAGTGACTCTGTGTCAGATGAACCGAAAAGAGGACACCCCAGCGGTGGTCTACAGCCACGAGGCCAAAGCAGGAAATTACTCTGTCCTTTTAGATGAACTCACATGATTCAACACATCGGCCTTTTTCTCTTTTTGAACATGCAGGACACTTTTATAGTATATGTTTTTAATACTTAACATTACAGACTTTACCAAAGAAACCACTAAAAACTTTTATTAATAGCTTTTGGGACAAAAAATGTAAAAATCAAAAATCCAAAAATGTCCATTATTGAATGTAGCTAATAAAAAAAGGCACTGAAAATGCAGCTTTACTATGAATGTTAACGTTGACAACCATTTTGTATTGAAATAGACCTTAAATCAAGGCTGGGCAATTATTTTTTCCCATGGACCATAACTGAACCTAGGTAAGTGGTGGAGGGCCAGACCACGGTCATTGGTGTAACAAATAATCATTATTGCAAGCTCATTTTTTGTAAAACATAGACTTTTTAATCTACTATTTATCTACCATTTATTGTGATATTATTAGGACAACAAGCACATGCTATGCCAAGTCTTCAATTAAAAGAAATATAAAGAGTAACACTTGTTCTCAAATTGTGCAGCGGGCCACAATGAAACTGTCTGAGCACCACATCTGGCTCCTGGGCCGCAGCTTGCCCAGGTCTGCCTTAAGTAGATGTTTTTCTACAGCATTGTTGACCTGATAATGGCATCACTCGTTGCCAAGTAAGCTGGAACCAAAAAGGCCTGTTCTCGTTCACATTTGCCAAATAGCCAATATTGTGTTTTGTGTTACTAAAGAACTTAGTATTTAATTGTTGCACTTTGTAGAAGATTATGCTTTTCATTGACTGGGTTGAACACCAAATCATTTTTTATAGACAGTGTAATTGGCCTTAGCCAACAATAAGAATCTGAGTGACAAATAATTGGAGATGAAAAAACACAATTTTCAACATGCCTTTCAGATTATCGGTTTTGTCAAAAAAAGTAGTTTTTCTGTTTTTTTAATCGTGTAATAAATTGAACTGTTTCACTGTTATTCTCCACTATTTCTGTACTTTAAACTGCCATTGTGGCTGCCGGCATTTTGGTTGGTGTTAACTTACATTTGTTTTTAAAGCCACTTTTTCTGAAAAGAGGACATCTAAATGTTCATGTATGAAAGTATGAAAGATCCCACAATGTATATCATCAGAGTATTATGAATTTTAGGTATAATTCTACTGTCTCTACATTTACGACCAATGTTAAAGGAACAAAAGGTACAACTTTATTTTTATATGTACAAAATATTACACATTACAGTTCAGTCTCTAAACAACAGTGTGTGACTGAAATCAAAGACTTTGCAATATACAGAATATTAGGCCATAATGGTTAAAGTGCACAAGTAGACATTGGATCAGCTGTTTCACATTGAAGAAGTCTGAAGGTAATGTCATAAGTCAAGGAGCCATTGGTCTGCAGGCAGCTCATGCAGCAGTTTAAGCATAGTGACAGAAAGGCTACTGTGGTGAGAGTGGCTGTGTCAAACTCTCTTAACATATGCCTCAAATGTCAGTCTGCAGTGGCCTTGTCTTTAACATCTCAGACAACATTATAGTCAGATATATACAAACCCTTTCTGTGTTAAAATAAATTATGTCTACTCAATGTGCAACCAAACAGAAAACCCTGAAGCTTGAGTAAATGTGCTTTAAATATACAATATGCATAACAATGCATCTCAACATTCAGCTGTAACTCATTCCTTTGTCAGAGCCCAGTGGCGTATTGCTTTATAATGGATACATTTCTCACACTGTAAACACTGCTGAAGGATATTATCTAAAAACATAGATGTTTACTTCTAGTGGTGAAGGTTCAATGCATAATATATTTAATTGGTGTATAGAATTTGCTTCTGTGTTTTCTTTAGCTTAACTTAAGGACTATCAAGTGCAGTCAAGAGCTCACATGATTTACGTAAGTGCACTGAACTTCACCAGAAGAAATTAAACATTTTAAATGCTGTGGAGGTAAATGGAGGTAAAATATACAATATGCAGGATACATATATTTATAGTAGTTTGATTGCTTAAATGAAGTTATGGGGGTTTAAACGACATTGTATAATACAAAACTACTGGTGAGCCATTGAGAGAGGCCCCTTTACAGCTAATGATTTATGAGGTTATATCTTGTACATTACTGAGTCACTGAGATCTGAATCAAAGTAACTTTCACACATGTAGAACACTGAACAGCAGTTTGCCATACCCTTAATAATTGGAGATATATTATTTCTACAAATAATCTTCTAAAACTGCCACATCAATACTGTTAATAAGACCTTCAGAGAGTGGCAATGACTTTGGTTTGTCTTATTGAATGAAGCTGCTGAGTTGCACAGCAGAAATTAAATTTAAATTGCCATGAAGCTTACAATCAGTTAGATGCATGCAATAATACATGTAGAAAATCAGTATGTAACTCATGAAGTAGAAGTATCCAGATTAGCATAGAGCATAACATGTCAGTGTGCAAAAACCAGGTCAGCCTGCAAAACGTTTACAGTGTTTAAAAATAGTATTTTTTCTAGAAGGCGCCGGGCACATATCTGTTAGACTGAAGCAGAGCAATGAAGTCCTCCTTCCTTTTGAGCTGCACCATCAGCTGGATACTCATCACCATCAGCACTGCCTGCACACAACATACGCACAGGGTTAATACAAATAAACTATGAAATCTAAATATGCTTTTTTTTTCAATAACACAAGGATCACAAACCCAGAAGACACCACTTCCAAATCGTATTCCAGTTGACAGCGTGAATCCTCGTTTCAGAGCAGAAACGTAGATTGGTAAACAAGGCTATGGACAAAACATAAACCCAATGAGATCATAAGAGATCACTTCACATGTTGGATCTATGTACATTCTCTCTTAAACGTGCGACACCCTACATTTTGAAAGGAAATAAATAGTGGTAATATGCTAACTGATTTTTTTGTGCAGGAACACGCCACTGTCACTCTTCAGACCACACTTCTTTCAAAAAGCCTTTCTTATCCAAGCACTCACCTCTGTCCCCACTTGACTCCACTCTCTCTACTCTACATCATATTCCTTTGCAGCATCTAAGCTCCCAAAGGGCTTTACTTCAACAAAGAACATTACTTGTTTTTCTTGTCTGTGGGGTCCTTGCAAATAAACTTAAAATCAGTTTTACACTAGATGTGATTTTGTAGATGCATCTATTTGGCAAAAATGTTTTTGCAATGTCCCAAATATGTCAATTAATAGAGCATTTTGTTTTTCACTCAAGCATACAAGAAGTATGCTTGTTGTTGTTTTAAGCATGAGTGCTTGATAGATTTTCCAACAGCAACTAATCTATTTTCAGCAAGTTGAGAAAGGTGCTTTTAGACTCATCGAGGTGAGCAATTAGGAGACTAAGAATACATTAGGCAGGAAACCAAAAAAGTGACTGCTGCAATAGTTTTGTTTATTTGTTTTTGAGTTGGTAAAAATCAGTGCCTTAACATATTAATAAGTTTGTTACCTCTTGATACACATAGACGTTCTTAGGAGCTCCGAGTGTTGCACTGCCTCGTAGTCGAATCTGGTCAACCATAAACAGGACAATGTTAAAAATAGAAAAAGAAAAATTTAATCGATTAAAAATACGTACACATTTGCCTGGATACTGACAGTTGCAGGACACTGGGATGGTGGAGCCCCAGTCTTTATACCCATCCACCAAACCACAGCATTTGAACTGGAACAACCAAAAAAACTGTTGAGTTCTCAGTGTCTATTTTTCACTATATTTGTATGGGGTTTATCTCACGTGTGCTTGGATGCTGTAGAGCAGAGTCCTGTTGTTTTTGTTGGTCCCGCTCAGAGGCATCATAGACAGCAGTTTGGTCTCTTCTCGTACACCACTTTCTGTAAAAGGGACAATATTGTTGCATAACACTGCTTTTAGTGACACAGTTATATTTTTGTATTTCCAAACTATGGAGACTGCGCTGATATATTTGGCATTACACAATACATTTTATCTATGTAAAATTCTGCACTCAGATTATTAAGATGACAGGCTTTACCTCATAGATTTCTTGATAACTCAATGCTGTTTTGACAATAATAGTCTGACTTGCTGCTGCCATCCCAGCTGCAAACTGCAAAGACAAAGTAAGGATTTGTTTCAGAAATTTTCAAAGTGCTCTGTGTAGTAATTCTAACATACATGCACATATTTGGTTAGTTTATTAGTAAACTAAATAAAACAAAGAATGTTTACATTACATTTGTTCACTGAGACTGTGTTTTTTTATTTAGTTACAGTTAATAATATAGTTACATTTGAAAAGCCTAGACAATTTACCAATCTTGCAACATGTTTTTAGTATTTCCTAAACATGTATGACCAACCAGTCAGCTAAGATAAATATTACTCCAAAACATGTCACTGTATGCCTAATTTATTGATTGTTTTTTTTTTATTTAGCAATAGAAGGCGATGCTCATTCTCAAAGTTTAAACCAGTTTGTACCAGTATCAGACACCATCTCTTGCCCCAGCAGGCTCCCAGGACCCCAAGCAGAGACAGCAGCATGCAGCCCACCTCCAAAATGTACATGATCACCACAGAGGCACTGGACACCAGCTGTGCAGGAAGACAGAGACACTATTAAAGGATCGTTTTTCACAGCGCTAATTGGATAGTTGCATGTTTTCATAAGAATAAGACACACTGTCCAATTATTCTGACGGGATGAAGTCTGCAAATTTTTCACAGTGGATTGAAGAGAAATGTGGTCAATTTGCTATCTTCATAAATAAATATTAGCAATACAAATGTGTAAATTAGAGATTAACTGATATTTTTTATTTCATGACCGCTGCTGATATATTGTTACACCGATGATTTTAGTAATTTTCTCCAAATTGCATAATTTAAAATTAATACAAATTAACTCATTTTTTTTACCACAAACAGGAAAGTCTTTTGTTAGTTTCCTCTTCTCAGTTTCCATATAAGTGTTTAAATTAAGCTTTAAGGGTGTTCTTGAGAAGCAGATTGGCCAAAACATAATTGAGTCTGCTAGTCGAAATGCTAAATAAATTTACTTTTGGCCTTGATTTATAGACCAACTGATATAACCTTCTATCTCTTTACAATGTATGTTTCAAAATAGAGTCACATTTCAAGTAGAATTTATTCATTGAGACTTATTTGGGAATTAAATATTTGATATTTGCAGAGAACATTCTATTGCATTAAACAATGCATTTATCAAATCAATTAACCGGATTGCAAAGACCAGCTGAAATATAGTATGACAAATATTACAGTTACTAAAATAAAGCACACATATTTACAACAATTGTGCCACAACAAATTCTTTTTAAATATTGTGAAGCTTAATTGTATTAAATTATTCAAAGTAAAAGAACAAACAAAGCAGAAAACTACCAGATTCCCTGTCACAAAACAAAGCAAATGTGGGTGAGTCATACTGTACTAAAGATGGTATTAAAGGTTGACATGTTGTAAGACGCATATTTTTATCTCTGACCTTTTGCTAAATGGAAACAGATGCTGACGTACAGTTTGTGTTTTTCTTTTAGTCCTTGTATAGTATAGGTGAAGGAAGAAAGCATCTGATTATGTCAGCTACTGTTCCCAATGGCTTTTGAGCAAATAATACGTAAAAATGGTACAGGTGCAATGAAATATTTTATTGTCCTAGTAATGTTAAGAATCATCTATCAAAAACAATAAGCCTTTTTTAAAGTTTCATAGGTTAATATAAGTATACCTCCAATTCAGAATACAATTACTTGATGATTATAGACTTGTTGCATATTTTGGCAAAAATAAAGAGCATAAAGGGCAATGGGGACAGTGACTTAGACATTATGTTTTCACAATTTTGGCAAAATATCAAATTATTTTTTTCTGATTACGATTAGACCTGAAATCAATGTTATGTATTAATTGTTAGAAGTTGTTTATCAAGATCCAAGAACACTAACATGTGAGAGAATGAAATACAAACTAAAAAAAAGAAAAAGAAAAGAAAGCTATTTAATCTACATTATTTTCCCAACATGTTTGAAAAGGTTATACTACAGGGGTTAGTATTTTGAGATTGAGATTTTGTAGTTCAGTGCTATAAATTATGAACATATTTTTTTTGAATCAATTAAATTACAAGGTTACTGTGAACTGTATCTCTATTTGCACATTGTCTATGTCAAAATTGCAGCCCAGTTGCCGAAGAAAACATAGCTATACAACGAAATGTCATTTTTACGTAAATACAAGCCACAAAAACATACACGCCATTCACACAGACAGTAGATTTCTTTGTCATTTTAACCTAAATCTTAAGACCCAGTCCTAAACTTACCACTTTTAGTAACTTAAAGCCTAAATCTACTCATTAAGACCTAAGAAAATTTCTTATGTGGCTATGACCAAAATTTGTGGTTGTTTTACATTTTGACTTATCGTAACCTATTTACATACAAAAAAATGTCAAAACATGCTCATCATACATTTTTGACATTTCCTTGTACGTATATTTACTTTTTCTTCAGAGACTGTGTTGCAGCATCTTGCCTTGTTATCTTGGACCAAAGCTTGTGTCTCATCTCATAATGTAAAAATTTTATAACATTCCTTAGATAATAATTGCCATAATTGCTACAACCACTGGTCAAATTGTTATAATGATTTAATTGTGACAGTTTACAGCTCCACTCAATTAAATTTACGCTTAGTTCACAATTATGATGTCATTTTGTGGTCCAGCTTGTCCACTAGACATTGTCAGTGTCTGTTGTCAAATTAAATGTGTGTAGGTGTAATAGTGTGTATCAGTAACAACAACTACACACTGCACATTATAGTGATAGACTGGAGGAGCACTACTTACCTGACCAGCTTGTATTACATCTTTGTGCCAAGCCACTGTTGTTGTCAGCATAAAGAAGCACAATGCCTAAGATACAACAAAAATAATTAAAACATTTACTTTCAGATTCAAACTAATCACATGATCAATTAACATGAGTGAATGAGAATCAAGCAGTTTAAAGGAAATGCACATTTACATTTATCACCGTATTTCAAAACATTTATCACCATATTTCAAACTTGATTTCAATACTAGGAAATACTGTGGTATGCAGTATGTTTTTTTTTTTTTAAGATTCTGAGAAACCAAGCTTTTCCAAAAAAAACATTATTCAAAAATACATAGCTACAAATTGCTACAGACTAACTCACAATCCTGTTTTACCATAAACAGCAGGCTTAATGTGTGTTTTTCATGAACAGGTTGGGCAAAACATACAGTAGTATAATTTTTCCCTAGAGAATTAAGACCAAAAGTTTGATATAAAGACAACTGAGTGGCCTATCTTTATTACTCAACACACATTTTGAAATCTCTGTTTTTAGATAATAAAATGTACCTTATTGTATAAAATAATTGCACTTTTTATGTTGCAATGTACCTTTAAGCTAGTTTAATTAAAGGTCAAGATAATCACAAGGTTCAAACTGTTGAAGAAATCCCAAATTTTGCTGTAGTCAAAAAGAGTTTCTCAGTTTCATTTTGAATCAGGCTTTTATACATTTATCTTATCAACCCAAACAAACAAAACACATACAACAGCTCATAACCAACATACCCACACATTTGAACTGCAGCTCCATCAAGCAATGAAACTGGTTAACAAAGCAGCAGAAACACAGATAGAGCTGAAATCACTGCGAGGCTAAGGCTAGAGCTGCACTGTGCATGTGGCTGAGGAGGACACATCATGGTCCAGGGGAATATAAATATTGCAAAGCCTTATTGTTTGAGTGGTCGCTTCAGAAGAAATTGCAGTATTGAGTACATAGTCTGGGCATTTATTAGCTTTAGCCTGGCGTCCAATGGGAATTAATTTTTTTGTGCTGTTTTCTAGTTATATGTTGGTGTTTTTATTGCTTGCTAGGCATCTGGTGCGCTGCTAACATAATGCCACTAAGCTTTACTAATGCGTAAGGATCACTTTCATCATATAAAGATGTCTACGCTTTTATACCTTAACTTATGATTATAACCATTAAATTTGCACAGAAGTGGCAATCACACAGGCCTGTATCTGTGTACAATCTCAAATAGAATCCAAATGAGTCCAACCTACCATATTGACAGCATTTGCGAAGATAAAAGGCCTTTTGAGGCTGGTTTTATCCGCAACCACGACCACGGCGCTGTGCTGCATGCTGCCGCGTCTCACTTCTCTGCAAAGCGCCGTAATGTGCGAAGAAATGACACAACAACACGAAGAAGGAGAAGGATGCTCCGGACGTGTGGTGATGGCTGTAAGGACATCTGTGTGTGCTCCTGATCCGCACACAGGCAGAGCGCAGGACGCGTCACGGCGATGATGCGCGCAGCAGCGAACATCAGCCTCCGAGGCGTTCAAAAGCAGCAGGAAGATGGGAAATTACATAATCATGGTCAAAACGTAAACAGTCTGACATTTCTCTGTTGGTTTTTATTATACAAGGGTTAGTAAGTAAGACATGTGCTGTTTACTAAGAATAATAATTTTAATAGATTTTAAGTCAAGGTATTGTTGGTACTTTTTGTTGATTATAAGATAGGATCCTGTGATTGGCCAATTTATTTCCAAAGGCCACAGAAGTGGAGAAAAATGAGAGTTTATATCAAACTACATTTGTAATAATAAATAAATAAATAACATAATTAACATACATTAATAGATAATACAAATTGGAACTTTAGGTAAAACGTAAATAACAGCTGTAGTTTCTTTAAACTACGTTTTTCAAACAAGTCAAGGGATGCAATTTTTTTTTTTTTTTTACTTTTATTTTCATGTTCTCTTCGTTCTGTTCTGTATTTTTATTTTCTCTTATCATTATTTATTTTGCTACTGTGCTTACGGGGTCTTTTTGAAATTTTAAATATAGAAAATAAGAAAAAAAAGATAAAAAAAATACATAAGAAATGCAAACAATAAAAATAAGCGATAATACAAAGATGTGTTAAAAAAAGTTAAGACGTCCACGTGCATTCTCAGTTGCATATGACTACACTTCCCAGCATTCCCCGGGCTTTAGGGAGGGGCTGCTCGCTCCAAAACAGGTGTCAGGTGAAAGGGAAGTGAGTGAGAGTGAAACGACTGATCGGGGGAAATCTATCGCTCTCATTGAAACCAACAAGGAGAGGACTGGCCTTAAAAGTACAAAGAGAAAAGGTTAAAGACATTTAAAGATCGAGAAAAGGAGACTACCCACTTCAGGTCACTGGTTCGGACTTTCTTGCTGCAGTTTAATTTTCTTTAAATCGAGGTACCAGGATGTGCCCTTGAGGATGCTGCATGTTTTCTGAGCAGTTATTTTTTATTGTAGACAGATACCTTTTCCTTTAGTTTTATAGAAAGCACAATATCGCTTCTGACTGATTACCTTTTGTTTATTCAACATTAACAACTCCAGTTTGGTGACTTTACTTCTGAATCATGAAAAACTGGAACTAAAAGCAGCATCAAGCTTTCAAGGATTTTTCACCCTATTGATTTTTGTTATTTAAAGAAGAAAAAAAAAACTGCTATTTCCAGAATGCAGCAAAGCCCTGGACCAGAGCATGATGACACTTTTGATTTCCTGTTTAAAATTATCCTCATTGGAGACTCGAATGTGGGCAAAACATGTGTGGTGCAAAACTTTAAATCAGGAGTATTTACAGAGAGACAGCAGAACACTATAGGAGTGGATTTCACAGTACGAACATTGGATATGGAAGGGAAAAAAGTCAAGGTAAGTTGATATTTCTTTGTGTGATGACATTTGGACATATTGTTGCAAGAAGAGGTGGGTTAAAATGCCACAAACTAAGAAACTAAACTTGCTACATTATTGGACGGTGTAGTAGTCCCTCATTCATCCAGGAGTGATCCATATCCAACCAGATTGAAAATGACTTTCGGATGAGAGTCGAAACGTCTTGATCTTCGGAAACACTGTCCAGATGACTACTATGAAGACTTCTACTATTTGCTACATTATTATTATATGAAACAGTATAAAACGCCTAAAAGGTTTGATATAAAAATAGAGAATGTAATTATCAACTGTCAGGTGTAAGTTACAACTGTAATAAAGGTGGTTAAGCAGAAGAAGAAGTAATTATTAAACTACAATTTAGATCTGAACAAACTCCCTATGGTGGAAGTCACACTTTACAGAACTTGGTAATAGCTCTGTTATAGGATAGATTACACATGGGAAGGGTAATAAGGAAGCAGTGTGCTTGCAGCTGTTACTAGCTGATATACAGTCTTGATAGAGTAATAAAACAGTCATCATACAAAATATGTTCTGCATTTGACCCATCCTTTCTATCCCGCTTACACGTTTAGCTCCAACTACACAACTAACTGGAGGATATGACGTGTTATGGATGTTTGGGTTGATGGTAGAAACATAATATTTTGGAGAAACACATCCAAACAGGAAGAAAAACATGCAAATGCAATGAGTTATTACTATTTAATGAATAAATCCACACTTATTTTAAGTTACAGTCATTGGTAAAGTATTGCATCTTTTATAGGCCTAATTAAATTAAGTTAAAACACACAAAATTAACAAAAGGCCAATGTGTGGAATAATGTATTTGATTTAAGCATACTTGATTATTATATGAAATAGATAAAACTGTATGTCACATTGCTGGTGTCCTGTACGCCATAACACTACTGTTAGTTTTGTTACAGTAGAAAGTTACACGTTAGAAATACACTCATGCAACTAAAACTTATTGGTGTAAACAATAATTCTATCTTTTATATAATTGGATCAAGCTATTAGTTGTCTCAAGAGTCTGTGTTAATTATCACATTGCTTATTTAACAGATTATTGGAAAAAAAAAAAATGTAAATAAGATTTTGTTATTTGCTCAGTTTTATTTTCTACTGTAATTTTGAAATAATAACTGCTTCATCTTTATGAATTCTTCTCTCAGCACATGACGTTCTTTGGATTTTGTGCAAATAATTCTTTGATTACTAAAATAGTTTAGAAATATTCCATTAAGTGAATCATTGCGATCGCAGTTGACTTTTGTCTTCAGTCTACGTTTCTGTAACTTTCTGTGACACCAGGTGAAAAAGTAATTCTGGGGGAAGTTACAAGGAGGATGCTGTGTTGGACTGTTTTGCTTGGACACCAATCATTTGAAAAGCAAACATGATGTAGTTTTATTATGTCCATAGCAGAACAGGTTTGTTTGATGACGGAGGCTACTGCGTTGTGTCCTGGTTAGTGTGTCAGTTTGACTCCAAACTTGACAAACAAGTTTGTCTCGTGAAGAGGCAGAGATACGGGTTGCTCAAGTTTCCATGGCTTTTGTCAAGTCAGAAATATTAAACTCAAAAATGTTTTTCTGTTCTCCTGTCAAGGAAAATGAGCTTAAAAAGCCACATTACTAATGCAGTACAAACAGCTAAATTTAACTTTTCCGTCGCAGATGAAGTGAACTTTCTATTTCTTTAATATTGTCATGGTCAGTTGTTAAACAGGGATGTATTTTGCATTGACAGTTTTGGTTGGAGAATAAAAGGGGTAGCTAAAAGTGATGTTTTGTTAATGTTGTTAATGTTAAAGTTAATGTTAGATTAATATTACATTTGTTTAGTGTAAATAGTCTAGCACACTATCAAAAGTGATTATGTCTGAAAAAAAAAAAAACTATTGTGGCTATTTACAATTCCTTACAGTGAAACAGTGCAAATATGACATGATAACTGCTCATGCTGCTGGTCTATTGTCTTGTGTGCAGAAAAACTAGTTAGATAGCCTCTAGGACAAAATGTTTCTCCCACAATCTCCTACAACTCAAGTGAGTCGCATTGTCACCGAAGACTGTTTCTGAGCTTAGGACAGGCTAACAATACAACACATCATCATCCAATGCTATGATGCTTAAGTAAAGGGTCGTAAAAGCACCAATGGATCAAACTTGACTTTATTACTAAAAAAACAATTCTTAATTTCTTTAATAAAGTAATGACCATTATAATAATAATATGTATAACTTTTGTTTTGTATCATGCTTGTTCAAATGATTATCTAGTTTTGATAAGTTTTAGTAGGCCTATCAACTAGCATAAGCTTATACAGCTTATTGTCGACCAGCTTTTGAAAGTTTTTAACATATTTTCTTGTTTTTTGAAACTTGTTATTTTCTTCAATTTGGACAAAAAGATTAACATAACAACAGATAAGTGTTGCCATGAGAATAAAAAGAAATCTGCAGCTGGTTTACTAAACTTCTAGAGGAATACATTAGCCTAAACAATGTTAAAAAAGTAAACAGAAAAACTATGTGACAACACGAAAAACTAACAAGTCACAGCAGCTAAGTATAACTATCACTCTGTTGTCAGAAAAGGTTTCAACAAACAAAGTATTCAACATGTTAAAATCTCTATTGGTTTAACATTAGAGCAACTGAAAATACTACAAATGTGTGATGTAATTATCCCGAGCTGTGTACTAAGTGAACTATAACATACATATAACACATTAACTGGTCCTGTCATGGTTGTGAAGCTAACTAAACAGGCTAAGCAGTGAAGCCGTTCCTATGACAGCTGTTGCCATGAGAATGTTTTGCTGCTCTGGGATCTACCAGTTTGAAACACTTCCTGCTTTTCTGTGTAGGGTTTGCATGATCTACTTGTATTTATGTTGGTTTTCGCCAGGTGATCTCGTTTCTCCAGTAGGTTCTTCTCCTCTGGGGCCGGGACTGTCAAATCTCAGTGTGACTTTTGTGGATAAATAAAAGTCAAGGCAAACAAAATGTAGAACAGACTTTAAAGCAACATACACTGGCCTCAGCAGGTGAAGATTATTGTCAACTAGTACAGTTATTACACTTTATTACACTTATTTATATGAGTCTATGGTACCCCACATAATTCCTTATTAATTAATACATTTTAATAAATAAAAGTTTTTGGTATACGTTTTTTATTACTTTTATTTTTAATTTATTTGATAAAGGACTAAACAAAGTTAACTCTTTCTATATGACACCACAACAAGCAAAATGCATACTTTTCTTACTAATGTATTGCTTAGTTTGTTATCAGACTATGTATTTATATATTTACAATACTTCCATAAGCACTGCATACAGTTCAACCAGCTTTAAAAAGTGTATCCGTAGTTTCTTTGAACTAAAAGAACAAACCCTGCTGTTGCTTTTTTGCATGAAACAGTATTTTATCAACAAAATATAACTTCTCTTTGACTTTGTGACAATTTGATTTGAACTGTTGATGTGATTTTTGTCTCAGCTGAACAAAGCACAACCTCAGAGCAACACACAAATGTAATGTTGTGTATCAACCTAAAAATTATAGGTACAGTTAAAACATTATAAAGCCAGCTCTTATAATGTTTCCTTCTTTCCTTTGTCAGATGCAGGTTTGGGACACGGCGGGACAGGAGAGGTTCAGGACCATCACTCAGAGTTACTACCGCAGTGCTCACGCCGCTCTGATCGCCTACGACATCACGCGCCGCTGCACTTTTCAGTCTGTGCAGCACTGGATCAAAGAAGTGGAGCTGTACGGAGCCGCCAACGTGGTCATGGCCCTGATAGGTGAATATCAACAACATGTGTTTACATGCTTGCCCAAAACCTGATCATTATAAGACTTTTGGAGTTATCAGATTATTTAACCATAAGCAGCTACATCTTATTTGTGCAATTTAATTTCTTTCTGATTGTTCACATTTATACAGGCCTTGCCCTAGAAAATTATGCAAAAAGGTGAAACTATGTGGCAAAGATGAAAGAATTATGTTAAATATTAAAAAATATCTTAAAATTCATTATACAATGGCTTTGTCTAATACTACAGAAAGTTATAAACTTTTCATAATTTCAATTTTGTGCAAGTAAACACACACCAAATGTCAAATCTAGTTTGAGTTTTATTCTGGTTATCTGATTTCATCTGACCCATTGAACAATTTTGTCATTTTCCACTACTACTGCTACTCAGACAACAAGAATGGTCACCATATGGCACAATTTCTAGTTTAGTTTTCAAAATCAGAACAAGGCTAGGTGATATTGACAAAAAACAATATATAATTCTATTTTCTTTAATTTATCTCAATAGCAATATTCAGACGAACTAACAAAAATGTGTTAAAAAGTGTTTTTAAAGATTGTATTGTAAAATGTTTGTAACATTATTTATTTGGTTCATAAATATCACTGTTATCACTTTTATAGTATTTACCTTTTTTGAGACAATTTTGTCTATGAATATACTTATATATTTTCTAAAATGTTGTACTGTCGCTAACCTTTATATCATAATTATTTTGCAGCAACAACTAAGAGTACTTAATACCAAGTAAAGGTTATGAGATTAAAATACTTGGTTCATTTGACACAATGTTTTTAGCCCTTCTATGAAAATAATGCATGATTAGTTGTACAAAGTCTTTGCTTCGGAGACATATCAGTTGATTGTGCTACTATCAAACAGGAAGCTTAAGTTATACATTTACTCTGTACAGAAAAACGATGGCACCATGTGTACAAACATGTTAACACCCATTGACTTGCCCTGTCATTATATACTTTTGTACAATCTATTTAAAGTTTAGTTGGTAGGCACGGCTAATTGCTGTTATTAACACAAACACTATTCTGTTTTAATCATCTTGTTCTGTACATTTGAAGTTGAACTTGGTACAATTCTGTGTTATGAAACTGTCTCATTCATTTTTAATGACATTTGCAGAGTTCAAACAGTGATATTTGAGTTTCATTATCTTCAAACTTCATTTCCACTTTAGGAAACAAATGTGACCTGGAAGAGGAGAGGCAAGTTCGATTTCAGGAGGCCTGCACTTTGGCAAAAGACAAAGGATTATTAGCGGCTTTAGAGACGTCTGCCAAGGTAAACGAGGAAATACACATCACTGAATCATGTCTGTCACACCAGTTTTATGTTTAACTTATTTGTGGTGAATGGTTGGTTGATTCAAGTGTTTAAATGAGGAATCACTCGCTTTATAAGGTGCTTTATGATGTATTACTTGCATATTTTTTGTATTTTAGACAGGCTCTTAAACTTATACTTTGGCATATTATGTAATTGAAGTTAAGAAAAAAATGTGTAAAAGACAACATTCAGAGACATGCTTTTCATTGCTAAAAGGAAAAAGAATAGTATCTCACAGACAGAACCCCAGCTGTGTTTTTTATGACAAAAAAGAAAGCAAGATTATGAAGTTAATTTTGCATAATAATATTGTGTCTATTCAAAGCAACATAAATGTAATCTTGAGTGAATCATTTCTGTCAAGTAGCTTCTCTCTACTCACTGATACACCGACCTTGAAGCTATTGCATTTTTCTAATCTTATATGTATAGGAATATGAAGAAATTAACCAACAAAAGCTGGAAATTAAAGGAAGTAACTTGAGTTTTAAAATACCTCGACATGTGTAATCAGCTTAAACAATCATTTAGCCAAATGAAAGCCTAACATGATATTAGCATTTGTCAAATAGTAACGTCAGTGTTATTTTTGTAGCTTTTGGTCTATAATTACAATATGGTTAGATTACAGTTGTAGAATTACCTACATATTAGTTGGACAAAAGACAGTTATAAAAATGGTCAAATTAAGTGAAAACTAGCAAAATGTTTAGTGAAATCTTAAATGTAATCATGTTCACCCAATTTTACAGAAAGATGTGGTCTAGCCTGTCAGAAAGCACTTTTAAGCTCCTCAAACTCTAAATGTACTTGATACTGAATAAAAACACAAGATACAGTGAATATGTAAGAGATTTAAACTCTTCAGAAGCTGGTTGGTTTCTTAAATCAATTGTTTTGACTCTCTATTGTTGCTAAAATCCCACATTTGTTTTGTTCTAGCTAATAGCTATCATTTATTGAATGATAAGTTTATGTAACATCACTATAATATTATGACGAGCTAATATCTGTCTTATATTCAAGTTAATTGTACAGTTACAAAAAATAAATAAAAAAAATTGACAAACAAATAAATACAAAATTTGAAAACCTTAGAAAAGATTAATATCTAAAGTATTTTTCTTGGTATCAAAATTTAATTTGACCTATGTCTTATCCTTTTTTCTGGGTAAATTTCACTGGGAAAAAATAGCCTAAACCTTGCTGACTTTTGTATAGCCTCATTTTATCCATACTGTATTTAAAATCATCATACATTTTAGCTTCAATTATTCGTCTTTCTTCCTGTCTCCACCAAAAACTCATGTTTGGCTTTTTCTTGTGTGTATTTCTCTGAAGGAGAGTCAGAACGTAGACGAGGCTTTCATGATGATTGCCAGAGAGCTGATGTCCCGCAATGGCCTCAATGTCCAGCAGGGAGACGGGACAGACGCGCCTCACTCTCTGCTCAGAACCAACTCCAAACCTATAGACATTGGATCGGCTGCCTACTCAAGTCAAGAGAAGAAATCTTGTTGTTGAAAAACATGGACAGCATGGACAAGGCAAGACTGAAAGATAATAAACACATAACAAGATATTCAAGATGCACAATCCCAGCCACGTGAACTAAAGTGCAAGACAAGAAGAAAGTATTGCGCAGACTTCACAAAAAATGTTCTTAGCCAGTTACACTGCATTTATCTAAAAAACAAATTGGTATATTTAAGATTTCATTAAACACTTTGCCTGTTTTTTTCTCAATTACAATATTTTGATCATTTTTATATTATTACTTCCTGGTTGGAAATGGACAACAAACTCAGCTGTTACTTGGCAACCATATTGTAAATGAAGGCCAAAATCCATATAAATTACACTTTAGTTATGATTTGACAAATAATAAAACTGATAACACAGTTTCATTTGGTACATTTATTACATAGTAAATATAAATTATAATAAAATGGTCTTACATGAACAGGTTTGTAAAAAAAAAAAAAGTTTGAAAATACTGTAACATGAAGAGCAGATGAAGACATTTTCAGATTTCTCACAATGATAAATTTTATGTTAACAAAATGTCTGTGTTCCTGTTTTTTTTTGTTTTGTTTTTTTTTTCAGTTTTCAAGTACAACAGATACAATAGAGGAGTTTTTACTACATGGTTGCAAGATAACTTCCTAGTGTGATGCCATCATTTAAAATGAGGAAGTACATTTTTAATTCTAAAACAATTGCTAAACTGGGGTTAAACTTGTAAAATGTTTAGTAAAATCGTAAATATAATTATTTAAATTTAGTTTTGGTGAAATGAGTAATTCAACCTGTCATAATGTGTCAAATGTGTTTCAGTTGTGTGTAAATTATCTCTGTATTGTACTGATGCTATGATAAATATTTATCACAGGGACTCTCACACCAAACACTGTTATAATCAGAAATATATAAGAACTTGTCATAAGGGCTTTTAGTAGACACACTGTTGAATGGAGAAGTAAATTTATACTTTTGCTTGTTAAAATTATGCTTTCAGTGCAATATTGTAGTGATGTACGACAACAGTGATTTTTGATTCATTTTTGCTTTAAGATGCATTGAAATTCTTTGGTTATAAGGAAAAAGTGTTATTTTCTTTCCACTACAGCTGGAACTGAAAAGTATATTTCCACAAATCCTCAAACATAAATATAAAATAACAGAAAATTGCAACATTTTGCATGAGTTTCAGAACTTTTTCAATAGATGTCAGTTTTTAGAGATTTTGTATTCAGTGTCCATCACTACAATATTGGCATAAATATACCGTTAAATAATGATTGTGATAACATTGTACTGTGAAATTTGCATTTAATTATGCCTCCCACTTGTAAAGTGACTGGTCCCATCTTGTTATTTCGCTCTGACTTTTGCCGGTGTATACAAAGTCCTCCTGCGTGACTGATGACCCACCTGGCACTGTGAAGGATTGTTTTGTTTGTGCTGCTGCTACAAGGACTTTGAATTAAACCTTGAGTGCAGCTCTGTTTACCCATAATGCCTTTGGAGAGCCATGAATGGTGATGGGTGTGGAATCACTGTTGGGCAAAATATTAGGAGGTCACATTTATTTATTATAAGAACTTAAAACGCATAATCCAATACATCTTATGTTTAAACATTAAGACATAAGAAATAAGAATATTTAGGAGAGTAGCATTAGCTGTAGGCTTGGTATGACAACAAAAGCTCTGCCCTGTCTCTTTGCGCGGACTTTTTCTGGTGGACATTTCATCATCTTCTTGTCTTCAAGATGGTATTGCATTGCCTACGAGCTGCAAATAACAATTACTCAACAAATGATTAATCTAGCAACTGTTCTTTTGATTACTTGATTAGTTCTTTAGAATATAAAACAGATTTTTCTCAGTTTGAGCTGATGAAACTAAACGACAACTGTGCACGTCCTGCATTTTTTAAGTAATTCTTGCTCTGTGTAAATCAGTGTTTTTCAAGTTGTAGTACATGTATAGGTAATACTGGTGGAACACAGGCATCTCACTGAGTCAGTTCTAGTGTGTCCTTCATTTTTTGCTCATCTGAGTCATTTCTTAGTAAAGGTACTGTGACAGATTGCTATTTTTGTATTCCTAATTAAGATGGTTTAGTCTTTATTTAGAACTGGTATTAACTCAATTTAGATTAATTTACATTTTGGTGGTACCTGCAACTCAACACTTTTATTTGCTGGTATTTGTTGTGAAAAAAAAAAAAAAAAGTTTGAGAACTACTGATCAAAATCATAAAACATTTTCTCCAAGATTAAAATGTAAAATAATCTCTGTATAGTTCAGAAAGAACAAGTAATACATTTGCTAACAATTACCTGAACAATTATTTAGTTGTACAGTAACTGATTTACGTGTTTCAGCTCTACTTCGATGGCCAGTTGTTTCCTCTTGTTCTCCATTCACAATTATTTTTAGCATATCTGTATGCTAAAATAATTTAGTTTTACCCTTTTTACATCCTTTACATAATTATAAAGTTCCACATTGCCATAAACAAACTGAACCTCATCATCTCCATCAAAACTTCCTTCTACACCAATGCACAAATGTTGACGTTTTCCCTCTAAATGATGTTATACTTACCACTTAATCTTACTCACTCACTCCTTTCATACATCTTCATTGCCACTATTAATAGCCCAGAACCATTAATTATTTGCCAATAACTGTATGTTTTGTTTTCGGCTGCAGAACACTGCTTTCAACAGCAGAGGACGCTGTGCTTTTACATTTGTTCTCTACCAGAAGTTTTCTGTCTGAAATAAAAGAATACAGTCATTTTAAACACCTAATGTTGACTTAACTTTACTTGAAAATGAAACACGTTTTTCCCTCAACTTTGTTCACTTTTATTGGACAAATGCTCAGATATTACCAAGAATACAGTACAAATTTCTTTCTGAACAATCTGGATGTTATTAACTTAATTCCAGGCCACAAAGACAGTTGATCCGTTTCTGTATTTATTTTGTTATTGCTGGCGGAGGTTCTTGGTCCTGTTGCCAATATATCAAATGTAGAAACTGGCATCAAAGACCAGCTGAATCCATGCCATGAAACTAATTACCGTGTATAAAAATACCTCAATATTGTTTTGAACGGGAATACCATTGTGAATTGGCTTCCAAAGCACTGTTCTTTGCCAAAACAGATCAAGATGATAAAATTGGCTTGTTTTAAATTATAATTTGTAGTCAATGTCAGTTTAGATGATTTTTATTTGTTTCATAGTGGATTTTTTAGAAGTATGAGACACTTTATTTTGGTATGGTTATTTCCACAGTTGAGTAAAGGTTTTATTTGTCAGATAATACTGTATGTACAGTATTTGTATCTTTGCTGCTCATATCCAACCAGGAAGTGCATTTATTAGTATCACCAAAAACACTAAACTGGAGAAAAGCAGGCAAAATGCTTAAATCCTAAATTTAATTATGTCCACTGTGTTCACTGAAGAGAAAAGTTTTCACTTAAGTATTGAAATTCCAAAGTAAATTTTGTGTATCAACATTTGAAACAAAAAGGGGCTGATATATTTCATCTACACTCATCCCATTTAAAGTTTTTTTTTATACAATTTATACGAGTTTTATTGAGTTCACTGAACACGGGTTAAGAAAGATAGAAGTATTTATACTATTATTTTTGACATCTTATATTAAGAATTCCAATTTAAAATCATTGGTTAATGAAGATCTTCAGCAAGCAACTTTATACTATTTGTAACATTTTAATGGTACGGACATAGACTTGTATGTACTTTTACTGAAATAGCATTTGACCACCTTTGCTAAGGAAAGTGTTGGTTGTATCATGAAGCAGCCAAACGTTCAGAAAAAATAGATGCCATTTTATTTCCCAGAAATGAGCAAAAAATATTATAACATGACAAACAAAAAAACAACAGTACCTTATCAGTAAAACACTTAAGTCAAAATTATCCTGAATTCAATATTAGTTTTGCTGTAGCAAAAGCAGCACCTGCAGTTCACAAAGACTTAAATAAAAAAAGGAAAGAAAAACATTTTTCAAATATCTGATGCAGACTTAAATGGTAAGGATCTAAAAAAAACTGCTATGGATCCACAGACGGGACACATTTCACCAGCGTTTGGTATTCACTCTTGATTCACTTAAGGGTGAAGTCCTGAAATAAATTTGGTTTGGTCTTGATCTTGTCCTTGTTTAGTCCTGATCTACTCCATGTTTAGTTTCAATCATTAGTTCCTATTTACAGCTCTGTAGCTTATGTACAGAATCTTTAATTTTGATGTGTGCTTGGACAATGTTGTAACATGACTTGTGTTGGCATGTAAAAAAACAAAATACAAAACATATTTATTCATTTTTATGTGGTAAATGTGCAAGTGTGAATGCAACCTTAGAATCTATTTAGTTTGTGAATGACCCATGATAAAGCCCTGTAGATGTATATTAATTAAAGTTGGTATTTGCAAATATTGGTTCTAGCTTTAAAAAAAAAATGTAAAAAAATATATATATATATTTATTTATTTAGTTTTGTTCATGTGACATCACAACATTCTGCTGAGGCCAATAGAATTTAATAAGATAAAGGGCAGCTAAAATGTGTGTTGTTTAAAAACAGTTTCTAAGGTAAGTCCTGATCACATGATTATTTTGGGGGTCTTTGTGTGAAAAAATTCTGTCCTATTGTAACATTGTTGAGTGAAAAAAACCTTGAATACTAAACGTTTGATTTTATGGAATCTAATTGAGTCTAATGATCTCAATCCTGTTTGGTTTCTTCTGGATGGGTCGTGGAGGTTCCCTTGCCCCTCAGTCTCCCCCACTACCTCCTGCGCCTCGTTCTCTCCCCCCTGCGTCCCGGGGCTTATCTCAAAATCGTTCTGCTTGTCTTTGGGGCAGTCACCATTGTAAGTCTTGACATAATCTTCTACTCTCCACCCTCTGAACTCGGCGGGTTCGGAGCAGACCAGGCCCGTGTAAGAGACTCCGGGGTGGTGCTTGAGCCAATAGACCAGATAGTGAATGTTGTAGTCGCAAGTCCAGGGGTTGTGGTTCAGGGAGAGTGTTCGGAGGAAGTACAGGTCCTCCAAAACGCCGTACTGGAAATACCGCAGGCTATTGTTGGACAGGTCGAGCTCACGAAGGTATAACAGACCGGCAAAAGCAGCTGTAAAGAGAGAAAAAAAGAGGTTGAAATATGCACAAGAAACACTAAAAATGTAATATTTTGCTACACATATTGTTACACATATTTTTACCACTTACACTAGCAGTGTTGTATATGCACTTAAAATCTCCAATTTGTATGAATGTACTGTATAGCATAGTGCAGCACTTGTGGATCATCTTCAGATCTTCTTGCTTGGTCTGGACAACCTTTCCCTAATGTGCATATTTTGGTCAGTAGAAACCCACCCAGACACAGGGAAAAACATGCATATTCTACATAGAAAGGCCTGGGGGGTCTAGGCCTGCGACCTTCTT
This sequence comes from Mugilogobius chulae, assembly GCA_038363315.1. Classification (NCBI taxonomy): domain Eukaryota; kingdom Metazoa; phylum Chordata; class Actinopteri; order Gobiiformes; family Gobiidae; genus Mugilogobius; species Mugilogobius chulae. The sequence continues at coordinate 43,153,350 of CM076403.1, read as the reverse complement.
GCTGTGAGGTGAGAGTACTAGTCACTTTGCCACCACATGTTTTTAAGTATATACAGTACATATATACAATATCTTACCTTTGTTTATGTTTTTTGGATATTTTATGAAGTACAGACTAATGGAAAAGTAAAATCATTCTTATGACCCAGTCACTTAAGAATGTGCTCATTAGTGCTTCTCTGCAGGTAAATGTACAATATTATTAACTGTAGTCGCGTTACAGCCTGTAAACCAGTAGGAGGCTTCACACATGACCGTCACAGCACATGTTTGGCTGCACCTGCTCTCTGTCAGCCCTGTTACTTTTAACAAATGAGACAAAATAATGACAAACAGCTGCTTGTAGACCATCTTTAAGGTTGTTGCTCAAAGGGTATATGAGCAACGACCACTTTTACAGTCTTTATATTCACCTAAACAGACATGTGTTTACCTAATACATAATTATTTGCAGACTTTAGAGTTGCAGATAGAGTTGTGTGCAAGAATAAGGAGGGTTCATGCTGTCCACTGGCCTTGGGCTTGGCTTTGATCACTGCGGAAGTGTAGAAGGGAGGCAGAAGAGGAAGCAGGAGGAGTGTCTATAGACACACTATAGAGATGGACAAATGTTTGAAGAAATTACAGGAAGGACCTAGAACACTCCTGAGACACCCTCCCCTCCTCTGCACTGTCCATTTGGAGTAATGGAAGTGGTAAAATTACGACGATTGCATCAGTGACTTGGACAGAAGGAAAAGGAGTCAGTTTACCTCTTCTCATGTTTTATTGTTCTACATTAAAGTCCATTTAATATCTTGCTTCCGTTTAGTTTGATTTTGAAGGGCACAATGACCAGTAACATGAAAGTTGAACTACAACAAGGTTAACTTTGCATTCACAGTCCGTTTGTTTCATTTGTCATTGATTATGTGGATGATTTAAGTTTTTGTCTCCACAGGAAGGAATTCTATGGCATGTGCTCAAGAGGAAAATAATAATTTCTAAAACTGGCAGAACTACTCAATAATTTGACACACCAGACATCATTTTGTAAAGAGTGCAGCATCGAGTCTTAACCAAGTCTTAAGCATGTACTTTGTAACTTAACTAATGTGAATCTTTCATTAGTTTGTATCTGTTTGTAATCTGTTGTCAGCTTATCTACAGAAAGAGATGGTTTGTTTATTAATATTCAGCATTTTTATGCAATACTGCAGTGTTTTCTGTAAATAGAGGGGACTTTGGTGGGTCCCTGTAGTCTAATTATTACCCCCAGAGTCTAAAAACAAGCTAAACAATAAGCTGGTGGTTACATGATGTTTTAGCCTGGTAGCCATGAAACAAATGTAATTATTTAATCCAAGGGAATGTTTTTGATCAGTACAGGCAATAAGTGACTTTTATATACCAAAATAGTACTAAATAAGTATATTCAAACGTAGCCACGTACCACTATAGGAAAATTGTCCAAAGGAAAAAAAAAAAAACACCCTCTACATTACTTAACCAAAAAATTACATAGTGGGTCCTTAAAGTAAAACCATTAATAAAAAAAAACAAAAAAAAAAAAAAAACACTTTGATAATGTTAAGATTCTTATGTTCAATGTTTTGGTTTCACTGCTTACTTGACAGCACTAAGAGACACTTCCAACTAAAAGAAAGTAATATTTTGTAAGTGCCAGAGTAAAATTACTATTTTAAGCAATTAGGCTAAATATACTGTTATGAAAACATATCAAGTAATGACAAAATAAAAACATATCTATTCTTTTTAATCACAGCTCTAGACAAGACAAATTAGATTTAAGGTTGTGCTTTGCGAGGTACTAAAACTAGCATTGCTCAGACAGTCAGACCAATGCCGCAGATCTCCCCTCATCAGTCTATTTTCCATCCATGGCGTGTTCCTAATCTAGTGACCTAGTGTAACAAATCCCAAACACTGACTCCACTGAACACTTTAAAGCTGCTGCTCATCAGTTTTTCCAGTTCATTTTCTTGCACTAGATTTGTTCTGAAGGAGGTGCCACGAGCCTTCAGTAGAGGTGATAAATGATGGAGAGCCCCCCCAGGCTAGCCCACTGCTCTGTGGATCTTGGCCGCTAGTCTCCACAACAAATAAACAGTGAGAACGTGGCAGTTACAAAAATAACACTACGAAGGCATCTGTTCTGCTGCTGTGGAGGGGAGATGAACAAAGACACTGGATACTAGCAACAGGCCAATTGGTTCACAATATTCAGATGATATTATTTCTGCCCAAAAGAAATGCGAGATTTATTATTTGAGGTTTAACTATCAGATAAAATGTAAACTATTGTAAAACAATCTACACATGTGCCCTTTTTGCAAGTTAAATTATAGTTTTAGTCATTCACAATATTAAAGACAAAAACAATAAGAAGAGAAGAGCCTTCATGTGTCAAAATTTGCATGGATTCATATTTAATTGCTTGAATTGTTTTATATAATACCTCTGATTGCTCAATCCTCTAAACCTGAATACTCTTAAAATCTACAATGTAAAACAAATGCATGGCAAAAACAGTCTTAGACACAGTGTCAATGATGCATTGTTTCTACTAAAATGTCATTTTGTCTATTATTTATAGATCCAAACACAATGAAAAAGCCGTTTCAGACGGTTCATGGTAGATACATAACAAGGGCGTGTGTGACTGGATCTATGTCATTTTTTCATTAGTCAGCTATTGACTAATTCAACCAAAAACAGCTGGATAAGCTCTTGCAAATCCTGAGGGTAAGTGAGCAAGAACGAAAATAGCTGTGTCAAGTAATTCTGTTTTCCATCAATAAATGAGACTGTGGTGGTTTCCCGGAGTCTAAAAACAAGCTGTGCAATAATAGGTAATGCTAATGATACTTTATTGTTTGTCATAAACATACGTTTTTATTCTGTAATCAGTTGTGGCAATAGATTATATTTATACTCCAAAATCGGTACAACAAAAAACTAATTAAAAATACAGTGTTTGTGCCACCATAGTAGTCGTATAATCCTATGGCGCACTCTGAGTAATTATTTTATTATATTTGTCAAGTAATACAAGCGTGTTTGAATGCGTGAGTCAAGAGATATATAACAAATGCTATCCAAGACTGTGTACACAGCGTATGTACTTTTTTGCACAAGATTTAAGCTAGCTTTGAACATAAACACTCAAACTGTAATTGCTTTGATAAGCAGAAGGAAAATCACTTTCAAAACAAACAGTAAAATGTAGAAAGCAATCAACATGAAACCATCAGGAGAATTGCTTCACGTTCAGTTTTTCAATCACACGACTCATTGACAAACTGCAAAGATGCTGAGATTATAACATTTCTAATCATGCACAATAATAAGCAGCAGTTATAGCAGAGTGCCATTTACTTTTACAACTACTTAAATGTCAAAAATAGGAAAAACACTTTCAATTGAGCATTACTTATGGGTCATTATGGTTAATAGTACTAAAAAATAAAACCATCTGGCATAGATTCTACCATCTATTACCAACACTTCAAAGGTGTTGCCTTTGCGTTGTCTCTGTTCCCTGCTGTTGGTCTAAATGAAAACTCCTACAGAAACAAGACTCATTTTCGCGTCTTAGATTAAAAGGATGTAACGTGATTGAGTCCACATGTCAAGTGGACCAAACAAGCTTTAAGAATACACAGAATCTCTTCCTCTCTTTGTCAAGCTGCACAAGATTGTTTACATGTGTCCAGCTGTAATTAATTCAACTACAAGGCTTGGTAAGAGATTTCCCTCATGGCCAGGAAGACATTAGCCTAGAGATCATTAGGCCACGAGAGCAATGAGTCTGCAGTTTTATATAATGGGTCTGAACAGGAACACGCAGGAAAGTGCCAGTTTATTGAAGCAAGATCAGTATGCAGGGCAACAAGGCAGCTTGGGTGAAATTGATCTTTGAACACTAAATTCCCTGGTGTTTTGTGGATAAATGAATGCTAGACAACTCTGTAATAGATTACTTTGTTTAGGCTTAGGTAATGTAAAGAAAGGCATATTGGTTTAACTTCAAAGTCTAAAGTTTTCAGGAGCAAACTAAATCAGTGGGTGCAGAAAGATACACAGTTGACTAGAGGCCGAGAAGTTGACATTTGGGAGTAGCTAGGGTCAAGTAGTAGTAGAGAAAAATGGAAGTAGTTTAGTAGATTTTGTAGGTTCATGTCAGCTTTTTATGCACCAGCTAAAACTATGGCACAGAGTTTAAATCAATCTAAAATCAAAGCTTTTTCTATTAAGCTCTATATAAAATGTTTGAGTAGCAATAACTAAACAAATCAGCAAGTTTCACATCATAGTCACAAACTGACTGTGCTCATTGGAAAGGCAATGCTATTTCTAGTCTATGTGACATCAGTGAAGATTGCTTTGATTGTTTCTGATCACAAACACCTGGTGTCAAACCAATCACACTGCTCCTCTTCATTCTCACCCCCTCCTTTCACCACATTCTTTACTCTTCTAGCACCAGTTCTGTTTGAAACACTTATCCCTAAACAGAAGTTAATGTGAGAACAACTTTATCACTGTCATGAATTTAAAAACTAAATTGCAATTGAAGCGGTACTGTACTGACAAACAATCAAATGGATAACCATTTTTTATTTGTAAACAATTTATTAAATGTAATAACAGTATACATTTAAGAGGCACTGGGTAACAGAAATTTACCCAGTGAAAACAAAAATCTGGTGCAGAGCATTATTTTTCTCCGTTTCATCTCTGGATGTGCCCTTTCATGCACCAACATGCACTTAATCAAAAACTTACTGCTTCGTGTGAAAACAGTGATGTTGCTTTTCAAACATAAAAACCTTTTAATAAACATATTCATTTTTATTTAATGTGCTAAATGTTGAATAGTGTTTTTATTGTTTCAGCAGTGTAATTTTGTAATTTGCTTAATGAAAAAAATATTACTGATATTATTTTTAGTGGTTATGTCTGTATAATCCCATGATTTATAGACCTTGCAAAGCTACTAAGCAACATTCTATATCCTTTTTTTTTTGCCTGGAATGCCAATTAGATGAAGGACAGTGTTGCAATAAGAAGACCAAATATTTTGCTGTGGTGAAAACTGTAGTAACATGCTTTCATGTCATTGTTGTTGTTGTTGTTGTTGTTGTAGGAATTTGCAACTCCATTTCCTGTGACCTTTACAACGTGTTGTAGAAATATATATTATGTAAACAATACAAGCCCATAAACCTCAGCTTTGACCTTGTCACAATGCTAATGGATGTGGAAAGAAAAAAAGAGTGCAGTGTTGATTAGCTTTGTTAACACTAGAGCAAATTGACTTGATCTACAAATTACCAGTATATTAGTCAACTAATTCAATGTTTTTTTGCATAAACATGATGCTGGGCTCCTTCCGAAACCACCAGAGCACTGGAGAGACTTTTGCAGAGAAGTTCCTTGATTGTTCCCAGCAGCAGCAGCACGAGGAGTAGCTCTGCCCTCATGCTGTAGATTTTACTGTTAGCCAGATAGCCAGAGTAGGACGATATATAGTCGCAGCAGTCCGTTGTTAGTCAATTACATCCACACAGAAGGTTAAAAAGTTCATAAAAACACAAATACTGCAGCAGGAACACCAGAGCCCGGGTTGCGTGCTGTGCAGCGCCACTGGAAGGTGGCGCTAATAGTGTGATTTAGCAGTAACTGTAATATAATTGTGTCACTGTGTTATCTTTACCTATGTCGATCTTTTGCAGGTTGTTGCTGCTGAGGTTGAGATGTTTGAGTTCTTTGGACAGCAGGAATGGTTTGGACCTGAGGTGTCTGATGGCGTTCCTGGACATATCCATCTTCACTATGTCAGAGGGCAGGTCAGAGGGAATGTTCTTCAGATCTGTGACAAAACACATACACATAAGCTTTAATTTAACTACTATTCTGCATGCAGCTTAACCATTGTCCCATATGATGAAGAACTCATGGCTGCATCAAAGTCTTGTGGTCAAGGCCAGTGGTTCTCAAAATGTTCTAATCGTTTCAATCAGTACCAGGTCTAAACCAATCCAAAATATGGTCATTGTGAAGCTTCTAAACTCAAATATTCTTTCCAATTTCCTGCTTTTAGTCTTGAAGATGGACAAAATTGAATCAGTTTGCTTGCAGCCAAGAACATACAATAATACAAGCAAACAATATTGCAAGCATGGATGCTAGATTTATTCCCCTGAGTTCAGATGGGTGTGAATTGACAGAATAAGGCACATGGTTTGTTAGTATCAAAACAAATAAGGCTGCTTATGACAAATAAAATAAACATAAACTATGTAGCAAAGGACTGAAAAATCTCAGATTTCTGCAGAATCAGTAAAAGAAGCAAGAAATACTGCTAATCTCAGTTGAGAGATGTATGAATTATTTGTAAATGATGGATGGCTAATGAGTTTCCCAGGTGAAGTAAAAGACACTGATTATATGGTCCTGCTTTGAGTCTTGATGACTAGACACAGAGATCTTTATGTAAATGCATAAAAAGAACCAGTCAGAATATATCACCTCACCTTATTTGCAAATGTTACATTTTTATGTATGTTTTTGCTCTTAACATGATTTTCACAGAGCTTCATGTAGACACTATATAATGTGGCATATCTACAAGTTACAGGCAGAGACAGATGTGCCTGACAAACAGCATTTCAACAGTAAATGCAATGTCCCACACAGCCGGCAGGAGAGCTGGAAATCTAATCAGGCCTGCATACATTTTCAAGATGTGGTGAGTGGGTTGTGAAACATTTAACATTTTCAAGATGGAGTCAGATGTGAGAACCTGTTTTACAATATTTCAGCGGTGAATCTCCGGTGTCTCCCAGACTTTTAGGGCAGACAAATGAGGAATCAAGGATTTTCACGACAGCTCAGAGCAGAAGCAAAGAGAGCAGAGGCAAAGTAAATATCTCGGAAACAGAGAAAACATGGTTCACAGGTGGCAGGAGGGAAGTTAAGAGCTTGTTCACTGTATGATTCTAAACATTCTAACCAGGCAGTAGTTACAGCAGTGCACCAGGCACTTATAATTCATTCACTTATTTCAATAGGAAAACAAGGAAAATTATCTTTAGAATAGTTTTGCAAACATGTGTGATGTAAATGCATTTCAATAAAAGGGGTATTTGTAGGTAACAGTTATTTCAAACAAATGTATTCAAAAAAGTATTTCAATATTAATATAGTTACTGTATTGAAGGCAGAAACAACATAAATGGGGAATTTTTTTTATTGTGTGTACATTTTTTTTTACCAATTTGAGATGTTTTGTTGATATAGTCTGGTAGAAAAGAAACTGTCAGTAGTTAAAACTAATCACAGAAAGATTTCAGCACTAATTTCCCCAAAATTGTACAAAAAATGTGATGATGATGATGATGATGACGATGATGATGATGATGATGGATGATGATGATGATGATGATGATGATGATGATGATGATGATAATCAAGTGAATATTGGATTAGCAGTGAGCAGTAATTATTTTAAGATTACTATGAAGGTCCTAATACTTCAACAGTTAACCTGAGGACAGACACTGAGCACTTGTCCTTCTACAGGATTGTGGATCAGGATTGCACATGTTGCCTCTTGGGAGTTAGGTCAGATCAACACTGTAATGGATTTTGAATGAGTTTTCCACTGTTTCTGGACTTCCATCTTGTGTCAGTTTGTGATAAAATACAAAATTAACCAGCATTTCAGGTCATTTCAGATCTGCTGTTCAGATCAAGTCAAAAATAATCGGGATAGAAAAAGTCTTAATGCTTAAAATGAATGGAATCATATGTGAGATGTTTAAGTGACTGACAGCCATAATCACGATGTTTACCAGCGTTGTCCTACTCAATAACATAATAATACCATATGTGTACTGCATTGTGGCAGTAGATTTGGACAAGCATGCACGTATAGTCATTTCCTCCACATCTTTGTTTACATAGCTTGTATATTTAGACAGCATTGCCATATTGACATGTTTATTGTGCGCATGTAGCTTTTTATGTAAGCACATTAAAACACATCGTTCACATATTAACATGACCAAATCCAAAAGCCTACAAAGCAATTCTATGATAACGCCAATTTGCCCTGAGACTCAAATTCCCAGAATCCCTAGAGAGGCATCAGACTTCTTCCTTTTGCATTTCTGTTCAAGAGAAACACAGCTGCTCTTCTCTCAATAGTATTCATTGACTTTAGCAAATGTTCAATTGTGTAACCCACTAGCCAGGGTTAAAAATAACCATAAAGGTGCACACTTTTATTAATTATCTGTGTTAAACTGTTAATGCCAGTGCAATGTCAGTCTGGTAAAGTAAGACATTTTATGAGGCACATGTTTGAATAATTATTGCATATCTGTTCCCTAACGACTCCTTCCTGTTGAGTTACAGTATGAGCCTTCTGGATGAGAGAACAGAAAACGAGAGAAAACGTGCCAGAGGTGATTCATTCATGTCTGCGAGGGGGGATTTGGGTGAATCTGCTGCGGTCATTATACTTCTCTATGTATCTAAAACTGAAACCGTTTAGACAATCTCTGTATGGAAAAGTATAGGTAAAGACACAACGGAGCGGTGAGGAAATGTGATCTCTATCTAGACATTCAGCTTATAGTTTATTGGTAGATTATTGTGAATTGATCCTAAACTTTGCAAACCTTGAAAATGACTTCCTGTCATACTTGTGCTTGACCAAATAATAATGCTGAGAACCAATTCTACAGTAGTGCCATCCATCTTGATAACACGCAATTCATTTCATCCTATGTTTTAACAAACATGTTGTATGCATTTTTGTTCATTAAAAACAAAAATAAACATGCCTTAATTTATTAAAAAAAAATAAATAAACTGAGGCAAAAATCAAAACTAATTTAGATCAACTCGGAATAATGTAGGTAAGGAAAGGCAAATTTATTTGTATAGCACAATTCATACTCAGTGCTAGTTTGTTGCAGTATAGAGTGGGTCGATGTCACTTTTCGCTCTACTGCAGATTTACGCTGGCAGTTTTTTCTCGTCATTTTTTCAAGCACCTGAATGTAACGTGTATAAGTTTTAACGACAAAAATGTCTTTCATAAACGTTGACTTAGTTTTCACAGTGATTTTAGTTAGCTGCCTGACAACAACTTGTGATCGGCAGCTACAGCTTTTTCCGCTCAGAGATTGTGTGCGCTTCCTCTGGGTTGATAAATAAATAATCCCTCTATAGGCTACTTGTATCAGTCTGTTACTGCAGTCTTTATTCTGAATAAATCTACAGCTGGGTTTTTTGTGAAATATGGTAAAATAATATAAAGAAGACGTGTTTTTGTCTGAGTAGCACAATTAACCAAATTCAAATTAAAATCTCAATGTCAATGGATGCAATTAGCAAATTACAAAGGCTGCAGTTTTGAAATCCTATAATTTCCTTCACAAACAGAAAAAACATAATAATAAAAAAAATCTGTTAATCTGTTAATCCTGTTTTAAAATAGTTTACATGTAATTACTGTAACAATTCAAATGTGAACTTTGAGCTGAATATAAATCGCACATCAAATCGGAGTCAGATTACTAGTCAGAAAAATTGTGATACAAACAACAACATTTTCAAGATGGACACTTTCTGGGAATATAATGGAATAAACTGGGAACTGACATTACAGAAGCACAATAACTTGACATACAATGTGGCAAATCACATCTGAGAGGGAAGTCGGATTACTAGTCAGAAAAATGTTATATTTTTCTCAAGATGTGTTACTTCCGTGTTAAAAATGTTATCTGTCCCTTTATGGTATACAATTGTAAACGTCCGACTATGGACAACTGCAGTTTTTATTTAGTTTTTTTTGCTTCCCTGTCCCTGACCTTCCCGTCAAAGTGTCTTGCCTGAAGAGACAGTCCTCCGAAGTTCTACATGACTAGTTTTCTCATAAGAAAAAAAACAGCTTCCAGTTGAGGCATACTTGTTATTTTATCATTCATATCTGTAATGTGACATGTATTATGGCTACTCTCTTGCTATAATTCCATGGGAATTTGAAGAAGACAAATGCATTGCTTTTCCTCTCATGTGTTTGTCTTTTGGGTCGAAGCCAAAGAGAACAAATGAGTTGCTTTTAATAGTTGAAAGTTGTCCCTTTAATCTATGCGGACATTATTGAGCTGCAAATAGCTTTTTATGATTCATCTTTTGGCTTTCAAAACTTAGACAAATGTTATTAGTGCTCGGGAGTCGGGATACTAAAAGGTTCCTGGAGTCACACCTTATTTACTTTGCTAGACATGTGTGAAAAGCATTAAAAAGAGTTATAGCTAAACTGTGCATTATGACTTATTGCTTTAAGTCACCTTCTATTACTTGTCCTGTTTATAGCACTGACAAATCTTGGTATATTTCCACACGACATAAACCTGTTATAAACATAATGACATCTTCCAATCTATCATATACTTGAAACTAAACGAAACACAGGAGCAGCTATATGACGTCTCCAATAGAAGAGATGTGAAGCAGAAAACAGTGGTGAAATATTGTTTTTATTTGCAGCCAAGCCAAATGGGGTATGTGCTGAGGATTGATTGGGTACATCTGATAAAAGTGCATGATAGATGTTTTAGAAATTAAGTCACAGGGGTCAGACTGCAGTGGTTTGGAGGAAAAGTGAATATTCTGTATGGTAGAAATTAAGCTGGGGGCTGAGACAGCCAGACTCTAGGCCCAGAGGAAAAAGACTAGTGAAGATACTGTATGGCTGGTGATTTGATGATATACAGAAAAATGTTGGGAATTTTTCAGGATGGACACTGTCTGGAGATGAATGGTTGTTCTCTGAGATTTGGTTACTGACATAGTGCAAAAACAAGTGCAAAAATCCTAATTTATAAGCATTTTTACAACTTTGTTCTCCTAAAATTTTTCAAAGGGTATTTTTGCCCTTATGCAAACCTAACAGTAAATATTAAATTGGGATGTGATCGTTCTGCAAAACTATGAATATGTTTGAGGGTATGCTGCCACCTCTATGAGAAGACATGAAGTTAGTTGGTGTCACAGAGATAAAGAAATGTACAAAGCAAAAGAGCATTCTTACAAAATTGTTGCACAATACATAGAGAAATAATGTTTGTGTGCGAGTGGTTATGGCAACAAAGAAACTAGGGAAAGTACCTATAGCTTACTAATCATTTCTCTAAATCCTTGACCCTGAAACGTGATTAACTCATTTTGACTGGTTTTGGAACTGTAAAAAAAAAAAAAAAAGAGGTTGAGCCTAAACTGCAAGTCAAAGCTCCATCCTGTATATGTAGTTCTCAATTACATCTGACAGTTCATGTAAAGGACTAAGTTTTAGAAAATCCAATCCAAAAAGTGATACATAGTTATGTCACTGCTTATGTGAAAAAGATGTAGAACTATACAGAAAAAAAAATCTTAGTTACTAACTTACTGGGTACTTGCAACTTGACAACAGTTCTTAACTCTAGCAGCCTGTCTCATGTGCTCATTTATTTATTGTAACCTCCACCACTATCAATAAACAATGTCTTGTGGGAAAATCTGTTAAAATACACACAGATTACACTACTGTTGGAAAACATCTTGACAAATGCATTAACTGTCTTGCCCCCTGTCCCCTTTGTTTCCCACCTCAGATGACACCATGGAAGATTCACTCTTTGCGCTGAATCAAGACCCATGCTCCAGAAACCGTGAAGTAAAAGGGGGAATTTGCCAAAACAACTGCACATGAGTCAGATCTGCTGCTTTCTCTCTCCTACGTTTACAAGAAATTTATGATCGTTCTGGCCTAAAGCAGATTTTGAAACCGAGGTGGACCAAATAAATCTGTAAATAAACTAGCCAACTTTAAACGAAGATGGTGGAGAAAAACAATCTTTAGTTGTCATAGTGGGTAACTGATTGATGCTTTATGCTTAACTTCAATTTTATTTTGATAATCATAAAAGAAGACAAAAAAAAAAAATACATTTTCACTGGCTTCAAACTGATTGGTTTATATGTCTTCAATTTATAAAAAAATATGATTTACTGTTACACTAATTTTAGGTATTAAATAAATGTTTTCTGTTGTAATGGTTGTCATGATATCATGATGGATTTTTTGTGAGAAATTAAATTTTGTTTACAATGAGTGCAACAGTAAAACCGCTAATTTAATTTCATTGTCAAACTGTTGCCCATTTCCCTTGACCAACTCCATAAAAAAAAAAAAAAAAAAAAAAAAAAAAATTTAAGGTTGTTTTTTAGACCCCTTACATGTTTGTAAGCTTTGGGTTAAATTCTGGTGGGTGGAGTTTAGCTAGAAGAAGTAAAGTGTAAAGTAGCACATTTTGGAAAGATTTTTAATCAAAAAAGCAGCAAAAAATGTAGTGTTAGAGATGACGCGTAACGTGACAAGTGATCTCTTATGAGCATCATTACTTGGGCCACACCTCCCTGAACTTGTGGAGAGGCTATCAGGCTTACTGTCAGTGTGTACAAGGCTTAACTCACTAACACAATTCACATGTACTTGTATATTTGATTCCTATGTGTTATCAAACCAACATTCTATATTTAATAAAAACCTTTGTACGAGCTTATTTTCTGTAAAAGTGAGGTCAGAAATAGCGTCAGTTTGGAGCCTGAAATCTGTGCGGTAGACCTCAGGGTAGCAGCCTTTAAACCAGAGCACTCACACAAATATAATGTTGAGACGGCGAGATTAGAGAAAGTTTCCACTCAGATGATTCAGTTTTCTCTCTCCTGGTTTTACTCTGTTTTGGGTAGTAAAACATCTGCTGTTATTTTAACCATCCAAACGAGTTTATTAAATGTATATGATCCAACATATAATACTGTAGGCCTACATATTAGGAGGTAAAAGACTGATTTTCATGTATATGTAAATGCTAGATATCTTTCTTGAAAACTAATGCTGGTTTCAATGATGACTCCCTAGGCTTGGCAAAGTATAAAGTACTTTTTAACAAATGTTCATTTTAACATGTTTTATTTAACTTTAAGGCAAGGGTAGGACACAATTAATTTGATCAAAGCTAGCAATTAGCAAAGAACTATGGTTTCAGCATGAATCACAATCAAATCAAAATTTCAGTTTGGATGTATGATATAAACAAATTGCATAGGCTTCATATGTTTTTTTACGCTGCATGCAAAACCTAAATCAGCCTGTTTTTATTAGATTATTTTATTTGTCAATTCATAAGCCTATTTAATCTTTTTGTCTTTTACTTTATATAGAGAGAGCAAGGAAGAGAGAAAATAATTCTATACTTTTGTTGGATGAGAATCATAAGAAAGCCAAAGAAAGACAGTCTATCAGCCAAGACACAATGTTGTCTATTGTGGTGATGGTTGTTGTTGTTATTGACAACCATGTGTGACACAAAATTGTTTCTCTGTTATGATTCAACATCAAAATGTGAAATGGGACTACAAATTTTTCAAAATTGTGTTCAAGTTTTTAATACATCCAAAAAGAGCTGGTTAGCCATTGTCTTGATTTAATGCAGGTTTATTCAAAGTTAAATATTAGAAGCAATAAATTCGAACATGACAAAATGTCAGCCTGGCAAAGGGGCAAATATACTGTGCTAAATAGGAACTTAATTAAAGGCAAGTATAACTCAGCAGCTTGGTTCACTTTGTCACTCTTGCACATTGCAAATTACTTTTTATGGTGTGGTGAGGTTTAAGATTTTAGGAGCGAAATGTAGCAAGATGGATGGCATAGACAAAGTAGGCTTTATAGTGGTTCAGATAAAGAATCGATTCAGTTGGAATGAGAAAATAATTAGGAAAATATGCCAAAGGTTTCCCCCGAAGACACAGATGGTGCTTTGTGAAGTTTTGGCATATTGACGCTTCATGAAAGATTGCTCTCTTCGCTGGGGTAGGCATTTATGACAGCAATTAAATATGGGAAATCATTTGATGCAAACCATGGATACATAGATCTTTCATTTGCTGGTGTTGACAAGTTCATTTGATGTGCTTTGAGCTACAAAATAGGTTTCCTAGAATAAAAATGATGCCGGAGGAAAGTTTGTGAGCGATCCAAAATAGAAAAGTCCCACATAAAAGTGTTAGAAATCTGAAATCTACTTCCCTCTCAAGCTTTGTAGCAAGTTCTTTTTTTTTTATAGAGAATTGGAGAAGTTACAGCCTCTAGAATAGCAGCTTCATTGTGGCATTTTTACACAGACAGAACCAGATGTGAACTTGGAAAAAAACTGCTCCTTCCTCCTCTCGGCAGCCCACACGTAACCCCCCTGCTTAATCCTCCTTTTTTGACTGATTTCTAGAATGATGACTCACTGTTTGAATAACCAGACGGCATTACTGTCCTCACTCAACATCATGAACTAATGCAAGGTGGTTTAATCCCCTTAACTTCAATAGAAATGTTTAGATGGTAGATTTAAGGACTAAAAGGACCACACAAGAGGCTAAGTATGACCAAATGAGAATTATGATTGAACGTGCAACATCAGAGCTGCATAGAGATCAGGGTTGCATGACATTGGAAATGACTGCATCATGTGATATGGTTAAGTATTGCAATACAGGGATATTACTGCAATATTTGAATACTGGTATACTTTTAACATTTCATCAGGTCAAACAGCTTCTTACCTTAAGGTAACAAACTTTCAAAAAAAAAAAAAAAAAAAAACTTAACACAAAATCAAGACTTAGTGGACTTAGTGAAAAAAACACTCTGGAGATTCTTGGTATAACTGTGATATCAAATATTGCAGCAGGCAATTAGCCAATTACCATGTTTTTCAATATGTCAAAATTTGTCAAACAGCAAGCATGTATGACAGAAACTGTAAATTATGTTTCATTTAAGATATCAATCAAAATATTTTCTATTTATCTTATTTCTCTATAATGTCACTGGTATTATAGTGAAACTAAACATAATACTTTTGGTACTTTGGAAAAACTACAGATATCTGCAAAGTGAAAGTTACATTTATAACTGATCCTCTTTGTACTAGTTGCAAAAACAATTGACTACTCAAGCAGCTTTCAAACCAGCAGTATTTAAGTCTTGGTCTGATTCCTTAACCCACTTCTCTGTGTCTTTCAACTACTTTACAGATGCTTACACAAATGAAAGAGCTGTTTAGACAAAAGAAACTCGACAAAGAATACACATCTAACGGCAATATATCCAACTATTCAAACAGCAATTTCTGCATTTTTGTCTGCACTTTCCAGCCATATGTTCAGCAGCTTTTCGAGCTACATTGATCCAAAGCATTTCCTCTCAGACTCTGGATTTGCATTCTTGTGTAATTGCTCACCTTTGTGACTGCAGTCCAGCAACGGTCTGGGGAACATATATGTGTGGCACATCGACGTAGCATCCATTTTGGGGCGACTTGTGGGTTTTGGCCTCACACCTCCGCTCTGTCCACCTCCGTCCGGCTTCTTATCTACACACAGAGAATCCGCGCTGACTGTCTTCAGCTTCTGCCCTCTTAGTGACAGAGGTTCAGCACATTTGGCATAGTTCCCCAGGTTGCGGTTGCTGGGCACTTGTATGGTCCTGATCAGACTGTCCAGAGAGCAGTGACACTGCCAGGGGTTGTCGTAGATGCGGAGGTAGCTGAGGCGAGGCAGGGGCAGCAGGACTTCCTCTGAAGCGGTTTTGAGGCCATTGTGTTGGAGCAGCAAAGTGGTGAGCTGGGACAGGCCGCTGAAGGCTCGCTCCTCCACCATCGAGATCTCATTCTGCTGTAAGTCCAGACTCTTGAGCTGAGTGAACTGAGAGAACATATTGTCCCGCAAAACCTGAGAAAAAAATATAAAAACATATTGTGAATACACATTTTTGGCTATTAAATTGTGTATATCATAAATAGCATTTTCTACTATTTTAAGTCATTTTAGAGCAAATGTAGTGCGAGCCTGGCAAATTTGCATCACATTGCTCAATATACCTTCAAATACATGCCTTGTCTCTTAATTTTAGCTCTTCAGCATTTGAATTGTGGTTGTGGACAGATTTTAGGTTTGGTGTCACTATAAGATAAGATAAGATATCCTTTATTTGTCCCACAATGGGAAAATTCCAGTGTTGCAACGCATAATTTAAGAACAGCAGGAAAATAGAAACATGCAATACAACAAGGTAATAATAAACCAGAGATCTAAAATATTAGCCATAAAAGCAAAGAAAATTGCTTCTTTAACAATTTTGAAACAGCAAAATACACAACTGTCTGGCACTATAGTTTGAGTTCAAGCTTTGATACTAACTTATACCTTAGGTGTCTAATGCATACAGTATTTTATCTAAAACTTGATAAGCCATTTAATCTCTACAGCTTCTACCTTTGAGATTGTATAGCTAATGATTTATAAGTAATATTATCTGATTACTTACTATTACTTACTATATATATGTACTTTCTCATTTTTCTTACTTAAATCTAGTGGGTGCATCTTATATTCAGGTGCGCTCAATAGGGCAGAAATTACAGTATTTAAACAAGCAATGTATTCATTTGTTCGATATTTTCAACTAGACTTTGGAATCAAACGTCAAAAGAAAGCTCTTGGCATCTTTCACCACCCACAGACAATGGACAACAGCGAAAAAAAGTCTACATAATAACCTCAATAGGCTGCTGGGTCAAAGAAACTTATGTTTATTTATTGACCAGAAGCAAAGGATTGTCTCTGCACATGCAGGGGATTTCTCCTACAAACACACAGTGTCTTTGATGTAAGATTCAAACTAACAGACAGATGTTTACGAATGAACAAAACTGAGATGGTCCAGGATGAGTGTTGGACATTTGTCAAACTCAACGGACTTTTACTTAACATGTGGATTATCACACCATTGTTTTGATTCTTTTGTTACATAAAATAATATGCCTGTTTCCGAAAAACTGATTTCAGATTACATTCTACTGTGAATGTCCCTTGACATCTCTGTAAACTTTTTGCTTAACATGTTTATTGACATTACTTAAAGGGTAAATTTAGTGGCACTTTCTCAACTTCCTTTGTCCTAAACTTCCTGTTTATAGAGAGCAGTAGTTTTCTAAACACACACATTGCCATTTTAGTGGAATATGAATTTGTTCCACCACCTGACACTAATCAAATTCATTTGCTGGTAAATGCTGGTAAATGTCAGCTAATCAGTGTTATTCTGTTGACCTTTGAGAGACTGAGTGTTTTGGCCTGTTGTTGCACAAACCTGGATCTTGTTTCGGGCCAGCAGTAGGTGGTGTATATCAGTGGGCCAGTCCTGCATGACAGTGGTGAGCTGTCGGTCCTGACAGTCGAGGTACTTCTCTCCGGCCTCCTCATACTCTTTACACTGAGTCGTCTGGCGCCTGTTCACTGCTGCTCTGCCTCGGCCCCGGACCCTGCCCTCACCTGCCCTTGAGCGTCTGCGGGACTCGGACGACTGCAGCAGCACGAGCAGCAGGAGGGCGGGAAGCACACGCATGGTGCTCACAGGCTTCTGAGTAAGCAACAAAGGTAAGGAGAAGTGAGTTAAAAAAAGAGACACTTATAAAATTGTATGGGTATTTAATTAAATTATTTTTATAAAATAATATTATTATTAAAGAAAGCAGATTGAGCCTCACATGACTCTCTCATTTGAGTTACTAGTTTATTTATTAGAGCCTGAAGCTGATTTGAACATTTTGTAGCTTTTAAGTACGGTTTCATTGTTTAGAGTTTGACTGTGCATGTAAGTTGTTTATGTTCAAATTCTAAACTTTAGCGTTAGCATTTAGACACAAACAAATCCTTTTATGAACACACTTTGGTCCTTTGGTGAAGCATTCTCCTGATTTCTCCTGAGATGATGAAGCATCTAACATGTTCTCAGATGAAATCAGTCACAAATGACTGTTGTCTGCCTGATCTTACAATATTTTTTCATTTCAAAGTTGCTTACATCTCATTTCCTGTTTAGTTCATTTCTATGGGTTCTTTACAATCTCAGTCAAAAATTAAAATTTGCAATTAGACCAGTGAGTTGTGAGTTTTTTCTCTGAAACATGTTAAAATTAGCAAATTGTGTCACCAAAAAAACAAAATGTGTTTATAAAAGGATGTATTTGTCTGTAAATGCTTACTCTAAAACTTTACAAGTTGAAAACAAAACAGTTCACATGCACATTCAGTTATCCTGAGCACCCAAGCCTCAAGCAGATAATAATTAATATTATTTATTATTATCATTTTGCAATTCAACTTACCTCTGGTCCACAGGTCAACCTCAGCTGTCAGACTTTCAGTGTGACGGGCGCTGCAGGCCGGTCACTGCTGTGGACAGGAGAAGAGAGCTTTAGTTTACATGTTCTGAGTGTCCACTTCATGTCCTGGTGACAAGTCCAAACCTGCTGCTAACAACAGACAAAACAGCTGTCCACATGCTGAAAGTACGTATTAGAGTCAGTTGAGAAGAAGCAACAGCAAAGATGTGTGTAAAAGAGTGAGCTGTGAACATAATTGTACACAATGTTGAATTATGATCAACATTGTCATCCAGTTATAACAATATGTAGCAAATGAAACACAGTCACAATATTATTTAACACTATCTGTATGTTCGGAGAAACTAAAGTGCATTGTGTAACTTTTCTGGTTCTTTTAAGATTCTGTCATCTTTAACATAAAATTCCAAGAAAATCAATATGGCTCTATGAACAACAAAAACAAAAAGACATGCCAATGCAGGCACGCTGTTGGAATGATTGTGATTTGATGGCAGAAAAGCAGCCGAGTTATGGACTAAAACAGAGCAGAAGATCTTGGTGCTCAACCTATGACGCAATAAAACTTTGTTAAAAAAAAAAATGTGAAAGAGACTCACAAAACAGCCTTCATCAAACAAGTGTAAATGAATCTAAAAACAGCTACCGACATGTTTTGATTATGATCAGTGTTATGTGGCTAAAAGGAACGTTAATGCTGCTTATAAGGTGTCCTTTAAATGAGTAAAATCTATTTTTCCAAGTTTTAAACCTTGTTATAACTGCCTCCGCTCATCATTAGTTTACTCAAAGTTTTATTAAGATTGATTTCTGCATATTTGAGTAATCTTGTATTGTCCTGCATCTGATGATGAGTGTTCAGACGACCTTGTCCTCACCTACCACCTATTCCCGCCCACTTGTCTGTATTAAATTATGATAATTCAAAAGATTCAGATTCATAGTAAAGCATGTTTGGTTCAAATAGTCAAATAGCCACTTTACAACAATAAAAATTATACATTTTAAATCTGCTGCTTGCTACATTCACATTTTCCAATGAAGAGACAGTTTTTAGCAGGAAGTAACTGCACCTCTTTCTTTTTCTAAGCTGTTTTACATAAATTTGTGTTTTATAAAAACTAAATGTAAATTTCTGATCTACATGTATTATAACTTGTTCCTAAATACACAAAAAAAAGCAATAGGTTCCCTTTAACAAATACCAACTCAAGTATCTTACTATATTATTTGGTTTCCCCCCTCACTGTAAATGGTCTACATAATGAAAGCATAACTGAGTGTAAAGATGACAGCATGATTTACACTTCTTGTCAGAATCAGTCGATACAGTCTGTATTGTAAGTGGACACAAAATCACACTGTTCTAAGCCAAATACTGTGTCATACATCTTAAAGAGGTGCAGGCAGATAAACAACATGACACCACTGCAGTCTGTCTTCTCTGTCAACAACAAAATGCTCAGTCATATTAAAAACCTTGGAACAAGAACTCAGGATTGTGATATCACAGATTAGTACAATTTCAGCTGGCTTAATGTCAAATCAATCACAATTTTTAAAATACATTTGCAAAAAAACATTTGGAAAAGATGTAAAGCATTTCAAATTCAAGCTATTGTCAATTGATCTAATTTAACAAAGACTGTGCCATGATTTATTTAGTACAAGCTAACACGTAACCCTGCACACACAAAGTGACAATGTGAATGAATCTGGCATCTGCTTTGTCTGTCTGTGTTTTATGACAAAAGAAATGAGTCATTGGTCTCTTGTGAGAGCGAAGGCAAAAAAAAAAGGTCTTTGGGTTTGCCAAGAAACACCACATACACACACGATCATGTTCATGTCTCTCATGAGAACTTTACAAAAAGGTTACATAAAGTGGCATTTACTACTGTCCCAAGCTTAACCTGACTGTGTGGTATGCATCGTAAACCCTGCTGTGATGAGAGTTAAGGCCTTCTTGTTTCAGTGTGGAAGTTTGTTCTCTATCCTTCTACCTGTCATACAGTATAATTTGACTCATGTTTAATATCCAGCAGGTGAAAATTTCCCTAATTGTTTTTGAAAAGTTGTGGACAACAGATCACAATGCATTGCAAGAGTCAAACAACAGACAACAGCACAAAAGAACACAAAAAAACTGTAGTGGTCTACATAGTGGATGACTTAAAAAAATCCCTTAGCTTTGCTCATAATCATATTCAAAAGAATATGTACAACTGGACAGTGTCTGGAGGACTATATAGGAGAGAGTAGGAAGGAGTCTGAAGTGAAGGGCAGAGAGTTAGGTGTAAGGAGCAGCCTATAAGGTCTAAAGAAAGTCGACCAAATAAATTCTCAGTTGACTAAAGACCATTCAAATCCACAGTTTAGTCACTTGAAAAAGGAGGTGTGACAAATGCTCTAAAGCTAAAAAAAAAAATTCAGATCATTTGTCTGACCAAAACTGTGCTTAAAACTACAAAATGCAATGGAGTTCAGCTAATCCACTCCGGTTTAGCTGATATTTGACGGTTTATGTCAAATAAATCAGTTTGCAAATTAAGTCTATCCAAGATCCTATCTGTAAAAACCTGATTAATGAATATGTTTACACAATTAATTAACATGATGACATGATTAAAAACGTGTAATACTTTTATTTTCCACACAGATAGACACTGATAAATATTTTGCCAGTGTCTCACCTTAAACACAAGAAGCACATGATGCAGGTATTTTTAAAGCTTAATGCGGATTCTGCAACATTCTGCAACATTATGCTGTGCTTTAACAGAGAAGTGTTTTCAGATGAAACCAGGCTCTCTGTTCTGCCATAAACGGTGCTAGAGCTGTTACAAAGTAGCAAGGCAAAAAGTAAAGCAAACTAGTAATTAATGTATGTTTGATTGTCCAATCTTAACTTAAAATGCAACAGAGAAATCAGTTAACCCACGTTTAGGCCAATAGTATAGAAAAATTACTTTTAAATACATTTTTGGTACCCACAATGCTACGAGTCTGCACGAAAAGACTGCTTAAAGAGCTTAGTCCCCACAAAGTGAAAAATACCAGACTACACACACGTCTTGTCCGAATATACCAAACCGCAGCCTCCCAGTGTCTTTCCCACAGTGGAACAAGCCTGTCAATGCAGATGTTGCCGTTCCATTGTGCATATATAGCACAGAGGGCATGTTAGATGTGCATGCAGACAGAAACAGCTGGGAATGTGTCAGCAGGGGGACGTTCTTTCCACTCTATTGAGAGCTGTCCAACTGTACAACTATCAGTCACATCAAATAAAAGAGATTTACTCCATTGCTGCCGTTCCATCCAATAGCGCACACCCAGTGAAATAAAACATGCTCTAATGTATCCTTAGTGAGCTTTAAAGTCACAGGTATCTGCTTTTCTATGGTTACTTCGACTGCACTAGGTTTGTGGGGTCTTTCATTTGTTTTTATCACCAGAATTACTACTTGGGTCCACTGTGCAGCATTACAAATACATATGGCATTTTTTTCAAATACAGATGAATATATTACTCAAAATATGTCTAAAAATGTTTACTGTGAGAAGGATTTTTCAGGTTTTTTCACTTTTACCTGTACTTAGTGGCGTCACCTGCTTTTCTCAATGAAGATACATAGCAGGTTTTCAAACAAGGCAGTAATAATTCTTCTACAAAAGTTACATAGTGCACCTTTAATTTAGCTTGTGTTTTGTCCAAGTCTGAACAGCATGTGACATGCCTCAGAGTGATGCCAGTTTAAACAGTCTGTGACCATGGGCTGAAAAAAACTGCCAAACTGAGTGGATCCATTTGCACTTTTCTGGGGTTGTATGTTTTGGTTGGTTTACATAAAGTAGTCCCAAAACAATCTGAGCTAATGGCACTTATATAGTTGAGTTTATGGCCTCAACTTATAGTAAACACTCTGCTGTGAAGCCGCATCCTCTTAAATGCACCTAATTTAGTTAAACGTTAAGACTGTGTGCATGACAGCTTCATGGAAAAACCAGCCACCCATGTGAAACCTAACCACAAAGATTTAATACAAGCTGGCACAGCTTCTTCAAGTCCAAGCAATTAGTTTGTCGGCAAATTTAGATCTAATGTTTTTTCTTTTTCTAATTATTCTTCCTTGCTTGGTTTGGTCATGTCCACTTAAAGTTGGGCTAATTAACTTTTGTTAAAAATTAGTAAACTTTGTGTGGGTGACGTCAATCACAAGAAAATATGCTCCTTATGAGGAAAACATATCACAATGGACTGATGAACATTATGTGTTTCTGCAGTTCAAAGCAAAGCAAAACACAACTTTTATTTGAGGTTAGTGAAGTTAGTTTGAAATGACAGGCTCTGTTGGTTCAAATAAACTTATTTAACTGTGCCTACTGTTTGGTGGTTGATTTTGAGACACAGCGGAGGGCATGGTGAAATGCAGAATCTGGATCCCATGCAGAATCACAACTGCGTCTTCACTGGAAACCTGGACAAAAGCAGCCCTAAGCCAGGACTGTAAAAGGACCAAACCAAGTTCACCCTGGCACTAAACTGGGTATAAACCATTACTCACTCGGCAACAGAAGCTTTGTTGTTTTAGCTATAGTAAAACAAAGCCAGATTCACTGAGTCACATTCTTTAATAAACCATTTTGGTGTCCAGTGACTTTATTTTCAATTGTTTGGACTACAAACTACTGCTTAAATCCAGGCCACATCACAGCTGCAAAGACGAAAATGTCCTTCTAAGAAAACTAATCATGGTTCTTCCTGCTGTATCCAGTCCGCTGTGACCATAACAAACCCACTCAGGCTGAAGCTCTCCCTGTGGTGTCCCTCCAGCTACTTGGATTAGCAACAGTTCAGTTCTGTGTAACTACAATGCACCACCCATTCGGTCCAGTCCATGAAAGTCAAGTCAAATAAAAACGGTTATCCAATGTAAATATTAATGCCCTTCCACTGTTTTTCCTGTGAGCTACATTTTAGACTGTGAGACAGACTGTGACACGCCATGAGTCCAAAGCCAGCCCAAATTTTGGTCTAGTCGTGAAATGTGGCAGCAATATGTTTCAGTTTTGAGCTGGTGACAGTTTTAGAAGAAGGTCTAATGGATTCCAGGAAAATGTCATCTCACATTAAAACAAATGTTTCTAAATAACTAAATCACCTTAAACCTAATTCACAATGCAGACCTCTATAATGATCTGAATAAAGATCAATCTTGAATCCAAGACTGAATTAGCTTCTGCCTCTGTCCCAGTTTGTTTTCTATTTGTGAATAAATCTGTTTTGTGTTGATCTGTCCAAAGCCATACACTAAGGCAAACTTGAGGGTTTTGTTTTTCAACTTAGCTGTCACTTCACTGGCATTGACCATAGAGTTATTTGGGTCTGCTTTTGCAATCTGGATTTTAGATACACCCGGTTAATCACAGTTAATATCACCTCGATCACAGGCCCATCCAGATTAATACAAATATAAAAAAAATAAGAATATGTGTGCTATATGCACTGAAAAACTATTATACTCAACATAACAAGAGGTTATTTTCTTTAGTAGCTCTCTTTGCAGACATGCTGATTTTACTTAAGGAGAACTGCAGGAAAAGAAGTCCAAAATGTGATTCCTGCCAATCTGCTGGCCATGTAGTCCGCAGCAGTGATAAAACTACACAATAAGTTAAGCTCTGAGCACAAATGACTACGACTGTGTCTGCAAGTGCTGAGCAAGTGGAAAAAATAAAGACTCAATAATCCATTCAAAATGTATATTTGATCCAAAAATGTTCAACAGAATTGACTCAAAATGCAAGTAAGCTTCAGACCTCATGACAACAACTTTTAACACCTAAGACATTTGAGTTTATTTAAGGAAGCAGATTGTGTGAACTAGTCTTTTTGGATATAAAACTATTTACTTTGACCTGATTGAGAAGTGGAGCAGTAAATTGAAGTTATAGGTATACCTGTGGAGAGTGTTCAGTAGCAATGCTCCCACAAAATCATTTATATAACTTGAGGAAAATGCATAATTCAAGAAAAGAAGACATTTTGACATTACATCAGTTTACAAAGGAAAGAGAATGTTGTAGCAGTGTGCAAGAAAGCCAAAGCAAAAACTGTATAAAAGTACACTACACTACTGTAGCTTGCAATGTGTTAAAACTGTTCTGCATTTATGGGCCATTTGACATTAGCAGACCAAAAAGTCAAACTATATGGCTTCTTAACACCACATCCAACCTACGCAAGAATGGCTAGGGACAACGATTCATTGAGGGATGTAAACAAAGATGGGCCAACTTCCTTAAAGTATGGAGTGACGTGAAAACAAATATAAGGAAAGTTAGCTCAGAATAATTTAGCCTGGTTTTAGGTGTTGCTGCTACTGTAAGTTCACAATAACATCCTGACCAAGTGGAGCAAAAGCCAGTGTACACATTAATAGCAGGGATCATCTCCAGTTACACTTCTGGCTCTGCACACTGAACAATGAGCCAATTCAAGTCAAGTCAAGTTTACATTCAGAGTGTAGTAGGAAAGGTTAGACTTAATAAAAATGAAAGAATAATAATTTGTGCATTTTTTTTTGTTCTTTTGTGAGAAACTATACATGCTTCAAAATACGTTTCTGAGACTGATTGTGGAAATGCATGTTCTATTTGAGTATCCTCTTTCAAACGCATTTGTTTTGTTTTCATCTCTATCGCATACTTATCCAGTCAATGCACTCTAAAGCGTTCCAAAGTCTAAATCAAGTAAAACTGCATTGGAAGCTTGTACTTCTCAGGATCCACCTCCTTGAATCAGTACACTTCACTTAAAACAATGTAAATTAGCATTTGAAACAAGATATTCTATTCTTTATCTAAATTACAAAATAAATAACTGAGCCATAAGTGACCTCTAAGAAACAGGAACAGCCAGAGATGGGGTAAACATTGGATTGGATAAAAAAAAGATGCAGTTAAGGTTTCTGATTGCAAACTATACGGTGACTTGTCAAACAGTTGAATAATGTGTTAAAAACAACCTCTGCTCTAAAAAAAATGTTCTTGGATAATATTGAAAGCCTCCCACATGGAGCTCTGTAAGTAACCACCTCAGTCACAGAACTCCTGCATGCTCTAATTGCACTGTACAGAGCACTTCGGATGGAAACACCTCACGAGGAAACACAAGGCCGACTCTGTTACAGTAAAACAAGAACAAGTAGGGGAGACTGTGAAAACATGTGTCAAAGAGCCCTTTTCTGCTGACTGAAAAATCTCAAATATTCCCTTCTCAGCTCGGATAAAGTAGCAGGGGAAGTCAGTCGGTCAGTTGGAAAGTGCAGCATTATTATAACATGCTGCCAAGGTGAGTTTTATATTCCTTGTGCCAAACAGTCATCCATTTCACCAAGCGCACTTTATTTCCTTTGAATGTGTGCCCAGTGCTCTGTGGCTTATTCCCGTCTTACATCTAACAGCCTTAACAATGACACATAATAGGTTCACTGTACAAGCAAAGGCTGACACAGCAAAAATGATGGAAAAGAAACCACAAAAGTCTGAAGATGCAAAAGAGAAAGATAAATATAATCATGTAGAGGAAGGAGACATAAAGGGGACTCACTCTGGCATCCCTGAGAGCCTAATTGAAACCAGACTAGGTTCACTGGCCTGAGCAGAGGAGCAGGCGCTGGAGGGAATGAACATAGACACACAGAATGGGTAAACCCAAAATAGTTAAGATTAAAGAAGAAACTCCAGGCTGCTTTTGTGTGGGTGTTTTTTTTGGAAATCAATTTGATAAGATTCTGGATTCAATAAGTTAATAAGAATATGTCTGTAAACACAGCTGGGGTCATGTGGCTCCAGCTGCAGACATACTTTTGTTCTGACTGAAACTGCCTGTCAATATTGTGACCATAAAATACAGTGTGTGTTACCTTGTCCTCGAAACTTCCATATGACCCAAAAGGTAGAATCAAAAGCAGTCAAGCTATTACTTGTGAGCAGTGAAGAGCAAAATACTTTCAAAAGGTATAGCTACTTAATTTCACTTTTCACTCTGAGAACTGCATTCTGAATACTTAAAATACATGAATATATATAGTAAAAACAGCTGTATAATAGTTATGCAATAGATTTTGTTGATCCAGAAATGGAAAATTAAAACAATTATGAAATCTTGCTGATGCAGTTTGGCTCTGCATTCCTTACTGATTAGGTTGGACAATGGCCAAACACATCTGCACTTCAAACATACACTTTAAAACCCTGATGTACCTTATTCTTTAACTGCAAAAGAGCTCCACTCACAAACTATGGCCAGCTGAGCCAGCAGAAATCTAAGCTGACAAGGTCTTGCTGCTTACTGCAATCATCATATTTGAGCAGCAGTCAGTTCTTTCAAGCAGAATTCCTCAATGAAACTACACCCGACTCTCCATGAAGACTGGAATTCTACTAAAATGTACAGAGGCATGTCCCGCTGTTTATGGCAAAACACGTGTGTACAGCTGGGCCATATAAATTTGCTTGAAACTTAAAACTGATAGTTTAACTCTTCACATCAAAAAATACTTCAGAAAATATTTGGTTTATATTTTAAGTCCTATCTTCAAATAAACTCAAAACAAACCCACCATGGACTTAACTGGTGCAACTCATTTTCAACCACAATTGATTCAGTTCTTTCAAACTTTTTGGCACATCACCAGTTATCACATGCATGGATTTTTAGGCCACTATAGCAGCTTTAGACACAAAAGTAAAGCAGGCTTACAACCCTCTGCACTGCCAATTAGCTCTCAAAGTGTAACACAGTGACTCACTTTCAACAGGTCTTTTACACAAAGTTCTGTCTTTAAATGATCTTTCTAGAGGAACACAATTAACAACTAATGAGAAAAAGGTGAGTAGCTAACTTCAACCAGGACAAAGCTACGACTTAAGTTATATATGTTACATTACGGTTGTAATTTGGGACAGAAATGAAACCAAACGAGGATAAGTGTGAATAAACCAGCGCTGAACTGAATAAAACTACGACTCAACTAGATTTTTAACTTCTTATCCATGTTTATGCATTGTTTAATGAGCACAATGTCTAATAGAAATGAATCCCTCCTCAGTGTGTGTTGCTCTCCTTTGGACTAGACAGGAAACTCCATCCGTAAACATGGCAGTCTGTGTGGTTGTAAATTTTCAAGTTTTGATGAATGAGACCTCCGGCCAGTTATGTAACCAAAGCATTTGGAAAACATATAGAGAGGTTGTTTTCTTTGACTATTTTGAAGGGAAATTAAGATGAATGCAACTTAAAGTACAAGCCCTTAACAAATAACTATGCAGTGGAGTGTGAATATTGAGTTATAAGTTACTCCTTGGCCAAACAATGAATGAATGAAGAATTGGATCTTATCTTTATGACCTTCCGGTTATTGCCAAGCAGCTATGTCCACAAACAACATAACTCAACTGCACATGATAAATCACTTTTGTAAGGAGCTCAAAAACACATGCAGCATTTTCTATAAATAGGGACACAAAGATTTGCAGATTATTTCTAAATCTTCCATCAAGGATTCACAGTTGTCTTGTTTCAAAGTGAGATTCAAACTGTGCCTCACATTGTTATTCTTTAGTGCATTGCCAAAATTCTTGGCTGGTGTGCGTGGCAGGCTTGCTTGTCCCCTTGTGCATCTGGCTAAATCCCTTTGTTACTTCTGATTATGTGCTGCATTGGTGCACAGCAGAAGACCGGTTTTCAGCTCTTACCTGCACAGGAAGAGGATCTGGCTTGGACCTGCAGATCTCCGGTTGGTCCCGCGTCCGCGACTCCTAATCCTGTCATGAGAGCTGAGTGCAAGCCAAGAAACTCTGCCTGGCTGCCTGTAAAGTAAAAGAGCCAGCCAGGACTGAGGGACGAACAACTGGCTGCTCCAATCTTTCTCTCTCTCTCTCTTCCTCTCTCTCTCTTTCTTTCTCTCTCTCTGTCCTCTTCTTTCCTTCTCTTTCCCCCTTTACTTCTCACCCACTCATCTGGATCACGCTGCCACTGGTGCAAAGAGAAAGAGATAAAGAAAAGTATGAGCTAAGTAAAAGTTGATTCTCCAGAGAGCTACAAGCCTGTGTCTGGTTTAGAATTACAAGCGTTTTACACTCACATGCAGGAGGCAGGGCTGCACCCCCGCACTCGTCTCCCTCCGTGTAATAAATAAGTGGACTTCCTCCAACCGCTGACCGCTAGACTTAAAGAAAAAAGAATAAGATATATTATGTTGAGGAACTGGGTGGCAGTAGCAAAGCAGGTCAACTCAGCAACAAATATGCACACTGGCAAAATACAGCTTTCCAGCACCTGCCAATGATCATGACTTTAATAGAAGATATCCAAAGTATGCATGTTTGAGTTTTAAGGTTGCTCAAGATAATCTTTTTAAGACTACCTTTCATTTAATCTAATCAGTGTCAGTTTGCCTTCATAAAAATGATGTTCAGTGTGAGTTAAAACTGTTTTTAAAAAGGGCTACAAGATTATTCTGAAACAAATCAAAAACCACTTAAATAGATAAAAAAACAGTTGGCAAAACTGTTCAACCATATATTTTAAAGCAATTCATCATTACATTATACAGGAAATAAAAACAAAAATATGCCCTTAATTAGTTCATTGGTCTCAACATCCAGACATCTTCTGTGTTATCAGTTGACTCCGCGACTTGTTCATTTATTTACACACTGCACATTCCCACAGGGACCCTCAGACCCACTTGTTACTGACACAAACCAGTTGCTCTTTTTGACTCAGAGCCACTCCCACAAGATTTTCTTTTTTTTTTTTATCTACAATTAAACCAGCATTTGGTGTTACTTCACAGAAATTATTAATACTACTACTTTACATGTTTACTGCCAAACACTTGTAACAGTTTTAACTAAGTGGCAGGGGAACCTATAGTGGTTTTAACAGCAGTGAACAAGCAGTAGTCTCCAACAATAACAGACAAAAGAGAAAAATAGCAAAACAAACAAGAAAGTGTATTTACTGAATGCATTTTGGATCATGGACAAACCAAAAGCTATGAATTTATTGCTGGGCAGATAGAGAATGCTTTGAAATACTTCAAAGAATCAACATACACACATTTTTGTCAATATGTGATTCATAAAGAAACTTTCTGGGAGGTAGGGAATGCACTCAATTGTCATGTTTAGTGACTCAAATTACAGGTTTCAACCAGATTATATAATGTAAACAAAAGACCCTAGCCTGTAATTAGGATGAATTTGCAACCAATATAGTCTCTTGCTGTCATTCCATAAAAGTGTTCAGTAAACAGTGGCTGCTTTTCTAGTTTTTAAGTGTTTCAGGTTAAAAGGACTCCCTTAATCTCTCTGGAACTGTGCATCCTCATTCCTTGTATTTCTGAGAACAGATGTGAGGGATCAGGACTGTCCAGGTGTGCTCTCTCTGGTAAGAGTGATTATAAAACCTTTTTTTTACTTACTGATTACTGATTTGCAATTGTCTATGCTTTATAGGCCTTTTCTGTCGCATCAGAAATAAGTACTTAGATGATGAAAGCTACAAGAAGACAACTGAATCAAAATAACAGTTTGAAATAATTAAAAAGTTGCAAGTTTCTGAAATGCTATTTTTGTAGAACTTGCCAAATCTAGATGCTTTTAAAATGTGAGCTGAAGAGAAAGCAATTATTGAAACATAACTGCAAATCAAATTGCATTAAAAAAATAATAATAATAATTTTTACATAAAAGAACTCTGTCATTAGCGTCACTTCATCGTTTTAAGGGACACCGAACCCCTAAACTCTGCCCACTATGAAGATTTTAATGTGATCTGTTAAACTTGACAAAGCCTGGAGAATGTAAGTAAGGGCGGAGTCTGGAGGTAAAAGGAGCTATGTGATTGGTGTAGTAACAGGTGTTTGTAATTAGATACACTTAGGCGTAATCATGACACAACAATCAGTTTTTGACTATTTTTACCTACCTACTCCTAATTTTCACTAAGATGCCTTTTTTTATACAGCTATGTCGCAGTAAAAATGTTATCAAGACATTTTTTTTATCAATGTCACTGTGGAATGGGCAAAACAAACACAAATTTTGAGTGTCTAGTGTATTTTAGGTCAGCTTGGGAGGTTGGGAGTGGGAGTTAAGACAATAACAAATTATGTTAAATGTTGTGCATAACTACATCATGAAATAATTGTTTTTGGTCATTACATTTTAAAATTAACTTCCAACACACAAAGAAGCCCTTTGATGGTTTATCTTGTCTAAAACATTCTTCATCGACATCAGTGGTTCAAGAGGCACAAAGTCAATGTATTCAAGGGTAAGTGCAGTGAATCTTCAAAGCCACTTAAAATAGAATATATTTTGGAGGTGATACATTTGCTCTGGTTCAAGACAATAAACATCCAAACATTAAAGCCATTCTTGCCAGCGTATAACAATATCATTTTTTTTTTTTTTTTGACTCCCAAACCTTTCTTTCCGTAAAGACAGATACAGTCTCAATCGATTTTGCAGCCACATTTTTTGATTTGTTTGATTTTGATATTATTCTATATAACTTTTTTTTTTACCTTGAGACACATTACATTTAACACAAAGCCACTGTTGTTTGTGCTCAGAATGTGTATTTTTTATGAGCATTCAAACAGTAAACAGTCATATTTCAGTCCATCCCTTAGTTGTTAACCCAACATAATAATGCTCATTCAGTTAGGTCTGTATATTTACATATATATGTGTGTGTATGTATGTTCAATCAAGTATTATTGCTTGAATTTGCTGTTATTTGTTTAATTGGTTCTATATTTTCATTGCAAAACACAATAACATAGCAAAAGACAATAAAATAAAAGGATTTTAAAGATCCTCTGAGCAATATAAATGCACACAAGAAATAACCAAAGAACACACTATAGTATATACTGTATATTATTGACCTTTCACTTTTCGTATAGTAAAAAAAAAAATTCTAAACCTTTGCCTGGATTAACTCACAGTGGCAGTCAGACGCGCTGTGTGGAGGATTTAGCCTGTGTGGACAATATCAGTGGTACACCACACTTAATTAGATCTGAAATACAGGCTATACTAGTCTTCTACAGCAACTATTAGCTCATATAGTTTAGCATTTTTCATGAACATAGGTGCTGAGTTTGGTATTGCAGTGTGAACATTTGCCTGTCGTTTCTTTAGGCAGACTTAAACAAACCCCCAAGAATGTACAGTATATTATGTTTATGTTTACCATATTCATTTTATGTTGCAAAAAATATATATTTTTTGCATAGATAATAATTCAGATTTTAGAAGATTTTTTTTTTATACATTTTTGTCACACGGGTGAATGTAACACAAAATATTTAGATGGAAATACATGACATAATATATTGTATGTATTTATGGTCTGGTCAACATTTGATTTTTCTTTTTAGGGGCACATTGCAGAAACAAATGCATCTTTGTTTTCTGTGCATTTTTACAATGTCTTGTTCAACATGTGAGATTGAACATATTCAAACTAAGTATCTATACTTATCTTGGGAGGAAAAGTGTTATTTAGTTCTATTTCTTAGATGGAGCCTTCCAGAGTGCTATGATAAATTACCTGTCACTTTCTCAAGCCATCGTTGCCTCCCATTGTGCAGGGATCCTTCTCACTTCCGTTAGTTTTCCTCTGTGTTCTTGAGCAGAAATGGTTTCAGTCCAAACCACAATCCAAATGGTTGCATCACCAATCTCCTCAGTTTCTCTGCCAACAAAGAAAGAAAGGAGGAGAATTAAAACATGCTGTGTTCAAGTCAAAATAAATATCTACCGACATTATAGTGTACAATTACTATGCAGAAGAACTGGTATTATTTATGTACTATATACTTTTTAATGTATCTATGTGCCAGAATTTGCAATAGATTTTTTTTTTTTTATGAAATTCTAATTTTACACTACTCTACACATATTTATGCTAACATATTTCCTGCCATCTGTGCCATTGTTAATCTGATACTCATAAAATTGCTCTAGCTTTTGTGTTTTACTGCCAGTTTGTTTGGCACATGCCAACCAAAAGCTATAGTAAGCAAAATCAATTCAATTGTTAATAAATTAAGTTTTAATGTATATTGTAGTCCAAAATTCAATCATAAACATTTCTAAAATGTATAATACACACTATCAAGCGTGTAATACTACACGTACAGTAACTTTCTTTCAACTATCACATTTTTTGCATCCATCAACTTTCAAATACAACTTTAAACCGTTAAAGTCTATGACTTCTCAATAGCATCTCAACTGTGTGGCTCATAAACTGTAGTATGCTTTATCTGTTCCTTTTATACAGTGAAAGGCATTTAAAGAGAAAACAGCGTCATAAAGTCAGGCCGTTAATAGCCGCTAATAGAGCTGTGCAGTGTCATGCCACTTTGATGCTGTGGGCCCAGCTGTTTATAGCAGCTGTCTTACTGTAATGGAACAAACACATACATTGTCACCACCACAGCTCACAGCCCTTGTCCCCTCTGGTTGATCACGCTTTTGCAGATGATCTTGACATTGTGGTATGTGAAAACAGGCATTATGCACACCACCATGTTGAACACATTTTTTTTTTTTTTTACTTTTTTATTTTCTTTGTTAGTGTTGTGGCAGCATTTGAGTGGGTTCATAAGTTATAACATATTTCTTTTACTATTTAACATACAACCATTTACCTGTCTAGCTACATCATCTGATGCTACATTAAAACTCAATGGTCAATATGGTTTTGCCCCTCCTAAATATCACGATTACTACTATTCTGTTCCAGCCGTTCCAGCTGTATACAGTAACTTTGCTTGTATTTAAGAAATTTGAAAAATGGTTGTTGCAAAACACTGAAGGTCCGATCCACACAAGCTTTCATCCTAGGATGACTGAGTTGTGCTCTTAACAAAACAAATGATCTTATTTCATGAGGATTTTGGTTTTAGAGCCAGAGAGTTATGATTGATGCTGTTCTGTGCAGAGGTGCTGCATGACTTTGTGCTTGAGTTTAGATGATTTACTCAAAAAGTAAAAGCTAGCATTTGAAAATCTGCTGTCCAAAGACTCTGTACATCACAGTTAAATCAAACACAATCCAAAACATCACTTTAGTGCTTACAAAATAAAATGCCATTTTTAGTTTTCAAATGGTGTGCAAGTAAGTACAGTTTTAAAGAGCAGTGAGCAACTTTTTTAGTTAGAGGACTCCTCCCTGCTTATCTCTGATGAAATGCTCCTGTTTTAAGGTATGGCATAACTGTCTCCCATTTATTCAAATACAGAGGTTTTCATTCTTTATTCTTACTATGACGTACAATACATCTGATCAGTAATTTCAGTCATTTATTCATTTGTTCATCATAAACTTTTTTGACTTTGTGTTAAAGCTGAGGTACTCAAGTAATTTTCTCATAGATTCAGTTATTTTCCTCCTATTTTCTAAAACACAGATAGACATGTTTGTGTCTGAGAAAGTGATTTGTGTTATTTTTTTTTTTTTAAAGGCCATGGTGGAGCCCTCTCCAGCAAACCATTGACATTTTTATTTGTACCAATTTGTACCAATGAATTTATCACTATGCTATAGTGATGAAAAAAATCAATGTATATGAAAACTTGCCAGAGGGTTCACAAAATAGTCAACGAGTCACTTTTCATCAACACATGTTGCAAAATGCATTTAGCTTTGAACTTATGGTATAGTAAATCTTTTCTTTTGCACTCTTCTATTTTAAAGTGTTCAAACTGCAGCGTTTTACAGTGTGTTGAATCCATGCGGATCCCTCTGGGCCTCACTGTGCTGACCTTCGGCCAAAACTGCAGGGGAACAAGAAGATCATCTGGGGTCAGAGGAAAAACACAGTCCTTCACAGATCAGTCTTTACTACAGCCCATTTAAGATTCCAGACGAAAGAAATCCCATTGTTGTCAACAGGTTTCCACATGTAACCAGTGTAACACATGTGAAAATATAACATTTGAGCATAAAAAAATTAACTGAACTAGTAATAAGATCACATGGTAATAACTAATGCTCCATCCTGAAATATTCCTCTATTTATGTATTTATTTATTTTTAAAAACATTTTATTGTTATTGTTTGTGTTTTTGTTATTGGTAGAGAAATCGGAAAGAATGAAAATCTGGACTGACATTTTAGTATTGCGAAATTATTAAGAATGCACCGATCCAGCTTTTTCAGTTTTGATCCCGATACTTGCAACTAAGTATCTGTCGATAGCCGATATTAACCAATACTGAAATAGCTTTTTTTAAAATTATTTTAAACATACGAATTTTGATCATTTAGTGTTATGTAACTTGTTCATTGTGCAAGTCACAACTAAATGTCAAACATTATGATGGTGCACGGTAGCAGAGTGGTTAGAGCGCTGGCTTCCCAACAAGGAGGTTGTGGGTTCGACTCCTGGGTCGAACCATATTAACATCTCACAAGCTCTCTGGGTGGAGTTTGCATGTTCTACCTGTGTCAATGTGGGTTTTCTCCGGGTACTCCGGTTTCCTCCCACCTCCAAAAACATGCATGTTTAGGTTAAATGGACTGTACTCGATTTTTATACAACAAAATAACATAAAAACAATTTCCCCCTAGCATTTATATCTTGTTAGTGTATCTATCCATGTGGAAATTAGTCCACAATGTCCTGTCTATGATGAATAAAATTCTGTTTGTGTCCAACTTTGTCTGTTTTTGTTTTTAGCATTGTTGCTGTTTTTAGCATAGAGACTCACCTCGCTGCTAACACTTGTGGAAAAACCATTAAAACTCATCATGATGAACAATTCTGAAGCTCAAAATGCATTAGCTAAGTGAGAAAATTATGATGACTGAAGAAAGAAGTTTAAAATTAATTATTTCTGTTTGTTTACATTTTAAGAATGCAAAAATCAGGTACAGTCCCTTTAATTAGGCATCACTGTAAATGTCCCTTAGTTAGTGAATGAGAGAGTGTATGGTTGTCTGTGAATGAGAGAGTGAATGGTTGTCTGTCTAACCCTGCGGCAAGTTGGCCACTGTCCAGGGTGTTCCCCGCCTAAGGCCCAAAGTCACTGGAATAGGCTCCAGTCACCCGCGACCCCTAACGGGATTAAGCGATAGAAAATGAATGAATGAACGTTATGAGACAATCTGGATCAACATCAGGATATTGGCTGAACCGATATCATGGAGTCGATACCCGATCCAGCAAAAATTTTTGGATTGGCACCGATATTGGATCCTAGTGTCGGATCGGTGCTAGAATTATACACACAAACAGCACTGAAATGAAGTGAAAAGCCACCCAACATGGGATACTGGAGGGGTTTTAACAATGACTTATGGCAGATGTACAATTACTATGAACAATATGCTCGTGTTTTGTCAAACCTGGGGTAGCACATTTTTGCTTGAAAAAATGAAAAACAAAAAAAAAGTTACTAATTTAAATTTTGTTAAGTTATACTGTATATATTGTATATACTGAACACAATGAGCTATAGTTGCATGATCTCTGCCTTTAACACATTATTTATTTAAGCGTACACATCTGAATAACACACTCTAACTTGGACTGCTGCCCAGTGGTAGTCCTATTCTAGACAAGTTCTAATTTCATAATAAAGTATATTTTGGAAAACTGTGTCCAACACTCTGGTATTTGGGCTCTATATTCTCAGCTGCTGTTTGTCCACAGTGTTTTTATGAGTCCACCATCAACGCAGCAACGAAACATGCATAATTTTGCTGACAAGCTTTGTGAAGATGCTCATTTCACTTTTCATCCGGGCTTTGTGCCCACTAGCCAAAGGCGCCAAAAGCTGGTTCACTAACCATGGTGTTACTGGACTTGATTGATCTGCGAACTGCCCAGACCTGATTTTGTCAAGAAGATAAGAGACACTGGAGCCAACAGTGCAGATGACCTGAAGGTCACGTTTAAAGCAGGGTTTTGAACCTACACTTTCATTCCACCCAAGGAGTGCCACAGACTGATTTCCTCCAGACCTTGCCACTTTAATGCAGTAACTTGTGGAAAAGGAGGCACAATCAATTGCATAAAAATGAACATTTCAGAAACCTCACATTTCTGTTTTTATGCAATTTTCTAATTTTCTAAGACATTTTTAATATTATCTTAAGTCATGATGATCAAAATCTCTAGAAATGTTCATTTTTGTTCTGACATGCTTAGACGATCACCTGCTGCCTTGGCCTAACAGAGGTCAGAGGTCAAGCAGAAAGCCTGTTGGTGAACCCTGAGTCACATATCTTTACTATGATCTCATCTTCAAATAACGCCTGCTTGTCATCTCAGCCTTGTGTTAACTTACTGGTTAAAATAAACTTGTCACAAGTCTAGTGTTTTAAAATAAAGAGATTTCATGCTTGACATTTTGCAGCTTCGTCAAAATGTTGTAATAGCTGCTGTTCAATCGCAGATTTGGTAATTTACAAAATTTTAGAAGTAGTTTTATCTACCAAGAGCTGGTTTCACACAGATTAAAACAAGAACACATGACTAATAAAGCTGGTTCGTGCATTTCTTATTGCGTGCAAGAAAACTTTACACTTTTATATACTATTTGATCTTTCATTTCCCATCAGTTTATGAATGTTTAATTTACTTTCCCATCTTTGAAATTAATTTGGTGCACATTTTTGAATTGTTGAATTTTATTTCCATCCATGAATTAATTCCTTACGACAAAGTCTATAATTTTGGGTTTGGGTTTTATGCCATTCTCTGAAAACCAAACAGACATCTCTCCGAACGACGAAGAAACAGCCCAGACCACAGACAGGAAAAAGGACTAGAAATAAGTTTGGGAGAGGAGATCATGCTATGAAAATGAACTGTGTTTTTAGGATGAAGAAAGTGCCCATGGAAAATTATAGCCCAGCCCTGTGGTTTTTATTCTGAAAAACAAAATGTATGAAAAGAGAGAGCAGAGTTCGCTTTGTGTTTGGTAAAAGAAATATTTCATAGGAATTTGTTGCATTAAAGTGATCTGGAAAGTTTTCTCTTTTGACAAAATATTCTGGGATGGGTGGGTAGATATTAAAATAAGAGCATGGGAATTAGTATAAAAACAATCTCAATCAACATTCAAGTAAAAATATATATTCATGCCATTACAATAGTTTTCTAAGCCTTGTCAAGAATGAAACCTTGCTTGTTTTTATTAGCAAATCATTGTAGTTATCGTTATTTGTTTGTCATTTCTAACACAACTTGCAAGCATGACAAGATATTCAGAGTTTACAAAAACGTAACACATGAAACAGACATAAAATAACACATGAAACAGACATAAAATCTGGTTTAAGACAAAGTTTTTTCTTTTTTAAATTGCATATTTTCTGTGAAATTATCCAGATTTATATTTCATGCTTCATTATATGGACATATTTGGTATAGCTTAGAGTTGGGATTTTTGATATCCTAGGTACTAACAAATCTATAAAAAATCAGGCTTACAATTGAATACCAATGAATCTTCCTGTGAATGAAAGCTTATGCGATAACAAGCTCACCAAAAAACACAATGTTTTGCATGTGTGTTTCATGTATGATTTCCTTCTATAGTTCTCACAACGGAAATGGCTTATACAGATTATT
The DNA here is from genome assembly GCA_038363315.1 of Mugilogobius chulae. Classification (NCBI taxonomy): domain Eukaryota; kingdom Metazoa; phylum Chordata; class Actinopteri; order Gobiiformes; family Gobiidae; genus Mugilogobius; species Mugilogobius chulae. The sequence continues at coordinate 43,115,360 of CM076403.1, read as the reverse complement.
GGATAGGCTTCATAGAAAGCAACAATGTAGCTGTATTTTATCATCTCAACGTGTTATGGACTTGTTATGCTGTTGACTGTGTTTCTAAGGTCTAAGATATTCAGACATATGTTTTATTTTATTGAGTGTGGTCAATGGTCAGTGGAACACAAGTACACAAATCCCCTCTCTGATCATTAAATTCCAGACTGGAAAAGATACAGCATCAGATTTTAGTTCCAAAGTTACTTACAGCCAAAAATATGAAATGTCTGCTTTTCTCGTCAAATCTATGCAATTATTAGTTATTAGTGGTGATAGATGAGTGTGTTAAACAGATGTCATTTTGTGTACAAAAAGACTATGTACAGGCAGCTTTGTTGAGAGAGATGGCATGAATAAATCAGCGTCTAAGAAACACTGATAGAGATTTCTTTAAAGAGGGAAGAAAGGGGAAAGACGTAATTTGAAACATCTAAAGACTGAGAATACATTGTGTAATATTTTCAACGGTTTCCAAGATATTGGAAAAAATATTATTTATATATTCACCATTGTAGTGGATTGTCAAGCTAATGCAAACCAGTGTCTCCAACCTTTTTCAGCAATTTTGCAAATCAGAGCTGGCGGTTAGCTGCTTTTAGCGATTACAAAAAAATTAGGTTAAAAATGCCCATAAAACATTAGTCTATATCCTTTTAGAACTGGACACAATTAGTTTGTAAAGTTGCAATTACGATAGAAATCAACATGTAATAATTCAAATTTGAGTAAAAAAGCATAAATTGAATGATCCAAAATCTTTTGGCAAGCAACTTGGTAGGTGGCGGCAAGCTACTGATAAGTTCCCAATTCGCTCCCGAGCTATACAGCAGCTGGAGACTCCTGGTGCAAAGGTTACTGAGTCATTTTGAAAAAGAAGGAGGAACTTTTACTTGGATTGAGCATAAATAAAAGTGGAGGAAGCCCGACTGTGCTGCAAAAACACACATATACACACTAACCTCATGCATGTAAATGAGCCTATCCTCAGTGTCTGGCGCACAGATGAACCAAATTGCTTCCACATTTTTCTACAAGCCCTAACCGCTCTTGAAAAATCAATTTGCTGCCACACATTGTAGGTTTTTCCTCAGTTTTTTTATCATTCACAAATTCCTATAAGTGCCAGTAAAGAAGTTGTTAATACCTTCCAAAGATGGGTCATCCACATCTGTGAGTTGGTGATTAACACACTTACGAGATGACACATACATTCATGCTACTTTTTCCCTTGTAACTTTTCCTTCTTTCAAAACCTCAAAAGCATAGCCTAATTAATCACACGCAAGGACGAGTTTTTGATGTTTTAATGCCCACTTTGTAGTAAAAAGATAAGAAGAGAGTGATGGTCCGGCTTGGCCAAGGATCATGGAAAAAGCTTTGATTTTGTCTATAAGAAAACAGATTTGGCATTGATCCAACATGTGTTCAGCTGCACCTGGTCCCGACGTTTGTAAATAAAATCAAAGTAAAAGATGTTTACGTAATTCAAGCCTGTCTACAACTCGTAGTACGTGGTATCTGTTTTGACTGATTTGGTCTAGGAGAAAGATTAGGTAAACCAAACCATGTCAGTTTAGATTTGCATCTGACTGACCTTGTGACCCCTGTATTTAACTTTAAGCCCAAAAATCTTTGACCATGAAATCCATAAAAGGGCTCAGAACTCATGCGATGTGCTTTATTCATATTACAGGAATACTGCTGGTTATTTTAGTTAACCCTCACGGCTTTTTGTGGGTTTGTCCTTGGACAATTTCACCCCCAAAAGGTTAAAGACAGTCTCACAGGTGGAAGCATTTAACTGCACCAGCAAGATTTTGCCGATAGACGTGGTCTATAAAACTAGAATTATTACAAAGCACAAATTATTGATCACTTTTTGATATAGAACAGGTAGTGTAGAAACTAATTATGCCATGAAACAAAAATGTCAAACTTGATTTTCATCGTTTTTAATTTCATTACAATTACCAATATTACAAATAATAATAAAAACTAGAGGTGCCGAACATCTTTGTTTCTATACAAAAAGGGGTTAATGTAGATGTTTTCTTTTCACATTTTGACATAAAATGTATGGAGACCCATTCAAAAAAATGTGGTTTTAACTTTCTAATTCTAGTGACCTGTGTAGTTGACTTTTCACCTCCAGAAAGTTGCACAGACACCTTTAAGTTACCGTATGATTTTATTATTAGTTCAGTAAATTTTTTTATATTTAAGTGACTATACTCAAATGTGTAAGGAGGTTTTGTAGTTTATCTGAATATGTGCTTTATTTCAGGCTCCACAAACAAGATTACAAATGCTCATAATGAAATCAAAACTAAGATTATATTTTCTAAAAAAAAAATCATTATATCTTTTGTCAAAGTGCCATATGATTGGTAAAAAAAAATAAATTTGTGAACCTTTAGAAAATAGTTCTTCTCTTTAAGCTCAGGCGTTTCAGAACAAATTTTTGACTTAAACCACACCGTATCATTCCACACGAAGCAGTTTCAGGACACTGAAAACGAATATTTCTAAAACCAGATCCCAAAGATTTCAAAACTCCGGTTTAGCGTCTCTGCCACGATGACGTCACTGCCCCAGAGTCACGTCTCATCTGCAGAATGTACTGACCTTTATATAATGTTCACTGTGAAAATCTTGCGTCTCATTTCCCCATAAACCACAGAAGACAGGGAAAAATTAAATAAATCCAATACAATCTCCCTTAAATCCATTTTGAAGCTTTGTCAAAATTAAGACATCTGAAGCATAAATCCACTTTCTCTGTCTCCTAAGTAAGTTTTAGATCCATGTTGTTCATTCAGAAGTTTAAAATAATTCTCCAATAAGTTTCTGATTACATTCAGCAATTTTTCTGCACATGCTCAGTGTCAGGTCTTCCTCTACGTTTTCCGTATCAGCGCCACAGCGCCACGCTCTGGTCAGTTACAGGCATATCATGATTTGTGCGGACACTCACAAATCATAAGACAGCCCCATGTTTATGCAATTCATATTATTACAATTATAATCGTTTTGCCTTCTTGTGGACAAGGCCTGATTTAGGAAAATATTCACTCCAAATGTTTTTAAAGAAAGCAAAAAACTGGACTTACTTGTTAAGAAGCCACCTTCTTAACAAGGCGGGTGGTGATGTTTCAGTGACATACACAAGAATGACCTGGGGCATCGTCATCCTTTGTACAGCGATGTTCCAGGTGTGAGAGAGTTGGAAGTGCAGTCCTCTGTGTCAATTTTAACTTTTGCCTGGATGTCTCAAAGCCTTTAGTAAAAAAAACAAAAGTTAGTGCATAGCTGTGGCTGGTCTACTTCATACAAATCTTTTTATACTAGATTAAGTTTTTTTTAATCAAAACTTTTTTCTGCCTAATAAAGCCATATTTAGCCAGATAGTGAGTTTTTTTATTGATTGATTGATTTATTTTATTTTGTCTGTCATATGCACACAGTGGTGTAAGCCACAGGGAAGACTTTGTGCATATGGCAGTTTTCCCTGGATTGGATGGTTCTGGTTTCTTTAAAGACGCTGTGTGGAAATATGTCACAAATAAATGCCGAAAGCCCACAGAGATCCAAGTCAATGACATCAGGCTCCCAGGATTCCACATACAGTCACCAGATTCACCATGATTCACAATCTCAATATGTCAGACCTTTATAGAGCAACTTATTTATAGTGTACCAAGTCAGGATATAAGTTGATCTGACATGGACATGTATAAATTTCATCTTTTATTTAAATGACACAATGTCACAGAAACTCTGGTCAGTCTTAAGATACACGTTTGCTGTAAAAAGTGCACTGCTGTATCAGTTTAATTTTTTAAAGCTTGAAACATCTGTTCATGAAATGAGTCAGGACAATTACAACTTGATGAGTAAAAGAAGAAAGGCTGCAAAATTGTCATCTGCACAGCATTTTCAAAGATTGAAACGTTTCACCGATCATCCAGTCATTTTCAATTTGATGGAAATGACCTGAGAGCCTGGTTGTATTTATACCTGAGTTTTTGTCCTGCCCCTGAGGAGGGGCCTTTTTGACTTTGACCATTCATGAACTAGTTTGGAGTTTGGTAGGTCCTAGTTGTGACTGATGCTTCACCTCTTTTGTTTGTCTTCTGATATCTGTTCTTCAAAAACGCAGTCCGAATGAAAACTTTGAAGTCTTTGGATCAAAAACGCAGTCCGAATGAAAACTTTGAAGTATTTGGATCAAAAACGCAGTCCGAATGAAAACTGAAGTCTATGGATCACTCCTTGACAATGAGGGTTACACAATCTTAATGAGCAAGCCTTTACTTAACAGGGTTTTTTGGTTTGTTGTATGGATAGCTACAAATATAGACATGTCAAAATACAGCATATAAGTCAAATTGACACACACATTGACCAAAAGAAAAAAAAAAATTGTAAACCTTGCTGGTCTTCCCAGTCACAACTGCAGTGACTCCATCTTATGTAGAATGTTAATAAAGCAAGTCTGATCTTCATTGATCTCTAAAAACTGACTCATATAGTAATAAAAGTTAAGATGCTCAGGCATTTGTAAATATTTGTTATTGTTATTATTATTATTTAAGATCTCAGGATAAAAGGTAAGATGGGTTAACTTGAAATAGCCATAAACAACTAATATGGTAGAATGATAATACAGTGCAGGCTGTAGTTAAAGATGGGGTAGCTGATTTTCACACTGCAAACACAATTTACATTTTAAATCTGACAACTTCCTCTCATAAATCTTGTGACACATTAATATCATGTATTCATTTTGGTTGCAATTACACCTCATAACTTCTTTTACAAACCACAAAGTGACACTGGAGAGAATAAGGCACAGCCAATAATAGTGCTGCATTCAGCTTCTGATTAGAACAAAAAACTTTATTGTTGAATTCATACAGTACTTGTTGTGCAGCATTTATCATTTACTTTTTAGTGGAAAATATAAAGCTTACTAATTTACAAGTTAAAAAGTGAGTTACCCCAACTTTAACGTGAATATAAGATACTGTAGCTGCAGTATTTATGTGCCCAAGGACACTGACATACATACATGCTATGAAAAAAAAACTTGCAGCCAGCTGTTGTGGGGGAGAAAACCCTATGAGAAATTTGAATCATGCCAGTTCTAAGTGTTTACTGTGGGAAAAAGACTTTTTTCCCAAAACAAAAATGTTGCATCACTTGCACAATTTTCACCTTGGAATCATGTCAGTGATTGAATCCAGTTTCTTTTCTTCTTCATGGCTTTGTCATCGCTGCTGCGCTCTCGTCATCTGGCCTTAAAATCAGGAATGTGCGGCAAATTGTATTTTACCCTCAAAGGCATAATTCTGCCACCTGCCGGTCAATCACAGCAAGGTCAATTACGATGAAAAACTACTTTTTCCATTTTTTTTTAAAAGTGAAGTAAGCCTATTGTATTTAGCAGTATATTACTTACATATCCCTTAGTAGAATGAACTACATCAAAATCAAACATATGTTTTCCTTGTCATTGTCAATGACAAGGAAAACGCTAGATGTGTGTGACATTTACCTGAATGCGGTGCCGTTGCCATCGTAACCACAACACGCTGAAGAGTCGAACGTGATTTGTCCCGTACTGCTTGCTTTTAGCATGAAAACTCATCATAGCGTTGAAATCTATCGTGAATGACATGTAAGTAGGACTTTTTTTCCAAAAATGCGCAGTAAACACGTAAAAGAATTAGTGGGCAATTAATAGCTTAACTGGTTGGCTACTTTTGGTTAGCGTGAACTTTCTGTGTGGGTTAGCTCCAAAAATGACATTAGGCTAACATAACTTTACATTTTGGCTAGCTAAACTAGGCCAGCATAAATTCGAGTCTAATAGTTTTGCACGTAGCTTCTGCTTACTAACTTACTTACTATTAATTTGCTGGAATCGTTGTTTCGATGAAGTGAAGTGGCCTTTTGTCGTGGAAAACGATTGAACAAGTCTGGTGTCGAGATGTGACCCCGTCTTCACGAGATGTGCAGTCACTCGTCATTTCTATCTGCTAACAAGACTGTCAGGTTTTCGTGGGGTTTTGTAATTATGACTTTGTTTCGTGTGTGATAGACCCTGTGGCAAATATTGACTTAATTAATTGTCAGTTTGCAAAAAAAAAAAAATAAAAACACTTTCTAAGCCGAACATGCAGAAAATAATATAGGTGTGTGTTCAAATCATCAAACTATAATTTACATACATTTTGGCCTGCGTTTACGTTATGGTTGCCAGATGTCCAACCAAGCACACTAAATGTTTATCTAAATAATCCAGATAATTTGTGTTTACTATAGCCTACAACCTTAAATAAAATCATGTTCATTGAGGAAAGTGCAGTTAGTCAAATATCAATTGAAATTATGATTAATGCTCTTACTACAAAAATATAGTGAGTAATCCTGAATATTACCATTAAGTTTGAAAGGTGTTCATAAGTATACACTGTTTAAGTGGAAAAGTTGCTCAAAGATAGTGTTTTTACAGAATGTTTGCAGCAAAGAATTTCTATGAGATTTGTCACCTAACGTTACTTCAGTTTTATCAGTGCATTTAAGTTTGGACTATTGGAGTCAAGGTTTTGATTGCAATTGTCTCAATAGTTGTGACTTCAGTTTGGATGTAAATGATCGAGATCATTATAATTTCATATTCAGTCAGCTCTAGTCCTGTCATAAGCATGATTCACACTCATCCCTGTTGCTGTCATTGAAGAGTAGTTAGGGTTACCCCTTTGTGTTCCACTTCTTTTGTCCTGTCACTGTTATCTTGCACCTGTGTCTGCAGCAGTATGAATCTATTTGAGGACGAGCTGGGCAGCCGGCCTCTCAGCGTGGAGGACGAGAAACAGACGGAGGGAGAGCAAAGAATGGAGGACAGGCCTCTAGTGGCTATTACACCTGACGCCTCTTCACCACAGGAGCAGGAGGAGCCCTATACTTGCACTGACATCTCTGCTACTTCGGCTCTACAATATCTGGATGAGGTAGGCATTCTTCTTTTCTTCTCTTTAAAACATTTAACGTTAGTACTTTAAAATAGGCTTTATTATGCACAAACTTTTTCTCAGCTTGCCATGGTATTTTGTTGTTTGTTGTTAAAGTTGGGGTGGCTAACTTTTTTAGTTGTAAATAAGTAAACTTTGTGTTTTCCACCAAAAAGTCTCTGATAAATGCAGCACTTTGTGAAAAAGGAGCCCACAGATACTCTCTGAATGTATAATAAAGAATTTTAGTTTTGATCAGGAGCATTATGCAGCGTTCTGATTGGATGAGCTTGGGTGGTCCTCTCCAGTTTAATTTTAAAAGCGAAAAAAGAAGTTTTAAGTCAAAATTAACACATATTGATATTAACAATGTTTTGAAAGATTTATGAGAGAAAGTTGTCAGATTTAATGTGAAAATTACCTACCCCACCTTTAGCATAGCAATGCTTTGCACGTTAAGAGTTTATTTGTTACAGAAATTAAGTTGGTTTTATATGTTGTATTCACATGACATCACAACATTTCAGAATTTTTATTTTTTTTAATTAAAAGTGAAATTATATGTTCACAGAAGTCTCAGACGCCAGTGATATTATTCAGCTCCAGTTATTTATATTTTTTGTTATTTGATAAGATTTTGCATTAATATGCACTGGTTTGTGAACCCAAGAGTGCAATCTTATAAATTAGTCATTCTGTCATCGTGTCATAGAGGCTTGGGCCCACCAGCTGAGATTATTATGTCATCCTCAATTTCTAGAATGTGAACACGACTTATTATTGCGCTGTTTTGGTGAATAGATTGATTTTACCAAGTTTAGGACCAAGACTGGTTTGAAACAACATCAAAGTAATAGTTTAGTTGTGTCTTAAATATGTCTTAAGTTAAAGCGTTTTCTTCTATGTCAGACAAGTATGGTAAGAGATGGTTTATTACCTAGTATACATCTCTTACCGATCTTGTCTGACATAGAAAAACTTAATTAAGTACTTAAGAATGATGAAATCCCTACCTGTCTTAAATATGGCTTAAAAGGAGTAAGTGTATTTTTTTTCACCAGTTATAATGTATGTATTAAACAAATAACAACTGTGACCAAACCCTCAGTGGAAAATCATCAGAATGCTGTAATTTACAATACTTGACAGTGACATTTATTGAGTATCACTTACATTAACAGACAGCAATATCACTCACAATATTTTCCATCTTTCACAACCGTATCAAACAGAATCAGACGCATGTCCTTCTAAAGTTGTAGATGCAAGACTTCAGTGCACTGCAGACTACTTCATTATTCAAAATGTATTGTCATGCCTTATGTACACTCGATGTATACATTTTATAAGGTGCCTAAAATACAAAAAAGCTTAAAAAATTAAGCAGGCATTATGATCTCTGAGGGCATTGCAATATACACAGCTAGGGTGAGATTGACAACATTTTTGTATAAAAAGTGCATATTTTTTTGGCATGATCTTGTTAATGAATGATAAAAAAGATTAATGTTTTACATACAGAGAGTTCTAAATACACATAATATTACTATATGAATGATATCAATATCAATAAAGCTCAAATATCAACATTCATAAGACCTTACACTTTTCATATTTATAAAAGCTTTCATATCAATCTGAAGAAAATAAATACTGTACACGTTCGTAAACATTCCATTTCCCATTCAGTGTGTAGACTGGTGATGCTATACATTTTCCTAACATTAGGCTGCAGTATTGTACAAGTGGGAAATCTGAGCTGCTGTTCTAAATGCAAAGTTGTGCAGTTATTCAGTGCTCTCAGTGTTGTGAAACAACTGTGGCAAGTCAAATGTATTCACTGTCAAAAGCAGTAAGCAAAATGTCAATACTGTAAAATGTTCTTGGCACTGTCCCCAAACTAATTTCATTCTTGGATCTATCTCAGAGGATGATGATGCATTTCATCAGCATCACAAAATCAACACAGAAGCACTGCTGCCTTATGGGTGCTGTGGATCGTGGCTTTGATTTTTAATAAAACTGGGGAACTAGATAAGCCCTGCATGTGGTCTTCTGCCATGAATTTTAGGCTGACTGGAAACGGTTTGATCAGTGCTCATATACCTCACATGAGTGCTTGCTTTTAATTAAGGAGCCTTTTAGAGCAGGGAAAATGATAGCTCATTAGTTTTAGGACTATGTGCTGGTCTGTGTCTCTGCTGCAGGGTTTATGACAAGACTGAAACATGGAGGAATATGAGAGACTTTTCACAATGGAAACCCTCCATAGAGTATTATGGCTCCTAAAGGCTGCGCTCTAAAACGCATGTTGAATTTTTATTTTCACATGGCCACTCTCTTGAATAGTGAAAATATAATGTTTGACCTTTTTCTGCATTCATTCTGTCCACTGGCCTCGTTCTGTTTTGTATGTGCATGTACAAAGTATACCTCAGCTTTTCTTTCCATGCTTGTCTGTTTTACTTTCAACACTGTTTGGAGAATATTTCTAAGGAGCATAGTTTTTTGGCCTTATCATCATCCTGACAGTCTTGAAGGCCTGTCTGTAGTTAGTCGGGTAGTACTCTGATGACATGTTGTGCCAAGTGCCCCAGAAAATGCCGTTCCTGACGCCCTTATATCTCTTGTGATAGTACTTCCCATTGAGGTTGGCTGACATGCAGGCGTCAAACCACCAGCCCGAGCTGTAGTAGGCGCCGCAGTTTCCAGAAGGGTACATGTCATTGTCACGGTCTGGAGTGGAGAAGAACTTCTGGTCGTGGTTGAAGTGTTTGTTGAAGCTGATGGCGTTCCCGGCCGTCCCACTGCAATGATAAATTTATCCATGTTCAAACTCTCCTCGATGTGGCAGCACAGCATCTATAAATATTTAATTTTGCTGCACACACAGATACTCTACCTGTATCCACTGATGGACAGCCGATAGCGCAGGAATTCGTTGGCCACATAGAACTCATCAAACTTTGCATACTCCCGCACGCCCTCAAAGTCCTCCAGGTCTATGCGCAAAACCATATCTTTGGCTTTTGTCAGCAAATGGATGTAGTCATTCCCCAGCCAGAACTCGCCCCTGCAGAAAGAAAAAATATGAAATGTTTTATACTAAATCAAGGGTGGGCATGTCAAGCATCATGAGCAGCCAATATACAGTGCCGAGTGCGTCTAAAAATGTGTTCACTCACTGGCCAAACGTAGTGAGATTTACATCAGCAGAAGCAAGCACTGCAAGTCAGAATACCCACAGAGGTAAAGCTTAATAATGGTAAACAATAACGGAAAGAACCATTTTGTTCATTTAGTCACTAAATTCTACAATGTTGAGTAGACACACAGTATCTGTGTACTGTTTGTGAATATATTTCAACCATTTTTTCTTTCACAGTCTTAAGCTTCTTTAAAAAATTACCTGCAATACTATTCTACCTAAACTGTAAATTAGGTATTTTTGTACATGTCAACTGAATTAAAATTTTTAATTTGTTATCTGTGTCTTCTCTAGTACCTCATGGGATGCCTCCTGGCTAAAGTTTCTGTAGAGGCTGGAATTGAAAAACATAATTAATCCCATAGGGCAATAAGCAATGGTCTGTTGTTATGGAAGGAGAGCATTTCTTTTTTTTTTTTTTTTGTAGTAGCAAGTGTCACTTTGTTGTTGCCCATTAAAATGAATCTTAGCTCATAATTATATTTGGACTATCAGCAAAATTGAAGCAAATGTTTCTGTTATGCAGTGCTTTTCTTATCATCTAATTTTTTGTAATCATCCAGCGCAGTCCCAAACAGATGGCTGGTTCCAGTTTGATGGGTCTGGTCTAGTGGTAAATTGGAGGGGAGGCATGCATGGCTTTTTTGTATATTATTCGCTATGTACACACGCTAATGGGTTTCATCTTAATATACCACTGGGACAACTTAAACCAAAATATTAGCACTACCTCATATTTCCAAAGCCTTTTTTGTACTCGGCCCAGGTCCGGTTGAAGCTGACAGACCCATCTAGTCTTTGCTGGATCACGGTCCACCCTCCTCCGTAAGATTCCATCTCACAGAAGACCTCGAATGTCCCGTTGCGAGGATCAGGAGTCACTCTGTACACTCCGCTCTTTCTCTCCTGCAGCACGTTGTAGTCGGAACAGTCCCTCGGGGCCAGGATGACTGTTGGCAGGCAGACAGAAAACAAAAAGGGAGAGCAGTTTAAAGAGACTGTGCTCTGAATGCGTTTTCATTTTTCTCTGGCATTTTCTCACTGCTAAACCAAGAGACTGTAAAACCAACAATCCCTTAGGCGCAGACAGGAGAAAGTATGGGAATGAGACAGTGCTAACGGCGTTGGCATGCCAAGTTGCACTTTTCAGTTTTGTACAAATATTTCAGTACAATGGAATCTTATGTACAACTTTTCATCAATCATGGCCTGATAAAGGTGACCTGAAAGAAAGGAGTTGTTACAGTACTAAAATATAACACTTTACTATGATAAAGAAAAGGCCCAAAACTAATATAAGAAATAATAAACAAATTTTCGCAGCTCTGTGACACACGACTAGTTCACTGTTAGCTTTATTACTTCTTCTCCTTCTAAATCTCTATGGAGTTTTTGTATTGTCTCGCTAAAATCAAACAAATCTAAGTTACAATGGAGTGAACAATGAATTGTGAGTACATGTTATTGACAAAATGTTATTGACAAGATGTTAATGACGAATGAGGTAAATAATATTGCCAACTTTTAGACCCATATCAAAACTTAATGCAAAATTAGCTCTTCATGTAAAAACAATCTTCTATTGTTTGAAATTAGCTGTATATTTTTACATTTATTAGAGTTTAGCATTAGCTTTGGGACATTGTAAGGTAAGGTAATGTTTATAAAGGACAGTGTACAATTACAATAAGCACAATGGCAGAGATGTTTGTATCAGATTCGAGCTTTTATAGCTAATTTCCATCTACTAGTGCGTTCCAATGGTCCTGGGGAAGGTGAGCTAACCAGTGCTGCTTTGCACAGAGCCTATTTCATTTTCAGCACAACAAAGTGCTTTCCTAAATAAAATAAATTCAGGGGGAGATCAAGTGGAGTTAATATATATATATTTTTTTCAATTTTAGTGATACATTTACTTACTCAAATTTGTATTTAGTTTTTACTAGTTTTTAACACAAAAGCACAAACACCACAAAAAGAAAGAACTTTTTGCAAATCATATTACAAATCCAGTACAAAATGGTGGAGTTTTAAGCCCAACATTTTGCTTCAAGAGTAAGTTGGAGCTAGCTACTTTGTAACATCAGAATGAGTTTGACAATTCTGCATGACTGTGTGAGAGCATCCTTATTCTAATTTTCTCTGTCTGCAGTGGTGAGTCAAATGTCGCTTAAGGAAGAAACTGTGCAGCTGTACTAGGGATGGAGTGATGGACAGCTGTTCCAATCCAGTCTTTAAGTTTCTGTATAGCTCAAACTGTAGAGAAAGTTTATGATAACCCTGATGGAAGGTGTCAGAATGTACTGTACATCATTTGTTATGTATTTAAATTAGGCAGATGTTCAGCTCACAGTGTTATGCCAGAGAACACCCGTTGCTTTGTCTTGCATTAATCCCTAAAATCACTTTTTTTCTGCTTTTTTTAATGTAGTGTGAAGGAAAAGACTTCCACCTGCACAGAGTCCAAGGACAAAGGCCACTGTCAATCGATAGCAGTCTAATGCACTATGGTCACATTTCATACAGTGCAGCGCAAAACTCTCTCTCGTCTCTCTCTCTCACTCCCTCCCTCACCTGCTGCGTTGCACTGTTTGATACCGCATCTAACTCCACCGCTCTGACCTCAGCCAAAACCCAGGTGAAAAGATCTTTGTCAGTTTGCATTTTAAAACACAAAGAAAAAACAAGAGAAAGTGTGAAACTGGATTAAACAGGCCTGCCCCCCTTGTTGTGAGTTTGGCGCCTCCCCCTCAAATCATTCTGACATAGGGCAAGTTGCATGTGGACCTTCACGCACCCCTCTGGACGTCATACTGCTTAATCCTTTTTGGAAACTCTGCTTAAAGGGAAGGCAGTAGTTCTTATTCAGGTTACGTAAAAGATGCATTTTTTTCTTCTCTCAAATCAAGTATGGTGCATGTAGTCTATGTGTTTTTGTCATGAAGGCTAAAAGATTAACCACAAACAAAGCTACAGTCTTAGTGTAACAATTTGTAAATAAGCAAATTTATGCAATAAGTTGTTCACTGCACTAAGCTATGTGCTAGGTTAAAACTGCAGTTAATACTGTACGAATTGCTTCTCAATTAAAATACTAATAAAAAAAAAAAAAAATGACTTAGCTTATTCTACCAGCAATACATTCAGACAGATCACAAAATCCATTTAGCAGCTTCAGTGGTAAGTTCAGAGATTTGACTGTGAAAAAGCATTGTCTCCCACATTTGAAGTTGATGACTAGTTCTTCACTTCACACTCCACCTTCTTATTTGTCATTTGTCTGTCTGGTGTCCCTCAACCGGACAAGAAGAGCCATCACATCTCATTACCTTGGGCACAGCGCCTGACCCAAATAACTTTAATGTTGGCCACTTACTGATGCCCAGATGTTGGCTGATTGGCTGTCCCACTGGTGAGGGGCCAACCTGCCTGGATATACCCTTGTCTAATAACTTCTCAGATGGCTAAGACGACAGGCTGAGTGATGAGCTTTAATAAATAACTTCCAGCATGCTGTCGGAGTGTATGCGCACACATAACTTATAAGCAAGAGTGCCATAATAACTTGCATTTATATTCAGTTACAATTACTTAAAAAATATTTCAATGCAAACTCTCATCAGTTATTTTGTAATGCTCATCATGCCTTACACAGGAGTGTACTATCTTTGCAGTGAAACTTGGTATGACAAAACATTGCATAAACAGCACAGAATGCAGTTAAATTTTAGCCTACAGTCAGCTGTGCATCTTCAAAAGCCATACATTACACGTTTGAAGACAATTATTATAGGTGAACATTTTCTGTACGGAGAAGGAATGGTTTGAAAAGGGGAGTGAAGAAGTCAGTTTTGTTCATTATAAAAGCCTTCCTTTTCAGTCAGAATGGTTGTTTCAGATACAACCTCCCTTCACTTTACAACAGCCTCACGAAACATTGGCAGAGCCACCTGAAATGTCTGAGACAAAGGTGACCAGACCTCAATAAGCCTTAGTGACCCAAACTGTTGTAACTTGCTAAGCTTAGAAGAGTATAAAAACTAAGCATTCAAAACATTTCCATCCAATTATTTTGCCCCTACTGTTACTCCTACTTGACTAAACTTTTTTGAGTACAGTTTTTTTTAACTACTTCGCACATGCCCACTTAGAATTGATTGCCACAGATCAGAAGTTAGCTCTTTTATCTTTTCACAACAAAAGTTCACACTGTGTTGGCATGTACACAGATAACTCGGTGATAGTCTGTATAGCTTGGTCACAATAAAGTTTCATTGTACAAAGAGAACTCATCAAAAGCTACCAGACTTCCTCTTCGAAAACTGCGTGTTGCCACATTGCTGATAGACATTTCCTGATGAGGCAGCACACAACTGCACATCCATTTTCTTTGGCTGAATTGAGTTAATGTAGCTGAACTGTAACATGAATTGCTGTCCATTCACCTCAAGGCCCTCATATGTCTTGGAGGAGTGAGGGAGAAGAGTGGTGCGTGCAGCGGGGAAAGGAATTGACAATGGGGTGAAAATAAATGCTGGAAGCACACAGCACTGAGAGCATCTTGACTGAGCCTGACAAGGGCTCCTCGTACTTCTGCTTGAAGGTGAAAGTCCTCTTCACATCGGCACCAAAAGACAGTTTTATTTCAGCACATTTTAGACTATAGGTATTTACTCCCTCTGCCAAATGCAGTTCTCATGTGCAATAAAATGCAATAAAATCATAGCTCAACTTTAAGCAACTATTAATGTGATTTTTTATATTTAGCCATGCTATAAATACACTGGAACCACTTGTAAAATTTCCTTTTTTTTATGACAACACATAACTTCTTTTAGGCTTTCATACGTGTGTTATCATTGGTTTTTGTGCATGTGAGAGGAACCTGGACAACAAACTTGTTTAACTTAGTGTTTTAACATTGAGGTTTAACAATAAAATTAAAATTGGTTGATGTGAGTGTAGTTGGTTCTTGCCTGTCATTGTTGACGAGAGAGGCTAGAGGATGTTTGCCCAACTTCCCGTGCTCTGCTCTGTGGGACTCAGTGACTGACAGGCTGTCAGCATCGCCCAACAGTCAAATCTGATTTGGTCATGAAATCTTCGAGGAAAGTAGAAAGGGAAAAAAGTTGGCTTATGGCTGTATTATTGTTGCAGTAGCCGTAGTTAGTCTCAACATTATAGCATTAAATTATACAATGATTGATCGTCCAAAATCAACTGCATTGTAGGACATTTTAATCATATTACTATGTCATTTTTGCAGGATATGTTTGTTTAATGGAATTTGTAATTAGAGAAAATTTGTTAAAGAGCATTTTCTATATGTTCAATTTACAGAATGTCTTTGCCTTTTTGAAGACATTCAGTAAATGCCAAATTGACAAGCAGACTTCATTAAATATAGAAAGAATATTGCACTAATTAGTAAAATTGCAACAGCATCTATATCGTGTATTGCATTATATCAAAATATGTATATCTGGCTCTAAATATCATGTTAGTAATGGTACCTTACGTAGGTGTATCACTCCAGCCTGGCAAACTAGTATTTCTAGTGTACATTGAGACTTTTTAGAACCTATCAAGCATATGGTGATTCTGTTTTTTCAGATGTAATAATGCCACTGTCCTTGTAATAAAGCATCTTTATGTCATTCAGAGTTTTTATAGTCAAGTCATTTATGATTTAGAGCATTTCATTAATAGTTGACTAGTCGGGCTTATGGTGATTAATTGTACATAAAAGTTTCTGTTTGGTCTTTCTGTCTTTGTCTGTTATCATAACCAACCAAGCCCTGCTTTTTTTTTCATCTGCTGTGAAGTATGTTTGAAATTGGCCAACGCTCACCCAAGACAATCAAGACACACAAAGCTTTTGTGACTACTTTGTTCACTTTTGATCTTATTAAAAATCTTGTTACAGCCTATGTGAATAACTAAGCATACTTTATATAGCACTCCATGAACTACAGTTGAAGTGAACAGTAAATAAGGTATTTTTTTTAGCTTTTGATTTAGCTCTGGTCTGTTTGCTCTAGTTTGCTTTCTTCCATGGAAACAGCAGTTGTTATCTCTTTCTTTGGATTCACTTCAGGCATCATCAGGAACCAATGATAAGACAACATGAAGCTGAAAGTTCTGTTTGTTACAAAAACAAGTGATATTATTGACCCTAAAAACCCATGTGACGAAAAGTCTAGAACGCTGCATAACATTTTTTGGTGAGAGATAATGAGGACTAGTTGTTTTTATGCAGGAGAGAACACTCAAGAGCATGACCTAGAGACAAAGGAGCAAGAGAAGAAACACGGAGCGAGGCAGACGCGCGGCACGAGAAAGTGGATTAGCGGCAGACAGGCAGAGAGGAGGTAAGAAAGGATCAGGGACAAAGCAGGACTGAAAGGGCGTTTGACGGAAAAAGTTGAGGGAGGAGAGGAAACACAACACTGGGATTCCCTTCACACCAAGTGCCCTTTTAATCTACTTACAAATAAGCTCACATCAAAATCCACCACTTGTCTGTATCAAATTGGTTTTCACTTTTCCCTTCTTGGAAAAGTACAGAGCAGAATCTTTGTTTAGCAAATTTTGATAATCATTCTAAACAAGCCAAGAATCTGTCTTTCCCCTCCCTAAAGTTGAGTTTCTCCATATGGACCTGACAAATTTCATGGTCAGAGTACTTGAATTGGTTATGTAAGATGCAATTGAAATTCCTTGTTCTTCAGTAAAGAACTATTAGTTTCTGACTTCAGTTTAAAACTATTTCACAATAAAGACAAAAGATTACTATTCACTCTTGACTCTGCACTCCAGAACATTAGTCAAGGTTAAATTATCAAATGCTGCCCACATTATGCAAGACCTAAAAATCCTTGTTTTTCCCATCTTTAAAAATTGTGTTTGCCTTGTAAATTTTGTATTACTGTACAAGGTCACCTATTCAGTTCTTTAAGTCACGTTCTTTAAATCACGAATCAAGTTCCACACATTGATTTAATCATACCAACCAATTGTAATGTTTCTGAGAAGTCATGTTTTGTCGTATTTTATTTAGATGCACAATGCCTATAGCCTAACAATCTATAGAGCTTGAAACAATAATATCTTGCAGAGAGTAGTATATTGGAAAGTGAGATAATAGATCATGTCTTCAAAAATAAAGTTAAATAATTAAAGTATCTGACATGCTGCTGCCTATAATCACAGTAAATAATGAAACTCATTGCTTACATTGAGGGCTGTTCTGTACGGCACACTGAGTGTTACAGGAGGAGCTGAGCTTGTTGACCACTCCAGTGATGTTCTCCACACGTCGGTCCACCATGGCTTGCACATTGTCCATGTTGAGCAGGTTCAGTCCCTCTAGGCGCCCCTGTAAAGCAGAGATCTGGCTTCTGGCATTGCGCAGGCTGGCAGACATCCTATTCAGCTTCACCTGGAAAGGACCACAGCAAAGGGAAGGAAATCATCTCTGCGTGCAGAATATAAAGCAGGTAGATTACTCGAGCCGCCAGTCTCTTCATTGTTTCAATTAGGAATTTAGAAGAGAAACAAGGCTGAGTGATGCCTGGCTGCCGGCCAAAGTAGTCCTGAGAGTCAACGTTCTTACCAACCAAAGTGAAAATTTACCGTCATTTCACTGCTGTGATACTGATTCCTGCCCTGTTTACAGAACCAGGAATGTTCCCCAGAGGATTGGTGCCATGCAGGACTTTACAGCTCTTTGGATCTGCTCAGTGCTCATTCCAGCTGACTACATCTGAATGGACTTTATTTATGTAACTTTGAGGACTGTTTATAAAGCACATTTTACTTCATTTTGTTTAGATAGCCAACCTCCACAGTTACAGGTATGACGTTAATGCTTTTACACATGGCTTAAATCAAAGTAGAGGCAGTTGTGCAAACCTTTTGGCAAGGATACGTACAATTTTTCTATGGTTCTTATTATATATAATAATTAGGTGCAGATTTTATATAGTATTATGTGAGTAAGCACTAACTTTAAATTTAAAATTGTATCTTTTTGTGCGTGTGTTCTGTCAGATTTGTAATAATATACCTCCCCTTTATCAGTTGTCAATGCTTTTGTTATGAGGAACATCATTAGACATATCCCCTTACCTGCATTTCCAACAAAGAGCTTGGGCTGGGAGTCAGTTTGGCATAAATTGGGACTTGTCCACCCCCGGTGACATCCTGAGCTCCAGGGATGGTCCCATCTCCCCGCTCTTCATGGCTGGACCCTCCAAACAGGTCCTGCCCTGACAAATCCACTCTGTGCACCTCCTCTGCATCCCTCTGGACCTGCGTCTGCCCCTGATCAGCTTGCTGATGTGCCCGTGCACCGCGGCACTCCTGGCAGCCGCTCTTTAGCTTGTTCACTTGCTCTTTCAGGCTTTGCAGCTCCTTTATAGTTTTTTCCAGTAGTCTGAAGTGCTTAGGAAACTGGATGGTGAGTGGAGGCAAGGTGAGGTGATAGGGACAATCCTCTTGATCTTCTGAATTCCCACACTGACTTGAGGGTCGTAATTTAATGGGACAAGAGGTTGAAGTCCCAGACTCAGATCCCAAAGGGTACAATCCCCGAACGTCCCATCTCTGGTGCGCATTGACAGGGAAGTCTGCTGCCCGGCTGCTGCCTGGAACAAGAGCGGCTGTCACCAAGACTGTGGCAAAGATGCAAAGCCCAAGTGTCCTCATTTTTGAGTAAAAGTTAATCACTCTCCAATAATATCTCCCTTCAGTCCAACGATGTAGTAAGAAGTGTGAGCTGCTGTGGTTTAGTCTGTAAATGTATAGATGTAAGTCCAGTGGCCGGATGCTTGAAAGAGAGAGAGAGTGCGCAGAGAGCAGTCTGCAGGAGGCAGAGCGCGCGGGGAACTGCCGCTGCCTCAGATAGCCGTGTCATTAATATCAGGACGAGAGAGAGGCAGGGAGGGAGCGAGGTGGTGCTGTGTAAGGGAGGGGCACAACTATTGCGTAATGCAAAACACCATATCCCCAGAAAAAAAATGGAGATGCAGGCAGATTATGTGAGAGGGAAGAGGGGGAGAGGTGCACCCGCTGCAGTCAGGTGCCTCGCTGCTCATTTCCCTGAAATGATTCTGTTCATTGGAACTATCCACTCCACAGCGCTGGGGCAATGTACTTCATCTCTTTCCTGTTTTTGTGGTTTGGTGGCTCCCTGTTGTATGACCTTATCCAGATGAGCTATGAACTACTGAGCAACAGTGAGTTAGGCAAGTCACCATAAATCAATGCAGTATAGTGCACTACAGTAAAGGAGAAAGGATGTCACTTTGTTGTGTTTTGGTTATAAAAATGAAAAGCATTAAACTCTAAATATTTTTATAATGTCCACTCAAATGACAAAATACAGTGACTGTTAATTCTGCAGCTCATAATGCTGTATGTTGCTACCTGTACAGAGTCTTTACTTTTTTTTAATATAGGGAGAAACACTTAGGAAGCATGAATTGTTCTTGTAGATGATGCAATGCCGGTATATGTGGCTCCTGTTATTACAGTCATTGTGGTTTTAATTTCTTTTCTGTTGAGATTTCAGCAATGTAATTACCGTATTTGAAAAAAAAATTGTTGAAATAGATAAGTCAAATAAATCTTTGCAGTGTTTACTGAGAGGCTTCCTGCTTATGTGCAAAGCTTATAATAAATCTTAGGAAATCAACATAAATCTGTACATACTATTCTATTAGCTTGGCATCACATGACCCACTGTAGATGGTATAATATTTCATTGACAAAATTTGAAGTCATGAGGCGCAGCGCAGCTTCAGATAATTGATCTCATCCTCACGAGTGGTTCGGTGCTGTGATGGAGGAATCTACCACAAAAGAAAATACAGAGACACAAAAACCTTCTATAACAAAGCGATTCAATCTCGATGTTGGCTCAACTTCAATTCCAGCAGTCAATATGAGGACATGAACACATACAAAGAGCAGTGGCGGTCCTCTCCATCACGTAGTGCGGCGCTACGTCCTATACAGAGAGCCAGTCATTATTTTTCTCCCCGAGGTGCAGGGTATTAAAGTCTACAGCTGCTGCTCGGTCCACCCTTCACATATTTTATGCACAGGTCTGCAGTACTAATATTTTACACGAGCGCTTGAGGCAGAAAGACAGGTGTGTATGCTTCCTCTGCTCCTGTTGTGGGCCCACACCTTTCAATGAGTGTGTCTGCATCACATACAAAATAGAAGCTGTTCTGTGAGTGAAGCATCTACCTGAAATGTTTTGGCAGTGCTTTAGAGGCCTTTGAGACAAGTTTGGACGTCTTGAGTTCTATGAATTTGGGCAAAATGTCCATCACTCTGGTTTGGTTTGACATCTATGTTTGAGGCGGAAGTGCAATACCTTCAGTGTAGAATTTCACATGACAATAGTTGCTGTAGACGTGATAAAACTTAGATCTTTTTATGGGGGAAAAACTTTTCTCTAAGTGGTGTTGCTGCTTATTGAATATGGCAGTAAAGTTAGTATTGAGGTGATTTTATTGCTAAAATATCAAACACGCAAATTCTTGCAGTGAGTGAAGTCGCCTCTCCACAGATCTGTAGCTTGGATTGACTTTTTTAGCTCCATTGAGTCACACGACTTAGGGGCACTTTTTTCACTTATGTTATTCTACATAACAGCCAGTATACTGTTTTGTGCTTTACTTTTGTGCTTTACATCCTCACTAAAACAAGAAAGCCAAGATGGAGAATCTGAAAAGTTACACAGTTCACCTTTAATTATTATTTACTTGCATTTCATAGAATAGAGTCATTGTCTGTTGCGAATGTTACTGTATAACCTGATGCAGTTAGCTGTGACCTCATTTTGTTGCTAAAATTTACCAATCATATCTCCCATTACTTTACATTGTTGACTTATTTGAATGCGCCAGTTTGCCTCAAGTATTAATTATTAAGCCCCAAGTATTAATTATAGTTGACAAGGCTCTTCCAAGATGCACTTAAGAGATAATCACACATTTTGTTGTTGCTGTGTGACCACGGGTGAATGCTAATGCACACTTACTGAAAACATTAGAATAAATCACATTAACAACCACTGTAATCTACATCATTCACCGCAGTCATATCTCCGTCCCTTTCAGCCCTTGGGACGTGCCAGGGTTGTGCATTTATTTGTAACAATAGTGAGATAAACAGAATAATAGGGTAAATCTGAAAACATAATCAGACCAAAAAAACATGTTTGAAGTCAGTGGCAGAGATACAGCCTTCATATGTGTGTGTGTATACAATCATTAGATGTGTGTGTGTTCAATGCCATTAGATTACCTGCTACACAACGTGACCCTAGATATCCCCGAAAGGCTGCAGCTGGTGATACAGACAAGCCTATTCCTCATTACTTCTCCCCTACTCCAGTGCCCTGCCTCTGAAGATAAGAAGGGAACAACACCTGTCCTCTACTTCTATCACCGACACAACCCCACAAACTAAACTACTCCTCGGCCAGTTGAATCCAAAACAACTCGAGATGTAATTTCACCTCTTTTAAAGTCACTGACCTGTTCTCTGTCCGTTCTGCTTTACTCTTAACCATGTTTCAGCAAGTTGTTCCTAATCCTTTAAATGCTGATATACACATCTAAACTTATCTTACTGATGTTTCTCACTGGTTCGTTCACTTCAAGTTGTTATTATATTGTAGATATCTGTTTCTGCAATAATAAGGTGTGCTAAAAGGTTGAATGATATGAGGATTATTTAGGATAACTTTGGATAGATTCTTTTAGAGGACATTCGGAACTTGGAGTTGAGTTGTGATGCATGCAAGCTCAATTTATTCTCTTTGTTACAATTTTCATCCAAAAGTACATTACAGTAAAACAAAACCAATTTTTTTGTCATAAAGTTTTGGCTCTTAATATTCTCAACGTCTTTTTGTGGTCTCTGGTGATTTAGTTTTCAACTGCTGGAACTTAATTTAGTCTCTCAACAATATTACACTAAAATGCTTACTGGCCAGATTCAGACCTATAGCTGCACCTATATGTGCTTATTGAATAGTTGTATTTCTCAAAAAAATGAAAAAGAAGATTCTCAGGCTTTGGATTGTCGAGTAGTATTTCTGTTCGTATACCAACTGCTTTGTATTGTAGAAATGTTGTGAAGCTGTAGCAATATTGTCAAAAATTGTTTGAAAATCTTTTTGAATAGAAGGAGTATGCTGAATGGCAACTGATGAATGGTGGACGATGAGGATTATAAATTGCATTTGTCAGTACTATACCGATAACGTTGTACAAATGCTGGCTCATAGAAACACTTCTCAAACTAATGTCTATCATCAGAACATTTATACCTCACAGTTCATTTGTTTTGAAATATTCTGTCATAAAAGAGTAAAAAAGCAGTTCTCTTGCCTGTAATGATTGTGATTTTGTGCTTTCCAGCTTTTGTCATCAGGAAAATCTACAAAGATGAAGTGTTCAAATTAGAGAACACTTTCAAGCAGCTTCAACAAGCATGTAAAAGGTAAATGCAGTCTGACCAAATCACTTTTACACAAAATTTGTCATATGCAACATTAATGTTTGTTGATTTTGTTGTTAGAAGTTTGTTGTTTTCTATCATTGTTTACTGTACCAGATTTTCTCTTTTTACATGCCAAAGGCAATGCTCAACATTCAGCTGAATTGTGCTTAGTTATATCAGAGTGCTCCTCCTTTCTCACCATTTATTCTCAAATATTTTTGCCACTCATTGCTAACAAATGGAATGCTGTTATGGTGTCAGCTGCATAACCTATCTTTTTTACTTTTGTCATAGCAATTAACAACTCCATTCAATATCAAAATGTTTGCATTAGAAAAGGTCACTGGAAAAGGCGTGGATGACACGCATGAAAAAGTTTGACTTATCTCAACCTATGTCTGTTGTGTGTAGTGCGCAGGAAGTCGAGTTGGAGCTCCTAGAACAGGCTAAGTGTTCTCGTGCTGAGCTCGAGAGACTGCGGGTCGAGTTGGAGAGCGCCACGGAGCAGAATGACGCTGAGGAGTCTGACAGTGAAGTCATCAAACTGAGACAAGAGATTCTTCAAGCATACAGCGACGTAAAAGTAGCTGAGGACAGAGATTACCGCACCCAGTGTGATCTTCAGTGGTGAGAAAGATACACTGTGTCCAATTCCTCAGTTCTGTTCAATTAACTGATAGTGTTATCGGCATCACTCACCTTTTTCAAGCCAGATATAGGTTTGGGGGAATTAATATTTGACTCTAAAAGGTCTGCATTTCACATTTATTAGTCCTTGGTTATGCACAAAAGATTTATTATTTTCTTGGGCTTTTAATATGTTATTATAAAAAGAAAATTGTTAAATTTTATCTAAGAGAAAGTAGTAAACTGAATGCTAGAATGACCGCTACACTGCACATCTTAGTAACAGTAAGATGCATTTTTTCTCTTTGTATGCTGATTAGCCCTCTCTACTGGAGTACACTTTATTGCAACTAGGTTTGAATCTATTTTTCAGACTCACGTTATTTTTTAAATTTAAAAATGTGTTTAGGGGGAACATAGACATTAAATTATGTCTATGATGGGAAAGACCAAGATTCTTTATTCTTTACTTTCGAGATGCATATTGTTGCACTCAAGTTTCTACCTTTGCTTTGCATTGTTTGGTTTGTTGTTTGGATATGTTATTAGGATATATTCATGTGCAAACTGCCACTTTGGCAGTAGAACTAGCTAAGCTTTTTGTTTGTTAATTTTTAAATGTGACTAAAAAAAAAAAGCTAAACAAAAAAAACACTTTTAACAGAACACAAATTAAAACTAAATGTTTAAATTAAGCATACAAAAGCCTTTATATTCCCAAAAAGTACTGGTAGTTTATAATCCAAGCAAAAGCACATCTTTCTTGTACTTACACTAACTGTATTCTTTACACACACCAGAAGGAATTTCAGGGGATATAGGTAAGGTAAAGCTATAAGCACGTTAAGATAGAAATCATGCAATGTATTATAGTGATGTAAGCAAGGGCACACATACAGGAGAGATGTGCCGTTAAGCAGTCACATCTGGGACCTAGCGCTGGGCAGTGAGCTGAACGAGGCAGCATCTTTCGCAGAGATGGTATCGACTTCGAAGCGCATTTGGGAGAAGGGTGAAGGTGAAGGAGCACAAGACACAAACACACTATTTTCCACTGTGGTTTAAAAGGCAGTAGCTCTATCGTACTATGTTGTTTTTATACCAAAAATTCAATACAACACTGAACTGATGAAATCTCATGCATGATGAATGAAACTAGCTAACTTTGTACATATGTGTGTTATAGTGTTTCTATTGTAACTATGCATCCATTGTTACTATTTTTGGCAAAGCCAGAAACATTTAGGGGTTTAGTTGACCAAAGAAATTCTCTGTCAGCTAAAGGCATGCTCTGTCGATCAATTATCATTTATTCAATTTCAGTAGAAGAGTTTTGGTCTGATATTAAAACCAATGTGTCTCCCCACGAGCTTAGAGAGGCAGGGCCTGAGTAACTTTTACAAGAGCCAGACAGTGCCAAGCTTCAGCTGTCGTAATCAGCTGATTAATGAGCTAAATAACAAAAGATCTACAGCCCTAATATCAATAGGGCTGGTTTATCACTAAAACAAAAAGGTCTTTTATGGGGTCCTATTTTTTATAAACTCTGCTTACTCCATTGAATAGACCACTGTTTCCCAACAGTTTTTATCTCAATTGTCCAAATCTCAAACACACCCTACAGAATGGAAAGTACACTGTACTGTTTCCTCCTCACAGCAAACAAACTTTTATTAAGGTCGGGGGCAGGTCAGAGCACCACTGCTTAGCAATGCAGTAACACATGCTAGCATAACATTACAAAATCAATTTAAAAATACTTGACGATGAAAAAAGACATACAAGCAAAAACAAAAAAACAAATGGAATCAGTTGATTAAAATCATTTTAATAATAAAAAACATCGGCTGTCAATTTGACGATGAACAAATTTGACATATTTTACTGATACAGAGATACAATACAACTCTCAGAAGACTGTAGTGACTGTACATGACTCGTACAATTCTGTGTATTGTAGTAAAAAGTGATGAGATTACTACAAAATTGAAATATCTAGTGAGTTTTTGAAAGTGACCTGATTGAGTTAAATTACTACAAATGCACCCAGACTTCAGAAAAAAATCAGAAAAGGAAGAAAATTGGTTGACAATTTGGCAGTCTGGGAGGACTGTTGCTACACAAAGCATCAGAGGAGAGATGGAAAGCAGAGTAAACATCTTTAATGAGCCTATTAGTTCCTATTTACTCAATACCTCGATAGTCTTTAAAGCACCCTTTCTGCCTTTGCCAGCCTACATTGCATCTTGCTCTGAACAGCTTCTGCAATATGGAGCCACTCAGCAGATAAAGCCACAACTGTACACCGGCGATATGATCTGTAGGACACAGACGTTTTGCACCGCACACAACAATGAACAGCAGCACTGTTGAAATATTACATGGAAATCACTTACATAGCACTCTCCCAAGATGCAGTATGGACAGTTTTCGACAGTGAGCTTTCATATTAGATGTGACAACTCTTTACTCTTCACACTGTAACTGTTTTAATGCTCCTGTTTTCTTCCACACATTTAAACTAATTGAGATTTTCCATGTCCAAGCAGATGCTCGTCTGCAAATATGTTGTTTGAAATGTGTCCCTCCCTAATCTGTTGCCCAATACATACAGAGGAATTCAGCACTTTTTGCCACCCACAGATTTTAGCATTCAAGCAGTTTTGCTAGTATATAACTTAATATCTAATATATCAACATGTCATGAAGATTAATATCATTTACTATATAGTAATAAGCAGCTAGCGGGGTCTGATACGATTTTTCTTTGTGATAAAGCAAAATAAAAATTGCTTCATGCATGATTTAATAGGCTCTTCAAAAATGTTTGCTACAGGGATTTTAAATATTCATTAAATGACTGAGGTACATGGTACTTTGTAATGGATTACAAATATTTACCATTATATGTATTCAAGTCTTTCTTCAGTGAGTAAACATAAGTTTTATTTGCAAATTAAGACACATATAAAAGGCGCTGTAACTGTTCTGGTTAATGGTCAAAGATTTGTTTATCTTGTCTTGTCTTTGTCCATAATGTTCCACAGTATAGCATTAAATGCATACAGTATATCCTTGTGGACAAGCAAGTGACATGACCAGATCAGACAGATCAGATAATAATCCATGTTTTTCCATTGTTTTTTGTGTAATAAAAAAGAAATACAGTAGATAAATAAATACTATAAAGCACAATATCACAGACAAGGCAACATCTCCATAGAGTCAAGATGGTGATGCACTCGCCACCAGTAACGTTACAAAATGTGCCATTAAAGTAAATCCAAATACCAAACAGTTTTATGATAAATAAAATTTTTCTTTGAAACATTTATGTATGTGTTTTTCTTAAACAGGAAACACTACAAGCATTTTAAATACAATCTTTCTGGAATTGCATTATGTGCACATCTGCACATAATCTGCACATAATGCAGATTATATGCAGATCTGAAAACATGTTTTGTCTCCATGTTTTCTCTTTCCCTCTCTAACCTCACCTCACCTTGTGCATAGGCTCCTGGAAGAGAAGCGGAGTTTGCAGAGAGAGAGGCAGCTTCAGCCCAAACCTGCTGTAAGTTCATCACCACCGCACCATCCGAGTCTAGTTTCAGAGGCACGGATTAAAACTGCAGCACCCGCCTTCAAAGAGGATAAATATGAGCTCTACTTTTTAAGCTTTTCAGGTCGAATCCAGCGACACTTGCAGTTTGCAGTTCGATAGCCCTAAAATCTATCTTGAAAAACATCCATCCCTAATTCTTACAGATACAGATATTCAGTAATGTCAGTCATTTTCTGATGGCAATTCTTTGTAAGTGATGGAGCTAGAATGCAGGCAGAATTGAGTGGTCTCCTGAAATCAGCAGGGAAGTAATAAGCAATACCAGATCAAAGCTGCTAAAAACAAGTTTTAATGTACTTTACAACTATTTCCAAATTACCCCCTAAATTATTAACCTAATTGTCATTAAAAGTTGGAAATCTTGAATCTGTTCAGAAATGAAAGTCTAATTGTGCACCGTAGGCAAGCCTCTCCTGCTACTCTATGGGCACGGCACTAATACATGTATAGCCACCCTAATAAAGTTGATTAATGTCGCTTTGAAAAGACATTTTAATGTTGTAAATAAATCTGCAGGGCATTTTTTAAATTGAGTAAGTTTTATAATCACCCTGTCAGGAGTTTGCCACAACACGGTAAAGCTTGAGCAGTCAACAGTTACATGAGCAAAAAGCAATAAGCAAGTAATTAGAAGTTGAACATTTTTGGGCATAAAAGTCTGTTCTTGGCCATAAATCAGGACCAAATGACAGTCCTCAGGAGCCATGCGTTTAAGCAGTGACCAAATGAACAGAATTAGAATTGTGTTATAATTACTGCTGTGGGTCGCAAGTTCAACTGTTTAAAATGCACTCTGTTATTCACTGTTGGAAGCATTTTGTCCCTATTCTTTAATTAGTGCAACAACACATGTTCTCACAACTGTCATTCCTGTAGCATTTTAACACAATTACAACATTTATATAAGGAATACATCAATTTACAATTCAATCAACAACATGTGGGGGTGTAATATTAATTCTCTGTGCAGATTGTATTAATGAAGTATCCATATGTAAATTAATGAATAGTAGCAACAATGTTCCATCCTCTGACTGCAAACTACTTAAGCTTATAGTGTTCTTATGGTACAAGTTGACTTATTTTGTACCAGATGTTACTCAGAGTAGTATTATTGGCTCTTAACTAATTTTATCCCTGTAGTCCTTTGTATTTTTGTGCTAATTACTGGTTAGTGATTAAATTAACAGCAAAGAACACAATGCACCGAGATGTTAACTGCATTTAGTTTATAAGATGTAAGTTGAAAATAGCAATGTACCGACTCAAATGTACCAGCGCAAAAGTTAATGGGAATCAAGCATTCAATCATTTAAATTATTGCATCATTATCATGGCCATACAACCTTAAAAATGTCTGATCTATGAAACTAATTATGGTTAATTTTGTGATTGGAGGTCACAGGGATTATCAGTCAGTCTATCCCAGTACCTCAGTTTAGTATGGAGTGAATAAACTTGTCAAAAGTATTCAGATACTCAGAAATCACATGCTAACTGACTTAAGCTATTGTCACACTAGGGCTGTGCAATTAATCAATTTCAATTACGATTATTGCTGTAATCGTTTACAAAAATTGTGTAATTGAGTAATCGTGATCATCAATCGTAAGTCATAGATGTGTTTGTAAAGGATCATATACTGTATTTATTTAAGTTCCAAAAGTAGCTCCCAGACAGTTTCTTTACAATTGTAGAAAACAACAGTGTATTACTGTGTATTACTTCACTCTCTGCATTTAAAAGACACTAATGCTCTGCAATCCTTCTTAACAAATAATTGTTTGAATAATTGTGATTTCAATTATGATTTAGACAATCATTATTATTGTTTTCATTATAATCAAGCAGCTCTAGGTGCCACCTAGATATTCAGTTCATTGAGTGTCAATTTTAATAAATCATGTTAACAGAAACAAATATTTATCTTTATTTAAAAGTTTTAGACTAATCTTAAGCAACAAACATAAAGACATAACATAAAGAAAGTACTATTTAGTTGAAAATGAATATGGATTGTTCAGTATTGTCTATAAAAATAATGTTCAACAATTGTATCAGGCCTGTTTGTTATTATCAAAACTCAATTTGAAATATTAGTATTGTAAGTTGTGGCAACACTTGTGGGGAAAAAAAAATTAAAAAAATCTGTAAAGCTAAAACTTTAAACATGCAAAAAGTCTAAAAGTGAGTATATTTCTGTACTTGCTGTATTAAAATTCATCCACTATCTTATATGTCTGAATAGGCTCAAAGCAGACTCAAGAATAAAACAGTTTACTTTCTGCAAAAGTCAGTGATAGGATTTTTTTTTATGCCAACTGTTTACAAAGGTGTAAAAGGAACAAAAGCTCTCTACCTGGTGGGAGGAAACTAAATCCAATTGTTCTTTCGATTTTATACCCAGGAGAGAAATAAAAAGATCAAAACAACAACACCAACCAAGCAAGCCATAGCCCATGCCACCTTGCAATGATAAACTGAAACTAAAACACATTTATATTGTTATATATTATCATTGGTCACACAAAACAGTATGAAACAAGTGACAGTAACTCACAACCCACGCAGCGAAGACTACTGTGCTAATATTTCATCTGTTCCATTGCAGGAGATAGAAGACCGAACAAAAGCCCTTCAGGATAAAACTGACAATCTGAGAAAAGAGCTCTTTGAAAGACAACTTGAAATCAGGTATTGTGTTGTCCTTGGATGTGAGCAAGTTTTTATATGGGTTTTTACTCTGGCAGAAACAGTTTGTACCGTCAATCATGTGCCTAGTGAATACGTCTCTTTTGCCTCTCTTCACAGAAGTCTGATGGAGGATGTGTCTAACCATGAAATGCAGATAGCAAAAGAACAGAAAGAGCTGGAGGACACGAAGGAGATCTTAGAGCTCATAGAGGTTGGTATGTGTGTGTGTGTCTGGAGAGGACGTGGCTCAAAGCAAATCATCAATAAAGTAACAAATCATCTGGTTCGCGCATTTTTGTCTGCCGTGTTTGTGTGTCTTACCAGGCTGAGAAAGCACAACACATAAATGTACCTGACCAGATTTTTAAAGAGATGGACAGGAAACATGGCAAAAAGGAGTGAGTAGATTCAGATTTTTTTACTCTTCATTTTTCTTTTTTTTTTTCAATAAACTTGAGAGTATAAAATGACTAGTTAAAGGGGCACTATGTAAGAAAAACAAACAAACAAAGAGATTTCCACTTTTGAACACTAGAGGGAGCCTTTCACATGCACTTTGCCTATTAAGCATGATGCCATCTAGCGTCAATGATCCATATTCCGGCCTGTAATAAAACATTTCAAATACGTATAAATGTATCACAATTGATGTGGATTGGTTAACAGTGCTCTCTTAAGTATTCATGTTGTAAAGAATAAATATGATTTAAATGTTTGTGGACTATAAGTGATAATTAAAATTCCTCTCAATCTTACACAGTGCCCCTTTAAAGTAAAAGTGGACTTAATTTTTTCGAGAAGTTTCTGTGGTAATAGAAGATTTTAGAAGATTTAGTTTGAATGTTCTTTCCTAGCATCTTGCATTTGCCGGTTTTATTTCACTTTGTAGAATCTGTCTTCCTGACCTTGTAGCTGGAGTGAAATGAAATTGATCGTAGGCCGTGCACCAGCCTAGCTACCTGCACCATTGCTAACATAATAGGTCCCAGTCTCTCTTCCCTTTCTTCTCATCTCAGTGAGACTTTGCTAACCTGGCTAGCCAGATGGTTTATCTCGCGATATTTGTGAACTCAAGATAAACCATCTGGCCTTCCAGCCGCCGATTGGTTTGGAAGTCCGAACCAGCGGTGTTTCAGCCCACTCACATCACAGCAGTGGTTCCATGGATGTACCTGTACATGTTGTCTGCTGCTTTTGATGCAGTTTTAGCAGAAATACTGAGGTTTTTTTTTTTTTTTTTTTTTAGAACAGTATGTGTGACCAACACTACTTGTTCTATCCCACGCAGATATTGAATACACCGTTATGAGTTGTTGCTGTGATTGGCACAAATAGCACAAATAAGGTAGGCCGCTTACCCAATCGGCTCGAAGTATTTCACTAAACACCCCGCCTTTTCCCAAACGCTTTCAGTGAGTCAAGTTCCAGATGGATACTGTGGAAGAACTCAAATCAGAGTTCAACGCATATCTATCTGGCATGAGCCAGGTTAGGACTTTGCTGGTTAAATAAATAAATAAACCAAAAAGAAAAACAAAGGGCTCTTTTTTCGTTCTAGCGCTGACGCTAATCTTACTTTTTCTTCTGTTGGCTACTAGTGGGCTCTCTCCAAGCGCTATACGCTATCAGTCTAGGAGGAGGTGTGGCTCCAGCCAGAAGTGAGGGCACCATTTGATTCAGTGAACCTGAGATGTGCTCACGTCTGTGACAAGTGACCAGTGCATTAATATCTCAGGCAAAAGTTAACTGTAGCAGCAGCTTCAGTTTGGAAAAAAAAATGTAGAAATCTATTTGGTGAAAGTCTAGTCATATGACACGCTTTAACAATTTTGTCTAAAAGTGTGTCTTTTCTTTTACATAAAGCCTATTGACTTAATTAAAAAAAAATAAAAAATCAGATGGAGAGTGAACATGGGACACTCTGTGAACACTCTTTCTGTGAGCCTGGCTACAGGCAGCTGTTGTCTTATTCAAAAGGATTATAACAAGGACAAGCGGCTGCTTTTGAGTTGAGTTTTAAATCAAGATTCTAAGGTAACTCTCTTGGCCACACGCATCGGATCATTTTATTGTAACTTTAGGTCGACATAACAGAATGTTGTTAGAGGAAAAACAGACTTAATGAAACCCAGACTGAATATTTTTTTTGACAAATATAGGTATTGTTATAATTTAATAACTGCTAGCTAAATAAATACCAAAATTAGAATTGATAGCAACAAAATCTGTAATATTTTCCTCTTGAACTTGCACTGCTCCACTGTCATGTTCTGCAGATGTGTAATAAGGTTTGCTAAATTAACTGGGATCAGGCAAAACAGCGCTTTTGTGCCGCGTGCTGGGCACTGCATTCTGTAGCTCATATCAGCCAACTCACAAAAACATCTCTTCACGCTAGCGCTGAGACATAGACTGGGGGCAAACTATTGCCCAAACTGTGAAAATTACAGGAAATAGAGTTGAGTTGTAGTGAACTATGTTCTTTGTTATATAAACTTAAAAGTTACACTATTTAACTTTTCAAGTGAGGTTTGCTTTGTGCTTGTGTCACTGAGATAGTATTGCTTTTCACTGAAAAATTTTAAACTAGTCGAGCTTGAAAACACTGAGTGAATTTTCATCTGTACAGATCTGACTTGGAACTTTGAATCTCCATAGAGACAAGTAGGCAGTACACCTTCAGTCAAAAAAGTTAGTGCATCTTTAATGAATGAAGTGGAAGCAGCTTTTTAACGTGAAAGCACCCTTTGATTTGCAGATGAGTTCTCATACATTAGCAAAGTCTCGCTGTGATCTCTTCCTTCATGTGGAGTTATGAATTTAAGACAATATAGTCTCATTTATAAAAGAATAGTTTATACTGTCAGGAACCTTTAAATTGGCTCAGGATAAACCTTGGGTACACCTCAGTGAGCAGTATTATGCATTTCCCCTCATTGTTAAGAACACCATTTCACTTGTTGCTTGGTTTCGCACAGTTGTGGTTCTGGTCCACTTCTCCTTCTTATTTACACAAGACTTTCTGGAGCTATAAAAATCAACTTTAAAAAAAGGAACAGAAAGTTGATTTGAAATCTCACTGTTTTCAAGAAATTACTGCAGAAATCTGTCAACACTAACGCAAATGGTAATCACAAGCTAGTACTACAGTGTTTCAGCCATTATTCATACTTTATATTCAGATCCTTTTTCACCACATATATCTTGCATTGTGCTTTGTGTGTCTCTTTAATGTTTATTTGAAATTAATATTTGACATAGAAGCAATGTTGGGAAATCTTCTGTAGCCATGAGAGCTAGGAGAATTGCTAATTTGTAATTCACAAAGCAGAGGGATACTGCTGGCTGTGTGTAAAAGATAGATGGTTGTGCTGTTATGCCCCGCCGCAGTGCAAGGTTACAGCCATAAGCCTCTCTTGTCTTGGTCATATAATTACACTCTTTCTCCGTATGTCTTTTTCTCCTTCATTTTTTCCCACTTGTTCCTCTTCAGAGCTGCACTGCAGAAGATAGAATCCTTAAATGCAGAGTTATCAGTAATGGGGCAGCAAGTGAAAGAGGTGCATGAGCACAACTCCTCCCTTTTGACGGAGAAGAAGAGGATAATGAAAGATTTGGAGCTTGTTCGAGCCCAGATAGAAGCCAGTCAAAAAAAGTACAGACAGCAGCTGAAAGAGCAAGAAGTCTTAAGGGAGGAGCAGATAGAGATCACTGGAAACAGGTAGAATTTCCTTTTTTAACTTTTTTTTTTTTTTTTGACAATCTGAGGCTTCTTAAAAGGTCATTTGAGATTTTAATTGTTTTTTTCCATTTGTCATTTGCAGAGGTATCTTGGAAATGAAGCTTCAAAACATCATGGCTGACAAAAAGTACATGTTCAAGCGTCAGTCTGCGCAGCAAAAAGAAATAAATGGGTACAAGCTGCCAATTTCTGTTTACACTGTGAGGACACAAAACACAAGTTGGTTTTAGTTGTAAAATACTAACTCATTTAGATTTCAGATTCTGACTACTCCATAATTGCTGACACAGATTGATAAAGTTTAGGGAAATGAGAGAGAAAAAAAATTCTTGGAAAAGTATGTGATGTAAATTCTTTGTACACATGTAAATGCAAATTTCTGAAGAAGGCAGATTATTTTCTGTGAAAAGAGAAGGAAACACATTTTAGAATTTCAAATAAATAGTTTTTCTTTCCAAAAAATGTGTTCCCAAGCTTACATAATTTGACAAGCATTCAGAAATCTATATGTAATTAGCCCAGACCAATAAATTTCTGGAGCAGTGAAGCTAAAAACCGTAATCCTGGCCTTATCATGATTTTATAAATATTTAAGAAGGCTTCGTGCTTCTTCCCAGGCAGATGCAATACCTCAAGAGGATGGAGCACGGACTGGCCATAGCTACTGAACAGCTCAAGCACACGCAATCAATCTACAATGAGCTAAAGGCGCAGGTAGGAGGGGAGAGAGCTGGGTGTATTACAAAAGTCTGGCTCTGACGGTTAAAATGTGCACTGGCGCAATTTCTCCAAGAATTTGTCTGACATTTCTTGAAGGTGTCAGCTACTCTGACGAAGTTGAGTTTTTATACATTGGAACATTCTTTCGTTTTTTGAAATATACTATTGACGTACGTGTCTTCAATTGAAAGCAGTGACACTAAACTTCCTTCTCTCTTTTTGGGAAATGTGTCAGCATATCTCACAGACTGACAATACAAAGGAAACTCCAGTGACACACAAGGGAATTTTCATAGTTCACAAATCAAAGGCATTAGACAAATTTATTAAACGTTACACAATAAAACAAGGGCAATAAAAGCTGTTACTCATAATGGCTTAAAAATATTTGATTGATGCTTAACATCTAGCATCTAAAGCATCCATCTTTCCCATAGTTTGATTGATGCCTATGATGTTGTTTAATTCACGCTGTTTTGTTCAAACTATAGCCAGTATGGAGCCTAAGCTGGATTTTAAATAATGAAAGTGTGTATAGTTCGTAGTTGAAATCTGACTTGTTTTAATTATGAGCTGTAATGATCATTATTGCTCACATCTAGTTCCAATTATAGGGAGCGACGTGACTTGCAGCGGTGCAGTTCATAGCAGTGGACTGGCAGGCCTGTGGAGAGGGGCGATCCCAGTGCCTACAGTCATACATTTTTAATTAGTTTCACTGAACAGACTCAGCGTCACCCAACACTCGATCCCTAGAGGAAAACCCTGATATATAGTATTAATTATTTTGCCATAAATGATTAATATGGGATTCAAAGTGCACCCATTTTTGCACAAAGCTGGCTTATCTTTGTGCCATATTTGCATGTTCTTTTTCTCATTTATCTGAAATCGAAAGCTACAGATTTGACAAAAGGGGAAAGCACTGGCGGTGCTGTATAAAAAGAAATAATGAAATTACACAAAATGTATAGAACTTTGACTTTGTTGTGTTTGATTTCTTTTCCAGTTGGACGCAGTGCCAAAGAGAGAAGCTTGTATTCAACAGCGGATGGATCTTCAGACGGAAGTGGATGCTCTGAAAGACTTTGAAAAACAGGTGCGACTCTGAAGTTTAAAAGAATTCCACTACAGAGGCAGTAGATTCAAGCGCTTCTCATTGTATTGTTTGTGTTGTGTTGAAAGAGCTAAATAAATACATTCAAGCTTTTTTTTTGTTTTAGTTTTTCGTTTCCAGTTGGGTTGCACGAGGACTTGGTGCAGAATCACAGCTGAGAGAGAAGCTACACAAGCTAGATGTCTGACCAGATTAAAGCTAGAACAAACAAAGATGCTCAGAGCTGAGTCACCAAAACAATGCACACTTAGCACTGAAAATTTTATTTAATAATTATTTTTTTTATTATTGGTACAGTGCTTTTATGCGCATAACATTTCTATCTGTTGTCTCTATGGAGAAATTAAGCTTGCAGTATTCAGTATAAATATCACGTTTAATTGTTATAGGCGTTTTCACGTGACTCAGCAAACCGGAGTCGGCCATGTTGGCGATATGGGCCGCTGTCATAACACATCCATGGTCAAAACACAGACGTCAAAGCACGTGAATGTTCGAAGTTTGAAAAATTAAAAATGGTAAACTATTGCCGTGTTGTAGTCGTCATAATCCATCTTATTTCGCCCGCCACTTTTTCTACCGTTACACACAGAACTCGGAAACATTCCGGTCAGCTCGTCCCCGTTCATTTCATTGAGGTAACCTGCTGATAAAACTTGCAGCAATATCATATTTCAGGTAGGTTATTTTTTCCAAATAAGCTATGGTCATGTGCACTAATAAACAAGCAAGGCATATTTTCTCTGGATCGCTTGAAAACGACTGTTAAAGTATTTAATTAATCGTTTGCCGGTCGGATCGCCGCGGTAGCTCGCATTTAGCCAATTACATAGCCACAAATAAACATCAAATGTTGTACTGATCACACGCAGGGCATATACACATGCTGTACCTTGTTTGAAAGCTTAGGACCTGTAGATTTCATTTATTTTAACAATCCATGTATCTAATCGAGATTAGCCTACTAGCACAGCTACAGCGTTAGCTATTTTCTTCTTGTTTATCCCTTTTAGCTACACTCTTTTACACAGTTTGTGCCTATTTGTCATCAACTGTCGGCAATACACGTCAAATACGTGAGTGTTAAATCACACAAATAGTGCTGGTGTAATAGTGTTTCAGATGCTCCATAAAGGAGAACAAATGCCAAAGAGAATTTAACTTACAGAGGGCAGCTTGTGGAGATCCTCACTAAATAATGTAGCTAGATTGCATTTCGTAAGGATCTTCGCCACCTATTAAGTCAATTTTACACACGTAACGCTTTTTCTGAAGCTTCAAGTCGGTCTCGATATTTTTAGATCCATTTGACTCGTCTTTTTTTGATAATTCATTCATATTTCGGCCGCATTGTTTACATCGATACCTCCATAATGGCGCCACTTCCGGTTTCCGCCGATCTGTTGCATCCGTGAAAACGCTCTATTGTTTGATTGGTTAATGTATTTCTGAAAATCAATTATTATTTGTGATGGCCATCCCTGTTCCCAGGGGTGTAGGTACTTTTTAGGCAATTAAATTTAATAAATGCAAGATTGACAAGTTTTATATCATAAGGTTTTTATTCTCCAGAGTTCTTTAAAAAATCATTGCAGAACAGCATTTTAGTAACTTACTCACTACATACTTGTGATTATAAGCTCTTATGCTATCTATATATATATAGTTGGTGCTTCTAGTTAGTATCTAATCCCATCATGTTTATTTATTGCACCACCTTTGACAATAACGAATGCAAATCTTTCCACACTCCACAGCACAGGAAGCACCACATTGAACAGGAATTGAAAGAGAAAGAGCTTATCATCATGGACCACAACAAGCTCAACGCCATGCTACAGCGCAGGTGCCTTTCTATTTCTAGGTTTCTGCATTTGCATACAATTCACTTGTCGGAGTCTCAGACCATTTTCAAGTTTGCTAATCGTCAATCCTCTTGTTGTTTCCTTGGTCCCTGTCACATCTGTGCATGTAACAGCTGGGAAAGCATTTAATCTGCAAAAGTTGTCTGGGCAGGAAACCTTGTCTTGTTAATTGGTCATACTTCAGTGTTCAAACGATGCCTAAGATGTTTCACACCTCACACAGAAACAAATAATATATTATGTCTGGTGAGCAACATGTGTATGTGTATAATCGAAAGTCTATGTAGCTATTTGAAGGTGAGTTAACTGTTACTATAACAGTCTTTTCTCTTGTTCTCTTGACAGACATTGGTGTGGCAGTGCACCTTGCATTACTCAGTGTCCACATTAGGGCTGCAACAATTAATCAACTAATAGTGACTATTTGGCTGTAAAATATTTTGATCATATTAATCACTAACTTGACAACAAACACTGAAAACACATTTTGTTCACCATGTGATAAAACTAAACTATCAATCTCCTGGGCATGTTATTGTAAAATCAAACATTCTGGGATGAATCGGTAAAAATTGTCAAAACATAAAAAAAAAAAAAAATGCACAAACTAGTGTCGTTCAAACTGCAGACACCAGCTTTAGTGCTCCTTTTATTTACCAACAAAAATTCAAGCCAAAAAAGAAATAATAATAATCTTGCTTCCCCATGTGCAGTGCTCTAAAGCACGGGTGTTAAACTCAAATGGTGGTAGGGCCAAATCGATCAGAGTCAGAGTTGGTCGAGGGCCACATTTTAAAATATAGGTCCCTCTGAGTTAAAGTCAAATATGGCAATAGGGCTGTATAAAGCTAAAATAACACATTTACTGTATATCCAGAATTATATTTTGACACATTACATTATGTTGCATTATATTATTGCACATAATTTCATTGCAAGAAACTTTGGACAGATTGTTGCTTTTTGCTGCATTCCAGTGCATAATACATTTATTAGTCACATCTCAGCAATATAAGGGGCCACTATCAATAATAATCTGAAATCATGCTCAGGGGCAACATGATATCTTCTTGAGGGCCGAATTTGGCCCCCGGGCCTGAGTTTGACACCCGTGCTCTAAAGGGTTCAGATTTAGTTTACATTTTAATCTGTTTTAATCAGATGTTTTAGGCAATATTAAAACAAACTGTAAAAAATGATTTTCATAAATAATACATTTCATTTGGACTCTAAGTCTATGTTAAATCCCTCAGACATCATATTTCAACATTCAATTGGTAATAAGTGAGTTGAGTAGCCAAAATGTGTACTCAAGTAAGAATAAAAGTACTTCTAATACATAGGACACAAGTGAGAGCTAAAAAAAAAGAATTTGGTGAAACAATACTCAAGTAGGAGTAACGATCTGAATTTCGCATCTGATTTACAATTTGAGATTAATATACTGTAACCCGAAGACAAAACATTAAATCAAAACGTAAACAAAAGCAACAAATGTTAGTAACAGCCTTAGTCTCCATGTTTCGTAGCTCTACAACTCTGCCATATTGTAAACAAGATTTGAAATATTTAGTGTGATGCCAAGTTTTCCATTTGCATAATCAAAGCTGGTGTGTCAACAACTCTAATTATCAAGTAAACAGGTATAAGCAGTACATGACAGGCGCTTAAGTGTTGTTTCTTTTTTCAGAATTTCACAGTACAGTGAATGGTGTGATGTGATCATGGAGGAGAAAAACAAGTACATCAGACTGAAGCAGACGACTTCACAAACAATTTCTGAGCTGAAGGAGCAGTTTAAAGTCCTGGAAAATGAGACAGAGATTCAACGCACAATCGTCATCAACAAAGACAGGTGCGCGGTTTATGTGCCTCTTTGATTCAGGTTCAAACAAACACGTCATCAGATTAATTTAGAAAGACTGAAGAATGCTTGTTTGTCTTTGCCTTTCAAACTTTTGGTTTTGTTTTGTCAGATTAGTCACAAAAGCATGCATGAAGAGCTCCTACAGCTGCAAAGTGAGAGACAAGCTACGCAACAATATCTCCAAGGTGCGCACACCGAAAAAAAAAAGTGTACTTTTAACGATACTTATAAGAACATGATTGTGTGAATAATGCAGAAGTCATGCAGAAAGTTTTCACAATGAAGCATAATTGGTTGCTTTATTATTTATTGTTAGCGGTTTTGCATATTTAACTCGACAAAGCATTGCTGAGGGTCAATGAATAAATATGCAACGATTTTATGCACAATTAAGGCAAATGCACTCCTCTGACTCAGATTTAGGCTCTGATTAACTTCTGCCCAACTGTTTGAGTAATAATACATTTATGACATTTTTAACAATGGGTTACAGCCAGTTTTACCGTGTGGCTATTATTTGTACAATCAGTTAATGTTATGCATTCATTATTTGGCTTAGGTTTAAGAGTATGAAAGTAGGTAATGATCATGTGATTTCTTAAATGCAATACAAATATATTGAGGCACTTATTGTTTGTCACAGTATACGAAAATGTAATACTGAAGATGTCATTCATACTCGTAATTAAAGGAAACCAATTTCTGTTGTAACATTTCATCAAAATAGTAAACTAAAGTGAAATAAAAAATAAAAAAAATAGTAATACTTGTAAAAACATGTTTTACAACAATTCTGTTCTGTTCTGCCAAAATGTCTTGCAATTATTGCTTTCAAGATACTCAAGCAAAAACGTTTTGTTCATTTTCATTCATATCGCCCACCTTGTGCTTTTGTTCAGATTAATCGGGTCTTCAGGTCTTTGTGACAAAAAAATACAAGATGAAAAAGCTAAATTTTCTCTTATAAACAAATGTTTTTATTTTTGTATATTCCAGGTGTCTTGGAAGCTTCAGCAAATCAACCAGGAGTTTGAAAACAACAAACTGGAATTGATAAAACTCACACAATCGATCAACCAGCAGGAAAAAGCTTTACTGGAGCTGAGAAAGAGCCATGAATTAGCCCTAGAGCACCGAAATTCATTGTGTGTTAAATTACTGTCTGTAATTAGGGTATTGTTGATTGTTTTGTAATAAATACCCTTCTGTTCTCAGGGGTATTGAGCTGCTGGAGCATGACGAGGTGCTGCTGGGCTACTATGAAAAGGTTAATAGGCAGGAGGCGGACATTAACAAAGAGAACATGGCCCTTGAGACTCTGGAGAAGGAGATGATGGACTTGGAGCTCCAAATTAAGGAGGAGAAACGCTTAGTGGGGCTGAGGCTGAAGGAGGTGCCTCTCAGAAAACAACTGGAGGAGGAGATTACTATGCTACAGATACAGGTGAGAGCATTGCGTAGTAAAAATTCACATCACATAATATTCCTCCTATAACAGTATCAACAAACTCCTCAGCTTCCAG
The DNA here is from genome assembly GCA_038363315.1 of Mugilogobius chulae. Taxonomy (NCBI): domain Eukaryota; kingdom Metazoa; phylum Chordata; class Actinopteri; order Gobiiformes; family Gobiidae; genus Mugilogobius; species Mugilogobius chulae. The sequence goes on along the minus strand of CM076403.1, from coordinate 43,074,807 downwards.
GCCGGCGCTGTAATTACTTGTAAAAGTTGTGGGCGTAACGATGTGTCTGCACTTTAAGTAATGATTTTCTTTAACTCCAGTCAGTGTGAGACATGTTTGGTGGAAATCCTTTACTAAAATGTGTTCAGTTATGCTGGATAAACAGTGACACAGCAGTGATCTGGATAACACCCACTTCTTTTAATACATTCTCACTTTCTTGGCAAAAAATCAAAAGTTAAAAATCTCAGTGTTCTCATCTTCTGCTTGTTACAATGAATATGTAAGATCCCCAATGCACGTATTCAGTAGTACAGCCTGCTGTTTTGAGAAGTGTTATTTCTCTCTCTCTTTCATTATGGAAGCTGACAAAGTAAACCAGGAGTAGACAGCATGCGAATGTCGAATATGAGCATAGACAAAAATATATTTGTTGCACCAGTTTAGATCACTTTTGAATATTTTTATTTATATTATTAAAAATAAAACTCTTGTTTTTGTGGTTGTCAGTAAAGGTGCCAGGGATACTTTTTATGGAATGTTGCTATGTATAAAATTATATACAGTAACCTACATATCGTGAGTTTTTATTTACAGGTATTTTATGGTTCAAAATAGCTTGAAGACAAGTGAAAAGATGAACTGCACAACATTAAACCCTTTTCTCAAATGATTTTTTTTTAGTCCTCATCATAAACATGTCACAATTAATTTTATTTGTTTATTCTCTTGCAATATTTTTTGGATAATACGAAATCCCTCTGTTAAAATTTGCAGTCTGCTAATCTTACAATTGTTTCCAACTGGCACATATTGAAATGCTTAATGAATTTTGCTTTCCACTTGAATAACTTAGCAAACACAGCAACTAATTGGATGTGTTCACATGCAGGAGTATTCTTTGGTGGAACTTTACTTTTGGTGATTCAATGAATATGTTTGAACCTGACTTATAGTTAATATTTGTGATTTTTGTCTGTCAATGTTAAATGTCTTGTGTATAAGACCCGGAAAAATATTTTGCCAATGTATCTGTGTTAATTTTAGGTTATTTTCTTTTTAAAATACCTATGTAGTGTCTTTAAGTCATAGAATTATTAAAACAAAATTATGGATCCAATTCCAATGATAAGGTTCCAAATGGGTATTTTTAATTTCCATAGAGTTACATTGGCCCAAACCCTCTGTTTATGACGTAATTCTTGTGAGTAATACAGTCTATTATAAACATCTTAACATATTTTTCTGCCCACATCCTCAGCATCACATAACATCAGGGCCTGTCTGTGGGGACGACTGTCATTTAGAGCCTCCCGCTGATCAGATGTAATGGTACACATCTGCCCACAACAAGTTAGACTAAGATTTAGAATATTTCGGCAGATTGTGTGGGCCTGTCTTTTATATGCATGACAGCAAGCGCATTTGTCCAAAAGTGCTGCAGGCTATTGTCCAACTGTGAGTGTCCCTGTAGTTTTTCCCCCTTCATTTTGGACATTTATGTGATTTATTATTTGAATTCACAGCACTGATCTTGTAGGGATGGGCGCTTGATGTGTTGAACTCCAGTTCAGGGCACTGTACTCCAGTGTTCATTTTAATGTCAGTCATTGCCCCAAAAGAAAGACATTTTTAAAACAAGACATTTATTTTACATAACTCAATAATAGCACTAGCTGCCTCAAAGATCGTTCTATAATTCACAAGACAGAAACCATTGATTTACAACACTTTGATTAGGTTAGAAAACTGAAAGAAAAAAAAGGCAGCATGCCCCAGGAAGAATCCACTCTGCATATAGAGCCTGGGTAGTGTGTACTATGCTGCAGTAGATGTATTCAATATGTATAAAAGCAGGTAAAATATTCTTGTTTTCCTAAAGGCAGTCTAGATTCACATTTGTTTTGTGAATGCAAGCAACAATTTTCAATTTGTTTGCCCAGACATTTAATTAATTTCTTTATATCTGTTTATTTGTTTGTTTTTCTGTGGACAATTCAATCACCCCTGGGCAGCTCGGGTTTCCAATAACAGTGAACAGACACAAGCTCTCACTTATTTTTATTCTCTCAATGCCAAATGCCTTTATGATGCAGAGTGAGAGCAGGTTATTGATACTTTTAAAGTGATGACATCAACATTCCTTGGGCACCAAAGCTAATTGGAGGCACTACTTTGTTTGATGCGCTGTTAAGTTATTTGGTTCTAACACAATTTGACCATAATGAACAGATTTAGTGGGAACTACAAAAGATGAGCTGATTTATGCAGTTAAGCAAATCCCTCTAAGTAACAAGATTGGAAATTTTTTGAGTTATTCCTTTGTGTCCACCATCTGATAGACAACTTTGAAAAACATTAAAGGCACTATATCTGATTTTAGCGTCCTTAAAAACGTAAATACGTATGTTTGTTTAATGCAGTGGTTCTCAACCTTTTTCCGTTGCAACCCCCAAAAATAACAACTATAGCCATTTGCAACCCACAAACACAAAATATAAGCTACCTGCAAAGTGATAAAGTTGTCTGTAGTCTCATGTTTGATTTTAATTTGAAAACATAAGCCTAGATAAATTCATCTTGTTGGCCAGCAAATAGGAATATACATCTATCAACATGATGTATTTGAAGCTGGCAAACCTTGTTTAAGATCTTAATGTTCAATATTTCACAGAAACCGTGGCGGCACGATGGCAGAGCCGATAGCGTTCTGGCCTCACAGCAAGAAGGTCGCGGGTTCGACTCCCGCACGGACCGGGCCTTTCTGTTTTATTCAGCTAATGTCATATACTATTATATGATATTAGCTGCATAAAACCAGAAGTCTACAGTGGAGTTTGCATGTTTCTCCCTGTGTCTGGGTGGGTTTCCTCTGGGCACTCGGGTTTCCCCCACCAACCAATAACATGCATGTTAGGGTAATATCCTCCAGCTACGGTAGTCCTGACCAAGCCTAACAACAACATCTGGAGATGGGTCCCTGAGCGCTGCACTGCGGCGATCACTGCTCCTGAGGAGATGCCCAAGAGGCATTGAAGGATGGGTCAAATGCAGAGGACAATTTTCACTACGGGGACAATAAAGTGTACCTTACCTTACCTTACCTTACCTTAGAAGTCATTTTGTGACCCTAAGGTTGAGAACCACTGCCCTGATGCATTCTGAAAATCAGAATAATTTGCCACAATGTTTTTCAAGCACTTTTCACAGCTTTTTGAAGTAAACCTTGTCAGTACGGTAACAGTAGTTAGCCACAATGCCAACAACAACGACAAGCATGTTTCCTGGATTTTAGTGAACAAAAAGAACATTATTAAACACAGACTGAACATTGCAAACTAATTTCACCTCATTAGATGCACTGACAATATATCTGTGCCGGGAGGTAAACTAAGACTTATTTGCCTTCAAAAAGAAGAAAAAGCAGTAGCTCATGAATTTTCTGTCAAATCAGGATCAGCTTGTTCCTCAAATCCACAATTACAAATTTAATAGACCTTTAATGTATATTTTATAGGCCTACCTGCATCCCAATTATTTTTAAGTCTTTGTGAAAGGCTGTGTTTTAGCTTTTGAAATGCAAATTGTCCAAACGCTGCAATTGCTCAATTTAGTGTCTGTCAGTTCAAATTGTATTTACCAAAATAGGGGCTTTGAAATCTGATTTTACTCTGTGCAGAGCTTGTTACCATTTACAGTTAATGTAAATCAGACATCAGAGGTCAAAACTAATGCCTAACAATTTGACAAAGAACTCAACCATTTGTTTGTACTGCAAAAGTTTGAGAAAGAACTTTTATATAACACTGAGGTCATATTAGTCCGAATAATTTAGGAAAATTTTGCTGTCTTGCTTGTGGCGTCAGTAGTTTTTTAGATAGTCACTTTCACCCGTCTTGTTGAAAATCAAACATTTGAAATAGACCATGAACTCATCCAACTTCATAATTTTGACTAAAAAAGGAGGCATATGAGCTTTACATTGTGTTTTTAAGTTTCTGTTTTGCAGCGATACAAAAGTAACCTCCAGGCTAAAACAAAAAAAAAAGGCAATACATAGCATACATCCAACGTCTCTAAATTGAACAGGATTTTATATGCAGCTGCTACAACACCGTTATGTGTGTAAGCAGGCTTTGATCACTCATCAAAAGCAACCTATTTCTAAGCCTCATTTTGCACCATTTCTTGAGGTGAAATGACTTTTTCAAGGAGAAACACAAAGTGTTTCATCTAACCAAAGAAGTAAATCAATAGGGACTAACCCCAAACTAACTCCACACGACACTCACAAACAAATAAAATAAGAATAAAAACAGGCAGCTTTGTATTGGAGAGAGAGTGACAGACGCTGAGAAAAGGATAGAGCTATGTTTGAACACATAGCTGAGTTGTCTGCCATTGATGCTGTCTGGGGATTGGGTGTGAGGCTGGTTTTGGAGACTGGCTGTGCTGGATCGGACTTGTCTAGTGGAAGTCTTTGCATAAACTCTGTGTTGAGACTTGCTGCTCCATGTGCTGCTTTGAAAAAGTTCGCTTGCCTCCATCTGTCTGACTTCTGCTATGATACGCCTAAGTGGTGCATGTTGTTCCCGTGTAGATTTACTGTGCAAGTGAAGGGTACAGTTCTGGTACCATGCATAGGCACAGAGATTTGGAGAGCTGTTGTAAATGGGAGTCCAAAACTTTAATGGCAGAAATATAAATGACAGATTGGTAAGTAAGACGAGACACTACAGGCAGAACAGCTTTTTTGTGTTTGTCAGTTTTGCTTTCGTTATCACTTGCGCACAACAATATTGACCAAATCTGCATCTAAAGTTATTTTTTCTATCTATTTAATTTAGGTTAATATAAATTAGCATCAATTTATTTATTGTCAAATGCCATTCTCTTAAAACATTACCATCTCCATGCAGCATATAATATTTCTCTATTCAAAAAAATGTAGTTTTTTGTTTGTTTGTTTGTTTGTTTGTTTGTTTGTTTTTTCAGATTAAGATACAAAAAAAGCAAATTATGCTTGTATGCTTAGTATGGATTTAAACAATAAATTAAGCAAATTATCAATTTTCTGTCAAGCTTGTTGTTTGGACAGCCTTTTTTCTGTCCAGTCAAAAAGTTTGTATTTTTTAAATTGTGTTAGCTATTTAATCATCTGCTAATGACATAAATATGCATGAGATAAGTCATATTGATTTTCATTAAACATGTCAATGTGCAATTATAGTTAAGCTACAAAAATGACATTGAACAGTGTAAGGGCAAAAAGTAATTACTTATAAATTTAAAATGTCAAATGGAAGTGATTATGTTATATTAATAATTTCATGCTTCTCAGCCATTGTATTTTTTAACTGTTTCTCAATTAACCTTTAAGTGAGAGCACAAACACTATTTTCAGTTTTACGTTTCCATTGCTTAAGAATTTAATGCTGTCTGACCAAAATACCTCTTTCCTCCTACTTAATATAATCGGTTGCTTAGCTTAAAAGATAATTTTAAATGCTTTTTAAAGCTGTCAGTGTGTGGTCATTCAATCATAGGATTAAGCCAATCATTCTGTAGTTGTCTCAGTGTTTTTATTTTTGAAAGTATGTTCTGTTGTTTAGAATTAGGTTTTCAATGTTGGTCTTTCTCTTTTTAGCTCTCTTTATTTTGAATGGCTTTATACATGCTTCTTCTAAGATATTAAGGATAAGACTTTGGAAGGATGATTAAACAGTATAGAGATACATTTTGTGGAATTTAATACACTACATTTTCTCCTCTGTCTGACACTTTTCTGTTCGTCCTCTGTGAAACATTCTTCTCATTTTTTTGGTACAGCAGCTCTAACTTCATCTATTTCTTGGATGCCCCTTTCACTCTCTTTTTTCTATTTCCACTTTCTGCTTGTGTCTGCGCTCACAGCCTTTCTCTCTCTCTTTCTGTGATTGACCGTACAATTGGCTGCACATTCTGTACAGTAAAAGCCTCCCTCATGCCCTTACTTTTTGGACTGGACTCTTAGTTGGAACCTTCGAGGAAACGCCGCTTACATTTGCGATTAGAGCATTATGCTATCTGTCTATCCATCCCTCCGTCCACTCGTTCCCCTTGTCGTTCTGAATTTCTCTTTTTTACTGACTGTGTAAATTGCAAATCATCTGCCAAATGACTTGTTGTGCTGCGTGCTGCCATGTTGCTCCCCTGGGCACCAAAAGTGAATCGCGCGGGTCTGCCCTTATGCGCGAGGCTTGCCAAACTTCATTCACTCCGCAAATTCATTCTCTATGCGAAATTCAATCTCTGCGCTACAGTCTTGCTGTCGATTTATCATATATATTGTGTATCTGTATTCATCTGTGACCGGTTTATCTGTTCATAGCAGACACAAGCCCCCCTCTCTTTGATGGGAATTTTTGACAAAGACAGATCGGGCCATCTGTGAGACTATTGAAGTTCAATATACTCGGAGGCTTTCATTTGCTCAGAGGAATTTTAATTGCTCACAAATAAACCGCAGTTGGATTCTGATTTTACTACTCCTTTATGAGTGGCTGGCACATCAACACCTTGGGCACGTGAGCAGGTTGAAACTGATATAATGTTATTCAAACAGCCCTCTAACGACTACTTCTGCCAAATGCTAGTGCCAGCTCAGTATCACCCACACAGTCAGACACACGTATATTTTTAGATGTTACACTTCACAGCTTTCGAGATTTATAACTAGGTGGAGATGGCGACATTCGGCACAGTCCCAAAGGCAGTGAGTCATTGTGTGTCCATATCGAAAATCTTGGTCAAGTTTGTTTACTCTGAGCTATAAGCAAACAAATCTGAATACAATACGATAACACCAGAAGTGGTTCTCAAACTTTATCATTCTCATCAGTTAAGATTCTTCTGTTTGTCTCCTAACATCAGCATAGTAGAGGTCAGAAGGTCATTTTTTTGCAAATGTGAGTCTTGTTGTGTTTGTTGTATCAGTCATTAGAATTACTCTTAAATGTATTCTGTATGCAAACATTTGTTTCCTTGAGTGAAAAAATAGCTCGCAGAAATGGTAAGTCAGTCATATTTTTTTTATAAAAAAAATCTAATTAAGCAGTCTGTCTGATTTTCTTAAGCTAACAGCTCTGCCCTTGTGGTCATTCGAGGACAAATCTTGGGGATATAATCGACCGTAGTTGACATACTTCCTGCTTGACTTTTTGGCTCTTTGTTCTTTGTATTAGACCTTTTTCAAAAGAAGTAGCAAATTCCCTCAGGTATCAATTTGGATGGGAATGGATATTAAAATCATCTCTACAGACACTGGACACATGGTTGTGCTGGTGGGGAACAATCTGGACAGGCTTCTAAAACTGATGTAGGTCTGTCCTGATGAATTGCAATCACTTCACAGGCAGCACATGCTTTTAGCAAAATGTCTCAAAATTTGCATTGATTCACAAGTTCACTTTTGCTATACAACAATGATGTGTTAAATGAGGAAAACAATAAAGGAGACATTTCAAAAGTTTATTTCAAGCTGCTCTATAATCATTCTAACAAAATGCAAATTTAATGAAAATATTGTAATACGTAATAGCAAAAGAAACTGAACATAGTTTCAAGAGTTTCATCACACATCCAATTATCTTCTTCATTCCTTTCTTCTGACAGAGAACTGTTCAATGATATGTAATAGTTAATGCAAAAAAGAAAAGTTTAAAGGACACATAATGCAAAATTGACTTTTTAGTCATGTTCTAACATTGCTTCTTCATCTAAAACATAGCAGGAGTTCTGTCTGTGAGATACTATTCTTTTGCTCGGGATCCAGTGCAAATACTTCTGCAATAGGCCTACCTTACAAAAGTTTTTCTGGCCACCACTCCTATCAAATTGTCATCATGAATAGCCTTATTTGCATGATGTATGTACAAATGAGCTCTAAAAATTATTTCGTCATTTAGAACAAAATCAAACTTCACACACCGTATATTAAACTGAAGCTATTAAGCAGCTCAGATTTTACACGGATTCAGACTATTCACAGACTATTCAGACTATACCTTCCTTTTCGCCATGCTCATCAATAATTTCTCCGTTCATCATCTAAAGCCCAATAACCGCAATCTTGTGGCTCCACCCTTGCCCAGTTTACCCAATCAGTTCTTTATTTTAAATGGGTCGCTCTAACTCCTTACATTGCTTTAAGTTGTTGAAACCTTCCTCCACCAGAAATCCTCTCTTTCTCATCTTCAGACCTTCTGCTCTCTCACCACCACCACCACCATTGTTTATTGTGTGGCGTGAAAACTCCTTATCTAACAGCTCATAAATTATTGCAATGCTTAAGCGCCAAATCTGTGTAAAAAAAAAAAAAACTTTCACTAACTTCATAATTTTCTCTTTTTCATGTAAGCAGCCCTATTTGTTCTGATGGATAGATGAAGCGCATCCCTGACTGCCTCATTTGTCCAGATTTTGAGGCAATTATTATTTGACAACTGAGCCTCAAAAACAAGTTCTGAATATTTTGTTTCAGATTGGTGATGTGACTACTTCTGCACTGTATTTGTGAAAAGCTCTTAGGAAGTAAGATAAATAGGAATGTATTTGATAATGTGTGGACTGCTGTAGACTTCTGTCAAAAATATAATGCAGTATTTTAAATGTTTTTCATGTTTTTAAGACGAAAGACAATGGTCCAGTGTGCCTCATGTTTGTTGTCTGTGAGCTTCAATAGTATGAACTTTTCAAAGTAGATTTTAGCTTTCTGCAGCTTTAAGTCTGTTAATGTTTTGCCTGAGGAAGAAGAACGACGTGTGCTACCTTTACCCCAGACTTAAATTACTTTCACATTTAATTCATTTTTACATCTTTTCTTTTTTTTTTTTTTTTTTTACACAACCAAAATATGACACGGTTTTGTGGAGAAGTGTAATTCATTCTTGTTTATGAGATTAGAAGGAACTCTAGGACACTTCATCTTCTTTATTGACATGCTCCAGTAATTACCCCTGGCTAACCTTATTATGAGGACGACTTTACTGTTAGTTTATTGACCTTTCTGCTTTACCCATCAGCTCCACTCTCTTTCATGTCTTATAATTGGGGAACTCTTTTTAACCTTCTTTTAAAAGTCGTTACACAAATAAGGTCATAATTTCTCTTTATTATGATTCCCTTCCTCTAATAAGCCGTTAAGTCGTCTAATAAGTGCGAGGGAATTATGCAAAGTGTATGCAAATGCTATTCTTGTGAGGATGCGGTCGCGTGTTACAGACTTTTATGGCGTTCACAGGGAAAGAAAAGGAGGCATTCTTTGAGATTGTCAGATGAAGTGAGCAGAGACAGAACACACAAGCTGACACGCAGACGGATGAGTTCAAAGAAAACGACAAACAACTCCACACACGCGGAGAATGAAAGGGAAGCGCCTACAAGAACGCTAGAGTCGCAGCTACAAAAGACGTGTGAAAAGATTGATTGAAAAGTAGAAAAGGAGAGAGATAGAGAGAGTGACAGAGACACACTGCAGCCCATCCATCACGAGCGGTTTAAATGGCTTAGGGTTGTCATGAGTGAGGAAAGAGGATGCGCAGGAAGTACAGTAGAAGTTTGGGGAATAGACTTATTGCTCATATGAAGAGGAAGTCGTTAAGAGAATGAAGAGAAGTGGAACGCTGAAAAGAAAATTGATCATTTGGATTTAGTAGATTTAATCACGTGGTCAGCACAAAACGGTCCCATAATGTAAAATTGCCAGCATGCTTTGTATTAGTTCTGATTGGAATAAATGGAGCAAAGAAATGAAAGCCGCAGTGTGAACTTTAGACTTTAGTCCATTTTATTGATGAGGAAGAAAAGTTCAGGCTTGTCACATTTTTGGACTCCTTTGACAAATGAAATTACCACTTTGCATTGATTTGGAATCTAGTGTTTTCAGACAGAACTATTGGTCTTCCTAGAAAAATATGTTTGTTTTCTGAATTTCAAATCTGAACTGAAATCCAACCAATACTGTGATTTAGCAGAAAAGCAGCAGTGCTTCAGTTATTGTGCTTGTAAATCTTTTGTGCCCATTTACCAACCCAGCTTGTTAGCTTGTTTTTGGTGAGATTGGCATGCTGTGTAGAAATTTGGAAATGTTCAATTGTATGTTTGCAATTATGAATTATTTTTAAAACAAGCTTGATTTGTTTTGTGCTTTATAAATTCTTGATTCACTTTTCTCTTGTTTTCTCTTTGTAGGGCCAGCCTATTCAGTTTAGCTTAACTCTACTACATAATATATGCTGAGATACTACTCTTTGAATCTCGATTTAGACATTCAAGAATATGCTTCATACTTGATCCAGATGTTCAAGAAAATTCACAATTTATTTTTCATTTCTAATTTAAATTTCAGTCAAAACGCTAAGTAGTAATTAGTGTTTTGATACTTTTCACAGCCCTACTACATATTTGTATTTGCTTTCAAGATCAGGGTAAACTATTCTAAAAACAATAACTTACCCTCCCTCTTGATTATATTTCTGACTTTATCCCCAGCATCTCTCTCCCGCTTCCCCACTTTGCCCCCATGACTTCTTTAAAGTTGAAATCACATCACACAGGGCGGAAGTTTCAATGAGCGGAACCTTCAGTCTCCTCTAATTAGGCCTGCTGTCCGTTTGCATAATCTCAGCCGTGAATGCCAGGGCCAAATGGGAATCATCACTTTGTTCTACGCTGTCTTTGACTCCTGAACTCACGCGTGTGGATGAGAGGAGACAGGATTTCGTAACCGAGGTCATTTGAGGCCAGAACAACTGTACAGAGCAATAAAGTACACCTGAGTTACCGTCATGTCAGTATTATCTTAGAGTCTTTGTTTACATCTTAAACATCTATTAATAGTCCCTACTTTAGTGCCCTGCCTGACTTCTGTTTCATCTCAATACTTCCTGTCACCATTTGATCACAGCGTAGACATGTACTTTTATATATAAATGAGACTACTCTGCATTGTTTTGCAGTAATGGGGCCACCAGACAGGATTGTTTTCTTCTGCGAGAAGCTTCAATTGTTTTATGCATGCATGCATGCTTTGAGTCAAATGATGTTTTTACCAGGCAGATGTGTGTGTCACAGTTTGACTTTTGGCATGAATTTACATCCACTAAAAATCTATTTCAGAGCATGTTTGAGGTTAGTAAGTATTTTTTTTATTATTTTGTTTTGTGTAATGTTTGTCTTAATATTTTCAAACTTTGTGAGCACGTTTTTCAAAAGTGTAACTGTAAAATTGTGGTTCCAATACATATTCAGTTTAACTTTGCAACCCGTCCCTAATTTTCAGCCTGGAAATATAGTTATTAACACAGTCTTTATGCAGCAGAAAGCAGATAGTTCTGTGCTTTCATTTCTTTGCCAAAAAAGACTATGTAAGCATAGAGATTGCTCTATGTATATATTCTACTTGTGAATAATGTTTGATCACAAAAGCATCTAGAATTTCTTTTACCTTAAAGTCATGCTCAGAAGGCAAACAGCTGGTGTGAGTGCTAATACATACCAAAGACCAAGTACTACTAAACAGTTATAGAATTAGTTTAGTGTAAGTGGACAAAATTGGCATTAACTTGGCAGATAATTAGGTGCTGGTGGTAAACTTTTATGACAAGAAAAGTAAGTAAACAATGTCAAGACAATCATTACAGGAGGTTAATATCAGCATAAAGAATTGTGTGTTATATCAAAATTAAGACATTTTTATATCAAATCAAGCAGAGTGTTCCAGTTGTGTTCTGCATACATCAAGTTAGTCTGACCTTTCACTGACACTATACCAGCCAACTTAATTCACTTATAACTCTAAAAAGAACTAGCTATTCTTATTTTGCAAGAACTTTTTTGTGTGAAGGACAAGATCTCTTTAAATGGTATGAAAGCGGGTGACATTTTTCTAACTTAAATGTAAATCCCTTTGGACCAGAGATGAACACGTGTCCCAGAAAAGCAAAAGAAATCTATCTAATCTTAAAATGTTCTACCCATTCTGTGCTCTACTCTGCCCTTGGGCCAAGTCATAAAGATATGAAACTTACAATACCTGTATATTTTTAATAATAATGTTGTCTAGCTAGTAACCTGTCTATATTATAAAATATCCACATAAAATCTTGATTTGTTGTTGTTGTTGATCCTTTGGTGAACGATGAAAAGCCAAGGTCGCCATCACCTTAGCTACATTGTAAGCCATAACTTGATTTTATTTGTTGAGTAATAAACAGAAACACTGTAATCTTTTATTTCTGAAAGGTCAAAGGCTAATTGTCTTGTAAGGTACTGATGTTGTGGTTATAACTGGACAAGTTATGTTCTTGTTAAATGAGATTGTTAAAATGCATAGGTTTAGAAGACTCTGGGCGGGGTTACAACACTATGTAGACCTAGTTATAAACCTCTCCTTATTCTAGCACCTTTGTTTAGTGCAATGCATTTAATGGCCCAGTGCTTTTCAGCTACCTTTCCTTCTGGGGAATGGAAATAGTCTGAGACACTTTATTCTTGTTGGTCCTTGCTCTCCATTTTCTTTGTTTAACCTGACCGCTTTTATTCCCTAAATTGTCTTGAGGGTACTAAAGCGACGTGCTATAGTTTTGTAAGTGACCCATTTTTCCCATCAGCGCAATGGCTTTCTGTTGAGCCAATGTAAATGATGTCCATCAAAGACACTATCAAAATGAGTAAGCCCCTTTAAGCTCCTCACAGACAACGGCAACATTGCTGTTTGGTTTTGTGTGTGTGTGTGTACTAGCAAAGGCCTTGAATTCTAATGCTTTTTGTCTCTATAGTATTTTTCTTTGACACCGTACTTTCAACTCCACTCCTAAATTCTTGTGCATGTCTGGAAGTACCCCCAAACCCTGATGTCTCGAAGGGATCCTGTGGCGTTTTGAATTTTTGCTGTCTCTTATCACACTTTACCAGGGACTTGTCACCTTGCAGGAGCTCTTATAGGCAGTACATTTTGCTGAGGAATGCGTTAGACCTTTTTTTTTTTAATCCCCAGTGTAAGACGTATCTGAGACAACCGTAGGACAAGGCCAACAGGGGGAGACTAATTCTACAGCTCTGCTTCTACACTGATATTATTTACTCGTGCTGTCATGTCAAGTGTCCTATGGGAAATTACCTCTATTGTTTTCATTAGGCAGCCGGGCTTTGAAATGGCAACTATAAAAATGCTGTTATTTTTGCCACATACTGTATATTAGTATTGGAAGCCTACTCTAACTTTTTTGTCTTTTAGTTATGCTGCTTTGCAACTACTAGTACTAAATGTGATCAAATAGTGACTTTGTTCATTTCGGCCAGATTTAACTCTGAACATATGGAAAATGTATTTTTTCTGATTGTTTAATCATGTTTCATATTAAACAAAAAGCTGCATGATATTTACACCATCACTAATTTTGGTCTTTTTAAACCCGGGCTCAAAATACATTTATTCAGCAGGGCTTTTAGTGCTCAACAATGAAACAAGTGAGTATTTTGGAGTTTTTACGATTTACATTGTTGAATTTATTGTCAATTGTTTTTGTCTATTTTGTAGTTTTCTGTCATTTAACGACTGAAAAGCCCTTGGTCACCTATTCAGAATTTTGCTTGGTTAATGGCACCCACCCACTGGCCAAAGCTCTGTACTTACTTGCAATTGACCTAACAAACAAAGAAGCTAAAAGAATCAGATCACCAATAAGGTTAAAGTTAAGAATGTTTTATTAGGATTCTGTCATGACTTGATGGATTCTCATAATTTGTGACTTGTATGAAAATGAGAGACCCAAATGTATGATTAAAGATGACATAGCAGCATTGTCAGTAGAAGTGCCTGAGAGAACAGAAACAAAAATGACATGACCAATCATCATACTTCGGCCATTTTGAACTGAATTATAAGCTTTTTTGACTTGTTTTGAATTTTGAAAAACGTGCTCACAGAGGGCATTTGTGCATTTGTGAATGTGAAAGATGTATGTGCTTTTCTTCCATTGGGTTTAACAATGGAAAATGTGATGTTGTGCACTTTGACCAATCAGCTTCAAATATTGGCCATGACATTCCATTTTTTCCCAATGGCTTCTAGCAACCATCTAGCCAGATTGATAATGTGTAGAACTCAGTTCAGAGAGATACAATCTGGTGTGAAAGGGTAATTTTACCATTTTTCAACAATAGTAAGTAACACATAAACATCTCCCGGCCTGTCAAAATGAAGAGGCAGAGGACTAAGCATTGAACAGGTAATCAGGCCATTTCATGTCATTATTATTATTGTTGTAAATATGTAATGAGGGTCCTAGGTATTTGACAATATCCTAATAATGGTGAAAACCCACCTCAACCTGTTCCAAACTATGTCCTTACAAGCTAAGAGTTTCTCAGCCTCACTTAAAATGTGAAAAAATAAAAAGTAAATTTCTTTTTTCACCTACTGGTTGTTATAAACTACTTTGTTCATTGTTCTGTTTGTAAACTTGCCTGTGTCTATCCAATAACTCTGACCACTCTTGCATATTTCATATTTGCGAGTCATGAACCTATGCCCTAGAGCAGTGGTCCCCAACTTTTTCTTGTAAGGACCGCTAAAGTCACAAATGTCTTTTTCAGGGACCGGTCGAGGTTGCGTAGCGCCGATAACAACTATTTAAAATGCAAACAACCAATTATTGTGTGTTCTTTTAGCTCGCTTATTGCTTGAATTTGCTGTTTTTTGATTAAGTGGCACTATTTTGTCATAGTAAAGCACAAGGAAGTACTGATAGACTATAAAATAAAATAAAATAATTATTGAAGAATCCTTTAGGCCGGTAGCCAATGGTCGCGGACCGGTTTGGGCCCGGACCGGTGGTTGGGGACCCCTGCCCTAGAGCTTTTGTGGGCTCCTGAGTGCTTCTGTTATTTGATGTTTATGTAACTTTTGAGTGTGTCTTTCAGTTGTCCGAAGCCCGAGACAAGACTCTGCAAGGCCTGAATCGAACATTGGATTACAAAGAGCTCACAGGCAAAAACCTCTCTGCAACTGAACTGGTGAAGAAAGTCGAACAGGTAAAACCAACAGAGTGCTTGCTATTCAGGACACTTACTGTATTTTTGGCTTTTTTGTAGAAATTATTTTGTCCTAAAAGCTGTGATCCAAGACAGTAATGATTGTGTGTGCACATGCAGCTAGAGGTGAGGCTAGCCGAGCGTGAGAGACAGTTACTGGAAAAAGAACTCCTCGTGGACCAAGTGAGCCGCCTTATAACACCCTTGAGAGAGCGCACGGACAACTGCAGAGAGGACCGGCTCACGCTGGCTAAGAAGGTACTCAAATGTATTGGTTAGATAGTTTTAAATAATGTAGGAATTCTGCAACTTTTTTTCGCAGCAACACATTATAAAGTATGCCAAATTTGAATATTGGGTTAAGATTTTGTTCTCAGAATGTTTCTATATTAGATTATGGATGGATCAAAATGGAATTGTAAAGTGATATCTCTGCACTACTATGGATAACTTTACTGTCCTTTCACATTTGTCTGATACTAAGACTTAACTAATATGTATGAAGAAGCATTGTCTGCTTCACGCTGCGGCTTGTTTAGTTCCGGTTTGAAAATACCTGTAGATAGTTTGTTCTCATCCCATTTATTCCCTATGGAGAATTAGTGGAAACGCTCTACAATAATTAAGTATTTAGTCGACACAAAGCGGAGAACAAGTTACAGGCAGATAATCATTTGCAGCATGTTCAGACCTTCACATACAAGGTAACCCTAACCCTTATTAATGTTAAATAAGTCAAACAATCTATTTTAAGTTTAAGTTAGCTAAAAGTAATGGGACGGTCAGATAAAAAAAAAAAAAAGAATGAATTAATAAAAAAAGAAGAAAGAAATCAAGAAATAAGTAAGTTTAATCCTAACCCATTAAGCCACATCATTAAAAACAATTCAAAAACTGTCCATGTTTGTTCTGATGTGGTACTGTGGCCAGCAGATAATTTTGTCAAGTAATACTTAAAAATATGGTAAAGTTGACCTTCAAAAGGTTTTGCCTCAAATCAATATATGTTCTTGTATGTGTAGTGCAACATTTCACTCCAAGATCTGATTCTCAGTAAAAAGATCGGAGGCGAGCGCATGTGAGGAAACGCTCTTCACACTATTAGCATTCTAACGTCTGTTCATTTGTTCTCTTGTGTCTTTTCCTTTGTTATTTATATATATTTTTTGCACAAAGTCAAAAACTGTTGCAGCAGCAGCGTGTGAGCTCCATGTGAGAAACCCTGCAGAGCAGGCATTAAGAAGTTCACTGAGCATTACAAATTACAAGAACTTGCACTTATCTTTCACTTCAACTATAAATAGCTTTCAAACACAGCACATGTAACTTTCTGCAGAAACGTGAGTTGAGCATTGAGCGGCCTGTGTAGAGACAAGGTGGATTTCGTTGTTACAGATGCCATTTTTAGCTTTTTTTTTTCAAAAAGTAAAATAGTTTTATTTTCAGTGAATTGCTATGGTAACAGCGCAAAGTTTTCATCAACCCATACTAGTTGATAGTTTAGTTCTACATTAAATTATATAACAGTATTTTCACTCATTGCCTTTTTCCTGCTTTTGTAATAGTTACAATGAATTATGATAGCAAAATAAAAAAATGTATATTTGTTTTATTAATTTTTTCATCTGTTTATTTATTTTGCTGAGAAAAAGATTAACTTATTGTGGACCTTATTTGTGCCATATAGTTAGTTTTTACCATATATCTGCGTTACACAAAATTAGTTTTGTGTAACGCAGATATATGGTAAATGCAGCTCTTACTGAAAAAGCTTTTTTTGTTTGTTTGTTTGTTTTTTGAATAGGAAATAATGCTGGTGTATTTGCTAACAGCATTATTTCCTATATTTTCCTCTATACTCTCTGAGTTGTGAAAAATGCACACAGATTTATCATGTTGAATAATTCTATCCTGGAATATTTAAAAAATGTTTTAATATTGTTTTATCATCCAAAAGTTATGGACTTAATGTGAGGGTTCATTATAGTGTTCCCAAAGAGAATTTGTTGTCTTTCATGTACAAAGTGCATTTTGCTATATTTGAAACACCTTCATTTACTAAAACCTTCTTAGAAAGTTTTTTTTTTTTTTTTTTTTTAAAGACAAGGATGGTTTTTAATCAAAAGTACTTAATTGTTATGCTACCACTGTTTTGGAATAATTCCTGCTCATGTTGTAATAAAACCCTTTGTCTCAGCTCATGGCATGGCTTAGTGTCTGTGTATCTCTCAGCTAACAAGTGTTGAGTACCAAATTAGTAATGGATTATTTCAATAATTGATACATATTTTAGACTGATTAGTTTTTGCATTTAATATTTCCATGATTGTTTGTTTGCAGTTGAATGAGATGCGCTCCAACATCATCAACATTAGCCACAAACTGATGGCGACCTCAGCTCACCTGGCCATGAAACAGGCGCTGGTCCTGCGTCTGCAGCAGGAAATCAAGGACAAAGAACTGCAGGTCACACACTCAACACCACTGACTTGAACTTACGAGACACAATGGTTTATGCTAATGCTATCACTCACTCACCACTGTGTTGGTGCAGGAGTTTACACAGGGATGCATGAGCTATAAAGGTCTATCAGTGAAAAGTAAAAATCAGGTGATTTTAAAGAAACCATGAACATAATGTGATAACACAGTGAAGAGAGGGGTTAAGGCACTTTGATATAGATATAAAAATATAACATTGACATTCCAACGCATTTCGACCCCCTGTAGGTTGGGAAGTGTTTACAATTCTGGGCCCAGTGCACTGCATTCTTCCCTATAGAGTTTGGGATTGAGTCGACACACATCAGTAGAATTTTCAGTTAACATTATGGAAATTTAAAAATGCTAAATACTAAAGCCAGTATTCCTTTATAACTATTCTGACATTATGGTGTGATACATATACTGTATTTCCTTATGATTTTTACACTTTATGTAATAGTTTCACCTCATCTTTTTCATTACTTCTGTTTTATGAATTGTTTTGACTTAGGTCTCTGTGGATGTTTAGCACACCTTCAAAAACGTGTTGGATTTCCATGGTAGTTGTCATTTATTTGATGTTCTAGAGTTTAGAAAATACTGTCAAAATTGTACCCAGTGCAGCAAGATGCCTAACTACTGGTACAAGGATCTATCAAACTATAGTGTCGACATGCATGTTAATGAATGCTACGTTTAATATTCAGCTTTTAAATTCTAACAAACATTTCTCTGAGGTGTAATGATGCAATCCCGAGCTCTTTAGTTGTTTTTAGTAGCCCCTAATCATTTTAAACTGATTTTAGACAGCAATTAATGTACAAAATTAGCTTTAAATTACAAAAAGTGAAATCAAAACAGGTTCCAAATGTATGCAAAAGTTCATGTAACAAACAACACAACACGACATCAACCTTGCACAGAAAAACACCCAATCAAGTCTATGTTATCTTATTTAGCTCCAACAGGAAAACAGTGTTGCTGTTCCTTGTCATTTATTAAGCTCGTAGTGATACACAATTAAACAAAAATTAAAAACAAAAGCAAAAAACAGATACTGATTATATGAAAAACTCATCATTTAAAGAGTTGTATGTTGTTAAGCTTTATTGTGGTATCTATGACAACCACACATACTATGTAGCTAAATGAAAACAGTTTGATGACATTTGATACTTTGAATAGAAGACTAAAGCTAGTTAACATTTTATAGCAAACGTTCTTCTATTTTTATGCCTCAACTTGCATTGCCTCTTACCAGCATTTAAAGATTAATTTTAAGGTAGGTTTTTAATGTTTACTTTTAATTACATTTTGTCACAGGGAATGATGATTTTATCCTCATAAGAACTTAAACTAAACTTTTGAATTGTACAAAAAAGTTTAATTTCCAGCAATAAGACTTTTCTGGCACTTAATATTTAGCTAACATTATATCCTGAAAGAACTAACGCTAAATGCAGCAGAGTTATCTTAAGGTACAAAGCAATCATTTCATTATTAAATTGTCATGTTTTTAAAGTGACACATTTCATTGCCTCACAATAATCTTTTCCTTCTCTTTCTGTCAGACTTTCGCATAAATATTTTAGTTCACTTGTGGTATAACCTTAGGACCCCCTGCAGCTGCTGTTTGCCTCTAGCTCCAAAACACAGCATTTAGAGGCATAACTTTACCCGCTCTCCCTCACTAATGCCACCATCTGTTTTTTGGAGTGCGGACACAAATAAAGTCAGCCCGGGCGGTGGTGTGGAGAGCTCCGAGTGATGAGAATACAAAGTGACTGTTGTGTCTCTTCTTGGCCCTGTGTGTGCTTTTCAGATGGACAGGTGCCAGAGGCGACTGGAGCAGGACCTACCGCCCTGTCTCGAGGTAGAGGAAGAGTGGAAGAAGATGCTGCGGGACAAGAAGAGGAACAGAGGGACAGAGAGGAGAGAGAGAGGGTAAGTGGACATATGCACTCCTAAATGCAAGATATGTTGCCCTAAAAGGATCTTGGAAATTGGAAATAGCAAATGGGCACTCGCAATCTTATATCTGCTTGTTATGAAATAAAGATGCGACCATTTTTAGATTGAAATTGCTGAATGTCCTTGAAATGTTGTCCTTGGCTTTCACCAAATGTTGTAATAGTCTTAATTTGATCAATTCAAGCAGTGTAGTAGTGAATCATGTTTCACATTGTACCCGTGGCTGGGCTGGATTAGTTGTAGGTATGCTTTGAATAAACAGGTTGAACAAATCTTGAGTTTATATATTAAGTTATCCTACTCGGACCTCGCACACTCAAAGTTTCTGGTTTGTAGAGTTTAGCAGAGAGATGGACTCAAGAACAAAGAGATCATGGTGATCCAAAACAGGTTTGCTGTTTTAGAGGAACTGGTCATAAATATTATGTACTGTATATTTTTTTTTCTAAATTGTCATTTTACATTGGGGTTTAATTTGAATTTATATTTTGTTTAATTTGCTCTAGAACACAATATACACCAAGATAATAATGTGATAAATTATTGTCAGTGGTAGTTAATTAATGTGTGAGAAATAAAAAAAAGAAGAAATAAAATTAAAAAGTAAATTTTACTAGAAATACTGTTTTTTAAGGTCTGAATTAGCTTGTAAATTTATTCAGGTTTAAATTGTGAAACTGAAAACTCAGTAGTCAAACCGTAATTATAAATATCTTCAAATATTGAACAAAACTTGTTTTGAAACACCTAGTTTCAAAGTTAGGGCACACTTAATTTATGAAAACTGCTTTCAAGATTGAGACTCAAAATGCAGGTATTTTCTCCAGGTGAAATTCACAATCAGTGGAAGGCCAGATGTGCTCAGACACAGGACGACAGATCAAATGTTCTTAAAACAAATGGGTTGTCTGCAGCTCGATCTCACCTTCCTCTGTACTCTAACAAGTTGCATCAACTCATTTTGCATGCAATTTGTTTTGGTTAGTTGGTATCATATATGTATTTTTATAGCGCTTTTCTGGAAACCTAAAGTTAATTGACCCACAACGGTCTGGGGTGGACTGCCAAAAGTGAGACCTCTGACCATCTCTAGTCATTCATTCCTATCCAAGACTCAACCCTGCTTAGCTTTGATGGTCCTGTCATTTTCACAAGCAAGCCCATGAACGTGCATCATAAAAGCTGATAACACTGGCTCCAAATCCTTCCTTCCTTATTGAAATACAATGTGATGCAAATTTTTAAGCCCTGTATATTCATGTGTTTGTTGCTGTCGGTGGGATATATTCTGAGTTAATCTTGCTTGTGTTTTCATAATAAGTTTCACACTAGAATCACACAAACGTTAGCAGTTTTTTTCTTTTCTTTCTTTCTTCTTTTATTTTCATTTTAAAGCATTCAATCCTTGGTAGTGCTTTTATAACTTGAATGTACTGACTCGACTCCTAATGCTGCAACTGTATATTTTCCCTTTCATACATTCTGTATTTTTTCTGCTTTCATACATTCTTATAACTGAAACCAGAGCCATAGATGCAAATATTTTAAGCTTTTTATTTGTGTTACTTGTAAAGTTTTTAACAAAAAGTCAGTGCTTTTCAATAAACCCAATGTAAATTACTGCTCTACATATTGTATTTTGTAGAAGAAGAAAATTCAAAATCGAAAACTGAAGGCAAGTGTAGTTTTATTTCTCAAAGCCAACAAACAGAAGAGGGTACACAATGGCTAAACAAGACAAGATATGAACTGACAAACCACACCCTTTAAACTCCCAAAACCCAAAGGGTGGAAGACCCATATTACAAGCACACCACTAATTTTCTACTGCTTGTTCCCGTTAGGGGGTCACGCGCACTGGAACACCCTGTTCCAGTGCGCAATGACCAACTTGTTGCAAGATTAGAAACAGACAACCTTTCACACTCTCATTCATTCATAAGGGAAATTTACAGTGACGCCCAATTAACTTAAACATGCATGTTTTTGAAGGTGGGAGTTAACCACGGTGACAAGGAGAGAACATGCAAGCTCCACCCAGAGAGGATTGTAAGATATATGTCCGACTCAGCAGTCGAACACATGATCTCTTTATTGAGAAAAGATTATCACGTGAGCTCTAACCACTCTGCTACCGTGCATATACATAAAATAAAATGTTGGTGTCTTAAAGTTAGGATATTTTGCCCTTTCAATTGAGCCCCAATTGATCTATTATAGCTCAAGTAAAAACTGTGCAAAATGTAATGATTTGTTTCTCTATTGACCTTGTGGCTACAGAGCATGAATGTGTCTCTTGGAAGCTTTTTCTTCACCTATCTCGTTCAAAGCTGTAAACACAGGCCCAGAACAAATCCTCTTCTTTGCTAAAACAGTCTGCACAAAATCAAAACTGAATACAAATTTTAATCTCGTTCTCTTTTGCATATCTGTTGCTTCTGAAGATCCATATTTTCTTGTTTATTTATGCGCTCGTCTTCTCTGTGCTTTCAAGATCTATTATTATTTGTCTTGCGCACAGTCCTTAGATCACATGCCAGTGGATAAACTGTTCATATGCATGAGGAAATGGCCATCTCTTTGAAGCTGCCGCTGTGGTTTAGCCACACTTCATTTGCATGCAGTCGCAGGGTGGAAGTCAAAAGCAAAACGCTAGATTTTCGAGGCGTTATTTTCACAGCAGTGGGCCGACATGGGTCCATCAAACACACTGGATCGCATCATGGATTCTCTCAAGATGTCTCCAAAAGTTTTAATGTTTTGGTTTGGGCAAGACAAAAATACACAGGCAGTGAGTCGGTTCTGAAAGCAATTATGCATCATCTGATTGCCTTCCTGCTGATTTTGCAATATTTATGGATAAACTACATTTGAACCGAAAAAAAAAAAAATTCCCATTTGTTTTCAGCCAATAGCCAACAGTACCGTTATTCATGGTTTAGATTTAATTAGGGTGCTACAAATATATAAAATATACACATGCGGTTCTTAGAAAAAGTTTGAGAACCACAGATTAGGAACACAATGTCACATAAACATTGTCTGTTTCTGTACATTAACTTGGATTTATGTTGATGTCTGCCATACTTTAAGCATTCACACTTTACAAAATAAAAAAAGAAAAACACTGAATACATAGCATAAAGAAAATGCTAAACAGTATCTCACTAAAACACATATAGAAATAGTTCTTCCGTTCTCACACTAAAATAAGCCCAGCGCTCTTCGCGGCTCATGGCACCTGCGTCAGCCTCTCCAGATAAATCCATTGCCATCAGTAATAATTTAGTAGACATCCATTTGCCCTTGAATGACTGACTGCTAAAGCCTTTGTGTTTATTTTTTACATCATGGATTGCTGTACCAACTGTGATAAACTGTGATTAGGCTGCAAAGTGACACATTGCTAATGATTTATTAGTAATGAATTACTTTAATTATAAGGATCCCATTAACTGCTTCCAAGGACCAACTATCTTATTAGCCTTTTTTTTTATACATGTATAAAACACTCTGCAGTTTATAAGTTTATAACCCTTAGAAAGAATATAACCTGTTGTAGAAAGCAACAAAAATGTCTGAGACACCCATACCAACACTTTGCTGGTGTGAAAAACACATACATACATGACCACTTTTTAAAAGCTCTCATTGCATTTTTTTCCCGAAATTGGTGCACTGTATCTACACCGGTGTTTCTCAAATTTGTGTTGGTGGTACACAGGCTTAACCTGGCTCACGCCAGAGAGATATGTGTTGAACTTCGATTTGAGTTCTTCCACAGTATCCATCTGGAACTCAACCTGCAGAAACATTTGGGTAAAGGTGGGACATTTAATGAAATACAGTTGGGTGTGTGAATTACCTTATTTATGTTTAACCAATTATAGCAACGAATCGTAATGGCGTATCCAACGTCCGCGTGGGATAGAACAAGTCTCACACACACCTCACAGCTCTTCTTTAAAAAAAAAATACTCTGTGTTTCTGCTAAAACAGAATCAAACGCAGCAGAAACGCGTACATCCACGGCAGCCGCCATCTTTGTTTTGTTTGATTCAAGCCGTACTTCCTGTCGTTGTTGCAACAAACCCCCCTCAATCCCCACTGCTGCTATATGATTGGGCCGACACACCGCTGTGTCAGACTCCAAACCAATTGGGCTGCTGGAAGGTCAGATGGGTTACCTTGAGTTTGTGAATTCACAAATATCAATTCACAATAACTTCTAAATCTGGAATTTTTATGTAAAAATCTAACATGCAAGTTATTTAATGTTTTTTGCTTTATGATGCTGAAAGCTGAGCTATACCAGACTACAAATAGATTTAGAGTGACATTCTCAGTACAGCTTACAACTGAACTGTGTAATGCTCAGATAAGACATACACCAGTTTGATTTTGCTCTGACACAGAGCTGCTTTTTCTGTCAAGATGTTTTTCAAAGTCTAACCCTGTTTCTTTTCTACTGCTTATCTCCTTAATGTTTCTTTTCAATATGTCTGACCTTGAACTCAGAAAATATTGATCCTGTTCTTCTCCTTTTATCTTTATATTCTAACATTTGTAAAGAAAAAATGTATTGCACATCAGCACTCAGACATCAACATACTGAAACATGTAATGTACATTTAATATAAGTTAACCCTTTAGCCGCTTAAAACATTAGCCTGGAGAATATTGTCTTTATGAATTATTTTGTACAATCATTAGTGCAAAGTTGAGTCTGCCATTTTCCTAAAGTAATGTTCCTTAAATACTGAAACGAAGACCCTGGAGTCTAAATGACTTTGCCTGGAAAATCCAGACAATGTGGTCACCGTGTCCCTCTTACCGAGTTCTGTAGCCGTGATTGACAGATGAATTAGCCAATCAGAGACACGCATCTTCAGCCGTGTAAAATCCAACATGGCTGCTCCTGACGAAAAAAATACATGAAAAAAATATCACTTGGAACTGAAAAAGATCGCGCAGAATAAATGAGCAAAGCAAAAAACGATTTTAATGTGAAGTGAGTTAGTTAAATCAGCTCCTTTGTTTCATCTGCGTCACACTAATAAGCTAACCAGATTGCCCGGTACGATGTATATTTGGTTTGAAACGCAGGCAGAGGGCGTGGCAACCAGACCCACTCTTCGCAGTATGCTGAAGTGTGTGTTCTGGATCCCAGGCAATAAATGACTTTGTGTAGAATTACGCTTACTTATTAACCTGGTTAGTTCATTGACAATGTAAGCACGTAGGGCAAGCCAAGGCAAGTTAATTTGTATAGTACAATTAGTACACAAAGTAATTCAAAGTGCTTCACCAAGCAAGCAAAAAGCAAACATATTGTACTGTATATATCTAAGGCTGTTCTGATCAATCCCAAAGTCTGAATCCCCAAAAGGCTTTCTAATATGAACTCTGGTTAATACTTACTAGAAAGCTGTGGTAATGTGTTTGGCCTCTAACACTGGTCTTGTCTTATTGCAGTTGGCCCAAGAGGAAGAGTGGAGGCTGTTAGTCAACGGGGACTTCACCACAGCCCCTCGCCGCCCAGATGCTTATATCCCACAGGGGTCTAAGCTCCCTGTGCCCAAACCGTATGGAGCCTGGCCCCCTTCAAACCGACACCCTCAGGAGCAAACATGAGACACATCCGCAAGCCAGTGCCCAAGCCTCTGGAGATATAATAAAGCACTTAAATTTACAGGTAACGTGTGTAATTTGAGTATAGTTACTGTATGTCCAAGTGTCTTTTAATGTATTTTTTTCTCAGTTACGCATTAAGATCATTAGTAGTTTTTCTGTTGTTTCTGTGCAGAGCTAGCTGACTTACTAATAGCTGTTGTTTATCTGTCTTTCTTCCAATATTTACCTGATTTTCTCATTGATTGGAGCATAAGATTCTGAAATGTAATTAATCGTGTAATACTAGTATTATATTTATTACAGACAAGTCAGAGGCATTGTTTGGTTAAAGCGGTTTTTTTTTTTTTTTTTTTTTTTTTTTTTTTTCTTTGTTTTATGCTGTGCAAGATGGTAAAATGCAAAACCTAAATTAGCTAAAATATGAAATAATAGTTGTTATAGAACTAATTTAGGCAGAGGTTACAGCAAATATGTGACCAACTTGTAGTGAGAATAACACAGAAGCTACCGATGTCAAAGTATTAGCATTCACATTGTATTGATTAGCCTAATCTAATTTAATCTACTGTATATTTCCCTCCTATTTTTACCATTATACCATTGCAGAAAGACAGCTTAAAGCATCATTTTAAAAGTTAACTTTCTACTCACTGCTCTTCTACAACAGGTGAGGATTGCTGCCCAGGCTATAAAATTGAAATAACAACTTGGCTATATGAGGGAGCACATCATTGCAGCAGCTTTTCTCTCTATGTTGCTATATTTTTGCACAGTTGGTATAGGTACAGTAATTGGAATGGTGAGTGTGAGAGCCCATATTTACTTTATTTTTGCAAGTTGAATTGAGAGGTTTATATACTTTTCTGGTCATAATGAGAGGAGTGAATTTTTGGATACGTTTTGGGAACGCCGTGTGTTTTAAATTCCTTTTGTTAAATTCCTGGCAAGAGTTTGTTTACACTTACAGTCAAATGAAAAAGTCCAGAAGGGTGTAGGGGGATTATGAGTAAGAGGCCAAAAATATTCACCAAACAGGTTTCTGTTTTTTACCCAGAAACCAGCTAAAATCCTAGTGTCCCAAACTCCTTAAGGACACTGACTTATTTATGCTATGCTTTCATAATGTTGCCGCGAGTGAATAAATTGCAAAGGGCTTAAACTCGGATCCGGGCCATAGAGTGGCTGCTTAATGCCCGAAATGATAAATGTAAATAGAGACTGGGAAGAGAGGAGAAAGTGTGCGAGGCTATGAAAGAGCATAGAGAATGACAAAGAGAGAAGAGAATTTAAATTAAGAGCAGCCAGAGTGCAGAGGAGAAAGTCAAACAGATGAAAGGGTGAGGGCTAAATATGGCGCTGCAGTGGAGTTTACTGCTGGTTGTTACCACTGACCGGAAAAAGACTGCATTTTTGAAGTGCTTTGGAAGGCAGATGTTTCTAGATCTGAACAGGCAGAGAAGTGCTGGTTTGCTGGCATTTGAGGTTCACGCTAGGGGCACTTTCACTTTAGTTTATTCCGTTATCCACAGATCTGATGCGTGTCTATGCTGACGTGTCATTAGTAATATGTAAAAAATTGATCTTTCGCAGTCAGTCAGTTTTGAAAATGTGATAAGAGGAACACTGGTGGAGAACTTTTGCGAATGCTGCTTGAAAGGGAGGACAAGAATCTTTTGCTCTAAAACGTGTAAATATAGGTGTATCTTAAAGGACATAACTTATGCAAAAATAGTTTTTTACCCATACTATAACATTGTTTCCTTGTCAAAGTATGTGGAGTTGTTTTTAGCCTCATTCATCCTAGTTTGATGAATCCTGGCTAGTTGCCTTATCCAGACTCCATTCTGAATTTCCCACTTGTATGACACCACAGATCAAGCTCTGATACCTTTTGAGCTGTTTTTAAGTTTATAAATCACCTGCA
The DNA here is from genome assembly GCA_038363315.1 of Mugilogobius chulae. Taxonomy (NCBI): domain Eukaryota; kingdom Metazoa; phylum Chordata; class Actinopteri; order Gobiiformes; family Gobiidae; genus Mugilogobius; species Mugilogobius chulae. The sequence goes on along the minus strand of CM076403.1, from coordinate 43,047,740 downwards.
AGGCTTGTTCTGAGCATTTTTGTTATCAAATTGTGTGACTACAAGTCCAAGGCAAGCTAGGCTAGTAACCTGATATACTATTGCTGGGTTTCACATTCTAGAATTCTTGTCAGTTAAAAGCCAGATTGGGGGCAAGAGGCAGTGTTTCCTATTAATAACATTGGACTTTGCCATGAATAATTTCAAAAATTATTTAATACATTTAAAAAGTGATGATTTTTGGAGTGACTAGACCCAATAAACTTTTGAATTGCAAAAATAAACTGCGTTTAAACAAACTTCATTTTACCTGCCCCCAGTCTGATTGAAATAACATTGGACTGTAGAATGTTGTGATGTCATCTGAAACCCAGCAATACCTGATATATGATATACCATATGTATCATATTGATACATATGATAAAAAACAAAAAAAACTTTTTTTTTTTTCAAAAACTAAAAAGCAAATTTTGTCTAGCTCATGTTGTCTTGCTCTATTTTCAGTGTTATTTTTTACTTAATTTAATATGGTTCATTTATAAGGACACATATTTTATGATGTGATGCCTGCCACTGATCTCAGTTAACTTTAGGCTCATTAGTTCATGGACTATTTGACTTAAAGGTTATGTGCTACTTCTTTTACTTCTGAAACTGAGTGTGCATGGACCATATTTAAAGCACACTTACCAAATACTGTATAAAAAATATCTATTCCTGCTATCTGAGTTAAATCCAATTACTCAAACATCAATCTTGCCAAAGTCCTAATCAGTCATAATTTAGTCCTGACATGTTTCAGTTTTTTTTTGGTATATTGTCCATTTCCGTTGCATTTCTTATCCAGGGATTTCCGAAATTGTGTTGGCGTTGGCTTTGCGGTTCACGTTGGGGTCATGTCTATTTGCTGTGTTGTAAGCTCGTGCTGTGAGTCAAGCTTTTAAAAGGCAGGCGGGGGAAGCAGGAGCAGCAGGTTTAATCCATGTGCCTCCTATATAATATGTGTGTAATAGTGTGTAGAACTGTGATCATCTAACTGTCAGATTAAGTTAGCCTCTGACTGTTGGATGCTAATTAGCTACATAACACAGCCTGCGTAACAGAAAAGTAGATGAGGGATTTGGTTGTGTTAGAAGGAGGGATTCTAAGGAAAAGGCAGGATTTAGGAGAACAAGTTGGCAAGAAGTCGAGGGTAAACGCTTGTGTAATGTGTTGTTGATGCGGGGCCCCAAAAACATTCGCTGTGGGTGAGTCAGCGCGTGATAACTGATGTCAGGAGTATTTTCTGGATTCACAAGGCCTCAACTGGGAGATTTTTATCCCCCCTTCAGCAATAACTCAACTATTTTTTGGACCGGAATCGGAAATCCCACATTCAGTTCTTTAAAAATGATTAATGTAACTTCTCTGGTTGGAATTGAATGTATTCAGTTACAATTGGATTTATTGCTCAAATTTTCTTCACTAGGAGCAAGGTTGTCTTTCTACTGCTTGTTTCTAAAAAAGTGTATATGTTTAGAGTCATACTAGGGAACATTCTAAAGACAAAAGCAGACACACCATCAGAAATAAAAACAGACTGCAAACTTAAAGAAAATGCTATTAAGCTAAATCAACCCTTTTTTCTGACAAGTAGAAAATGTAGACACATCTATTCATTTATTTTTGTTACATACAGTACATACTTTTGATAAAACACAAAAATTAAATTCCCTTTTGAAAATCACAAGATATACATGACTTAAGTTTTCAGTTTCATACAAGGCAACAACAAATTCCAAACAGACACATATTATTTCTTGTAAAATTAAAAATGTGCAAGGTCAACAACTGTAAAATTCATTCATTACTGTAAGTCAGAAAACATTTCTCTCAGTAACTCTGATTCATTAAAATACATTGTACAGTACGATGTCAACAAGTAACTGAGATGAGGTTTGCTACAAGGACAGATGTCACATAACATTTCCACACACTGTTTACAAGAACGTTGTCTTTCTCAAGGTACTGATTAATAGCTTGAAAGAGTTTATATCTGGAGGTGCAGAAGAACATCATTTTCATCTTATTGACAGGAAAAGCAAATGATCTTTTATGATTAATTATTTTTGTAACCACGACAACATTTACACAGAAAGTAAAATTCAGTTACAACATTCTATACTTAAGATTGAGATACTATTATAATATACGTTTTCTGCAACATTAGCATATGTAATTTAAGGGATTTGTGTATCAGTACTGCATTGAGTTGGGATCTTAACAAAACACAGTATTTGGGTAATTACTATATGATTTTTATGAGTGAAAAGTTTGGGTATCGCTGCATTTTCTTCACTAATAGCACAGACATGCAAGGATTTATTAGACTCAAATTGTGTAACATAAAACAAAATGAACAAACTGCAGAATTTGAGTCTCGAATAAGCATGTACGCATTTCAAGCAGTGCAGTTATATTTTGGTTTATTAGTTGTCACCTAACCCTCTCTGAGCTCCACTTCATTGTATAATGTAACAGCTCACATAATTTTAAATCCGGCGAACAAGAAAGTAATTTAAAATGGCTGCTACTGCTGAGTGACTGTCTTAGGTTCAGTGTGTTCAAAGCTCTTGTCAGCATGTAATCAAACTGATGGGGCGCAGAGTTACGGGAAGCACAGTAGGACAAACAGCAGCATTAGATTTATAAATATGCTCTGCTGTTTTTGACATCAGTGTCTATAAATTATTGGAGAAGTTGAAAGGTATTGTTATAACCAAAGATGAGGAGGGTTAGGCTTAAAGTGGCAGCATACACACTTAATATTTCACTTTTCAGAATGTATTAGATTTAGTTGGTTTTAGTTGATACAGTAAACGGAATATATCCATATTTTTGCATTTTTTCATTCCCAGAAATTGATTTTTTTTCCAAGCAGAATTTCATAGATTTTCTTTTCTTTTCACTAGACTACCAGTTTTACCCCAAAACAACAATTTCACATAATTTCACTTGCTGCTACCTAATGTGATGCTAATGAAAAACAAAGCTATAAACAGCTCTGTGTTGATTGGCCTTGTAATAATAAAGCAAATGGGCACATGCACTATGATGATACTGCCAGGTGGTCTTACTATCAATTCTAGGGCGTAGTAAACATGTATTAAGTTCCACTCATTTGAGGAAGACAAAACATTGTAGAGAATCTATATTTTATAAGCTTGTACTAAAGGCGTACGGAGAGTTTTGAGTTGTTTCAGTAACTGTTCTGAATCATTATCAAAAGGTGGCAATATTAGCTAGATTGTTTTTTTGTGAACTGCATTTATCTGGATGAAGAAAGTAGGACCATTTACAGACTTATTGGACAGACTTACAAAGAAAAATGTTCTTTCCTATGTCAGATAAGTGGTTGTTTTGTTTTGTCATACCTTGTTTACATTGCTTCCATGTAATTCTTTCGGTTCAACAATTTTAGGTTTTTCACCAAATAAACTCATAATCATAGCAAATGATCAAAGGCACTGGGCCAGTTTGTAAACAAAACTACATAATTGACCCACTGACTACATAATGAAGTCCGTTGGCTTGTTTATTTTCAAAAATGCTAACATCTTGCCGGCATGTTCCATTACCTGTTTAGTTCATTTCTATGAGGTTTTCATTGCCTTAGTCTAAAATGACAAAATACGGTAAATACCAGCAGTGAACAGTGAGTTGTGATTTGTTTTCTCCGACAACATCACAAATCAGAAGAATACTTCAACAAAGAACCAAAGTGTGTTTATAAAAGGATGAGTTTGTGTCTAAATGCTAACGCTAAAACTTGACAAACACCTTACATGCGCACAGACAATTTAAAACAGCAATAGGCTCTGTGCAGTTGGCTTGTTTTCGTTTAAAATAGTACATCCTGTACCTACAAGCATTTCCTGTTCAATTGTGGCCATACCAGCATGCCAAAGCCTGATCCTGTCAGATCTCAGAAGCTAAGCAGGGTTGGGCCTGGGCAGTACTCAGATGGTAGACCGCGGAGGAACCTCAGGAGCCGCAGTGGGGCAACAGAGGAGAAACTCATTGTTGTGTCCTTAGGCAAGACACTTCACCCACATTGCCTGGTATGGTCCTAGTGTGTGTGTGTATGAGTTGGTTGGTGGTGGTTGGTGGGGCCGATGGCGCAAAATGGCAGCCTTGCTTCCGTCAGTCTGCCCCAGGGCAGTTGTGGCTACAATAGTAGCTTACCACTACCCAGTATGGAATGAATGAATAATGCAGAATGTGAAGCGTCTTTGGGTGTCTTGAAAAGCACTGTATAAATCCAATGCATTATTATTATTAATATTAATTCATTTCTATGCGTTTTTTTCACTACAAGAGTTTAAAACAAATAAGTACTCTTTAGGTCAGACAGTTGTGGTGAATGTTACAGAAAACATGTTAAAGACTTTACATATTAGACGAATATTTCACCAGAGGACACTTTTTGTGTGTTTAAAAAGAAACATGATTGTGTCTAATGTCTAATTGTGTCGTACGTATAGAAGTTAGCTATTTTGAACATACACAAGCCAACTGAAGGTCTGTGCACAAAACCAATTTACACTTCCTAATGCTTTTTGAGCATTAATGAAGTTTATGCTAAAAACATCCTCAAGTGTACTTCCTGGGTTTTAGGGATGCTCGATTTTTACGCACAGGTGGAACACTAAACTGATTTTTACTCATGCTTTACATATAAATCTGTACTGAGGCAACATTTTGAGTTGCTATATGTACAAAAAAGGGGAACACAGTGCCTTCAACATACTTTAATTAAACCAAGGGTCAAATGCGGCCGTCAACCTGCCTATTTTGTTTTCTTTACAATTTTTTTTTTCATTAATTTAGCTATAGATCATGTGTCTGCACTTGTGTTCTAAATTATCATCATAAAAAAAGATTTAAAAATATGGATCAAATAATACGAATTCCGTGCCCCAATGTTCATGGCCCAGCCCTCCGCCACTTGCCTGGATTCGAATAGTTCCCTTGGTGAAAAATAATTGCCCATTTCTTTAAAGTTTTGTAACAACTTGTATTTTTGAAGAGTATTTTCTATCCTTTACAAATAATGTACTATCCAGAACAACCTTGTTTATGTTTTAGTTTTCTTCTGTCGAGCTATGATAGAGATAATAGTACAAACGCAATTTAACTGTCATATAATATTTCACCAACAATAAAACCACAGTTGGTATTTTCCTGTGCATCGTGGTCATTCTTTAGCAGCATCCATTGTAAAAACATGATGTATTTTCTCCAGTCTAGGCCAAATATATCTTCCTGTCACTTGTATTCTCCGCTCACCTCCCATTTATCCACACGGCCCGCCTTAATTTGTCATCTAATCGTCACAGCTTGTTTATGGGCCCTGTGCCTTTAGACGTTCTGCATTCATCTTTTTGTTCTTGGCTCTCCGTCATCCGCCCAGCCGTTACTTGTCCTCCAGGCCCAAAGTCGATGGCTCCGCGATGAAACACATTTTCCCCTTGAGCTGTTTCTGTCCATCCATCTCTCCATCTGCTCTACAGCCGCAGCTTTCCTCGTTGCCATATTTGTTGCTCACTTTTCCTCAAAACCGAGCAGAATTTGTGTCTGTTTTAGTGCAGTCTCTTCCACAAACCGAGCGTCCACGTTTTCTTGTTCCTCAAATGGATTTGTACCTGGGAAAAAAAGCACAATATTTTGTCTAGGGAACTGACTCATCTTTTTAAATTTATGTTTTCAATACTGAAAAGTCAAACACTGGAGGTTGTACAGAAGGAAATGTAGAGACAGTAGAAGAATTTGAGGCATAGGGAGAGGGGTTGTCCAAGTCGTCTTTTTTTTTAAATTATTATTATTGTTAAAGGTTGTATGGAGGATTTTCAAAAATAGTTTGTTGTCAGTCTTGGTCAAAAACAGCTGCATAAATTTGTAACAGCCTTGTGCTTATGCTAAACAAAAAAATAATTATAAAAATATATAAACTGTGGACATGATAAATCCAGTAAAACGTGAACCAATAGATAACGAGGTACCTCGTTATCTATCGGCCTTTTAAATTGTCAAGCAAATCCTCAGTGTTCCTAAGTAACTCATTGGCCCAGTTAACATTGAAGGGCGTGGCCCTGGGAGAGAAAACACATGTGCATCATTTGAAAAACAGCAAACAGTTGTTGGATTTGAAAAATCCTCCATACAACCTTTAAATTGAAGGGGGGAAAAAAAGAAAGGGGAACTATTAAGAGAAGACAGCAATGTGAACCACCTAGCTAACATCCTACAATGAGGTCTAAACACTGTTTATATTTCTTACATACATTTTGCTAATGGTTTGGTTTTGCAATAGGAAGTAGACACAAAGAAACAAAAACCTTGCCTGGACAATCCAGACGATATATAAAAAAATATATTGTCTGGCCACCGTGTCCCTCTATCAAATTTCAGTAGGGTGATTGACAGATTAATTTGCCAATCAAGGACGCGCATCTCTCCTGTATGAAAACCAACATGGCTGCTTATGACAAAAAATACATGAAAAATATGGAAACAATATCACTTGGAACTGAAAAACGCTATGGATTTCTGCTAAAATTATTTCAGTGTGAGGTGAATGAAGTTAAATTTTGACAAACTCTGCTCCTTTTTTCATTGCATTATGCTAAACTAATATGAGTGTTCGGTACGCTGTGGAGTTGATCTAAAAAGCAAGCAAGTAACCAGACCCACTCTTTCCGTTGGCTCTGGATCTCAGGCAAAGCAAAACCCACTCCAGAATTTGAACCATAAACTTATAGTCACTGTGTTGTTCATCAATTACTGGTCATAAGAAAAAAAAATTCATGATTTAGATGACAAGAAGACTGTGGAGTTTAGTATATAGTATATTAAGCTGGCCACACACTACACAACTCTACAACTGTGACTAATTAGAATGCAAGTTTTGCCCCCACACTACACGAGTGACAATTGCGACTGGCTTCAACTAGCTTCAACTAATCTCGACTAGGCGTGACTAAGTGCAACTGAAAAAAACATGGGAAAATGAGTAAACAGTCGTGTAGTGTGTGGCCAGCTTTAGACAATAGTAGAGAAAAGCCACTTGAAGCCAGAGCTAAACATTTTGTCTCTCTGTTGAGAGAAGAAAGAATCAGGGTAGAGAATATAGGAGGGGTTTCTTAATTTGTTGTTATTTTAGAACTGAAGGAGTGCTAGATTGCAATGATAAGTACAGAGGAGGATCATAAATGTATGGTTACTATGGTTGAGATGTACGGACAAAGTAAAAAATGGAGAAGAGGTTTCTGTTGTTCAAGTGAATAAAAAACGTAAGAGGAAGATGAGTTTGGATTCAGTGTTAAGACTCCATAAAATATAGTGATGTTAGCCGCAGGAGCAACACTATTTACTGAAACTTATTTGAAGTGAACTCCATTACTTTCACTTTTAAGCAGCAGTCCTTGAATACAAATTTTGAATATTTTCCCTTTCCTGAAAACAGAATCTTCTTTTATTGATGAAACAGAATTTTTATACTTTGACACTTTCCCCAAACTTGTACTAAATCTCTCTAGTAATCCCCCTGGGTGTGCATGTATCTTAACATCTGAGCCCATAAAGTTTAGTTTTCCCTTCACACACAGGGCCGTACCTTGCTCCTCGATATCAGAGAGCATCTTTGCCAGGTAGGTGAGCGGGAGGAACTCCGGTCTGAATCCAGGCTTGTCTCTAACGCTGAATGCAAATCCCTGTGGACCACAAAAGTCTGCATATCACAATGAATTCTCAAGGATGCACTCGATCAAGACAAATCTACGGCAAAAATCCCCATATTTTTCACCTCAGCTCCACTTTTAATATAGTTTTCAGCACTTAGGCGATGTGCAGGAACTTTTTACAGCTATTTATACAGGATTATGGTTTTTGTCACATACTCCGCTTACAGGAACAATGTCATATAATGAAAATCTACGGATTTTTGTACGCTGTAAAGGTCACATTGGACCAGCAATTTTCTGCTAATTAGTAGTACTTTGTGATTTATTTAATATTCAGTTGGCCCAAGCTTGAACTCACAAATATATTATAAATGTCAGATTTAATCATCCACAAATAAATTATGAATTGAAATAATGCAGTTACATAACGTAGGCATATTCACGTAGACTAGACATTGAATTTGTTTATTCACTTTCTCGTTACTAGGGCATGATTTGTAAAAGAAAAAAAAAAGAAAAATCTGAATATTATTTTGACTAGCACTTCGATTTTATTTAAATTATTTCCAGACGAAATGACAAAATTACTGTATGTCAATGGACAGACAAACTTACAAAGAATAACATATTTGTGTAGATCTTATGATATATTGTAGTTAGAGAAGGAAATTATGACACTTCAAAAACTGCAACTTTTGTGATTTGCTAATAAAAATCGGGTTTTCAAGTTGACTTTAATTAATTGTGCAGTCCTACTTTCTACACAGCTATCTAAATTAGTGTTGCAGTTAGTCCCTCTGTCGCAGCGTACAATAATTATTTGACATTACAGTATAATCCTATCTTATTTACTTTTTTCCTTTTGTTGAAAAATTACAAACTGAACTTTAACTGTGGCTCTTTGTTACTTTATATGAGTAGATTCACATAAACTTTACATTTAAATTAATATTTAGTCACTCACTTTATGTGGGTAACTAAATATTCATATTGACAGCACTGTACCGATATCATGGACATTAGAACTGAAATGCTTTTAAGAATTACTCATTTTAATTATTTGAAAAACCCACAGTATTATGCGAGTCTTGTGTACTGTAGTGATTTGTGATTTATCTTGTATTTCCTATGCGTGGTTACAAGGTTCACCTGATTTGACTTTATAATCTTATTGATCCAGAATAGTGAGTTACTCTACTGTCTTGATAGTAAATGGATATACGAATGTGTTCATTAGTAAACCACCACTTACATTTGTAGTTTACATTTGGTTCTTTGTGAACTATAATATTGATCTAAAAAGTTTTATGCTGGAAACAGATCTCATTAAAGGAACTGTATGTAAGAGACACAACTAGTGGTTTTAAAAAGATATTACAATCACAGATGAATTTGTGTTGCCAGAGTGGTCCATTTTTTGAAGATTAGAAGCCACTGACCAATCAGGAAGAAGATTTGCTATGAATCATGGGTAATCATTAGGGATGCACCGATCCAGCTTTTTCAGTTCCGATACCGATTCCGATACTTTGGCCTTAAGTATCTTCTGATCCCCGATATCAACCGATGCTAGTGTAAGGACTGAAATACCTTATTTTTCTTATCAAAACATAAGACATTATGTCATATTATATTATATAACGATTTTTTATAGTGCAGGTCATAACTTAACAACTTAATCTGAATAAAATGTCAAAAATTTTGAGACGTTCTGAATCAACATCAGCCAGTAAATAAGTATTTTTGTGTCCAATTAAAGGCATAACTAGGATATCAGCTGAACCGATATCATGGAGCCAATACTCGATCCAGCAAAATTTTCTGGATCGGCACCGATATTCGATCCCAGTATCGGATCGGTGCATCCCTAGTAATCATCTGACAGCCACTACCTGAGACACTTGATTCTCTATCATGGTTCAGCTTTAAGGGTGAATTTTAGACCTGTAGTGAGTAATAACATGATAATCACTTTCTTAGACGCTTCACTCGTTGTCATGGTTTAATTTCTACACAATGTGGGTGGAGCCTATGAGAACTGTGTGGAAACAAGTGCATGAGCCTCACAGACAGTTCTATCTGTGTCCTGGTGCGACATCAGTTCAAACTCAAACTGACTCTTGGTTCAAAATCAGCTTCAGGCTCTAAGAAACCAAACTGGCAACCCAAATGAGAGAGTCATGTGAGGCTCATTCTGCTTTCTGATTGGATAATCCTCTGGAGCAGTGTTTCACAAGCTTTTTTGAGTCAAGGCACACTTTTTGGGTCAATTTTTTTGCGGCACATCACCTACTCAAAAATGGCCAAAAAAACATTTTAGAGTAACATAATTAGGCTATTTAATGTCAAAATATTGTCCAAACACTTTAATTGATTCCTTAAAATGGCCATTGATTGTCTTGTGATGATAAAATTGTATTTTTTCCCAGTTACATCTATGAATTAAATATTTAAAACATTTTTTCAAGACACACCTGGCAGTATCTTAAGGCACACTCGTGTTCCCCGGCACACTGGTTGAAAATCACTGCTTTTGAGAACCAAAACACCAAATTGACTTTCAGTAAAAATAAGATTACATTTGAATATGTTTACCTTGTATCTGTGACACATAAGGTCATGTTTATAAAATCTGATATAAAAACCTTACATATGATTCCTTTAAAGCAAACCAATGGATATTGATCAAGTTATTTTTAGTTATGAAATATGTTCGCAGACCATTATTGAACATATGTATATTACCTGAAGTAAGAAGTACTCAAAACATGCCATTTAAGTTTTTAATTAAACATATTACAAGAAAATGCTAGTTTAATATGGTTAGAATTTCTTTATAACCTATGTTTTTTTACCTTTGTTTTGTTGTGTTTCTCCAGCAGCGTGCGGACATAATCTCTGGCTATGGAGGCGGATGTGATGGGGTGGTCCCACATGTGGTAGATGGTCTGCTCCATGGGCTGCTTTCACAAACACAAAGACACACAGAGATAGGATCGTCACTTCGCGCTGCCAAGCTCAACGTGGACACAGCTTTAAGGAGATGACTGCTAATAACAAAAGACAAAAACATCTCTACGTGGTGAGGAATACAGTGCACACATTTCTGAATAATGCAGCAGACTGAGCTCACATAAACTATGCACAGTGTAAACAATAGTGCTCAGCCAGTCTGATTGAATAGAATGTATTTATTATTTGTAGTTAACATCTCAAAACTCAAAATATCAGTGTCTCTATAATAGGTCCTGTTCATGTGAAATTACTTAACAATATTATTTAACAAAGATAAATTGCGTTGGAAATTTGATTTGTTTAAATGCTGTTTTTGTAGTAACTAAATTACAAAGTTCTTAATAGTAAAAAGTCACTCTTCTGACCTTCATCATATTGTAGCGTGTGAAATCAACCTATTAAACAAATGATTTAGGCCTTGTATTTACTATCAAGGCTAAAGTGGTGGTGGTATTATCAATGAAAACAGTTATTGCAGTGAGTGGAAAAGAATTAGAAACCATGAGACAACCACTATTGTAACATTATAATAAATGGTTAAATAAATGTTACATTTTTGGTTTTCAGTGTATTTCAATAACTGTCAGTCTCCCATATAATCTGAAACTATGCCATTGTGAATGCTGTGAATGATTCTGACTACATACAACAATGTTCATGCTTGTCGTGAGATCATAAAACACTAAAATTAACAAATTATTTTACAATTTTCATAGAGAAGAAAAAATAGACAAGCCTTGTCAAATAAGTTTTGTAAAAAGATGAATAGTTAAAAAATATTTCTGAAAATATTAGTGAATTTAAAAAAAAGTTAGGTTAGTTAGTTTAATGAACTGCTTTCTTTTAAGGCAATTTTAGTTGTTTTTTTCTTAGCATAAAAGCTGCGTTGTCTCAAAATGTCTTTTAAATCTCTTTCTTTTACTATAATATAATGGCGCAATTAACCCATATTTTTAAAAGTGATTTTTATCATGAGCTTTCAGTTTTGTCACGTGTATTTTCAGAATCCAAATGTTAGCACTTGATTTATATTTAACAGAGATCATCTGACCTCTCATTTAATCATCATTAAATCTGCTCACGTACTAAAGTAATTCTTGAGTAAATGGTAACGTTATGAAATATTAAAGCTTTCAGTGAAAATGTCAAGGTTAAAGAGACATTTAATTAAAACTGCTCTTTTAAAGCATTTTAGAGAAATTAATATTTTGCTTAACCTCGTAACTGTTTTTTCATGCCCAGATCTGAATTGTTTTCAAACGACCATTTATTACCATTACCACCATTATTACATTTGAAAAAAAAAAAATTATAATAAAATGGCTTTATAGCTGAGAAGTTTCAATGTATTTTAATAGAAAACTCATTGTTATTGTGATACTTGCCATAGCTCTAATCAGTATTGCATTAAAACACTTGTGAACACAGCGACTGACCAACACATCACATCTTTTATCCGTAGCCATAGTAGCAGCTTGTTTCTAAGGTTACTACAATAAATAAAAAAAAAACACTTTGTCGCCACAGCCACCTCTAGTTATTTCAAATGATTACACTCACAGGGCCACAAAACAAACAGAGAAATAGTGGAGAAAATCTAGGTTTTATTGAAGGTTCTGGGCCACTACTGTTTATTATCCCAGATAAATCTGCGCTGGCGCCAAATCCACCAACAAAAGGCTAATGGGCTGAAAACAGCAGCACTAAATGGGTTAAAATCCTCAGATCTCAATGTGAACTAAACAAACACACTCTTCTCACATATAAAGATGTTGAGGCAAGTTTGAGAAATACTGATTTAGTGGGATTTGTTTTTATGTAGGAACATCAACATTGATTTCAAAACTACTGAATACATATTTTTGAAATCTCAATATTTTAACTATTATTTACACAAATAAATGTAGGCACTTCTTTGTCTGAATAATATACAAGCTCTACAAAATGTAAAGTGGTCATTATGGCGCATATATAATGTGTAAGCCTCATTCACATATAAAATGTGCGAACACTCAGGTATGACCCGCATTCAGCGACGTGCGGTCAGGGGAGGAGGTGAGGCAGTGCCTCACCAGTCCAAATGGGGAAAAAAAATACTTGATGTCAATAAGACTAAACATTATATTTTTGTATGTAAATGTTTCGTATTTGTCATATTTAGTTGATTTCTTGTGAATTTCACTGAGTTTTGTGGTTAAAAACCGCAAAATCTCCAGGACTTGCAGATATAACGCAGGTCTACGGAGCTGAGGCTTCATGCCAGACACATACACAAGAACAGGGCGCGTTCATGCAGCGCGTGCACTCACTGTTTCTCCACAAAAAGTGATAAAATATGTTTGTAGACTTACTTTTTTCGAGTGCTTTGTCTTCTAATTGTCAAGAAAGAGAATATTATGTGAAAGTGAGCGCTTTTAGTGATTAATTTGACAGTAAACAGAGTTTGTACAAAGCGAGTTGAGGCAAATCAGAAAGTGCCTCACGCTCCAGCTCTGGCGGCTTTCTACGGCCAAAATACGATTATACGTTTATATGTGTCTGTGTTAAACTTCACTGTGCGGTTAAATAAAGCCTTAAGCAACTATTTAAATCATAACGAGCAAATATTTAACAGCAAAGGTCCAAAAAACCGTAATAATCTATCCCAAACTATTGAATCAGCAGCAGTCATTAGGTCTCCCGCACAGTGGTGACGTCATCAGCCACTTAGCTCAGATGGATGAGCGGGAGAGCCGCGGTGCAAAGGGTCCAGGGATCGAAACTCGCGTCATCATATATATATATTTTTAATCTTTAATTTTGCGTGTGGAGACAAAATAGTTACATGAGACTATATGCTTCTCTTTGATATACATGTCGGCAAAGTGAATAAAAGGCATCTTGAATTGAAAATAAGCAACTAGACCTGTGTGCTCCACAGTGCCTCACCAGTTGGAAATCTCACCGCACGTCACTGCTCGCATTCATACACGAGGCATTTGGGAGCAGTCCCCTGTGTTTTTTTACCTTTAAACATTAGCATTGGCTCAACAAAAATGCTAATTTTGAATAATACGGACAGTTTTTAATGGTACCAAAGTACCATGTATTAATCACATTTTGTTTATTTTGTAAGCTGTAATAATATTATCTTTATTTTATAGCGCATTTCACAGACACAGAGTCACAAGCGCTTCGCAGTGAATTTCCCCTCATGATAGTAAGCTGCCTGGGCACTCAGAGGCGATTACTAACCTGGCCTACCTCGCTATCACCAAGTGTTCCTAACTGGTATTTACAGTCGGGAAACCGGATGTTACGGTCGGTTTTTGTGTAAGATAACACGATGTGTACAGTGTGTACAGCTGGCATAGGCATACATGCTAATATCAAATAAATGACATACAGTATATAAACATTTGTATATTTAATAAGGTAATTGGCTGAGGTTAAGGTTTTATTGTTGTTGTAGGGGAATGCATCCTCTGCATTTGACCCATCCTTTAAGTGCTTTTGTTCTGGACTATCGTAGCAGTTTTTTTTTTACTATGTTCATGTTTTTTCTTCATCAATTATTTGTACAATGGTAATAGAGCATTTGTGGCAATACCTGATCTCAAAAGCAAGTCAGGTCCTGGCTACTTGAATGGGAGGTTGCTAGAACACCAGTGTCACAGTGGGACGACTAAATCAAATTATTGTTGTGTCCTTGGGCAACACACATAACCTACTTTCTCCAAGTATCTGTATTACACTGCGTGAGTGGTTTGAGTGCCTTGAAGTAGAAAAAACTATAGATAAATACCATAAATTTACCAACATTACATTTAATGTAAGCCAGGTTAGCATAGAGAAAGTAATTATGTTTATAACAGGCAAAGATAGAAAATTTTGCATCAATGAATGTCTATGCCTCAAACCCCGAACATTGGTCTGCTGTGTTTACTTGACTTTACTTGAGATTCTCAGCTTCAGACTCTTAGCTCTTCACCAAGGGAACAAAACCCATACCCAAGAATACCAGCTTGTAACCAAGGAAACAAATGCTGGTCTTGGCACTTCACCTGCTTTCCTTGCAAATTCCCTATGATCTTACTAGGTCGTGACTTTAGAAATAGCCAGTTATACTGTAAATGAAGTCCAGACCAAAATAGATATGAATTTCTGCAGGATGCACTGCTGCTCCTGACAGTTTGCCCCAGAAGCAGTGGCTAATGGAAGGGTCAAATGCCTCCAGTATATTTGTGTACGTTCAGTTTCATTCTAATGTATTACTCTAAATTAGTTTAGTAAAAGAGAATGAGGATTCAAACTCCGAGCTTGTTTGGATTGTTACTTTTGATTCTATAAATTAAAACTACACCAAAACATGGACATACAGTAACATAAGCCTTGAAAAAGTGACTAGGACCCTCTCTCCACTGCAGCCAATTACACCAGTGCTCTATGAGGGCTCCAGGGGGCTATAGGGAGATGAGCCTGAAAATAACTTCAAACTACTAATTGGACCAGTGTGGGGACTTGGGGAAGATCCAAACTCCACAAATAGATGGCATTATAATAGCATCATATATTGTATAACTGCTTATAGAGCCTAAGCAGAGGTGTGCGCACAGACAGAAAACAGCCCCAGATCTTGTTTAGGATTTCCAGCGGATGTAAAATGAGCTTGTTTGGACACAATAGCAGTACCTGAGGTAGTCTCTTGAGGATGCTGAATTTCAGTTTCTCGTTGGCATCAGTGTTGTCCAAATCTAGGCAGAAAACAACACAAAATGAGCTCAGAAAACAGAAAAGAATGAAATCTTTTTTTCAATTTTTACTGTTGGAACACTTAAGAGTTTGGGACAGCGTAGCTAACTAACTTTTACAGCCTTGTGTCTAAAAATGCTTCTGTGAATTCACACCATTCCAACCACTTTTTAGGAATAGCTTTCAATTCTCACGGCACAATACTGTATGAGTAACAGTGTAGTGTTACTCATACACACACACAAATGAACTTCCCTAGAACTTCCTTAGAACTACTTCCATGTGTTATTAAAACATCTTATTATATGTTCCTAATATTGTACCATAGCAGTTATTACTGTTAACACTATGCAAATATCTGCAAATGTGATTCTTTGCAGTAACTTTACAAAACATGGCAACTAATCTCAGTGACTAGATCCAAAATTAGGTTTTACAATATTAGTAACTGGTTGAGTGAATTTGTAAAAAGAAAAAAATATAATAAATAATAATTGTAATAATAATTAAAGATTTTTGCAGTGAAATGTCTTGCATATTTTTGAAAGTTTTGCTAGATTTGGAAGATTTGAGTGCGTCTCTACTTGCATGTACTGTGTCTAACCTAAAGTAAATAAATGTAACTATTATTATTTGTTTATTTGGTCAGTTCTATACATTACTAAACATACATTATAAATATGCTTAAACATGGTGGATTGTAGCCGTGGGGGAATTTATTTCCATTCGTTATGCCACATTTACACCACACGAGCACAATCTCATTCATACAGCAGCGTGTATATATGGACACAACTAAATTATGCACTAGAGCCATTGCTGCTGCACTAATCATTTGATTAACAAAAACAAAATGAAGAACTGAAATGAGAAAAGTAATACACGTAAAGCTAAATTACAAATATATGGAACACATGGATGCAAATGAATGTTGCATAGTCTGTTCTTTAATACGTTTTAATGAACAATAAATAAAGCTTTATTTAATGTTAAGAGACTGCCTCAAACAAACTTAATATTTAGTCTAGATTCACAACAGAATTGATTGTGGAAGTGACGCATGCTCCATCTCATTTTGAACTGATACCACTCTTTGAAGTCGAAAGCATTTAAACAACACAAACCTTTTCATCTTTCCTCTATAATTGTCGTGTTCACGAGAGACTGACCCAGCACTTGTAAATATTTTGCTCCTGTTTATATTTGGCTAGCAGTCTTGTTTAGCCTGTGGACAATGGCTTCTGTTCATGGATTACATAAACACAATTAGTATTAACAGAGGAATTTAATGTTGTTGACAGTCTTTAACCTTTTCACACCGTGTACATAGAGACACAGCGAAGTTGACAGTGGAAGCAGCTTAAAACATGGAGCAATGACATGTCCCCTGGCACAGCTTTAATCTTTCTGAAGCTGCAAAGTGGGTTATAAAATGTCTTGTAACCACCACCTTTTTGACAGTGCAAAGAGTCATATCTGCTGAGGTAATGGCACTGGATTAAAGAGCACAAAAAAATAGTGAAAGTATTTTGGAAACCTAAGCTATATTCACACGTTCCCTGGTTGATATCAATTTAACCCCAAAGTAGACTTGGTGTGGTCCTGAAAACATTATACTGATATGAGCAGATTTGACTTAGCAAGTAAAATACTTTTCAATGGAACATGAATTTTTGACTCAGAAAATCCATGAAGGAGAAAGGTCAAATGATATCACAGCTGCAGAAACGAAAACTCAAAACCAAATTTTGATTTAATCTAAACTCATGTAAAACTGACTCTTTAGGCGCCACATTGTTCTTTTGAAATACAACAGACTTGACTTGTAAAATTCAAGTTGACATTTCTTTATATTACTCATACCTGTGTTTTCCCCTGAATTTCCCCCTAAATCCAATTGATAACAAATTCACAAAAATGGATGCAGTTCCAGGCAGTGGATGCTTTTTGCACAGCGGAGTAACATTGCCACTGGCCTCCTGGAAACACTACGTAGCATCAATCACATCAAAACAATTTTAAGACTAAAAACTTTGATCAGCTGAAGAACAGCCTATTTCAGTTAAATGGCCATTTTCAATTTTTTGTTTCTTTTTTTCCCCCCTGCTTTTTCTGTTTTTGCATTTTAAAGCACTAATTGGAACCTGTAGATCCAACTTTTCAACTGGTTTTAATATTTTGATCAATGAAGTAGCAATAAGTTAGAAGCTAATTAAGGCACATTCTTTTTTCAATCCAGTTATGTTAAGTTATTGTATTTAGGTTTAGAGATTTGGGAAAGGTATGCTAACCAAGTCACGGCATAACTGCATTGGAGAAAATAAAGTCACAATTAGAACATTATAATTACGTACTTGGTAAAATTTCTAATTCTGAAAAGGTTTAAAAGACAAATTTGACACAGTTGTATTGCAAATGTCACCTATGTTAAGTCATATATACCTTTAGCTTTGTTTCCTAAAAAAATTATATATATATATTTGAATGTGACATCTCAGTCAGTAAAATTAAAGACTCTTTATGACTAAACCAATAAAACAATTATCTGAATGATATTTATATTTAAACCACCAGCCAAATTGTTCTCTTAGTTGAAATGATAAATTTTGCTCTTACCTTTCATTAGTCGAGCGACAAAAGTTTCAGTGAGCTGGATCAGTTTGTGATCGATGTACTGGAGGAAGCTTTGCTGAGGCAGGCAGCGCACAGCGAACACGGCTAACAGCGTGTGGAAGCCTGCAGCGCCACACATGCAAACACTTTATTACTATTCTGGGAACAAACTTAGCCAGAAATGTGTAAAAATGAGCTAGTTAATACCAGGAGGCAGAGGCAGGCACAGGCCAACTGCCGCTTCAAGGATTCGAAACATAAAATGAAACACGGACCACTCTGCTGCACTGCCTCTCTGGGAACTGCAAAAGAGAGAGGAGGTTAAAACAGGGCCACAGCCTATTAGTGATATGCAAAAGTGATGATTAATATTCTAATGACAGGAAAAACAACTTCAGTTTAGTGATGCTGAAGATAATGGCACACTCTCCAAAGCAGGACAAAATCGAATCCCTAAACTAATCTGGACTAGATTGTCTATGCTGTTTATATTAGAACATTGTGGTGTATTTTTAAATATGCTCCATTCATGTGACATCAGAACAATCTACTGGCTAGAAATACTTACAGTTACAGTTGGAGAGCAGCAAATAAATATTGTTTGAATGCAGGTTTTGTTTTAATAATAGAAATCAGCAGATTGAAAACTGATGTTTTCATGGCAAAGTACAAAGATATGAATAGGAAAGAACTGGCATCTGGCTACATTATATTCTAGAACATGAACGCAAGCCATTAAGAAAATAGTCAATAGTATGCGTACATTTTATTAACATGAAGGTCGTCAATTATTCCTGTCCATAAAAGCATGTAGTTTGGAGTAGAGTTTGGACCTTGGAGAAAAATAGAGCTATTTTTGTGTTAAATGGCACAGAATAAAAGTCTGTATGTTTGTGTTCCTGGAATCCATACAAAAAGTGTGTAGTTTTGAAAAGAAAATAGGATGACACATTGACATCGATCAAAATGATGACATATTTTTCCAGATGTGTTCTTTTCGTGGTTGATGATGACACTTGTTGAGAAGCTGATATTTTGTGTCTGATTTTAGGAATTTCACCAGATTATCTAAATTGATTATAACTTACCATAATCTTGCTTTACCACAGATTTACGTAACGCAAAACATACAAGTAAGTAAGCTTATTGTATAGCGCTTTCACAACACAGACTCACAAAGCCTTACAGTAGGATGTTACAACAATAAGAGAACATACAAACCCAAAGAAAGCTAAAATTAACTCTGAGTGTCTTAATGACAAGGCAAACATCAGATTGCCTGAACAAATGAAGAAAATAGTAATGCCTACAATAAAAAAATAATTGCCTGATATTTTGTTTGTAGCCACATGTCCTAGGCAGATTGACAGAGCTGTAGCTGACTTGCCTAGCCTAAGCCTGCTGGGTACAAGGTTATTCAAACCACTAACATTCAAATTACTGCACAACACTGCAAATAGTCAGAAAAAAATTGATAAAATACTTACAGGCACAAAGCACGTGGGCCCAGCTTGTGTTTGAGCCAGACGGTTTCCAGCATGTGCCTTATGAGCTCCAGCTAAAAACAAACAACATGAGAGAGGTTAAGGGAGACATGGACAATTAGATTCAAATGAGACCCAAACAGGCATCCATAGTTCAGCACCGATTACACACTTCAAAGGCAAGCATCTCCAAACAGAAACAAAACATTACAAGGGTGAGTGGTAATAATATGTAATGGTGAGATTGTGTGACTTCTTCTGTGAGAGGGCGACATTCAAGCAGAAAAACACAAGTTGTTTTAGTTAAGGAGGTGCAGTGGGAGCTGGAAAAGTTAGTAAGATGATGAAGTTACATGAAGTCCTTTGAATACCTGATGTTCAAGCTGTGAAAAGAAGATATATGAACTGTTTAGGTGTGCACTGCTTTCATCTCGACTTGGATGATAAAAGATACAATGCTTTATTATCAGTTGCAGACAGCACACAGTGATATAATTTTGGCCTACATTACTGCTTCTATTAAGTGAATAACTAAATATACATATAAAAAATAAAAATCCATAACTCTTCCCCATCTTTAAACAAATGGTATGTAAAATGTACAACTCGTGGATTAAAAAAGATTTTACAACCCCAGATGAACTTGGGTTGCCATACGTTGAAAATTAGAAGCTACGGACCAATGAGAGATCATGGGTAATAACATGATAGTCACTTTCTTAGACGCTTGACTTTATTTCTACACAGTGTGAGTGAAATGTGTGGAAACAAGTACATGAGTATCACAGACAGGTGTCTGTGTCCTGGTGCAACTTCAATTCAAACTGAAACATATATCTGACTCTGACATGGTTCAAAATCAGCTTCAGGCTCTAAGAAACCAACCTGGCAACCCAAATGAGACAACATTTGATTTGATGGTGATTATTACTTGTGCCCTCCTAAATGAAGACACATTTTAATAGAGGGCAGCGAACTGGCTAAAGTGTTAAAATGCAGTGTTGCTTTTGCTGTCCAATAATGCCATTTCCAATCAAATAGAGCTACAAAGAGGTTGCCAAAGCTAAAATGTGCTTGATCCAAACATGGTATTTTCACTTGCATCAGAATAGAAGTGAAAAGACCTCGCCCATTCATTTCTTTGATATCAGTCAGAAAATGTCCTTCTATGACATTGAAGTGGATAAATCCTAAATCATACAGATTAAACTGGATTTTTGTAAGTTATACTGTGAATAAATAAAAAAAATACTAACCCATAAAGCCATAATCAACAAAAAAAAGTTCATACAAACAAAAACAAGTTCAATAAAAGCATGTAAAGCATCAAAGTTCAGTGTCCCCAGAACAGTCAATAATGCACCGATTTTAATATTATTTTAAACTGCACCAGCAGAAAAACAAGTGCTTTTCAGCCACAACCTCATAATCCCTTTGCGTTGTTCCATTAAAATAAACTTCAGATTCAGCGATTTGTACTAATGAGCCTTGTCCTAACAAAAGACTGGATTTACTCAGAGTGGTTCCCTGCTGAGTAAAAAAAGTTTAACAACCTTGGCTACAGCAGAACTTTCCTGATGCATAATTAAGACTATATCTGTCCATTTAGATTCAGGAGGTAGCTTTTAATTGATTTGCTCAATTACAGTCCTTCATTATTAAAGGTTCATTACGTAGCTTTTCTTTGTCTTACTTGAAGATGTTCCTTCCTATGCAAAGTTACTGGTGAGGGGTCTTGCTTATATACAAATGTGAAGCACTTGACTTCTGTGTTGAAATTTATAAAACTACAGAACTTGAAAAGAGGTGTGAGCCGAAGACACTGCTGACAGAGGGCACTATATTGATATACTGATGATTTTCATCAACTTATACATATATATTTTAATATTTTAATGTATGTAACATGATAAATAATCCACTCCTAAAGTGTTTTATGTCGTGATTCAACTTTCTATAACAGAGCTATAAATAAAGAGACAGAAGACTTCAGAGAGCAGAGAAAAAGTAAACATTAAATTAAATTCGAATACATTTTTTCTTCTTTATCTGCATTGTTACTCAAACAGGCATAGGCTATGAAAAAAAAAAGTATTTTTTTCAATGAAGGAACAACAACATGCAATAACATAGCAGAAAGGTCAAAAAAGCCAATTTCGCAAAATGCATTCCCTCGTACTGGCTCCAATTATAAAACCTCAATGCATCTGAGGTTGTCTGGAGCAAGAGGCGAATACATTACTATGACAATAATGCAGTGTATAGGCACAATCTATCACAGCAGAACCTCCTCGGCTTTTAAACGCTGTAATCTGTTTCAGCTCCAACTTCTCCCCAGTGTCAACGCAGCCATTAGTCTCAATAAGCAGCGACAAGGAGAGGAGATGTTTTTTATGTGAGCCGGAGACAAGAGCCTTTGTCCGCAGCATTACAGAGGTTTAACACAGAGACAGGCCAGCGGAGGTAGAACCATTATGTTTTACACTTCACTGTTTTTTAATTAGACTCCATCTTTGAATGAGGACATCTATACCAAAGTAGGACTCGGACTTACTGAATCGATATGATGATAAAACATGTTTTGCCTACTATATTATGAAAAGTATTCGAGATGTTTTTACCATTCTATAAATAGAAAACATTTGTTGTAAACATTTTACAGCAAACACTTACTCACTTATGTGGACATGCATTATTTTTACAACGTTCAGAAGTCAGTGTGAATTGAGCCACATCGTATGCGAAATGGAGCTAGCACAATGCTAAGTTTTAGGGAACAAAATGTTCTATATCTGTACTGATGGAAAACTGGTTTTATTTTATTATATTTTTTTATGTAAGCCTAAAGAAATCTAAATAATATCTTTTTGGAATGAGCCTAAAACCTAACTTAAAGATGCACTGTTCAACTTTTTGGAGGTGAAAGTCAACTTCACAATGCAATACAAAAATATTTCTAAACTCGTCATGGTGAATAATTCAGAGACTCGGAATGCATAACAAAAGTGAGCTTGTGATTGCAGTATAAATCTTCAATGCTTAACAGAAAAATAAAGTACAGTGCTTTTAAACACCAAATAGCACTGTTCATCATTACATAATTTGAACTAGGACAAAGTCTTTGTTTTGAAAATCTCAAGTAAGTTTCAGGTCTTTGGCCTTCACTCCAAGTTTTTAGGTTCTATTTTTGAGTTTCAATCCATTTTTGTTATGATTATTATATTTGTAATATATCAATTTGTAAAAGTCGATTTTACAAACAGTCTTGATCACAAATAGGAAAAGTGAAGGAGGACAGTTTGTTTCTGTAAAAATAAAAGTCTGAAAGGTCCAGGACAGGTCAAGTGCCAAGTCATAGTCAACTGCTCATAAGCACAAATGTTCTTTCTTCAAATGAGGAACAGTGTTAGGGCCCCTACCACAGGTTAGTTTTGTGAAATATACACAGTTCTATTCATGGTGACATACTGAAACAGTTTTGTTATCACAGAGTGCGGTATCACCAAACAAAGTCATGATTTATGGCTATTTCAATAATCTGTCATATTCCTCTCTGCATTTTTCTCTACTATTTCACACTTGAATATGTCTTGAGTAAAACTTATTGGCTGGAAAATCCTCAAAACAGGTCCAGATATATTTCAAATTACACTGTCACACAGATCAAAATAATTGCCACTCTAAACCACAAATACTATTATTGATAATATCACAAACAAACTGCTCATTCACTATAACAACCTTGATCTAACTTTGTCATAATCGAAACATTATTTCATTCTTTTAAGCTTCAGTGTGTCAGTCTATTGAGTCAAGTTCTTGTATAATTTTTTTACACTGTTTAATAATACAAATATGTTGATTTAATGTATTTTATGAGATCATATTTAATCTGAATGTCAATATATTTTAAAGTGAGTCATTGTTTGGCCATTTCAATGCAAAAATTAAATAAGTTAAATATAAGCAAATTAAATAAGTTTCACGTCAAAGCAGTCAAAAAGTGTCTGTGTTCTCAATGCAGTGGCCAGTGTCATTTCTAGTTCTATATGTGAGATCAGGGCTACATCATGGTCTGCCCTGATTGTTTCTGACACACACCTGCTATCACATTGCTTGTTGGTGGATTCTGGGACTTTATTTTCATATTAGTGTATTCTTTCATACAATTGTCGTAAAACAAATTATCTGCATATGAAAGCTGTCGAGCAATTGGGCATGTTTCCAATTATGTTTTCAATTACGCCACCGTTAGATTATGTTGTTATGAAGCTACATCTGCTGGACATTTACTACTATTGTGCTGAACACAATTATATAAGAGAAAACAAATTACATTTCATAGATTTATTTTCATTATATGCGATAAGCACATACAGAATACCAAGAAAATGTACTTCTCGTCTTTCACAGCAGATCATGTGCCTCCATTTTACTCAACATATTACTCATCCTGTTCACTAAACCAAATGACATCACTGCATCCATAAATTTAATTCTAGGACCACCCGTTACTCATTCGATCCGTCATTTGCCAAATTAGTTTGTAAAAAGAAAAAAAGTTTTGTCGTACTCGACTATCTAAATGGGTTTGGGGTTGACCAATAAATACTGTAATTACACCCTCCTTAAAGGAAGTATTGCATAGTTAGGTATAACACTTTTTTTTTCTTTTTACAAAAAAAGAACCTAAAATGAATTTCCTCCTAGCACAGATATCTTGCTAGTGCTGCTGCTGCTGCTGCTTGCAGTCAGCATACCGGCACGTCTTGCTCCTAACAACTTTCAAAAAAAACTAAAACAAACTAACCCTAAGCACATTTCTGAGGCTCAGCATGCACTGGGTAAGTAAGAAAAACATGTAGACTCAAGTAAGAACTTAAATATGTATGATTTCTGTATGTTTACATTTTTATGGAAACAAAATGTGGGTATAGTATTTATAACTTCCCAAATTTAAGTTATAACAGGTCTATAAAAAATTGTTTTTAGTTAAATTATTATCAGCAGAGGAACTGACAAAACTCAAAATAATGGCAAAGTAATGCCATTAAATCCAAACACCAGCTTTACTGCTCAGTCAGCATATATACCAAAGAAATAGGAGTATATCATAGTCTGTTTTGTGTCTGTGCAGAGCTTGTTCTGACTTGATGTTAAAAGGCACTCAGACATGAGAGCCTAAAGTACAAAGGTTCAGGTTTACAAAGACCCAAGCCAATTATTTGTGCTCCTAATGGTTCAGAAACAGTTTCAGTTTGAATTTTAGCTGTGTTTAAAGGAGAATAATCCTGAATGGTGAGGGATTAATTATAGATGTACATTATACAACTTTTAAGAATAAGAATTGATATCTAGTGTGTCTACTTCCTGTATTTTTTGACAACACAGATTATTATTATTATAATTTACATTTTGCAAACCACACAAGCGCAATCACTGATCCGAATAAGTGGAGAACAAAGCAACAGAAAGTTCCCTCTAATGAGCAGATTTATGGAGTTCGGGAGAATAATTTTCACTCATTTCTGTGTTTGAACCCTGGGACATGCTGTACCAATCCAATCCACTGAGCATTTCTACACATCAGGGCGTCTGTGGTATTTTCTGCCATTTACAATTCAACAAAATCCCAAAAGCGCATCCTGATTTCCATTCACTCTGAGCCTCACCCTTGGCCTGCTTTAATACAGCGTTGTGTTGATATGTTCCGTGTGTCTCTTTGCTTCAGTAGCTGGAGGTGTGAAGACCCCTGAACTGTGCAAGAATACTAAACACCTAAAACACAAGCGGCTCTGCAGGGACAAAACAAAATGTGCGTACAACAATTGGTTTAAATCCCAGCACTGTGTTTGACGCCTGAATGCAGCGTGAGGCTAAACATGTGAGGAAAAACAGGTGTTTATCCAAGGAGACTGCTAAGAGTCTGAGTGGGTAAGAATAACGAGATTAGGCAATATTAGTTGCGTTTTCACTCATTTTTAAGTAGACCAAGTACGCTTTTTGGAGAGTACCAGTAGTTAATGATAAACTACAACATTTCACAATAAATCACATTATTGATCTAAAACCGGTTATTTAATGACTTCATAGTGACATTTTACCATACCAAGCAGCACATTTTAGTTGTTGTGCTTTAATTGTAAGGAAAAATGGCTTTTTGGCCTTACCCAGTGGTAATATTATTTGCTTTATATATTCACAAATGTACTAAAGACAGAAAAGTAGACGGAGCACTCAAGTAGTATTACTAATAGTGAGTCCCAGTAGTTTTCAAAGCTCGGACTTTCCGAGTTCCGACTTGTAAATTCAGACTGGAACAGCCCTCCAACTCGGAATTCCTACTCGGATACTCAGAGAGATTTTCAAAGTTAGAGAGTTGGAAAATTGAACATGGCAGCATCCTTCCTTTTGGAGAAAGATAAACATCCAACAGCAATTTCAAAGCTATTTCTTACTTGATTGTAAAAATAATCCGACTTGACCGCTGAAACACACACACAAAACATCACTCCTAGGTCTGAGTTCAACCTCAGAGGGCGACTAGAACGCACTAAAATTGAAAAACACCAGTTGATTTCTTAACTTTCAAAAATGCTAACATCTTGCCAGCATGTTCATTTCCTGTTTAGTTCATTTCTAGGGGGCTTTCACGGCTTTAGTCTAAAATGAAAAAAATACTAAAGATGTTGTTACTTGTTACAGACTTTATAAATCAGGAAAAAATTTCACCAAAGCGTGTTTATCAAAGGATGTTTTTGTGTCTAATTACTGACGATAAAGCTTGACAACCACAAAGTAAACAGCTTACATGCACATAGTCTATTGTACACAAATTTCATAGATCCATATTAGTAACAGCTTTTAAAAATGAATAATATTCAGCTTATTGTTATTGTTATTTTGTTGCTGCAAAGTCTGTTGCTGGCAAACTGACAAAAACAGTAAGATCATCTAAGTACTCTTGACCAAGATCCCTGGTCAACAACTGGAGAACTATTTCTGAACTGCACAGAGGTCGTCAAATACAACTGACAAGTTGCTAAGCAGCAGTAGCTGAAAAGTTCGACTTAATTCATATTCTTTCACATTTGTTACATCAACACATTTGTCATGTATAGACTGTATTTGAATGCTTATACCGTAGATCCAAGAATAGTAGTTAAAAACTGACCATCCAAAATTTACAAGGGAGAATCAAAAGCAAATTAGAAAGGATGTAATGATGTGTGTTTTGTGGGAACTCTCGTTCACTGAGTTGAGTGCAGCTCGGGTTCAATACACTGTTAGATCAGAGAGATATTGAAGAGTTGTGAGTGCTTTTACCATGCTCCCTTTTTAGTTTATTAATTATTTGACATTTTTTAATTGACAGCAGCCCTAAAAGCAATGTCACAGCCCAATAGCTTTCAGTAGGCTTGTTTATATCCAAAATCAATAACTTATGAGACAGTTACAGTTATTAAGATATAGCCAACATCAGAGACCACACCCACTAACGAACCTCACTCATTGCTCAACAACTACAAAAAATATATTGTGTCAAGTATAAATACAAACACATAAAGATAAATAAAGAGATCCACTGGCCCGAGTATGTAAATATATCCAACAATTCTAACAGTAGTTTTGAGCTAAATGCCAACGTGATGCTATTGCCACCTGGCATATTTTGACGTCTTTCTTTAACTATGAATGAATGAACTATCTGTTTACTTTTCAGACATAACTACATGGCCACATCAACAACCTCAATTTAAAATGAGGTTGTTGATGTTGATGACTAAAGTCAAGTCACAAACACATTTATTTATGAGTATGTCTTGTTAGCGTTAGTATTTGGACACAAACACATCTAAACGCTAACAAGACAAACACATCTCTTTACAAACCTTGGTGAAATATTTTTGTAAAACACGTTTTCTGAGTTGTTCATCACGACTCACTCTTCACTGCCTGATTTTCCAAGTATTTGTTCATTTATTCATTAGACTGACCTCATAGAAAGGAACTGAACAGGAAGAACTCCTAAGTTAGCTATTTTGAATATAAACAAGCCAACTGATATTCTGTGCACAGAGTCTATGTTAACAGTGTTCCATACTTTATCCAAATATGGTCACTTCAAAAGGCACAAACTTTACTTTACACTGTGGACAGCTAAGTTTATCTGCCCTGGGCTTTTTTATCTACTGTCTACAAAAGTGTAAGTAGCTAAAAGCAAACAGCTGCCTTTTCTACTGAGTCACGCTAACCATGGCACTTAAATCTAGTGCATAAACTTGACTTCAAGATGCTTGGACTGTGAAAACAGGCAGAAGGGCGCTTACCAATTTGGCCACATATTTGATGACAAGTGAGTCAATTTTCTTCTTCCCCAAACGAGGTAGGTGTCTGGTGAGATGCTCCCGCAGCTTGTCAACCGTCTGCAATGAAGAAAACCAAAAAATGCAAAGTCATTATTTTAGAGTGACTTTCTTGCTACTTTGTGGTGCACTCAGCAAGGTCAACTGAAGTTCATCTTGAATTTCTACCCATGACTTAAAAAGTGTCCCTAAATTAGCAAAGAAAAAGCAGAGAAGAGAGAGTGGAAAAGATTTGTGAACCTGTAGATAGTAAGTGTCAAAAAGACTAGATGTAATTTAGGTAGAAAGGGAAGAGGAAACACAGTTAAGAAAGAGAGATATGACAAGAGGTTTAGGTCAGCCTAAGAATAGCCAGCTTCAAGAATGAACTCTATTAAATTGAAGCTCTTTAAGTATGCTGTCTATAGTATAAGCTGGATGATAGAAGCAGAAGTAGAAAGAGCAGGAAAATACACCATGTGCTTTACAATGTCTGAAATACTCTCTACTTTAAAGGGGACCTATTATGTCATATTCACTTTTTTACGTTTTTAACCTTGTTATGATGGCCTTTCTTCATTATTAGATTAATCTTAGTTATATTTGAATTGATTCATGCATGTTTGAGTAATCTTGTTTTGTTCTTCAGCTGGAGCTCAAGTGCTCAGAAATCCTTGTTCTCACCTACCACCTATCCCCTCCCACGCCACTTGTCTGTATTTACTTGTTATAATTCAAAAGATTAAAACTCAAAGTGAAGCATGTATGGTTCAAAACTGTCCCAGAGCCACTTACCAACAATAAAAAATTGTTTTTAAAAATCTGTTGCTTTTTACAGTTACATTTTAAAATTAAGAGGCGGGGCTTATCGGTTCTGCAGTTTTGAACAGGAAGTCAATAGAGCTGTTCCATTTTTAAGTTGTTTTTGATCAACTTTGTGTTTTACAATGAACAAAAGACAAATTACTGATCTACACGTTCTAGTTTCTTACTACATAGTTTAAAAAAACACAATAGGTCACCTTTAATATGTACAGACAAAAAGCAAGGATAGTTTGGTAATAGGACTTATTATTGAGTATGAATTTTGTTTGTGCTAGTGGCAAAATAGAGAAAAGGTGCTGTGTTTAAAATATTCCATAAAGCAGGATTATTTGTGTAGTCTAGGACATAAATGATTTTCTCTTGCAACACTGTAGCATAGTGTTCAGGGGTCTTTCATTCATGTACTGTGCATACTAGATCTGACGAGATTACTCATGACAATCAGTTACGGAAACATGTACATATGTTAAAAATGTATTATAAGCACAGTCTGTATAGAGGACTGGACAATGACTGGAAACATTAAGTAGGTATAAGCGTGAATTCTCGCTGAGTCACGTTCACCTTCTACTGGAACATCTGCGCTTCTTTCTCTGTAGCTGCTGCTGTCAACTCACCATCTTGGTCTTGATGTGTTTGTTTGAAAAAGCCACACATGATTCTTGTGTTTTGTTTTTTTTATTTAGTAAATCAAACACTAACACTAATAACTGACCAATCATGCTTGATCGACAATTAGCACAGTTTGTTGCTATGCACCCAGTCTGTGGAATATGCTCTACAGTGGTTCCCAAGTCTTTTTGTACCCACAGAAACACTGGCAACTCACTCATCCTTCTCCTATCTTAGAAGCTACTGTCTTATAAGGGAAATCAAGTTCTTCTAGTTAATTACAGATGTTAGAGCAGTAATGATTACAAACTGCTTCATAGAAGCAATTAGCTTGTCATCCCTTCATTATTTCACACAATCTAGTTTGGATCTCTTTTCAAAGAATCCCCAAGGATTCTGGGAGTCTTTGGGGACCAGTGTTTTGGCCCACAGACTGGAGATGGTTTAAAAACATCTGCGACCCATTCTCTTTGTAATCACACTACATTTACAGGCACATATTGCAGATTTCTGATGGATTCTCATTATATCATCTTCATATTGCTCCTGAGACTATGAAAAAAATATATACCTAATAATCTATCAATCAAACCTATACTTCAATCTACATATATAATAAAAAAGAAAAAGAAGTATAGCTCAGCCCTTGGATATAAAGTTGTCCATCAAAAATAGCACTGTAAAATGACTGATGTAACCTGTAGTTGCCCTGTTCTTCTTTTACAGTCTGAACTTGGGCGTCACACCTGGGAAGACGCTGCAGGGGTGAAATAATCGGTTGTCAGCATTTGTGTGAATCCGCAGCGGTCCATGGATCAGAGCAAAAGTGAAATTTGTCTCTGGCTGAAACTCACACACTGTTTTAGATCAACACGAATGGGCCGTTTGACAAGAGGCATTTTACAAGACAAAGTCTCACTGTTTTGTTCCCCCTCTTCATACTGTTATCTCCCGAATTTTTGTGTCAGTTTCACCAGGTCCTAAAAGAACTCCACAGCAAATTGTTGTTATCAAGTGTGAGCAGGGCAGACAACGTTTTTTTGTTTGTTTTTTTTATTAAACTAACCATGAATTTGCCTAGAAAATCTTTTAGAATGAAACAAAACATGTAAAATTATATAGTAAAATCATATTTTTGATGTTATAAAATTACATTGTGTAAAGCCAGTTTAACATGCTTTCAGAAATTTCAACAAACATAAGTTTTTGGGCAGTGAGTGAATAATACGTTTTTTTATTTCAGATGCAAATTTTAGACAAGAGGGGTTAAAAGCCACACTCCATAATTTTCTGGATGTAGCTCATGACTTGCATGATTCAATGGAAAAAGAAAGCTAAAACCATACTTTGTAACTTAATTTACTGAGGCCAAATCATATGCAAACGGAAAAATGTTTTCCATGGAAATTTCCAAGTTTAACTTTCATTTACCATAATTTTCTAAATTTAGTCAATACTAGCCAAACTTTGACATATTTTCACCCATATAGACTTCAATAATGCCAGACTGCACCTTCTGTTTCAAGTGAATACAAAAAGAAAAACCCATTGGAAACAGTCACTACCAGATCATATACCAGTAACTAAACTAGAAAATGTACTTGGCATGACCTGTTACTTTATTAACTTCTCTCATGATTTCTGCTCTTTACTCTAACTTTTGCTACAGTCACAGTCATAAGGTGAATAATAATCCTCCTCCTTTTCATGAACCTCTCGATCTCATCCATCTTCACTATAAGCTAACCTTGCATTGACTCATTCTCAGATATTGCCATCTTGCTAATAGGACTTGACATAAGCAGCGAGCCCAGTGTCTACATTGATATTCATGCTGTGCCTATTGGACATAATTGAAGCCAGGCCTTAGCGCACGCAAGTCAAGTTCACCACGGCACAATTAAAAAAAAATATTTCCTTTATGGCTCGGAAAGATTTTATGCAGAAGGTCACTGGCCCATTTGAAAGAGAAGTCTGTCCTCTTCTAAAGCTGCTCTCACTAATGCCAATGCACTCATTTGGGATTCAGTATCTTGGGAGGTGATTTCAAAGAATCTCGGAGCCACTAACAGACACATCTTATAGAGACTCACCATGCCAATCAGCGCTCTTTGTTGGGGATCTTCTTCTTGAAAAAGTGGTACCAACTTCTTATCTGAAACACAGCAGGATGCAGTGAGTCTGTGAGGTAAATATGTGCCTATGTCTCTCAAGTAGGTAATACTGAAGAAGAAGAAAATAATAATAATAATAAAAATGAGTTTGAGCTAAAACAGTTGTAAGCCTGCGATTTTATATTTAACATTTTACAAAAGTCAAATGTTTTGCTCGTTTACCTGATGCTACCTGATCCTCATAATTATTTACAACAACGAGTTTTACTGAGCAGATTTTTATAAGCTTCAGACAATAAAAGTCTCTTTAATTAAATGTAGATTGGACAATGCAATCTAATTTTCTCACAGAAAATATACATTTGCATTACAGTATCTGTACTGGTAAAACTGATTATAAGCCATTACATAAAAAATGGTTCCAGCAACTCGAGGTAAAGTGGCTAAATATGTCTTTACAATTGTTTCTAAATTTAGCTCATTTTAGTCCTGGTGTAGACAGGTTCACTACTTCTCTTCTGTTCCTTCAGGGCAGGGCAACATGCCACAAGAATGAATTAAGTTTTCTGGTACCCATAATAATCCATTGATTTTATTGTGCACAATGTCAGTGGT
Source organism: Mugilogobius chulae (assembly GCA_038363315.1). NCBI lineage: Eukaryota > Metazoa > Chordata > Actinopteri > Gobiiformes > Gobiidae > Mugilogobius > Mugilogobius chulae. The sequence goes on along the minus strand of CM076403.1, from coordinate 43,015,685 downwards.
TCTAAAGCTTTTCATGTTGAAACCCCTATAATAACAACCAATCTCAAAATTATAGGAACAGTTGAAATTGTCCTAAAAATAACCTTACTGGACTGAAATATTCCAAATGTTCTGCTTTCCAATGAAAATTCCATTAATATAGTATAACCCTTCATTTTGGGATTCCCTGCACTATGCAACTTTTCAAGTGGTCCATGAAATTGTTGCTGGAATGTTCTGCAATGGGAAATGTGTGCTTGTCATTGTGTTATGTATTCAATAAAAACATCTGTATCCAAACAAATAATAATAAGACTGATAAGTTTAGGACCACATTTTGGAACAAGCCATAAAATATTTCACAAAGCAAGAAAATACACACCTTTCTCCAAATATATCACCTTTGGATGTCTTTCTTGAGAATGACTTTTTAAATTCACCCAAAATCTCAGTGGTGAAAAGATCAAATTTAGCAGTGTGAATCCGTGTGGGAGTGAGCAGAACGTCAGTCAGAAGAAAACATGCTTACTTCAGACGGTTTCTCTCTTGGATCCACAAATACACGTCGTTTGATCACTTTCCCTATGCCAACATGCACTAGGCGGCCCGTTTGATGCTATAATCAAGTCTGTTTTTATTCTGAAATATAAAAAGATCTTAGAGGAATCATGGAGCTGACACACAGACCAGTTCAAAGACACTGTTTAGAGTCTTTTGGACAGTTGCTGATCCTCATGTTTTACCGGTTTACTGAGAGTGGACAAGTTGGCATATGCTAACTTTGCATTTATGGACTTAAAGATGAACGAGCACATGTTAAAATCACTTAATAGACGTTTTTATTTCAGTAATATATAGTCAGTTATGTGGATTTCACCATGTCAAGCTTTACAGTTAGAATAAGTCAGAATAAACCATTAGATAATAATAGATAGATAGATAATAGATAGATAATAGATAGATAGATAAATACTTTATGATCCCTGAAGGGGAAATTCAGTAGTTAATTATAGTATTGATTATTTTGATGATTGTATTTCCTGACTATGCAAACTCTAAAATACATAAATAGAAATAGGACATATAGATTCCGGTCATTTTAAGTATTTTGCAATTCAAAACCTGATTTACGTAACTAAAGCCTGCTTTGATTCTTTTTCCAGAATTAAGGGTTAGTACTGGTACAGAAGTTTTAGCGTAATTTAGACTTTGCTTTGTGTCTGTGAAACAAACGAGTCCAATGCAACTGCATTTGAGCATTAAATGAATGTGAGAGAGTCTGGGGATGTTGTGCGATCGTGCATGAGAATGAAGTTTTAGAGGCTGACCCAACAGTAACACAGCTGCAATGGAGTCAAGAGAGAAAGGGAAGTACCGAACTGCATGCGTTATATAATCCTCACCTTTTTGCTGTTTCACAATATGTTTCACTGCATTTTTTCTTGCTTGGCCCCGCTCCCTCCACCTCCTCCCACTCCTCCCTCTCTGTCTCTCCCTTTCTCTCCATGATAAATTAGCGTGGTGCCCGTGTGCAGCCCAATTCTCCAGTGGCCTAAAGGAATGCGACCTGAGAAGATCACATAAAAGCGACTACAGTCCCATAACACAGCCATGTCTTTCCTATCTATGGCGGTCCCAGGGCAATCCTCCATTCTTTCTTATTAAGTGGTGCCTTACTCTACACCTGACAAAGCAAAACAGACAAGTCCACACAAACAGATCTGCCATAACATTATGCCCAATGGCCAAAAGAATATGTTAGTTGTTATGCAAAGAAAATCCAAACTTTTAGGTTAGGTGTAGATGCAAAATTGTAAAAAATAACCTTGTGTTTTTTTGTCCTAATGTAGTTTGGTAGTGCTTTGAAAATACTGGATAAGCAGCTTATATACTACAAAGACCATTCCTCATTTACTAGCTGCAGTTTCTAGCATGCTTTTTAATCCCAGTTAACTTTTCAAGAAAATCTAATTCATTTTTTACATATCAATCAGTCCAATAATGTGTTCAGGACTTAGCTGTATATTTGCATATGTGGCGATGGTGCTTTCTTACCTAGACTCCATGTGTCCACCATTGATACACTCTAGAAAACAAAAAAACACAAATCTATGATAAGTACAATCCCTGCAGCTAGTATTAAAATAAGAGCCTTACTTTTGCTTTAAGCTGAAGCCATGCAAAGCCCCTCTGCTACCGTTCACACAGAAAATATATCAGAAATATAAAAAAGTAGAATAGCCTGGAGGAAACTGATTATCCTCTGAGACTTGAGTTTGATGGAGGAGCAAACTGGACATTGCTGCCTGACGTTAAGAGCACATATTATAATTGGCTTTTGGATGTCTGTTCTACATTACATTTCTACAATAAAAGACATGTACTATGCACTATTTGCAATGTTGACTGTATTTGAACATGTTCTTAAATAGTTATACTTTGAACATTATATTTTATGTAATGGTTTTATGTATGTAATGGTTTCATCAATGTACAGTAAGTAATAAAACCATTACATACACTGAAACCATGTATGTAATGAAACCACACAGGGCTTTTTAACCAGTCAGATATTCCTTCATCAGGATTGCTGTTTATCTGACACCAGCAAGAAAAGTCATGGAGGAAAATGAGCAAAAAGCTACTAATTTGAATATTTCTATGTGTTTAATAAGAAAATACATCATTAAAAGATTAATAAACACCAACTAAAATTGAAACTTAGCTAAACTACCAATGCAAATAAGCAGCAAGTTACAGTACTGTAATTTCTGCCCTATTGAGCGCACCTGAATATAAGCTGCACCACTAGATTTAAGTAAGAAAAATGATAAAGTACACATATAAGCCGCACTTGTTAATAGTAAGTCTATGAGAATCTATAATTTTGCTGCATTGCCGTATAAGCCGCAGGGTTCAAAACTTGAGAAAAAAGTAGCGGCTTATAATCCAGAAATTACGGGTATATGTTAACAAGTGTACCCTAAAATAAAATGCTGAAGTATTCATCTCTTTGTAATAGGATGGGCATCTCATAAATGCTACTCTGAATATGCAGCTTTATCACATTGTGGATGCAAAACGAGAGTGGTATTACTGTGGAGGGTTTTATGAGCCTCGCAGCGCATGTATTTAGTAAGATTAAGATTATTTCTCTTTTTGTCCTACATTTGTTGGGCAGTTTGTTGGAATTTTGGCACAGCAGACATTCAAATTTAGGAAAAGTCCCTTGTTTTGTTGATTTGTTATAAATTTTAGCACATTTTAGCATGATAAACCAGCTAGATAAACATAACGTTTTTTTTTTTCTTTTAAGACTTTCGACTGCAGTTCAAATCAGTGCAACAGTTTAAAGCTGTTAAGACTTTGTTCGTCTTAACTAGAGTAATCATATCATCTCATTGTGGCTCCAGCTCTCGTAGCTTGCTTACAAAGCCCTGAAAAGAGACAGACTCACTTCTTTGTGTTCTCTTCAATGTGATTTGTGTTGGTGGAAAGTCTCCTCTCCAACTTCTGAAATGAAAGACAACATTATTGACAAAGGTTAGAGAACCGTTTCAAAATGTCACACATAGTTTTGTGCAAATGTTTAGTGAGATGTGGATGCTTTTAAATGTGGATTTTATTTACTTTTAGTAAAATACCAGTTATTAACTAAAAATGTTATGCTGTGGAAACAATTGTTAGGCACAATGGCATTTTAATCATAAATTTGCATCTTACCAGTAATTATTTGGTCATAAATTAAATTAATGAAACACAATTATTATCATAGAGAGAAGGTGGGACCCAAAAAATGATGAGAATGCACAGATGAATTAAAAGTATGTGATGTAACTCACAACAATAGACAAGCGTATTCGATCAACAAGACATGGGCATTCAATGCACTGATGAAATAATTTCAATTGCATACTTGTTCTCATTTATTTTATAAGAGAAATAATTAACTGCTAATTAATAGCATCCTATGCCTTTAGCATAATCGTATCTTTGAGTTTGTGACCATGTATGAACTGAACTATTACGAACTCTGGAGGACAGAAGAGCCTAAAGTAAAACTAAACACAGGGGGTCAAAATTGAATTAGACTGTCTACTGTTTGCGGGCCTTTTTTAATGTAAAGCCTATTTTTGTGTAAAGCCCAGGTGGGCTATAAAAACTCCTTCTTCTGACCCTTCTGACACTGCTGTCATTTGGCCAGATGGTTAAGCTGGTGCTATAGGTGCTAAAGGTTGCAGGTTTAAAACTTGTGTGTCAGTGTTTATTTTTTTCTTGTTTTGAATCTTAGACAAAATACTCACATGAGTTCATGTGCTTATGTAAAGGAAAGGTTTCATATGTCTGCAAAGGTGCATAGCCTCATAAGCTGTAAACCTCACTGCACGTCAAGCTTGCTATCCATATTTTGTGTTGTCAATCCATGTCTGTTCACACCTGGGCGCCCCTTAAAGGGCTTCCAGGCATTTCCCAATTTTTTGAGCTGGTTTGGTGTACAGTTGTGAGCGGAGTAAGTCTCTGACTGCGTGTTTAGCCTCACTTTAACAGATCCGTGAGAGGAATTATTAATGGTTAGTAGATCCAAATATTTATTTTCTGTAAGAATATACAAATAAATTGCTTAAAAATTGTACTATGTGATTTCCTTTTTTATTTTTTAAGTCTACATTTTTCACAGTTGACATGTACCTATAATAAAAAATACAAACCTCCCTCATTGTCTTAAGGGAAAAAACTTGAAAGACCGGTTGGTGTCCAAAAAAAACTCTTTTGCAATTTGAGGTCTTTGCACTATTCAAACAAAATAATAATAGTTTGTTGATTGCCAATCATCAGCTATGGACAAATGTGGCAGATAAATTAACTTGTATATGACTGCATTTACAAAGTTACATACTGCTATATTATGTAGTTTAAATGTGCTCGGGTTATTGAAATAAAATGCTATAATAGAACATAATACGCACCATCGAGCAAAGATATTTATTTAAGACCTTAGAGGTAACAGGATAATATCTCTGTGGAATGAATTTCAAGGACAAATTGCAAATTCAAACAGTAAAACACTTTGATGATTATCACAAAGGGGTAAATGGGGACACAAACCCTAAGTCTGTCCCACTCGGCCCGGACTCGTGAGGTCCTGTATCTGGGACTGGGGACCGCTTCAAGGTACTTTGTCCTCTCTGTGTTCCACTGCAGCTCGGACCAGAAACCTGCGAGACTGCTGGCCTGAGAGAGGGAAGGGATGGGAAGGGGTGAGAGAGAGAGAAAAGAGGAAAAGAAAAAAAAGGGATAGGCATAGAGTAAAGTAGATGAATAGAGATATCAAGGAGCAAGAACAGAAAGAGGATGAAAAGAGATGGAGAGAGAGACAAAGTAGGGGATAGAAAGTGGAGTGAAGCGAAAGAGGCAGAAAGGGGAGGAAGAAGGATAGAATGGGAAGAGAGAGAGAACACAGAGAGAGAGAGAAAGATAGAAATAGACAAATGGGTAAAGAGAGAGCAGAGATAAAGGAGTGAGAGGGTAAGTAAAAGGAGAAAAAAGTGAAAATGTACACAGTTAAGAAACGTGAGGATGCGAGATAAATAGAAAAAACCAGCATGCAGAAATTACGAGAGGACATGAATGGGGGATGAGAAAAATAGGGATAGGAAGAAGGGAAGAAAATGAAAAAGCAGTGAAAGATAAGAGAATGAGAGTGAGAAAAGATGAGAGGTGCAGGAGATAGATAGAAAAAGTAGCAAGGGTAAGACAGTGAAGAAAGAGGGGTCAAAAAGAGAGAGAATGGGAGGGAGAAGAAAACATGAATGGAAAGAGAAAGAAATGTGAAAAGAGTGAAATGGAAAGAGGGGGAGAGTGGATAGGGGAAATAGGAAGAAGCAGAGATGAGAGAAGGGCAGAGTGGGTGCAAAATGAGAAAAAGCGCAGGGGAGAAAATGGGGAGAGGGTAAAAATGGAATGAAGAGAAGAAGAGAGATGGCCAAATAGAGTGGAAAAACAGTAGAAGGGAAGTAGAGGTAGCAAAAATGAGAGAGGAAAAAAATGGGTTGAAAGACAAACAGAGAGAGGGGGAGGAAAGAGAGATGAGGGAAAAATAAACAAACAACTGGGTGACACAGCAAGGACACTGCCGCAAAACAATGACGAGTAATTAAATCTGGAGAGTGGACTGTTACTTAGGAGTGCATTTTTGAACTCTAAAATAGCTCAAGCTGCAGCCATTATCCCAAAAGACCCCTCGGAGGCAAATTAAAATGTGCGGCTGTATATTGTTACATAGTTTCATAAAGTCCATGCAAATTAAATGTGTTGGTTATTTGAAAGAGGGGGGAAATTAGAAAATCACTGTAAAACACACTGATTAGCTAAATGATTATTATAGCAAGTCAAATATGCCTGAAAGGTTGCACAGAATTATAAGAGCAATCTGATTCGTCTGTTTTATTCCACTCTGTTTGAAGAGGATTACAGTCTCCACCAACAACTGAGATTTAAAACAAGTATAATAATGCCAAAGCAAATTAGGGAAGGATCTGAGCACAAACAACAATATCAAAAGCACTGTGTAAAAAGTTGGTCACGACATGTTTTGTGGGGGAAAAACAGGCCAACAAATTAGACAACATATGGTCTCCTTTGGGTATTGGAGAAACTTAAGGCAAAACATGTTTCCAAAATTGAATATAATTCACAAAAATCAGGAGTGTGACTAAAGAAATTCCTGGTCTGCTACACACATGCCCTGAGTTTTGATTAATTGACTAAAAGGGGCCTGGCATAGGTTTTTGTGACCTGGACCACATCTCCATCGTTCTCCAGACCACTCATCATCTTCACCGAAAGCCTTTTTAAACTCAAGCTTAAACACCTCACAGACTCTCCTTTACTTCACAATACTCTTTCCACCATCCAGTTAAAGAGGGAGGCAGTCCTGAATTGGCTGGCAAGATTACAAAGACAGAACACTTAACACAACCTGGCCATCATTCTTAATCTTCTCACATTCAATGAAAATTTAGCATCTATCTCTTTCAATAAGGTATATACATCTGCTTGGTGTGGGCTTTAAGAAAAAAAAATCGCAGTAACTCTAGTGCAGTATGTATAGACCCAAACAGTGTCTTTCTAGGTAAAAACATGTATTAAACAATAGTTAGTAACTCCTAAAAATTAACTAACTCACACATAGCAGGCTGAATAGACTGTAAGTACTGTAACTTTAGCCTAACTTTGTGCATTAATAAACTGCTTATGGTTCACATAGGCAGCTAAGCTAATCTTATATGAGATGTTACTAATGCTTGGCTATACAAGCTCCATTTCTTCCCGTCATTAACACAAGTAGCTTACTAACATTTTTAATGGCAGTAAACCACATCTTTTAAAAGTAGCTTTCTTTTTGTGAGGGAAGTTTTGGAGACTTTGGTGTACAGTGAAATTCTTACTTTACATCATAAAAACAAAAACAAGTTGTTGTTTTTTTAGCCATTTTTTAAAGCATCGCCCACTTATATTTTTTCCAACCTGTTTATTTGCACCTTATTACAAACATGATTATAATCTTATTTACAGGCCGGTTAATTTAAATGTGATTAGCAGTGATGATTAACATGCATTGCTCACCAATATGTGCAGCATGTTTCACTAGTTAATCAGAAAACATAACCATGCATCAACTCTCAAAAGACTCTCAAAGGAGAACCAACCCGACTTCTTCTGCAGCTGTGAGAATGTGTCTGCTAATTAGACGAAAAATATGAGCGCAGTAAGTCAATTCAATAATACAATATAGGCATTTATTATAGATGATGTTGCTACCTTGATATTGAAGATAGTCTCAGTATGCAGCTCAGTCGTGCACGTTACTCCAGGGATCTTCAGCAAACTCTTTGGTATGTCCTGCAACACAGCAGCAACACTATTCGTCTGCCATCCATAAAAAATAAATGCTTTTTTCTCTTAGTATTCAAGGCCATATTGTGTATATAGATATCTGGGAGCTTGGTATGTGCATGTGGAGGTACCTTCTTGTCAAACACAGACGAGTAGGGCAGGATTTTGTCCAGGTTGAGAGAATTCTCATAACAAATTCTGTACAAAGAGGCTGTGGGCGGAAAGACGACAGAGAAGACGAAATTTAAACAATCGTAAGCAAAGCAATGCATTTTAATCAGGACAAACATATAATTGTCTTTACATAGAGCGAAAACCATTGTTAATATGCAATCTACATTTTGCGAGCAACAAGCTAATTCATACATAATTCATTCTTTGAGGTTTATTATGACTATTGCTCCAACTGTGGGCCATAGGCAAGGCTAGTTAACACTATAGTCATGTATTTGCATAATTAATATAGAATTGATCTATTCAAAAAGAATAGGGTCACAATATAGTTAAAACAAAAGGGTAGAGAGTGTTTTGGATGACTGCAGCTTTGCTCTATGACTACATTAAGAAACTATAGCGTTTGCTTAATTTTGTAGGATGAGCAAGATAGAAACCCCAGGCAATCAAAGTCAACTGGCAGGCTATGTTCAGAGCATTCTTATGTCTGTTGAATTTATTTTAAAACGCCTTGTTTTAGTAATGTAAAAACTCTTTTTCTCTAGTACTATATCTTTTAAAAGGCACAGAGTGAAAATTTGCGGTGACTCATCTACATCAAATTTGATTCTTTGTAAAGCAGGAAGTGTGCTGTTAGCATGCACGTTGTTGTTCGTTTCACTGTGATGGCTTGCTTTCATTTTAATTAGCAACATTATTGAGATGCGCCTGATGCCATCATTAAGTGAGAAATAATTGTGAGCCACAGGAAAAAGTTTAAAATGAACAAGTTCTCTTCTTTCCTCCTTTATTTCAAAGAAGGCAAGGCAGGATCAGCAAGCATAAAATATGCAGTTATAATCAAATGTGTTTACAAGTATTCAAGGTCTCACAATAACTCCATTTTCAAGTACTCTCTTTGGAGCAGAGTCATTGATGAGAAATTTAAGACCCAAACAAAGCTTCTAGTAGAATAATGTTGTGCAGTGAAGTTGTACGACACACGCAGAGATAAAAAGACAGAGGAGAGTCTGGTGTACCTCCTGTTCACACTGACCTAGAATGAACTCCTGGATGTGATCAAACGACTGGAAGGTGCTCACGTACGCATCGCACAGCCATTCAATAATCTACAGGAGAAAAGTGCATTAATAGTTTAAATGGTAAGATTAATAAAGTTCTCTATGAGCCAGAGGAAAAAGTGCTGCTAAAAGTGCAAGACAGAATCTGAAAAATTCTACTGAAAGTGCACTTTTTTTTATGTAGACTCTTTATGTGACTTTCCCAAAATCTTGAGAATCCATTAGGACAGACGCCACATGACAAGGCCATACAATTCATAGGTTAAAGATGTATTTAAATATTTTTGGTTATAGCAATACAGACTCCTGCTGCCTGTATCTGGGCCTGCCCATGTGAAATATGAAAATGGATACTGAATAAATAACTTTGGTTTGGGGTCACAGGTGACTTGAGCCTATCCAAGTGACTTTGGGCTTTTGGCGGGGGAACACCATGCACAGTGTCCAGCTCACTGCAGCAAGATTAAGTCCAATTAGTATTTCAAGAGAAAACTGCTTTTTTATGTTTTCTATGAAATCTGTGGTAAATATTCATGACTGCTAGAACTTGTTACTTACTATAGGTTGCCATGGAAACAATCATTGAGCGCTACAACTACCATACTTCTACAACTCATTATCACTGCTGCAGCTACTCTTTTTACCTTTACCTTCCAAGACCTCTTTTTAAGTTTACATACCCATCACCTTTTAAACACTGATATTGACATTAGAAGTGACACAAAAGCCAGCCAGAGAGTTTATGATTCTGTTCATGTAAAAGTAAAATGTCTAGTTACTCATGAAACAAACCAATATTGAGCCAAGCTACTGATGCAGTAATTTACAACAGGCAGTTAAAGTCGGCCCTCTGGACATAATGAGGAGACTATCAAACAAAAAGTACATTTGCAAGAGCGCGTGTTGGGGAGGTTCATTTACACAACGTTTTCAAGTTTCTAGTGAACAAAGCAAAATGTGCCAGCAGCAATCCTGTTTTCTTTTTTAAGCCACTGGCCCCATTTAGCGCTAATACAAAGGGCACAAAAAGTTACACTTGATGTTCAATTTCCCCAATTCTTTTCACACTAATGGGACTGGCAACTCACTTGACCTCTCAGTGAAGCAAATATGAGCTATCAAAGCAGCAGCATGTCTAGACGCCACATTCATCATACTTCAAAACATTATTTCATCTGCACGGCTTTTCAACTCAACATTGACAAACGCAACATCCGCAGCATCCATAATGAAGAACAGAGACAATCATCAACAAGAAAATACACTACAGAAATAGACACATTATATCCAATTCGGGTCTACAGTCAGTGGTGGAGGGAGCTTGCAAACAGTGTACAAAATATGGCCGATGTGTTTTTGTCCTATGCACTGTTAGCAATTTTGTACTCAAATTTGTGTTTTTAAATACAGTTAATATTACTACTATTTCTATTATTCATGTTGATAAAACTAATACTGCAATTACAGACAATTTGGTGGACAGGAATTTACATACTTTACTTCTGTACATTTGAATAGATAGTTTGACCCAGTGTAAAACATGGCTAGGTAATTTCCTAGGATGATATCATTTACAACCAGAAAGTAATTTAATAAACCTAAAAAAATGGCTAGGATTGCATTTGTAAAATTGTTAACAAAATCAAAAACAAACAATACACTGTGTTTTAATAAAGTAAGAATACAACTTCTACAAAATTTACTTCTACAATTTTCTTTGTCCAAGAGTAAATCAATCTTCATCTTGGAAATATGACATTGTCTACTTTGAACTCAACATTGACATCTACAGTCTGCACAGTGAAGTACATGCAGACAGCAGCAGCACAGGCCCACTTATCAGATCTATTGTGTGTAGATTTTTTAGCCTGAAGGGAAAAGACAGCATACCTCTTCATCTGTTTCTCCTTGATCCATGCAACAACAACATATCGATCTTGTGATGAACTTTGTTAAAGAACTTACACAAAAAAGAGGATGCCACCGCACTGACTGTAAATTTCCTTAAAATGTCACTGACTCTTCTCCTCCCTCTCCCTTCAGTGTGTACCTTGAGCTCCAGATTTGGGTCGTTTCCCATGTAAACCAGCAGGCAGTGGAGGGCAGCCATGCGCTCAGGGTCAGGCTCACTGCCGGGACACCTTGAATGGTTGATGGGACAAAGGGGAAAATTTACATTTATACAACATAAGCATATAAGAAAGACAGCGCTGCATTTAGACAGATGGTGTGGGAGAAAGGCAGTTGTCAAGAACTCAGCTTTGTGCATTAAAAGTTTAGCTGATATAAGAAATAAGGTTATGGTTAGGTTAAGGTTAAGCTAAACTTTATCGCCGTTATAGGTAAATTTGTTGTCTGCACTTTTAACATACTTCAAGCTGCCTGAAACACCTGTCATAAGCAGATGACAATCGCATTAACGCATTTAGGTTTAGAAAACCATAGATAGAAAGGAGAAATTGTGATGTTGAGACAGTAAAGCACAAAAACGCTGAATTACTGATGTGAGTTTTTTCTGGGCTACTCAACTTTTTTCATAACAAATCAATTCTGTTTTTCCTCCAGTAAAGTTGAATACTGTGAAAGTAAATAAATGTCTACACAGTGTTTTATTTTTTTTTTTTATGTTAAAAAAAGCTATGACAGTATGTTAGATGAGACACTTTATTTGTGTTAACGTTTATGTTGAGCAAAGAAATCTATCTATGTGAAACTAAGTACTGTATGTGCCAGTGTATGTGAGAGTGAGGGATGAGTAATAAAGATTTAAAAACATATTTTTGCACTGTTTGAAAATTACCTCAGTCTTAGCCTTTTGTGCCTGTTTTCAGTTGACAAAGTAAATAAAGTTTAGCTCATAGACACATAGGGCAAACAAGCAAACTCCTCACCAAAAGACCTTCTTGGACAGAGAAAAAGATCTTGATAAGTGAAGTTTTTAATTACGTTGTAACCTCTATTGCCTTCTTAACAACCTTATCAAACACAAAGGTAATTAAGCTCTTAAACAAAACGGTGTGCAGTGTTGAGGATTAGGCACTCATTGACTTCTCATTGTGTCAGAAGAAGAAGCAGTAGTTAACATAAGTGAATTTTGTTCAAATCAGGATTTTAAATTTTTTTTTTCAATCTGCAAAAAATGGTGGATTAATAACCATGCATTTTGATTATTAATGTACCAGTTTTAATAAAATGTTCACTAGTTACACTCTTCTCTAGGTGTCAAGGTTAAGACTGTGAATACTGCTATTTTAACAAATTGGTAATGTATTTGTAATTCTATAGACATAAATGTATGAGAACTCCTTACATTTTTTTATTTACCACAAAACCACATAAAACAGCTCACCCTTATAAAAAGTAATTCTGCATCTCTGTGATGTCTTTTAAACTAGAAATGGGACCAGTTTTATTAGTGTCTAACAAAATGTGAATCAGAGTAATACTGTATCGACAAATCTTTTGTTGTTGCAAGTTGCCCCAAAGACACAGATTAATCTTTGCGAGGTAGAACACTTTGATCAATACTATCCCCCAGCTCAAAATTATTTGTTGAAAAAGTTATTGCAGAAAACATTGCAGAATATACACGTTTCTTTGTAACTTGACTAGAATTAATCAGAGTTTCTGATTAAAAAAAAAACTATGGTGGTGCGCCATAACGCAATATTTGCCCCCTTTAGTATACAGAATATTGAGCAAGAATGTGCAAAAGTGTACTTTATTACAATACTATAACATATTTATAGAACCTTTATTTGGGTCAGCTTTGATTAGTAGATGCAGTAAGTAGGTAGTAAGCCAGTGTAACTTTTTTGATGAGCCAATAATTAATGCAGAATCACTATCTACAAAACAAACTGATATTGTGAGCCCAAACATGCCTTAACGTTTGATCCCATTTTATGGTCAGTCGGACACTTCGGGGGACAACTTCATATTGGTATTAAACCAATATCTGCACACAAAAATGCTTTGAGCTAAATGTTTCAAATATGGAGCTTTGACATGGGAAATGCTGATTAACATCACAATTGTATATCCACATGCTGCAATATATAAAAAAATGTCAAATTAGTTAAAATACAACATAGCTACTGTTTGTTCCATTTCTTTTTTCATTATATTAGTCACTTTTTTTACTTTTTTCGTACACCTTTTTAGTAGTTTTGAATCAACTAAGAGGCAAACAAAATAAGCAATAGTTTTTTTTCAATATTTCAGCTAAATTAAACTCATTAGCCTCTTCAGCTTTTGTTTCTCATTGTTTCATCTTCAACAATGTCTAAATCCAACTTATATTTTCTATTGTCTGCGTCTTTTCAGTTACTTCTTGCTAGTGTTAGTAAATCATATATAGGGTGTGATGCCTGATCAGTGTGCAGCAATACAAATTTACTTTTCTGAGTTCCACCAAATCTAAATGGGACACATCTAGGTAAACTAGAACTAACCCCGGTCTAAAATATGCCAATATGTGAATAAAATTGATCAGTAAAGTGTATATTATATTCACATAACTTGACAGCAGACAGTGTTTTGCCTTGAGCACTGTGTATAAATCTGACTTACTTAAATGCATCGTCAGCCTTGAGTATCTGCAGCAGGTGAGCAGCACTGAGCTCTGCAGAGTGGACCCTCCCACTGCTCAGCTCCAACAGTGAAACACTGGCCTTTTCCTCTGAATGCAGCACCAGGATGTCGGACAACCGGCAGCGCAGCCCCAAATCCACATCATGACCTTAAAGTGAACAAAGTAATGTCAGCAACTCTACCTCACGGTCTGCTTTAACTATGAAATACAGAGTTCTGCTTACACTTCTTCTTACCGGTGAGAAACAGAGAGTGGCAAAGCATCTCCTGCTGTCTGGTGTTTATGAGGTGCAGGAAAAAACCCTCCAAGTACACCACAATGTAGTAACCTTAAAAAAAAGTTACGTAAAATTACTGTCAAACGTCAAGAAGAAAGCGCCACATCCACAAATTAAAGCACTGTTTCAAACAGTCACCAATTAAACTAATGAACAATAACAAAAGTTTAATCTGTTCTTTACATTGTATCGTTATCTACCGTACTTGTCTTTTTTCATGGGAATGAAAACAATGAAACAAGAAATTAGAGAGGCACTAATGTTTGTAACTGATCTAAAGAAACTCCATAAAGTAGATTAGAAAAAAATATACAAAGCAGTATAGGGCTTTGTTGCCTCCAAGTCACAGTTGATTCTAAACAACTTATATACTGAAAAAATAGTTACAACAATCCCCATTACAGACACTGTTAACTTATGGCAAAAGCTTAAAATTAAGAGTGGGTTGGGCCATATAGATCAAAATTTCGATTTTATGCTTGTGAATTCGTCCTCTATGTCACTTTAGTGCAAGTTAATTAGTAAAAGGATCGCGTCTTGCACTGAGAGCATTGCTGAGGTGAATCAAAAGGCGGTGTGAATGAAACAGTGTTATTGAGAAGATAACTGCATTCAAGAGAAAATCATGACAGTCAACTTGACTAAAATAGCAGATTTTTTAGAATTGAGATAATAATTCACTCTTGCCACCCTGTTGCCCAGACTTACTAAAAATCACATAAATTTGTAAAGTTGGAGGTTTGTTGGCAGCTGACTTTAAAGTCCTTTATTGTGGTCAGCCTAAAGTACACCTGCAATTGTCATGCTGTCTAATTAGTATCTTGATATGCCACACGTGAAGTTGGATGGATTACCTCAGTAAAGATGTTCCCACAAACAAATTTAGACAAACTGTAAACAATATTTGAGAGAAATAAGTCTTTTTTAGATCTTAGCTAATGAAAAAGGGAGGCAAAAACAAAACTGCCAGGCTTATGTTTTTGTTCGGAGTAACTGATTTGCCAAGATTTTTTGTACAGCAATAAACATCTGTCTTTATGGAGAAAAGCACGTTGCACCCCGCTCATAATAAGAATGTTTTATTTTAAGCACAGTAATTGGATAAATAAAAGGAGTAACATTCACAATTAAATACCACCCCTATGATAGAAGCAGGTAGCAGGACCCTCACAATGCATCTTAAAAAATAAAAATTCGAAGGCAACAGTGCAGAAACAACAGGGAGGCTTTTCTTGCATCATTTAATATTTTGTACACACTAGATATCCAGCACTATTGTCTGTGTGAATAGAAAAAACAAATTACACGTGTCGTAGTGAGAGGTAGAGCCACACTGTGTGCTTTGTTGAATTCATAACAACGGTGATATGTGAGAGAGTGAGCGTGTTACTGTGTTTTTCTGTTTGTTCTGGACCTATGGGGATGAAGAGAGGATGGAGCTGAGTGCTTTTCTCCAGCAGCTCCACACTGCTCAGGGACACTTGAAACGTCTTACTGCAGCCTGTGGAAGAGCAGAGAAATAAGCATTGCAAGTTAAATGTGCACACTTTTTCCACATACTAAAGGTAATAATAGTGGGAGTTTTTACTGTATTATTATTTTATAATATGTTTTAAAACGTTTTTAAAACAAGTTCACCAAGATAAATTTAGAAGTGATTTTGACAAATTTCAGAAGTCTATCTAGTCTTTCCTGTGTACTTTTTCTGATTTGAGCTGATCAACTAAGTCACTTCTAGAACTCAAATAGTTTAGTTTTTTAGTTTATTTGACAGGACAATGTGCAAAAACATTAAAGATGCTTTGCACCAGTTTATAGCCATAGTTAGTTTTCATCTGCAGTCCCTAAGCAGGTGAGAGGTACAATGAAAAATGGAAATAAGCAATATTACAAATACACACACACTACAATGGACTACTTATTACACATTAAAAAAACACAATACAATTTCACAAAAAACACTATCTACGAGACACAACTGTTAATGCGGACACTGCTGGTTTTCCAATAGTAATTTCTTAACTTTGCATGAAAAGTTCTTCATATCATAGGAAAGTTTCAGACTGTGGGGAGTTTGCTCCATTTTTGATGGTTTTGAATGAAAAAGCAGTTTGTGCCGAGTTACGTTTAGGCAATTTGTAGTGACTTGTGGGCCTGAAGGTCCTGATTGTCTGCTCAAAACAGAGCTTGACATTTTTTTTTTTTTTTTTAAATGAAGGTGCTGTGTTATTTAAATGTTATTGTTAACGTTTGTTTGAATGAATAATTAATTTGTCAACATTTTTGTGTGTAAGTATTGGACAAAGATGTATCTCAGTAGACTTTGATTAGACTGATTATATCGAGATTTTAGAAGTTTTATTGTTGTCTCACATGCTTGTGATCAACTAGATGTTGCAGCGTCGTGGGTCCATTTGTTTCGAATAAGTCTAAAAACTGACAAGCTATATTTTACAGTATTAGACACTTTTTAATATGCAATACTAAAAATTAGATCCTGAACTCCTAAACTTTTAAATTGCTCTACTGTTTTGATTTGACTCTTATTTATGTAAATAAATGGAAAGGAGGACTTCTGTTTTTGTGTTTTGGTAAAATGCATTGCCACTTTGTTAAAAGTGAGAGAAGCAGATTGTAGCCAGTGCGAGATGTTTTCATGACATCAGTTTTTTTTTTTCCCACACTGGTTGCATCACTTCCATATACATAACCAACAATATCATCCGCATACATTTAGATGTCCACATCACCACAAACCGCAGGAAGATCGTTTATGTACATTCCCAAAAGCAGTGGCCCATAACGGAGCCTTGTAGGACACCTACTGTATATTACTGGCCTTAGATGTTGATAGCTTTGAACTGATGCATACATATGCACTGGACACGGTCATTAAGATATGATTCTATCCACTGCATGGCACTGTAGCCTAATAGACACAATCAAAAGTAAAAGAAGTTTAATCCTGGGTAAATATGAAGTAGCTATCAATATGCCTTAACAAAAAGAACATTTAGAAATGGGCTTTTCCAAATTAAGACAACCTTTCTAGATAGATTACTACATTTTTTATTTCACAGTCATTAAAGCACTATTCTTATAGATAAATAGATGATCCCAGGACTACAGATGTAAATTAGCTGTAAGCTTCAATCTGGTACAAGCATCTCTGCCATTGTACTAAATGCAAAATTGTACATTGTCCTTAATAAACATTCCTATGATCACATCATTTAAGTAGTTTCAATATCACTGTTTATCATGATATTTTCTGTGTAAACAATTACGGTAGTCTCTAATAGAAGTGCAATATCCCCTCTTTAACTAAAATGTGGGCAACAAGTAAAATTTATAAAGTATTTATATTAAAGTCCGCAATAAATCAATACAACCAAATTGGCTTCCAAACACTTTCTTAAATGGCAACTGTGGTGCAGGGTAAGTACATTATTTTCTTTTAAAAATCAATGTTATAATGATTTTTAATGTTTTTGTTTTGTTTGTATTATGATTTTAATCCATCTTTTCCAGTTCTATACTTTGAATAAACAAAGCACTTTGAACAAATACAGTACATTTGCCTTGCCTTTCCTAAGTGTAGTTTTACCTTTGTGGACGAGAGCCAGAGTGTAGACCACTTCTTTGTTGTTCTTGTTCAAAGGGTGATTGTAGCAGATGCACATACTTCCTGCACAAACACAAGCTGCGTAAGTGTGTCACTAATGCAAAACAACAAAGCAAAATCCTCACTAGTTTGTTCATTCATTAAACACATTAGCATAACACTGCATAATCTACAGCTGATTACACAAGCGTATTGCCCATGCTACAATAAGGAAAAAACAATTCTGAATACTGTGCTTGTTATCTTGGATTGAAACAGCACCACAAATCATTTCACAAAAAGTCTGGAGTCTAAATTGCTGCATGAAAAATTATTTGAAACAAAGGTGCTTCAGTTTGCACCAAGCAGATGAAAAATTATAATAACAAGATTGAGCAAAAGTTTTCATAAATCAAAACAGAAAAGGGAAAAATCGTGGAGAAAACAAAAATTGTACTTAGTTTAATTTTTTACCCTGTGTATTTGATAGAAATAGAACGCCCTTCATTAAAGATGTAACGTTTCTGGATCGCTGTGTTAAACTGATTTCTATTGAGAACTGTCTGGAATGTTCCACGATATGGAATTAAACAGGTGAAGTTACAGATAAGGGCTTCCATTTACATCTCTCTCAGCACTGATCGTCTCTCACCTCTGAAAGCCTTGATGGGTTTTTAGGCCAGATCACTAATTTCTAAGTAAAATTCTCTTTTATGTTGATCAATTATGTATAAGAGTTTTCAATGTTTTTTGATGAACAAAAATACAGTTTCAAAATTGAATAAATGAAAGGCAAATTAAAATTTAGCTTTTCAGAATTACTGTAATATTTTGATATTATTTGTTTGTTTTGTTCCAATAATCGTACACCCAATTGCACGTATAGGTAAAATACATACAACAAAATACTACACTTTTAAATAAAAAGATAATTAAATAAAATGTCAGAATATAATTACCTATTTGTTGACTCATTTTAGCACTAGTGAATTTTATTCGTACATTCAATGTCCAATAGAAACATAACATTGCTCACCAGTTGACTATTTTTTAAAGTGGAACATTCTGCAAAAAGCAATAACCACCAGAAAAGTTACACTATGCATCTTTACATACAGTAATAAATCTTTGTAACATCACCAATTACAAATGATTTCACGTGCTACTTAAATCAAATCTGATATCGCTGACACTTACGTTCTTGGTTTAAGGGAGAAAAATGACGTACAACACACAAAGCATAAATGTTAGTTCTGCACAAAAGCTTTGCACTGTTTGTAACCTTGGAAAAGAATATTTTTGCACTGTATGTATGAGAAACTATGTTACCTATTCTGTCTGTAAACACTTCCATTTTAACAAGCTCCTGCTCCAGATTCTCTGCATTATAATGGTCGAAACCTAGATTCACAAACCTGTTAACAAAAACATACATAAACAAAACAAGGGAAAATAATGATGACGAATGCAGCCTGCAAAAATAAATTTAGCAGCAACGGAGAAGAAATATATAGGGATTAACTTGTGTTTGCCTAATCAAAGGTATTAATAATATAGAGAGAAATGTAGGAAAGCTGAGACCACAGTTTCTCTATTTGTGTTGAGTGCATTGGCTTACTTCACAGTTGGGAATGAATTAGCAGGCACTTCTAAAGGGAGTTCCAGCTACAGAAATAAAACAGAAAACATTAAACTGCAAAGCATATCTAGTCATATGTGCTCAACAGACTTTAGTTAACATAATTAACCTTAAACAACTAGTTTTGACTAGTTTAAATGGATTTACCATACTTTGGTTTCAAGCTTACTTAATGTACTGTTGTTAATGTAATACTCATTCCACTTTTGTTTTGTAATGTTGTAACAGCAGCTGCATTGCCCTATCTAAAGAAAATCTATCTTTTCTTTACTGCAACAATTACACTTGAGGCTTGTAACTCCAATCATTTTAACCCAAGCCATTATTAAAGTGTACGAAAACAAACCCAATGTAAGTTTTCCTTTTGCATAAGAGATAACTAAAAATACGTACCACAGTTTCACAGTAGTGGCTTGAGTAAAACTGCACACATCGCAGCAGGTATTTGCCCTGTTACATATAGAAAATGTAGGTTATTCTCAACTCAGATTACACAGTCAAGACAACTTAGAGACTATGCATCATCAGGCATTAAATCAGAATAACAGACTGGCAAAACATATTATACAGATTCATTATAATGTTAGTAGATTGGATATTAGGCGGCAAGGAGACATTTTGTCAACACTGATATGTTGGACGAAAGGGACAATGTGACAAGTTTAGGGATTTGAGCACATTTGGAAAATCCCAAATTGTGCTGTGTGTGACTACAAGATGGAAAAAAATGCAGCTTTTGTTGGGGTCCAGAGTTTGAGAAGCAGATCCTTGTTTCCATTAATAAGATATTGTATTTTTTGCAACACTGTAAGTACTGTAATGGTTCTCAAAACCCATGTATTATTATCATTTAGGTAAATAAAAAAATACCAAAATTGAGGCTAATATGGTATACATTGATTGAACAAATAAGTAGAAAAAAAGTGTTTTTACACACAATGATAAATGTTTTTTCAATCAATCCAGAAACAGGTCACACATTTTCTCTTGTGCAAATAGAAAATTTTTTATTTTATTCATGAAAAATGTGAGCAAAAACAAACATGTTGCATTTATATTTCTGTTTAGTGTAGTTTTGTTAGTAGGATAAATTAGTGACCCTTTGATTTCCTTACAATTAATTTTTAGATTATAGATGGTCATGAAGTTCCTTCTGATTCTAGGGTAAGGTAAAGGTTATGTTTATTAAGGACAATGTACAATTACATTCAGTACATTGGCAGAGATGCTTGTACCAGATTCTAGCTTTACAGCTAATTTCCATCTGTATCCTGAAGAGTGGAGAGGAGATAACAGCAGCACCAACAGACTGTCTCTCTGGGATCTGTACTACGAAGCTGAATTTGGGATTTAGTGAAGTACTAAATCCCACAGCATGCGTTCGTACCTTGAGAGTCACATAGTACAGTCTTTGCGTGTGCCCGTCCCACTGGACCCAACACAAGTCTTCTACAATCCTCTCTGCTGTTCTGGTCAGTCTCTCTGGGTACGCCATCACCTGGTTGAGCAAACACATTCAAATTCAGCTTTGCAGACGCCCTGAATCTTTAATGCAAAGTCCTCACAAGGATAAAAGGTGCTTTGTAGTTTTAAAAGTTGAATGGGGAATAAAAGCATTGTCTGCCCTGTGATGAATTACTTTGTAGTACCAATTGTTTTACCCACAGAGTGTAGAGGATGTGCAGGTATAAAGAAAGTTATGTCTTTACAAATGTCTGTCATCATAAAGGAGTTATTCAGTACTAGGCCCTATGTGCAAATGAAGCATGGGAATTATAAAAGTAGGGTATGTAGTCTCTTAGTAGTTTAAGGTGAGACGATAATGGTGAATAGGGGAAAAAAACTCAATTATAAACTTAATCACATGAATGCAAAAAAAATGTATTACAAGTTTTTCATCAAGTAATGTTTTCAAATAGAAATATGGCTAAACTGAGAGTAAACAGATCAAAAATAAAAAAATTTGAAATAATAGTTTTGTACTATTAAAAAAAAAGTACTGTACTACAAACAACTGAAACCGGAATGCTTTACCAGTTCACTTACTGAATTCTCGTCAAGAATCTCTTCCCATATTACACTAAAATAAAAGCAGAAAGTAAAGTAGCATGTGTACACAATAGGTTGCCTTGGCTTGCTAGAGCAACACATCAACTCACAATGGCAACCATTGTAAGGGACAGCTAATTGGCTCTTTGTCGAGTGGCCTATTCACAACATTTGTAAAGTATTTCACATGCTCTCAGTGGTATCTAGACACAACTAGCTGTACACTGTGTAATCTGACAGCATTTTTTTAATTGAGTGCAATTTATCAAAATCTAAAGGATATAGAAATAGAGAGAAAGCTGTCACAAACACAAACAAAAAGGGAATTTTTAACATGTCATGCTTTCATATAAAGTAGATACATTTTTATTGGCAAAAGTAGCCAAAGTTGCACATAAAAGGGGGACCGAAACTGAAAAGTTAATTTGTTTTGACTATTGAGTATATTGTACTTGGGGCGTGTACTTCTAAAGATATAGCATCAATGAGTCTGGTCCTTCGTCACTTCTCTGGGTTTTAAAGTGGCCCTCATGTTCAATCGTAATTGTCCCCTGCTGTACTACATAATACAACATACACTTATTAAACACATTTGGGTACATTAAAACCAAGAAGTGAAAACCTAAATCAGCTCATTATTATACTCATATGCATCACTTTTTATTGGTAAGAGAAAGGTGTTGTTTGCAAAAAAGTGAGTCAGACCATGAATAGCAATTAGGATTTGTGAACTGGAATTATGCTGTGAGGGCAAAGACAGATGGAAAGACTTTGACAAAAACTTTTTCAGTCTAACACCTAACTTCTAGCGTGTGAAGCGTCCTGAACTCACCACTCTGTAACCCTCCTGCCTGGTCAGCAAAACGTGGTAAAGGTCCACATCTAAAACAAAGAAATATTTTTTACACAGTGATACAATGCATGTAATAAAGGCAAAGAAAGACAGAAATAGAACATGTTAAAAGTATAAATACATTTTCACTTTTTTTCTACAACTAAGCCTAAGGAAATACACAATATTTGTCACTTTATGCATCACACTAAAAACAAAATGATATTTAAAAAATGACTCTGTGGATTATTTTTTTTAAGCTTAGAATCATAAAATGAACTCTCTTCAAACAGACAAAAAATCAAAGGGTTATAGATTATGACTCAAGCTGATCCTGCCACAATCCTGCCTCTACTTTCACTTATTTCCCACAGGGCAACATGCCACTGAATAAAAGAATGCTTCACACAGCCTTGTCTAACTTTAGTTTATTTAAATGATTGCCAAACGTTTATTGATATTATCAGCATGTAAATATTACATTTTCAAACCGGTAACTGTTCAAGCTCTTAAGAAAAGATGAAAGGAGCTGTACCTGTCTACCATTCCAAAACATTATGCATTTGTCTGTATTATGTTTAAAATTATTTTGTGCATTCTAGGCTTTCACCACAATATGCTTAAATTGCTGCTACGTAAAACAAAGATAAAGATAAGCCAATTGCAACTATAAACTCTAAATACTGAAAATAGCGTTTAGAGATATTTATCAGCAGAATTCAGCAGTTTATCTGCTTGGTTCACAGCCCTTTTTTTTTACTTTGGCTAATGTATCCCTATACAAGCAGCACACTTGCTGCAAGCAGACGTTCCATCCCAAGCTCTTATGCTTTTCACAACTTTTAGAAGTCAGAGTGATTAATTAAAAAGATAAAAACTGATCAAACGTTAGGAGAAGATCTCCAATGATCATTGTTGGAGAGTATTCGACTTGCCCATTCGCTATTTCTCAATGACAATTTTAATGAAACATAGACAACACAGAACACCAGCTTGTTAAATAAGATAGATCCAAACAGGTCACCTTTGGGTCTAAAATGTCTTTGGAAGTGTCTAAACATTTCAAAATTTGGTTGTCTTACTAAATAAATTAGCAGCATACAGAAATGTAAAATTTGCAAAGATCCAGATCCAGATCAGTTTCTATACCTACTACTCTATATGAAAGCATGACTTTTTTTTTTTTTTTTTAATTATGAAAAACTTTTAATTAAAAGGAAGTGATGTTGTTTTTAAAGGTGGGTTTAACACAATAAGGTTTTAAATTTGACAACTCTCAGAAATCCATCGACATACGGATAATATCAACATGTAGGCCTATTAATTTTGGTTGCAATTATGGTCAATAAATGTCTTTTTACAAACATAAAAGTGAAACTGGAGAAGAGCACAGCCAATCAAAGCACTGCATTCGACTCCTAAACTCTTTATTATTTTGGCATTACTCAGTGGTCTCATTTTTTCACATAGTGCTGCCTTTATCATATACCTTTTAGTGAAAAACGCAGTTTACTCATTTAAAGGTCAGTTACTCGCCACTGATGGAGCACTTGCTCAGTGATCTAAGTAACATACAGAGAGGTGCCAGGTTCTGTGCTGCAATGGCAGGACCTGTGTAGTAGGTCCAGTCACAAGTTTTTTGTTTGTTTGTTTTTGTTAGCTATTTAAAAAAAGAAACATACATATTTTTGTTCATTAAAATGTCATTAACTGCACACCTCTTCTTCACGTATATGACCCTGATCCCAATTCCATTTTTCCTCAACCCCAATGGAAAGTTAAGGACACACTTACATCCATCCTCCGTCAGCAGCAGCAGGTGGCTCTCCAGCACCGATTTTCTGTCAGCTTCTTCTTGATGGAGGAACTGTGCACAGCCATAAGGGAACATGAGTTGGCGGTGAACTGAGGCTGGCAGATGGAGGATGTGCAACGCTAATTCTCTTTTTAACATGGTATATGTATCTACGTGCCAATTTGAGATCATTAAACGCAATGCAAGAGAGCTTTGCCGGATTTGCACATTAAAGCTCATCTACAAATAAACTGAAGCAAATGTGAAAAAAACATGTCTGAATATATCTCCTGAAAGCAAAGGATAAGCACAAATCTATGGTAATTTTATGTCATTTCTACTATATGGAAGCTTGTCTGTCAGAAATACGCAGCTGCATATCAGGCTTGTGCAGTGGGCCTACATAAAGTGATTTTTACTTTAACTGCCAAGCTACAAGAGGAAATTCTTTGAAGCTAATATTTCAACAATTCTGTACTTGTTTTTGGTAACATAGATTCACAAGTAAATGTTTCCTTTGTGGTTTGCCTCAGCTAACCTAACTCAGCTAAAATGCTTTCCTGCATTTAAACATTTGCACATAGACTAGACATGTATTTCTATAAATAAACATAGGCTAAAATTGTGAACTTTCTCATAATTTAATTTACTAAACTATGTTAAAATGTTGTCTTGTCTCTATCTCGTGGACAGAATCTAGTGAGTATTGTATTTCATCCCACCTCTATATTATTACAAATAAAGCTTATTTACTTTTTTTTTTTTTTTTTTACTTTTTTTCGTCGAAATCGACTACTCTAAAAAATATTTGCACAGTTTTTGTACTAGTTGCTGAAAAGCCCCAGAGCAAATTGCAAGGAAATAAAGTTTAAATTCAGCCATTTGAGAATTTTATGGTTGTGTATATTTATTGTAGGTATGAAATGCCAGGTCAAGTTTAAAAGCCTGCTTCTAGTACAGTTAAACATTATTTATTGTGGCAGACTTATTAGATGGTTTGGATTTAAGTTTAGCAATTCAAAGTTTAGGATAAGCAATTTTTTACTCCCATGGCAGCATCGCACATTAAAATCAGCATTTATTGACCTATCAACCCACAACATGGGAAAACAACTAGCTTAAATAACCAATGCAGATCAATATAATGACATCTAACTGTAAAATGAACTGCAAAGGACACTACAGCCATGGTTGTCTGGGTCTGCACTGTCAGCTGTTGGACACACTAAAAGCAGTAAATTTGACAAGCCGTTTAAGCAAACTACCTGAACTTTGACCCTGAAATCCACTGCCTTCAGGACTTTTGTGTTGTTGATGGGATGGATTTCTATGAGCAGAGTGAGACATTTGGACACTGCAGAGAAAAGCACAGTTAATTATTTTTGAGACACAAGTCACATTGAGACAGTTCCATACCTGGCTTGAGCCCTCCAACTTCTTTTGTGTTTTGGGCCAGGCTTACAGCTGCAATGGAAAACATATCAATTACGTATACAGACGGGTGATGCCAATACTTGCGCTGTAACAAGAAAATTAGGATGAAGCTAGGGTAATTGATAAGGTCAGGAAAAAATTTGAGTAATGGTTAAGATAAAATATAATTAGTTTAGGCCAGTTTTGCAACAGAAATAAACTCATTACCATGGCAACCACCCCAATTCTGTCCCTCCATGTGAAACTCATTTTTGCTCACAATTTATGGGGCATTCCCACTCATCCTACACATCAGTTTTAAGATTAATGTGACTAAAGTCTACTGTTAAATTTCTGGTCAAGAAATGTTTCTCAACAAAAAAAGGTTTTATAAATAAAATTTCTTTTTGTAAGTCAGTGAATGCAAAAATTGGGTTTTATTTTCTATTAACAGGCTCACCTAACAATGTCTCCTCTTTATTCAGGGAACAGCTGCTTACACACACCTGCTTGTCAAAGGTGTACAGGAGCTGTGGAGGAAAACAGAAACAACCACATGGGGATGTATGTCTCGCTAAAACACTCCATATAAACACTGAGCAAAACATATTGAATAACACTGCAGTTTAATAAAGCATACCTTGTTTTGCTTTGTTTTTGGATCATATTTCCCAATTCTGGTGGTTCCCGTGGCTCCCTAAAGGCATGCGGAAAATGAATGGTATTTTCAAAGATCGTGAATCATTAAACTGATCAAACAAGACATAATTTTGACAGTTTGGGCCTCATTGGTGTGGAAAATGGTCACGCTTGACCTCTTCATTATCGCCCTTGACCTTTGCTGATGATTATTCTGCTTCACTTCAAATCAGCCTTTGACTTCTCATTTCAAACCATAAAACTAAACCTACTCAAGCCAAAAATGCAATATCAAGTAAAGTGCTTGATTTGAGAGGAAGTATTTTCAATCTGATTGCACAATTTTGTCTTGTTTCAAATGATTACTCACAATGCATTGGGAGGAGAGTGACTCAGTGTTGTTACTTAGGAAGTACATTCTAAGATCATGAGGAAAAAGTGGCACTAAATGTTTGCCTGGGATCCATAGCCCATGCTTTTGCAAAACCTTATATAGAGGAGGTTTAGTCACTAATCCACTGCATCTCAAACTCAAACTACTAAGCAATGAAATAAGTTTATTTGTGTGATTCACATGAAACAAAGAGGCTCATTGGTCAAGCTTTTTTCACCTCACATTAAATAAGTTACTTCTTTGATTTTGATTCAACAGAATTCCACAATGTTTTTAGTTCCCTGTGATTTTTTTTGTAAGCTGCCAAGTTTGTTTTTATATGATAGACAATGCAGGTCCCTGTTTGGCTAATATATCCGTCAATCATGTCACTGAAACTCCAGACAATATACTTGAAATAGAAAGTAAATACAGATATTTAAAACATGTAGTCCAGTGCAGTTCATGCTGACTGATTTATATAGTAATACGTAAGTGCAAAAAAAGTGTAGTTTAAACTGACTAGTTGACATCCTCTTTTATAATCATATTTTACTATCCAATCTTCCTTTGTATTAAGTCGACTATTATGCTTTCTATTTCATATTAAAGAGCATAAATTTACACCATTTGGACTTGACCCAAAAAGGTTTGGTTTGTAGGGTACTAAAAAGCAGCTCTGTCTGTGGACTTAACCTTTAAAACTCACAACTAGATTTTATGCAGCTCTGTCATTAAAAATGTATGTTGTGCAGAAGATGCAGTTCAATGAGGGTGCATTTCAAATTCTAGCACAGAGACCAGGGATTTCTTCAACACCAAATAGGTTTAAGTCAAGCAGAAAATCAGGAGTAATATATGTAAAATGAGGCTATTGAAAACAGCACTACGATTAAAAAACGTCATGAGGGTGCAACACAATATTATTTTTAGTTCATACCTTCCAGGAGTAAAGAATGCCCCCATCACACTCAATGTTAAGAATACGAGTGTCCACCTCCCCGGAGTATTCTGTGAAGGGACAGTAAAGAATGAGCACAGGTGCAAGAAAGTACAACAAATACTGTATGTATGTTACACTAAGGCCATGTGTATTGTGACTGATTTGTAGGAATCCAATTCTTATCTTGTATCATGATAGTTTGTTTGTTATAAAATACTCTGAAAGTACTAATGTGAGGATGTCAAAATATCAAGTAACAATTATTTTGAGAATAACAAATCACAAGACTGTAATATACTTTCACATACAAATGTCTAATACAATCACTTTTAACAACTTTCAAAAGATAAGTTAATAAGTCAACTATGCACTTTACTGATATGTTTTTTGTTGGTTTGTTTTTTTTACATTTACTGTAGTAGAGTAAGTATTGAGCTCACATTGCTTGTTTTTACTTTTTATTTAGCATCATTTAACTCAATAAGGTTAAAATCTATACACAGAACTACCTGTTGACCACAGCTGTAGTCAACTAAAGAAAGTATTTTTTGATGAAAGCACTGGCAAAACTATTCAATATTTGTTGGACCTAACATGTACTAAGCTAACTGCACAAACTATTTATACAAAACAGTCCATCCATAGCAGACTAAACTCCCATTTTGTTCAACCAAAGAAAGTTAAAATATAGATGTATTAATCTCTTGTGAAAGAACTGCATTCTCTGCATTTGGCCCATCCCTCAGTTAACCCTCTACTGCCCCATATAAAAGAGTAGAATGAAATAATTTGTCGACCAATAACATTATGGTCAATTATCGCTTCATCGACCAACACTTGAACTATTAAAGGCATAGGTCAGGACATCTGGCACATGAATGCCTAATGCTTTTGTTTTTTGTTTTCACTGCAGTAGACAATAACAAAATGTATTTTGTAATACGTATGTATTGGGATAAATATTGTATTATGAGGTCATTGGCGGTACAACTGTAAAGTACTGTGTAGTGTCACAGATCTCAACAGACTCTAATTGTGTGTTTCAAATGACAGAAGAGGGTAAGAAACATCCAAAAACGTTCTCAGATAGAACCACAGATTTTTTCCATAATTGATGATTCAACAAAGGAAAAAAAAAAAAAGCTGAGGTTGTATTTTTAAACAAAATTAGTTTGTAACTGACTCTATAGAAAAAGAGTTAAGTGTTGTTAGTTTAGATGCAAAGAAACATAGCCTACTTAATTCTCTATGCCAGTTTTTTCAATAACACAAAACTGACAAAAACCTGTTTTTGAGTTTTAGGCTTTAAAATTGACAATTTAGAACAATATAACAGTTGGCTACTTTATTTTTAAACTATATGGTCTTATAGTAGTTCTGATAATATTCATGATAAAAAAAAAAAGTCACATTATGGCATGTTACTGTGATTTTTGCTATTCTTTACAGTCTGGTTGCTAGGTAACAGTTGTGGAATTACCTCTACATAATGTCATATTTGTTGGCCAAAAGACAATTAGGCTATAAACTTTATCACAAAAGCCAACCGAGTGAAAACAAGCAAAAATGTTAAATATAAGTATGGTCACTATTTTTAACTGTAGTCTAATTTGTTATACAGACTTTAAAGCTGGAGTACCTAACTTTGCTGTGTAAAAATTTAAAATTAAATGTTTTTCACACCACAGAGTATACTGCAAAAGTAGCTTTTTGTGACAAAAAAATAGACTGCTGCATACAGTCTGACTCTATTAATACACTATTTTGTTTCTCATATGTAACTGAAAGCAGCGTTCTGATTGGCTGTGCTCATGGGTCGTTCACCTCAGTTTCACTTTACTCTCTGTAAAAAACTGTTTAAGGCCATGGTTAAAGCTAAAACATAATGTGGATAATAACATGTGTCCAAAAGTTAGTGTGAGCTAGCTATAGGGACTAGTTGGACAGATTTAAGAAGTAGGTAAGTAAGTAAGTTAGGCTAAGTAATTTTGTGGTCTGAAAATCAAGTAGCCCAATTTTAAGCTAAATGATGTGCAATTTTATAGCCTACTTTATATAAAATGTTTGTTTGTGGTAAATGTATCATATTTCAATGTATTTGGCTAAAATCTGAGTTTGGATAAAGCTCAACAGAGCAAAGGTTGGGCACTACTGAAGAAAGCTTGCAGTGATTCTGGCTAGCGTCTCGTTGTGCAACGCAAAGAAAAAAAAACTAAAAAAAGTAAGTAATTTAAATTAAACTCACCAACACAGTGGTTTACAGAAACATATAGAGCATCAAGCATACGAAGCAAGTTGAGTTCCCCGTCGGCAAAAAAAAAATCAAGTACCTGAAAAAGCTATTATGTTCTCTCGCTGTCCTCCAAACAATACGTAAAACAAATGCTTAAATAAAACCTAAAATCAATGCTGTAAAAAAAAAAAAAAAAAATCAGGTGTACACATCCAACCAGGCAGGTTCACAAAGCAGTAAACACAAGTAAATCGCTAAACAGGCAACAGAAGATAGACTTAACCTGCATTGCAAATATTCTTGATATACATGATGTTGTTGGACACCTGTCTCACCTTTGACCCTGCAGACTGATGCCTCTTTGTAGCGCAGATCGCACACGACATCTCTGTGCAAGTCAAAAGTCCGCTTTAACTTCAGCATGCGTGTAGTTGTTTCTCTCCTTTTTCACTAAAAATAAATCAGAAACTACACGTGAAAAGCCTTCACAATTTGGACATAGTTCTAGCTGGTATTACATCCATAAAAGGTGCCACCATTGCAGTTGTCCTCTAATCAAAAGGCGTGTGAAATTTCTGTTAACGCAAATTGTTCCTCTCTAAACTCCAAAAAGTGACATATTTTTACACGCGGAAATGTGGACACAGTTCTTGGTTCGCCCCGCCCTCTCAGGAGATGAAAGAAGCGCATTGGACGAGAATCCATCAGTCACGCGGACAGGAATCTCACACCGCCCCGTTGAATCTCTGCACAGCTCACTGGAATCAGGTGCTTACCGAATGTGCACTGTCATCAGTCTAACTGGTCTTGTTGTACAAGTGCGGGTTGTTTTTTTTTTCTGTAAGCAAGGCAAGACGTCTAGTGCAAATCTAAATGAGTCAGACAGGCATTCTCATTTTTTTTAACACTATAGTGTAGCTCAGGATTGTCTAAGGGGCTACGGCCCATCACTTACTTGTCCCTCTGGCACTTGTTGAGCACATTTTTGACACTCCGACTCGACTGTGTGATGTAGAAAATGCCAGTAATTTTCAAGTCAACACTGCCCCCTCATGGTAATGCTGCTGAAGTGCAAGAACAGCTCAGCTGAGGAAAAAAGATAGTTTTCTCCAATCTTATGGACAATTTGTCCAACAGCTCACACAGAATTACAAGCAAGACTTAAAGCTTCAGTTTTTACAAAGGAAATTTCAGGTCAGGCAAAATAAAGTTTTACAGCCATACCATTCCCCCAGTAGTATAGGGTACCATTACATAACTTATTGCAGCTGTTTTCACGTGCTTTATCCTTCATGACTCAGCAGCTCGAGAACTTCTGAATTGATAGGAAGTCTATGTTTATACATTCATGTCTTCTGTTTTCTGCTCAAAGCATTACTTTATGAGTTGATAGTACATAGGCTATACTTGTTCACTCTTGATTATTATTATTATTTTTTTAATCTCGCCTATTCTTTTTCTTTCTTTTTTCTTTCTGTCTTTCTTTTTTTTTTTTTTTTTTTTTTTTTGCCTAGATTAAAAATAGACTGTAATGCCAAGTCTATAGCCAGGTTTTGGTTATAGATTTACACTTTGTTTGAATCAAACTAAGCTAGTTTGATTGATTGATTGATGATTGATTGATTCGTTATTTCAAACATGCAAAACGTGCAAAAAGAGACATGTAAACATAAGTCACCAGTTGCTTATGATACTGCATAAGCACAATTCAAAATGGAAATTTTGTATTTAAGCTACACAAATATCAGTTCACATGTTCAAAAGAGAGTGGGGAGAAATATAATTTGTTTAATCCCACCCCCTTTCCTAATTACAACATATTTATAACTTTTTCAGTTTCCTGTTACATATTATTGTGGTCATTAAACATTGACATTGACAGTTTAAAAAAATGTCAGAGGTTGAGAAAAAACGGTAACAAGCCTTAGCATATGAATTATATTTCATACAGACATTGCTAAATATGTCTGTTGTATGTATTTTGCAAAAATGTAATCATCCGTCATATGAATACCCTACAAGTATTTTCTTGTAAATATGCTATAGTTGCTTTGAGTTATTGAGCTAATCACACATGTAAGACATTGTACAACATCTTTTCTTCATAATATTTTATCAACCTTTGGGTCAACAGCTGCTATAGAAACTCCTCTGCAGCAGTTTTAGTGGAGTTTTGATCCTGAAGTGTCGTTTTCAATAGAATATCAATGCAATTAATTTATATGCAACTTCAGTTATAAAAAACTAAAATGTTTTTTGGTGGCGGAATGTCACACTAGCGGTTTGCACAGGTGTCACATGTTGGTCACATGGCTGATTTCCGACTGTATCCGAAAGCGGTCCGAGTATCCGTGTCCGGAGTGCGCATGGATGACGCCGGTCCGCCCGCCCCTCGCCCCTCCTGGTTTGTCCTCCTCGTCCTTCGGTCCTTCCCACAGCCAGCTTCAGCGCGTACGCGGCCAGGCTGAAGCCCCGAGTCCCACCACCAGTACCTCAGCAGCAGCAGCAGCAACAGCAGCAACACAACATTGACAGCTGCCACTGACTCTCAACACCCAGAGCAGAAAGATGGAGCGCGGAGAAACAGATTTCAATATTATGCTCGCCACCGATTCATACAAGGTAAAACCGTGTGTGTGCTTGTGCGTGTTTGGCTGCGCGGAGGAGGAATAATGGGTGGAAATGGCTTAAAAGTCAAGGTGGTTTCATCATCCATCCTGAGGCCATCACACTGCGCTTCTCTGTGACCGGAGTTTAGAGGCTCTTAGCGGCGCATGAAGTGCGAGAAGAAGAGAAGGGGAGAGCCGAGGGGTACGCGATACAAGCGAGGTGTTCATTCACTGAGAAAGCATCCCTGTTTGGGTTAGCTTCCGTCCTCTCCCCCGGCTCCGCTATGCGCCTGCTAGCTGAGCGCAGAATGCCAGAATACAGCTAGAGGAGTTTATAGCCTTGTAACGTATAGCAACCAATAGCTTGTTTTAGCCGCCATTTTCAGACTGTATTATAAAAGATAAGTGGGAAATTTCAAAAAGAAGAGGGATAGAAATGTGCAATAGAAAGACAAGTTTAAAAGTTATTAAAGCCAGGTAAACCTGACACAAAACTATGCATTTAATGTAAAACTAAAACGGCAAAAGTCACAATTAAGTTGTGTATTATGTGGACTGAATACATCAGTATCATTAAGCCTATATTTTTCTCAATCTGTTGATTTGTATTTAATTGTGCTTAGCCTAACTCTTGTGTTATTTATGTTCTTTTATTAAATAATAACAATAATGATAATGACAATAAATGTTTTGTATTAAAGCGTAGAGAATTTAATAAATAGAGATATGTCTAAGGATATTTTTAACACTTCTGTTTGATTGAGATAGCCTAATATCAGCTGAAAATCATAATTTTTGTTAATATTTTTTTGCCATGACAATTTATCTCTTTTGGTGAAAGAAAAACGAATAGTTTTCTTTCACACTTTACTAAAATCTCAATTATTACCTTTAATTTAAACTAATTTAATTTTGTGCTTCAGTTTTTGCATTATTTTAACTGCTCTTACAGTCACAAAATGGCCGCCCCCATTGCCACGGAAACTGGATCCATGGTACTCTAGCTTTATAATGGCCCTGTAGTTGGTTGAATGGTTAGCCTGTTTGTTAGCTCCGACCAACGCGATGCACGGGACTGGATAATATAAAAGCTAATATTAGCAGCCTGGCTGCTAGCAATTGCTTTTTGTGGCGGATTCATACACTAACTTGTAAACTGCTGCTGCTGCTCATGGGGGTTTTCCGAGCAGAAACATTCATTCAATAAATCAGTCATCAGAGTGGAACCTATTACGCACATTTTACCAGAAATCAAAACCGAAAGTAAAAAATCTTGTCTGACACAACGAGGTTATCTGAGTTCAAGGACTTTATTTCAGTTATCTTTGATCATTGGTTATTGTAGTAACTTATTTTAGGCTATTGGTTAAATTAGATAAATTGTTATACAGCTTTATTTTAAGGAGATGTTAATAAAGGCTACTGTCAGGGTAATTTAAGTCCATCTCGCAGCCTCAGTCAGTGTCACTTTGCACGTAGAGGTGTTTGCTACCGGGTTGCTATGTAATGGAGTCATGTGATGCTGTGATGATGAGAAGAGGGATGAGGCAGAGGAATGAATGAAATGCTTTTTAGGCCATCCTGACAAAATTAGAAGCATGCAGTCAGTGTGATAATAGACTGAAATGTGAAAAAAAATCTATCTATCTATCTATCTATCTAATCTATCTATCTATCTATCTATCTATCTATCTATCGAGGCTACATGATGCTTCTCGTTATGCTAGTGTTGTCATGATAATACCATTTCACACTCATTTTTGTTTCCAAGGAAAGTGATACTTATGCCACAGTGATAATTTTGAAATCATGTTTTCAAGCAATAGATGCAGTGTTGAGATGTAGGCTATCTAAAAACATTTTACATATACATAATACATATTTAAACTTTTTTTTTTGGTTGTTACAGTTTCATTCGATTGTTATTTGACTACAGCTAGCAATCAGAAATTAAAGAAATACATTGTATAGACTTAAAACAACTTGTGTTGATACATTTGTCATTAATAAAATGTTTTAGTTCTCTTTTGTGTTTCACGCTATAATACTGCAGCTTCAAGTTTAAAAATAAAAAAATACAGTTCTTTAAGTTTTCATTGTTTCATTGATTTATGTTGTGATTGACATACTTTTTTGTCATACTGCACTTGAGGAATAAAGTGGAAAAAAATCACTTTCACTTGACAATGTAGCTCTCTGCATAAAGTATCATATTTTGTTATACTTGACATGAAATTACATTGACATCAAATCATGTCAAGTAATTTACCTTTTGTGAATAAAAGGAAAACCTATGAATTGCTAAACTGTGAAATGCTTAGGAAATACACAAAAGCATTGTATTGAGGTCCAGTTTGCTTTAGCAGCACTCGGTTACTTTGTTTTGCAAATAAAGCATTAAACCAGTGCAAGCAGCTGATATGCTGGTCGCAGGTAAACTTATTTAAACAATAGGTTTTTTGTATTCCAATAAGTAGTCTATTGTCATGGCGACAACTGAAAAACTGATTTCCCCACCCAATGTTGGCAGTTCATCAGTCAGACTTTTTTTTGTAATTTTAGACATTCATAAGATTCATCTAGAGTTAAGAAAAAAATAATTACAAGACTTTCAACTACAAGCATTTAGCATTTACTTTATGCACTACTTCTATGTGGACGGTGAACTTTGTCCCTCAATCAAAAGTTGAACAAAGTGCACTGTCTATCATCACAGCTTGTTATAGATATTCCCGCAATTTCACTCGGAGAAAGAGCACATGCATCCCTGTTGATATTTGGTCTCAGTTTAATCTTGGTTCTGTTTGTTTTTAAATTTAGTCACATTTTTTTATGTGGTGTTTAGTGCTTAGAAACAGAAACTAGAAAACGTAATTGACAAGAACCAAAACCTCATCAATGTAAGAAGCAGCAGATTGTTTTTCACATGTTTGTCTTTAAGTGTCAAAATGAGCGGTATAACCCTACATGTATCACTTGTAGTTTTAATTTTTTAAATATTCATATCTAAGTACTAAGTATAGGGATGTACGCGAGGATAGATGGTAGGTGAAAACAGAACTTTTCTGAGGCTGAGCTGTTGAGCCTCAGTTTCAAGACAGTACAGTTTACTCAAATCAATACATTTTTGAGTAAACTAATGGTGAGGAAATGAGAAGTAAAGTTCATTTTTGCATAAGATGTCTACTTTATTACTACTTCTAGACTGGAATCATGAATATCTTTGCTGCATTGGCTGACATAAAGAAAACATAAATGAAATCAGGGCTTAATATGCGTGACTGTGTAATAATCTGTGTTATGAGAGGCGCCCGTCCAAGCCATGGCTATGCACTTTGTCTGGCTTTACATGCTGAAAACAAGTGCACCACCATGGCTTTGTGTCGCTTTCTGTTTGGCTTGAAAAGAGGAGGTCGTTCCCAAAGCCACTGTTTGGAAACACACAGTGACTGTGCTGGTTCATTGTAGTGAGAGAAGAGACCGTCGAATACAGCACAGTAACAGGACAGTAGATTAAGGTCATAACATGAAATCTTTGCTACCTCCATTTGGCTTTTTTGCCCTCAATCTGGCTTTCTGATATCATCACATTCTAGAACATAAAATCAACTTATTTAAGCATCACAAGTAATTTGTTTAATTCAGTAAGTTTATGTTGTATAATTTATTGCGCAGCATGTTGTTGCCATCAACAATGTAAGATGCGCCAACAAAATGTAATTTTAAAAAAATCACAATAATCATTGGATCAGATAGCACATTTCCATTAAAACACTACGTCTGTGCTAATTATGTGTTACTATCAGGGTGTGCTTACTAATGTGTAATGCGTGTATTCACACAAGTGGTGCAGCAGCGTAGTGTCATGTTGTGCGTCTATTTTGAGTCCTCAAAAGCCCAAAGGAAAGGACACGTCAGGGTCAAAAGACTGAAAAAGTTCATTGACATTTCTCTTCTCCTCAGCTCTAAAGTTCATGCATTTACATTTGGTTTATAGCCCAATATTTCAAAGCAGCATATCTGTTGAAGTGAATGAAGTGGTTTATTAATGCACAGATGAACAGCTCGAACATCTAACAATAAAACAGACTTTAAACAAGGCTCATTACTAAAGCATCTAGAATTTTACAGGGTGCAACAGTTTTTGACAATGAATATGTTGCCCTACCCTTAAGAAGGTGTGATCTATTGCTCTTGTTTTAAAATCATCTATCAAGAAGGAATTAGAATTTGATATAGAACTGGACAGATTTTAGTAAACAAATGTACCTTAGACAAAGACAGGACAATGTGTACAGCACAGTACAGATGGGTAGTACTTTAAAAAAAACTTATGTACTGTACAATATAAATATTTTCCTGATTGACTTTTCAAAAAAATCTCCTAATAGTTGATTACTAAATCAAGTCAGTTGCAGCTCTAAAATCTACAGTGTTATGAAGGCCATGAGGTTTGTCATTTTGTAAATCTTTTCATCTTGAGTCAGAATGTTATTATATTATATTATTTGCAACTCCTTGGTGGAAGATATCTGTTTGCTCTGCTTACTGCTGTACGTCTCTGTCAAAGTCTCTCGAGTCCTAGCTTCTCTTGATGTAAAGTTTTTGTACAGGTTAGATGTGTTTCAGTAAAACAAGATTCAGTAAAACATAGTGAATGTGTAATTTAGCCAAATATTATGCTTGTTGTTTAGTTTTAGTTTACATGCAGCACGTGGCTCTTGAGATCCAAGTAAAGTTTCTGAGTTGAAAAGTACTCTCGATCGCTATGACAGGTTGGAAAAAGACCTCGGGAACTTGGGTGAACACAACCAACACACAATGTCACTGCTGTGTGAAACCTGACAACAATCAGTTGATTATTTATCAATTTAACTTTCATATTTAGGAGCTTGCTGTCAGTCATCTATCAAAAGAACAACATATTTGCAAAAACAAGATCCACAATTGCTGAATTAATTGCTGATGTATTAGCTAAACAAATAAAATCACAATTTGCTTTATAAAACTGTTCAAAACCAAAGTATGTTCTTTAATTATTGATGACATCAAATCCAGGGGTAAAAAGCACTTGAATGACTGATACATTTACCACATGGACTGTCCCATCAAACATAGTCATAATTATAAAAACATAAAAATCTCTCATATGCACTTTAAGCTCAGATACAATAGTTTTCTTTCATAATGATAATGTTCAGCTATAACACATTAGTAGTGAGCTTATTGTAATCACTGCTCAACTTGAAAGTATGTCCTTGCTGCTGAAGTCTCTGTGGAAATCTCTTCATCCATTGACTGTACATGAATTACCAGGCATGGATGTGTGTCCAGCTGTCTCAAGAACATGTCCTGACATGCTTTACTTTAAATTACTTTGATTATGCCTTATCTGCATTGTTGATCTGATAACAGATTAGTGTTGTTGTCAAGATACTGTACAAGAACTTTGATTTACTTTAGATTCTGTGAAGTAGGCTCAATACTCATTACCAATTTCAGTGACTCATTACCAATTTCTTTTCTTTCTCCATAGCTGTTTAGCGTCTGTTGTGTCTCTAAACTGAAGTCAATAAGTACTGAATTGTCAGTTGTATGTAGTTTCATTAATGCAAGTTTTTAGTATTATTGTCCAATGTCTTTTATTGCTTCTGTGAAAATCTTACAGCAGTTTAGAATGTGTGTGACATTTTACACTAGTGAAAGCACGTCAAATGCTGCTACTTTAGTTTAAATACTTGTGTTTGCATTTATCACAGATAAAATTCCTCAAAGGCAAAAACTTCTGATAGTGTTATCAAAATTGTGCAAAGGGAACCCTGAATTAAAGCTTTAGTGTTGCAACTGTGAGCTAATAGGGATTTGTTCATATTGCCCCATGTTTACCACAAGCAAATTTCATCAGATCTTCTTCCAAGTTCTTTGTCTTTTTGTTACTAAACTACAGTATGTTAAGACTCCTTTTAACAAGTTCAGAAATGTGCCCAATGTATCTTACCTAAATGAACTTAGGATTCAGTTTACTCAGTAATTGACTGGGCACACTTTAATTATCGGGTTTATAGCCATCATGTGCTTGTAACAGCACGAGTGCACGCATGTTTTTCTACTGAGAATATATATTGATTGATTTTTTTTTTTTTTTTTTTTTTTGAAGAGGACAGTGAATATTAATAAACAAACAAAAAATAAAAATAACATTACAGTAAAAAGGAAAATCTGAAAAGTACAGTTTTATACATGTTTACAGGTTTGGTTAGTTGTTTTTTTTTTAGTTACCGTAGTGTTTTTTAAAAGGACAAAATGAAGCACATTCCCTGATAGTGGCTGGAAGTTATTCCAGCTCTCACTCGCCCTCACAGAGAGGCAGTTTTGACCTGTGGTTGTTTTTCTAAATAGTATCTCATAGTCACCTCTAAAAGCTGCTCTAGTATTCAAAGGTTGTCCTTTTGTAAAAAAAAAAAAAAATACTAAGAGGAGACAGGGACAATTTTTCCTATTTTTATAGATCCAACAGCTATATTTCAGTATTTTCACATTTTCAAAGTTTAGCAATTTGTATTTGTCCAGAAGAGGACAATGATGAGACCGATAGGATTTTTTTTTTTGCCCATCACATCAACAGACCGTTTATACAGTTGCTGTAATGGTTTTAAGATAGAGACACCCGCAAAGGACCAAAACAATACTCAATACGTTACATAATCATGTGCACAGACTTAATATTGTACAGGAAAGTTCTCAAAAAATTTAAATGTGGATTTCTACACAATACTAAAGTGAGGTTTGTTTGAAATGCATTTAAACCAGATTCAAGTAAAAGATAATGAATACTTAGACAAGTGTTAAAAAATACAAATTGAACAGTTTCAACATTTCAATGATCATACAATTATTTTAGTAGACCATTAGTTGATTGCTGCAGCTTTAATGACAATGTTGAGTTGACAACACTACTTTCTGTTTACAGTTGTATAAAGACTTCCATGTAGTTTTTCTATATGTAAAAATACATTTATTTAGTTTAAACATATGTAGTTATCTAACCTTGGTTTCTGCTTGTTTTAGCAAGATTTTTTTTCAAGTTGGCTTTCATTTCTCATGATTTCTGTGCTCTTTGCAGGTCACCCATTACAAACAGTACCCTCCCAACACGAGTAAAGTGTATTCGTACTTTGAGTGTCGAGAGAAGAGGACAGATCCAAGCAAGAGCCGAAAAGTCAAATATGAGAAAACCGTCTTCTATGGACTACAGTACATTCTTCATAAATATCTAAAAGGTAATTCATGTCTGTTTAGAAAGTTGGAAAAAAAAACACTACCAACAACAACTGAAAGTCTATATGTACATGTAAATACAACAGTGTTCCCACCAACAAAAGCAATATGGGCTGGACCTTTGTTATTTAAAGTTAATTTATAGTTTTAATGCTGTTCCTGTAGAACTTTTTACTTTAAAACATTTCTGTCCAATGATATGCCCAACAATAAAATCTATTTTGCAATTTTTTTTTTTTTTTTGAAAGCTTGACTTCTTTGAAAGGTCACAAAGATGTTTACTTAATTAATAACAAAACTATTCATGTAGAATCCACTGTAAACCAGTTTTGTCTGAAATAGCTCTGGTTCTTTTCATTCTTGTCTGTTTAAAAATAATTTAAAAAAAAAGTCTCCTTTACAAACATGTAATATTCTACAGTAAAAAAAAAAAGCTAAGATTATTATTATTTTTGCTATGATAAATGTCATAAGTATTTGTTTGTATTTGGTCTAGTTCAGTGTTTTGGAATTGAAAATCAAAACATGGTTGTAGTTTCTACTGGTTCACTTCATTGATGTATGTTTCACCTGACATGTAACTAATTTTAGCCATTATGATTTTTACATAGTTTAGTAGTCTACACAATATAAAATAAATCATGTTATAAGTATTTCTAAGTAATTCTGCTTTTGGAAGTCCCAACATGGGTCTATTATTCTTCCATGGCTCCTGAGCAGCTGGTAAGGGCCTGATGCATTTGCACAACCTGCCCAGAAATAGTACAGGCCAATTCAAGTAAAGTCTTGTATACTGCTAATTAGCTCCAGTTGGTGAAGGTGGAAGTTTTGCAGGTTGTTTGAAAAGGGCTCAAGGAGAGAGGAAGCCAATGGGGGCAATGAAGGGAGGAAGAATGCCTTGGTCCTAAAAGGATTTCATGGTTGTGTAGCAGAGGTGCGGGGGAGAGACAGGAGGAGAGGGGATGCAAGACAAAAGCACAGCTGCTCTTTCACCGTCTGAAGGAGAAAGGCCAGCTGTCTGCGCCCAGCATCCATGAACTCAGCAAAAATATATACAAACTTTTTTTTTCCCCAATCTTGCGGAATTGTTGAAATGAGATATGCAGGTGCGAGACCAAATTTTAGACAGACCAGACGTAGCATTACCAAAGAAAAATTCTGCCACATTTTTCATCTTTATGGTGTGTTCTACGCAACTGTGAAGAGGGATATTTCCCACTTAACACCTGAAAAAATGCACTGGAACGCCAATCAACTGGAACCTGGTCGAGGGAGTACCACTTCACATACAAGATTAACAATCACCACAAAAAGTAAATTTGAGGAGTGTAACTGTCACATAAACAATGTACACTTTGACTACAGGTTAATTAACGTTTCTTTTGTTTAACCTAGTATTAGCCATAATGTTTACATACAAGTTGATTCAGTTGGAACTGGTATTTTTCCAGCTGGGATAACCTAATTCCCAGTTGTCTAGAACACAGCATCAAACCAGGATAGTAACCAGTTTCTTGCCTGGAAAATTTAATATATCACGTGGAATTGAAAAACGTGGCTTTCTGCAGAATCATTGCTCAAAAAAAAAATATATATTTTAATGTAGAGCTGGTCAATGAGGGAAAAAATATAATCACAATTTTCATATTGATCGATCTCCATTTTCAATTTGATTTTGTTTAACCTTTTCAAAAACTAATAAAAAATGTCATTCATGAACATTAACAAAACAAAAACTTAGATTTTTTTTGAAACTTTATAACAATATTC
Source organism: Mugilogobius chulae (assembly GCA_038363315.1). Classification (NCBI taxonomy): domain Eukaryota; kingdom Metazoa; phylum Chordata; class Actinopteri; order Gobiiformes; family Gobiidae; genus Mugilogobius; species Mugilogobius chulae. The sequence goes on along the minus strand of CM076403.1, from coordinate 42,974,527 downwards.
AGCCTCAAAGTTTGACTTTTGCTCCAAACTACACATTTTTACTGACAAAAGATTGGTTTTCGATCTTTCGATTCAAAATCCCACCACCAAATAATTGACGATTCGATCTCGATCTCTCGATTTTACCATTAATGGCTTAGCCCTATTTTAATGTGAGGTCAGTTAAATTAGATTCTGGTCTAAATGACAGACGACCAGTCAGCTCCTTTTTTCATGACATGTGTGTCACTCAAATAATCTAATCTGCCAGGTACATTGTGGAGTTAATCTGAAATGCAAACGAGAGGTGTGGTGACCCACTCTTCGCAATTTGCTGAAGCATGAGCTCTGGATTCAGGCAAACCAGATTCAGCCTGTTTTATATCTTCAGTTACATAGCAATTTTTATTGCTTTGGATGTATAAATATTTTTCGACCCCAAAATATCTTATCTCAACATATCATCCTAACTTATCCCAGCAGTGTACTGTATGTATTTTTCATAATGTGATATGTATTTCTTTTCCCAATAAAACACTGAGTAAAGGGAAAGTAGATGTCAAACAGGTAAAGCAAATGCATCAGACCAACAAGTGGCAAACCTGTATCAGAAAATTACATACTGTAATCATGCTATGATGTTTTTTCTATTGTGCAGGAAAAGTAGTGACTCCACAGAAGATCCAAGAGGCTAAAGAGGTCTACAGAGAACACTTCCAGGACGATGTGTTTAACGAGAAGGGCTGGACCTACATACTAGAAGTATGTCACAGTTCATTCTGCCCTGATTATTGTGGATTTGACATTGATAAAGCAGGGCATATTTTGGGACACTGTATTCTACTACTCGTGGACAAAAACATCTTGACATACATTTATTCAACAAATATTCAACATTTCATGCAGTGCTGGAAAAACATGTAAAAAAAAAATATTAATAATAATAATAAAAAATTTGCCTTGTCCTCGAAATTCTGCATTTCATACATCACATTGTCAATAATTCAGGAGACTGTTGACTGCTTAAAGGTAATGACTGTAACAAGCACGTTTTACAAGACTAATAGCGGTAACAATTTCCAATTTACCTTGGATTACCTGTCAGATTATGAGGACACATCATTTCATAGAGAGGCTTTTGTGGGGCTTTTCATATAATTCTGTTTGTTAGTTTCGTTATGTAATTGATTGAGACAACTGATTTAGACCTGGAAGCTCCCAGATTGTTTTAGATTGTTTTAATGCATCATTTTAGAATCAGGGATAGTCAAATACTCTCATTCAGGCTGGCAGGACAATGTCTGCCTTCTTTTAATGCAACTTAGACACAACGTAGCATCAAACCCTCAGCACGCATAAGACAGGATAAGTATAGGGACTGAAACAATTTTGGAGCAAAGGAAAAATAATAAATAAATCAGAGAGGGGAGGGGTGCCTGAGGGGGGCCGGTCCTGGGGAGCACCGCAGTTTGCCCTGTGGTAAAACTGGGAGGGAGTCCTGGGGTGGATGGTGGTCCGGTCGCACTCTGGGTCTGGTTGGTCGTCTCTTGTGGCTCCTCAGACGTGTTCCTGGTGGCTTTCGTTGGGTTCTCTTGCGGTCTTCTGAGTTCTCTTGCTCATGGGGGCGGGGGGATGGATGCCGGGGCGAGCATGGTCTTCTTACACTTTATTTTTCCCACAATGGGGGAATTGCAATGTGTCAATGCAGATTTCAAGAACAGCTGGAGAATAGAAAAAGAAGATCAATTATTTTTAAATTATACCACCAGAAATCAAACTTTCGGAAAAACTAAATATTTTACTGAGAAAACATTTATCTAATAATCTAGTCTTAACATCCATAACTGCGTCAACATCACATATCAGTAGAATCAATATTTAACCTATGTTTAAAAAATCCTACAAAAAAAATACCTAATTTGATGCTTTCAATCTATTGTTCTCCCCTGAGCTTTTGTCTGTGCACATTGGCTTGTAACACACTTTTGATAGAGATCTTAACACACTGCACTGATACAGACTCTGCAACTTTGTCTCTGAGTGTCTCTGAGTTTGTGTCTTTGTGCTCACAGAAACACAATGGACAGCTCCCCATAGAAATCAAGGCAGTGCCGGAGGGGAGTGTCATTCCTCGAGGAAACGTTTTGTTCACGGTGGAGAGTACAGACCCCGAGTGCTACTGGCTCACCAACTGGGTGGAGGTAAATCCTGTTGTTTGTCCTGTTTGTGAACACAGTCAACGACTATTCTGACTGTCCCGGAACCAGCCTGTAAGATAATTCAACCAGACATTGGCTTGTGTTAATGTCCTCCCATGTTCCTCACCCATCATGTACTACATATAGTCCTGCACTAATTACCAAGCTCATAGAGCCGTGTGGATGTTGTAGGTTGGGTGTCTCTGGCACATGAGTGAAGTGTTTATTAGTTGACGTGTACATCATCTGATGTACACGTCAACTAATAAACATAAAGGAAATATAGACAAACGAAATGATCAGAAGGTTGATATTCTCAATGAAGGAGAAGTTGCAACCCTACTTGGATTTAAGTACTACAACTAATATTGGTAATTGAATAGCTGGGCAATTATTCTTGTGGTTAATTATTTGCTTAAAATGCTTTCTCAGCTCACTTTACCTGTATAAAGGTAAATGTAATTATAAAGGTAATGATTATTTGATGGCTAAATTAGTTGATGATTATTTCAATAATCGATTAGTTGCGATTAATCTACTGATTTGCTGCTGCCCTAGTTTTAAGTGTTTTTGAAGTCCTGCTGGACTTGTGAGATTCCCTGGCACAGACTCCATACACACAGATTTAGACCAGTTTGTGAACCACATTTAAGAGTAGCTCAGGACCTTTACACAGTATTTAAGTGACTTCTGGCATAGCGCCCAAGCAACACTTTATCTTATCTCCTTGAATTTCTAACAGTGTCCCAGTGTCAAATATTATTGCCAACTTTAGTAGGCAGAAGTCAATGTCAAAGGTGGGTATTGTCTGTCCATCAAGTCACAACTATACCAGCTTATGTTTTGATTCATGATACAAGGACACGCTCAGTTATGAAGTTATTTTAGGCTAAGACCTTCTTTGGACTACATTTATTACATTGTATTAAGTTTTTAATGTATTTTAGCTTGATAAAACGTAGTGTATTCTAAAGACAATAGGTTGGTATTGTTCGGACTCTGTCTATGCTATGCAAAGTCTTACATAACTAGATTAACATTATAAGCTTTTACTCATAAACCTCTTTACCACTTTAAACAACCAAGAATCTTGCACTTTTTATATGCATTTTTAAAATGAATACCTCATACAGTCTCATAAATATGATTTTCTTGGCCAGACAACTGTGTATTAAAGCTATCTCAATAAACGTCACCCCTGTTTAAGAATATCTGAAGTGTAGAGTATAATGATCAGTTTTATGCTTCCAGTTAAATAGACCCTAGTGCTATAGAAGGGTATCTCTTGATTTAATCAACTGTGACTCATCCCTTTCATGCAATGGATTTTATGATTCTAATACAGCTCCGATAGACTTTCTAATTAGATTTTTTTTCTCTTACATTGAGTCAAGAAAGAAAGAAAGATTGTTATTTTTGTTCTCTGTCTGACTCTGCTGTTGATCATCTCAATTTAGGCTGAGCAGCTACAGATAAAAATATTTTTTTGCAAAACAAACACACAAAACAGGTAGATTTCACATTTTATGTTTTTGAAAAATGTAATTCCCAGTGTACATTTTAAACTAGTCCACAGGCAGAGGCAAAAGAACCTGAACTTTAAACCATTTTGCTAAAGAAGTACAAGAACTGTATGCATTATATCATTACTGCTGCACAGAATCTACAGATTTTCAGAGGCAGAACCAAGTCATTGCTTTGCAAGTCTCAATCAAGTGCTCTGCCTTGTGTATCTTTCAAACTTGTATAAGACATTACCATAACAGTTAGGTTGTGTCATTGCAATTTTGTAAATTGTGCAAATTCAAGTCATGTTTCAGGTCACTGTAATTAAAGTACAAGTCGAGTCCCAACTCTTACTATATTTTATCATGCAAAGTCATTTACATAGTGGCCAAGAGATGATATTTTGCAAAAGACATCTAAGTAATGCCTTCTTTTACAATTTGTCAACTATTCAAACTGCAATTTGGCTCTATACAAAACTTCAGTTGACTTGTTTCAAATGAAAATAGCGAAGCTTATGTACAACTGGGCATTTCCTGTTCTATTCATTTCTAAAAGAGTTAATGTGTCAATCCTGAAATGAATACATACTTTGAATATCAGACAGAGAACAGTGAGTTGTGGTGGAAAACATGTTCTTTACAAATCAGCAGAATAGTTCATTAAAAGATACTCATGTGTTGGACCAGGTTGTGTCTAAATGCTGCCAACAGGAAGTACTCATATGTACCTAACATTGAGTTTTAATATAATGAGTGTGGGGCCTGTTGCCATGACAGTTGCGCTAAGATCTGACAGGATCAAGCATTGACAAGCTGGTGTGGGGAGATTTTTAGGGAAAATTGTAGCTAACTTAAGCTTCCTTTTTTTTGTATAAGTTCTTAAGTAAAATGTTCAAACCAACATGACTTCTTAGGTTATCATGGTAATGCGCTCTCTAGTCATTCTAATAACTCAGTCTAAGCTTTGATCCATTGAGTTTTTATAGAGAAGCGGTGGGGCCTGTTGCCGTGGCTCTTGCGTAAGCCATCTTGTGAAGGGAGAGACCGCAAAATTCTAATTTAAAATAACAAAAAAACAGGGTCACATTAAACATGCAATGCTAGATTTGTGGTTTAAATTATGCACATAACTGTTTTCTGTTTGTGTGTCTGGTAATTGTGAATATAAATATTCAGCCTAAAAGCATTGTACTGGGTTAGATTTGATGTACAGTTTAACTATAGGCTATTTGGTTGTCATTACATGTCCAACATCATTATTGTGCTGATTTCAGTGCCATTACTATAAAAGAGAAATCTCGTAGCTGAAATTAAAAGTCAGTTTTCAAGATGTTTTGCTTGCGTCTGTTCAACCAAAAGCATAAATAAATGAACAAAATATGAAAAAGTTGATTTAGCAAAGTAGGCTATTGAAGAAAAAAAAATTTAGAAGTTCCGCTTCCTATTAGGTTGTATGAGATCTTAAGAGACTCTCCCTACACAAGATGGCTGCCAGAACTGGACATTTGTTGCTATAGCTTACAATGGCTACGGCTACATCATTAAAACTTAGAAATATAATAAATTAATTAATTAATTTAATGTCTAATAACTCAATGATATCTAAATTAGCTATTTCAAACATAAACAAGGCAACTGATACCTATTATGTGCACAGATTAAATTCAGTAGAGCAGGCTCAGGCCACCCGAAGCTAAGAACATGCTGACAGTAGAAAAAGACTGGCCTTTTAATAGTATGGACACACAATGAAACAGTCACGCATGAGTTTGCAGCCTCTCTTTAGGGTTGTTATAAATATACAAACACTGGCAGTACTTGATGCTCCACTGGAGTAAATTTAGACCGATGTCCTTGAACACATATCACTGTTTTAAAATGCCTTTGTTATCTCAGGCTGCAATAATAAATAGTGACCAATCGGATATATAACTTTACTATTTGGTTGATTGTTTTTAAATCCAAACTCATGGTTTTTCACTTTTATCTGCTGATTAAGTATATTCACACATTAGTACCCATCTTCTGTAGCAGCGACAGTGTGGATTGTGTCAACTTTTCTTTATGCACTATCAAAAAGTGCACATCAAATTTTACAATTTTACAATCCTTCTAGTGGGGGTGCACGGTAGCCAAGTGGTTAGAGCTCTGGCTTCTAACTAACATCTCACGATCTCTCTGGGTGGAGTTTGCATGTTCTCCTCGTGTCACCGTGGGTTTTCTCCGGGTACTCCGGTTTCCTCCCACCTCCAAAAACATCCATGTTTAGGTTAATTGGGCATCACTGTAAATTTCCCTTAGTGAGTGAATGAGAGAATGAATGGTTGTCTGTCTAACTCTGCGGCAAGTTGGCCACTGTCCAGGGTGTTTCCCCCGCCTAAGGCCCAAAGTCACTGGGATAGGCTCCAGTCACCCGCGACCCTAACGGGATTAAGCGGTAAAAAATGAATGAACAATCCTTCTAGTCAGTCATATGATGCGTACATGTTTTCTAAAATGTGTAATGTGGATGCTACTTCAGTGGCTTGGCCTCTATTCTAATCTTCTACTGTTTCAACTACTTCAAGATAATTGTGCTACAAAAAAGACAGTTTTCCGTAATTTTCATTTAACTTTGTCACATTTATACACATATTTTATAAAATATAATTATTTGTTGCCTGTCTTTTTCCATTTAAATTGCACTCATATGATTTTGCTATTTTTTGTCCAAAAAGATAAATAACTTATTTTAGCCAGTCAATAATGCCTTTTGCACGCTGCACTACCATTATAAAAAAAATGCTAGCAGAAATAGTTGTATCTACATCTGGATTAATGATAGGCCTGACTATATTCTCACAAATTGAAAGACCCCAAATCTCTCAAAGTAAAAAGTTGAAATGGAGTTTTCAAAGTATGATTCAGTGATTTGTTACTGATATGTATGATAAGAAATATATGGAATTTATTAACTGATTAAATATAGAGAATTCATTCATCACATGTTGAACAATATGTGTGTGTTTTTATTAACAGCCATTTTGGCTAATTTGTCTTGCTTATGCTGTTCCCAGCCAGTCAGACAGACATTAAGCAATAACTTAACCTTTGGTCAAACTAACAGTTTCTTTTTATCAGAAGTATGAAAATGCAGCCCTTGCATTATTGTAAGCCTATTGTATTGAGGTGCAAGTCATGACAGGCTATTATATAAGTTCAGTTATGCCCCTTTGGTCTGTGTTTGAGTCCACAGTTGGCACAAGGGTCTGAAAATGGGCTTTTCCCAGCCGACTCCTTGTTTGTGCCTGTCCCATCTCTCTGATCCCTCTGAGCCTGTTAGTTTTGGAGTTTAGACCCAGTCGAGCATTTTGAAAGCTGCTTGATTTGAGCAGACATACACAATCTTTTCAGAGCTTCTTTTTAGCTCAACAATTGGTCTCAACATCAGCTTTTGTGCTTACAACAAAAGATAATGACGACACAACTAAGCTTCCTCATTCCTGAAAAGTTTTTTTTTTCCTTGTCCCACAAACAATAGAAAGACTGACTTTGAAGCTCATCAAGTAAAGGTAAAGTTGTATATCTTGACAGGAGAAGTTTCTCCTACATGATTGTCAAATAATATGTAGCAACAATGGATGTAAATGGAGCAAATTTAACACATTAGAACAATATTTGTGATTGTATGTAAAAAAAAAAAAAAAAAAAAAAAAAAATATATATATATATATATATATACTCACATTTTTTAGTTCTTTTTTCCCTCTATGTACATCATTTTGACAATGATCTGGATATTTTGAGTTTGTTAACTCCCAAATCCAGCTCCTCTTTTTGCCTCATGTAATGTCGATGTGCCGCTGCTAATGTTTGGAATTCGGCTCAGATTTTTTTTAAACTAGTTTCTAAAATTTTCTTTCTGTTTTTAAATGTAAAGTGAGGGACATTTTTAAAGACTCATGTCTTACTAACTGAAGGTAATGTTTATGTATTTACTAATGATTGTTTTGTGTGTTTCGTCTGACTCCCTTTCCCTTGGATGCTTTTGACCACCAGGCCAACATTGTAATTAAGAATTTGTTCTTAGTGTTTTGCCTGGCAAAATGAATAAAAAAAAATAGTACAAAGTCTTACAAAAAAAGTTGTAATCCTATTTACCTGATTGATGTCTCACACTCTATAGTCCATTCACTCTTCCACAAGTCTAAATGGTTGAATAGTTTTAATGTAATGTAATTTTCAATGTCTTTATGACTGTATATGCATTTGAAACTTGTGTCTTGTAGACCATCCTGGTGCAGATCTGGTATCCTATCACAGTCGCCACAAATTCCAGAGAACAGAAGAAGATCCTGGCTAAGTACTTATATGAGACCTCAGGAAACCTGGACGGTCTAGAGTATAAACTACACGACTTCGGCTACAGAGGAGTATCGTCACAAGAGGTACATGTTTTAGTGTAGTGTAATATTTATTACAGTGTTTTGATGAATATTAATTATGAACCTAATTTTTGTCTGTGTTTTTAATAAAGAATGAATTGAATATACTGTTACAATCACAAGTAATCTTATAAAAGTCCATGTAATGTATTCATAAATAGATGGATTTATCTTTTATAAAATATCAAAGTAAGTCAGTCACCAAAATTATCAGTAGGCATGATTAATTTTAAAATCTCTTAAAAAAAAAAGCTACTTCTGAAATTGTCCAGATTTAATACAGGCGACAATAAGTCAATTATGGCTGAAAAGAGCAAATGACTTGTTGACTAAAAAAATATTAGTTATTGGATCATCTTAACTGGACTAAGCAGACTCTAAAAACACTTTTTTTGTTTTGTTTTGTTTTTTTATTGTTGGGTGAGATGCATTTTTCAAACATCAAACAAATACACTTTTTACTTTTAGAAGCAAAAGTGTCTGCACTCTACTCAGTGTTTCTTAAACTGTGAGATGCACTAATGTAGTCTCTAAACAGTTGATGTAAGTTTAACTTTACTTGTATTATTACTGTAAACATTCAAAAAATTTAATTCATTTAGCAACTTCCTCTGGTGTTCAGGACAGCAACATGAAATAAAGACATTTAATTCCATTGCTTATTGTTATTCACAAAAGTGATAGCATATTTGTCCACTAGCATTATATAGCTGTATATGTCTTCCTGTTTGATAAATAAATCAATTGCAAATGAAATAGCCGTGCAAACCTTGATGCGGCATTGACCCGTAGCGATGTGCATTTGTCCGCTATGTGCTTTTATTTTCTCACTATTTTCTACTAAACATCACCACTTTTTTATTTTAGACCGCAGGCATCGGGGCCTCAGCTCACTTGGTAAACTTCAAGGGCACAGACACAGTGGCTGGCATCAGTGTTATTAAGAAGTATTACGGTACTAAGGATCCGGTGCCTGGCTTCTCTGTCCCAGCAGCAGAGCACAGGTAGGACCCCCACCCACCACTACCACCACCACACACACATCCAGACACAGGTGGTCGTATTTCCTATTGAAATTTTGCCCTTGGAGCCCAGCCTCAACATCTGTCATAGTTAATTGAAGAAGCCCCATAGCTCTCCCCGGCCCAGTGGACCGCTCTGCCATGTTTCCTGCTCATTGAGAAGCATTAGAGGCATCATTTGCAGCATGATTTAGGGCAGCAAATCACCGCCCACTTTCATTATACAGCGGAAAGACAGTGTGTACAATGATGATCGGTGACTATAGCTCTTATTAAGGACATTCAAGGTTGCCAGAAGCTGTCCCACTTGGCGCCTTAAAGCTCTTGTCTGTTTCATGTGTAGGGCTCATTTCAGACATTAAAGTAGGGTAGGGATGGATTATCAGTTATTGGTGATTTTGGTGGTGGGTTTCCTCCAATAATGTATTGGACCAACATGAAAAAAAGCACTGAACATATTTCGCAACTTTTTAAGCAGACATTGGTTGGAAATAGGAAAAAAACAAACAAACAATAATATGGCTATTAGACTAAAAATGTGTGTGTTTTTGCGACCTAACTTTTATAAAGTGATTTCTATTCTTTCTGTTTTGGTTACTGGTATTGTTGAATATCCACGTTTGACCATTTTAAAAAGGTTAGATTGATATTTTTGATTTACAATGATAATTTAACTACTGTCTGTGCAGTGAAGTAATGGGAAAATATTGGTATATCAACAGCTTCAGAAAATGGTTCTATGGACTAGGGGTGGACAATCGATCGAAAACTTCAAAAATTGTTCGAAGTTTGCATCGATTGAATCAAAAGGCCAGAATTGTTTTGTTTTGCTCATGCAGCCACTGACTTCCACACACACTCTGTAGTTGTATAATACACACAATAATACAATAATTGCCACAATTTATAAAGAAACAAAGCGCAACTTGTACAAAACCTAACTGAATGTGTTTTTTTTATGTTGCGTTAACAACTGATGGTGGACCTCTACATATGGACACTAAATAAGTTACAGTAGGTTTGTTTTAAATGTTATTTATTATGGTTTATTTTGTGTATTAAGCAAAACAAACAAAAAAATATAGAAAAACTAACAAAACCGAACAAGATAAAAAATAATGGCTGCTAATGCGAAAACTGAATCGAATCGTGACTTTAATGAATTGTTCCATCACTAATATGAACTCAATCTCTGACAAGTTCAACATTTAGCCCATCTGAAAATACAACATCATCCAATTTTTGCACCTAGACACACTTAACTGTTATTATAGAGCCTATTATGCAATATTTTTTATCTAAAGAAGCAGACATTCTTTCTCAGTTGTTATCATAAGCTAGGTAAAGGCCATGGTCAACTTTTTTATCTTGAGTCTGCTTTTGGAAATAACAGAAAATCTTTGGTGAAAAGAATTGTTTCCAAGCATTCAGCCAGAGCTCACGTTTATAAGTTTACACAATTATAGTGTGGTCAGTCAGTCATACAGTTAAATTAAGAAACAAAGCGCGAACTAGGTTTTATTGATAGATGTTTAAACGATAATGTGAGCTACTTTTAATAATACCAGATAAATACTTTGTTAAAATATTCGCATCAACATTAGGCTTTAAGCCAGGTGTCCATAGACAGACTTGACCATCTGAGACTACAGATTTATGAGCGTGGGAAAAACCTTGCTCAAAAATGTAGGCCATAAATCTCTAGAGTGAAACAGGTACAAAGACTAAAAACGTACAATGTGCAATCAAAGACCAGTTGCGATTGATATTAATCTTCTCTGATATTGTGGAATTTCTTTGCTTTTCTCTTTAAATTCCTTTTTATTTCTTTTTATTAAGTATTTTTTGACAAAGACAAAAACATAGCTTGCATGTGATGTTAGCCAATGCTAACGGGTAAAACTGATGACTTTATCACTGAGGCCTTGAGGCTGATGTTCACTCAACTCACTCATTCATCTTGAATGGTAGCCATGACTGATTGCATGACATACTGTAGTGTGTTTGATTTGTGATTCATTACATATTTTTTTGCTATAAGTATAATTCGTTTGAAACTATGTAAATCTCTTAGTAACAGTAGTAACTTCAGTCAGAGTGGAGGCGAAATAGATTTTTTTTGCTGTTACTTTTATAAACTCTATTAGTGTTGATGGTATTTGTTAAATATTCTTTTTCCACACTATTTTGCATAGAATATAGGCAAGTTGTGCTGTCAAACCTTTTTTTTTGCATTATTGTTTTCTTTAAGAATACAAAGATATTCACATAGAATCTTTGTTTAGCATGATTAATGTACACAAAGTTTTGCCTTTAAGACATAGCTAAAAGAACTTACAGTGAGCTGAACATAAGCTGTAATCCAGAGAAAATGCATGCATGACAATAATGTGATTTTACCATAAGAGTTTTATGTTGTAATTAGCCTGAAGTTGCTGGTGTAGTCGGCCCCTTGCACAGTTTGTCCCTGGTCCCCACTAATGCTCTCATAATAATATTTTTGTGCTGTCCGCTGGGGTAGTTAACTTTTGCTCCGGTGCGCACCAGTGCATTGTGGGATGGTGGCGGTAGTTGCCATAGCAGCTGTTATGTAATGGCCCCTTCCTAAGTCTGTTTAGTTTATGCTTCAGTGGGAGGAGACTCAGTGAAATTCCACTTTGGGTCAGTTCTGTGGAGGGGCAGAGGTGGGTTACCTTTACAGTTGCAGACATAACACTTGTGCTACTAACAACTACTGCAGATATCTGTTCTGACAAATCACACTCCTTCCAAGAGTACCTCCAGACTCCCGCCAGATGTTATTGTATTTCTCAACATTTGTCTACGACTCAAAATACGTTAAAAACATGCCACTTTACTGTAACACACATATCTGACATGTAACTTGACTTGAGCTAGAAGCAAAAAAAACTGTACAGGGAGATTAGGTTGGTTACTTCAGAACAAAGCATGGTTGGTCTAAGCATGCCTATAGATTCATAAGAAGCACAACAGCTACGCTTCACTAATGATTGTTTTTTGTATAAGCAGTAAACAGCACGGCTCTTATCACATTGCCACTGTTTCATGAACTAAATAAAATTAGAACTGTACCGAGGAGATTGTGAAATGAAGGTGAAATTGTGTGTACGTATAAAGGGTAGGTCAACAATAGATTAAAGTCCATTGTGGTTAATACACAATGGAAAAAAGTACTACTACAATGAGTACATTTGCAGTATCGACAATATCAGTACTGTTATACCGCATTATATGTAAATTAATGTGGATTGGCTTTTTAGAAAATTTCATCAATCAGGGGAATGTAATGTGATTTTTTTGTTTTTGATATTTAGATGTTTTTGTTGCACTAAATTAACATATTATGTCTTGCTTGGAGCAGGCATGTGTGGTAATTGCCTCCTCTTGTCTGTTTCTTAAGTAAACAAAAAACATTATTTTAATAATTTTTTTCCACATTATGGCATTACACACAGTTGTCACTGTTAACAAGGTTAATAGTCTTTTGCAAATAAATAAGTCTGGTGTTAAATTATGATTTCTACCAGGTTCTACCAGGATGAATGTGCATTTACAGTGTGCAGTGGCATTTTGAGTTTTTATTAAATTTTGCTGTTCTGTCTGTGGGATACTATTTCCCCCCTCTGAGTCTCAAAAATACACTGCTACCAATTTTCCTGTGATGTCATAGATTTCTGAGATTGTCTAAACTCTTAAATTCCAAAAACAAGTCCAGTCTGGTTATGAACTTTTCTGCAACACAAGCATATCAGTTTGGTCATTTCTCTTGTGTGCTTTTTGTTGCAGCTGTTAAATGGAGCTCTAATTCCGTTTCGGACATTATTACACTTTATTTTCCATTCTGATACATAAAATGCCAGAGTAAATGTACTACTCAAGAGTGCGTTTAAAGGACAAGAACAATGCAGTAATACATCATATTTGTTCTTTAAGGAAACTTGTAAATGTCTATGTGATTCAGGCATGGTTGTGGTTTTATGAATGAATGCTACAGAATAAAACGTTTTTTAATATAAAATGTTTCTGATATATCTTTACAGTTACATTGTCAAGGTCATTTATTTGTGAGGGAACTTTTACTTAGATTGTTTCCAGTTAGTCTTTGTTTGCGTGCATCTGATTAAGAGCCCATAGCTTTTATTTATTTCTTGAATGATGCTATATTTACATTGCTAAATATAATATCAGTACAAACTGCAGCCAGGCTTTCTGACCTTTACAAATGACTGTGGCCTACAGTGACCTTCCAAACCATGGCGCTCACCTTTAACTATGATGCACTGCCCTCTTCTGGAAAAACTCTGCTATTGTTTCTTGATAAATGTCTTGTGACTCAGCTTTTCCAAGGTTTGAAGAACATGCTCACAGACACAGTTGTATTTCTTTGCAACCGCACACTAAGTCTTTCTGTGTTTACTCATAAAGTGTCCATTTTATTAGCAATAGGTATAACAATTTATGTTTACTACTCACCTATTTTTGATATTTTTGATTTTAATATAAGCTAAATAGTAAAAAGTTAGACAAGCAGATATTTGTTTTGATTTTAAATTTAATTTTGAAATGCCAACTTGTGTACAACAAATAATCCTGCATTTATTTTAGACTTTTTTTAATCTTTGCCCAGTCCTATTTAGTAGTTTGGTAATCTGACATTTAGAACAAAATCTAACTTCACTCACCTGACATTAAAATAGATTTTTGTTTTGCTTATTGATTTTGTAGAAATACACAGTGCTTTTCAGTTTCCCATGATATTTTTCTTATTGTTTTTTCCTTGTGCAGTTTGTTTTTATGCTAGATGAAGATAGTGGTCAGACGACATACACTGCCTGGCCCACCCAAAAAAGTCCTCACATGGACTTAACTATGCCGTTGGTCAGGCTAGGTTCAACAACAACAATGTGTGCTCAAAGAATAAAGTCAGCTGACTACCTGAATACAATGAATGAGCAGGTTATCCATGTTGATTTTGCTAATGAGAAAATACAGTAACAGTAAAAAACAGTAGTAATCAATACAAACAGAAACAAACTATTCACAAAGCTTTATTACCCAACCGCTAACATTTGCCTCTCTTCCTCTGCAGTACAATCACGGCCTGGGGCAAAGACCATGAAAAAGACGCCTTTGAACACATCATCAAGCAGTTTCCCAGCGTCCCAGTTTCCATCGTCAGCGACAGCTACGACATCTACAACGCCTGTGAGAAGATCTGGGGAGAGGACCTCCGGGGCCTGATCGAGTCCCGCAGTGCAGATGCCCCTCTGGTGGTCCGACCCGACTCGGGAAACCCACTGGACACTGTGTTAAAGGTCAGATTTTAATAGACTTAATATCTTATGTCTGTACTACCAAAATAATTCTGTTGATTATTTGAATCAAGTGATAAAGTCAGTCAAGTTATTATCGTGATCTCAATGCAGAGCTTTCATTGGTTGTGTTTGGTGGTCCACTCCAATTTCCCTTTTCTGTCTGTAAAAAGTTGTTCTTTATCCTTAATTGAAGCCAAAGATCACAGAAATGTATATGGATAATAAACATGTAATGAGCAACATTGTAAGGACGCACCAATCCAACTTTTTCTGTCTGGAAATTTAATTTTAAGTATCTACCGACACTTGATATCGACCAATACCAGTATAGAGACTACAAATAGCGCAATCATTCAAAATTAAAATACATTACTTGCAAAGAGGTGGAATAAATATGACACTGACAATGAATGTATAGATATTGTCATCATATTTGTTATGTTTTTTGTTGCAGGTTTTGGAGATTCTTGGTAAGAAGTTTATTCCAGAAGAAAACTCCAAAGGTTATAAAGTTCTGCCTCCTTACATCAGAGTCATTCAAGGCGATGGTGTCGATATCAACACATTGCAAGAGGTAAACAATCCTGTTCTTGTGTGTCAGGGATTTTAGTTTTAGTTTTGGTTATCAAGTGTTGAGAAATGATCATGGATGTTTCTGCTAAACTTGATGTTTTCTGAATAAAATTTTCTGTAACTCATATTAGTCAGGCAAAAGAGGCATTTTGATCAGTTAATGACATACACAGTCATTTTTACAGGCATGCCACTATAAATAATAATTTCTTTACTACCTCCATCATGGTGACAAGTTTGCTTATCATTTTGGCAGCTCTGGATAAACAATGGCCCTTTTTTAAGCCTAAGTTGCAGGTCTTGATTAATGTTCAAGTTTATTAATTTTCATTTTTTCCAGATTGTGGAGGGCATGAAGGAGCACCGTTGGTCCATTGAAAACATTGCATTTGGATCAGGAGGAGCTCTTCTACAGAAACTCACACGGGACCTGCTCAACTGCTCTTTCAAATGCAGCTATGTGGTGACAAACGGTTTGGGGGTATGTCATTTATCACCACCTTTATGATGCATTTTCTAGATTACAGTATCTGTTATCTAGAACAGGCATTTGCCTTTATGTTGTTAAAAAAAATTAAGAGCGCTTTTTTTTGTCTTTCACTGGTCAGTCCACCTACTCTGTTTACTGTCCCAATTGTAAGCTCTACGTATATATATCAGCAGACACACATACCTGTCTTGGCGTTTTGTGTGGGTGGGCTGATGTATAATTGTTTTTTTTGCATTTTTAGTTTGATAAAGATCCATTTCAATTACAGTAATTAATTATGTGGTATGACTTTTAGAAGTAGCCTGTACTCTGTCAGTTACATGCTTTGAATCAATTTTTTTATGAACTCATATGTGATACTGATTCTCAGCTCTGACATTTTTCTTACCGTCTTTTCCACCACTTTTCAATTTCGTTTACCACCTTGTTCAATAAAATCCCAACATAAACCAAAGTGAATACATTTCTAATATTTCCCCGATATTTTTTTAGGTGAATGTCTTCAAAGATCCTGTTGCAGACCCCAATAAGCGTTCAAAGAAAGGACGTCTCTCTCTCCATCGAACACAAAGTGGGGACTTTGTAACTCTAGAGGAGGGCAAAGGCGAGCTGGAGGAGTATGGAGTGGTGAGTGCAACAGCATAACTTTAGAACTTTAGAACAGTAACAGATTTCATTAAATACAATAAATCTTTACTTTTTGTGCCCAGGACCTTCTACACACAGTCTTTCAGAACGGGAAGATTGTGAAGACGTACACATTTGATGAAGTCAGAGACAATGCAAAGCTCAAGGAGAGTGAGCTTGAGGAGCTGCACTGAGCTCTATAAAACATCACCAGTTTATCCTAAAAACAACCTCCCCGACCCTTCAACTTTGACCTCCAGCGTCACTCAGTCAAATGAGGGTAGCGTGCACTGCTCAGATCCCCACACCCCTAATCCCTTATGTAATGATGCCCTTAATAATACAAGGACTTAACCTTTGGTCCTGAATAGTTCTCAAAAAAAATTGTAACAATGTAAAAATCTGGACACTAAAGGTGCACAATGTAACTACGTATTCTGATAGGTGGTTTTCAAAGATCTGTTGGCACTTTGCTTAGAATATTTTGCAATAGAGCTGGGAATCACAGCCTAATACAGTAAATGGCTTTATTAATATATTGCAGAAAGCTAATGCATTTTAACAATATATTGGTAAATACAGTAGTGTATTTTGGTTAGGCCACAATTAGCACCAACATCATATTAAACATGCCTATTCTAATCATGTACATGGTAAATATATTTTTTGGCATAACCTTTACTGTCTACAAAATTATAATCAAAAAATAAATTGTTAAAATTTTCAAAACAGAAACAAAACAAAAACAAAAATCCCTATTCCATATTACATAATACATAGTGTCATTTACACAAAATATTCCCTGGTGTGATTTAGTGAGTCTACTATGATGCATATTACTCAATTTTTAGCCATAGAAGCAGTAATGGGCGAGGAGTAATAGATGATATTGACAGTTATTGTCTTGATCAGTATCCAAAACAGGCTATGTGCATTTGTCTTTTTGAACAAACAAAACCCGAGTAAAAGATGAACTAGAAGAGCAACTATCTATGAAATAAGGTTGTATTTTCACACAATCTTGCCTCAAATTGGTTAAAATCAATCTCAAATACAAGCGAGAAAACTTACCTTGTGATCTTGCAAGCTTTTTCCACACCAGCAAGAGAATTATTATTGGATATCTGTATTAAAATCCCAAATAAAATCACCTGTACGTGAATAACAGATAAACGGGTTAAAGACTCTTTATAATGAAACTGACATTGTGCATCTTTAGCATCCCACCAGTGTGAGAGAGTGAGATAAAATGTGTGACTGGTACTGAAACTTGTAGATATTAGAGCCTAACCATAAGTTCACATCTAAACTGTATTTTGCCACAATGAGAGGCATGCTGCACCGAAAGGTCCACACATTACCTTGAGAGAGATTGTGATTGGCTGCTTTTTTGTAATGTGTCAGCAAACCTTTTCTGTCATGCCAGAAAAAAAAATATATAACTGTAACTGCACGTTTCTCCTTTTGAGGAATTCAGTGGATGTTAGTTTGGCAGCTACCAGAGATGTGAACTTATGCTGAAGGGAAAGTATTTTAAGTGAGAGAAAGTCAAATGAAGCCACAACTACTACTACTATTACACCAATGATCGTTACTCGTGTATTGTGTACAGTTTAGAAAATGTCTACTTCGTAATTCATGTGAAGGACAAAATCAAGATCGTGGTATATACTGTATATCGGTGCAACTTTAACATTTTACTGCCCGGTCATGTGTACACCTCCGGTTATATTAATAATAAGAATATGAAGCCATGTCATTTACTTGCTTTTAAACCGTAGCTTTGGCGCCAAGTGTAAAAGCCTTACTTATCCATGTACTACCTGTTACTACAAAACAAGCAAATGTTATAGATGCATCTGTAGGAACTATACTAATGATCATCCTTTTGTCAATATTATGTAATCCACAGTGTTGACACATGAAGGCCCAACATGTTCTGATGTGAAGGGGTAATTTACTATTTGAAGGGGCTATGTTATGCATTAACATTTCCTTACCATTAATCTGCAAATAACTGTGGCTAATCAGCCAAATAAAATACAGATAAAAAATATATGAAAAGACAGCAACATTGTTAGACCAAAATGTAAAAAAAAAAGTTAAAACACATTCAGATTTGTATCATTAATTTTATTTGTCTTAATCTACCACATTTAAATAATTTTTTGATCAAAAGTTATTCAGAAAGTCTCGCTTTACTATAAAAATATTAAAAATATATTGTGTCTAGTTTAAATTGATCTTTGTATCAGACAAATTTAAAAAATAATGATTATTATTATAAAAATAATAAAATCTTACCAAGAGATCCTAGTTCATCTCTGTAAACCTCTTCTGAACACAAACCTAAAGAAAAAGTTATCAAAGAAAAATGTAATCAAAAACTAAAATGAAATTAAGATTATAATAATCTTCCTAAACATGTAACTAACTAATTGTTACAGCAAAAATGCATAACATAGCCCCTTAAACATTTACATTCCTAAATCCTAAACTAATCTCTTTTGAAATGGCTAACCACACATAAGCTTCCAAGTATCTGGTGCTGAATTTGGACAAAGATAAATTTGACAATCTTAGTTTTGTTTAGTTCTTTTATGCACAGCCAAAAAAAGCCAGTAGTTGGGTCTTCATGTTGCACTGAAACCTGTCTCTGCTGTATCAGACCAAGAGTTGATGTAAAATACACGTCTTCACTGGAATGAAGGCAAGCCGGCTAGCTATGTGTTTTGAGCAGTTTAACAAGGCTCCAACTTTGACAAGAGTTTGTTTTAATGAGGTTTCTGGCTTGCAAAAGGACTCAAACGGTCTGTGTGTGAACATTTTTTCTTCTTCTTCTTCCTGTATGCAAACATGTTGTGGATTTGCGGGAACGAGAGAACTGCTCTTGGTTTTATTTTATTGGCCTTGTATTTTTGCGAAGAGACACAGCACAGGATGGCACCTTGGATTGAACTGTATGATTGTTAATAATCTTCCACTGTAGACTATCTTAGCCCTATGTTGAATTAGGAGCAGATGGCATTACAGACCTCAATGTGCATATATAGAAAACAATATGTACCATATAATATTTTATTGTAATATGTAACGAGTCAAATCATGACTCAATGAAAGCCCTTGTTTTTGTCCTATAAAGTCATCTAGTTTTCAAACAGGGAAACAATAAACTATGGGTATTTAAGTGTCTGACTTATCGAGCAAAACGAAACAAACTGATCTGTTGTTGCAATAAAGCCCCTCCTATAACATCTGCAGAACATTACTTTTGGAATATGAAAAGAAAAACTTAGCTGATAATTATTTTGTATCACTATTTATGATGTTAGAATTACGTTTGCACTGAAATTTGTGGGGTTTTCCTGAACTACTGAAACATGCAAACATTGCCATTGCATATTGTGTGCCTGAAATGTTCTGTAATGTCATTTTCTCCCGTTATTTTGCAAAACCAACTCAATGTTTAAAATGTGTCTCTATTTTTGTTTTTGCCTCAACGTCTTTGTAAATGTTCATTCACTTGTAAACCAGTTGACAGTTGCGCTGGACTTTTCTGCAGTTCAATAGATTAAATTATAGTGTGCATTTTAGTGATGCGTTTTAATTTTGAATATTTTGATACAGTCTCGGTTCTTTTCTCAGAGAATCTTATTTTGTATGACAATGGAAAAAATTGCCAGAAACATTGCAGTGACTATATGATTATTTACAAATGATGTGGCCATACTGCCTTTTCACTTTGTATATCTATAACAGGTTGACTGAAAGTGGATGGCAGGCTAGTGAGAAAACCATTGTAGAAATATTATTAATATTTTGTCAGATCCACTCTTTTTGTATTCAAATAATGTCTAAACCTGCTTGACTGTACAGGCAGTGAGTGACTGATTTTAGCCTCTGTTTGTGGATGAATGCCTTGTAGTGAATGAGAAAAGCTTGTGAATATTTTTTTTTCTTTATGTTCTTCATGTTGTGTATGTATATGTTGATTGTCCCAAGTTCTCTCCCAAAAACAACTGATATTTTAACATGACTTGCTACATTGTGGACAAAACAATGATTAAAAGATGCCACCCTGTCAGAAAGTGGTTTGTTTCATTACACAACTGCTTGACATTTTTCATAGATATGACATACACACACCAAAGAAAAACTATAGATATCTTTTTTGTTTTTGCTTCCATTTGTCATGAGTTCAGAAACCTACCCATTTCATTCATGTTCATCAATCTGTTTAGACTGTGGTTCTGTTCACATGAAAGTACAACATTATAGCCATAGGTTATACATAGTAGGCTATTTAATAAACTACAAATGTGGGGCAGCTAATGCAGTCTGAATTCAGGTTTTTGTTGTAATACTGCGTCTTGTCACTCCAGTATGGACAGCTTTTGGCCGCCATATACACAAAAATGTTTATGAACTTGGCCTGTAGCTGAATATCTTCCACATCGGTATATTCTCCTTAGAGCTAAAGCTGATCGTTTTACAGTGGCCATGTTTTGCACACATTTAAACAATGGGACGGTGACGTGCGCCCTCAGGAGCCCGAAGACAGTGTTGTATCTGTTTTAGTCAATTGTTGGAGCGGAGCTGGAGAATGTGCGGTCCGCTATGGGAGTCATATGACCCAGAGCCTCCGAGGCGGTGCGTTTACTGCCGCCTCAGCAAACACACAGCTCCAGATTCAAGGATGGAACCAGTTTCAGTAGACGCAACAGTGTGTTTTAGCGTAGTGATAACTCAAATAATAGGCAGATTCCGCTCAGATTGGTAAAAGGCAACATAGTAGGCCCTAATACAAGTTTTGGTTTATTTTTTTTAACTGTAAGCATTCATAAAAAAAAAAATAATAATAAAACCACTTGGTAAACTTAATTTACCTTAAGTTTACCCAATCCTTTTTAGCACAATCCTTTCTAATGTGTAGTAACAAGCATGCAACTTAATCTGCGGGTTTGTAAAAAGAAAAATTGGCATAAATTTAAATAGTTAATAAAAATAGGCAATTTAAAATCTTGAAGTTTTTTACTAATTGAGCCAAGTATAAAGCATTTGTAGAACTGTTTAAAAGCAGTTTTTTGGCATACTAACATTTGTGGTTATGACCATGGAAGTATGATAAGATCTGTGGTTATTCATGAAAAGCAAGACTCTTCTTTAAGCAATGCAAAACATCTGTTACTTCAAATCTAAGTTGTTGTTTTTTTTTATATATGATATTGTATTTTTGTGCTGCATAAAAGTAATTTGACTCTTTAATTGCCTGATTTGACTCTATGGTTTTTGCATCGCTTCAAATGACCGCGTTATTTTTGAACTGTGTGGAAAGTAACCCACGTCACTGTGTCAAAAAAAAAAAAAAAAAAAAAAAAAAACTCCCACTTTTCCTCCGTCGTACCAACATCCACAGTTCACCAACCGGATAAAGAGCTGAACTCACTGGTTTAATCATGATGACCGGATTTAGACTGAATTTGACGCCACTGAAGGAACCTTTAGGTTTTGTCAAAGTTGTGGAATGGGTAAGTTTATATTCTCATTTTGATTTGATCACAAATACTTCAGAAAGACGCATGCGTCCACTTTTGCACAAAAGATACAATTACAAACCAACAGTTTTATGCGTAAAGCGTGCGTAATGTGCGCTAAAGTGTATCTTCTGCAAACAAAACACAGCTTTCTTGACTTGGTTTAGCGGTTAAAGACTAGATCACGCCTCTGCATTTGAGAGAGTTCTTTGCCTGGAGCTTTCCTGCTTACAATATCCAGTTTGCAATGGAGCCAAGCTGAAAATGATACTTGGAAACTATAAACTTTACATTTACTTTTATTGTGCATTTAGAACTTTTCTGACTGCCACTGCCTGCCCTTCAGAGGACACGGTTAGACATTAAATCTATCCTCAACAATTATTTACCCCCGAATAACATTGTAACATGTTGGTTTCTCATAAACATTTACATCACATTGCATATTTCTCCAACAGCTAGTAATGATTAATGCTGGTTATAACTGGGTCATCGTGGCTAATGCTGCTTTTCTTCTGTTCTATTTGGCCACAATGAACTCACAAGGTTTCAGAGGCGCGCTAAACACCGATCATCTGACTCTGGAACAAGGCTGTGTGTGTGTGAATACCTCCAAACTTTTGCCTCATCCAACCATGTTCATCTGCATTCTTGTTTGTTTACATGTTGTGTGAGTGGCATGTCTCTGGAGGAGTCTGATTGCTCATGCATTTTGGATTCTGGGGCAATCTATTCAATTCTTCCAGGGGGAAAAATGAATGGGAAAAAACAAGTTGTAATCAAGTTATCCATCTTTTTGTGTGCTAAAATCAGCACAAAAATGCACTACCTGAAAACCTGAAAATTGAAGATGTCTTATGGCAGACTGATGCAGACATGGACACTCTTTTACTGAAAATCATCTAATTGTGACTAGTCATAATTTAATCATTATAATCTTGTGATTTTAGTCAACAGTTTTTTCCAATGCTGACTAGTCATTACTGATAGCCCTAATAGGAATCCAAGATAAAAATACAAATAAGCTAACTTATGTGTTGTATTGTAATAATAATAATAATAATAATAATAATATATATATATATATATATATATATATATATATATATATATATATATATATATATATATGGTAGCACTTTAAAAGACCTCCACGGTACCTACCAGTTAAGTACCGTGTCAGTTACTAGTAACTAACAGTGACACTTACTAGTACTTACTCTGGTACTTACTGTGGTACTTACACTGGTACCTGGAGTGGTACTTGTACCAGCAGTTACTGGTACATACCACTGGTAGTTACTGGTACTTACTGTGGTACATACACTGGTACTTACACTGGTACCTACAGTGGTACTTTGAGTGGTACTTGTACCGCAGTTACTGGTACATACCACTGGTAGTTACTTTGGTACTTACTGCGGTACTTACACTGGTACTTACACTGGTACCTAGAGTGGTACTTGTACCAGCAGTTACTGGTACATACCACTGGTAGTTACTGGTACTTACTGTGGTACTTACACTGGTACCTACAGTGGTACTTTGAGTGGTACTTGTACCGGCAGTTACCGGTACATACCACTGGTAGTTACTGTGGTACTTACTGCGGTACTTACACTGGTACTTACACTGGTACCTATAGTGGTACTTGTACCAGCAGTTACTGGTACATAACACTGATAGTTACTGGTACTTACTTTGATACTTACTGTAGTGCTTACACTGGTACTTAAGGTGGTACTTGTGTCAGCAGTGACTGGTACTTACAGTGGTAACTATTAGTACACTTACCACTTTTAATAATTTGTGGCACACACATATGTTTCAGTGGTGGTATTATTGGTGCTAAATTAAAAAAGTAGAGTTTATAAATTATGAATAACAATAAAATGCAAGTGTTAAAAAAGCACCAAGGTCTTTATTTATGTCACAACAATATTGGGTATTGACAAATACCAAAGCAATTATTTGTTTCAGTAAACAAAACAACAGAAAACAATTTACAACAATCTTAGCTTAATTCCAACATTTATTGATAAACACCATGATACATAATGGTAAATAGTGGTACTACAATGGTACTTAATACAGTAGTTGACAGTCAACTACTAGTAACAACGGGACCTGTTCTAAAGTGACACATACAGGTACTTCAGTGGTACTTACTACAGTAGTTGACAGTTAAGTACTAGTAACAACGGGACCTGTTCTAAAGTGACACATACTGGTACTTCAGTGGTACTTACTACAGTAGTTGACAGTTAAGTACTAGTAACAACGGGACCTGTTCTAAAGTGACACATACTGGTACTTCAGTGGTACTTACTACTGTAGTTGACTGTCAACTACTTTAGTAAGTACCACTGAAGTTGCCCCACTGTGGCACCTGAGGTTCTTCTGTGGTCTCCCATCCGAGTACTGCCCAGGCCCAACCCTGCTTAGCTTCTGAGATCTGACGGGATCAGGCTTTGGCATGCTGGTATGGCCACGACCATACCAGCATGCCAATACTGGTGGTAAAAGTACCACTGTAGGTACCAGTGTAAGTACCACAGTAAGTACCAGTAACTACCAGTGTATGTACCAGTAACTGCTGGTACAAGTACCACTCAAAGTACCACTGTAGGTACCAGTGTAAGTACCACAGTAAGTACCAGTAACTACCAGTGGTATGTACTAGTAACTGCTGGTACAAGTACCACTCAAAGTACCACTGTAGGTACCAGTGTAAGTACCACAGTAAGTACCAGAGTAAGTACCACTGGTATGTACCAGTAACTACTGGTACAAGTACCACTCAAAGTACCACTCTAGGTACCAGTGTAAGTACCACAGTAAGTACCAGAGTAAGTACTAGTAAGTGTCACTGTTAGTTACTAGTAACTGACACGGTACTTAACTGGTAGGTACCGTGGAGGTCTTTTAAAGTGCTACCATATATATATATATATATATATATATATATATATATATATATATTTTTTTTTTTTTTTTTTTTTTTTCAGAGACTCAAAGCTTGTCTGTAGTTTTCAGCACATATTTAATTCATTCTCATTGCTGTTATAGTCACAGTAAGACAGAAGTGATGTTGCTAATCTGCTCCACTGGCCTTTTAAACTAATAATTTACCAAACTTAACGTAGAATTGATAAAAACACAACTGCTACTTCTGTCATAATAAAAATTAAAATAAATTAAAAAGTGCTGTGCATTACTGATATAATTTACAGCTTGTACTGTAACTCTAAATTCTTATGTGGTTGATGCCTTCAAAATGAGCATTTGAATTACTTGGCACCTTCACTGAAAACTCCATAAACACAACAGCTGATAAATGCCCTTCAGTGATAGGATCTGCTTTCCAGTACTAAACAGGAAAGATGGGATGGGCTGGTATGTAGTGCTGGGTCTTAGCCTTTAAAGGTTTCCTCCGTTTATCTAGTGAACATGACAAAGTTTGTTTTTTTTTACCCTGAGAGGAAAGGATGCAGAGTTATTGAAGACCAGCCGTAAATGGACACATCCTCTGGGGTCATTCATTGGGGTTTAGCCACTGTTTAGTGGCCTACTGACTCTTATATTCAAAGGAGCAGACATGTATCTACATACACATTGTACAGTATTAAGGGCAGGGAGATTAACTTTTTTAATTTGCTTAGTTGATACAGGTACTGCCAGTTTTAATTTAAGATAAAACCAAGCATTAATAAGCAATATTTGGCCCAAGAGACCCAACTGACCGTTTGAAGCTGCAGACTTTCCTGTTTGTTTCCTGTCTGTTTCACAGTTTGACACTTAAAATAAATGCTACGCAAATTATCAGAAATGCACAGGCTGACAACATCTTTGTAAGTACATAATGAATTGGCTAAAAGTGTAAGTTGGTTACAAAAGTATCCTTCTCTTCCGCTGTGTTGTATTTCAGTAATTTTTCAACTTTTAATTGACAAGAGATGGTGATTCGTCTGCCACTTAAAAGCTATAACTCAGTGAGGAGCTAATGTTTTATTACCTGAATAAATACTGAAAAGTCTAAAGGAATTATTTTCCATGTCCATTACATATGTTAGTCTTTTGATTCCAATTCTGTTGTGTGTTGAATTAATATAAGGGGAAAAATATGTTTTTATTTATTTATTTTGCCTTATGACCGCTCTTCCTGCTGCTCGAGCCTCTTATTCTTGATTCATCTCCTTATAGTAGCAACAGTAATAGTGTTGAAGTCTTCACAACATGAATAGTTGATCAAAGTTGAATGGGCAGGTGAATTATTTACATAAATGTACCAGGGTATGTCCTAGTTTATGCTTTTTGCAGTTTGATAGTGAGATTGAAAACATGAATGAAAGAGAAGTGCAGAGTAGAGTGGTGCGTGGCCCAAAGAACAGGAAGTCACATCTGGCTTAACATCTGGAAAAGGCCTGAAGCTGTGTGCAGTTCTGTGGCTTTTTAGCGTCCGGCTAACAGCTAACCTCCTGCTACAGTAAGCCTTTTTAGTGTTTAAATGTGGTAACGCTGATGTGTCAACATTTAAGCAGCTCAAATGGGATGTTTGGTGTGTCCCAAGTGTGACAAAAGACAAACAGTGTGGGAGTTTAAAATCATTACTCTGTCACAAGATGCAGTTGAATAATTATGAAAATGATGACCTAAAATAGCCCCAGAAGAGAAAATTGCAGTGGAGATGTGGGAGGCTTAAGCTGAGCATGTGATGATGGGCAGACATGAGACCAAGACAAGAATGTGTGAAAGACATCGCCATGCAGAACTAAACAGAAAGGAGTATCTTTGTATCCTAAGAAGTATTGTGTAGGCTACATCTTAACGACTTTAGTCATCATTCTTTTGTGAAACTCCCTGAACTATAGACTAAAAAGAACTGCATCACATGAAAGAAAACAGACACGAGACAGCAAAAAGCAGGTTGGCTCCACACAATTGGGTTTATGAAATTGGGTCCATGAGAACGAGATAATATTTAGATGTAAATTTATTTTAAATAAACTGTGTTGTGATACAGTTCATGAATATGGCCTCACTGATTTCAATAAAATTTTATTTTATGTTTTTGCTGTCACTGCTTTTTGGAACACAGCAAAATGTGTAGCTCACCAGTATTTGACCCTTTTATCTGAGAGTATGTGTTTAACTTCTTGCAGCATGGCAACAGGAGTTTTTGGCTGCTGAAAACTGTGATTATTCACATCCCAATATAATTGTAAAGACACAAAACATTGTAAATTATTTTGGAAATCCTGTCAGCATCTTAATATGCCACAACTGTAAGGTGGATTGGATTGTCTAGGCAAAGGAGTGCCCACTAACACAGATTTAGACAGATATGAGAACAATACTTGCACGAAATGTTGAAACTTTGTGTAAATATATGAATAATATATATGAAAATGTTTTATTCTTTGACTTCAGCTCGTGAAAGTTGAGACAAAAACAAAAGTTTTGCATAATACATTTATTGTTTTAAGTTTGAATTTGTCAAAGATAATTTTAGCTAAAACAATCTCAAGCCCAAACACTTCAGATAAACAACTCAGAGTTCTAGAAATCTCAAAGTGTAGTTGGGCTCTGGAGGTCTTTTCTGCTGATGTTATGGTGTGTGTTGCCAGCTTTGTTCTTGGTGTCGAGTTTTTGTAGTTTCAGAAGTTTGCTAACGCTGACCTAAACGTGTGGTGAAACTTCAGCAAAACCGTTTAAAAAAAAAAAAAAATATATATATATATATATATATATATATATATATTGCAAATAGTACTACTTATATGTATATTGCTGCCTTATAAAACAAAATTTCATGTCTTCTTCAAACAGCTCACAGCCATCTTTGCTTTTGGAAGTGTTGGCGGTTTCTCTGGGACCAATACTGTCACTCTCTTATGTGGCGATGGAGGAACGAGACTCTTAGTGCAAACTTTCACTACCCATTTAGGTGAGTGCCAAAAAAACACCCTTTGTGAAAGTTCTAGAAAGTGATTATGTCATTTGGGCAGATGGGGGCTACGTTCTCCCTCATGATGACATTGCATGTTTTCCTGAAACATTTTTAAACATACAAATATTGATTTTGATCATTTCTGATGACCAGCCTTAGAACTACTATTACCAAACTAAACTAAACTAAACACTTGCATTTAGCAATTCATTTTACTGTCTTCATTCAGAATTGAATATTGGCCAATAGAATGTGGTGATTTTACCTAAAACCCACCAACAAATTGAATAACATTGAGTGTTGCCTTGAAGCAAAATTGCGACATTGAATGTATTCTTTATGGTATGAAAAGATGCAAAAACAGCTAACATCAAAAAGTTGCTTCAATATTTGATTAGTGGAATTTCTGCTCTTTGTGATTAATTTTCCATTTACCTCATAAATTCACCTACACTTAAACATTTGATATACTGTATATAGTATTTTGGCTGTGAGTGGAGCTCCCTTAATTCAAATTAAAACAAACAAATAGGGCTTGGCCATATGAGTAAAAGTGTAACGTCCAAAAACTACCCACCTTGTTTTATAAAAATCCTAATTTCTGATGTCTTTGTTTTGTTTTTGTTTTTTTGTGCAGGTTATCTCAGAATCCTTTGGTTTTGTCAAACACCACTATATGTAACCACTCAGTGCCAGTCACATATCTGGTGGGAGACTCTGCCTCGGCCTCAGAGTTCTTCGTTGGGACTGGTGTCGTCTGTTTCCTTTACAGTATGGCCGCTCTGCTGGTTTATTTGGGATACATGCACGTTTACAAGGACTCTGACTTTGGACCCATTTTTGTAAGTTGCACATGCATTTTCAAAGTAGAGAGCACACAGTTGAGAAGTACTAGGGCAGGGTTAAGGTTAGTTAACTCTTGACATTTGATTCAATAGCACATATATTTTGTTTTATCTAGAACAGCTCAATCTTTTTTCCTCAGCAGGCCAAAATTAATAAAAATTTTCCTCAAAGAGCCAAAGAGTGGTTTTGCCGGATGTCAAGAACCAAACCTTAGTGATAAAATTGTATTTTATTTAAATGTTTGATTTGGTGTAAAACAATCTTTTCAGCATTAAATTAATTAGACAGACATTGTTAACAAATTTCAGCATCTCTTCGAGGGCCAAATTAAACCTTTGGAGAACCGAGTTTGGCCCGCGGGCCCCACTTTGGGCACCTCTGATCTAAAACATTTGTCAGTGGAATGGATCTAATCACAATAGACCTCATCAGTTTTGCCTCCCGCCTGGTTCTGGAACAATTTCATTTTCGTTTTCCCCCTAAAATCTCTGAAACTTTATAAATTGCTAAGTTATAGGAATATTAAAATTGCAAATTGTCCTATTTGGATCGACAACAGCATATTATGAACATTTGTTAGTTTGTTGGTTTTTCTAAATCTAAATAAAAAAAAAAATAAGATAAAATTATTTCACAGAACCTTAGTAAGTTTTTTTTTTTTTTTTTTTTGGTGTCGATACAATAGTACTTTGAGTCAATTTTTTCACCCTTCTTTTTTGAAATGTGAAAATGAGATGGCAAATGCATTACAGTACAATTATGTATCAAAAACAGGAAAAAAACAACCCCTGAAACCGAACGATCAGTTCAGTTTGAAGATTGTGATTGTGTATGTCTAAATCTAATGCCTAGTCTTGGAATATTAGTATTATGTAATGTATTCCACAATCAACACCAAAATCCATGTAAATATAGCCAAGTTTACTGATTTAAGCTTATTTTTGTTGGTAGTTCCCATGTCAGATGTCAAAAACATGTACTTAAAACGGCAATAAAAACACACACAAAACACACACATCAAGGATTATAAAATACAAAAAAGACAAATTTGTAAACTATTTACTATTATTGTTTCTGTAAGTCACTTTTTGTGCAGTAGTATTGACACCAGCATTGTATTAATTCATAGCAAATTTCACACATTTAGTAAAGTCCAAAATATGCTATTTTTGAAAAAGCCTCTCCAGTAAAGGTTACAAAAACATTTAATATCAAACCGTGCTATCAAAGCAAAGTAAATGTGATTAAAGCAGTGTAACACAAAACATTTACACAAAAATGGACTATTTATTGTTCTTGTGATTTTACTGGACGTTCTGTTCTGACCTGCAGGACTTCTTGCTGACTACGATCGTGGTTTTTCTGTGGTTGGTGTGTTCTTCTGCCTGGGCGAAAGGTCTGCAAAACGTGAAAGACGCCACTGATTCGAATGGCATCAACAACACTTTGGCTTTGTGTAAAGGGAACAACGTCACTTGTTCAGTCACTGATTTGCCAATCTCCGAAGTCTAAACTTCTCTGTGGTGAGGACCGTGTTTACACTTTTACTCTTTACACACGTTTATTTAAAGTGTACATGGCAAGTAAGACTACGTTTTAGTTAAACATAGTGAGTATAATTAAAAAACATCAAAAACTATATTTTTTATAAAGTCTTGATTTTGCTTTCTCACAAACTGAAATTCTGATTGTGAGATACTATTCTTCCCTTCTGAGCCTCAGAAAACATGTTCTGACTTTCCCTGAATTCCGATATCATTAGGTAGATCTTAAACTTTTTTTTTTTAATTATGAGATAGTTAGAGGCAACAGACGTAAGCAAACAAATTTGTGGTGGGAGAAAAAAAAAAGTGAAATGTTATTGACTGTGGAAGGTATAGAAGGTATAGATTTTACAGTTTAACAACTGAAATGACTGGTGAGTTAAAACTACAACTGACAGACAACATTTATATAAAGTCAATTTCGTGACTATCACGATTGAATCAAATATGGTAAATGGCTCAAACTGGGAAAGATACAAGAACAAAACAAAAGAATAATTGTGTGTATTGTGTACATTTTCAAGGGCCTTTTTCCTGTTTACGTTGTGTTACACTAAAATAAATTGTATAAACTTCTGCAATTGATAGTCCCAGTCAAGCAAAACAAACAAACAAACAAACAAACAAACAACTAAACTTTTTTAAACTTGCAGGTGAAAGCAACTGCACTAACCCAGTGGACAATATTTTTCGTTTTAATTGGAGAAATAATGCAAATTAAAGTCTTTTCATTTATGTTTATGCTCTTAGGTTAACTCTATGCATGTTTTTTCTCAATCCCTGCACGCTTAACGAGACATTGTTTTTTTCATGTATTTACTTAGAAATATTACATAATTTATACAAATCAGTAACTTACATTTAGTTCATTGTAAAACACAAAATGTATCTTAAACAGCTTGGAAAATTAAAGAAATCAATTGACTTCCTGCTCAACTTGGCAGAATAAATAAGCCCCTCCTCTTAAATGTAAAATTTTGCTCTCACAAACCGCAAGTTTTAACTTTGTTTTACAGTTGGAAAGCAACTACAAATTGGAACCCTGCATATTTCACTTTAAATCTGTTAATTTGTATGGAATCGCAGGTAAATATAGACGTGGTGGATGGGGATAGGTGTAGGTGAAAACAAAGATTTTCATTCTGAGCATAAGCTGCTGGACAAAACAAGATTACTCAAACATGCAGGAATCTATCCAAATATAACTTTGAGAAAACTAATGATGAGAGAACAGTGTTATAACTCAGGAAAGTGTTTTTTACAAAGTATGTCCTGTTTAATATATAACAAGTGTCATTGTTTTGTGTTGCAGGTGTTTGGGTTCTTGAACATGTTTGTTTGGGCTGGTAATGCTTGGTTCGTTTACAAAGAGACACGCTGGCACTCTCAGAAGTTCTCTCAGTCGGGACCAGCACATCAGCAGGTCCCAACACCTATATAACACAACATACAGACACACACACATACATATTCACAACAAGCAAGAAGCCATTTATGAAGTACACAATGTGGACTGTTAAGTGATGATGTCATAACTGTACTCCAGGGCCGTGTATAATTCATTTCAGCCACTTCACTATTGTGACATTTTGGCAGATTTTAGCTGGTCTAGAGATTATTGTTGATAGTGACTCCCTGATAAATGTCAAATTTTTAACTACAGGTCCCACAATGCACTGCAGCCCAACGCTGACAAGAGAAATCACATAGGCCAGAACGAATAATAAGCCAATAGAAATTTAAAGGCTTGTCTGAGATGTGAATATGAAACCTAAAATGCACTGGAATGCAACAAATTGCATACAATTTGTCAAAATATTTATCGAAATGACAGTTTGTACAATATAGTATAATGTAACGAGTAATGAGTGACAAAATAAATCTGGACCAACAGTAAATGTGTTGCCAATTGTTATATTTGAATATAACACATATAAATCTATATTTTAAAAGGCGACCCTCGACCAACTCTGACTTTGATCGATTTAGCCCCAGCTGTTTTGATTGACAGCAGCAATATAAAGTCTAAATTATTTGCATTGGTGGAAAAATATATATCTGCTATCTCATTATTTTCAGCATCAAATACACTTAATAGTAAAACACTTAAATTTCCAATTGAAAAATATATATATACACTATGTCAAATACACTCTGTGAAAGTATTTCTGGCTCCTGGTATTCATACATTTTTTTCTGAAAGTTCCAAAAAATGTGTGTGTCTATGAACATTATACAAGTTGGACTTATGGTGTCAGACTTAGCAATAACAAAATAACTATATATATAATATATAAAAAAAAAAAAATATATATATATATATATATAAAAAAAAAAAAAAAAAAAAATATATATATATATAATATATATATATATATATATACACACACACACATACATATATATATATACAAATAAATAAATATATATATATATATATATACACACACAAATAAATAAAAATAACTTGAAGCAATGAATGAAAAGTTTGAAGAGGCAAAATATCAGGGATAGATTAGTCTTCAAATGAAATAGAGATATGACAAAAATGTGCCTTATAGATGATAGATCTAGAACTCTTGACTGAGTTTGTTTTACATATGAATGAAGTTTAGCTTAACAATGTCACACATCACATCAGTACTTAGTTGTTTGAATGTAATCCGTATTTTTTTTTTTTTTACATTGTGGATTCATCTCCTCTAGTGGCAATTGACTGAGTGCAGTGTCTTGTTTGGTTAAATACTACATCCTGTACATACAACGACTTCCTGTCATACTCTTCAATGAGGTTTCACTTCATCAGTTTAAAACTAATAATACTCTTAGATCAGACAGTTTGTGAATTACAGAAAAATGTAAAGACTTATAATTAGAGATATTTCATCAGAGAACACTTCTGTTTAAAAAGACATAATGTGTCTAAATGCTAACGCTAACAGAAATGTTGTAGTACAAAGTTAGCATTTTGAACAATCGCAACCAACTGAAATTCCTGCACACAGCCCATTCATAAACTTTGTCATGATATTTTCAAGTCTTCTTCAGTTTGTCCTACATTTTCTTTCTTTCTTTCTTCTTTCTTTCCTTCTTCTTCTTCTTCTTCTTCTTCTTCTTCTTCTTCTTCTTCTTCTTCTTCTTCTTCTCTTCTTCTTCTTCTTCTTCTTCTTCTTCTTCTTCTTCTTCTTCTTCTTCTTCTTCTTCTTTTTCTTCTTTTCTTCATCTTCTTCTTCTTCTTATTATTATTTTTTTTTACAAGAGTGTAAGATCTACAATAAGCCTTTTATATAAACGTACTCACCACCTTGGTTTAGTTATAGTTTAATCTTTCTATTTCTTTCTTTTGTCTCTAAAATATGTATTTTAGGTGCCAGTTACAGAGACATCAATGAATGTATACATTTCTGAAGGTATTTCTAATGATTGATTGTAACTGTAAACAATTAAAATGCCAAAGGAGTGTCTTCTGTGATCAACTGATTGATTTGTATTGTTTTAAATGTGTTTAATTGTTACTGTTTTCAATTGCAAGCCAGTTATATTTAAATATCAGAGTTTTCATAACTTTCAGTTGGTCATTTCTGTTTAACTATAAAGAAATTGTGGTCTGCTGGTTATGCCCTCACAGGTCCATCATTATACCTTAACTTTATTCTTTCACATTTAACCTCCTTCTGTCATGATCCTTTTGATACACACGTTTCTTTATAAACACATGTTTTTGTTTGGTTTAAGGAAAATAAAAATAAAACATTCATATTCAAAATGTTTGTTTGTTTGTTTGTAACTACATGAAATATCTTGTATTACACATGCATGATCTCATCTAGACAAAAAAATAAATTAATTAAAATAAAATGAATTAATTAATAAATAAATACTAAAAGTCTCAGAATAGTTGGCAATACTATTTAAACAGCATTTGCAAAGTTTAACAGCCAGAAGTTGTTTTAGAGTTTAGAGTCACTTTCACCCTTCCTTCAGCGCAGAAGTACACAGGTGAATGAATAACAACAAATGAAGGACAAGTTGGAAATGAGTCCATGGCTACAATCTGACATATGCATATTCGTTAAAAGAACGTCCAACCAAAATATAGCACAGATGTGAGCAGCTTAAATGAATATGGTTACATTTAAGATATAGACCTACTGCTAGTCAAAGTGTCAAGCAATTTATTTAATCAAGTTATTTATTTGAAAGAATTTGAACTTGCAGTAAAATGTAGGTCTCGGACAATGTGGGCCAATTGTGATGCAGTTTTGCTTTCTCCCACAAGAGGCCAACATAGAGCCATGCTGCCTACAGTTAGCACTTTAATTGATCTTTGGAGAAATGCTGTATTGTTTTCTCCGATTTTGCAGGTCTATGTGATTGATAAATGACAAGAAAAGAGGCAGACCTATGCAGTGCCCTTATTGAGTCCTTATTTTCAGTTACTCGTGTGCATAAGTGCAACAGCTAATATCAAGTCGACCTATTGATCACGTGATTCAGTAAATTGTTAGGGCTACTAAAATAAAAGTGAAACATCTCACTCTGTGATATTCAGCTACCTAATGTAATTATATTAATACCAACAATACTGTTTACATGATTGCATTAAGATGCACCCCTGTCTGAACTTTTAAACCCCGGCTGCGTCCGTGGCGTGCGTGCCGTGCGTGCCCGACAGTCAATGGACTCGACCTGTCAACTTTCCGGAAAAAGCCGAAGCTTCCCGACGCTTTACGACGGCAACGTCAGCTGCATATCTCGTTCTTTCGTTTTCGTGCGAAGGAGAGAGAGGAAAACGACTCACAGCAAAGCAACAAGACCGAAGAGCAATGGCGACACTGGCTCGCCAAATACCGAGTCCGGACAGCTTCGTGTGTCAGCCCTGGTCCGCTTTCGTCAGTGCAGCTCAATTACCTTTGTTGACAGTAAGTTCGCGCGGCGGTGGCGATGGTTGTTTTGACGGACCAAGTGTCAGGGAAGTGCGTGGTGCTAAACTGTGTGATTGAGAGTTGAGCAGCAGCAGAGGGTCTGAGCTGAGGCTGTCAAAGTCTGCTCAAATACTACGGACAAATGCAATATTAATCCGCTGGCTTTACGGCCGTGCTTGTGCGCATTTACAGTATTTGCAGTGCGGACTTTGCGCCATTGGCATGCGTGTGCATTGCTGATCCCCATCCAGTGGCCAGATGTAAGTTTGTTAGCTTTGACAGCTCCACTTGATTTAGGACGCAGCTCTGGCGTTAGCGGCTAATGCTAACAGCAGCATGGCTCCTGCGCGCATGGCCCCTAAAGTTTGTTGTGAAACCCGTGTCTAGCCTGTAAAAGTGTTTGTTTTGTTGTTACTCTCGCAGATTCATCGGTAGAGGTTGCAGACACCGAGACCTGCTGCCAGATTGAAACTGTGAAGATCGGAAAACAAGGTGAGTGAACTGTGCCTCTGTTACACTGTTACTACTGTGGAGCTGTCACGCACTTTGTTTTTGTATTGAGTTACACACGTAACAGCCATTCAAGGGACCACGTTTCTATTTATAACCACTACTTCGATCATTTGAATAGATCAAGGCTAAATTATTATATTTTTTTATATTGTTAAATATTGTTTTTGCAAGGAGATTCTTGATTGACATTTTTACACTGCATTTCATAAAATGAATGTAGAAAACTATTTTGCCACTTGTGTCAGTGGAATATTGAGGTAGTGTATTTCTGTTTTGGATTTCATTAACAGAATTGTTGTGTCTTAAAAATACAATTTTAATGAGGAATAAAAAAATCTTAAAAAAGTTTAAAAGCTATCTTAAATTTCCTCAAAACCATATTTGACTTAGTTGCAACAAATACATTTTTCAGTTATCTACATGTAATGTTAGAATGCATGCTATACCAAATCTGTAATCAACTTTTAAGATAAGATAAGATAACGTTTATTTGCCCCACAGTGGGGAAATTCAAGTGTTGCAACGCACAGTTAAAGAATGGCAGAGAAAATAGAAAAATGTAAAGAATTTTAAAATAGACTTATATAAAACATATATTTAAAGTTATAATTGTCTAAAAAAAACTTGTTTACAATAAGTGTCTGTCGTGTCTGAACACAGTGCAGAACATGACAGTATTTCTCTGTAGAGATGATTTTTCTGTGCCTATAGAATGCTATACTCATTGTTTTAAACTTGGATATAGACAGGCATATTGCACTATTCGGTCCCATTAGAATTCAAATCCGTGGAGAGGCTTGCCCGCTCTATAACCTACATCCTAAGAAATCTATTGAACTCAACTGATAAAGTTTAATCAGAAACCTCATAAGTAATGGCTTTTTGTTGTCACTAATATGTTAAAGATAGCATTGCTCTTTCTAAATTGTGTAGTTTTTAATTGTAGTGACGTAGTGTTGCGTCAGCATAAACTGGTGTATCATAACCATGTGACTTTATACAGTATCAAGCATCGATTGTTGTTACGCACGGTAAATAATATGTTGGTAAAGGCACAAAAA
The DNA here is from genome assembly GCA_038363315.1 of Mugilogobius chulae. NCBI lineage: Eukaryota > Metazoa > Chordata > Actinopteri > Gobiiformes > Gobiidae > Mugilogobius > Mugilogobius chulae. The sequence goes on along the minus strand of CM076403.1, from coordinate 42,937,997 downwards.
GAAGCAGACACTCACCCATTCTTGTAAATGATTTGTTTTTACATGCACAGTGTATTTTAATCGATTACTGTTTATTACACTAGTATTCTTGATCAGGTTGTTGATGATGCTGAAACAGAAACTACAGTGGACTTGTTTGTGGAGTAAAGGTGCAGAGACAGCTAAAAGAGAGGACCCACCGTTATGTAATGTTGATAAAGTATGTCACCTCTTGATAGGCCTGTGTTATCAGCAGCAGTCATCTGGAAGACTTACTCTGTTTTGCAGTGTCTTCTTTGCAGCACAGAGCTCATAAAAGTGAGTCCAATGGAGTTGGTCAAGGTTCATTGTGCCTGCTGTATTGACTAGGTGATGTATGGGAAGTGCATTAAAGTGGTTTGTGGTGCAGTTGTGCAGACAGGAGCAGCTGGCCTGGAGGAAAGACAGAGAGAGAACTGACTGTACAATTCTGCAAAAACACGCAATTTGCCAAAGTAAACATAAACAGTTAAACTGGATGATATATAAACAAAATGTACAATATAGCTGTTGTTGTAGGAAATGCAAATTTAGAATATTGGTATGATTAGAGTAAATGGAAAAGAAGTTTTTTTATATATGCTCTACTTGCTTTTTGAGTATTGCCTTACTCTCTGCGAACTTAGCACATTTTAGCAACTTTTTAATGGATTGCTACTTAAACCCCCCCCCCACCCCAAAAATATTGGTTCAGATTTTTTGTTTCATCACTCATTTGTATAATGAGTGATATATATATATATATATGTGTGTGTGTTCTTTTTGTAGGTGTAACTCATTTCAGATAGGAAAATATCACTAGTGATTTGCCCAGCAGCACTAGTTTGTGGTGCAGACTTGTGTGGACAGCTGCTCTTTAGTAGTGAGTGGTCCCTCTATCATCTATTAACCCTTAAGGCACAGCCAAAGGAGTCCCTCTACACCTCCGCGAGTATAAATACCCCTAAAGCATGCAGTCATCTTCTTGAGTCATTCCTAACTTTGTATCTAGACACTCACAAACACACTGAGCGAGCTGGGAAAGTCTTCTCACTTGCATTGGTTAAATACCAACCCCTCCTCCCTCCCACACTCTCTCACATGCTCCATCTTCCCCTTCAGAGCCGGAATCGCTGATCTGCTGGCAACATGACACTGAAGCTAGCTGCTCGTGATATGCACGCACCACACACTAGGCCAATCTTTCAAACACTTGATTTGTAGAAGTAGTGTAGAAGAAGTCTGCTACTTAGTCTTTGCTTTATTGATCTCATTGACAGTATAACTGAGCTCTGGAAAGGACATGGTTTTGTTCATGTGACAGCACAACATTGTGATGGAGCAGATCAAACTTATATAGTGGAATTTGATGTTTACGGTCAGATTGAGAATTATTTACCGGTACTGTAATACTCTGCCAGTTTATTACATGCCTGGTACAAAGGCTTCAACATTTTCTCAGTGTAATGAAACAAAAGGAACATTTTTAGTTCTTAAAAAAATCATTCTTTAATTCATTCATTCATTAATTCATTCATTCGTAAATATGAGAAATTGGTTTAATTGTTCAACCCTCAAAATAAATATAAATAAATAAATATGTGAAGTTTGTTAGTAAATAATGACTAGACTCAGCATTTGTCTGAAATCATAACATCATTAAATTCTAGAAAGTGACTATAGACCTGACCTGGATACTTAATGATTTTCAAATTAAATGGTCAAAATAAAAGCTTTAATTGCCTACTTTTTAGTGTAGTGTACTAATTAACTTAATAAGAATTTATTACACCAATGATTGTGGTCCGTCCCTTTGCCACTTTGTATGGCTCTAGGGGGAAAATGTTTGCCCATTCTATAATAATAATAGAATAATAATTCTATACGAAATACCAATGAAACTGGAGATTGAGGACATTGAAAAAGTTTAAAGTGTGTTTTGTAAATAAATGTTGAGGTTCATGGGTAAAGCTACAATTATCTTTTTTTTTTCTTTTCTTCCAGTTTTGGCTCTGTTTTATAATTTTTTTAAATCATAAACTCTATAGTTTTTGTGATTTTTTTGATAACCTGCCCACTTCTTGACCATGGTTATAGCTCTTCCATTTTGTTTTTACACCTCTAATGTGGCATAAACCGACAACAGGGTTCTCGTCACAGGTGATAATTGATACTAAAACATGTATCAAAACATGTTATTTTAGATGAAGTATCAAGACTGAAGGAATCACATAAGTTACAATCTGACCTTTTTAGTTTTTAGCTTGGAGTGTTAATATTAAATCAAGCATAAAACGTGACTGCTCAAATGGAATCAAATAGACAAACTTTGCTAAATATAATTAGTGTTTGGTTATTTTCAGTGCACAGGTTGGTTGTGTTAGGTGTGTGTGATGCAGGACAGGATTGCACAGTCTTCAACCTTTTCTCGGGCACAGACAGTGAAAAGATGATGACAACCTGCTGCAACTATCTTTGGCTGAGGACACTGGGCATTTCTGGTCCAGTGTGAAGTCGTTCAATGTTGAGTAATATAAATTATCAATTTATTCTTCATGCATCAATCGTCATTCTCAATGTTATTTTTTTTTATTTGACACATAAAATAGCTTCCTACAACAGAAAGTCAACAGACATACTGTATCTATAGTCAATGTCTCTCGTTTGAATCTGATGAATGAATCATTAGTGTTTTTCTGTTAGTTAAAAACACATTACGGAATAGTTACATTACATTGTTTAATCTTGCTTCATGGCGGATGCGACTCAAATCTCATTGTAACTGAGATAGAGTTTTGATTTGGAGCAGGCAAAAGATGGTTTTACAGTGTTGTAAGTCTTTGAGATGTAATAAATATTTAAACAAAGCATTACACTCAACAGTAGCTTTAATTAGTTTGAAATCAATTGGTTTTAATTTAAAATCTAATTCTTCTAATCAAATTATTTGCAATGATAAAAATTAAAATATGCATTCTGAGAGCCTGAGACATTTAAATTATTATGTGTTTGTCGTGAGTGTATGTACTCAATGATTTAATATCAAAAGAAGGTGTCTTTAAAATAAAATAATTCTGGTTTTGCTATTGGTATATAATCTAGCAAGGTAATTTAAGAATGTTTTATTAACCACTTATTAACCACCACAGTTGAAAAGGTTTGTTTTAAAATTGTGTGTCTACTAATTGTGTTGTGCTAAGCTGAATGAAAGGCCTTCTTGTTTATTTGATTCTCTGTCTTTGAAGTAGGAATGACAGTTTCCCTTGTAACTTTGGCGTAGTACTTGAGCTGCGTCCTAAGTGCTGGCTGGAGGTTGTTTATGCTCTCAGCAGCAGTGGCAGCAGGCTCTGGTGTAAAGCCAGGTAAAACATAGAGGACAGTTAACGCTGCCTTTGAACTGGACACACAGATTGATAGTTCTTCATTGCGTTTTGTTTCTGTGTTGGTTACCACTGCTCTGTTTCCAAGCTTTTCACCAACTGAACACAGTCTAAAACAAAAGTAAGTCAGAAGTGGGTTTTAGGGCTGCACAATTTGAGAAAAAATGTTCCCCCTAGTATTGTAATTGAAAATTTTAACTTTAGTGATAGAATTGTGTTCTGAGTTAATATTTTAAAGATATCAGGAAACTGCAAAAATCAATAAACAGACAAATTTGCGAAATTGTCACATGTCAGCTATTTTAAGACATGTTTGTTCATATCTAACCTATAGAATTAACGTCTATAATGCAGGAAGTCAAAGGATATTTTTGTAGTTTATGAAGGAAATTTATGCTTTTGCTATTTGCGTTCATTGAAATTTCAACTTGATTTAATTTCATTGTACAGCGCTAGTGAGCATGCAGGTGTTAGTATCCTGTTAGTATCAATTGGTCATCTAAAAAAAGATCTAGGATTAAATAGTAACTCTTTAGATCTGTGATTGCAAATACTGAATTTAAATATTAAACTATGTAAAACATTTGCATTTAAAAATATTTAGTGATTAGATATAAATTCTTCTGCTACTTCTTTTTGTTGCTCTTTTAAATTCTCATTCTTACAATGTTGGTCTTTATTTATAAAGCGCATTTTCGCCTTTCAAGCGTTTTGCTTCACAATCAAGGATCCACTCACCCAGTGTAGGCAAACACTGGTCTAAATAAAATATTAAGTCAACTAATACAAATTTTGTCCGATTAAGACACCATTGAACGATTATTTGATTAAATGACTAAATAACTACGTTTACAAGGCCGTATTATATTAGAAAATAGTGAACTTTTTTCAGGATTTTGTTCTACTCATAGGCTTACATATTTGAGAGAAGACCTAAAACTTTGATTAGTTTAGAGTCTATAAGGTATAATACAGGTACGACAAGCTGATTCCATAAAAATACAGGGTATTTTTATCATGCATTCATTAGTGCAACTTCATAATTGTGCCAACTCAAATTGTGATTTTTAATAATTAACTTTTTTTTTTTTTTTTTTTAGAAATGTACATTTGTTGTTTGTGGGGCTATAGATGTAAAAATAGCAACAATGCACAAATACAAAAATTAAGAAACAAAGTGTTAGAGTAACAGGCTCTGTCTTTTTCCTGCATCTGAGAAAGGACAACAGGCTTAACCTTTTCCTCGCTGTGCCAAATACCACTGCAGTTACATAATGTGCCTTTTGAGTGTTCTGTATTGTGATAGTCATATTGAATATAGTATTTGCTTATTATTATTTTTATCACATTGCTGGGCAGGTAATGCTAAGTGGACTACATTTATGAAACACTTTTCAACATTTTCAGGCACTCAAAATTGTATAGTAGAAATCCGTTTTGACTAGAGGTGGGACAAGACAAGATTTTGATTTTAGTTTTGGAATGGTGTGAATTAAGGCAGTTAACAAATTTAGCCTAAAACTTTTTAATTTGTTGTGTTAGTTCTGAATTATAGTGGTGTTTTTAAGCTATGGCTATTTATTTGTATTTAGTTAGTTAGTTAGTTAGTTAGTTAGTGCAACGTATTTTTATTTAATGCAGTCATAATTGTTTAATGATCTTAAAGAGACCTTTTTTCCATGCATTTAGTAAACTAGCATTTTATGTATCGATCAGTAACTTACATTTTGTTCATTGTTCAAACACAAAGTTGATCTAAAATAACTTAGAAATGAAAGCGGCAAATTAACTTCCTGTCACTTTACTTTTTTGCTTTAACTAGCAGCAGTTGTCAAATTACTTTTTTTGTTTCTTTCTTTAAATTATACACATTTTTGTTTGGAATTTGATTTTTTCTTTTCACTAGTAAAGACAGAAGTGGGCGGGGATAGTGGTAGGTGAAAAAAGGAATTTTCTAAGCACTTGAGTAACAGCTGCTACAGTACAAAACATGCATAACCAATACAAATACAACTTTGAGTAAACTATGATCAAACAATCAATCAGAAAACATATTTTATACAGCAGGTCACCTTTTAAATGAGGAGTTACTATTACTTTTGAATTGTAACTCAGTTCTAGTCTATGATTTTTCATGTTGCAAGAAGCCTAATATTTTATTGCTGATTTGTATGGCATGTCTTTCACATCTGTTGTGTAGTAAGTTTGGCAATTCTGCCAGCAAGTTATGTTTTTATTAAACATTCACATCAAGTTCCTCCTTCCAATAATAAGCACGATTTACTGTCCTGACTTTTAATGGCATCCAGTGATTTTAGTGAGTGCAAAACCTGCTTATTCCCCACAGACTGATGACTGCAGTTTGGTTTCTGGCCTGTCAGTGATTGGCAGCAGAGAAACACGACCACACACTATTAGGCTCCACACTCAGTTTGCATTTGCTTTGGCAGATACAGAGGAAATTGCATTCTTACTTTTTCGGTACTCCCACAAAAGCCCTTTCCCTTGGTATAAGCTGAAAAGATGTCATTAGCCTCAAATAGGCTTAGTTTTTCCAATTGTTTCTCATTGAGGGATTGTTTCTGTGACTCTTTGAGGTTTATTTACAACGACAGTTTTTGGAGTAAACTTGAAACAATTACCACATTTTGATGAAGACAGCAGAAGTGAAGCATACTACACATTGTGTGTCAATAATCGACATTTTAATCTACGTTATAATGGTAATGAAATTGAGAGAACTAATGCTATTTTTTTTGGTACAGCACAAACCTAGCAGCACTTTTTAAAGGCAGGATCAAAAAGCATACAAATAAAACTTGTATGATATTGCAGTATTTTTGTTCCGTTTGGAAAAATTGCATTTGTTCTTGTTTTATACCGACTTGAGTGAAATTGGGTGATTGCATCTATCGGTTTAATCTATTTGCTGGACATAAATACAAATTTTCCGTTGTTTTGCCATAAAATTATGTGTGATATTCACAGTTTATGTATGCTGTGCTCACAAAAAACAACAATGCCACTGTCATTTGCTTTGATCTTAAAGTAAAGTATATACTCTGCTCTGCCCTTTAAATGTGTTCTGTCAGACATAGATGATGAGATAAATTAAAGAGATATTCGGAACACAGCATGTCATAATCAGCTAACCTTGGGTGACTGACACTCACATACATGTTACACATCGTAATAGACACATCCTGTGCCTGTCTCCTCTTCTTTCTAAACGTCTGGAAGTTTGCCAGTTAACTGAGGTCTTGATGACATTCACCCGTTTGCACACTCTCAAATTTCCCCTTCAGTGCTAACACAAATACACACTTCTGCGTCTTGGCACTCATCCTAATAAATGCTGTAATTTCTGACAGCTTCATTTGTTTGGGAACAGAAAGATTAAGTTCCAACATATCTAATAGCACCAAAGATAAGATTTTTTTTTACATTGTGAACATCGCTTGTTTTGTGCAATCTGTGGGTGTTAAACTCCAGTTTTGAATTGGTTGGGTTTTTGCATTTTGCTGTTTCCATAATGCTTGCTAGCACTTGCTAGGTTCAGTTCAGCTAGGTTCAGTTTGAGTATTTGACTATAACTCTCAGATGATGACTCTATGGTGTGTTCCAGGCAATTGGTAACCGGTAATTTCAACACTTCTGACATGGGGGCGAGGTAGTAATTCCTACCTTTGAACTCAAGATAGTTGAAGGACTCTTACTTCACATACCAAATAAACTATGTATTCCAAAAATGACAATCATCACAAAAAGAGGGTTGTATTGATAATCAACTAATTGTGACTATTACAAAATTGTAGATGTATATCCTTGCTGTACAGACTTAAAAACACATAAAAACAGCTTTCACAATACCCAGTTAAAAAGCTTGGTTGATAAAATACCAATTGTGCTGAAAAATTAAAAGTCAATTTATTTTCCATAGGTCTTTGCTATTACATATAAGGTGGCAGACTATTTACCTTTCCATCTCACACACATTTTTTGCAGCCTTGTTATCTAAAGTAAAATGTCTCTTTAGTAATGATTTGTTCATTTTTAGTGCACTATCTCTACAGTGTTGTGTAAGCTACTCAAGACCTACTAAGTGGTCTACTCTCCTTGTTTTCTTGTGTGCAAGGCAGTTTTGAGTGATTTGTTTTTCTTGTCTTATCTCTCTTACAGATATGCTTGTCTACAGACGGTTTTTAGAGCTGGAGGATTTGTGTCTTGTTGTTTGCCATGTCTGCAATCAGGTGGTCACTCCTCAGGGCATCCTCAAACACTATGGTAAGACACACAAGCACAGTTACTTAAGTACTTCCAAGGCATTTTTAACAGTAATGTGCTTAACCTATTAATATAAACAGCAATCACCTACGAGCAATGCAATTTCCATGGTAAATTGTGAAGGGACATAACATGTTGCTACCAGCCTGTTATGTCCATAGATTTTGTCTAGAGATACAATATGGATCTATGTGTTTTCAAATCTGATCTATGTAATGATATATTTGACTTGATGAAGGGTGATAAACAAGATCAATGCAAAAACTAGCATAGAAAGTAGAAACTAACATTTACTGAGATACTGAAAACTGTGTAGACTAGAGCTATGTTTATCTAAAGACTATCTTTATTGTTTGTCCATTAAAGCTAATATGATAGATTAGACTACACAGCATAGTGAAGATTATATTTTATTAAAGTATTTCCATACAAATTAAAGTGGTAGTCTTATATAGTGACATTGAGTGTATAAATCCAGCAGTCACACTGGCTTCTGCAGTAAGACACAGGTGGTTTGTGACTATTTTGCTCATTTGATCAAAATAGTTTACACTAAAAAATTGACAAAAAATAACTTGGAATAGTATGCAATGCTTTTAATCAGATATTTAATCGCCATATACACAGTTTAACAGCCAAAAAAGTTGTTTTTGTGTTTAGCTTCACTTTAACTGCCATGTTGCATTTAGGGCTGCTTTATTATGGAAAAAAACAATGATTACAATGATTTAGACCAAAATGAAACCACAATTACTCAGATACTAATTTGCTTAGAAAGTAGGCAGGGCACGCACTTGTTTAAATATAGAATGAACAGATGAAATTAAAGTAGGTGATAAATTTCACAGAATTGATTTGTTATAAGTGTAAAGGTAGAGTGATATAATTTGTGGACAACTTTTCCATCATAGAGCACATTTAAAGGGTTAATGATAAAATCTTCACTACTTGATTACACAATGCTTGTCATCAGTCAGAGCAATGATCAGTATTGACATTGAAATTCAATTAATATGCAGCTATATTTAACACTGAAATGTTTATTTTATTTATGCATTTGATTTACCGTGTGTAATTTATGTATTATATGTAATAATTATGCTAATATATCATTAATAGAAACACACTCTTTAAAAATGTGTGTAAAATAAAAACAACATGCAATTAAAAAAAAAAAAAAAAATGAACCATGTTTGACTTAGTAATGTATTTTATAATCTCAAAAATGTTTTTTCCACAACAACGCGAGGTAGCTTTACTTAACATAACACATCAAAGTTATAGGGAACTACAGCAGCTGGTTTGAATAAAATTAAGGTGCACAAAAATTCTGTGCTCCAGATTTTGGCAGTGTCTTGAAATATTTGCCTCTGCCTGTGTATGATCATCTTTCACATATGCTTCACACTCTTGTCCGTCACTAGATATTTGTTGCTATGGGAACTGCAATAGTCATCTAACTTTTGTTGTTCATTTGCATGGAATCCAAACGAGTGAGGAGTGTTGTTTTCTAATTTTAATTAGTCAACTGACTAGGTCTCCACAAGAACTTGGATATGACAAAAGCAGTATCGCAGATTCTAGTTTAAGGGTTTCAAGATCGTCATATTATCTTTCTCGTCTGCCCACTTCTTAAGGCTAAAGCTGCTCAAAATTAAGCTTTAGTCGTATTTTTGGGGAAATTTCACACACATAGTGTGTAATATACAGTAGATACATTAATGCTCAGTTACCTATAGAACATTGTTAGCTATGTGAATTTTAAGGTTAAACATTTTTTAATTTAATTCAATGTTTTAATTTCTCAAAGCCTCGCGTTTTTCTCTCTCTCCTCCCCTCGCTCACCCCTGCGCCGCCATGCTGCCTTCTTTTGCTTTCTTTACAATTTTAAAATACATAACGCAGCGTAAATATGTAAACTTGTGACGATAAAAGCGCTAGAGATATGTATTATCAACTATATAGCACAAGTACACATTTAGAAAGCAACTTTCATGAGATGCACAGCAGCTTATATGCAGGACAAACACTGAAAGAAGCCTAACACCCGAATAAACCAAAAATACTTACGCATCTACGGTAACAAGTGATTTCTATCAGTTCTATCAGTTCTTTGCCACTGTACCAGATAGATGAGAGAATATGTGCCAAAGTACAGTATATTCATGAGTAGCTGCACGAACTCATCTCGGCACTTGTGTTCAATTAAAGGAAAGCATCACACTCTTCTGCATATTTGGACAGTTTATAAAGTTAGTTCGCTAACCTCTGTCTCGTTCAATCGACTCCTCTTCTGTCCATTGTGGACATGTAAAAAGAAAACATCCAAACAGAAACAGTACATCCAAAGTGTTATGGCAGGTGTGCCATGATGCACAAGTCCTGATTCCATATCCATGAGGCCCACAAACACCACCCTGCACACTTCTGTCCAGGTCCACATGGTTAAAATGTCTTTTTCATCTCTTTGATACGCACGTGTTGGTAGCATAAGGATGAGTTTAGGAACGCTGCCTAACTTTTAAAAGTGTGGTGGCACTTATAGTTTCTTTGCTTTGTGGACTTGTCATTAATGCAAATAAAAAAAGCTTCTATGAAAACAAAATAGTAGTTGAATATCAGTCAAATGATTGAGAATTGAATTGATTGAGTGCAAGTATTTGCTGTAGCATTGATTAAAAACTGCATATTCTAGGAAGATGTTTTTCTACTCATTGTTTGATATGGACATGAGTGTATGTACATTTGCAGATTATTATTAAAAAAAGTTAGTTTACTGTTACTGTCTGTTGTCTGCATCACATGTAGAAGCTGCTCGCATGGCCAAATTAGACTCATTTAATGTTTTTTTCTGACATTTTACAATAATACAACAATAACAATGTACTCTACACAAGTCTGAAAAGGAGATAGTCGGAAGCTTGAGGTTTTGACACCTGTGAATTTAAATTAACACGTTAATCACACCATACAATGTTGACGTCACTTTCCGCTTTACTGCACATGCCCCTTGCAGAAAGAGACTCTGTCCATCTAGTTGACTTCTTTGACTAAAACCACAAAACAAGACAAGAGTCATCTTCTGAAATAAATCTTCATAGACGTAATTAAGTGATGCTGTCAATTTTCCTCGATACATTTAAAATGTGTACTTCAAAAAGAAGTATATATATATCACAAATCTAATCGTAATCGCCATACTGGTAAAATAAGTAAATAATATACACTTACATATACATACGTATGTCATTTCATTTGTATCAGTGTTTTTGATAAGTTAATATTGTAAGTTAGCAAAACCCAACTTACACTATATTGAAGTTTGTGTTTCTTTTTTTCCTGATCGTGACCGATCTCAAAGGGTTAGATGAGCGCCCTGTTGTTCGAGGTGTCCCACAAGGGTCTATTTTAGGCCCACTTTTGTTCACTGTTTATATAAATGATGTAGGACAGAATGTAAATGATGCAAATTGAAAGAGACTTGTTGCTGCAACATTCCTTCCTGTGTTGGACTATGGCGATCTTTTGTATAGGCATGCTCCAGCCCAAGCTTTACGTTCACTGGATTCAGTGTTTCATGCCTCTTTGCGCTTTATAACAAACTGTGGTATCTTCAGCGTAGGCCTGATGGACGTCATCAGTTGCGTTTTCAGGATGTCTACGCATTGATTGTTCCCAGTGTCAGAACAGAAAAGGGAAAATAATATCTTTTCGATAATTTATCTTGAGTTTTTAAACTCCAGATTCTTGTCTGTATGGCTCATTTTGACTCTCTTCTAAAAGATCTGGAAATGCAATAATTAACCTGTTTTTAACTATGTCTTTAGTGTTTTTTTAAATTAAATTCTGTGTCTTGGGTTGTGTTGTTGCCCCCCTTTATGGCCAGAACTCCCTTGAAAAGAGATCTCAGAATCTCAATGGGACTTTCGTGGTTAAAAAAGGTTAAAAAATAAATAAACCACATAGCAGCTCCATTTGGACAATTAAAAGGCAATTTTGCTATCAAACATGTCCTTTTGCTCAATTTTAAGCTACAGTCAGCTATTGGAATAATATACACAACCTGTACTCTTGCATTCCCTTGTGTGCCTCGGATTGTGGCTGGTTTGTGGCCACGAACTGCTGCTTTCGTTTGTTAATGGCACGTGCACCATTTGTAGACACATGACCAGGCCTAATGAGTGTGTTCACGTCCCAGCGCACATTCACAACCTCAGAAGAGCAGAGTCAACGGCTGCAGCGGCAGTATCAGCCAAACACTTTCTCTTTCTGTTTCTCAGTATAAAGAGGTCAATGGTATGGTGAGCCAGAGCCACACACAGATGCACAGCAGACTCCTGGCACACACTGGTGTTTTGTCCCCTCTTCTGCCCCCTACAGGCCCCTGTCACACACACACACACACACACACTCAAGCACTAAAAATGCAAGATTGCAGATTGTATAGGGTATTTATATGCATTAAAGTGCACCTGGTTCTAAAGTGAAACCGATACACCAAACATTTCTATAAGATTTGTCATCTTTCATTTTATCTATTTATTCTCTTTATTTAAAGAAGAGGTATGATTCGTCTTGGTCTGGGGTAAATTTTATATATATCTTATCAGTATTTCTTAAAATTTAATACTGTACATAGTGTTACAAAATTTACTGTATGACCCTTTATGATGTGTTTAAATTATGTTCTTCTGCTGCCAAAAACAAAAGACACACAAACAGGAAGAGTGGTGACAAATCTCTGGAGACACTGATGAAACAGTGATACCATTGTTTAGCTGAATAATATGGCTATGATATGCAAGTGAAAACATACACTGATAGCACATCTTCCAATAATTTTGACTTTATTACATTGTCTTGTTTGTTAGAATTTTTGCATATATACATTATTGCAAGCCGCATAAGTTATCCATTTAATGTTCTGATACTGCCGACTAGCTCTGGGAGGTCAAAAAAGAACCAATCTAAATTTGTATTGAATATGGCCCCTTTGTTGATTTCACAGAGGTTTAGTTAAACAGTACCCTGCCCATCTGTGTGTGCATCTGTATGTGACTCATGCTTTAATGCCAATGGGCCCATGTGTCAGTATAACAGAGTGGGCGACAGCAATGCAGTGCCGGCAGAATTCAGAATTTAAGTCTTGTTAGCAGGATAAGTCTATGATGCATACAGTAATTGAAGTCATTACGGTAGTTGTCATTTCTTTGTCTCAGCACTCAATATCACTAGCTTTGTTATGATATAGTTTCAGTATCTGCGCTTCAGTCATACTCGAGTAAATGCCTGTGAGTGAGATGTGATTGATGGTGTGTGACCTCTTTTGAATGGACCGCCTCGAGGCTCTGACCCCATCCAGATATTCTTATCACATTTGAGGCGTTTTTTTATTGTTGAACATCCTCTGTGTCTTATCTCTACGGCTCACCACACTGTGCACTACAGTAAGACTTGTGAGTTCTATCTGTGTGTGTTTGATAGGGCTGTAGTACTGTTAGTGTGTGTAGCTAATCTAAATTTCTTAGGTGTATGTTAAATGCTGCTGATGAGAGGATGTACATCTTACATGTTTGGATGAAACTTTCCAAATAAATGTTTCAATGTATGACAAGGACCATTTTGAACAATGAAATTCACAAACGTGAAAAGACACATGACACAGGAAGGCAAATTAACAAGGTTGCATTAAAAAAAAAAAAGCTAATGTAAGCTCACAGTTGTAATGTTTGAGTTTGCCACACTTTATAAACTTAGAATGACACTAGAGAGCCCCAGATCCTCAGATTGGTGATATGAATCAGGAAAATTTGAAAACAATAAGAATAATGATTTAATAAGTGTTAATAAAACAAGAATGTATGGAAGCTAATAATGGAGGAATGTCATAAAATCTTAACAATGTCAATTTTGCAAGTGTCCTATAAAATAATACTTAAAGTGTGTGACATATTTAGCAGTCTGTAAGTTGTAGCAGCTTGCAGCAAGTACACAGATCAAGGGATGCAACTGTCATTAGTAACAAAATTTGTGCAGAATATTTGTTTTTGAAGTTAACTGTGATGTTATCAAAGACAAGATATGAAAATTACCATAGCAAACAAATTCAAATTTAAATTATTGATACACGTTCTGAAAAAATGACATGTCAACTTACATGATTGGTTTGTTCCAGGTTAACTGATGATCAAAGTTCAACTAAAAATGTTAAAATAAGGCTGTCTGCCTGTTCACCATATTTTCAGTGAAAATAATTTAAAAAAAGATCAGAAATTAAAAGTTGAAATAGTTTTAGTCTGAATTGACTCCTCAAAATGAATGAAATGTCTCACCAAAAAACAGCCATCTTATTATGGGATGTAAAGTTGCTCAGTGTATTTTCCCTTTGAATTCTTGGCCTCTCATGTCTGCAGTCTTGACCTCGCGCTGCTGGGCCCTGCTGTGAGAGAGTAAGTGGAGCGAGGACGATGAAAGGGTCATATTTTTACTGTTGGTGGGAGGGTCGACCATTCTGCACGCTCTCACCATTCTCCGCCGCTCTGTTTGTGGCTGATTAATGAGCTCCCGCGGAAGGGTTGAGAAACAATTTTGCGCTTCCTTTTGGTTTCAGTTCAAGTGTAGGGCCCTGTGTGCACGATTCTTGTTGTGTAAGTGGCAGCACCCAAGCTGCGGTGTACAGAATCTGGCCTTTTCACATAATCTTGTTGAAAAGTTTGCCCTTAGCCACAGCAGCGTGGTCTAGTTTCATTTCAATTGTGGTACTTGCACATTGCCTTGTCATTGTTATCGCAGCCGGGTCTTCTCTTGATTATTAGTTGAGGCTCGAGCCAATTAAAATGCCAGCTGCTGCTATATGCATAAGGGCCGTTTTTGTTCTTTTGTAATCTTTTCATTGCAATCAAGTATTAATTTGTGTTACAAAAGTAAGTTCTCACTCCATCTTTTTTCAGCTACATGTGTACCGGGTACACTCAGCATATGGAGAGTACAGCACATTTGCATTGGAATATCAAGTTGAAGACCTTTTGGTGCCTCCATAGTCAAATAGAGTTGTTTCTGACTTTAAGAAATTCAACTGTTGTGGCCTGTTGTAAAATGTGTATGGTGCTGTTGTACAATGCGCAGTTAAGCATTTTTTTATTTTGGTATATAATCCAACACACTTGCAGCAAAGGTTTAATGAATAATGACTGAGTTTAATTATAAGATATTTAATTGAAAACCTGTTTATGTCTGTAATCAAACAGAAAAGAAAGCTAAACCAAGAAATAATATATACTGTCTTTCATGTTCCCAGGTCTTATGCTACATGTTGTATTGCCGTAATATTTCAACATACTGCTAGTGTATGTTTTACTTAAAGCTACAAAATGTACTGCAGTAATGTAAATTCTTGCTTTTGTTTATGCAATGAAAGCTTAAAGTCTTCGAATTAAAATTTAGTTTAGTAGTTTATCAAAATCTGTTGCAGAGAGTAGATTGACTAATTAATTTGTCCATCACGCCAACTGAAATTAAAAGAAGGATACGGTGGCCAGATGATATATTTTTTCTATATCGTCTGGATGTTCCAGGCAAGTATTATTTGCATTTAAGAATTTTATTTTTATAATGTTTACAACAAAATATTTACTGCAAAGCCTGTCAGACTCACATCCTCAGCTTCTGAATAATATAAATGGGTTGCATTCTCACCACTGCTGCGTGTTCATTGTAAACAAACTCAGCTCATTTTTACAAGCATTACCTTGCCCATCATGCAGTTTGTTCCACCCTCATGAAAGCCCAAACAGCCAATCAGCAATCTGCTTAGCACCATAACAACGAGCTTGTAGGGAGCACGTGGCTTAAGTGGTGCCCTTGTGGTCCAGTGGCTTAGTGACCTTGCCTGGGAAGCCGTCCATGTATTGTAAATCAGTATGATGAGCTCCAAACCTGCTTCTTACTCACTGTGGGGTTGGTTTTCAAGCATGATAACTGTGTCAGATTAATATTTTAAGGCTCTCTGCTTTATTCGGTTGATATACAGTACATCCAATTTTATAGCATGTAGTTGTGTAAATAGAAAAATAACAAAAATGTAATATTCAGTTATCAAGTTATATTCAAAGTTCAGTTTGAAATTATCTATGAGAAGAATTAACAGATTGAAATATAAACTGATACATTGAATCTATTCCAGAATAGAACAGAATATGATATTTGATGATATTTATTCAAATTGTAAACTATTTTCGATCGTGATTAAGTCTTAACCTCATGACTCCAGGTAGTTGATGATCTGTCATTATAAAGAAATGGAAAAAAAAAAAAAAGTGGGCAGAGATTGATGAGTACCATGTGCACACAACTACATTAGACAGACAGCTGTTTCTGTGTCTTGGTGCAAATCAGAGCAACAAAACATAGTGAGTGGGAAATAGTTCAAATTAAAACATATTCTTGACTAAAGGTTAAAAAAAAAGAAAAGTTATTGACTACCAGAAATAAAGAACTTGTTGTCCTATTAATTTAGCTTATTTTTATGCTTATTGTGTCAGTGAAGTTGTCATGCCTCTTTTTATTTGCAAGAATATTCCATGTGCGCAATTTTGGTTATGTTATCTTTCAACATTGCACAACTTTGCATTTTCCATCTGCAGTCTGTGTGCATTCCTCTAACTGCAAAATGAGCAGTAACGGATAATTTTTCTGTGTGCCTTGGCACTCAGTTTAATCTGTGAACGGCTAATGCTGGACTGCTGCGTACCTGCAAATGTGGACCTTGATCCCTCCACTCTGAATACAGCTGCTTTGGCTGCTACTTTGCATCCACTGGCCTATTTACACACCTGCCCCATGCACGCACACACATTCTGCTGTTTAGTAAACGACTACTAAGGCATGCGTTCTGTGGGGTCAGGGATAACAATAAAATACATGCTTTTTTAGTCATTAAGCCTAATTCTTCTTGCAACACCTGCTGGAAATGGTTACAGATAATGCTTTTCTGTGACCATGTTTTATAGGTTACTGTGACAGAATTAGGTCATTGTCAAACTATGGAAGGGATCATTTCAAATAACACTTCGACACATGGTTGATATAGTTTTTATGTTAACGTGGAATATAGATAATATTGCTGTTTTAGGAATTGTTGTTTTAGTGATGTAAAAATTTTGCAAATTGAATTATTAATACCTACTAAAAAAAGCTTTAGTTTCAATCTTTCGAGCAGCTGTAAAAAGTATTTATGCACTTTTAATTTGATATATTTTGCTTTAATTTCATGTATATATGGCATATACGACTGTTCCTGCTAATATCAAGCAACTTCGCACAGCTATTGAAGAGGAGTGCACCAACATTCCACATGCATAAATTGTCAACCTGATTCACTTTACATAAAGGAGATGTGTTGCACTGCATGAGGCAAATGGTGGTCACACCACTGACTGGTTTTCAGAGTCCCCAGATCCCGCCCCAATATTAATCATGCAGTCTAAACAGCATCTTGGTGTGACACACTTGTAAGGTTGCAATGGATTATGCCAGCAAAGTTCACCCTCGAGAGAGTGTGTTAGAAGATTCTTTATTGAGTGCATAACTCTGGCGGTCAGACCCTAGCAAAAGACATGGCAGTGATTAGCGTGGCCAGATTAATTTGATTAGATCTGGAATATGTCGTCCCCCGGGGCTGCACACTGGTGGTGGTAGAGGATAAACCAGGGTTGAAGAATATGATCCTGTGAGAGAACAGGGGCGATGAGGATGACTCCAAATCCAGTAGGGAAAGTAAGAAACCTCGCGGAGAACCACAGTGAAGGAGGATCCGCTCCTATGGACAGACAGCTGTAGATGTGATCAGACAGGCTGTAGATGTGGTTGGACTGACATGCCTCAATAGCAGTTAGAGTTTAAGTCTGTAGACTCTGAGTCTATCGGCAGAGGAAAAACGACTCATCAGGCAGGATGAGGACAGCCATTACGGGAGGCGGTGGGGCGCAGCATGAGCTGATCGATGAACAAACGAGAATGAATCGTCTGAATGTGGCCTTATATGTTGTAGTCAAGGACTGACTTGGAGCAGAGCTGCAGCTGGAGAAGGAGCTGTGACTGCTGATGAGGGAAAGGGAACAGGTGAGCTTGTTAGGTGGGGCGAGAGACAGTCCTAACGCCAGCTTCATAGACAGACTTGTGAACAATATTGAGAGAAAGAGTTATTTTGTGTACACAGACACTGTTTTAGATCTTTAAGTTCATTTTTTTTAAATGGGCGCAACAACAAATATGTAACAAATCATGTAATAAATCAAAACTTTGTACTGTAGTTTTGTTACTTTGTTATGCCTCCACACATGCTGTTACCTAAGTACAGTACTATTGTAGCCACATCTGTCCTGAGGCTTGCCCATCCACAACCCACCCTTCTTTAGCACTTACAAAATGGATCTGGTTGCCCTCTACCCACCACTCAACATTCACACACACGTGTACGCCAGATGTTTCTTTTTTTATTATGTTTCTGTATGGAGAAGATATTTACAGGTGCCATAGAGGTCTGACGATATCAAGTATTTACAAAATGCCACATAACCAAAAAAATCCACCACCAAACCTGAAATTTGACTCCAGCTAAGAGAATAGACTATATAGATCCATGTGTGTATATTATTATGCTATATATGCTATATGACAGTCGTATGAAACACCTGTTGGAGATTGTCAGTCGTACAAATAAACATGGCTCACAATCACACTCTGCAGCTCTCTTTAATGTGCTCCTCCAAAACAAACACGCACAGTTGGTCATCCCAGCAGACTGTTTAGACACTGTTGCACTCATTTACAGAGGTTAAGGTTATTTGTTACTACATTTGTCTATTATTTTTACACAGACAAAAAGCAACAATGGTGGTTTTGCTTAATTTTGTCATAGATAAAATTTAAATGTAGTACTTTTGAGTTTCCTTTTTTTTGTTGTCTCTTGTTGCAATCTGATCCAAAATGATCCACTAAAGTTACTCTCCATTATATATTTTTTCCCAATGGCAATTGTTTCAAAATCTTGTGTATTATTGTTTTTTTTTTCCGGCAAATAAAAAAAAAGAAATCCTCAGAAAGGTTTAGATTAATAAAATTAAACCAATTGTGTGCTTTGTTACAGTGGCGCAGAAAGATATGTGACCCCAACCAGCTATTAGAATGTGCCTGAATATTTTGTTTCTCCTATTTTGTGTGTTGATGCGTGTGTTTTCTTCAGGTAGCTGGGGTGTAGTTTCCTTGTGAACAGACAGTCTCAGTCCCGGACCACTTCCCCTGTCCCTCTCCGTCCCACCCCACAAAGAGACATGCATAGTAAGAACCGTAAGTGTTTCCTCCTTTCCCTTTCCTACATTTGTCCCTCTGTTGTGTGTTGTTCAGTCCAATAAGTTTGCATTTATGTCAATGTCAAACTCCATTTAGAGCTTTTCAAAATATATTTAGCAACTTTTCTTACTATCCGGCGTGTAGTAGCAGACTTTGGAGGGTGTCAGGCAAGTTGTTAATTAGAGAAAAGCAAACCCAATTGCTATGAAAATACGAATTCTATTTGTGAAAGCTTTCTGGGACTACATTTCAGTCTTGTGTTGCAACAGTGCCATCTGGCATCATCAAAACAAGTGGGCAAAAACACCCAACTGTCTCACTCAGTATTTGACTCAGGTGTTAATCAGATGCAAATGAATTGCAAAAAATAGATTCTAATTTCAACCAATACTACTATAGTGTAGTAGTCTGTTTTTAGACTCTTTTTAAATATCTTTGTTTCTCTTTTAGAGAAGCGTCACGGCTCTCCTCTTCCATCTCGAAGTCCCCTTGTCCCAATGAAGCCAAAGACACCGGCAGTGGCCCCTACTGTGAACCCCAGTCCGGGCGACACCATGGCCTTTAGGGTGCCCAAAGAGTACCCACACTCACGCTTCAACAAGGCACCTCTTGCCGTCTACCCACCGAAGGGAGCACGAAGCAAAACATGGT
Organism: Mugilogobius chulae; assembly: GCA_038363315.1. Lineage (NCBI taxonomy): Eukaryota > Metazoa > Chordata > Actinopteri > Gobiiformes > Gobiidae > Mugilogobius > Mugilogobius chulae. The sequence goes on along the minus strand of CM076403.1, from coordinate 42,918,336 downwards.
GAGGACATTTGTCTCTGTGGACACAAACTTGGCATATTTGTCTCTGTGAGTTTGTTAATGAAAGATGTTTTAGTGCAATAGTGAAAAAGAAGGCTTAGATACACCTAAGGGCGATAGACGATCACGATCTATCACTGTCTGAGCAAAAACGCAACCTTAGTATATGTAGATGCTATTCTCAAATTGCATAGGCTGTAATTTTTCAGATAATGGATTGCGTAATTCAAAAAGTATTTTTCTGGAAAAATGTTGTACAGGTTTTTTCAAATTTGGTTTATTTGTTCAGTATTTCTGTTTTCTCTCCAAACTTAAAAGGGACAAATACATCCAAATTTAATTTAACGTGCCTTTATTTCTTGCTATAACAGTCATCTATAGTTCATTGATTTTAGATTGATTCAGGCATGTTTGTTTTAAAAGTGGAAAAGTGTAATAGTAAATAAAGACCATTTATTACTATTCTACAGCTGAAGCTTGAGTGCTCAGAAAATTCCTGTTTCACCAAACCCTTATGTCCTCCCACATCTATGTAATTAATTTTGATTATTTAAGAAATTTAGACCCAGATTGAAATTCAAACAGAATTTTGTTATATACAAGTTATAAAATATCACATAGACAATTTTGATGAGGCTCTTCTCAGCTCTGCAGTTCTTCACAAAGTTTATGGACTTGTTTCTATTATTTAGCCATTTTATTTCATTCGCTGCTTTACTTACTAATGAAAACTAATACAAATGTCTGCTTTAATCCCCCTAAAGTTGTGCACACAGAGTCTATGGATTTTAATTTTTTTCACTAAAACCTGCTCTCTGTATCTGTGCAGTGTATCTCTTCCCGTGGTCAGCTTGGAGAAGATGCCTTGTTTGAGCCGAACCAGCTCGGCGTCCCACATGCGTCTCAGCTCCTCCCCATCCGTCCACAAAGTCTCCTCTCTCACCCCTCCCTCCTCCCAGCGCTCCTCAGAAAAACTTGTCAATGGCCGGAGCAGCAGCGGGCCTCCGACACCGCGCTCCAGCCCGTCCCCATCATCTCTAGATGGTCGTCCCAGCCCGGCTCGCTCACCCCTGGACAGACGGCCCTCCTCCACACCCTCACCCTCGCAACCTGATCGCAAACCCTCGCCATCGCCTTCCCCTTCACAGAGATGCAGCGCTTTGCCCTCGTCTTCATCCTCTGCCCTGGAAAAGAAACAGCAAAACGGAACCAAAACGTCAGCAGCCAGGCCACACAAAAGACTCTCAGGTTTGTGGGTATAAATGAATAGTATAATTCTATCAATACCAGTCACAATTGCAATAAGAATGCTAAATGGAACAGGCTGATTCTGCATGTTTAGTTCTAACTTGGGTACCAAAGTTTGTTCTTTGTGGGCAATCTCAGACTGACTTTGTAAATTTACCATGAATAATCTCAGTACCAGGGATCAAGAGAGATTTGTTGCAGAGTTAGTATCTAAAAAAGTTTTTTTTTTTTTTTTTTTTAAACACTGTGTCTCTTTCATGTTTTTGTAATGTCTTTGAGAAACAGCTGGACAACCTAAGAAGTAAAAAATTGCGTCAAAAACATGATGTTATACTTAACATTATTATCAAGAACTTATTTAACCCTCTACAGCCAAGAAAAGTACAAAGGAAATGTACCAGTACGCCATAAATATCAAGCTGCAACAATGTTCCATCTTTGACTTGATAAACTGTTCTAGTGATTATTCTGACAGGCTAATTTTAATTCAAAGCAGTCATCGTGGATATCTTTGAAAGAGAGTATTTGGCACGCTGTTTGGATTTCTAAAGCTGTTTCTTTGACTTCGTCTTGTGTTCCCGTTCCCCTCCTGAGTGTGCCGTCTGTCTGCTGATGCGGTGTACTTTTGCACTTTTGTTCTCTGATTTACACACTCAAATTCATGAGCTCCCGCTGGCCAAAAGCAGATTGTCTTTTTGAGTTTTTGAGCTGCTACTCCTCTGTCAGTTCATTTTTGTCACCCTTTGTTAACATATTTTTTATGTGCAGACATGTGTTAAGATCACTAGATAATAATCACTAATTGTTATCTAGTAAACTAATTGTTCTAAAAATTGGTGGCCACAAGATGTAAGGATATGACAAGATCTCATGCTACAAGATCTTGCGAGATAAAAGTGCCACATATACTGCACAAATGAAGAAAATGCAGGTTTTCTTTATTTTTTGTGTTGAGATTAGTTAAAAATGCATTTATGGATGAGTCACACCTACTGTATTAGAGATGCTATAGTAAGTAAGTAATCTGTATTTGTATAGCGCATTTCACAGACAGAGGTACAAAGCGCTTCAGTGAGATGAACCCACTCAGTGAGAGTAAACAGCACTGGGGCAGCAGAGGCGATTCGCCTAAACACCTGGCGCCTCAACCTCCGACTAACACCAAGTGTACCCTAACCTGCATGTTATTGGCTGGTGGGGAAACCGGAGTGCCTGGAGGAAAGCTCCCAGACACACAGAAAGGCCCAGGCCATGCGGGAATCGAACCCGCAACCTTCATGCTGTGAGGCCAGAGCACTATCTGCTCTGCCACCGTGCCACTATAGTTATAGTCTCATTCTTGTAAACCGTATCTTGTGCCTTATCTTGTCAAGTGGGCTTCAGTGTGATTCAAAAAGTTAAATTGTAAATTTTTTGCATTAATAAATCGTTTTTTTCCACAGTAATAGTTCTAGGCATATTGGGGTTATTGGATTTAGGTCTTGATTTCTGTTTTGTTTAGTGAGGCTGCTATTAGTAATTGGATGAATCTCGTCCAACCACTATCTTAAAATCAATATTTGTTATCTGGACTGTAAACACATGCCATGTGCTGGTGAAAGAGGTCACATACACAATGCTTTGAATAAACAGCTCTTTAATTATTTAGTTACTAAATCTGAATAATTCTTAGTAAGCTTTTCTTAACTAATTTGATCTTGGGTCATGCTTTTATAAGGTTTATTAACACTTACTTGAATAAGGATTATATATCTTTATTATTTATGTTATCAGGAAAATGTGTTGTAGTCCTCATTTTGTCTTGAGTTCACTTGAGTCAGTCCTGGTTTAATCCTGTCATAGTTCAGTTTAGTTTGTCTTTTGGCTGTTGAAGTAGAATTTGAAGAACAAACATTTAAAAGTGAGAAGTTTGACAGCTCTGAATACATTCTTGGTGGCACTGAATCCTCACTAACCTTGGGAGGCGTCTCATTCTGCAAACACAGAAAGATTACAGGGATTATGTCCGAGGGCAGCAGTAGATTATAGCTGTCTGACTGTGGCTCTGTTTACACTAACCTGCTACTGAACAGGCTGCATAGTTTCTACCGCTCATTCAACATTTCTTTTTTTTTTTTTTTTAATCGTACAACGGTACAAACAAATATTTTTATTTTTAATATTTTAAGATGCTCATTTATTAATCACGTCTCACAAATATTAATTTCCCTATTACCTCAATAAGCCACCATAATTAAGTAAAAAATATAAATAAATATAATTAATAACTAAAATTATAATATTGTATAAGCGATAGTTCAAGTATAAAAAGTAGTTATAATCAGAAATTATAATTTCCCCATCATAATATTTTATTACAGCTTGGAAGTTCTTGGAAGTTTTTCAGTTTTTAACTTACTTGACCATTGCACATTAATAATGTTCTTTTTCTCTATCTGTTCAGTGGAGCTTGATTCTTAAGGTTGTTTTCAGTAGTTCAGGAGCCCAGATTTAAGCAGATGTAGCTAAGTACTATGCTACATTTATTCACTTACATTTACTTATGAAATTGAGTTCACTGAAGTAACAGTGTTCTTTCATCATAAAGGGTTCACTTCCTCTTCTTACAGTAAGCAAATCCACAGGTGAAAAAAGCATTGTGGACAATAAGAAATGATCTGAATATGTTTGCTCATGTATTGTTTTGTTTATCTTTCGAAAAGATAAATTGTTTGAATAAGAAATTGTCCTTCCAATTACATCAACTTCAGATTATAAAATAAGAAGTATGTAAAAAAAAGTTGCTCTTATTTCAGTTCTTGTTTTCTCCAATGCTGTTTTACTTTAATGATTTTTTGAACCAATGTTTTGTACTTTTACTTGAGTCATATTTTTAAAATTATTTTGCTCTTACCTGAGAAGGTTTTTGGAAACTGTACACGCATCTGAATCTTCTCAAAAGTTTTCTGATACTCTAATGTTATATTATATTAATGTATTGCATGAACATACATCCCATGCTTTTGTACAACTACTATAAATTGAGATTGAAGTGTTTTAAATAATGTGACTAATAAGTGTTCTTTGTTATTTTGTTTTTGTAGGAAGAGTGTTCGATCCAAATAAGCACTGTGGAGTGCCAGACCCTGAGACAAAGCGGGCCTGCACACGCTCTCTGACCTGCAAGGTAACCCCATGTCATTAGACATGCTCATTTCTGAATCATCTGCTTACTTTATAAATCTTAAATCTTAAATTAGTTTGGCAGTATTTCTTCAACAGAAATCAGACCAGACTCTACCTATGCACCTGATTGTGCATAAATATACTTTGCAGAGTTATACTTCATAAGCAACTCTAGTATCAAAAGCGGTGCAGGCAGATTATCAATTTCAATGTTTAATTCTGATGAATGTAACTAACCGTTTATTTATCTGGTAGTAAGTCCTATCAATAACGTTGTAATTAAACTGGTTAAACAATCTAGTGAAAGAGCATTTCCTTCTCTTTTTCTGGCTGCTTGTTTTCCTCGGTTAATACAGGGTAGCCATGCTAAACTAATACAGTGTCTACCTTGGCTTGATGAGGTAATTATAGATGTTGGAGCAGGCCACAGCATCTTTGAGCAGTAATATTCTTCTCATTCTGCTTTTTAATTACTTCCTAGTGCATTTCCCTAATCTCTAGAAGTTAGTAATTAGACGCAAGTGAAGAGGAGGTCCCTTGTTCTTGGCAAGGCAGATTGTTTATCAGTCAATGTTTTTAGTGATGAAAAATTACTGATCACATATACAAGATAAATGTTTATGTGAGAAACTCTGAGAGGCTTTTTGAAATTGAAGTTAAAATGTGGGTGAGAAAAGTGAGCTCTCTGCTACTGAAGACTTTTAATAGTTTGATTTTCATGTATGTTTTAGTTGGGTTGTGCCACAAAAAACGAAACAAAACAATATCTCTCCTCATTGATTTCTGGGTTTTTCTCAATTTAAATGATAGATGTTTTTTTTTTGTTATCATGTTCTAGTTTTGCATAGCTTCATAACAACAAATGTAATACGATTTACTTTCTCAGTATATGTCCTATAATATGTCTCTATGTTTTAGTGATGCACTTTCTTTTTTTTTTTTTTTTTTTTGGAGTAATTTTGCTGTATGGTTCTCTATGGTGTAAAGTAATGAGCTCTGAAATTTTCCTGTTACTTCTTGAAATCACAGACACTTAAAACAAATCTTCTGTGCACTGGGCTTAAGCTCATGTACATTTTTTTGATTATTTATGCAAATATATATTTTTACAATAATAACATCATTCTCCTAGTCACAGTATTTCAGGTTGGGAAAACCTAGTCTAGAAGAAGAGGAAAGGGGGATTTATGAGTGTAGTGAGGACATAACATTAAATGATGTGGGTTAATAATTTACTCTGGCAAGTTGTAGTATTTATTTTCTATCAGTGTTTCTTGTTGATAAGGTTATGAATGAGTACAACATATAATGTTGAACGTTGTGTGCTCGCTGAGGATTAAGTAGTATTAAGTATTAAAAGTTTTAATCACAGTGCTTTAAAAAATAGTTTTTTCTTTCATGCCCTAAAAGGATTGTTACTTTCAAATATTCATCAAACTAAAAATACTTGGTTAAATGTTCAATTTGGTCACTTCACAAACCCTGAAGAATATCATGAATATAGTAAAAGATGATTTGAAGTTAACAGGACAGGACAGGATTGTTTCAGATGGAGGAGTTGAATCATCAATGTAAAATTGCATTATTTATTTTCAGTCAATCAGTGTCTTTACAACAGTTAAGGACTATTGACGACTACATCAAATGGTTAGTTGAAGGTTTCAGAGATATACAAAATGAAGACATATTTGTTACATTTAATCTAAAAAACAAAACAAAAACGTAAGTAACAAAATTTCTTAATACATTGTCATAGGATGATTCTCTTTAAGTTTCCAGATTTGAGGCTCTGTGAACAACCATTGTAAGTCTTTTTGAAACTAGCTTGTTGATCTGAAGAAAAGGTTGAAGGCACATTATTTACTGTGGCAACACTAATGGTATCTGGCATTTAAACTATTATTTAAACTTCAAATGTTTGTTGACTGCTGGTTACTTTCCCAAATAGTTGGAAGGGCAAAGAGCTGAGCAAACCAATATTTACCTGTGTTGGTCTGGCGAGAGAGGGAAAGCACCAATTATGTCCTGAACTGTAACGAGACCTCTGTAGCCAAAATTCACTGACACATACAAACAACCCTCTGCCTAAATCAATACTTCCATTAACAAACTCTAGTCCTATGTCTCTTAGGTTTTTCGCTTACACAAATTCACCTGGGAATCTATATTGACCTCTTTGCTGCTGTATTTCTATTCCAGTCTCACTCCTTAACTCAACGCCGGGCCGTCCAGGGAAGAAGGAAACATTTTGACGTATTGTTGGCGGAGCACAAGAGTCACGCCAAGGAGAAGGACCTACTTAAGGAAAAGGAAAAGGAAAAGGAGAAAGATACAGTGCAGGAACGTAAAGAGTCAAGTGTCTCGTCACATCAGAGCCACAGTAGCAAGCCTCACTGTCCCAATGGACGACCACTGTCTACGCTAAAACTACGACTGGCTAACGCTCACATACCCAGGTATTACAATTCAGTGCAGTTGTTATAGAAAATGTTGTTTGGGTGTTTAACTTTTTTGTTTATGATCATGTGTTCTGCAATAACGTTAGATTTTCCCGCTCATTCCTGCTCAGTTTGACAATGATTTACTTGACAAATCAATACTGTTATTATGACTGATGTTAACATATCCAGGAATCACAATTTAATACAGTTGTTATTGGAAAACTACATATGTTTTTTTTTAAAGTGGCATTTGCAATTTGAGGGTCAATTTGGGTTTGAGTTTCTATTAAAAAAAAAATGCAAACAAATGATAATTGTCAGAAGTGATCTAACCTGGTTAATGCCTGGTTAATCAAAAAACAGCACTAAAACTATATCAACATGCATGCAACTTGCAATTTATTATAAACCAATATTGGATTTGATGTCACTAAAACAAATTTTGAATTTTAGCTACTTAAAACTACTCAATTACAACATAATATATAATCTTTGTTGTCATTTTATTTGTGTTAGGGAAAAGGTCAGCAATCAGTCTGAAAGCATTTTGTTATGGGTAGGAATCTAGATACGTTAATTGAAAATTCACCAAAAATACCAACCTCAATTTTGTGTAGCTTCATTGATTATTGGTGCATGTTTGTGTATTGGATCTGTTATTTTATGCAACAACTATTGTCTCATTTGCCTGTCAAAGTGGTTTGCTCACATTTCTGTGTTGAGAGCCTTGTTCTGTTTCTTTCCACAAGGGGATGCTATAGCCAAATGATTATGGAGAAGTATTGTGAATTACAATATTAAAGGCTGATTTTTAAGCTTTTACATTAGGGCAAAAAATATCTCCACCAATCAGATATTTTCTATCAATATTCAACAAGTATTAAATAATTAAAAACTGCAATATGTCAGCAAATAAGTAAAGTGACATATACTGTATATTATATTTATTATATTTGTAATATAATAAAAAGATCTTGCATGTAGGACTATTGTGATAAAAATCAAATCATGAGCTCATCCCTGTGACAATCAGATTTTTTGATGAAATCGTCAAATCGTAATTTGCTTTTTCTCTATTTGATACATCTGTCTTTTCAAATATAGACTATTTTTTTCAACCTATTAGTCTCAGAGTGGCCAACCCCAAGTTTTCCATTTGGACTGCGCTTTTGAGTCAAAAAAGAAAGGAAGCTTAGCAATTTTTCAAGTTTGATTTATTAAAATATATCAAAATATATGACTGAAATATGGATTTTTAGCATGTTTTCATGTCTAAAAGTCATTATTAATGTAAGAAAAACAAATGACATGTCAAAAACCCTCACACTTGTTTTACAGCATCACACAATGTTCTAATTAATCGATTCTTTTATTAACTTTTTATTTAAGGGCTGAGGTGTCTTATTTTGCTCTGAAAATCTGGCAACACTGGTCGTATTTTGACAGCTGGATTTAGCTGTTGATAGTGAATTGTATTTACCTCAAAGACATAGGTAAGAAAACGGTCTTTACAAGAATCGTGATGAAATCGAAATCGTGATCTGGCTCGAAGAATATTGTGATATACATTTTTAGCCATATCGCCCAGCCCTACTTGCATGTTGTTTATCTCATGGTCATTTAAACTTTTACACTGTGATTTTTTTGTTTTTGTTTTGCTTTGTTTTGTTTTGTTTTGTCTGCTTTAAATAACGAGTACCAGTACTAGTTCCTGCGAATTGTGCTTAATATATCATCATTTGAATCTGTTTTCATATGTGATACAGGGCTCCAGGTCCCACTGCCTCCTCCTCTGCCCCTCCTCCTGCAGCACCCACTTCTCACGCTGCCCCGACCCCGGAGCTGCCCCCCTCCAGCTGGACGTCTGTTGCTGGAGACGCAAGTCGACTCTCCAGTGACGAGGGAGAGGCAGAATCACCAGAAGACACCGACAGAGCAGCAGTTTCCTTCTCCAATCACCACCCGCAACCTTTGGGGGTACAGGATCTGTTACTCTCTACTTCAGATGTGCACACTTGGATAACAATATTTTGGTCAATTAAAATATGTCTGGATTTTAAAGTCCACTTTGTAGCTTTTTTGTGGAGAGGGCATCTTCAAGTTTTGCCTGGAATGCTCTGCTCTAAAATGTTTTTGTACATACAGTAGATAATACTTACACTTAAAAACTTGTTTACTGTTATTTTTCTTACTGCTAACCTTTTATGAAACAGAAGTGTGCCTAATGCAACAGTGCAATGCCATCTTTTCCTTGTATTAACATACACATAAATGTTTGTTTTGTTCTCTGTTATGCTTGATCTATATTTTATTATATTTTATTTTTGCACAAGTTTGCAATATTTTTATTATGTACAAGAAATGTCAGAAAAGGTGTCTAAGATTTTAAATGTTTGCCCTTTGTACCAAGTTAAATCATGAATTTGTTTTTGTATTCATTCCAGTTGTGCGTTTTCAATAGTCGATTAATGGGTCGGGGCCACTATGTGTTTGATCGACGATGGGACAGGATGAGACTGGCTCTGCAAAACATGGTGGAGAAACATCTCAACTCACACATGTGGAGGTACCAGCAGTCCAGTTTAAATTATTATACTTTAGATTTTAAAATTTGCTAGTATTACATCTTAAACGTTGCATCAAAAAATGGTTTACTTTTTGGGGATAATAAAACGGTTGTAGCTGACTGAGATTTGAAGCTGAAAGCATTTAAGCTTATACAAGGCTTATGCTTTTTAAAATATTTGAACATACTGTATTTGACCAAAACTCCATAACCAATAAGTTCCTAACCAATATGAATAAAGTGCCTATGCTACAATTGATTTTTTTTTCTTCTTGTATGCAACTTTTTTTTTTTTAGGTTGCTTCGGAAATGTTTTGGGGTGGAAGTGTTTTTACTTCCCACCCATGTGCTAGCTGTCCTTAATATGTTCATAAGTTTCTTTATATACTTGTGTTTGCTCAAAATTTGCTCAAACACAACTAGAATAAAAGTTCATAAATCGCTCTAGTGCTTGAACAGTTATAAAAAAATTTATAATTTTTATAAAAAATATATGTAATAATTTGCCACTTGCACAAATGGAAGCTGTTCAAACACTTTTTTCACCTACTGTATTTTCCTTTGTTTCTCTCTCTCCAACAGGAAGGTGCCTCTTGCAGCAGAGAGCCTCCAGTCTCCCTCTGGCTCCTCCTCATCATCCCAGCTGCCTTACCCTCCTTCCCCACTCTCTGGTAGCTCTCCCGTCTCTACACCTCCATCAAACTCCTACACTGCCACCTTCCCCCAAACGACAGGGGTCTTCAATATCCGGGATGCTCCACTTTCTCACACACAGACTGCACAGGGCAAAGCAGGCAATGGCACACACAAATTAGCTCGCCAATCGAAAGTGGCAGAGGACTCTTTAGTGGGATCTAAGAAGAGGAAAAATTCTGCTTTATGCTCGTTTTCTTCCTTTTTCCCGGCGGTAGATAATCACAAAAGGAACGGTAGCAGTCACCATCCGACACTCCAAGGTGGAGGAGGATCTGCTGCCACACCTGCCCGCAGAAAGGAGCTTGGAGGTGGGGGTGGTGGGCTCTGGAGTGGGGCAGAGGGCTGGATGTCTAGAGCTGAAGGGATGCACAACTCACTAAACAGGTCAGTATGACAATAAACTATGCTGTGAGTATATCAATTAGTAGATGTGAGGATATCGATTAGTAGATAAATAACTAAAAAGATGGTATGAAGTTGATATTTCTGTATTTTAGGACTTCATTTTAGGAACATTTCTTATTTCCTTGGCAAGAAAACCTTAAATAGATTTTTTAAAGACACATTTCTGTTGGATGAACTTAAAACTGATCCAACTATTGTTATCAGAATAAAATCTAGGCTTTGAAACTTGCAGCTCAAAAGAGATTCAAGTGAGGCTCATTCTGCTTACAGATAATTATCTTGAGAACCAAAGGACCATGTTTTTGCTGTTTTTGTTGTTAAATGTTATGTTTCTGTCTGCTATCAGTAGACAAAAACATAACAACACTGATGTTTCTGTCTAGAGAAGTTCTACTTTATGCTTGACACTGGTGAATCATTGTTTTACTTCCATGTTGAAACCTACAGAACAACCTGTCCCTTTATAGCATTCAATTTTAAGTTAGCGTCTAGTAGCGCTTTTTTTATTTGTGCCACAATGGCTCTGCTGCAATGTCCAATTTCTCCTGCTTATCACCCTTTAGGAAGATAATACAGAATGAAGCAAGTTCAGAGCAGTGGATCACTGGGAGTAAACTCCCAAAACTGTCTTGCTGCAGAGTCGTTTTAAGCTGTATTCAAAGTATTGTACTTGTTAGTGAAAAATTTAAGTGATACATGCATATGTGTATAATTATTTTTCTCCTAACATGACTGCTCCACAAGAAAGGTAAAAACAATACAACATTACACAAAAAATGCTCTCCTTTAAGAACATAAGTGAACATAAGAACACTTGCTAGCATTTCCTTCGAGAGTGTATTGTCAAAGTAAAAATTATGAAAAAATACATTACAGTAACTAACTAATTACTGTGTATGTTACTATGTTTATAACATTGTTTTTCTGATTCCTTTCAGTCGTGATGCTAGCAGTGCATCCTACACCAATAACAAGGATGCAGCTGCTGCCCTGTACCAGCCCCTGGCCTCTGCCTCGGTCCCACCGGCTCATGGAGGTAAAGCAGAGAGTCGAAAGAGAAGCAGCCCCAGTTCCTTCAGAGGCAAGGCCAGCAAACTGAGCCGCCCGAGTGAACCACAGAGCGTGTTTAGAAAAGGGAACGACACCAGCGGGATTCTGGCTTTGACACCAGAAACTCCCAGACAAGTATGATTACACACATATACACACACACACACAGTTTTAAAGGTTGTATGGCGGATTTTTCAAATCCAACAGCTGTTTGCTGTTTTTCAAACGATGCACGTGTTTCCTCCCAGGGCCACGCCCTTCACTGCTAACTGGGCCAATGAGTTACTTAGGAACACTGAGGTTTGCTTGACAAGTTAAAAGGCCAATAGATAACGAGGTACCTCGTTATCTATTGGTCAACGTTTTACTGGATTTAAACTGTGGACATGATATAATTTATCATGTCCACAGTTTATATATTTTTATAATTATTTTTTGTTTAGCATAAGTACAAGGCTGCTACAAATCTATGCAACTGTTTTTGACCAAGACTGACAACAAACTATTTATGAAAATCCTCCATACAACCTTTAAGTGTGGTGTTAAATTTTTAAGGTTCTAGTTGAGATTTTTGTTGTTACTTAAATTTTTATTCTTGTTTTTTTTTTTTTCAAGTTATTAGTTTAGTGAAGACAGTATGAAGCAGCGTCTTGCATTTTAGCTTTGACCAAGTAGCCATATCACAGGTTTACTAAATGCATGTTTTGACTGTGCTGAATCAAGAGTCCACTGGAGTTTCAAGTGAGTTAAGAATAATTACCCCATATAGCAGAGTTGTCAGCATGTGGTGGTTAGTGCATAACTCTGTTAGGGCTGTAGTTGTTTAGTCATTTAGTCAATTAATCGGTCGATGGAGTCTTGGTCGACCAAAACTTTATTAGTCGACGAATTTTTAAATTTAGATTATAATGAATTTGTATTCAACTGTAACAGATTCATTGGTCTGAACTGACTTTGCATGAACTACATAATATTATTAGTCTTTTTTAACTTAATCCCGATGCCATAATGAGAATTAGAATGCCCTTTCAAGAAAGTCAGATTTTAATACATTAGACATTTTCAGCACAAAATGCAAGTTTATGATCAAACATTTTAGTTTCAAACCAGTTTTGATGAAAGATTATATTAAAGCTTTTCAGAAAATATCAGATTTTGTTTAAATTTTTGTCCTGTTAGTGTTCTCTGTATTTGTTCAAATGAGTATCTAATTTCGACACCAGTTTTAACATTGATTTGCAATATTTTTGACAATTCTACTTTTAGCTTCAGAACCTTTGCCACGCCCCCTTTTTAGTCGATTAATCGGTCGATGGGACGTGTTTTTAGTCAACCAAGAATTTCTTTGGTCGACTACAGCCCTAAACTCTGTGTATTGATTCCTATTTTGTCAAACATCACACAATTTAATTTGTTCCATGAGAGAGTCTAATGTGAATTCTACAAGATACATTGGATCGATCATGCATGAATGTGTGTGTTTGTGCTGTTTCCATAACTGTAGGATTCATTGTTATTCTACACTACAGACTGAATCATCACTAAACCACCCTTATCTCCATTTCATAAAAATGTAGATCCGCTTCATATCATAGACGACAGTATGTTTATCCTGAGACACTGCTACTGCTACTGTCACAGTTACTCTGATAAACACTGAAGTCTAATTTTTATCGAGTTGAATCACCTTAGACGTTTTGCAGGATCAGAGCAACTACATTACAGTATGTATCGTCTGATTATTTCTGAAGTAGAAGTGAAGACATTCAACCCTTAATGTCAAGCTTGGAAGCCATTGTCGTGTGTTTGGACAAGGGACCTAATAATATTTGTATGATTGTAAGTTGGACTGAAAATAGATGTGGGACATTAATATGAAGCTGAGTCAATCATAAAAAGCTCACAAAAACAAAAGTAAATTAGCAGTTTAATCCTCCAAGCAAGCGTATGTTTCTGCTTTTTTTTCCTCTAGATACTCTATTAAAAACATGTACAATAGGCTTCTCAGAACTAACTTGTAAATACGATTTCAAAAGTTGGACTTTCCTGGTTAAAAAAAGGTCATTTTACAAAAGACAGAAAAACTGACTTTTGTCCAAATTATGTGTAACAACACGCTTTAAACATTTCACAGACAAAACCTGTCTGCTGTGACTCTTTATATTCACTAAACACAAGTTGTTTAACACATGTTCCTCTGTGTTTTTCAGGTCAAGATGCATCACTGACAGAAACCTGCTTCCTGGTTTGAATGTTGGGCAGCTGTGAAGGCCACCACCGTTTGTGACCTTTGAACTTTCCACTCTCACATAACCAACGGACCACTAACCTGTTTCAAGTCTCTTTACCTGATAAAAATGAGTTCACTCACAGGGACAAATGTTCTGGAATTTTCAACCACATTAAAACTGATTGTACTTCTAACCGGGACACCTTTTGGATACATTTAAACGGAAACTGCTGTTCGCTCATGTTCAGTCAGAACTCTCCTTTAGAAGGGAATTTGCCTTGACTTTTTTACACTAAGGCAGCCTCAGTGCAATCAGAGCATTTCTGGTTGTCTTGCGTACCACTTCAACTTCCTGTGTCTGGTCAACTATAGAGGAAAATCACATTTGCTTTGTGGTGTGGTGATTTGAAGGACCCACCGACACGACTACTGTAGGACTGTGAAATGCAGCTATGCCACTCTGACTTCCCCTGGTCATTTTTTTCTTTCATTTTAAGAAAGCAACTTCAGTTGGGTTTTATCCAGCTTTCTCTCATCTTTTTGGAAACTGCTGTTAATCTGTGCATCTCTACAGCTCACCCTGTCTCTCTATACAAACCTATCTTTGCCTTTGTGTACCCAGCATGCCCGTGGTCAAAGTGCACTTACTCTTCTCTCTTTCTCGCTGTCATGGAGTCCACAGCAGCCTCCAGCAGTGCCACACAAGGGAAGATAACGTCTGTGTTACCGATTCACTCAGTTTCGATATAGGAAGCAGATTGTTTTACTCTCCTCAGTTTTTACTGCGAGAAACACAAATGTTTGTGTTGTGTGTCAGGACTTGCATCCCAAATGGACTAATGACATGGATGACAATTTGTAAAATAATTTATCAATTGATTATGTTTGTTTTTGTAACTGACCATTGATGATGATAACATTTTGAGCAAAAATATTTCTAAGGCATTTTGAAGAAATGTTGAAAGTATTATGAAAGTTCATATTGTTAAAATGTGTACATAGATGTTTTTATTTTTGTATTTATTATTGATTGATCTTTTACTAAAATGAGCTATAAGAGGGACAAGCTTTGCCCTTACACAATATTTTTATTTTGTCATATTGATATTTTGGTCTGGTTCCTCACGTGAAAGAATATATTGATTTGTGAAGTTAATAATTGAGAATTTGTTGAGTCCTTTGCTGACATTTACAGGTCTATACATTAGAATGTAATTGAAAAGCCAATACATGTCAGCGGATCAATTCAATGTGGAATAAATATAGATTCTCACTAATGTAGAGATGTGGAGAGGCCAAAACATAGCTCCACAAAATTACACAAGTAGAAGTGAATTCTTCATTCTCTGCCCAGTGCACTAATGTAAAAAATATATAGCAGTTGTTTTTTTTTGTTATTGAAATGCTGCGATTATGGATCTATGGTTGGTTACCATTACGTATTTCATGAGAAGTTAGAAGTTCTCCCTTCTGTTTCTGTGTTTTTACAATACTAATATTTGAAAGTCTGTTTTGATATTAAATATAATTTACTATAATAACATGTGGTAGGGTTTCTTATTTATAGAAAAATAATTTAAATAATTAAAATGTTATTCAACAAAATATTTTGTTAAAGAGAGCATCAGCATGCCTAACTGAACAGAATGAACAGTTAAAATAGACTGTTGAAGGTGGATAGCTCTGTCTATGAGCAACTTTTCCTCTCAACAGAGATATGTCCTTTGAACGCTTTTAAAAGTTAACATAAATCTTGAGTCATTATTGTAACTGAAATATGAATAATGGCACAGCTGTACCATGTGTTCTCACAAGAGATCAGATAAATTCTGACAGAATTCTGAAACTTTTTAAGAAAGGTAAAATTTCTATGTTCAGTTTGTTTTTATTCTGCTTTAATGTATTGTGTAGACAGAATATAGACAACTGCAATAGAAGCATATTATACAAAATGATTGACTTGTGCATCAGTAAAAATATTTCCAACATAAATGCACTGATGGGGTTCCTGTATTGATCCGCTCCTATAAGGTCTCAGAAGTCAAAATGACACATGTCAATCATATTATTTTGAGAAACCAGACTCACATTCCTGTTTGCCTTTGGCTTACCCTTTATCCTTCCACTGTCAGAGTTATGCAAATCTTTCTAACTCTCCTGAACTTCCAAGAGTAGGGGGTCACAGATTCCTTGAAGCCAAATCACAATTTAGATTTAATCACGATTCGTGATCAGTTATAAACATATATTTTTTAGGTAAGAGGCAAATAACAAAGCTGCTCCCTAAGGCAGTTCTCATTTTACTGTCATTTTTAATCCAACTGTAACTCCCGCAGAGTATGAAGAAAGCTGGATTATTGGAGGAATGCTTGAGGAATCTTGATCTTAAATGATAAGTTGGGATGATTTCTCTAAAATGGCTGATTATCACGTAGCTCAAAATTCTATTTTTTATTGTCATAGTGCCCAGCCCTACATACAAGGCTTCTTCTGTGTCAATATTTTTTTCAGTTTTTAAAATTTGTATTGAAAATTAAATTTACTTACAATCAAGCTTTTTATCAGCCCCATGTTGCGTGAAATAATTCACAAAGATAAAAATCAAACAAATTTTCTTGACAGTAGCATAAAGCTGTGAAGGCCATACCAGGTACTTGCCAACTGTGTTTCAGTTTTTATTTGAATTTTTTTTATTGTTGAATAGCAAATGAATTGTATAGATTGGGTTGTATTTATGAGTGTTTTTGTTCATGTTTTCAAAGTGCTTCCCTTGATGACACTTTACTGGTGTGATAAAAATGTGTATTGGATCTATTTCCGGCTTGTAGCTGGCTTCAACTGTGGTTGAATACAGTACATGTTTACTTGGGTACTTTCATTATTGTAAGTGTATAGATACTTACTTGTACTGCATCACTGGCAATAGTGTTATCATCAGTCCTCTTAGCCTGCTGCCATATGCTGTGGATTGATTATTAAAAAAGCCAACATTAACACTTATTTCTGCTGGTTTAGTGCCTACAAAGCTATGTTTCTGGTCTTGCTGTCTTGATTTTTAGTAAGATTTCTGCTTTGTACTTTGTTTTTATGGAGCTGAGAGTCTTATGATGGTATTTCAAAAGGATGTCCTGTCATTACATTTGATATGAATAGGAAGTTACAGTGTCTCACAGCTTAAATTGCTGAAAGCTGTTGTATGATGTAGTCGCTGTTGAATTTTATGGAGGTATTAACGTTTTCTAAAACCTTCCTTTTTGCACTTTGTCATAAATGCCCTGATCTTTAATCAAGTTCTATTTATATAAATGTTTGAAATATAAAAATCTCTATCTATATATTTGTAAAGGTATTTTATGCTACTATAGTAAATGGAGAAATGTCTATTGTTTTGACGCAGCCCCTCATAGTTATGGTGGTCTTTGCCTATGGTTCAAGCAGTTGGACCAAAAATGAATTTCCCAAAACAAGTGAACATTTGCTGTAAGATATTCAGACATTTATTAAAAGATTTCAATTTGACTGTTGAATTTTTGTTTTTTGAATTCATTCTTACAAACAACATATCTTCTGTTCAAGGTTTATGGAAAGTAAAGTAACATGAGAAAATTGACTCCACCACGGCATTGCTTCTGACAATGAAGATGCTGAAATCAGTCTTCAAAAAGGAACAAGTCTTAAGGTAAATTCTTGATAGTAGAAATGTTTGAGTAATTTGAAGGCGACAGTATAGCAGCGCACACATGTGTATATTATGCAGTGAAGTAAAAGATGATTAACATTGTATTACTTAAGCAAAGGTAATTCATTTTAGTGATGTTTGGTAGAGAAACCAAACCCCTTAGTTTTTTAAACCCCATTTCCAGTGAGTTGTCCGGTGGCATAGACCCTAATTATCAAAGGTGGGTGGCAAAGTTTAATAAAAAGTTGTACTACAATTTTGCTTCAGAGAAATGCGCTATACAAATAAAAGATTACTTGCTGCTTGCTTGCTTGTTTGCTTACTTACTTGGCACAGCGGTTAGCGCTCTGGCCTCATAGCAAGAAGGTTCTGGGTTCAACTCCCAGTCGACCCGGGGCCTCTTTATGTGGGGTTTGCATGTTCTCCCTTTGTCTGCGTAGGATTCCTCCAAGTACTTCGGTTTCCTCCTACCACAAAAACATATCCATTAATGCCTCCCCTGACACTTCCCCCAGGGCTCCCCTGCAAAAGAGATTCTTAATCTCAGTGGGACTTCCTGGTTAAATAAATGTCAATTAATTAATTTGTTAATTATTGTACAAAGCAACCCTATAGCATAAATTATCTTAAGCAAAGATCTTCTGCATAATCAATATTCATGCTCTGCTGGACTGGAGAGAAACTATGGACACAATTTAAAATTAACTCTAAATATCTCTCCGCATACAAGTATGCTCAACTCTAAAACTCTAGCTCATCTTTAACTATAGCGGTGGTTCTGCAGAAAAACATGTAGTAATATTTGAACTAGTGTAATTTACAGTGGATACCTGTGAAAATATATGATTAATTCAAATTATCAAGTAAAGTATTGATGGTAAAACTACTACTCAAGAATAAAATTTGAAGTTAATACAAATGGTACTTAAAAACAGACCAGAAAAATTAAGGCAATTAGTTATGCAGCACAAGAAATTCAATTTACAGCTACAGTAGCCATTGTGTGTCTATCAGTGTGCAGGGATTTAACTGAGGATTTAACAGGAGTACCATTCTTTTAACTGAAAGAGAAACCATACCTGCTATTTGAGTCATGTTCATCTTTCAGGGGCACTGTGTAACTTTTCTAGTGAAGGGTACTCCACACAATATGAGCTTACTGTAGTCTATTGAAATGGAGACGAGCAGGTTGCACCACGAGGCGTTATCATTACAGGTCAGATTTGTAGAGATATGACCCTGCTTAGGCTAAGAATAATGATAATCATGGCAGAGAAAGGCACAGCACACAGCTCAATCCAAAAATACATTTATGTTCTAAAATTTTATTTTACAACCTCAAGTCAGTAGATTTCTGACAATTTTTCTGAGCCTAAATACAAACTTTTTGTTTTTAGATTCCCTTTTAAAATGATGCTGAACAACAGGCTTTACTCCCTCAGAACCACATTTTACATATAACTGATAAGTTGGACATTGCTAGAAGCGTAAAGAAAAGTGTCTGAGAGTAAAGGAAGAGAAGAACCTTAGTATTTCAGTGTACATAGTATTCAGTCATGGGAATAAACCTTTAAACATGTATTTTGTTACAAATACTAAATACCTGCACCAAACTGTGGTTTGTGTTTTATTCTGATTCTTCTACTTCTGTTTAAATCAAGAGTACTATATTCTGAATTATTACAAAACTTTAATGTTGAAATGCATCCTATTAAAAATATGACCTGAGATTAACACTGCTTTTTTTTAGTTAATTGTTTGTGATGCATTTATTTATAAGATAAGCAAACTTTTATCAAAAGTAGCAACAAAAATATTACACATGCATTGTTTTTTATTTGTGAGCACAAATTTCAAAATTTGTATTAGTAACTATTTGAATTTAACCCACTGTAACAAAACACACTATAAATAATAAACTATTGCAATTATGTATGTTTGATACATGTTTTCATTTACTTACTTCATTTACCCAACACTGATGTTTTTTTCATCTAAATCTAAAAAAGAAACTTTCCCAAACCCAAATTATCATGTAATCATCCACACCATACATCGGCACATACAGGGGTTTCAGGCTGATGAAAAAACCCTGTTGCCATAGCAATTCAAGTACAGAAAAGGGCACCTATTGGAAGGACCTAAATTATAGACTCCATTTACCCTCCATTTCAGTTAAACAAAAGAACTAATTGGACCTTGTAATGTAACTTCCTTCCATGGACTGATCTTTACCCATTTATAATCGAATATCTTTATATATTTACTGATATAAAGTACTTGAGAGAAAAAATAAAATAGCCGAGTACTAGTACTTGTACAATGTTTTCTTCAAATTTTCAATTTGTTCAGTGTGAGACAACAGTGATGTGTGTGGGTGTGTGTGTATATATAAAATGAGACAACCTTTATGTCTGCTGGTCATAACTGTAAAATTAGGGCAAATTTATATACATCTGCTCTTTGTCAAATATTAGAGCATCCAGTGAGCTTACATGTGCAGATGGATTTAGCATTCGTATCTGCTCTCCGGACAAATCTTTCCCTCCAATTAGATTTATCTGAGCATGACATCCAGCAGACACTTCTGCTATCCCTCCCTCTTTGCTTCCTCTTAGATTTGTATTTTATTGGTCTAAAAATGACTAAAAAACACATGTGTCCAGCAACACTGACATCTTGTGGCCATGCACCTCAAACACGACCCAAATCTACTCAATAAAACATCACTTGATGGAGAGAGTTGCATCCTGTTGTGTGAAATGCACTAATCTAGAGTCCATTTATTCACATTCACCTGCTGTGACAAGTAATTGCAACATGCTTTGTCTTCTGAAACTATATTTGCATGAGTTTCTTCTAGCTTGTTGAGCATCATAGGAGGCTGATATTCAGCTTTATAAGTCAGACAAATACTATCAACTAGTTGTACACAGTTTTTCAACCTTTTCTGAGTCACAAATTCGCACCAGATTCTGCTGCACATCAGCCATGCTGTTTTAAAATATATGTAGTCTGTATATTGTCTGTGCCTTTGTCTGGATTTAGAGATAAATTTTGTGCATGTTTTAGTTTCAGGGTGTGGAATCTCCAAATAAGCACATAAATTCATAACATTTCTAAGACTTTCAATAAAGTTAGAAATCTAAGGGTAATGGATTTAGACAGCAGCTTTCTACTACCTAAAATATTGTCAAAATCAAATGTTTAGTGTCAGAGTGAGTAGATTAGACCAGACTAGTGTAAATGCCTGCCCACCAGCCTATCCAAACATGCTGTAAAACAACTGCAGTGCTAGTGCATCCAGAACTTTGCTACTTACATTTTGACTAGAACCAGGAAGCACAATCACATTAGTCTTGTATTCAGATCCTTGCGCTGGCTCTCAGTGGCTCGGAGAATGGAATGGAGAAGGCTATGGAGAAATCTCTCCATAGCCTAGAAAAGTGGTGGTATATATCTCAGCTCTCAGCTTTGTGTTGGGGTGAATTTGGGAACCACAAGACACTGTGAAATCTTTGGAGCTGCTCTCCATTGTGCCCAACTGGCTGCCAAAAAGTAAAGAAAAGATGCAACAAAATTAGCATGTTCTGCAAATAATTTCACATCAAAATATAAAACACATCAGTATATATGATTAAATAAAATTGCTATGATGGTTGTTATGATGGTATTTTAACCACAAATACAAACAAAATGTCAATCTAAAACATCACATTAAAAAAGATGACTCACCTCTTCCTTAGGATTTGCAGAAACCATACAAGTAAATTAAGGACCCCAGCAGCACAGCAGCCCAATATCCAATAGCAACAAAGTACATCTCTGTTAGGGCCTTATAAACCTGGTGCCAGAGTTAGGGCTAAACATAGACCAATGTTCAGTCCAGCTGAGCACCCAATAAAGATGTGCACCCTTTGCTTAGTTAGTGCTAGTAAGTCTGCCATTTTTATTTTTAAATCACTGTTGCTAACTCTTACGCTCCAATCCTAAACTTAGTCGTAGAACTTTGCCTAAAAGTAGTCATATTAACTGCTAATAATTTTACAAGGTAAAGTTGATATGTGACGGGCAGTCACAAAAAACACTGGACAGGATGCTCATCTCGATACCACATCGGTCTCCTGCTGATGCTTCACTAAACATAGACTGGCCTACTGCTGGTGCCCAGAGTCAAGACTAAGGGTGCATTCACAATAGCACTGGTTAGTACGCTTTAATCGAACTCTAGTTCACTTGCCCAGAAAGTCCGGTTCGTTTGGGCAGGTGTGAATGCGCAAGTGAACTCTGATTTGGATCAAAAAAGTGAACTCTGGTCCGCCTAAAACGTAGGTCTCGGTTCGGTTGAAGTGAACTCTGGTATGGTTCGATTGCAGGTGTGAACGCAAGTGAACTATAGGCCGCTTCAAAAGCAGGAAGTGGACTATAGCGCATAGCATTAGGTAAATACAACCAACATAAAAGCACACTTTGTTGGAGTTAATAAGCAAGCCTCAGCCGAATTGTTGCGCTGTTGTCAGGTGGTGGTGTAGTAGGAAATAAATAAATAGAAATCAAAATTAGGCCAACTTGGATGGATCAAGTGTGTCTTCTCCTGGTCACACATAAAACAAGCACTTATAGCACTGTACTTCTGTTTTATTTTGAAAAAAAAAAGGGAACTTCCGGACTGGATACAGCGCCACCACATGTGAAGGAGTGGACAAGCTTTTCAAAAGGCTTAGTTCGTTTGACAAAAAGAGCAGTGTGAAAGCAAACCGCTCCAGTTGAAAATGTTAACAATGTATCAATTTCGGTCCCCAATCGAACTGAGTCTACTGGACTATTAAGTGTGAAAACAACCTAAAAATGGACCGACTTGATGGTGTCAGAGTCGGAACTTAATATGTCTTAATATGTCAGAGTCAAGACAATGAACCGGCCTCCCACTGGTGCCAGAGTCAGGACTAAACATGGACCAGCCTCCTGCTGGTGCCAGAGTCAGGAGGACTTAACATGAACCGGCCTCCTGCTGGTGCTAGAGTCAGGACTAAACATGAACCAGCCTCCTGCTGGTGCTAGAGTAAGGAGTAAACATGGACCAGCCTCCTGATGGTGCCAGAGTCAGGAGGACTTAACATGAAGGTAAGGTAAGGTAAGGTAAGGTACACTTTATTGTCCCCATAGGGAAATTTGTCCTCTGCATTTGACCCATCCTTCAATGCCTCTGGGGCATCTCCTCAGGAGATGCCCCAGAGGCCCCACCACATGACATCACACAAACGTAATAAATAATGGCCTTTCAAATTTGCACCACCAACAACAACCAATTGTTATTTTCTCTCCACTACACAAGATGTAGTCAATTAAATTAATTTCCCAATCAACTGCAGCTGGCCTTTCAGTGAAAATATCAAGTATATGTTCTGACTTGACTAAAAAAATGTTAGTGTTTTTTGAATGTTGCTAAACTATATGCCACATTGGTGAAAAGTGAAAGTATAGCCTTTAAAGGCAATCTGAACCCAACAAAAAGACATTATATCTCAGAATTCTTTAAAGGACATCAGGTGTGGTAATGTTTTGACATAAACAATTTTCACAAATCACAATACTCATAAAATATCTGTAAATTTGGGAAAAATGTCCTACATTTCTTGCATGAACAAATTATTCTTTAACAGAAAGTATTCAAAAGTGTCACTAGGTGGTATGATAAATGCTATGTGCATGTAATTGTGAAGATAAAAGCTCTTGGCCACATCTATGAATGCCTGAAGGCTCTCCCCCCATTGCAAACAGCATTCTTATGATAATGGAATAATGCTGGTGCTTTAGTTAATTGTGTATAGGCGATAGTGGTGGGCACCTTTTGTTGGGAGCTCTCGTGCGCCTAAAGGAAAGGGCTGGCAGGGATTAAACTCTATGCACAACTTCTACTCTTGTTTGATGCACATTGCACTGAGCCTGTTAAGTGTTATTCTTTACTCATGCTTTAAGGAGGGTGAATCAGCATAGTCACTTGAATCCATAATCGTATAAATGCTCACAATATGTAACCTTTTAGCCATAATGTTTATTTATCAATCTATGTAGGCCCATGTCTCTGTCTGTCTGTTTTTATAAGAATTTTAAACACTTGTGTCCTTGTTGAGCTGGCTTGCATTTCCACAAAGCTCACACTGGTGGAGAAGCATTCACATTACTTTTATCCAGTCTGGCATAAAACTGACAAATGTTCCAAAGTATGGTTTAGCTTTTTATATTCATGGAATTACAGATGTTACAGCTCCAGAAAGACGGTACCTTTAACAACAGCAGTAGCAGCAGCAGCAGCAGCAGCAGCAGCAGTAGCAGCAAATAATAATAATAATAATAATAATAATAATAATAATAATAATAATAATAATAATAATAATAAACAATAATAATAATAATAATAATAATAATAATAATAATAATAATAATAATAATAATAATAATAATAATAATAATAATAAATGAATAAAAAATAAATAAAAGTAGTATTTGCAATGGAATAACAATGACATTAGGCTTTTAAAAAAACAAGCACGTAGACAACACTAAATGACAAATGTGGACATTTTAAGTACACTCCACGTACTGTAGTAGCCTACTTTATTACTTTAATTTGAATCAGGTGCAACAGTAGGCTAAATTTTGGGCCGGCTGTGTTCGATGGGCCAATAAGGTCGTAGTAATAATGTGATACAGCAGCGCGCTAAGACGCCATTAATGTTGTTACTGGTGAGTATCACAAGATCCTGCTTTTCTCTCAAGAAATATCGAGACTTTTGAACGATTTGGCTTTGTTTTCACCGACATCATTAACTGTGGACTCAAATATACATAAAAAGTTATCATTGTTAATAAGACAAGTGTAACTTTCAGCTAAAAAGCTAACTGTCTGGAACGTCTCCACAGGTGTTCGCTCTACGCACGATCACTAGCTGATTCATGTGAGCTTTAGGCTAAATAATCAAGTTGAATAATTTGCTAATTACATTTGCCAACATGTAGTTGCTTCTTTGGTACAATATGTCTTTAATCGGTTGTGGGTGACTGACTCCGTGTTTTAAAAATGAGCCCCGCGTCACGCCACTGTAAAAATTGACTTGTGGCAATTAGCTGTATGGCTCCTAGCACTTTAGCTAACTTTACTCCACACCTCGTTCACTTTTCCCCAAATTATCACTAGCAACAGCTGGCCTGAGACTATTGGCAGAAAAAAAAAATAAGGCAGAACTCGGTTAATCAATAATCTCACAAAGAAATATCTATAGGACACACAAAAGTTCTGATCGTCTGTCATAACCTTCGAGATAAATTAAACTAACTTTAGATTGATTGATTTTTTTTAGTTTAGTGTGCTGCTGTTTGTATGACACGTATATGACCGTAATACGCTTTAGGGTTTTGTGTATTTTTCACTTGTTGTTTCTTTAATTGTCTAATTAATGTTAAGACAGTACGATGTGACGTATCCAGACGATAAAACGAGTGGTTTTCGGTTATCACTTGTTCTCAGTCCTTTAACCTTTTTTCCATGTAGTGCACATATGAGATTATTGACTTATACTTTTGGAGTTGATAGTCATTGGTTAATCAATGACGTTATATGTTAGAAGACATACAATATGAATGCTAAAATGGTTCTTTGGCAACATGTGACTTACATAGATGAGGATGCACAGTCTGTATAAAAAGCCGTTTTCGATCTTCTACTGGCATTTGTAGTTTAGTATTTACTGTTTCTGTTCATTAAACTCTCTTTAGTTGGTGCTTACGCTGCTGTCCAGGCCTGTTCCATCATGCGTCGTGGACACTTGAGTCCCGTGCACCTCTAAGCGTGTGCGTTTTGGGGGCTGATTCGACTCGACTGGCGTGGCTATAAATACATGAATGTGATATTGTTTCACTTTTATTTGATACAGCTTCTGGTGTCTTCTCTTTTTTTGTGTTTTGTGTTTATAAGCCTACGATGTTTGTTAAAACCGGACGTAAAGCGTGCACCTTTGCGCAGAGACTAGTTCAATGCTGAGAGGATCCACTGGGTGCACAAAGACAGCCACTCGCAGAGGAACTTGTTCAGAGTGGACTGGGGACGCTGCGAGGCGAGATAAACAATCTCCGGACTCGTGGCAAGGATCGCACAGCATTGCCCTTTAAACAAACGATTCAAACATCCATCCAACAAACACAAGGTAGGGCTTTGTTTTAGTGCGTTTGAGAGAGACTGTGTGGCTGTGGAACGGCGAAATCTCCTTCGCTTTGGCTGTGCGAGCGTGGTTGTTTTGCAGAAAATGGCGTCATCGCCCTCTTGTTTCAGCCTGGCCGCTATGGGGAAACGACTACTTTCAGAGACTTATTTCGGCCTATGTGTCTTTCCATGGCCTCACGAATGATAGAATTGGGAACAGGGGTGTACTATCTACAGTATTAGATGATAAAAAGGACACAGTGTCCGTGGATTCACCCGATAGAAGGACGCGCAAAGATGGAAGGGTCACCGGTTCTGTGCGCCAAGCTGCTTCTTGGAAATAGTGGCACGGATCCGCAAAACGCAGCGTTTAACATCCTTAGTAACGCCATTCTCGTGAATTTAGAGCTAATCCACAAGACCAGGGATGTTAGGTGTTGCCACTGTTGTGCTGATGGATGGGTTTATAGGTGTGGAGCACTTTGTCTAAGTATGTATTTTATTCATGTTAGCTCCTTTTACGCCGTCCTCTCCTGGCATGCTGCAAACGTTTTCGAGGGGCCTCTCTTAAACGACATGAAATGTGCATTTTGTACTTCGCTTTTCTTTGATCAAGCTAAGCTGCCCCCTTTGTAGCTCAAAATAGTGGCGTTTTTAAGCTGACAATATAACCGTGTAAAAGGAGATTTTCGGGGATAATGGAGGCAATGCAAATTGTGCCATGAGAACAGCGAATGCCCTGCGCGCTGGCTCGCCTGTAGCCAGTTGACGACAAGTTGAATAACATAAAGATACAAAGTCTTTTGGGTGAACCAAATAGTTTGCACAAAACTGGGGAAGTCCAGCTCTGCGCAATGGCTGTGCCTGAACTGCTGCTTTGCGCAGAACACTGTGGCAGCTGCTGTAACCGCCGTCACCGTTTCGAGCTGATGTTTGGTGCGTGCTGGGCAACCTTTTGTAAATAGTTCTGAGCTATTGGATAAAATAGCACAATAGTATTCTTGCTTGCCCACTATGGCCTGTGAATGCAGCCTTGAGCCCCACTCGGGCTGTCCTGTCTTTCCCTGTCAGCTACGTGCATGCGTCCTCGCGCTGGCCACCTTCTCATCCACCACAGCGAGGCCACTCCGCTTCCTACACGCTCCGTGGTTCCTGCTGTGGCCAAAACTCGCGCACTCGCCGTGAACACACTGTCTTAATGATCCATCCAAATGTACAGGACTAGCCAAAGCACAAATTCACTTTAGAGCTCTCACTCCAAGCACGTTTTGTTAAGTTTTCCTAGTTATGCAATCACATCCCCGTAGAGCGAACTGCTCATCCGCCTATGCTCGTCACCAACATCGAATTGACATTTCTGCATGCAATATAGGGGATGGGACCCGTCCCGGTGGCGCTGGGACTGAATTAAGAAGATATGTCATTTGCAAATCACTCAGTGCCATTTGCGTCACAGCCTACAGCCTCGCACGCCCATGGGGGCGATGGAGTTGCAAGCGGAGACTGTGTGTGACGCTGCCCCAGCTGAAAGGAGGCGAATCCGGGCGACAACAATAAACGTGCGCTTCCCTCTCCTCAGCTCCCACTCAAAACTGCTACCAACGCGGAAGAGCTTGGAGTTGTTTCGGAACAAGCCTTGTGGCACGCTGGAGATGCGTAAGTCAACGCGTGCCGTGCACTCTGGTTAGACCAGGTCCGGGGCTCTACAGGCCAGCGCAGGGTTGTGCTCTGTTCCGCTCTCCCCGCGTGGTGCTCGATGCATGTGGCTAATCGCTCATTTGTGGATACGTGTCTCCAGCATTTACGCGACGGCTTAGAATCGTTTGAAGAAACGAAATCATGTTTTGTGACGCATTCGTGGCACGGTACGCGTCCCAGGTTTGAGTTTAAGCTCATAAGTGAGCATTATATTTGTTGGTGTTGTGCGTTTGAACGCTGCGCATGGTTCATCCAGAGGAGCTCACTCATGAGACAGACTGTCAGTGCTCTATCAGCGCGAGCTCGCACTGTCAATGAAATCACTCTCCAAGCACGTGCTACAGTCTATGAGAGAGACGAGTAAGCCTATAGACATATGTTATGAGTATGACCTGGTGTCAATAAGAGAAATTAGCCTATTTATAATCTCAAATGGCAATGATGTATACAATAAAATAATATACACATTTTATGCATACATAAAGTATATGTTGTTGTGAAGGTGCACTATGTAGTCTACTTTTAGTAGACTACATAGTGCTTTTTAGTCATTCAACTTTTTTTTCCACTCAAAAGTATAAATAACTTCTCTACAGATTTGTACTGTAACTTGACCTGATGGTCTGATATGAGTTGCATTATCATTGGCACATATTCATAATAATAATACCAGTTATCTTTCTACACTTGTATCTGTAAGGGGTTAGGGGTTCTGGTGCTGGAGCCTATCCCGGTGACTTTGGGGGGTGTATTTAAATCTTGATTTAGTGTACACAGTAAATTCCTGAGTAATACCGTAACTGGAAAGACAAAACTTATTCTGGATGAAAATAACAGCGCTATGGATCTGAGTTAGCACATACTGTATGTCTTTAAAGGAGACCTATTATGTCAAATTCACTTTTCTAAGTTTTTAACCTTGTTATGATGGCCTTCCTTCAACATTAGTTTACTCAAAGTTATATTTGAATTGATTCATGCATGTTGGAGTAATCTTGTGTTGTTCTTCAGCTGCAGCTCAAGTGCTCAGAAATCCCCGTTCTCACCTACCACCTATCCCCTCCCACTTGTCTGTATTTACTTGTTATAATTTAAAAGATTAATGCTCAAAGTGAAGCATATTTGGTTCAAAACTGTCCCATAGCCACTTTCCAACAATAAAAAATAGTTTTTGAAAATCTGTTGCTTTTTACAGTTACATTTTAAAGTGAGGAGGTGGGGCTTATCAGATCTGCAGTTTTGAACAGGAAGTCAGTAGAGCTGTTTCTATTTTTAAGTTGTTTTAAATCAACTTTGAGTTTTACAATGAACAAAAGGTAAATTACTGATCTGTGCATGTTCTAGTTTCTTCCTAAATATAAAAAAAACACAATAGGACCCCTTTAAACTCGTAATATTTGAATTGATCAAAATCCCTATGAGAAATCTTCCACTGGTGAGCTCAATTTGAGTACTATTTATTCTGTTGTGGACAAGCTGCCATGACAGACCATATTTCATTGATCCTCATCTTTCTTTGCTTACATTGTTCTACTAAAATACAATTTTCATTAAAAAAAAAACAACAACAACAACAACAGCAGGCTAATATAACATACTGTATATGGGCAGCATTTCAACACAAAAGTATACTGATTTGTTTTGTGCAAACAGGCGCTATAGAGCAGCGTTATTGAAAATGTTCAAAATATAACATATTTATCCACAACAAATTGTACAACCTGTTGGAAATAGGTTGGTAATCAGCTGATGTGTCACGTGGCTCATGGTGCGGCATTTGGGCTGAATGAGGAGCAGTGCGCCAAACTCAATCTTTGCACTTAGACCAATCCACATTGTTCAGTTACATGTGTGATAATATACTAAGAAAATGTTATTCTGTCAAATATGTTACTCAAGTTAGAATCAAATATAGTGTTCTACAAGGCACTGCTGGAAATGATCAACGTATTTTACGGTCCACCTCACTTTTAATCACAGTCTGACTAGGGGTGCGACTTATACTCAGATGTGACTTATTTTTAAAAATTTTGTCGCGAGAGGGCAGTCTAGGCTTGTGTATCAGCATTTCATGTAACTGAATAATGTTATCATACCTATTCAGCTACTATAACTTGCCTTTTAGGATGAAGTGTCTCTTCTTGATATCAGGTTTAGGAAAATAAATTTCCCTCAAAACATGCCACTTTTAGTACAGTGCGACCTATTTGTCTTGGATTATTTTTTATTGGGGGGGGCAACCTGTAGTCTGGAAAATACAGTAAATGTAACAGATTGCTACCACCTTTTGTTGGCAGTTTTCCACTGCACACACTGACAGAAAATGTTGTTTAGCTAAAACTTGTCCCCCAAATAATTGTTTGCTTTTCTTTATCTGAGTTGCAAACCAAACCTTTTGTACCTTCCTTATGCTTCCATTCCATTATTCATTGAGCCCATGTCAGTGTAGGTTGCAAGCTCTAGGAACAGCACTGGCTCATTAGTGTATAATTCATTGTCGATCATAGTAATTCAGGTCATAAGTTTGTTCATTGATGTTCCCTTGTCAAACTGTGGTAAAGAACTGTGCAAGTAAACATCATTTTTAGTAATGTCATAATCTTACTGCTCACATTACTATTAAAGATTGAACAATATTGATTTTTCTTCGGCTGATACCAATACCGATATTTTAAAATTTTGGCAGCCGGTGCAAATAATATTTTTTTTATTTTAGTTTTAAAAGCATAGCTGGGGTGAGATAGTATAGCCAAAACAATCTTCCACCTAAAGTATTATTCACCTTGATACATGTGCCTCTCTTTCACACAATGTAATGACGCTCAATTGTATTTTGCCCCAAGAAACAATCATATCATATCGTCATGAAAGGGACTCATATTGTTCATATTGACAAACAAGCACTTATTAAAGCTTGTGCTGCAGCCAAAGTCATAAAACAAGAATAAAACTTAGACCTGTTAATGATGAAATCAAAACTGCAGACTTAGGAATGGAGAGAGATAAAAGAAGTCTTACTGTTTCTCTCCAAACCAATTAAGAGTTCAACTGATCACTGTGAGTGCGGCTCACTCAGAGGAAAAGAAAAATCTAAAAAAAAAATCTAAATATCGGCCCCAAAATACTGGCCGACCATCAATCTATCTCTACTTACTATCAAGCAGGGCTGCAACAATGAATTGTCTAATTGTGACTTTTCAACTATAACATATTGGAATTGTATTTTATACAACATATGAAAACACACTAATGACAAAAACAGTGGTGTTTCTAAATCAAATTCAATAACAATACACAAATTAATTAAGTAATTAGAATCCGTTCGTTTCAAATACAGTCACGTAATTGAAAACATTTTCCTTTCAATGTACAATAAAAATAAATATTTATCTAAACAACTAATTAAAAAGATGATAGTTCTACTATGCAGTGTAATCTTCACAGTCAATTGTTATTAGGTGCATTCAATAGAATATTGCCGTACGTTATCATTGTGTGTAGTTTCCATTATCAAAGTTCTTCTCACTTGAGTGCTATTGACCACTGTAGTTTTGATGGACATTATGCTTCACATGTCCTGGCACAAAGATTAGCCTCTGTTCTGCGCTAAGCTTCACAGAGCCAAACAGCTGTAGAACATGTCTAGTTATGGTCAAGACTGTGGCAATGATAATATGGAAGTTTTACATCTGACAGAAGTCTGGTTAATTTTTGATTTTATACTGGTTATAGCACTGTCTCAGTCCTAATGTTTCAATTTTCCCTCTTTAACATGCTTAACTTTTTATCTCAGGTTAATTAGAGTTAGTGTTGTAGTAAATAGTAATAAAAAAAAAAAAAAAACATATGGATTGCAAGAGAGCCGAAGAGACACACAGCCTTCTAAGTATTTGTCATATACATCTTTCATTGACCTGCATTGAGGAGTCTAGCATGTTTAATATGGATGTAGCACACCTCAATAGAAGCAGCAGAAGGTGGTCTAGGCTCTGGGGATCTTGGTCAGCTCATAATGCTGTTGTCTCCTCAGTGGTCCGCTTCTATCGCTTGTGTGTGTGCCAGCAGTCAGCATCTTATTTTGTAATACTGAGTTCCACTTAGAAAGGAAAACACTGCATTGGTCTTTTCCCCCTTACATTTTGATCTTTGACCCACATTTTTCTATATGTAAATAATTAGCGACCAATACCAAATAAAGAAAAGCCCTATATTTTTAGCACTTTTTTCAACTTAAGTTTTAGTATCATTTAGTTTCAGTGTGGCCATGCCTGCTTGTGAGATTTCTGGAGCTGGATGGTGGCACAGCAGAACAGCAATAGGATTTTGTGTTCGATTTCGTATGTTCTCCCCTTTTATGTGTAGGTTTCCTCCTGGTGCTCTGGTTTCCTCTATACCACTAAAAACATGTACAAAAGGCTTATCACATCCACAGCATTCCGATCTCAGCAGGAAATGAACGTCAATAGGTCAAGCAGGGTTGGGCATGGCTGATACTTGAAGGGGAGTGGTGTGTGATTGGTGGTCAGAGGAGCAGATGGCTCAGACTGTCTGCCCAGGACAGCTGTGGCTACAGAAGAAGTTTACCTTGGACTTACAGCTACTATACTATGCTATGGAGGGATTTTTTGTTTATCAACATGGGCGATGCGCGTACCCCACCTGTAGAAAGAGCGGAGACATAAACAGTGGAAACAAGTCGACAAAGCTCCGTTGTTAGCTGAGTTTATCACTGTGCAAAAACAAAAGTTATGCTGCTAAGTCAACATCTGTGAATGAAATTCAATCCTACTACTCTTAAAAGTTACATTCAGGTGAGTGAAAAAAAAACACTGTCTCAACCTTCACGGGACAGATGTCTGTCATACCGGTTCATACCTGATGAAAACAGCTAGCTTGTCCCGTTTTGACGTTTTATTCAAAGAAGTTTCCCATGGAAACAGACAGAAAGCTGGTCTTTCTACATAACGCATGTGCAGTAGGGCGCAAAGTGACGTTGACCTTAAATGAAGAGACTTTTTATTGACTTTGATTCGAACCACGACTAGCTTTCACTTGAACTTGACATGAACTTGACTTAGACAAGTTCTAAGGAAAGCATTGATGACTTATTTCTTGGACCTGACAATTGTGACTTGTTTTCATCAAGAGAACCTGTGAATAATGTGATTTGTTATTGAGGAGAATGCTTTTTAATCATATTAGTTATAGTTTTCATTTGATTCAAACCGAGGTCCGGACTTAGAACCTTCAAAGTTATAGTTTGTGTTCCGTATTGCCTACAGAAAGTCCGGATTTTCAGAGGTTCTGTGGCGCCGTATTTCTGTTGTCAGGGCAACAATAATGCACCTCGTGAGCTTGGAGCAAAGTAATATGGAAAAAAAAGAAAAGAAAAACATTGTTTGGGACGTTAACATGACCAAAGCATGGCAGTTTAGCCCGCGTTGTTGTGCCATTAATTGAATTTCAATTTCAGGAATCGTGGTTATTGACCTTAACTTAAAAGTCTGTTCATAAGCGCTCATTTTGTTCCTTGATTTGGAAAAAAAAATAGATGGTTTCTTTACAATTGTTCAATACATTTACAGTTGTTTATTTCAGTAAGACCTGTCACATATTTCATTTTATATTTTCACTCTCTACATTTACTAACGCTCTCTCTAAGCAAATAATTGTGATTTCAATTATGCTTTAAATAATCGTGATTATTATTTTCATCATAATCGAGCAGCCCTACGTTGTTGTGTGTGTTGTGACCAAACTTCGTCTGCTTTAGTGACTTTGAGTTCTGAGAATAGGATGTAGTGGTCATTGTTGGTGTACAGTATTTACGATTAAAAGCCATACAAAAAAACATTTTAATGGCTCGAGCAGCAGCTGTACTCTGGCAGAGATGTTTTGTTCAGTTCTGACATTTAATGCTGCACACTTCTCCACTGTAAAAAAAAAAAAAAAAAAAAAAAAAAAAACTTGGACTTTACAGTAGTTTTCAGGCTGTTTCTCTCTTTTCCTCTCATGTTTGAGTCTGTCTTCACGTTCTGTTGTCTATGTGTAATTGAATGTCTGTCACTTCCTGAATTTGGTGCAAAATCCGGACTTTCGCGTTCACACTCGTCTGGACCAAATCTAGGTACAGACAGAAACCACAACTTTTTTGCAGACCAAAGGACCAACTGTTTGGTCCGGACTAGATCTGGTTCAGATCTGGACTTACTGGAAAGTCCTAAGTTAGGACCAAAGGCTGCTTGTGTGAAAGCAGCCTAATAAAAAGAAAACACCTTGCTTCATTGTGTAAGCATATTTTTATATTTTATATTTATTTATTTATTTATTTATTTATTTATTTATTTATTTTATTTATTTATTTATGTTGTGAGGTAATTTAAATGGTCACCATGAACTCAAACACTGTCGCCCTCTAGTGTTTTTTGACAGAATTGAAAAAAACATCCTTGTCTAGTAGATTCCAACGCACTGCTAGTAAAACCTTTGATGATTTAAGAAAATGTAATTTAACATTTCATTACTTTTTTATGTCATATTTCGACTCTGTTCAAAATCTGTTTAGGAGAGAGTCACATTTAAAAAGGCATATAATATATATATGTCTGAGGATGGCAGTTGATGATTGAAAATTGCTGTATTTATTCATTGTTGTCTGGCTATTCACGCAGTTTGGAATGAAAAATGTGAAACAGAAGGTTTTTAATGTAAAACAAATTTGTTGTGGAAATGGCTGGTTGCATGCAGAGACTAAAATGTCACTAATGTTGAATCTACAGGAGAAAGACTCTGTGACTATTTGCTTTCCTATCATAAGTCTGCACATGAAACGTTTTTTTTTTTTTCTTTTTCATTTCTTTATCAGTAAGGAGATTTTTGAGCTGGGCCTCATGTGTAGTATTTTTTTTTCAGGTTTTGCTCAG
The DNA here is from genome assembly GCA_038363315.1 of Mugilogobius chulae. Taxonomy (NCBI): domain Eukaryota; kingdom Metazoa; phylum Chordata; class Actinopteri; order Gobiiformes; family Gobiidae; genus Mugilogobius; species Mugilogobius chulae. Next base: position 42,884,038 of record CM076403.1, on the reverse strand, counting down.
GTGAGCTGGTAGTATTCTGCTTTTAGCATCATGGTGAGATCCCATAAGTCTTCTGGGAGGAAAAACTGTCCCTCTGTCCTTCGCAGACAGGTACAAAACTATTGGATGTGTCTCGGTATTGTGGTCCACTCTTGTCCTTTTAGTTGTTGTAACCCATCCTGCATGTCTGTGCACTATTGTGTTTTGTTGTGCGTTTTGTTGATATTTAAGTTTAGTGCTCCCGAAGTTAGTTTGGTGCTATTGCTCCTGTGCTTGCCAGGTAACCATTTCTACTTGCTTTTACACTTTCCTTCAGTTTTAGTGTTTGTGTCTTTGTTTATTTATTCTTTATTGTTTCCAGTTCATTGACTTTCATTTTATGGGTAAAAACAAAAGCAGTCATCAAAAAAGATACATTTTGTAAAACAGTGAGTTAAACAACAGAAGTCACAAAAGAAGTGTACCCCCTCAACAAGTTTAAAGGAGTACTGTGTAACTTTCTGGAGGTGAATATAGTAATAATTATGTGTTATTATCAAATCAAATCAATTTATTTTTGGTGTAGCCTAAAATCACAACAACAGTCGTCTCTGAGGACTTCCCCAAGATTATTAGAATGGTAGGAAATAAAAAATAAAACAATACACATTCAGTGAAACAAGCTGATCAAGAATGTCCAAAGCAGGTTATTAGTAGAGCAAATGAATGATTGTCCAGAGCTATCCCTTAGAGCCTGTCCTAGAATCTTCTGGCAAGGAAAAACTCCAAAAAAACTCAAAAAAAGGGAAAAAGAGAAACCTCGAGGAGAACCACAGTGAAGAAGGGATCCACTCCCATGGACGGACAGGCTGTAGATGTAACTAAGGCTAAAGTTATAGAGTTTATGTTTGTAGAGCCAGAGTCCATAAGCAGAGGGGAAACGACTCGTCTAGCAGGACCAGGACAGGCCAATCCTGGAGAAGGAGGTGGGGTGATTGTCCAGAAAGAGGAGGGAGTCCGGCATCAGTGGTCCGGCCCACGTCACTGGAACAGCAACATCTGAACAGTTACACTCCCCGAGAGGGGAGTGGGACAGGGGACAACAATGAATAGCAAAGAACAGACTAGAGATTAACTGTAATTTATTATGCTTTACAAGAAAGGCAGAAGTGAGAAGATAGTGCTCAAGTTGCCATACTTTCCCCAGTATATTTGCTCCTAGGGCAGCCTGACTAGAACTGTGGGTTTAGAGTCTGTTCCTAACTGACCTGACCATAAGCTAATCCGATTATGTTATAATGTGAAAAAAATATATCTAAAAGATAATATTTCCATGGAAACATACAGAAGGAAGTCTTTTTGTGACCATGCAAGGTGACTTAGAGTAAAGACATAACATTTGTATTATTTATTTAGTGCATCAAAGACTTTTAAACTACAAAAAATGTTTAAGTCTATTTTGTCCAAAAATTACACAGTGCTTAAGAGTTTTTGTGTGTTTGCTTCCTGGGCTGGACTGTGGAGTAATTTTTATCTTCATCAGTGCTGTAGTTGCAGTAGTAGATACATTTTTTTGGTAATTTTGTTCTTTGAAGCACAGTCCAAGAGCAGTCTAAAAGTGATAACTAGTAATCACATAACAGGCAACAAAGTCTTGAGCTCCATACAATGACACATTCTCAAACTTTTGATTCAAAAAAATTCAATGCTGAGAAAAAATTTGAATCTTGTTGAATACAAATAGTGATTTAGTTTACAAAGGGTCTGATCACGGTTTGTCAGTGACTTTTTTGAGTCATACCTGAACTTAGTACTAAACCACTGAGTGCAGATACAGTATGTGTTAGTGTTTACTATAGCATAGTTTCCCATTTGCAATTCAGTAATATTATTTCTGATGAAACATGAAACTCACTTTTGACTAGTTGACTTATTTCTAGATGTTTGAAAATTCTGACATTGTAGTCTTCACCAACATTTGGCCATAAAAAAACAAACAAACTAAAAACCAATAATTAAAAAAAATATTTATCCTGGGGGGATTTTTGCACAGTAGTTTAGGTATTCCGGAAATATATTACTTTACAATTATGCATGTACTTATCCAGCTTTTTAAAGGGGACCTATTATATCAAATTCACTTTTCACAGTTTTTAGCCTTGTTTTAATGGCCTTTCTTCATCATTAGTTTACTCAAAGTTATATTTGAATTGATCCATGCATGTTGGAGTAATCTTGTATTGTTCTTCAGCTGCAGCTCAAGTGCTCAGAAACCCCTACCACCTACCGCCTATCCCCTCCCACTTGTCTGTATTTACTTTTTATATTTCAAAAGATTAATACTCAAAGTGAAACATGTATGGTTCAAAACTGTCCCAGAGCCACTTCCAACAATAAAAAATATTTTTTAAAAATCTGTTGCTTTTTACAATTACATTTTAAAATGAAGAGGTGGGCTTATCAGTTCTGCAGTTTACAACAGGAAGTCAGTAGAGCTGTTTCTATTTTTAAGTTGTTTTGGATCAACTTTGTGTTTTACAATGAACAAAAGGTAAATTACTGATCTGCATATGCTCTACTAGTTTCTTACTAACTATTAAAAAAAACACAATAGGTCCCCTTTAAGTTCTGATACTGATTCCAATGCTTTGGCTTTAAGTATCTGCTGACACTTTATATCAGGGCTATTCAATTATATTTTACAGCGGGCCAGATTTTGGTCCAGACCAAAATGTGGGCCGAACAACAAAACTACCCCAAGAACTTATGTTTAATAAATTGCTCTGCCCTATAACAGGCTTACACTGGCAGAGATAAATCAAAACTAGAACGTGAGCAAATCAGAACAGATAAAGGACGAGGCTAAACCTAGTTAAGCCAACTGTGTCTCTAGGTCTAGATTTATGCACAATTTGTGCACCAGAACAAAACTGAACTGAACTAATATCAGTAGCATTTTAGCTGATTAAGTTAATTTAAAAGTATTGCAGGCTACTGAATACCAGATCTAACCACGAAATTTGGCCCAGTCCATGGCCCACTTTACTATAATGGGGCAGTCTTTATTGCTCAGCATTACAGTATGTTGCTGTATACACCACTGTTCATTGTAAATCAGATACAGAGTCATCATATTGCTTAGTGGGCCGCATTTGGCCCGCGGGCCGCTATTTTAATAGACCTGCTTTATATCAACCGATACGAGTGTAAAGACTGAATTTGTTTTTCTTTCTTATCAAAACATAAGACATTTGGTCATATACTGTTATGTAACTGTTATTTATACTGCAAGTCACAACTTAATCTGAATAAAATATATTTCTTATGAGACAGTCTGCCAGTAAATTTGTCTCATTATGATTTTGTCCAATTGAAGACACAAAGTTTTGATATCGACCGAACCAATATCATGGAGTTGATATTCTCAAAATTCCCTGAATTGACATCAATATCAAATCCCAGTATCGGATCAGTGCGTCCCTAGTATTTATAATAATTTAAAAAGTTCTATGGATCAAAAAACCTACAGTGTACCCTCCATGGGCCATTTTTGCTTCCTGTTCCACTGTTGGGGAGCCACTGAACTACTTTATATGCTCAAATGTATTATTCTGAAAGTTGTTCTGTTTTTGGTCCGACAGAGTGACAGTGATCTGATGGACATGGAGACGGATGTAACTGAGTCCCCCCACACTCCTCCGTCCCAGCTTAGAGAGAGCAGCCTGCCCCTGGACCAAACCCAGCCTCTGAACCCCCCTCCACCCCATCCTTCTGCCTCCTTTGGGCCTGTATCAGACTCCTATGAACCACATGACGGATCGGACGATGGGAGCTCTCTGTCTAACACCAAGTGGAGGCCCATTCCCCCCCTGCTGCCTGAACAAGATGCGCTGACCAAACTAGAGTGTGGAACCAGGAACCAGTGCTGCCAGACCGACGAACAGCTTCACTATGCAGGTAAAACCTTTGCTTTTCGCACCTACTACAAGGAACTCCTAGCCTATTATAATGCTACCATGTATCAGTAGTGGGAGACTGACTTGACTTGACTCAAGTCACACTTTTTGTGACTCACTTGGCATATGATCCCAAAAGACTTAACATTACTTGTGACTCAACTAAGGGTGTAACAGTTCGCTAAAATCATATTCTATTCAGTTTTCAGATTTGAAAGTTGTCAGTTCGATATCTTTTAATACATTTTTAGTTCATATTTTATTGTAAAAAAGGACAGTAAATATCCACACCTTTCACTGTAAAATAAACATTATTTTATGAATATTATGTTAAGCAGGAATATCTCAAAGAAAAAAATATTTTTTTTAGATTGAGTTTGTATTTATAGATTTATTTAATTACTGTACCTCCATAAATCTGTATCAAAAAGTTTATTTATTTATTTATTTTTACCATGTATTTGCTCAGTGCGTGATTCAACTAGTGTGAACTAAATGAACAGCCAGTGGCGCATGCCGTAAATGCGTGTTTGTACATCGCTGTAACAAGAGGAAGCTCAGAGAAGCAGCTTTTTTGTTGCCTGCGATTCAGAACCCACACTTCAGCAAACTGTGAAGAGTGGGTATGGTCGCCACACCCTCCGCCTGCGTTTCAGATCAAATCTACATCGTACCGGACAATCAGATTAGTTTACAGTAGTTGCATGACGCCGATGAAGCAAAGAAGCTGTTTGGTCGTCTGTCATTTAGACCAAAATCTAACTTCACTCACCTCACATTAAAATTGTTTTTTTGCTTCGCTCATTGATTCTGCAAAAATCCGCAATGTTTTTCAGTTCCACGTGATATTTTTTTCATGTATTTTTTTCGTCGGGAGCAGCCATGTTGGTTTTTACACAGCGGAAGATGCGTGTCTCTGATTGGCTAATTAATCTGTCAATCACGGCTGAAAAAATCTGAAAGAGGGACACGGTGGCCAGACGATATATTTTATAAATATATTCCCTAGATTTTCCAAACAAGCTTTTTTGGAGCTTTTGAGACTATTCTGTTTTATCCACGCATATGTAGAGAGGAATTGTTTTGTTTGCAGGACGGAAAGTGACGTCGACTGAATTTGGCAATGGAATTTTTCACAAAGAGTGTTGTTTGTGCCGAATTTTGCTCACAGAAAGCCGCGTAGCTGTGACTGCATGCGCTACAGGAGAATGGGACACGACGGCAGCGGTGTGTCCAAACGTCTTTTTCCCTCGATAATTTTGATTCTTTGTGAGCGTGGAGTCACTTAAATCAATCAGAAAAATTCAGTAGCGTGGATAATTTAAAGTCCAAGGTAGAAGTTATTAAAACTAAAATATATACTAGCGCATAACTTAATAGTGTCTTTGTAAAAACAAGCTGCAAGCAAGCATTTATGTACATAATAATTTTATTGAAATGATACACAGAACGTGATGTAGCAACATTTTTCAACAATTCAGTATGACCATGTGTACCGTTACACCCTTAGACTCGAAGACTTTGATTTTAAATATAAGCATTTTTGCATTGCATTTGGACATTGTTAAAAATAGGGTAGAGCACAAAAATGTATGTCAGTTTACAATGCCACATTGCAACTTATTGATTGTTCAAATAATGTTTTTTTTTTTTGTGTTTTGGTAGTGGTGGTCTTAAAAATGTATGACTTGATGCCAATGCAATGACTTGACTTACACCTGGCTCACACTGCATCAGGTTCATACTCTGGTCCTGGCATATGGATGCTTTCCGTTTTTTGAAAAGTGATGAAAGGCTCTCACACAGCGATTCGTTCCGGTGCGGTGGGCCACACAGCTCTACTCCGGTCGTCCAAATCTTTTCCGCTGGAAGGAACTTTTTCCAGACCGCTGGAGCACCCTGGGAACCTTTTTGGTGAAGCTGTGAAAACAAGACATGACAAACAGGAAACCAAGTGAATGCGGGTGAAGTTCATCTGGTGGTTTTCAAAATAAAATAAAAAAAAAGTATGTAAATAAACATCCCTTGTGTATACATTTTCTGGTGAAAAATTAAACTGAAAATTAACTGACGTAAAATAAGTCCAAAACTTGACGCAAGCGTTCTTTGTACATGTGTCAGTGATCGCGTGAAGTCCCAGGTTGAGTGTGAACCCCCGTGAACTTGCGATGCCGGCAGAATCTGTACATACGCATGCATACTCCGGTCGCAGTGTGAGTGGCCACCGGACCCAAACGGACCAGATCCGGATCTGACTTGGACTTACTTGTGACTTCCATGCTATTGCCTGCCCGTTTTTTATCTTGGTTGTTTCCAAAAATATACAAACATTCCAACCAGGTCTTGGAGATTTTTCTTCTATTTCAATAAGTTGACTTCATCTGTCATGCCAGAATAGTCTTTGCTCAAAACCATGCACTACGCCATAGGCTTGCAATATAATCTTAAGTGTAGCATTAAACTAGTTATTACAATAAAACACTTGCTGCAAAATGTATTTCAAAGGCAGTTTTTCAAAGGGGAAGATTTTATTTTGTAAAACCCATGGGAGGAGCTTCTGAAAGAGGTACTGCAGAGGCCAGTTTTGGGGGCCACATTACCTGCCACTCTACAGCGACTTCTGTGCTAGTATGCTTCAAGCTCCTCTCACACTTCTATCTTGTATCAAACAATATCAAGGGAAAGCTCCTGTGTCTCTGTCAAGTCCTTGTTTTATTGTTGACAAGCGTGATCTGTGGAGTGACTGCAACTTTGAATTTTGAAATAAATGACACCTAAAGTTATGCTAACTTAATTTAAAGAAGTCAGTCAATTTGCATCTGTAATTGGTTGCTCTTTGACCTGCCTGCAGAGGGAGTCGGAGGTAAAGGCCTGCTTTGCTGGGATTATATCAGTGCTTTCCTCACAGTGTTGGGGGATGGGATTAGGAAAATGCATAATCTCCCCATCTCCCTGTCAATAAGTCTAACACAGCTGTCATTCACAGTTTTAGTGCCTGTTCATTTGTGTGTTATACTATGTAGCCACGACTGTCAAAACGGCACAGTAAGATACTTAATACAGTATATACATATTTAGTGCTTAATGTTGCAAACCTAAACTTTACTTAATCATATTCTGTCAAAAATATTTCAAAGTTCAATAAGGTTTTACAAAATGTATCCAATTTTGTTTTTTTGTCTTTTTAATCTACTTTTCTACTCTCACCTATGGCCATGAGCTTTGGGTAAAAACTGAAAGGAGATGAATGCTGCTGCCAGTTTTGCTGAGTGGCTGGGTGCTCCCTTAAAGATCGCGTGAGAGAGCTAGGGAAGGGCATTGTTAAGGATTTATTGATACTACTACTGTTATCGATACTGCTTATCGGTTCTCTTTTTGGTACTTTTACTCACAAAAAACAACACAAAAACATATTTTCTGCTCTGAAAAATAGGTACAAAATTATGATTAATATTAATAATAATATTTAAAATTATTGTAGACTTTTTTTTTTTTTTTTTGCAGTGTTGGTTTTATTGTGTGGCCTGCTTCACAGACTAAAAATAAGGCGCTCCAGTGCTGTGCTCTTTGTGCAGTTTGTGAAATTATGTGGCAGATAAGGCGTTTTACCGCAGACATGCAGCCTGTGTATCACCGTTCCTCGCTGTCTTTTATGCGTCTCATGCACGTATGCAGTCAGTGCTACTTGTCTCGAACTCTCAACCCTTCACACTCCAAGCAGACGCTCAGCATGTTGAGCAACAGTGACACTCGCATGCTCTACTCCAAACTGTATTCATCCTTGCATACACGCAAGCATTTTTATTTATTTTTTATTGATAAACGGGGTCTAAGCTTACTCTTGTGCATGTAAAAACAGGAGCAAAACTGGTTCGACCGGTTTCAGGGGAAAACCAAGCAGAGTCCATTTTTTAGCCTAGTCTGATTTCTCTAATCATGGAAACACACTGAGTGAGAGTTGATCAATTGTAAAACCAGGTCCAACATGAACCATTCCAGGTCTCTAAAGCGTCCAACGCTTCAACACAGCTCGGTCGAGATTAGAGATAGACCGATATATTGGCCGGCTGATATTTGGGGGAAGATAAAGATAATTTTTTTTTTGCATATTTTTTTTGCATCGACCTTATTTTGGCCGATATTTCATCCGGCAGTTGTTTTAACAGTTGTCTGCACTGTAGAGCTGCACTCACAGTGATCAGTTTATCTCCAAGTTTATATAATTTGTTTTAAATATCTCCATTTATCTGTGTTTTGAAAAAGAGCATTTTCTTGAATTACTCTTTAAAATGTTCTGTAATGAGCATAAACATGTTGTAATCATTAAACAATGAGACAAAATAATAGTTTAGATTGAACTTTTTCATTTTTAGGTAGACTATTTAATCTCGGCGGTGTTTTTTAAAAACAAAAATAAGAAAATCGGCCTCAGAAATCGGTTTGAAAATTGGACATTGATATCGGCATCGGCTGACAAAATTGATAAAATTCGGTATCGGTCAAAAACAAACAAACAAAAAAAAAAACCACCATATCGGTCGATCTCTAGTCGAGATTAACCACTTTCTGACCCACTTCACCCAAATGACGTTTCATTGAGCTCTGACGACCTCACTCCCTGAAAACAACACAAAATTGTTTATTTTTAACCCTCCATATATGAAGAAATACTTACTCTGACCACTTTTGGATCGCTCACTAGCAGAGGAAGTTTTGTTTTTTTCATTCTAGACTAGCTGCATGTATCATTCTCAGTCCTAGTCCAGTAGTATTGTCTTTTCTTCATTTTAAAGATAAATGTTTTTAGTTCAAGATGTTTTACCTGTGATCTGTTTGATAAGAAAACCGACCTTCAGAAGCAGTTGATCATGTAAAACAAAGCCAATTGCGCTGCCTTAAAGTCAACAAAAAGCACATGTATTTCCCTTTCATTGTGCTGACCCAATTTCCCCCTCTGCTGGTGAATCTGTGAAACTGCATTGTGTATTTGACTGTAGACAAAGTCAGAGAGCATCAGTGTCATTGCCGCATATAATGTAAGGTCTATAACGGAAATAGAAGTTATTGGCAGGGAAAGAGTTAATCAGTTTATGAGTATGAGTATGTTAAACAAGAACGTGGAATTGTGGGAATTGCTTTGAAGAAGTCATGGAAAAATCAGGAAAACCAGAATTTCAAACATTAAATGTGAAACATGTGAACATGTGGCAGGTACAGTTTAGAATTTGATGTCAGCTTGCCTGAGATCCAGAGCCCGTTCATCAGAGCTCCCTTGCAATGAGTGGGTCTGGTCATCACTCCCCCCACTGCATTTCAGATCCACTTTGCAACAAACTGGGCAATCAAAACAGTGTATTTGCCTAATGCACAAGAAACGAAAGAACTCATTGATCAGCTGTCATTTAGTACAAAATCTAACATTTTTCTTGTAACATTTCCCCATATTTTTCAATATACTTTTTAGGGCGAGAATTGATTAAAAAAATTAACAAATTGCATGTCGCATTAATCAGTCCACCACACCTATTGAAACTCGAATACTTTGGCCAGACGATGTATTTCTTATAATGTGCGGACATCTTGTGGAAGACAAGATGTCAGCTGCTCGTGTACCAAACCCCTTTGAGATTGGACAGAAAGCCAATCTACCATTAGCAAAAGCAGGCCAAGCCAAAGTGAACCAGTCTGGAGACCTAGGACTAATATAACCTGTCTTATGTCTCTCGACTGGCCTAGGACTTAATAAAAGCTCTACTCCTTCTAGCCTCATGCTACTTTTTCTCCTACAGTCCTGTGGATACTGTGAACACAGTAAACTACAGTGTTTTGTGACTGATAAAAGCTTAGATGTTCCAAGAACACATAGTGAAGTGGTGAACAAAACATTTCCTTTCTGTTCCTTTCTTAGGTCACTGTGTGGAACCCGGGGATCCCCCGCTGCTGCAGCAGCCTCTGCATACTTCTAAATCAGGAATTCAACAAATTATTGAATGTTTCCGATCTGGTGAGTATTTTCACACGTTCTCTATGTTTCTCTATTACATAAACAGCCCATATTTACAAATATGAAATTAATGTGGATTAAAAAAAAAAAAAATCAATCTTTTTCATTATCTTAACACTTAGACCAGAACTAAGCAACTTCAGCCTCAGCAAGCCCCTACAGCTCTCATATGTAGATACACTATCAAATTAAAAGTAAAACTTTAGTGTGTGTGTCATTAGTATTGAAATTAGAAAATAACACACCAAAGCACATTTTACACACACACAGCAAGGGTTTCTCTGCAGAGCTGATGATGGGTCGGGATTTAGAAATGGCAAGTACAATATTTCCAAATGGATGCAACTGAGAAAGCTGATATGTGTTTCAAATGCCCCCAAAATACATATGTAACCATACGGAGACTTACTAAAGTATTTGCAAATCTTAAGTAACATGTTAACAACATAAAAATGTTACTTAGTTCTTCTTTAATAGCATCGATTCAGAAATGTATAAAAGGACGCCATTTATAAAGGGTTTATTCTTGGTTTTTCATATCTGAGTACATATTCTGTCTCAGCTTAGAAGAGTGAGTTTGGTCAATTCAAATACTGACAATTTTATGAACAAGACACATTTATTCTTTATGCTAGGCAAAGTATAATGTAAAATTAAATGTATGCAGGAACATTTGGAATTTCGAATACTGTGTGTCTACTACAAAAATAACTCAAAAATACAATTAAATATTGTAACAAACTAAATGTAAAGTGTTTGAATTTTAATTAGCAATACTTTTTTTGCTTCCATAATGCTTCCTTTCCCTTGTTTTGGAAAACTGTTATTGCTGCATTTTGTCGGATACACTTTAGTTTTTAGAGCAGAGTGCAACTTTACATGAAAAGGAAATTTTACTCTACTGTAAACGGTGTTGTTTTTCTTAGGCACAAGCCAGCTGAAGAGTATGCTGCTAAGGGAAGTGGACACCATCTTTGAATGTAAACTGTGCCGCAGTCTGTTCAGAGGCCTGCCCAACCTCATCACTCATAAAGAGTACTACTGCTTATCCCGGCTGCCCGACCCTGATGGTCAGTGAACATACTACATACTCGACATTCATATGCACCCAATACTTGACCTACCAAGGAATACAGTACATGTCAAGTAGTTATTCAACACGCTGTTATAATCAGATAGGCCAATGTTTTTGTTGCAGGTGGAGATGGAGACAAACAGACTATAGCCATGAAAGACCTGATGGATGCCATCTATCCCAGAGCTGACCGTCCAGACTTTGTGGTTCGACTGGAGCCCATTCAAACCACCACAAAGGCAGTGTTTCAGTACCTCTCTACTGAAGAGGAGTTGGTCCACTATCCTTCTGCCACTCCCAGGTAAAATAAACGATAAAAGATTGGATAAAAAAAATGAGGGTTACCAGTATTGGCAAAACATTTGATATTTCACGTTTTTTAGGTATCAGTATCGATGAGCACTAATACCAAATCTCTGATCTGATACCAACATGTTTGGTCCTGAATGAGGATCTAACGCTCAGAGCTGGAGACAATGCAAAATACACTGTTCCGCTTTCATCATATTACAGCAACAAACAGTGAATAAAAACAGACACATAACTTAATAAATGCCATTAAAGTGCTTATTATTTACATTAGAGTATATTTCGGCAGCACGTTTCCTGGTCCGGTTTGTCTGTAAGTGTGCATCTGAATTTTGTAAGGGGTGTACACCCCTTCCCCTTTGCCCTCCCCCTTAACACCAAAGACAATCGGGACACCCCATCATCTCTCGTGAACAAGCAAAATCGAGGGGTAGGGCTAAGGCAAAGGGGAAGGGGGTGGAATTGAGACGCACCCTAAGAGTATCTTTGTTTTACTTTGGCCATTATAATGCAATTGGTATTAGGACTGGTATCGATATCAGCCCTTACCCGAGACAAAGCATCAGTATCGGATTGGTTCCAAAAGAATGGTATTCGAACAACACTGGACTGTATGCTGTATAAACTTCTGCTATTGCAGTGTGGGGCACCAGAGCTTTATTTGGTCAGAGGATCCAATTTTAAAATAATTAAATATTAAAGTCCAAATATATGACTGAAATATGGATATAGGAACAAAACATCATAATTGTTGTTTGTTTGTCTGAAAATAATGCTTGTTGTGGTGGCAGTGGTCTTGTAGTCTTCAGAAATATTTTGTGTAGAAGTTGAAATAATGTCAGCAATGTGTTTATCTAAGACGTGTATTTATTTGAGTTAGTAGTACCAAAGTGGTGCATGATGTAGGAACTAATGAATAGGTGTGTTATTTAGTTTCTTGTTAACTAAAATGTCATCATTAGTTTTAAACTTGTATAAAATTGTGAAAAATTGACAAGAGTGTCGATCATATTGTACGGCGCCCGGCAAAGGACATCATGCGCGTTTTTATTTTTCAGTGTTTTGCGAGGGAACGCAATACTTTTGCGAGGGAACGCAATGTTTTTGCGAGGGAACGCAAAACTTTTGCGAGGGAACGCAATGTTTTTGCGAGGGAACGCAAAAACTTTTGCGAGGGAACGCAATGTTTTTGCGAGGGAACGCAAAAAAGTATTGGGTAAATCGGGTCTGGAGGAACGTTGATTTAGGAGAACTGTAGGCTAATTTTAAGAAAATTATTATGCTAAAAGGGTTTGCGTAAAGGAAGATAAATGTATAGGCTAATTAAGCCCGTTTAACAACAGTAATAAGCTCATTACCATGGCAACCAGCTCAGCTTTGTCCATCCGGACCGGACATCCCCGACCCGGGCCGTGTTATGTAAGAGGGATATTCCCCAACATTGCATAAACAAAATCTTATACAACACGCAACAGGGTTATTTAATGGCACACGAAGAAGAAACAGTCCACTAGCCTATGTATGCCTATCCATTTACGCTCAAAAAGTGACGCGCACTGGCCTTTTACCATCATGCCAAAACGAACGCGTTTTCTTCTTAAAAATGTAGCCCACCGAACGAATTGTTGAGGAATGTGCTCATAATACGTATTTATTTTATTTATGATTTGCAAGCATTTCACGTTTGCGTAGTTTGTAGCCTACTGTGGCCTTTTTAAACAGCAGTGTTGTTTACCTGGCGTCCCGTTACGCAGATCCGGCCTTCATAAGGGCCTCAGTTTTTGTTGTCGCTCCCATCAGCTTTAACATATTCCTTGTGTTGGCCTTTCGTCCTCCTGCTCCAGTTTGGCCCCGTGTTCCAAACAGCCTATCTTCAGTCATAAAAATGCTGCTTTTGGCTGTGCGTTTGGAACCAGAGTTCTCACGGATCTCCACAGTGCGTCCTTGTGCGTTCACGTCTTCTCCTGCTTGTGACCAAGCAGAAGAGCTCTGGTTGGTCACACCATTTAACAAAAGTAGAGCTGAAAGTGACGTGTCCCACGGTCCCAAACTGCTATAGCCTATTCTGTCGTTAATCTAAAGAGAAAAATACGGTAAAACAGTAACAAAGGGTGTTCAAAACTTTATTTTAATCTAACCATAAATAAAGAGTAGTCCGCTGTGCCTGTTTCTGTCGTTATTTCTCACAGACACATCGGAGGGAGAGAGAGAGAGAGAGGAGAGAGAGAGAGAGAGAGAGATACAGATACAGACAGACAGAGACAGAGAGACAGTGACAGAGACAGGGACAGGGAGATGGATAGCTTGTCCGATGTGCCAGTGCGTAAAGCTGTGCTTTACGCACAGTTGCCACATAGGCTATGATCATTTCAAGCATGTTTTTTCCCTTACACTCAGAAAATCATCACATCGTGGACAGGGGAACAATGTCAACTATACAGTCCTTGTCTCTGAATGTTAAGCAACAGAATGCCGCGTGTTTTGTTGCGATCTGATTCATATTTATTGAGAAACGAGCAGAACAAGGAACTGAATTTCTAAGCGCTAAACTTTAAAGACACGTGCGGCATCACGCGAAACGGGCGGCGCTCAGGTTTTTTATGCAGCTCCACAAACGGCACAAAAGGATTTCAACCTGCTCAACCTGGTCCAGCAGAGCCTCAAATATTAGGCTATATTTTGTGATATGGCACGCCTGATCTGAAAGCCTGACGCAGCAGGCTCATGACACGTGGCTGAAATCTGCCTTGGTCAACACAGGACAACTTTTGATCTTTTTTACATTTCTGTGGTGAAATTGTCGGAAATTTTTTGTTGATAACAATTTATTATCGTTTATCTAATTTATGAATTTTTTTATTGTAAACTGTGGGTTTAAATTTGTCACTTCTATTTCGTTGGGTAATTATTTTATGGTCTTATTTTTTCTTTAATTTAGTTTTTAAACCTAAATAGGCACAGAGGAGTACTCTTTATTTATGGTTAGATTAAGATAGAATTTTGAACACCCTTACTGTTTTACCTTATTTTTATCTTTAGATTAACGACAGTATAGGCTATAGCAGTTTGGGACCGTGGGACACGTCACTTTCAGCTCTACTTTTGTTAAATGGTGTGACCAACCAGAGCTCTTCTGCTTGGTCACAAGCAGGAGAAGACGTGAACGCACAAGGACGCACTGTGGAGATCCGTGAGAACTCTGGTTCCAAACGCACAGCCAAAAGCAGCATTTTTATGACTGAAGATAGGCTATTTGGAACACGGGGCCAAACTGGAGCAGAAGGACGAAAGGCCAACACAAGGAATATGTTAAAGCTGATGGGAGCGACAACAAAAACTGAGGCCCTTATGAAGGCCGGATCTGCGTAACGGGACGCCAGGTAAACAACACTGCTGTTTAAAAAGGCCACAGTAGGCTACAAACTACGCAAACGTGAAATGCTTGCAAATCATAAATAAAATAAATACGTATTATGAGCACATTCCTCAACAATTCGTTCGGTGGGCTACATTTTTAAGAAGAAAACGCGTTTGTTTTGGCATGATGGTAAAAAGGCCAGTGCGCGTCACTTTTTGAGCGTAAAGGGATAGGCCTACATAGGCTAGTGGAATGTTTCTTCTTCGTGTGCCATTAAATAACCCTGTTGCGTGTTGTATAAGATTTTGTTTATGCAATGTTGGGGAACATCCCTCTTACATAACACGGCCCGGGTCGGGGATGTCCGGTCCGGATGGACAAAGCTGAGCTGGTTGCCATGGTAATGAGCTTATTACTGTTGTTAAACGGTAATAACGGTTCCCTCGCAAAAGTATTGCGTTCCCTCGCAAAAACATTGCGTTCCCTCAAAAAGTTTTGCGTTCCCTCGCAAAAGTATTGCGTTCCCTCGCAAAAACATTGCGTTCCCTCGCAAAAGTTTTGCGTTCCCTCGCAAAAGTTTTGCGTTCCCTCACAAAAACATTGCGTTCCCTCGCAAAAGTTTTGCGTTCCCTCGCAAAAACATTGCGTTCCCTCGCAAAACATTGAAAAATAAAAACGCGCACGATGTCCTTTGCCGAGCGCCGTAATATTGTCATCTACATATAGTGGAAGTCGCCATTTTTGCAAACAAAACAACACGACTTCCTGTACCACATTTCAGAAATAATATTAACACAGTCTGGACATAAATTCAAACTAACATGGTGTTCTGTAGCTTCTCTGCTGTCAAGCAGAGGATCATACGATTCTCGCCTTTTTGTCTCACACGTGTCTCAACTTTTAGACTATAACAGACACAGTTTGTAATGTTTTTTTCTCTGGTGGTTTGTTGGGCTCAGTGCTAGAGAGAGTCCAGTGGCGTGGGAAGGGCCATCCACAGAGAGTGTGGAGAATAACCAGCCGACTCAACCGGTCGAGCCAGAGAGTCAGAAGAGCCCCAGTCCTCCCCCTGTGGAAGAGGTGGAGCCCCCCGAGGAGACTCCGGCACCCCCACCTCCAGCTGAAGATGAGGATTCCAACAGCGGGGTAATGACACAAAATATGATTTTGATATGCACTGATTTGCTTCATTTGATTTTTATTGTACGATTAACAGAAAAGACTTGTTTAGTAAACCAATTCAATAAAACAATAAAGAATAAAATGGACAATTTTAACTTTATTGTCCATCATTGGGTACTTAACTATTATTTGTCCTGGAAGAGAGCTCATGTATCTCATGACAATAGATGGGCAAGACATTAAGTAAGTGAAAGAAATCAAATACCTAGGCCTGATTCAGGACAACAAAAACACATTTGTGCAGCTTTAAATTAATTAGAGACTGTCTTTTCAAGCTGCAAATGTCTTTATGCATTCTAGGATCTTTTCTCAAATCAGTTACTGTTTCACCAGTTGGTCACATGCCACAGCTTCTGTGATTAAGCCACTGAGGCCAATTAACAACAGGGCATTCAAAATATTAGATAAAAAACCTGTCAGATTGAATTTTCTTAGCTTTGAAAATTTTATAAACTTTTGTCATTTAAAATTGAGGGTCACACAAGGGTTTTCGAATGGAAATGTAAAAAGTGTCCCTGAGAAAAACTATGTCCAGGGCACTAAACTATGGAACCTTTGACAATTGTCCTGCTTCCCCTTGTGTAGCTCAGGCTCTGCCCCCTTTCTTTTGCCTCTGCAGCGCTGCTAACAGGGACCAGGCATACACATGAGAAGAAGCAAGACTTTCATATTTTTTACAAAGTTATTGATGACATAGGCCAACATATCTCTTTATGGATCTTTTTTTAACTATGTGTAAATGTAAAAAACGTAGCTCTGTTCTTGCAATATCCGCGCGTATATTTGCCTAATATATATATTTCGCGCTAACTTTTACAATTTTTAAGACTATGTTTCTCTGTCAATATTGGTCTAATCATTGTGAAATAAAAACTGGGACAAAGTTTAGACAGTTTTTTGTCAGAAAAAGTCCGCCACAAGTCTCCTGCTCAAAGATATAAAACTTTATTTCATGACTATTCCCAATAGCCTTTGTATAAGGAAAAATCTTGCGACATAGTTCTGTACGTGTGTGCACAGTATTGTGACAGGTTGATCTCATCCCTACTATGTAAGGCAATGTCAATTTGCAATTGGCAATTTTATTGTAAAAGCCCTTTTGGGGACGGACATTGCAAACTAGCCAAGGCTATGAATGTTGTAGTATGCTACATACTGTATCTAATATGTGTACTTGTCCCTATCAAATAAAATAAATAAATAAATATTTTTAGCTGATTCTATTCATAATGTATGTATGTATGTATGTATGTATGTACTTGTTTTTCTATCTTAGTGAGGACCGTTTTGAGTTTTTAACCAACAGAATGAGGACATTTTTGGGAAGTGAGGACATTTTGGCCGGTCCTCACTTTCTGAAGGGCCTGTTTTGGCCTGTTTGAGGGTCAAGATGTGGTTTTAAGGTTAGGGTTAGAATTGGGTTAAGGTTAGGATTAGGGCTAGGGTTAGGGCTAGGGGGTTAGTTTGGATGGTTAAGGTTAGGGTAAGGGGCTGGGTAATACATTATGCCTATGAAGGTCCTCACTAAGATAGACAAGTATGCATGTATGTATGTATGTATGTATGTAAAGGCATTGCCATTTTTTCACTCACCTCAATGTAAATTTTAAGGGTCATAGGGTCAAATTTCATTCAGCATAACTTTTGTTTTCGCACCGTGATAAACTGTAGTTAGTTGACAACGGTGCTTTTCTACTTGTTTCCACTGTTTGTGTCTGCAGGATGAGTGTGAGCGCATTGCCCATGTTAATAAACAAAAAATCATTCTATATAAAAAGTATTTTATCAGTGGTTGTTTATTTGTCATACCTTTGTTTCGACTTCAATTTCGTAAATCAGTCGATGAGACATGTCACAGTAACATCAAGTGACGTTTCTGAAGTTGACTGCTGCACCTTTACATGCTTCAACTGCTTGTCTGCAGTGCAGACAAGCAGTTGAAGCATGTAAAGGTATGACAAATAAACAACCACTGGTCTGACATAGGAATTCGAAACATAATCCAAGCAAGCACATTAAATGAACCTTTTTGTTGTATAAAATGTATTCATTCCCATTCAGAATGTTCCAAAGTATTTGATTTTCTAATTTTACTGAAATGTGTAGGTATCTTTTCACTTCCAGAAAGTTACACAGTGCACCTTCAAACAAGCTCAAAAAGAAGTACTGTATACATTGAGAATGAATTATTGCAGAAGAACGCTCTGTGAAAGAAGATCTGCTATATGGTTGGATTTATGACTTAAAGTGGACATGGCTGATAAAGATGCAAATGCATGGAAACAAGATGCAAAAGAAAAACAGAAAGGCTATATGGGGCATATCTTATTCTGTGATATTTTGGAGTCTCAATTTACTAGTTTCATAATTTTCTTTTTCTCGGTAGAGGTTGTGCACATGATGTCTCAATAAAATGTGAACTAGAAAAGTTGCTTTGCTAATATTAAATTGACAATTGGCATTGAAAGGATAAAGCAAGTCTTGCAAGCAATCTATTGGACAAAAAATGCGGCAAGACTGACGACTATTCGCCAATAGTTCCTCCACTTAGGCAAAATGTTAATGTACATTAAATGAAAATTTTGTGAGTGCATTAACTCAAAATGTCCTGTTTTTTATCTGTAGGTTGAGGACGTGACCATCTCTTGTTGTCTGTGCGGTCAGGACTTTAACTCTCGCCGCAGCATCAGGCGTCACTGCCGTAAAATGCATCAGACCAGACTGGAGGAGCTCCGAAAGTACACAGACACACGCACAGTTCCTACTAGCCTTCTCTCCGTGGTTAAAGGTACTGCACTACCTCTCATTACTAACTATTTGTAAACTGAAAGCTGGGTTACTTCACTTTTTCCCTCATAATCAGTATTTTTTGTTTTTACCCAATATGTTTTTTGTAAAAGAACTTTACAAATCTAAAAAATAAATAAATACATTAATAAATTAATACATTAATAAACTAATTAAATAAATAAATAAAATCTGATTATTAAATATTTGATCTTTCAAACTTTTCAGAGAGCCCTGTATGGATGAGAGCTTTTTTGCTTAAATTTAACTGTACTTCCGCTGCTTCACTTTTTCGAGAATTAAGCACATAATTTTTAGGATCTGTATTTTGCCAAACTGACATAAAGATGCTTCCTTAAAAAACGTAAATAAACAGAAATATTAAATTTTAAACTTTTTTTAAACTAGTTGTGTCAGTACGCTAACAACAGTTAGCCACAATGCTAATAACAATAACATGCCCTCTCGGGCTCTATGGATTTTAGTGATTCAATAATAAATTATTAGATATATTTTCTCTTGGGGACAAATTATTTGAATTATTTTTGTGAAAAAAAATCTGATCACTTTTAATGCACATTTTAATACAGTATTTTTCATAATATCAAGCTTTTACTGTAATTTTACTGTCAAACACGAATGTCCTTGCCTGTTATAATTTTATAAACCGAAATGTCATAGCAAATTTCCTTTGATGTATTTCCTAGGCACACACTACATAAAATACTGTATTTCCAGTGCCTGTGTAGCTTAAAACCCAGAACAATGAATATGTATTTTTGTTGTTTAAGGTCGGCAACGGACTATCTGCACACCCACTGGAAAGTCCTGTCCAGTTTGCTTGAAAACATTTGCGACTAAAGCCAATGTTAGGCGACATTTTGATGAGGTACACCGTGGATTGCGCAGAGATGCTATCGCTCCCAGCATGGCCACAAAACCCGATCAGCCCTTCGTTTTAGATGATTCAGCCTCTCGTCGGAGTAATACATCCTCTCCTGCCAAAACTGCCAGCTCCAAACCCAGTCCTGCTCCAAGTCAGCCCAAACCCCAGAGCAGCAACAGCAGCCTCATGTCAGCCCGCTGCTCTCTCTGCAAGAGAACCTACAGCTCGCAGGTCAGTCTGAACTCTTAACATGTCAAAAGAGAAAAGGTGTGGCTACAAGTACAGACCTTATATTTTGTCACATTATTACAATCATTAATAGAATACAATCAATAATACATACTCAGCTTGCTCAGGTCTTCTGTCGGGGTCTGAACGTGAAAACCTTATGCTGCAGTAAAGCTTTTCTAATGCCTTCTATGTGGTTGACTTTTGCTCAGTCACATCCAGTTAATAGTCAAATTGTGCAATCTAATCTTTGTTTTGTTTTAATCTTTGTTTTGTTTTACATCTGTTTAAATTGAAAAATATGAAATGAAAACCTTTGAATTCATTTATTTCCAAAGTTTTACATTCGAAACAGATAAACACTTGTTTTAATGTAGCTAAATTAGGGTTTAATGGTCTCCATCCCCCAAATTCTCGTTGTGACACATAGCAAAAGCCAATAGTCTATCAAATGCTAAAGCCACACAATGACAGGAGAAGTGCCAGGCAGCTGTTATTCAGTGAAGTCTGATACATGATGTGTTTATCATTCACAACACATAGTGCTTAATCAAAGCCTCTGGATACAATTTGGTAACGTCAAAACATATTCTACAACTACAAAGCTATCCAGTTTGAACTAATGTTTTTTTCAAATTCATCTATGTGGATGAGATTACTCTTATTTTCTGTAAGTTTTCTGGGGAAGAACCCCCAGACTCTCATTATATATGTTACAGGCAAAGTTGATAATCCAGGCATTCTATAGAATGCCTAGGCATTCTATAGAATGCCTGGTGTTTTCAGGCAAAGTAGGAAATAGATGTGTTATTATCTACTTTGCCTAGGCATTCTATAGAATGCCCAGGCATTCTATAGAATGCCTGACAACTTTTAGGCAAAGTAGATAATCTCTGACAAAGCATCATTTACTGGAATACAAAACAAAAACACATATAATTTTAATTAAATACCATCCAAACTATGGCCCAAGGGCCAAACTTGGCCATCCAGTAGGACTAATTTTGCCTGCAAATGAGTGCTGATGTTTGAGTATCTATTTAATTACACATGTTTCTTACAAACAAGGCCATATAAAGTCTATTTTCCTAAAAGACTAATAAAAGATAATTTTATTATGAATTTGTTTTAGTTGAGCCAAAAAAGCAGGTTTTGCTCTTGTTATATAATAAGTTTGTTCATCTAAGGTTGGACACCTCTGCAAAGCCTTATTTTGTTGCTGTAGTGGTTGTTGTGTTTGTTTTTATGGTCAGTTGTAGACATGGTTTTGGTTCTCTTTTTTGTTTTTTTCTTCTCTTTTCTTTAAAAGGCTAATTGGCAAACCTTTATTGAATGCCGTACCTGTTTGTTAAAGCCTGATCCCGTCAGATCTCAGAAGCTGAGCAAGTTAGGGCCTGGTTAGTACTTAGATGGAAGACTGCTGGAACAACAGGTGCCACAGGGGGATGACAGAAGTGGATTGTCTTTGTGTCCTTGGGCAAAACATTAAACTCACATTGCCTCAGTGTTGGAGTACACTTGGTAAATGTATACTAGATTGTAAAGCACTTTGATTGCCTGGAAAGGTAGAAAAGTGCTTTATAAATAGATCATTTACAATTTATATAAAGTTGCTAAAACATTTTAACTATTTTTTTTAATTTTTGATAGAAAACAATTGAATTATGGACATTAGCTACCACAACCAACACAACTACCAACCATAACCAGACATTACAATCATCCCACAACCAACCCCAACCAACCCTTCTCACAACTACCCTCACCAGAACAACCAACTAACCAACCAACCAACCAACCAACCAACCACTCTCACTGCAACCAATCACAACCTTCAACCACAACCAATCACCAATTACAACCAAACCACCAACCACAAACACTAACCCCAACCCCAACCACAACTACCAACCAACCAAAACCACCACCAACCACAACTACCAACCAACCACAACCAATCACCAATTACAACCAAGCACCAACCACAACTAGCAACCAACCACCAACCACAATCAACCATCGAACACAATCAACCACCAACCACAATCAACCACCAACCACAAACCCCAACCAACCACAACCAACCATAAACACCAACCACAACCACTAACCACCAACCAACCACAATAAATCACAACCTCCAACCATAACCAACCACAACAACCACTAACCACAATCAACCACCAACCAGAATCATTAACCACAACCATAAACTACAACACCAACCACAGCCAACCACAACCAAGCACTAACTACAATCAATCACAACCACTTCCGCAATTAGAGCTAGGTAATACAGTATATCAATGTTGTTTTGAAGATGTGTAAAAACTGGATATTGAGTATAACATTGTAAAAACTGCTTTGAAATAATTTGATTAAAATTACAAATGAAAAAATAAATACAAAATCTCAATTCGCTATGGAAAGGTGACATTTTCATTCATTTTATTTTTGGCACTCACTCATTGGTGTTTTTATCAAAATTTGTATTAGAAATTGAACATTTTTTTAACATATCAAAATCTTATATTTTCTTGCGCAACCAACCAAATCACCCACAACAAGTCAAGACTTTACGGAGGTGCCTTTTTTTTTTTACTTAAATAAGTACAGTTTGTTTGCACTGAGATTTATAATAAAATAACATTTTAATGGGGTTTTGGGGAAATAGACTTGATATTTGAAAAAATAAACCAAATTGTAAAATGTATTAAAATAAATACTCTAACATCAGCATGCCACTGGAGGGCCAAGTTTGGCCCTTGGGCCCTAGTTTGGATTGTATTTAATTAAAATTGTATGTGTTTTTGTTTTGTATTCCAGTAAACGATGCTTTGTCAGAGATTATCTACTTTGCCTAAAAGTTGTCAGGCATTCTATAGAATGCCTAGGCATTGTATAGAATGCCTAGGCAAAGTAGATAATAACACATCTATTTCCTACTTTGCCTGAAAACACCAGGCATTCTATAGAATGCCTAGGCATTCTATAGAATGCCTGGATTATCAACTTTGCCTGTAACATATACATAAAAGTTACAGAATGTAAAAAGTTTGATCTGCTCTTCTCAAAAATGTTCATCACAAGTATCTCCTTACTACATAGATTGTCCTTACTACTTAGTTCTCATGGCTCCGGGCTCACCATGCTCAGCTGTATCTCATTAATGTCATTTGGATCGCAGTATTATTCAGTTTTAAATGTAACAGGGATAAAATTATGTCAGATTTTTATTATTATTTATATATATATATATTTTGCATTTTTTGAGTTAAAGCAAAAGTTAAAGCAAAAGTTAAGTGCTCTATGACAAACCAATTGTTTCATGTAAATTATTTTTTTTGTTTTTCAGCTGATGCTAAAGAGGCACATGCGAATTGTCCACAAGATTTACAGCTCAAAGAATAGGTCCAATGCTTCATCTGTACCTGTCACTCACATAAGCACCCCTCCTCTCAGTTTGGAAGCTTCCAGTAACATCAGGGTGAAAGAGGAGAGAATAGAGAACTCTATTGAGGAGGATGAAGAGGAGGAAGAGGAGGAGGCAGAAGAAGCACAAGAGGAGGAGGAAGAGGAAGAAGTGGATATTGACAGCAGTCCTGCCCCCTCCCCAAGCGACAGCACAGGGACAGCCAAAAGCGCCCAGACAAACACCACTAAAATGAAGGAGAATGAGTCCTCTCAAAGTCAGAAGAGCACCTCGTCATCCAACACTCCCATACCCAAAAGCAAGGCACTCTCTGTTGGTTTTGACTTCAAGCAACTTTTCTGCAAGCTCTGCAAGAGACAATTCAGCTCGCGCCAGAACTTGTCCAAGCACATTGAGCTCCACACAGACGGTACAGAGATCTTTATTAAGTTTTACCGCTGCCCCCTCTGCAGCTATGAGTCGCGCCGCAAACGAGATGTGCTTCGGCATGTGACTGTGGTGCACAAGAAATCATCCTCCTACCTCGCTAAGATCATGCCCAAATTGGAGAACCGCGCGATCAAAAGGCACGCCGAAGAGGTGCTTACCAGTAACAACACTCCCAACAAGAGGATGAACATTAAAGAGGAAGTGAACGGACGACATTGTAGCTCACACTCTCCGCACACAGCATCCTCTTCCTCGGCTGCTCACTCCACTCCTCGCAAACAAGATTCCTCTGCTGGCAGCTCCTCCACTCCAGTCACTCGTAAATATCAGCCTCGACCCGTCAGTCCCCCATGACCCGACACTCGCACCAGCGCTCCTCTTCCATGTCCCCCAGCACGCAGACCTCCCACACACGTCGTCATGACTCCCAGTACGAGAGCAGCACCACAGGATCCACCGAGGTCCGAGTTACCAAGAACTTCTCCCTCCACGCCTGTGACCAGTGTGGGCGAGCTTTTGCCAAGAAGGTATGATGGTGTCTTGTTTCTTTCTATTGAAAATTAGAAGTTATAAAATCTACATAAATACCTCAAATACAATCTAAGATGTATGTATCTAAAAAAAAATAGACAACCTTATTATTATGGCAAAAGGCAAACCAAGTACAGTCATCTCAAAATATTGACACTTGTAGCAAAAATGATTAAAGGGGCAGTGGAAATGTAATGATTGAAAAAGTAACAACTTCAGTTTTGTTCTCACACAATACAGTACTTTGTAAAAAATGTATTTGGGAGAAAATTAGCCACAGCTGCCCTGGGGCAGACTGACAGAAGGCTCACAACAACATAGCATTACTATGTTTAACGTCATGAAGCTCATAGTGAAAAGCTTTTCTAAATTATTTATGGTTAATAATTATCCATCTCAAAATGCAGTAGCTAAAAGATCAAAATGGGAACTAAAACAATAAATATTATAGAGTTATGTTATTGATGTTTTTTAAGATAGACATAGCCCCCATCCAAATAATCAGTGCATCACAATTAATGATTTAAACTTATTAGTATCTGCCTCCCAATAACCTGTCTGATTACTTTGTCAGGTATTCCTGGAGTCTCACAAACGAAGCCATCGAAATGCAGAGCCTGGCCGGAGGAAAGGAGTCAGCACTCGTTCCCGGTCCTTGATGTGGTGAAGGCCACTGTAAGGGTGAATATTCTGTCTTCAACTTTACCCCAGTTGTTCATCTTTCTTTATGCTTGGTTTTATTTTGTGCTTATTACAATTTAACATGCAGATTTTCAACATTTGGTACATTTTTGTATATATAATAGTATCATTTAATTTATGTAATATTTATATATCACATTTTTTAGCATTATTATGTATTTGATACCTTAAAGAGCATTAATAAAAATGAATTAAGACTTATTTCATCATGAACAAATAGTTTAATAAGATTCAATCTAAACTACTGTATAAAGGATTAGGGTTGAAAGCTACACCAAACTTGCCTGGGATTCAGAGCCCACGCTTGAGTGGGTCTGGTCACCTCTCCCCCGCCTGCGTTTCAGATCAACTCCACAACGTACCAGGCAATCAGTGTTTTTGCGTGACGCAGATGAAACAAAGGTGCTGATTTGTCGTCTATCATTTAGCCCGAAATCTAACTTCACTCACCTCACATTAGAATGCTTTTGTTTGAAATAAGACATTTCAGTTATCCTTTTAATTATAACTTTTCTTTTATTCTGTCTTTGCTTCAGAGGCCCTTGAGGTTAATCAATGAATCCAGCCCCAACAATGAAGGTGAAAGTCTTAGTTGGAAAGAAGATGCACAAATGGAGCACATGAGAGATCAGAAGAAACAAACACGAAAGAAGTTCACACCATTTGAACCACAGGAACCAAATACACTGGACTGACATTTAAAAAAATCCTCCTGTGATGCTGCCCGTGTCAAATGCACAATCTGTCCACAAGGAGGCTCTGCTACACAGGGAGAGACTGGCCTGACGGTGGAGTTTCTGTACATATTATATCTGTATTCCTTCCTACACTTTATAAATGTAGATCTATTCACAAAACGCCATTAGTGATTGGATGAAGAGACAGAAATTGAAGAGTACGCTGATTCTGACAATTACACCGGTGCAAACATCAAATGCTTGCTCTTACTGAATTCAGTCAGACTTGGTACTACTTTCTTATTCCCAGTTTTATT
This sequence comes from Mugilogobius chulae, assembly GCA_038363315.1. Lineage (NCBI taxonomy): Eukaryota > Metazoa > Chordata > Actinopteri > Gobiiformes > Gobiidae > Mugilogobius > Mugilogobius chulae. Next base: position 42,858,206 of record CM076403.1, on the reverse strand, counting down.
CTGCTTTTGTCTTGGTCGTTTTTTTCTCAATGGTTAAAGAGGTATCAGTGTCTTACCTAAAAAAGCCATACCAAATATACCACTATACGCTCCTGCCTTACCTAAAATCACTTAAACAAGAACAATACCTGCCTTACACTAACACACCCCTCCTCATCAAAGTCAAACTACTGTCAGTTGAAAGGATTCACCAATATTTGTTTTCTCATATATATTTTTCAAAACTTAAAACAATTTTGTATGTAAATGATTTCAAAGTGCTTGTTTCTTTAGTTTTCTACCTTAACTAGAGGTAGTATTGTTAGTCATATTAACTTTAGCTTAAAGCACTTGTTACACAGCCCATAGACCTTAATTAAGCAAAGTAGTCTTTGCAAGGCAAGTTTGGTTAAACATGGGGTCAAAATAGGCTTCAGCTGTAGATTCTACAAAAGAGAGTTGTGAACTTAAATGACTGAATTCATTTAAAGGGAGACTGACAACATTTTGAGTAACATTTCATCCAGTGTGACCTCAGTTTCTTTTAGTATAACAGATAAATGAAATCAATCTTAAATTTCTTAAATATAACATTAGTAAGAATTAGACTGGCAACTTTACTGTGGAAGTACAAATACCTTAACTTTATCATAGTATTAGACTGTTAAAATCATTTGTTGTAAAATGTCAAAACATTATTGAAATGTAATGGAAATATTCGTACTTTCTGTGTACATTTCAGGCATGCTTTTAGTGTTTCTTTTAGAGGTTCACATAATTGAGGAAATCTAAAAATATTTATTGCTAAGTTTAGTGAGATTAGACATGTAAGAGTTACTTGAAAATTCTATTTGAGTAATCATTAAGCTTTCTGCACACGAGAGGAGTTTTGGCTGATGTTAAGCCCGATGTGTGTCTCCAAGAGTTCAGGAAGACTTGGCCCATCTGATGTGGTTCTTGTCATGTATGTGAGCTCAGTGTGACTGTTACAATTTTTTGTCAGATTGTATCACTGTTAGGTCCCAACATGTGCAAGAAACTTGTGATGACTCTTAAAATTTATGAAATAACCAATACAGTTTGTGCAAACTTTTTTTTTTATTTAATCGCACACAAAGATTATGTGTATGTGCTTTTACAAACAAGTTTTATTCACCCTCATTGTTTATACCAATCATTGTTGTCTCATGTAAACTTTAATCACACAGCTGATTAGTTTCATGGAGATGCTGCGTTCAATCACGTGAAACGAGTTCTTCTCCACAGTCTTTACTGAACTCGGCATGTCTGTGGGGTCTCTATTTTTCCTATGACAAGATGCTTTGTGAAACAAATAATTGTAGCAAAATGTCCTCATGTCTGTGAGGGGTTATGATCTCCAAACTCCTCTAGTGTGCAATTGGCTTTATTTACTGGACCAAAAAACAAACACTGGATATTGTTTTGTTTTTATTCCTAAATGTGGTCTTATATCATGAGATCACTGTTTACATATATATATATATATATATATATATATATATAATATTATATATATATATATATATATATTATATATATATATATATTATATATATATATATATATATTATATATATATATATATAATATATATATATATATATATATATATACATATATATACTCCAACGGCAAGCTATTCAAATAAAATGTGCATTTAATGTGAAAGAAGATAACATGAAAGAGAATGAGTGACCAAATGTACATACACGTCTTATGAAATGGCAAGAAAATGGGACAAGAGCTGAAATGACCAAACTTTATTTTTTCTATGACATGCTCAGACCTGTACATATAGTCAGAAGAATATAGTTATTGAAAGTCTACTTAAGTTAGTTGATAATATGCTTTGAGAGACGTTTCTGACTATAGTTCTGTTAACATCGGAGCAACTGTGTTTCTGTTCATCATTTTGTATTATTGCTTTGTTATAACTATTGAAGGAGGCACTTTTTGTTTGTAGGAATAACCTAACCACATTGTCAACTTGTTTTGTAACTTGTTGCTTCCTCACCAGTTGTGATCTGTTATATAATTCACATTACCCTGAAGAGCCTTTCCGATGTAACATGAATGTTACCAACAACCACTTAATAAATACAATATACTTCTGCAGGCCTCCTGGATTTGTCTCTTGTTCTAAAATAATATCAGTTATGTTTAGTGCAATAGCTCATGGTAGAAACTGACATAAGGTGAGCACTTTATGACATCTGCTTCTTGCTTTAATGAATGCTCTGAAGACCTTTTTTTTTTTTCTTTTTTTTATCTATTTATTTAGAGTACACCATTTTGCTTTTCTTTGTGCAAATCCTTAACTGCAACCGTTTTTAAATTTGAAGAATCAAGTTTACAGATTACTTTAGACATGATGGAACGTTTTTTTGGGAAGTTGCTCATGACAGTTGAAATGGAAATGTATTCTTTAATTTGACAGGCTTTAAGGCAAACCCCATCCAGCCCTTTTGCCCTATCGTCCTAGTTTAATTCCAGTTTAGCGCTAGTTTAGACCTAGTTTGTTTGGTAGCCTTTGTTCAAGTCTTCCTTTTGTTTTGTGAAACCACAAAATCATAAATGAGTTGATGTAACTCGCTGTGCACCTTTTCAGCCCAGAGACCCCAGACCTTCAAAAAGTCTGGTCCTCGAGAAATAAAGCTGAGTGTGCAATCTTTCTGAAATTTAGGATTAGGATTTCTTAAAAATATATTAACCATTACAACAATCAAAGTAGGCTAATGTATGAGGGCAATCTGAGCTCCAAGCAACCAAACAAAAATTAAAGTGGACGGAAAAACATTTCCCATTCAAGGCCTGGCAAAGTTAAACAATGCAATATACCATAAAACTGCACACATTCCAGCATATTTCTAGATTGATGCACTTTCTCTATCACAAGAGGGCGCCATTGCTCCACACATCCCGCTTCCTCTTCCTCTCCGCAGACTCCAATTGGACATGTTGCACATAGTATCTTTCACACTGTCACCGGGCTCTTTTCCTAACGCTGCTCCTTCAGTCCTCACAGCTTATCAAATTGTTATTACACAGCAGATGGGATGCGCTTCATTTATTAATTTCACCCACTGCATTACCACAGCCCAATGTTTCTTTTTTCTCTTATGACAAATTACAAGGAGGCAATCAATAGGTGCACTTAAAATGGATCCAACTTTGCGCAATTAGAGTGAACGCCCATGTGAGCAAAATTTGATGACTTATTAATGTGTTCAAGCACCAAAGCGGTCTATTGTGGCACCTATCGATTCGATTGATCAGTCGTAAACTTGATTGAATATGCGGCAGTGGCGGACGACAGTGGCGCAATTAGGAGATGATTTGGTGCTTGCAGAAACGGCACATAGGAACAGGTTTACGCACGCACGCACAGACATCAGTGGTGGCTCGTGCGTGAGCTGTCCCTTTCCAAGTCTTTATTGGAGGGTGTGTGCGCGCAGCGAACGTGAATGTGAGCTTCTGCGGAGCATCTCGTGCGTAAAAAGCGCGGGAGATCTCCGCCTGGACCGTAAAAACATCAGGTGGGTTTTAGCGACATATTGATCACGACTGACACATTGCGCTTGTGACGAATTCCTCCGCTCTATCTCTCCACACCTCGCTCTCTCATCCTCCCTCTCACTCTCTCTCTCTCACACTGTTCATTCTTGGGCATCGACTTTCCTCACAACCGCCCTGTTCGTTTTTGTCTCCACGGAACAAGTGCTAGGTTGCAATTTCAACCACAAAATCAGCCTTGGTGACTGTGTATTTTGTGTTTTTTGCTCGCTTTTGTTGTGGAATTGTCTTGCATCTGCTGTTGTGGAACGGGGGAATCTCACTCCAAGACTGTGAGGCTGAATGGTATTTGAGGAGGAAAACTGCTGAGCTCCGCAAGGAAGTTGCCCGAGGCGGACCGGGGACCCTTAAGGAATCGCGAGAAAGAGGCAGTCTCAGCCACTCGCAATTGGATTAAAAACATTGACGGTACAATTAACATTCAGTGTCTTTTCTCACATTCTTATTAGAAGTGTTCATTTTCCATTTGTCTCACTGTCACTGAGCACATGCCTTCACTGATCATTCTGCTTTTTCTTGCTTCTCTGTGGAATTTCCAAAGTCGTTATTATTTCACGTGAATGCTTTTTCCACAATAAGAGGTTAGTCGTTGTTTTTAGGCGCGATTCTACTACAACTTCGCGCGAAAGGAATTGAAACATAGTGGTTGGAGCTGTCGTTTTGGGCGCGTAATGGTGTTTTCACTCTGGATGGCACTGTCTTAATTAGGGTGCGATCAGAACCGTGAGGCGCCGTACAGAAGCTGATGTGGCTGCATAATGAGCACACACCCCACACTTTGATCTGGTGCTGTTATTTCTCCAACCTGCAGGGCTGCATCTTATCTCCAGACGCACGACTCTTTCACGTCAAAATCTGTTATGTCTTTAAGCGAGGATTTTGTACCGGCCTATCAATATATGTTTACAAATATCAGCATTAAAAGAAAAGGCAGTATTTGGATATCTCTGATTATAAATGTGTGCTAAAGAATATTAAGAAAGGCTTTGGGAAACTGTCATAATCTCAAAGAGTTTATCCAATCAGGGAAATAAGGAATAAGACTTTTATGAAATACTGATTATTTTATGTTGTAAAAAAAGACATAGTTGTGGGTGTTTCTAAAGCTAAAAGAAATCTCTCTCTGCATAATCTGTATTTTAGATGTCTGGAAATGGAATTTATAATGAGATGTTACATAATAGTAGAGGAATACCACAATGTTGCTCGAAAAAAGGACATCCTCAGCTTTAAATTGTACATTCAATAGCTGAATCTGCAGATTTCTTTCTCTGTTTCATTTTTAAGCATTTTCCTGTCACATTTGAATAGCCTCTAGCCTGTTGCTTAATTCAAGGCCTTCCCCAGCTTTAGATCATTTACACACATTTGTTTCAGCCATAAAACAAATATCTTTAATACACATGTTTCTGATATATTTAAATGTAATGAACGACTTCAGCTTGTTGCTTAACTTAAGAAATTTGCTATATAAGTAATGCATGGATGGTACTGTAAAGGTAGAAATGTGAGAAATGAGTGTGGAGGACAGGCCAGTGGAAAGGGCAGGGGAAGCCGAAATGCTATCAGATTCTGAAAAGAGCAGTGCCCTCCCCAGAGAGAGAGACTGAGAGAGTCTGAGCTGCAAACACCGGTGTGACAGTTTCAAGGGAAGGGAAGGGGAGAGGAGACAGCTGGCCAAATGAGGAAAGAGGAGACAGGAACAATAGCAAAGTAAAAATTAGTGAACACACACTCGACAAGACAACGGCTGTGGGTGTAAATTCAAAAGAGCTTAACCTCGTGAGTCATCATCACCACAGGACGCTCCCTCTCTGGGTCGTACGTGCCTGCTTTTAGGTTTGGAGTGCTTTGTAGACTGTCATAAAGGACAAGGACTCCCCCGGGAGAGCAGTGGGAATGGGGGAAAAAAAGGAACTATTAGCCAGGGTAGAGTGGGACCTTATTAAAACGGCTTTATAACGATATGTAAAGCACTCTCAGCACCAGACACAGACAGTGGAAGACCAGGACCTGTGAAATGTGCTTTCGACTTTTATAAATGAGAAATGAAGGTTTTAATTGCCTCAGAGACAAAGAGCTAAAGTTGAAGCATGAGAAGGACCAAAGGCAGCAGCACAAATGGTTTGTCCCTGTGTGTGGAAGGTATGTTGAATGGATTTAGTCATCAATGTGTTCTTTATGAGATGAAAAAAATGTACTGTTTCAGACATTTCAAAGGTTATTTTAGATTCTTCTTTTCCAGGGAAATGTTATTTATTTATCAAAAAGTCAGATTGTGGTTCTGGATGCTCTTCGATGAAGCTCTTTCCATTATAGTAATAATTAAATTGAGATTCCTACCAAATGATCCTCTGTTATAGCAAAATAAACTAGAACTGTGAGCATGTTCTCCCCATATTGCATTGTTTTCCTCTGAAGCTCTAGTTTCCACTAAAACGTGTACATTAACTCCTTCTCTCTGGGGCCAGAGATGTCAGACCTCATTTGGACTTTCCTGGTCAAATAAAGGTCAGCAATACATAAATAAATCATGTTACTATAAACACTTGGTTTGTGAGTTTGCATCTTTTCCAAGTCCCATTAGAGAAGAGACATCTTTCTCTGAAGCTGATCAAACGAGAGGTTCACACAAACACACGATGGCAGCACTTTTCCTGCTGCATTTATGGATAATTGTGTGTAGAAACGCTCCTTAACAGGAGCCCTAACTCTCATGTGAGCTCTTCTCCTTGTTTCCAAGCTTAATGGAGTTTCAGTCCAAGTGAAAATGATGATGAATAAACTAAATTAAAGTAGCTACAATGCACAGTGTTTGTAGATGAATCACGGATAACCTACATAAAGCTGTTTATATTAATCATAGCAGGGGTTCATGGCTATGTGAGAGATAGTTGCTTTGACCTAATTCCATTTAGAATGCAGATGAATTAATTGGAACACAATCGAATTATAAATGGGCTGAGGAAAAAAGAGCTTCACACTGTGCTGAGATATGCCCAAAAACTTTTAGGGCCCTCGTGGGTGATAACATAAGACTGCTGAATGTTTGGAATTTTAAAGATGAGTGAATAATGCTTTATTTGCTATAAAATAATCCAGTTTCCCCTTGTTTTTAACTTTCTCCATATCTTGCATAGAAGGAGGCCCAGACCTGCAGGCAGTCAGATCAAGGGATAGCTAGAAGGTCATTATCTTCGCAGTAGTGAATTAATGATGCCTCGACACTTCCTGGCAAACCTAAGTAGTCTATTTGTGCAGAAAAGCTATCATTCTCGGCAGTAAAAACAACAGGACAAACTATATGGATAATTACCTGGCAACAGAGTGGCAAATCTCAGGAAAGGGCTGTTTTGAGGTAGGAATTAAAATGAATCAATGTGTATTTTAATTATGGTCTTAATGTGGTCACATGTCACTGTGATTATGAGGAAGTGAAAACCACATTATATTTGCATAGAAGTGCACTGATTTGTCTGTCATCTGTTTTAGCTATAATATAGATTTCTACTTTCATATTTTTACGTTCTTCGGTATATCATATGCAAATAGATCACAAACTTTCAGGTCGGACCAAATACCACATATGAAGTGACATTATGATTATTTATGGTTTTCACTGCAGTCTATCTGAAGAACAAACAAATAAAAATAAATACAATGGTTAATTTTTAAATGATATTGTACAAGTTATTTCATGATTTCCAGCTTAGTACTTGGTAACTCGTATCCTTGAGGAACCACAAATTTCCTGTCAGTCAGAAAACCGTATATTTGCTTGAATAATTGTGATTCTATGACCTGAACTCCCATGATTCTGTGGTAAAAGTAAGTCTAGTTGAAGAAAGTCATTTTAGTTGTACTCACTGTTCATTTCCCTAAGACATTCTAAATCTACTTGACTAACATTACTTTGCTGCTCAGCAGTAGTTGAACTGGCTGCATGTTGTGTGGACTTTTACTTTTATTGCTCTGAAGTGCTTACAAATCATGCAACAATAAGAATAATAGGAGCTATGATGGAGGCATATTTTCCAAAATGTCTCAAATTTGACCTCAAAAGACCACTTTAAGCATGCCTGGTGTCAACTAAGGCTTGCACATTCACTGCAGTGTTACATTTAACCCACCTCACGTTTAGCATTCCAAATTACTCCCTCAGTTTCAATTCATAAAATAAGTGGGGGAAAAAAGTTAAGTTCCAAATGAGAAAGTAATCCCAAGGGCCTCGGCTAATGAAACCACATTAGCACTCATGTCGTGTAAGAATGGAACAGTTTGTCACAACCAATTTCGTGTCTGTGCTGAGACCCAGTTATATAGAGCTTTCTCCACATTCTGCAGTGTGCTTAATGTGCTACGAGTCGCCCAACCGTGACGCGATTACTGCAGGGGATAGAGGTGTGCTTCTACTCAGCCGGCTCAATGCACAAACGCCACATCAACTTTTAATGTTGTTAGCATAGAGTGATAGCATTAGCTTGTATGCACCTGTTGTCACACCAGAGTGCAGTGGGAGGAATGTGTTCATTTAGCCGCGGCGCTAACAGCAGGTTTTGAATGATGCAATGTTGTAGCTCGGAGGCAGCGATCTCTCTGTCTTTTCACTGTCTCATGCGGTATCCCATCAGTCTCCTCTCCTCCTCTCGCCCTCTCCAGCAGCAGGTGGTTTTGTGCTCAGGTTTTGTCATAAAATCTGACTGCAGTTGTGGAGAAATGTGTGGACCTGCTTTAGAATTTTTTCTTTTGTCTTATGTCTGCATCCAGTTAGAGTTTCTGCAGAAAAACAGTGGTCAAATTGTGTCAACAGTGCAACAGAGCATTGAATGTACTGGCTCTTTTGTAACTATTGGGGTGTTAGTGGGGAGGAAATGAGGGGACTGATGTTTGTACTGCTGCAAAGGATATGTGCAAAGAAGGTTTGTGATAGTGATTTGTCATAAAGTGCAAACTTCAAATTACAAACAAACCCTAACCCTAAAAAGTACAAGAGGCTCTCAGACACTCAAAGCTGCTCCGAAGCTCTGGATTCTTTCTTTAGGAAGTAACTTTATCCATACAACCAAAGCCCTATGTAGCCATTTTCCCCTCACAAAAAATTAAATCTTGCAAGGTTGGGAGGTCTCACATGAGCTGGGATCATTGCTATAGCTCTAATGTGATGAGCTGACCCCACTTCTACAATATTCTTGAACAAGTTTCTAATGATCGATTCATATCAGTAAAGCCTTGCTCACTATGACCTGCATGAACAGTTATGATCTCCTTGCGAATGAGTTTGCTCATTTCTTACATCATTCTTGAGGCGGTGCTATGAAAATAAAGTGTTCGTAGCATGTTTGTAAGTTCATAGCTAGGTTGATGGTCTTGTTAAAGATTTTCCATGACCTCCTTGCGATATTCTTTTTCCTGCATGGTGCCCTGAGAGCGTTGTATTGTGTTTATGCGTTAAAACAGCCTCCTTGCTGCAACGCTGGCCTGAAGCCTTCCTCAGGAACACATTAAGTTGTTATTAATGATTTGTTAAGATGCTTCTTAGTCAAATTTATGAACCATTCTCTCCTGTGTGATATTATTACGTTCAATTCAAGTTTGTATGTGAAGGGTGTGGGTCAAACTGTGAACCAACAAGCGTAGTGTCGCAAGGTGAGGAGGCGTGCAGCAAAGAAATCTTCAGTTATAAAATAAGAGGCAGTCAGCTGGAGCCATCAGGAAGGTATGACAAACAAAGCTCCATCTACAATCGCAGGATCCCATTCATACAGACGTGTGTGGTGTGCAAGATGCAGGAATGAAGTTGTGCTCTAAAAAAACAAACGTATGACAGAACGTAAGAACTTCATAAGAATGGCTTGACAACACACATAGAGATGGCTGTCTACATCACATACAACATGAGGACTGCCATACTGCTGCATTAGAGAAGCTTCAAGGCAGACGTATGAACAAAGTAACAACTGCACAATCGCCATAGTCTTTTTAAATAATTTTTTTTAATCAAGAACGACTTATGTTGTTGGCGAGTGCTAACAGTCATCTGTAAGACTGTAGGAAAACAGACTCTCCGCATCATGCGAACTTTAGATTTTGTACAACGTGAATTTGCTTGATTGATTTATTCGTGCGGATCATTGCGACTATAGTTAATGAATGGCACATCTATTAAATATTAGGTGTCTGCACAGCACAAGTCAAGTTTTGCAACTTAATGGCTGCGTAGCTCCATGCATTATTCATAGTGATGTAGGTTCTATAACTCCATGATCATGGTATTCATAAAAGAAATTATAATTACAATACCTACCATTAACAGTAGGTGTGGATTATTACAGATGTTAGTTGTTCTGCCACCTGTACTTTTAACTTGACCTGGCTCATGTCACATTGCAACCTAATCTCACAAGAAAGCATATACTGTATGTACCATGACATAATATTACATGTCAAAAGCTTGTGGTTTAGCGTGATTTCATGCCTTTTGCATAAATATCCCACGCTTTGCAGCCCCAGTTCATTTCTTCGGTGGTTGTAAAGATGTGTTAATATTTATGTATATTTTACAAATGCCTTATCGTAATTTTAACCTGCACCAACCCCAGCCCTAAACTTACCCATTTTACTAACTTGAAGCCTAAACTGTTAAACCTGAAAAAAATGTCCCCACGTGGCTTTAACCAAAACTCTTGTTTATTTTACGCTTTTTCATGTTGTACAATATATACAGTGTAACATATTTATGGAAAAAAGATGTGAAATCATACTCATGTAGTTCCAAACATTTCACACATTGGCTGCTGAAAGTCGCTGGGAAAAAATAACACCATGGCAATATTTGAATCTATTTGATTGAAGTGTCTTAAGTAGCCGGACAAATCTCCTCTGAGTGCACTTTTTTTTTCCTAAGTCAAAATAGTCCATAATTCCATCAGCACCACCGTGTTTGATGTGAGTTTACAAACTTGAGAATCTACTTCTAGGTTAGGTTCACAGCATAGCATTGTGGTTTTGTATGGAAGACCACATGCTCAACCGATATACTATGGGCTATTTAATCAGAAATACAAACAGTTTTGCCATGCACTGTTTGCATTCAGAGATGGCAATGATGTGTGTTTCACTCTCAACTGTATTTAGTGAAATTTGTTGTGATTTTTTTTTTTTTTTTTTTTTTTTTTTTTTTTTTTTTTTTTTTTTTGTGATGCTTTGATCCAACAACATAATTGTCAAAAAAAAAAAAAAAAAAAAAAAAAAAAAAAAAAAAAAAAAAAAAAAAAAAAAAAAAATGCTTCATTGTCTTGGCTTTTAATGGGGTTTCATCACTCAATCCAGAGTGTTTTTCATTATTATCTGACATGAGCCAGGCTACTCTGATTTAGCGTGGAGACAACAATCTCTGTCTGTTCACCTGTGTGTCTTCTTCAGTGTTTCACATTTCTGGCCTTGCTGCCTTCCCTGTCTGTATAAGGTAGTGTGCTCTCTGTGCTCTGTGTCTCAACAGCTGTTTCACTCATTGATGTGCCAAGACTGTACGTGTGAAAGTGTGGCTTTGTGTACAGTGATGATTACATGGAGATAGGATTTTCAATTATAGAACGCTGGTGTGAATTTGAACAAGTGCAGCAGTAAAGACATGTGATGTGTTAATGTTATGCAGAAGAAGAGCCTGTCTTTGACTCAGATCCACTCTTGCTTGTAAGTGGTACACATGTTTGCTAGGTGTAGCTGCTTATGCCCTGTCGCTCTTATTGGTGTTGCTTTCTTTGCATGCAAGCAGTAGCGCTGAAACAAAACTACTAAAACAAGAGTATCATTATAAAAACTAATGGCTAATGGCAGGGATGAGCAGCTTTTCCAAACTTTACACCAGGACCGTAGAATACTCTAGAAGCTGCTTGAATGAGTGGTGAAAGGAATTTAGAGACACTTAGAAATTACAAAATTCTATCATGTTAGAATATTTGAGCTACTAAATTATTGTATTTTGTTTAGCATTGTAATTGTACATTTATTACAGTCTTTGTTTTTATTTTAATTGCTACATTATCTCTCTTTTTCAGGGTTTACTGACAATGTGACTTGGATTAACCTCGACTAAAACTACATCCTACTTCAGCACTTTCTCTCCTTGCTCTTCTTTTATCTAATTGGAATATGGTTCAGTCATGGGACTTGGCTAGCTCCACTTTTGGGGCTTTTAAATTTCTCCTTCTGGATCAATAAGAGGACTAGCTTTGACAATACATTTTTGGATTATATCACAGAAAATAACATTAGTGGCCAACATGGACCCTCTGTTGCATCCAGCTCAGCCCTGCACCATCCTGCTTCTTGTGGCTGCATGGTCTCTGCTGCTCCCTTTGGCCTCTCCACAGCGCCTCCCCATCGACCTGCAGGCCGCTCCGGAGTACGCCCACTCCATCCGCCTGGACGGAGACATCATTCTGGGAGGGCTGTTCCCAGTTCACTCCAGGGGCGATCGCGGAACCCCTTGTGGCGAACTCAAAAAGGAGAAAGGTATCCATCGTTTGGAAGCCATGATGTTCGCCATAGACCTGATCAACAAGGATCCCGAGCTGCTCCCAAACATCACTTTGGGGGCGAGGATCCTGGATACATGCTCACGGGACACCTACGCTCTGGAGCAGTCCCTTACTTTTGTGCAGGCCTTGATCGAGCGGGATGGGTCGGACGTGCGTTGTGCTAATGGGGACCCGCCCATCTTCACCAAACCGGATAAAATTGTGGGAGTGATTGGAGCAGCAGCGAGCTCTGTGTCCATCATGGTGGCCAACATCCTGCGTCTCTTCAAGGTAAGACACATTTAAAATAATTAAGTCCTGTCCTTTGTCGTTGTAATGCTTGTTAAAAGTCACTGTTGTGCTGATTCTTTTTGTGAGTATGCTGTGGCATAATTTGGTTTGTGTAGCTTTAGCGAGATGTTTTTTTATTGTGATTTTTCAGTCTAAGCATATGAGTTTTAAAGATTATTGAAAGAGGTCCTCATCGTATAAAAATTACGTTCTGTGGATTTTAGACATTCTGTGGATTTTAGTCAACAGGAGTAACTGAATTTCTTCTAGTCTACTTACGCTAAATTGAATAGCCCTCAGCCACTTCGTATCACCATCTGTATCCGAAGTCATCTCAATCACTTGAGTTAAAATGTAGTGAATGCATTCAGTGGAAAGTACACACACTTTCTCTCAAATGTACTGAAGTAAAATTTAAGCATCTATTGTAAAACTATACAGCACCATACTTTTTCTATTATATAGCTGCTTTTTGCCACTGTGTGTGTTTGTGTGATATCTTAACACAGTTTAACACATGGTTGTTTGCCTTAATTGTGTTGACAGATAATCGATGTTTTAAAAGGTCAGATTGTGTCCTTTCTGCATCAGGCCATCATAGTAACATTATCATCTCTATTTTGCTCATTACGTGGCTATAATCTTGTGGCTGGTTTGGAGACACTGTAAGCCACAGCTGTGCTACAGTGACTGATTCCTCCACATGCACCCGATCCTCCTCGCTCACTCATCAAGATAAAGTTCAGTGATGACAACCAATTAAAATCCAGTCAGTCTTCCTCGGAGTCCCCCTCGGCAGTAGCTGAAGCTCATCCCCTTCCATTCAATATACTGTAAAAATAAAGAATGCGTTTAGGGGTGGGCCATATTGACAAAACGACAATGTTGATGTTTTTAAAATAATTAGATGACAGAATCCCAATGATATTCTGTCAGTCTAGCATGCATCTCGTTAAATGCATTAGTTGAGCTTAAGGTATCATGCAAATGTGTTTTTTGTCCATTTAATATTTTAATCTCTTTTGGTAGTATGTTATTATAAAACATGCTGTACATTTTTAAATCATTATTGAAACATGGTATGAATAAACTACCCATCGCTATACAATATAATTAATTTATTATTTGTCCAGGACTATGCACAATCAAATTTGAAATGATAGTGCAGTGATTGGCTGTTTCCCAAAGCCTAGGTACCTTGCCTTGCCTCCAAAGCTAGTTCCCCCAAAGTCAGTTCCTTTCAGTCCAAGGCAAGTAGCTTTTCTCAGCCAAACAGTCGGCTAGTGGAGCAGACTTCAGAGGAACGAGACACAGCTGCATCAAGTGAACATAATGAAGCAGCAGAACACACACGGGGGAGGGGCTCATCTTCTGAGCACTTATACAGATTTTAATGAAGCCTTTTTTTGTGTTCGATTTTCTAAAAAAGTATTTTATATATAAAAGAAAAAGAAACCAATAAAACGCTATTTGCCTATTTTGCATATTAAGCACTTTTGAAAAGTTATTTGTTTTTCCTTCTAAAATGATTATAGTGCATTATGGGTAAATGCCCCAGAGTGAGGCCATGAAGAATACACTTGTGTATCCTTAGTAAATTAGCCACATGCTAACCAAATGGAGAACACATGCCTGTGGAGGACATGAACATTGGGACATGACTTGGATGACCTGGATGCCTCACCGCGCCCAGGCAAGGCAAGGCAAGGCACCTCGGCCTTGGAGAAACAGCCATAGGCCCCGGCCCATGTGTGAAGAAAAAAAAAAAAAAAAAAAAAAAAAAAATACCACACATGTCAGTCCATGAGCTGCTAGCTTTGACACTCTGCCACCGTGTGTCACTATCCAGTGGACTCCAAAACTCACAAGTGAGTCACAGAGGAGGAGATTTATTGATACTAAAAAAAAAGAATTTGTGTTTTCTTATCAGTGGAGCATTTTTGCAAAGCTTATGCTTGAAGAAAAGAAGATTGATATTGTTAGCCACATTAGCATGCCATTTCTTTTCAATTGGACTCGAGCCTGTATCAGTTTCAAGTCTTTGGACTATATTCTACACATTTGTGGACTAAACAAAACAAGAGTAAAAGGAGACACTGCTTTCTTCTGGACAAGGTAAGACATTTGCTTGTTAGCTTAAATTTTTGTCATATCTGTGCAAATGAAATGCAGCTAATATAATCATGTGTAAAATTAGCTTGTGGTTGCCACAACATACTGTAGGCCTACTCTGGTCAGTCTGTGTGCATTGTTGTTGAGGTTATACTCTTGTTGTGATCAAATGAGAGCTTTTAGCTAGCTATTCTAGCAGACTAATGAGTTGAAGTTTGGCTTGCTGAGTTTTGACTGGTTGTGAGAGCTGGGTCAGGCTGTAGAGATGTTTGTGTAAAAAATATACCCATTTACTTTCAGTAAACACTCAGCCTGGTGCGCCGAGTAGGGAGTATGGCACTGTCCCTTGCTTACTCTTCAAGTTATGCAGGTGCATTCTCGGGGTCGGACTAGCGTCATCGTGTTGTGGCAACGCCAAACGAAGGGGAAAAACGAAAACAACAACGTAAAGTAACTTTAAATTTAAACTTTCACTCACCACCGCACAGTGGTTGTTTACAGTTTTCAAACTTTAGTATTTGAGCATCTGGCAAGCATTTTTACCTACAGCAAGTTGATGTTTTCCCCTTCGCTTCGTCGGCAAACAAAACAAAACGTCACGAAACGTCATCAGTCCGACCTCGAGAATTGTCAGTTCTAGATCGCAAATCTGTCTTTAAAAAGCTCACTTAAACTAACGACAAGCAACTCCAGATCCATGTACATTTACTGAATGGAGCATGACGTTAGCAAATGTCCCAATAATCAGATGTCTGATATTTACTTGTATCTGGCAGAAAAAACAGTGTACATAAGACAAAGCTATGAGCATACAAATCCCTTGTAATAATGACTATGTAATTTGTGCAAAAATACTGGAAGTGAGCACCATGGCATTGATGAAGATTTCTGTATTAATTATCAAGTTTCGTGTCTTTAGTACTGCTCACACGTTTGTAAAGAAAGTTATGGGGAAACTGTGTGGAAGGCTTCATTGTGCGCTCAACCCCTTTTAATGACGTGGGCTCTGAAGGGTCTAAATTATCATGAAGATAATAATCAGGACTATTAAAATCATAAAATCACAATTATTCAAGCAATTATTCGCTTAGAGTGCAGAGACCAGTAGTGCCTTAAATTCATCAAGGGAAGAGATAAAATGAAATAGTTGACAGCTTTCACATAAATAAATAATTTTAAATGTATTTTACAAATGTAAAAAAATAGTCTGTTTCTTTAAAATCAACTAGGCCTACTGCAACTATCCTAATTGAAAATGAAATTTGAAAAATTGCACAACTTCAAAATAAAGCTGCCTTTGGGATCCAGAACTTAAATCTATATCTTATTTTACAATTAAGCACAAATATTAAATTTGTAACCATAAAGATTTTTTTGTCTAGCATCAAGAATATATGGTCACAATGCTTTTTTTTTTTTTTTTTTTTTTTTACAGTGATGCAAATTTTAGATCATATTGCCCTGCCCTACTGAGAATTGCGCACTCGCTAGATGAAATGCTAAAAAACAAAAAGTGTTTCTTTTAGTGTCTTATTTATTTAACTGATAGATTTAAGTAAATACATTAATAATTTTGTAGTTAAACTCTTATGCAGATTGAGGTTTTCGGTGTTGTAGCTACCACAGAAAAAAAGAAAAACAGACCCCAGATTCTTCTTAACATGTAAATGTTTCCTCTAAACAGAGACTTCCACCTGCCAGGTTGAAATGGTGATTGCGTGAGCAACGAATGTGAGAAGTGATATGTCAAGATGTGTTGAGCGTCTCGGGAGTGAGACGTGTGTGTTGTGTTTATATAAGCTCGTCCTATGGTTCAGCCAAACCAAGATGGCTGCCAAAGTGGGGTATCAATTACAGCTGAGATCTGTCACCAGCCTCTCCATTGACTGTGTCTGATATGTCCCTGTGCGCCGGGCTGTTTTTAGTCTGTGGCGCTATAGGCAGAGGTGCTATAGAATCAGCAAAAAGAATAACATTGAATGAATTAGGATGAATGAACTGTAAAAAAAATGGTCAATGTACAATTTTTGATTGATTCTGTTTTATTAACTTCATAACCGAGTGCAGCAAGACATACCCATAGTACTGTACATGAGCAAAAACAATCTATTACAGTAAGCAAAAGATCTCTGAGACATTTCTTGAACATAAAGTTTAGCAGTTAGCCTTCATTTGTTAAATGCTAGCCGAAATACTAAATTAATGTTAGTTAAATAACAACATCAGGGATCTATGTCATTCCTCAGTTATAATCAGTGATGACTTTGTGTCAAAATGTGATATGTCCTATGGCTATCGTCCTTTAGTCGTTTATCGGTTATTGATGGAGTCGACTATAATTTTATTTACATTATAAGGATTTGTATTGAACAGTAACAAAAGAAGTGAATTAGCTGAAGATTTTGGACCAAATCATTGGTCTAATCTGTCTTCTTTTAATAACAATTAGTTGTCTGTATAAAATTATACATTTTGAATGAACGTGATGATATTTTTTTCTTTTTTTTTTTCTTTTGAGGCCAGTTGGAGTCAGATAAATGGTCAGTTCAAAACGCACTTTTAACTTCAGAGCTTTTGCCCCCTTTTCAGTCGATTAGTAGGTCGATGTGAAATGATTTTAGTTGACCAAGAATTTCATTGGTCGACCAGCCCTAGTATGTCCAGAAGCTTCTGTACAAGAGCACAGATGTTGAGGATAATGACATTTTATTCTTTAAACAGTTAAATATTAGCACAACATTCGTGGAAACACAACATTTTACTTCTAATAAATTGATCAAACAGCTTAGAGCAGAAAAACATCAAAGTCTGTTGTGTTTTGTGTAAACTTTATTGTTTTTGATACAAAACTAAGAATGTGACTGTGTGTTCTGCAGTCACAATCAGACACATTTGAAAAGTTTTGTGCTTTTCAGGCTTTAATTGAATTGACAAGTCCAGACTTCCTAAATTCTGATTTCATGTTTGTTTGTTCTTTTTTGGTACTAGTTCAATATTCATTCAGTTAGACAAAGTTAAGTCCTTAGTTCTTGTTGGACTGTAATTTAGTCTTAGTTTAGTTTTGGTTTATCATTTTGCCCTGGATCTGTGGCCATGATTCAGAAGTATCTTTGAGAAAATTGTTGTTAAATCTATTTATGAAAACCTCAGCCAACCATAGAATCTTTTAATAACCGAATGTAAGCCGCAGTTTTCTCGCATTTTCTTTATAAATCATTTGTTTAGATGAAAATTCCTTGCACCGCTCATGATTGTACTGAACTGCTCTGAGCTTCCAGCTGATGGATGTTCCTGTGATTATGAAATATGAGAGCCGTAATGACGCTTGTGGCATTTCACATCCTCGTCTGTCCTGCGCCTTTTTCACACCACAAATGGTGTTCGATTGTGTATTTCTTGCTGCAGATTTATTATGCTATTGCAATCTGAGGGTTTTGTACTGGAAATTAAAAACAGATTATTCAAAAAAACGACAGCGCTGAGAGCAAGGGCGTAAACAAAGAATTGTACATTTTTTATTTATCTTGATTTTTTTTTTTTCTTCTGTGGTCTTGAGAAGAGTGAAGTTCTTAGAAATCTTTTTAGAGTGATGTCATTAGTGTGGGTCCAGTTAGTAAAACAATAACGTACATGTGAGAAGACCATGGCATGGACAAATGTTACTACCTCTATTGTCATAGAAGGTCTAATGCGTTTGAAATTGTTCTTAATGAGTTTGATTGTTTTGTAGATTTTCTGGACCTGTTTTTTCAATGTGAGAAGTCACATCACTCCAAGATATTTCAAATATTGAACCAATTCAAGCTCCTCATTTCCATAAAAATGTGCACATTTGTTTTGTTTTGTTGTCTATATTGATTATATAGACTATGATGTATGATATATTTTTGTCACGGTGGTTTCACTCTGATGTTGTTACTCGTGTGCCAACATCCGGGCATTTTGGGGTAACGCAACAGTCACACCCCTTTGTCAACATTCTGCTTCTTAACTCACCGAAATATTGAGCAGCAGCAGATATGAAGGCTTTGTGGTTGCTTTATTTCCATCTGTTGTCTGATGGAGATCGAGAAACAGGGGTTGGAGATGCCCACCGTACCTGTATAGTTTTGGATAAATGCCTGTGTTACTGATCAGTTTGGGGCGATATAGATGGGCTTGCAGGGACCAGCTTAAATAAAGCCAATAGTCAATGAGACAGAGTGTGAATGAAAGTGATTGAAGGGAGAAATGCATGCTGCTCCAGGATTCATTTGCATTGCTTACTCTGGGCACATAAACTAAGATATGTGCACAGACACATAGACCAACATCACATAGTTGAAGGCCTTCAGTTTAAACGATTATACATATCCTGCTTCATGCTCCAAAAAGACACACCGTGTGACAACTTTAGTCATTATACTCTGGCATAGGTAGCTATGCTGATGGCCGTCTGGAAATCTTGTCCTTTCCCTGCAACGGCTGTCAGTGGATATCCCATTAGTAATTTGGACATTTTCTGTTTGCACTGTGACTAGAACAGTATTAAAAGCAATCAAAAGACAGCAAACACATAGTCAAGCATAATGCAATGCCACAAAATGTAACATAATAAACATTAGAACTACAGGCACAATGATCACTAAGAAGTAGAATGTCAGTATTTTTTTTATACAGGCTTAAGCTGCAGCAATTAAATACTAAAATAAAACGCTAATTAGCCATGACATTCAACCGTCTACTCCTCAAATCCTATTAATAAAAAACATCCCTCCCACTTTTATTTCAAACTTGTGTCCCAAAATACTGAGAAGCCTAGTGCACTTTTAAAGGGACTAAACGAATAGGGTTTGTTCATGTGACAACACAACATTCTATCGGCCAATTGTTTATTCGGATAGAACGTGGCTACAAGATTTTATTTAGTTTTAATTGGATCTAGTTTAATCATAACCTAACCCTAACAAAAAACACTAAAATGAAAATGTATGAAATAACCTTTTAGATACTTTATGGTAAGCTGTTAATTTAAAAGTAAAAGTAAAAACTGCCTCTTACCCACAGTCTGAACATCATTGTATTCTACAACGTGAATGCAGTCTATTCAGGGCATTATATTCATTTAACTTATATTCTAATTGCGAGTTCATATTCAGTCTCATATCAATACAATTATAGTGGCGAATACGGCGGCGGCCATTCCTCATGTTATGTTGTCTATAGGCTCGCACATTATTACATTTCTTGCAGATCTAATAATTTTCAAATGAAAGATAATAACAGCCCTCTCCAAACTCATAAAAATCCGTCGTCCAACTTGTGCTGTTTATTAGCGGGCCACACATTGAGCTCTCTCCTCGTCGCTAGAATCCACCGGGAGCTGCTGGAGAGAGAGAGAGCAGAGCGTGCGCGTGTGTGTGTTGTGTGTGAGCGCACTTGTTAACACCACACTCAGCTTTGAATGGGAGATTTGCATATTAAACAACAACAACAACTAAACATGATTTATCCAGGATCTGTGACGGCGACAGCACTCCAACACGACGCTTTTCTGGCTCAGCTCTTGCCTGGCGCTCATTTTGCCTAATACGATTTAGCGCGTTGTGCGGCTACTTTGTGTGTCTATTGTGTTGCTATGTTTATCTGGCTATCTACATAAATAACAGTATGTTCGGCTAACTGCGCATAGCTTTTGTTTTTGCATCTGTGACAATTTCATGTGGTTTATGACTCAGGCCTCAGACACTCTGATTTGCATGGGCTAACATGAATAATGCATAACGTATTGGGCACTTGAAATAGAACACGCAAACAACATGTAATGAACATATATCTTTGGAATGGGTTCATCTGTCAGCGCATCACTCTTCTCTCTTTGGCAAGGCAGATATAGTTGTATATTTTAATCTCACAGCAGACAAAGGAGATTGGATCAGCAGATTGTGTGAATGATCCCCAAATCCTTCAGGAAACAAGATTTCTCCTCTTCCTTCCTTGTACCCAGAATGAGAGTCACGCACCACCTATCGCAGCTCAGAAATCACATCGAGCTAAAGTTGACGTTGCTTTCCTTTTGAAGATTCTGCTCGAAACTATTTCTGCATCAGGATAAAAAGAAGGTTGGTATAATATAGCATGGGACAATCATTTGAAGCTGTTATAATATATATTTTTGTCTTTTTGAAAGAGAAAACATCAAACAAAAGCCTTGTGAACACACGGATGTAGCTTCTTCAAAGACAATGTATAGCACAACAACACCCGCGGTCTGTTTCTGTGTTTGGGCAACACCAAACAAGGCTGAACGCAAGAAACAAAGCATTCTTATCTAGGAGTGTTGTTCCCATATGGTTTATTTTACACAGATGCAAGGTAAAGTAGCCAAACACTGCACAATAGAAGATAGTAGGGGATTGTGAAATTGTGGGATTTCTCAAGCTACAAGTGAAAATGTTTTCAGAATTTAGAATAAGAATCAGAATGACTTTTTATCATGCCTGAGGGTATGGGGGTAAATTTGTGTCATATTGATTTATTGATGTGTGACAACTTTGAGTCATTATATGCAAGAGTAGATTTATGGGGGTAAATCTCAGAGATTTATTGATGCAGATATTCATTCAAAATGAGATTTATTCATAATGTCTAATTTGCATTGATAGATGTATTCGCATAGAATTTTGACTTGCACATCAATAAACCTCAAACAGCATAATTTGTTTTTATTGGTGAGGACATAAGCTGCTGCAGCTATCTTGTATGAAATCTTGGCATTGTACAATTACATTTGGGAATCTGGCACCTTACCAAAGTCATTGCAATTGTGGTTCGTCGTCTCCATCGTCATACAGGCCCATTGTCAGTGCTCTGCAAGGTGATGGAGAGGATGGTCACAAGGAGACTCGTGAGACCAGTGATTTCTTTGTCAGTTATCAAAATGGCTTTTACTATGGATCGGCAGCTGTAATGGATAAAGATGTGCAATAATAAGCCTAGATATTCAGGACTACTTATTAAGCTTCTGCAGGTGTTCTCTGTGAATGTGGACTCTTTTTGAGACAAACTTTACGCGTTCTTATGAAAAATGTATGCACAGTTTTTAATCCTTCCAAAATCCAGATTTATTCAAAAAGTTAATTTTGCATTCATATTTTTTAATATACATTTTTTCAAATAAAAGTTAAGCTCCAACATATTTGGAAAAAACACACATTTTTCCTTTGAATCTGTAGTTTTGGATGCGAGAGTTTGACTGTGCGGTTGCGAGTCACTCACCACGTGCATTCAGCCTTTGATCTCGCCGAGGATCTCATTTTGAGACAAGTTTTCCGCAGCAGGCACTGCTCCAAGATTCATCCGCGCACAGCACACTTCCTGTAGTGACCGCTAGGGGCATGCGGTGTAACCATCACATTCTATGTGCGGTTCCAACAGGAAGCACTAGGGGGAGGCTTTTCCCAGTTGTACAGGTAGACGATTTGTCAACCCGATCGGCGATCCTTTGTGCTGTGAGCAGGTTGGAAAATGGTAATTATTGATTGATCGATTGATTGATTGTTTGATAAGTATACAATAGGCTATAAGTAAGGTAATCTATAAAAAGAAATAGCGTATGTGTATCCTAAGTCGGCCACCTCGGCTAATAATTTCACTGTTTTTGTCTTCAACAGATCACAACAACGCTAAATTATACGCTTCACTGAAATTACTTGGATAAAAAGGAAGTTTATTTTGTAAGGGTTTTGAACGATAGATTTCCCGTTCATCTTCTTTACAGAGTATTTAGTGGCGCTGCGTGACAGGACGCATTTTCTCGGCTTTTTAGCTAAGTTAGCTGTAGCTGTTATCCTGAGTCGGCCACTTGAGTTCCACCCAGCTCACCTGCGGTTGTGACTTTCTTTCTTTAAAACTTTGGCTTGTAGTTGGTGTCAGAAGATGCTGAAACGTTTTATCTTCTCAAATAATTATATCCGCACATTATTCCGCCCTTCAAAAACAAGTTGCTAGAACTTGTCTTTCTATGTTGTTTCCCCCCAAAAAGTTCTCTTTGTAATTTTTTTTCCCCTGTGCGACAACTTTTGAAACTATTATTGTTTAGTAGTGTAATATTACTACTACTACTACTACTACTAACTAGGGCTGTAAAAACCTGTCCCATCGACCGATTAATCGACTAAAAAGGGGGAGTGGCAAATATCTGAAGCTAAAAGTCGAGTTGTCAAAAATATTGCAAATCAACGCTAAAACTGGTGTCGAAATTAGATACTGAAGATAACAACAGATAATATTAACAGGACAAAATATGGAACAAAACTGATTTGAAACTAAAATGTTTGATCATAAACTTGGATTTGTGTTGAAAATGTCGGTCCATTGTATAAAAATCTGACTTCTAGAAAGAACATTCTAATCTCATTGTAGTATCGAGAATCAAGTTTATTCCCTGGAAATGTTAGTATTGTGACAACTCTGCAAGAAACCTTGCTCAAAAAGACTAATACTATTATTTATTTCATGCAAAGACTATTAGTTTATGCAAAAAATGAAAAGGAAACACTGTGTTTATACAAAAAGGCAGTTCAGACCAATGATTCTGTTACTGTTGAATACAAATTCCTTATAATCTAAATAAGTCGACTAATAAATGTTGGTCGACCAAGACTCCATCGACCGATTAATCGACTAAACGACTAAAGAACTACTGCCCTATACTAACAATAATGTTTGCATTATATTTTTCTTTTCTTTTAATTAACATATATATTTATAGCCTAATTAAAAATGTAAACACAAAAATCTCCCCAACTCCCACAAGCCACAAATTCTTTCTCTCTGGTGGACAAAACAGACAAAAAGAGATTTTAAAAGCAAAACGTACTTTTATCAACATTAAGTATATAATTAAATATAGTTAATAATTATTTTTGTTTTCTTTTCACAAAACCTTTTCTTTCATTTTCATGTTGTGAATCTTGTGTGAATGTCTTGCATTACTACTCAACATGGTTTAGTGACTGCAACATCATGGCAGTACAATTTTTACTAACTAATGTGTTTTTGTTTTTAGTTGAAAGAGTGAAGCTGAAGTTGACCAAGGACCTCAAAGAGTGAGGAGCTGAGGAAACATTTTACAACTAATACAACCTTTTCAATTGACACCAAGTTAATCATTAAAGAGTAGCTGTTTGAGGAAAAACTGTCATGCAGAAGAGCAATCATTTTCCTTTACCTGGGAGTTCATTTTAGAATAATAAAGAACCACATTGACAGATTAATCTGTGAAAAACATAGTTGAACATTTTGCAGTGTACATAAACGTGTACTACCATGTAATTATCAAAAGAAAACAGAATATCTTCTGCCTTTAAACTTTTTATTACGTGCCGACAGAATAAAAAAAATCACAGCACATAAATAGGAAGCTGAGGGACCTTTTTTTCCAGATTGTGTGATGACAGGTGCAGAGTCACATCCAGAGACTGCAGAAGATTAGTGTGTGTGATGACAGGTGCAGAGTCACATCCAGAGGCTGCAGAAGACCTGGTGTGTGTGGTGACAGGTGCAGAGTCACATCCAGAGGCTGCAGAAGACTGGTGTGTGTGGTGACAGGTGCAGAGTCACATCCAGAGGCTGCAGAAGACCTGGTGTGTGTGGTGACAGGTGCAGAGTCACATCCAGAGGCTGCAGAAGACCTGGTGTGTGTGGTGACAGGTGCAGAGTCACATCCAGAGGCTGCAGAAGACCTGGTGTGTGTGGTGACAGGTGCAGAGTCACATCCAGAGGCTGCAGAGATGTGTGTGGTGACAGGTGCAGAGTCACATCCAGAGGTGCAGAATGTGTGTGGT
Source organism: Mugilogobius chulae (assembly GCA_038363315.1). NCBI lineage: Eukaryota > Metazoa > Chordata > Actinopteri > Gobiiformes > Gobiidae > Mugilogobius > Mugilogobius chulae. Next base: position 42,833,884 of record CM076403.1, on the reverse strand, counting down.
GACAGGTGCAGAGTCACATCCAGAGGCTGCAGAGGACTCGGTGTGGTGTGGTGTGACAGGTGCAGAGTCACATCCAGAGGCTGCAGAGGACTCGGTGTGTGTGGTGACAGGTGCAGAGTCACATCCAGAGGCTGCAGAGGACTTGGTGTGTTGTGGTGACAGGTGCAGAGTCACATCCAGAGGCTGCAGAGGACTTGGTGTGTGTGGTGACAGGTGCAGAGTCACATCCAGAGGCTGCAGAGGACTTGGTGTGTGTGGTGACAGGTGCAGAGTCACATCCAGAGGCTGCAGAGGACTTGTGTGTGTGGTGACAGGTGCAGAGTCACATCCAGAGGCTGCAGAGGACTCGGTGTGTGTGGTGACAGGTGCAGAGTCACATCCAGAGGCTGCAGAGGACTTGGTGTGTGTGGTGACAGGTGCAGAGTCACATCCAGAGGCTGTAGAAGGTGACAGGTTCAGAGGCATTGATTACCATTACTAACCATCTTCATCATGACTGTGTCACAAGCTGCAGCAGAGAGCACTGGACCTCAGTGTGTCTGTCTTTTGTAGATGTTGAATGAAACACCTTTCCTACTTGAGCCTCATTGTGATATGCTGTCTGATGATGGTTTATTCCAGAGGCCTGCTGTGTTCTGCTTTCCATGGGGACATGGCAGCTATTCTTCTAATGCTGTCCAGCTCAAATGGCATCTAAAGTTGAAGTGTATGGGCTAGAGCAGTTGGCTGAAGATGGTGAGAGGGTTAGGTTGACTTGGTCTCTAAGGCTAGACTTCAATTTGAGGAGCTGTTTTCTTCCATCATGGTGTCAGAATTCCAATGAGTTAACTGCTTCGCGTTTTGTGATCTGTGAAAAATGAAAAAAAAAAAAGATAAATGAAAATCTACACATGAACTGAAAATAAAATAAGTTGATATGCTATTTTGTAAAATATGGAGGAAAAACTATAGTCCTAATCTCATTGATGTTGCTGTTTGCAGTTTCAACTTACAAATAACTTAAAAGTTATATATTTTTTATGCTATATGTGGTTTAACACGGTTAAAGATTATTCATTTTGATAATTGTGAGTTCACAATGTCAGAGAATGGAGGAAGAAGCAACACTAAGTGTAACAAGCTTTTAGTTGTTTATGTTAGATGCAATATTGTCTTTCTTTTTTCAAAAAAGTTCATTTATAAAATTGATCACACACTAGAGAAATTGTAACTGTTCGCCAATGAGGGTGAACTCCAAATGTATATTTATATAATAAACGTGACTACTAACAGTAATTATAACACTAACATGTTGTAATATTCTAACTGTAACCATCAGCTGTTAGTACATTGTATGGACATATTGAAAGAAAAAAAAAATATAGATCCAGTTTCCCAGAAAAAAAGGAAAGTGGATCTAAATTTTACTTCATTGTGATAGTTCAGCTCATCAGAAAGTCACACTTTGTAAACTTCTATTTTACTTTAATACTATTAGGACTGCTGAGCTTCAAGTCCAGTTTTGAGTGTTGATGTTAATATATTAACAACAATAATTGCCTAAATTATGTTCTCAAGAATCATCCCTGTAGCTTCCAACAGTCAAGTTTGGTTAAGTCTCCCATGATATAAGCAATAAATCAATTAATTGAAAGAAAAAATCTCACATTATGGGCAAAAACAAAAAAATGATTAGTTGAATGATAAATCAACCAACCAACCAACACAATAGTTTGTTACAGTCCTAGTCTGAAGAAACCACAAAACAGGCAAAGGAACACTTTTTGAGTCTTACCTTTTGAGTGCTTGTTGCACTCTTGAGGGTAGGTGTGGCGCAGGGAGACCGCTGGTGTGGTGGCAGTGGATGGGACAGGTGTGGAATGACCACTTTGTTCCCTGAGTGTATTAAGCAGGTCCTCAACCATTGCTTCCTCTCTTTTCTGTAATTATGAACAACACCATGAAAATGAGAGCAGTGTAAAAAATATTTTAAGATAGAGCAGTAGCACTCGTAACCCTTGTGTTGTGATTAGTCAGAACTAACAGTTTTAATTATTACTCAGTATGCATAATATAAAAAACATTATTCATTTTTCATGTGCCCTGTCTAACAGGAGAGCCTGAAAAGGGAAACACTGCTATAGTTCTGACCAAGATAGCAAAAAGATCAGAAGATTTTTCTCTGAGCGCTCACTCCCAAGGAGATACTCCAGACACTATGAATGAAGAGTCAGATTCTAAGAACACATTTAGCTTGGCGACATTAACATTAGTTGAGCAGCAAGCTACTTTTATAAACCTAAATGGTCAGTGAGCTACATTCAGAAGTTGGAAAGTTAGATTATAGTGGGCAGAATGTTGGTACTAGGAAATGTGAGCTAATCTTCATTTAAGTCACAACAATTGACAAACAGACTCTGCTTACTACAAAAAAAACAAACAAAAAAATTTTTTTTAATTTTTTTTATTTTATGTTGCATTTGTGTAAACAATACACAGTATATATGCAAACATTGTGAATGTAGGAAATGCTCTGTCAAATCATGAATAAAGTCTTTAGTGGTGGCTAGTCTAGCCTGTATGAAATAAAACACATTGTGAAATTAGCAAATGCTTGCTATTTCACGAAGTTAGGGAGCTACAGTTATATTTACAATAGAAATAATAGGTATGTAATAAGTAATAAATAACAACTAACGTTACGTAATACGTATATTGCCAAATGCTTGTGGCCACTGCTAGGGATCTCTGGTTTGAACGTAACCACCTCAGACTTTTCAGTGCTGTTCAGCTGACGCAATGGTAATAACATTGATCCCGAGAAGACTAGATCCATAACACTACACAGCATTTTATAATATTTTTTCCAGATAACATTCTGAAGACTGTATTAGAAATCATAACATAAAAATAAATATTACGTTTAACAATAGAGCAACAGTAACCATCGGCAACAAGATATTAGCGGTGAAAGTTAGCTAGCCGTCAGTTAACACATAACGTTACATGAGAATATTGTATTTTTGTGCTCCATTATGCACGATTTTAATAACTAAAGCTCTACTGAAGTGAAACACATTTTGTTTACGTTTTTCCTTGGTTTTTACTTACCATTGAAGACGGTCCACCGTCGGCAGGCTGTGTCGCCATGTTTGAGCCTGGCAAAGTCGACTGACAACACTCCCCCTAGTGCTTCCTGTTGGAACCGCACATAGAAATGTGGTTACAGTGCCCCTAGCGGTCACTACAGGAAGTGTGCTGTGCGCGGATGAATCTTGGAGCAGTCCTGCTGCGGAAAACTTGTCTCAAAATGATCCTCGGCGAGATCAAAGGCTGAATGCACGTGGTGAGTGACTCGCAACCGCACAGTCAAACTCTCGCATCCAAAACTACAGATTCAAAGGAAAAATGTGTGTTTTTTCCAAATATGTTGGAGCTTAACTTTTATTTGAAAAAAATTATGTTAAAAAATATGAATGCAAAATTAACTTTTTGAATAAATCTGGATTTTGGAAGGATTAAAAACTGTGCATACATTTTTCATAAGAACGCGTAAAGTTTGTCTCAAAAAGATCCACATTCACAGAGAAGAGAGATTGAGCATTTAGGTGATTCACAAATTCAGATAAAAATTCTCACACACAAAAGTACAGATTCACAACCCAAAAAATAAGTTTTGTTCACAAAAGCACAGATTCACAACCCAAAACATGTTTTTTTCACAAATGTATATGTGCAAGTCAAAATTCTTGCGAATACATCTATCAATGCAAATTAGACATTCTGAATAAATCTCAGATTTTGAATGAATTTATATTTTTGCATCAATAAATCAATATGACACAAATTTACCCCCATAGAGGGGAAGTTCTTTTCGTTACAGACATCCAACTAACCAGCAGAAAAAAGAAAGTTTAGCAAATAAGAATGGACTTTTAAATAAGAAATAGTCTTGGTAAAAAATTATGTCCCATGTATTTCAAACATTTGAGTGTGTTTCACAAGTGTTTAGGTACACTGCCCATCCATTGGTTCTCGATGTACTGATTACTATTATAAATCCACAAAGATTCTCAAAAAATGTATATTGAATGTTACCAACTGTGGTGAGCTTAAGACCAGTTATTATTTATTTATTTATTTAAAATCTGTTTTTGAAACTTTAACACCACAAATCACTTTGATTCTTAAGGAATAAGCTTGATTCTGTACTAATTTCAATTAGGCCTGGGCGATCTGGGAAAAAATATAATCACAATTTTATTTCTCATATTGATCGATATCGATTTTTTATTTGATTTTGTGTAACCTTTTCAAAAACAAATGAAAAATGCCATTCATAAACATAATCAAAACAAAAACTTTGAATATGTCCCATCTATTAGATTTTTTTTTTAAACTATATATCTATTATCTGCCTCAAAGTTTTACTTTTGCTCCAAACTACACATTTTTACTGACAAAAGTTTGGTTTTCAATCTTTCCATTCAAAACCTACCACCAAATAATTGACGATTCACTTTGCTTCAATCTCGATCTTTCCATTTTTTTGATTAATAGCCCAGCCCTACTTTCAGTACAACAATTTAAATAAAAAATGCTCTTAAAAGTTATTCCCTGCAGGAAATTATTCTTATCACATATGACCTGAGAAAACATTTAGCTTCCCACCAGATCTGGTTCTTAAATAGGGCTAAACCAGTGTATTTAGAACCCAAAATGACCAAAAGAAGGACCTTAGAATCGACTTGGAATCTTTAGAGAACCTTGAGAACAGATGCAATAGACACACTTGACATGGCGACAACCCACTCTAGAAAACTTACACACACATTGAATCATCTTCCGTTTTGACAGCCCTGACAAAACTTTCCATTCACATAGCTAAAGTAGTCCCACGAGGCCGTGATGAGCTTGCATGGCAACACGAGCAGAAAAAGGTCAAGTGCTACTGTTGAAATCCTCCTAAGAGCACACCTAGCATTGTGGGTAATAGAGCCATAATGCACTAGTAATGTGTGTGTGGGCCAGTACAATAGGTCAGAGTTGTAATGAGTGTTTACAAGTGCCTGTGTGGGATGTAATTTCACTTTCTTTTCTATTTTAAATTATAATTACCTGCAACTGGAGTGATTTTCAGGACTGCCAAAACCGACAAAATACAAACCAAAGAAATGATTTGCACCGAAAAGACTCATTAAGAAGTGTGCAAAAAAGTGATTGGTTTGCTTTGTTTCTCATTCTAGTGTGTCATAATGTATTGGCCGAAGATATCGGTTTTGCCATCAGTATATTTGTTGTGCATTCATCACATCAAATTTGGAACCACAGGAACTAAACACTGAACCAAACTAAGTCTCTAAAGCTCAACTTTTTATGTAGATTTATGTCAGATACCATCTCTGAAGTATTCTCTTATTTCTATACAGAATGAATTGAATTTGTGTCTGATTCATTTTTTTCAACATTACAACAAATGGATCTTAAAACCAACACTGTACTAGGCCCAAACATTATTAATCATAATCATTGTTCTTTAGTGTATATTCACCAGTCGCTGGTGTAAATGGTTTGTATTGACCCGCTTTCCTTTATGCATGTTTACCATCCAAAAAATGTTCTCAAGATCTTAAAAATAAAATATAGTGGTTCTGCACAATTAAGGAAATCCAATTGAACTTGTAATTTCAGTGGAAGCAATTAGTATATTGCAAAAGCTGCAATTTTTGCAGTATTGTTTTTTTCTTTGCATATGAAATACAGTTTCAAACAATAATCAAAACAAAACATTTGGCTGTTTTTAGACATTTTGAATGCTTTGTTGCATCCTTTTCCCACTCTTTTCTCTTTTCAGCAACCCAAAAATGACTTTCTTTTGCAGCTTTTTTGTGGATTCTTGTTTTCTTTGTAACAAGCTTACTACCAGAGTAAAAAGTAGAGTTTGAAGAAACTGCTTACCACTGCGGCGCTGTGGCTCTAGAGTAAACACAGCAGTGTGTGATATATGTGGAGAAAAGCAGCACGCGACAAGTGAGATAAGCTAGAATCATAGTGAGTTTAATTGACAAGCAAACTGACCTGATATCTAATGACAGGCAGCCTCATTTTTTATTGGTGAAAGTATTACTGCAACCACGTCCATATGTTTTTAATGTATTTTTTAAATGTATTTTCATCTACTTTTATTCTTTTACTTATTCGGTTTTAATTAAGTCATTTTAGTCCTCCATAGTACTAGACTGTTCCAGAAGTGTTTATTTTGCAAGCTTATTAGCACCGATGTACTCTAATATTACAGTAAACTATAAGAAAGAGGTCATTTTCTCTATCATGCAAAACTAATAACTATATTCCACAAGCAGAAAAAAAATGACCAGGCCATGTTGGCAAAACAAACCATAAAATCAAGCCCCACATTAATGCATTTCCATCATGTGTGGATGGTGAAAGTTCAATTAGTTTATTGCTATTGGACAGGAAAATTACAACCTTCTGTTCAGTGGGAAATTGAAAAGTGAAAAGCTTTGATGTAGCGGGTAATTAGTGTCACTTACATAGTAAATGCATTTAAATATATTAATAATAGTGTGTTACAGCAGTAGTAGTAGTAGAATGACCTGATCTTTTAGTTGTAATATTTTTAAAAGCATATTTCACAGTTGAAAGTATCAACAGTAACACAATAATGCCTTTCAAATACACAGAATGTTTACTGTAAAGGGACATTATTATGATTCTGTGAAGTTTCATTTATCAACACATGGCACATATAGATTAACATGTTTGTTTTTATGTATTATTGTATGTACTTTTTGAATGCTCTAAATGTGTTCCTCCTGCTTCAGAGTGCCTCCACAATCAGATGAACCGGTTTAAGATAATTCGATGATTTGATTATAGTTGGAGGAATCCTTCTTTAGAATTCATCTTTCAATCAGTAAATTACAGAAAAACTTTTGCTGAAAAATCTTGTCTTGATAAAAATGGGATAGCACACATTCTTTGATTGTCAAAACAACTTTGCTGTGTACATCTGCCAACTTTCCTCTTCCCTGGAACCGTGAATAAACTACTGTTTTCTGAACATCCAAATATGCACTTTCTGTAAATGCTTGTTTTTCATAAATAGACGCAAAAACGTAGCATGATTACCTCTGTGTTGTAGAAGTGTTTGCTAACTTTGGAGCGAGGAAGGCACAACTTTACAAGAGAGCAAAGAAGGGCATAGGGCACAAGTAGAAGACACTTTCTTATTAGGTACACCTGTGGGTGGAATAGTTAACAAGTCATAAACAAGATTTTAATAGTACTGAATCCTGGCTGAGAAAGACTGCAGATTGTTCAAACATGTATTTTAAAAGGATGGCGTGATAGAACGAATGAAAGTTGATTTAGCGCAATAACCACTCTTTAGCACACTTAAGCTTTGCCTCCATTATTGCATTAGTCATCACTTTATTTACTCTTTTTAATTCTATGAATAATTCTTGAATAAAGCCCATATGACAGATCTTTTCAGAATCTTTTTCTAATTTTGACTTAGTTTGGTGTGATAGTCTTTAGTCTAATATTTATCATAGTTTTACAGCAGCGGCAAAATGCAAAGACAATTTATACAGAACTGACACAGTTTCCTGGAGTTAAAGCAATAATTTAACACAATTAAAGTGTTACAAGTTATAGTAATTTGTCTTATTGTCACTCCTGTATTATTTATGTTCATTTTGTTCCAGATGTACAATGTGGTTGCTAGGTAACATTTGTGGATTTCCCCCACATATGTCATAGTTACTGGACAAAAGACGATAATGAACTTCACCCAAAACAACCAAATTGGGTAAAAACAGCTAAATGTTTAGTGAAATCCTAAAAATACCTAAAAATGCAATTTAACCTGTTATACGCACTAGTGGCTTTGGACCTATGTATTAAATTATGATGACCCATCTGTGCAGCATTAGAGAAACAATATTAGAGGCTGTCACTGTATTTACTAATCAAATTGTGTTTTGTCTATTTAAGTATAATACATCTGCTTAAAATGTGTCCACTTTTAACGTCTTACCTGGTGACAGATTGCAACAACATCTCTCCCTTCTTGTTCTCTGCTGTTTACTTTCTCGCTGTTTTCCCATGCGTAGCTTCTCCATCCGTGCAAATTGATTGTAGATGGTTAATTACAGCTGCATTATGGATCCCAAAGCCCTCGGGACCCGCTCATGTCTCACACCACCTTTGTGCAACCACAAACGTAGAGCCGTACTGCACTTACCCCTGCAAGAACAATCTGACACCATTGCCTCAAACAGGATATGAATTTCAACACATCATGATAGAAGGGCTCACATCGGGGCTAATGGACTTGTGTATGTGTCTGAGAAGTCCTGTCTCACTGCTGAATGAAGGCGTTCACTTTCACGCTGTGTCTGAGCCTGGAAATGAAATGAAATTCTAAAATTGATAAGTGGTGCTGTCCCCCGCTGAGAGCACTTTGTCTGGCAGAGAGGTTCACACGTTCGAATGAAACTTTTTTTTTTTTGTCAGGTTCTGTCCCACTTGAGGATTTCAGATGAGCATTATTGTTTTTATGTGCACTAAAATGCTACTTGTAGTTGGCTCAGTGAATTAATCAAGCGCCCCAAAGATTGACAGAAAACTCCAATAATGTTTATCTCATAAGGATTTAGCAAACCTGTGACACTGCAGTGATTATGGACTAATAATAGTCATGCAGCTTTTATTCACTTGGATTTTATGTTTGTGAAGAAAACAGACTGGACTTTGCCTGGGAAACTATCGATCAAGCTAAGGGAAGCGGCTAACGCTAGCAGTAACTTTAAAACTCCTTTTTTATGAGTGTTTTTTTTTAATATGCACTAAAACAGTTATGAAAACAGTGTTTGTGGAGACTTGTTTAGTCGTGTTGTGCATAGTTCAAAGACCTGTCGCTGTTGCTGCTCTGTTTGCTTTCATAGTGCGCTGTGTCTAATAGAAAATGCTGCGTAAGAAAAGGAGGAAGATCACGGCTTTTGCGAATAGGTAATCACATTTGTCAATATTGCGGTATCGATTCGATATTGATATAGAGCAGCCCTACTGTTTGTACTTAATTTAAAACTCTGCCTAATTGTGTTTCTTAACCGANATAATTAATTTATTATTTGTCAATGACTATGCACAATCAAATTTGAAATGATAGTGCAGTGATTGGCTGTTTCCCAAAGCCTAGGTACCTTGCCTTGCCTCCAAAGCTAGTTCCCCCAAAGTCAGTTCCTTTCAGTCCAAGGCAAGTAGCTTTTCTCAGCCCAAACAGTCGGCTAGTGGAGCAGACTTCAGAGGAACGAGACACAGCTGCATCAAGTGAACATAATGAAGCAGCAGAACACACACGGGGGAGGGGCTCATCTTCTGAGCACTTATACAGATTTTAATGAAGCCTTTTTTTGTGTTCGATTTTCTAAAAAGTATTTTATATATAAAAGAAAAAGAAACCAATAAAACGCTATTTGCCTATTTTGCATATTAAGCACTTTTGAAAAGTTATTTGTTTTTCCTTCTAAAATGATTATAGTGCATTATGGGTAAATGCCCCAGAGTGAGGCCATGAAGAATACACTTGTGTATCCTTAGTAAATTAGCCACATGCTAACCAAATGGAGAACACATGCCTGTGGAGGACATGAACATTGGGACATGACTTGGATGACCTGGATGCCTCACCGCGCCCAGGCAAGGCAAGGCAAGGCACCTCGGCCTTGGAGAAACAGCCATAGGCCCCCATGTAGTCAGAGCTGCTAGCTTTGACACCTGCACTGTGTCACTATCAGTGACTCAAAACTCAAAGTGAGTCACAGGAGAGATTATTGTGTGTTTTCTTATCAGTGGAGCATTTTTGCAAAGCTTATGCTTGAAGAAAAGAAGATTGATATTGTTAGCCACATTAGCATGCCATTTCTTTTCAATTGGACTCGAGCCTGTATCAGTTTCAAGTCTTGGGACTATATTCTACACATTTGTGGACTAAACAAAACAAGAGTAAAAGGAGACACTGCTTTCTTCTGGACAAGGTAAGACATTTGCTTGTTAGCTTAAATTTTTGTCATATCTGTGCAAATGAAATGCAGCTAATATAATCATGTGTAAAATTAAGCTTGTGGTTGCCACAACATACTGTAGGCCTACTCTGGTCAGTCTGTGTGCATTGTTGTTGAGGTTAATACTCTTGTTGTGATCAAATGAGAGCTTTTAGCTAGCTATTCTAGCAGACTAATGAGTTGAAGTTTGGCTTGCTGAGTTTTGACTGGTTGTGAGAGCTGGGTCAGGCTGTAGAGATGTTTGTGTAAAAAATATACCCATTTACTTTCAGTAAACACTCAGCCTGGTGCGCCGAGTAGGGAGTATGGCACTGTCCCTTGCTTACTCTTCAAGTTATGCAGGTGCATTCTCGGGGTCAGGACTAGCGTCATCGTGTTGTGGCAACGCCAAACGAAGGGGAAAACAACAACGTAAAGTAACTTTAAATTTAAACTTTCACTCACCACCGCACAGTGGTTGTTTACAGTTTTCAAACTTTAGTATTTGAGCATCTGGCGAGCATTTTACCTACAGCAAGTTGATGTTTTCCCCTTCGCTTCGTCGGCAAACAAAACAAAACGTCACGAAACGTCATCAGTCCGACCTCGAGAATTGTCAGTTCTAGATCGGCAAATCTGTCTTTAAAAAGCTCACTTAAACTAACGACAAGCAACTCCAGATCCATGTACATTTACTGAATGGAGCATGACGTTAGCAAATGTCCCAATAATCAGATGTCTGATATTTACTTGTATCTGGCAGAAAAACAGTGTACATAAGAACAAAGCTATGAGCATACAAATCCCTTGTAATAATGACTATGTAATTTGTGCAAAAATACTGGAAGTGAGCTACCATGGCATTGATGAAGATTTCTGTATTAATTATCAAGTTTCGTGTCTTTAGTACTGCTCAAACGTTTGTAAAGAAAGTTATGGGGAAACTGTGTGGAAGCTTCATTGTGCGCTCAACCCCTTTTAATGACGTGGGCTCTGAAGGGGTCTAAATTATCATGAAGATAATAATCAGGACTATTAAAATCATAAAAATCACAATTATTCAAGCAATTATTCGCTTAGAGTGCAGAGACCAGTAGTGCCTTAAATTCATCAAGGGAAGAGATAAAATGAAATAGTTGACAGCTTTCACATAAATAAATAATTTTAAATGTATTTTACAAATGTAAATAAATAGTCTGTTTCTTATGTAAATCAACTAGGCCTACTGCAACTATCCTAATTGAAAATGAATTTGAAAAATTGCACAACTTCAAAATAAAGCTGCCTTTGGGATCCAGAACTTAAATCTATGATCTTATTTTCCTACTACAATTAAGCACAAATATTAAATTTGTAACCATAAAGATTTTTTTGTCTAGCATCAAGAATATATGGTCACAATGCTTTTTTTTTTTTTTTTTTTTTTTTTTTTACAGTGATGCAAATTTTAGATCATATTGCCCTGCCTACTGAGAATTGCGCACTCGCTAGATGAAATGCTAAAAAACAAAAAGTGTTTCTTTTAGTGTCTTATTTATTTAACTGATAGATTTAAGTAAATACATTAATAATTTTGTAGTTAAACTCTTATGCAGATTGAGGTTTTCGGTGTTGTAGCTACCACAGAAAAAAAGAAAAAACAGACCCCAGATTCTTCTTAACATGTAAATGTTTCCTCTAAACAGAGACTTCCACCTGCCAGGTTGAAATGGTGATTGCGTGAGCAACGAATGTGAGAAGTGATATGTCAAGATGTGTTGAGCGTCTCGAGAGTGAGACGTGTGTGTTGTGTTTATATAAGCTCGTCCTATGGTTCAGCCAAACCAAGATGGCTGCCAAAGTGGGGTATCAATTACAGCTGAGATCTGTCACCAGCCTCTCCATTGACTGTGTCTGATATGTCCCTGTGCGCCGGGCTGTTTTTAGTCTGTGGCGCTATAGGCAGAGGTGCTATAGAATCAGCAAAAAGAATAACATTGAATGAATTAGGATGAATGAACTGTAAAAAAATGGTCAATGTACAATTTTTGATTGATTCTGTTTTATTAACTTCATAACCGAGTGCAGCAAGACATACCCATAGTACTGTACATGAGCAAAAACAATCTATTACAGTAAGCAAAAGATCTCTGAGACATTTCTTGAACATAAAGTTTAGCAGTTAGCCTTCATTTGTTAAATGCTAGCCGAAATACTAAATTTAATGTTAGTTAAATAACAACAGTCAGGGATCTATGTCATTCCTCAGTTATAATCAGTGATGACTTTGTGTCAAAATGTGATATGTCCTATGGCTATCGTCCTTTAGTCGTTTAGGCGTTTAATCGGTTGATGGAGTCGACTATAATTTTATTTACATTATAAGGATTTGTATTGAACAGTAACAAAAGAAGTGAATAGCTGAAGATTTTGGACCAAATCATTGGTCTAATCTGTCTTCTTTTAATAACAATTAGTTGTCTGTATAAAATTATACATTTTGAATGAACGTGATGATATTTTTTTCTTTTTTTTTTTCTTTTGAGGCCAGTTGGAGTCAGATAAATGGTCAGTTCAAAACGCACTTTTAACTTCAGAGCTTTTGCCCCCTTTTCAGTCGATTAGTAGGTCGATGTGAAATGATTTTAGTTGACCAAGAATTTCATTGGTCGACCAGCCCTAGTATGTCCAGAAGCTTCTGTACAAGAGCACAGATGTTGAGGATAATGACATTTTATTCTTTAAACAGTTAAATATTAGCACAACATTCGTGGAAACACAACATTTTACTTCTAATAAATTTGATCAAACAGCTTAGAGCAGAAAAACATCAAAGTCTGTTGTGTTTTGTGTAAACTTTATTGTTTTTGATACAAAACTAAGAATGTGACTGTGTGTTCTGCAGTCACAATCAGACACATTTGAAAAGTTTTGTGCTTTTCAGGCTTTAATTGAATTGACAAGTCCAGACTTCCTAAATTCTGATTTCATGTTTGTTTGTTCTTTTTTGGTACTAGTTCAATATTCATTCAGTTAGACAAAGTTAAGTCCTTAGTTCTTGTTGGACTGTAATTTAGTCTTAGTTTAGTTTTGGTTTATCATTTTGCCCTGGATCTGTGGCCATGATTCAGAAGTATCTTTGAGAAAATTGTTGTTAAATCTATTTATGAAAACCTCAGCCAACCATAGAATCTTTTAATAACCGAATGTAAGCCGCAGTTTTCTCGCATTTCTATAAATCATTTGTTTAGATGAATCATTTGTTTAGATGAAAATTCCTTGCACCGCTCATGATTGTACTGAACTGCTCTGAGCTTCCAGCTGATGGATGTTCCTGTGATTATGAAATATGAGAGCCGTAATGACGCTTGTGGCATTTCACATCCTCGTCTGTCCTGCGCCTTTTTCACACCACAAATGGTGTTCGATTGTGTATTTCTTGCTGCAGATTTATTATGCTATTGCAATCTGAGGGTTTTGTACTGGAAATTAAAAACAGATTATTCAAAAAAACGACAGCGCTGAGAGCAAGGGCGTAAACAAAGAATTGTACATTTTTTATTTATCTTGATTTTTTTTTTTTCTTCTGTGGTCTTGAGAAGAGTGAAGTTCTTAGAAATCTTTTTAGAGTGATGTCATTAGTGTGGGTCCAGTTAGTAAAACAATAATGTACATGTGAGAAGACCATGGCATGGACAAATGTTACTACCTCTATTGTCATAGAAGGTCTAATGCGTTTGAAATTGTTCTTAATGAGTTTGATTGTTTTGTAGATTTTCTGGACCTGTTTTTTCAATGTGAGAAGTCACATCACTCCAAGATATTTCAAATATTGAACCAATTCAAGCTCCTCATTTCCATAAAAATGTGCACATTTGTTTTGTTTTGTTGTCTATATTGATTATATAGACTATGATGTATGATATATTTTTGTCACCGGTGGTTTCACTCTGATGTTGTTACTCGTGTGCCAACATCCGGGCATTTTGGGGTAACGCAACAGTCACACCCTTTGTCAACATTCTGCTTCTTAACTCACCGAAATATTGAGCAGCAGCAGATATGAAGGCTTTGTGGTTGCTTTATTTCCATTCTGTTGTCTGATGGAGATCGAGAAATAGGGGTTGAGAGATGCCCACCGTACCTGTATAGTTTTGGATAAATGCCTGTGTTACTGATCAGTTTGGGGCGATATAGATGGGCTTGCAGGGACCAGCTTAAATAAAGCCAATAGTCAATGAGACAGAGTGTGAATGAAAGTGATTGAAGGGAGAAATGCATGCTGCTCCAGGATTCATTTGCATTGCTTACTCTGGGCACATGAACTAAGATATGTGCACAGACACATAGACCAACATCACATAGTTGAAGGCCTTCAGTTTAAACGATTATACATATCCTGCTTCATGCTCCAAAAAGACACACCGTGTGACAACTTTAGTCATTATACTCTGGCATAGGTAGCTATGCTGATGGCCGTCTGGAAATCTTGTCCTTTCCCTGCAACGGATGTCAGTGGGATATCCCATTAGTAATTTGGACATTTTCTGTTTGCACTGTGACTAGAACAGTATTAAAAGCAATCAAAAGACAGCAAACACATAGTCAAGCATAATGCAATGCCACAAAATGTAACATAATAAACATTAGAACTACAGGCACAATGATCACTAAGAAGTAGAATGTCAGTATTTTTTTTATACAGGCTTAAGCTGCAGCAATTAAATACTAAAATAAAAACGCTAATTAGCCATGACATTCAACCGTCTACTCCTCAAATCCTATTAATAAAAAACATCCCTCCCACTTTTATTTCAAACTTGTGTCCCAAAATACTGAGAAGCCTAGTGCACTTTTAAAGGGACTAAACGAATAGGGTTTGTTCATGTGACAACACAACATTCTATCGGCCAATTGTTTATTCGGATAGAACGTGGCTACAAGATTTTATTTAGTTTTAATTGGATCTAGTTTAATCATAACCTAACCCTAACAAAAAACACTAAAATGAAAATGTATGAAATAACCTTTTAGATACTTTATGGTAAGCTGTTAATTTAAAAGTAAAAGTAAAAACTGCCTCTTACCCACAGTCTGAACATCATTGTATTCTACAACGTGAATGCAGTCTATTCAGGGCATTATATTCATTTTAACTTATATTCTAATTGCGAGTTCATATTCAGTCTCATATCAATACAGATTATAGTGGCGAATACGGCGGCGGCCATTCCTCATGTTATGTCTGTCTATAGGCTCGGCACATTATTACATTTCTTGCAGATCTAATAATTTTTCAAATGAAAGATAATAACAGCCCTCTCCAAACTCATAAAAATCCGTCGTCCAACTTGTGCTGTTTATTAGCGGGCCACACATTGAGCTCTCTCCTCGTCGCTAGAATCCACCGGGAGCTGCTGGAGAGAGAGAGAGAGCAGAGCGTGCGCGCGTGTGTGTGTGAGCGCACTTGTTAACACCACACTCAGCTTTGAATGGGAGATTTGCATATTAAACAACAACAACAACTAAACATGATTTATGCCAGGATCTGTGACGGCGACAGCACTCCAACACGACGCTTTTCTGGCTCAGCTCTTGCCTGGCGCTCATTTGCCTAATACGATTTAGCGCGTTGTGCGGCTACTTTGTGTGTCTATTGTGTTGCTATGTTTATCTGGCTATCTACATAAATAACAGTATGTTCGGCTAACTGCGCATAGCTTTTTGTTTTTGCATCTGTGACAATTTCATGTGGTTTATGACTCAGGCCTCAGACACTCTGATTTGCATGGGCTAACATGAATAATGCATAACGTATTGGGCACTTGAAATAGAACACGCAAACAACATGTAATGAACATATATCTTTGGAATGGGTTCATCTGTCAGCGCATCACTCTTTCTCTCTTTGGCAAGGCAGATATAGTTGTATATTTTAATCTCACAGCAGACAAAGGAGATTGGATCAGCAGATTGTGTGAATGATCCCCAAATCCTTCAGGGAAAACAAGATTTCTCCCTCTTCCTTCCTTGTACGCCAGAATGAGAGTCACGCACCACCTATCGCAGCTCAGAAATCACATCGAGCTAAAGTTGACGTTGCTTTCCTTTTGAAGATTCTGCTCGAAACTATTTCTGCATCAGGATAAAAAGAAGGTTGGTATAATATAGCATGGGACAATCATTTGAAGCTGTTATAATATATATTTTTGTCTTTTTGAAAGAGAAAAACATCAAACAAAAGCCTTGTGAATACACGGATGTAGCTTCTTCAAAAGACAATGTATAGCACAACAACACCCGCGGTCTGTTTCTGTTGTTTGGGCAACACCAAACAAGGCTGAACGCAAGAAACAAAGCATTCTTATCTAGGAGTGTTGTTCCCATATGGTTTATTTTACACAGATGCAAGGTAAAGTAGCCAAACACTGCACAATAGAAGATAGTAGGGGATTGTGAAATTGTGGGATTTCTCAAGCTACAAGTGAAAATGTTTTCAGAATTTAGAATAAGAATCAGAATGACTTTTTATCATGCCTGAGGGGAAGTTCTTTTCGTTACAGACATCCAACTAACCAGCAGAAAAAAGAAAGTTTAGCAAATAAGAATGGACTTTTAAATAAGAAATAGTCTTGGTAAAAAATTATGTCCCATGTATTTCAAACATTTGAGTGTGTTTCACAAGTGTTTAGGTACACTGCCCATCCATTGGTTCTCGATGTACTGATTACTATTATAAATCCACAAAGATTCTCAAAAAATGTATATTGAATGTTACCAACTGTGGTGAGCTTAAGACCAGTTATTATTTATTTATTTATTTAAAATCTGTTTTTGAAACTTTAACACCACAAATCACTTTGATTCTTAAGGAATAAGCTTGATTCTGTACTAATTTCAATTAGGCCTGGGCGATCTGGGAAAAAATATAATCACAATTTTATTTCTCATATTGATCGATATCGATTTTTGATTTGATTTTGTTTAACCTTTTCAAAAACAAATAAAAATGCTATTCGTAAACATAATCAAAACAAAAACTTTGAATATGTCCCATCTATTAGATTTTTTTTTTAAACTATATATCTATTATCTGCCTCAAAGTTTTACTTTTGCTCCAAACTACACATTTTTACTGACAAAAGTTTGGTTTTCAATCTTTCCATTCAAAACCTACCACCAAATAATTGACGATTCACTTTGCTTCAATCTCGATCTTTCCATTTTTTTGATTAATAGCCCAGCCCTACTTTCAGTACAACAATTTAAATAAAAAATGCTCTTAAAAGTTATTCCCTGCAGGAAATTATTCTTATCACATATGACCTGAGAAAACATTTAGCTTCCCACCAGATCTGGTTCTTAAATAGGGCTAAACCAGTGTATTTAGAACCCAAAATGACCAAAAGAAGGACCTTAGAATCGACTTGGGAATCTTTAGAGAACCTTGCGAACAGATGCAATAGACACACTTGACATGGCGACAACCCACTCTAGAAAACTTACACACACATTGAATCATCTTCCGTTTTGACAGCCCTGACAAAACTTTCCATTCACATAGCTAAAGTAGTCCCACGAGGCCGTGATGAGCTTGCATGGCAACACGAGCAGAAAAAGGTCAAGTGCTACTGTTGAAATCCTCCTAAGAGCACACCTAGCATTGTGGGTAATAGAGCCATAATGCACTAGTAATGTGTGTGTGGGCCAGTACAATAGGTCAGAGTTGTAATGAGTGTTTACAAGTGCCTGTGTGGGATGTAATTTCACTTTCTTTTCTATTTTAAATTATAATTACCTGCCAACTGGAGTGATTTTCAGGACTGCCAAACCGACAAAATACAAACCAAAGAAATGATTTGCACCGAAAAGACTCATTAAGAAGTGTGCAAAAAAGTGATTGGTTTGCTTTGTTTCTCATTCTAGTGTGTCATAATGTATTGGCCGAAGATATCGGTTTTGCCATCAGTATATTTGTTGTGCATTCATCACATCAAATTTGGAACCACAGGAACTAAACACTGAACCAAACCAAGTCTCTAAACTCAACTTTTTATGTAGATTTATGTCAGATACCATCTCTGAAGTATTCTCTTATTTCTATACAGGATGAATTGAATTTGTGTCTGATTCATTTTTTTCAACATTACAACAAATGGATCTTAAAACCAACACTGTACTAGGCCCAAACATTATTAATCATAATCATTGTTCTTTAGTGTATATTCACCAGTCGCTGGTGTAAATGGTTTGTATTGACCCGCTTTCCTTTATGCATGTTTACCATCCAAAAAATGTTCTCAAGATCTTAAAAATAAAATATAGTGGTTCTGCACAATTAAGGAAATCCAATTGAACTTGTAATTTCAGTGGAAGCAATTAGTATATTGCAAAAGCTGCAATTTTTGCAGTATTGTTTTTTTTCTTTGCATATGAAATACAGTTTCAAACAATAATCAAAACAAAACATTTGGCTGTTTTTAGACATTTTGAATGCTTTGTTGCATCCTTTTCCCACTCTTTTCTCTTTTCAGCAACCCAAAAATGACTTTCTTTTGCAGCTTTTTTGTGGATTCTTGTTTTATTTGTAACAAGCTTACTACCAGAGTAAAAAGTAGAGTTTGAAGAAACTGCTTACCACTGCGGCGCTGTGGCTCTAGAGTAAACACAGCAGTGTGTGATATATGTGGAGAAAAGCAGCACGCGACAAACTCAGATGTAGTCCAGTGAGATAAGCTAGAA
Organism: Mugilogobius chulae; assembly: GCA_038363315.1. Classification (NCBI taxonomy): domain Eukaryota; kingdom Metazoa; phylum Chordata; class Actinopteri; order Gobiiformes; family Gobiidae; genus Mugilogobius; species Mugilogobius chulae. Next base: position 42,815,111 of record CM076403.1, on the reverse strand, counting down.
TCATAGTGAGTTTAATTGACAAGCAAACTGACCTGATATCTAATGACAGGCAGCCTCATTTTTTATTGGTGAAAGTATTACTGCAACCACGTCCATATGTTTTTTAATGTATTTTTTAAATGTATTTTCATCTACTTTTATTCTTTTACTTATTCGGTTTTAATTAAGTCATTTTTAGTCCTCCATAGTACTAGACTGTTCCAGAAGTGTTTATTTTGCAAGCTTATTAGCACCGATGTACTCTAATATTACAGTAAACTATAAGAAAGAGGTCATTTTCTCTATCATGCAAAACTAATAACTATATTCCACAAGCAGAAAAAAAAATGACCAGGCCATGTTGGCAAAACAAACCATAAAATCAAGCCCCACATTAATGCATTTCCATCATGTGTGGATGGTGAAAGTTCAATTAGTTTATTGCTATTGGACAGGAAAATTACAACCTTCTGTTCAGTGGGAAATTGAAAAGTGAAAAGCTTTGATGTAGCGGGTAATTAGTGTCACTTACATAGTAAATGCATTTAAATATATTAATAATAGTGTGTTACAGCAGTAGTAGTAGTAGAATGACCTGATCTTTTAGTTGTAATATTTTTAAAAGCATATTTCACAGTTGAAAGTATCAACAGTAACACATAATGCCTTTCAATACACAGAATGTTTACTGTAAAGGGACATTATTATGATTCTGTGAAGTTTCATTTATCAACACATGGCACATATAGATTAACATGTTTGTTTTTTATGTATTATTGTATGTACTTTTTGAATGCTCTAAATGTGTTCCTCCTGCTTCAGAGTGCCTCCACAATCAGATGAACCGGTTTAAGATAATTCGATGATTTGATTATAGTTGGAGGAACCTTCTTTAGAATTCATCTTTCAATCAGTAAATTACAGAAAAAACTTTTGCTGAAAAATCTTGTCTTGATAAAAATGGGATAGCACACATTCTTTGATTGTCAAAAACAACTTTGCTGTGTACATCTGCCAACTTTCCTCTTCCCTGGAACCGTGAATAAACTACTGTTTTCTGAACATCCAAATATGCACTTTCTGTAAATGCTTGTTTTTTCATAAATAGACGCAAAAACGTAGCATGATTACCTCTGTGTTGTAGAAGTGTTTGCTAACTTTGGAGCGAGGAAGGCACAACTTTACAAGAGAGCAAAGAAGGGCATAGGGCACAAGTAGAAGACACTTTCTTATTAGGTACACCTGTGGGTGGAATAGTTAACAAGTCATAAACAAGATTTTAATAGTACTGAATCCTGGCTGAGAAAGACTGCAGATTGTTCAAACATGTATTTTAAAAGGATGGCGTGATAGAACGAATGAAAGTTGATTTAGCGCAATAACCACTCTTTAGCACACTTAAGCTTTGCCTCCATTATTGCATTAGTCATCACTTTATTTACTCTTTTTAATTCTATGATAATTCTTGAATAAAGCCCATATGACAGATCTTTTCAGAATCTTTTTCTAATTTTGACTTAGTTTTGTGTGATGTCTTTGTCTAATATTTATCATAGTTTTACAGCAGCGGCAAAATGCAAAGACAATTTATACAGAACTGACACAGTTTCCTGGAGTTAAAGCAATAATTTAACACAATTAAAGTGTTACAAGTTATAGTAATTTGTCTTATTGTCACTCCTGTATTATTTATGTTCATTTTGTTCCAGATGTACAATGTGGTTGCTAGGTAACATTTGTGGATTTCCCCCACATATGTCATAGTTACTGGACAAAAGACGATAATGAACTTCACCAAAACAACCAAATTGGGTAAAAACAAGCTAAATGTTTAGTGAAATCCTAAAATACCTAAAAATGCAATTTAACCTGTTATACGCACTAGTGGCTTTGGACCTATGTATTAAATTATATGACCCATCTGTGCAGCATTAGAGAAACAATATTAGAGGCTGTCACTGTATTTACTAATCAAATTGTGTTTTGTCTATTTAAGTATAATACATCTGCTTAAAATGTGTCCACTTTTTAACGTCTTACCTGGTGACAGATTGCAACAACATCTCTCCCTTCTTGTTCTCTGCTGTTTACTTTCTCGCTGTTTTCCCATGCGTAGCTTCTCCATCCGTGCAAATTGATTGTAGATGGTTAATTACAGCTGCATTATGGATCCCCAAAGCCCTCGGGACCCGCTCATGTCTCACACCACCTTTGTGCAACCACAAACGTAGAGCCGTACTGCACTTACCCCTGCAAGAACAATCTGACACCATTGCCTCAAACAGGATATGAATTTCAACACATCATGATAGAAGGGCTCACATCGGGGCTAATGGACTTGTGTATGTGTCTGAGAAGTCCTGTCTCACTGCTGAATGAAGGCGTTCACTTTCACGCTGTGTCTGAGCCTGGAAATGAAATGAAATTCTAAAATTGATAAGTGGTGCTGTCCCCCGCTGAGAGCACTTTGTCTGGCAGAGAGGTTCACACGTTCGAATGAAACTTTTTTTTTTTTGTCAGGTTCTGTCCCACTTGAGGATTTCAGATGAGCATTATTGTTTTTATGTGCACTAAAATGCTACTTGTAGTTGGCTCAGTGAATTAATCAAGCGCCCCAAAGATTGACAGAAAACTCCAATAATGTTTATCTCATAAGGATTTAGCAAACCTGTGACACTGCAGTGATTATGGACTAATAATAGTCATGCAGCTTTTATTCACTTGGATTTTATGTTGTGAAAAAAACAGACTGGACTTTGCCTGGGAAACTATCGATCAAGCTAAGGGAAGCGGCTAACGCTAGCAGTAACTTTAAAACTCCTTTTTTATGAGTGTTTTTTTTTTAATATGCACTAAAACAGTTATGAAAACAGTGTTTGTGGAGACTTGTTTAGTCGTGTTGTGCATAGTTCAAAGACCTGTCGCTGTTGCTGCTCTGTTTGCTTTCATAGTGCGCTGTGTCTAATAGAAAATGCTGCGTAAGAAAAGGAGGAAGATCACGCTTTTGCGAATAGGTAATCACATTTGTCAATATTGCGGTATCGATTCGATATTGATATAGAGCAGCCCTACTGTTTGTACTTAATTTAAAACTCTGCCTAATTGTGTTTCTTACCAAGACATATTGATAATTAAAAAAAAAAAAAAGTTGGGTTCCTCTTCTATGAAAAAACGATGTTAAATTGGTTCTTGAAACTACAATGACATACTTCACCTGCATTGTCTGCAAACTTTTTTTTTTGTGGCCCCAGGGCAGGTGTGGAGCAACTATATGATAATAGTAAAAACTACAATGCTACTGTTACACAGATGTGAATTATTGTAGCATTTGTTTTTACGTGCTCCTTTGGAAGGCATATTATTAAGTTTTGAAACGGCAAGTCTAGTATATGATGTTACTGTGTCCCAATCTAGTATTTTCTTCTTAATGCTAAGCAATATTGGTCACCATGATGTTGTCTTGTGTAGCCCTGCAAATTGCAAGGACAGCTTTTAAAGGCAGGCTTGCAAATGCATTCTTACACAATGAGATCAAGTTTCTTCAATTACGACATGTTTTGCCCACTTCCAGGTGCTTTAAATTCAGTCTGCACCTTATCAGTGTGTGGCCACTTAGTACAAACAATGTTTCTTACCTTCATGGTCCATCTCTGTTGATTGTTTGAAAGCTGTGGTCTTTCCCACGCTCCTCCCCGCTGCCTAGGAACCTCCAACTGTGACTGCACTGTACTGGAAATCCTCTCCATAATCGCTCCTGCGCGTTTGTTCTTTACTCAAGGTTTTAAAGCAGTAAAATATGTCTGACACGTGTTCTTCCATACGTGCAGGCGCGGATGAGAAAGAAATGGCAGCAGACAAGCCCTTTTCAATTGCTCCCATAATTCAACGGGGCCCTCTTCTCCGTTCTGTCTTTCAGGGGAATTAACGGCGGCGTGTGGTAATATAGCTGATATATTCGTTGCATTGAGTATTACCTCCTCTATGATTGCTTTCTCGGAGCGGCTCGCTGCTCCTGGAGGTAGAAATCTGCATTGTGGAGATATTCTGTGAGATCAAGACAAAATGAGCAAGTTCTTCACCTGTTAATATCAAATTGATGCTTGTTTGACCGTTTGAGACAGTAACCGTTTTCTTTTTTCTTTGACATGTTGAAATGTTTGTCCCTTTATCTCAATATCTGATCCAGGATCTCATTCAGAAATATAGTTTTTTGTGGTTTAGTTTAACACAGAGAATTAAGGCTGCACAATGTGGGGAAATATTGTACATAATAGCTATATTTTTCATGCAAATAGATATAGTGCAATGTGTCATAGTGATTCAAAGGAACATGCAACTGCATCTCCAAAATATGTGTTATTTATGTGTATTTCAAGCAGAACTGATTCAGGCTGAGTCACATTCAAGCAGAACAAGTAAAGTAATAGGGATTGTTCTGTAGATCTGAAACATTTAGCCTGTAGCTACTGTAGTATTCACCCATTAATTTAGGCAACACATTTAAGCTGTTGGATCACTTTCTCCTCTGTGTTCATATCTGCATCTTGCACAATGTAACCCCTAAAGTCGTAATTTGATCTTGTACTTGTCAAATCGTATGAGATAGAGCAGCTCTTCTAGAATATAACTATTGGATTGTTTTCCCGATGGATGTCTGTTAGTAGATGGGCTTAAATTTGTAATGTGCATTTCCATCATAGGTTCAAAGTTAACATTTTGCAAAACTAGACAAGCTAATATGTTTTTTTTTATTAGCAAGGACCATGCCAGACAGATATTGGTAGTTATTATTATTTTTTTTTTAAATGAGATACTATTTCTGAAATTCTATTGAATGAACGATGGCCTAAGAGACCCATGTGGGGTCTTGGTGCTCTGGCCAGGCAGATTAAGGACCCTCCCTTCCTTAACCGGATGATAGAAGAAATATTGTGTAAGGTCGAGAGAGCAGAGTCAAATTGAGGCGAGGGCGCATGGATAAGAAAGCTTCCAGTGACGTAGGGGTGTAGTCCAGTAAACGCAGGGGCATGGTCCTGCTTACGAAGCCCAGTTGACATGCTAACTTGCGCTAAGGTACAGGATACTGATTTTTATGCAAATCAAGAAAAGGTATTATCTGAACTATTGTAGTCTTTGCAAATCATTCCTTACACCCATTCAAATTGTATATTTGATTTAATTAAGATTAATCTAGCAGACGTTACAAGAAACATGTCTGAGGTGAAAAGGCATTCATTTTCCACAGTAAACAAACTATTATCTCACCTATAAATCCCATCAGTAGAAAGATAAACTGCGGTCATCTGGGGCCTGTAATTAGAAGAGTTAGTTGTTCCGTTGGAGGTTGCTCGTATATTTGGGTATACAGAATAAAGACTCTATTGGCTACAATAAAAATCCAGCTGGGCGTTCATCTGTGCATCATTGGAGAGTACTGGACTGGTGTCAAGTCACTCTGCCAAAAAATGTTACTCAAGTGAAAGAGTGGACAAGAACTCAACTTTCGCCATCGCAGAAGCTGTTCAAGTCAATACTGTTTTTACTTTAGAGACATTTTAGCAATAATATCATCGCTCACATGTGGCTTTTATGTCTCTCTATTGGCAGTATTAGTAGATTGATGGTTTAAGCATTTGATCAAGGATGTGTCAATGTGAACAGTAGTGGTCAGTTAACTCTTTCACTGCCAGCCCTATGCTCACTTTGACCTCCCTTCCCTGCCAGGCCTTTTTGCTAATTTTAAGCAATATTCACAGCTCCACCAAAAACCTTGTGCAACTGAAATCATGACATGTCATACACCAAATGAGACCTACAAGTGTCTTTCAATTAAAAAAAAATTGTTATTCTACATGAATCTGTTCTATTTTTATAGGCATTTGAAATTAGTTGTTTTCAATAGTTTTCAGTGTTTGACGAGAAACTTTAGAAAACTTCCTTTTATAAATCAAACTTCACGTCAGTGTTATTTTTGTCTGTTCAACTTTTTGGTGAAAGAATATAAGCCACCGCAATGAAATAATGTCTTTAGGATAAAAATACGAGCTTCACGTGATTAAAACAATGAGGACGAGTGTCTTTTACAAAAGCTGTGTTACAGACGAGGAGGAAGCTTTACTTTCTGATACAGATTATATAGATTCAGCCTCTTAGATTTCATTAAACCCTCCAAACATGAAGAAATACAGTAGTTTTACTCACTCTGACCATTTTTGGATCGCTCACGGAAGAGGACGTTTGTTTATCTCCTCCAGACTAGCTGCATATGTCGTTCTCCTCAGAGTCCTAGTCCTGTAGGATCGTCTTTTCTCATTTTAAAGATCATATATTTGCTCTAAAATTACTCAACAATGTTTTTAGTCCAAGTTGTTTTGCCTGTAATCCGTTTGAAAAGAAAGCCGATCCTTTAGAGGTGGATGATCAAACACAGCCGACCGCGCTGCATAATGTACGTGCATTTTCCGGTCCTGGGACTTCCTCTGCGCCTTTGTGCTAATACGATACTGCCCTCCGGTGATGAATCTATGAAACTACATCATGTCTTTTTAGTGCTGGGTGATTTGGACACGTGCATCAGACAGTCTTCTATCACTGCATAAAATAAAAAGCTTCTGGCTACGGTTGGGTTCGTTATGACAAGAATTTTCGTCATTGGCAGGGAAAAGGGTAATAACAGATAGACTTAAAAACTATAATAATTGGAACAGGACCAAGCGCAAAAAGTGAAATATTTTGAATTAAACCAGTCTTTGTCAGAAGTATGTTCCAAAATGCATTCATTGTGTCCAGGGCAGGAGTCTGTTACAACACATTATTTTAAAGGTGCACAGGGAGGGTCTGCCATGGTATTATGTTGCCTGAATGTCGCACAGTATGACATTCCATGGAGAAAAGCAGATGCTACAGGACAAGTTCTGGGTCTCATTTGTTGAGAGGAAAGCCCAGTCACACACAAAATAAAAATATGTTTGATAAAATAGTGTGGAAACTTCTTACAAAGCATTACATCTCCATGGAAACAAGCACAACAGAGACGTTACATAGGTTACTGAGGATGGAGTGATGCAGAGTAAAATGTATGCAATCCTTTTAAAACCAAACATTGTCTTTACATCTTCCTCGGAACAGCTGCATGAAATCTGACGTTACACAAACACATTTCTATTTAGCTGCCCCAGTGAGATGCCTGCTCCTCGTGGGGTTTTTCTTTCATTGTGAAGGTCAGGCTATAGTTTTGGTTCCAGTGTCATTCTAATCCCACACAGTGTTTGAAGCTCTATCGACAGGCGCGCGGGGAAATGCCGTGAAGGAGACGAACATCGTAGAAAGACAGACTGAAGAGCGAGGCCTTTGGGAGAGGGCTTAATGAGAGAGGGACGGGCCGCAGACTAAAGCTGGGAGAAGACACCAGAGGAACCAGGAAGCCAACACAGTGTAATAATGTGATGTTGATGCACACATTGAGAGTCCGCTGATAATGAAGCTGGCGCACAGTGCAGGAAAACTCATTAGAGAAAGAGCAAGAGTGAATGCGACTTGCTGCTTTGTATGTGGGAGTGTGCTGCGGTGCCAGTTAGGCCATGTGTTGCAGTATAGCTGAATTCAGCACTGATAATAATACAAAAAATAGCTTACTTATCTATTCTTTAATCTCTGTTTTTCTGTTGGTTTTCATTTTCCTTCTGTCAAACTGCTGACGGGCCTAAATTGTACACTGGCATAAGGAGGTTACTTGGTTGGATGATTAAAAAACACTCATGATGCTTTTCATTTTGTAGCATGATTCTTTTATTCCATTAAATCTAATATTCAATAATGATGCCTTCTTCTTTTATTTTTAGGCAAATTGCAGCTTATGAGTGATACTTCTCAAGATGGCAAAATGTTGAAATAACCTAAGTGTCCGTGATATGTCTCAGGCATATTTTCCTCCGTTAAATGTAAAACGACTCTCTCCCAAACTTCAGAAGTTAACGTATTATCAGCAATATCAGCAGAGTTGTTTACAGCAGTCCTCATGCAGCTTTCCAGGCACTGTACATCACGTGACCACCTTTGACCTCTCTGACGCTGACATGATGTAGAAGCATCTGATTGGTTAATTTTTCTGCTCTTCGCATTCAACACCCAACATGTACATTTATAAGCATTTTAGCTCTGAAAATATTCAGTTGCCTAAATACAGAGGGTTGTGGTGATGATATGGTAGGAGGAGTCAGGTTACAAACAGTGAAGATATTACAATAATTGTATATTAGAATGACAGCCGCAACGACAAACTGAAGAGGTGGAGCTCATTTGCACATCCAAGGAAACACAACTGTTTGTCACACATCTTTCCCTTTTTTGACTAAAACTTAAAGCAGAACTAAGTAACATTTTACCTTGTTAAATGTTCCTCTAAGCCTACGTGATGATGGTTACATATGTATTTTGGGCCTTTGAAGCATGTGTCGGCTCTTTCAGCTGCGTCCCACATCAAGTACAGCAAATGCAACTTGACTGTGTTGCCACCGTGCCGACCCGAATTTCTGTCTTGAGAAACTCTGGCTCTTTGTTTTTATATTTAGCAGTGTAAAATGTGCTAACACGTGTTTCCGCTGCCCTATTCCAACCCTAAAGTTACGCAAAAATGAAAAAATAAATAAATAATGATAAGTTTCGTTTCAGTTTGGCTAGCTCATTACACAAGTGAGCAGTAGGGGAGCACTACCGCTGAAGTTGCTTAGTTCTGCTTTAATATGGTTATTGACTTTTGCTTACTCTCTTCCTAATAACAGTCAACCAGCGTTTTCTGACCACTGAACTCTCTCCAGCGACACTAGAGTTACACCATGAGCTACACTGACAGACTGAACAGTGGGGTCGGAATGAGCGTGCATTCCTCGACATGGACGCACGGGGTCCAGGCCTGACTGCTGAAAGGTCAATAAATAAATAAATGATAAATAGTATTAATGAAGTGTTACAACTAAATATAAAATGAATCAACAATTTTGTGAAGCACAACAGTGAACAGTTATGCCATCAATTAAGTACGGTAAATTCCGCCCATGATGGTGGATAAGTTTTTTTTTTTTCCAAGTAAAAGTGCAGGTACAGGAGCAAACATCTGTACAAGTGAAAGTACATGTTAAAAAAATCCATTGACAATCAGGGCTTTGCATGCAATTTCTCCTTGTGCCACAAGTGAACACAATTGATGCTGCACTCGGAGAGAAAGAGGACCTAGTGTACACAGTTTATGAAGCGTGAAAAAATGTTTTTGATGAGCGAACCACATAACATGGAAAAAACTAAAACAAAAGAATACTTTGCTTGACATGCCTTTAAAAAACACAAAAAAACAAAACTAAATGCACAGTGAGTGTAAGTCAGCACTTCTGCATCAACGTCTGCTTTGAGAAGATATCACGTTTTCCGCAGAGAGTCGAGGCACGATCATCCAACCAGCGCTAACGAAGGCGACGCTAATGAGCAAATGGTTAATGAAGGGAGAGTTAATTGTCCTTCTGAAATTATGTATTACTTTCATTGGTGTGCACCCCTGAGATGATTCATTTAACACGACATTATGTGGATGCTCTTCAGTTTGCAGCAACTTGAATCATACAATGACAGGAAGTAAAGTTTAAAGCCAACTTCAGACTTTTAAGTCATTAAGCCAAGTAGATGGGGAAGAAATGAATGAATGTTTGGAGAAAGTGTTCCATTCCAAAATGTCAGATTATTAACAAGTTGGTTTATTTTTTATTAGGCAACATTTGGGCACTGCACCTGTTTTAGCAAATAGTTAAATAGTTTATATTTTTTTCGTAGCTCATGATTTATTTTCATTATCATAGAATACAAGCTATAAAAGCCCCTTGCCCTCATGATATCAAAACAGTTGATATCTTTGTTGTACCTTTACTTGGGTATAATGACACTATTTACTGTCTAATCAAGGCCCAGAACATCTGATATTTTGTCATATAAAGTTATGTTTTTACTTGCACAATAACACTAACACTATATGTCCTGTTTTCTAATTAACTAATTTAATTAAATGTGTTAATTAAACCAACAAATTGCACTTTAATCAGTTGCCGCTTCAAACAATTTGAACATAAAATAGCTGTATACACAAACTGGCCTTTGAACAAGGCAAGAGAACCAGAGGAAGATGAATGTGCACATCTAAGTAACAGCTTGAAATCCAATGAAAGGCTTGGATTGTTTGAGAAGAAACAAGAGCTCATTAGAAAAGGGGTCAATCACACCGCAGTTCTGTGAACATGTGTGGTAAAACTCTGTCCAGCTAACCATGACAGTGTGTGCTCAGCAGGCAAGGCACTGCTGAAAGAATGGCATTCAAATACCAATCATCGTATTGTTTTTGTGTTGGCAGTTTTAAAGTGATTTTGAGGCTACATCTTACTAATCTGCATAAACCCTTATTATTGTTATGTTACTGTGCCCAATTCAGCATTCTCTTCTTCTGTTGCTAATTAGACACTTCCCTATTTATACACTCCTCATTATAAATAGTTTTAGACAAAAAAACATGACGAAGTAAAAGTTTAATTAACATTTAATTAACCACTTACATACTTTAACGAAGGCATAAAGTGTTTTTTTTTACAGCTTTGAACAATTTTGAGGCCAGGAAAGCATTCAGTTAGTGAAAAATCAAAAACTTATGTAAAAAGTAAAAAAAATATATGTGTATATATAGTTTGTTTACATTTTTAAGAAGGCAAGACTCGGGCCTTTTAACGAAACAAAAACTGGATATGGTGCTGATATTGGGTAGGTGCAAAATATAAAATGTTAGTCTTTACACTATTCTTTACAATAGTACTTGGCATTGATAAAAGTTGACTGATTTACATGTATGTGAGGATTTAGCTATCTTAATAATGTAAATCTTTATGTTTAATTAATCTTCCATAGATATAAAAGTGAAAATACCAAAGTAAGCGTAGGTGATAGTGCTCCCAAGAGACACTAGAGTCCATTAAAGTTGAATGAGATTCTATCTGTCACCCTGCTTTTATCAGTTTTATACGAGGAGACAGTCAGACAGCGATTAGGAGAGCGGCGTTGGCCTTTCTCACTCTGCTCTATATTTGATTGGTGCAGAGGACAGAAAGAGCCAGGCCCCTAATGATAGCTCTGTCATGGACGCTATAATATGTGACTCTTTGTAACCCACGTTCAAACGTGTCAGAAGCAGAATTGTTCGGAGATAATGTGTAATTTTACACTGACAAAGGGGGTAATAGATTTTATTCGTCAAATCGGTTTAATTTGGCCTTTTTCTTCTAATCCGTTGGGTGACGCATAATTTTTACACAATATACTTTTTTATATATACATTTTTTTTCAACCCATACTGACATTGACTTATTTGCCATTTTCACTTACAGTATGTTTATGACCATTTAATTAAAAACTGTTTCACTGCAGTCATATGTTTTACTCATTTTCCTAATGCATTCGGAGGCTCATAATTCTTCACCAAGTTTCCAAGTTCATGATGAACTTGGAAGCGCTTTTCACAGCTTCCAGAAGCCAGTGTAAGTTGAGCCATGGAGGTAAAGCCTTCCTGGGTTTTGGAGATCAAATAATTTATGAACATGACATTGCAAACAAAATTTCATCCGAATATGTTTATTGACAAAATATTTGTGCCAGTGTAAAACTTTAAACTAATCCACCTTTTAATGAATTATACTTCACTGACTGCTTTGTTGATTGCTACACAAACAATTTTATTCACTAAATATACTAAGTGCATCCATGGTACAATCATTTGCCCATAAGGCTTGTTTAAAATACATAAGGACATAGTTGTTCATCCAGTGACCTTTACTTGCTCTGTCTGAATGTATTATAGCAGCGTCATAACACCAAGGTTAAAGTGGGGGCATTCACACTTTTTATGGATTATGGTTGATCTGTTTTTTATTGAAAGCTGCAATACTATTAGTGTGAAAATAAACCCTTTGAACACATGTGATCCAAACAGTTCACAACCGTTTTACATGTTGTTACCAAGAAATGCAAAGTGATTGTAAATTATATGAGAAAATTACACTCATACTGACACAAAATGTTCACACGAATTGATGTCTTGCTATTTTGTGCAATTTCTCCATACTTTGTTGTTTCCTGTGAATGAAAACTGTGTTTTCTTCCAAGAATATCTCTTGTTGGTTCCTTCCACTATGAATTATTTGTTCATTTTCACTGCAGAATGTGCTGTTGGGCTCCTAATGGATTCTTCAACCACAAGTTAATGTAGCTACCAAGCTATCGCCTGAATAAGATTGAGAGGAAACTCTCAGAAATACAAGACATGTTCTTTTGATTTCTATTGCTTAAATGGCATGTATCCTGCAACTACTTAAGCATTGTGTAACCCATATTTCTGTCATTCTTTAAAGATGAACTATTGCAAACCCATACATTTTATCCAACTACTCGGGAAGCACTGAAGGACTAAAGGAGCAAAGGAGGAGTCTCAAAATATAAAGAGCTGTGTGATTGGTCTAATAAGCCTCAAACACCAGTCCTGCACTTTGTAACATTGTTAAACAATGTCACTAATTTCAAATCCCACTCTGACTGTAAAAGCATGTGGTTTGAGTTCAGACTTTGTTTGAGTGTTGAGTGTTTTTTGTATTAAATGATCAAAAGTCTAATATTTAAGCCCATTTTATCTGTGGACAACAAATGATCAATCTGTGTGAATAATTTTGTTTAATATTCTTTATATATTTTATATTATAAACAAGTAAAAAAATAAAAATAATTTAAAAAGACGCTCTACAAATTATAAAGATGCTTTTTGAGGAGATATTGAAGTTAATTATTTGCATCACAAATGTTCACTTTAGATTCAGCCAAATGACTGAAAAATGAAAACACTTGAGTCATTTTTTTTTTTATGCCCTAAGTTATTAAAATGAACGGAAAACGATGTTGCCAAGATGCAGCTCTGCGCTGGCTTCATTATTCTACAAGTTACCATACAAGTGCTGATTGAAAGTAAATCAACTCTCATTTGTTCTGCTCATGTGCAGGAGCTGACACTAACAGGTCTTTGACAGCAGCTAACCATGTTTAACATAAAACACGATTCATGACAGAAAAGCCTGTGCACCTCACGCTCGCTAACACAGATGACATCCATTTCTCATAACACTGTATACAGCTTGCATCCAGGCTTGATTAGACGTGCCTATTTCAATTTGTGAACCAGGCTTTAGTCAATATGGTGAACAATACAATAACTGCTCCTTTGTGTGGCGTACTATGTCAAAATAACATGGCTCTTTTAGCATTTACTGTATATACACACATTTCTGCATAATTTCTGTAATGCGTATTATCATCTTGTTTTTTGTCCTTCAGTAGGTTGTTGTAAATTATCAGTCTTCCAAAGATGCGCTGATTGATTCAGGCAAGTTTAATGGCAGAAGCCCTATAACCTAATTTTTCATCAAAGCATTGGCCAGGCACTTAAAGTTAAAATGACTACAGAGATTGTTGTCATGGTAATGAATAATACTAATGTACAGTTCGAGATGCCATGTTTTGATGGGGATATACTACTAATAATCGCAAACAGGGTAATAGTGAGAAATGAGTTTTGTTTAAAAATGTCTCTAAAATCCTAGTTTTGGTTTTAATATGTGTAGTTGACATGTAAAAAAAAAATAATAAATAAAAATTAAATGGTCACCACGACTGCTGCAGCAACATTCACATTCTCGAATAGATACAGTCTGCACCATGTCATATTTGGGGGTGTGATTGCCCACTTCGTACCATAGCTTTACTTCTTTACATTGTTTCATTCGTATTTAATTTTTAATTAAACACAGACTAAACTTAATGGTTAAACACAAAATTCCTTACAGTTTTCAACAAAGCAAACGATTGTAAAATGAGGTTATTACCATTTAAAGCCGTAAATGCCTGATTAAGCTAGTTCTGGCTGCTATCTGCTAGCTTAAAATGACGATAAATAAATGTGCCGTTTTGGGCTTTCTATTGGCAAACTTTTGCAAGATACATTTATAAATATCAATACAAATAAATATTAATAACTGTACACTTATAAATAATGTGTTTAAAAGACGTAATTTCGACCACGCATGCGTAGTTGCGCTAAATGGTACAAAGTGGGCAGAGGTACGAAGTGGGCAATGACGGGGGCATGGCTTGCTGACGGGGAAAGCGTGGGGAAAACAGTTTACCTCTTTTAAGACATTTTCTGGTGACTTAAGTGTATTTTTAGCACTAATTCAAGCCGAGTCACAGCCGGGTTTAAATGGAGGTTATTGATGTGGCGTTATGTCAGAAAAGTAAACAGAACGTTAAAAAAAGATGCTAAAATTCACTAGGCGGCGCTAGCATCACAGTAGCATTTAGCACTTTGAGTTGCTCTGAGTATGAATTGTGCTATACAAATAAATTTGCCTTGCCTTTGCCTCACAGCTACCGTTAGCATTGTTAGATATATTTACATTGTTGGACTGTTGGATCACTTAGTTTATCCCCATGTCTTCTGGTCTATATTTGACATAATATATTTCCTTAATAAGTCCACATTTGCTGTTGTAGATGTTGAGCAGTGAGTGATAAAGCTGCTGCGCTGGGCCATTTGAATGTAATATGACATTTTTATGCTCCTCAAATCAGAAAAGGCTGTTAGCATGCTGGTTGTTGGTAGTATTAACACGACAGGTGACAGGGCAAAACATAAATTCAAGCGCAGTCCCATCAATTGAATAGAACAATGTGATCACCACCAGTAGTTATATTGTTTGCTGACATGCTGATATTGCTTTCCCTGATCTTGTCTTTAAATTAAACATACATTTTGTGATTACAAAGTTGACAAAAAACATACACAAATATATGCAGTACAAAATAAATTCCAGTGAAAAAGATAATATATCAATTACAGCAATGACAACTTATTGTACTAGAGATTATGCAATTATTACTTTGGAATATTTCTGCTTTCCCTTCAGAAAATGAATAAAAGGCTTTCTTCAACCCGAGACAGCTGCGAGAGCCAAATACCCAGCGCTTCTTCTCATGACCTATTGATCAGGTCAAGTCATTGATCTTTCATCCATAATTTCTTGAAATATATTGCCATAACCGCATGCTAACCTTTGCGCTCCTTCATTCATTTCCTCTCTTTAGCTCATTATTTATACACCGTCCATGTAGCCTCCATAAACATGCCTTCAGTTATATACCTAGAGACTGCCAATGGAGTCACCTAACACCTTTATTCTCTGTAGCCAGGCTGCAAAGAAGATCATAGTATGAGATGAATTATAATATATTTGGTTTTGCGGAAAGAGAATAAAATAAGTTATATATATTAAATATTTTCCAATAATTAGCCTAATTGTCTTACAGAAGAACTTTGGATTATTTATTATCTGTTTGTAAAGTCATCCACCTTTTAAAAACTATCATTAGTGGTCCCCGACACTGTCTGGTGGCTCAAACTGACAATGTTCCTTATTGCCTGGAAGCTGAAGATCTGACAAATAGTTGTAACACAGACCTGACATGATACTCAGACCACACCTCTGTAAAATCATGGAGAGAGAGAAATGACATTAGAATCAGGCTAATTAGGTTATTGGAGTAACACCAGTCCAGACATTCAGCATAGTCTTCTCAGTATAGAAGTTGAGAAAATAATGTAAGATATAACATTTGGAATGCCATTTTCAATTTGTGTCCCAAAAACAGACTATTATTTGATCTCTTCATGCAAAATGTTCCATTATAGGATTAAGCAGGTCATTTATCGTCTCCAGGATGTTCCACAGTGTTACTTTAAAATACAAAATGAGAAAAATCGAATCTCTGCATTGAATGTCTTGGAAGTGAGTTTGTAAAAGAAGTCATCTGACAGCACGAACTCATGATCACAGGTGTCAGACATACTAAGTGCTCTGTGGCTGAAGTCATTTTGTGAGTTCTGAAATAACTATTGTCGACTCACGTACTCAGACCTACAAAATAGTGCCACTGCACAGGTGTGAAATGTAGTGCCCAACTGAAAAGGACAACGGGAGAGGTTTGGAAGAAAAAAAAAAACATAAAAAACCCTGGGACTCTTTTCACACGACAACAGAACAAGAATCACTGCAGGGTCAAATGTTGACAGATCTTAAGCTTTTGTGCCAGCTCTTGTCAGAATCAAACACAAAGGTACAGTTTTTCCAAAGATAAAAGGTTGAAATGATACAACAATTTGCAGTGTTTCATTTGTGCCAGAATCCTAGCTGTCACTGCAAAATGTTTCCTTTAAAATTGAGCTGCCCTGCATCTGTGGAGCTTATACAGGTGCAACAGTGTCACTAAACTAGGAATAAGCTTGTGTGTCGTATTAATCGTGTTCTGTCACACTTGAAAGGCCGCAATTTCATTAAATTAATAGTTGAGGAAAGAATGCGTCTTTGAGCGTTGACATTCACACAAGTGCACCACGCACACACATAAGCACACACTCAGGGGAGGAGAAACTTACGCGGCTGCAGTGAAACGGGATGTAAACATTTTGGTCTACTGTAGTTTGATTTGTCGAGACTCGTGTTGCTGTTGTTAGCGAGGGCAAGCTAAAACTGTGCTAGCTCCAACAGGTCAATGTTAAAGGGCCAGACCCACTTTAAGTGTAAATAGGCTATTAATTTTAAGAACATTTATTTTATGACTTTGCTTGTTATATAAATACACTATTCACTTTGATTTTACATAATTTAGACAAATATTTAATAAAACAAAATGACTTAGATTAGTTTCTACAGAAGTACTAAAGTTGTAAAGATATGAGGCAAACTATTCTGGTGTGAACAGCGAGCTCGGCACATTACAAACTGTGTTGTATTTGTCCGTTATAGTGTCACTGCTGTCCCCATTACTGAAAGTTTAATGCTAAGTGCTATCTGTAGTACAGTTCAAACTTCTTGACGTTTTGTTCTGCTGTGATGCAAATGTGAATTGTTCAATTTAGTGCTCCAAACCTCAAGCTGATGAAAAATAAATGCTACATGTTCTAGGATATGTCATGTGCTGGTTACTTGACACGGTAAAAACTAAAATTAATATTGGTTTGCAAAGAGCATGGACCACGTTAGGTCGGCTTATCTCCAAGGCTGCGTGTGGACGGCTTTGGGAAGTTAAAACAAGAAGTCATCATTTGAAGACACACTGGAAATAGTGTATATTTTTAATAAATGTGGAAGTGGGGCAGATAAGCAGTGAAAATGAAACAGAGAGTGAAAGTAGCTCTGTGGATAGAGGGGATTTCTCCAAAATGAGCCCGGCCTGGTTTTAATATGAGCAGCAGAGCGGGAGATGATCATGTATTTGATATACTGCTTTGCAATGGAGGCACTCATCCACTTTTCTTTAGTTTTCTCCAACTTCAGATCGGATTAAGTGCTTGCTAATGCTACTATTTTATGTCCCTCACTGAAAGATCATATTAATAAGTCATTTGGGCAAAATCTGTTGCTTTTGAGCAAAAGTGAAAGAAGTAGAAACCAATTGTAGATTTTGGGGCTGCAACTAACTATTTTTTGACAATCGATTAGTTGGGAGATTATTTGATTAGTTGTAGAGAGAGAAGAATCACTTGAATACAAGATTTCTACTGCCGGTTAAATGGATCTTTATGAGGTTACAAGTGTTGTAAATGTTTTATCTTGTTTTAGGTGTTGACTGTCTTAACATCTGATTTGCCAAACAAATGGAGTTGAATAAGGAAATAAAAAGCATTTCTCATTTGGAAATAGAAAGAAAATGCCACTTTGCTTTAAATATAATAAACATGGCTCTTTCTATTGGCAAATTATGTCATAAGAAAGTTATACCTAAAACAAGTTAGTTTGGACTTAACCCAAGCACTTTTTTTGCATATTAGCTTATTTAGGTTTGAATTTTTTCAGGGTAATATGTGCCGACATACTAATAGGTAGTATGTCGGCACATTTTATCTGTGCTGACAGCTTGAGATTTGGCATTACAAGTGGATTTCTGCAGTACGTCGCGACACGGTGGCGCAGCGGTTAGGGCTCTGGCCTCATTGCAAGAAGGTCCTGGGTTCGACTCCCGGGCCGCCCGGGGCCTTTCTATGTGGAGTTTGCATGTTCTCCCCGTGTCTGCGTAGGTTTCCTCCGGGTACTCCGGTGTCCTCCTACAACTAATGTCCAATGTGCCTCCCCTCTCCCCTCCCCAGGACTACAGATGTAAATTAGCTGTAAGCTAGAATCTGGTGCAAGCATGTCCGCCTTTGTGCTTAATGCAAAATTGTACATTGTCCTTAATAAACATTCCTAAACATATGGTAATTACGGTGCAGATGTACATTTTGGCATTAATTTTGTATTTCCCATAATTCTGTTAAATTATGGCACTGTGATATGTGTAACCCTCACATTTGACTTTGAACAAAATTAATAACAGATTTAAATTTAGATCTATGCTCTTCCAAAATTTTTAAAAACTGTTTCTGTTTGTATTCCGTTTTTTTTTTTTGTTTTGTTTGTTTTTTTTTTTTTATCAAGCATTGGTATTACTGATAAATTTAATGACAAAGATCAACTATTGGTCATTTCTTTCCATGCTCAATAAATCTTGTCACACAGGTGCAGGAGATATATAGACTTGGAACTGGAACAGACAAGTTTTTAACAACCTTTTCAACACTTTTTCAACATTGCCCACAATTTTGGGATGACTAGACCATTCAAATCGCAGGATATGTCATTTCTATTACTGTGGAGCCACGCACTGGGGTAGTTTTCCATCCACTAAATCAAAAGTATGGGGGCATAAACTGTGAGAGACAGAGAATACAATGGTAGTAAAGCGGAGAGGGCAGCTCTAGTAAATTGCCAACAGCCCATAGAAAGAGAGAGAGAGAGTTCACATAGACACCAGAGCATATTTCTGACGGTACTTCTACATTGAGCTTCTAAGATCAGTGAAGGAGTGAAAGATGGCTGCTATACGACCAGCTCCCCACCACAGGCCTGACCAAGTTAATGTCGTGCAGCATTATTTATGAAAGAAAGGCGAGAAGACATGAAAAGGACATTAGGGTGAATAACTGTGAAGACAGGATTGGCATGCGTGTGTGCATGTCGTATGAAAGTGCACATGAGGCGAAAATAGATGTCCTCTTTTGGAGATTAATATAGGACATGACATGTGCTGGTGTGATGGCCTGTGCATGCTTGTCTGTCATATGCTCCAAACATTAATGCCTATATGCACTCTATGGCTACAATTGTTTTTTTATATGCTTTTGGTCAACTTCAGATTTGTTTCTAGATTAGTATTTTACATTTTCTAACTCAAAATAGTGTCAACATTAAACTGCACTTTCAGGAAAAAAAAAAAAAAGATGTGGCTCTCAGTCTCTCTTAATCAGGTCCAGAATGTGTGTTACTTTTATATTTCTGTTTTATGGACGTATAATGGAGCATGTGTCTGTACTTGTGTTCCTAATAAATACATAGCACGATAAATGGACAGAATAATTGACTTATCAAGCTATATACAAAAAATGTGCTTGCAATAATAATTTGTCAAGACAGGCCACACCAACCCAACCATTCACCTTTTGTATAGATTTGATTATGGCTCTTGGGGAAAAAAGAATTGTCCATCTCTGCCCTAAAGCAAAGTGAATGCTGTTATTTATCTGTTCTTGTGATCATCTAGACTCATTTTGAGCAGTTCGACAGTATTTTCATATCAGACAGGATTGATTTGAGAGTTTCTCATTTGCAATGTCTTTTGCAGTCAGTAGATGGCGCTTTAACTTAATACCTGCTGTGAGAAACACATGACTGTCATGTGTGCTTTATTTTACATTAGTATTAACACATAAGATGCCAAAATAAAAGTACATAGGAGCATGTTTACAAGACAAGTAAATTGCAATTAATACATAGTAGTTGTTTTTATTAAGTGAACATTTCTGCAGTTCTAAATCTAAATCTGTCATTTTTTTTATCTATTTCTGTACAATAGATGAAGTCAGTATTCAAACAAGAAGGCACATCTGCACACACATTATCACCTCTCACTGTTTACCCACATTTCAAATCTGCTCACGCTGACATGACTGGCTTCTTCAGTGAACTCAAACATATATCAATAACATAGATTTATTGAATGAGGAGAATCTAATAGAAACATGAGTTTATTCATGGCGTAATAGGCTGTGCTGCTGGTGTTTCTGTGTGGGATTGATTTACTGATGGAGAATGGTATTAGCATATTGTCTGTGTGCGAGTGGAGAGAGTGTCATTAGCCCTGTTAGCTGGAGGTCAAGGAGGAGATAGAGATCTTATTTTTATTTGTTTCCCCCTTAATCCATCGTGTCTGGTGGGTGAAGTGTCTCTTGAGTCTTGCACTACATTTTTTATCGGTTGCAATGTACAATATTTTGTCTGTGAGGAAAAAAGAAACATCAAATTCAAACAAACACCATGCATGCCAAAAGACTTTAACAGGAGAAGGACACAAGTTGTATTTGCTTATATTGATGATCACACAAACATTTATCACAAACAAAAACAAAAAAACTAAGGCTACATTTAACTATAATGTAGAAAATAATTACCTGTATTCACTCAGTGTTAAGTTTGACAGCGAAATCTAGCTCTTACTCATCTTGTTTCTCCAGTTGTGGGTTAAAATTATGTGCAGCAAGTTGTGGAATAAAAAAATAAAATGATAGATATTTGTTTACATGGTGTGCACTCTGCATCAATGGCATTCCTCACGGGCGTTTGCTGACATATTGGCTTGCAGCTTTAGCCTTTTGCTAAGTTTTGGAGCTAGAGCTGAATGGAGGTGAAAGCCTTGACCAATCAGAGCTGGTGTTCATAGCAGCAACAGCCAAAGCTAAATCTTAAAAGCTGTTTTCTACAATTTAGTTTTGTGCCTCAAACAAATTAGCTTGCATTTATTTCTTTGCAAACACATAATGAACCAATCCAGTGTAAACCATGGAATAGGTCAGCAAAGAATACATCATCACTCTGTACAATCAGAAAGTTTTGGATGTGTTCACAGGTCCGTTCATTAAAGCTGAACAAAAGTATCCCGTTTTAGCTTCTGTTAATTCAGTGCTGACAAGTTGTGCCAGCGCCGAAAGCTTGTGAATCTCTCTCAGTGATGTGATGTGCTTCCTATTACAAGATGTTGTTAAGCAGATTCTCAAAAAGAAACAAAATAAACCTTTTCTTTTTCTCAGATACAGGACTAAAGCCATCCGCGGCGCAGGTGTTTGTGGTTGATTTGTTCCTAATTCAACCCTGCAAACAATCTCTGGACAAATCCGGTCTGGGACATCAGCAGCAGGACCAATGCAAAGCCCTCATTATCTGCTTGTCCATTAGGTTTTAGGATTCACCTTCACTTAGAAAGCTGGGAGGAGTGTAGGTTTTTCAAAAGACGAAATTGTCATGAACAATTTTAACAAGTCATCTGAAATATTGACGCTTTTGGATTAGAAAAGACAAGCAACACAAAACCTCCAGTGGATTTTAAGGAATAGACAACTTTTGACACATTTGTTCTTTTTAAAACATGTCAGACTTTATTTGTCATTATTACGCTTCAAAGCTCTGCAGAAAGACAGAGACATTCCTCTGTTCTGCCTGAATATCCTTAGGTGGGATTTTGCTTTAACTCTGACTTTATTCTTATTTATTTGTTTGAGTCAGATACAGCATACCTGAATTTTAAGAAACATACACAAAAGACCCCCTCAAGATTCTGCAGCAAGCCAACGGTATGACATCAAGTATTTCGAGGAGATGTTTTGATATTTTTGCTGATACTCGATACCAGTACAACCTTACAGACGAAAGCACAGTTATAAACAGTTAGGACTTAAAAGCTGCTGCTGAGAAGAGTTTAACACGAGACAATGAAAAAAAAGGCCGTAATTTCTGCATATGTGTCCATTAAATCAAAATACACACTCTGTACTGCACATTCTTCTGCTTACACTTGGAATTGTTTTGCAGTGCTAGAAGAAAGTTGTGCAGAATTTATCAAAAAACTAAAAAGTGACATTTATTAACTAATCTAAACAATCCAAGCTGTTCCCAATGTTGGGATTCAGTTGTTGAACTTGTGAAGTGAAGTTTAATCAATCCACTGGCAGATTACAGTGGTGTAGTATTGATTCATCTGATACCACACTATTTCCAAATGGTTTCAACTCGAAAACAATAGTTAATCCCAAAACAAGGATGTGTTGGCAGCCTTATTCCAGCTCCACCTGGAAATGCCAGACAAAATTACAGTTGTATTAGAAATGACAGGGAATTAGGATAAGCCATAGTGGGACATGGATTTTTGAACAGATTCCAGCTCGTAAGCCTGTGGTAGCTGTGGTGAAGGAAAAAGCCAATAAACAAGCATGACCAATGCCAGAGCCCATGGGGACCGAGTGGACACACAATCACAGCCTGTTGCATTTACTCTCAGACAAATCAAAACTAAGTCTGCTGTTGTGTGTGCCTAGTTTAAAATACTGTGTACAGTATATGAAAACTATTGGCTTCTAAGACCACTAGACCTACACTAAATCTAAAATACTACTTCAGGTCTAGGCTAACATTACTGTAAACTAATATTGGGACATTATTGCGGAATGCTAGATGCAATAAAATGAACCAAAGTAGGATCTAAAATGGGGAATCTTACACACCACTAGAATAAGCTTGCTTGGCATCAGAGGTAAACTGACTCCAGTTTGAGAAACACCTTATTAGTAGGTAAGATATTTGATGACAACATAATAAAAAATATAATGAATAATTGTTATCTTTAAAATAATTTAAATGTAATCTTGCTTAAATTGCTTGCAGTGTGAATTTGTAGATTGCTCTATAGACGGATTTTCAACATCACTTTCCGTCCTGCGGAGCATGCGTTATGCAGAAAGAGCTTCTCTCTATCTGCTAGTTGGGGAAACTTCTTTGAATTAAACAACAAAACGGAGACAGCTAGCTGTTTTAATCAGGTATGAACGGTCTGAAAGACGTCTCTCTCCTGGAGTTGAGAAAGCGTTTTTCCTCGCCGTTTTTTTCCACTCACCTAAATGTAACTTTTAAGGGTCGTAGGGTCGAATTTCATTCACAAATGTTGACTTGGCAGCATAACTTTTGTTTTCGTACAGTGATAAACTCTTGTAGTTAGCTGACAGCGGAGCTTTTTCGACTTGTTTCCACGGTTTATGTTTCTTACAAGTCAGGTGTGCGCGCATTGCTCGTGTTGGATAAACAAAAATTACCTTTATACCTGACCACAGTTTGAGAAACACTGTATTAGTAGGTAAGCTCTTTGTTGAACAACATAATAAATATATAATAAAAAAGTGTTATCTTTAAAATAATTTTAATGTAATCTAATTTTTCTTGCAATCAGAATTTGTAGATTTCTCTATAATTTAAGACCACATTTATCAAGCATTTGCTCATGTGCAAAATAGGTTAAGGTACATAAAAAATGTTTATGCATACATTGGTCTTCTAAGAATGTGAAATGTCCATTTTCTAATGGTAAACTGAGTACAAAACACACCACAAGCACCCACAAGCACATACAGTATTTTCTTTACCCACAGTTTTACACCAGGTTTGATAAATGAGGTCTTTACTTGTTAACATGATGCACAATATTTAACAGGTTTCAAGGCATGCAAGCAAAATAAAATACAACAACGACAACAATGAAAACAACAACAAAACAAGAAAACAAAAACAGCAGCGAAACAACAACAAAAACATCAACAAATACATCAACAACATAAAATGAACACATAAACAACATAAAATGAACACATAAACAACAGAACTAAAGAACAGAATCCATTTAAAAAAACATATAAATAAACGTAGCTGGACCTCCTTGTGTGATGTGGGGCCATTTCTCTTGCTTCCTGATTCACTGATGAGATGTTTGGATCATGGGCCATTTCACCGTCTCCATTTGAGTCCAATGTTTTTACATCAGTCCCACACAGCACTAATGCATTTCCTCATCTGAAATAAATGAATGTGATGATGGAGGAAATTAGATTACAGACTGCGTCGCTTTCTACAACTCAACAGCTTTTTACTAAAATAAAATATTACCAATGTGGGCACTAAAGCGGGGAATTAATTTAGAGTCAGCCTCACGGGATGACTTAAATCAAATTATCTACTTGAAGTGGAGAAAGTTATTTGATGTTAATCTAAATGTAATACTTTTATTATTAGATGCACTTAAGTTGGATTATGCATTGACTTTTTGACTGTTCCGAGAAAAAAATAACACCACAAATCCAAAACAATAAATTAATGTTTTATAGTCAAATGCAACTAGAGTTACATTAATAAGAAAACCTTTATTAAAATATGATTTACTGAGCCGCGTGTGAATACAATGGTGGCATTATTATGGTGTAATGACTTGTTTTGTGCTTGAATCTGGCATTTCACTGTGAGATTGATTCACTGATGGGTCTTTGTGTGTGAGAGGAAGCATATGTATTGTCAATTACCTGCTTAAGCTGCAGGTCAAGGAGAAACGGTGCAGCTAATTTCATTCATTCCCCCTTTAATCCGCGTACCCTGCTGCCAGGATTAGACCTTTTGGCAGCGTCTTTTGCTCTCTCACTAAAATCTGACATGCTTTTTCCTGGCCTCCTGCGCCCTCAAGCAGCTCGGACAGAACGGAACATCGGTCCAGACGCAGAGTAATAGCAGCTGGGCCTCTGTTTTGACAGATGAGAGGTTTATTGTGCTGCTTTGTGACTGCTTTAGAATATAAAACATCTAGAGGCATAAATTAAGGCAGCTATAGGGCTGCTCAAGTCAGTTTATTCCAAACGAAGCAGCAGCACAGCTCTATAGTTTGCTTTTTGAGTTTGTAAACCCCAAGATTAAATAATGTATGGCTGATTTTTGTCTAGTTGGGAACAAATTGATTTGGTTCAGTGCAGATATGTTGTAAAAGCAGCTGTCAGGATCCTTTTTATCATAGAGTGCTGTTAGCCTGCCAGTTGTTGTTGGCTTTATTTTGCCACAAAGTCTCAGTTCAGCGTGAATGCAAGTCGTGAAACATGCCACTGCTGTGAATAATTTGGAAGCCCATGAGAAAGTGAAGAATACCAAGCAATTCAAAATGAGCTAGTTGTTTTATATAATGAATCCTTTACGTAGTCCATTTAATCAGTTCATGGTGTCTTAGTTGGTCAACATTTTATTACTCAACTGAAAGAAGAAAAAAAAAAACAGATTATACATATTTCTATGGGAGAGAAAATGCTTTTTACACTGTTTCTGAGTACTTTGTTGTCTTCTATCTGAAATTCCTGAACAGCTTTTTGAGTGCAGTTTAAGTGCAACATTGGTTGGATCATAAGAAATTGTGTAGACTAATTGGTTGACAGGGATTATTTGACTTATCTGGTTTCTTTGGTTGACTACATCCTATACTAAAGACCAGGTAAAGTTTCTACAAATTATTTACTTGAAGTATTTTTGTTTTGAAGTGTCGTTGATAATAACTAGAGATGAAAATGAGCTGTTTAGCTTTAGTTTGTTTTTATGAGCTCAGTGGTTTTGTAGATTTTCCCAAAACTAATTTCATCTAAAGCAAGCAGCCTAAAGAGCAGATAAAAAAAAACTTAAGTTATGGTGGTTTTCAAACAGAGGTAAATTTGCACATTTATGAATACCACAACACATTTCACATTCTATTTAAAGCTATTAAAACACTTAATGTATTAATAGCACATTCAAGGCCAAAAGTATTAAACGTCATCATTTGAACATAGTCTAGGTTTTCTGATTTTGTCCAAGTCAGATGTTGAGTATGCTCCGTTTTTGAAGAAGAGCTTTGGAATTCAAATGCTTTTAAGTGATCTGAGCACTGTTCTGCTCACATTGGTATTGTTTTTACAGTACTAGCAACACCTATGGCTATTCAAATGCATTATTTTACACACAAAAAGACTCTATCCCCACCTCTATCCCTGAACCTCCTCTGCCACCATGCATTTCCACATCAAGAACAAATTCCACCCCCCCCCCCCTCTCTCCGCTGTCTCCATGCCCTATCTGCCCTGTGCCCGGTGGCGCTGCTCCTCTGAGGTAAGGCTGCTCTAAACGGCTCCAGCCCAGCATCCACATGTATTTTTAATGGCCATGCACGCCCGTCATGCTGGAATCTAGTGCTGAATAATGCATGTCAAGCCAGTGAGAAGAAGAGAGGGAATCAAACTATACTGGATGAAAGATATCTGTGTGGAGAAATGCATAGAAATGAGAAAATGTGTGACCGACGGTGTGGACATTTTTAATTTTATCCAACTAACTAATATCACGTCTATTCTAGTCGCTCTGTTGAGAGATTCCGTCATTTCTGTCAAACAATTTCATCACCTGGCCTTAAATTCGTTCCTCAGTCGTTGCTTATATTTTAAAGCTTTTCTTTTCCCCTTTTGGCACGACTACCTTCTCTCTCGGCTTTGGAATGATTGTTTTTATGTCTAATACAGCCAGCGCTGGAGGGAAGAGTGAAGTCAAAGCACAGGGCGTAATGTGCAGAGAGAGATAGGGATTGTGAAAGACAGGTGTGGTTCGGACGAGACACTGGAAACTGGGTTTTCTTGGAGTGCTAAAGGTAGAGGTACTTTCTTAGAATAATCTTAAGTAGGGCTGGGCGAATGACGATTTTTTTTTTCTCATATTGATTTTTGATTTGTTTAACTTTTTCAAAAACAAATGAAAAATGCTACTCATGAACATAAACAAAACAAAAACTTTTAGTATGTCCCATTTATTAGATTTTTTTGAAACTATGTATCATAATACGGCGCTCCATAGTACTCACGAAAAAAAAAATATTTATCTCGTAATTACGAGATAAGATCTCGTAATTACGAGATAACTTTCTCGTAATTACGAGATAGTTTTCTCGTAATTACGAGATATTTCTCGTATAATTTTCTCGTAATTACGAGATAATTTAAATGGCTTTTCCCACATTCTGTATACCCACACGCTTCGTATAGGCTAAGCTAGTGACTTTATCCACAACGAGTAGTCTTTTCTGTGCTAGCTTGATGTTTCTAAATAGCTAAGATGTACTTGTGGTTTCGTTATGTTAAATTAAGTGCCTGTGGTCTTCACTGCAATGTTTACGGTCGACAAAAAGTATGAAAATAGCTAATAACGTGACTGTCAATTCACGCTACAGTTAGCATGCTATTATAAAGACGGCCAGTGTGTGGAGCTGTTCACCCACCAGAAAGAAGCTAGTGGTAATCGGCAGGTTTTTTTAAATAAAACTCGATCTTCTTGACTGTTGACAGTCAGTCTCACTCATCCTTAGAAATGTGCGGCAGTTTTTCTGTGGCTCCAGCGTCTGGTTTTCAATTTATTTGGCCATAAAGGAGAGAATGCTGCAACAGACTTGCAACATACGGGCATTTTTGCAGACCCCCCACTCTGGGTGATCCATGCGGAAGTGTAGCAAATGTGCAGCATTTCTCTTCTTTTTGGCCAAATAAATTGAAAACTAGACGCTGGAGCCACAGAAAAACTGCCGCACATTTCTAAGGATGAGTGAGACTGACTGTCAACAGTCAAGAAGATCGAGTTTTATTTAAAAAACCTGCCGATTACCACTAGCTTCTTTCTGGTGGGTGAACAGCTCCACACACTGGCCGTCTTTATAATAGCATGCTAACTGTAGCGTGAGTTGACAGTCACGTTATTAGCTATTTTCATACTTTTTGTCGACCGTAAACATTGCAGTGAAGACCACAGACACTTAATTTAACATAACGAAATCCACAAGCACATCTTAGCTATTTAGAAACATCAAGCTAGCACAGAAAAGACTACTCGTTGTGGATAAAGTCACTAGCTTAGCCTATACGAAGCGTGTGGGTATACAGAATGTGGGAAAAGCCATTTAAATTATCTCGTAATTACGAGAAAATTATCTCGTAATTACAAGAAAACTATCTCGTAATTACGAGAAAGTTATCTCGTAATTACGAGATCTTATCTCGTAATTACGAGATAAATATTTTTTTTTTCGTGAGTACTATGGAGCGCCGTATCATAATAATATCACGAAGTTTGACTTTTGCTCTGAACTACACATTTTTACTGACAAAAGATTGGCTTTTAATCTTTTGATTCAAAATAATTGATGATTGTGAATTGTCAAAAAGCATGATTTTGGTTAAAAATGTGGGGAATACTTAAATGAAAAGCATAATGAATGTTTTTTGTTCAATCATCAATAAGTCCAGCCTCTATTCCCATTTCATTTAACCTAATGTTAAACCAATGGACATTTTAAGAAGTTAGTGCATATGTACATATAATCTGCATTTTATCAGATTGCTCCTGTGCTTTGGAGTAACACTAGAGGGTCTGGAGAGATGGTTTGTTGTGATTGGTTTTTCAAAGTGAGGAGTGTTGGCAAAATGTAAGTTTAATTAGGAAAACAGCTAAATTAAGGTTTAGGTTCAGATAATTTGTCATAATCTATGCAGGAGCGCAATGATAAATAACAAATGTCATCTTGCGTAACAAAAACACAATGCAGTCAAAAGTGTAATCATTTACGGTTTAGTAGTAGAAATTAACTTGTTACTATGGGAACCAGATCACATTAAGTTATACTCTAGACCCAGCTATTTCTTGCAATGACCATTTTAGTGTTGGTTCTGAACTTTTTTAGTTTTTTTTTTTACCTAATATTTTACAGCATGTATTTCCATGGAAGGTTTAAGATGTAAGAAATTGAATTTTAAGCCAACATTACAGCTCAATGAAACAAGCAGGTTCCTTCACATGCGTTCAAGAAGTTCTATATTTCCATATTTCATTGATGTGATCACTAATGCAGAAAAATATTGGCTATATGTAATGATCCCTTTAAGCACTTCCCTCTCCCCAGACACCTCCCCTTAACATAATTATTCACCTAAAGACTGTTGCCCCCCTACTTCCTGTGAATTATATTGGATTTACATTATGCTAGAATTAAAAATATATAATGAGTTTTCTATGACCACATTTCTAGCTATTTGAATCCATATTTTGCGTTTTGTGCTCACCAGAATTGCTGTTCAATTTGTCAAGATAACAGCTCTTACAATTGTACATATGTGTTGTAGATTGCACATATTGAAAGCAGGCAAAAACACGCCGCCATCTCTCTCCATAATGGGCCTTGTTAGGGTTGCCGACATGCCCCACATGAGATAATGGAGCAGATCTACGGCTCCGTGTCCATGTGTGAGAATCAAATGGCAGCGTAATCCGGTGAAGGGCAACTTTTGTCACACAGTAAAACCCACAGTAATTCAGCCGCCCTCCCGGAGCAGCTGGGTGGTTCTTTATGGAGGGTAAGTGGCGCGTGTAATGTCCACAGTGCAATAGGCTTTATTACTTTATGCGTGTTCGTATTAGTTTTATTAAGACAATCAGCTGCTATACGATCCAAGGCTGTAGAAACACTGTGCACAAAGGCATATGTCGGGCTGTAATAAGTCACTTTGAGATCTCTCAATATCAACATTTATATCCGTTTTACACACTGCAAAACATAATGATGCAATCAAATGCCCACAATTCAACTGGCTTCATATTGTTGAGATGGCCATGGTGAAGCATTATGTAAAGTGGATATTTTTTTCCTCAGGGAAATGCCATTAAAACAGATTTGTTGAACACATTTGTTGAACACATTACGGTTTACAGGATAATTGACAAAGCAACTGCACGATATCTATAAGATAAACTACCAAAAGTCATGTATTTTCGGAGCATTTTTCTACACGTGTACAGAAATAATTGCTCAAAACAGAAAATTACAAGTTATTATTATAGGTTCTATTTTGTGAAAGAACTTTTTTGTACTTCCAAAATGCCAACTTTTATGTTGTGCTATTTGCTTGCATCCAACCCTTGTTATGGAATTTTACTATCCATGTTAAAAATAAAGATTAAAAAAGATTTAAAAAATACAATTATGCATAATTGAAAGTCCTAATGTTCTTGGTCAAGTGGTCTTAGTCTGGTGGACTGTTTGGTCCCTCCACAGTCTGCCCCTGTTGCTCCTTGAGAAACCGTTCTCATAGTGGAAAGGCCAGCCTCCTTATTAACACTTATACGATAGAATCGGCATGGCAGCAAAGAGGATTTACAGTGAAAGGTATACATTTACAACTGGTAAGAAGCAAAGAGTCTTCTCTGAGGAAGACCCTCATGGTGCATAACTGAGCAATGGCTAAGTTCACTCCTCAGTCTGTATCACCTGTTAGCAGACAGGGACAGGACACTTAGTTGCAAATACTAGAGTTTAAAGCTTTTACACCTTAGAGCAGTGTTTCTCAACCAGGGGTACATGGACCCAGGGGTATGCAACCATTTGCCAGGAGGTATTGGGATGATTGCAGATTTTAAAGAAAGGTAGAATTGCTACAAATAACACTGCAAACGGCAGTGTTATTTGTAGCACGTTACATGTTAAGAGGCAGCGGTTTGACTTGAAATACATTAAAACAATAAAATGCAATGGTTATATGTAAAATATGAGTATAAGATAAAACACCCCCAAAAAACACGACATAGCGGTTTCTCCATGTGTGAGATCATGATTAGGGTGTACTCAAGACGAAAAAGGTTTGGAACCACTCCCTAGAGTAGTGTCAAAATACAAAAAACAAAATTAGGATTTTTATTTATTTTTTTCCGAGAAAATCCAGAGAATCAAAAGCACAGACAAATGTCATGGTATTTTATTTGTTTCATAAAAATAGAACAATAACCAGAAGAATAAACCAGCTCCTGTGATGAAGCATAACCAGCCGTTTGTTGTGTGAATTGTGTTTTATCTGTGGGCTCCATAAGATGATTATTAGAACATTTGCCTTTGACTAAGCTTGCTAAAAACTGCACACTAACAATTTCCATTGATGCATCAATTGATTTTTGAAGTACTTTTAAGTTTAGTTATTGTGGCATATTGCAAAAAGTTCGTGGAAGAAAGTAAAGCTACAAAAGGATGCAATTTATTCAGCAAATATGTGTGGTGTTTGCCTTAAAGAAAACAAATAAACTAGCTTGACTCACCATATATCGGTGCATTAAGCCTCTTGTTGGAGCAGTTAAACGCAATTATCCCTTTGCCCTCTGTCCTTGCCTGCACATTACTGCACAATAGAGCTGAGTGACCATCCACTTCACTTTAATCCTGTACATATTTAATGATCGCGAGTTCAAGTCCAGGGTGATTTTCTGCAGACACAGTAATGGACTTTTCACCACTGTGGATTCGTCTCCTGTGGCCCGGTGCCATTTTAATAATATCGTTCCAGCCCAGTGCCAAGTGCTTTTCTGTGTGGGGCCCTAAGATCAACAAAGCTTCAGGGAGAAGGCTGTCGATAGTTCCACAAGTGAATAAAGGCCTTATCAGATTAAACTGAGCCAACAGGGACTAGATGTGTTAAATTGACTGGTAAAAGTTGAATAAGGCCTCAGTCATGGTCAGTTTATTGTCATTTTTAATAATGATTAAACGCTAAGCAGGGTTTCATCTTTCTGATAAAGAACATTTTAGTGACTTTCCAACTTGTCAAAGGCCCTAAATTTTCTTGAAAATCATGGATACAAATAAATATCCATGTGTTCCTTGTTAATCTATGAATACCTTGGCCAATGTTCCTAAAAAACATTTGGAAGCTCTGTCTGTTTTGACAATATTGTCTATAAAAAATTATTATGGGTGGCATAAAAACAATATAAATGTGAATTTCTTTTGCATGTGAGCCAAGAGCACTAAAAAGATATAAACATCACTGCAGCAAGTTTTTCAGAAGGACGTGCATGCAAAATTTGAGGTTGGTATAACGTTGATTCCTCATCGAAACATGTGTGGAGTTAGGCTTCATTCACACGCTGTTTAGTAAATTGTCTCCTCTCTCAAAACACTTTCACATTGGAATTGATTAATTGTGAAGAAAGTAGGGCTGGGCCATTAGTCAAAAAATCGAATCGAACCAAATTACTGGTGGGTTTTGAATCTAAAGATTGAAAAACAATCTTTTGTCAACAAAAATGTGTAGTTTGTAGCAGTCAAACTTTGAGGCAGAATATAGATATACTGTATATAGTTTCAAAAACATTGAAAAGTTTTTGTTTTGTTTATGTTCATGAATTGCATTTTTCATTTAGTTTTTGAAAATATTAAGCAAAATCAAATCCAAAATCGAGATTGATTAAAATGAGAAAAAAAAATCACGATTATATTTTTTCCCAGATTGCCCAATCCTAGAAGTAACTAAAGCTGTAGAGGGCATCAAATGAAAGTTTTCCAACATTACAGAGCAGCTCCACATGGACCACCGGACTCCACATGGACCACCGGACTCCACATGGACCACCGGACTCCACATGGACCACCGGACTCCACATGGACCACCGGACTCCACATGGACCACCGGACTCCACATGGACCACCGAACTCCACATGGACCACCAGACTCCACATGGACCACCGGACTCCACATCACCACCAGACTCCACTGAAGATGGACTGGATGCAGTCTGAGCCCAGTTATCCTGCCAATGTAAAGACAATAATGCAAACATTGACAACGTTGCTCCACAACACATTTTGATTGTCTGATTGAAAAGCAGCAAGAAATGCTTTAGTTTCTCTCAAAGAACATATGCTTCGGTCAAATGCTGACTGTACATCTATTTAGAACTGCTAAATGATGCAACTTGTTAAATAACAAAAATCAGAAAACATATCAAAGAGATTTATGTCTAGCTTTTACATAAGACCAGAATATTTGGATTAACAAAGCGGCGTGTTTCTGTCAGGTGCGTCATCATCAGACTTTGTTGCCTTCTCTCCGGGGCTCAAATGGCTTTGGATAAATTTGCAAAGGGGTTACGTGACATGCGTATCCTCCGGGCTGTGGTATTTTGGTCTGTTTTTGATATTTCAGCAGCACGTCCGTGATAATTAGGCTGACATTTAGAGGAGCTTTGATGTGTTTCCTCTTGTGTCTGTCAGAGAGCACCATGGCTTGCTTGAACTGGCATCTCTCTGGAGGTTTGGTCTCCTTTGCCCATGTTTTTGGACTTTTTAGCCATATTTTTTGCAGATTGGACTTCTAAATGCCCCCCAAAGAAAGCCAGTTGTTTGACAAGCGCTCCCTTTTATACCGTGGAATGCTCTGAAAATGTGAACCGCTGACATTTTGATTCATGGTACAAGTGTGGTACAATAGGCGCTGTCTCTTTGGAGTCGGCCCATTTTAAATCAGGAGACTTTGCCTTCTGCGCTTTACATCCTTCAGTGTTTTAGCCTCCACATTAGACAGCGACGACCTTGAAAGCAGCATCATTGTTTGCAGCTCTGAGCCACTACATCAACATCCTGGTCATAAATAACCAAATACACACTACAAGCTATTGGGCTGCGTGTCTTTGGGAACTTACTTTGAATATGCGAGAGTAAAGTTTGATGAAATCGGATGAAAGATGGCTGCCTGCTTTACCTGTTTTAAGTCTTTGTCTGAAGAACAGAGAAACTATCTGATTGACTGTTGTTTTGGACAGCATTGTCTGGCCGTTTTCATGCAAATACTCTTTAGTTGATATGGGCACCTCACAGTAAACTCATGTAGCAAAACCTAGTCAGGAATATATACTGTACAAAGATTATTTTCTGCCATTTTCCTTTTTCTGAGTTTTGCAGAACCACTCAACTTCCCCATCCTTTGAAGAAAGAAGAGCTACATCCTCATGGTTCTTAACTCAAATGTTGTCTTGAACAGATGTATAATCTCTTATTATGAAGCATAGACAAACTATGTCTTGCACTGTGTCTGGGGTCTTCCTTAACCTTGCATTTAACTCCATCCATAAACCCATTTTCTGTTAATCCCTGAATGTCATTGTTTCTTTTCTTCTCCTCTTCTGGGAGAGCTTTTACCTGTTTGCAATGACCTCAGTAAGCAGTAATTATGATGTGTGCTACCTGTCTCACATGGCGTACGTGCGCGGGGAGCAGGAATGCAATTCGCGGCGAGACAAACGAGATCGATAAATGCAAGAAAGAAAAATCTTAATTGGCTATCAGGCAGACAGCAATAGATACAAATGCACTTGTTCAAATGGCCTGAGTGTTTATGATGATGTACGCAGGCGGCTGGGACATTCACCTCAGTTAGAAAAAGTGTTTGGAGGAAGCACTAAGCTGTGTTGGCATTGTGTAAGGGTAAGCAATCTAGATTATTATTGTACAAATTTGGAATTACTAAATGTCATTATGGTATTTCTTCTCTATCATCAAGACAACAATTAACATGCAGTTTGTTTTCTTAAAGTATCTGTTTTCAGCCATAATAGCAAGTTATTGTAACTGTCTTTGCTCAATCTGAACAGTTAAAGTCTACTTTTAAAAGTTATTATTTTGCAGTTAAAGCAGTTTTCTGAATGACGTTAGGTGCTCTCAAAACAAACTTCTGCATCTGTAACGTGAGTCAAACCCAGGCGATACATTTCAACATTACCAAAACAAATCTGTCTGGGCTCTAAAGCCAGAGTGAAAACAATGTGGTGAAAATAAATGTGAAAATGTTTTTTGTTTGTTTGTTTTTGTTTTGTTTTGCCAATTGGTCAACTGCAGGAAATATACCTTATACTGGGTCTACAAATTGGGGAGGCAAAATAAATATGAAAATGCAAAACCTCTCTCTGGGTAAGCAAGTTCTGTTTCAGTCAGTTTAAACCTATGCCAAGTTTGCAATGTTATAACATCATAGAAACCTAACTTAGTAAAAGTAAAAAAAAAAGCATTTCTCAGCCAATATCCAGCAACACTGTGATGAAAATAGCACAAAGCTGGACTTGTTAATGACTTATCACAACCTATTCATTACTTCACCTGTAATTAGTGCACCGGGCCAGTCCCTTTTATCTCGTTTGCAGATGAAAATAACACATCGAGCACATTACTGCTGGCATTGCCTCCCACAACAGACTGCTTAGTGTCAGTTTATTGGCTCATTGTGAAGCTGTGGGCAGGACACAGCAGGGACACAGTGCTGCAGACAGAGTTAAACATCACTAACTGGTCAGACAGATGAGTGGTAATGGCATAGGCACACTCTGAAAAGGCCTGGCACTGCACTTTGATGCTTATTGAATAAATCATAAAAGCAAACAAAATGACTGCAAATTTTTGCCTCTCAAACTTTTTTTTTCTCGTTATAACTTCCTCTATGAAATGTTTTGTATTGGTCTTAAGGGCAGCTAGTGCTTTTTGTTGACATTTCATTGTAACACATAGTGACTTAGATGTTTTCTAGTTCAAGAGAAAGACCTTTTTGCTTTGCATCTTTAGAGTTGACATCTAAATTCCTTCCGATTTAATGCTCACCGGTACTGGACACGCCGTCAAGTCTTTGTTCTTCTTCATATGTCACTCCTCTCTGTTATTATTTTTAGCACTCATGTTGTTGGCTCTATCTGACTTTAATTTGCTTTGAATTGGCACAAAAGTGTCTCTTTTGCTGTTGTAGACCTTCAGGTAAAATAAGATTAAATGGGCAACAAGCAAAACTGCCAATCTAAAGCATCATACTAAGTACAAAGTGTTAAAGTACAGCCTTTAAACAATATTAATATGTATGCACATACAGTATATGCATTTTTCTGTTTACACAATCCAAAGTGCCTATGTGCAGTGGTAAAGTGGTAACTAGAGGATAACGTTGTCCTGGATCATTGTTTTCGATAAGGCTCACTGTCAAAGGTCCATAAGTAACACAACCCGCTGTGGAAACATTTTTTTTTCTCATTCGACTGAATATTTTAAGCTACAGAGTTAAGTTATGCTGCAGTGGCAAAGTGATGAAAATTTAAGTTGCATTTTGCTTCACTCACTTTGTCTGTGTTTTATGCAAAAAAGAAACACCACCAATAGTAGTGTGGCCCTGGAGGAGCCAAAGGACAAAGTTGTTACTTTTTGGAGCAGACTCAGCAAAAAAGTGCCTAATGTTGATAGGGGAATGTCAAAGTATCCTTTAAGTGCATAGTGCAATTGAATTATTCATGTATTTAGAGTTAGTGCACCAAAGCAGCATTGTCATTCGATGCAAATGGCAATGTATATACAGTATATAATTAATTTTCATATTTTTTTTTATTTTGTGCCATAGCCAATATTGTCTTTTGTGGTAGTTAGTGAAAATCTATCTTATTTCCAACTCACGAACTTTATATTTAACCTAATTAAAATAAATTATGGCAGGTAAACTTCTAACTTGGCTGAAAACACAATGAAATACATTTTGTGTAATTCAGGACATGTAAATACAATTGTGTGGATGTGATGTTAATTAATTTTCACTCTCAAAGAGGAGCCTTGTCACTGTCTCCTCATGCACTGCTTGAATTGCTGACCTGGTGTTGTAATCGGCTCTATTATGTTGTCAAACAGCTCATTCCTTTGCAAAGAGTTGACATAGCACATATATTCCGGTGGTGTCAGTGAGGCTAATCCAGAGTATATAGTAATACCTGTTGTTG
The DNA here is from genome assembly GCA_038363315.1 of Mugilogobius chulae. Taxonomy (NCBI): domain Eukaryota; kingdom Metazoa; phylum Chordata; class Actinopteri; order Gobiiformes; family Gobiidae; genus Mugilogobius; species Mugilogobius chulae. The sequence continues at coordinate 42,778,452 of CM076403.1, read as the reverse complement.
TGGTGATTGTGTGGTCTACTGGGAGGGCTTACCGCTGCTTAACTCTATAAAACGCAGCTTTGCAACAATACATAAAAGTCTATGAGCGTGACGTCTCACAAGGATTTGAGCTCAAGATGAGAGAAAGAACTGGACACACGCCAGGCTTTGTACTCTGGAAATAAACAATCATATTGGCCTAGACTACTTTGTGGGACATTGTAAGTGATGATGAGACTACATGTTTAACTGTTGATTTGATTTGTTGACCTGATTTAAGATAAAGGTTACAGAGACAATTTATATGTCCAAACATTTCTAAAATGGTTGCATAGGTTTGCACAGCTTTAGATTTATGGTAAACAAATAACAAGAAGAGCTGCTACTACTACTACTCCTACTACTAGCTACTACTACTACTACTACTACTACTACTACTACTACAACTACTGCAACACCGACTGTGGACATGGTGGGGGCAGTAAAACTCCGGCCAATTGGATAGGTGTTTCTCCTATCGGTCTGTCCGTTCGTCCATTCGATCTAATATTGCTGGGGTTATCTTCATAAAACGTAGGTGGCACACAGTTTGATGTCTTTTCTATCAGTTTACGCAAACTACTACAGAACTGGGTAATGTTAGATTTTTTACAATGTACAGTACTTAAATGCTTCTTGCTTATTGAGACTAGTTCATTTTCTGTTCCTGCTTTCTTTTAAAATGTAAATTATAAGATCCAAACAATTTTTTAGCAATGTTATAGATGTCAAACTGTATTTTAAAATAAATTTGTAATCTGTTCAGTCGTTCAGTTGGAACTCAAAGCAAAAGCGCATGCAAATGACTTAGCGTTCCTCTCATGGACTTCTTGCCACAAGCGGCACTGAGGAGTGACAACATTTACTTTTGACACCAAATCTTTTACCCCTCTCTTTACCGGGAGACAAACGGGAAATGCAGGTGCCTAGATTACATATTGTTTTACTCAAGCTTGTTTGGTTGTACGCCACAGCGGTTTAGATTTAGGATTATGCTTTCAACTGGAGCGATATTTAGGAAGATTTTGGATTATATTTTGTGTTTGGTGACATTTTTATGGTTAAACTTCAGACTAGATCACATGAACTTATAAATCTCAACACGCAGACTTTTGACAGAAAGGTTTGCACCGCGCTTTGTTTGGGAGACTTGCAGGGCACAGTTCTAAACTCACACTTTGTTTAGAAAAAACAAGAAGTGAATTGTGTTAGTTTGTACAGAGAGCAGTCATAAGCTGACTCAAAGTTTGTTTGGTAGAAGTAAGAAGTGAATTGCTGTGACGTGGAGCGTAGTTCATGTCTTGCTCAGGTGGTACATGGTGTTTTTGCTGTTTGTGGAGCGTAGCTTGACTCATCATGGAGAGTGCATGTGTGGTATTTGTGTGGTCTGCTCATTGACTCGAAGCCAAGAAACCAAAGAAATTGCACCAAAAGTGTGTCATGTTTTCAGTTCCAGTTCTTCCCGTTTTTGGTCGGTTCCAAATAGGAACAGTTTTTTTGCTGCCAAACCCTATTCACTAAATGGTGCCATTCTTTAATTCCCAATATGACATTCATACATGACAACCAAAAACATAGAGTGATCATTTTCAGGGACATTTTCACATGATGTATGCTAAATGCCTGATAATTAGCTGTTTCTTTAGTGTAGTAAATTTTCAGTAGAGAATTATTTACAGAAGTTTTGTTTCACCTCTCACTACTCTTCCAACTTTCTTTCAGTTTTGCATACTTTGACACATTAATTAGTTGGAAAGATCATTTATAACATCAACACAAGAGTAAATTTGTCACAGTTCCATTATTCTGATCTGATTATTTTGGAGATGGGAGTTTTTTGGAAGTGTAAGTAATCTTGGCGTTCTCCGCTCAGGAGCCGTAGCGTCATTAATTCAGCCAAGGTTAAGTGTTGAGTGTTATCTCCCCTGATAAGCACTGTGCCACTGAGCCTATTATTCTGTTGCTGCTCAGTGCCCCAGTCTCACAAACAGACCAGGATGAATGGCACTTGTTCAGGTTAAGGACCGACACACTCAGGGGACAAAGGCTCTGACAACAGGAAGTGTGGAGCAAAGGTAAAGGAAGGATTTTCAAGCTCAACTACCACTATATTTAACTCTTATCGCAGAAATCAATTGAATGCATTCTTTTACTTGGTCACAACTCAAGGGCCTTCTGCTCTACAGTCCATGTCTAGGGCTTGCTTTGTGTTCACTTTCTAAATACTGTGCTTGGATCCATTGTCTGATTTTGGCTTTCAAAGATTTCTGATCTGGAGGATGAAGTCGTGGCTCTAAATACAGGGCTACAGATACCACATCGAGACAGAGGCAAAGATTAATTTCAGAACCATTGTACCTTGATATTAAACCTGTCCGATATTTTGGAATCTTGATCGCAGATTGAGCCCCTTGATGCTGCGTCTTCGATCAATTTCTGTCAGACATGTAAACAAAAGCTCTCGTCAAAGCATAGCAGAAGAGCTCCACAGTGAGTGGAACCATATTTCTCCAAAATTTTGAACAAAACACTACAGGGCTGACCTCTGTCAGCTGGTAAAACTCACCGCTCTGAGAAACTGATGTTTGCTCAGATAAACTTTGGTCATGATGGCAGTCACACCGTGGGAGAGTAATAGGGCTTTTCCATTAGTACCTGCTTGGCCCTACTCTACTCGACTCGACTCTACACGCCTCTACCCGGCTTAGCCCCGCTCAGAGGGAGAGCATTTCCATTACAAGAGAGGCCGAGTGGGGCTGTTGTGAAGCTGGGCGGTACGTTGCCAACACTGTCACTCCCCAAATGGGGACATGATGCAAGCTCATAGAAAACAACGGAGCGTTTCAATGCGCATCAGCTTTAATTTAAGGATAATCAGACCGTTCGTTCTCCAGCGTTTCATAAGCGTAATATAAAACAAATATCCACCGCCGCATTGTCCAGTAGAGTGAAGCTTTTCATGTCAACACGTTCACTGACTCACCCTTCATCACGTCCGCCCGACACGTCTGTCTAAAGTCCCGCTCTGGTCCCGATGTACAATCACAAAGTCAGCTGTCCCATCTTCCTCCTCCGTCTCTCTGTCCTGACAAAGTTGCATTATAATCTCTTGCTTCAAAACGTGTGCATCGGATGTCCATCAGTGTTTACTGTGAGAAGCAGGACCCCGCAGCAGCACAGGTAACCTGCATGTGCCTACGTACAAGCCCGTGTGGTCTACGCACATACTCATCGAACTACTGTCTTATTTATTTAGCGGATAGGGACAACGGACTCGTTTTTTTATGTCACTGAGCTGTTTTTTGCTACAGAGAATACGAAATGTAGAAGCATTTCGGTGCTATCGGCAGCTAGCTTAGCGGCGACTCACGTTAGCGTACAGTAACAACAACAAATCAGCGGCACTTGTGTGACGCAACAGGCGACGTGCGTCTGACGTCAGGTTTAGTATCTGCTTGGCTCGACTTGGCCCTGGGGTAGAGCAGGTACTAAAAAAGTACCTGGTCGGCGCGATCAGCCCCAAATGGAAAAGCTCCGCACCAGGGCTAAGTCGCGCCGAGTAGAGTAGAGTAGGGCCAAGCAGGTACTAATGGAAAAGCCCTATAACTGTCTTAACATTTATACAGGCTGCCTTTTGTGGAAGGAGAAGCTCGCTGCAGTTTAACTATTTGTTAATGCTAACCCTAACCCTTTTTTTTTTCATGAAGCGTAAAACGTAAACATAATAAGTCTACATAAATTGTAGGCTCATTGTTTGGTATATTTATGAAGACATCCAATAATCAGGGTTTGTTTATTGCTGATGACCAATACCAAAGAAGTGCTGGAGCAGCTTAAAATTCTAAATATCATTGACTGTGCAAGTAATCAAGTCTCAAATATAATCTGAAGTATTTCTGTAGTCAATAACAAAAATAGTGCTGAAATGAGATTGTTTTCATTGTGCACTTGCATGCTTTCTTGAGTGGAAAAGTTGTTCAAAGATTGTACCTACATCATCTAATTGTAGCTGATTTTCATTTGTGTTGGATATGTCACCTACTCTAAATATAAACTGTTTTTATAGCTGTGCTGAGGTCTTTTATTTAAGCAAATAGATGTTGAAATAATCATGATTTTTCTAATATGTTTCATAAAATTGTGTTTCAAACAACCTTAGCTGGTATGACAATTCTTTCTTCCCCTTTGTATCCACTCCTTCAAATATACTAAAGAAAAAGAAGCCAAAATCCACCTGAAATGATCGTTCCAATTCACCACTGTAAAAGGCATCTTGTTTTGAGATATGTCTGAATAGGTTTTCATGTCCCACTCGTCACAGGGCTGGGCGCTGTCACAGCTCTGTGTCGGCTAACATGATTTGCTTCGAAAGGAAAAGAGATTTATTTACAGTACATTGGGAGCGTGCCATGAATGTCAAAAGATGTGGCAAAAGAGGCTGTAGTTGCAAATCAAATCAATTCAAGCTGCTACAAAGCAGAAATGGGAAAACATTAGGCAAGAGATGGTCACATTTTGATCAAATGCAACCTGATTCAAAGAATGAAAGCTTATGAATAACTCCTTTGGTTAATATCTGTATGATTTCTGGGTCTATTATGAAAAACTGCCACAAATTTCAATGTCTTTTCTGTCTCTAAAATAAACAAGGGGTGGGGGACTTCTTTTTTCACTATAGCCTCAGAAAGTGGTGCTACTACTCAAAACCAACATACGTGATTGTTGTCAGATGAAAGAACTATCAGACATTAAATTAATACAGCAAGTTTGTGGAACTATTCCGTAACAAACATTGAAATGGATCATTAATTGTGTTTTGGATATTTCTTGCCAAAAACAGTTAATTTAGGCCTCTGAAGATATGACAAAACATATGAATCAATCAATTTCCTGAACAAGGCTTAAAGTTAGGGTGCCTGATTTTTATGGAAGTAGGTATTCAAAACTGATCAGCTATCTCTATGTCCCACTAATCATTTGGCACATGCAAAAACATTTTTGTATAGACTACGAAGTGAAACTGGAGGGGACCACCAAAGCACAATAGATTATTAAATAAAATCAAAATGCTTTATTATTTTATTGAAAAAATACAGTGATCTGATTTTGTGTGCAGTAATTACAAATAAACCTTATTTTATTTTATTGACCTTTATTTAACCAGGGAAGTCCCACTGAGATTCAGAATCTCTTTTGCAGGGGAGCCCTGGGGGAAGGGTCAGGGGAGGCATTAATGGACATGTTTGTAGTTGTAGGAGTAAACCGGAGTACCCGGAGGAAATAGAGACTCCACATAGAGAGGCCTCGGGCGGTCCGGGAGTCGAACCCAGGACCTTCTTGCTATGAGGCTAGAGCGCTAACCGCTGCGCCACCGTGTCGCCCACAAATGGCAGAAAAAGAGAATTTTACATATTTACAACTAAAAATGCTATGTTCCCAGTACATTGTAGAATGTGACATTTTGGTGACCCGTTTCTTGCTGCCCTCAATTTGAAACATGCATATCTGTGACAAGTTCATGTATATAATCACTTTGTAACTACACATAATTGTCCTTTGGTTTATTGTGCAATCTTGGCTCTCCAATCGCTTCTTGGACATTGGCTTGCTAAACAAAACAATGTAAAAAGTAAACTAAAGAAACCCGAAGCAACCCTAACCCTCAACTTTTAATCTTCAGAAGCATAGCATAGCTTCAGAAAGTGCAACTTGATTATTGTATAACCATGATGAATATTTACCACAGGGACTATCACAATCTCATAATTAGAGAACACTTCATATGCAGTTTAAAAAGTACTTTTGCATTTATGGTTTCATAGTCTGTCACCGAGGATAATGCATAACTGTATTACATTCAGCGTCTATTGTTAATGGACAAGGAAACTCTAGGCGAGTTAGTTTTAATAGTGCTAAAGCACATGGCCATTGTAAACAACAGGGTGTTCCTGTTAAGTGTACTGTGAATAATGTCTGCTATTAGCACAGAAGGAAGCAGGCAGCGTGGGAAGACTGTTGTCCATAAGAACTCACAGACAAACCTTCCTGAGTTTTTACAAGAAACATAATGAACAAAAATAAAGTTCACATTTCTAAAAATCATTTAAAAACTTTGCACACATGACAAACTTGTTGTTGTGTAATTTACTTAGCAATAATTTTTGGCAAGGCAATACAAGATGAGAAAATCATTGTTGTCCCACAATAGAGAATTAGCAGAGCTGCAGCAGCTAAGTACAAAATTCATTTATTTTCAGTGCTGGTTCATTAAAGCAGAATTAGTTTTATTGCTTTTGCCAGTGAACAAAACTCACTTGTTTTGACAATTATGATACAACCTAAAACAATGCATGATTATGGCAAGAATATACATTATGATAAAATAAAAACATGCAGAAATAAGTGATATAAAAGATATATAGAATACAGTATTTACAGATGGACAGTTTAAACAATGAAACTGAACATGTATAAAAAGTGCTATAACCTTTTGTGTATGTAAACCCAGTACATGATGATTGTTAGCTTTTTCCCTGCCAAATGAGAACTGATTGATGTAGAATAACTAGAAAAATGTTGAAGTGAAAGTCTCTTTTAATGTACATGTCATGATTTGTGGAGCTGTGACTATTGTTTAAAATTAGTAAAAAGGCCAGGGAAGGAGGGTCAAAGTGAGAATAGGGCTTTCAGTGAAAGAATTAACATTTCAACATTTTAACACACTTTTTTTTTTTTTTTTTTTTAGCTCAGAGACATAAAGTCAAATTGCATGGTATTCTGCAGAAGGTTAAAGACGCACATGTTTCAAAGAAGAAGGCAATTATAGATAGCTGGGTTCTTAGAAAGAGAAATCAATTCACTGTGGAATTACACATGTGTAAGCTGAAGTGTAACATACAACGTGTCACGACTCAATCAACATGTGATCAATGCAAAGCCTGGACAAGGAAATATACTGTAGTTTTACTCTTGGATTGACAATTTGTCCCTTCCAGTCTAAGTATAATCCACTCCATTGGTTTACTCCAATACATTTTCAATTTGAAGGTTAGTTTGGCGATTATTTATTTATTTATATTTAATTAATCGAATTGTTCAGAATGGAGAAAGTAGAGGAGTTAAAGTATCTCAGGGTCTTCATGTGTGAGGGAAAGATGAAGCGTGGATTGGTGCAGTGGTCAGCAGCAATGAAGTTGGTGTATTGGATCGTTGTGCTGAAGAAGTAGTTGAGTTGGAAGGCAAAGCTCTTGATTTACCGGCGAAACATTCCATCCCTCACCTCTGGTCATGAGCTTTGAGTAATGGCCGAAGGAACAAGATCGCAAATACAAGCGGTCAAAATTAGTTTCTTCCACAGGGTGGCTGAGCGCTCCTTTAGTGATAGGTTGAGAAGCTCAGCCACACAGACGGAACTCGGAGTAGAGCCAGTGCTCCTTCACATCGAACAGAGCCAGTTGAGGTGACTCGGGCATCTGTTTTGGATGTTTCCTGGACACTTAACTTGTGAGGTGTTCCAGGCATGTCCCACTGGAAGGCGACCTGAAGACCCAGGACATGTTGGCAGGACTAAGTCTCTCCACTGGCCTGGGAAACGCCTCAGGATTCCCCTGGAAGACCTGGAAGAGGTGTTTGAGGACAGGGATGTCGGACCACTCTGCTCAGACTTGTCTCCGCAACCTGTTTCTGTTTAAGCGAAAATGGAATTAAATCTGGTTTATTCATTGATTTTCTCCCGCTTTGGGGACGTAGTTGACAGAACAGACAGACAATCACACACTTCATTCATTCATTATAGGGACATTTACAGTGATGTCAATTGATCTATACATGCATGTTTGTGGGAGGAAGCCAGAGTACCTGGAGAGAACTCAACTCAACACAGGGAATACATAAACTCCAGAAAATGAGATTTGGGTTGACCCTGCATTTAAACCTGCAATCTTTTACTGGAAAGCCCTGCTACCATCAACCTCCTTTATCTGATTTTCACTTTTAGCAGTCCTATTTTGGACGACTGACAGCTACATTCCCACACACTCCAAAATTATGTTGAGCATGAACGTTTTAAAATATAACCCAAGGAAGTGAGGAGTGTGCTAGTCGTCGTCGTAGCTTTGTTGTGACCGCAAAGTTTGTGCTTGTGGAACAAAATGTGCATACAAACTCAAACCATGGAAAAAATAGTACGATCAGTCTATACCAAATATCTTCAGACTTCTACAAAGTGTTCTTTTTTTAAATAGTAGCCTAAAAGCTATGACATTTAAAACTTGAAACTGTACAATGACTGGTACTTGAGATCTGATTTACCATTTGTTTGGGCAGCCTAAAATAATTACAGATTTATTTGTATTCTTATGCCTGATTAAACTGAACCATCACTCCTTTAAGAGTAAAAAAGAGGTTGAGCCAGGGCAGGACCAGGCCAGTCTGAGATGGAGCTGCCTCTTTGGGGATGTGTATTAGATTTACACTGCTGCAGAGTCATTTGCTCCTCTCTGTGTCACCAGCAGTGCTAATGTATTCACAACTATATCCCAGTCACATGTGTTTGAGGCTCCACTAACTGCACAAAGTCACACAGGACTGCATCATAAGGACAACATACATGTTCACCTCATCTGTGATTGTAATGAGCGATATGAGCATAAGAATGTCATGAATAAAGTGAATTTAGATTTAATTTATCAGAAGTCGAGGTGAAAAGGTATATTGAATGTCAGCGTAGGGCTGGGCGGTATATCGTTTCATACTGGACACCGGTGTTTTTTTTTTTTTAATGGTATGAGTTTTTCATACACCGGTGTGTGCGGTATATCCGGAAGAAAGAGCGGCGGAACGTTGCGCCGCAGAATATACGTACTGATTCCACCACACACAGCCCGCCCCGTTCCGCTCCAAGCACCGGACCAGCCGCTTCAATGACTGAAGACAGCCGCACATCCCCCGCACCCGCCGCAACCCCGTCCCCCCGACACTGCTCGACCAAACGGACCAAGGCACCATCCTCTCCGCTCGAGTCCGCGGCAAAGTGACGCTCCGCAGCCCATAACGCACCGAATAGGAAAAAGAAAGTGAACCACGTCTCTGACGCATGGACAGGACAACGCCACGGAGTTCGTGCTCGCAACACAACAGTCTACCCCCAACGGAGGAGGAAAAGACGTCCACCGCCGTGTCTCAAGCTAAAGCGATCCCACGAAACACATGAGCGGCCCACGCCCCCGACACAGTTCAAGTCAAGTCAACGAGGACTTCCATTTCACCCGTGCCCTGAGCGCACACCCCTCCCGAGCTCCCGGGGCCACGCAGCCCCGCGAGCGGAGATCTGCGGCAACTCCCGGAGGCGGACTGGGGCGGAGCAGCGCGCAGTGGGAGCAGCGCGCAACGCACAATAAAGCGTTCTGTATTTTGACTGCAAGTCATGCACTCTCATTTCTTCACCTCATTACAATTATGAGTGTCACTGTCTGTCACCTCTTTGGATACAGCAGCATTCTGTGGGACTATTCAAACCTGTGTTTATACTAGTCTGCTCATTCTATGCGAATTTACTGCAGTAATTATTCTCTAAATTATTTGGAAATGGGGTTAACATCTAGTCATGTACCAGGATAAAAAATACCGTCAAATACCGTGACACCGACATAATTTTGAAAAATACCGTGATGTCAATTTTTGGTCATACCGCCCAGCTCTATGTCAGCGCATTTCAAATTTAAATGAAATGCAGAAAACATTGTCGATACATTTGTCACATCCCAAGGATCAAAGTCACTGGAATAGTCTCCCACGACCCGGTACAAGTAGTAGAAAATGAATGAATTAATGCCAAATTTGCCACTTTGCTGCCAAATGTTACTTCCTGGTTAGAAACTGTGACCCCCCAAGAAGTGACCTGGCAAATGTGTCATATTTGTAGTAAAATGGAAGATATCTGTATAGTGATGTCAACAGCTTGAAGCTTTACATCCTGTTACGGTTGTGAGCAGTGTTTTTTTTTTCTTCACTTTTAGATTGTTCTTGATTCAAAACTATACATGCTATACAATAAGTTTGAATTAGAAAATCTTAAAAAACTCTCTTACACGCTTTTAAACAAAACTGCCTCCATACTATTGAGTCGACATTTTTAAAAGTGTCTCACAGAAAATGTCTCATTCTTCATCTGTTATGATTAGTTGCCTTTCTGATTTCATTTTTTTTTTTTAGCATTCTGTGCTGTCTTTAGTTTTTTTTTTTTTTTTGTTAATATTCACAATGGCAGACATCCACAAAAATATGTTACATAAAAATCATATTTGTGTTTAGAGCCAAAGCAATTGAATTTGAGAAAAAAACAAAAACAAATAAACAAACAAAAAACCCATTGCTGCATCCAAAAAAGGTTGCTAATTTGTTTATTTTTTTGTTTGCAATGATAACCTTTTTATTATTGCACTATGTACACTTAGTAGTATGTGAAATCAGGAACTGTCTGAGCACTTGAGCATCAGCTGCAGGACAATACAACATTCAAAGATGCATGAATCCATCCAAATACAACTGTGAGTGCTGGTAATCTGTAGATTAAACATGGTCAAAAACTCAGAAATGTCTCCTTTGAATACATACAATTGTCAGCATCATGCACATTTTTCTTTCTCACCCCTTTTAGTAAAACTGTACATCTCTTCTCCTCATTAAACTCTTTGCTTTTAATGCAACTAGTGCCCCTCGCTCCGCTGTCTGCTGCTGGCTTTTCTGCTGGCTAAGGTTTGTCCACGGCGTACGTTCTATATCTCTCGCCTGGTGTGGATATTTCTCCGCTGGGTGCCGTTTAGCTGCTTGACTGTGTGAGTGATGCCTCTGCAATATTGTGAAACATATGACCAGTGTCTGTGTGCGTGCGTGCGGGGGATGGTCAGGAGACCACGGGGAGGACTGATTAATTTAACAGGCCATTGGTGATAACAGACTGCCTTGAGGTATGGCTCTCTGGACACTCTGCGAAAGCTGATGGAAGGAGCTCATACATAAACAAGTGTTGGTCTGTGTAGGATAAGACTGTACAGTTTACATAAGAGCAACTTAGGACTCCTGTGAGAGAGACGTTAAGTGGAAATGAGAGAGATTAGCTGATCTTAGGTCAAATAGTCTGGGTTGTTCTGATACCATTAAAAAAAAACAATTCAATACTGATACTTTGCCTCAGGTTAGGTGCAGATACTGATAACAGTCCCGATACCAAATATTGCATTATAATGACTAAAGAAATAAATTATAGGTAGCCTACAGCATTTAACTCAAATTTAAATCAGTAATCAATTTTAATAATGGTTTCTGTAAACTAGACTTTTAAGTCTCAAAAAGCAAAATAAATACATAAAAAGAGCTGGACATTAAAATTACTTCATAATAAAGATGTGTTTATTGTAACTGTTATGCTATTTGGATTTTTATGTCTATTTTAGAGTCAATATAATTTTCATTAAACATAACTGTGTTGAGTATATTCTTATTTTGTCCTTTTCCACATTTGTGTGTCATAAAAACAACAGTAAAGCCTGTAAACAGACACTCATCCTAATGAAATAAATGTAAACAGAAGTCCAAGTTGGCATATTAGCCTGTTAGAGCCGCTATTAGCCTGTTAGGCAACAGGCTAATATGCACAGCACTGCTGTTGGACCATTTTAGAGTTAATTTGACCAAAGTCTGTCTACTTTAAAGGCTAAATGAAACACCACAGAGGTAAAACAGGTGTTTGTCTGCATATATTGAGCATTTTTATGGTTGAACTTTGAAGAGCCTCCACAGAGCCTTTTCTAGCTGCTCTGACTGTTAGCTGCAGCATTAACCACGAGAAGAAAACAGCTGCGGCTGCATCTACGGTTCCTCATTCAGGACAATACAGGGCGGTATTGGATCAGAGATTTTATGAGTACTCGTCGATACTGATACTTGAAAAATGCTGTATCAAACATTTTGTCAATAGGTATCGATATCGACAAAACAGTACCTAAGTCTGAGTCCACACTTGCACACCACATTCAGAACTAACCTCTACTAGATCAGTACACGAACAAGTCTAAAATGGTTGATAAAAACGTCCCTCGTAAAGAGAGAAGTGTTTTGTTCACACATTAAGGTTTGCATTGATTTATTTATTCCTAGCCTTGTGTAAGAGTTTGTCCTTGTCTTTTTATAGACAGTACTTTAGAATTAGAAGTATATTTTCAATTGTCAGCTATAATGAATACAAATATAGTTATAGGTTGTAGACAGGGGTTAAAGTGGGCCGGAACGGTTCCTGACCGTTCGGCACCTTCATGCCTCCAAAAAAAAAAAAATAATAATTAAAAAGTAATTAAAAATAACTTGATATAATAAAACAAACACTTGCAAATGATTATAGTAATAAGGCATTGAGTTGCAGTTGCTTTGAGTTGCAGTTGCATTTGTTTGCAGCTTAGATAAATTTAATAAGTGATCAAGTTACAGTGGCACCAGTGAAATGAACAACTGGCCCTGAACTACACACGCACCTCGCTGCACAGCGCAGAGTCCAGCGGCAGAGTCGTGTCACTCACGGGGAAAGTGCTGTGTCTGTCAGACAACAGGCTCATCTCACAGCGGGACGGAAGACCCCAAAACAAAACTTTAAGGACTTTCTTTTCAACTATATCAACACGGAGCTCAAAGCTAAAGGGACGTAAACGATAACATGATAATCGCGTTCCACGAGACAACTCGGCCGCGGAGGGTGAGCCCCTCCCGCTGGTGCTGTTTCAGATGTAAGGAAGTCCGACAGCGCGGCAAGCATGAACGGGAGAAAGCGATATACGTAAGCTTCCCAAATAACCGCGTGTGGTTTTACCGCGCTAAAAATTGACTTATAAATTGGCACAGATATGTTAAAGCCCAGCACTGAGGGCAAGAGAGACAGGAGCAGGAGAAGTGACAGAGCAGGAGCAGGAGGGACCCAAGGAGGAGGAGGAGCTGAAGGAGTACAGTGTACACAAGCTATTGTGGATACAAAAGCTTGTGTACACCAAACTATGAAAATTGTCTTGTCTTATTTTGTGGGCATTTTTATATATCAGATAGATAGATAGATAGATAGATAGATAGAATGATTGATTGTTACTTTTTTAAGTCCACAGACAGCTTTTTCTCTCTTAATGTCAGTACAGTCCTGCTGTATTGTTGAATATCAACACTTTTTCCAGCTAACAATTTAACATTTTCAAACGTTTTTGTTTAAGCAGTTTGTCACAGATTAAAACTGACTGACTCTCCTAAATCCAGTTTTACGGGGCAGAGCTAAGGATGCATCCAGGGCTGGGGCCCCCTTAATCTGGTTTTGTTGCCTCTTTTTATTTATTTTTTATTGCCTGATGTGTTTTTAAATATGGCAAAGTTACATCACATAGTAATATCACATCTAAAACTCACCAAAATGCAGGAAATTGCATTGAATTTTTAAACTTCCCCAGACCTCCTTCTTTAAAGAGTAGCCTGATTCCAGCTGCTCAATGTCAAGACACATCTCTCTTCTGCAACCTCCAATAGCAAATATATAATTGAAATGTAAGAAAAGACTATTAATCAAGTCGTTTGGACTTTGGTATGTTCAAAATCTTGGTACGACCTGAACCTAAAATAGAGTTCCCCCACCTCCCAAATCCACTTTAACACTGGTTGTAGACAAACACATATTAGTTGCCAGATACTTATGACTAAGAAGCTAAACACTGTGGTATTGTTGCATAAGGAAAATGAAACTGTTGTGGCTGTTATCAGCTGTCAGAAGTGAATCGGTAAAAACACCCACACAAGGTTTGTCTTTTAGCTGAACATTGCATAATATTAATTATTGCATTCATACACAATGAATTTGCCCTTGGACATCCCCACTTCAACTTAATATGCATCAGAGCAGAGACACTCAGCTGCAGAATCTCACAGTAGAACTACATGTCTACTCTAACTGTAAAAACAACAACAACAACACCAAAAAAACATACACACGCAGACACAAACAAATGAATTAAAAAAACAACACCACCGTATAATTATTTCATCATCTGCCTATTAATAAAAATGTTCAAAAAGCCCCTGTATCACATAATCCTGTTTTACTATATCTTTTCCAGAGTATGTTAATCCCACCATGGACACTGCAGCGAATAATTAATAAAGCAATTAATGATAAATCAAAAAAGCTCCACTTTCAAACACTGAGTAAACCGATGCACCAGAGAAGCGGCATAATTGTGTTAATGAAGATTAAAGCACACATTAAACATGCTCTAGAATAGAGACGCTTTGTAGAAAGACAAGTCTGAATCTGCTTTTTCTTCTTCGTCCCATAGAAATGACAAGGCATAGGAATTTAACTGCTACTGTGATAGAGAAAAAAGCAGACAAACCATATGTCTTAATATATTTTTTATTTGTTAGATTGGGACAGAGCATGTGAATAGACAGACAAGATACAACATGAATGTAAATACTGGATTGTGGTCAAAGGGTCATTTCCATCCATCAATCCAGAGCCGTGTGTAATGGCATAAAGGTTAGAGCTGCCTTACAAGAAGAGCGTTTTTGCATGTTGTTCCAACGCACGCACTAAATAAATGCACTACAGGTTGAAAATGGTGTCCTTTTATTTAAAAAAGCTATATTTTTTATATAACTTTAACCTATCAACGCTACAATCTTTACTTTGTTAAGGAAATCACTTGCCATGGGGTTAAAACTGTTTAAATATGTTCAAAATAAAATATCAGGTTTAGTGTAGTCTGTTTCAAAGACACCAGAACACAGATGGCTTGTTAACCTCACCTAGATTAGTTTAGCCTATATGTCCAATAATAGAATCGTGTAAATTGTAGTTGAGATCCAGGAAGTGTCACTGTGTTAATTGCCTAAATCGCGCGTGCTGTGAAGGCTCTGTAGTGCTGCTTCTTGGACTGTGACTGACTGAATTCATGACCTTGTGACTCACTGATTTCTCTCCATGTGTCTAATCCATACAAACACAATCATAGGACTCTGTTTCTTTAGTTTTGGAAGTTTTGATTTTTCATTGTTGACCTCTTGTGGGTTCTGTCTGGAAAGTTTGCTTCTCTGTTTGCTCTTCCTCAGTCTGAGGAAGTTTGGAGTTGTGGTATTTGTAGCACTGTCACCCCCATCTAGTGTCCAAAGTCATTTTAAAGGGGTCCTATTGTGTGTTTTTTAAATATTTAGTAAGAAACTAAACATCTGCAGATCAGTAATTACCTTTTGTTCATTGTAAACACAAACCTGATCTAAACAGCTTAAAAATAGGAACAGCTCTACTGACTTCCTGTTGTAAACTGCAGAACTGATAAGCCCCGCCTCTTCAGTTTAAAATGTAACTGTAAAAGCAACAGATTTTAAAAACATTTTTAATTGTTGGAAAGTGGATATGGGACAGTTTTGACCATATATGCTTCACTTTGAGTTTTAATCTTTTGAATTTTATCAAGTAAATACAGACAAGTGGGGGGATAGGTGGTAGGTGAGAACGGGGATTTCTGAGCACTTGAGCTGCAAAACAAAGCACGATTACTCCAACACGCATGAATCAATTCAAATATAACTTTGAGCAAACTAAGGATGAAGTAAGGCCATAATAAATAATAATAAAAATAGAGCTCTTTGCTTTCTCTAAATTAACTTCAATAAGCATATGTGCTTTTATTACCCAATTGTTCATATTTGGCCAAATGTTTCTTTTTGCGCAAAAACCCAAAGTAGAAAACTGTCAAAAACAAAATTCTTTCAATAAAAAAATCTGATAGAAAATTAAATACTAGATAAAATATAAAAAGCTTGCTTGTCAGAATGTGAGCCATATAGAGCCTGACCAGTACTTGGAGGGGAGACTGTTGGAACACCAGGTGTCACAGCAAAACGACTAAAGCAAATTGTTGTGTTGTTGGGCAGCACATTTTACCTTCCTTGCCTCAGTCCATACACAGGGTGAGTGGTTCCTTGATGTACCTCGAAAGATGCTATATAAAGACCAGTTTCTGTGAGACAGAAATGTAAGAATTTGGACCAACCTTCGCCATTTTTGATGTTATAGCTGCAACTTACATGAGCCCTTTGCCTTTTTCCATTGCTAACTGTACCTGCGCTCTTATTTCTGCTTCCAGAAAATGTGCTCGTTCCTTCTACCTCTTCGAAAATTGCAGGCACTTTTCAAGTCATGTTACAAGTCACTTTTAGATAACAGCAAAGCATTAATGTGACAAAGGGTCTTTGGGCATGTCTGCCTCCACAAACAGTCTTAACGTGCCTCAGAAAAACCTCAGTTCCTGATGGAACACCACCAGTGCTGCCGTCTTGCAGAGGTAAACAATAATTTTTCTATAGGATAGGGTGATGTGAATGAGAAATAGCATTTTGGTATTATATTATTTTTTGTTTTTTGGTCAATTTGATGTCACAACTCACATTTAGGCATGTGAGAGCAACAAAAATGTCTATCTCAAAAATATCACTTTTTTAAAATTTTGAATGTCCCATATAAACTTACCTCTGTAGGTTTTTATGGGACATCATATTTGATAAGCCATTGTTTAAAATGGCATTTCAAAGACATGCGTAGATCATATAAAAACCTTTAAAAAACAACAACAACAATATCTCAAACAGTGATTTAAAATCAAACGGTAAATTTTAAGGCTAAGGTTCAATGAGATTCATTTCTTAACCCTATTTGAGTAAACTAAAAGTTTAAATTTATATTTTCTAACTTTAGATGTTTCACCTGTAGCGTGTTATTAATTATTGAAGGCATATACTCAAAAATCAGTTTGTTCCTGCTCCAGTGGTATGTAGGGATGGGTCAGATGAGACTCCCTATGGATTTCAGTACAGTGATAGTACCTTAGCTGGGATGGGCCTATTCATTATTACTAATCTCAAGAGAAGATTTGAACTTTAGTAAACACAGTTACTTTTACCCTGAAGTTAAGAAAGTAAAATGTGGTTATAAAACATCTCCAGCCCTCTCCTCATCCTCTCCTCTGTCTGCTGGTAATTATGTCGGTCTAATTGGGTCTTTGGAGGCTGTGGGATGGAGTCTACTGCAGGAGCTGTGTGCATATGTATATGAGACAGGCCATGCTCGGTCGGGCTGCATACAAAATAAACATTCAGGGCATCACAGAGAGCTTCATTTCTATCAGACAAAATAAACATCTGCACATTATGATAAGATGCTACGCCCACCACATGCAGACAAGGTTTTGAGCTGAAAAACAACTTCTGACCACAACTTTGCTTAGTTTGTACATACTCAAAGGAATCCAAAATCTGGTGTTTTCTCAAGATTAATTTGGAATGTTTGTGTATGCAGTTTTGGTGACACAGCTGCGGTATAAAAGAGGCACATACGTATATATACTGTCTGTCTTCTGTGTTTTTCTGCCTGCCATTTATGAATGATATGTTCAACTTTAGATGCGTACCAACTGAGCTGTTCATGAGTTGACCACTGGGAACAGTAATGACACAAAGCAACAATAATGATGACTAAAAGTGCTAAAAGCATACACCAATAGAAACAAGCTCTTCTCTCACCTTGTTTTTATGACTCTTTGTTGCTGTCCTTTCTGTTTTAGTCTATAACTGACTGTTGGTTTGACATTAGAAACACATGGAATCATGAGAAGTGACAATAAACTCATCTAAAATGCACAGAGCTGTTAATGTACAAAAAAGAAAACATAAATGAGCCTTGGGTTAACAACCAGCAAGATGCTTCAAGAAGGTCTTGTCAATCCAGTGAGTTTGGATGTTTATTGGTTTTCTGGTTTGAAATAAAACATTACAGTAGTGCCTCCCCTCCTCAGGATCAGTATGAGTAAACAATTGCCTATCCCTGAATACAGCTATGTACTAATTTGCATTTCTTAAAAAAAAAAAAAAAAAAAGAAGTTAGATTTTGGGTTATAAACGTACTGTATAAAATTCAGACATGTTGTGTAGTCTTTTTTCAACAGCAGCCTAATTAGTGAAGTGCATCTATTGGTATCCATTTTACAGTGAAACTTAATAGCCTCTGTAAACAAGAATGAAAACAAACTAATAGTTTACTAAGTGTAACTTATATCAATGAAACTCATTCATTAGGCATTTACAAAGCCTGAATCATACTAAAACAATATATGTTTCCTATTCTTACTTTCAAATTCAGAACTGAATGGTGGGCAGTCACCATGTAAGTGGCAGTCACAAAGTACACCTTCAAATACTGTACGTAAAAAACAAAAACTTATGTCTGTTGTATTCTAAAGTTTATTCTTTTAGCTACTTTCCCATCACGCATTACAAACTGACAAATAATAGGACATGTATTTACTTTTATCACCCAGCATCAGTCAGAGTCAAGACTATATAGTGGATTTGCAGTCTTGAGTGTACGCCAGGTCTTATAAAACATAGTCCTGTTTCTAAGAGTTTTAATCTTGGACATTATGAGTCACACTATTAAAACGACTCGGACCTTGGCACCAAAGACGAGTTCTTCAAGTTTAATAATTAACTTCTTTTTTAGCGTTATTATTAGAATTATCAATTTATCTTGCCTTTGTTCTGAAGTGGCTTGCTTTAGCTAATTGCTCTCTGACCATAGCAACTGGGCTAATTGTCTCTAAAAGAATTAATTTATATTGTTCAGTCCTTGGCCTAGCAATACTTTTTATGGACATCCAGCTGAATGCACTGGGATAGGCTGATATGAGAATGACTCTGTACATGTTTAAAAATTCATTGGCCTAAGCTAAGTACAGTTGACCTGAAGAGTAGCAATGACCCACATCATATGAGGTTTCCTGTGGGATTTGATGTAGACTGACTGACCAGTCCCCATCATATTACCCTGCCTTTGCTGCCTTTGGTTAGGTTGGTGTATTTACAATTCTAGTTATTGGTCTGTGTAAGTTGTACTTGAGAGAGTGGGTTGTGCAGTAACAAACAAAAAGCTGTAGCAATAATAGACTCAGAATATTAAATCCAAAATGCACATGAGCCAGTCAAGTTTACCGTTCTGTTCCTACTATGATGTATGCCCTGGGACTAAATAGTTTTTCACATTTCAATGAGAAGCACATGGTTGGTTTGTGAGTAAAAAAAATAAAATTAAAATATAATCACACAGGGAAGGACAAACTGTGCACACTTCAAACTTTGAAACGTGTTTTGTGTAACTGACAAAAGGCTGGAAAGAGAAATTATTAGCAGTGAATTACCGAGCTTGTCTAATACAGCCCGTCGGGATTTTTTGTCTCTCAAAGTTCAATGTGTGTCTTTATGTAATAAAACGTGGCTGACAATTCAGTGCAAGAATCAAAAAGTGTCAAAAACCAAACAAAAACAGAATTCATTCAAATCTTTCTACAATAAAGGTGCAAGTGTGTGACTCTGGAGCTACAAAATGTTCCTGTGATATCAGCAGCACTGCAAAGTCTATTGTGTTACACATGTTCACAGGAGACACGATTTCCTCTGTCTTTGAAATCCGTTTTGGGTATATTTCCCACTCAGGCTGACTCAGATGTGAAGCTGGTCCCATTGCTCTGCCATACAGCTGCCCACCGCTTCTAATGTGATCTCTGAAGAATTTATGATGGTAAACATAGCTTCATCATTTCACTTTGAGCATTTTCTGTGTTGGAGGCTGTCAATATGTATGTCACTGTAGCATTAAAGGGGACCAATTGTGTAAAAAAAAAAAAAAAAGTTATTAGTTTTTACCTAACAGTGTTTTTCTTTTACACAAGTTCTGTTTGATTGGATTCATACATGTTTCAGTAATCTTGTATTTTTCTGCACCTAAGATGGAGTGATCAGAAAATCCCTGTTTTTTACCTGCCACCTATCCTCACTCACTTGTTTGTATTTACACGTGATTATTAAAAATATATATTATTATCAAATTGTAACTAAATGTGTTGGTTTCAAAGTGCCAAGTATTGCCACTTTGCAACAATAGAGGGATTTTTTGGTTATCAACACGGGCGATGCACGCGCACCCTGCCTGTATAAAGAGCCTACGCACATAGACACAAACAGTGGAAACAAGTCAAAAAAGCTCCATTGTCAGCCAACGTCGAGAGTTTATCACTTTGCGAAAACAAAAGGTATGTTGCTAAGTTAACATTTATGGATGAAATTCGATCCTACAACCCTTAGAAGTTACATTCAGGTAAGTGAGAAAAACAGCGGAGAAAAACGCTGTCTCAAGCTTCAAGGGACAGATGTCTGTCATACTGGTTCATACCTGATGAAAGCAGCTAGCTGTCATTCCGTTTCGTTGTTTAATTGGAACAAGTTTCCCAATGTAAACAAATGGAGAGTCGCGCTTTCTGCATGATGCAAGCGCAGTAGGGCGGAGAGTGACGTCGACCGAAAATCCCTCTATAGACACTTGTTTATATCTGTTGCTACTGAGTTCTGCACTCAGTAGACCTGTTTGTTTCTAAGCAGCTAATGAACAAAATGTGAATTATAGATCTATCTATGCTGTAGTTTTATAATATAAATATGTGTAAAAAAAAACACTATTGTTTCATGTAAGCTCATTAGAGGATCTCAACAGGCCAAAAACTCAAAATTGTTTGCATACAGCGCTGATTAGCCTCTCATGTGCCAGCTCTTTGAAGGCTAAATGGCCATCTCCTGTTGTTTTTAATGCTTTCATGTAAAAGCGCCATGAAAAAATGTGTAGTGTTTTAAAGCCAAAATATGTTCACACAACTGGTTTTAATGAATGAGGAGTTTCTGAAAGTTGAAGCTGTGTAGATTGTTGCCAGAATTTTTATTTTATTTTATTTTTTTTTTACATGTTACTTTAAGTTCCTAAGTATATTTATTTTTTTGTGTCCTTTATCACTAGTCTGCCTTTCTGGCTGATCTGTTCATCACAGCTTCACTGCAACAAACTAACTGATGTAAACTAGTGAACCTCTTTATAGCAAAACAACTACAGACATTCTATGAAAGTCAAAAGGAAGGCAGTGGTATTGGGTCAAACAGAGAGAACGGCCAGTGTTTAAACCCAAAAACTAATCTTGGTAAGAGTTGAATCTAGAAAGCTTGTAGGTGTTTACTGACCCACACACTGCTTTAGTTGGGGGAGGGGTGTGGCTGTTATAGTTGTGTGTCTCTGCTGCTTGGTGCGGTGCAGGGACTCAGGCTTTCACACTGTTGGTATGTGAGAAGGTCTGCTGCTGCCTCCGGCTTTTGATTCTGTTCTCGTGTCACGGCTGAACGACACCATCAAGGCCGACACAAACTGGCATGCCACTGCTGAACCCATCTACAAAGAAAGACTCAAGTAATTACTCTGGTGCCACCGTCCTCTGTCTTGTAAGCAACACTTTTAGACTGAATGCTCATTCTTTCATTATGTTGTGCATTCATTTGAACTGGCTTTGCTTTAAGCACGTGCAATTAAACCCATTTTAACTGTGATTTTACAAGAGTGATGAAATGGCAAAACATGTCTTGACAGAAGCCATTGACATTACATGATAAGTGTTGGAAGTAATCAATCTTTTCAACCACCTGAGCTGCATCACATTTACTTGGGGATGTGACAAAACATACAATTTAAATTGTAATTCAAATATGAGTTTCGCCTGTACTTCAGCAGACTCAATTTCTCTCAAAAATCCTTCAGCACATTGTTAATATCCACAAACATTAACTTTTGGCTGCAGTTTCCACATAAAAACTAATTTTTAGTGATTGCGAACTGGAATTTGAGCACTGGCTATCTATGACATCAAACAAACTGTATTTTCAAATCAGGCAGTATACTAAGCCTGATGTAGTTATGGAGCCGTTTTGTTCTCCAAAAATCATGTTATTGTTTGTTTTTAGCTTTAAAGGCTTCTAAAAGTTGTACAAAAGGCTAAACTCTTTTTTAAACATGGTGCAACAGTTTAGCGTGGCGCACACAAGCGACAACTTAGGATTTAGTAAAACATCACAAAAACATTGTTTAGCAGAAATAAAGAAATCCAATAAGCAAAGCGAAAGAGAAGCAATGACTGCAACAGCTGACAGGAGGATTAGACTTTAGTTTGGTCACTTCATGTTTCCTATACATTTTATGGAATGTATAGGGGGTGTCTTTGTGAAAAGCTTGTGTGTGTTTTATGTGAAGCAGTTTATCAACAAGTGTGACTGTTCTTTTTTTGAGTTTGGCTGAGTTAGTGCTTTGAAATATAAATAATCAACGTATTCTCATGGCTTGCGCGTAAATGCCATGGCGTGCAATTACACAATCGTTTTTTTTCCGTGGTATAGACACATTGAGGCTTGGAGTTGGTTAAGGTTGGGACCGAAATGAACTGGGACAGAAACGCGTCAAATACACATGCAAAAATTACGCTGAAATAATGGGCCTCTATTTTAAAGAACTGAAGTCAACGTATTTTAGACTTGTTCTGCACTTTAATTCTGTTAAATCCTAGCAGTAAAAGTTGTTTATAGAACTTATATATAATGAACCAGTTATTTAATTTTTTTTTTTTTTTTTAATGTAATCGAAAATTGATCCAGCCCTATCTGAAATAGTAGTTTAGGTACAGTATATTTAAGTCTGTTATAAAAGAGCCTTCGGACATTGATATAAATGCTGTTTTCCTTAAAAGAAAAATAAATACATATTTAAGTACTAATACACTGGTAGAGTATCAGAGGAGTGTGTGTGTGGTTGCAGAAGTTTTTAGCAGAAATCCATCTGTTTAAACATGGCACTGGTGACTGATCTTGAATCTATTGTGGAAGTTTGTGCCGTCTCTGAGAAGTATTATTCCAAACGGGTCATAGTAATTTGATCTGCAGAGCTAACCTTTGTCCCCCTCCTATTCCTCAGTGTTATGATCAGACATTTTATCTTCTCATTTCAGTCATGATTGATTCAGCACATTTTTATCAAGGATCAGAGCTGGACAGAATGTTTCCAGTAAGTTGAGGGCTTTGTGACATTCTTTCAATTCTTTACTTTTGAGAACTGTGGTTGTTGTGGTGGTTTAAAATAATTGTTTCACAACTGTTATAGTTTATTTGTGAGTATGTCTTCTTGCTTTATTTAATCTAACTAAATAAATTAATCTTTACGCAGAGCAGGTGATTTAATTACTGGTTGATCATGCAGGTTCTTCTGTTCTTTGTTTGGATTAAAAAGTGTATTGATTTCTGAAGAAAGCAAGCAAGCAAATATAATTAGTTGTCATATGCGGCCTCCACAAGCTTTCCACAATCATATTTAGTTGTAACTTCAAAAACCTTTTAACTGACAACTGACACACACATTTTTTTTTTATATTTTTTTTTTGTGTGGAAAGACAACACATAGATCAGCTCTTCCAAGTCTAAAGCTATGGTTCTTGACTGGCATTTTTAAAAAAATAATTTTAATAAAAGTTTTGTTTTGTCCCCTTCAGATAAGGAGTCATAAGTAGAGGATTTCAAGTACTTGGGGTGTGACTGAGGCAAAGTTTGTGCGTTACATCGATTGTTGCTCTTTCAGCAGTCATGAAGTTGCTGTAGCAGATTGTTGTCCTGAAGATGGACCAGAGTTGAAAGGTAAATTCTCGATTTGCCGGTCAGTCTATGTTCCAACCCTCATCAACTGTCATGTTTGGGTAATGATCGAAAGAAGAAGATTTCAAAAGGGTGGTGGGGCGCTTCGTTAAAGATAGTGTGAGAAGCTCAGTCACACAGGAGAAACTCTGAGTAGAGCCACTGCTCCTCCACATAAAATATGACCTCTGTCAGATTTGACTTCTGTTCAAACTATAAACTTTCTTAAATTTTGCTATGTAAGTTCGGTTATTCAGGAGCCCATGCACAATTTGATTAAAATTCTGGTATTACCTTTTAAATGGTTAAGACCTTATATTCTTGGTTTAGTCTTGGTTCTGATTTTGTTGTCAAGCCCTGTTAAAGATCTAATTTATGCCCGATGTAATCCAAATACTAGGATTAATATCTGTCTAGAACTCAATGAAAAAAGTATATTTCTAGAAAATGATAATAGTAATAATTTGTGGACACTGCTTTTGTAGTCTGGCCCTCAGACCATAGCCCTCCGAAAACTCTGGCCCACTGGTAAATATAATTGAATAGCCCTAATCTACAGTATGTCCCACTCATAAATCTCTTAACCACATCAGGCATCTCCTCCTCCTGTGTTGAATCTGCTTTCATTTTCCTCACTCAGACGACGTGGACTGACAAGATGAAACGATAAACTTTCACTTCTGCCCATGTTACAGAACCATTTGTGTCTGACATGAGCTGTTAGGAGATAATTGAAAGAATATGGTGCAGAAAAGATTGTAATTGAAACAGCAGAAAGAGAACAATGAGGAATAGTGAGATAGCGCAGAGCTGGTTTCTTCCTGTGTAAAGATCTCTGTTGGACTTGTAATTACAGATGAGCTTAATACTCTGCTAAGCGGCTTGTAGATACTTGACTTTTAAATTTTTTTTTACATGCGTTAAGTACGTTTCAAAAAGCAGCATACTGTATAAAGAGAGAGTTCCATACCTGTATCTTTTTTTTGCCTCTAATGTGAACAATAAGGCTTTCAGCTTGTCCATCTCAATAGGACCAGACTGAAGTATAGGTCAGATCTGCAGAGTGGCAAGGCTTCTCACACTAACAATGTGTTTATAATACTTGCACAAATGCTAGAAAGATTAGCTTGAAGTCATAATGTGGACATGTAAAGCAAGAACATTTCAACTCCAAGTGTGTTGCAGATATTATAATGATTAATGATTACATAATGCACCTATAAGTAACACTAATGAGATTTTATTTGTAGCTGATTGGTAAATAAACTTCGACAACAATTGCGTATTACAATCAAAGTGTAATTGTGTGCGTCCGCTCTCTTCTTCCTCCCGCATGTCCACGTAACAGATGAAGATGGCGGCTGGTGGCGTCTCGAGTGTTGGAAGTGTTTGTTGAGGCTGTTAGTCCGTGAACGCCTACATCACCCTCGGCAGATGAGCCTTGAAATTCATTTTGGAAGAGCAAGAAAGACAAAAGTTTCCCCCTGCCTCCAAACATGAGTCGCTATACGGCACGGCTCGCTTTGTTTTGCTAAATTAGATCGTTCTGTGCTCTTTCCTGTTCACTGGATCTGTGCAATAGTGTGAATGACAGAGCAAGGTTGATGTGCTCCTGTCTTTGTTTGATTTGAATACATTTGAATACAAGAACAAGACACAAGCAGACACTGATTTGTGTTTGAAATGTACACGTTATGCTTCTGAATGAGTGGTTTTTAAGGCTTTATATTGTAGTTAGTGTGTTCAACTTGGAAAATTAAATCACAGAGATCTTAGATTTAGCACATACAAAATTGAAATACACTTTAGTTAATTTGCTTTGGCAGATACATTTTATTACAGAAGCGCTACAACATCATAGCATCATTAAGTACAAAGCATAGATACAGTTGGCAACGCGTCACTGTTGGGGGCGTTGCCTACTGAGTGGGAAAGCGTCTAATGCCTCACCATAATAAAGAATGGGAAGCTAAACTGTTTACCTTTTTAAGACGTTTTCTGGCGAATTAAGTGTATTTTCAACACAACTAATTCAAGTTGTGTTACACCCGAGTTTAAATGGAGGTTTCTGATGTGGTGTTATGTCAGAAAAGTAAACAGAAAGTTAAAAAAAAAGATGCTTAAAGACACCAGGCGGCGCTAGCATCACGTTAGCATTTAGCTCGCAGCTACCGTTAGCATTGTTGTTAGCATTGTATTTACATGGAGAGCCCGATCTCACAAGAAAGCGTACATTTACCATGACATTACACAATATGTAAATGAGGTATGATTAGCACGAGTCCACAGCTGTTTTGCGTAATTATAGTACACGTCACAGTCCTCGTTCATTTCAATAGTGGTTGTCAAAACGTGTTCTTATTTATGAATATTCATGAAATCCTGATTCTAATCTTAACCTGCCCCAAGCCCCAGACCTAATCTTAATAATTTTAGTAACTTTATGCCTGAACTTACCCGTTTCACCTGAAGAAAACGTCCCCACGTGGCTTCAACTAAAACTCGTGTTTTTTTGACGCTGTGAAATCTCGTGTCATTTTTACGCTTTTTCATATTGTGCTAAATGCACGGCGTAACATAAGTACTAAAAATAGCTTTGAAGTCGTGGTCAGAATACGCTGTTTTTGTGTCGTGGTAAAAGTACGCCATCTAGTGAGACTGTGTTGACATGGAAGGGTGAATCACTTTATTTATCCCACGTCTTCGTGTCTGTGTTTGACACAATGTATCTCTTAAAGTCCACATTTTCTGTTGTAGTTTTTGAGCAGTGACTAATAAAACTGTTAACTTTCCCCAGGTCAGCTAGTGAGCGTTGCCTTTGATGCCAACTGTATCTATAGCTAATGTAATTTTCTGAAGTTTTTGTCTTTTATAGTGTTTTTTTTAATTAATGTTTAAAATGCTAAATAATTTTCACTTTGAAAGACAGTGTAGAGAGACAATAGTTTATTTTAAACGGAGATACATCGTCCCAGCTTAGCTAAAAATCTAGTTTGCATTCACAGTTTCTATCTTTTGAAGCTGTGTGTAATGCATTATTAAAAAATCCTACATAAATACATTTGGTTATAATGAATTCTGACTAATCCCAAATCAAAAGTAAACATTAGAGCAATCTGTTACTGTATCTATTGAGACTACATGTCACCAAATGCCTGCCACGTCCCAAATCCAACCTGTCACATGCCCTCATACCCAGGAAGAGTCTGGGGCAGCGCTGGAGAGCAGACACGTGCCTCTTCCTCCTCCTCCTCTTCCTCTCTGTGGGGCTCCAAGTGTTGATTAGCTTTGAAACTACGCAGCTGCTCATGGTGGCTGCAGGAAAAAAAATATATGGGAGACAACAGTGTTTGTGAGAAGCTTGATAGACTTGTACAGCGCCTGAACAGGAAGTGTGTAAAGATGGCCTCATTATTTATGTATGAATAATATGGGACGTGTGCCGAGATGGGGGTGAGCTACTCAAAGGGTTTAACAGGGCTTTTAGACAAGGAGCAATTATGTTCACGCTAATACATTGGGTAAATATTTTAGCCATGCTGCCTCATCAATGTGTTAAATGGCTTTGCTCAGGAGTGAAAATGGTCTTGGACAGGTGTACATTTTTGACTATGTTTTGTTTTGTGTCGATGCATTTGTTGCTTTTTTGTGTTTACTTAATCCTTTTGGATATTAAATAGACTTGACTGTGTAGAATTACCTAAACTCTGATGTCGTTGAACGGGTCACAAAATACTGTTGATCTAGTACTACAACACTAAACCTTTAAAAATGTTCATATGAACACAGACAATATTTGTGATTGAAGAGATTGTTTGAGAAGAAAGCCTTTTTCACAAGTAGGTGTCAGAAGTAGTTGCCATAGTGACCTCCATAAATAATCCTAAATATGCTTTATTTTAGTCTTTTTTTTTCACAAATACCTTAGAAAGACACTTTTTGTAACAGCTTTACTTATCACTAATGACAGCACTATTTTATACTAGAACAATAAAAGTAACCTTGAAGCTGCCTTCAATTTTTTATTTTTCATTTGAAACATTGCTCATGTTCTGGGAATGTTGAAAAGCTGTTCCTAACCACAAGTAACATCAGAGATCTCAGTTATTGCAGTAGATGCTGCATAACAAAGTTGGTTTAAATTATACATTTGGCTTGACCTTTCACGCCAATGTCCATTTTAGGTCATTCTAGATCAAAACATGTTGATTGAGTGAAGCTAAAAAAGGGAATTTTACAAGAACAGCACAGACTTCTCTCAATAGAAGCACTTTCCTAATGAATTCAAGAATCTATATTTCTGCAAAGGCGTTGTCAATAGTAGCACATAGGGATATACTTTGTGTCACCAATTCTGATTTTGGTTCCAGCATTGCCATAAATCTAAAGGCTGTGATGTGAAGGTGTGTATTACTATAATATGAGCTAGAGATTCTTGTTACCAGTCAGAGACACTGCATTTGGCTAATTAAATAAGTTTGATTGACATGTGACAAAATGACTGACAACCCAATTAGTCTACAAAACATTTTCACCATCATTTTTGAAGTGCATTGATTGGCTTAGGACATATATTTTTCCAAACTTAACACTGACACCCTGTTGGCTTCTTGCAGGTGAAGTATATAAGAAGCATTATGTAAACATGGTCTTGGAGAGAATATAAAGTGAAAATTGAAGGAGTGAAATGGAACGTAAAACAATAGGTTTCTGATCGATACAGCTGAAATATGATAGAGTGGCGCTGGGCTCTGACCACGCTCCAATAGTCTGACTATAAAACCTATCAGCACACCGTTTCAAATTATCAGCACCTTAAGCATGACCTTTTCAAATGTCACACATGGGCCAGGCTGATTTTCTTCACACATCTCATATTTTGCCTTAAGCTGTTGCACCAAATCACTGATAAAAGTATATTAGACTGGGAATATAAAGATAGCCTTTAGAATTGAATTATAATACTGTGCTGAAAAAAACACCTGGGTTATTCAATTTAAAATACTACATGTTTTAGCAATCTGTCAAGAAAACTGGGGTATATTTTTCCCCATATGATTACAGTTACACTTAAACTTTGTGAATAAATTAGACCTACATCTCATAGTGTATATATTTAGTTTGGTGTCTATAAATTGTTTTAAAGTGGTTCTAATGGACAAATCCCTACATGTGGAAAACAGTGACAAACCAAAGAGTTTTGAGAACAAGAGATGAGTTAGAAAATTAGATCCACCAGCTTTAATTTAGATTTTCAATTTCTTTTCAGTTTCTATTATTTTGTGCCTAATTTTTCCAACCACCACCTTTTAGACCATCACTGTTTTATCATCAGACTGTTGCTTTTCTCTTTATGTAGCCAGACTGACTGACTGGTTAGGGTAACCAGATACTCACCACAATGAAAAAGCCCGTCTTGACTGTGACCACTTCTATTGATGCTTTGAAAGAAATCCTTCAAAGCTGTCGCAGCAGGCAAGTGAGCTGTCAATCACCTCAGTCCCAGTTAACATGCGGAGTACGCCAACTGCTAAGCCATGTGTCAAAATAATGCATCAGGGCCAATGAAAATACTAACTTTAAACATTATGATTTAAAATGTTGATAGAGGATTATCTTTTTGATAGGTGATCATGGTGTTGGAGAAATAATTGTTTTAGAGTTACATGAGCACATTGTAGCTATCTTCGAATGCAAGTAAATATGTTGAATGACAGTAAACTGATCTTTAAAATCCTACAAAGAAGGGATGCACAATATAATAACACAGGTAACTTTTGACAACGTTGCTGTGATTGCTTTATCAAATTGCAATCAGAAATGTAAATGATTTGGACCAAAAGATGGCTAAATTTGGGCTTAAAAATGAAATGACAAATCCATTTTTTAGATTCCAAAAATGTTTTTTTCCTTGCAGAATGAATCATATAGTTTTGCATAATTGGTCAGTGTATGCATATGTTTTAGGGATGCACGTTTTCAAAATTTTCCTTTACAGTTAGTTGGAGCCCTTCACGTTTAATTAAAAGTAAACGGAATACGTTAACAGAGTACTTTTTATTGCTGTTTTTTTCACTGGACATTTTATACTTGAGCACAGCAGCACTACAAGAGGTTAACGCAGAGAGACAGCGACAAGCCTTTGAACTGTGCACAACACAACTGAATAAAATCCTCTATAAAGATTGTTTAATGCACTGTTGCACTATTTATTCAATAAAACTACTCACAAATAAGGAGTCATGTTTTAAAGTTGCTGCTAACATTAGCTACTTACCTTAGCTTGCCTTCAACAGATAAAACATGATAGTTTCCCAGGCAAGTTGAATAGTCCTGTCTGAATCCAAGTGAATTCATCAATGCATGATTGATATTAGTCCATACGCACTGCAAGGTCACACAGGTTTGCTCAGTTCCTATGAGATAAAGGATGTTTTGTAGTTTTAGCGATCTTTTTTTCCCCACCGAGACAAACGACAGACTTGTTTAGGGCCCTTAGCGCCCTCTACTGGAGCAATTGTATTTGTGTCAGTTAACCTGTTAACCATCATCATTTATCATATGAAAACAAGCATGGCTGTTTACGAGGAAAAATACTTAAATAAACATTGATGACATGGTGCATTGTGTAATTGTGCTAGCTGAAAGAGAAGTGACCAGAACCGCTTTTTGCAAATTTTGAATCCCATGCAAATTGCTGAGTGGTGCTTGCATCGAACACTCTGAAAACCAGGAAGTGAGCTGTTAGCATCCTCGATACGAAAGTTTTGAAATGTGCTTTCAAAGTCCTCAGATTTAATAAGTCGGAGGCACAAAATAATTGAGTAATTATGAAAAGACAAGTTTAAAATGTATTGTAGTGTGCGCATAGAGGTAGGATAGTGCAGTTCTGCTCAGCGGGACTACAAATGGAAATGTGCCTGTACTTGCTATAACCTGGTCATTTTTTCGGTTTCCATTTTTGCTGAATGTTTTTATAAAATTATACCAACTTTAGAGAAAGAATGATCAACCTCTTGGCCCCAACACAATGTCATATTTGGTTCCATTATGCTACACGTCTTTACTATACATCAAAATATTTTAACCAAAGTGAAAAATGTATCTTTTCTAACTGTACAGTGCGCTTTAGCCGGGAGCACACGTTTTTGACCTCTACATGGCTAATCACCTGCTCTGAGTCGGCACTGCAGAACGAGATCGAGAGAGACTGTGGAGAGAAGAAGATTATAATGAGAGATAGCAGCATAAGAGCCTTGTATGGGACCTGAAGGTGGACAGCAGGCCGAGAGAACAGCGTTGATAGCGAGTGCGTAGGAGAGGATGGAGCTCACGGAAATGCCGACGGGTAGTAAGAATACAGTAAAGAATGAGAGGATGGACTATACTTTATGTGATGAGCAGGGTTTTAAGAGCTGTGCAGCAATTAAGCCTGATGAGTACAAAAGATGGAATGTGTGTTTTTGAATCACATTTGGGCTCTTCATTGTGTAACTGCAGGGAACGATGGAATGAAGACATCTCTGAGTTCAATTATGGCGTCATTTAGACACCTTTAGATCAATGTTTCCTAACCAGGAATAAAGTAAAACCTATCATTTATGTATTATGATTTCATTGTATTACAGTTGTACGAGTTTTTTGGTTTCATTTTAGCCTGAATGTTGCTGGACTAAATGCTCAGTTGGTTGCTAAATTAGGTATGTCCAGCTGTTTTAGTTTCATTCTGGTTGGGATATGAAACTGAGCTTGCTTTTTTTTTTTTTTTTTTAACTTTTGACTATACTGGTAAATAATTGGGTAGTAGACACTTGTGCCTAGAGAAATCATGTATAGCTGAACATAGTAAAAGTAAAAAAACAAACAAACAACAAACAAAAAAAGCAACACAGATATATACACAAGAGATTATCAGAGTGCCAAAACAAAAGCTATGCTGCTAATTAAATGACAATAACTGATAATCCCTCTATACAACTATGTGAGGGACTCACAACTCCACATCAAAATGAAATAGACGATGCTTGCAATCATTTCTAATTGCTTTAGATTTTTTTTTGGACTTTGTTAGATGTTAGTACAAGTATTTTTAAAATACGTTTAGATATACCACAACTGTTTTCAGTGTAAATAAATAAGTAATAGTTATAAAATTGCATCTTGAAATCAAGAGGAGCAAAGCACATGGGCTGCTGATTTATTTATGTATTCATTTATTTATTTATTAGATTTAATAGTTCTGTTTCTTTATGCAGAATATTGCCTTTAAGCATGACATTTTCATTTAAACAACTTTTGTTAACTAATACTACAGTATTAAGAACATAATTGAAAATATTGAACTTAATTGACACAATGGCAGACATGCACACATCTCAACACCACATTGTTAACTGAAAAAATTATATCAGTCAGACCTGCATTCTTATCAGACCTCTCAGACTTGCTTGCTTTGGACGAGCCTTCTAGTGACCAACGGAAGAAAAGCTTATGCAGTATCAATGGACAAAGCAGAGCTCAAAGAATATAGAGGGATTATCAGTTGACGTAGCTGTCAAACTCTAGTGGGCATGTCACCTGCAGAAAAATACGGCGCTGGGGAAACTTCTTTAATGAAAACAACAAAACAAGACAAGACCTAGCTGTTTGGATATGAAGGTATGAACTGGTCTGATGGACATCTGGCTACTAAAACTTGACAGTGTTTTTCTTTGTGTTTTTTCACTCACCTGAATGTAACTTTTATGAGTCGTAAAGACAAATTTTATTCACAAATGTTGACTTTGCAATGTAGCTTTTGTTTTTACACGGTGATAATATAGCTGACAACAGCGCTGGCGAGTGTTGCTGCTACAGCTTGTGTCAATCAGCCGTGACTCTGCATTCCAGGTGTGTGCACATCCCACATGTTGACAAACAAATAATCCTTCTACACTCCCTCCTTCTCAAATACTGGCTATTGTTAGGTCTGGGAAGCAAACCACGCTCCATTGTGTCTTCTTGAGAATGATTGAGCTGAGAATTGTTGCACCAAATAAAGTGTGCTTATTAATTTTTGACAAGTAAAATTTAGCGATTTCCTTTCTTTATGACGCACATTTAACAATTTTTTTGGGTCAATTTTAGTCTTTGGTTTGAGCCTAAATACTTCTTGTTTAGTCCTTGCTCTGGTTATTTTGGTATAATGATTGTGCATATGCGAGCACGTTCTATGTCACCTTTGTCTCCGTTGTGAAAACAAACCATAATGGATCTTGAAAACGCTCCTGAATTCATTTACATTTTGCACCACAGCCCATTTTTCTAAATTGAGATTGTGGAATAGGAGATGACAAGCAGGCATGAAAAGTAGAGAGGTGTGAGCAGAGAGGAGACAAGGAGAGGCGTGGGGCTAAACCTCAGCTGTCAAGATTTCATCAGTGAAAGTACAGCCTCAGGGCACTACCACCTCCTACTAGTAACGCAGGATTAATCACCAACACACACGTACAATGAGCACGCTGGAATCCGTCCGTCTTATCTCCTAACACATTAAACAGGATCCGTATAGGCTTATTGGGAGGATATGGATGAATTGATGTGCTCCTTTGTGTGAAGCATGTGGTAATTGACAGATAGACGGCGAGCATCAGGAAAGGTGTGGAAACATTGTGTCAGCGAATTAGCCATGGCACTGTCTGTGATTCAAACACTTGTCATCAGTTTGTGCACACTGGACACTTTAATGGTCATTGTGTTCCCTCGTGTCTTATTATATGGAAAGTCTGAGCTGCATGGGTTTGAGCTCAGCACTGTGTAAATGTCAGCCAGATGTTCAACACAATTTTGACTGTTCAAACTAAAAGTAACAATTTAAGCATTTCATTGAGTGTCATGGTGTACAAACCAAACCCTGCAGTCAAAGTTTTGTCTAATACTAAATATTAAAGGACACATATTATGCATTTTTTTGTGTTGTTTTTTTCCTTCAAACCTGCTCCAAAGCACCTCCACTTTGGAATCTCATGCACCAGAACTAATAAAAAAGTGTAGTAAAGTGTGTGTTTTCTACATCAAAAATTGAGTTTGTGCTCTATTTACTCACTCCAAAGAAAATTACAAAGGTTATGCAATTAAATCAATCTTGCCTAATATGCTAATCCTGCAGAAATGCTCAAAACGAGTCTGGACGATTTATGGACTTAAAAACAGAGCAGAATATCTCAGAGATCTATCTATGACATCACAGATCTGGAACATTCAGAACAGTGTTTTTGGGAGAACAAAAGATATCTCACAAACAAAACTTCAGCAGCATTTTTGGTGAGGAAGCAACTTTATTACAGGATTAAAAACTCAACAAAGTTGATTTTGCATAATATGTGTCCTTTAACTTTAGAATAAATATGCCGCTACTGATAATGCATCATTTTCATTTTCTACCGCTTAATCCCGTTAGGGGCCGCAGGTGACTGGAGCCTATCCCAGTGACTTTGGGCCTTGGGCGGGGAACACCCTGGACAGTGGCCAACTTGCCGCAGGGTCAGACAGACAAACATTCACTCTCTCATTCACTCACAGGGAAATTTACAGTGATGCCCAATGAACCTAAACATACATGTTTTTGGAGGTGGGAGGAAACCGGAGTACCCGGAGAAAACCCACGATGACACGGGGAGAACATGCAATTTCCACCCAGAGAGATCATGAGATGTTGATGTGGTCCGACCCGGGAGTCGAACCCACGACCTCCTTGTTGGGAAGCCAGAGCTCTAACCACTTGGCTACCGTGCACCTAATCTGCACATAATGACACAAATGGCGAAAGCTTTAAACTTAGGATGTCAAGATTATTAGGTTAATTGATAATCATGAGTCACAACATAATCAAAAGAAACCCTAAGAAAGAAAGGATTTTTTAAGCAAAATTATGTCTTTCAATCCATAAGCATTTTAACATTGTAGATGCAATATTGGGATTTTTAAAGTTTGTCACATTAGTGTTATATTTTCATTAGGAGAATTTGATTTCATAAAATTGGTCACAAACTTGAGGAAGTCACATGTTTGACAATGAGAATGAAATTTAGTCATAATCGTGAATAATCGTTAAATTGTGATATTTTGTCTTGCAATAATCGTAACTAAAAAAATGTATATCATGACATCCCTGCTTACATCAAACAACTTTTTATAGCAAAGACCTCTGCACTATAAAAACAACAAATTATGATCAAA
Source organism: Mugilogobius chulae (assembly GCA_038363315.1). Classification (NCBI taxonomy): domain Eukaryota; kingdom Metazoa; phylum Chordata; class Actinopteri; order Gobiiformes; family Gobiidae; genus Mugilogobius; species Mugilogobius chulae. The sequence continues at coordinate 42,743,601 of CM076403.1, read as the reverse complement.
AACTTATTAAAAATGTGTCATGAATAGTCACTATAACATCTGATGTTAATACCAGTATTATGTACAGAAAGTGTACACAGTGAAAAATTACAATGGCATTGACTTTTTGAGCATGATTGGTTTTGTTTGTGTGAAGGAAGACAATGAACAATGAAACAGTGACCTCACTCGGGTCACAATCATTCATCAAAAATCTAATCTGTGGAATTAATGACATTGTTTTTTTGACAGGTCAAAATGTTGGGGTTAAAATACAACTCTTTACCAATCATTCATATACACTAGTGATAGTCGGACTTATTGAAACCGGCTAATGAGTGGAGAACTTGTATATGTACTATATCTACAAGAACAACTTTATATATTCTTACAAATGTGGTACAATTACATTGCCCAGACCAGAAAGTCTAAAACCATTAGCTAAAAAAAGTCTTTAAACATATCTGAAATTGTGTATTTTGGTTTAAGATTGTAATACAGTATATTAAATCAAGTAGCCAAATGTATACATGTAAAATCTTCTTATAGTTGGCCATTATTCTGACAGTACCTCTCTTAAGGCTCATATTGTTTATTAGTATTCATAACTGAACCATACCTTGCATTCCTCGAAAGTCCCTCATAACAGCCCGAGTCTGCTGGGAGATGTTTTCATTTTCTTTGATATGAATGGTAGTTTTAAAAACAAACTTGGGAGATGCTTTCTGTTATTTGTTTCTGTCAGTGGAGAAGGAGGAGAAGGCAGACGCAGCACAGTCTTTGAGCCACGGTCCCAAAGCCTAACTCTACCAATTTCTGCATGCATCAGTATTGTGAGGCTGCGGTCGTCCGTATTGTTCCCATACTCAGACAGATTTATCAAGCCCACCACAAACACTGAAAAGTAAACAAAGCTAGCTGGGCAGTTAAAGAATGGGAAGCAAACCTACATAGAATAGTTGTGATATTTCATGCTATGAAGGCAGAATTCTAACTTGTTTTTTTGTTTGAAAACTTGCCAAGAAACACATCTCCTAATGTTTTAGACAGTGTTAAACTAATGATTATGGTCCTGATACTTTCCAGCTACAAGAGAGCTGTATATAAACTAGGAGTAGATAGTGTAAGGCAGGGCTATTCAATTATATTTACCAATGGTTCTGATTTTTCGATTGGCTATGATCTGAGGGCCAGACTACAAAAACTAAACTACAAATGCGGAGGTATTATTATTTCAAAATCTACTTTTTTCATTGCGACAAATACAAAATAAAAGAACAATGCCCTGTCACTTAAGAACAAAATTAAAACAGAAGTCAGCCAAAACAAACCCAGCGTTAACTAACAACTTGAACTAGAACAATTCAGAGCACCAGTGGGAACGAGTTCCAAACCAAGACTAAACCTAGTCTATATTTGGATTACATAAGATCTAAACTACATCTAGAGCAAGACTAGATCACAAAATCTAAGTCGAGACAAAATTAGGACTATAAGGTCTTACCATTTAAATGGTGTAATAGAATCTGGATCAAAGGATTCACAGGTGACTGAATAACAGAACAACAAATCCAGCCTATTAAGCAGGATAATCAGGTTCATTGCCTACATTTCATTGTGCTGGGCCAAAACAAGTATGCCGCATTTGGCCCAGGGTCACCATTTGAATAGCCCTGGTCTATATGACGACTTTATTCTTACCAAATGTGACTCAGTGGTGCATAGGGACTCTGTGATTCAAATCAGTGCAAAGGAAGTGTGGTTAATTAGAGGCAGAAGTGTGCTGATAAAATATGAACTGCAGTACATTGTATTTGTTGTGAGAGATGGAAGTGAAGGGGAACTGACTTTTTAGGATATGTTGGTAAAATGTAATTTTAGCTTTGTCGTTGTCTAGCTTGCTCTGTAACCATACGCCACAATGCTTGGAGCTTGGAGTTCGTTAAGATTAACATTTTTTTACTGATCAAAAACTATAGAAATGAACTGAATTATTATGAGACACTGCATTGCGCATATATATACATTTCAATGAAATCAGAGTAGAAGGGAATTATTTCATGAGATTGGGCTTGGTCAAACGCTAGTGAAAAGCTAACAGCACTTCAGATTTTGTTTAAGCTTTTTTAAAAGTCCGACATATAGTCACAAGATTACCCTTGACATTACACTGCATTGCAAGAAATGACATGAGATAAACAGTGACGATAAAAAAAATATAGTTAACATTACTGTTCAAGATGGGTTATATAATGGGTATAGGGTTATACCAATGGGCCTTGTCTTGTGAAATCTATCTCATTCCACCCCTGTTCTTCAGTTGTTTTAACCACTTTTGTAGACCTCTGATTCCTTCATCTTTATACCATTGTTAGAAAAAGTTAAGTTTTGCTGATTTTACTGACACTTTTCTTTTTCTAAATCGCAAAGTCAAGCCAAAAAAAAAAACATGTTCTGCCTTTTCCCCCAAATTCGGGATGTCATCACTCCTTGCCCTCTTTTTCTATCGACTTTCCACTAATCTTCTCCTTCACCAACTCTTTCATCTCTGCTCCTTTAACGCTCCCTGTGCCTCTTTGATTGTGTCTGTTATAGCGAGTGCCACTTGAATTGTCGCTGTCAGACCCAAACTCTGCACCTTGGGAATGGGGACACTGCAGCAGAATTGTCAGAAAATACTTTGAAGTTATAAATAAAGTTTTCTTCCTTTGATTCGATTCACATGTTCTGTTTTTTTGATTGGTTTTACTTACTCTACAAAAGTGTATGCTCAGCCGTCTATATCTATTTGAAGAGTTGTGAGTGCGAGTCAGGGTTTTGACAGTATCTTTGTGATGTGAGGAAGTGATCTGTCACCTGTCTGATCTTTGACTGAATGCTGTATCTATTTCTTTGACTAATCTGCCTCAATGCTCCTGTCCATCTCCTTGTTATCTAGACTGCTGCAGAGCTGCGATGGCAGGATATCTTCTTCAAAAACACTTTTTGGCAGTCTCAAATGTTGTTTATCATATTTACTTTCACTCTTTTACAGCTTTTTTAACTTTTCTCTTGCGATATGTTTGTAATTGCAAACTATTTCCTTAGCTTCTTTTTGTTTTTGCAAGTAAATGTAAAAATGGCACTTCCTATCTTCTCTTTCTCTTTTTTAGCACAATTTTAGAAAAAAAAATTACCTCACGCAGTGTCAGTTTTTACAGACTTTTGAATGGGGATAATCAAGGCCTGTAATTGGCTTGTTTTTACAGACTTTGCAGAAATGTCGACAGATACGCCTTAAATGATGACAACAGCCTTTTGCTTCATTCATGACTTGAGCATTTCTTATGTTTTGGGTTTGTTTTAACAAGAATGACCTGAGCTGTGTCGGGGTATATGCTCCTTGTCATGTTGTTGCGTCTGTTGATCAGAATCACATTCACATCATCAGATTTCTTCTGACATTGTCTCTTCTTTAATCCATTTACAGGGATTAAGTTCAAACATCCAAACTTGAAGTGCTCTGTGCAAACTTTCCCCAAATACCAATCATCTCGAGCTTCCGTTACTACGACAACGGGGTTGTACTTCTAGGTCACAGATTTTAATATAGTTTGGTTACTTTTTAGCTTTGTAATTGTAGAAAATATTTCAATTTCATTGGAGAATGATCCATGCTAAAAAAGTAATAATAAATTAGTTCAAATCTGAAGGTAAACTTGGTGTGGCTTTCAGGTCATTATGTGACCATTCTCACGGGAATTTACATGACTCTGCGTGGCTTTGAATGAAACCGGATCATAGTTGACCCCATTTGGTGTAACAAGCACTTTGCAAGAAACCTGCACGTGTCCCGACCGAACCCGCCGTTCAGTGTACACCCAGAGTGAGTTTGGTGAAGTACAGGAGGTAAAATTTGACGGAAACTTGTTGCATTGGCGATTCACACAAGACTAGATTCTCCGGACATCCATAATACACTTTTCTTGCAGTAGATGAATATTATGCCGCCAATTAGGACATACAGTAAGTACACATGCAGTGGTCATGCAGCCACTTTCTAACAAAAATCAAGTACGGTAGTTAATGTTAAGGTCTGTTCATACTTCTTAGCTGTTTTAGGTAAACTTTGTGTTTACAATGAACAAAATGCAAATTACTATTTTACATTTCAGTTTATTTAAAAATCTATAGAAAAACATGAATAAGTTTCATCCAAATACATACTTTTTTACTCAACAAGGTAAAATCCAAAGAACGTTTCTCCAGCATTCCGGGATTACACCAAGAACTTCTTACCGGCCTGAGTTTCCCCGAAGAATCATTGTAAGCTGCAATTAAAGGTGAAAGACTTGGAAACGCTTTATGGATTTCAGTGCACAGATGCTTACGCTCTGTCTCTGTGCATATATTGTGTGCATTATCCTGGTAGGCGGCGTGGCTAAGTGTTTGTGCGGCAAATGTCTGGATAGGCTGGTAGCAGGTGCACTCAAACTCCTGTAGACGCCACTCAATTAGCCTGGGCTCCTATCAGATACTGTGGGAGTGGGCCAAGGCCTGAGAGCTCCAGTTTCACATACGGACACACAAACACACTGTGGGCAGGGTTAAATGAAGAGAGCTCATTGATTTTAAGGTTATCTGAGATGGGGAGTGTGCACAGATCTATAACCACTGGCCGCTGGAGATGTGGAGATGTGATAATGCGTGATCATGACTGTACCACGGGTGAATTGTAAAAATGTTCCACCAAAAGTACATTGTAATTGCAGCGGTTTGTGACAAATTTAAGTATTTTATATTGTTTAGCCAAAAGCAGGACTCTGATTGCATGTGCTGGAGCGGTCTGCTTTAGTTTCACTTTGCCGTCTGTAGATATTCTACAGCTGTGATTGCAGTTAAGAATGAATGCATGTGGATATTAAGCCATGTGTAGAAGACTTTGTGAGAGCTACGTAGACTTAGTGAGAATTAGTTGGTTTTGCAATGTGAAAATTAGGTGCACCAGCTTTAATACTATATGTCTATGTACCTGTTTGTTTAGAGTTTTCTTCCTGGCACATTTTCTATAATGCCTCACAGCTGAAGCTGACTCTTAGTCTGAGTCAGAACCTCCCCAAAACTTCTTCAAGCCTTTTATCTAAAGCTTTTATCTTACTCCATTGCACCAGTTTCAACCAGACAATTCCAGTCTGTGAAAACAAGTCTGTGTTTACAAAGCTTATTTTCTTTTTTAACAATATGTTGAGTATTTGACTTTCCCTCGAACTAGGGTTAGGAACATAAAATGCTAACTGTCTGTCATTAAAACACAAGGCTATTGTAAATGAACTGGGTAGCACATTGCCTGAGGATGTCCTACTGCTCCAAATGCTTTGTCCCACTATAGATACCTTGTTTTTATCCTTTGGGAGATCAAATTGAGCCAGTTGCCGTGGGACATGGCTGGTCTCTTGGGGAGTCCATCAAAAGGAGGCTGCTTCTGTTCCCGTTTAAAAGAGTTTATTTTATTGAACTCAGTTCTCAATCCTAAAAATAGTTTCTCATCGTTTACACTTTGTTTGGTGGAGTCAAAAGGTCCTTCTGCTGTATTTTTTGTGTGGCGCTCTCCATGGTGCTGATTTCCTTTACTTTTAAAACATGGCATTCATACTCTCCACAAAGCGCAGGGGTACTTTTGCAAATTTTTTTTTCTTTTGAATATTTGTTTACAAGACCTGGGTTAGTTTTTTTTAGCTTAATTAACTACAATTAATTACTGCTGTGTTATATAAAAATGCCCTATATTTATCACACACTAAGGATTGTTTACAAAATGTTGCCGGATTAGTCTGGCATAAATACATGTTAGAAATAAAATAGCATTATCTTTAGTAATATACCATAACTGAAATTAGACTTATATACTGTGATTGTAGAAAAACCAAGTCGGTGAGTGCTTTAAACTTATTGTTCTGTATCTTTTGTAACTAACAACAGATGGAAAATGAGCACCTTTGCTTTACTCCATCTTAATTACAATTGTAGTTGTCACAGATGTTCATTAATATGCACTGCCAAATCCTTATGCTTAAATTCTTCAATCTCTTTTTGAGCATTTCTGCAGCATTACTATATCATTTATAGATGGATGGACTAAGAAACTTCATAAAGCAGGACTGGATATACTTGCCACTGTTTTTCTTTGCACATATGTTTAATTTTTCCTCCGAAGGTCACACATATGCAACTGCCAGGGCTGTAAAACTGATTATTTCCCTCCAAAGATATAAATACAGCCAGAGGGATACTTCCAATTTGCCATTAGTCAGAGGCGGACACACTTGGACACTCGCATCTCCCTGCCCTCAGGTTCAGTGCGATGGATAAAAGACGGTTTGTGTCTAACTATGGCGTGCGTAAATGTGCGTGTGGGCGGCCGTGGCGATGCGAGATGGGAACAAATGAATAGAAGGGTGATGATAAGACGCATCCCTCTGCAGATTAGGACAGATTGTTTTTCCAATAAAACAGAACATCCTCTTCTTCCTCACTCTGGTGCTCCCCGGGAGACAAAAACATGGAGGTTAGCAGCAGCAGGAGAGAGAGTTTGGAAAGTGCCTCATCTGTTGCGTTTTTGTTTTACTGCGACTTCTGAAGGCGGTTTGGTGTGATTATTTTCCTAAGGCACTTGGTTTGTTATGTTGGATCAATGTGTGTGTCCAGTGCATGTGCTGTGGTAACACTTTAATCTTAATCCGATGTACCTTATTGTCAGTTAGAAAGGAAGTTTGTATTGACAGCTATTTTTATTTGTTTGCAGTTTTTAACAATTATGAGATATTTACTTAATAAACAGATTCCTTTTGTTTCATGGTGTTTCTACGTTGTTATTTCAAGTAACATACTTATCTGTCACATGGCCTTTTAACAAATTAGTAAAAAAACAAAACAAACAAACAAACAAACAAAAAAAAAACAATGAATGCATACCTTTCCCCAGAATAAATAAATATAAAATAAAAAGTGAAATTGACATTTTTACAATGAGCCGGGGCTTATCAGTTCTACAGTTTTAAACAGGAAATCATTGACCTGTATATATTTCTGTTTTTGGTCTGGTCTAAAAACAGATTTACTGTGACTTAGTTTATGACTAAATACATGAATGAAACACAACTTGTCTCCTTTTAAATGATGAAGAACAAAATAACCAATAGTCAATGAACTATCAGACATTCTTATTTCAGATGAAAAAATGACACTGTTGTAAAAGATATTATTTCTAGCAATTAAACCAGAAACAAAACAGAACAGATCTAGAACATGACTAAGACAGAGTCAAATCAAGTTAACATCCAGAGTAAAATGTTCTAATTTTAGCACAAAAGAGCAACAAATGTAATGTGCAGCCTAAAACAGCGTGGTGAACTCTGGATGCTCCTTCTGCACAGCACATTACAGAAACAATCCACATGCTTCTATCATGACTACATCTTGGACAGGTCTTTCCTGCGGAGCGCGCTGACCTCTGTTATCTGCGCTGTGGGACTGTGCTTCAGTATGCAGGACATGGTGTTACTCCCCTGAGCAAAGAGCTTTAGTATTCAGGTGGAGACGTGCGCTGCTAATCCAGGTTTAGGCTTTTTTCTGTCACATGCAAATAGCTGCACACATAAACACAGAGATGCACGCGCACACAGATGAAATGCGCGCACGCACATGCCCTGCAGCGCTGCTACCTCACCTCTTTTTCTTCCTTCCTTCCTGTTCACAGGGGTCACAACACATGATCTGTGCATCAGCAAAGATGTGGAATCAATGCATCTATTTGTGTATGACTGAGGTTCAACGCTCATGTCTTTGAGTCATCCTCGATTGATTAGAAATGTTCAAAGCCCTGATTTTATTAGTGTGTTATGACAAGGATTGCCCTTAAAATGAATGAACAATAAAAAAAAAATAATACATGGAACATTTCAGAAATAGACATACACACTGTACTGTACACTCTAGTGGTGGAGTAATTGGCACAATTTGATTTAGTTGTTTAGTTCACTAATGTTTGTGTAATTGTAATGTGTGCACGTTGTGCTATGCAAATAATCAGTTAATAGTGTTTTCAAAAACTGAAATAATTATTTGGGATTAAACATGATTAATACAGGCAAAAGTAGAGAGACGAGCACATTTTACGAAAGCGAAATGGACATTGTAAATGCATTGTAAATTTTAGTGCAAATACAGTTGTTCCATTGGGTTAGTTTTTTATTTTTTTGAATTACACACTTAAATTTATCTGAAAACAAAGAATAAAAAAAATAGATATATTTAGTCTGTTTTACAACAATTGTTTTCTTAATACTCAAGTTTGAGTCTCACTTTTAATACTAAGAAAATTCTTCATAACAATTTTAATATAACAATGATAAAAAGTACTAATTCTATTTATACATGAATTGCATATTTTCTTTCTCCTTCTACTCTTATCGTTATTTTATTTTTTTATGCAGATGTTTTTGATGGACTAAAATAGTCATAAAATGCATACCTTTCTCTCAAGGAGCTTGCATTTCTCAAAAATGTTTTCTTTTATGGGCACTAGGAGAGTCTCATCGGACTGGTTTCCATGGAAATGTTGTTCTTTTAGCTAAAATATTGCTCAATATGCCTTAAAACAGATATATCTCTGTTTTATCTTTATCTTTCAATGAAAAATATGTAGGTGATTTTCCTCTGCCAGTATGTTACATAATGTATTTGTTCAAGTTTAATTTAAGTATTATTTGTAACGTTTAAAGAGTTTGATTCAATGCAAAGACAAGAGGCAGTTGTTAATCTCAACATGTAAATTGTAAAGTGTGCAGGCTAAATGAGTTGGAATATGAAGAATCTTGCGGCGCGTCAATTTGTCGTAAACAGGAACAAATTTGCTGCTTCGACCCTGAAGTTATTCCTGGTGCGATGAGTTATAGAGAATTGTGATTCTGCTCTGAGAAAAGTTTCCCTGAAGCAGACAGAGCCGAGGAGCTGGTGTACATGATGAATCTTTCGGGAGGAAAACTTTTGTCCAAAGATGGATGGAGATGACGGTTTGCTCCTGAGGTGTGGAGGGGGTCGGAGGAGGGCACGGGGCTGATATGACACATTCACAAGATCTATGTCTTCAACTGCACTCATCTTAAAGTCAGATTCCACTTTAGCCGTCATTACAAGCCCAGACTGTTTACATGACAAAAATACAAACACAGGCCTCTGGCACAGTCACAATGATGGTTTGGCATTAAGCCTGCTGCTGCTGCTGCTGCTGCTGCTGCTGCTGCTGTCTGACTGATGCTCTTCTGTTACACTGCAGCACCAAAGTACCACTTCATTATTTCACACAACTGAAACTGTCTTTAATTGTGCTAAGGCATTTCATTTTTGTGACTTTGTTACTATTGTATTTGTGAGTGATTAAAAAAAAAAAAGTTCATAAATTATAAATGGTAATGGTGAATGGTCTCTATTTATATAGCGCTTTTCCACCTTACACGGCACTTAAAGCGCTTTACATTGTTGTTAATTTGATTTGTTAAAAGATGAATCAAACATTGTAATTTGTCAGTAGTAGTCCTAGACTTCTTCTCAAATGTACAGTAAAAATTAAGCAAATAATGCCATAAAATAAAAGAAATTACATTGTGAACACTGAATGTGGACAAAAATTATAGATCTGAGAATTTCTTAGGATTTTTTACAACTATTTATTTGATGGATTATATTTGATGGATTAATGTCATGCATAAACAGTGTGAATGTTTTTTTATGTTTATAGCTTTGAAAACTAATTTACACATGCAGCAATAATGAAACTTCAAAAATGTTATGTCTACCATCATAAATATGTTGAAAATGAGGCCTTTATTGAACTTTTCCAAAACATATAAATTACTAGCATTAGCCTCAAATGAGCCGACACATCTCATTATTATGTGAAAGATTACACCACAACTAAAATTGTTTTACCACATAACTGTCATGCAGATGTCGTTTTATTTCTTCTTTGTCTATTCCTTGTCACAAGATCAACCCCCAGCCACTCAAGATTTACAGACATGTCTGATAAGTATGATATGTAAAGCTTCATTACTAACATTAAACACACATTTTTACACATTTTTGTTGAGTATCAAGACATTCCTTTATGTAATTATTGCCCAAACAGGTTGCGGATAATAATGTCCATAACACCAGAGTCATAAATGGCAATGCAAGTCCCCTAATGCTTACTACTTCATCTTTATTTTGTGCTTTTGTGAAACTGAATCGCAGCTGAGTGCTGACCTTACCTGTGAATGAACTCTCTAATGTACATTACTATCACAGGTCACATCACCAGTGGCTCCGCTGCCCACGTGTAAAAGCACTCTTCTCGCCTCCTTATTGACCGTCTGGTGAAAGAAGCACAAGATCAGCACAGCCTTCTAGAGTAAACTGATATATTTATTTAGCTCTGTTGAAAAGTAGGGACTGGAAGCTGGAGATAAACCTTCTGCAGTGCTTGATAACTTGGCGAGCGCTGGTCTATTTTTATTTTTTTTTGCAAATTTTTATTTTAGTACATTATAAATTCAAACTGATAGTGGGCTGTTGTATGGTCAGAGGTCATACTCCGCGGCTGGCACTTAAAAAAAGGTATTGATTTTTAGAACACTTCTTGGACCTATGTTTCGTCTCACATTACAACCCATTTCCAAGTGTTTGATTTCAGTTTCTTTGTGCTACTGAGCAAAGCACCTCAACACCCAAGGCCTCATTTTTGCCAAACGGACTCAATTTCCCAGACATCACCAGTTTTCTTGCTGAAGATGTCAGGTTGAATTTTTTGGGCATATTTTGGGGCTTAGAGTGCTCTCAGTTTCTTTCATACATTTTTTATCAGATTCATCCAAAATAGATGTGGTTGGAGACGTCCCGACATACCCACAAACAGACCCTCCACTGTTTTACTGCCACAGAAGCGTCGACCTCTAAGCTGGAGGTTTCACCTTAACTGTAGACTGCAAAAATGCGTAATTCTGTTTCCCTGTGTGCCTGGTGTGTTCACAAGGAAAATGTAATCAGATACAATAGAGTTTAGCGATACATTTCAGTATTATGTTTCATTCATAAACATGTTTACTGCCATACACTTGAATGTGTTTACAAGAACTAGCCAGGGCAGTTGTCAGACATATTACACTCTACTATCAGGGTTCAAAGCTAAAGCTGAATAACCATAGAACAGATCCACATTTCACAGTGTAGTCTAAGCTTATTGTAGATATGCATTTTCAATTAACCTTTTAAGGGTGCACTAAGATTTTGGTGGAGGGTCTGTAATGTATTTTACCTATACAATTTCACACAGTATGGCTGTTGATCTTTGTGTAGACTACTGTATGGCATTGCCAAACTGAGGTAATAGTCAGATCTGTGGAGAAGGGATGCAAGAACAATGTTCAGGGGTTGACAGTGTTTGAACATGTTATTAACATGTTTTTTGACATGTTTATTGAAATGTCTATGAACATGTTATGTTCATAAAGCCATTAGATAGGCAATCTTACCCCCATGGAGACAAGCGGAGACTACAAAAAGTCACAACACACATTTCATATTAAAACATGTTGACATATTGATTTCAGTATTATTTCTGAATCAAACTGAGTGAGGGATACTGCAGGATTGAGCTGTTCATGGCTTGTCTAAATGTGCAGATAAAATGTTTGTGAATACAAGCTTCATGTCATGAAGAAATAATCATTTAGCCGCTTGTGTTTTCGTACACATGCTCCTTTCTGTATCTCCCTCTTGTTTTGGCTTCATTCATCAGAACACTATCCTTTTATGGGTCCAAACATGGCTGCCAACTTCTCTGCCTCCTCCTCCTCTCCCCTGCTGCCATCTTTAGTGAGTTCCTCCCCTCTGCAATGCTGAAGCTCCTTTATTCGTTTTCTTTGTGCTAGATATGAGTTTGGTTTATCACATATACAATTAGGAAGGTTTATTTCAGTCCTGCAGGCCCGGTATTGGCGCATACTGTTACCGTGTCTGTGCCAGGCGAGCGGTGCCAGCCATTTGTCTGTGGTCTCATGGAGTCATGGAGGAATAGGTTCTGCTTTCGTTTCTCATTCAACCCAAAATCCGCCTCTTTCATCGCTGCCAATGTGTTACTGATAATCATTTTGTTCCCCTCTGCTAATGTCTTCATACCTCAGAAGGAACAACATATGTTCACAGCATTACTCATTTTATCTGCTTGTCTTTTGCCACATTGCAAAAGCAAATTGTAGCTGTAATGAATCACATTGAAAGAAAATAACATTTGAAAACTAAAGCAAGTGTATTTACTTCTTATTGCCAACAGAAAGAATGTCTCAGAAATGCCTAACAGAATATATGAGCTGCTGTCAAACCACTCTCCAAACCCCCAATGCTTGATGGGTGTGAGACAGCTTAATAAAGGCGCACCACAACTTGATAAATACTTGTGCTGTTTTTATGATGCCATTAGAGCTGCTGGTCACCTAACTTGACCTTGTTCAGTCATAATATTTGACCTTTATTAGGACATTGTTTCCTGCAAACATGCTCCTTCCACTTTAAAATCCCCTGCATTAGAACCAGAAAAAAGGTGTAGCTCTCATGACAGTGATAAGGTAGAGCTCTATATGCAAAAGAATTCTGCAGGGGAAAAAAAATCTGACCAGTCCTGCCTGATATGCTAATACTGCAGAATTGCTCAAGACAATTTGGTTTGAATGGTTATGCGATGGATCATGCAATTCTCTAAATCATTTTAAATTATGTCATGTTTAGCAGCATCTGTCTGCTGAGCTAGAATAGCTCCTACATGACATGATTTACATCAGCTGAAAACTGGTAAAAGTTTGTGTGTGGGTTTAAACACATAAATCTTGTAATGTATCTTGTAAAAACCATGTACTCATGATTTGCCCTGTGGTTGTTGTTGTTTGCAGTAGAGAGCAGCTAACGCGCTAACTACAGTCACAACTTGTCTGCAAAGGGCTAGTGACCCATTTATTACTTATACTGCAAAATTAATTCTAAAACATCGATGTTATCTTTGATAAATACATAAGTGTAATGATGGCAAGATGGTGATTATTTTGCCCCACTAACATTTTTATTAAGATAACAAAATAAAATACCCTAAAAACAAAATAAAAAAATGGCTTATAAAATAAATTGAGAATCATTTAGAATTGAAAATTGAGAATCGAGAATCGCTTATGAATTGAATTGTGACCCCAATAATGGGAATTGAAATCGAATCGACACTCAAAGATTCACATCCCTATTTGAAACACGTGTCATTTTTTTACCGAGACTACTTCACTAAGATGTAAACATTTACATAAACGTTGTTTTTGACTGTTGAACTATGAAGCTTATTGTCTTGTTCCTGCCACAACTCCTTTCTTCTTTTGGGTCAAAACTAAGGCTTACTCTAGCAACTTTAGATATCTCAAAAACTGACTTACTGTGTATGGAGGGCTCCATCATTCCTGTTCGCATGGAAGTGTTGTTTCCTTTGCTTTATTAACCTATAAAATGGCACAAGTTGTCACTTTAAATAAGCACAAGTTTTTCTTGAAGAAGTGAAACAGTAAAAAACACAGAGTCCTGCTAGGCTACGTGTGATTTCTTGCTACCAGAGAGTAATTTTTCTGCACAATTGTTTGGAAATGTTTGTGAAATCCAAATTGCTGTACCCATTTGAAGAGATTTGTGCATTTTGATATTTCTGCTGGAGATGATCAGAGAACAGCTGCAGCCTTCCTCCCTCTCCCTGTGCGTCCTGTTGACCTAGGCCCTGTCTGATTTACTGTAGCACCTCTCTACATTTATAACACCCGCGCCATTATTCTCCTCACTGTCCCGCACGGCTCTCCAGGGGGTCTCTCATCAGCTTTCTGCAGGTGATTAAGACCCGGGCCTCTCAGGAACTCTATCAGGTCAGCTATGGCTCATCTCTGCTGAACAAACTGCTGCAGGATGCTGCTGTTGTGGATACTCGCTCATTTGGATAACTGAGCTTATTTGAATGCACGGAGTGGAGAGGCGTGCTAAGATTAGATACGTACACTATGGCAGAGCTAGATGTATGTATACGTTTTGGCTCCAGTCGCAGTGTCTCATATTTTATTCTGAAGTATATACTTATAATGAGAATGTTTAGAATGATACGGAATGCCAATATAAAGAATTGCAGCGAGGAATATGTTCTGTAGAGTTTCGGTGATTTATTGCCACTATGTGTTGTAAAAAACAAAACAATACTATATTAACAAACATATTAGTTATATTATTGTTTTTGTATTGAATTATTAGTATTCTTCAGCTCTTGGGAACCTATTGACATCTCAAGCTTTAAATCTTTATATGTAACTTTTTTACATTTAGGATTCTTTTTAAATGCCGACTAAACATTGCTTCCTCATCAAAAACACAGAGTTCTGTCTGAGAGATACTGTTCTTTGCCTTCTGAGCCTTATATCAGGCAAAAACAATTTGCGGATTTCCTTTGCAGTCAAGAGATGAAACCTGAGCGTTATTACACTTTTTTTGTAGTTCCAATAGATGCCAAAGATACTCATTAACATGTGTAAAAAATACAAACAATGCAAATACTGTAATACATCATGTTTAGAATTCATTCATTATTTAAAGCAAAGCATTGACATTGATTGGTGGACTCATACTTGATGTCAGACAAATACTTGATGATGTCAGACAAATCTGAGAAACTTGTTTTCATGAGGCTCAGAGAAGAAAGGACTTACTAAATAGGATTCACCAAACAAACATGAAACTGTGTTTTTGATATGGCACAGTTATACAACAAGAATAAATCCTGTTGGAAAAGTATATTTGCTATTCCTGTACATACAGTATTGCAGATTTGAACTAATTTGACTATTTTTTAAATCAATATATACGTATAAAAAACCTATATCAGAACTAATATAAGTGATAAGGGATGCTCCAATCCGATACTGGGATTGTTATGATCAGTTCGGCTGATATCCTGGTTTTATTTCTTTAATTGCATGTAATGACTGATGTTGACCCAGGGCATCAAATTGTATTCACATTAAGTTATTATTTACACAGTAAATGACAGTTACATAACACAAAAGGACCCATTGGTAATGAGCTAACTTAGTTTAAAAAAAAAGCTGTTTTCAGGACTTTAAACTGGTATTGGTTGATATCCAATATTGGCAGATAAGACAAAATTATCAAAATTACTATAGAAAGTGAATAGGGTGGATTGGTGCATCACTAATCATAATGACATGCATCTGTGTTAAAAACGATCTGTCAAAAAAAAAGTCACTCTTATCCACATGCTAAAATCAACATCAAGGCTTTGGTGTTGTGTTTGAAATGTCAGAATCATGACAACACCACGATCTGATTTGTATTGCCAACTGCTTTCTCCATGTGGTGTTCCCTGGACTACAAGCACACTTCCTGTATCACACACGGGCCACAGCGTGCCAAGGGGAATATCCAGCTTTTGCCAGCTCAATGACCAGTGCTTTATTGGTCATTCACCACAGGGTTAGCCCCATAGATCCAAACCACACACAGACACGCCAACTGCAGAGCTCAGGGCTAAAAGCTACTACTGCAGAGCCTCCAGACCACACAGCCTCGTAAAGAGAGGATCCACCATGTGTTTAAGCCAGTGTGTGGGAGTCTAGTAGGCACAAAGGGAACTGGTTTTGTCATATCTGCACTGCAGCTCGTTTCATCACCACATGAGCATGAGAACTGCAAGTCTATATTGTGTTCAATGATCACTGCAATGTTAACATCAGGCGGAAACTGATTGAAATTAATTTGTTTGAACAATGTTTTTTATTTAAGACTAAAGAGACATTATTGTATGCAAACTTTACTTTTTTGAGTTTGCAGCCATACTTTAGCAAGACTCTCTCATCATTAGTGTAATCAAAATATTACTTAGATCAGGGGTGTCAAGCTCATTTTGACAAAGGGCCACATTGGCATCGGGGTTGTCCTCCAAAGGCCGGTTTTAATTAACCTTACTAGTCTTTGACATACTACAAATAATAGTTGTATTTGATTATTGTATATTTATTGAAGTGATAACAATTGAATATACATCTGCATCAGTGAAAATATACTTACTCTTTAAGTTTCAGACCAATAGGTCAAGACATCCAGATTACTTCTGGCACTAATATAAAATTAAAGTAAACCTTATAAGGCATTGAGGGCCGCATGAAATGAGGTGGAGGGCTGCATCTGGCCCCCGGGCCTTGAGTTTGACACCTGTGACTTAGATTGATGTTTTTCGATTGAGTAATCTTATATTTGGCAACTTGTGCTTGAATGCTCAGAAAATCCCTGTTTTCACCTACCGACTATCCCCCATTGTCTGTATTTATGTAACCGGTTTATTTATTTTATAATTACACCAAATTGTCTTTCTTTTGTTTGTTTTACATACCTGGTATGTAGTTACTGTGCTGTCGTGATGATTTCTTCTTTGTGTGTCCCTCCGGGCACCGGTATAAATTGGTGTGTCGTAACTTCCTCTTTCCTTTGCAAACTATTGTGTGGGAAAAGGTTGGTCATCCAATGTATTCCCGTGTTTTAAGTGCATTTTAGTCATTATTTCACCTTTTATTTTGGTCAAGCTATTGTTGTATTTGGGTCAATTTTAAGCCTTTGACTTGTTCTGATGTTTTTATTTATTGACACAAAGAAGTCTGGAAAAATACTGACAACGTCAGTGTCTCTGCTTTGTAGTTGGGCCAACTGTTTACAACACATGTTGACACTGTTCACTTTTATTGTAATCCAGATTAAATGGAGACCACCTCCAATCGCTTGAATGTGTCCTGTGGTTCACTCCTGCACCAACAATCATAACCAGCACACACAACGCAGAAAGGAACACTCAAAATAAAATAAAAAGTAAATCAGCTTCTGAATAAAACATGTCCAGGATTCCAAGGATGTGTCAGTTCTGAATAGAAAGTCAGTGGACCTCTTTATAACTCTCAGCCATTTCATATGAGATTTGTGTTTTACTAATATGTCATAGTGTAGTTTCTTAAGGCACTTTCAATGTGTAGTTCTTGGGCTGGTTTAGGCACAAGGATATTTGTGTGCACAAGTCAATTAAACAACAACCTATGAATAAGCAATGCGTCAGTGCCTCGTATTGCAATTCCTATTTATACATCTTATTATCTACAGTCGTTTCACAAAATGCAGATGTCCAATGTTCATACTTGTGTTGTAGCTTACTCAGTTAAAGAAATGATGATTACATTTTTAAGTAAAACTTACTTATTTTTTTTTACAGTGTGGGGACATGCAGACATAAACTCCATCATTACACCCAAGTATTATTTTATAGCGCAGAGTAATTGCTTTAAGTGTGCTAGTTCATGTCAAGTAAACATGCAATTTCTGAGCACTTGTAGCTCACCATTATTTCTCTGCAAATTGAGTCTTCTAACGTAATGGGGCTTCAGGATGGCTGAACTGCACAGAAAAAGAATCCATTTCCAATATCACTCTGATTTCCTCACAAGTATAGTCTTCGTATTTTGTTAAACCTCTTCATGGCAATTTGAAATAAGTGAGAATATTGTATCCGGCAGTCTCTTCAGCTGCAGTAAGAGTGAAAAACAAATACAAACAACAGCCAATGCATGGTAATGGCTGCCCTAAGTAGCCTGCACACTCTTATCCCCTCTTGTCTGGCAGCTCAGCACCAGAAGTGTTTGTCTGCAAAGGAAATGGAATTTGATGATGAAAGTACCCTTGAAGCCTCGGCACACACACACACATTCGCACGGCGCTCCTAAATTTCACTGACATGGCAATATGACAGAAAATGTGTTTTTTCCTGTGTGCGTTGCAGGGACCATCGGTGGCTCTGCGCTCACAAAAAATGAGTGAAGGAAGGATAGAAAAGCTGGTGGCGGGCCAAAGATGCGACGAGAGGAGATATTGGAAGAGAGAGGAGGGCCAAGAGACATTGGGAATTGGATAGAAATGGGAATTGGGGGACTAAAGGATTGGTCCGGCCGCAGAGGTGTGGGGAGGAAATTCAAGCAGGTCAACTGGGTCACGGCGGAGTTTAGAGAGGCCAGAGGAGAGGAGAGCTGCAAAATGAGACTGAAAAAACACAGTAGTGAAAAGTTAAATAGAAAATCACTTACTCTAAGAAACAGGGGAGTGGTGGCAAAGTGCTCTCACCTCATGGAAGGTCTCTGCTTTGATTTGTGAACCTCTCATTTGAAGTCTTTGTGTGCTGGGATGTGCTTGTGTGTTCGGATGAGTTTCTGTTTGCTCAAAACGTAAACATTTATCACATATGTTGAGGTCGCAAGAATGACAATTATAGGTTATAGAAATTGGTGACTAAATGACTGGAAAAGTTTCCATTTACTTCTGTAACATAACTCTCTGACAAACATTGTGATTAGCTTGAAGTTTAAACTTTTACAACATTTTAAAACCCAAAGACTGCTAATGAAAAGAAAGAGGGCTTGGAAGATTAAATTTCATATGGCATGTCATATGTACTAGAACCACTCTTAATGACATTCTGACAATTTAAACAATTTAACAAAATAATTTATAGATGGCTATTATTATTTGGCCCTTGTTTACAATAGTTGATGAATTACTTATCCATTTAAGGGAACGCTGACTAATGGTCCTCAATGGGGGAAAACATTTTAACAATGTATTAATTCTCCTCCACAGTTCAAAAGTAAACATGGACTCAAGGAAAAATATTGTGTCAATTACAGTCCCAAAGCTATGGAGATGAATAAATTGATCCAACGACCCATATTTGTAAAAAAAATGCAACCTGCAAGCTGCAAACTAAATGTTAATGTGATACTAGCATCGCCAGCCATATTTTCACATCTGCAAAACAATCAAATTACTTTTCTGAGATAGCAACACAACGACATTCATTACAACTCTGTTGTGACTTGACTTTAATTAGTTGTGCTTAAAATATCTTAGTTCACCAGGTCTTAAATGAGCGATAAAAGTGGTTTCCCATGAATCAACAGACTTTTCCATCACAATTAGCCACGCCCCTCAAATATTTTGCATCCTGACTGTATCTATACTTATGCATTTTGTATGCTACCCTAGTCCAACCAGGAAGTTCCTATTATGTCACCAATAAAAGCTGGGTATAACAAAAAAAGGCATTATTTGTCCGCTTAAAACTGTAGTTTAACCTGTTGCATGCACTTTTAAATAGAATCCCAAAAGTACCCACAACAAATCTAGTCACAATGCTTTTCAGATAAAGACACATTGTTTTTAAAATGCCTCAGCCTTTCAGATTTTCCAACATCGGGATGTTGTCGCACATATTTTTTGGACAAGGATGAGTACAGCAGCCTGCTCACTGCCACAGGGTTAAGAGATGTGGGTGGCTGGAGTCTGTCTCAGCTTAAGGTTGAGTAATCGCTGGATGAACGCCTGATAATGACACACTCATTTTTGTACATGTCAGGACATCTCCAAAAGCTGCAGCTCTTGTGGGTATTCCTGGTCTGCAGTCAGATCCTTTTGGTCTAGAATGGAAAGTGTTGAGCAACAGGTGAAGGCTTGTTAGCCGACAAACTAGCTGAGTAGTGTTAAATAATATGATGGTCTGCCAACTGCTCATCTCTGTTAGCGGTTCTACAACCTTAAACTTACATGCTTTATAATGGCTGTTTATACTGATAAATCTTGAATTCTTATCGCAATATACTGGCTTCCCCCGTCCACTGACCTGATCTATTATTATTATTTGCTTGTATCTATAGAGACAGGTTTAATGCCAAACATGGAGCACACGCAAAACAGTTTCTCCATAAGGTTAAACCGTATCACAGAAAAGTTACATCAATGAATGTTTCAGATTGAGCTAAGCACATTTTAGACCCCATTGAAAAGGTGTTTTAATAGAAGAAGCCCATTTGTTTTGCTCAATGATGTAGCCTATTATAACACCAGTCTTAACTTAAAGTGGACAAGTATACTTTTCTGACTTTTTAACCATGGTATAACAGTGTTCTCTCAACATTAGCATGCTCAAAGTTGTGTTTGAGTATTTGTATTATCCTGCCCAACACTATCTGTTTATAAGGGCCTGTTTTATCAAGCCAGGTGCTAAATTGCGGGTGCAAAAAAATCATGTTGTTTGCGAGCAATTTATGCATACTTTAGTATTGAAAGATGTACATAGTACATATTACACAAAAGAGATATGCACTACCTCAAATTCTGCTTCTTTAGTGTCTGTGTGGACAGGGGCGTGCTGGGATCATTTTTCAGCCCGGGAAAATTAGACCTTAGATTGGCCCATTTGTTCATCAAGTCACGTGACTTAGCTGGTAGCTGAGTGGTTAAGAACTGTGCATTTAAACTTTTGCCTTTTATGCACCCACGTTCGAGTCCCGCTCAGAAAACCTCTCTCTTGATTTTTTTTTTACTTAGTTTTAGTCACGACATGGTCATAGTCCGGTCCGGACTCAGCTCAGAGCTTTCCTCCTCCTGATCTTTCCTCTCTTCTGCTCCACAGCAGCGCGCGCTCATACACACACACATGAAGGAAGCTCTCACACAAACACATAAAGTGCGTTCTGGCCACTGTTCTGACCCACAAAGACAAACGTGTCTGAAAGTTCTGTGTGGAAATGCGCTCCGCTCCGCCGCGGTGATTCGCGCATATAAATCTGCAGAAGTGTTTGTTCATCAGCCGTTTTTGCTCATAACTCCGAGAATATCCAACGGATTTACTTGAAACAAAGTTTGACTGAGAGCCTGTGATATGTGGAACATGTTTTTGGGCTCCAAAATGTGTCAAGAGTCTTTGATTATGTGCTATGCGCTGTGAATCACATCATAGACGAGGCTGGCACCGTCCCTTCCATCACTGTGCGCACATTTGCTGCTGCAGCTGTATGGCCGGGCCTCTCTCTCTCTCTCTCTCTCTATCTCTCTCCTCTCCCCTCTCTCTCTCTTCTCTCCCTCTCTCTCTCCTCTCTCCTCTCTCACTCCTCTCTCTCCCTCTCTCTCTCTCTCTCTCTCTCTCTCTCTCTCTCTCTCTCTCTCTCTTTTTTCAACCACGGAGGACACCGGCCCAAAAGTCACGCGGCCCACCGGGAAACGTCCCGACTCTCCCGATTAGCCAGCACGCCCTTGTGTGTGGAACAAAAGATTTCAGCTTTAGGCCAAGTTTTTGCTCCCCCTAACCTTTTTGCACATGAACAAATGCTTGATAAATCTGCAAACAGTTTGTCATCAGTTACATTTTTAATGGTAATAGGTGTGTTTTAATTACAATTTGAATTTAAAATTGTTATGTGTACAATTATAAAGACCTTTGGAGAACTTGAATGTGATTAGAGACCTCTGCTCTAAGGTTACATTGTGATGAGTTGTACTGTCCATATCATCCAGTGGTAATAACATGCTTCACCCCAGGCTCAGACTGCTGCTCTGCTCGGGTCGCACCAATCACACGTCAAAAGCCAACACCAACAGGGTAAGACCATGTGATTTAGACCGTAAGGCTCAAGGATTATTTTAGTCCAGTTGTGAAATCTCCTGAAGACTCAATCCTTTTCTGTCCATCATCATTTTTCACCACACTTTTCCCCCATAAATAGCTGCGAGGTTGAACTTTCCCTCTCCTGATCAATAATGCATTGTTGCCCGCTGAGGTCAAGGCAATAAAAATGTCATTATGAGATGTAAGTGCTACCAAAAGAGGAGGGAGATACAAGGGAAATAGCACCACAGGCAAAAAGAGGCGGAGTCCGAGGTGGAGATAAGAGGCAAATGCTCGCTCAGGAGAAGATAGATGATAAAACACAGCATACACAGGAGCACAAGAGCGGAGGATAGGAGCGTTTAGTTTCTACTCAATCATAACATCGCACCCTGGCCACCGGCTTAGCTTTACCCTTTACCGACGCAAGCATTTATCTTCTGCCTGCCTGTCTATGTGCTCAAAGAACAGAGACATTCCTTAACTACTGTGACTTGCTGTCTCTAGTTCATGCTATTCTCCTTTTTAAATGAAATTGTACGTTGTAATCACCCCTTCAACACATTGTGATGTCTGCACCGCCTCATTATTTTATTAGTATTTTATTATGCAATCGTCATGCAGAAATATTTGTATTACTCACAACTTTGAGAGGGCAAACAGAGTGAAACATTTGAAAAGGAAGATAAAAAAATGTCCTAGCGCAGGCCTATTCAACTTGAGGCCCAAGTGCCAAATCGGCCGTCCAAAAATCTGATCCGACCCCCAATTCACTTTCTAAATGATACATTGTGCTTGAAGAAGACAATAGTTATTATGGTTTTATTCTATTTTCATTGTCTGAAAAAAGGATTTGCCACATACTGTAGATCTGGAGTATTTTTCTTGTTTCAATTCCAGTTCTATTTTTTGACTCTTTCCAGTGAGAAAATGCAATGTTTTTCATATTTCAGCAAAACCAACCCCTTTGCTCTTTTTCTATAGCAAATCTAGTTTTAAGACTCTTTATTTAATATGCTTAAATAAAGATAAATATGACTTAATTTAAGCAATTATGCACTCATTATTCAGGTTTAAGATTTTCACTTTTTACAGTGCGCACCTTAGACTTGATTTGGTCTTTTCAGTCCTGGTGTAATTCTGCTTTAGACTTTGTTTGGTCCTGGTTTAGATCTGGTTTAATGCTGAGATACTCTAGGTTCAGATTTAGCTATTACTAGCAATAAAGGCAGACTGCAACATTACTTATCACAATAGAAACAAATCTAGTCTTCGAAAAGTAGTGACGTGTCTTTGATAAAATCTGGCCCTCTGGATAATAAAGTTGAAAAGCTCTGCCCTAGCATATCACTTTTCACCTAATGTCTAGTCTACACTGTGTACCTGTGTCTTCTCAAAGTGACTATGATGCCATTTTGTCAATAACCAGCATCCCTGCGCGCTGCATGCATCCGTTGGCTCTCCCAATTATGAGTGCCAGTTTCTATTAGCACAGACAACATGCTTATTGATCAGAGCGTGCAGAGCGTGGACCCTGCTCCTCCTTCTCAGGTCACACCCCAAGCTCCACTGCACACTGAAATAAAGAGGAGCGCAGCAATGCCAGAAAGATTTGGCTCATGCTAGAGTCGCCACTTCAAACATTTGTTACCATCCCAACTTCATCAAGGCCTTCATAACTATCTCTCAGCCTTCACAACGGAGCCATAAAGTTACCTTTCTCCACAGCTTGAGTGATTCTTATACCGTACACTGTCCTTGTTTTATATTGAGGGGGAAGCCATTAAACACTTTAGAATAGAGCTTGCTTACTAATAGGATGACCAGACGTACTGAAACATTTGCAACTGTCCTAAAATTAAAACATGTGTCCCAATGCCAGATCTGTTCCAACAACTATTGCAAACCTATGAAGCAGATTTGTCATATGGCTGCCCAGACTATCACAGACTACTTGATCCCCTGATTATGACATAAGTAAAAATGGTCTCTGGTCCTCGTGCTGGACTTGTGGATAGAAAACACTAAATGCAGTGGAGTCAAAGCACCTGAACTAGTGACCCCGGTGCGATTATAGTGGCCTGCTGTGTAAAAAAAACCACAAAGGCCAGAATAGAAAAAAAGCCTATAAAAGGCTTCTAATGTTAAGATGTGACCTTAAAATGCACTGGAATGCAGCAAATTACATATTTGTCCAAACATATTCTTGGAAGGACAGTAGTACAATATAATACAATTCAAAATAATGTAATGTAATGTAAAATAATCAATATAAATGTGCTCATGTGTTATATAATTGTCATACGAGTTATTATATAGGTATATTTTAAAACGCGGCCCTCGAACAACTCTGACTCTAACAAATTTGGCATCCAGCTCCATTTGAGTTTGACACTCCTGGCCTAAAGTCGAAGTTTTGTGAAGACAATTAGCTTTGTTTTCCAACATTTAGAAGAAGGATTACTTCTTGTTTGCATTTGGCTGAAAACATAAAATGAAAGTACGAGATGTCCCATTTGATTTGACATGATTCATCTTCAGTTGTTCAACCTCAAACCAAAATAATAAACGATAATTAACTTTTCTTTCTTAGTTTCATTCACAACATATAAAAGGCAAAAAGCATTAAAAACCTACTTCCTTTCCAATAAGAATAAAGGAAACATGAGCATGTCTGTAGTTGTCTTGTACAATGTCTTTGTCATAATGCAAACTTGAGTCTGTTGGAGCACACGACTCATCTTGTTCTTTGCGGAGGTCAATAGCGACTCACAGTCCTTCTTGGATCAATAGGTCATGTCATTAAGCTGCTGCAGGAGCGACCTGCACCACCTCTCAGGCCTGTGAGCGCACACTAATGGCCACAGTAAACCACCTCACACTCACTGAACATGACTTCATGCAGTTGTTTGTGAGAGACAGGCTGTGTTTGCCTCAGTACGGAAGCCAGGTCACTTTAATGACCACAGACTTCCACTCTTTCATACAGAAAAAACACATTGTTTTGTTCTTTGGAGACTTATTTGCATTTAATTGAAAACTACAACAGTTTGTTTGTTTATTTGCATTATTTATGACAAACTTGATATATACTTCCATACCTTCTATGGGACACTACAATCATCTTATTGTCCAATCCAACATGTTTGATTATTTAATGATTTTTATATTTATTCGTAAAACGTTTTCTGTCTTTCCACAAATGTGCTTGAAATTTGGATATTTTAAATGCCTCATTGTTCAATAAGAAAAGGTTAAAGTGAAAACTAATTAATTTGAGTAAGATCATGAAAATCTTGGTACTGTCATGATTTTTTTTTTTTGCTGACAATAATCTTAGCTTTTGAGCACTTTGGACTTTCCTACTAAGATTCTGACTTACATGTGTTGATCTTTAGAGCAGTCTTCTGTTCTGCTTGACGTACGGTGTGTGGTGGGACTGCTAGTTTTGGATGTTTTGCTTTTTAAAAGGTATTTGGGCTTTTTCCCAGGAGCAGAGTAAAGTTAGGCGGGCTGTGGAGGGTAGCAGGGGGATCAGCAGTGGGGCCGAACTAATGGCCCCTGACAAGGAGGAAAGAGCTCAGAGCAGGGGAGAGATGGAACAGGTTGCCGTGCCGACAGAGGGAGGAGGAGCGAGTGCAGGCAGGTGCAAAAAGGCTCAAGTGAAGATGGATGTAGGGTGTGGTGGGGACACGACAACATAATGTGTGCTTGTAGATGTACATAACATACAGACAAGTTTGTTATAATGGTATGAACATGATGACCTGTCATGACAAAACAAGTGAATGCAACACCAAAATCATTTGGAAGTGTAAATATGACATGTAAGGACATTAGTCATGTCCATGTGTTTCAGTTTAATTTTTGCCATTTGGGGTACTTTTCATCCCCCAAGTTTTTTTTTTTTTTTTTTTAAGAAGATATAGTAAGAAATGTGCACTTACCCTGAGATTCACTTTCTGCTTTTTGACATGGATTTGTTACTACTTTACTGCTGCTTTAGGCGCCAAAGTTGCAACAGTGAACCAAGTCATTCCAGGTTCTCATTCTCCCAGTTTTTTGATAAGTTTTTTTTTTTTTTTTTTTTTTTGATAAGTTTTCTTTTAGTTTTTGAACATTCCTCTAGACTCCAACTGAGGCATGTAGATATGAGTTTGGTGTGTGCCATATCTGCTCGTCAAAGCCTGATCCCATCAGACCTCAGAAGCTAAGCAAGTTAGGGCCTAGTTAGTACTTGGATGGGAGACCTCTGGATCACCAGGTGCCACAGTGGGATGACAGAAGTGGACTGTTGTTGTGTGGACGTCATTGGGCAAGACAGTTAACCCACACTGCCTCAGTCTCTGGGTGAGTGGATACTAGATTGTTAAGCGCTTTAAGTGCCTGGAAAGGTAGAAAAGCACTATATAAATAGGCCAGTTACCATTTTAGCTGTTATAAAATAAAGCAGAAAGAGATCAGTTTGTAATCTCCAGGCTAAAGCTTCAAGTATAATTACTGGACTGATTGTTGACTTTATGTTAAACAATTTTTTATACAGTATAATCAAATTTACTTTATACTGTATAATTTGACTTATACTGTATAAATATAAAGTCAAAATACTGCTGTATTGCCACCACCATACAGCCAGGTGGTGAGCTATCAGCCTACCTATTTACATTCTGATTTGCAGCTTGTGACCCTGAGACTGCGCATCCCTTTACTATCTAGTGCCTAGATGATTATACTTATATATGCTTTCATTCTTCATACAGATAAACATGCTACGATTGTACAAATGGTAATCTTCTCATGACACGAACAACAGCTTAAACTGTGCTTGGTTACTGACGTTTTAATGTTTAGAATTTAAATAGTGATTAATACACAATATTGTAGAGACAATATTCAATTGATATTTTTGTACTATTTTTTTTCCCAATTGAACAACTTCAGTTAAAAGGGTTAATACTATGTCTCAATGGAGATAGACAGGTTTAATCTTTTGTAAGACTCCTATCGCATATTATATTTAACCTTTTACAAACCAGAGAATGAAAGGTCAATTAGTTCTTTTTGCAAAAGGGCGTTGCAAAGAGCCATAGATACCTGATCTTTCAAGCCTGTGCCGAAGATACAACACACTTAGGTAAAATCTGTGCCCTTAATAACATCTCTGAAATTAAAGTTGGTCACAACCTTATTCCATAGCATAGTTTTTCATGTTCTAGCTCACAGCCAAGAACAAGTGCCATGAGAAAATGAAGGAAGTCTTTCCTTCATTTTATAATTTGCCAGAGTTTTGCACAAAATGTTTGCTGGGTTTTATAGTAATTTCCACATTTATCTCCTCACTATCTTGTCTGTTTTGCTTCTGGCTGCAACACCAAAATAAGCACATTATCATGGAGCTTGTGCATGTCGCTGAGCAAGTCCCTTTTTGCAGCCTTTCTTTTCCAATTTCCATCCAAACTTTGAATCCTTTTTGTAGCAGAACACATATTCCTCTTTTATGTGTGTGTGACAGTTGTGATGACACAGCGACCTGCTGTCTCTGACCCGCCTGTTCTTGGTTTGAGCCTATATTTTCAAAAGACCACTGTTTCTTTGCTTGTGCTGCATTTGGAGAGTGTTTGTAGTCACTTTACTCTTTCCACTGCTGCCTCAGCTTAAAACAACTCTTGATTTCTTCTCTAACCATGTTTAAGGCCACTGTGCTCTGTCTGGGTGCATTTAAATGTGCGTGGAAAATTGCTAGGTTCAAAATTGATTTTGACATGTTGACAAAATGCCGCCAACAACAACAACAACAAGGATCTTTATTTGTTAAGTTAGGTGCGTTTTGTTGACATTTAATGGCTAGAAGTTGCACTCAAATCTCTGGAGGATCCGGTTAATCTCACAGAAAGGACATCGTCTCTTAAATGTATTTATTTACCATCAAAGATACTTGGTTTATTTTAGTTTCCAAGATGATTGCTATAGTTCAAGTTTTCTTTAGACAAAGGCTGAAGTAGAAATAAATACCTTTACATGTTTTGACGGTGACTTCCGTCTTCGTCAAAAAGTGCCATGGTCAGGCTCTTTTGTGTAATTATAGTACGCGTCACAGTCCCGGTTCATTTCAATGGTGGTTGTTAAGATGTGTCCTTATTTATGAAAATTAACAAAATCCTACATCTGATCTTAACCTACCCCAAGCCCCAACCCTAATCTTACCCATTTTAGTAACTTTATGCCTAAACTTACCCGTTTCACCTGAACAAAACGTCTCCACGTGGCTTCAAACAAAACTCGTGGCATTTCAAAGCTGTGAAATCTCGTGTCATTTTTACGCTTTTTAATATCGTGCTATATGTACGGCGTAACATAAGTACGCAAAACAGGACTGATATTGTGCTAAAAATACGCTATTTTTGTTGTGTATATGTACGCCTTCTTGTGAGACTGTGTTGTCTAATGATATAGAAGAAAACCAAAACTATACCCAAAGAAGACAAAAGGAACATTCATAAGCTCATTGCTGCATTTGTATTTGTTTTGTGAAGTCCTCCAAGCAAAACAGCTACATCTTGGAGAAGAGAGGATTTTGGATGCGGATAAAAAGCGATATTGTGTTTCTTAAAATATATAAAAGTGAAAAAATAGAATAGCAGGGAACTCTTTTACACATAGCAGGTCAAGAGTTCAATCAGTACTAATGCATAGAAAGCAAATTTTGGACATGAGACAAGATGAAGCCCATCAGGAGTGAGATGGACAGGTTCAGGATCTGAGGCATTCAAAGAGTCGACTAAAAGTCCTTTTCTTGGAGGGACGCCACATTTTGTCTCATTCATAACCTTCTAAGCACATGATACCTTTTATAATTTTGTCCCAGTTAAGTATTCTGCCACAACTTTTTTGGTTTGATTTTGGACATGTCTGGTGGTAATTATTTCAATAGCAGCGTACTATAGAAACCGAAATATAAACCTGCATTTTCATTAAACCCATCTGAAGTAGTTCGCAAACTAAATGGACTAACTCTTTCAGATATTTTCTGTAGTATGCAGAAGGTCACATTTGAGAGGACATTAAGCAAAGCGACTTGCTACCAGTGCAAAGGTGAAATAACCATTCAACATGGTGTGTAATCATTAGATATATTTCTATCACTGAAACATTCCATGTTTATATAGTTTTATTTCATTTGACCAAGGCTGAAATAGCATAAAACCTCTTATATTTATATTATATATACAAAGACATGTTTATATCTCTGATCCACAGAAAACTTGTTAAGTGAGTGTGTGCTGTGGAGGCTCTTACAGAGGCGGAATATGCCAGTGAATTTCCCATAATGGAACAGACGGTGTACATTCTTTTAAAGCGATTGTGTGGGTGGTTGTTTAGGGTCTTAACACCCCAACAGTTTGCATTAGCATAATAATAAAAAGCTCTCTCTTCATACTGTACATAGTGATATGAAATGTAGGGCTGTGTGCACTTGCTTTAATAAAACCCTGTCTGCTGAGTACATTACCACAATCTCATCTCCTGTCATCATGTCAGCTCATTTAGTGTTAGTTAAGTTGATGAAATTGCCAACTTGAAAATATTTTACTTTTGGTCTTCTCTGTTTTGAAATACTGCCATCTTAATTCACCCTTGACTTGACGTGGTAATGTTGGAAAATGATCATCGCAACAGAATCATTAAATGTGCTCTACCAGTTGCCAACGTAATATGGAGACGTCACAATGATTGAGCGGTCTTCGGGTTTAATCACTCACGGCCTGGGTTGTGTTCAAAAGTGGATGTTCTAATCAGCTTTAATGAAATGCAGTAAACTGTCTGCCGAAGTTCATATATTTGTAGATATTTATTTTTGCACAGTAATGCTCTCCTCGCCTCATGACAACAAGCTCACAGGTTTGATTCCTGTTATTTTAATGTTGGTGAAGTTTTTTTGTTGAATTTGCTTTTACGTTGTGTTTTTTTCTTCTTCAAACACATTTGTCAAAGTTTAAATAATAGACATTGTTTTGTTTACACCTACTACTGAACCCAGGTATCTAATTAAACACTGACAAAAGGAAAAAAAAATATATAATAACCTTTTTCACAGCAGTTTAGCACATCTGTTTTCACATGCATAGACTTGTGTCACTAACACAGTTTAGCAAATGGAAAAGTGTAGCATGCTTACCAGTCTCTGTCATCACACATAGTTTATTTTACATGTTAAGAGCCGTTGTCACAAGGCAGATGCATCAGATGTTGTCTGTTGTAAAAGTCCTCGCGCTCATGCAACCTCACATGCGCCCAGACAAATATTTGCAGTGACGCACAGACATAAGGAGAGAACCTACAAAACGTTTTATACAAAAATTATTACTCTGGCACAACTTTGTGTCTCACACAAACACTAATATCCCAAACTCGAGGCAGTGCATGTCAGATTTGTTGAAGATATCATTTTCTTTTCCAATAGTCAATTGGGTGCAAAAAGCTCACAAATATTTTCAATTTACACTTGAGATTTAGCACCTGAAAGGATAAATGAATCACTTAGAAAATTATGTTTGAATAACCCTGATCTAAATACTCACCTCATCAAGCAAAAAATATGTAAGGCTAGTCCTTCAGCTAGGTACTCCTGGTTCAAAATCAGGTTTTGACACACTAAATAACTTCTATTCTGCAAAACACTGAATTCTTGTATGTATTTTCAGTGAAAACACTAATTACACTGATTGTTAGACTGCTTGCACTCCAGCGCCCCCACCAGGTGTGGCTAATTGATAAATAGGGGTGGTAGACAGCAGAATATCACTCCCTGAAGAAGACTGTCTGTGAGCCACTACGCGTGGGAAGTTAATCAGCACGTTTTTAATCTAGATTATTTTAACAATGAATTTGCCTAGATTTTTATTGTATTGAAGAGTGCCAGGGTCATCTTTTTTCACTTTGGAGTTTTGTGTTCCCCATCACCAATGAGCACCTTCAAATATCACTACAGGTAAATTTAAGATTTCCATGACCCTTTTGGGAATTTAATTTTTTTTATGTCTTGTATTAGTTTACTAGTTCATATTTCTTTTTTTCCCCCTCCTATACAATTTTTAATTTTAGGCATGATTGTTTTAACATAACATGAACTCAACAATTTTATTTTGCATTTAAGTCAGTCCAGCCCCTAGATCACACCTGGTGTTAATTCTAACTATGAATGTTAACTATGAATGTTAATTAACCATTACATAAGATTAACCCAATCATGACTCGTGAACAAGCTTGTGTTTAGAATCTCATTCTTAAAAGCTGTTGAAAGTAAATAATTACATACAATATTGGTGCTGACAAGTACCAGTCCAAACATTTAGTTCTATTTGTTCACTAGTAATGCTGGGCTGCAGTTACCTGAGCAGCCACCTGTCTGCACAACTCATCATGGATCATTCATAACCAAGCTGTGACTGAGCGATTCATCAAAGTGAGATGAGGCTTTTGTCTGAGTGAAGATTGTGTCTGCCTCATTCCACTCATTAACCCCAGACATAAGCCCTGTCTGTCATTGCACCTCCATCCATATGTTATCTGGAGGTGTGGCCTACAAGATGTTCAAATTGTGATCCATTTGAAAGTACCTAAACACAGATATTGAAGATAGACTTTGTTATTGGCCAATGCACAGTAGCTAATATACCGACCATCTCTAATCACAACTATAAAAAGCAAATCATCATCAACCTTTCAAATCTTTCTGTTGGGTATTTTTAGCACAGTTGGCCTACTGATAGTACTTCTAGTAATAAAAACATAATTGCCTTTCTTTATTTTCAAAGTGGGCATCAGCGTGCTTGCTCCTGTTGTTTACTCTCTCAGCAACCCAGCCTAAAGGATATTTATTTATTTTTAAATTAACCTCCCACTGTTAAACACTCCAAAACAAACCTCTTCCCAGAATGCTAAATCAGTGTAATCCGTCACCTTTCTTCAGTAAAAACCAGCGCTCTGACAGTAACACCTTTTAAAAATGCATTTTCTTTTCAGATGCAAGTTTAAGTAGACACTTTCGCATTTGGTTTTTACTTGAGGGATTGGTAAACAACTTTGGGCGTCTATTTCCATTTGATCCTTCCCTGTGTCTTGTTTTTATATTCTCACCATCTGTGTCTCACGCAGCATCTCCCTCCAGCCACTGGCTCCTGTTCCTTTGTGAAGGACTCTCTCTTTAACTAAGCATTTTCACTTTGAGGACAGAAAAGAAGTATATAAGCTGTGTATTTGTCTATAAATAACTCACACATGTTGACTGCTGGTTCATCACATGTGAACAATGCATTTTTCATTTGTTAGCTTTGTACAAATATGTTCTTTACATGTGTTGTTGTAAATGGGAACATAAGCAATAGAATTTAATGTTTTTTTGTTTTTGTTTTCTGATGCATACTGCAATCATGCAACCTCTTGTAGATGAGGGGTCGAGAGTGTCAAGTGACAAAGGAGGACACACAATTTATCTTAGCAGTAGAATACACTAGTTTTCTAGAGATCACTTTGTGGACAATCAAGATTCTTGCACATTTTCACAAAATTCACTCTTTTAACTAGCCCAGCAAACAAACACACAAATAAACTGTGACATGAACCAATAGGAAAGATTAGATTTTTACAGAAAGACAGCAAACCAATCAGAGAGCAGCAGCGCACAACCGATCAATCCCAACACAAACTGATCACTGCTGAGATCATCTTTAGCTCAGAATCATTCAAATTAGTGTGAAAAAGAACAGCTTTTTATTTGATGGGATTGTGTTTGATGAAATCCTATGTACTGTATATCACATCCACAACAAGTCTTTCCTACAGTATATCATAGTTGGGACCGGGAGCAATGCAGGAATTGAACTACAGGTTATTCATCGTTTTGATTGTCTGATAAATGTAGATCATGTCAGCTCCTCCTTCGATGGAGATTTATAAAATGCACAAAACAGACTGATGGCTCACTGCTGATTGTATCCTTGTAGCTTTTTGTCCTGCTATGGCCCCATTACCATTCGCCGGGTTGACATTTGTCCTCCTATAGAAGCAGCATAATACATTACTTCTCATTGTGTTCTCAATGCCTTCCTTTCAATAACAGATCTATTTTCCCTCTTTTGTGTCAAAACAGCAATCCCTGTGCTATGACTCACACGTTTAGTCCTAAAAGTTAGCTACATTGAAAAGTAATGGTTGATTTTCTGCTCCTGTAATATTCAAGAATACAGTTTTCCGCACCAAACTCCTGGGTATTTGTTCGGTAATGAGGGAAGAAAATTGAGCTACTTTATCATTTTTAAAAAGCAATTAATCTTAGTAAAATTAGTGACTTTGTTTGGGAATAATTCTCAGATTCTGTTGTGGCGTTGCAAAGCAAGTTGCTGCAAAAATGTGTAGCCATTTAATGATGTGTGCCCCATTATAATAGATAGTTTCCTTGGTCGGTTGACTTGTTCATAAATATTGATGGTCGGCAGCCGGCACAGAGGAGTGAGAGAATGCTTCCTAGATTTCTTTGCTGGCTATGCAGAAGTTTTCCAACATGGCAGGTGGGATACAGACTGCTGACTTTGCACGTATTATAATAATTAGTATGTTTCTGTTCAAATCGCTCATAAATATTAAATTTTTGGGGGCAGGTGCTTTCGGCAAGACTTCAGAAGATCTCTAAATGTCCGGAAGCCAAGCTGTCCTATCTGATTACGACGGTAGACCTTTGGTGATGGGTTGGTGCACAGGGGCATGCATATTCCACACTATAACAGACCGTAGCTTCATGCATATATGTAGTGAACGGGGATATTTTACTCCCCTTGACCTTTCTGTGCTCACAGGTGAAGGGGAGGAAGCTCACGGTGGTAAAGTCTTGTGTGTATAGAAAAGGAAATGTCAGTCACCTGGATGACTCGCTGCTGTTTACGCTCTTGTTCACCTTGTCGGAGTAAACACAGGCAGAGCACACAGACGCTGCGGAGGAGGAGGAAGGCTTTGTGACTCCACATTATCATGCTCAAATCTAATATAATGCACTAGTGAGCACATGTAAAGACACAAAAACACTTTTAATAGGAAAAGTTTTTCACAATGGAAGAGGTAATGCAGCAATAGGTTCAAGAAAGCTGCAACCTTTAAGTAAGTACTTTTTACTACTAGTAGCGTTTAAATGTGTCTTGATTACTAATGAAAACAAAAAATGAAATGTTTTATTATGTGAGAAAGAGTTGACTATAATTAATACAAGCTTCTTAGAAGTTGTTCTTAGTTAATTTATATTTTTACCCACACCTTCTATAGTGTCTGTTTGTTCTCTTCCATCTCTTGAAGCAATAATCAAATAATATTGCCCTTGACTCACTGGTCCACTTCTCAGTTTAAGCCTTGTGCATACTAGAGTTTTCTCTTGATATTAAGCCTGAGTTTGAGGAGTTGTAACCTTTCAATGCATTCATAAAACAATATTCCACAAGTGAAACTAATATAGTTAAGTAGCATTATCACACAATTAACATACCTGCTCATTGTACTGCCTGGAGAATTTTCTTGTAGGGTTCCTCTAATATCAGTAATCCATTTCTGGTGACATGTTTGGCTTACAGAAGAAAGTGTTTTTTTTTTTTTTTTTTTTTTTATTTTTAAATGCAGTAAGCAAACACATAAAAAATAACGTTTATATGATTAAAAAAATGGAGATTATATAGATTGAAATAAATAATATTTAACCCTTCATATATGAAGAAACACTATAGTTTTACTTACTCTGACCTCTTTTAGTGTGGCCACACTGGAGAGAAAGTTTAGTTTTCATATCCTTGTCTGCGGCTGTTCTCCAGCATCGTACTTTTCGACATTTTAAAGATCAAATATCTGCTTTAAATATTTAACACTGTTTTTAGTCCAAGATGTTTTGCTGACTTTCACAATGAAATGAAAACATCAGGCTCATGTATTTGCTTGTCATGTGACTTCTTCTGGGTCCTTGTGCTCCACCATCTTCTGGTGAATCTGTATTTGACTGTAGACAAGGTCAACACGTGCATCAGAGAGCCCTCAGAGCCGCACATAATATAAAGCCAATGAAGGAAATATCCTTCAGTGGCAGGCTATATATTGGCCGCTCAATTACGGATATTTTGGTACATAGCAGGAAAGGGTTAATTCACATAAGATACAACAAAGCCTGTAAATGATTATAACATGCAGTGACAAAATATACAAAGAACAGCAGAAACATCTTAAGTAGAATCATCATACAAAAAATATATTTTTTTGTGTTTGGCATTGTAATGTGGACTTTTTATTAACTGTGATATGCTAACATAGCTAACATAACACTGTTTTCATCATGTGGACTCCCCCATGAATTTTCACCGAGCAGCTTCCACACACACAGCCCCCAAAGACACATTCACACATTCACTCTTGTCCATGTAACGCATTAGGCAGAGCCACAGGAAAACTCTGAGGCATTTCTTCAGCCTTCAAGTGAACATTTGTGCCGTTTGGTGGGAGATGCTATCTTGGGGGAAATAACATACTTAACACACACATTTATCTCAGTGACACGAAGGCAGCGGCAGTCTGGCTCAAGTCCTGCTCACCCAAGGGCATCTCCTCCATGTGTGACGCTGGCTGACCTGCAGCTAATGCAAACACTGTATATACTCTGTCTTTATGTGAGGAGAATGTATAGACAGAGGCACACAAGGACAAACACAAACACTGACAGCACTTACGATACAGTTCATCATGTTTCACAGTTTATGTTGAAAAGAATCAGGAACTTAATTTTGAAACTATGAGCAAATAAAATAATACAATAAAAGAAGAAAGAGAGAACTTGATGAATTCTTATCTGAGCTCAGTGTTGATGCTACTGTAAACTCGGAGAAGTTGTGATTACTTAAGTTTGTTAAGGAAACTGGATCCACTAAACAAGATTAGTTTTATAAATATCATGAACTGCTTTTACTCATTAGTTCATTTAACTCATCTCCACACCTCTTCATGTCATCTGTACTGAAGTACAAACAATTAAACTAATCTTGTTATTACTACTAATGCTTATATGCTTTATAGTGTTAAATTAATTAGATTTCTACTTTTTATCCTGTAAAAATGACACATTTATTTTTCACAAAACATGTAGAAAGAGTCTTGACAGCTTTCTTTGACTGTTTTTTTTTTTTTTTTTTGTCCTTTACTTCAAAGTGTCTTAGTTCCTTTCAATCTAAAGCAAGCCCCAACTGTTGGCCAATGGAACAGGCTTAGGACCAAGTCCAGTGTTCATAATGAGGGAGGGGCTCGAGTTCTTAGGAAGACTTAGACATATTTTCATTAGTTTTACTTGAGAGATATTTTATAAAAATAATATTTGCCTATTTTGCATATTAAGTCCTCTTCTTTTTTGTTCTTTATTGTTTCCTTCTAATATGGTTATGATTGAATTCACAATGACGGAGCCCAATGACGACATCGGAGACCACTGATGTTTTTACTTATTTGACAGGAACAATGCAATCAGACATAGTTACAAGGTAAACCTGGCAGCTGAGGTGGTACATTGTTTATAGCAAGAGCTCATTTTCAACTCCCGTACCTCGTTGGTTTTTTTTGCCTCAAATTTTCAATTTGAGGCACTAAACTTCCATTTACTGGTTTCACTTTTTGTGCAAAACAAGAACCCGAGCTCAGCCATTTTGTGCAACTTTTGAACAAACCCGTTTGTACATCTACTGCTAACCAACTTTTTATAGCTGCATTTCAATATTTACTCACTGCTTGAATTAAACATGTTCAATTCAGTATTTATTCCTAGTGATACTTTGGTAAAACATTTGTAGTTCTCTTGCAGTCACATCTCCGCTGGGATTACAAGCAGCCAGGCGCAGAAATCATCTCACTTTTCTATGGGCCATCATGAATTATTTGTGAGTTACTTAAAATCTCCTCTTGTTCTGTGGGCTGGTGATGTCTGACAATATGACAGCTGGTATATTTGGCCTCAACTTAATTTCATTTCTGAGTGGGGAAAGTCTGAGCAATACATACGGAGATAAAAGACATTCTTTTAGCTGTAGATAAAAAAATGTTTATCAAATGCTCTCAAAGTGAATAAGACTCTAACAAGACATATTGCACGTATCCTAAGTTTGTGCTTGGGGCGTGTTAGCGACGAGCTGTGATGGAGTTATGTGTTGTGTGTGTGGTCTCGCTGCTTGGTAACGCCTCACACTGCTACATAATCTATGCATAGCTGTGGTCCATGTTGACAGTGTGTGTGGTGAAGATGCATTGATTAATCCTATAACCTCAGGCAGTTTGTGTAGCTTTAGTGGTAAATAGATACATTTAAATCCTGAAAGTTTTATAGTCGAGCTGCAAGGTTAGGATGAAATATGAAGGTGCACTATGTAACTTTGCCTGCATGGAAGTGTACGAAAGAAGTTTCACAAAATGCTTTCAAATTATGCATTCATGACTGAATAAAATCTCCTGAAAATAAGATAAAAGCACATCTTCTACTCTAAGGACCAGATTTATCAAGCATTTGCTCTGTGCAAAATAGGAGATTAAGGGGAGCACAAACTTGATATAGCTGGCCTTTTTCTCTCACACAGACAGTAAAGATGCTAAGCTTGAGTAGGTGCATAACCTTTTTGTTTCATTTGTTTTAAGTTGATTGCAAAACGCTCACAAATAAATATGTGTGTTTTTTTTGTTTACACCCTGATGTCTTTTGGGGTATTTTTTTTTCTTTTACCAATACTTGATATTCGTTCAGCCTTATCGATAAAGGCATTACATTAAGGCATATGTTTATTACAGATATTTTCTAAAAAGACAAACAGATGAGCTGATGCAGATAGATCAGTCCTTATTCGTCTGACCATTCGAATGCAGAAGGGTTGGGAATCAAAGACGGAGTCAATCACTTCCAGTCTAATGGCCGCTATACCCTTCTCTAGCCATTACCAATTTTAAAACGTTCTTTTCGAATCGTTTCAAAACATTCAAGATGGCGTAGCTGATTATTTTTTTCGGCTCTTGCTTCGACTTTGAACTATTAGGAATGTATCAATTTCTTCAGAAGGTGAGTTGAGAGCCTTCATACTGAAAAAATCCAAACAAAAACATCCGGTTTACCGTTTCAGTGGAATTTCCAGGCTTTCTGTGATTGGTTGACTCAGCGCTTGGAAAGCCTGCCCTCGAAATTGAAACCCGGGCTTCTAATTCCAGACCTTCACGTCTTTGGAAAGTGTCTGTCAAAGCTTGTAGTGACTGGCTGGTCAGGCAAAGATGAAGTGTACAAACAATGCAGAAATACTCTTAACATGTAATGATGAAGTTTCATTTCAAAGTCCACTTTGCCATGTTGATACTCTGTATTGTATTGTTTGTGGAAGAATTTCTTTTAAGGGCTGCAATTAAAAAAAGCCGACTGACATTGGATTTGTTCATGGTTAGCTCTCATCTAGGAAACTGTTTTGTTGGACTCCTCTTTCAGTGTTGCTTGGACAAACACAGCCACGTTGAAGCACCAAGAAGATGATTTACATGGTTTTTGGAGAATATGAGCCATCCTAACACATTCAAAACCATTGTAACTGTTTTAAACAAGAAGAGTGTTTACTCCACATTTTCACAAAATTGCCTGTTTCTCCACAACTTTACAAGCTGAACATTGGAAACTTTTACTACAACCCACTATTTCTCCTCTTTTAGAACTATTCGCCAACATTTCTTGTCACTCCACGCTACATTAAATTACACAAACACAACCCAAGATGTAAAAAGGCTTTCTCTGCCGTTCGATTGGTTTCACCGAAGCATCCCACAGACGCTGACAGAACCACGTCAGTAACTTTAAATGCCCAGTGAGCTGGCACAAACCCAGGAAGACACACACAAACCACCCATTTCCTTTGGCAGAGAAATCAACTATTACAGTCCTGTCGGTCATTACGGCCTTCTCCCGCCGTGATGGATGTAACACTTTGTGGCACTGCGAAATGTGTTTGGGATTGCTTTGTGGCGCCGCTGAATGCTTCTGGAATGAGATCATAACAGGCCGAGAGCCTCTGTAATACTATTGTGGAGCAAGTGGCAGCGCCTGCTTCAGTGGATGTGACTGATTGGTCTGTGCGTGTCTTTAGAGGCGATTTGGAGGAATTTCTTTTAGGGGAAATCCACTTTTCTGAGTTTTTAGCTGTGTTCTTTCATCATTAGTTTAGTCAAAGTTGTATTTGTATTGATTTGTGCATTTAATGTGTTGCATTCATTTGCTACATTTTGGGATTATGGATGACTGAATCTTAACTTTAGGCAGGGAAAACAGGGCAGTGCATTTGCTTAGCCTGTGTTTAGAATTGGCTGCATTTTGGGAAAGTACATTGTCTGCTCTGTTTGTGCATATTTATTGATTATAGTGACCTGACTGTCATCTTAGCATTAAAAAAGCAGCCTCTTTGTCAGAAATTTGAACACACAGCAATGACAAGCCAGTTATTATTTGTTCTGTGAATCGTATGCCTTCTTTCTGCAATGGTTCTGTCAAGTGTGGACAAAGAAAAATGCTGAAAATATTTTTATTTTTATCTATGGGCAGTTTTGAAAGCGCTTCACCGCTTTCCTTTGTGCAGATGATGACATAAAATCTGCTAAAGAAATAAATTAAGACCGCATCGGAGCCAAACAATGATCAAAGAACGTTGGAGACAGGAGGAAGATGTGTGGAGAGCTGGATCTGTGAAGCAGAATCTGAAATACTATTATTTGGTGTCTGGTTTGAGTTGGACACTTTCGTCCCATTTATACAGTATTTGCACACATTTGAAAAGTATAGATGGTTACGCTTCAAAGTCTTCTCAGCCACGAGGCATCACTGTCCTCTTATCTCATTCACGACACGTCTCATACGACCAGAGGAAAAGTGTAGTTACATGACAGCAGTGTCGAGTCCACTGATCTGAAAGTCTTTCAGTTGTTTTCCACATTTTAAGGTACACTGTGTAACTTTTCGACCAAAAATAGACTTTGCATGACCACCAAATGGATAATTATTTGGCCTGGTGGAGGGGGTCGCAAAATCACTTGACTCCATTAAAAATAAACTGAACAAAACATGTAACAATGAAACAGTTTAGATGTTCAAACTGTTTCATATATGCAGCTTTTAGAGTGGACACTGTTTGTATTTAACAATTTTCTGTGAGGTTGGGCTGATTTTTTTCACATTATGGCATCAAATATTTAAACCAGTTAGTATGGTTTTAATTTTCTCTTTCTGCTGAATTGTGTAGTTGACTTTTCACCTACAGAAAGCTATGTACCTTTAAGTTGTACTTCTCACTGGCAATTTGTGATTTTCGTTTTTTCTTTTACACAAACAGCTGCCAATGAAATAAACATTGCCATTACAAAATTGGAATCTGATTAAAGTTAATGTTTTTTCTTGTCGTTGGTATTGAAAAAGAACACTTTTTTGGCTAGCTGCAGGCACAGACATATGCCATGAATTACACTATAGATTTTTGAATGCTAAGAACAAGAAGTTTGCATTAGTGTTTCCAAAACATGGGAAAAGTATGAGATTGCTTGGTTGTTGTTTCTTCCCCATGTTGGAAATTACATTATTTGCAAATTTAAATAAATACATAAAATGCTGGTCTATATTTAAATTGGCTGGTCATTTCACTGTCAATGCCATCAACACTTTGCATTTGTCACTTTAACAAATAATTACTCTCATCAAAAACCTGGCGATGTATTTAAATCCAGTCACACTTTGATACATTTTCATTACGAGATCATCTTCTGAGCCTCTAACATTTACATAGTCTCTTTTACTGTTTTTAATGTCAATAAATCGTCACAAGAACAATTTGCCGTCAAATTCATAATTCATTACAATGTGTGCTTAATGTAGCCCGTCAGGTGCAAGCTAGTTTTTTTTCCCCATGATGTGACCCTCTGGTGGCACAGATGTAAAGTAATATGTGCTTTCAGTAGATAATTGAAGGCACACTTTTTTAAATTTAGAATAGCTCAAGAGAGGAATAACCCCTAATTTGCATAATCTTGTTTTATTTATTTTTTTATTATTGTGGGTCATTATGGAGGAGCTGAGTTATTTAAGAAGGACAAACTAAGCAGAAGGTCAGTACTCGAGAGAATTTGGTGAAGTGAAAAAGTGGTGCCATCCTGATTCTCATCCTTTTGAAAACCTATTGTACCAAGGTCTTAGTCATACACCCTGTTTTCAGCCCACTTGAGTGCTTTTCAATAACAGCCCAGAGGGAAATTGCCGTGTCACAGGAGGTAGTGGAATCGTCCATCCACCCTGACAGATGTAAACTGGCTCACACACGTGAGGTGAAGCATGAGAAGACACTGGGAGGATAGATTTCAAAATCAGCCCTTTGTAGTAGCACATTTTATCTGAAAAGATTATGCACAGCAGGAAACCACCTCTTTAGCAATTACAATGATTTATACCTGTTGAGACTTTAAAATACGTGATTTTAAAACAATGACTAATGTATTACTAAATGTTGCAACAGATATAGAATTGTAATGATCATTTAAATTGTGTGATTATTGCTTTTTTTGTTTCTTTCTTTCTTTGTTTGTTTTTTCTTTCTTTCCTTCTTTCTTTTTTTTTCTTTCTTTCTTTCTTTCGTTCCTTCTTTCAATCTTTTTTCAAATTATTGAGGAACTTCATTATTCAAAACCTTAAAAAAAAGTAGGTGGCTGATTTTGATCTTCTTTGAGAAGCAATATTTGTCAATATTGATTCTGTCTGTTAATCAATACATCACCTACTTCCTTGTCTCTAATCGCATGTGTTTTTATGATGATAAAGTATACCTTTGAACATTGCTTACACGTTTTGATATATTTTCAACATTTCCATTTGCATACAATAATGCTTTGACTGTGAATGTATTCAAAGCTGTTGATAGTTTATTGTTTCAAGTGTGGCCTCGCTGAACAATGGCAGACCAAAAGGAGGCCATTGGGACAACAGTAGGTGCACAATTATCCTGTGGAGTGTCTCCAAAGTTTAGCAGCACATGTGAGCAGCAGCTGTGTCCTGATCCACTTACATGATTGTGTACTCTCCTGCTTCTGATTGGTTCTTCTCCACCACACCCCTCAAAAATCTACTCTTATGGAGCTCAACAGTGGAACATCGCTCTGATTCTGGAAGTAAATTGCCCCATTGTAGTGCCTAAGGTTTTTCAAAAATTGTTTAAAGACATATTGCAGACTAAGTGCTAAATCTAAAAAGCACATCTGTTAATTAAAATTCTGCAAAAGGTCTTTAAACAAACTCACCACATAGATTGCTTAGCCCCGAGGCCGTTTTCAGTTGTTTAATATAATTATTTTTTCGAAACCCTTATGGAGATTTAATGTAGGAGTCCCCGCTTGTTGAACCAGGAAGTGGGCCGTCACTGTTGGTTATTGGAAACTGAGAGCTATCTGAAATTAGTCTGATGAACTTTGTTTTTTTGGCCAATCTGTAGTCTTAACAAAGATGTGTTTTTGTTTGTTTTTACTTGAGAAACATAAAAAATAAATTTTCTGTAGTAAAAATGACAAAATACATAATATTAGAGTATTTTTAAGTAATAAAGTAGATATACATTCACCTATGTTCTGCAATCAAATACATTTTACTCAACTATTAAAAGGATATGTAAAAACTGTTGCATCAACAAAATGTATCAGTGTCCAAAATGGTCTCTGTTCATTTTTTCTTACATTTATGTGAGCAAACTACAACTGAAGTTTTACATTGTTAGCTGTTTATATTTTTCAGATTCACTTGCAGAATTCACATTTCTGCCACAACCAAGAATGTTAATATTCTTGCCTCATCATGAAAAAGTCCTGATTTTGAAACCCGAGGAGCAGAAAGCCTTTGCATATTCTCACCATGTCTGTGTGGGTTTCCTCCAGATGCTCCATTTTCTGCTACTAGTAAAAACACGTACAATAAGCTCAGGAACTCAGAAGACAAGCTAGACAGAGCCTGGTTAAGAGACTTCTGGAACACCATTGACTTTAACACTTTGGAATTCCTGTGGCACTCGCTCAGGTCATATTTTAATCTTGGTATAATGACAATTGTATTGTATTTATTATTGCTTGAAGGCAGCTATGTTCTGTTAAGGATTGTCACATTCAAAATGTGAGATCTTAATTGCCTCAGTGCCTTCTCTGCAAATGTGTTGAGGCATCTTGTCAGTTCACATTTTGCAGTTGTATAAATGAGAAGAGATGCCTATTTTCAGTTTTTTTTTTCCCCAATATTGCTCTATTACTAATAATCAAAATCACACTTTAGTCAAAACATGTCATGCACCGCACAATATGAACAGAGATTGGCATGAATGACAGGAAAAAGCAAATGAGCAAAACGAGAGAGCTGAGATGACGGAGCAGGATCTATGAGACGCTGCAGGAAATAG
This sequence comes from Mugilogobius chulae, assembly GCA_038363315.1. Taxonomy (NCBI): domain Eukaryota; kingdom Metazoa; phylum Chordata; class Actinopteri; order Gobiiformes; family Gobiidae; genus Mugilogobius; species Mugilogobius chulae. The sequence goes on along the minus strand of CM076403.1, from coordinate 42,700,557 downwards.
ACACTGTCAAAAAGCTGTGAAAAAGTGCATTTCTGTCCCTGGGTGTGAAATATGCTCAGAGTGGGAAATCACGCCAACAGCAGATGATTAAATGTACACTTACTGCTAACCTTACCCCTGCCACATCACCATTAATATCCCCGCTTCCAATTACTTCTTCGGCGCGGTAAAAGGCACGGGAGACCATTGCATTTTGAAGCTGCACAGTTTTGCATATTTCCCAGTTATAAGCCAAATCCTTCTCAGCTGAGTTACTACCAGCTGCATCCATTTCAAAAGAGTTTTCCTTTTGGCCGAGTTGGAAATGCCTTTAAGGGACGTTCACTTCTTATTACATGCCGTAAGTGTAGATGGAGGCCTTAAAGAGAATTTTGTGGGCGGGACTTATGCTTGTGATTGACAGCTGTCAGAGAGCTATGCCAATGTATTCTACAGCACACACTCGTTACTGCTGATCTAATGAATGGAAGTGTCAAATGTAATCTAACCTAAATGAAATAATCATTTAGAAAGATCATTTTATTATAACTTATATTTATTTGTTTTTTTTTGTTGATGCTGTATAAAGTCGTGTTTATGAGTTTGAGCTGGTCCTAAACTCATTTGTGGGCTCCTTATGGCAGGTGTACACAGGGTGTGACAGCAGCTCCATCACCTTTCATTACTGTCATCATTAACAGAGCTGCAGTAAAAACCGGAAAAGCCTCCTCAGACGAGATGCATTAAACAGGCAGAGAGTAACACACCGCAAGTCTACCCCTGTGACCGTTCTGCTTTTGTTTAGTTCAATATCTGATGTTAGAGAGGATTGTCAAAGTCTGCCCAGAATCATTAGAAGGAAATGTAATGCAAATAGAATAGGACTGCGTGAGGAAATGTAGTTATGGTTAAGTGTTACACCATTCAGTTAGCTTTGCAAAAAAAAGGACAAAAGAGAGCGAAAAAAAACATCAGTCCACATGTTTTGCTCACCTAATGCATTCATGAGCTTCCGCATTGTTAATTGCGATGTGTTTTTTTCACAGCTGTTTGGAGCGAGACATGCCAGTATGTTGTAATGGCAGTTAGCCACAAAGCTAACAAAAACAACAAATGAACTTCGAGGAGTTTGATGAACAAACGGGACAAAATTAGATGGACACAGGACACTGCGGACTCATTGTCACCTGAATAGATGACAAAAATGTCTGTGCTATAAGGGGAAATTTATCTTAAGTTATTTAATTGCAAAAACACATTTTTATACAAACACTTTTTAAAAAACTTGTTGAAGATCTGTATCTGTATCCTCCTGCTGTCCCCCAAGTAAAAAACCTCCACCTTGGCTTTTAGTTTAATCGTTTATACTGTGGCAACTTTGCAGGTCCATTTCCATAAAATAAAAACAAAAAAGACACTTAAAAAATTAGATATTTACTCTAAGAGTTGTTGGGCAGCACATTGACTGAAGTGTCTAATCCAGACCTCAGCAGTGGAGGAGGAGGTTTTGAGATTACATTCAGCCCAGCGGTCCTGCTATGCTGTTGCTGTCACCGCCTTTGATCCACGATACTGACACGACCACATCCTCTTGCGGTAACAGTTTGTTTGTGAAGGGAAAAGGGCTACGGCAAGTTCTGATGTTTTTCCCAAAAATTCAATTCCACAATGTGCCGTTTGAGCTTCTTGTACATTAATGATACTGAAAACCACTGCTAGGCCGCGTGTAATCTGAGCCCAAGGTTAGATCTGCTTTAATGAGAATTTAAAATTATTGAGATTGCTATTCTTTTTTCCAAAACTTTCCTGACCCAGAGGTAGCAGTGACCGATCACAAGATGCACAAACATAATCCTACCCAGCACAGTAAAATAATCATCAGTGTTGAAGACTCAGGAAAAGTCAAGCATTACTATTTTGGTTTCTTATATTGAGTATATTTTTACTGTACTCTTGAGACACGACACTTGGATGTCAGCGTTTGAGTGGCATGGAGTGAAGAGCAGAAAGAGAGCAAAGCAATGAAAACGTGTGAACAAATGCAGAGCTTGTGAAGAGAAATGCGAGTGGAGAAAGAGGGTGAGAATTGGTGAGAATGATATCAGGGAGAATGGGACGTCCAGAGGAGACACGAGTGACTAAAAATAGTTCTGAAGGAGGTGTAGTGTTCTTTCACATTCAAAAGAAAGCTAGGATAGAAGAAATAAAACAAAATAAATATTGTTTGAATGCATTTTTAGAGCTTTGTGAACAGACGGGACATCATTAGACTTATAGAAATTTTTACTTAATAGAATACACAAACAAGATCTGTGCTCAGGAGGAATTAATTTCAAGTTTTTTTATTGTAACAAAAATAATAATTTGTTCCTGTAGTAAGTATTACCCAGCCTGCAAGTGCTAAAATAAATACATTTTATTTTCTACTCACGTACATGTAAATGTGTGATAATCTGTAAGACTTGTGCAAAGCTGAAAAAAAGTCTTCTTTTGCTCATCCTTGTCGTCTGATCCTCGTACAAGCAGCACGGTAAAGTTGGAATGAGAGACTTCTTCCCCTGAGACTCCTTTCTACCACCCCAGAAATGACTACATTTGAATATGAAAAAAAAATCTGACGCAAATGTGTGCTCAGACCGTGCAAAAAACGAAAAGCAAGAAGATGCCACGTACCTCAGGTCAAAAATGGTATGATTAAGATCCACTTTACTCAACTGGAATGACTAAGTTTTCTTTTATTCATAGCCTTAACTCACCAAACTGGGAATGTGATGCAATGTTCCTGCTCATGTTCTTTCAAGTGCAGTAAAGTGAAGGCAGGGGATGAGGCTGCCCAGGTCTGAGAGGAGAGCCGGGTTTGGACACCTGCAGTAGAGGTGTGAATAAGTGAAGAGGTGAGAGGAGACCAGGGAGCGGAGATGTAAAGGCTGAATCCGATGAGGCCAGCGGAGGGCAGGAGCTCTGATGATTACACTTGGACCAGAGGGAACACAGCACACGTCCATGGCTTTAATTCCACCTTCATTTGCAACATAAAACACTGTCTTCATAGGTGGCTTTTGTCTTAAGTTGGTAGATTAATAAATAAGTTATAAAGTAGATTTGAAGCCAGGGTCGTCTTTTTGAATGGATAAAGACTCTCTACGTAAACTGCTATCTAACTTGTTCTAATTTTTCTTCTTGCGGCTTTTTGTTTTAAATAGTTCAGAATAGACAGGGCACTTGGAATATTATGTTTTAAGAATGTCCAATGTTGAAAAAAGCATTGAAATTGAAATGAATTTCTTGTCAGTAGTTGCCTGTGGACCTTACAGAGAGGATGGTTTGAAGAAGGGTTATACGGTCTATACGTCCAGTGGGCAATATCATGATAAAAATCAGACTGTCACTTTCTGTACACTGACTGTGAGCCAAGTTCGGTTCAGGACACATGCAAGTTTCATGCGAAGTGCTCCAGTTCACTGCGGTTCATATTTGACCAAAGCCGCGCAAATTCATGTGGATTCCCGGAGAATGCCGTATTATGACTTGAAAGTCGCATCAGACTGCTGTGACCTCCGGGAAAAATAGACTCTCTTCGGATTCTTTCCACACACTTGCACGACTCTCGGACTTGCACTTGCACTGCTCTGAGGTCAGTGTGCAAAAGCACATTGGTTTCAAGCACTATTTATGTCTTGCAGGACTCACACCAAACTCGGTCTCATTGTACAGGAGGAGTGTAAGCTTACTAATATTTCCTCACCTACTTCTATCATTGGTCAGTTTTTGTCAAGCTTTAAATAGTAAAAAGCAAATTATTTCATTTAGTTCAAATTCAATATGAAAGTAGAATCATAAATTGTGACAAAATCATGATTTTACTCCATCTGACTAAATACATTTTTGTTAAATTGTACACATCTAGTCCAGTGGAGGGGAATGTTTCTATCCGCACCAAAAGCCTGATCATTATCTGACTTTTGGAAATGTCAAACAAATACACCTGAAGTGAGATATCTGAATTATTTCTGAATGTTTTGACGAGAACTTTTGTTGTTGTTGTTGTTGTTGTTGTTGGTTTTTGAGAATTGAAGTTATACTAAATTTCATTTCAATTTCATTTGATACAATAATATCTCCAAAAATCCTCTAATTAACTGACACCAGGTGTTTTTGGTAATCAGATTTCTCTTTGCCATGTAAACACGCCAAAATCAGATCTAATTATTGGATTATCTGATTATTCTAGTTATTTGGCAGTTATTCTGGCCGTGCAAATACAAACTGCCAACCAATCTGGCTCAAGAAACGGAGAAACAATATGAGCCGGATTCAGTAAGTCTTATCAGGCACAACAATGAGATATAGTGGATACAGAGATGTGCATAACGGTTTGCTGACGTTGCAACACATTGTGGAGTGTCTCAACAAAATACACACTATATTGACCCACAGTGTTGACTTAATACAGTATTTCAACCAATAAATGTTGTCTTTTGCGAGGCTAGAGGAAAAAAAATGAAGCCTCTCACAAGCAGCTCCAGGGAGACAAAGCAGAGTGTAAAGTTTTGGGCAGCTGTGTGTCTGCTGTTTGGATGGTTACTGAAAGCTTATGTGTGCAGACTTTCTCGATGCTCTACTAATGAGGCAGTGTTCTCAGTTTTAAATCCTCATCCCTCACAATTTTGCAACATCACTTTTCCTGGATTTATCATTAATTCTGCTTACTGAGCTGTAGGGTTGCCAGTGGTAGTGTATGCTGTGCTTTGGTTGACTAAGCAATGTTTTTTTTGGCAACTTTTGCCATTTATCATTTGTCCTCAACACTGTGATTTGTGAGATTTCAAGCATTTGCATATTGTACATTTCATCAAATACTTTTCGTCTCGATATCTTATTTCTGGAGGGGAAAAGTCAACTACAGAAATAGAAAAATAAAACAATTCTTTGGAATATCATTAGTTGTGAGGCCCTCCTCTTGACTAAGCAATTTTGTGGTTAACACATTTTTATTTATTTTGTGCATCAAAAATTTCCCAGTGACAAAAAACATGCTATAATTCAAGTATAATTTAGTCAGTGTTTGATCTAATGTCGAACTGTGGCACATGATTAGCATAGCAAGATTCAGCAAGGTTACCGTATGAAGCACTTTGGAAGACACCTGTTTGTGTAAATGTGCAAATACATTTACAAAAAACCTTTCATACTTTGCCCAAAACTTAATTTCAATTTTATTTATGAAATGCCCCTGAGATATGCTAATTTTCGAGGGGGTCCAAATGTAAAGTTATAGATATTTTTTATAAGAGACAACATGAAGAAGGTTATGTTTCCTGTGCCCTTTGAAGTCTTGAGCACAGTTTTCTTTGTAAAAAAATAAACAAACAATGTCTTAGTAATATATCCACAACAGTTGCATCAGACAAGATCATCTGACATTCAAATAAAGGACACACGATTACTCATTAACTGTGCTTACCAGAAAACAATACATGAGTTAAGTATGTAGCACATATGCAGAAAAAATTTAAAAAAAATGTCTGTCTTTCCTGAATGCAGTGGGGAACTGTATTTAATCAATGATGTCATGCAGAGTTTGTCAGAACCTCCTTACATAATGTATTGCACTGATCGACTCTACTTCATTCATGTACAACCTTGCACAATCCTTTCATATCAAATAATAATGTTTTCAAACAGTGCAACACACCTAATACGACTGCAGCCCATGCACAGACAAAGAATGTTTTCATTGATGACAAATTGTGGCTGAACAGGATTTTGTGACTTCCCAGCATTCCTTGCATGCTAATCCAGCGGGTGACTCATCTCCTATAGAGACAATAGTCCAAGATGACAGCCCCAGACTTCTTCTCTGCAGGTGTCTCTGTCATTTTCTCCATTATATTACATTAGTCACAGGATTATTGATAAACTGTTTGGAGGGAGTTGCTTGTGTGCATCTTAATAAGAGTGTGTTAAGGACTCTAACATTACTTTAAAATACAAAATAATCCAGGCAATACATAAATAGACAATTTAAGAATAAGTGTAAGAAAAAGAATAGCCAATTTGTAATCTGCGGTTGTTTTAAAACTTGTCAAATTTATATCTGTAAAGTTACATTATACGACTTGAGGAACTACTCACCTGTGCTTTTGGAAATGACAGACAGTGTTGTATATTATTAAATATTTTCAGCAGTGCAGGTGTGTGTGTGTTATTCTGTTCAAAATAACAATGGAGCTCCCCATAGGACCATATGTTGTTAGATAATGAGAATGTCTTATAGCATTGCCCCAGTTTTTCCCAGTGACCAAACACAATGCACTTAAATCATAAAGTCAGAGTTATTGTAACAAACATGTTCAACGTTATTTTTTTTTTTCTCTTGGCTTAGAAAAACAAACAAACTGACAAAGCAATCACTTCGGAAATTAAGCTTTATTAATAGTTTTTCTTGTGCAGTTTTTGTTAGCATTCTCAACCATTATGTACACATTTGTACTGTACTGTATATTTGCATTATTATCTTAACTCTTTCATGTTAGTAAACATAACTCCACTCTACTGAAACAAAGAGTTGAAATGTCCCACAGTACTGAAATCAACTCATTTACATTGCATGTTTTAAATCCCATATCTTTTATAAAGCTGAAAAAAAACGTCATTTAAATACTTACTGTGAGTGGGGTTGCCCTGGTCACCACAATGCTGCTGTGTGATTGGACCAGCTCAATGGCGGTCTTTAACGCGTCTTTATTTTTCCCAACGCATTTATGCCACTTCCTGGTTAGCATACCTTTCCCAAATCCCTAAACTTAACCAAATTAACTTAACCTAACCCTAATCCTAACCCTAACCTTACCCAAATCCTTTAAGTAAATCTTTTAAAATATAAACTTTTGCTAGCATAGCCACCAATGCAAAGTGATGGTGTATGGCATAACTGGTTGGAGAAAAAAAATCAGGCGTCTTTAACCGTGTTGTGGTAATGTCTCCAGATGGATCCTGAAGATTTAATGAAAAAATTCTACTGGTTCCTGTATAGTTGTAATTGTTAATAGTGCTGGGACTATTTTCAGTATGACAGCTTTTTACTGCTGATGACTGCCACACTTACAAAACTGAATAATGACTCAGGCTCCTTTTCACAGCAGAAACATAATGTAATATGCACAAGCTGACCACTCTGAAGAGGTCACCTGCTGGGCCCATCATTTCTCTTTGGAGAGACTCTAAAATCTGACTGAGGGGAAAATGACAGTTTGAAAGGAGGAAATAGCTTGATAACTTTGAAGCTGTGCCTCTGCTTAATCAAAGCCTACAACTTCTATTCCATCTATTCCACCAGCGTCCTAAAGCAAACATGAACACATACAGCGTCAACGAGCTGCTAGTCTGTAGGACAATGACAAAATTACAGTTTCAAAACACTAAAGGTAGATTTCAAAAGCTTTTCTTTTGATAAAATCACTTTCAAGTGACTGAAAAGAGACAGATTTTAAGCTAATATTTTGTATTAGGTGAACGTGAGAGAACATTAAACATCTCAGATACAGTCAGATGCTTATGAAAGGAAATAGTTTCTGCTCAAACATATCTACATTTTTTAGATCACTATAAACTTTTAATAGAGATGTTGAAGCTATGATCATAATCAATAAATCCTTTGCTTAAGACTTGTTTTATTAGCAACAAACCAAAAACAGAAGGAGCAAAATAGACCAGAATCCTTTCATCTTTCATTTTACTGCAGAGACATGAATAATTTATTAAGACACTTTTGTTTATTTACTTTTGTGGTTAGCATGACAGTAATGAGTCACACCAAATACTTTTAAACGGAAAAGCAGCCTAATAAATTGTTCATATTTAAGGGATTTTGTCCTGATTTGACATACTGTATCTAGATATAATTACATGCCTGTGAATGCTGACCTTTGACTGAATGTAGGTTGAATAATGATTATTTGCTTGTTTTTCTGTCCATTGTTAATTAAAAGCATTATTGTGGTGCATCATTAACTCTTTCTTTTATTGTACCTGTAGTTTGACAATTTGTTTTTCTAATTTCAAACAATCTTCACAACCTTAGAGGCCACTTTCTTCAACAGTAATTACATGTTATACACCAAACATGAGTCACAAATCTCTGCTTTCACTCCATAAAGAATTGTTATTCTACAGTTATCCTTCCTTTTTTAGGCATTTGAAAATCCTTGTTTGCATCACAATCAGATGTTTTGAGACAATTTGTTAGACAGTTAGTCTTTTGCGTAACCAATCAGTTACTTAAATGTGACTTGAAGATTTTTGGTGAGGATTCTCTCAGCTCAGCAGTTTAAAAGCCTGGGAAGATGAGTTAATGATTATTTGATTACTAAATTATTATTATTTAATTTATAAATCAGAAAAGTTTCAGTCAATTTGTTCTGTCTATGTATATATACTGTATATTTTTAACTCTTTCACTGCCCTGTTCTGGCTTTGACCTCTCTTTCCTGCCAGGCCTTTTTGCTAATTTTAGAAATTTACATTTATCTATTTACTTTTAATAGACATTTGAAATTTCTTGTTTTATTATATTTCAGCATAGTCACATTTCATGTCATTGTTGCTTTTGTTTGTTCTACTTTTTGAAATTTTGAAGAATATAAGATAATAGAATAAAATTATGTCTTTAGGATAAAAATACGAGGTTTATATGAATAAAACAGTTAGAACGAGTCCTTTTCATCTTTAAACGAACAAAAGCTGTGTTACAGACGCGTCTTTGTTTTCTTCAACGCAGTTATGCCGCTACCCGGAAAGCATACCTTTCCCAAATCCCTAAACGTAACCAAATTAACTAAACCTAAGCCTAACCCTAATTCTAACCCTAACCTTACCCAAATTCCTGAAGTAAACATTTAAAATATAAACTTTTGCTAGCAAAGCCACCAAAGCAAAGTGATGGTGGCATATCTGGGTTGGAGGAAAAAAAAATCTGGCGTTACAGACGAGAAGACAGCACAGCACTTTTCTACTTTCTGATGCAGAATATATACTGTAGAATCAGCTTTCTTTAGGGTGCCACTTTATTTAGCCCTCCATACATGAAGAAGTTTTGCTTCTCTGACCACTTTTAACTCGCTCACATGAAAGAAAGTTTTGTTTTTGTATTCTTTTCCTGGCTGTCTGAAGCTGTTCTCCAGCATCATGCTTTTTGTCATTTTAAAGATAAAGATTCTTTTACTCACTACCAAATTCTGCCATCTGCTGGTGAATCTGTGAAGCTGCATCAAGTATTCAACTGTAGACAAAGTCAGCATCAGAGAACCCTCTATTGCCTCATAATGAAAGTCCAATGAAGAAATATCAGTCCTCGACAGGCTGTGGTTGGCTGCACAATGATGAATATTTCTGTCCTTGGCAGAGAAAGAGTTACAACAAATTTTAGTATAGTTTTTATCCAGGAGGCACATTTTTGTCTAAAGAGTTGGTTGCTTTTGTTATTTAAACATTCTTTTATACATAAATTGCAAAAAGCGTGAAGAAAAACTACACATGAAACTGTTTTTTAGTTTTCATTTAGAACGTTTTTTAATGTGTAGAAAAAGCCAGTCGAGTCGTTTCTGTGCTTTGTTTTGCTCATGCTTTAGAACCCTACTTCTTTCATCCAAAGCTTGAAATCCTTTCCATGCAGCTCCTCGGGCGTATTAGTTGATGTACGCGCCAAATGTACAAGCACAACAATGGAAATACTCACCTAATAGCTGCAGCTCTGGGGGAATACCTGTCGGAAAAATCCCCCCTTTGCCTCATAAGTCTGTGACACTCGCTTGTGTTGTGAACGCTCATGCAGACACAGAACGTATAGAACCTCGACGCTGTGTGTGTCCCTGGAATTTTGTGACATTTGGCGATACAGAGGCTCAGCGGGGGATGAGGACGCATTCCACCACAGTCAGCGCTAATCTCGGCAGGTGTCAAGCGCTCCTGTTGACATATGCGGCTCCCTACCTGGTAACATACACCATTGTGCACAAAGCAACAATGGCACACCTTCAAGAGAGTGCTTTATAATCTACAGGGGGCGCTGCAGGAGGCCATGCGCGTTGGATAGTTGTGTGCTTATACGTGGAGGTGTGTTGGAGTGGAGCAAGAATGGAGTCTGGACAACTGGGGTGAGAGGGAGAAGAGAGGAGCATAATTCAACATAATGTGTCAGGAAGGTGAGCCGAGAAACGTTTGTCAGTGAGAAAATGAAATGTGACAGGGAACAGAGCTACAGTCCACCAATGTGTGGAGCTGCAATGTGGACAGTCAAATGTCTCACTTGCAGGGAAAGGACAAAACACGATATAACACCACTCCATGTCACAGTATCAGAACCGTCAAGATGGGTTTCTGATGGCATTGACAAAGCTCATTTATTGTGCAATGAGTCTGAGAACAAACAGCTGTTCTCTATATAAGATGGGCTCTCAAACCAGTCGTGATGCAGAGACAACACAGTCTCACAGAAATGCGTATCTAGACATGTTATTACTGAATCATGACCATATTCTATCACTTTTTTACGTGTCTATTATATGGCACCTTTCACGCTGTAGAGACACTATTTTTTTTAGCATTTTAGAAACAGACATTTTGGTTAAAGCCACATGAGACAGTTTCTTTCAACTTTAAAGGCTAAGTTTTGGTCTGAAGTTGCAAAAATGGGTAACCAAGGCCTGTGGCTTGAACTTGGTTAAGATTAATAAATAGAAACAATTCTTTACATCCATAGAAATCAACTTGGGCAGCAATATGCATCATACATAAGCAAAAAGGAGAAATTGCGTGGTATACATCTGCATTTAAATGTGCCTGGTATACATATATTTCCGTGAGATTAGGCTCATCGAGAAGCTCCTTTGTCCTATTTTACTATGTGTGTTTGAGAGTGGTACCTTACATCCTGGTCCGTCTTTCTTTGGCAGACTATTCTGCTTGCTTGGTGTTTTATTCAGCAGAGCAGAAACACTTTTCTCCATCTGGTGATAATATACATAATTATACAATGGTTTGAATCTAAAACAAATGCAGCAAATAAGCTTTATTAGATGTGGAGAGCATAGTTGATCACATTTCTTATATTTTCTTAAGGCTAAAAGCAATATTTAATCAAATTTAAATCACTGCTCTATAATGTGTCATAACAGAACCACATCACATCCAATTTCTGAAACACCAATTTGTGATGGCACCTTAACACACTCACACGAGCTGCTGCACCTTTTGTTTCCTTCTCGTCTGTCCATTACTCCTCCAGACACAGAAAGAGCACCCAGGCATTAAGTTAGTTTTGATGATGAAAAGCAGGGCTATTGACCAGCCTGAATCAGCCGTAATCAACTCCTCTTTGGATGATTATCGGACTTCCCTTCAAACCTAGACATCTTATGACTTCTGCTCACTGCCTGGGGATCTGACAAAATCCCATCATAATAAAAACACAAGAAATAAGATAATAAAACATTTTTCTGTCAGAAATTCAGCCTTTCTTTCTTCCATAATCTTCATTCAATAAGACTCGGGGCTGGTTAGAAGTTCTAGGTATGTACTTTTCTGAGGATATGCAACCAACTTTTCTCTACATGATGAACCTATTACAGGCTAAACATATTCTAAAAGTTAGCATGAGTGGCAAAAATACATGTCAGACTGACCTGTGTAAATCCCCTTGGCGTGTTATATTTATTGCAGCAGGTAATTAATGATAAAGTTCTTCCCATCGACGGCTGCTAATGACTTGGCTGTGGGTGCATTTATATTCAAGACGTGCAAAGGAACATCAGGACAGATGGCTGTTTGCTCAGTGGGTGACAAAAGTTTGGCCTGGTCTGGATGTGTGCCTTGGGGCAATAGAGGGAGGGTGTGTGCAATATAAATGTATTGACAGGGGTGTAATAAGTCTGGAAGCGCGTGTACCTGGCCCTGTGCTCTTCCTTGCCCTTCTTCTTCTCTTTTGGATATTGGCAAAGCAACTATGTAAAAAGTCGCCACTGTGTATGTCCGAACAGATGCCAGGTTTTGTAGCATCTGTCTTAGTTTAAAAGAAGTATCTTTGTATGCATTAAAAAAAAACACCAACCAACCAAACAAAAAAAAAAAAAAAACAAAACACAAAAAAAGGATATGCTTATCCTTTTTTTTTCTGGGTCAAGTTGTGGATCCCAAAAACTATAACTACTAGTACTTCTACTACTACCACTACTACTACTACTACTACTACTACTACTATACTACTACTACTACTACTACTACTACTACTACTACTACTACTACTACTACTGCTACTACTACTATACTACTACTACTGCTCTACTACTACTACTACTTATACTACTGCTACTACTACTCTACTGCTTACTACTTCTACTTCTACTTCTACTTCTACTTCTACTACTACTACTACTACTACTACTACTACTACTACTACTACTACTACTACTACTACTACTACTACTACTACTACTACTACTACTACTACTACTACTACTATACCTACTCTGGCCCAGACTTTCCATGCACTTCAACCAGCTTTTCCGAGGGAATTCTGAGGCATTCCTAGGCCAGTTTAAAGACATTCTTTTGACCCTCTAGCACGTCAGGTCTCCTCTTGGTGGAACACCTCACCAGCTAAAGATGATCCATTGCTATAAATGCTCAAATCAAAATTGTGTTCATCATTTCTTTCCATTCTGCATAGTTCAGAATGTCCACTGTACTCAATTTATTTTAACCAGCCAGTCACTGTCCTCCAGCCTCCCTCTGACCTTCTCCAGAACACACAGCCACAATAGTAAATCTGCTCCACATAAGCACACACTTTAATAAGATTCCTCTTGAAATTTAAATTGACTGAGGCCAGATATTCCTGGTGTTATGCCCCAGCCTTCTGCAGAGGTGACTGTGTGAGTCTGTGGTTAATTCATTGCCACTCTCTGCATGCAATATCTGCAAGGCCCAAAGGGTTCAATTTAAGCTTGGTCATGTATTTTCTATGTGAGGTGTCAGGCTCAGTAATGCCACCATCTCAGAGCTAAGGTGCGAACTCTAGACTGTACTGTGATTTGGCAGCAGATGCTTTTTTTTTTTTGAAGCTCATTGGTTCAGTATCATACTTTCTATTGAATATATTTGGTGAGTCTAAAACAAGTGGAAGATTATGACCAAATGCAAGTAAAGAATAATTAACTTCTGCCTGGTTTTCTCTATGATTAGCAACTATATTTAAATCATACATCTGTCACTGTGTCCATCTGTCTGTCAATTCAATAGATACATTTCCAGAGCTAACAATAGACTCTATCACAGTTTTTGGCAAACATTGTGAGTATTTTTTTCTAACTTGGGTGAGATGTTACAAGAACTTTAAAATGCTTTATAATGCAGATTTGTGAAGTGATAAAACTACAATTATGGTTAAAAAAAAGCAATAAAAATAATTCATTACAAATGTTCTGAAACATGTTTTGTTAAGGTTAAAATTTAGATGTGAACATGCATTCTTCCTACTTATTGTTGTTTAGGGAAAATACAAGATAAGCGTGTTCTTTTTTAAAATGCATCAGTTCAATAGATAAGTCAACCAGCTGACTGATGGTCTGAGAAACTATTCCTACCAATACCCAGGTCACAGAATCCGAAAGCTTTACCAATAAGATACTATTGTTTGTTTGCAGTATTGTGTCTGACTGACTTGGCGTGTCACGTTACTGCAGCACATGGCCACTGTGACTATTTAAGGCACCTGTTATCTTTTATATTGCCTTGTTTACCCAGACAAAACTCTGCGGGGATCAAAAGACGTAACTATTATAAGAAATTATTTTTATATACTGTAATTGCATCAGAATGTCTCAGTTACTTTCTTGACTGTTTGAGAGCATTTTAATAATAGTCTATGATACAAGTTTAGAATTTTACACAAAATTGAAACACAAAATTATCAATCCTGTAAACTGTGCACACATTGTTTTGCAGTCCTCTACACTATGCAGAAAATTGGATCCAAGTTCCAGGAGCTATATGTTTCTGATAGACCCAGTATTGATTTTTGATCCCATGTGAGTGCTAAAGTAGAGTTACATATTTTAACCTCTATGGGTAGATTGAACCTATAGCATCAGATATATAGTTTATTGGATGACTGCTTGGGGGCTTCTAAACCAAGGGTCACACTTCAAACACTCCCTTCTGTTTCAGCTCTTCTAATTTCCCAGCTCTTTGTTTGTCGCTCTTGTAATTCATTTCACATTTAGCACAATAATCTTTTGTTATGCATTGTCTGTTAGTGTCATGGCTCCCATCTTCTCTGCGCTTCCATTTTCCCTCATCGTTTAACATTTTGTTTACCTTAATTACCCCCTTTTCTGTCACTCACTGTTTACATCTATTTCCCTAATGTCTTCAGTTTGGGTCTGATCTCTGACTTCCACACCATTTTGCAATCTTAGGCTGGTTTGTGGCTCCACTGAAGCACTCTTTTTACCTACTTTCCCTAGCTGCTGTCCTTTCATTTCTTTTTCAGCGTCTTGTCAAACAAATTGCAAAAGTGTTATTTTATTCACGCTCTCTTCTTCTCTGATGTTTCTGTTGCAGAGAGCGGATAAAAAGATAGACAATAAAGAGAATAGCAATGTTGTTTAGAGGCAATTAAAGCAAGTGTTTTTTTCACCAATAGTTTTAAAAAGAAATGGAAGTGATCTCTATCCTTTTAAATAAAGATAAGGCTTGTATAAAAGTGAAAACAAAGTCATTCAGAACAGTCTCAGAGTGTTAGTTATTCAAGTATAAAAACTTTTGCATGATGTGCCTTGTTTTAAGAGTTATTATGAAATATTACCTATGAAACTGTAAGACATGACCTATAGGTTAAAAGGAGCTTCCAAATGATCACTGAGATGTATTATTAAGAATGCTAAGTGGTTAGTTTGTTATTTTTTTTTAAAGAATTCACAATTGGTCCTTACTCCTTCTTCTTTGCACTAAATTCTTATAATCTTTTTTTGTTGCTCTCCTGCCCTGTCCACAGCTGGAAACTCGTATCCCTCTAACATATTCTGGTGGCAATCTGTGGTGTTCCTGTTTGATTTTAAAGTTCTACAACATTTACATTCATAGTCTGACCATTTCAGTGTTTGGACTTCATTGAATTCTTTAGCTAGTTCCTTTAGCAGTTGAAAGTTTTAGTTCAGTATGTCAGCAGGTGTCGTAGCTGTGTCGAACTGTTTTTGTGCTCTTAGGCAACATTCTCTAGTCTGAATGTAGTGTAGTGTATAATTGTAGTTCACTTGAAGACAAAACAATGATCATTCAAAGCATTGATATGGAACTAGCTCAATAAATGTCCACATGAAGCAGTGAAAACACCTCAGGCCAGTGTAATACATGTGACTATTCAGAATGTGGCGCTATGAAGCTGATACAAAGTCACAGAATTAAATCAAGATGAGTGGTTAAGGTTATCTCTGCTGGTACTCTTTGAGCTTGGCTTTGTGTTGAATATTTGTATTCCTGTAGGCCCTAGGCAGGAGTGGTGCCAATGACTTACCGCCTGAAGTGGAGTGAATAAATAATGCAAAATATTTATTAGTGATGTCATGAAAGATGCTTTATGAACCCATGTATCCTCTTTTGTGAATATACAAATGTCATAGGGACTTGGGGATTGTCAAGATGCACATTATTTTTACATTATTCCAAAGGAAATACCAAGGAAGGTTAGGTAATTAAAGTAGTGTACAATGCCCGAAAAAGGCACAAGACCTTTAAAATGAGAAATACTTAAACTGGATTTCCACTTTTTGGAACTCAAATATGAAAAATGATATCTACTGCAGTCTGGGTCAACATGAATAGGAATTATGGCCTTTTGTGATTTCTAATAATTCATACAGAGTCTGCATTAGTCATATGCCACAGTGCAAAGGTCAGATTCCAAGATATAATTTACCGTATGGGAAAATATAGAGAACATGCTGTGTAAAGATAAATGCATTGGCAGTGCAAAGTGAAAATACCTAGAACATTCTGTAGAAAAGGTCAGACAATTAGCACAGGCTGAAGAGGGGGCTTTTCTGTGGGGAGATAGAACTGGGTGGATGTGGGGTGCTTAGGTTTACCTTTAACCTCCTTCAGCCAAATGAAACAAAATATCAAAGTATCATATTCTTTTGGGTATGTTTAATTTTCACAAAGGGACATCTCATTTACACAAGTACAAGTTGAAAAATGGAAATCTACAAAGACGCCTGGCATATCAACACTGTAAACATGAAGACAAATACTGTATGATGATGATTTTGAAATCAAAATTGCAAAAAAAAGGAGCTAGTTCAGCATTTGTAAGCATCCATGGATACTAAAACAGCCTGAATCCGCTTTTGTACCTGTACCTGACCAGAGTTGGGCGGTGATGCTGACACAGAAACTCACAAAATTAGACATGACACTGAGCATGTGCAGAAAGATGGTAAATGTAAAAGAAGCAATTTCTTTTTAGAAAAAGTGAACAACATGGATTTCTAAACCCTAAAGAAGAGACAAAGAAAGTGGATTTATGCTTCAAAATGTACTTAATAAAGACAAACTCTGCAGTTTATTGATTAATGTTTCTCTGTGTGGTGAAAGAAAAGTGAAAATCCACCTGTGCACATCATGCAATAAAGGACAGTATCGTTTGCAGATTAGATTTAACTTTGGGGCAGTGATGTCATGGTAAAAAAAAAAAAAAAAGTAAAATGTAATGAGTAAAATGTAATATATTTATGCAAAATATTTCAAAGCTAATATAGACCAACTACTTCAGCTTACAATGAACAAAAAATAAAAATACTAACCCAAAAATACAAGTGTCTCCTTTCAAACCCAAAGCATGTTTAGTATTTGAAATGCTACAGAGACACAGAATATGAAAGCAGAGGCGCACAGACCCAAAGTGCGGCAGCAGATGGAGCAGACAGGGTCCAGAGCCGCAGCAGACCCAGCCGTCTTCATCCCCTTAAATGAAGTGAGGTCCTGTGCGGCCTTCTCCTGCTCATTAGACACACAGCACACTGACGGCTGAGCGCTGTCTCAAAGTTTGGACAAGTAAACAAGTCCCCAGGCTGCTCCCGACCAGGGCACAAGACGGATACATCAATTTAGAGTGCTCACTTGCTGTCTGTGTGTTCACAAAACATCATACCGCAGATGGACTTGGATTATGCACCTCTCCTCATTATTATCTGAAAAGCAAAATGCCTTTTTAGTCTTTTCTCAAGCGTCATATATACTTAAGTGCCAAAGTAGCATTTCTCCAAGTCATTCCAGGCTCTGCATGTCCCAACTTCCTGTTTCTGTAAAGCTTCAGTATTGCTTGGGAAAAATCTAGGTTAAAGTCTGTTGTATAACATAAGACAGGGCTATATGTTTCAAGTTTCTATATTAGAATTCAAATGAACAACTCTGGCACCTAAAAGATTAAACATTTACTGTAGAAAGCAAAACATAGTACTAGAGTGATGTTTTGATCAGTAGGTTCCACTCTTAACCATTACTCTGGGAAGAAAGAGCACAATTCAACTGTGTGTAAATTGTTGTTAATTTGCATAAACAGATTTAATGCTTATAGTCACAAAGCTTTTGCTTTTCTATTTGATACATAATATTGTTAACAGTAGTTGATGGGTTTAGGAGAGATGGCAAATATGCTTTTTGCATTGAACACACAGTAGAAAAATAATAAACTCAACATTATTTAATCCAACTGTCAAAAAAGTAAAAAAAAAAAATAAAAATAAAACAAGTGCATTAATGATTTTTATCATAAATACACTTATTTTTGTAGCCTTCAGTCACCATTAATAAATAAATACTTGACAAACTAGTATACTCCTAATATTTCTATTAGTGACAGCTCTAATAAATTAATATACTAGGGTTGTCAAAGTATCAAAATTCAGATACCAATCAATACTAAATCTACTGTATATCAAATCTATATTAATTTGAGAAAGTATCAATACTAAAAACAATGACATCAACAGAACACAATTTGTCCTTTCATTAACATTTTTAGAATAATCTACCACAAATACCAAAGAACTAGACCACAATGTTAAAGTGCAATACATTATTTGGTATCCAACATTTCTTTGGCTTGAAAAATGAGACTGGTAATTCTTTGTGGTAACGAAATTGGCTTTGAGAATAGAATATTTTCTTTGGCACTGAAATCGAGTTTGAAATGTTATATTGTGACAACATGAAATCATCATTAAATCAAACAACAGAATCATTTCCACACATGTAACAGTGCCTTGTACATTGCGGTCTCTATAATATCTGATTCAATGTTTTCTCCATCTGATGCTGTTTTCTGTGATTCTAATGTGTGTGTGTGCTTTTGTGTGTAACGTGGTGGGTTAATTAGCCTCCAAAACAGCACCATCTATCAGCCTAATGTTCAAAGGCCTGGCCCGACAGCTCCATTAGCACCAAACACACATGGGCCTGCTGGACGTCATTCATACACTTTTAACTGACACTGACACGCGCACATGAAGAGTTTTACTGTTGCTAATAAAACTGCATCACTGTTAACACCCCACTAAGGTCTGAACGCAGCCCAGTGGTCAAACAGTCACACAATAAGAGCGTTTGGTTAACTTCGGTTCAAACGAGACAGACAGCAAATGTTTCACTCTGATTTGTCACCATAGAAAGTTTTACTGAAATAGAACAGTGCTCAGTTAGTTTGGGAAAAGCACTTTGAAATACAGTTTGAAATATGTTGCATTTTAGGGCTGTAGTCGATTAAAAAGGGGTGTAGCAAAAGCTTCGGAAATATTTTATTGATTTGACCTGATCTGGTCGGAAGGGTTACCCCTAGACATAAATATACAATGGCTGAGCTGATGGTGGCTGAGCGCACGTGGCTGAGCGGGTTAGCGCTCTTGCCTCACAGCAAGAAGGTCGCGGGTTCAATTCCCGCACTGGCCGGCCTTTCTCTGTGGAGTTTGCATGTTTCTCCCCGTGTCTGGGTGGGTTTTCTCCGGGCACTCCAGTTTCCCCCACCAACCAATAACATGCATGTTAGGATAATATCCTCCAGCTACGGTAGTCCTGACCAAGCCTAACAACAACACCTGGAGATGGGTCCCCGAGCGCTGCACTGTGGCGATCACTGCTCCTGAGGAGCTGCCCCAGAGGCACTGAAGGATGGGTTAAATGCAGAGGGCAAATTTCTCTATGGGGACAATAAAGTATACCTTACCTTACCTTAAGATAGAAAATAGTGTATTTATTTCTAAAAAGGCACATTTATCAGTGATTCAGTTCCATTCACTCCTTTTCATGTTGTTGAATATAAATCATCATAATCTTAATAATATAGCTAAACTAAACTGGACTAAATGACTAAATTAATAGACTAAATGCCTACAGCCTTAGCATACTGTTTTAAAGTGTCACCACATCTTACTACAGTCATAGAACCTTCTAGGTCTGTATCACGCCAAAAAAAGTTTATATGCGACTATAATAGGGGATGTTTCAGCAGCAGACTTTTTAGATTTAAAAAAGTGGCTGTGTGATGGTACCACTTTATATTAACTACACCTAAATTACCCTTAGTAAAAAAAACGATCAATTAATAGATGAAAAAGTTTATTAATGCTTAGTGACTACTTATTTAAGGAGATAAGGTTAGAATTTTGGGTTGGAGGTTGGGCTTGTGGTATAGAAGTTATTAAGCCTTTATAAACTTTCTGATTAATTAATTTGTCATTTGTTCATAATGAATTAAGTCTTTATTTATGCTTTATTAAGGGTTTATTAGGACTAATTAATAAAGTGTTACCTGTGTGATCTCTGTGGTGATCAATGTCATTTGTTTAGTCAGGGCAACTGCTTACACTTGTCAAACCAACTACACTTCACCTTTCCACTCTTCCCTACTCCTTTCTCTTCTCCTTTCACCTTTTCCTTTACACCTTGATTGAAAAGTGTTTGTGGTTGTGTGTGAAATTAGGAGCTTTCGATTAACTCAGTACGTAGGACACACTCACATCGAACAGTGGCCAAGCCTAATGATCCTTAAAACACGGTTCTTTTGTCTAGTGTGGAGGCAAACAAACCAT
This sequence comes from Mugilogobius chulae, assembly GCA_038363315.1. Classification (NCBI taxonomy): domain Eukaryota; kingdom Metazoa; phylum Chordata; class Actinopteri; order Gobiiformes; family Gobiidae; genus Mugilogobius; species Mugilogobius chulae. The sequence continues at coordinate 42,680,437 of CM076403.1, read as the reverse complement.
ACTCTGGAGAGGCTCAGATCAGACTCTAGTGCAGTCGGTGGAGGTGGGCACGTGACCTAAAGCAATTGTGATGTTTTTGATAGCAAGTGCAGAAGTTAAGTGTTTACTAAAGAACCTTATGCAATCAGATCTCATTTGCCTATTGTAAGAAGATACACTATTTTTTTATGTAGCTTCAAAGTTTCTTCCACTAAAAAATTCAAGTATTCAAGTATCAATCGCATGCAATCAATACAGAGTTTGTATTTAGCTTTTCATACTAATGCACTTTTCATAAATGCACTAACATTGATGGATTATGCTGCTGCATCATTATTATGACTAAGCCTGGCTGCATACAACATTTTGCTTTAGACAGAGAGACATTTGCAAGTCTCCATCAAACATGGATTAAACGGCTGGTTGATTTACTGCTGGTTATGTACAAGTTTATTATTATTATTATTATCATTTTTTTTTTGTTTAACCTGAAAACCTTTTTTCTGCCCTAAATGCTCTGTTTCTGTCAGGCCTTCAGAGTGGCATTTCAAAAGGTCACATATAAAGTTGGTCACAGGTTTCTACAACTTGAAACCTTACACAGTCTCAAACATTCACCAAGTCCTCATGTATTTAGGTTTGTATAATGCTTCTATATCAATAAGAAATCCTTTGTGGTAGAGAAGAGTCTGACAAGCAGAAGACCGGCCTCATTAGGTTTAAATCGGAATGTTGGTTATCTTGTCTGCTCCGTGGGGTTCTGCATGATCTATAGTGACAAATGAACGTGTTGTAACAGAAACCATTATCGCAAACTGGCTCGGCTCACTATCCCCATTCACTTTAATGTGTTTGAGTCCCCGGAGCAAAATCACTGAAAACAGGCAGGAAGTGTGGCGGGTTTATGCGTTAGATATTGTTATTTATTTAAAGTATTTCCCACAATGCAATGTTGTTTGTCTCCCAGTGTGCATTGATTGGCGTCAAGGAGAGAAACGTTTTTATTTACGCTCTTCAATAAACTTTGCTTCAAGGAGAATGAAGATCAATTAAGATTAATCTGTTACTTTTATGACACGAAGAAAGGAATGCAGTGTTATTATCAATAGTATAATAACAATAACATAGTGTCTGTGTGGGAATGGGAAATGACTGTCCTGTAGCTATTGTCCCTTTGATAATAAACTAAATGTGTGCCACCAAGCCGCTCAATTCATTTAAACTTTAAAAGAGGTTGTATTTTCAGTGTGCAGTGTGTGGAGGCAAGCCCAAACAATATCTTAATGATATCAGACTTTCCACCTAAAAACATATCCCTTTAAAGATACTCTGTTTTTTTATTGTAAGGACAGTGTGTGTTTTCTTCTGATAATCCAAGTAAGAATGTTTTATCTGTTTGCAATGCTACCAAGTTTTAATACAGGATACTATATTAGTGACTAATAAAATACAATGGTGGTTATGCAACATTTTGGAGTAATTCAGACATACAGAACTTGTCTGTCCTTCACTGTGAGCTGTCCGTGGTGCTGAAATTTCACACAGCTCACACAGCGTTTTCCTTGTTCTGGTTTTCTGTGTATCTGCTCAAACCAAGGTCAGTATCTTTTATCATGGAGCAGATGAGATGATGTAATTACCTTTACAGGTTTCAACAGTAACTTCAGTCTTAACACGATGGTCGATGTGACTCGTGTTAAAAGTTGTTCAAACAAAGAAACCAGTGAACACAAACAATGGATCAAAGATACAATGAAGACATGAAATGAGAGCATGCACATTGAATTAATGTGAATCTTTCTTGTCCACGAGGGAACACTTTTCTAACGACAGGTCCGTCAGGTTGACCACGCCTAACATCAAGGGTGTCAAACTCATTTTAGACCAAGGGCCACATTGGCTTATTGTTGTCCTCAATAGGCTGGTTGTGACTATAGGACTGAAACAAACCGTAACATGAAGCACCTGGAAATATTAAAGTTAAAAATCTCATTGTGTCCCTTTTATTTAGAGTTTAATTAATAATTTTTTATTCGACAGGGACAATGCAATCAAATATAGTTACAAGCAAAGCATGCAGCTGATGCATCAGCCTTTCTGGAAGAATGAGACTTTCAACTGTAAACTAAAAAATGTCCTAAAAATTCACAAATTTTAATAAGATATTGGTTCCGCATACATTTTTTTGGTAGTATTTTAGGTCCCTAAACTTTTGCAGAGGAATTGTCAAAACCCAAATATGCCAAATCTAGTGTCATTCCGTTCTCAGTTGTCAACACCAGATATCCGATTTTTAGGCAGAATTTAGATTGTGTTTTTTTCTTTGAGAAAGTTCTTCTGATCAGAGCCTGTTAGTCATTAAAAGCGAAAACTCCAGCCATTTGCCTTTGCTCCAAAAGGTTCAGAAACAGTTTTAGTTTAAATTTTTACCAATTTTAGTCAGACGTGTGAGGGAAAAAAGACCGGAATGAGAAGGGGTTAAGACAACCACAATACTCTTCTAATGTCAAATTAAAATAAACCTTAAAAGACGTGGCGGCCCAATGTAAATGTGGTGGAGGGCCGCATCCAGCCAAGGGCTTTGACCTTAGACACAATAATACCTTTAGTGTTATGTGTTAACTGACCATTGCGTGATAATTCTAGAAAAGAGGAAGGTAATCATTCACCTATTGTGTGATAAGGAGAAGAAACTAAAGATTTATTCTCCTTTAGTTCTACACAAACATTTTGAAGGAAAAAAAACCCAACTTTATATTTCTCTTTAACCTGGAATAACCTTCTCTTACTTGTACCACAAGTGACCCAACCGTGAATTTTGGCATTTTGGCAAACATGGGGCACACAAAATAGCTCTGGCTTATGTGTTCCCAGAGTAATTTTGTTTAATCCATAATAGGAAAAAAAAAAGCTTTCCCTAACTACCAAAATAGTCCGTGACGTTTGCCAATATTCCAGGCCCAGTTTTCTGCCGTGCAAGCAGCGAACACATTACCCTCTGATGACTGTGAGCGCGAGAGAAAGTGTTTTAAGTGCTAATTGAAAACTTCACATCCAACAACACATCCACACGCTTATTCCTCCCTTTTTATCCCTCCGTTTCAACACTGCGCGCATACACATATTCATTAGAGCAAATGGAATTAAGGGGATTGGACGCATAATCTCCTTCCCCTGCGATGTGAGCGAATAGAGCCGGTAATTTCCCGCCTCCAACTACAAACTCCTGCTCCATGTAAGAAGATGGAGTCACTTGCAACTGGCAGCGCATGAATGATTTACAACACAGACTTCTGCTCCTAAATGCCACATGCCATTACACTCTTTAGTATTCAGCACAAGTATAGAGGGAAGAACTTTCATCTCTGTAATAGGCAATCTATTACAGACTGATCTGAAAGAATGTTATGACCACCTGTGTACTCTGTGGTCAAAGAAGTGTTGACCCTTACAGCCTTTCATTCAGAATAAATCACACACAAGCATATCTTCACTGAGATCAGCAACATGAGAAAACACCAGTTGTGTATACTTATTTTATGTTCTGGTCTTTGCAATTTGATCCTTGTCAACAATTATTTTTATGCCAATTAATATATTTTGCAAAATAATATCATTTTATCAATACTTTACATCAAAAGAAAGCGTAAATGCAGGAATTGTTTTAAAGAGTTAGAAGTTACGTAGGCACTCTCAGCAATGTCATAGTGAACAAATTACAACAAACTAGGATAAGATATTAGTCCCACAATGGAGAAATTACAGTGTTGCATACATTTTAAGAACATCAGGGAAAATAGAAACATGCAATCAGACAAGATAATTAATAGTGTTGACAATTAGTGTTGTCACAATACTGCAGTCAAATTTCAAACTTGATTTCAATGCTAAGGAATAGAGGAATTTCATGTCAGCTAACTACAAGAGTTCATCACTGAGCGAAAACAAAATCAACATTTGTGAATGAAAGTTACTTTCAGGTGACGAGAAAAACACTGTTTCAAGCTTCAGGAGACAGACGTCTGTCAGACCGGTTCAGACCTGATCGAAACAGCTGCTCTTGTCCCGTTTCGTTGTTTTAGTCAAAGAAGTTTCCCCAGCTAAGCAGATGGAGAGTGGGTCTTCTGCATAACGCATGCGCAGTAGGGCGGAAGAATCATCTCTCAAATTCAACTTTTAGCATAAAAAGTCTCATTCTAAATGTGTACAGTCACATAACACCATTCATTTTTGTCACATTATTTTGTTTCATTCACACTACTGAGTAACACATTAATAGGCTTGCTCCTAATGCTCCTTTGCACCTAGTGATGCATCAAGAGGTTGATTTAACAGCTTGTTTGAGCCACAGTTTTAGTTTTACTTGACAATGCACTACAAAACCTCAGCTTATTATAAGCTGCATTACAATACAGTTCAGTAATTTGTTTATTAAATATGTGCGAAAGAAACAAAACACCACTACATTTATTTATTTGATGCGAGAACAGTAATTCAACAAAAAAAAAAGCATAATTCATAAACTTTATTAGCTTAGGTTTAATTAGAAAATGAATTACAAAAAGTGCAGAAATAACCGTTCTGAAAGTTTACAGCATCAATAAGCTTTCTTTTTATTTTACTCTAACCGAGACTTGAAATGATGCATATCTTCAAAACAGCACTCACACAATTAACACTTACGCCACCGCTAATGGTCGTGGCACTACTACTAACCTACTTTCTTCCGCAGCTGAAAGTATCAGTCGCCATTTGCCACTCGCAGTGCATCAATGATTCACAAACTGTCTGCTCTCAAATGCCACATACCATTTCAGAGCTATAGGCTGTGCTCGCTCTCATGCATGCAGTCCAGGAGAAGCTATATTTTAGAAATAGTCATTTTTAGAAAGGGCAGGTCACAGAGGCTTCATGCTTTTTCTTTCTTTTTTTGCTATTGTCCTGTAATGGCTCTAGAATGTGCGGCACAGTGTATTGTAACTTCTCATTTGGCGTTTACATTCAGCTGTATTTTGCAGATCAAAGTACCTGGCTGGTTCTAGTACCGGTGCTTCTTTGAAATGTATATTAGTCTATTTACATCCACATAGAGAGCAAAAGGACGAGACAACACGCACAGGATCACACATTTAAATACACACAAAAAGGTATTCGCATGTATTGTTTTACCTCCTGCTTTTTTTGGTTCTATATGAATAAAACATGTGCAACCAGAAGTTTTTAAAAGGCGACATCATTTACCTGTGGCAGATCAAATGATGTACGCAGGAGTGGCAAACACAAACTTTTTTTCCAATTCTCAGCACTTGTTTAAGAATACATTTCTAGGAGCAGCATTTGTGCCTTGGTTGTTCATATATTGTTGGGAACTGCCTCTATTTTGGATCAGCCTTCAACTTTCTTGAGGAATTTGTTTGGAACAAAAAGTGTGCATGTTTTAAGGTGAGATCACAGTATTTGGAGGAGCATATTTGGAAGTGAGTATTGCTTTTTATGTTTTTGGATATTTTGGTTGTGAGTTGAGGATGTGTCATCTCTTATTTTGTTATATATTCATATTCAGTCAAACTGCAGATAAGTTTACATCAGTGGTACATCTGCCACAGTTTGAAAAACACTGATCTAAACCAACCATTCTTGTGTTAGTTTAGTAAAAATATTAATTTTTTTTTCAAATGTTACAGTTTGTGTATGATGTTTTTTGAATTTTTTGAACAATCTAAAAGTGGCAATAATCTTACCTGTTTGTTTTCCTGTCACATTGAATACATCAACTGAATTAGTTAGCACAGGTTTATCAGTGAATCTCTGGATGGAAATTGTGTTGCCAGCTAATTAGTGTTCTTTTGGCTGCTGTCACAAAAAAGCAACAATTGAGCTCATTGGTCAGTCATTTCTCATTGCCTAAGTCCTCAGGTAACAATAGATTAATCAATTACTTCTGCGCTCAGTCTCCTCCAGCCAAAACAAAACTTAAAATTCACCACCCACACCTGCTCGCTGCAAATGCTCCAGGAGGGCGTTGAAATCTCACAAAACCCCTGAGAAGGTTTCCTGACCTTTTTAAAATGGCAACGACAAGTGTTGTACGTGGGATGCCAGCGACTTGAGCTGACACTCGGAGGGGATAAGACAGTGAGCGATGGCCTTTACAAATATTCACGTCACAAAGAAAGCTATGTAGAGGCAACACTGTCCATCTTTAAATCTCCAAAGAGTTTGTTTTGCCTCATTCAGCATTTGTGCAAAACACGGTCTGTGTATGTGTCTGTGAATGGCAGCTGACAGTATGTTTTGGTTTGGGTAGCCAGTTATTCTCACTGAATGCCAATGAGCAGCTGTCCGATGTTGTTGTGTGTGTGTGTGTTGGCAGGCGCAAGGTCTTTCCTCCCTGTCCCCTTCTCTCAGCAGAAAAATCAATCCGCCTGACACCAACGGTCTGTTACGCTAGCTAACGTCAGCCGTATCTGCATCTGAGTGTCTTCTGTCACTGTGGGAAGCGTTGTCTAAACACATTCCATCTGTATTGTGATCACCTATTGTTCCCCTGTCCATGTGTTGGGATGTAGTGTTATAGATGTCTCGGTCATGTGTGGTTAGCAGGTCCTGACGTCTCGGTTATGGAAAAGATTAATATATTTTCAGGTAATATATTGCATCATGTGGTTGTCATAGTGACCAGCTGGTACAATCTATTTTAAAAGTGAAGTTTAGCTTGTGGATAAAAGATAAAGTGAGGGGCGGCGTCTACTGTACAGTAGCAGGGAGCAATGTGGTGGTCGGACTTGAAACCTGCAGCAGGTGTTTTTGTATTACATACATACACACTCATAACGCTTATTTACTGTTTGTTCTGTATAAACTGTTGGCCTATCTGATCCTCAAATCATGGTAGAGCTAGACCACCCCTGTTGTACACAGACTTCGGGACCCACAGTAAATACCAATGCTCTCTGGCACACAGATATTGGAGCAGTACTATGGACACATGTCTGGAACTTGCACGGGACTATGGAAAGACTCATGCAAGTTTGATACACTTTTCAGGTCATTATATGAGCTTTCTCTCAAGAATCCACATGAAACTGCATGGCTTTGGACAAAACGGACTGCAGTGAAATGGATCTGGTGTAAAAGGCACTTTACAAGAAATCTGCAAATGTCCAGAACCAAACCCGCCTCGCAGTCATTGTATGTTAGGTGTTAGAAGAAAGCGTTTCTGTTGTGTCTGCAGACAGTGATGCCAAGGCTGCAAGAGGCAAAAGAAAGACTCTTATCTTGAGGGGCCTGCTACTCTCCTCAAATGACACTTTGTCTGACGACCCAATGAGTACTCTCTTGGGGACAGAAAAAAGTGATAGAATGATTGATGTATGTCTGTACCCTGAACTGAGAATAGTGAGTTGTCATGTCCACTGTCCTAAAATATTGGGTTCATCTTTGGTTGTTTTTGCATTTTTGTTGTGACTTCTGTACAGAATGTTTTGTTAGCTACAAATCAAGGCCCCAACAATAACTTTATATTTGTGTGTGAAGTTATGCGGCAGCGTTGACAGCTCACCTTACAACCGAAAGAAATATTAATCGTTGCATTCCCTTCGGGAGTGAGAAGCATTTATATCTGTTTGTGCGCTCCACAGCCAGAGTAAAATGTGCATACATTTGAATATGGCGTACATGAGATGAATCATCGCAGCATGACTCGACTTTTTTATTTAGACCTTTTTGCCGAGCAAATAATTCATGAGGATGAATAGGAAATTAAGCCAGGAGTTTTCACACGTTTTACTGCTCAGTAGAAAGACATTTTGGTGGGAGAGAGGTGAAAATGGTGCTGTAGTCTGCTCTAAGAGAACACTTTTATAGATGTATTTATCATTTAAATGTTCATTAGTATGCATAAATCCCACAGAGGATTGGCTTTTCACCATGACTGTAGTTCACACAAGACACATGCAATGCTTCAACAAATGTAATGTTTTTTTTTTTAACTGAAAGGATGAATGTGAAATAAATTCTACTGTTTTCTTCAAATCCAACACCTTATTATCTCAGTCATGTCTGATGTATTCTCCTCTTTGTTTTTACAGATCCCTCAGATCAGTTACGCCTCCACAGCCCCGGAACTTAGCGACAATACCGCTATGACTTCTTCTCCCGCGTTGTGCCTCCCGACTCGTACCAAGCCCAGACCATGATGGACATCGTCACTGCTATGGAGTGGAACTATGTGTCCACTCTGGCGTCTGAGGGAAACTATGGGGAGAGTGGCGTCGAAGCTTTTGTCCAGATCTCCAGGGAAACAGGTAGGAACACACTACAAAAACGTACGCTTGTGCGATTGTGACTCAGAATATCTGTCTGGTTCAGGGATTGAATGTACTTTATGACTGGTTTTATTTTACGGAGTTTCTGCCAAATTGTATGATTATTATTTGGAATTAAAGTCATTTATACGTAATCTGGGTATTCATACTATGCAGTGCTGCTAAACTTTAGTGCTATTATTAGTGCTGTGATGCAGTTGGCTGATGGCTGGATTGTAGACTCATTTGAAGAGAGTGACTAAAGCGAAAGGGGCCGGACACTGAGGGAATAGTTAAAAGGGCTTCCAGGAATAATTCAAATGATCCGTGCTTTGATGTGAGATGTGAAAGAGTAAAATACACTGCACTGGGGGTACAAGTGAAGTCACCCACACCTGTAACTGTAATAGAATCTACGAGCATTACGACCACAGCGGGATGGTGAAGATTCTTTTAGTAGTAACTATTTTGAGAAGCTATGCTTTGTATGCTGCCTGCATCTTTATGCTGAAATGTTTTCTCTTTCACCAAGCTGAGGCGTTATAAAGTCTGGTGCATGTGCCAGGAAGTTCATGCATACGAAAAGTACTGTATGTGTGAAAGAGTTTGTGAGAGCTAGAAACAGCACTTAGACAGATTCAATTGACACTTATTCTTCGGTTTGAAAATAAGCACTACTTCCCAAAAACTGGATTTGCAGATGGTGTCTGTGCGGTAATCATGGGAGGTCTTCTGTGTATGATAAACGGACGGAAACATTTAGGAAATTGATAACAAAATAATTATTCATAAACTTGTTGTAGTGACCCTTTATTCGTCTTTACTGTGCAGTAAGTTCACTGTATTCATTTGAGTCACATTTTTGAGTGGTCACATGCTATGGCTTGTCTTGTAGCTGCTTTACTCATGTTTGGAGGATACATGTGTGATGGAAACAGTGATGAGACCATACACAAATCGAAACATTTCTGACCCATTCAAAAGGATATTAAACTGGATATTGAAATACTGGAACTTACAGGATCAGGTAAGACAGTGTCCATAAGACATGCAAAATGTCTTCCCTTGGAGGACAACAGCACCAAAACTGACTTGATAGAAAAGCAGCAAAACTGAATTGACATGTCGCTGTAACATGATCTAACCACTCCAAAGAAACAATAAACCTTTACTCTTTTCCTGCATCTAACAATGTTCTCATCGGTAATATTCATCCCTTGTTTGCAACATATAACAGCTCATTTGAGTTGATGATATAGTCTCTATATTATGCAGCCTAAATTTTCCATAGAAATCTTCTGAAGTTAATGATCCTCCACTACTTAAATACTTTAACAGACATCCACAGTTAAAATATATACCTTCTTGAGAGTTTTATCTTGCTTTAGCTAAATAAATGCAGTTCTTGTCGTATGTCAAATGCCATACGATTTAGCAAAGAATTTCTAGTAAAAATGTAAATTGATTTTTTACTTGTCATAATGTTCTGAAATCAGGCTAATTACTACTTAGTTCAATTTCCATTTTTTTTATTACAGCTCTTTTTTAAGCACACTATACCGAGCTTTTGATTCTCTAGTGGGTCCCACTTTTAGAAGCTATTTTGAATCTTCTGTGTGCTGTTTTGTTTATGACATATAATGGCTTGTGTTTTAAAACAGACTTTAGCGAGAGTGGAGTGAACCTGTTGTTTCCATCTGAGTAAAGTGCAATGCTAAACTAAATTACAGGCTTAAGATTACAGAGCATGCACAGACACATGCTTATACGAAAGCTTATCACAGTCAGACTTTGATGGACAACTACAATACTCTGCTCATGCTATAAATCTGATTTGGATAGTGTGTTTTAGATGGGAAAGCCCTTTGTTTAGTGACTGCAGCTTGTGTAAAGGCATTGCATTTCCAAGTGATTTATGAATGGTTTAATCTTGGGTTAATATTGTGGTCGTTGAAACAATAAATCATTAATACATTTGGGGCTGGCTGTTTGTTATATAGACACATTATGCAGCAAAAGTCTCACAGAAATGCAATAATATGGTTAATCTCCAGGGTTTTACTAAATTAAACAGTGAATTTATCATTTACATTTTTTTGCGCATACTATTTTTGGCATTCTATCTAATCTGCAATGTGGAAAGAGGTTATTACAGTTCTGTTGTGATTGATGTGATACTAGTTACCCGTTTTTTATCGATCTTTTAACGAAGATTGAGATGTTTCAGTTTGCGTTTGGGGACAATTTTGGACTTGTTTTCATAAGTTCTGTGAAATTGCTCTGTAATGGCCTCCTTAAGTGTCACTGCATTTCAAAGTGATATATAAGTTAATATTTTGGGTGGTGACATGATAATTCATTAACACATCAGGGCCTGGCTCCAGCTCACATTTGCCTTCATTAAGTAAATGGCTTTACTCTGTCCCTTAGCTTACAAAATTATGTTTTGTTGTTCATAAGGAGACAAGTTGGGAAATGGTTGTTCAGCCAACTCAATTTCAAACAAGCAAAACTATTACACACATCCATAGTTGTCTGCTAATTTTTAATAAACTTTGAGGTTCAAATAGATGCCCTGTAGTGCACTCTCTATAGTTTTCATTATTTGGCCCATCAATTTTACAAATTAGAACAACAGGGTATATGAAAAGACTATGAAGAGATAGAAGTGATCATGTGTGTTGTAGTGTCAGCCCCACTTGTGTATTTTTTATACCAACAGAAAAGTATAAAATATATAGAAAATATTTCAGTCACTACTGTTATTATTACTTTCAGCCATCCTATAGGTCATGTGATTTAATTTATTTTGTATTGCCCATCTAAAACAAAAACAGAGACATTTTGAAAATCAAATCTTTATTGGTCAGTAAATACATCAGTGACGAATTTAGACAACAAGCACACATGACGCCCAAGTCACAGCTCTCCTTAGACTAACTGCAAAATGTATACCTTTTATTATCAAATAGTCTTCAGGGTCAAGTCAGATCTGTGGAGAAGGAGTCGGCTCTGTTTTTGTTCTTTTGTCAAACCAATAGGGTGAATTAAGTTGAATCTTTGTTTGGAAGTAACATGACAAACATTTTCAACTTTATCTCCAAGTTATAAGTCATACAATTTACATGTATAGAAGCTGATCATCGCTTACTGTTGCATATGACTCCACACAACTCACATGCTCTACAGAATGAGTTAAATTAACTTCAAAGTTTAGAGAAGAAACCAGATTATTTATTTATTTATTGCCCCGTTTTTACAGTGTACAGTAGAATATACCAAGCGAAGGCTTGTAAGTGACATCCTCTACCAGAATATCTTGTATAATTAAAATGTGTGAAGATTAACATTCGTGGCACTGCATTACACCAACTGTAGAGTGTAAATAATCTTTTAATATGACACTTGAAGCCTAATTATACTGTGTTTGCTGTGTTTTCTCTACGCTTAGATTTCCTTCAATTTGTATGAAACATACACCACACTTTAATACAACAGTTTCAAAAAGATTGAGCTTGTTTAGTGCTTTGAGTAAACTCTAATGGAAGAAAAAGCCAGTGCAGTGCAGATGAAGATGGATCAGTTGTCGGTTTTGATGTGTGGCTCAAAGGAAAGCCAGTCCCTGTGGTCTTGAGTCTGAAATCAGTTTGTGAAATGCTCTAAGTGCCGTTGACACATCAAAATTGTGTTGATTTTTTTGGGGCTGTGTCTCAAAAGTTTATGAAAAGGCGTCATGTTGGATCTAGACAAATATTTACTGACTGACAGTCCCAAACACATACACAGGATGTTTATCAAAGGCCTTTTTTTCTTTCTTTTTTTTAGTTTATGTTTTTGTTTTATTTTATTTTGCAAATCTCTTCATTTTGATTGACAAGACACCACCGCCATAAGTGTGCTATTCATATTTCTTGTTTTCCTTCTCACATTACTTTTTACCAGTCCCTTCCCCCTTTGGTGACCCCTTTCCCCACTAGTACTTTTTTTATACCATGATGTTGGGAGCCATGAAGTATGATTGGTTGAATTCTGAAACCACAATGGTTAAGGGTAGTGTAGACAAACACATGAACTCTCATCCACTGTTTACAATGCCAACTGAACAGATACTGCAAGCAGCGTCTCACATACTGTATGTTGATGATTAGGCTTTCTCAGTATTTTTCTCTGCTGCCTAATGGACAGAGTCTGGTTTTACCTATAGTTTTACTGCAGACACTGTATTCTACAACTACGCCACTAATCACAACCGCTAATACAATGTATAATATAAATTATAGTCATAGTGCACATGGAGTGTGGAGTCACCCCATGACCCAGGTATGAGTGACAGCCTTCTGTCAGTTTGATCTGTTTCCTGCATTGAGATGATGAAATGATGGAAGATACAGGGGCAAAGAAGGTCCAGTGACCATACCATGCCCGATAGGGAACTGTCTGTGGTGCACCTGTCAACTCAAACTGGTGAAGATACATACAAACACAATACAGATATTTGTACTGCGTCTATGGTTAAGGTTGGTGGTTGACTTTTGGTTCTTAAAACATTTTTTTAAAGGAGACTTATTATGTAAAATTAACTTTTCTAACTTTTTAGCAACCGTGTACTGTACTCCCATCATAGCTTACGCAAAGTTGTATTTTGATTGATTCATCCATGTTTAATTAATCTTTTTTGTTCTGCAGCTGATGCACCAGTGCTCTAGAAATCTTCAACTACCATCTATCCCCGCCCACTTGTCTGTATTTACTTGTGATTACTCAAAGGTTAAAAGTTAAGGAGTAAAGCATGTAGGGTTCAAAATAGTCATGTAGACACTCCCCCCCCCCAAAAAAAAAAAACGTGTAATATCTGTGGGTTATTTAACAATGAAGAGGCGGGGCTTACCAGTTCTGCTGTTTTGAACAGAAATCAATGGACCTGTTTCTTTTAAACTGCTTTAAATGATTTTGTTTTACCATGAACAAAATATGATTCAATGATCTTCATAAATATACAGAAAATATGTTCACAAATCTTTTTTTTAAGCTTTGCTGAAATAAGCAATAATAAGAGAATACACTTTTGGCAAGTCATTTAGCTTAAAATACTTTATGAATTCAGAGTTAGCATTTTTACTTGTTTTTCCACACGCACATGCAGGACAGCAGAGCAGACAAAGAGAGGTGACAGTGTGGACTACAATGCACATTAAGCTGTAAAATGATGCATGATTTATTACAACACAAGTCATATTCTAAGAGAAATGTGCCTAAAAAGGACAAGAATTTAGTTATGGCTATGCAAAGACTCACAAGACCACAGCCCAGCTATCCTCATGACCCACTCTAAAAAAAATCATGATGTTCTGGTTTGATGTGAGCCAAGTGATAACATTTATTACTGTTAGCAAAGACTCACATGTGTTTAACATGGCAGTGTCTGGATAATTACATTGTCTAATTGTAAGTGACCTTTTTGGAGTCCTTGTTGTACTTTTAGCTTAGCTTTGATAACATGGTATATTTGTCGGTAACAGAACCTTTTGAAATGACCCATCCAAAGGTCAAATGTAAGCCACAGACAGAAGGTGAGATAAAAAGTCAAAGAGATCAACAGATGGATTTGGAAAGACAGGCAGACGCACCTGAAGAATAATACTCCTGTTTCCTCACAATTGCACTTATGGCATTGCAGGGCTTTATATAACAGCCTTGTATAAAATCAAGTGGCCAGCTATACACACAATTTAACAGGACCAAAAGAGAAGTAAGCGGTGAAATGAGAGGACACAGTCAGACAAATGCAGACTGCGCCTCGGGGAATATCTCAATAATTATTTTGTGATTGCTGTGTAATGATTACAGCTTACAAGGCCCTCTGCATACTGATCCACAACATTTGCAGTAATTGTCTTGTAATCACAGAGTTTGTCTGTGTCATGGTGGTGTGTAGAAGAATGGGTTGTTATATCATGCCTCTATGAGACTTATCTTTTTGATTAAGAGGAATAAGAGCAATAACAAACAGTGTAAGAGCATGAGCCCAGTGAAGCACATAGAAGTGTGCAGATATGGTTTGGGTGTTTTGTTCCAGGCAGAATAGTGGCAGTTGTTTATATAATGAAAATCATGTCATCAGACAATAGCTGCTATGATATCATCATATCAGTGTTTTTTTTTTTTTTGTGTTTTTTTTTTAGAACATTATAAACTGCATGCATCAAAACGAAGAACATAACTAAATGATTTTCTGCTAAAAAGAACAATTACAGGAAAATGAAATAGAAGAAATGTTATTATACTTTCTAAATCTTAATCGGCACATGATAAAGATTGCACTTATGACTCGCCTGGGCATTTTTGAGACTCTAAACTCCTCCTCAACAATACAATAAACACTGTATATTCTAATTGTTTGGAAATGTTTCTGTTTCTTAAATGTACCATTATGGCCTTTTTACTTTAAGTGTGTTTCTCTTCTAAATGCATAGCCATCACCTCAAATCCATTAGCCACTTGGGCTGTCTTTTTCCTGTGAAGCACATTGGGTAGGTCCAATATTTACTCCTCCAGAGGATTCTGTGAAACTGGATTTGTCCTAGTTTTGTTTGCGTACCACAGCTGCCACTTTGCCCCACTCCCAGGAGGAAAATTCAGCACAGCTAATTTTTCAGCTGCATACTGTAGTCCACAAGCTAGTCAGCAGAATTTAGTTTCAGTGCGCCTGCTTTGGGGAGGAACTGGAAATAACTTTGTTCTAAAGGTTATGCAATGGAAATATTTGAAACTGAGATGTTTGCAGATTGGATTATGAACTGCTGCTCTGACTGTGATGAACTTGAATCACCCATTGAAATGGCACAGAAGCCATGAGGGATGAGCTCTTACCACTAAAAGACAACTCATCTTTCCCCATGTTTGGTCCTATAACTACTGTAGACACATACTGAATGGTTTAGGTTTTAATCTTGTGTGACTGGTGGTCAAAACACTGATGTCTCTTTTCTGTCAGATTGCTATGAACATTTCTATTATAAAGAAAACTTGTTACATATTAACATTACTGGTCTGTGTTTGCTCAAGCATCCTTTCTTCCTTTTCCATGTCAGTTTCTTGTGAGACAGTTTTGGAATAAGCCCAACAAAAATAAGTGACCATGTTTTGATTCATTTATTTTTTTGTCTTTCTAATTTTCTTTTTTCAGTTTGAGCCAAGTGGTGGCATTACCAGAACTGGGCCAGTCCACTGTGTGTCAGATCTTGCTTGGCTGAGCACAATCGCTCTTCTACCAGAAGGGTTTATTTATATACTCTCCATGATTATAGAATGCATTTTTAATTATATAAAAATGTATTTGTCATTTAAAAAGAAAATCTTTATTTGACTAATCTATTGCAATGAATCGGGCCATTGAAACCTTATGTGATATTCCTTTTTGTTGCAGGAATGCAACAGCTCACAAAAAAGAGCTTAGGGAACCAGACAGTCTTCTTTGATTAGCGTGTAATTAAACTTTAAAATTTCCATTGAACGGTTGACTGGTTTTTCACTTTTTATTTTAGATCAAGCTTGCTATATCTGAAATTGATCTAACAAACACCAGTGGGTTTTTGTGGAAGTTTAAAGGTGCTACCAAGCCTAACTTAACAGCTTTATTTATTTTGAGCCTCAAAACTATTCACCATTAGTTTCTAAACAGTTTTAATACATTTGTTTCCCTTAGCATATTAATCATCAGTAATGAATAGCTGCATACTCACAAATAAGATAGCAAAGCACAACATATCATGCAACACCTAAACAGTGAAAAGTTTTCACAAGTTTCTGCGGTTAGTATTAGTCACCACTTTACAGCACAGCATGCTTGTGTTTTGAAGAAAATTAGATATAATTGGGGCAATGCAAGATTTTTTTTTTCTCAAATAGATGTGTTTACCATTGGCAGAAATTAAAAGTCAAGTGAGAGAGTTAAAGATCCTCTCACGGCACTAGACACTAAACAAAATTGCGTTGCTATCTGAACAGCAACAGTGGGAGCAGCAGCAGTGGCAGACTCCAGCAGTCCAAACACATAGTGGTGTCCCCCAGTGGGTGACTGGAGCGTCTGTCACCTCCAGCTATGGTCGCGGTCATGCAGAACTAGTAAGAGACACAGTCCAGTGCGCCCGAGCCAAACATGTTTACTCATCATTACTAAACCAGCACCGCATGGCCACCTAACCTGCTGTTTGTGCTTTGGTACACAATACATTATTGTAGCTGACCGACCAAAGGTTAATGAACAAATGATACAAAGGTCAGAGTAGAAAGCATCAGTGGGGCTTTTGGTCATTTCAACAGGGGAATGTGCTTAGCTGCATAATAGCTTGTGCTTTCTTAATTAGCAATAAACCTTCATGTTGATTTGGTCGTTTCTTATTTCAGAACAAGCAAGTGACGATAATTGCTGCTGATTATGATAAATTAGTTCACAAAATTTACAACAGAAGGATAAATAGTACACCACATGAACTTCCAGAGCCCAAAAATTACATTTTGAAATGGGCAGGAATTAAAGGGACTATACTCAAGGTTTTTTTTGTGCAACAAAATAACTTAAAAACAATTTCCCCCTAACTCTGGTATCTGGTCAATGTATCTATTCAGGTGCAAATTAGTCCGCAATGTCTAATCAAATCCGTTTGTGTCCAACTTTTGTTGTTGTTTTTAGCATTGTGGCTAACTGTTGTTAGCATACCGACTCACCTCACAGCTAGCAGTTGTGAAAAAAAACTAAAATACATTATGATGAACAACTCTAAAGCTCAAAAAGCATGAGCTAAATGAGCAAATCATGTAGACTGAAGTAAGAACTTTAAATTGAAATATTTCTGTTTGTTTACATTTTTAAGGATGCAAAAATCAAGTATAGTCTCTTTTAATGTGTGTACTATACATACATACATAGTTTTTTTTTTTTTTTTTTAACTTTTTTGATCAAGTCAAGTGTTTCTGGATGAGATTGACCCCTTTTTACTTACAACTTAAAATGCCCATATTTGACCGTGCAGAAATTTGCCAGACCAGCCAGTCCCTACACGCTTTGACAGACACTTTACAAACCGTGAGGAGGATCAATTTCGTCGGCGGCCTTTCCGTGTGCTGAGTCAACCAATCACAGAAAACCCGGAAACTCCACCAAAACAGCGACACAATGTTTTCGTAAACATGTAGCGCGAGGATTTTTTCAGTAGGCCGAAGCCCCTCAACGCGGTTTGTTGCCCAGGTTTTGGATATGTTCATTGTTCAAAACCGAAGCACGAGCCGAATCAGCTACATTCGCCTTCTTGAATGTTTTAAAATTGGGCTTGCAAGCAACTTCCGACTTTTTAGTGTCACATGTCAGAATCGCTGTGCTTGATTGGGTCATCCTAACATTGGACGGGGAAATTATTGGCCGAGGCTCCGGTTTCAGATCTTCTGCATTCAAACAGAATGTAACAGAATGTAGGAGGGGCCGACTGGTCAGGCAATGCAGAAATAGTAGTTACTGATGACTGAACATCAAAGAAGGGCAGGGAAAGATTTAATTTTGGCTGAAAGTGGTATTATAGGTAAGCTGCTGGATAAAAAACTACAAGAAATTGTAAATTATTTGACCCAAAACTAGAGGATTGTAAGGTGTTTTATTTCCAGTTCATAAGAGAGGTGAAAAAAAAGAAAAGTTGAAGAGAAAAGCTGAGTGAGAATAATCAATTCAGAATAAGGAGAGAAGTTAAGACAAAGCCAGAGTACCTCATAGTACTAAATACAATGCACTTTCTTTGTGAAGTTTCTAAGGTGAAATAAGCACAAACTTGGCTCTTCTGAAAAGGAAAACAAAGAAAAAACATCTGAAATGAGCTGAAAAAGTCCACGATGACTGACTTGAGAGACTTGTAGACGCATGAGACCTCAAACGATCCAGATGGTCAGATGGATGGACTGGAGCTGGACAGCTCATGAACAGGACGCTGCGAACAGGTTCAGAAGGCAGCAAGGTGATGGGAGAATCATGGATAGGCTGGGATGGGAATTATCAACAGTAAGGTCATTTCAGAGGAGAGCAGGCTGTGAAAATCAACTCAAAACTTTATTGTGAATTCCTTGAGATCACCTTTTCCTCCAAAATATGAAGTTGCTCCTTTATTAATGAAACGTGCTAAAGCAATCGATGACCAGCAAAACCATGAGCAAAAATGGTGCATTAGTTTAGAAATCTCTATTTGAAGTTCGCTAGCTGTTAGCAGTTTTATTCACAATTATTTTACCTCTAATAAATAAAGGTTTGTAAATGCAGCAGTAATGTGGTGGTAGGTTTGTACAAGCTGACACTCTCAGCATTTTTCATAACTTAACTATTTAACGGGTTAATGCTAACGGCTATTGGAAAACAAACAGGAGAACGCTCCGGATCAGTGTTTGATAGCCTCATAGTCGAACTGCGTGTCTACTAATTATATGTTAGTAGCCTCCATACTACATTTAGTTACTTGTAGTCCATATACAAGCAGTTTGAAGTTTTGCATAAAGACATGAGGCCTCATCACTGGTGACCATAACCTCTGATACTGCAGTCGCATTTGAGTCGACACTAACATCTCTACTTATCTCCCAAATCTAGTCACGACTGTTTCTCCTTCTCTTATCCTACTTCCTCCTTCTTATAGATCCACGTGGGATTAAAACTTTCACATCTACATTCAGCCACAGTCAAACAATGAAACAATGAGCATATGTGAGTCTGTGTGAGCGTGTATAGAGAGGATTGTTTGTATAAGAAATGGCATCTGTTCATTTCTTATTAAAATTGTATTGTGGGTGTAGATGTAGATCTATAATAACCTTGGATCGAGAAGTTCTTTTAAAAGAAGAGGCAATTTTGTAATGTAGTTTTATTTACTTGGACTAAGATTCATTAAGGAAATGACTTGTGTTTAGTGGCCACAATAGTTTAAAAATAGTACTAAAATAGGATAAATGCATGCAAACAGAAATATCAAAAATATCTTTAAACAGCTCATTTGGTTCAGTTCATGTACATCACAACATTTTACATGATAAACAACAAATTTACATGAAAAATCTAAATAGTATTTGTATTACAACATAAAACTCCATTTAAGTGGTATTTATTTAAGCATGTCTCTAGCTGATTTAAATATAATTAGTCGATATGTTGTGACCTAATGTTATGCCAAATTACCGTAATTTCTGATTATAAGATGCTACTTTTGCCATGAGCTTTGAAATATGCGGCTTATAAGGCAATGCAGCAAAATTATAGATTCTCATTACTATTAACAAGTGCGGCCTATATATGTACTTTATTATTTTCTTACTTAAATCTAGCGGGTGCAGCTTATATTCAGTATTAGTGAAACTTATTCAAGATCTGATTCTGGTGTCACAATCCTGTGCAGCTTTAAAGATGCTGTATAATTTTTTTCTTATAAAAAACAGCAACAACAAGCACATCTTTTTAGTGTTTTAGTAGCAGTCCACATGTTTTGTTCACTTATGATTTCCTAGCCTCCAAATACATCACCAACTGTCATAAATCACTTCGCTGTCTGAAAAATTTTGTTCTGAAGCCAGACACAAGCTTAAAAATGAATGCTTGAATAGCAACAATGAGCCAACAATGGCTTGAGGCTTAAATACAAACTATATGGAACAGTAGTGCAAAGTGTCAAATGTGCAAGAGTCCAAATTAGTGACATGTTTGACAAAGTGTCTGTAAGTCCAATGACAGTTGGACCGAAACTGGTCATGTATTAAAGTTTTTGTCTAAATAAACTGTAGCTTCTGTCATGAAGGACTGACCTTCTGCCCATAGGGGAGTGGCTCAAATAGTCTATGTCCAGGGTAAAACGAGTCTATCCAACCTGCTTAGCTGGGAGACCTGGAGATGTACGTGCCCTGGAGACATGGATGACTGTAGCCACCTTTTCAAGTTTACTTTTTAGACATGGAAACACCAAACTCTTTGCCACAGATGCATTGGCAGAAGAGTTGTGCAGTTTTAATTGCATCCAAGACATCCCTTTCAGACTAACAAAAACGTCCTGCCTTATCACTTGCTGCATACACCACAGTTTGAACACATTCAGACATTCTCAATCGCTCTACTGTATCTTCCCTCCTCTTTCTCCCTATGCATATGGAATCAAATCCAACACAAGGATCCGTGGGATTCAAATGGCTTAGTGCGTGTTCTGTATGTGAATGGGATGTGCATATGAAATGTCTGGTATAGAGCTGTAACCTTGGTCTCTTACACTGGGACTATTGGAAGGCTGCAGTATTGTACAAAAACTAAGGCTATAAATGCGGAGGAGAACAGGATGGGGAAAATAATTAAACGTTTATCTGCAGATTCATTTAATTAGTTCCTTAGCTCCAAACTAATCCGCTGCTTTTTGCTTTGCTCTGCCTCTTTAGTCCCTCTCAGTCCACTCGTGCCTTCCACAATGAAGGCACATCCGGCCATTATCCACAGGCTTATGGTGGTTTATTCTCACACAAGAATACTGGCTTTGGAAAGCATTGTAGGCCGTGTTATCCATAAGGCATGTCATAGGATGATTATTGAGAAGTGAACAGATAAAGTAGAACATGGACAAAGTCAATATTTATAAATAGAAGAAATTACATAAGCGGATTTCTACCTATAGTTTTTTTTTTTTTTTTTTTTTTAACAGTAAAAACAAGAAGTAGGTATTTAAACCTTTCCAACTTATCCCTCGAGGTCAGATTTTCAAAATGATTTTGTGGCCAAAAAGTGAGGAAGGCTTTCTACGATCGTCTCAGTTCTTGTCCCAAACAGTCAAATAGTGACATTTTTTTGTACAAGTAATCATATAAGTAAATACAAACAAACAAACAAACAAACAACAAACAAACAAACAAACAAATAAATAAATAAATAAATAAAAAAAAAACAAAAACATGATATTGCAAACAATGTTTTAAGTGTTTCTTTATGATCTATACAATATGATTCCTGTTTTTTAAGACTTTCTTTGTAACCAATTTACCTGGAAGCAATTCCTTCAGCAGTGCATATAAAGTGACAGCTTAAGATGTTTGGGGACTTGATATGATTCAGTCTTTAGTGATCCCCACTGAAGGCAGCTCATCAATTCACCAAAGGTCATTCTTAGAATCCACATCCTCAATCCACAACTTAATTTCACAAACAAAGTTTGCAGTCATACATTCAGTGTTTTACAAGACAACTCTATATACTTTGTAGCTATTTCTTTTATTTTTATTTTTGATGAACTGAAGAGAAGACTGCCCCCAAAACATTATGTAAGTAGTTATATTACTTTAGGCTTATATTGCAAACATTGGTTAAATAAATAATTGTATTGTATTATTGGTAATTAAACAGAGGTAAGCACCAAATAAAAACTAGGGACTTAAAGGTTTAGAAGGTTTGGAGCATTTTTTGTATATAGAAATTGTAAAATATTTGACCCAAATATATTTTTTATTATTCAAAAGAGCATTTAAGCAGGCACGACACAGTCATCTTAGAATGTCTGATTTGACTGTAATTAGGGGGATACATCAAATAACTAACCCTTCCTTAGTTATTTTATTTTTATGATAAAACAACAATATCATACAAGAAGACTGAAGGTTAAGGTTGGGTAAGATTCAGGGATATTTTGACCCAAAGTCTATGAGCAGTCTGGGAGTTCTAGTTTTAACTGAGAGGCTGCTTTGCTTGTACAAGTAACCAAAGCACAAGGTGTTGCACACGTGTAGAGCTCCTGAGTGCAGCTGAAGGAGAGGCGTAGGCAGCCTGACAGCGCTGTCCCTGGGGTGGATTTAGCTCTGTGTCTCTGTCCTTGATTACTCTCCCCTCACAACTTAAGACTGGTACTATTCATCAGCAGCAGCAGAAGCAGCAGCACACAGACACACAGGGGAAGACTCAGCATCAACCCAGCCATTTGTAACTAATTACGCCATCCTTGGTTTGTGCGTCTCAAGGTGAAATTGTCTTTGTTGTCTTCAAGAAAGCTCCTCTCTCTCTTTCTCTCACATGTGGGACCTCTGCTCCTTTTTAAACGCCAGAGCGAGCCTTGAAAAGTATAGACATTTGTTTTTTAGGCTATTACTTTGTTCTTGGACTATTTCTCTTGTTGAATTGAGTGGGTGGGAGCAGATAAGGACAGAAGATTTGCTCCTTAGATTGGATGTTAAAAGGATGAAAAAAGGCAAACCTTAAAGTTTTACATTGTTTAAATTGGCTTTCATTTTGTCATTACAAAACAACTGCAACATCAAATCCCATTTTACTGAGACAAAACTACATTTTCTTTCTTTCTTTGTCGTCAGATGATTTAAAAATGCTACTGTAACGGTCTACTGTAATATATTGTAAAACAATATGTAAATATAAAGCACATTTGTTGAATTTTTAGAGAGCGACAAGTCTTTGAATAAAAGCTCAAAATAAAAGCTCAAAGCACCACAACATATGCAAACAAACAAACAAACAAAAACAACTAGTTGAATACATTTAACATTTTTGAATTTTTAACTTGTAATTTTAATCTTTAGGCAGTCCACACAATTGTTCAGCAGTAGCTTTAGCATGTGTTCGCTAATTTATGCTAATGTTCATTCAGATCTAGTTTACTCAAAACTAAATTTACTAAAAAAAACTAAAAATCGTACAAACCGTTGTATCTAACAAAATGAATCAATGCATTTAAACTTTTCTGATTTTGCTGACCTTGTTATGTGCAAGAAGCTTAAACAATGTTTAATTTGGAAGGCCATGTGAGAAAATGAGAAATACAAATATTTTAAAGACAGGAATACATTTGAAAACAAAAAGAATCAGGTCCAGGTCAAAATGCTTATGCGTGAAACACATTAAGTAATCATGACTCGTGTGTACTTCACCTGCAGGTGGAATAGACAGTGTGTATAAGACATTAACAGCTCTTCATAGATGGCATTAGTACTGCCACGGGACATGGAGACGGCAATTATTACCTGGGCAGTGCTGCAGATTTTTCCCATTCAGCAAAATTGGCCCATTTTTAACAATTTCTTCTCGATGTCCCAATTTTTGAATCCAAGAGAAATTGCCTTCACACTTTTGAAATAGACTTGGCTGTATTTTCCGCTTCATCATAAGTAGTGGGAAGGAAGGAGTAACTAGATTTACTGGAGGTTAGAATCTTATGCAATTTTATGCAGGATATGCCACGTTTGATCCGCACAGTTCTGGGAGTTTTTACTAAGAGCTGTGCAGTAGATCTGAAGTTGCTTTGAGTTGAACTGAAATGAACTCTTGTGAATGAAACTATGATTATGTAGTCTTCCCTTGGCTTTCCAACCAGAACATAAAACTGTATTACAAAGTACAGCATTGGACATTTAAAATGCTAAAGAAGACCCAATGTTCATTTTTTTCTACCGTTTATTCACGTAAGGGGTCGCGGGTGACTGGAGCCTATCCCAGTGACCTCAGCGTTAAACAGACAGACAACATAGACAGACAACCAGTCACTCTCTCATTCACTCACTAAGGGAAATACTGTGATGCCCAATTAACCTAAACATGCATGTTTTTGGAGGTGGGAGGAAACCGGAGTACCCGGAGAAAACCCACGGTGACACGAGGAGAACTTGCAAACTCCACCCAGTGAGATTGTGAGATGTTGATATCCGACCCGAGAGTCGAACCCATGACCTCCTTGTTGGGAAGCCAGAGCTCTCACACTTTTTCAATGTATTTATAATAAAACTATGGCATAAGTATATCTGTAATTTACATTTTGTTCATTGTTCAACACAAAATGTATATACACATCTTAGAAATAATGATAGGTCCCTTTTGAACCCTACATATTTTTGCCCCAAAACTGATTTTTTATTTATTTATTTATTTAAATTGCAGTAAATACAGACAAGTGAGCAGAAAGGTGGTAAACAGATATTGTCTGAAAACTGAAGGATCAGCAGTACTGTAGAACAATACAAGATTCCTCAAACATCATGAAGCAATCCAAATACAAATGTGAGTAAATTCATAATGAGAGAACAATGTTTTATTGTGTTCTAGGTCCCCTTTAAAGCTTACTTGACTTTTAGAAAAACAGAGGGGAAAAAAAAGTTTGCGCAAGGAAAAGTTGCCTTCACATGTGCTATTGTTTCTAAAAAGAAACAAAATGATACCTTGAGTGTGCATTGAACTTGTTTGTTAAGGCCACAGGGAAGCGGATATTTAATGAAGTTAATGAGCTTGTTACACTCACTCATTGTGTGTGGAACGTTTTCACAAACTGTGTTGGTTATTTTATACATGTTTCTCTGGTCTTTGTGTTATTTTTTACCTTTTTTTTGTAACATAAATAGTATTAACCATCATATCACTGGTATGTAAAAATCATAATCATTATTCTAAACTTTTTGAGAACGTTGACGTATTGCTTTACATTGAGATTTAAAAATGTACTCTGTGGATAGGCTTTTGCTGTGTTAGTGCTTGACCTCTGCTATGTGGACTATCAGTTGGACGTATAGTGCCCATTTCAGGCTGGTGATATTTCAGAGAGGTGAGACTATCCTCGAGTGCACCAGAGCCACACAGAACGATCCCCAGGAGAAATGGGACAGTCACGGTGTGTATGTGTCCTTCTATTTCCACAATCATATCTGCTCCTTCCTCCTAGAACAGAACAAACTCTATTGGTTGCTGCTAAGCCCCAAAAGTAATTTCTGCAATATCACCGCAACGCTTGGTACACACAGATCTGCAGCATGTGTGTCACTTGCTGCAGCTTGGGACTTACCTCTCCTGTGTTGAATATTGCATGATTATCTGTGCCTATAGTATAATGTACTGAGCAGGTGGAGAAACTCTACTACAGTCTCTATGGTAAAGTTGGTAGGTCATGTACTTCAGATAAATTATAAATGATTAGGCTACAGCACAAGCAGTATAGAAATTACATTACAGATAAATAAGGCTAAAAATACAGCACAGGCAGGTATGGAAATTCAATGTACATGCGAAAGTAACACCATCGCATATATGGGTATCAAAGCTATAGGATTTTAAAATCTTCGGTAATCAGATAAGTGCAGGTGACAATTAAGAACTTTTTGCAATGTTTTTTTCTCTCACAGGACTTTATCGCATGTAGGCATATTTTCGTAAGTTTAAAGTAACAAATCTAGGGCTGTTAGTGGAAAATATAATCTTTATTAAAGAATACTTCAGATTCAGACGTATTTACTTTAATTCAAAGGAATAAGTACAAAAGAATTTTATAGCCTGCTTGCTTCTCCTTGCTCTTGGTCAAGTGAAGTGACAGGGCGGGGGATGTTTTTTTTTTTTTATCCCTTCTGACAAGCTCCTTCTCTTCCTTTTTCTCCACATGGCAATCCTTGCTGATTGGCAAATAGTCTCTCTGTTTCCAGTCCATGTTAGTTGAGCCCGATCTCACAAGAAAGCGTACATTTACCACGACATTACACAATATGTAAATTAGGTATGATTAGCATGAGTTCATGGCCGTCCTGCGTAATTATGGTACACGTCACTGTCCCCATTCATTTTAATGGTGGTTGTTAAGACGTGTTCTTATTTATGAATATTCATGAAATCCTGATTCTAATCTTAACCTACCCCAAGCCCCAGACCTAATCTTACCAATTTTAGTAACTTTATGCCTGAACTTACCCGTTTCACTTGAAGAAAACGTCCCCACGTGGCTTCAATTAAAACTCGTGTTTTTTTGACGCTGTGAAATCTCATGTCATTTTTACGCTTTATCGTGCTAAATGCACGGCGTAACATAAGTACTAAAAATAGCTGTGAAGTCATAGTCCAAATACGCTGTTTTTGTGTCGTGGTAAAAGTACGCCATCTAGTGAGACTGTGTCGGTTAATTCTATAGTGGTGGTCACTGGTCCCCCCCCAGTCTATGTCGGCTTGTTGGTTTCCATAGTAATAGTCTCAAGATATACACACCTGTTAACATCTTGCAAGATCAGCAACACCAGCAGTTTTGGAGCTCCTTGGGATCAACTCAAAATAGTATTTTTTGGAATGCTCTTCTCTTCTTCCAAAAACAAATTTGTAACTTGTAACTGTACTTTAGATAAACAATTGGATGACTGAAATTGTCAACAAGGGCAAGGGCCTCATAAAAACTCAACTAAAGTAAAATGAAAACATTGACAGAGAAACTTGTGTACAAATAACATGCAGTTAGATCTGATGATTGATTATTTTGTAATTGGATAGACACTTAAGAATGACAGTGAGTAGAGTAACTACAACTTTCACAAGAGTGTTGTTGCTTCAAGCTAAATTACTACTCAAGCAGGAGTTAAAACGTGATGTCAAAAAGTTACTCCAGAAAGTACAATTTCTTTAAGAGTGACTTAAGCAAAGCAAAGTAAAGATTTTTACTTTAATCCATCTTTTTACTGATACAATATGCCAACATATAACTCATCCATCTTGATCTTGGAAAACGGTGACAATTCCTTTAAAAATGTATGAAATCCATTGTTTTAAAAAGTTATGTTGTTTTCCAAATGTTTTTAATTTTGCCATAATGAAAGGCACTGTACGTAATGAAGTGAATCCAATGTTCAAAGCAATACAGATATGTGTGTCGCTTTATAAAAAAATTGAATATTTTGCTCAAAGTTAGATCCAATCAACCTAAAAGTAAATTGCTTTGCTCAAGTTAAATTACAGCTAATCAGCACTTCAGTTTGTTTTTGTTGTATGTTTTTGAAGAGGTAGCCCTCACTGAACCCATTTTCTTGAACCGCGATGAAAGAAAATAAGTAAAGAAAAAGATGCCCAAATCTGATTTATATGAAGTTCAATTGACTTGTTTATCAGAAGTATTGATTTTTATATCCTCAGAACAAACAGAGCAGTCTTATAGAGTTGATTTAGGCCCTCAAGCAGCCCACATCAGTATGGATGAAGGATGTTTTCAAAATGACAATCAATAGAAAATATAGTCTCAAGCACTAAGAAGTTTAACATTTCATTTATTTGTTTGGTGTTTTGGTACATTCAGTTCAGAGAAGTTGATAAAATTCGAAATCTAATATTTATAACATTAGCATAAAGTACATCTTTATAAAAAGGTGGAAGGAGGAAATGTACTTCTGAAATGTGTTTATGAACTATTCACAATATGATTGTAGAACGTATCTAGTGGTTCCCAGGTGATCATTGATAATAAAATACTGTTTCAGGGGATTCGACAAATCTCCAGGGGCCTTCGAGGAATAAAGAACCACTGACATAGTGGAATGCGTTGTTTGGTCATGGTGTTAAAAATCACCTATAACCGTAATATCATGATGTCTCACGAGCCCGATCTCACAAGAAAGCGTACATTTACCACGACATTACACAATATGTAAATTAGGTATGATTAGCACGAGTTCACGGCCGTCCTAAGTAATTATGGTACGCGTCACTGTCCCCATTCATTTTAATGGTGGTTGTTAAGACGTGTTCTTATTTATGAATATTAATGAAATCCTGATTCTAATCTTAACCTATCCCAAGCCCCAGGCCTAATCTTACCAATTTTAGTAACTTTATGCCTGAACTTACCCATTTCACTTGAAGAAAATGTTCCCACGTGGCTTCAATTAAAACTTGTGTTTTTTTGACGCTTGAATCGTGACATTTTTACGCTTTTTCATATCGTGCTAAATGCACGGCGTAACATAAGTACTAAAAATAGCTGTGAAGTCGTAGTCCAAATACGCTGTTTTGGTGTCGTGGTAAAAGTACGCCATCTAGTGAGACTGTGTTGGTCTCACAGAGAAATGTGATATTTTGACACCCCCAGTCAAAAATAATATGTATTCTATTCCCCTTTTTCTGCTTTGCCCCCTTATTCATGACAGTTCACTTCATGTTTAGCCTGTAGGATTTAGTCACTGTGTTTGTTTAACTGTCATTACTGTATATCTATTTGAAATTGCTCTGTGACACAGATAAGCTAACATGTTAGCCACCTTAACTGAGCTAAAGAGTAAATGTCCTGCCAGGAAAAGTGACTGTGGAAGGATAAGGTGAATAGAAATAGTAGAAGTAACAGTATCCACTCTGTCTAAAAGTACTTCAGCAGTAACCATGTACAATTTATAGCTGTAATAACATGTTGTGCCATTGTGCTGTTGTGGAGTCCCTTCAGTTTTAAAAGCACTTTCAGACACCTTTCTGTTCTGCTCCAGCAAGTTATGATTTTCTTCTTTTCTTTTAGTAACTTTTTCATCTCATGCATCAGAGTCACGCTTAAAATAAATGGCAAAACGTGTCTGCTTCTGCAAGAAATAGCTGTTTTGGCTCCAACTGTGAGCACAAGCTTCCATCTTGGAAGCCATACTGGAAAGCACAGTTTACCTGGCATCAGAAACATGAAACCTTTTCTGCAGGATGACCCGTGTGGATGTTTACCATATATGATACTGTGTCATTGATTTTTAACATTTTCAGTATTTATATTTTACTCGTATAGTAAACCATAGGGCTGGGCGGTATACCGTTTCATACTGGACACCGGTGTTTTTTTTAATGATATGAATTTTTCATACACCGGTGTGTGCGGTATGTTCGGAAGAAAGAGCGGTGGAACGTTGCGCCGCAGAATAACGCGCTGATCCCACCACTTACAGCCCGCCCCGTTCCGCTCCGACCACCGGACCAGCCGCTTCAATGAATGAAGACAGCCACCACATCCCCGCACCCGCTGCACAAGGCCCTGCTGCAGCCCCATCCCCCGCCGCTGCCCAACCAAACACGGACCAAGGCCACCATCCTCTCCGCTCGAGTCTGCGGCAAAGTGAAGCTCCGCAGCCCATAACGCACCGAACAGGAAAAAGAAAGTGAACCACGTCGCCGACACATGGACAGGGCCACGTCATGGAGTTCATGCTTGCAGTCGCAACACAACAGTCTACCCCAACGGAGGAGGAAAGACGTCCACTGCCATGTCCCGAGCTAAAGCAATCCCACAAAACACATGAGCGCCCCGCGCCCCCGACACAGTTATTTTATCCTCAACAAAGACTTCCATTTCACAATGTATTTTGACTACAAGTCATGCCTTCTCATTTCTTTACCTCACTACAAGTCACTGTCTGTCACCTCTTTGGAGACAGCAGCATTCTGTGGGACTATTCAAACCTGTGTTTATTCTAGTCTGCTCATTCTAAGCAGTAATTATTCTATAAATTATTTGGAAATGAGGTTAACACCTATAGTCATGTACCAGGATAAAAAATACCTTCAAATACCATGACACCGACATAATTTTGAAAAATACAGTGATATCAATTTTTGGTCATACCGCCCAGCCTTAGTAAATCACATGTAGATTACCATATTCCGTAATTTACTTTACTTTTGTTGTGTTTATAGAACCATTTTTATTCCTTAGTGTCACTACAGCATGATGAAATCTGAAATGTTTGTTAGAGTATAAAAATGCACCAAACCATCTGGGCTTTATGGGTTCCTCTCTAAAAAACAGTCTAAGAAACATGGGCGTTGTATTTGACCAGTCTATGTCTCTTGAGGGTCACTCCACACAGTTGACCAAAAACACCATCTCAGAAACATCTCAAAAGTGAAGAAAAATGTTGTCAAAGTCTGATCTGGAGATGATTATCCATGCTTTTATCTCATCACGTCTAGACTATTGCAACTCAGTTTTTACTTGTCTCAATAAGTTGCTCTTCAAAGACTTCAACTTGTGCAAAACTCTGCCGCAAGGATTTTAACAGGAACCCCCAGAACAGCCCATATCACGCCTGTTTTATCTTCCCTTCACTGGCTACCTGTAAAATATAGAACTGATTTTAAGCTCTGTATTTTGACCTATTGAGCATTGCATGATCAGGCTCTTATATCAGTGACATGCTGTGTCCTTACACCTCCAGCCGCACTCTCAGTCCTCTGACCAAAACCTTCTCATGATCCCAAAGACTCACTTTAAATCTCGCGGGGATTTGTCTTTTCAGGCTGTGGCCCCCAGGCTGTGGAATGCCCTGCCCCTTGCCCTTCGCTAGGCAGAATATGTGGACTCTTTTAAGAAGCAGCTAAAGACTCTTATTTCAAAAAGCTTTTAGTTGACTGGGTTGTTGCATCATTTTATATTGTTTCTAAATTGTCTATGTGAAGCACTTTGTGATTTTTATCTGTGAAAAGCACTATATAAATAAAGTTAACTTACTTACTTACAAAGTTACCAATCTTTAAGCAATAAGAGTGAATGAAATAATTTATTTTTAACAAAAAATAGGCAGAGAAGTGATCTAATCAGGACTGGTATGCATCGATTTGCAGATAAAGTTTGTTTGTCAATTCAGAGACCAACACGCAGAGGGAAACTGGCTCATCTGGCAGTACGAGGACAGGAAAATTATAAAAGTTAAAAACGAATACGTATACTAATTCAAATAAGGAGTTATTAATAATTATTAAAAGGCGGTTAAAATGGATATTATTTCAAAGCAGTTTTTTGCAATGCAATAAGTGAATGAGTCTTGTCAATATTGTAATTTACTTACACAAAATACTTTGTGTTATATAATACTAAAATACGTGTTTGGCCTTATGATATCATCGCATTGTACAATCTTAACACACTTGCTCTGCCAATTATTCCGGGCTTTTGACACAAATTAAGTTTATATAAAAATATTTCATATATGACTATCTCATTTTTCCTTCCTCGTTATTAATAACATCAGCATCTATTAGTTTCTCAAGCAATGGATTTTTAAATTCATCATGAAAAGTACAATATGTGCATGTGTAACAGGTAAAAGTTATTTTCTTTAATTTGTTTTAATAACTATTTTGGAAACATAAAAAGCACATGCAAATCAACCTTCATAATGTTAACCTGTTTCTTTATTAGTATCTTACTCAAGCTTTGAGTAATCTTGTATTCTCTTGCAAATGCCCTGAGTGCTCAGAAAATTACAAATTGGCCTGCCCAAAACCTTGTACTTAGCAGTGGCTATGTGAGAAAATAAAAGCTCTTGATGTATTTAATGAATACAATTCAAAATAATGATCTGTGTATTCATAAAAATTGAATACAAACTACCTGACAATGTTTCCTACAAGCCTAAATATCCACTCACAAAAATATAACAAAATACCACAATAGCTGAGAATGTGTCTGCTTGTTCTAAATGAGATCACAAAGAAATAATTGAAGTTAAATCTTTCTAAAAAACACAATTCCGTTTTTTACTTCCTGCTCATTATGACCACATGACATCTTCCGGGGCTTTTGTTTGAGAAGTGTGGGACTAATTGCCTTAATCTTTTTGGGAACGAGTCATAGGCCGACCATTTTTCTCACTCTGTGTCTGCGTGATGTAAACATGAACACAGAATGCTGCTAATCTGAGTCCTACAAGTCAATCTTTTCTGACAAATCAAACTACTTCCTGATAAAGTGGCTGTAGAAAGAAAGTGATTGGCATAATTAGTGTAATTAACATGATTACTGTGTCTATAATAAAAGTTCTTGTGTCAAAATGAAAGACGTGCTTCAGATTGAAACTTCCTTTGCTGTGAAAAGGAAGCTGTTTAAATGCATGCAAAAATAATCAATCATCTTGGAGCTGGTAAATTTTTTTTTTTTTTTTTTTTTTTTTTTTTTTTTTTTTTTTTTTTTTTTTTTTTTTTTTCTTACTGTAATGTACTTAGTCTAACTCCAAAAATGGTTTGTTTCTTTTTCATCCAAAATACAAAAGACCTATTGTGTGTTTATTTTTTCCATGTTTAGTAATACGTTTAGTACTGCACTGTATAACAAAGTTACTTTTTGTTTGTTGTAAGTCCATCTGCTAGTCCATCCCTTCATTCAAATTATCTTAACAAGCAGAAGATTTAAAGTTACTTTTTTTGCCTGTCTGCTTGGTTGTTTTTTTTTTTTTTTAGCAATCACAAGTAAATACAAACATGTGGGTGGGATAGGTGGTAGGGGAAAACATGGTTTTTTCAGGATGTTATTTACTTTACTCAAACATGCATGAATCAATCATCCAAACACAACCTAGTATAATGATGAGAGATCAATGTTATAACTCAGGAAAGGCCATTGTCATTTTTATTTATTTATTGTCACAGATACTGTCAAAGTCTCATATAAAAAAAAGTTTGCTGTGTCCCACTAATATCAGTCTAATTATAAAAATCCAGGAAGTCATTTATTATTGTTTTTATAACACAAGCTTGTGCTTGGTTTGAAAAGTAATGAAAAATACTTCAAAACTAATGATTATGAAGTTCAGATTGCATTGCGTAAGTGAGCTAAACCTGGACGGATGTAAAACATTTAAATGATAATGGTTGTGTTGTTGATATTGGTTTTTAACTCTTATCACTTCCTCATCATTGTTTAAATGAAATGAAACTCGGCCTCACCATTGACTAAGCAAATGTAAAGTGCACTATAAGATCCATACTTCTTCTTTGGACTCAATATTCATGTGTAACTGTCTGGTATAAAAGATGTGAGAGCCTGCTTCTCTCCCACTGGCCCAGACTAATGTGCTGCTGCTGCTGCTGAGCCACAGGTCACTGCACTGCACACCGACCGAGTGGGAATGTCTCGCCTCTATATGAACTTTAAGCTTGTATTCACACGTCACTGAAAGTATTACTAAGCTTGGACTAGATCAGGACAAATCAAAGAACACAGGCTTAATTTAGGAAACATCTATTGTAGTAGTATTTTTTGTTAAATTTTTAATCTTGAGAGGTGAAATGTAAGAAAAAACGGTTCTATGGTCTTAATTATCCATTGTCAAAGTTGAATATTTCTCTTTGTATATTGTAAGATTGAAAACAGGGTTAGGGTTAGGGTTATCACTTAGCTCATTGACAGGCAATGCACATTTGAGTGCTGATACAATACAAAATATTTTTATATTTTTTTCCAGTATCGATACCAATACTTGAAACTGGTTTAACCTTATATGAATACACAGGATTTTTAATAATTATATGTGTACAAATAAATCTAATAGTCTCTAAACGGACAAACAGATGAGCTGACAAATAGATGAGCACTGCTGAAGTGGGTTTGACACAATGAGCAATTATTTCAACAAGTATAAACTTAATTGTTAAGTGGCCCTAGCATCTACATAATGACATTTGTATTGATATTTGCATATGAAAATGGATTCTGACTTTTTTTCAGTCAATATTGATGTATTGACCTAGTTAAATATCAGAGTTTGAGACTGATTCTCCGATATCAGACTTGATTCAACTGCTAAAGTTTCCTGATAGTTAAAATAGTTAATTTTGACTGACTTTGAACAAGTAGAATATAAAAGTAGAATTATATTTCTGGAGTAAATCTGATTGGACTAATGGAAAAAAAATTAACCCAGGTATATTTCATCGTTTGAAAAACAAAATCACTATCTTTTGCTCCTGCTCTTAACCTCAATAATTTACCCAAAATACACAAAACAATAGACAGCAGACGTTAAGGTATGTTGTGAAAGACGCCCAAAGACATGAGCATAGCAGTGATGGCAGTAGTGCAGGTGCTGATGGATGTATGCTGGCACAGAGCTGATTATCTGGGAGTGAATGGGGCAGAATTACAACTCTGTCAGCCTCAGCCGTGGTGCTTTGTTGCTTGGACAACGATTGGGTCGCACTGATGCCAACACCGCCAGGCTAATCGATGCTCTCCATCTGTCTCTTTGTCTGCTAATTTCTCTTCAGCCATTTTGAGATCCTCTGATTGTCGAGTTTGTTAACCTTCACTTTGTTATTCCGCCATACTTTACTGCCTAAATGCTCTCAGCTTACAGCACTTCTGTTCTAATCGCTAATTCTGTTTAGTCTTTAGTTGGAGTTAAGTCTTTCATTTTTCTTCATTCTACAAAGGCATCACATCATGGTTGTTTTTGTTTTATTTCAGCGTCTTCAATTGCTTGTATAAAGCCCCTAAACTCCCAAAGTTTGATGGGTGAGAAGCAACACAACCCATGTGGAAAATGCAATAAACATGAAAACATGTTGAGTTTCTGTTCATGGAAGTTTTTATAAGACTCCATATCAACAGATGAGGGAACAAAATGCATGATTTTTCAGCTTTTATTTTAGGAGTGGTATTTAGCTAAAATTTAAAATGACACAGTTACTGCTCTGACCTCATACCAAGAAGGCTATAGGTTCAATTACCAGGCAATCCGGGGGCCTTTCTGTGTGGTGTTTGCATGCTCTCCCTGTGTCTGCGTAGGTTTCCTCCGGGTACTCTGGTTTCCCCTACCACTAAAAACATGTCTGTTAATGCCTCCCCTATCCCCTCCCCCAGGTCTACCCTGCAAAAGAGATTCTGAACCTCACTGTGACTTTTCTTGTTAAAAAAAAGGTTAATTATTAAAAGTATTCTGGCAGACAAAAGTGACAATTTCTAAATTACATTTGAGACCTTTCCGTAAAGCAAAACTTAAACGAATTCTTTTGACTGGACAGAAGTTTTCAAGGATTTCCCCCCCAATCATCCAAGAAGCTTCTTCAGCTCATCTAAAAGTTGTCATTACATTGAATGGAATAATCCACATTAGTTTACCTTACTGGAGTGGAGTTATTTGTCCCTTCAGAACGATTAACACTGGGCTCACACTGCCTCCAGTCCAGATCCAGATCTGTCTGGTTCCGGTGGTCACTCATACTGTGACCAGGGGTTCACGTTCAACTTGAGAGTTTACATGATCACTGACACATGTACAGTATATGTAAACAAAGGACACTTGCACCTAGTTTTGGGCTTATTTTTATCACTTAACGAGATGGTTCATAAGGCACTAACATGTCAGAGATGTACTTTGTGTGCTATTCCATGGAGAGACTTAAACAAAATCTAACTCAAACTGATGATGAACCCTGATTTATTTAGATTGAGTAATGTTTATATCATATCAAATTTAATTAGATGAACTTATGCCTATAGTTTTACCTTTCTATCTATCTGATTCTTTCTTTGTTTTTTGTTTCTTTGTTTTTTGAACCTACCTGAAAAAACGTCTCAATACAATCTGATCTATAGTCAAAGGGGATTAAACAATTACAATACAACTTAGTGCTGCTTATGGCACGCAGAGCCTATTATCGGCTGTGTTCTGACAAATGCTTATTAATGGGAGAAAAGTCGAGGCATTTTCAACATTCTACCTTCATGTAGCTTGTCTTTTTGACTGGTGCAGTAATTTATTCCCCCTCCAATAGCATGGAACAGCGGATTTAAAGTTTCACTGCCAACCCTGTTTCTCTCTCCCAATCCTGAGTGTTATTATTCAAAAGAGGAATGGGAATTTATGCAGGCTTAGGCATGGCTCTAAATCTTCACTGCTTTGGTTTTACAGCCTCCTCTGTGTTTCTCCTCTCATTAAAACAACTTTTCTTTAGGATGCGGTTGTTTCCTCATAAAGTTTCATCCTTGTTTATCTTTGTTGATGCTGCAGGAGACGTGCTGATGGTATAAGTCACCTTCTATTGATTTTTAATTTAGGTGATGGACACTAACTTCCGGCTCATTTAGAAAACCTTTTGTTTTTTCAGGCAAAGTTTGGTTTTAGTAACTTTTGATGAATTTGTTCTGTCTCAAAGAAGGTTTCTCTAGCAAGCAACATACCTCAACAAAAGCATGCAATTAACATGTATATTGTATTAAATTATGATGCACTGAATAGAAGAAAAGGATGACTGAAAAGAGAGATTCAGGATGGAGGCCCAGTCTCAGATGGTCATACCAGCCCATTTACATTTTGTTTGTTTTACTCAGTTTGACCATTTTTGTGGTGTTTGTAGTTTTACCTGGGTACAATTTTTGTGGTGTTTGTACCTGGGTGTTCATCTGAACAATAAACTGGACTGGACTCACAACACTGATGCACTGTACAGGAAGGGCCAGAGCAGGCTCTACCTTCTGAGAAGACTCAGGTCTTTTGGAGTGAGGGGGCCACTCCTGAGGACCTTCTATCTACGACTCTGTGGTGGCATCTGCCATCCTGTACGGTGTGGTCTGCTGGAGCAGCAGCATCACAGAGAGGGAGAGGAAGAAGCTGGACAAGGTCATCAAGAAGTCCAGCTCCGTCCTGGGCTGTCCTCTGGACTCAGTGCGGGAGGTGGGGGACAGGAGGGTCCTGGCTAGATTCACATCTATGCTGGACCATGAGTCTCACCCCCTGCAGGACGCCCTGTCTGCTCTGGAGAGCAGCTTCAGTGACAGACTGATTCACCCTCGCTGTGTGAAGGAACGGTTCCGCAGGTCCTTCCTTCCTGCTGCTGTCAGACTGTACAACGAACACTGTTAACTCTGGACATCATCACATTTAATCTTGTGCAATACTGTGTTACCATTGGAAACATCTCTGATACAACTCACTCATGTCACTTTTTCTGATAGTATTATTACCTCTATTTACACCTCCTTAAATGCTGCTCTGTACATAAACATAGTCATACTTATACCTCATATTTATTACTGGTTATTTATTCTGTTCATCTGCTGCAGTTGTACATAATCATAGTCATATATTGTACATAATATTATATACTATATACTGATGCCACTTTATCTATTTATCCTGTCATATCCTGCACTGTGCCATAGCAAAAATTTATTGTAAATAAGAGTCTTTTAACTATTGTATCTTTATACATATTTTAAGTCTATTTTATTTCTATTATCTTGTTTGATTGCATGTTTCTATTTTCCCTGCTGCTCTTAAAATGTGCGTTGCAACACTGGAATTTCCCCATTGTGGGACAAATAAAGGATATCTTATCTTATCTACATCAGGTTGACAGTTTGAGCTATAAAGACATTTCACATTCCTTACCAGTCACCATAATGTAAACAAGGGCTTTAAAGCATTTAAAAGACACAATTGGAGATGGAAATTTATACCTTTTTCTCTACTTATGGCATTCGTGATTTCTGTTGTCTTGTTGATTCATATAATAATGTGCCTTATTTATCTTTATTATAATTGTTGTGAAATAAATATTTAATAAGAATATAGCAAAATACATACTGCTCACTGGTACATGCACAAACACGTCTGTCTGAGGCAGACAGTGAATCAAGCTGTTCTAAATGAAGTAGCAGCGATGGTTGTAACTTAGATCTCCATTATACTCCTTAACCCCTTAACACCAAGAGTCTCGAATTAGTGACATACCATTTAAACTCAAAATACGGCTGCTGTGTGAGGTGCACACACAAATTCTAAAGTTGTGTGTGTTCATTCAGCCCTTCAGAACAAATTGTGACTGCTTTTATTTTGGTGACCTCTTCCTGCTATTTGCAGCTAAATGTAATCTGTTGAGGGGAGAGGACCCTCCATCTTGGGCAACTTGTCCCATCTATTACATGGTGTTTTGCTGGTGAAATGAAGGTGAGTTTTGACACCAAAAAACAAACAAACAAACAAACAAACAAACAAACAAACAAACAAAAAAAACACGTAGCTGCTGACACCATGCCTATCTGTTAGGGTTAGGGTCAATATGAAGTCAGTGTGACAAATGATTTTGGCGCAAATGGAGATTTTCAGTTTGCTACCAATATCAAAGGAGGAGGCACGTTACCTCCACTGTGTTCTGATCACACTAGTGATGTGTGTGTCTTGTCATGTGTCTCACTTGTACACTCACACTCTTGGCGTAAGGTGCAGCTTGAGTGAAAAGCTTGTCATAACAGAAAGTTAAAAAAAAGAAACACGGGACCAAAGTTCACACAACATTTTTAAAGTGCGGTGACCCTCAAAGGTATCAATTCGACTAGATTAATCAACAAGGGAGTCCTACAGTTCCATGGATTTGTTTAAAACATTTTCTTTGCATTTTTGATGACATAAATGGGACATAGTTCAACTTCTGTTTACACAAAATGTATCATAACCTGCTCCTTAACTGATGTAATAAAATATTCACAAATTTTGATAAATTAAATGTTTTTCTTTTTGTTTCAATTCAAAATAAAGAAAATGTAACATATAATAGCACAATTACATAATTATAAGTGCATAATAAACTATTTGTATTTGGTACCTTAAGTATAGTGTTTGAAAATGACAAGACGTTGAAAGGGAGTGTTCCTTTAAACATCACTTAAAACCAGTGCCATAAATGAATCCATTGTGAGTGTCTTTTGTAGAGACACATCAGCGATTCATGTGACAGCCCTATTATTAGGACGCCGCTGTTTGTCACGCTTCCAAAACCAAAGGACGATCGCGCACAGTTTAAGAGAATACTGTCTCATCAATCATCTGCCTTCTCTGTTCTACAATTCATCTTTTCAAAGCACACACACACATTTAAAGCTTTGTATATGCCCGTGTCCTTTCTAATACATGAAAGTACACATTGTTTAATGTTCACAGTTTGAAGTAAAAACTCTTGATCAAATATTCCTTTAAGATCTTTTTTTTGTGAAGAGATTTGACATTGTTTTGGTGGAGTACCTGATGTTCTTTTTGGTTTTATAGTCTAAACATGTATTGGACAAGCACAAAGCGCAGACTGTTCACCCTAAACCCTCACTCTCAACTGTCCCTCAATCATAATGGACTTTGTATTACTCTAGATTCAACGTCACTGTGTTGAGCATTTAAAATTAAACTTTACCCACAAACATGTTTCAGACAGCAAAAGAGAAGGTGAAAGGATGGAGTGAGAGTGGAGAGGAGCAGTGTGATTTGTTTGACAGCAGATGTTTGTGATCAGCACTCAGTTCTGTGCTGTGGCTTTTCAGTAATACAGTCAGTTTGTTACGGTTTTGACTTGAGACTTGCTTATTTGCATTAAATTTACAACAAAGCAAACAAACAAACAAAAATCAGTCAGCACTGTGTACCCAGTTTTACAGCAATATAAAATAAAGAAATGGTTCTGTGTTTAGTTTCACTTTAATGTGGTAGTATATTAATATCACAGTTGAACTGTTCGGGGTTAATGTTTAAGTAAAAGTAAAACTAATGTAGTGACAGTGTATTTAAAAGTTTTTATCTACTTAAAAATCTATCGCAGCTCATTGCTGTACTTTTCCAGATTCCAAATGGTTTCATTTTACAAGAAAGCTAACAGTACTGAGCAGTGGTTAAGGCTGAAATGTCTGTTCACAACCCAGGATAGTATGTTTATTGAAATGAAGCAAAGATCATATCACATGCTAAAGCAACTTTGCATTACAATCTAAGAATTGTTGGAAATTGTGGCTTTACTATTCAAAAATTTAGATTTTTTCAGGCTTCTCAGTCCCAATTAAAAGGTGCTTGGAATTTCAGAGACAGCAAGAATGTTCAGAGCATGTGGACTTGGTGGATGAAAGCCAGGCCTTAAGGCAAAATGGAAATAACACACTTTCCAGTCCTGCAGGATGAAAACTAAGTGAAATTCTTTTGAAATTCTACTTGAAAGTTTGAGTGTTTTTGGCTTCATTTTCCTTCCGAGCTGTGACGGCTTTTATTCAGCCACATAAAACTGTTGATTGATGCCCCTCAATGAGCTCTCAGTGGCATGAATGTGGTCCCCACGATGTGATTAATAATAGTCAACTGTGCAGGAGTCTGCCAATGTCACTAGGCTTGTGCCAACCTGTTGCCATAGCGATTATGACAGGAAGAAATTAGACAGCAGCAACGCCAAAGAGGCACTTAGTAAAGATATTGAAAATACAGAGTTCAGTGGTGCTATGCAAATTGATAATAGAAACACATGATTACCTTCACAAACTGAATTGAGTCTGCTGTAAGTTAGAATTTTGCTGGCACCACAATCTAGACAAAATGAAGAAATTGCAAACAATTTTTTATAATGCACACCCTTGCAACAGTCTAGCTATACGTAAAACTCTAATGATAATCTAGAACTCTAATAGAATAAGACAGAAATGGTCAAATGTCCTTTATTAGTCCAGTAAAAAGACACACACAGGTGTCAGCCAAAACAATTGGTCAGGATTTTCTCCTTGTGTTAACAGCTATTTATTTATTGTACACTCAAATACACATTCAGCAAAATCTGCCAAGTCTGTTTTTGGTTCTTTGAGTTGAATTCATTATTGTCAAAACACAAGTTGGCTGTTGTGTTGCCATGGAGATGAGAAGACAGGGCAGCAGATTCAGTTCCAACTGTGGTAAAAGTCTTATTTACTCCTCATACTGTACACAGAATTGCAATAGAGGCAAAAAGATTAATAAGTGAGAAGTGACATTCCGTCAAATCTTTGTGTTGCTCATGGGCACATTGGCTGTATGAACTGGTCATCACAGTCAAGGTTAAGACTGATGCCTTATGACAGAAATAAAGTGTTTACATTCGACCCATTCTTCTCCTGTTGTGATTAGCCGTGAGCCTCTGCGAGACAATACTTAGGGACAAAGGAAGCTTGGCTCCAGAGCTTGGCTAGTGCAGGAATACCTTAGCTGGAGGACTGTCTTTTCACAGGTTTGCGTTGATGGATAAAAGCACAAAGATCATGGTAGACTCTAAAGTGCCATTTGGGTTCAGAAAACGTAGATGTGCCATTCAAAGTCTACAGATTCAAAAGCTCACCAGGCAGAGTGCTGCCCTGCGCTGGCTCTAGCCATGTTTGTGTGTGTTTGTAGCGATCGATGCTAGCCTCAGTGTGCTAGCCCGCGGCACTTCTTCCAGCTCTGCACAATACAGGAAGCTTTTAATGAAAGAGAAAAATATATGTCTGTGTCTGAGGGCAGCCCTACTTTCTGTGGACCCCACACTTCCTCTGCAGGCTGCGCTGGCTTTCTCTGTCCCTTCCTCCTCTGTTTCTCTTCTGTTCCTTCGGGGCACAGATGCGTATGCTTTCTCTAATTATGCATTACGGCTCTATTATGAGGAATGGGGAGATCTCATTTAAGCAGGTCATATTACACTCTCTTGTAGAGTATCAAAGACCACTATCACAGCTGGAGGCAAGTCATTAGACTGACTCCAAAGTGCACTTCAAGAGACCACCACTGGAGGCTGCTTCAGAGGAAACCAAAGGTGCACAGCGGAACTTTTCTGGGACATGTATGAAGCTAACATTTATTCAATAATACATATTATTAGTCAAAGTAATTTTAGGAGGCACACCTCTCCACAGAACTGACCTGTAACCTGTAGCAGAAACCTATTGTGGTGAGTTGGCTTTTATGTAGTTGTTTTTATTGAGTTAAGATTGAATCAGAGCCACTTTAGGGTTGTTCAAAAAATTGAAACTCTATGCTAATTGATACAAAGACTTGAATCTACAGTAGATCCTGTGATAACATAATGATAACCACAAAATAATGACACAATGTGACTTTCAGGGGTCTGCTTATAAACTACGTACATCACTTTTCACGTTAGTTTGTGTGGAAAACAACAACAACAAAAACAAAGCTTAACTCAGAAATGAGCGATACAATCAGATTTTTTTTTTTACTTTGTACTTCTGAAGTTTCAGAAATTACTCAGAAAGAGGTTTGAGAGAGAGATGAAATGATAAGTTTGTGTTTTGTTCATACGTACACTTTCAGTACAAATTCTATACAAAGTTGTATAAATAAGAACCTAGAACAGTTCGTGAGTGTTTTCAGAGCTACAGTATGACCACAGGGTTTAA
Organism: Mugilogobius chulae; assembly: GCA_038363315.1. Lineage (NCBI taxonomy): Eukaryota > Metazoa > Chordata > Actinopteri > Gobiiformes > Gobiidae > Mugilogobius > Mugilogobius chulae. Next base: position 42,638,460 of record CM076403.1, on the reverse strand, counting down.
TAAAAAGACATTTTGAGCACAAAAGTCAGTTAAAGACACAAAAAATACAAATTTTGCATTCACTGTGGTATTGAACTTGAGATAGAATATATTCCTTGGTATAATAATCTTTTGAATTTTTGGTTTCAGTGAACTGTAGAGACACATTTGAGATACTGTATTTTAAAATGTACCAATGATCATAGCGTGGCAAAGCTGTCATTACTTTTATAAATATAAATATGAAGTTAGCCTTAATGTTTTGGATTAAGTAATTTTCCCTAAGCAAATAATTATTGTCTACAATCAACACTGGATTTCAACTCAAGGTTCTGAATAGTTAATGATAAGATGGACATCTGACCAAAGACAGTTAAAGAAAAACTTAATATGCAGCTCAACAGTCCGGCCCACTTTTAAGAACTTTGAACACTATTGCCAGCTGATTTTTAGCTGAGCCACATCGAGTGGTTAAAAAACTAAAAATTTCTAAAAACTTTGACACATACACTGATCTAAATTGAAATTTGTTGATTGTTTTTGTGATCATTTCGTCAAACCAAACTCACATGAGGTAGTTTAGTTTGATGCCTTAGAATATGAGACATTCCTCTACTCTGACAGTGTTCAACCACGCACACGTCTAAAAGCACTCTTCTCTTTTGATGCATTTTTTATAATAAATTTTTACGCTTAGCCGTTTGCATTGTGTCATTTTAATGCATCTTTGCTTCTTCTGTAAAGCTTTGAATGAGTTTGTGTATGAATTGCGTTCTACAAATAAGCCCGCCTTTTGGTTTTCAGACTGTATTTGTTTATTCACAGTGAAATTCATCTTCTCTCTGCTTATGCATATTTGTACCATCCAAATGAGAGTGAGAGTGAGAGAGCTGGGACATGAAAGGGGCAGAAATATGTCTCCTCTGGTTTATTCTGATGTCCTGATTAGCCCTGTTTATATTTAGACCAAAATAATCTGCTCAAAGTCTGCACTGCCCTATGGCTCTGTCACAGATTCTGCACCGCAGCCACATCCTGGTACTGTCAGGTGAGGCTGCAAATCAATCAAATCAAATCTGTGGGCTTTTGCTATTTTGTTTAAAGGTGCACTGTGTCAGGGTACAGCTGGAGGATACATGGGGATGCATCTTCTGAGTTTTTGATCAAGTTTTTACAGTAGTGTTCTCAGTAGATTAGTTAAATTTAGATTTTTGTATTGTCCTGCAGCTGATGTTTGAGTCCTCAGAAAATGCCTGTTTTCACCTACCCCTTATCCAAATAGATTGTGTAAATTACTGATTGTCGTGTTATATAATTTCTTCCTAATTACATATGTGAGAGATATAGAAATTTGCAGTGTTAAGCAAGAAACATGATTCATTTATTTACAGTTAAGACATGATGTATTGTAATTGCTTTAGACATCATTGTTGTTTTATTTGAGGTTCAAAGACACCCCCTGTTGTTTTTTTGGTGTCATTTTGAAACATTAATATAAGCACTGTTATTTACATTTGAACACCCTGCTTTGTTTTAACCTATGTGACTTGAACTTGACTTCAGTAGTTCAACAGTTTACACCGCAGCAGAGGCATGGACGAATTTAGCAGGGCCCAGTTGTAAGCCTGTTCTTTAATTCTGTGGCTTGAAAATAAAGATCCCTTGTGAAAAAGACAATGTATATCGTCTTCTGTGCCGAAAGAGCTGCAACACATAGAAAATACTGTATACCTTCTTTAAATTACATTTGTACATTCTAACTGAAAACTCATTTTTGAGACTTTATGTTGTTGTGAGTATTTTTTCCCTTCTTTTTTGCCACCCAAGTCAATAATATGCACTTATACACATTTTTTGGGTTGTTGAGCCCTTGGTAGAGTGGAAAAAAAACAAACAAACATATTTTGAGTAATTTTCTCTAACAGTTGACAGTCTTTGCTAAAAACTGCAGGAAAAAGACATTTTTATTATGAGTAAAATCTTCCTCAAAACATGTAGCTTAAAATGTGTTGTCTACAATCACATTTTCTATTTGGGGACATATTACCTGTCACAGTTTATACACACTAAGTCACAATCAGTTATTTATGCAAGTGATGGGTATATAAACCTACCAGACTATTACATCGGTCACAGCATCCACAAATCATAAAAATGCTGTCAATGTATTACTTGATTACTGTAGTATAATTACATTACATTATTGAATGCATGCCTAAGTTTCAATGGAAGACAGTTTTCACATTGTGACACTTTGTAACCCTCCTATCCAAGTTCATCCAAACCTTAAAATAGTGTCTATTGCAAACCACCCTGGGATGAACTCTTTTAATATAAAGTTTATCTCTATAAAGTATACTTTCATGTAATCTTGTCCAGATGTTCCATAGTCTCTAAGTCAAGCTCCTGAGATCGCAGTAGCTTAAGCTGGAAAAAAAAAAAATCTATATAATGAAGGCATTTGGCACATCTCTGAGCATTAGAAAAGCTGATGGAAACAGATGGGCAGAAAATATAAATGCAAAAAATAAAACTATGTATAATTTCTCATGTAAAGTGGATTCAACAAACTTGAAGCACTGAGCAGTTTTTATCCTGAAGTGAACCTTTCTGTGTGTGTGTGGATAATTGTACTACGTGGTATCCTTATGTGCTACTCCAAGCCCCCTGTGTTCCCCATGTGTTCCCCCTGATCCGCTCAGAGGAGACAAATCCTACAGCTTATAGGCAAATGACACAGTCCTCACCTGGTCCCACACACATTCACTCACAGTGTCATGCTGCTGTGAAAAATTGTTCCCTATATCTACTGTCACTTTTTCAACTGCATCAAGTCACACCCAAGTCTGTATTTTCTACTGAATGTATCTTCTTTTTACCCTTGCTGTTCATTTCTCATTTGGTATAGTCATGTGTCGTAGATCAAATTGAATTCAGAATATTTCATAAAGGGTTTGCACACCTTTAGAAAGAGAAAATGTCAGCACCTATGTCAGTCACTTTTCAACACTTTCAGTGTACAGTATAAGTTTTTAGTTTCAAGGGTCTATACATTTACTTGACTCCTTCAGGATAGTAACACAATTTCAAATTAAGTTTCAATTATTGACAATTTATAGAAGAAAGGCTTCAAAGTTGTTACCTGGATAGTGTATTTGAAGATCAAGACGTGTCGACTCTCATCCGAATGTCTTTTTCAATCAGATTGACTTGAATGAGTCTTGATCTGCAAATACGCTGTCCAGATGACAACTTTGAAGCCTTTCTTTATGGCTCACTCCTGGACATATGAAGGATTACACTGACTATTGACAATTTAATGTAATGCAATTTCTTCTATTGTGTATCAATTGCTATATTCAGTTTTTATATTGGACAAAAACAAGCAAGCAAATGAATAAATAAAAATAAACACAGACAAATTCAAATTTCAAATGTATTTATTGGGAGGATAACGACACACACATTGAAGACCATTACACATTTTCAAATTTCCTTTTGTCTCTGTATAAATAAAACTTGTCACACAAAGCATTTATCAGTTGAACCTTAAACAGAGTTGCCTTCTGACTAAAATGTCATGTTAACATTAACCTCTGTAGCTGTACCTCTGAGTGTTTTGTATTATTATTGCTTTTAAGGAGATGCAAATTCCACTTCTAACAGTGTTTACTCAAAGTGCTGCATGTTTGAGTAATATTGTATTGTACCTGATGATGCTTGAGTGCTAGAAACGTCCTGTTTATACCACTACTCAAAAATGCAGATGAGTAAAACATGAATGATTCAAATTTATCCTGTGGCTACCAAAAAAAAAAACTTGCTACAGCTAAATGTTTCTATGAAGGCTAGGCTGTTTTAGATGAGTTTTGTTTTACATTGAACAAAATGTAAAAAAAAAAAAATATACATGCATCACAATTTACAGGTATAAAAAAGGGCAATGGTTCTTTAAAAATCACCTCTAAAATCCACTAATAACTGTCTTGCCAGAACACAGATCTAATTATTGGGTTGTATGATTATTCCATGTTCTATATCTAAATGTACCCACTGACAGGCATGTTTTAGCATATACATATTTGTGAAGGATTGCCAGAAAAATCTATGTAATTATCACCTAACCACCAGTCTCATTTACACCATTTCATTTTCACTCCTTATCCCTCTCTTGTTTGTCATTTTTTGCACTCCCTCTCGCTCTCCCTTTCTCGCTCTCTCTCTCTCTTCCTCTCTCACTTTTTTTCTTGCCTTCCTGCCGTTTTTGCTCCACACTCTCAATATCGGGGAAGACCTAGTGTCTGTTTGAGCGGTTTTGCAGTCACCGCTTCACTGATGCGGAAAGACAAAATGGCCTCCTCATGGAACGCGGGGCTGAATGATTTTGGATAGAGCACACGTACGCGGACAAGGAAAGCATGCAGGTGCTGCCAAAGCCATCCTGTTTTATAGCTACATACCTCCTGCTATAGCGGAGGAGGCCATATGTCTTCATGGGGTTGCACTGCTGGCAGAGACTGTGTTCTTGTTTTAGTGTGACTTCCTGTGTGTTCACCGGAGCAGAAAAACAGGATGGTGCCAGGTTTGGATTTCAGCTCTATAGTAAACCGGTGGAAATTGTGGCTACAACCTTATCGTGCAAATCAAATGGGTCTGTGCCACTCTTCTGTGGACCATTACACACAGCTTTACCCTTCAGAAAACTACTTTGCTTGCAATGTTTTGGCTAATCTCCCCTTCAAGGTGCATTGTGTAACTTTTTGGTGGCAGATTGACATTTGGTAGATTCATCCATGTTGCTTTGCTGGGAGTTTTCCTCAGTATTACTCTGAACTTATCAGGAATTTATTCAAAAGGTTTTTTCTGTCAAACCAAGGAAAGGTTTAAAATCCAAAATCTTAAAGCGAACCCTGGCTACAATCACATGTTACCTTAAAACACTTATAATATCATCACTTATATAAATTCAGAACAAAAACCTTGAAAGTATTTGTAGTTTTATCAAAATCATGTTTTAAAGAAATCACATGGCTGCCATTTTGTCTTGGCTGTGACGTCAAATGGTTGTCTGTCTGCCCTCTGGTGGTTGTCAAGGTAACAGGTAACTAAGCAACATGAATTCAACAGTTAAAACCTTTCAGTTTGAGCTGGAGTTTGGCCAAATACAAACGATTATGTGGAATTTTGTTAAACTGAAGATAATCAAGAGGAAGAGGCAAGAACTGGACACTGTCAGTGGTGTTTTGTTTCAACTGTTCACCGATCGAACCACAGGAGTATCCATGGCAACAACCAAAAGCAACCATTGATGTCATCAACCCAGAATGCACAATATGGCGGCACCCATAGCTCAAACAATGCAGATTTATAAACATAGTAAGCAGTTTTATATTTGTTTGTAGTTTATTTGAACAAACATGAGATGTACTTGCATTTTAGCCATATTTGTCGTTATAGTCAGGGTTCACTTTAAATTTAAGCATAAGTCTCCAGACATGTGCTGTACTTGTATAGTAACCTTAACAATGTAAATCATTGTCAACACACTGTAGTACTCAAACTACTTTTTGCGAAACGTCGTAATTTAGTACATTAGTTTTGCTTTCCCAACTAATCTAGTTCTATGCTCTTTCAAAAATCAGTTGTACTTTAGCTTTAGATCCAGTCACTCAAAGTGTTCAAAGCATGGACACACCCAAAACACACTCACATGCACAAAACCTCTACTGCATGGGTTTTCGCTTATTTCTATCACAATCACATTCTCTGCACAGACACAAAAAGCCACCATATTTATATCACATTGCACAGCTGTTCAAGTTACTTTTAAATGTACCCAACACTGATCAATAGTGACACTGGTTTATCTACAGGAGTTTGCTAAAGATAAACATGCATTCTTTTCAGAGATTTTAGCTTTACGTGTAGATCTGACTTAAATATAGGTTTAAAAAACAAACCGGCTCATACCCGTGGATTCATCTCTTGAGCTAATGCTTTGCTCTGAAGCCAAGTAGCTAAATCCGTTTGGATGATCATACACATTTGCTTTCTACTCTAATAGTATTTATTGCATGCTTATTCTACTTTAGATGCTTATTTGTTGGACATGTTGTAGATCTCTGGCCTAGCAACACTGCACCACAAGAAAGTGTACATATCACACATTTACACATAAAGAGTGTAGGATGATCACCTTTTTTGCATTTATCTGTTACACTGTAAATCGCACGATATGAAAAAGCGTAAAGTAATCACGTGTTATACATACAGTAAGTGTATACCACAGTTCGTGTACACTTTCTTGTGAGATTGGGTTGAGCTTACAGGATTTACAGTTTGATTTTTGTATCGCACATTTTCACATCAGCATTTTTTTTTTTTATTACAAACTTAACCCTTTAAGAGTTGGCTCGGGCACTAGCTTCATGCTCCACAAGACAGAGTAGACACAATTTCAGTGCAGTCTGACCACCCACACTAATGGCAGAGATGTGAAAATATAGATGATCTTTTATTCTGTTTGCACAAAATGTTGAACAAATTCTGAGATGATTTCTTTTTAATTATTTAAGGATGATGTAATATTACATAGAAAACTCAAAACAGGGTCACACTAATCTTTTTATCTTTTGAAAAAAGAATGGGCTACTTTGCTCTGGGCTTGTCTAAGCTACGCGCTATTATTACTTGAGCTATAACTTTTCTATGGTAATGAACTTCAAAACGAACTCAAGCGACCTCTTTCTGCAATTAATACAAATCCATAAAGACGAGACAATCTTATAAACGGCTATATTTCTTACATTAACCAACCCATAACATTTTACAGTTTATGCCATCAGAGAAATATAGAGCAATTATCATTCTAGCATTACTGTACATAATAATTGTTATTCCACAATGGCAGTTTCCTTCAACAACTATCCTTCAGCTAATTAAAAAGCCTGATTTGGAGCGGCTTTAATTGGTGCTGCAGCTGTCTGTCCGACTGCCAGGCAATACCAGATAATGACTTTAACAGTGTGCCATAGGGATGTAAAGCCTTGCATCATTATCCCGCTCGATGGAGATAGCACTCACCAGCTACTGTTAGCATTTTGATTTCATTCACACTGACTAAATTATACATTCAAACTCTTACTCTGCTTCATTAAAGGCTGAACAATGGAGATTATTTGAATCATAATTAATAGCTCCCCAAAAGGACAGAGGTAATGGGGGAATCCGTATCGCCCATACTTGTTCGGGAATTTTTTTCCGTCTTTTTTTTTTAAGAGCTTAAACTTTCATTATAAATAGGAACAGACTGAAAGCCAAACTATACCACAGCCTCAACCCAGATAATCAGCAGAGATCAGCATGGTGGATGTGCCCAGTCTGATTCATACAATCGGCAATGTGTCATATTTGGCGGCGTGGCCTGTTGTGGTGGAAAGTCATGAGGAAAGTCCTATGTTAAGGCAAAGGGAAGTTACGTTTTTTTTTAACTCTTTTAAAATGTTTTCTGGAGAATAAGGTGTATGTTTTGCCCAACTAATTCAAGTTGAATCACAGCATAGTTTAAATGGAGGTTGTTGATGTGATGTTATGTCAGAAAAGAAAAACAAAAAGCATCATATTATCATTTAGCTTGCAGCTACCATTAGTATTGTTGGAGTACGTCTTTGAACTGTTTGATCACTTTATTCATCTCCATGTTTGACACAATATGCCTTCTTAAGTCCACATTTGCTGTTGTAGTTGTTGTGCAGTGAGTGAGAAAGCTGTTGTTCTGAATCACTGTTAATGTTATGTTTCCCCCACAGAGCTTCGTTAATGGGCGCTTCTTCTGATGCCGACTGTGTATGTGCATTAGTGTACAGGCTCGTTGAAGCTATCTGGACTACTACACTAGTCCTGTGTGAGTTAACTTGGAGAATAAGCTACATGGACACAACTTTATGACAATACCTCTGCAAAAGCTGAAGCTATTATGAAAACAAGTTAGTTTTAGGGACCTAATAACTCGTTATAACTGATAGCCCATTTTAAAGTCTTATTGTGTTTATGGGATTTGTTGGGATGTCTTATCCATTCTTGAATTGCTGATTTGACTCTAAATAAGAGAATTCCAAGAAGTTTGTTTTTGTGGTAGAGAAATTAAATTAATCAATTTAAAGTGGGAGGGGCTCAGAATAGTAAAAGATGCAAAAGAAGCTCAAAAACTTTGCACTACTTTCAACAGAATCCTTGAGAGATGCTTTTTTTCTTAAGGACTTAAAAGAACATTTGATATTTTTGCTAATATTGTTCTCAAGCTATGGTGCAGGTACATGTTTTGCAAACCTTATATTACCTTTGATGTTGTCAATCGTGGTGCATTGTCTTTTACTGGTTTTTAAGTGTCTTAATGGTCTTGGGCCTTCTTATCTTTCAGAACTGCTTTTACCATATGAACCCTCGCGGACCCTGCGCTCCTCCGGCAGCAGGCTCCTAGTCATTCCCAAAGTCAGGACACACACTCACGGCGAGGCGTCCTTCCAGTTTTATGGCCCCCGTCTATGGAACAGTCTGCCGGAGGACCTCAGGGCCGCAGAGAACATGCAGGTTTTTAAAAGCAGGCTCAAGACCCATCTTTTTAGCTCAGCTTTTAATTAGTATTTATTGTTTTGCATGCATGTATTTATTTAGTTATTTATAAATTTTTATTGATTTATTTATTACTATGTTAGATTTTAGTATTTTTAAGACTATTTTAAGTATATTTTAGTTTGCTTGTATTTACCGTTTTATTTATTCAAATGTTTTTATCACTTTTAGGTTCTCCAGTGTTTCCTCTGAGGAGCCTCTGCACCAGGAGCTGTGGTCGGCTGTGGCTGCTGGGCTCTGGCTCATGGGCCCTGGAGGTTTGGTCTTGACCTCATCTCTTCTCTGGGCCTGGGCTGGAGTTCTGTGGCTGCAGCGACTCTGCTCCTGGTGCAGACAGCTCATCTGATGATGCTTTCTTTGGTCCATCTGTACCTGGCCTAATACGTATATGTGAATGTATTTTAGTGTTTGGGAGTGCGTGTGTGTGTGTAGGGAAGGGGGGTGGGGGTATGGTGGGGAGGAGGGGTGGAGGGTATGTACACGTATGTGGGTTTTCTCGTGGGTGGGGGCATGCGGGATTGTTTTTAATGCACTGTAAAGCACTTTGTGTTGCATTTCATGTATGAAAAGCGCTTTATAAATGAAGTTTGATTTGATTTTGATTTGATTGCTTAGTTTTAGATATTGTATGCATTGGTTAATTCTTGTGGTGTCCTAAATTGATTGCATCCAAAATCCACACCGTTTTCAGATATCATTCTTAGACATTTTTACATTTCTTCTGGAGGCGTGATGAAGCAGAACTTATAGATTTCTCGGATTCCTTAGCTTTAGCCTGCTCCCATGGACTACTCACTGCTGCTCAATTTTGTCTTACTAAACTCTGAACTGAACAGCTGAAAGGCAGACAGAGATGAGAACAAGGTGAAATCGCTACTGTGGAGTTGGAGTGGCGTGATGAGAGATGTGAGTACCCATCAGGCCTTTCTCTCCCTCTCACTGAAGATTCACTCCGGGTTTCTCCCTCAGTGCAGACAGACTATCGCCCCGCAGTGAATTGCAGGTGCTAGTCAGACTATAAATGGACTAAGAATGTGATGTTCCCCTTTTTAAGAGAATACCAATGAAGGGCAATTCCTCCCTCATGTCTAATATACTATAAGAGGAAAGTTAGCGTCGGCGTTTTTAAAGAGCGGAACCCATTAGTCTTGTCATTAAATTGAAATTTATTTTGTGCTTCAAACTATCTGTGTGGATGCATTTGTTTGCAAAAACATGAAAGCAATTCTATGATGTTTGTGTAATTACAGTTGAAGTCTTATTGTATAGGCCTTTAAAAATATGTAAGCTGACTAAGGATTAAGAACTCAAATATATATAAATATACACATTCTGAACAGCATTGCTCTCAAGTAGTCTTCTTAGAGAATTTGGCTTGACTTAGCATAACATTAAAGCATTAAATATACAAAAGTGGCAGTTCCATAACCCTATCTGTCAAAAGCCTCTGTCATCCAATGTAATGCCCCAAAAAATATTATGCAATATTCTTAAGTTCTTTTCAGACATTTGTGAAAGTTTGAAATACAAGCTCCTGACATTTTAAAGCCATTGCCAACAATCTAAATCACACTTTAGTTTAGTTAGTTTAATTAAACAACCAAAGGTGGTGAGCTCGAAAGACACAAGTACAAGTAAGACCAGAGTAATCATGCAGTATGTTACGTTTCCATTCACAAGAGACACATATTGTCGACGGCTTAAGATTAGCTTTGTCTAAGTGATTTACAGCACTGCAATTCTATCCTGATTTACATTTGGACACACATATTAGAGGCTGTAAATATAGGGGCCTCACCAGGGACCCCAGCCGGCACAAATGTAATTATATGTGATTTATGTCGTATTGAGTTTATATCAAAAGTTGACAGGGGATGTTGGAAATAAATGGCACTAACTTCATTTCTACAAGGCGTTTGAAAGTGACGTGATCAAATCTTACCTAAGTCCCAGAAAGCAATACTTGGAAATGTAGCTTCCATCAAAGGTCTGAGGAATTCTTCCACAATTTACTCTCTTGAGCAATCTATGTTTTTTATAAAGTAATTGACTCATACCTCACTGAAAGCATTTGATCTAAAGATGATGGACTCCGGGTCAATAAACCACTGGCCCTTTGACAATATAGCAGTTTAAAATTGAAGTATGGTTCTGCTTGGCAACCTCAGGAGGAGTAAAAGAACATACCACTTTACACAAAATTGTAAGTAACAAAAAAAAGCGAAGTGGAAAAGTATTTTATAAATAACTTTTCATAAAACAAAATTTAGCTGTGCACAATGAGAATAGGACAGTATTATTAGACATGTTGCATTGGTTTGTTTTGAAGTGGACTGGTACTGTTCAAAGTCTATTTACAGTCTAATAAAGGGACAATTTGATATCAACACAGAAATGCACATGCAAAGGTATAGAGGAAAGAGCTGCTTCTGATTGACACAAACTGTAGCAGCAACACTCACCAGCACTGTTGTCAGCTAACTGCAAGAGTTTATCACTGTTTGGAAACAAAAGTTATGCCGCTATTTCAACTTTTTTGTATGAATTTCGTCTTTATGACTGACATTACATTCAGGTGAGTGAAAAAACATCTAGAGAATCGCTGTCTCAACATCAGAGAAAGATTTCAGTTATACCAGTTCATACCTGATCGAAACATCTAGCTCTCATTATTACGTTTTGTTGTTTTTATCAAAAAGGTTTCTCCAGCCAACTAAACTTACGGCGTCTCTTTCTGAAGGTGACATGCACAGTAGAGCAGATAATCCCTCTACGTCTTACCAACTGACCTGAGGTTGCTTTGTTTGGACAATGTAAAATTACATTAAGCGCTTTGCCAGATAGCCTACCAGGACCTTTTGGCACCAGGTCAGCATGTTTACCACTGCTTCCATGTTGTCACACTCAGTTGAAATAACAAGACAAAAAGCAAGCCAATAATGTACTGCCATATGATGAACAGACTAAAGGTTCATGCTTTATTCTTGTAGACAAGCAGCTCCATGTATTCAAAATTTATTTGCTGTCACTCCATTCAGTAAATAAGTAAATTCCACCTACCACCAAAAGTCAGATAGAGAATTTACCAAAACGGGAAAAGCAAACAATATGGACTCTACAGCAGTTTATTTTGAAAAAGAGCCAAGAAAACAAGGAGAGAGAAGTCGATTTGTTTTGCAGCTTGCTTTATTAACCTTTATTTAATTTGGCTGTAACTAGATCTGTGTTTCTTTACCGCCCACAGTGGTCAGCTCATGAACATCTCAGTTGCTACACATCCTTATTATGTTATATAAGAGTCACAAACGGACCAAATGATGGACAGAACAGAGGACAGACAGAAGCGTCTATGCTAGAGGCGGGCAATTATTTTTCACCGAGGCCATGTTAGAATCCAGACTAGGTGTGGGGGTCGGACCACGGTCATTGATACAAGAAATTTTTCATTATTAAGAGGACATTTCAGTGAAATATAGGCTTTTTAGTCTAATACCGTCTATTGTGATATTAGTTAAGAACATAGACATGTTGCAACATAAAGACGCCTCACTGGCTGCCTGAGCTTGAGAAATGCAGTGGCCATCTTGTTGCAGTCACCCGCTCACTGAGTGCTATATTATACTAGTAAGTTCTGTACATTTTGTCAATCATATTTCGGATTTTCACCTGGATTTTTTTATTGCACATGTCACCCATGTAGCTTTAAAACAGGACACATAATTCATGTATGTATGTCTTGTGTGCAACAAAAAATGTGTTTTGTTTTTCACAGAGTTATGGTTGATTAAACATGCGGAACCTTCAAAGAGCCATTGAAATGCCAAGGTTATATGTCTAAGGTTAAGAACACAGATGACCATAATCTGGCCCCCTGGCCGCAGTTTGCCCCATGTCTGCTCTATGCGTATCCTTAGTAACGACTGTTTGTCTAAACTGTCTTGTTTATTGATGTGTGGCACTCACTTCAAAGCACTAAATATTATATTAACAGTGGAGTGCCTCAGCAAAAAGTAAAAAAAAAAAAAGCCAAGTTGTTTTGTGAAGACATTGATCAAAAAGTGTACTTCAGGTAAGACAGTTTTTACTAAAGTTTATGTTAGGATCAAATCAGTTGCTCGATCATGTGTGTGTCTTTACTCATGTTTGTGAGCTGGATCCAGAGCATAAAATAAAAGAACTGCCAGAACTATGACTTTTTACGAGTAGATTCTGACGTATTGTCTGGACTGCTTTGGATCGGTAACAAAGAATTTTTCTACTCAATGCTGCACATTTTCTTTTATACACAACCTGTAATACAATCACTAGACATTTTTCAAAGCTAAAATTCCTACAGCCTTGAATGCTCTGTCGCTCTTTGATAAATGTCAAGGTTTCTGTGCAAAATGTTCAAACTCAGAAAATATGCACAAGCCAGAGAGCAGGGTGCAAATTCACCCTTCAGTGCCCAGTGCTACAAGTGTTAAGTGTGTCACGGTGCACCTTCTCCTGCTCTAGTGCCACATTGACTCTGACAGCAGCTCTACACTGGGATCTGGGCTGTGCTTTGGGAGCGCACTAGATAAAACATGGAACGATGAGCTACCCATTCTAAAACCACACCAGCACTGTTTCACTTTGAACATTTTGCACAGAATCCTGTAAGTTTCTTTTTTCCCAAACTGCAACCGCACTGGTGTAAAATAATCATTAAAAAGCCATATGCACTTTAAATAATAGGTGATAACCTTGAGAAAACACGAACAAAGAATGAATCAGAAATAACTCCTCATTAGTAGTCATTGTTCATAAGCTGTTCATTATCAGTTATGTCAGTCTCTCTTTATTAAGGCTACTTAAGGTGTAGGTATAAGGCTGTCATGAGTTAAATGTTATTAGGTGGATTTCAGGTAATATTTCCCTAAAGCTGCATTCAGTTACATAATGCACCTTTTATTTTAAGTCTTTGTCATTGGAGAATTGGTTGTTTAGAAGCTGAAATAGACATTAGTTTGTGTTTCTTTTTAATTGTATGTAATTTCAGTGTTTTTACTGTGATCACTTGGAGAATAATTGTCTGCTAGTCACCAGGTATATTCATTTAACTCTCATTCATTCAGTAAAACTATTTATATAGTTATGATGTAACCTGTGGAGACCAAAATCCACCTAAATGCTTAGCCACAGTAGAGCTTTAACAAATACAACCCATTATTATAATGGTGTTACATGAAAAAACAGTAAATCTCATTGTCACGAATGGCTTTTGGCACTTGTGTAAAAGTTGAATGCAGCTGTTGGTCTCCCAGGACAGTGAGAAGTTCTCATCGCCGTGGCCCAGAGGGAGACAGAGCTGTGAAGACGCGTCATCCCCAGTCTGGGTTTGACAACAGAGATACAAACGCCGCAAGTCTGGTCTCTACTGACACAGTACATTCTCATGCACAGTACAAGACTTCAGCTTTAACTTACCATTACAGCAGAAATGAACTTAGATGTTTGGTCTCGTACATCTGCAGTACTACACATGTTCAACCAGTACATACACAGGCCCATCCACACCTTGGTTCAATCTGGTTCAGTTGGTTTGCTCTCAATACTTGACACAAATCAATATAAGTTAAACATGCACCGATACCTTCTTTACAGACCCTTTAGTTCGGACCAAATTTGTAGAGGTTTCTCGCGTTATGACTGAGTTCACAGACTCGTAATCCTTCGAACCAGAATGTGAAAAACAAGCACTTTGACCAGTCACCTTCTAAAGTTTATGATGATGCCCAGCTTTCAGTGATAATGTGTGGATTTCAATTCAGAATGCACATAAAGTTGTGGTTATGGTACACAGTGCAAAAAAGATGGCAACAAACAAAAGGTAAGGCAATGTTTATATGGCATAGTTTAACACAAAGCAATTCAAAGTGCTTTACAAAGCAGGAAAAGATACAGCTAAATCACATTACAAAACAAACATTATTAAAAAATAAACAATCACCATGAAATTACATTTAAAAGAAACAAGTCACTCATATGCACAAACAGAAATGTTTTGAGCCTCGACATTGTCACATTTGAGGCCCTTTCTTACATCTGAGGGAGGACTGTTGCATCTCTTGGCCGCATAAAACTAAATGCTGTTTCCCCATATAGTAAAAATGGCACCAAATAATTACAATACAACATAAGTTCTACACTGAAAAACCTGCCTTCAATACAAAACTTAACAGAAACAGAAAATAAAACATCTCACAAACAACACTGTAAAGTTAAAGTCCAGAAAGACTTGGTAAAAGCATTGAAAAAGTGAATGACGAAAAAATATAAGCTGTAATAAAAGACAGTAAATCACACACATTAGCACGTTCAAAGGAAAGTTTCAAAAAGTAGGCTAGATCTGTATTAAATTGGCCAAAACTGCTTTTAAGTCATTTAAAAATCATTACATTCACTTTATTCTTCTTTAGTCTTGCTGTATTTCACTTACTGTGCAGAAGTTACAATACAACATTACGGCCTTTTGTTATTTTATAAAAAAAAAAAAAAAAAAAAAAAAGGCCAATACGCATAATACATGGAGTAGGTTATAATGAACACACTCATTTACTTTTTGCACATTCCACATTACTAAAATTTCACAATATTGTGAACATTCTTACATTGCAAAATGTTTTCAAAGCAAAAATAATAGTCTACCTGAAAATGTTCAGAAATTATTTTCTGAAAGGCACGGAGAGCATAGCTTAGGAGAAAGATTTAATTTAGTTAAAGTCAGAACAGTTAAAAGTAATTGAAAATGTTTTTGTGTTTCTGTGCAAAGAGTAAAATTATGGAATAAGTTACAGTGACAACTTAAAGTCCTAATGTCCTAATAAAAAACAGTTTAAAGAAGGTTTTAAAGATTTTTTTTTAGAAAAAGTACTTCATTCAAAGTAAATTCTTTAGTTAGAGCTAATATGAAATTATGTTGAAATAATGTTGCCTGTGATGAAAATATTAAAAGAAGCAGTATTTTTAAGCCTCACCGCTGCACCAGCGGATGAGTCTGGTCGCCAACCGAGTCAACTGGATTTCTAGGGCGGAACAAAGCTCACCTAACAGACAGCGGAGGGAACCAATCAGAGAAGAGCATAAAGGCTTCTAGTGCCGTAAGCTTTTGGGATTTCTCTTGCCGTCATCTGCCGGTAAGGGCGTTCCCTTACCGGCTCGAGCCGACTGCACTGCCTTGACCATCTTGAACACAACTATTGACGCAATGTCTTTTTGGTAATTTAAAACGGCATTTACCGGCGAATGCAACAAACTCTCGGTTTTCCGGTGCGCCATGTTGTTTATCCTTCCGCCGCGCTTCCTAGATCCATGCGCGCTGCGTACAGCAGGGACGTTGTTAGCAAAAACCACGTGACTGAAATAAACGATTTTCATTGCACGGTACGATCTGGATTTCGAGGGAAAGGAGGGGGTGGTGACCAAAATACAGAGAAATGTCATTCTGGATCCCAGGCAAGGGAGATAATAAGTTGTACTTTAGCCCACTACTTTTTGAGCTAAATAAAATGTTTCTTTATTGACATACAAGTGTACAATAATAAACAAAAGAAAAACTAACTAAACTTCAAAATCTCTTGGAACTGCACACCTTATCCCCCAAACCTGAAAAAAAGTAAAAGGAATCTCTGAATACTGTCTACCCAGAAATTGACAAATTGACTTATCCACATTCTTTAAGACTTATAATGTTCTGTCCACATTATTATGAAAAAACAAAAACAAAAAACAAAACAGACTTTTGATATAAAAGATAGACTTTTGGTATGAAGTGAAAAAAACTTTCCTCGTGTCATTTATTTCATTCACTCATTGAACAGGAAGTTCTCTCATTGCCTGCCTCCAACAAAGCACATAAACTGATCATGCACAGAGAAGGTGGGCAGCTTGATAAAGGAGCAATCATCTGATCTGGGAACATTTAATCCATAAAACAAACAAGCCCACTCCTCAGGGTGCCATGTGTGGTCCCGCTGAAGCCCCTGTCTTCATTACCAGCTGAATATGAGTCCATGCTGCTCTGTGTTTGACAGGATACATAAACAATTGTTGCACGGCAGGACAGTTGATTTGACAGGTTACATAAATGTTTGTAACACCGGGGTCATACACCTGCAGGCTGTCTGTGGAGCGCTGGGCCATATAATGCAAGCACGCAGAGAGAGAAAGGCCAATAGCTGCTGCGGAGAATTGAATTTAACTGTCAATCTTGTGCTTTCAAAATCACGGAGCTTTTTGTAGGATTGTAAACCTTGCCTGACTGTGGTGCTTTCTATTTAGATTAATGCTGCTGTGGCGGATAAGGCAAAATCAATCTTTATACATAAAAACAGAAAAGAGAATATTTCTGAGCAAACACAGATCTTCTCGGTTTCAGATAGACACCTGTAGCATACTAATCTGTATAGATCTTTTACTGTGGCTAGCATGCCATGTAATACTGTGTTGTAACATTACCACTGTTAGCCTTGACGCGAGTTTGCTTTAACATGTGTCTGGGGAACTCTATTCTATACACATTGTTTTTCTACAGATCCCAATTATATCCAAAATGTGTACATAAGACTTTTTGGGAAAAATAAACCACCCTTTTTCCAATGTTTGAGTGTCATTTCCTCACATGGATTGATTTTTTTGATGCAAGATTGTAATTTTTGCAAACAGCAAAGTAATGCTGGAGTGGACCACAAAGCTCAGCCAATCAGAGCGCTGTATTTAGCTCTTAATGATTTTATCACAAAGTACAATTTGGGGGAAAAAAAAGATCTGGGGTCTCATTTATTAAAGAGTGCGTAAAAATCTACTTGAAAAGCTACTACGAAAAAAACTGAGATTTGTCCTGAGTGAAAAATTAGCCAGATTTATAAAACCTTCCGTAGGAGCTCTTTCCTACTGAGCAACAAAATCTGCGGCTGATCCTGCGGCCAGGATCAGGCCACGCCCCTTCACACTTCGTCTCACCATAAACGGATACGCAAATGAGCGATTTAAATAAACATGAGCTGATAATGAGTGAGTTTGACTGACAGAGGAGGAGCAGACGGAGGAGCAGAGAGAGACGCTGCAGCGGACACATCGCACAGACTTGGGGAAGTTGATTCAAGAGTGATCTTTGCTTCTCTGAGACACTTTTACGCACTGTCATTGAAACACACTGTCAATTTAAACACGTTGGTGCCTACTTTATCAGAATCACTGCTTTGGTGCAGCTGTAAAGATCGTTAAACAAACATGAAAGGAGGAAAGTCATCGCTTTTATAAAGCCTGCAGCCACATGCAGGCGGGGGTTGTGGCGTAAAAGGACGTGTTTCGCTGTGGTCCGGTTGGGAAGAAGCAGCGACAAGAGGAAAAGACGAAGGGACGTGAGCTCGTGCGTGTGACGCGCGTGCTCCCTAAACGCGGGTCAGACTAGTGAACGTTTATTATAGAGAC
The DNA here is from genome assembly GCA_038363315.1 of Mugilogobius chulae. Classification (NCBI taxonomy): domain Eukaryota; kingdom Metazoa; phylum Chordata; class Actinopteri; order Gobiiformes; family Gobiidae; genus Mugilogobius; species Mugilogobius chulae. The sequence goes on along the minus strand of CM076403.1, from coordinate 42,620,394 downwards.
TAGATACGACTGCTGCGGGATCATTCAGCGTGAAGCGCACGTGCACGTAAGAGCGTGCACAAGTGCGCACCCACATAAGCTTCATGAGCGCTTTGAAAAATACTTTTTTTTTTTTTGGTTTGTTTTAAATAAAGTCATATTTGCCCATTTCAAATGTTCTTCAAACATGCCGTCCTCTCCTCTCACGTCTCTCCTGCCTCTGAGCCGTGTTTAAGTGAAGTCTGTCTCACATACGCAACCTCCAAAATGTGCGGAGAGATACGTAATGTTTCACGTTCAAGATGTTTTTTATAAATCTCAAGTTTTACGTAAAAGACTGCTCGACTTTCGAGGCTCATTTGTGCGTAAGTAGCTTTATAAATGAGACCCCGGTACTCCACCCCAATCTGCTTGAGTAGAATTGAGTTGGTTTTAAATAGATATACATCTTATACACAGTCACAGAAACAACAATGAGTGATCAGCTTTAGTAAATGACATTGAAATGTATTAAATCAGGTTTAATATTGACTTATAATAATCAAAGCACAGATGGTGTCTTTGAAATGGCTTTCTGGGAGCTAAAGTAAAACAACTTTTCTAATAACATTGTACAGTTTATCTCCCGCACGTGTCTGTATACAGTAAACAGTGTTATTTGATGGTGTCCTCAGATACCTCGATGCAAGAGGCTGTGATTGTGTGTGTGAGTGTGTATGTGTATGTGTGAGTGAGGGGCTTCTTGTAGCGCCAGCAGCATTACAGGTACTGTCAATGTCTCTCTGCCTTTTTAACCCTGTGAACTTGCAACACCTGTGAACCAAGCTTGGAACAACCTTTTAGTGGATTTTGCTGTGGGCACGGAGCATGAAATGACAGAAAACCTATTGATTCTTTTTTTTTTTATCACTCCATACATAGCAAGTACAGTTTTCTCACACATGGAAGGTTGAATATTGGATATATAGGACACTCTGCACTCTTGTTGTTTACTTGACTTTGTTTGGTAAAAAAGTCTGACTTGTTGCTTCTTAGTAAGCCAGTGCTGAAGCTTCTGTTTTCCACATTTTTATAATGTATATTTTCTTTGCCATGTGTTTTTATCCATTGGGATTCTAGCCATAAGAATGAAGGTACAACATCTGGCACCAAGTGCCCCAGTTGTTGTTAAATTATGTTAGTCCTAATTCTTGCTGTGCTTATCTGCCCCTATGAACATCATTAACATTCACAGCAAAACTGGAGATTATATGCTTTTGCTGGAAACATCAAAGATCCTCTAGTGTAGGCTGTGTCCGAATGTGCGCCCTAACTACTATATTGTGTACTATTTAGAGCTCTCGCCATTTTTATGGAATCCTAACCAGTCAGCCCCTCATACATATATTTGGTGATTGAAGGTGTTGCTTGTATAGACGTGTATGTGTGTGATTTTAAAGTGATGCAGCAGTGGGCACTGTGGCCAAAACAAATTTAATCTTGGGGACAATAAAGTTTACCTTACTTACCTTACATTCTGTTTGAATGCAAAAGGGTCTGGACCAAAAAAACAGAACCGATCACTTCGTCCAGGATCATCGTTAGGATGATCCAATCTCAAACTATCGCTCCCTTCCCACCCATCGCCAATTTCAAAACTTTTTTTTTTTCAAAACTGTGTAGCTGATAGATTTTTTTTTTTTTTTTGTTCTTGCTTTGGTTTTGAACAATCAGGAACATGTCAATTTCTTAAAACCTGAGCAGAAAACTTATGAGAGCCTGTTGAGAGCCCCATACCAAAAACAGTCCTTGCACTACATATTTACAATAACATCCAGTTTGCGTGTCGCTGTTTCAGTGGATTTTCCGTGTTTTCTGTGATTGGTTGACTCAGCGCTTGGAAAGCCCGCCCTCGAAATTGAAACTCGGCGATCTGATCCCAGACCCTTGTGTCTTTGTAAAGTTGTCTGTCAAACAGTGTAGGGACTGGCTGGTCAGGCAAATGTCCAGCAGGTCAAAAACTAGTGAACTCAAAATGTCACCCAATCCATTAGGAAAATAATGAGCATCCATGTTCATTAGAATAGTCAGTACAGACCACAATGGACAGAGAAATTCAGCAAAACAAAGTGGGAAGTGTCAGGTCTTTAAATGGAAAAACAACACTGAATGAAAAGTGAATAAGAAAGAAAAAGTTGCTTAATGCTCTGTTTAATGGGAAAAAAACAAACAAACAAAAATTAAAAGACATTAGCCATAACAGCCAACGTTAGCTGCTTACCTTAGTTTGAGCAGTAAAGGTTGAATTATCCAGTCTGTTTGCTGTTTAACGTATAAACTTGTATTATGATTAGCAGCCCATAAATTTGGTATCAGACAGACTTGACTAATATTAATTACAGAAGTTCGTATTTATTATTCATTCACTCTTGACCGAAAGACCAGATGAGTGAGTGCACTGAACAGAGCAGGACCATATATTAGTGATGGAGGCATGGGAGAATGAGTGTGGCTGTCCAAACCCAGTGGTACATGATCTAAAACTGTCTTTTTTTTAATGTTGTCTTTCAAACTGGTAAGAGACAACCACTGATTGACTGTGCAATAAATGTTTGATTCACTTTTGTGTCTATTAGTTTTTGCCACAATGCATGTGAAAACTATTTTGGCAAAAAATGTAGACCTTTAGGCCTTGTCCCCACGAAGACAAACGAGGATAGTTTTAAAAACGATCTGCGTAAAGTTGGAGCTGTCTTAGGATTTATCATCGTCCAAATGAATCTGTAAATCCAGCCTGAATCCGGTGTAATGCCTGTATCTGACCAGAGTGTGGCGCTGTGACACTGACACAGACAGGAAGTAGAAAAAACTGCGCATAAAGTTTAAAAAAAAAAAAAAAAAAAAAAAAGGTTTAACATAAACAAAAACTTAGCGGAGAACTCTTTTATACTTAGCAAACATTCTGAATGAACAACATGGATCTAAAACCTACAGAAGAGACACAGAAAGTGGATTTATGCTTCAGAATCTTTGGAATATTTTGACATCGTTTCAATACGGATTTAATGGAGATGGTAAGGGATTTATTTTTGTTTTCTTTATTCCTTCTGTGGTTTATGGTGAAATGAGACGCAGATTTTCACAGTGAACATCACATTCTGCAGATGAGACGTGACTCTGGGGCAGTGATGTCACCGTGGAAAAAAAATATCCGGATACAGCGTAACTGCGGAGACGCTAAAGCAGAGTTTTGAAATCTTTTCACCCTGAGAGGTGGTTTCAGAAATCTTCGTTTTCAGTCTCCTAAAACTCCGGCTTCGTGGGGACGATGTGTGGTTCAGTAAAAATATTTGTGCTGAAACGCATGAGCTTGGCTTCGTGGGGACAGGCCCTTACTTTCTATATATTTCTTTTTGAACTTGTTAAAAAAATTGTTATTTGTAAAAAAGATATAAAACACAATTCTGACTGTAATTTGTTTTCTCACAAACCCAAATTCTCCTATCAGTTAGCACAGAATCTTCATAATGTCTTTGCTTGGAATGTTCCACAGTCCTGGTTTGTGCCTTGAATATGTCTGCTTCTAGATATGTGCATTACAAAACATTCTTGACCATACAATTCAATTTCTATGGTGACAAGCATGAATTGCACACTAATAACATTACACAGTGCAGAGTATGCATACACTGCTACACTTAGATATTCATTGTTGTAATTTTCTTTCATTCTTTAAGGCTTTCTAAGTCTTCTTTGTTCCCTCTGTAGCCTGATAGTGTGTCTATTTGGAGCCATTTTGTTCCAGACATGTTCTCTATAAACCTTCATTGCATCCCTTTGTATGCTTTGGCTTTAGGCTGTAGTCGGTCCTGAACTCATTAATAACTAGTCCACTTGTATGGTCAGATGAACCCTACAGAGAATACTTTATTGTTCTTTTGAGCTTTTTACAGCTTGTATTGTCCTCTCAGTTAATTAAAAAGACGACAGAGATGAAAATTGCTCTCAATAGGTGAAAAATACTTGGTCTGAGTGCTTAGGTGCAAGTCTTTTATTTTAGAATTCATTTGAAACCATAAATGTGAAATTGTTTGATGATATTTATATGTATATTTTAGCAAGCCATTGATATAATGACACTGAACATACAGTATCTATCTGGCAGCTGTTCTTTCACAGTGAAATATCCCTGGAATATTTCATGCTTTCATTCTTATTTAATCATTACTAAATGATTAGGTAGTATTCACTCATAATTAACATTTACTTCTAGCTCAGTTTAGAGGTTTTATGGAAAATATTATTTAGTGACATATCGTGATATCTGACTCTCTATTGGTATCCGGTCTCCCAAACCTATAATGATGTTTTGATGATATTTGATCTTGTATAAAAGCTTATTTCAATATCAGTAGTGGGTCAAAATGCGCTAATTTCCTTGTCATGATGCTGCTAGGTCTGGTGCTCTGTTTTGCATAGCCATTAGACTTTAGAGTGGACTCTTTAGAATTAGTGCTAAAAATCAAATTTGTTTTTAAATAACTGTTGCTCTCACCCAAGCCCTGATCACACAGCCATAGAGTTGTGCCTAAGCTCAGCCAAATTAATTGTTAACAATCTCCGACGGTAAGATTGTTACTGTATCTCACATACAGTCACAAAATGAAGTGAAAGTGCACATCTCACTCCACCAAATGATCATCACTTACGGTTTGTTCATCATTACTAAATACTATTTAATCATTTAATAATGATCAGTACACATACAGTATGTCAGTTTGAGAAACACTGCTCTGGTCCAAGTGTGTCCCATTAATTATTTTCTTCTGCATTTGCATTCTCAACTTTTCTTATCCATAAGTCTGCTGTTTGGGCATTAAACCTGGAAGTCCATGTCCTGCCAGTCTAGCTTTTAAGACAAAAAAAAACCCCACAAAGCAATAAAATATAAATAAGTAAAATAAAATCTTTTGGCTCGGAGGTGGGCCATCCTCTCATTCTCTCATATGTGAAGAGTGGAATCTAATTATTTTCAGGAAAATAAGTATAGAATCTTAAATGACTTTATATATAATATGGGACGGATTTCTTCTCCTATTCCTTTTATACTGCTACAAATTATTAACAAATCCATTCCCTGCTGGAAAGTGGAATGGGGAGATTTTCTCAAAGAGCACAGACCTAATAAAGAGACATACCTGTAGGCTTTAAGGAAATGGCATTTCCACAGCAGGCACAGGGGAGCGCATACACTGCAGCCCTGTTGACAGCTATAACAAAATGGACTGTTTAACATAGCGTCAGGCATCTCTCAGGAGAGTGCTTAACCAGAATACCTGATCATGCAATTACCATAGAAAGAGCACCTATACACCTCCAGGGTTTTTTCATTGCAGCAGTGTTTTTCTGTCGGTTCGGAGACCGGACTGGGGTTTCCTACAGGGCTTTTGATGTGTTTGTGTGCACGCTTCATCCCGAGAGAGTAGCTCTGTGAGGAGTAGGTCGTTTCTTCAAAGATGGTAGATCTGTTTTACAACTCTTCTTCTCCTTTAAGGTTTGGTCTGCGAGGTTGTCACTGTTGTATTTAACTATGGTGCAACATAAAAACTGCTAAAAATGCAAATCCTTTTGTTGCATTCTGATTTGTCATCTAAAATAACTTGTTTTGTGTTTGAGAACGTTAATGTTGTACTTTTCTATGCAAACACCTAGATAAACAGGCAAGTACCGCAGTGCATAGTAATGAATAAGTAATAACAATGCAGTAACATCTGTATCATTGTTCCTTATTCCCAGTGTATCATATACAGAGCTCGTAGATTAGCAGTTCTACTCATAAATAGTGTTTCACAAATTTGTGTTAATAAAGTATATAAACACAGTAGTCAAAAATATTATTCGTAGGACACATTCTGTATGATGCAAAATTAACTTTTTTGAGCTCCTAATCAAAAACACAGCTGGAGTACTGTGCGAGATACTTTTCTTTCCGATTTGAGTGTCCAAAAATACAGTTCCAAATGTCCCAGTTTTGACTTTGAAGTGGATTGGGAATAGCCGAGATTGTCTCCACTGTGAGCTGTGTACTGGTTTGTTTGAAGGGACCAAATTGAGCAGCAAACGGTTTTATATTCCAAGCAACCCTGCCCTCCCATACCTCACTTTGACCCCTCAACACTGATGAGTGGACAAGAGAGAACACAAACATAACATAATATTGTAAGTAAGTAAGTAAGTAAGTAAGTAAGTAAGTAAGTAAGTAAGTAAGTAAGTAAGTAATCCTTATTTGTATAGCGCATTTCACAGACACAGAGTCACAAAGCGCTTCACAGTGGTCACCCAGGGCTGACTTGATCCAGTGACAAACCACCAAATTTCAGTGCTGATAACTTTTTCCTCACCTGACAGATTAGCAAAGTAAAAGCAAAGATAATCAAGATCATGTTGCAAATAGTACATCATATTCTAAGAAAGAGTAAAAAAAAACAATCAGTAAAACTACTCAAAGAGGAGCTGTCTGCCTGCCTATCTTATTATCATTTACAGACAGTGTGAAACACAAGCTACATCTCTTTACATTACAGACTTTTGTATAAAGCCCTACAGAACAGTTTTAGAAGTAGTTTTCCTATAATACTTGGATCAGACGGCCGCTGCAGGCTTTGGCGCTTACACAAATGTGTGCACACCTGCCGAACGGAGCCGCTTTAATCAGATCATATCACAAAAACATCTGCTCTGCTCCTCCATTATCTCCCCCATTATATTTCCCATCAACTTTTTACTGTCCGGCATGGGATGTGTTTTTGCTCTCATTTGTTTACAATAATAACACAATTGTACTAATCTGTGGCTTAGCGTAATTAGGTAAAGGCATTTTTTATTGCATTTTAAATGATTGAGGATATCCTAACACCTGTTACGCTGATGAAATTGGCGGGACACGACAGACCTGTAGCACTTTGGATGTCTTTAATACCGACACTGCTCATGACATTTGTGCTAATCCCTTGTCAAAGCCATACGACATCATTATTGTTTTTCAGGTGCTTTATTGGCACTCTAAGTGTCTCACGGAAGGGCAGACATCAACGCAAGGACAAAGCGGCTCGCTGTGTTTTGTCTGATTCAGTGAAATGTAAAACGAGACAGATCACACGAGGCAGAGGGTGATGGCCTGTGGAAAATAGGCACAGACAGAGGGCTAAATCAGAACAAGGTGAAGCAAATGTGCGACGCTGGAGAGAAGGCAAGATTACAGAGCTGTGAGGAGAGAGAGGGAAAGATGGCTGGAGGACAGAGGATGATTATGTTTGTGACGAGATACTACAAGCTTATTGACATTTTTATCCTCTATATGAATGCTTTTCTTTTGCATTAACAGTCAAAAGCTTGAAACTGCTTTTACGTTCAATGCTTTTTCTTCCAGTTTGTAACTTTCAACATCTTATATACATTTTAGTGTAGACCTTTAATTCAGGAGTTCCACCGTAGAACTGATTGTAAGTAATTGCTATTGGCCGTTGATGAGCAGCAAAACCAGGGCTAAAGAAGGAGTTTCACCACTTCAAATGAATTGTAACTTTTGAGCCAAAAATAGACAAAAGCATTGATGTTTTTGTTTGACAAAACATATTATAAACTTATTATCTTAATCAACGCAGACTTGCATCTCTCTAAAATGAAAAACTTTTGTCTCTTAGAGGAAGGCCTCTTTTTGCTTGATTTTTATAAAGGGATTTTTTGTTTATCAACACGGGCGATGCGCACGCACTCGTTATTAGAAAGATCCGCCGCTCATAGACACAAACAGTGCACAAGTCGAAAAAGCTCCTTTGTCAGCTAACTAAAAGAGTTTATCACTGTACAAAAACTGCTCAGTTATGCTGCTAAATCAACATTTGTGAATGAAAATTTACCCTATGACCCTTAAAAGTTGATGGATAGACCGCTGCAGGTGAGTGAAAACAACAGAGAAAAACACTGTCTCAAGCTTCAGGAGACAGACGTCTGTCAGACCAGTTCATACCTGATCCAAACAGCTGCTCTCATCCTGTTTCATTGTTTTTTTTTCAAAGAAGTTCCCCCAGCTAAGCAGATGGAAAGAGCGATTCTGCATGGAGCATGTAGGGCGGAAAGTTACGTTGACCGAAAATCTCTCTCTAGAAATCTTTTTCCGTTAACTATAATATATTAATAAGAAAAGGGCAGAGCTAATGGTTTAACTTTCTATTTTGATGCATTAGATTTTTCACCTCCAGAACCTTACACAGTGTCACTTTAAAGAAGCCCGCTTGATGATAAATAAAGGTTTTAAAGAGCATCATATATCCAACAATTACTTTTATTTTTAACTACACAGGTAAAAGTAAAGGCATATGTGAGTGCAGTATGTGGATAAAAGCTAGGTAAATGATAGCATAAAAACATTTTCTTCTCCTCTTGTCGTCGATACACTTAGTGCTGACATCAACATCTTTTCCTGTGCTAAAACACATTCGTCTGCGGTATCTTACTTCAAATAACAAAGTGAAAGGTGATGAAGATGAGAAAGAATCCATCCTCAGCTGGCTGCATTTAGAGACTTAATGTGCACAGGGAGAGCTGAGGATGCCATGAAGTGGACAGAGATTGATTAGAGCAGTGATTAATTTTCACCTCAGAAAGCTAACAAGGCTAACAAGGAGACAAGAGGAGCCAGAGCAGTGGGCTCAAAGGCAGAAGGTGACTTGTGAAGTTTCCAAACGTGTGATCTGTGAGGAAAAACATGTCTGCGTTTGATGTGCTTTGTAGTTCAGTGTTTTCAACCTTGTTCCAGGTATGGCACTTTTTTTTTTTTGGTTGAACAGATGCATACAAAGATTCAACTGCCTGGACACAAAAGATGTAATGCTGGGCTGGAGCCTCTCTCACTTCCACTCTTTTTGTGCTAGTCGTATTAAATGTTGGAACACAATATGGCAAAAGTAAATGGACTTAATCTGCATAAAAAGATATAGAGATACGACAAGTTGCATGGAATCAAATGATGAAGAACAAAGGCCAGACGATGAGACAGTGTAGGGCAGGGGTATTCAACACATTTTTCCCGAGGGCCAGATTTACGGTTGTACAAAATATCCATCTGTTGCAGTTCTGTTAGTCACAACTTCTATAGATTGTATATTGAATTCTAAGAATTGCCCTACAAAATGTCCAAACCAGCACCAGGACTAAACCAAGAGTAACCAGCATTAGGCAGAATTAACTCAGAATTAACAGGAAATAATGGTTGCAATATTTGAAAAGTTGAGGGTCGGATCAACTCTTTGGAGGGACAGTTTAACCCCTGGACCTTAAAGGTGTGATAGCTGATTTTCACACTCCAAACTCAATTTAGGTTTTAAATCTGACAATTTCTCTTATGAATCCTTCAACACATGCTTAAAGAGAAACTAAACTCAGAATCAACTTTTTTTCACTGTCAGACGTGTATATGGGGTCAAAACTGAATTATCTACTCTTTTCAGGTCACCTAAATGACATCAGCCTTCATTTGGCTCAGCTTGTTGAGCGAGTGGCGCGTTGTGCCACCAGTTCAACTATGCGCTGGTTCAAAACTGTTCTGTGTTTTCTTTCGATTTTTTAATACTCCATATTGGTAGATTAAAGCAAAGGTTTCATACGTATGTTTTACAAAGTAAATATAAAAAATCTTGACGTGCAAGTAAGCAAAGACTTGGGGCTGTTGCTGTACAGCTCTCTCCGCTGCAAATCTCACGTCAGGACCAGGACCGCTGTTCATATTTGGTGCTGTCAATCAAGTCTGTTCACACCCACTGGGCGTCTCTTAAAAGGCCTCCAGGCATCTCCCACTTTTGCGAGCCTGTTTGGGGTTCAGTTGTGGGCGGAGTTACTCTCTGAACGCGTGTTTAGCCTCACTTTAATATCAACATGAATTAATTTTGTTTGCATTTATGGGTTCAAAATCACTCCTTGAAAACAAAGTGAAACTGGAGAGACCACCCACGCAAAGCCAATCAAAGAGCTGCATTCAGCTCCTGATTAGAACTAAAACACTTTATTGTTCAGTTCAGACAGTACACAGTGGTCTAATTATTTCACAAAGTGTTGGCCTGGTGTAGCGGTTTTGTCTCTGCGATCTTCCGAACCGATTACATTTCTTTAATACAATTTGGTGTTATTTGATTAAAGGTTGGTGTACATTAAAAACATGAAAGTCTGTTTTCCAAGTATTTTTTGCAATTCACAAACCTCAACCCTAATTTGAAGTATTATTCATACAATTATCAGACCAAAACTGCAACATTATAGAGCAAAACACTGTGCCTGCTCTGATGCTTTTTGTAAGTTTTGAATGAAAGATTTATAGTCAGTTAGCTGATGTCTGTCTAAAACATCATCTGTATCTGTTAGATTTATCTTTCAAATAATATTTAGACTCACGCAAGTTACATTCTCAATGTGATGCTTCATTTGTGGAAATGTCAGATTTAACATATTTCTGTTGAAACGGCATGTCTTTTATCTGCTGTCATCACACTCCTGAAGGTGAGAAACACAGAGCAATTTACACCTCAATAAGTTGCTCTTACTTTTACTTTTTTTTGGCACATTTTATTTAAAGTAAGTCACAAGAAAAGTTGAAAAACTAAAAGACCCGACTTGAACTGACTTCGGTAAAAAAAAAAAAGAGATCTGAAAATGATAATGTGTCCTGCCCTTGCTCTGTTTTTCTTCCGTGTTGGGACAATATTTGTTTTGCGAGTGGGGTGAGATGAAGTGATGCTCTCTTTCAGCAGTCAGTGTGGAGTGAAAGTGGCAGGTCTGCAGGTCAATAACAGCTAAACAACAAGGATTTCAAGGACTGCTGGGCTAAGAAGTTTTATGATTAAAAAAACAAGCAAACAAAAAAAACAACAACTGAGTTTTAATTTTAAATGGCCGAGAGAGTGGATTAGAGAGAAACTCAAAATCCCATTAAAAGAGACCACTTAGCCAGTCAACGATTGTTTTCAGCCCAATATGAAACAGCCAATAGTTAGAGGAGAGAGAGAGAGAGAGCGGGAGGATAATATCAAGTTGTTTTGTTGATGGGTAAAACTGAACCAAGGTTTATCATATTATCTTCCATTCTTTTGTTATTAGAATTTATTAGAGTTTATTCACTAAAGTTGTTTGGATATTTTTTTTCCTCTTTTAAGATTTCTTCAGTCCATTTTTAAAAGTAAATATTTAATAAAAAGTCGATTAAAAATATACAGCAGTGATTGAGTAAAGTCTGACTTTTGACATTAATTATTTTTGATGAAATGGGCATGACACGTTTTATACGAAACAAATTTGTTCTTAGGGCTGTTACGAACATTTTTGGCATTCACAAAATTTGTTCTGAACGGAAAATGTTCGTCTGTAAGAACAAATCCTACGAACACTGAGGAGCACTCGTAAGAACAAAAAATCAGCTGTTTTCAGATTTTTATTTCTTATATAATCAGTCAAAAATTTTAATCCTACATGATTGTAGGTTTATGTATTTTTATAAATTATTATATGTAAAATAATTTTAGAAACAAAAAAGTCATCACTCATGCTAAAAATGACTCCTTTAATAAACCTGCAGCAGCCTGTCCCAGCCTCAGAGCCTCTGTGATCTAACCCCCACAGGACTCAGGACCCTGTGTCCCCCCAGGACCAGAGCGGACTGTGCTCTGACTCTGCACCCCGCTACAACAGCCACTGCCCCCCTCCCCCGCTCCCCCACACGCGCGTTCTACCGCGACGTGAAACGCGATATAAACAGCAAAAGCCCAGCGTTATTTCAATACATTTGTGATGTGAACATATTTCCTCTGAGTGTGTTCATGTGAGTTTGGACATTTTTAAAAGACGCTGACGTTTTTAATCAGCGAAAGCGCTGCTGCCTTTCTTCCTCCTCCGCAGCAGCGCTTCCTCTCCCAGCTCCAGCTGAAATCTTGTGAATGACGCCTGTGTCCGGCCCATTTTTGTCATATAAGGAAGTATGCATTATTCATTTTTATGTAAATAATCGTTCGTAGCTAGAGTTTGGTGAATTTGGCGTAAAGGCTGTTAGGAAGGAATTTGGCTCGTTACGAACTCGTCGTGAATCACACGTAGAGTTTTCGCAGCAGCTTCTTAAAGTGAAAGTTACGCACAGATTTTACGAAGATTTTCATGAATGAGGCCCAATGAGTTTAGCACTTACTTTTGTTGCTCTGTGTATGATAGGAAGTTAAATAATATCAGTGGGCTAAGCTCCTCCTGTCATTTCATTTCAAATAAATGTGGTTATGACAAAATATTTTAATGAAATACATAATTTTAAACATATTACTGTTAGTTATGTTGCTATAGTTTCATATTTGAATGCAACTTTTATTATTAAACTAATGAAGTTAGTGATGTGATTATGTAGCTCCTCTGCCCAAAGTTGTCACAACTGCTACTGCATATTTGCATTGAAACTAAGCACTGTTTGAGGCCACATTGAAAGAACATATGAAAACATTTTGTAGTTACACCAGATGAATTTAAGATTATTTGTCTCTATATGTCATCTGCATGTGATCTATCAGTGTTTCTGGAGCCTCCTCAGGAGCAGTGAGCACCACACTGCAGCACTCAGGGACACAGATCTTCTCACAAGGCTTGGTCAGGATAAATAGGAGGATATTCCTTAATGTGCATGTTTTGGTTGGTGTGTGAAACCCGAATGTAAGGATGAAACCCCCTCAGATACGTGGAGAAACATGCAAACTCTACACAGAACGGCCACAACAAGGCAAAAGTGCTGGCCTCTATGCCACTGAACAGATGAGGAGACGACACTTTCTGAAGCTTTGAACAGGTTCAGACCTTAATCCGCCCTGCCAACATTTCTTGTCAGCACACTTCCTCTTAAGTTTTGTTGAGGTAGCTAACATGTATGGTGATTAGGGATGAAAAATCTAGAAAACGCAACAAACGAATCAAAAACCTAGAATGGAACTGTTGTGCTAATGCTGCTACTGACTTACACATACACTCTGCATTTGTATAATACACACAATAATACAAGAATAACCACGCTGTATGAAGATACAAAGCGTAAACCTGACTGAATGTACATTATTATGTTGCATTAACAACTGATGAATGAACCTCAAAATACTAAATGGACACTAGACATTAAATATTAATGTTGTTCAAATGTTGATTTAAAAAATATATATATATATATAAATACAAGTTCTAAACCCTAACAACAGTGGCTTTGTTTTAAAAGTAATTTATTATGGTTTATTTTGTGTCTTAAAATAAAAATCAAACAAAATCAAAAATTGTGGCTGCAAAATCGAAAACTGAATCGAATAGTGACTTAAGTAAATCGTCCCATCTCTAATGGTGATCTCAAATTTAAACAAAAAATCAAAAGGTAACTAAGTTCTACATTCTACCCACAGCTAAGCCGAAAGTGTACTTCGAAAAAAAGTAGGAGCTGTGCAATAAGGTGTAGGTAAGATATCACTGAGGGCATGGGGGTGTTTTCCTCCTTCATGCTGGGGATTCAGTCCTGATAAGAAGATTGATTGCGTAGTTCAGAGTAAGGTGGTGTGTGGAGATATAAGGAAGTGTGACGGACCTCTGTACGTACGAAGTCACATGACAGGCTGGATGGTCAGAGATGAAGAAACATTTATGAATGAATCAAGCATACAAAACAAACTATATGAACCATGATAAGCCTGGTGTTGACATTTTGAGACCAACTGGAAAAATGGTTTTGGCTGCTGATTATTTTCAGTGGTTGCGACTGTCATTAAATAATAAGCACTGGGCAGAGCATTCTGGGTAGTTGCCGGCTGTGTTAATGTGGCGGATTTGATCAATGGGCCAATCTGTCCCAGAGTTACATTTTTGCCAGCAGCATCTATTTTTCCATTAACATTTTGCCCACATTGTATAAATAAAACCACTTTGTTTTCTTACTTGTGCATTGATGTTTGAATATTTACTTATGTAATACAAAGCTGATGGAAAATGGAAGATTATCTCACAGCAAGATTGAAGCTTTTGGTTTTGCCAGAAGCGGTAAAGTGTGCTGCAATAATATAGACTACTCAGAAGTCATTTGGGATCATTGATTGTGAAATTGACACAAAACGATAAAGAAAAACTAAACTGAAAAGGCAATAGCGTGTGGAAAAGCAGATAGATTTTTTTTTTATGTCTCGCCAATATTGTTTAAGTGTGCAGGCAACTGAGGGCACTGAAATTGAAATTGAAAAGCGAGAAGGGAGTGAGATGACAGGGTCCTGTGGGAGACTTAAGTCCCAGTGGGTGAACCTTGAGCCCCACGTCTGCTTAAAGCTCAGAGCTAAGGCACAAGTGAATGGAATGAGCCAAAATGACTGTTTGAAAAGCTGAAAGGTGTGTGCAGGAGACGTCATGTGATGGAAATGATTTAGAGCACTTTTCTGCTGCGAATTCCCCCGTCACCAGACCCCACATTCATATTCATAAGAGCGGTGGAGGTGTATTGACATTCGAGTGAGCTGTATTCATGGTAATGTTTTAAATCTGCTCCTTTCCTCTCTCTTCTCTCTGGGTCTTTGACTTTGGCTTTGTGCTGTGGTGATTTGTATTCTTGCTTTGGTCACATAAAAGGCAACCAAAGAATGTGAGAAGGACAGGCAAAACAAAGGCCAGTGTGCAGGAGGAGAGGCAGAGAGATTTGTGGTCAACTTGGTGTGTAGTCTCATAAGGTATGACTTACGTATGTATCCACACAATGGATCTTTGCATAGGATTGATTTGCCTCTCCACGATTTCAGAAAGGCACAGCTCATGTCATGTTTGGATACAGTACAAAACTGTTGCAACTTGTAGGAAGAAACTTCAATCAAACACAGCCAATCAGAGTTACCAGACAGTGCATACTCTATTGTGAGCAAAAACATAAACTTTACCCTTCTTCTGTTACTTTGACATAAATAATCAGGCAAAATGTTTTCTGTCTGTAACCTGCACTTTTAGGGTCAGGGTAACACCTTTTAGTTAAGTTAGAAGATTAAATCACTCCACTGTTGACTGATTGTGCAAATGGGGTTTTTCATTTTGGCATAATATTCTATTGTGACATTCATTAGAAATTAGTGTATGGTGTCATTTTCTTAGTATTTTATTTATTGTTTCTTTTTTTTTTTTTTTATCATTACGAAAGACCTCTAAAATTGACCACAATGAAGAGTAATCATATGAAGGGGACCTACTGCATTTTTTATGTATTTAGGAATATGCTATAATTTAGGCAGATCAGTAATTACATTTTGTTTTTTGTAAATTTTGCTTCGTTTAGCGTAGTCTTTATTTGAAGGGACAATGTTTTCATCTGCAGTCCTTGATTGATGTAAACTGACGTTAAACAGCTTAGAAATAGAAATGTGCTTCTGTTCAATGAAGAACTGATTAGCAGCTCTTTATCAAATAAGCTCGTCTTCATGTAGATTTTATTGTAAGCAGAAGATTTACAATGTGTCATTTTTATTGTTGTAAATTGGCTATGTGACTATTTTGACCCAACCATGCTTCATTGCAAATCTGATGTTTTTGATTGATTAAAAAAATAAATACAGACAAGTGGACGATAGGTGGTAGGTGAGGACAGGATTTTAAGTAAGGGATGATTGAGTGAGCACTCAGTCACTGCAGGACAATACAAGATTATAAAACAAGCATGAATCAATCTTAATAAAACTTTGAGTAAACTAATGATGAGAAAGGCCGTTAAAACAAGGTTAAAAAGGTTAAAAACTCATAGGTCTCATGCACTTTTGCAAATAAATGTGGCATTTAAGATTTTGCTTTGGTACTTTCTGAAAAACAGAAAAGTTGGCCAAGGTCTTCACTGAGCTTTATCTGCACAGATTAAAGTATGTCTCATTATAGTTGTGCTCTGAGGCTAAATCCACTTATAAAGGCAGTGAATGTGTTGGGGTTTAATTTCTCATTCACACCATAAAGATGACACTGGTGATTAGCTCTCATTAGGCTGGTATCAGTTATGTCTGCTTTAAAAATACAAGAAAACCTCCCCTCCAGGAAAATGAAGCACAGATAAAATTGTTGTTGAATGTGTAGCATTTATTAATGCAAAAACAGTAAATGTAGTGTTAGTATAGTAATTAGTAATAATGATTTTAAAGGTTGACTAAATCATGTTGTTTTGCCCTGAAACAGTCCAGTCTCACACACTGAATGTAAAACTATAGAGCTGTGAGTAATCTGATCCAAAGTATTTACAATCCTGCTTGGTGCGTTCTGATCAGTTAAGCTTGATCTGAGCAGACTCGAGCGAAGAAAATAACCTTGATGTGTTTTGGTCAGAAGGCAGTGGAGAGATGAGAGATGGAGCTGAGGCACTTCTGCTGCAACAATCAGGACAGAGGTGAGCGAAGCTACAAGTCGTGTAGGATCAGAGCGAGGATGCTAAATTAGAAACAGTGACAGTAAGCTGCCCTGGGACTGCTCAGCAGAAGCGATTCGCCTAAACACCTGGCGCCTCAACCTCCCTAACATGCATGTTATGTCTAGCATGACTTAAAATTTAGCTCTAGGATTATAAAAATAAAAAAATTTCAGATAAGATACCCCCCCCCCTCCTTTTTTTTTTTTTTTGTTTTTTTTGTTTTTAGTTTTTATTTACTATTTACATTATGTCAACATTGTGAAGCAACTCCTTATACATGACAGTGGTGCTCTGCTCTCAACACAATAAGGACCTGGGGTTGAGTCCTGGAACATTTTGGGGAGTTTGCATGTTCTCATGTCTGCTCTGTTTTCAAATTTTTTTACTGACATCTTTGCATTTCTCTGATTCATCTGTGTTTCTCAATCACAGTTTCTGAATGCTTATTGTTTTATTGAATGTTTTTGTTTAGTATTTTTATTTTCTAACATTCATGTTAACAATCTTGGGAAGTCTTTTTGCTGTTTTTTGGGCTATACAAAATAAATCGACTTGATTTGACTCTTCCTTAAAATCATCTAACTTGTTTTTAGGAATGCAGATTTATTAGGGCTTCATTTCAAGTTTTGAGTACATTTTACTTGAAAAGAAAAAAATTATAGTTTGAATCTCAAGTTATAGTTTTGTGTACCCATTGTATACCTATCTTTAGACATTTTATTTGTCGCATCTTCTATTTCAAACTCAACTTGCAATATGATAATACAGTTTAAAATAAGTGTCACGTGTTCCTTTTGTTGACTGATGTGCTTAATTATCTGAAGAATGTAATTGTGTTGAACGACTGGTGTGAAGTGCCAGTGTCATTTACATGTGCTTGATTAGCCACATATGGAGCTGGCTTATGGTTTTCCTCAGAGACAATCATGATGGGTTTGGAAAGACAACACTGATCCTTCTCATGGTTAGTGTCTCTGGGCTCACCTGTGAAGAGTCAGAGACAAAACTAATGTCAGAAAGAATTGAATAGAGTATAATTGAGGATGCGGAGAGACTGATGGCAGGTTTGCAGGTGAGCAGAGGAAGGTAAAATTAATGAAACATAAGAAATAAAGCTATGATTCTAAAGTTTTCTTCTCTCAAAATATCATTTTACATTTCACATTATCTGACTGTCAACTGACAGACTCCATGAAGATGCTTTGGCTAGAATGTTTCCTGTGGCCGATACGGGGTGAAGCTTAACACAGACCCTTAAACTTATAAGTGTTGTACACACTAAAACAGACACAAATATGATAGAGTGATTTGAGACACATAAAGATCACAGAGATGCTGATGGAGACAAATTAGACACATTTCTTTTCATTACTAGTGTCCATTAGATTAAGTTTGTGTTTCAGAAGTATGAACTCCACTCACACTGTTAAGATGTACGCCACAGGAATGTGAACTTGTAAACATGAAAAGAAAAGAGTTACTTTTTGGGACTAAACATTGAGAAGACATGAACCGGAAGATTTGGCAAAAATAAAATGGATTATATCATATTTAGTATTCGAATCATTTTGAATTTATTTTGCCAACCAGATTAATTATGATTTGAAAAGAAAGCCAGAGAGAGGTTTTGGTAGGTGGATTTTTACATTTTTTTTAAAATTGTAATTTTATCAAAACAGTGGCAGGAGTTTGTGTGTTCCCTGCATGAATCTCATCTTTTGGTTTGATGCTTTGGAACAAACAATAGAATAACCTTGATTAATATTTACTTACAAATTATTTTGCACAGTTATTTATTGCTCTATTTGATCTTCTAAACTTTTCCACATCAAAGACTAAGAACATATTTAACCTTCACATTTATGAACATTCAGAACAGCCGTTTTTGCACCCATGTGGCCGAACTGAAGTAACTAATAGACACAAGCCTGAATTTTAGTTTTTGTAGTATACTGTATTTATCATTAAATTAAGCAGTAAGCACAATCAAGATGATTTCAAATCAAATATAAAATGATCAACTATCATGTGGCTGGAGTGCACTTGTTAAGATATTTGCTTTCACATGAACTTTCTACCTTTTCATATCATTAAATGTTTCTCTGAAGATGTTTGTGTGAAAAATATTTTAACAAACCTCCAACTATTGTGTTTAATTAACTTGACTCACATTTAGGCCTCTATCTTGTGAAAGCGGCGCAAAACGTGACGCTGGCAAAAGTGTCAAAAGTCGCCGCAGGCGCTTTTTGAAAACTAGGCGCAATTCGAAGTCTAAAAGGCGGAACTAGCTGGGGCTGATCAGAATAGGGTGGAGCTAAGCTGCCTGCAGGTGGAGCTTCGTGAGTTTGAGGATGAGTTCTGGCCGAAAGCCTACAATATTTGCTGTTTTATAGTTTTTATAGTTTACTATTATAACTTGTATTTAAAAAACCTTTTGTGCGTGACTAAGGAATGACGACATCATTCATCACACCGGGAACAAGGAGCAAGTTGGCCCGTAAGCAAATGCGTTTGGAGGACTGTGTTTACTTGGAGCGCTTTAAGCAGAAACACGGACCCAGAGACAGAGCGACAGCAGTCTGACAGAACTTTAGGACACGCTCTGGACAGCGGTCATTGTTTGGATTTATTAAATTTTCTTCAGTGAGGACAGTTACCAACGCTTGACATGGATGTGCTGCTTTCTGACACAAGGTAAGTGTAGTATTTGCATGCTTGTGCTTAAACGTGGTTTTACTGGTAAATAAATGTGATCAGAAAGTGCAGCTTATAACCTCTTGAAATACATAAGAAAGGCTTCTTCTTAAACACAGAAATACATTGTGAGACCTGCCGCAGTCAGTCCTGGGTCCTGGTCTAGACCTGGTTCTAGGTGAGTCCGGTCTGTCTGATTGTGGTTCTGTGCCTGCGTCAGCTCCTCCGCAGACTCCACAACCCGCTCATGACACGAACAAAGCCAACCGTAATGAACATTTTACATCTTGTTTTTGCTTGTCTTTATAATAAAATGCAGCGCCTTTCCACGGTTCACGCAGCAGACGCAGCGGCAGCGATCTCCGCGACTCGCGCTAGATTCATTATTGTGTTGCTTTTGGTTTAGTTATTTTACTGTTCTGTAACTACGCGGTTACTGAACGGATTTCAAAAAATAAAAACTGACATAGAGGTGATAATTTACTCTGTTGATATCTCCATACGGCCAATCCCAGTTGTGGCCTAGTTTTTGGCAAAACACATTTAGGAAAACTCTTCTTGTAGGCTTTTGACTGAGAGGACAACTTCATCTTTTTTCACGGACACAAACCTACTTCTTTTATGTCAGAATTAGACCCTCACATAAGCTAGGCCTACACGTTTAGTGAATCATGCAGCCTTTGCTGTGCAGCCTATAAAACAAACAAAAAATAATAATTAATAGACCTAATTCAAGAAAAACAATGTGTGAGGCCTACATATTTTTATTAATTAGGCCATAACCTGTTGTTAATTTTCTTAACATTTTCACACTTTCTTTCTAAGAGCGTGCGTCAGGCCACACTCTTAGGTTTTGTCCAATGCGCATCTTCAAATTCACAGGGTTCCACCTGCAGGCAGCTCAACTCCACCCTATTCTAATCAGCGCCAACTGGTTCCGCCTTTTAGACTTCGTATTGCGCCTAGTCTTTCAAAAAGCGCCTGCGGCGACTTTTCGGACTAGCTACTTGCGCAAGGTAACTGCGCCATTTGACAAGATAGAGGCCTTAGTCTGTGTAGCTGCAGAAACTCATTTCGCCATAATGGCGCTTTGACAACCCTCAGAAATGCTCTGATTTTTTTCTTATTTTGAAAATCAGTGTAAAAAATAACCCACATTCTGAAAATCTCTGATAAAGTTTGCTAATTGCAGCCCAAACCTTTAACATCATTGACGACAGCAGCGTGCAGGAGCTCTACGCCACATTTAAAGCCAAATGACGCCAACACCTGCATGTCTCTGCAGCAAAAACACATAAAAGTTTGTTTTCGACGGAGGAGAATGAATGAAGCTGAACTGTACCGAGCCAGACAAAACATAAATACTAGAGACGGAGCATTTTTACTGGCCCTTTGCTACTTCAAGATGATGCATTTCAGTGATTCTAGCAAAAACAGAAACAGTTTCAGACATCAACACTGGGACAAAACTGATCAGCCAAAAGGTGGGATTTCAGTTTTTCTTGCATAATCTTGGACATCTGGAGTTTTTGCGTTTATGCTCTAAGTTTTCCAATTCCTGTAGATTGTCTTAAAGTTGGGGTAATTTACTTTTTTAGTTGTAAGTTTGTATATTTTGTGGATTCCTCTAAAAAGTAGATGATAAATCCAGCACTTTGTGAAAAAATGAGACCACCGAGTACAGTACTGCCTGAATGTAATAATAAAGAGCTTTAGTTCTACTTAAGAGCCGAATGCTGTGGTCTGATTGGCTAAACTTGGGGTGGTCACTCCAGTTTCACTTTGTTGCTTCTAAAAAGACGCTAATTTACCATAATTACAACCAAAAATGAATACATGTTGTTAAAAAAACAAGTGTCAAAGGATTTGAGAGAGAAAGTTGTCTGTTTTTGAAAATCACCTACCCCACCTTTAATACCGCACAGGATAAGGCCTAGATGAGTCAGCAGAGTTTTGTTAAATGTTGAATGAAGGTAAAGTTGAGTCACTGTGCCTTCATCATGGCACTTCAATGCAGCTTTGCTTGTTTCCATTATTGAAAAAAGCTTAAGACGGACTGAACAGTCAGGCAGTATTTCATATAATCACATGAAAAGGGTCACTGATGACATACACTTAAGTCCTACTTATTATGTACTCGAAAATAATTGTGCCATAAAATCTATTCATTGAACAATTGGTGCCTTTAATACCATGAGAAAAAAAAGAAAACAACAAACAAAAACATAATTGGCACAACTTCTCAGAAAAAATCTAAAATGTAACATCTTAATAAAGTCTTTCTGACTGTGAAGAAATCTCTGGGCACTTTCTCTCTATATGTAAATCTCACTTGTTTAAAAGTACTGAACTGTTACAAAACCTCAAGAAAACTAAAAAAAATATAGGAAAAGAATAATATCAACAACAAAACAGTGACTAAACTTTTTGGAAAATCCAAATGATTAAAGATGTTAAAATGTGATTGAATTAAGTTGCAATAAACTTCATTTAGGACTTACCTGAAATAAGATTCAGGAACATATAAGTCAGGCTATTCAACTGTCAAGGACCATGGCTTCTGGGTTGGGTAGTAACACAATACGTCACAAGGTTGGCACAAATATTCACAGGACTAGAATTGCTTCTATAGTGCTACAGTCACTATGGCTCTACAAAATGTCCAAATCGGCGTTAAGCCACTTGATCAAATCTAAACTGGGAGAATCTCAGCATTGAACCAGATGTAACCAGGAATTAACAAGGTCTAAAGATGAATTAAATTCAAACTGATTATACACTGCCAATAGATTTGCCAATAGAACAGCAAAGTGGAATTGACAAAAAAAAAAAAAAAAAAAAAACCACTAGATCATGTTGCAAATCTTATTTTCAGACAGTAAAGATCCAATAAAATAAGATAATTAGCTTTGTAATACCATTCGGAAAGTGAATTGAGGGCCAGATCAGATTCTTGGAGGGCCGATTTGCACCCGGGCCTTAAGTCGGATAGGCCTGATGTAAGTTTTATTAGAAAATCACTTTCAGACAGACTGTTTATAAGAACACTATGAGCAAATTTATACATTCAAAGTCAAATTAATTGTGTAATGCCATTATTGAGCAAACCATTCATACATCCTCTCTCTCTAACGACTGTCTGCCCCCTCTAGTGTGAAGGTATAAGTGGTTAAATGAGCTCAGCAGTGATCCCTCCGGCCCAATTATGAGAAGATTGTACAATTAACAGTAATGTACGAGAGCCCTGTCATTACCCGCAGTGGGAAAGGTCACCACTACAGCCTTTTAAATGAAAATGTACAGTATTATGTCTGTTGGATGAGTTTGTGGCTGAGTGAATTTGACAGACATGGTGGGATGGTTTACATGAACTGTGTCTGTGTCTAGACAGAAGCCATTGATTTGTTCAGAAGTTCTCAAGTGTCCTGCTTTGTTGTGGAGCAGGTCTTCTGGTAATTCTGTGTGTATGTGTTGTCTTGGTATGTTGACACTGAACCATTATAGACTAACGGCTGCATCATATTCAGTTCTGTGCTTTAATAAAATAAATACACATTTACTTGACAAAATAAGAGCTATTTAGCATTTTCAGGTTTAGTGAATTTTGGTTAATTTAAAGACATTAAATATTTTAAGGCATATTTTATAATTTTAGTAGAAATTTAAAAACAATAAGTGTCGAGAGCAAGCAAACGAGAATCAACATTGCTGCTTCAACGTTGTCATTTTTGACTAAAAGAACCTTTCTTACATCTTCAAAAGGACTGTTCCAAACCATAATCTGGTAAAACTAAAACATGTTTAGTTCTGACTCTGGCACCAGCAGGAGGCCTGTCCATGTTTAGTCTGGCACCAGCAAAATGCCTGTCCATGTTTAGTCCTGACTCTGGAACCAGCAGGAGGCGGTCCATGTTTAGTTCTGACTCTGGCACCAGCATGAGGCCGGTTCATGTTTAGTCCTGACTCTGGAACCAGCAGGAGGCCGGTCCACGTTTAGTCCTGTCTCTGGCATCAGCAGGAGGCGGTCCATGTTTAGTTCTGACTCTGGCACCAGCAGAGGCCAGTCCATTTTAGTCCTGACTCTGGAACCAGCAGGAGTCCGGTCCACGTTTAGTCCTGTCTCTGGCACCAGCAGGAGGCCGGTCCACGTTTAGTCCTGACTCTGGCACCAGCAGGAGGCCGGTCCATGTTTAGTCCTGACTCTGGCACCAGCAGGAGGCCGGTCCATGTTTAGTCCTGACTCTGGCACCAGCTGGAGGCCGGTCCATGTTTAGTCCTGACTCTGGCACCAGCAGCAGGCCGTTCCATGTTTAGTCCTTACTCTGGCACCAGCTGGAGGCCGGTCCATGTTTAGTCCTAATTCTGGCTCCAGCTCCACAGAGTCCAAGATGGTTCATAAAGCACCAACATGTCAGAGAAGTGTTTTTGTGTTAGAGCACGTAGAGACTTAAGCATAAGTATAGACTCCTGCAGAACTATTTTTTTCCCGAAGACTGCAGTGGTGTGATGCGACTTTCAGGTCTGGAGCTGGTGTTAACAGGCACTTTGCAAGAAAGTTGCACGTGTTCCAAACTGAACATGCCTCACACTTAAAGTACACCCCCAGATAAATTATCTGGTAGGCTAACATATACATTTATTACTGCATTTGAAAAGTGTCAAACCTCATTTAAGATATCAATTATTTTTGGTTCCAACGACCACATGTTGAGAATTTCTGATCTATGAGAGTCTGCTGACACTTCACAATTTAAGCACTTTCTGCAAGTGTACTGTCACTACTTATTTAACACAAAATATAGTCTTCTCTTTAAGTGTGCAATTAATTTAAAAGTGACTATCCCGGTCCTGATTAACTGGCATTATAGTCCCTTTACGTATAGAAACAGATTGTCTAAAAGTAATTATGCAGTCAGTTACAGTCTGTGGGGAAATTTAGCTTTGTTTGGCGTAGCTCATTTATACCTGAGCACTCCAGGAAGTAAACAATAAAATCACTTTTCAGATGAGAATTGAGATGCTGAAGCATGCAAATGTAGCATTGCAAGAGTCTATTAAGTTGTCAGCGGGCTCCTTTCTCCTCGCTGCAGACAGGAACGCACTGACATGTAAGGATTGATAACACAGAAAGTTTGTCTGTCTGCTGAATAATATTACATACATCTTTAAGTCACATAAAAAGCACTTTTCTACATCTTGAGATATATGAGATGTCAGGCTGTTCTTTCGACAACAATTATACTTTATCAAAGAGAACTGGACTAAAAACCAAGAGAGACTAAAATGCTTATTAGTTGAAGTTCAAGATATTTCAGCTGTAAGATACAATTAACTGTCTTCATGTAATGTTTTCAACTATAAATATTGTTTTATATGTTTAAAAAACAGCCACAATTGCATGTATTTGGAACACTTAAATCTGAAAAATCAACACAACCAGGTTGAAATTCATTTTATTTGTGTATTAAATACTGACATATATTTTGATTAAAACACATTAATCAAGGCCATAATATAAGATCAACAAAATCATATTCAAAATCTTGTTAAACAAACAATTGTCAAGTTTGGTGTCTGTAAGTACTTGTTGAGGATTGATCTTTGTGCCTCTGTAGGAGGAAAAAACAAAATGCTTTTTAGGTAAACAGCATATGGAAAAAAAGAAAAGAAAAGAAATGCAAAAATGATTCAAAGCAACAGTAGTCATTTTGAGAAAAATTTATTTGAAAAAATAAAATGTACATAACATATACCTAAGCATGATCAAATATTAAGCATTTTGCCAGGCTAAAATCTTTTTCCCACAAGCTAAAATATGCACTTTGTAACTCTTCTGAACAATTCGTTGTATGGCTTTAAGCATATTTCTTTACCTATCGTGAGTTACCTGTCTCTTCAAAACACAATGCATTTTAGGCATTGGACTTTCAATATAAATTCACAAACTCTTGAGAATCCATCTAGGCCTCCTCTCGTCTTTAGGTTTGCAGTTTGAAACTTCACACCATTGTTGATTTGGACCAGCCATAGCAGAGTATTGAACCAATCACAAGTTTGGACGAATGTCAAATGTGAGGACAAAACAAATATGAAAGTGCCAACATATGAAATTCAGCTTATTTGAACGGAATCACTGACTATTTTAGCTTTTGAAAAACATGCACAAAGAGGGCCTGATTTATCAAGCCTGGTGCTAAATTGCGGGTGCAAACTGGAAAAAAAAAAAAAAAAATCATGTTATTTGTGAGAAATTTATGCATATTTTAATATTGGAAGATGTACATATTACATATTACACAAAAGATATATGCACCACCTCAAATGCATTTTTAGTGTGTGTGAAAGAAAAATGTCAGCTACGCCAAGTTTTTGCTCCCACTAACCTGTTTTGCACATGAGCAAACGCTTGATCAATCTGACCCAGAGTGTATCCATGAAAGACAGCAGCTTTTCTAACTTATTTAGTAAGAAATGGATTCCTCGGTTTGTTGTAGAGCTTTGACCAATCAGCTTCAAATGTTTGTCATCCAAGTCTGCCTTTTCCCCTTGATACATACATGTGGTCATTACTATGTTGTACTGTGTGCTAAAGTGCTTTTTCATTAAAAATATCCAACTAAGTTAAACTAAACTAAGAACACACACCCCCCCCAAGAAAAAAAAAGTTGTCATGTTTTAGAGACTTGTTCTTTGTGACATACACATTTCCTTGTATATTTTAGTATTCCTGTGTGGTCTTTCATTTGTGCGTTCGGGGACACTTCGGGACACATATATATATTTTTTTACTATGAAACACCATCTGCAGTGTTGCATCACATCATCATTGTTATGCAGATTTCGGGGGCGCGCTTGATGTGGGATTAACGAGGATGTGATCAAAATAAGATGCCTTCCTATCAATTTCAAAGCAGTATACATCCATCTACAATATATTATAATAATCTACACTTACATAAGCCATATTATCCCTACACTTGAGATGACAGAATCAGTGCTATGAGTTCAGGAAGCTAGCGACGCCACTGTTATGTATCCAGATGGGAGGTTTTACGAGGCTTGAGGGTGAAACTCGGCGAAACAACTTTACTTTTACGAGGCGGGTGCACACAGCTGTTTAGCATTCGTGCACGCTGCCTACACACAAACAAGGTGTGCTACTGTCATTCTCACAAGTGAATTGTAAATGTAGTAGCTCAAAGCTCATAAAGACCAGGAAAGGAGATTCAAGTAATCCACGAACATGCAGTAAACAGAGAGAGGAAGCAGGTTAGATGTGTGGCTGTGTGTCGGGTAGCAGACAGTCATAAGTCACAGTGGGCTGGTGATGAGAGGGGAGAGACCGAGGGGGCGTACAGCTGGGCTTTTATGACTCTGCCTCAAAGAGCCAAAGCATATCAGCAGCTTCATTTCAAATCAAATGGTTTCAGAAATGACTTGGTTAATTAATATTGTACTAAAGGATGTAGGCACTTTCTAAAAGTAATTAGTCTCCTAAGCAGTCGTTTTTTATCAATAGTACGCCACCACAAATGTGCCATTCTTTTGATGATGTTCGATTACATTATGTCTTGAAACAAACCAAGCTATACCACATGTGGTGAAGAAATATTCAGCTATGGCATACAAATGTTAACAAAAGTGAGGGAATATTAACATTCATAAAAGCCACTATAGTTACAAGATGTATTTAAGATATTAGTATTCTAAAATGGGTTCTGCATTTCAGGTTCAAATGCTACAAATTAATGTCTTGAGGTTTATTTTGGCATCTTATAGTTATATCAAATCAGATGATTTTTGTACAGCCCAAAAGATTGTTTGGGCTATACAAAACATCACGAACATCAGTGTTAGATAATCAAACAATTAAACATTCTTTGGTTATTATCACACAGAAACATTAGAAAATCAGAAACTAGAAACCGTCATGTCAAGAATGTCAAAATAGATTATTCAGCAGTAAACAGTCAAATAATAATTGTCCTAGAACATCCCCTGTCCGTAAATCTTCCTCAGCAAGCAAAACTAAACAAACAAAAAAAAATGTCAGGAAAAAGAGAAACCTCGAGGAGAACCACAGTGGACTGTCAGTCTATAGATGTGACCAGGACTGATGCATATCTATTTGGAGATAAATAGTCTGTAGAGCCAGAGTCCTTTAGAAGATGGAAACAGGCACGTCTAGTAGGACAGGCTAATCCCAGAGAGAGAGGTGGGCAGGGTTTCAGGCCCTTAGTATTTGGGGCATCAATGGTCCAACCTTAGTTACTGGAACAGAAACATTTGAAACCGTTATAGGCAGTATATTTCTAATTTTGGCCATGTTTTTTTTATACACACTTGGTTCACATTTGGTCAAATAGAAGTACATTGACATTGTCCAGTGTCAATGTCTGATCATTTAGTCCCACATGTGTCGCTTCTGTTTTTTCAGGGTTAAAATGTAGATCCAGGTCATCCAGGTTTTTCAATAGTTCACAAAGGCACTAAGTCTTTCTATTAGGTCTAATCAATCTGTTTTTGTTTGTTGTTTGCAATGGTACTTCAGTTTTCAGTCAACACACAGGAGCACAATATGTCTGTAGACTTGTATAGTCATGTGTATTTTCTGACAGCAGCTAAACCCTGTGAGACTGTTTTGCTTTTTGCCATGTCAGTCTTTTTCTTCTCTTTGCATTTCCCTGTTAGATCTTTCATCTTCTCACAGTCGCCCACAAACCCTTTTCGCTGTGTTTCATCTCTCTTCTTTTCCCCGTCTTTCTATTTGCTCTCTTTTTTCTTAATCAACTTTTTATACCTCGTCCTCGGTCTTCCCCTGCCTCTTTCTAATCCTCTGCCTTTTACTGCCTCGTTCCCCTGCGCACTGCCTGAATGACTAATGAATCTTATGTCGTTTTTACAAGCTGCCGTTACCAATCTCTATCCCATCTAGTGCCGCTACCTGTCTCCACAACCCTTTCACCTCATTTCCTCGCCTTTATTTACTAGCCCTGAGCCCTCCAGCTGGTTGCAACAATAAAAGCCACCCAAGGGACATGAGAGAGGAGAGATAGAGAAGCGCTGGCCTTACTTTTTATGTGGAATCAAGTAAGGCTCGGAGCAAGAACCCATGATGAGGTTTGTCCAAGTGTTAAGGTGATGGACAGTGCCTTAAATATTAATCATGACCTACCAATGCCTGACATAGAGAACAAAAAGAGCAAAAAGAGAAAAATGTGAAAGGAGTGTAGTTGAAGTTATTTAAAACCTGCTTAAAATGTCTTAAAACATCTTTGTCCAATTTGAGGGACTAGTTTGTGGCTCTGGGCACAAAGTCCCATCTCTTTTGTTGCAGCCTCAGTCTGGTTTACAGTAATATTGCCTCTCTAAAAACATTGAAATTCCAGAAAGTAAATTTTTAATCAAAAGGTGTTTTTTATTCAACTTTAAAGAAACCCCTTTGAACAGATTACTTTGTAGTAAACAATCTTAGAATATTAAATGACACTAAGTAAGTAAGTAAGTAAGTAAGCATGCAAGCTTTAAATTTAAAGCGCTAACAAACCTTGGGGCAGCTCAGCAGAGATGATTTGGCTAAACACCTGGCGCCTTCAGCTCCGACCAACACCAAGCGTTAGCTAACCTGCATTGGTGGGGAAACTGGAGTGCCTGGAGGAAACTAGACACGGGGATAAACACACAACCTCCACACAGAAAGGCCCAGGCCGCTCTGCCCCTGTGTCGCACTAAACCTTCAGTTCCTTCTGTACACTGGAATTAAAAACAAATATGTGCAAAACAAACAAAAATAGGAACCATCACAAGGAAACTCGCCATCAGTGTGTTTCAGCCTCTGAAGTGAGGCCAAAGAGAGAATTTCAGTTAAGGGTTGACTTCTTGCTTGAGAAGCCAATGAGAATCAAGACTCCCAATAATAGGAAGATCAGGGTGTTGCTTCACACTTGAAATTTTAATTCATTGCTTGTTTGAGTAATCTACTCATTCATTTCTTTGGCTTCAGTGCAGTTTTCACATACCACTGGTGCTTATGAAACATTCAAATATACACTTTATATGATAAGAAATATTTTTACAAATGCATGCAGGGTTCAAAAGTGTCCCCTAACCACTAGGCCAGATTAAAACATATTGAATCTGTTTCTTGCAGAGAAGCTAGTGTGCCTGTTTCAAGTGAGTTGTTGAATACTGCAGATTACAATGAGCACAAGTTAAAGTAATTGTTCATTTAGGAATTGTTTCAAACTAGAATAAACAAAAAAAAAAAAAAAAGATAGTATGTCCACTAAAAAGATATTATGTCTGTATACATTCAGAGTCATTGTTTTCCGAACCTTTCTGCCTGGCTCTTCATTGGTGCTCCTGTAAACCCTTAGACATCGTCCACCCGCCGTGAGCTCCTTGCTCCAGATAGATTGCCTGTCAATTGTTTTGTGCTGGAGAGTATTGCTCATCCTGCTCTCATGTTGCCAATATCTTCCCTGATCATCCGCGCATTGATCGAGCGCTGTAGCAGAAATGGTGGGGTCATGTGTTTTCCCGGAGTGCCCCTGAATTCTGATAAACAACCCTTTAGCCCCCAGACCACCCATAAGACTCAGAATTACTTTCTGATCAAGTTATTGATTCATTTTGTGGCAGAAGCACTTGGTTGGGATAAAGCTAGAGGTATAGCCATCACAGCCCTGGACAATCAACTTCCATTAAAAAGCTATGACCTTTTCTCTACTGTCTGAAGAACAAGCAATACAGAATCAACAACAGGCCAAATGTATATATGACTTTGCAATAACCGTGATACCTATTTGTCGATGGGATAACTGATGGTCTTAGTATACATTCATGGGAAAATCCAAGAGACATTCTTGTTGAAGAGATGGAAGTCAAATCTGTGTTGTTACTATTGATATTACTTGTGGAAAAAGGCATAGTTATGTCAGGAGAAATAGCTTAAGGCACAATACAAGCTAAAATTCAACAATGCATCAACAACATTGGTACTGTGTTAAACTTTTTATCTTATGATTCATCTTTCCAACTAGTGTGCTATTACTTAAACAACACTATTGTTTTTTGTTTTTTTTTTTTTGGCATTGAGCCTGCTCTTGAGTATATTACTTTGGCACTCATGTCTTAGAACTTGAAACAAAAGCTCAACCTCTGAGTGTTTTTTTCTGAGGCTCTGAAACAGCATTAATCAAACAAGCCTAATTTAAAAATAAGTCTTATGGCCATGTTATCTTGTCATAATCTGAGATCTCAGTTGATCTCAGAAGTAAAGCAGAAGTGGACCATGTTAGTACTTTGTTGTTCTTAAGGCCTTGCATTCCATGCACTTTGCCTATAGTGGCTGTGGTGAGTGAGTGAATGGTGGAGGTCAGAGTTATTATAGTGATTGGCCATACGGCCCAGATCGACCCTTTAGTCTACGTTTTAACATGTGGCCCTTGATGGAAATGTTTGAACACCCTGATGCACTGTATACAACCACAAAAATGATTAAAAACAAAATAAAATAAATAAACTCAAATAAAAAATATGACAGAAATTGTAACTATTATTTTGTTATTAGTATTAAATTAGACTTGTTTGTATCCTGGAAACTGTAATAGGTGAGCACATAGCACTTGCTTAAGGTTATTTCCTGTCACATCAGAATCATAACACCCAAAACAGCACTTGCCACTTTGCCTGATGATCACAGCATGACTTTACACCCATTATTGACTTTAAGCAATTAGTTATCTCTTCATTTCGTGTATTGACATTACAGCTTGGCCTTTGCGCAGCTATTATTGTCAGTGCTCAAAGATTACATCCACACAGCGAGGAACAGAGGCTCTGACTCTGCTGTGGTGATGATAGAATAAAAGAGGACACTCTTCTGTTGAAAATGTTCACCTTTCTCTGTCAAACTGTGCAAAATAGCAGTCTCTGTTTGCAAAGAGAATCGTAAAATGTTCTTTTGAATAGAGAGCATACAAAGTTACTCTAACCATCCGTCTGGCAGCTCTTGATGAGAATGTTTTGGAACAACCTGGATAAGATCAGCTTTGTGGAAGAGGATTTTTCTGCCGTTTGTTTAATTGACACAGATTAGTATATTATATTATATTGTCAGAATTGGTTTATTTTCATGTCCTAATGCGATGATATCTTAAGGCCAGATGGTGGGCAAGATCAAGGTGTTCATATGAATAATATTATATTTTGCCACAAAATATCTAAAAGGTATTTTCACACATTTTTCTTCAGTGATGTCTATTATTGGATTAATCACTATCATACTCATTTTTGGAGCAAAGATTTTTTTTAATCCACATTGAAGGTAACAGTTTTTGTAAGTTGAAATGAAAGAAAAACAAAACTTAATGTAAGAATTAAAAAAAAAGAGACTGGAGGATATTATTGCATGCTCATTGTAACCAGAGGAAATTTACACTCAACTGTAGTAGTGTTACCTGTGTGACATGTGACCTGCCATCTCGTCTCTTCAAAAGGCCCCTTGTGTTCTGTGGGCTGATTGCCTGGAGTCATACACGTAATGAAAGCACAAGCGGTTGATATGGAGCTGTGTAGAGCTGTCACTGCTCTGTCTGAGTGATAATATGATATTAATAGAAGAAAAACCTCTGGAGGGAACACTGCTCCCTTTAATGTCACACATGTTTTTCCTATTAACTCTTGCATGTGACAAGAGTGTGTAGTCATCATCAAAGGATCACAAACGTTATTGTTTGTTAAACTGTTTTGTATTGATTTGTTTTCCTCTCCACAAATCTTACCTGTTACTTAACAGTGTGGTATGCCATTGACCCTTCACCCAAAAAGTCACATGGAGCATTTTTATAATATGGATATGCACTGTGCATGGTAGCAACAAGGAGACTGTGGGCTCAAATCTGGGGTCAGATCAAATCACCATCTCATGATCTCATGTAACGTGGGTTCTCTCCGGATACTTTCTCACAAACATGCATGTCACCTGGCAACACTCTAAATTCCACTAATTCAGGATTACTGTCTGTCTCTATGTGCTAACTCTATGATGAGTTGGACAATGCCAGGGTTTTCCTCTGCCAAAGGCCCAAAGTCACTGGGATAGGGTGAAGTCAGCATAATACTTTAAACATATATCCATGTCTGACTGGCAGTTTGAAATTCAATTATTATGACTAGATTAGATATAATCTCATTTTCTTATATAAGAAGAACATATCATCAATATTATATATTGCAGCCCAGTCTCTGACGACAACGTAGATATATGACATGTCAAAAACGTACAATAAGCACATTTTCATGCCTTTTATTACATCATGTTCCAAAAAGCTAAAACAAAACAATAACCACAAATTTTGGTTGAACCACATGGCCACATTTTCTTTAGGTTTGACGGGTAAATCTTAAGATACCCTAAGCCCCATCCCTAAACTTACCCATTTTAGTAACTTGAAGACTAAACCTACCCGTTAATCCCATTGAAACTATCGCCACATGACTTCAACCAAAATTCATGGTTATTTTTTTTAGCTTTTTGTAACGTATTGACATAAAAAAGGTGTGAAAACATATTTATTGTACGTTTTTGGCATTTTGTTTTAAATCTACATTTTCTTCTGACACTGTGTTTTATCTCACATGCAAATTGACTAAGAATCTGTAATATTTTGTTAGACATTTGAGTTTGATTGCTAATTATGAAAAAAGCTCCTGAACACACACACAAAAAGGTTATTTTCATGGACACATTTATAACCACTCCGAGAAGTTTACTTAATCCAGCACATTAATTAGACATTGACCTTGAATACATTTTGTAATTGCACATTCTCTGTGGCTGTCGTGCCGAGTATGTTTGTGAACAAAATGCAAAACAACTCTCTGGAAAGGGCTCAATGGCCCAATGCAGTTTGACAGAATTACATTATGTCAGGGTCAACAGGTTACTTAACACAGCTCCAGTCCTGAATGTGTAAAACAAGAGGGACAAGCCAACACGCTCGGGCTGTCAAACCTACAGAAAATAAACACAAATAAACACGTGAAAATGGTATGCAGCGCTTTTCAGACATAGGTTATATTTGGAGTCAATATTCTTGACTACATTTTGGCATTTTAGGCTCACTTTTTACATACAATCGCATACAAGTTTTTCTTAATTTTGTCCATGTGTGTTATATGAGGTCAAAACAGAAATTGCTGTGTATTTTTACATTGTTTTTCAGCCACAAAAGCCACTTCTGGTCTTGACAGAGATTTATATTGTCTGGTCAACTATGTGTCGTCTTTTTGCTTATACTGTTTTACAGCAGTTAGCTAAATACGCCCAAAACAAGGACATTGGCGCTGCCCCATTAAGCCTTCGCTCCCCCCTGGTACCAGCTGTATTTTTCCTCTCATAGTTCCTTTCTGACAGCTTTAATCAACACAATAGGGCTTGCTGAGATTTCATTATGGACTTTTGGCCGCAGGGGACGGATTGATGAAAAGTTTGGCGAAAGTAGCAGTAGAGTTGTGAGTTGGGAGAAGGAGGGATGACCCATGCTAGACAAACAGAAGAAGAGAGGAAGAAAAGTCAATAGCAAAAGACAAGACAGGACTGGAGCTGTGAGGAGACACCAGGCAGGGGGTAGTCAGCGCAGGAGAAATGGTGCGGGATCAGAGAGGTGGAAGAATCGAACTACGGCTGCTGACAAGGCTGCAGAGGGTGAGGCTAAAATGATGCTTTGTAGAGTGTTGATTGGTCAGGAGCAGCAGGAGAAGTCTCGGAGGAGCAGATCAGTCTTTTACTTCCTGGATTATGGGGTGAAAGGGCATCTGGCGGAGAAACGCATGACTGCTGACGTCCTTTAATGAACACAAAAGGAAAACGACTTCACCTCCAGCATTTGTCTATATACTGTGTCGGAAATGTAGGTCAACTTGGTTTTATTCTATGAAATGTAAAACTGAGGTCACAACACCTTGGGTAAAGTGTTTGAAGTGCATGCTCTCATATTATGCAGAACTTTTAGAGTTAGTCTTAACAAACAGGAAACATCTGATGCAACTTGTGCTAGCTCTACTTTGCTAAGTTTATCTGCTCAACAATAGAAGTGATTGTAACTAATAATACAGTGCTTTGTTACAGGTTTGTTGACAACATTATTTCATTTCGTTTTGTTTTTGGAATTGTACATTGTCCTTAATAAACATTACCTTGGACACATTTAGAGACAGGTTGATAACACATTTGACATACAATTTTTTATATGTATTTTTTTCCAGTATAAGTATTTGTTTTTTGACCACCAGATATTTGCAGATTGATCCATAACAAGACTCACAAAATTACAAATTTACTACTACTACTACTACTACTACTACTACTACTACAACTTTATCTAAAACAAAACACATCTGCAGAAATAATAAATCGTCTTTTTCTCAAAATTAATATTCTATCCATTACTTCAGAAGAATTTCAAGTTCTGAAGAGTTTTTCAAAAATGAATAATTTTGTTTCTAAAATTGTCACGAATATTATTCTTTTGTTCTTACGATTATATTGTGCTTGGAATAATCACAATTATCGATTAACTAATAATTTGACATCCCTAATCTGTATCTGTCATCTTGTATTTTTATCATTATGACCCATTTAAATTCCAAAATACAATCCAAAAATTGACTAAGCCCTCATCAGATCTTATTTTATGATTTTAGATTATAGCATATCCTTCCAGCTCAAACGGTTCCATAGCATCACTGCTGTCAACAATCTTTTTTCTTCACAAAACATATAGAATTCTGTTTCCACCAAAATAACAGTCTCTTGAAAAGCTGTGGGATGAAACAGGTCTCACCTTGGCTGGCTCTTGACCCTGTCTGGCCTCTTCATCGCTCTTTGACATTTAAGATTTAACCTGAAAGACTTTCTGAATTGTTCCTCTGAGAATGGCCGCTCTCCCCTCCTCCATTTTCCCCTGTGTCATCTCCTCCAGTGACCCTCGATAATTCGGCATCACTCAGACTGTTTTTAGTTGTCTCTAAGTGAAGTGCAATGCCGCAGTCGCTGACCTCTCCTCTCACAAACATGGCCCGGTGGTTAACGTGTGGAGTGGTGTGTTGGTAAATCTATTTGTTTTTGTGTGTTTGGCCGTGCATTTCTTTTGTTTGTCCTTCTCTGACGGCCTGGGACTTTCACCTTATTAAACACTGACTAAATGCCAATGGACTCCACTCAGTCTTTTCTCCATTTCTGCTCTGGCCGAATGCCCTCACTCATAAATCAGCGCTAAGTCAGTCCAACACAGGTTTATTTTGAGACTCTTAAAGGCATTTATTGGTATTTTCTTAAAGGTTCGCTTTCAAACATTCATCAGGGTTTATAATGCACTTTTCTTAATGAACTTTTATTGTTTGTAACTCATAAAAAAGAGAGAATAAAAAACAATAATTTGCCACAAATGGCACAAAACATACTGGTTTACTAAGATCTAATATTAGCATGATTGAGCACAGTTTTGGATTTTCTTCATTTATAGCCTGCAAGAAATGTAGCATTTTTTTCAATGCCGCACAAAATGAAACCCTGGTGTGAACTGTGCATGTGGGGAATAGAATAGACACTTGTGGAGAGAAGCAGAAGTGAAGAGAGTTTGAGAAAGTGTGATGATGCAAGAAATTATCATTTTTATTCAGTAACTACATTTGGTTTTCTTCATTGAAGCAGTTGCTTAAATTCCCTCTTCGTCTAAAAAGAAGAAATGTCTGAATATTGTCTGTGTCTGACCTGACACAGCTGTGCAGACTTCGAAAGTCATCAGAGTTTTTTGTTCCATTCTCACCTAGAGCAGTTCGTTTGTCCCCTGCATATCACCCCCTCGCTCTGTTCTTGTGTCTCAGTCAAACTCACTGATCATTACCTCATATTTAGTTCAACCTGGTGAATTGGAGCTGTGGTGAGGGTGTGATGTGATGTGGGTTCACATATAGAGATTTCAGCGTGGACTGCAACAGACTCTTTTATAATTTTGAAGTTTGCGACTCGCACACCTCTTGTGGCCACTAAGATGTACTACTCAGAAAAAAAAAATTCATTAGAAAACTATTTTAAGGCCGAAAAAGAGGGAATACTTTTTTGAACACATTCGTCATTGATATTGTTTTTCTTGTTGAAGCAGATAATGCTTTAGTCATGCCCCGACTGCTGATTCTTCTGCCAAGTAAATAAAGAGCTAATGTTGTCACCACAGAGAAGATGAACACGATTAGATGCACCAGACAGGCAGTATCAGCCTGGCCACTGTTGACTTTGGTTGTGCTTTGTGTAATTGAGATGGAGCAAAGACAAGCCACACGCTCCTCAAAGTGCTGGCTGTGTGCTCAGAGGGGGCACTGACTGCAGCCGAGTGGAGACACAAAATATTCACTGTGAAGGCAAAATGCTCTAATACTCTTCCAATCTGTAGTCACTGTATCTATTTTGGATCACCACACACAGTAGCTCACTTAAATAATCTTCTTTGACTTGTTTAAGGACGTTGCAGTGTTCAGATTCAAATGATCTTGTTTCACTGGAAGATAGATTTACTTAAAATAAGATGTTTTGTCCCCTAAAAAAATTGCCTTTTATTGCAAGCTTTGTGGAATGTGTTCAGGTGATTTTTGAGAGATGTCTTTTGAATTCTATTTGAGTGATAAAAATCTAGTGCTTGTTTTATGGCAATTATCGACTCAAAACAAAATATTATGAATGGGCACGTTCTCTAAATATCATCCTTAAACGAGAAGCTGAAACTCTTGAAACTAATCTACAATTTTCTGTATTGCTGTGATCGCGTGGTCTTTTATCTTGCCACAGTGAGGCTGAAAGTGAGGCATTTTAAAATACACTCAGTGGTCGTGAGCAGTCATTGATTGACAGCACGAAATATGGAGAATGAGCTTGGCGAGTGATGTGAGTTTTGTGTCGGAACAGTCCTGGTGAGGTTTAGGCTGTGCAAGCACAGGTCTAGTTGCACTTGCACTTCAAGAATTTTTTTTTATTAACTGCAGAAGAATTCTTTTCCTTTACATAAGCACATGAGCTGATGTGAGTATTTCCTAAAATTGAAAATGAGAAAAAAGAAACAATGTGAGTTTTGAAAATACAATCTTCTGCACCTAGCACCACCTGCTTATGGATCTGAGCCAAATGACTGGAATGGATGGAATATTTGCGTATCGAGTGACTGCTCTTTAATTTGCCACAGCAGCAGTGTCTGAAGGAAGAGTTTGGCTGTGGCATCAACTTGATGTGACGTCGGTGTGTACTGAAAATGCACTGACCGCGTTTGATCATTGTGGCAGCACAATCGCTATTCTTGCACCCTTAACTACTAAATGAGCAAGTTTGCAAAACATGCTCAGACACAGTAAATAATTCAAGTTTGACCCCATACACACAGGTTTTCTTTGTGAAAAAAAAAGAGTTGATTCTACTTTTAGTTTTACTCCCTTTTATGTCATTTTTGCTTCAGTGGACTTAGTTTTGTACAATCACTGTATGTGTCTTTAACAGAGTTTTTTAATGTCAGAGTGGGAGGTAAAGGAAAAAGATACTTTATGGAGGAGTGGGTTCACGGACAATTATAAGAACTTGCCTGGGAGGTGATGGACTCTGAAAATACAAGCGAGAAAGAACTGCAGTGATCAACAAATGATAATGATAGAGCCAGACAATCCTCTGGACTGAGAGATACATCTGAGTTGGAGGAAGAATTGATTGTGCAAGTCATCAAGAGAAAGGGGGCGATTCTTACTCTAGGGCAGATAAAGTGTACTGATGCAACTGTATACAGCTTCATCCAGGCTTTAAGATTGCACAAACACTGATATAGCTGTATTAGGTTTACCAAAAAAGTGTCTTGTTAAGAGATTACAATAGTTTTGCTTTCTTACTTACTTGTATGTGCTTGATTAAACAAACAAAAACAGCCACACAATTGTCTCTAAGTTGCACTATGTAATTTTTCTTGTTGAAAACAGGGTGGGATCCATAGATTAGCATCCAAATGATCTGCCTTGCTTTATGCAAACGATATTTTTAAATATACATAGGGTTTCACAGATGTGACTAAGAACTGGCCTAAATTGTTTCCATGGAGACAGATGCCTTAGCACATTGCAAACCCATAACAAGGGCAAGAAGGTAAAATAAGGCACACAAAGATAAACAACAAGATGGTGTGTGGAGGAACTGTGATTTTCTACATGTCTACATTACTATTTGCTTTCTCAATTTATTTTTCTGTAAGACAAAACACTTGATTTCGTTGGAAGCACTAATAACATCTTGCATTGCTGAGTCTGCCCCAGGTCTGACTTGGAGCCTCCCTTGTTCAGATTGAGTGCTTAAATTAGAGAGCAAGAGAACACAAGACTTTCACCTTTAACCGCTTGGCAGCATTATCATCACTCCCTTTCCTCCCTTGCATCTCCTTCTCTACTTAAGTGCAGTCAAGTTCAGGTTAAGTCACCAAAATATCACACACCAGCACTCGAAAGAGACTTCTTTTTGTGCTTGTGCAAAATGTCACTTCTACTCTGCCTCAGTGGCGATAACTCGACTTTGCTCCTCACACGTGGTCAACACAACTGCTTGACTATTTTATCCAAGCTCTGATGTGCTATGTCTGTTGGTGTTGGGCGAATGAAAGCCTAAGGCCAAGAGCGAGTCAATACCTGGAGAATACTTCATGTACAAGACGTATCGATCCGCACAAATCTATGCATGGGCCAGCGCCAGGCGAAGTAATAGTGCGTCCACTGCAGCCATAGAGTAAGGCATGCCTTATATTTACTTTGAAGAAAATGGCAAGTGCTAGAAATGGACTTTGTGTAAATGGATGTTTACATATTTATTTTATTATTATCATGACAGTTGACTCTTTTGACCCCAAACACTACATGGAATGGAAAGTTTTAACAAAGGACACAAGGGTGAGCTTGTACAAGCAGAGATAAAAAGACAACAGGCCTTCTGATTCTAAATACTTAACATTAAAGAATCTAAAAATATGTGTTCTTAATTTGTGCAGGCTTAAATGGCCACAAACTTTACACTATGTCTTGGAGGAAAACCTCTTTGAGCTTGTTTCTACAGAAAACTTCTTTTCATTATATTTTTTACAAGCCATAGCATGAATCTTGTCTATCTTCATAAAGAATATTGCAAAGCTAATGGACTTTGTGACGCCCTCTTGAATAACAGCAATATGATGTGTGTTCAAATCCTTAAGCACAACATGTTATAATGGATTACATGTCATGAGCATGCTCCTTCCTTTTCTAGCGCGTCTGTTATACGACGTTGGCATGCTGTGAAAAGCGTTGTCTTGTATATACATACATCTTTGTTAGACCAGGTTGTTGATTAAGCTTTCTACAAGATATTTGCATTTTTTCTTCTATTGTCCTAATCCAAAAATATGCTCAGAAGAGAAAATCCTGTAGCAATGATGGAGTCCTGACCAAGCTGAAGTCCATAAAAGACAACACTGTTTCACCCAGTGCATTGCTGCTGACAGAGGGCCCCAGTGGCATTGAAGGATAGACCTCATAGAGGAGAACAATGAAAAGAATGAGACAATTGTAATACAACTTGGATTGAAGCGTTATGATGAGGGAACTCTGATACAGTAAGACTAACCCTTTATATTTGCTTTAAACATAACTGGAAAACTACACTTTTCTAATGGTGGAACTAAAAACAAAAAAAAAAAAAACAATCTCACTGAATGAAAAATAACATGAGAGTTTCAGTCTGTTGATTAAAAATGCTGACATTTTGCCTTATGCCACGCCTGACTTCTTGTTTCCATAGCAGCAGGAATCTGGCATTTTTACTACTACAAATCCTTAAAAAGTGAGTGTGTTTTTGGCCGTGTCTCCTTGACAAATAATATTGCAACAGCATTACAAATTAGCAATAAAGTTTGACAGCAAAACGAACAAAAAGGAAATCTGGCAGTGTGTGAATAGCTAGGGTAACCGTCACACCCGTTGCGGCTCATTAGCATAGCCCACAATAGCTTTTGCCAGCTCCAGGTGTGTGCACATTATATAGTCGCAACACATTCAAAAACAGTCCAAGCCTTTTGTTTTCACTGTCATTCAAGCATTATGTTTGCTCACACAGATGCTATCAGGATATGCCTGTGTGGTCATTGCCATTCAAAACCCATACAACCTCTGCACTGGTCCTGTGGCTCAGTTTGACATTACATTACTGTTTTAGCGTCTGTGCTTCTTCTGTGCATGCATGTATTCTTTTTAACAGAGACTTATTGTTTTTCCATGTATTTAGTAATAGATGTAGATTTGTAATTTAGATTTTGTTTACTATAAATCACAACATTGACCCATTGAATGTTACTGCGAAACTGATAAACCTCTTTATTGTAGATGTTAACTTTAACAAGGAGCAGATGTTAAGTTATTTTATTGTTGTTAGAACCACTATGTTTTATTCGAAATTGATTTTTAGAGTAATTGCCAGTCAATACAGACAAGAGAATTAAGTAAAAACAATATTTGAACTGCTGCATCAGTGAATTTTACCAATAGGTCCTCTTTCAATGAGTCCTTGCTAAATATTTAGAAATACTTCAGAGTGGTGAATTAGTTTAGCACAATAATTGTCAATTAGGAATGACTATTAACTTGCGTAAGCACAATTTTTCATCCCCGCTGTGGACTCAGGGAGCACTGCGGGGAGAGTGATTTTGTTGATTTAGCCAAGATAAATGCTGATAAACACTGTTAGCTTGTGTGCGCGCTAATACAATTCATGCAGTGGATACAGATATGAGAAGCACTGCGGGCTATCAATATGGTTTGGACTGCTATAAACACGGCAAATGTGTGCACACAGATCAATTGCATTAGGCTAACTCACGTCTTTAAATGCATGGTTCAAAGATTTGACGTAAAATCAGATGATGAAATGAACACTCAGGTAAATCTATTTATTCATTTTTCATTTTGTGTGGGAAAAGGCATGCCTTCAAATGATATTGTGTGCTAAGGTCTGGAAAGGTTAACTGTTAGCAGGTTCAGTGACATTTCTGAAGTCATAACAGCATGCAGTTTTTCATGATTATTTCGTCAGCCGATAATACATGTGTAGCAGCAGGAAAGAACACACATACTATCCATTCACACCTTTATGTTTAGTTTTTTGATTGAAGTGGAATAGCTGTCTAAAATGTTTTTGCTGAATAATGTCAGAAATATACTGTATATCTCTCTGATAACTACCCAGTCATACAGTTGCACAGTAAATCCTAGAAGCCTGAACCAGAGAATGAAAGTGCTAAATAAGACAACAGTTACAGATTAGACCTATACATTCTTTAAAGGTGTTGCTGCTTTTTGTCATCTAAAAAATAATAACAGAATATTTAATACAAAAACAAACAAACAAAAAACGTGCATGCTTTGTTTAATTTCGAACCTTCTTTTTGTCGGCATGAAGAGTGTATAAGCTCTAATTCTCCTGTATATTTTTCCTATTTTGACATCTCTATGCTTAAAAGAATTGTACAGTCTTTGTCCGACAAATGGGGTGCACGGTAGCAGAGTGGTTAGAGTTCTGGCTTCCCAACAAGGAGGTCGTGAGTTCGACTCCCGGATCGGACCATATCAACATCTCACGATCTCTCTGGGTGGAGTTTGCATGTTCTCCCCGTGTCACCGTGGGTTTTCTCCGGGTACTCCGGTTTCCTCCCACCTCCAAAAACCTGCATGTTTAGGTTAATTGGGCATCACTGTAAATTTCCCTAAGAGAGTGAATGGTTGTCTGTGAATGAGAGAGTGAATGGTTGTCTGTCTAACCCTGCAGCAAGTTGGCCACTGTCCAGGGTGTTCCCCGCCTAAGGCCCAAAGTCACTGGGATAGGCTCCAGTCACCGCGACCCCTAACGGGATTAAGCGGTAGAAAATGAATGAATTGTCCGACCACATAATATTGTCAACGAGTAGAGAATTAAAATTGAAACTCTGTCCAATTGAGATGTAATATTGAACCAGAAATTGAGTTATATTTAATCATCCAAAGTACATCTGTAAGTGAAAACCAGTAGACAAAATGCACATCCTGTTTGGCTAGCTAGTATATTCTGCTACTGCTA
The DNA here is from genome assembly GCA_038363315.1 of Mugilogobius chulae. Taxonomy (NCBI): domain Eukaryota; kingdom Metazoa; phylum Chordata; class Actinopteri; order Gobiiformes; family Gobiidae; genus Mugilogobius; species Mugilogobius chulae. Next base: position 42,578,116 of record CM076403.1, on the reverse strand, counting down.
ACTAAAATTCAGAATTTCAAGAATTTTGTCCAAACTTCAAACTTCCTTTTTGTCTCTCTTCTTCCCATCTCCATAGATGGTCTTTCCCACCACATCTTCTTTCTTTCGCTCCTACCTTCACAATCTGACAGCAATCAGACATCCAATTACCACCGTGGCCTCAGTCTACAGCTATATGTGTGTGTAGCATAGATGGCCTTCTGTGTATGGGGGACATATGTGCAGCTTTAACAGCAAAATAACACTATCCACTCCCGCTGCGGCTCCTCCCCAGGCACTGGCACCATGCAGCTGTCCATGCCCAGGCTTATCTGGAGATGAAAGATCACTCATAAAGTCACACAGTTGTAGCCACACAACAACAGCTAAAATATGATAAAAGAGGACATGTTAGAAATGCACCACAGAGACATGTTAACAATGAGATTTGGACACTGCGTACTTGCTACAGTCTGCTGCTACACTAAGTTTCTTTAGAGTAATCCTCCTGCTGTTTTTAGTAGTTTTCAGTTTTGTTGTTTTAAGGCTACTCTGGCACAAATGAAGTATACTATTTCTGTTAAAGGAAAGTTGCACACCAGGCACTCTGGGGTTGAGTAAGTCTGAGTAGTCTTGCTTAAATTCTTACTTAACTGGAATACAATGCTATGAGATGGATGGATAGTGCAAAAAACAGATCAGAAGAACCACTTAAAGCTATTGTAACATAGATTCTTTCTGAGATTCTGAAGTTGCATAGTTCTTTTGAGATTATGCTTTAATTTCAGAAAAAGTATTTGTTCTTCTTTGAATCGAAAATGAACATATTATATTTCTTAATTATACTGTATTGTGATTTGACAGTGTCAGATAAGGAATTAGTGTTATATTAGAGTCAAACATACTTTTATTGCAAATGTATTCAACAAATGTAACATGACTTGTGATTGTTTTTTTGTATTTATGCAATAAGCTGTTGCCCCTGGACACCCAATTAAAAAGTCATACAGTATCACAACTCACATGGATGTTTAGGAGGAAGTTTAATATGATTAAATATTTAACAACTTTACTAAAAAATAGTGTCTAGAGGTCTATTTTTCCTCTACAAAGTTATGCTTTTGCAATACACTTTCTAGACGGGAAACCACAATTTACAATTACAACAAAAGATGCCAACAAAAGAGCATGCAAATAGTGTGACCTACAAGAAAAAATCGTGACCCATGTTCACTATAATACTGCACTTCTCACAATACCATTACTCCTTGACAATGCTTAATATGAACACCAAGGAGTGTGTGAGAAAACAGTCAGCGTGGGAGACAGACATCGACACATCTTCTCCTTGTGATCTCAAAGCTTAGCATTGACCTTGTGCTTTTATCAGTTCTGTGACATCCAATCATCCTTTCCTTATCTCGCGCTTTCACACTCGCGCTTTATGCATCTCCTTATCTAGCCATCTTTATTTTCCCAATTCAACCTTCTCACTCCCTGGATTTTCTCCATGGTTTTCTTTATTTCCCCTAATGCAGTTCTCCTCCTTTTCATGTCCTCCTTGATGTTGCTCATTTCATCAGGAGTTTTTGGACTACACTGATCCCCAGATGCTAGTACTGCCAGCTGCCACTGTATTCCCTAACGTCCAGCATCTACAGACTAATTGAAGATGACACAAGATCATTTAAGTGCTTCCAGCTTGGTCAAACCCATAGCGTGTCTTTCAGAGAACTACTGGGCAGTGAAAGACAGTCGATACTTGTGATTACCATTTTACCATGCAAGGTCATTTCTGCATTTTTAAGCTTTTTTTGTTTTTGTTTTGCCCAGTGATCATGCTGATCCTAGCAGTCATCTAATCTTCCAGCCACTGCAAACAGGTATTGATCAACAGTATAGCATTGTCAATAGTTGACACGGGGAACTGTCACAAAACCAAACCCCTATCATTTAGTTTGGTTGATTAATTATACTGTATATCTTTCATGGGAAAGCAATAAGATATCAATGAAGTAAAAGATCCAATAGGAACGTTTTCACCTTCAACCTTCAGTTCAGCCAGCTCATTGCACCAGACAGATTGTTTTAATTTCCGCTTCCTGCCTTGGAAATCATCCACGTGTAGAGTATTCTAAAACACACGTTTCAGATCGCCTCAATACACAATCACTCTAACCTCTGTAGTATATTGTAGATACACATGGAAGACCATGTTGCATCTTATGTATTTTGTTGTCCTTAACACAGATTATAAAGACTATCGAGAGGAAAACTCATAAGATTAATTGGACTGATTGTCGCTATCGGGGCAAAGGTCAGACAACTCAATGAGGACATTAAGTGACTTGTCTGCTTTGACACTCCTGCAGCTAGAGTCTGATTACAACAGCCGACACCTTTTACAACTGTAGAGGAAGTAGAATCCTCTACAATTGATTGTTTAATAGGGTCCGGTTCACAGCGAAAGTGGTGTTGAAAACTTGTCAAAAAATGCACACAAGCTTCTCCCAGACATGTTCAGGAGATAGATAATAATAATTGAACTGAGCTGAACGAGTAGGCAAAAGGCCAAGATGGAGGGCAAAGAAAAGATGTATTCATTAAAAGTTAACATAAAGTTAGTTAGTGAGAGCATTAAAGCAGCGCCTGAACACTTAGTGACACTAATGGGCCATATTATTTAAGATTAGTTAGTTAGTTATTACTTTTTTATTTAGCCTAGCAAAAGTACAATCAATCAGTTTCTTATAGGACTCACACATTTACTGGTAAGTCACACATGAGTCTTCATTGGTTCAGTCCCAACAAGCCTAGTTTGATTCCAAGTAAAATGATTATCCTCTTAAACTCTGAGTCACGAGCCCATCACATTTGCAGTGTCAAAAGTAAGCAGGAAAACCACCATTTAAAATGTGTACATGTAGGCAGTTTAAGAACTGAGCAATAAAAAGATTTTAATCAAGTTTAATTTGCTCTATTAATAAATAAATTAAAAAAAGGCTTTTAGTGGTGATTTTATGAACCTAAGTTATTCAAAGCCTTATTATGTGTGGTATTAACAGAAATAGCATGACATTTTTACTTCCAAATTCTGACTTCTGCCCCAAGCCACAATTTTTTTCTGTCACAGAAGATTATCTTTCCACTTTGCGATTTAAAAACTACTAAATAATTGACAGGTTAACATCGCGATTCTTAACCAGAGAGCTGTCATGTCCTAGTTCATAGGTCATTACATTCAGGTCAAGTCACCAGTCCCAGAGATGACTTTGAAATTGGGACTAAGAAAAGCCCTAAAGTCCAAGAATGAACTACATCTGCTACAAATGCTTCTGAATTCAGATGCATAGCTTTAGTCAGCATGGAGACTTGTCAACAAGAGACACAGAAAGACTCCTGTATAGGAGCCTTGAAAAGACGGCTACGTGAACTGCTTTATTCAAGTGCATGTTTGTTCCTACAGACTCAACATGAAACAGCCTCATGAATAGAACTGGCAACAACAGCATGGTAATGAATGGAAACAGTGAAATATAGCTTGAAACAACAAGACCTGAGCCAGAATCCACCGACACAGTAAACAAGGTGTAATTTGGTTGTTTTCTTAAGATGAAAGATGTTCCTGTTTTAAGCTGTGGTTTAGCATAAGAAAGCAGCGTGTCAGACAAGTTTACTCCAGAAGGAAAGAAGGAGTTGGAAATGTTAGTATTATGAACAGACTGTGGAACCTCAAACAGAATGTATTCATAATTGAAAATGTAAGAAGTGTCTTAATAAGAATTGTTTTTGCAATTTAGAAAGTAAATTATTGTTTTGTTTTGTTTTGGTTTTTTTTACCAGGGAAAAAGATTTATCGAAAAATAAACTGCAAAGAAATCAATTGTTTTTAATTGTGCTGAAAATCTCAGAGCGTAGTAAAAATACTCATTGAGATTTTGATAATTTAGACAAATCTAGACCAGAACTAAACAGGCTGTAAACAGTGTGGGAAGAATAGTTTGAAAATGCATTCTATTACAGAATAACTCATAATAACTCAGCAACACAGCGCTGTTTCAGTCACATTCACCGGTTGCCTGGATCCAGACGATATATTAAAAATATTGTCTGCCAACGTGTCCTCTTTCGGATTTCTGTAGCTGTGATTGACAGATTCATTAGCAAATCAGAAGTCTAAGTCTATTTTAAAATGATCTTGTATGATTCCATGCTTCTATTTTCTCATTGTGGGACAACAACAAGATATCTTAATACAAATACTCATAAATAATATTCTTAATATGTAATGGTGGTATGTGTATTCTGCTGCTCCCCAACACTGAACTGGCTGTAAATATACAACACAGTCTACAAAAAAGCGTACATTTACCACAACACAAACGGCGTGTTTGACCACGATTTCAGACCTTTTTTACGTACTTATTTTACGCCATACATTAAGTACGATATGAAAAATTACACGAGTTTGGTTGCGGCCATGTGGGACATTTTCTTTAGGTGAAACGGGTAAGTTTAGGCTTCAAGTTACTGTAATGGGTAAGTTTAGGTCTAGGCCTGGGGCAGGTTAAGATTAGAATCAGGATTTCGTTAATATTCACATCTTATAACACAGCTTAACAACCACCATAGAAATGAACTGGGTCTGCAACGCGTATCATAATTACGCAAACAGCTGTGAACTCGTGATAATCATACGTAATTTACATATTGCGTAATGTCATGGTAAATGTAAGCTTTCTTGTGAGATCGGGCTGTAAATACAGTATGTGCTCCATATTTATAGTGATGGTCCATCCTATTGTTGCCTTAAATTACAGAAGCCAATAGTGGTCATAAGCTGCAGCCTTTCCTCTTTCATGCTCGATTTAGCTAGCATTGCTTGGTTAGCCCTTGCTAAATTGTTAATACTGGTTCTGTGGTCTTTAATAAATGAGCTTGTTATTGGTAATTAGAAAGAGGCTGGGATTCAGGATTTGGTTCACGGTGATAAGCTGCCTTCCGGTAATTCTTTAAAGACTTTTGTGTTTTGCTAGTCTCATGCAAACGCCTGCGGATGAAATATAAATGTATTCTTTTTTATTTTCAATAATATGCATAGACTCTTCAAAACAAGACTTAGAATCATGATTCTTGTTATGTTTTAGTTGAGAGCAGTTCACAATTCTTATAGAGCTACAGAGTTATAAAACCTTTTGGGTTAAAATAGACATCCAGTATAAAACTACAGTACGATTGTTTTGCAAGAATAAGATAACTTTTTAAAATTTAGCACGAATTGCCAGGTCTTATGTTTTGAGATAAATGTGATGACATTTGCATTGTAAATAAAAATCTTGTGACCATTTAAATCTCCTAAGCCTTACCTAACAAAACAACTCCTTCTAATTTTTTAGCGCTCTCTTACTCTTTAGTGTAGAAAAAAAAAAAAAAAACATGCTCTATTGAATTGTTAGCCCAAAGCTGCTCAGCTTCCTTTTGAACAACACAATGCATTCATTAAACTCAAATAAACCTAATTGTATAATTTGACACACTCACTGGCACAAGAGTTGTGAGTCTATCTGGAGAATTCTACTTAAGTTCAGCTAAATACAAACCTTTTTACAAATCAACCCTTTTTACTGTTAAGCTGTGTATATAGTGAAGTGTTTAAGTAGAAAAAGTAATGTTTTGGCCATTTTAGTGCAAACTAGTCAAATGAGTTTCAGGTCAAACTATTTACAAACCTACTGTGTCTCACGGCAAAGCCCAGTGTCACGTCTAGACTACCGTAATTTCTGGGCTATAAGCCGCTACTTTTTCCACAAGCTTTGAACTATGCGGCTTATAAGGCAATGCAGCAAAATTATAGATTCTCATAGACTTACTATTAACAAGTGCAGCCTATATACATAATTTATCATTTTTCTTACTTAAATCTAGTGGTGCGGCTTATATTCAGGTCGCTCAATAGGGCAAAATTACATATTATGTGACATCAGTGTTGATTTATCCACTCTAAGCTGTGTACTAATCACAAACTAATCACACTGCTGCTCTTGCTCTAGCTCCTCCTTTCACCTTCTCTTAACGCTTTTCCAACAGAAAGTTTAGTTTGAAATGTCTTTGTGGGAGGAGGCGCGAGGTGAAGTTTTCTACCATACATGTTTGTCAGTATTGGATGGGACAGCTAGAACACCAGGTGCCACACAACAAGAGTGGCAATTTCTTTGTGGTCTAGGGTAAGACCTCAACCTCTTCTGCGTACACTGGTGAGTGGATCCTTGATTGTAATGCACTTTGAGTGCACTGAAAGGTGGAAAACACTACTTAAAAGAAACATTACTAACTATTTACCAAACATGCAGTTATTTTATTCTTATGATGAATATGATACTGTGATTCTCAGTTTTTACAGTAAATGCATTGTCATCTGTACCCAAAGACCTCGCATTGGAATTCTTAACAGTATGTAGTTCTTTATTAGTTCAATATATAGTTACCTCTGCTAAATGTATCGTATTGTAACCAAAATGCACTACTTTTAGTTACTAATTTGAATTCATAGAGTATCATACCAGTTACAGTTTTAATATTAGTCACCTTTCTTTTCCAGCAACTATCATGTAATGAGTTCCACAAAGCTAAAACTGCTCAGAACCTAACGAGAACTAAAGTTAGACTTAATCAGATCCAACCCATCTCTAAGATTACACACACACACCACACACACGCGTACATCTGTCTCCCCTCAGACTGTGGTAAATGCTGACTTCAGCTGGACTGTCGCTCCTGTGGTGAAGACAGACCGGGCTGCCTGCTCCACCTGACTCCCATTTACACACACTCACACACACTGCTGCGTTGTCGTGGGATGGGAGGTGAAGAGAGGCATTAAAGACCAAGATCTTTGAGTCTGTTCATTCTTTGTTTCTATGGGATGTTTTGCACCAACGTTTATACTTAACTTTCTTTGTATCTTTATCTGTATCTGTATCTGTAAAATAATGAATAGGACTTGGAGGACATAAACAGCTCAGACTTGAAACTGAATGCTTCCATATAGGAAAATATGCATGTATCCAATTATATCTCAGTTATTCTTTGAATTAGCTGCACAGTGTCCTAGATGGAGTAAAAAGTTGTTGTTGTCCTGCATTTACTGAAAACATTCACAGGCTAACACTTTACCTCAGGGATCCTGATGATATTGACATTCAATTTTGGCCTGATTCCATTTGAGAACCCAAATACTCACTAAAGTTGTTGTGCTGCTGCTTATGTAAGAGAAATGAGAAAACACAGGTCAGCTGAACATTTGCATTAGGCTCCTGCAATAGATTATAGTAATAAAGGCTAGAGCTCTGGAATATGATTTGGATACACTCATATACTTTAGAAGAATTTGAGATTAAATAGACTTTGAATGCAAACTTTACCACAAAGCAGCAGCCAATGAAGGATTGGCTTTGTTGCACTGAGCGTAAAAATGACACGAGATTCACAGCGTCAAAATAGGACGAGTTTTGGTTGGCAGCCACGTGGGGACGTTTTCTTCAAGTGAAACGGGTAAGTTTAGGCATAAAGTTACTAAAATTGTTAAGATTAGGTCTGGGGGCTTGGGGCAGGTTAAGATTAGAATCAGGATTTCATTAATATTCATAAATAAGAACACGTTTTAACAACCACTATTGAAATGAATGGGGACTGTGACGCGTACTATAATTACGCAGGACGGCTGTGAACTCGTGCTAATCATACCTAATTTACATAATGTGTAATGTTGTGGTAAATGTACGCTTTCTTGTGAGATTGGGCTCCCCCTTCGGTGTCGTGGTCTCAGTTGAATGTCTCTCTTCTCTCCTCATCCCCATTTCATAAATCAAGACTAGTGGAGAAGTGTGTGATAGGCTGTGCAGTGTAAATAGACAAACATGATGCATTGATCTGAGCCGTTTCATAGAACTCCTTCAGCTGATGCCACGCTATCCCAGAATGCACTGCGTATCTCCAGGCCGGCGATTCCCTTTAGTTCAACGGCGGTGGCTGGGATGATCAAACTTTATCACACTTAATGTAATTGTCCTTAATAAACATTACCTTATAAAGAAGATGGAAAGTGATGTGAATCAGAAATGGCAGATTCGGATTATGATTATGTTGACTAAATCATAAAAAATATTTCAATACACAAAATTTTGGTAATATAAATAACAAATTGAACATTCTGAAAAATTCCCGATATTTATTTTGTGGTAAAGCTGGAATCAATTCAATATTAAGTGAATTTTGTGCAAGAATGTTTTTTTTAATAAATATATTTCAAGGTCCAGTTTTTGTATTGAGTGCCAGTTTATAAAAAAAATATCCCCAAATCACTACCCACATCTAAAAAAAACCTTCGGGCTAGAAATAAAGTTTGAAGTGTTCAGTTCCAGGTGCGTTTATTGCCATATTGTGTAACATTTTAGCAAAAGCAATGGAGACTGTTTCATATAATGTGTACACTGTGTTCATCAGACATTGGCTAGACTCCCACATGAGGGCTTACCTTTGACCTGACTGTTATTTGTTCCAAGCTCACAATTCTCTGCAGCCAGACCTTCAAGACAATATCAATGTTTCTTTCTGTAACGCATAAATGGCTTTGTATTGCGACTTTGATTGTGTATCCATTTTCATATCTTTTCGCTAAAATCTAATTAGAAACATGTCCAATTGCTTCCGAACATCCGCTTACTGCTGATTTGATTCTCTGATATCCTTTCATTTTTAATAATGTTCAGTTAACAATGCAAAATATTGTGAGAGTGTGGAGATGTGGTGAATACAAGACTGTCCTCTTGCGTTCTGCTGGATAAGGATGTTCCCTGAGTCGACTCTGAATTAGTTCTGGGACAGATACGGCCAATGATGGTATTTTGCCCAAGCACCACTTCAGACGTTTCATTATAGGGCTGTAGATCACTGCAAATATCCAATATCCACTATCTGCATTGGATTAGACCACAATGTAACACAAAACCATGGCGGCTGCTGTTAGCTTTACACACACCAGAATATTAGAATTAGGTTTATTTTAATTGTTTAAGAGGGGTTGTTTCTTAATATTACAATAGTTGAATTGTTGATTAAAATGTCATTGAGAGTATATACATGCATTTTAATATACTTATACATATTTGAACTATGATTAAAGCCGGTTAGCTGTGCAAAGGGTGATCTGTTCTGAAGCTGCTAAAGTAAAATAAAAATCTATGCATGCAAAATTAATTTGTAAGTCCAAAGAATGGAGAAAGATTTAACCTGTTTTTTACTGGTACACCAGGTTCGTGAATCTACAATAATCACTGTAATGACTTATGTTTGATAAGAAACAATGTTTAATCACAAAATGAATTAAACCATTAATTAAAAAATCAGGTAGCACAGTACAATATGACTCGGTGCTTAACAGGTTACTAGGGTAATTACAAGGGTAAGTACTAGTAATTCTAGTGATACTACTAGTGGTACTTAATGGTAACTACAGTGGTACTTGTAGTGGTAGTTACAGTGGTACAAGTAGTGGTAACTGGTATGTTTAGTATTATTTATTGTCATAGTTACTAGTACAAAATTTGTACTTTTGGTTGTGACTGTAGTGGTAACTAATGAGATAAAATAATATACATATGTCCTTATTATGTATTTTCCAATTTAAAAGATAAATAAAGAATGTTTCCCCTAATAATTTGGCACTGGTGGTTTGGTCTAGGACCCGATGCAGGTGATGTCAGTGACTGTGCTCACTGGCTTTTGCTGTTTAACCTTTTGCTGGGTTTACTACAGGCTGTTCAACATGTGCTGGTGCGTTTTCCATGTGATGCTTTGTGCAACAAGAGAGAGCTGAGCAGAGTGGAAACAAGTGACCATTCTGAGACCAATGGGGAAAAAACAACACTAAGCGGTTTGTTCATTACAACACAAAACTGACCTAAAATGACAAGATAATATAGAAACAGGTCCATCCACTTTCTGTTCAAAATCGCAGAATTAATAAGCCCCACCTCTTCATTGTAAAATGTAAATACAGAGCCCGATCTCACAAGAAAGTGTACATTTACCACGACATTACACAATATGTAAATGAGGTATGATTAGCACGAGTCCACAGCTGTTTCGCGTAATTATGGTACGCGTCACAGTCCCCATTCATTTTAATGGTGGTTGTTAAGACGTGTTCTTATTTATGAATATTAATGATATCCTGATTCTAATCTTAACCTGCCCCAAGCCCCAGACCTAGTCTTACCCATTTTAGTAACTTTATGCCTGAACTTACCCGCTTCACCTGAAGAAAACGTCCCCACGTGGCTTCAACCAAAACTCATGTTTTTTTAACACTGTGAAATCTCGTGTCATTTTTACGCTTTTTCATATCGTGCTGCACGGTGTAACATAAGTACTAAAAATAGCTGTGAAGTTGTGGTCAAAAGTACGCCATCTAGTGCTAGTGAGACTGTGTTGGAATACAACAACCAGCAGATTTTAGTTTGATCGTTTTGATTGCGGCTACATGACAATAATGAAACCTACATGTTTTACTCAAAATTTGTTTTTTGGAACACTAATAATACACGACATATACCAGTGCATTTGTGTAGATGCATGTACTTTCTGTTTTAATATCTTTGAAATGACCACCAAGGGCACCATTTTTGGATTTGGGTTATGATGCCCTAAATTTGCATGCCCATCCGAGAGGCTGCATTCTTAGGCAAGAATTTTTAATCAAAGGAAACTAATTTCCTTGGACAGCATTTCTGTGGGTGTTGTCAATGATTCATTAGTGAGCCAGAGGATCCAATTTAGTGTAAAAAAGTGCACAATATTTACTGTGTCACTTACGGCACACTTAAGTAGAATTACTAGAACGCACTATCTATACTTTTCACTGAACACATAAATGACAGAGTTCAAAGCCCTGTGTCGCTGCCTCCAACAAAGAAGAGGAATAAAGGGCAACTTAAAATTTTAAAGCAGGCTTAATGAGCTTTAGAGGCAAGAAAGAGTGTTTGTGTGAATATTTCGAACTGCACTGGCAGGTGATGTGTGGGCGTCAGAAAAAAAATGTAATAAGTGAATGAATCTCCTGTAGCTGAGACATCTTTGAATGCAAACTGTAACACTCTCAAAATACAATAAGATTCACTACTCATTTAAGGAACACTTACTTCATTCAAACTCCTGTTTAGTACGTTTTTCCCATCCCCTTTAGCCACACAAAAAAGACTCTTCCAAAATTTCCTGATTTTCTTTGCTGTCTATCCAGTCATCAGTGCCAGGGTCGTTCTGACCATTTTAGCTGTAAAATTATATTTATTATGAACATAAACATAATAAGGATTGATGGATATAAAGTAATACCGTAATTTCTGGATTATAAGCCGCTACTTTTTTCATGAGTTTTGAACTATGCGGCTTATAAAACAATGCAGCATAAATTCTCATAGACTTATTAACAAGTGCTATATACTTTATCATTTTTCTTACTTAAATCTAGTGGGTGCGCTCAATAGGGCAGAAATTACAGTACATCTTTTCATTTCTAAAACATGAGAATCCAAAGTGAACATACTTATTAGCAAAGAAACAAATGACCAAAAACCCCATAAGACATATTAATTGTGTTCTTTTTTGCAGGCACGGCAGTTGGATGGAAAAAAATAAATACATAAATGGAGGCAGAGCTTTCGTCAGATACAGCTTCCATAGAAATTGTTGTCCTTGTAGCTCTATTATTTCACAGTAAAGCAGCAGAACCCACACTCTCTCTAGTCATTTTTATAACTCATAAATCACCAGAAAATGTACACAGGCACTTTTTAGGAATACTGCTGGGTTGTAAAATGTTCTAGTCCAACACATACAAAAGAAAGTAAAGTTACATTACACATTTGCTCGTAATTAGAAGTTAAAAGTACAAACAAAAAGTTTGTATTCTAGTCTGTCATTGTGCACTGGTATTTTGTTATGTAGGCGTGAAAGATTTCGACTTCAGCTTCCACAAGTAAATCCACAAAACAAAATGAATTTCTGTCCATGGTAGGAAGAATCTTAATGAATGTTAATGCTAACATCTGCCATGGCGCCCACACTTTTAACGTGACATCTTTATAGACAAATCTTTATAAAAGAGGATCTATTTTGTTCCGCATCTCATTTTAAAACAGATATGAGCTGGGGGAGGGAACACACAAGCCAGTCAGAGGCAGAGCTTTGATGTTGCCCTATTACTCGCCCCACGCTGTAGGAAATCCCATTAATATCTGTGGGTGTCCAAGACGTAATGCCGATACAAATACTGTGCACAAGTGTGGATCAGCGCGCGGAAGGAAAAGTCGGAACAAAGCTGTTTGGAGAGATGCAAATGGCTGCTTCTGACATCGCTTTATTCGTATTTTTACAAGTGAGATTTGCAGGTGATGAAATAAAGCAAATACTACTACATGCAATGTGTAAACATCAACATAGAACATACAAAATACAAAGTGGAAAACAAATAGGTTTAGGCATCAAGTTACAAAAATGGGAACAATTAGGGCTGAGGCTTGGTGTAGCTTAAGATTTACTCCTTAAACCCAAAGAAAAAGGTGCCACGTGGCTTCAACCAAAATTCGTTTTGGCTTTTTGCATGCTGATGTAAAAAAGGCCTGAAAACTTTTGTACGTTTTTCGTTGTTCAACTACACTGGGCTGAATTTTATAGGCCTCCTAACATAATTTTTGGTCTTGAGCTACATTGCTGTGAAATAAAATCTTTTCAACCATATTACAGCTTGTATGTGCTTGTACGTAACAATGGATCCGTTTCTTTGGTCGTAGCTCAAATGCGCAGCGTCTCAACTGACACAACTTCACAAGATTGTCTTTTAGTGTCTGATATATAATTTTCAGACTACTTTCTGCTGCTTGAAAAGTGTTTTGAAGTTTTTTGAACTGATATGATCTATACAGCTCAACAAAATGAGTTTATTTAAATGAATCTTTGCTTTTTGTATCATTTTGTATCCTCTCCTTTACTAATTGTTTTATCCTTCATTAAAGACATGTCTAGACTTAGTTTATTTTATCATGCTTTACAAGTCAGTCTTGCTCTGATCTTTAAGATTACTTTTTTTTCCCCAAATGTGCTATGTATTGCTCACTACAACGCATGCTTCTATTCCATGTTGGTCTTTATGGTAATGATTATTATTTTTTTAATAGCTACAACGACAGAATCTTGACCCAGAGCTTAATAGTGTGTGCCCTGAAATATACTTACATGATCCAAACACATCTTACTTCCCATTTGATTGTGTAGCTCAGCTGAAACAGTCGTGAACACTGTAATGCTCAACTACCTTCCTCTTTCACCACTTTAATCCACTCTTTTAAACTGTTTGACAGCGCTCCCAAAAAAACTAAAGCAACGTAAAAATGGAAGAAAGTAAATGCTCTCACAACAAGATGACTAATCTAGTCATTTTCCTCTCACACTTGAGGTCATTAGATGAAGATGGAGGAGAGTAGAGCTGTCCTAATTAAACATTTAGCCATTTCTGTTTGAATGTCTACGGACTGAATGAATGGATCTCAAAAACAAAACAGCCTTAATTACAATCTACAAGAGCTTCATTTAGAGAAGCGATGGCTGCACTTAATGTCGAATTTATCTCGATGACCTGCTCACTCTTTCCTGTTTCAATTATCTGCAGATGGGACAGTGAGATGGAGGAGATTGAGTGAGTAAAACGCAGAAGCAGAGTCAAGACATTACAAGTGGGATGTTGACAATGTGTGAAAGATGATTGTCTTCTTCTGCTTTGAGGAGTTTTATCTTGAAATATCAAAACATAGAACAACCGAAGGAATGCTTGTTAGATTGAATGATTGATCAAACAAGCATATTTGGTTGATTGAATGAATGAAAGAATGAAAGCCAGATTGCCCAGTCTTGTAAACGAAAACAACGCTTGCAATTTCCTTAAAATTTCAGACATTGCTGGTATTTGTAGTTATTGTGCCAAGTATTTGAACTCTGGCACATAGGTAAGTGGTGCTTATACTGTATATTTTTCCTAAAATCTAAAATTTGTTCAGATTCGTTCAAATTTACATGACAGATGATCTACAATATGAACCGTTCTAAATACACATTAAAAAGTAGAATAATGTACACTATTCAAACTGCGCACCATGAATTAATGTGATTAACAATAACAGCTCAATGTGCTCTTCCTAAAATATAATAAAATGCAACCAATGACAATTGAATAAATTATTATTGTAATGTAATGCTCCAAGATTAGACCTGGTTTCCACTATTGTAACTATTGTAACTATTGTAACTTTATATATACTTTAAGTCTACTTTAAACTATCTTGTTTGATTGCATGTTTCCTATTTTCTCTGCTGTTCTTAAAATGTGCGTTGCAACACTGGAATTTCCCCATTGTGGGACAAATAAAGGATATCTGATCTTATCTTATCTTATCTCATCTTTAATCATGTTAAAATAGTCGAGCAACAAATGAATATTTCCCCATCAACGTGTGTCTGACACAAATTTTTTCAGTTCACAAACTCTGCAGGAGAGAATTTCAACAACTATTCCCAGGATTTTTCAGAATTAATTAGTTCATTGGAACATTAAACTGCCAGTAGAAATCAGAAAACAAGAATGATAACCCAATAATTAGATCTGATTTTTGGTGCTTGTTTACAGCTCGAGAGAAACCTGATCACCAACAACACCTGGTGAAATGTGTCAGTAATTTGTGTATTTTCAGACTAACTGTTGTATTTGTAAAACAATGGAATTTATAATGGCTTTTTACGTGTGCTTTTGCCTCATTAGGTGTCCTTCTGGCATGATTGTCCTTGTTCAGACTGTTTTTGTGAACAATCAGTAAGAAATCAGATTATTAGACATAACTGTTTCGATCTGGGTATTAAAATGAATATCAGCATTAGGTCATGTGCATGGCTTAAATAAAACACTGCCTCAGCAATGGACCTTGAAAAAATACAAACTTAATCCAATAGATTTCAAATAAGTAGCTATGTACTTTAAGTTCATCAGACTTCTCCTAGATTCATTTCAATGACAAACTTCTTCCATTCTTGCTACATCTACGTATGACAACAAAGTGGCTAACAAAGATGTCCAGTTATAAGATATTGTTTTCTTTCTTTCTGACCTGGCTCACGCTCAAATCAATACCAGGCCTTGTAGTTCGCACAATCAATTCTTTCTCATCTCGCCAAACTTTTCTCCACTAAAGCTGCTTCCTTTTTATCCTCGCCCATACAACCAAAGCATTATAAATGGCTTTACTGTTATTGATTCTTGTCTCGGTTTCTGTGTGTTTAATAGGCAGGTTATGATATTAGATAATCTTCTGTCTTCTGACTTCTAAAGCATGCATTTCATTTTGTCAGTTTTTGCTTTCAGCCACTCCCATGTGATTACGGTAGATGCTGTTTCATGACCTAACCTTGCAGATTGCCTTTCCGCGAGGTATCAAAGGTGTACATTAATAAGCCAAGTTATGTTTTAATGGCCTGTTTCTTGCAGCTTCAAAGCATATGAGTTATAAAGGTGCAGAGATGAACTATCACAGTGGTTGGCAGGTGTCTCCCTGGGGACGGTAAGGTATGAATGAAGCGTTCATTTGGAAGTGTGTCCCTATGAGAAGTTATTGATGGCTGTGGTGAGGCTCGGAAGCAGGGCAAGGATTTAATGTTGTACAGATCCAAGGACAAAGCATACTGTAAATACCTAAAGCTGCACTGTGTCACATTTCAGGTTTGATACTTGCTTGTACTGGCTAGAAAAAATGGCAAGGTTTCGTGTTTAACTTCGTGTTTCACTGCGTTAGCCTAGGTTGTTTTCGCCACAATCAAACATGGCTTTAATTTTTTGTTGTTATACATTAAAAGACAGACAAGCTATTTGTCTACATAAACAGGAAGTGTGCTGCCAACAAAAGTAGGTGAGGCAGAATAAGGTGAATAGAACGGTCCAATGGTCTTTGTTATATGTGACCACACAGCCTTCTAAATGTGAACATCCAGTGGTGAGAAATGCAGAGTCAATGGAGACAAATGACATTTTCTCCTGTAAAACCTCAAATAAAGATAAAATAGGGAAAATAAGCTATAGGTGAGGGAAAAAATGTAACCCACAACAACTCTGCAGAACAATAACTGACTAAAAGCTAAAAAGCAGCTTAACAGTGGCAGAAAAGCAGATAAACAGAAAGACTTTCACATTTATCATAGACATTAGGATCACACACAGTTGAAGTAATTACCTTTTTTTCCCTAAAAAGATGTTCTTGAGTCTTTTCGATGAGGGCATAAATTGTAGCACTGCAGTTAAAATGCCAAAATCTCCAAGTGCTGTTAGTAAATAAGTTAGACAACAGAAAATGATTGTAGTTTCTATTTCATCACATAAGATGTTATTTGTGTAAAACAAAAACTCTAGGGATGACAGTTAGTCTGTAAAAAGCAAAAAAGTACATTTTCGCCATTGTGTTAGCCAACAAGTCAGAATGTTTAGGAGCATTTTTTCAAATAAAATGATGTCAGTGCATAACCTCTATAATGCTGTCTTAACAAGTTGTCATGGTAATGTGTAAGAAATGTACCAAATCAAACAATTTTAACCATCACCTGACAGTGACCTAACCTTTGTAGAATTGTAATTTTAATATTTTAAATTGTTTTTTTTTATGTATTTTGTCTTTATTGTACTTCTCTGTCAAGCACTTTGTGAGTATTCTTCTGT
Source organism: Mugilogobius chulae (assembly GCA_038363315.1). NCBI lineage: Eukaryota > Metazoa > Chordata > Actinopteri > Gobiiformes > Gobiidae > Mugilogobius > Mugilogobius chulae. The sequence goes on along the minus strand of CM076403.1, from coordinate 42,561,333 downwards.
GAAAGATGCTATATAAATAAACCTACTTACTTAATTATTAGCATTCAACTTAACTAAGTCAATCCTCCACCCTGAAGTCACTGGTATCTATATTGCTATTTGGTGAATAATTATTTAAACTCTTTGAAAATCATTCATTAATCAATGTCCAACACAGAGATCAAAAGAGAAAAAAAATCTGTATTGTTATTAATATTATTGCATATTACTGCATCATCGACATTGAATAAAATCACCTAGAAGTGTATTTCTAAGGAGACAGTTCTTTATGGGAAGAGTGAGACTACAGAGCAGAGACGACTTAATCACTTTGAAGGTCTCCAAAGACGAACAAAAACAAAACAAACTGTCAATGTGTAAATACTGCATTTACTTGTTGAATCTTTAAATTGCAATATCCTTCAGACTTGTTTCTGACGTAATGTGCACCAGAGTGAGCGGATTAGACAAGGTTGTCCAATTTGCTCAGTTTAGTGATTATCCTTGAGAGGTGTTTGATACTAGGCTAACGAGTGTTTGTTTAAAAAGTGCTTCTCATAAAATGTGTGTGTGTGATGAAGGCGGATGATGTAGTGGGAGTGACTGTACAGATGTTCAATAAATGGGCTGGAACAGGAAGGAGACAGGACATCGCTCACAGACACAACTGCAGCAGGAAATAACAAAACATAAGTTCTAGCCAGTAGTAAACATCTCACATGGCCGTACATATTATTTACTCATATTTTCCCAGTCATATGTTGTAAGGTATTGCCCGAGTTTGGCTAAAAATCAATCAAGTCTGAGTATGTTTATCAAAAGAACTTGAAATGTTAAGGGTGACTCCAGGTTACATTCTTGTTCGTGTTGCTTTAAAAAGTTGCAGCAACTGTGCTTTCAAATGTATATAACTATATATAAAGTATAGGCCTAAGCAGGGCCACTGCTAGCCATTTTGGTGCCCTATGCAAGATTTCAAAAAGGTGCCCCCCCAAAAAAAAAAAAAAAAACAAAAAAAAAAACTTTCAAACCCAAATCGGCCCCACAAACACAGACACACACTAATAACCATGGGTATGTATGTATTTTTTTAAGAGACAGGGTCTGAGAGTCACCCTACTTTTTTTTTCATTCTTCTTTTTTTTTTTTTTACATACTACATGCATTTGCCTTTTATCTAGAATGTTTTAGAACAGCAAATCCATTAATTTCAAATTATAATTGTTTTCCAGTGGGCCCCCAGTATTACGCCGCGGTAATTTGCGTGTTCAAATCTGCAGCCTTCTTAATTTATCTTCTGTTTCTCCTCGTAACTTTCCCAATATATGTCCTATTGACGCAAAATAAAGATTGACTAAGAGCTTATGAGTTGTAGAACATGTTTCTGTTTTTCAAAACGGTTTCCAGATTCTTTGATTTCGCGACAGTGGGAAAGCACAGTCGGTTGTGTCCCCAGAGCAGGTGATGCCACGTGCTCTGCGTGATGTGCGTATTGGGCGGCGGCGGCACTGGGCCTAAGTCACAATACTAAATAAGATATGATGTGGTTTTCTTCAAAAGACACATTTGATTTAGTTGAAGAATCATATTCAAAGACGATTTAAAGACACATATTAAGATCTGTGATATACTATTCTTTCACTTCTGAGCCTCAGATAACACTGATCGGTGTTTTTTCTTTAGCTTTAGCAAGATCAATGTGATTATTTCCCCTGTGTACCTTCTTTTTGCTGCCAACAGATTGAGTACTTAACCCTTTAAGCACCGGAGTAGCAATCATGCTTAGCGATCATGTAATAAATTGGGACAAAACGTTTAGAATTATGCTCTACTTCCTGTTATTTTCAATATATTTTCTAACTTTTGTTTACAAACATTTTCTTGATTCATGTAAAATATTTATATATACAAGTAGTGCTACTAAATTCGATTAAAATACTAAATTCTTTGAAACCTGTCATACGCACTTTAAGTTTCAAAAACTTGAAAAATACAGACAAATATTAGTTTTGACCCTCCATGCGAAAGTTTTAAGACTTCATATTTCAGTATAATCATATAATCAGTTCCTCACAATTTGTGCTTTAGTACACATTATTTTTAAGTTCTGACACAGTAAAAGTACTCAAGAGCATGCTGAAACAATGCAAATATGACATTAGATTTGTCCTTTAATTCACAGTGTTACTTCATAGATTACTACTCTAAATGATTTAATTCAGTTTCAGTTTAGTTTTTGTAAAGCCAGTAATCCCAAGAGACACCGCTGAGAATTACACAAGATTCTTGACTTAGCCAACAAAAAAGAGGAATTAAAACAAGAAAACCAATCTATAATTATTCTGATTAAACTTTCAATGATTTGAAAGCTTCAATGTGTAACTAGTTTAAAGGGTCAACTAAAGACTTGTTTGCACCATGTTCTAATTTCACTGATATCTTGATGAAGATGACACCATTAGGCAAAGTTAACATAAAAGTCTGCTCTGGGAAGATGCATCACATCAGGAATTATCACCTCATAACCCTCTTTTTTCTGTTTTACCACAAAATGTAAGTTGGTAAAGTGAATGTACCAACTCTTTGTTTCAGGAGGAGTGTGTATCGCCCAGTCGTTGAAAATCCCTCGAGAGCCCAGGACGGGGGAGTTTTGACAAGATTATCAGGCGTCTGCTGGAGACCTCCAACGCCAGGGTCGTCATCATGTTCGCTAATGAGGACGACATTCGGTAAGATGACGCGCCGAGCTGTGACTTTGCTCATGTCCACTAACAATAATTAGACATCTCACCATTATGGTACCAGCACATTTTGTGACATTTTACTCTCTGGTTCTGTGTTTCATTTACAGAAAGTGTCAATTAGTAACAAAAATGTGAATCTGTTTTCAAAATAATCCTGTATACATGAAAGGGTGTTTTTTAGGAGTTTATGTTGAGGAAAAAAAACAGTGTTTGTTTATTAGAATGGTAAATGTTAACAAAAGTGGATCTTGTTTGGGCTGCGGTCTGGTCTGAGCTAAATAGTTTGGATAAATTACTGTTATGTCGTACACATACAGTACAAGCCTGCTTGTAACAATGTGCAGGATCCCAAGAGAGACATTTGCTTGAGACTTGGCAAAAGTCTAAACTGTGTTGATCCAAGCTTTTTAAAATCACAATAACAGTGAGTTACAAATAATTGAGCACATGTTTTGACAACCAACTTAAAGGAACCGTAATGTAATATCCACAACTAGTGGTTTTAGAAAGGTATAACCAGGGCTCTCAACTCTCACGCAATGACCGTGTGACACACGCAATTCACCTCCTTCACACGCTCTCACGCCACACCCTGGCATTTCTCACGCTGGAAAAATCAGACACAATTTTTTTTAAACCAAAATTAAATAGTCTCAAATGTATAGAGCTAGAACGGCCGAGCAGTGCATCTGAATTTCAGATGCGCTGCCTTAAAATCACTCTCTCTCTCTCTCTCTCTCTCTCTCTCTCTTCTCTCTCTCTCTTTCTCTCTCTCTCTCTCTCTCTCTCTCGGGAAGCTGCGCGCGACTGTCTGGGCAGCGTCACATCAGAGCTATTTAACAGACAGATGGTTTCTTTGAGACGCATTTCAAACTCCCCAGTGATATTCTGTGAAACTGAAGCTTCATAGTGATCCATAGTTTGTGCAAATCAGCCTTATATTTACGGAGAAAAGGCCCAAAATGTACAGTGAAAGATAACGTGTGTAAATAACAGCGGGGAAAATCGCGCAAAACGGCGCACCGCGGAAATGTTTGAAGAGTTCTTTACAACTTTTACTTTTCCCTGAATGTGACATAAAACAGACACTAACCTTATAAAGCAGCAGCTCCCGTGTTTTCTCTGCTCTGATCACACAGGACAGTCCTGTCAGGCCGAGTCAGTCTGCCTGACGCTCCTAAAGCACAGTTTTACAGGGGCGGAGCTAAGGGCATTTGGGGCTTGGGCCCCCTAAATCTGGCCTCAATGGGGGGGACCCTGTTTGTATTTTTGTTTATTTAACTGCCTCATGTCTTTTTAATTATATAAAATTGATATCACACAATAGGATCATCACATCTAAAACTCACCAAATACAGGAATTGCATTGATTTTATAAAAATTCCACCAGACCCCCCTGGATTACATCTGAACCTTGTTAGATTTAAATTTGTATTTACAGGCTTATGGGTCTGAGGGTCTGTCTGTAAATTTAAATAACATTATTTATTTCGAGAGAGTGGGGGCGTGATTTGAAATCTCGTCTAGGGTGATAAAACAGCTAGAGCCCACACGGTTACATTTTTTATTTGTCAGAGGGCTGGTCCATTAAAATTTTTCCCCGGCTGGAAAATGAGTCCCACTAAGGCCCTGGACACTGCAGATCATTTCATTCACTGTCCCAGGACACAGGACACGTAAAAAGATACTAAGTGTGAGTTCAGATGTCCTGATCCACTGTCAATGCTGCATAAAGGCTGACTCTGTATCCACGGTCTGCGCTGGGAAGTGCAGGGCCGTTTGAAAGGGATTTAAGGACCTTTAAAGGGGTGTGGGGGCTCAGCAGCTAACATGAAAAACTTCTAATTAATATTACAATGTTATAATACGTTCATGTTTATGAAGTTTTTATGTCTTTGTTACACCAAATAGATAATTTAAAAAAAAACAGACTTGTATTGCCACAAAATGGACTGTTATTTGCCCGGGAGGAGGAGGGCCCACGCATGTTTGTTTTGATAAAAAAAAGTGTTGTTTTTTTCATATTATGCCATAAAAAGTATCAACATTTAGAATGTCTCAAACTGTGGTTTTACTTTCTAATTCTATAAATGTGTGGATGACTTTTCACCTCCAGAAAGTTAAAAGTCAATTATGGTGATGGAGCATGCACAGCAGATCCAAAATCCTGATCCATATCCTGAATAGAAAAACAACATAACAAACATAAGTCCATGAGTGTCTGCACAAAAGGTTTAGGCAGAACTGTTGTTGGAGGAGCCTATGTGCATTGTCCACTGTGAAGTAGCAGCAGCTCACAGACAGAGGCAGCTCTAAAGCCAGCAGAGGTAGAGCTGGAGGCTGCAGTCTCAGGACCTGCAGTTTGAACATCTGCAAAACCAGGAGCTGCAGTCTGAAGCCCCTCACTGACATGTCTCTCACTGAGCAGGACAGAACAAAGAGTATTAACTCCACTGTGAACCACTGACACAGGATTTGGACATGTGAATGCCTAAAAGTAGAAATTTCAAGGTGAAATTTTCTAACACACAGCTGACTTTGTGCTAGTGTAAATCTGCTAGAAAATAGGATCTGTTAGTTAAAAACACTCCAGATTGCTGGAAACTACATATATTTTGACCAAAATCTCCTGGGGAACTCCCAGACTCGACCACACAGGGCCACGTGAACAGAAGGCCTAATTGACATTTATCTTTTATTCACTTGGTTGTTTGAACACCTGTTTTAATTTTTTATTTTTATAAAATAAGCTCAGAGTAATTGAAAGTGTTATCCAATACGACAATTTTAGTCTCACTTTTTTCAGCCACTTGAAGCCTGTAAAATGTCTCAAAATGCACCAAAATGTGTCTGTTTTTTCCAAAATCTCTGGGGGAGGACCCCCAGACCCCCCGCTCATTCTTTTCACCATGTACGACATGGTTTCCACACTGCTGAAATACGTCTGATGCCATCAACCACTAAAAAACAGACTTTCAATTAGGTCACTGCTTTACAAATTCTCCATGTAGATTTCAGCGCCTCACTCCACCCCAGAACCTACGAATGATTTGCACCCTCACAAAAAATCTCACTCCAAGCCAAAATCAAAAGTTGAGAGCCCTGGGTATAACAATCACAAATGAACATGGGTTGCCAGATTGTGAAATGGCCCATACATTGAAGATAGGAAGCTACTGATTACTGATTCAAAATTAACTTCAGCTTCTAAGAAACCAAACTGGCAACCCAAATGAGAGAGTCATGTGAGGCTTATTCTGCTTTCTGATTGGATAATAAATGTAAACATCAACAAAGGGACATCATGTCCATTGCTTTTTTAATTAAGAATAACTCAGAATTACATTGACTTTCAGTAAAAATAATAGTATATTTGGACATGTTGACCTTGTACCTTTGGGCACATATAGGTCATGTTTATGAAATCTGACATCAAAATCTTACATACGGTTCCTTTAAAGTTGACATGAACACTGCATCTGTTGTTAAAAGTGTCCGGCAGAGACCCATTCTGTCTCATTTTGATCACTCCTTTATTTAGAGCCTCCTGTGTTTATCTTTTATTTTATGGCTTAGCAGCCTCTCTGTCAATTTCAAGTCTTAAAAAGTTTGGAAGTCACAGAAGTGCAGCAGAGAGACTTGGCAATGTTTTTTTTTACTGCCCTCAAGCCATGTACTTCTTTATTCAAGACAAACAGCTCGGTGAAGTCTGTTATTCCAACTTCTATTCTTCTTTTAAATCTTAGATGTAAATAATTATATTGATTTTTATTGGATGCTGTTTACAGACCTTGAAACCTTACAGAACCTGCTTTTTACATCTTGAACTAACCTTTTGAATGAAAGATATGCACAATTCACAACAGCTCATGATCTGTGTGGCTCATTATGACAAAATCTAAGTCATTACATCAAGCAAAGGTTTAGTTCTGTACTTCCTTGTGTTGCTTGAGTATTGAGGAGAGAAATGGCACAATGACTTCTGGGAAAACAGAAAAAGTCAGAACCCTCAGTGAGAAATAAACTCTAATTTTAATTTTAAAAGTGTACAGACCGAGAGACTGTGGATTAAATGAAAATGATCACAAATGTTTAAATTACTTTTGATGGTACTGATAGTAGTAAGGTAATGTTTATTAAGGGCAATGTACAATTACATTAAGCACAATAGCAGAGATGCTTGTACCAGATTGTAGTTTACAGCTAATTTCCATCTGTAGAGGGGAGAGGGGGGCACATTGGACATGTTTTTAGTAGTAGGAGGAAGCCGGAGTACCCAGAGAAAACCTAAGCAGACACGGGGAGAACATGTAAACTCCACATAGAAAGGCCCCAGGCGGCGCGGTAGAACCCGGGACCTTCTTGCTATGACTCCAGAGCGCTATCCGCTGGCGCCACCGTGTCGCCCATAAAAAAATAGCTTTACATTTCTTCAGTGTTCTATCATTGGATTAAATAGAGTTCATTAACAAATCACATATATACTGGCAATATTAATGTTGCCAGTATATAATAAATTAATGTTGCCAGTATACATTTTTATAATGTATAATGTGTGTTTCTTGCAGGCGAGTCCTAGATGCAGCCAAAAGGAACAATCAGACGGGCCACTTCCTGTGGGTGGGGTCAGACAGCTGGGGGTCAAAAATCTCTCCTGTGATTGGTCAGGAGAGAGTGGCTGAGGGCGCCATCACTATCCTGCCCAAAAGAGCTTCTGTGGACGGTGAGAAAATCTTTAATGTTGATTCATTTTGTGCATATTTACTTGTTTAAAAATGATGTATGTAAAAATCGGTATCAAGGAAGTTTTAGTGCCATAGTCAGTGAAAAGAATGGAATATAACTTGCTTTGACAATATTGTGCAACATAACATCTAAAATAGCTTTCTGTTCAGAACTGCAGAACTGTTAAGCCCCGCCTTTTCATTGTAAAACTTTATGTTTACAAGTTGTACATTATTTAAGTTACATGTTTTTAATGTTGGAAAGTGCCTATGTGAAAATGTGTATCCTACTTGATTTACTTGGAACTTGAGTAAAGGCAGACAAGTGGGCAGGACAATACGAGATTACTCAAACGTGTATGAATACATTTGATTACAACTTAAAGTACATTAAAGATGAGAGAACAATGTTGGAGCGTAGTTGCACACTCAGAAAATTGGCTTGAACACTTCTCCCATGATGTTTATTGAGGAAAAATGTATTTCCACAAGTTTGCTTTTTCAGATCAATAAAGCAAGCAAGCAAATAACATTCCTTTCTTGTTATAATGAAGCCATTATTTCTTGAGGGCTCCATAGATTGTCAGTTATTCCTTTCACCTGTAGATCTATTGCATACAATGCAGTGAAAATGCTGTGTGCACAAAGTCAAATAGCTAGAATTATCTTTCTCAGCAGGGACAGACAGTCCTCCGCGCTCCTGTCTGTACACTCTTAATCCCAGCAGGCAACAAGTTTTACCATTAGTCCAGAAAGTATACCCTCATTTGCTCCCTGTCAGAGCTTCCTATTAGATAATTGACTCCTGGAGGGACACAGAAATGACAACATGTAAAGTTGAATTCAGAAATAGAGTGAGCAACGGAGAAGAAAGAGAGAGAGAGTTTGTGCATGAGTTTTAATGAATCAAAAATGGCTTTTGCTCTAGTCAATGGCAGAAAGTCCGCCTTTAGTCATCTGTAAAAATAGTTGTAAATCAGGGTGGCACAATAAATTATTATTATTTCTTAGCTGTGACAGATTACATTTTATTACTAATGATCCATATGTCCATTTAATGAGGTCTTATATTGGCTCAGCTTAAAATTAGTTTACAAAGGATGAGCACATTCTCCTTGTTGAAAGGTGAAGGACATAATGACAACACCCTCTACACAGAGAAGTGATGTTGATGTGCTTACAGAGCCAAATAAGTAGGAGTAGAAAAAAAAAAAGCTTTAAAGTTGTTATCTGGACAAGTTATTATTATCATTTGTTCATTTATTTATTGTTTCTAACTAGTTGATTACACCAATAATTAAGATCTTTGATTTTGGGTTATAATTGGATCTCTTTAGACTTTTATTATATGAGGCGATAGAGGGCTCTCTAATGCAGTGGTTCCCAATCTGGGGGGCTCCTGAGATTCCAGGGGGTCCCCAGAGCTTTGTCTGGTCAGAGGGTCAAGTTCTAAATGTAGTTATATGTGAAACTTTATTAGTAAAAAACACAAATCTGAGCACCAAAACACCACAATACTGTAGTTGTTTATTTGGCTGAAATCATTGTTTTTAATTCTAATTTTGATCATACAATAATTTAGAGGCCATCGGTTTAAACAGGGGAGTCTCCCGTTGAGTCAAGGTTGGGAACCACTGTGACAGTCAAATACATGATGCAGTTCTACAAATCCACCAGTAGATGGCAGATTTGGGTGAGCACTAGGACCAGAGAAAGTCACATGACCAGGAAATGCATGTGCTTTTTGTGTTTATTTATGCAGCATAATCGGCTTTGTTTTACATGATTATCTGCCTCTTCAGGGAGTCTTTCTTTTTAGTTTAGAGACGATATTTGATATTTAAAATGAAGAAAAGCATGATTCTGGGGAACAGCTGCAGACAGCTAAAGCAAAGAAAGACTGAAAACTAAACATACCTACTGTGAGCAAGCTAAAAGTGGTCATAAAATAAGACTTGTCAAATACTGACTGGTGTATGCACAATTTCCTTGCCTTGCCGACGTTAGTCATTTAAATAAGTCCAGTGTTTCTTTTTAATTGACTTTAGACTTATCAGGCAATTATTGGTGAGATGAGTTATCACCTTAACATGGCTCTGGTGGCTACCACACCACCAGAGCCACACCTATTAGGAAATGAATAGTGCTTGAAACAAGTACTTTTTAATGAAGCATCGCCCAACAGTCCAGTATGTTATGAACCATTGAATTCTTTGCAGACTCTAAAGGGGTGTAATTTGTTTTTAAGTCTTGGATTAACCCTTCATTACAGTTTGTCATAAAATGTGGGTTTTTATCTGATTATGACTATGAAGGATGTGTTGCCATAATGTATTTCTTGATGACGTGCAATACTTTTGTAAGTGATTACACACGCTGTACAGGCGCGGATTCGCACAAAAAGCTGCACATGTGCTGAACAGTTTGCAACAACGTAAGGCTGAGCAGTTTGAAGTGCTAACCACTTGTGGACGCTGCACTTCCAGATGTGCTCAACCTGTAGATTTACTCTGGCACTGAAACAGCAGTCTGCTAGTGTGAGGACAGGCCAGCACAGGTGCACTCTGGGTAATTTGTTTGACACCACAGGAGATTAATCATCGCAGCTGCTCAAATATCTTAGGCATGGAGCAGAAGGCCTCATGTAACATCAGAAGATTTATCACAGGTTACTTTACAACGCGATGAGTTGTTTGCATGATCACACTCAGACTGCCCCCCCCCCCCCCCCCCACACACACACACAATCAATATTTTACTTTAGTTTTTCAATATCAATAATACAAACAAACAATGCTCAGGTGCATATTTGCAGGTCCTTTTATATCAATGACAGCATCATTGACCCACGTTTTGAAGGAAAGAGCAGCAGAAATTTCCCTTCTCTTAAAATCAATGTATTTGCAACTAACACCCCTAAATTCAGCGTTTGTTGTATTATGCAGTAACAGACTGATGCATTTAACAATTATCTTTGTACTTTTTATAAACCTGTTTCTACCTTGCCAGAGTACAGTAGTAATATTGAGGTGAGGCTAAAAGCAAAAGAAAGAATACATGATTTAGGTAGAGTCAAATGAGGAATGGCATCCATTCATTGTTTTTAACACAACTAGCATACAGTCATTGTTTATGTTCTAGAAGAATTGAGCAAAAACATAAGAAGTAGTTCACATCCAGACGCGAATACACCAGCGAGTCGTAATACTGGTCGTAGACTTAAAACTGAAAGTTACGAGCACACCGTTATACGACCAGTGCACCATCTCAACTTCAGCCTCTGTGAGATATGCCCATTGTAACTTTTACACCTGTATGGAGCAGGAGCAAGATGAGAGACTGTGTATTTCAGCTGGAGGTGCACTTTTACTGTGAAATGTTCTGACAAACATTGCTCAACAGAGTTACACATATCTTTACTCTTTTCCAGTTCGTTGCTTGCTAGTTTGATATCTAGTAGTAGATTGTTTAATCAGAATGAAACCAGAAAGTTGTGATAAATGCCTTAAAACACGTTTAACAAGTTTAAAAAATTATGAGACTTGAGTGTTTAAAAACAACAATAAAGCAATATAATATAATCTTGGCCCCAAGCAGATGATTGACCATTGTCTAATCCACAAGGAAAGTTACACAATGCACCTTTAAAGGACAAATATGATTTTTTGTGTTGTTTTCTTCCTTCAAACATGCTCCTGAGTTCCCCCATTTTGTCATGTGTTTCCTACATCAGGAATTGAGTTAGAGGTCTATCCACTGACTGAAAAGGAAATTTCACAAGGTTAATGATCAAATCAATCTTGCGCGATGTGCTAAATGTTTAAAGCTAGTCTGGATGATTTATGGACTTAGAAACAGTGTATTATTTTAGAATAGGGACAAAACTTTATGCATATTATGTCCTTTATACATGTTGTTTTCAAGTAACACTTACGGGAACATTTAACAAGGCTCTGAACATGAGTCAGTGAGGTCATTACTAACGCGTGTATAGCTATTTCCAATGTAAGAGTGAGAAAAGACAAACTTAAGTGCCGTTGGAAGCCAATTTACAACCAACCTTTTTTAAATATGGCAAACCGCTAACTAATGGAATTATCCCAAATGTCTTATTTTCTCATTTATTCTAACTTTTTCCATTAGTGTTATTAGCCCTTCGTTCCTATTTTAAGTAAAACATTGTGACCAAAGCTTTTCCAACAGGGTTCCTTTTGCAGTGAAGTATAAAGCAGGCTCCCCAATTAAATGTCCTCTGAGAAAACAGCAGCACTGTGTTTTTGTCTCCCTCATTTCTTTTCGTTAGTTGTCACTTTGGTTGCACCAGCTTATGACAGGTTGGTTTCCATTTTTATGACTGCTGAAATGTGCTCCTCTCTTCCGCAGTTATTAAATTGGACGTTCAGTGGAGGATATTGTGTAAGTGCAGTTTTAGAATGTTTGCTCTGGGCTGTAGTATTTGATAGGAGCTGCAGAAGTGGCTGCACAAAATGGCTTTGCACAAAATACTGACGCAATGTTTTTCTGGCACGAGTAATGATTGTAGAAAACAAAATGTGTAAATAACCAAGGTGATTTCATCTCTTATTTAGAAAAAAAAAAATAGTGGTGCAGATGATGAGCATCGGAAATTAATATTGTTTGAGATATTCCATGGTTATTAAGAGGAAAATCTTGTATGTATGGCATTATCATCAGGACTTATTATGTGTTATTGTTGTGCAACTAGTTGAAGGTGATGATTAGAAACCTCATTTCATAATACAGTACAAGTAATTGACAATTGGCCATGAGTTTATGGCCTTACATGCATGGTCTGATTTTTTAATCCATCCAGAAGAATAGGCAAAAATAATGGGTATGTGTGTTGCAACTAACACATTCTAGCCTTGGTTGCAACACACTCCATGATAACTCAAACATGCAGGAATTTGAGCAAAATGATGGTCAGCTAACACCATTATAACAAGAAAGTAAAACATTTAGTTCATTGAGACACTTGGAAAACTGTATATTTGTGTATACCTTTACCATATCTCCTAAAGTAGAGTACACTTAAAGGTAAGGTACACCTCCTAAATTCTTTATTCTGAAATCTAATAACAGGCAGACTAACAGGAGCAGTGAGCTGCCGTAGAGCATTCTGGGGCCTTATTTTAGCTTAACTTGGTCAGAACTGCAGGTTGCTTACAGTGCATTTTAGCAGGAAAAAAAGCTAAATGTCTGGAGGAAATCATCCCGGATGGGAAGAAACTTCAATTCTTAAAGGTCCTAGACTCGATTTTTGCTTCCCTAAAATTGTAAACAAACATAAATAAATAATTTTAGATATCCTACATCAGTCCACATGTTTTGCTCACTTACCTAATGCATTCAGAGCCTCTGAATTGTTCACCACTGTGTGTTTTAAACTTTTGTCACAGCTGTTCGGAGCGCGACGTGCCACTATGCTAACAGCAGTTATCCACATCATCATCATCATCATTTATTTATTGCAGACTCAAGGTCCAAAAAAAAAATTTAAAAAATGCACAAGACAAACAATAAGAACAACAAGCAAAAGACAGCTGTACCAGTGCTTCCACAAGGATCTCACAGCGCTACACACTGGACTCACCAGCACTTCCACCACAGAGTTCAAAGTCATTTAGGTGACATATGAACTTGTACATCAATTTTGTCATACGAGCCTGAAACTGTTGTCCATCCTGACAGAACAGAAGGCTGGCACTACTGAATCTGGGCTTTTTCAGCAGCATTTCTGAATGCATCATTATAAGCTACTTTGAGCTTCTGAAGTGTAGACTTTTATACTTGCACCACAGTGGGGCTTTATACAGAGGTGTACAGTATGTTCTGAACAACTTAATTTTTACTCTGTCTGAGCACATGTGGAATTTTCTGACCAATATGTTGGCCTGGGCTTAAAGTATGCGACATTGTCAAATAATATCATCATCATCGCAGAAGCAGTCTGTGATGAAGTGCCCAGATACTTTGTTTTATTTTATACACTGAGCATTTGCTTGGACAAATAAAAGTCAAGGAAGTAAAGATCCTTTTTTAGTCCGACATTTAAGCGTAATTCTCTTTTTGGCATTTTATATGATGTTATATTTAAGTCCATACTCCTAGAAGATATTCAGCAGCTGTTGAAATCCTGCACTACTCTGAGATACAATGGCCATATCATCGGCAAACATGAACTGATTTATCATAGTGCTGAGTCATTCAGTTTTTTTGGGACAGCTCATCCATGTACAGGTTAAACAGGGCCGGAGACAGCAGCCCCCCTGACGCACTCCATTAGTGGCTCCAAAGAAATCAGAGCCTCCACAGTGCAAACAACAACTGAACAAACAGCACATTATTAGTAAGGACACTGTAGACTAATTTTCACCTGAATAGATACATAGATAAAAAAAAAAAGAATAAAAATGGAGTATAGTCCCTTTATGTGAGGCAAAATGCTAACCAGTTCAATCTTTCTACCATAAATTTCTTTGACATGTTTGCCATTTCAAGAACAGCGAACAATTCTTTTTGATAAAATTCAAATATCTGTACTTTTTATGTTCTTCAGTTTTACATTATATTGCACAACAATTGGAGCTGAATCTCACAGTAACTTTATCTGTCTGCTTATTTCTCCTTATCTCTGCAGCCTTTGACCGCTATTTCAAAAGTCGTTCCCTTTCCAACAACAGAAGAAACGTCTGGTTTGCCGAGTTTTGGGAGGAAAACTTTAACTGCAAGTTGGGCATGCATGGAAAACGACCTGGCAGTTTGAAAAAGTGCACAGGTAAGACCCACTACACAAACATCAGTCAAATAAGCTGACAAACAAAAGAGGAAGCATTTAGTACATGCACATTCAGCCAGCAATTAGGGGCTATTTTCACACCGCTCAAATAAAACGCTTCTGGCTTGAGTGCGGTTTACACTTGGAATAAATATTTGTGCTCATTGGAGAAGCAGTGTTTTGGCCGCGTCTTCTTAGCTGGCCGACCAATCTAGCAGGTGGTCAGTTATAATTAGTCTTGTCTCTTTCTGCTCTGCATCTGTCTGGTCCCACTGCACTGGTCATTCTGCTGTTTCTGCCTGTGGTACGACGAGTGCTAACCTCATCAGCTCAAACACATGAGGGATTTGTGCAGTACAGAACTGTGTTGCTTTTGTACGGTCCAATCAACCAGCTTCATTAAAACAAGTTAGTAGTCTTACAGGGAAAAACGGAAAATGTGTAGCTTAAAAAGTGAGCTTAAAAAAAAAAATATGAAAAAGAAAACAAATGTTGCTACTTTGTGTATATAAAATCAAGTTTTTCAAATTAAGTTTGTTCTATGAATGTTTTCTCATAGCAGTGATTAAGAATTTTGTACAATATAGGCCATTAAAGAAAAAAAAACATCGCTGTTAGGCTCTTAAGATTTAGTGAATCAAATTAGAAAAGTCAAAGTAGTCAACATTGTGTTGGCAATCTTTGAGAATGAATCAGACTATAAGTGAATTTGTAGGGCTGTAGTCGACTAAAGAAATTCTTGGTCAACTAAAGACATGTCTCATCGACTGACTAATTGACTAAAAAGGGGGCATGGCAAAAGCTCAGCAAGTAAAAAGTATTACATTAATTTGACCCAATCTGTGCTTAAAAACAAAACAAAAACAAGAAAAACTATGGCATTCACGTGAAAACAGTAATGTATATAGAAAATGAATAAGAAACAAAAGATTTATTTCTTAGAAGGCAGTTTAGTACAATGATTTGTTAAAATATATATATAAATCTTTATAATCAATAAAATACTTGATCGACAAAAAAGTTTTGGTCGGTTAAGGCTCCATCGACCAATTAATCGACTAAATGACTAAAGGACAACAGCCCTAATGGTTTGTAAAGAACCATAACTGTCACCTGCCATGACAGTAACAGGAGAAAAAAATTTAATATCCAGTTGTGGCCACCAGGTTTTTTAGGCACCCTGGCCAACAAGTTTGATAGTTAAGGTCATTATTTTTTGGGGATCACACACAAAGCAAATGACAGTCCGAAGATTTTTTTTTTAGGTGTAAGGCTTTTTTATATAAAAAGCCCTACATAAAAAGCCAGATTGTTTTTTTATATAAAAAGAAGATATTTTAATTTAGTAATATTTTTTGCAATCACACAGCCCGAGCACAACTGTTGACTGAAGACCCCAAAAAGAGACTAGGACAGAAACCACTGTGATATATATATATATATATATATATATATATATATATATATATATATATAGCAGAGATGGGGACTTGAGACTCGGACTCGGACTCGAGTCTGACTTAAGTCCCTGTTTTGAAAGACTTGGACTTGACTTGGACTCGTGGCCATAGAGACTCGGACTTGACTTGGACTCGTGGCCTTAAAGACTCGGACTTGACTCGGACTCGTGGTTTGGGACTCGTGAACATCACAAGTCTTTCACACATTAAAAAAAATCTGCACTTTCGCTTCATTTCTCCTCCGCTCCGTCTCTGTCAGACGCAGCAGCAGCAGCCCTGCACATGAGCTGAAGCGCTGTGATTGGCCAAAGCTCATCTCCAGGAGCTGCTCTCATTGGTTTATCTGACGCATGTCCCGCCTCCTCCACGCTCTGATTGGCTGTCTCTGTTCCTGTGTGGGTGCTCGGTGCAGCGCTGCGCTGTTGTCAAACAGAGCGCTTTTTTCGGACTGGATCAAAAGCAACGAGAGAAAAAGTTTGTCTACCTGCACTAAAGACGCAATCCTGGGCATAAATATGAGAAAGGACCGCTCTTTACTCAAAAACTGTGGAGTTGTAGCGCTAAAGGAAGATAGAGGAGACAGCAGCCTAGCCTAGCTTAAACTCCTCTCAAAGCTGGACAACCTGCTTTATGAAGACGTAATAATGAACCTACAGTGACACGTACAAGCTGAGGATGGAGCTTCATTAACAGTGAGTTAAAGTTAACACAAAGTGAGCATATTCTCCTGAGAGAGGTGAATCTGGTCACTGTAATATTCTGTACAAGAATATATTATTTACTTAAAGTGCTGTCCTAAGAGTTATTAAGAGAACTGTGATTGGTTCATATGTCACGTGATACTTACGTACACCTACGTACGCTGCGTAGCCTGCTGTACTGTGTCTCCGCCTGTTGAGTGTGTTCGTGCATTACAAGATTTGCCAGTAAAGGCTAAACAACAAACCGGACTTGTCGTACCGACTTATTTGTACACACTGTACATATAGACTGTTAGAAAACAGAACATGGTGTCAGAGTAAAAGGAAAACAAAGAAGATGGACGTGTCTGGAGTGCCTTCGCCCACATGGACTGGGATGCAAAAAACTTGCCTGAAGCATGGCGTAAGTTCAAGCTCCACGTCGAACTTATGCTATCCGGACCTCTCAAGAAAAGAGGGGAAGACGAAAAATGCAGCTATCTTCTCCTTTGGGTCGGAGAAAAGGGCAGAGACATTTTCAACACCTGGACGTTAACTGAAGATGAACGTAAGACACTGAAAACATACTATGACCGTTATGAAGAGTATGTCATGCCAAAGACAAACGTCATTTTTGCACGCTACAAGTTTAACGAAAAGGTACAGGGGCCAAATGAACCATTTGAACAGTTTGTAACGGAGCTCAGGCTGCTTGCTAAAGACTGTAACTATGCTAACAGCGAGGAGATGATACGAGACCGCGTTGTTTTTGGGATCCATTCGCCAAGAGTAAGAGAAAAGCTACTGAGCATCGGGTCTGATTTGACGCTAGACAAGGCAATAGACGTTGCTCGTTCCCACGAAATAGCGCAGGCACAAATGAAAACCATATCAAGTGGAAACAGTGAACAATCTGTACATGCAGTTAGCCGACAACCACCAAAAACTGCAGCGCCATGGAAACCGCGCCACTCACGAGGAAATGGCGGCACTTTTTCTTCATCCAAGGCGGAGGGAGACAAAAAGTACTACAGCACATGTGTATACTGTGGTAATAACGCACATTCAGCAAAAGAACTCTGTCCAGCAAAAGGCAAACAGTGCAAGTCCTGTAATAAATGGAACCATTTTGCTAAAGTATGTCGTTCCAAGCAAAGAAAAGCAGTTCACGTTGTAAATGACAATGAACCAGACAAATACACCGACACTGAGGACTTGTTTATTGACGCTGTGACACAAGAAAGTAATAAAGAACAAGTTTTCGCTGAAATCTTGGTTGGTCCTAACAAAAAGAAAATCAGATTTAAGCTTGACACTGGTGCCTCAGCTAATGTGATTCCTACAAGCACTTTCAGCAAGCTAGGAATACAGCACACATTACAAATGTCGTCGCGCCCACTCTATGGCTATGGAGGTGAGCGATTAGCTGTAAGAGGCAAGTGCAATGTTGAATGCCAGTACAAGGACACTACGATGTCGCTCCAAATTCATGTTGTTGACACTTTAGCACCACCAGTGTTGGGACTAAAAGCTTGCCTCGACTTTAAACTCATTGAACTGATCCTCTCTGTTTCAGAGGCGTCAGGCATGTCAGTAATGGATGAGTTTTCTGATGTTTTCACAGGAATAGGACTGTTTCCTGGTGAGTGCACCATCCACATTGACCCAAATGCAGTTCCTGTGATACATCCACCAAGGCGTGTCCCCATTGCTCTGCGTGACCGTCTGAAGGACGAACTGCAAAATATGGAGAAACAAGAAATCATTACAAAAGTTACAGAACCGACAGAATGGGTAAACTCAATGGTTGCTACAGAAAAACCACGTACTGGTAGACTCAGAGTTTGCTTAGACCCAAAAGATCTAAACAAAGTGATCAAGCGACCGCACTACCCATTGCCTACACTTGAGGACATTACATGCAAGCTAGCTGGAGCTTGTTACTTTAGTGTGATGGACGCTAGGTCTGGTTATTGGGCAATAAAGCTAACAGAGGAATCGTCCAAACTAACCACCTTCAATACTGTGTTTGGCAGGTACAGATTTCTTCGCTTGCCATTTGGACTTAAGTCATCACAAGATGAATTTCAACGCAAAGTGGATGAGACATACGAAGGTCTAGAGGGCGTCACAGCTATTGTTGACGACGTTCTCATCTACGGCAAAAGCAAAGAGGAACATGACAGAAATCTCCGTGCAATGCTACAACGCTCCAGAGAACGGGGAGTCAAACTTAACCCTGAAAAAAGCATCATTTGCTCCACGCAAGTCAGTTACTTTGGACATTTGATCACAAAAGATGGAGTCAAACCTGATCCAGCAAAGATCACGGCTGTCAGAGACATGGAGCCACCCAAAGACAAAGGTGAGCTCGAAACCATTCTTGGCATGATTAACTATCTGTCAAAGTTTGCCCCATGCTGTCAGACATTAACGCTCCTTTACGTCAACTGCTAAAAGAGTCAAGTGAGTTTGTTTGGGATGCGCAGCATGACAAAGCGTTTCAAAAAGTGAAAGAACTTATCACACGCGAGCCAGGCCCTGTTCTTGCTTACTATGACCCCAAGAAAGAGCTTAGGCTACAAGTCGATGCATCCAAATATGGACTAGGTGCAACTCTACTACAAGAGAATAGGCCCATAGGTTATGCATCCAGATCACTTAGTGACAGTGAAGTCAACTACGCACAGATTGAAAAAGAGCTTTATGCCATCTTATTCGGATGCAAACGTTTTCACCAATACGCGTATGGCCGTCACATCATTGTGGAGAGTGACCACAAACCACTTGAATCCATTCTGCGCAAACCTCTCACTGCAGCTCCTCCAAGATTGCAAAGAATGATTCTCCAGTTGCAAAGGTACGACTTTACAATCACTCACAAACCAGGCAAAGACATTCCGCTCGCAGATGCCCTCTCCAGAAAGTCTCTACCTGACCCAGATAACAGCCTGAAGGAAGGCATGGACTTGCAGGTACACATAGTATACAACAGCTTACCAGTCAGTGACACAAAACTGAAACAAATTCAAGCAGAGACTGAAAAAGACAATCAGCTTACTCTACTGAGGAGGACAATCGAGGATGGATGGCCTGATGAAAAGAAACAGTGCCCTCAGCTCATTGCAGAATACTGGAACTACCGCGACGAACTGTCACAAATGAACGATATTCTTTTCAAAGGGGAAAAGATAATAGTTCCAGAGTCACTTCGCCCGGAAATGTTGTCCAGAATTCACACAGGTCACATGGGCATGGAAAAGTGCAAGCAGAGAGCCAGGGACATTCTGTTTTGGCCTGGGATGAATAAACAAATAGAGGACATGGTTGGAAAGTGCCCAGTGTGTTTGGAGCACAGGCCGTCTAACACCAAAGAGCCTATGATCAACCACACAATCCCAGATAGGCCATGGCAAGTAGTTGCTACAGATCTCTTCACCTGGAACAACGAAAACTACATCGTTACGGTCGACTATTACAGCAGGTACTTTGAGTTGGACAAACTTCACAGCACAACCGCTGCAGCAGTCATACACAAGCTCAAAGCAATCTTCGCAAGGCATGGTATTCCTGAAACTGTGATATCGGACAATGGACCACAATACAAGAACAAAGAGTTTGAAGCTTTTGAAAAGACGTGGGAGTTCAAACATATCACTTCAAGCCCTCACTACCCGCAAAGCAATGGCCTCGCTGAAAATCAGTTCAAATAGCCAAGTCACTCATGGAAAAGGCCAAAGCTGATCACAAGGACCCATATTTGAGCCTGCTTGAATATCGGAATACACCAGTGGACAACTTCAGATCACCAGCCCAGTTGCTAATGAGTCGCCGTCTGCGCTCAATCATTCCAAGTACACATCAGCAGCTCAAGCCGAAAACAGTGAGTCCTCGTGATACTTACACCAAAAGAGCTATTCGCCAAAAGCACCAGAAGAGTACTATGACAGATCCTCAAAGCTACTTTCAACCCTCCAAAGTGGACAGAGCATTCGCTTTCAGGACAGTGGACATTGGAAACCAGCAGTTGTTGTCCGTCCGGCTGACACTGCCAGGTCATATCACATTCAAACACCAGAAGGAGTTCAGTACAGGAGAAACCGTCGTCACCTCCTGGACTTAAGGGAAACAAACATCGCTCACCCTGGTGATAACTCTCAGGTCCAACATGCGCCTGAAAAGACTGAGTACCACTCACAACCACCACCCACTCTAAATACTGGTACTTATCACACCCGGTCTGGTCGTGAGGTTAAGCCTAGAAATGTTCTAGATCTCTAAAATGTTACTAATGCATATTGTTTGGTTATTGCAGTTTATATACATTCACATATGCTATTTGAGGCAACTAAGTTGATTTAAAGTATAGCTGTTCATATCAACCTGTTTGGTGATTTGCAGACATATTCTGATGCATGTGTAATAACGTTATAATATCTTTGATATCTGTTGGTTATGGCAGCTACTTAATAATTTGAAGTACCTTGTTTATATTGTGTACTTATCTACATTTTTTTCTTTCAAAACAAGGGGATGTAATATTCTGTACAAGAATATATTATTTACTTAAAGTGCTGTCCTAAGAGTTATTAAGAGAACTGTGATTGGTTCATATGTCACGTGATACTTACGTACACCTACGTACGCTGCGTAGCCTGCTGTACTGTGTCTCCGCCTGTTGAGTGTGTTCGTGCATTACAAGATTTGCCAGTAAAGGCTAAACAACAAACCGGACTTGTCGTACCGACTTATTGTACACACTGTACATATAGACTGTTAGAAAACAGAACAGTCACATGTGTCTGATGGTTATGTTGAGACAGGTATATTTTGATAAGTCTATCTGTGTAAAAAGGAGAAAAAATAAAAAAAGAAAGAGATAAAAGAAATATTAGCCAAACATTTTTGCATAATAGATTTATATGCAATTACTGCCGGGACTGAGACTTGACTTGGACTCGTGAGCAAAGACTTGAGACTTGACTTGGACTTAAGGGGAAAGACTTGAGACTTGACTTGGACTTGTGGGCAAAGACTTGAGACTTGACTTGGACTCGTGGAGAATGACTTGAGACTTGACTTGGACTTGCAGCTAAAGACTTGTGAACATCACTGATATATATATATATATATATAATATATATATATATATATATAATATATATATATATATATATATATATATATATATATATATATATATATATATATATATTCAAAAGTCTATGTTTAATTGTTGAAATTATGTGAATACATAAAAAGTTGGTATCTCAAATCCCCACTTGTTGCACCACTGTCAAAGATACAGTCCTCCTGCTTTATACTGACATAGTGTGATGCAAATCAACTGTGTGTAGCCACGCTTCATGCTGATGCAGCTATTAATTCACATAATGAGGTTTGTAAGGGCACTGACTCCCATTGACTCTCGATTAGCAGCCGTCGCATCAGAACTCACCGGCTCGCGCTGTAGAGATCCTCCGTAGTTGAGCGACACACTGAATTCATTCCAAGTGGCGCTGGTCATAACCCCTGAATCATCAACACAGCAGCCAATCAGACGCTGGCTGCTGAAGGTCGTCAAGGTGATGCGGCCGTTGGAAGTGGAAAAGGCTGCCGTTTTTGTTATCAGGAGACAGAAAAAGAGAAAGTGGGAGCAGTTCAAAAGTGTCAATTGAGCACATGATGAAGCCATGCGATTAAACAAAAAATACATGTTGGCATTATTTGGTATATAAAAGCAAGATTTTACTAATAATGCATTATCAATCATGATCCATCCACAATGTAGCACTAAAATAATCCATTTATATTTGAATTTTACTAACACATTTTTTTTGCGTGTAAAGCATCAATCTACTCATCTTAAATGCCTCAAAAAGAATATCCTCAAAGGTTAAAATGTTACTATTTTCTCATTGGTAAAAAGTCTGTATTATTAAAATGATATTATTGTTTTCATATGAATGGCCATAGTTCATTATTTTGTATAGCTTACTACACTCATAGCATTTGAGCTTGGATTAAAAGGCGGCGCGGAACAAGAACAGTGTGTTTTGTGAAAGTACCTGTTTTCTTGGCTTAGTAGTGAGTGAAAGTGCAATGCAGCTGTAATACTTTGTACAGAGCTGAGGAGGAGTGCAGTCAGGTAAAACGTAGGCCTGGGGGAACTGTGCACAAAGCAGACACAGATCTCAGATAAGCTCTCACATCCTCGCCAGCATCACACACCAGATCAGTTTAAAGCAACAACCACTGTGTTAGTTCTCACTATGTAATTTATACCGCCGCCGCTGGTATCATGAAATTCAACCAGGAGACATGATAACCAGAGAGTGTGAAGTTTAGAGATAAACTTTGGACACTGAGGACATAGATGTGCGTGTTGTGAACAAAGTCATGTTAATTAAAGTGTCCATCTAGAACTGCAAGATATGGAGGCTGAGCTCCAACAACGTTCATTTTGTCTTCATTTACTTCACAACTTTGTTTCATTTAAAGACAGTGGTATTGATGTATTTACCTTGTCGACATGTTTCAGCTGCTTCAGGACTGTCCTGACGATGGCTCGCTTTACAAATATGTCGACAAAATAAATACATCAAAAGAAAACAACGTTTTGAGGGAAGGTGAGGCTTCTGCAAAAACAGAGTATATTTTGGAATGATCTTATTGTATTGACGCTATTTTGTCCTCCCTTTTTTTAGGAAGTGCACTTTATTTACCTTTTTAAGGTAGCTGACATGTTTGTTTGTCTGTATTGTGGGGCACTTACAAATAGATAACAGTTAAAATAAACCCATTGACTGATCTACAGGCTAATTGCGCCGAAACAGAAAGTGCACTTCCTAGAAAAGTGGGTAGGACTAAATAAGGTCAATATCATTTAGTAGTCATTAGTTACTTTCAAGGTTCACTGAGAAAGATATTTAATGATGGGTCTGCAATCATTTTTGAAGGAGATTGTGGTTTGCCCCTCATGACTTTAAACTGTGATATCTCCAAGGAGACAAGTTAATATTTAGATTTCTAGAGAGGCATGTAGGCTTGTCATAATAAAACGGGTATTTTAGCAGTGAAAACACACTTAGTGAAATACATTCTAGATATGTTTAGCAAGCAATTTCTTTAGAATAAGGCAAAGTGTGAACCAAAAAGATATGCAGTGCACATATAATGTCATTAGAAAAAATAAATAACAAAATGGTTTTCTACGCTAGTTCATGCTAGTGGAATTCATGAATTCTGATTAATTAATTAAACAACCTGAATTCATGATAATTTATGGTGAATTCATGATAGTTCTTGATGATCATGTGGAACTAATGCATGAACACATCATGAATTTGCCATGAAGTCCTGCATTAATTCCCCATGAACACTGCAGAGTCTATGCTAGTTTATTTTGCTTAGTTTTGTCTGATAGTCCTTAAAGTAAGTGTTTATTATAGTTAAGTAGCAAATTATACTTTTCAGTTATAAAACATATGTCATCAAAGAGACAATATGCAGGTAACTGACATGTTCCTGGGAGTTTACACAACAATTAGCAAAAATAAAGAATTACAATACATTATCATTTGTCAAACTGTAAATTTTGTGCCATTTATGCAGATTGTTTCCAATGTGGTTGATAGCTAACACTTGGAGAATTGTGTTTATGGCCAAAAGACAATTATAAAACTCATCAAAATAGCCAAGCTGGTTAAAACATGCACAAATGTTTCTTGCAATCTTAAATAATCTAACCTGCTATACTCCCTTTATTGATTAGTCTCTTATAGGATGGTGCCATACACATAAATTGTACACACGACTTTGATCTTATGATCACTTAGCATCTGATCTGGTATGTTCTGAACTCTGGAGCAATCTTTTGTATGTTTTCTTTTACTGTAGAGCAAAGTAGTAAACATTTATGATCTTGTACATCTTTTAAGAATCTACTAACCAAAGCGTTTTCTTTCACATTTGAGCATTATTGAGTATTTTAAAATGTATAAAGGAGGAGACAGATGTTTTTCATTGAACCTTTTAAATATTGATTGTAAAGAAGCCTCCCAAAACTCATCATGACTGCATGTTGTTTATAATTCCTTAGTTCAGTCACTGAGCTCAGAATAAAGCATATATTTTCAAATTCACCAAAAGCATAAAAAGCCACCCACAGCATGTCATGTGCTCTGAAAAGTCCTTAATCCGACTTTATGCACAGCTCAGTTCTAATTGGTTACTGCGCTTCAATTTTCCGCTGCTTGCAGGTGACAGTGTCTACATTTAACCCACCCACCTGCCCTGTGCCGCTGTAATCCCATGGTGCACTGCAGGAGGGATGTGCTGCCTTTTAAGGATATTAGGAAAGGTGGCATCTTCTTCTATGCTCCCAAAATAGTTGTTTATTAGACTGACATGGCAACACTGCACATTTGTTTTTTGTGTTTTTGCCACGTACCTTTGAATTTGGTACTTTAAAATGGTCGCTATCCACAGTCAAGGTCAATGACTTCTGTGAAAGATTTGAAACAATGCTTGTTTAATTGGCTGTTCAATACAGTGTTTGGCTGACATCACCATACATTTGTTCCTTAGCAACAAGCTTTCTTAGCCTATTCATTTAAAGTTTGTGTTCTTTTATCAAGGTTTTACAAATGAACAAAAATGTTTTCAGTACTTTTAGTTGACTCATAGTTTTAGTCATCAGTGATTTTTTTCTTTTTTAATTTTATTTTCGTTTTGATCATTAAGATATTCCACTGAAAGCATTTGCTGAGAAATTGTTTTCTGAAATTAATAAAGTTTATCTTCACTTTAACGGCAAAACCAAAAAAAAAAATGACATGCACATCATCTAGAAAAGTAGTGTCCGATTAAAAAACCTCACCACATTCCTTATTATGCAGTCTTTCTCCATAAATGCGGAAAATAAACTGGATCCATAAATAAAACAGACTTTTATGTGAGCTCTCATATTAAATCCCAGTTACGGGCAACCTCTGCGTAAAACCGCATCATTTGTAATAATGTATATTTTATGTAGCCGTATAATGCTCAGGCAGATTGTTTATTGAAATGATTTGTGCTGACTTAAATGTATACACCAGAGCTTTTCTCATTCTGTCAAATGTAGGTTTGACTTTTTCAACCTGTGCCTTGTAACAACATATACAGACATGTTTGTGAGGTTAACTCTTTCACTGCCAGCCCTATTCTGGCTTTGACCCTGCCAGGTCTTTTTGCTCATTTTAAACAATACTCACAAAAAACTTTGTGCAACTGGACATGTTGTACATCAGAATTTTTCTTCATTATTCTACATTAATTAGTTCCTTTTTGATAGGCATTTAAAATTCCTTGTTTTCATTAGATTTCAGCATTTGACGAGAAACTTTTGAGAAAATGTCCTTTTTCTAAAACAAACTCCAGCCAATGACGGAAATATGAGTCTTTGGCCCCATAACAACGTATATTTCCCTCCTTGGCAGGGAAAGAGTTAACAGTGATATTATATTGTCGGGAGAGTTTCCACACAAAATAAATAAATAAATAAAAAATACAACTGTGCTTATTATTGCTATCAAGCTAAGCAATGGGTCTTTCATTTAGTTTTTCTTTTTATTGAAATAAATAAAAATGAATAACATTTGCACTGAAATTGACAACAATTACTCTTTAAAAAACATGCTCACATCTTAGCAGCAAAAGTAAAATATAAGATAATTTAGTGTTAAGTATCTAATCAACTTTTACAGAGACTCATACACAGTATTTCTTAGCTCTTCTCTAAAAAGAACAGTGCTTGTACACTCACTTGTTCAGTATTTTCATTCAGGCCATCTGAACCAATGCTCACTTTCTTTTCTACCTGCTCCGTATTTCCAAGCACAGCTTTTACATTCCTGCTTTAACTCACAATCAAGTCAAATATGTTGAATAAAAAAGAGAGCAAAGCAAGAAAAATGTGTGTTAGTATGAAAGGCTCTGGGGAATGTAAAGTTAATGTAAATCCAATAGAATTCCATGTATACCACAGTGCTGAGAAGAATACTTTGAAAACTGAACACCTGCATTATACAATGTCACATTCCAGTCCAATCAGGGTACTTTTCTTTGAATACTTCACTTTCACATTGAGTATGCATTATATTTTGGAGAAAAGTAGCACAGGAATGAAACTTTGTTATTTTCAATGCTTTTGTTGTGCATTTGTTTAATCCGGCAGATTATTATCACTGTGAATTGAGTTCTACTTTTTATCAATTTGGAATGACTGTCTCTGATAGACGTCAGTAAAAACAAAACATCATGGCATCATGTTTGATTCTGATTGGTTGAAGTGCCTGAACCCAGAAGTAATCAAGAAGTATCACTTTTTTTTTTCTTTGATCCAGTGAGAGAAAAACACAATTTGCCTTCCAAAAATTCGCAAATCTTCTCTGTGAGGAAGTTTTTCAAAAGTCAGTGTAGTCAATAATTCTGCTTAAAAAAGGGAGAATTAGCTGTTTGTTTTTGTTTGAGCGCGCTCTTTTGCCCAAGCCACAACATTGCACTTGGTTGGGCTCATTATGGCAGTCTTCAACCATGGTGGGAGTGTCAGATGGATTCTCTGACCATAATACGTACAATACTAGACTGGATCTTCTGCTTGATTAGGTGTGCTGTGTAACTTTCCTGGTACATGTGAGTGCTTTGCCTAAAATCCCTGGTATGGCAGTTTTGAATTTATTTAGCGTTGAGTCTTTTTATTGTTCAAAAATACATAGAAAATCATACGTTACTCCTCTTCACAAATAACGCCCATAGGACTACCACTTTTTCTATTTTGACTTAGTTTGGTTTGATGATTCTTGTGGCAATCATAGTCATAGTTTTACAGCCTTTAAATTGCAGTGTATGAAGAAGTTGACAAAACTTTAATTTTAAGCAATCATTTAGCAAAATAAAAGTCTTTAAGTTATAATCATTTTTGTATTGTATTTTATTTATTTAGATCTCCATTAGCTGTATCAAAACAGCTATTCTTCCTGGAGTCAAGCTAGGTTAGCAGCAGCCATTGGCGGATGATAATAAAATAAAAATAAAATACATAACAATGAGACACACATACATACACACACACACATACACACTGGACCTAGTTTTTTTGTTAACACCAGGCACTTTAAATAGAACTACAGACAAAGTGCATGAGATCATGTCTAGATGTTTTCTTTAACGCACCTGGTATTTCACATTAAAGACACAGCATCATTCACTTAAATTACATACAATAGATTTTTTCCTGACAGGTTATTCAGGTACAAGAGAGAAGATACCTTCTTAAAGAAATTTAAATTGTTTTTTACTGTTGGAATTAATAATGTCACTTGGCAGATTTTCCAAGCGGACATCGACCGGTATTTTAGAGTGTTTTTACCACAGTTAGTTTTTACTTTGGTAGTGAAATTTACCCTCTGTAGCATGTCTTGTTTCATAGTTATGCCATCAGAACTGAAACATAGCTCTTGATAAAGCACAATAGGTAATTTAGTTTTTGCAATGCGGTTGCTTGTGAAATGACCTCTACATATTTGCTGGACAAAAGACAAGAATAAACATCATCAAAACAACCAAATTGAGTAAAGCATGCATGCAAATAGTTTTGTGAAATATAATATTATATAAACATGTCAACTCTGTTTTACTAAAATGTAGACTTGCCTACACACTTTAATTTGGCCTGTTAGTGCCACATATTTGTCCCCATGGAGATGGGTTAGGGTGCAAACAAAATCCGTCTTCATGGAGAAAAGCTGTAAGCACGCCAACAATGACATTTTAACTATCACTCTTTCCTCATGCACCACACAGAACTACTTTATAAAAGACCCACAATCCATTTCAAGCTCGCCTCTGTCTGTTCAATCTCTCACTGCTTTAATACGCAGTTGTTGTCTTGTTTTTTACCCATGAAGTTATTTTGAATCTATGTAATGCTACATACAGACATAAGACACTTTTGATCCAAAGAATGCAAACACATGAAACCAGTTCTGGATCGATCACATATGAACGCTGTCTTGTACCAAAAGTAATCACCATTTACACAGCGTTGTATTGACATAACCCTCTACTTGTCAAAGCATTTCAAGCTGGAGCTGTGTTTGAGTCTTATTTCCATTTCTGTATTATTGATTATTCATCTTTCCTTGGCAGATTAGCCCTAGAGCTAGCCCACAGTCAGACAAATATGAACAAAGTCAGAGATTTACGTTAGACTGTACAAGCGAGGTTTCTCTAATACTAACTCCCTTTTTATGAGAAGAAATGCTCGAATGACAGTAAGTTATTGACGTATGTTTTATTCTATAAGCAGAGCGCTACCATCTTGTCATATGCCTTCAACCTGTTTGATAAATGAGAGAGAAGCTAATGATCCCACCTTTATGATAATATATTCATCACCAATCAGATCTTGTTTGTGTTAGCAAGCGGGTTTAGTGAAGAAATAATTCCCCAAACTATGAATCTATATTTAGAAACCACATGTGCACTTCTATAGTAGGATGAAAAAAAAAACTAAAAGTTGAGAGCTTGTGTAGGAGGAGACTATATTTGTCTCTAATTGATGTTTAATTAAGGAGCTTGTCCAAGTCATTAGTCTGTCTGTCACGCGTGCTGCCATCAATCATTGTGTGTGTAAAACAGAGCTGGCCCGCTGCACACTTAGCTAGTCATTAGCATTAGCAGCGCAGCAACATGTATGTTTTATTCACACATTAGCTTCGCACATTAAAATCTCATTATTGTAAACCCGTGGTTATAATGTAAAAGCATACGCAACTAATGGAAATATAAATGCAGATAAAACTGATTATAATTAGTGAAAGGCATTTAGGATTTTCCCTTCCAGACAGAAGATCTGTCAAAACATAGTCCAAACTCAGAAAGGCCTGTATAATCAGGTATTTTGAGTAACACATAATACGTGAAAAACAAAAATCCAAATTCCCTCACATTAACCACTAAGTGCTTTGCTCATTGATTTTGGGTAAATCCTTGATGTTTTCCACTTATCTGAAATCATTTTTCTTGATTTTATTTCACAGGTAAGCATATTTTTGTTTGATATGAACATGCCTGATCTATTTGTCCATCACTTCCATCTGAACTCATGCTTACTAAGTCTATACAGACTCACATCTTTGAAAAGTATTGGAGAAGTGTCTGTTCATGGCAGGCCAGGCAGCATATACTAAGCCTCTATAAGTCAATGCTGTGCTCATTTGCACATACAAAGTGCAAAAAGTGAAAAACTAGGTCAGAGAAAACTCAATAGATAATTTAAAACAGCTCAAGTCATTCATCTTAAAAAATTAAACGAAGTAACCGTGATAATATCTTCATCCTGTGTTGCCACTGTGGGGCAGGACTAATTTAAAATACACTGTACTTGAAAGTCAATTTCCCAAATGACTGTTTGCATTTATAAACTGCACCATATGTTGGAGAAAGATAAGTGAAACATAAACCGCTTTTAAAGTTACAAAGCAGCATTTAATTTTCATGTCTAGTTAGTCGGTTTGATTGATGAATAAAATCATTGTGCCTGAAAGAAGCCCACCCAAACCTAGACAGAACATGCAAACTCAACCGAAGAATAAACACAAAAGTCAAAAATGTAACTCATCCAGCCATCCTTCAAATGACAGCTTTTGATCTAATGTTCCTGGTTGTTTCTCCATATTTAGAATCATAAAGTCAGTTTTACATCATTTGTTATGAGACAGACTTTATATTTTGGCTACAAGCGTGACAATAAAATGGGTTCTCTTGACTTCTGTGTTCAAGTGTCTAATTAATTTCATAATTTTACAGCGTTGGATCAGCCTTTAGCCCTCTGCTTTGTCAATGCTTCAATATGGAGCCTTTTAATAACATTAAGAAGAAACAAAATCTACAGCACATGAAGATCTTATAACTTACTCTCAAAACATTAGAGTTGTTGTGTTGCCTTTAGCTTTTAAATGTGATGAGTAATATTTGGTGCTTGCTGGCCTTCATGCTTCTGGAACAGGAATAGATAATCAAGACGGCAAGTCGGAGAATGTCTTAAAGCCAGTCATGAGCATGATTTGTCTTTTCATTTCTGCAGCTGTTTCCTAAAACCCAGGCCTAACTGTTGATCTGTACTTGTACTTCTCACACTGTCTGGAATGATGGTGCCCAGCCTGTGCTGCCTGTGGTCTCCTGTGGCATAAAGAGAGTGAGAGAAAGCTGGATCTCATTTAGCAGCAGTTGGATTGAAAATGGAAGTGTGATGTGTAGAAGACAACTGCACTAATATGTTGTCAATAACTTGGAGAAGCTGATTCCCAGCTCAGCACTGCCAAAACAGTGAATGTCACAACTGTTTGTAGGATTTAAGCAGGCTATTTGATTGATAATTGAGCTGTGTCGCTATTCACAATTGTATTCCATTGTAGACTATATATTTCTTCTGTCAGACTAGTGTTTTGTTTGTTTGTTTTTTCGTCTTGAGTACCCCCTAACCATGATCTCACCCACAGAGTACCCTATGTGTCATGTTGTTTTAGGGCTATTTTATTTTTACTCATAAGTTTTCCTTTATGACCATTGCATTTTATAGATTTATTATGTTCCATGTCAAACAATTGTCTCTTAAACATGTAAAATGTGCTGCAAAAAACACGTTCCACAATTCTTCCTTTCTTTTAAATCTGCAATCATCCCAAGTACCCCCTGGCAAATGGTCACGTACCCTCTGGGGTCCACTCTGGTTAGGAAACACTGCTGTACATGTACATGTTCTGCATGATAGCTGTCATCCTCAGGGTTACCATTTTTTGTAATCTCTCTTTGCTCCAGCTTCAAGCTTAAAATTCTGTTACTGAAACAATAAAGACTATTAAGGAGAGTGGCTCAGGCCTGATAATTCCAGCACAATTAAATTTAATTAATTGATTAATTGTTTGATTTAGCAAAGTAATGTTTTGATTTGACCTGACACAAACTTCATCATTATATGCATCTGATACTGATATCAATGATTAAATACATTTAAAGATACCCACTATAAAGATATTTTCTTTCACTTCAGTTTGAACTGAAAGGAGCCAAAGAATTAAAGTGTTTTCATGCCAAATTCAATGATATTTAAAAACTAAAATTAAGTATCTATGTTTTTCACAAGTCTTGATATCAACAGAGAAGGATCAGTGATAGTCTTTTTGTAGATTTTATCATTATAAATGGATACTGGTATTTTTGAAATAGTTTTGTAAACTACTGAAGGCCCCTCTGCACACATCTGCTTGATGCAGCTGTAACAGGACATTTCTCGGTCTGCCAATGAGTGAGTTAAATTTCCTAAAACGAGCTTTGCCTACAGTAAGTAGCACTTGCAAACCAGTCCAGTACCTGCTTCATTAACTTGTACTGTTCTAGTATGCAGAGATTCTGACACACATCCGCCTGTTCACCTGATGCAATCTCCAGAAACACAGTCCGCACTGTTCTCCCTGTTAGCACAACTTTAAACAGACAGGCCGTTTAGGTGGCTCAGGGCCCGATTGCATTTTCTTGCACTATGCTGATTAATGTTGCATCTGAGTTTAAAATACTTATAATCTCATGACTCAAAGGTAGCTCGGCAGATTTTGATACACAAATGGCAGCAATCAAATATGACAGGCCACATTTCTCTTAAACATACCCAACTGTTTTTGTTTGGAGGGTCTGCCACCTGATTGTCTGCTTGGTGATGTTAATGTTTTGCCTGGAATATTCCATAATATAGAAAAAACAAAAACATAATTAAACAAATTTTGGTTGCTCAAAATATCTTGGCAAACATTCACCTTTTCTCAGGTTATCCTGGTGACATCATGGAGCCTAATATTTTCTGTGTAGTTTAATCACTCAGCTAGCCATTGCCAATCATAGTATAAGTATATTTACTGTTGGAGCAAGCACAGACCTTAATTTTATGGTTGAGAGCCAATGCTAAAGTTTTGCAGAAAAATAAATAAATAAACAAGAATAAATCTGAAATTTTCCCAAACAGCATGATTGTTGAGTGTTAAGTAATGATTTTCTCCATTGAAAAAGTTATATTGTTCTAAATAGTTAATTACGGTGCTAGATTTCCTTGGATACTTATTTAGAGAGATCATCATCCACATAGTAAGAGTTGTAATTAAAAGCTAGTACGAGTGAAAAGTGCTATTACAAAGTATACATTTAAATAAATGAATAGTTTGAGTGAAATGTCACCATGGGACAAATGTTTATTGCTAAATATGTTAATAAATCTCTATTTAATGCCATCCTTGTTCTACGTAGAGTTTTGTTTATGCTAATTAATGTCTAATTGCTCTTTATTTATGGGCTATTAGCATAATTAGTTTCCTGATTCTGGTGGCACATTAGGCTGCCGGGCTAAGGTCTGTTGTTGATCGGCTGTGCTAACGATAAATGCTATGTTGTTGACATTGACTCATGCTGTTGGTTTGCATGGCTTAATGATCAAGGTTTAGCTCCTCTAAATATCTGACTATTATTTTGGTGCAGTGTTGTTTATGTTGCATCATTATTCTGCAACACTGAGCTGCAGTTTGCCCCGATGCACTGGGAGCAATCTGCTAAAGCGTGCTCTGTTTGACAGTACAGTAATGGTGTCATTTTGTAATTATCTTTATGGTGAATAAAAACTCCAGGGTCCAGTGTTGGACCCAGTGCTCACATTAAAGGTTTGAATATTTCAACAGACCCTGCACCATTTGAGGATTACACACAATTCATTATTTTTAAAGAACATAATGATGTATTCTTTGCATCTTGTATTTTCTGCATGATCTTAAGAACTTTAATTTTGACATATTGTGCTTTATGGTGTTTGGATCATTTATGGACTTAATAAAATGTCACAGATCTATCTTTGGATCACAAATCTGATAAATTCAGAACTGTGTTTTCTGTAGCTCAAAGGTAAAAGAATAGTATCTCAGATAGAACCCCAGCTGTCTTTTGAATTTCCTTTGCAGCCAGTATGTACACAAGAACAAGACAAGAGCAATGCAAATGATACATATTTGTCCTTCGAAGATGCTTGCTATGACTGACCTTTAAACATTTTTTTCTGGTTTTTTTTTTTTTTTTGGTGTTTGTGTTTTTGTTGTTGTGTTTTTTGATGTCGAAAAAAAGTTTTTTATTGGAGAGCAGACACTTTTGCTTTTTTATATTTAGAGTTAAGTTGTTTGGTGTGTACTACACTATCACGTTTTCAGTCTCACAGGAGAGCGTACATTTACCACGACACAAAGGAATGTTTATTAAGGACAATTTACAGTTTTGCATTAACCACAAAGGCGTACATGCTTGCACCAGATTCTAGCTTACAGCTAATTTACATCTGTAGTCCTGGAGAGGCAAAAACAGCGTATTATGACCACAACTTCAGGCCTTTTTGCGTACTAGGTTTAGGTCTTGGAACTTGGGGCGGGTTAAGATTAGGATCAGGATTTTGTTAATATTCATAAATAAGAACACGTCTTCTTAACAACCACCATTGAAATGAACTGGAACTCCGCCACATACAATATTCACGCTAAACAGCCGTGAACTCGTGCTGATCATACGTAATTTACATGTCCTGTAATGTCGTGGTAAATGTACACTTTGTTGTGAGATCGGGATCCGTTTTCTATGTCTTACTTAAACTCACAGACAGATACAGAGTCGGCACAAAGTAACACATCGCAGAGTTACTTTCAAACAGGATTGTTAAAATTGGTCTGATGCCGTTCATCCGGACACGAATGCTTGTCGGAAGCGTCCAAGACAAGCGCCTAAAAAGTAAACTTGAGCGCCCGGCATCCATTTTAAATCTACATTTTAAACCTAAGCTAAATGCTTTGACACTCGCTGTGAAGTCTCAAAATCTTGCAGCAGAAGCATTGCAGTGACATTAGAGGTCAGAGTTCAATTCAGGACACTCAGAATAGAAATAAGATGTGTTTTCCTCAGCTTCAGTGTCTGTACAATGCAATGCAATTTATGACTTCAACTTGTAATTAGCTTAAACTGGCAGTAATAAACAAAAGCTCATTACCCCAACAAAAAATCTTTCTTTTCGAATAGTCTACAAAATATCTGATCTCTAGTTTAAGTTGGTGAGAAATGCAGAAGAAATGAATGAATGCAGGAAGAACTTCAGTCTGCTGCCATCCTTTGTCCTGTAATTCTTAACATTGCCGTGGTTCTCGGTTGGTGGTATTTTGAGTCGTTTGCACTTTGAAAGTCAGTCTAACGTTCAATTTTCTCTGGAACAGTATAGTCTGTGTGATAAATGCATTATTTATAAACCATTGCAGTGTGTGCCAAAATGAATACCAGCAGTGATAATAACAGATGCAAAATTATAATAAAAATATACAATGGCAGTATAATTGTTATGTAAAAAGGCCAGTGGACAATAATCAGTTTGCGTGCGCTTGATTTAGATTGGGTTATTAACATTACTGAATGCATCAAGGTAGTTTTATTTTTACCCTGTTGTCTCTCCTGAGTCTTTTGTGCTAATGAGGTGTTACCATTTCCCTGTGCTGAATGGGGCTTGTGAGGTTATTTGCATGTTTGTGTATCTGCACTCACACAAGCACGAAGGCCAAATGCAAATCTGAATTCAGGTTTCAATGCCAGCTCATGAGCTTAAACTTTAGTCTGCAGCAGTCATTAATTACACATAGCTGATCAGAAGAAACTGTACATGTAGGTCACACTGTGATGCCAAGGAAAAGGCAATAGGCCTGAGTATTAGCTGAAAATGTTCTTGAATAAATGCATTTTATTTACAGTTAACCGCTTGGAGATATTGGTTGAAAAAAGTGCCTTTACTAAATAATAAACAAATGTCATGATTTTCTTTATTGTGTGTCTGCAAAAGGATTCAATTAAAGCTTTGTTTATACATGTAATCATGATTCATATTTGCATTTAGCTAGAAACTGACTAAAGCTTGACTGATTGGTTTGTTTGCACACACTATGACATTATGCTAAAACAGACATAAACAAAGTTCACCTCTAAAGCAAAAGTGCACCTCTAGTAAAAGTGCTGCTGAAGCTCATACAGCATTGTACATTTAATGGACTTACTGTTAAAAAGTAAAAAAAAAAAAAAAAAAAAAAAGCACGTTGGTGGCAGTATTGGCGTGTAAATGGGCTTTGTAGATTTAATAAAGTAACTACCATGTGTGGAGTAAAAGTTCTATAGTTCATTTTACCCTTATGCTAGTCTTCATGTCAGATGCTTTGAGTGCAGCTGTTTGTGAATATTAACTAACCTTTACATATAAAAGTATGTGAATTATGTGTTATTGTTTTGATGCATTTTATTTTATTTTACACATTTTTATTTCAGTCCACTACCGGGGCCATATTTGGGCATTCTTTCTTTGGAAACAGCAGACAGAAACCTTTAGACACGTGTTACAGCTCATCTTTGGCTTTTTGATAATCAGACTTGGACAAGCTTTTTTTTTCCAGGTTTTATTTTTTCTTAAGACAATGACACAATAGATGGAAAAAATTGGTCGCAACAACTTATATAAATTCTAAACAACTGCTGTGTAATTTTTGTCTAGGTTGTTTGTGCATGACTTGTGCTTAAAACTCAAAATAGGGGGGTTAAATACACTTTTTGTCCTCTTATCCAATCTTATTAAATCAAATGTTCCGGTTAAGCCCACTTTGAGCCATTGTTGCTGTGCGAGCAGGGGGATGAGTGGTTCCTCTTGCAAAATTGGAACTGGGCAGGTATTATTTTAGTTTTTGTACCAATGCCTATACACTCTCTGAACCTAATTTCTGACAGAACTTTACATCAACATTCTATTCGAAATCATATCTTGAGTGTGCCATTAATCTGACAAGGGGCGAAGTTAGGATAAGGGATTGTGGCTGAGTGAACACTTTCTGTTCCATGTACAAGGAAACGCCATTATCAGAGGTTGAGAGAATGTAAAGGGGGAACATGTTGTTCTTAGTCTCAGTGAGGGTGAGAATGGACTCACAGTGGATTATCTGTCATTGGCAGGATGAGTGCTGTGCTGCTGCCATGACAGCCTCACTTTTTCAGACTTTTTCATTTGTCTTTCTATTTTCTGTGTTTTTCTTTTGTTTCACAATCATATTAAGAATTGTCTTTGTTTTTACTGCTCTTGGTGCTAACATTAATTATATTTTCTTGACTTCTAATTCTTCAGGTTTGGAGAAGGTTGGCCGTGATTCAAGTTACGAGCAGGAGGGGAAAGTGCAGTTTGTGATGGATGCCGTCTACTCCATGGCCCACGCGTTACACCGAATGCACCGCGAGCTCTGCTATGGTTACCCAGGTCTGTGTCCGCGCATGGCCAACAACATTGACGGCAAAGAGCTGCTCAACCACATCAGGGCCGTACGATTTAATGGTGAGTTTAATGACCTTTCAATCGCCTTTTTCCAGTTTCTAAGTAACTACACACTTTGGTGGTGAAAAACTAGCTTCATTGCATTTGTGTAGCACTTCCTACCCTGCGTACACTGGTGGCTGATTTGGAGGCAAGTGATTGGACTTTTTTTATGTGGGACTAAACACTTTTTTTGGGGAAAGCATCATGTTGTATCAAGTGATTTTATCAGTTCACTTACAGTTAGTACGACTTGAGTTTGAGAGTTCATCCTTAGAAACTAATGGTCTGGCTAAATACAATCTACCTCGCACTACATAAACAAGCTGCTATTATGATGACAGAAATGTGTTTTCTGCAGAAAGCTGTCTCTCATATTGTCTGCTCTTTCTGTGCTGCTTTGTGCGTCGCTTCATTGTAAAACTGTTAAAAATGAGAAAGAAAAAGGAGCCATTTGACCAACCATCAACAAGCTTCTATTTCAGAAATGTTGCTTCCTGTCTGTGTGTGACAAATGGAACACTACATCAGAAAAAGTCAACTTTAAAGACACGCTGATGAATCCACACTGATTTGTCATCTAACATAATACATTATACTTCACTTTTCCACAAAAATGTGTAATTCTTCTCACACAAACCAGGCTAGAATAGCAGCAAAACCCCATTAGGCACCTTTCCTTCTCCCTTATTTTCATGTGCTTATTAAGATGGAGATTTGCATGGGCTTAATATCACGCAATAGTTAATTTACCATTTCTTTTTGCGACATCCGTGGCTTCTGACAATTTTAAGTGGCTCGAAAACATTTGCTCATTTCCTCCAAATACTATCAGACCCTTCATTTGAATATTCTCCCATTAATCTGAGTCTCTGTGGACGCTCTACCTGCTGCTCCTCCATTTTTAATTTCCTGTGTGTCTCTGTCAGGTGTGGAGCTGAATACATATTAAATACATATATGTATGACTGGTATGGGCTCACAAAACTTGTGAGGATTAGGTTTTCTGGTGCAGTTTTCAAATGTAGTGTTGGAAATACAGTATTTGAATACCATGCGGCAGGTTTAGCCATTCAGTGTAAAAAACAAACAAACAAACAAAAAAAAAAACATATTCTATGAGCTAATGAGCTAATCATTTTTGTCTTTTGGGCTACTTTTTAAATAAAAAAAAAATCAAGATTTATTTTATGACGTTATCAGAAACAGCACAATTATAACCCAAATGTGTACAGCAGTTCTGTCACATTTACTCTAAAACGTTTCCAGTGACAGATCAAAGTAACTCAACGTTGAATAGAATACACCTAATTACACTATATTACCAAAAGTATTGAGTTGCTGTTGTTCCCAAACGCTTCCATTTAGTTTTTAATAGAGCTGACAGTTGACTGTGGAATATTTAGGAGCAAGGACATTTTACGACTGGATTTGTTGCACAGGTGGCATCCTATGACTCCTCCACGCTGGAATTCACTGAGCTCCTCAGAGCGGCCCATTCTTTCACAAATGTCTTGTTTCACAGTCTGCAGCCTGAGTGCTTGACTTTATACACCTGTGGCCAGGCCAAGTGATTAGGACACGATTCTGATCATTTGAATGAGTGAGCGAATACTTTTGGTAATATAGTGTATATGAGAACCAATAGACTCTCACAGAGGAACTGTGAATTGAGTTGTTTGTGTTGTAACCATGGAGATGGGACATGAAGCTATGAATGCAACTTTGCAGTTTTGAACATTTGAATGCTACAGAACTTTTACTTCTGCTGCAGCAGAAGATTTCCAGATAAATATTTTGAGGGATGGCTTATCACCGACTGAAACAACAGAAGTTTCATCTGATCCACTTGGACTGTGTCAACTGTTCTCTCACTTCAGTCTCCACTCCAACTGCACCTGCTCTCCAGCTAAGCCCTGACCGAGCCAAACACATCATGAGATGTTCCTGAGCTGTTCGGGTCCAAGCTCCAACCTGGGACGACAGATCCTTCTCCATAACTACCCACCCACTGGACTGCACCGACCTCACATTTTAGGAAAAATGTCAAGACCATCTGTTTATATCTGTTTTTAATGTTTAATGTTGTAATTACTAACTGTTTTTATGTATTGTACCTTTGTTTAACTTCATTTGTCTGTAAAGCGTCTTTGAGTGTCTAGAAAGCGCTATATAATAAATGTATTTTATTATTATTATTATTATAGGAATTTGATCTGTTTTTTTCTGTTTATAGTGAAAATAGAGATTGTTTAAAAAAAAAAAAAAACATTTGACAAACTCTCCCAACCTACACCATTTATGTTTAGTTAACTTTAAAAGATAAAAATTGTGCCTCTTGAAATACTTCGTTCTGTCACTGTAAACATTTTTAGTCTAAATATCACAGAATTGCTGTACCTATTTGAGTTGTGATAGTGCTGTTTCTGTTCCTAACAATGTTGCTAAAGGAAGTCCAAACCAAGAAGCTCAAATGCAGCACAAAATGCTGAGTTCATTATGAGTTAATTTTAAGTTAATTATGAGGTATTCACAGCTAAGTTTTACTAAAAGTCTAGCCTATGTTTTCTTTGAATCTTTGGTGAAGGAAATTGATAATGACTCATTCATGGTGAACTAATGCAAGAACACATCCTGAATTCTCCATGAATGCATGCATTAATTCCTCATGAACGTATTATTATCCATGCATTAATTCTCATGAACATATTATTATCATGCATTATTCTCATGAAATTATTATCCATGCATTAATTCCTCATGAACATATTATTATCCATGCATTAATTCCTCATGAACATATTATTATCCATGCATTAATTCCTCATGAACATATTATTATCCATGCATTAATTCCTCATGAACATATTATTATCATGCATTAATTTCATAAATATTATCCATGCATTAATTCCTCATGACATATTATTATCCATGCACAAATTCCTCATGAACATATTATTATCATGCATTATTCTATTAATATTATTATACATGCACAATTCCTCATGAACATATTATTATCCATGCAATAATTCCTCATGAACATATTATTATCCATGCATAATTCTCATGAACATATTATTATCCATGCATTAATTCCTCATGAACATATTATTATCCATGCATTAATTCCTCATGAACATATTATTATCCATGCATTAATTCCTCATGAACATATTATATCCATGCATTAATTCTCATGAATATTATTATCCATGCATTAATTCCTCATGAACATATTATTATACATGCATTAATTCCTCATGAACATATTATTATCCATGCAATCTTAAATATTTATCCCTCATGAACATATTATTATACATGCATCAATTCCTCATGCACAAAGCATTACTCATGCATTAATTCTCATGAACATTCATTAATACATGATGATAATCAATGAATTCATGTCCCATATTATAAAATGTCATCAATATGAATATTCACAATTCAAGAAAAACTGGCCGATGCCGTTATTAGGACTGCAATATAATTAAATGTTAATTTACTCCTCTTTATTTCATGAAGTCCATGTCCTTGTTTTTATTTCAATTGAAATTCTGCTGCTGCACTTGCAAGATGGCCGCCACAACTGCCATGGCAACAGAACCCACATTCTCACAAGTCACTTTATAAACTCAATGTTTTGAAACACTTTACAGCTACCAAAATGTTAACAAAAATAACAAACCCACTTCCTGGAGATAGATAGAGACGAGAGTCACGAGACACAGCAAAAGAATGTGTTGCATTTGTCTTTCTTCTCCCGAGTAAGAATGCTTTATAGTAGCAGTGACAAAAATGGATCTAAGTTCATGACATAGTGGTTTAACTGGACTGAATGTTCTTATGTTCTATACATTGTCCATAGTCTTACATACTGTTGAGTATTCTTACGTCTGCATGGTTCTCCTCAGGTGCTGCAATTTTCTCCCATCAAACCAAAACATCCACAGGCAAATCCTACAGCTATTTGCAGTACTGACTACAATCCTGGCTGGAGATAGATCCCAAAGGCACTTCTCATGGTGGCATTGCTTCAGGCAGCTTGTCCAAAGGCATCGATGTAAGCATGGGTCAAACGCAGAGGGCATTTTTAAGGTGCAGTCATATTTGCTTGTTTGAGCAGTTTAATTCTGATGTTTGCCCGGTTTGATTTTGTTCTTGCCTGAAATGATGCCGGTCTATTCCAAGTTCAGTCTCAGTTTGGTCTGAAGTGTTACAATGTGCTTGCCTAAATGTAGTCTCATCTCAATATTTTTCATTAACTTACACAACAGTTACACTTTTAATTGTCTTTTTTACTGAGTATGAGATGAGACATCTTTTTGTTCAGACAAGAAAATAAATTATTACTGTTTATTTGCATAGGCACAAAAGCATGAATTGTGAGACCTTTTTGACACATTCTGAGTTTAGAGATAATCCTTGACTGAAGGAAATATTTTCTTGTCAAATGTTTGGAGTGGTGCTCCAATGTCTTTTTGAAGATAACCCCCAGGGTGTCAAGGTTAGGCCTAGTCTTGAACAAATACCAAAATACAGATTTTTTTCCCTGGAATCTTCAGTGGTTTCTGTTGTCTGCATTGAGTTGCTGACAGTTTTCACAGAGTCATTGTTTCATCTGCACCAAGCAGTTCATGAAAGAATCCAGCTCAGAAAGTTTCAAAGAGCATAATAGCTCATATCATCAGCAAAATGGTTAGAAGATACATCACTAAGCTTTTCATGATCTTTCCCAGGGAGACACTACACCAAAAACAGAACCACAATCTGCTGACTCAGACATTATTAGATCAGCTGCAACACTCAAACCTGATAGTCCAATCAGATCCCTCAGTCATTTTAATAAGATATGAGTTGACTGTGTCGAATGCTGAGGAAAGATCTAACAAAACTTGATCAGTCCATTTTCCAGAATCAGAAAGATTGTCTGCTCCCGCCTTTTATAAATCTCTAAATCTAAATTATACATTTTTGTATATTTGTGCTACAGAGATCAAAGACTCCTAACAACAAAGCAATTAATATTTGATGACACTCTCACTACTTTCATAATAGAATTCAGTCAGTCTGGAAACAGAAAGGATGGTTATATAAGTATGAATATAGACAGGGAAACTCTTTGGGTGCATTTGCAAGTAATGTATGTCCTTTTGG
Source organism: Mugilogobius chulae (assembly GCA_038363315.1). Taxonomy (NCBI): domain Eukaryota; kingdom Metazoa; phylum Chordata; class Actinopteri; order Gobiiformes; family Gobiidae; genus Mugilogobius; species Mugilogobius chulae. Next base: position 42,519,335 of record CM076403.1, on the reverse strand, counting down.
ACTCAAGACTCAGTAAATTGTCAAGAATATCTTTATTTATTCACAAGAATATGGATTGGATAAAGCAGTGCAAGAATACAATTAAAATCAAACTTTGTTCATACATTTTAATCTGGTAGAAATCAGTTGAAAACCCTGATTTAAACTTTTTATTCATCTTATTAATTTTTTTTAATCACTTTGAAACTTTCTCTTCTCTTGTTTTATGATTTTCTGTTTGTCATTGAAAATGTAAAATATGCATTTTGATAAAATCTCTGAGGTTTGTCTCATTTTTTTTGTTGCCTCAGACTTGTTAAGATCCAAACTCTTTAAAGTGAGGATTTTGTCTGTTTGTTCATGTCTAATGGTGGTGTGTCCAATTAGAAGTACTTCCTATTGATTTCTTAGAGGTTAGTTTGACATTGAATAAAAGTAAAAAGGCAAAGATTGCAATGTGCTTGGCATTTGCTGTAGGAAAACAATAAAAAGAGAGATTGAGATAAACTTCTCAGACCATAGACCTGTCCTTTGGTCATTACTCTTTCTAGATCTATAACAATTTACCTTTGTGTCAGACGCATGAAAGAAAAGGCAGGCTGAACAAGTGAATGATTTAAAGTTGGAAGCCATTATTGCCTTGGCTTTACATCAAAAGATCTTGGAAATTGGCAGAAAATATAGAACTAGTTAAGTAGGAAGGAATGGGCATTGTTATTCAAGTGTGCGTTTTAGTCATTTGTTAAGGCTTTCAAGAGCATAATAAGACTCTTAACAGGCTTATTTTTCTGCAGGTGCACAAAGTGATTTACATCATCTTTCTTCAAACAGTTGTTCTTCTTGCTTTTCAGCTGCATAATTCTAACAAGGACACCTCTAATTCTATGTCCATAGGAGTCTAATTTTGACCAAATTTGTTCTCTAATCATTGTCTGTATAGTCTACTCATCAGTTACAAAGTTTTCAAACTAAATCCTGGTAGACTTCTTGATTAGCCTGGAAGGTAGAAGCAAAGCCTTGAATATGTAATGCAGTCACAGTGTTTCACCAATAGAAATAGATTATTTATATCAAAGACTACTACTGAGGTGTATGCATGTGTTATCAGGAACAAAAGTGCATTGAAGCCGTAAGCTTATTACCTGTCAATTGGATTTTTCAACTTGAACTACCCATTACTATTTAGTCTAGATGAGCTTTGACTGACTCTTCTGAAATCACTGTTAACATATTCAAATGTGTATAGTGGAACAAAATACCTCTTCAGTGATTTAGTGTGAAAATGCAACAATAGAAGGACATGGACCACAATTCTAATCAATATAAAAAAGGAGAAAAAAGAAGCCAGTATTAGGTTAGTGGGCTAGATTTAGAAAGAGCTGGTTGAATAGACGACTGACAAGCTATTTGTCGATGACAGTTCAGAGTGATTATGGTCATCAGCGAGCTTTGGCAGTGACGCATACAAGCAAAAGTTAACTTTAGCAACTGCTAGAATAAATCTTTGTACACCCAAACTTTCTATAGTTTTAGTTCTTAGGTAGCTACTCAACATAATGTCTGCAGGTTAGAAATCATTACTGACATTTGATCACCCACAGATTCACATAAACTGTTAGGTGCACGGTAGCAGAGTGGTTAGAGCTCTGGCTTCACCTTCACATGGAGTTCATGTGAAGGTTACCATGGGTTCACACCGGGTACTCCGGCTTCCTCCACCCCCAAAAACTCCAAATGCATGTTTAGATTATTCACTGTAAAATTACCCTATGAATAAATGAGAACGTAAACAGTTGTCTGTCTCTAACCCTGCGAGTTAGAGACAGTTGGCCACTGGGTGTTCCCCCACCTAACGCTCAAAGTCACTGGAATACCCAAAATATCCAGATATGCCTGTGACCTGTACAAGGAAAAAAAGTCCTATAACAATAATACTATATGATGAGGAAACTAAAAACTAATAGCATAGAACTTGGGCTTAACTTGAACTTTCCTTTGACATGGGACTTGATTTGGACTTGAGACTTGCTTAACAGTTTGAGATTTGCTAAGCAATGCTCACACACTGACTAGATAAAGTTAGAAAAAGGATAGCTGCATTTTGTTGCTAGATCTTCATCAATAAATATTCATGTGCCAACACTTGGCATTGAGTCATCCATGAATCCATAATGACTCATTGCATACATACTGTATCTTTGCACACAAAGAGAAAGAACAATAAGTGACTAAACCACAGTTTTAGAGGTGTACTATGGAACTAGAGTCCAGCCCCTGGGTCAAACTCAGCCTGAAATGCTCACTGTGGAGGATCTAAAGAAATAAAACTTAATCAGTGACAGAAATAGAAGACCTTTGTTTTCACTGAGCCTCCAGAGTTAAATCCAAACTTGGGTCAAATCGGAAGCGAAGCAGAGCTGATGTGCTAACTTATTTGCTCATGAATAAGTAACCAGGTGCTCACTCAGGCTTCTTGTATTTTACAGGCCTCAAACCTATGTTTAAAATCAGAGGCTGAAACCGAGTTTTGTCTGTCATATCTGTCATTGTGAAAGTAATGCTCTGTTTAAAACATTACTGCTCAGTAATCATTTATTTTGTTACAAATAATTAAGGTTATATTTGTGGAAATCCATTTAATCTACATTTGATTGGAATCAAATACCAATAAAGGCACAAGATCACACTAATGAAACTCACTGAGATCAATACCGTGATTGCCATTGGAACAGAAGCTAATGGCAACATCATTATTAAAAAAATTATACAGTACAGTGCACCTTTAAAAAACACACTTTTAACATTATTAAATTACATTTTGGTTTCAAAGACTAAGGCCAAACTCAAGAAATATTGATGACTAAAATCAACAAACTCAAGTCAGTCTGTGTGGGCTGTGGAACCAGCAATTAAAAGATAATTTGCAAAATGGCAAACACAGAGTGAATATTAAAATTGCATGGAAATTACATATAATTAAACCAAACGTGATGCCAAAGTAAAGAATTGTGCACAGTCAATATTTTATTCACTGCTGGCTATGTGACTAGCAGAAATGTATGTATTCTTACCAGTAAAACTTTCTACAATGTTATTTCCTCATCCAAAACCATTTTTTTCATTTTTTTTTTTTTTTATTGACACTTTTCAATATGAGTAAATGTTGCTTTACAGTACAGTACAGTAACCAAATCTCCAACTTATTCTTGAGACTAAATGCTGGGACCAAAGACCTAAATTCAAAAAATTGAACTTTGAAATCTCTCCTTTATGATGTCTGTTCCGTGCTTTTCAAAGTGTGCCATAAACAAGTGGATAATGGAGTCCTAATATGCGTGTTTGAGGGAGTTCCTTGTCACTGTGAAACATATTTACATTCAGGGTAATGTCCACAAAGCCATCTGTGAGCGCTGAGCCCATTCAGTTGGCGCGCTGCAGAGGACACACACAGGCATCAAGCTGATTTACTCGGCTAATTCATTCCAAAGTGGCTTCCCAGAGACCTCCCTAATGTTACTAGCATCATTACTCTCATGTCCTCCTATTTTAGTCCTGTGTCCTCGTTTTAACTGCAATTTTCTTGCTCGGTGTTGTTTCTTAGACTTGCGTATGCTCTATTGAGACATTCCTTATTGAAATACAGTAGTATGCAGACATTTTAAAGATAGCAGAAAGAGAGCAAACACAGTAGAAATATTATAGTAAACTTCACCCATAGCCACATTTCAAGCGGAGTAGTGCTGCAGTGTGATTAGTTTGAGCAGGTGTTGATTAACAGAAACAATCATGGCAGTCACGAAGAAATGAACTGGCTTTTTGTAATAGTTTTGCTGAATGTTAACAATAGGGTCCAATGGTTGTTTTTCCATATACTTATAATCTATAGTATAGACAAATACCATTTTGCCCATTATAAAAGAGATAGGAGGAGTTCACTGAATAACATGAGTTAATCTGACTTTATTTCAGGATTACAAGTAAACACAGACAAGAAGGTGTGGTAAAATAGGCAGGATTCAGATTCAGTAGTCTGTGATTTTAGAGCACTGGAGAACAATTTAAAATCACCTAAACATGCATTAATTAGTCCAAACACAACTTTGAATAAACTAGTGATGAGAGAACACTGTCTTATCTTGACTTGAGTTTGGATCCTTTCTTGTCTTAGTAACTACTTGTCACGCTTAACCTAACCCTCACCCTAATTCTAACTTAATCTTAGTTGAACTTAAAATCATGTTTTTGAGGATTTACATCCTGGAGACCTGCTTTTTATCCCCATAAGGAAGACAGGTCCTCATAAAGTGAGTGTGTGTACAAGTTTGGTCCTCACAATGTGATGAATACCTTGCCTGACCAGTCAGCCCCTCCCACATTCTGTTACATTGTGTTTGAATGCAGACGACTCTGAAACCGCAGCCTCTGCCAATAATTTCCCCGTCCAATGTTAGGATGATCCAATCATGCACGGCGATTCTGACACGTGACACTAAAATCGGAAGTTGCTTTCAAGCCTCATTTCAAAACATTCAAGATGGCGAACGTAGCTGAGCAGCAAACCATGTGAAGAGGCATACTTAAATCTTTCACATACAATTTAAGCTGTTTTACTTCAAAGTGAAATTATGAAGTAACTCTTAGCACTTTAACCTTGTGGACACTGGCGTCTGTCCAGATCAGTTTAGGAGTTCTTGGGATGGATGCCACTAAGAGCCAACTCATTTGGATGTGAGACTTGACCTCTGCTAATGATTCAAAGCTTGGAGTGAAAGAGAACGAGAGAGAAAGAAAGGGAAGAGACTGTTTGGAATACAATGGATGTGTTACAACTTAGAGGAAGAAGGTATCAAAGACAAAATAGAAAAAAGACATCTGGCAAAGAAAAGCTTTTTAGACATAATGACTTTGGAAAGAGTTATCGAGCAGAGAAGACAAAAAGTGCACAATCAGACACAATCAGAAAGAGTGGAGATTGGAAAAGGAAAAGGGAAGATGAACTTTTGGGCTTCCACAGAAAAGAGACAGAAGTTGGAGCAGCTGTAGCTAGTTATTCTGCAGAAGTGAGAAATGCAGGAATAAAGTATTGACAGTGGGTCTGAACGAACGACCTTCACACCAAAGCACGAGATGGAGAAGACATGTGGATATAGAAAACTTTACATGAGTGCACTGACCTTGGAATGAAGAAGCACCACAAAATAGGATGTTTTTTTTCTTTCCCCATTGCAATACTGAGTGCAAACAACTTTTCAAATCTGATTTAGATAGTCCAACCCTGAGAGCATGTAACTTTTGACAAAATAATGCTCCTTATGCTCTCTATGTTTGCTAAATTTGAAGCACTTTTAGGATGCTTTTGAAATGACGTGAGTTTCCCAGTTTTGCAAAAGTAGCCAACCCCACCTCAGTACATTTTTGTTACCAAGCAGAAAAAAATAAACTTTGTTAAACTATTTACTACAATAAAGCAGGCAGTAAATCAAAGATGTGAAAGCAGTGAACTGTAAAATGATCAAAGTGGACTTGAACAGTGCAGAAGATCTGAGAGATCTATGATACCACAGGAAGTTAAGAACAGTGTTTTCTGAGGCTCAGAAGGGAAAGAATGTCACATGCCCCTAGCTGTGTTTATGATGAGGAAGCACTGTCATATAACAGGATTAAAATCCAAAATGTTAGTTTTTCACAATATGTATCTTTTAAATCATGAAAGGTTTAAGATACTGGCTTTAATTTTCGCACCAGCTCTTTGACATTATTGGGACTTTTTTGTGACTTTAACTCCTAGATGTAAGCATGGGTGGTGTCGTTCCAAGGATGTCATCAATAAACACTCAGGACATCCTATGTTTCAGTTCTAAGATCAGAGAAAAATGTAGCCCTCAACCTTGAAAACTATTTGTTTACTTTACTCACAAAATGTCGCAGCCATCGAACTATCAAAAGAGAAGTACAGGTAAAAAAAATAGGCAAGCAGAAACTTGAGGCACTCAGGCTTCTGCCTGCCCATTAAAAGTCCTTTAATCGAGACAGGGCGCCTACACGTTTTGACCTTAAGAGGTCTTCTTCAGGGCATAGTCTGTTTTACTATTTTCTGTCAGACATATGCCCTTTGCATTCAAACATACCAATCATTGTGAAGTCAGACTGAAAGAAATCATATGTTTTACACCATTGAAAGGCATTTGTATTTGTTTTCCTCAAACACCTTGTCTTGAGTACTTACGCAGCGCTCCTCTGTCTAAACCCTACAATCATGGTGAGCATGATCCTGTTACACACACTCCTCAGCCCTGACACTTAATCTTCTACTTACTACCTGCGGCTCATGCACCAACAGCAGGTAGTAAGTAGCAGCTTGTTGGCACTGTGTCCAATCCGGCCCTGGCAGTGTCACCTTGTCTGCGTTTTCTATACGTAACGTGAATAATGTAGATGACTTTAAGATAAAATGAACATACAGTTGCTGTAAGTTACATAAGCTCCAAGTGCATTCATACATATTGGGCTTTGTCATTTATTTTCTCAATCCTGTGTACAAAATTACCCAGCGCCTCCATCAAAAAGGCTATTTTCCTAAAGTGAATTATACTTTGAATATAATTTTAGATAAGAAAATAGAATAGAGGTAGGAGTTTGCAGACAATAAAGCAATCAGACCGAAGCGCAGACTGGCAGAATTGCATTTGCACATCAAGATGGTCCATACGTCCACATTTTGGGCGTTTCTTTCCAAAGTTCTGTCACTGCGCAAGTCATGTTATCAGTCGCATCGACATGAGTGACTTTCCTACTGATGGCAATGTAAATAAATGTAGAATGGACCATCCTCCTGCGATCAACGGAATAGAAGTGAAAAACATGTACCCTACATGTTGCTCTGAAAGCAAAATCCAGGCTGTTTAAATGCTGAAGTAGTGACCCAAACCCTATTACCGCCTTGAGTGTGAGCCAGTGTTATTACCACTTATCTCCTCTGATACACTCGTCCCATTTCTCCTGCTTACTTTCCTGCCAGCTTCTGTAATGCAGATCCTTGTTTCTTCACTGTTTATGTCCCGAACCCCCACCTCTTTCTCTCTCTCTAAATTGCATTTGTAACCCTGGTTTGGGCTGTTTTGTCGCCTTTGATCAACATAATGGTGGCCCTCTCCCTGTATTTTCATTACTTCTCTCTTCTCTCCATCTCATTTTCCACTGTGAATGCAGATCATGACACAAATGGAAGCTCCTTAAATTAGTTTTGTGTAATTACTGGAGATTGCAGCACAAAGCTTTGGCGCAGTGTGTAAATATCATCAGGGTTTCAGTCTAAACTTCTTTGTTCTCCTCCTCAGTCCACCATCTTATTTTTTTTCTAATGTTTTAGATCAGCTCTTTTCTCCCAAAAAGCTCCGGTTGTTTTTGGCTGTTTGTTCTATTATATAATTTGAGTATCACAAAAAATAAATTTTCTTTTTCTAGCAGACCACAATGATGGGACGGTTTGAGAGAGTTTTTAGAGTTTGTGAAAAGGGAATGAAATTGGTCAAAGGCAAACTGAAGTAACCCCAAAACATGATATTTAATATATTTATATTATCTATTTGCAATTTTGCCTCACTTTGTTTTTAGCAACTATGTCCTAAGTAACCCAACAAAAGTGTATTTAATTAGATATGATTGTGTTGGGATTATTTTTGGTCTTTCTGTTTCATCAAAATGGGTTCGAGTACATTGAACTGACTGGATCAGAATTAGGATTTCTGGGGAATGACTGAACATTTTTATGTGTATTTGTTTTATTCTCTCTAAACACACATTTTTGTCTGTTAACATGTGTGTGGTGTTTTCATGGCATTGCTAAATGTTGCTAAGCCATTTGTAGCAGTTTTCACATACATGCAAAAGACTCTATGCAACATGGGAATGGATAACTGTGCTAATCACCAACATCCAAACCACTCTTTTTCACTTTCTCCTAATGCTTTTCCAGCATCCATGTATTTGTGGGTGGAGCGTGATTTCAAAAAAGTAATTCAAGTTATGACACAAGTACAGCAATTCAAAATGGCAGGGATATTTTAAAAGCAAAGGCTATATAACAGTATTTCCCAACCAGGGGTACGTGGACCGGGTACGCAAACCCTCACCAGGGGGTACTTGTAATGATTTCAGACTTTAACAGAGGATTGAATTTATTTTGAATGAATTTAAAAATGTTATTTGTGATTAATTTGTAATACTTTTGAAGCATTTTAAGTCAGCATTTTTACAAAAACAAGAAAATATAAAGCAACACTTGGTAACATTCTACTAGAAAATGTATTTGTTTACCTAAAAGCACAAGTTAGGGCAGGGTTGGCAATTCTGTTTCCTTGAGGGCCATATTCAAATCCAGATTAATGACAATGGGCTGGCCCATAATTGTTGGTATTGGTCTAAAAATGTATCTTTGTTCTGAGCACATTTTTCATAAAAGATTGGTATTTATCTGTTATAGTGTCCATTTATATGAAGAACACAAGTACTAACACATGCATTATAACCAAGTCAATCAACTTAAAGAAATATGCAATGCAAAAAATGTACTAGATTTGCTAAAATGTCTTGAAATCTCTAATTTAATCGTTATTTTTTTTTCTAGTTAGAAAGTTTTACTTGGAAAGACCAAGATTATTTCACTATTTTCAATACATTGTTAATTTGATTCAAGCTCAAATATCTTGTAAAAGTCAAAAAAATTCTTGAAACAAGTGAAATATGCTGGCAAAAATAAGCAATTTTATTCCAATCTGACTACCGTAATCTAAAATTAGTTCTAGTAGTTTTAGCCGATACTACAATGTATGCAGTGTAATGACTGAAACATGCTGGGGGCCTGATTAAAACAGGTTGAGGGCTGCAGTTTGCCAAGGTCTGAGTTAGGGGGTACTTGGTGTGTGGTGGTAAAAAGGTTAGGAACCACTGCTAAAATAATGTTATTTTAATGTCACAACCAGCCAATGCCTTTATTTGTGCACTGTTTAACTTAAAGATTTAATTTGAAGTTCATTTTTTGTTTGTTTGTTTGTTTAACTTACAATGTGCTCCCAATGCGAGACAAGAGCCTGCTGCATCTCAGTTTGAGCTCCCTCTTCACGCTGAGTAAACGACAGTGTCTCCATGTGAATCATCCAGTGCGCCAGTCTTGTTTGGTGTTTCTCTCACTGTCCATTTGAGTTTCTTTGTCTCTTATTAGTGCTATCGATGCACTGCACAATCTCCAAACCGCTGGCAACAACTCAAGATGCGTTCGGTTATATTTTATTCATGCGGCTGCAGCGTTCTCACCACCTCCCCTGTTACAAACATTTAGTCTTTGGCATAAACTTGGATTGTTCATACTTGTTGTTTTATTCAACCAGGCAAGACTCAAGGCTTCTCATTTTTAATCCTGTCTAAGTCCATTGTTACTGCAACTGTCAGAGTGTCTACTAAACCTTTTGCAAAGACTGTATGTTCTTGATTTATTGAACTTGGCTGTATTTTTTTTTTTGACAGCAGAACTTTTTGCTTTACATTGACATTCTGTTTCTATCTCGTTCCATCTGTTTTCTTTTTAGGCTGTGTTCTGCTAAATTAACTTATAGAGATTATCCTAATGTAGCAAAGTTACAGACTCTTCAACAATGCATCTGTGGAGTTTTGACTTTTGCAAAGCTGCAATGTTCTATATATATTATCAATTTACTGTAGATAAGCTTAAAAAGTAACTGCATAATTCTGTTCTTGCTCAGGAAACATTTGAAAACTTCATACTTGGACTTTCAGGACATTTGTTCGATCAGTGTGTGTATTTTACAAATCAAACAATGTAAAATGTATGATTAGACTGAAAATGCACATAACTCAAGGTTCATTCTGAGACTGTCTGGCCAACAGCAGAGTGAATGAAACAGCCTTGCTTCCAGAAGGACAAGATAGATTTCCTACAAGAATCCAAGTGCTGAGCAAGGCATTATAAAGTTCACTTTTTTTTTTTACTTCCTCTCCCTCATTGGACTTTGGCCTTTTTACTTTTTGAGCTTGTGATTAGATACATTTAAGATATATAATCTATTTGTGTAACTAAAAGTAAAAACAGACTACAAGATATTAGTTCTTCTGATTCATCAATTCAAAAAGACTTGTATTGTAGATTGGATAAAAGGACAAGCAGAAACTTGGTGAATAATGAGTGCTTCAGTGGGTCAAAAATGTGGTCAACAGGCGCTTTACAAGGTAGGTCAAAAAGTTAAAGTCTGAAAGAGAGACCAGCCAGTGTGACAGCAGTCAATAATGAATCCCAGGCACTGTGTAGTGTGTACAAAAGCTAAGAATTCTTTATTAATGACATGAAGAAGCTGACACATTTCAACACTAAACGTTTGTTGCAGCTTAGCTTTGTAGTTAGGTGCGTTTAAGTTGTCTCTTTTTGTTTCTCCATATATGTTCTTATTGGCTTTTTGCAGTTATATTGATGTTTTATAATAGTCACAATAATTGCAATAACAATACACATGGGAAGAGTGCAGCAGTGTAAACATCACCCACAATGACCTAAAAAAGTTGAAAAGTGTTGATCTTGGAAATTAGCCTGTATGTCCCAGTTTTCACTCCTGGTAAACGTATCATTATGTTAATAATAAATTAATGTTAACTGTTAAGTCTGAATTGCATGCATGGGTTGCTTGCATAGTAATGTTCAAATAAAAACTGGATATAGCCTGCCAACTAGATACATTTACAGCTTTGGAACTAAAACTGAGATTGTGCTACCACCAAAAGCCAATACATTTCAAATTGCATGCAGGTGTTCACTCACACACCTCCTACTTCTGACCCTGTAGTCCCATAGACATTGCCCTGCTTTGTTTGACTTAGTGACCAATTTTACACCCACTTAAGTATCAGAATGGATGAATCTTTGCATTTTGTCAGATATCTTGCTCAATGACTGACGGGCAGAAACATCACAGAAGTTTTCACAGGGCTGGATTTTGTCTGCTTGGTTCACCCTCATTTTCTTGCTTCACGTTTGTCTTTTAAGTCCCTCCACACGTCTCCATCCATCTGCCAGAACGGCGCTGCTTGATGCTCTTCCTCTTATTTCACTTCTGTCTCCGTCTGTCACTCACATCTTCCCTTTAAACCAGACAGTCCTCCTCTTCTCCTGGTCCCCTCATGTGCCTGTTATGCCGGCGGCCATCTTGCTTTCTCTAATTCCCACATGTTTAAAATGGCTTTATAACAAAGGTTTTTTTCCCTTTTTATGCATATCCGTATGGCATCTTTCTCATTCATTCATTCTGAAATGTTAAGCTTATGCTAAAGCTCCTGATCTTCTAAATGAGCAAAAAGTGACTGCATGACAGTCACGACCATCTCATACACTACGTTTTGCCAATGAATTAAACTACAGCATGTATTAGTCAGAGTGGAAATGCGATATAATCTGCAACTTCTTTTATGCAGCCACTTTTCCTCTATCAAACAAATACTACTAGAAGTTGTATTTCTTTATTTACATTTATTTTCTTCTTCTTGCACACTAAGTTATTTTTTCTTTGAGTTTCAGAAAATCCTTGTTTCATGTTTTAGTTTTGGAGCAACAGACGTTAAGATCTGGAATCTTCTGTGCTGTGTGTAAAGGAGCATTGGTCAAAAACAGACTTGAATGAAGCTAATTTGGTATGACTACCAAATGGACCATTGTTTGACTTAGAGAAGCTTTTGTATGTTTCCACAGAAAAGCTGTTCTATTACTTTATTTTTGTCACATTGTCAAAACATTGTTATCCCTTTCAACCAAGATATGGTTTTATTTTTCCATTTCTGCTGAATAGTGTAGTCTCAAGTATCCCCTAAGCTTAGCTTTGCACTCCGAGTATCCCTTAACTCTCGGTTTATGGTAAACAAGTAGGTGTCAGAGAAATATATTGTCAATTTTTGTATTCCCATCATTCTGTTTTTTGCTTTTTTTAATAAATGTCATGCCTCAAAATCTTCCCAAATCCTTTAAACTGGTTCAAAGTAAACTACAAAAACTCTTTTAAAATTCCAGTTAAAATTGAACTACACCTCCATTCCAAGTACCCCCTGGTAAGTGTTTGTGTAACCCCATACCCCTGGTTGGGAAACACTGGTGTAGTTGACTTTTCATCTCCAGAAAGTTACACACTACACTTATAAGTCCATAAGCCATAATTTGTAAAATACTTTCTGCTTCCTACCACATACAGTTTGACGGATTTCTTCACAGATATGAAGAACTGTTAAATATAAGATGCCAGAGCAACAAAAGCATGTTTTACCAATAATCAATAACAATGCAAATAAGGCCACATGTTTGTTTGTTTGTTTTTTCATTGACATTGGAATTAAGTCAGATGCTATTGGCAAAATCCACTATCTTATTTGCAAGCAGCCAAGTATGTAGAGTTGCCAAAGCATATTAAAAGATAAACAAAGTAGCTGCCAAAAAAAAAGTTTGAACATTTAGAACACTGTTGATGAATGCATTTAACTCTACCGCTGCTGTCCCTATCTGTGTGTTTTAATAAATCTCAATATGAGTTTTCTTTCTTTTTCTGTATGTGTAGTCATTTAGAAAACAAAACGTGTAAAAACAAAACAAATAGTCACACAGTGTTTTTGATGATATATATTTTTAGTTGATAACCTCACAACCCGGTGAAAAAGCCATTCCCTTCCTCATCTCGCCTCACTTTCGCTCCTTGGCACTATAATTTAGCCTAAGTGCGCTTCATTTAAATTCCCATTCACACAGCTGTCATACTATTAGACAGATTGTACTACATCACAGAAGCAAAAGGTCAGGAGACGTGCATTTGTGTGACACATTTTCAGCTGCACTGTGGAGATTTCTCTATCATTTTCTCTTGTTGATCCTCTGAGCTAAAATCAGTCGTTTCATTGGGAGCAGAGCTGGTGGGAATAGTATAGCTGGAGGACACTTAAAAGAGGCAAAAGTCTAGCCGGAACAGATGGAAACCTTGAGAAATGCACTTCCAAGATTTCATTTAACATCATGTGAACACTAATTCCCATCAAACCCAAAGGAGAACGGTGAGATTCTATCAGATTTAATATTTAAAGTAAATGTGTGTGATTTATGTTTTATGTAGATTTACATACTTGAATTAGCGAGGAAATCTGCCTCCATTTGCACTTACTTGCTGTGTCCAAACATATTGGATTACATTTCACATTTTTTTATGGGAATATAGTTATGTCTATGTGACATCAAAACACTGAATATGTATTCAATGTAATACTGGTGAAGGACAACTAAAATGAATATCACTTGAGTAATTCTTTGTTGTTGTAATACAAAAAGTCCATGGATCAAGCCATTATTAGTCATCACCAGATTAAATTACAATGTTAACAATATAGCGTTTTATAATAAGTGGACATGAATTCATCGATTATCATCATGATTTTATGTTAGTTCCTTGGATGAGAACTATCATGCATTCACCATGAAATATTGAGAATTCAAGGGCTTTATAGTAAAACGTATAACTTATAATGAACTTATCATTATTTCGCCATTTGATATTCTGGTTTTGGTTTTTAAATACAATTTACGGCTTCATTTATAGCACCATTAGTTAGGATTAGAAACAGCACAATTATAACCCAATAGGTACAGCAATTCTCTGACATTTACACTAAAATGTTTCCAGTGACAGAAAAAGTTATTCGTAGTAAGTTAATAAATAACAGTGGCACAATTTTTGAGTGAACTCACTCTCAAAGCAGCCTACATTTGACAGATTCACTTTTTTGTTTTAATTATGACTAATTATGACTTAATGAGACTGTCCCTGTGATTAAAGATGCCCATACTTAAGAACTATGAACTTGAAAGTTGTGAAGAAACATTAATGTCATCAAATAACAACATTATATTTAAAATACAGAGACAGTTTACATGTAGTACACATAGTAGACATGAAATAATTGTATAAAAACTAAAGATGCTAATAATATTTTGTCAAGTCATAATTATTGTGTCTTTTAAATAACTGTTTGCATTTACATTTATACTCATCTTGTCCAACCAGGTACAATTAGGAATGCCACAAAAATAGTCCAACTGGGACCTAACGACCAAACATAATCATGCTCACTAAGTATTAAAAATAACCTGTCGTAAGCACAGAAAGATTTTTATGACAGTACTGGGCCTTGCTGACAACAACCACATTTAAAGTGAACATGCCTCCACCCAGAAAGTATCACTGATATGAGAGTCCAAACAATAAACAAAGAGAGATGACTATCTGCTACAGAACAGAATGACATTATGAAGACGTCCAGGCAGCTGACATTTCCACCCTACAGTATATACTATTGTGTAGGCAGTGTATGTGACTGAAGGAGGAGTGTTTCCCTGGCAACAGATGAATGGTCTGCCTCTCAAGGCCAGCCCAGAGTCCCACAGAAAGTTCAGCTTGATGCTTCAGTGATGCCACACCAGTAGCAAGCTGTGTTATACATTATTGTTAATGTACATGAGTAACTGGAATAGCCCTGAGTGTCTTATGAGATTACATGAATAAATGGTCATAACAGCTCTAAAGAGCAACAACAATAATAATTGACCTTAGTAATTAGTTGTTTTTGTATCCTTTTGTCCATTGGCAATTTTGAGAGTGTGGTTTGGCGTCTCAGCGCAGAAATATAATGGTTTGTGTTCATTGCCAGTTGCTATATACAGTTTATAATATACTGTATGTATAAAAAAGTCTGTTCTTGGCAGTAGAATACATACAATATCAGTCTACTTGAACAATGGGATTTTTTGTAGATTTGTTTACATCAATTTCCTCAGCTCGTGGTAAAAGACATAGTCTTTATCCTCATTGCAAATCTCTGACAAATAGCCCAACAGCAGCATACTATTGAAAAATCATTTCTGTCTCAAGGCAAGTACTGGTGCTCAGTACAGTTTGCTGTAGCTGCCGAAATGTCTCACCTCTTTGCGATGTTTTTGCTCAGACTTCTCTAACTAGCCCTAAAAAGACAGAAACATTATAAGTCTCCAATAGGCCAGTAGTAAAAATAAGGTGACAACTTGTCAGAAGTAATAAATGGAGTGTGGGCTGAGTACTTTCTGAAATACAGCAGCAGCAGAGCGTTATGACTGTGGCTAAACAGAGCGATAAAAACACTGCTGCTTGTAAAGGCCAAGTATTTTGTGAGTGAATTTTTTTGAAAGATGCAGTGCTTAGCCCTATGCCACATGTTGCATTGCATTAACCCAAACACATTTTCATAGTTTATTTTATTATGTTGTTGATCATTAGATAAAACCAGCAAGTGAAGGATTATGTTGTGAATAAAGCAAAACGTATACATGCATATGTTGTTTGTTCAATGTCTAACAACCTTTGAGCAGACATACGTGTATTCATCTTTTTGCCTTTGTCACATATTTGCACACAGGGCAAATAATCCGGAGGTGTGAGTTGGAACAGAGCAAAGCATCTTTGTACATGAATACAAAAGCAAGCAGACTGGAATGTGGACTGTCCAATGAGGTCAATGCTGGACTCTGAGTGAACAAGATTACTGTACAAACAACACGCAGCTCTAGTGAAGTGACTGGCTTTGGTCTGTTGCTTCTGGACCAAATTATACTTTTCTCTGCTTTTCCATTTGTAGTTTTATTGAAATTGTAATGTCTTCTTGATCCCATTATTCTCTCACGTTTTTACTTCATGACTCACAATCTCCCTGCGCCATAAAGCTCTTTGTTTTTCACTCTCATTCTCTGCTTCTGTTCTCAATCTACGTCTCATCCCTGAGAAATAGTCTCTGTATACATCCAAATCTACAATGTCTAAACATCAGCACGGGAGAAATCTCCATAATGCACTGCTCTCTGTGTCCAAAGTAATTGGATTTCCTCTTGCTTTATACAATGCAGGGCTTTGATTTGATTTTGTCGCTACATAAAAGACAGAAAGAGAGGAACAATAAAAAAGCAGTGTTAAGCGTTATTGGTGGTAAGAAAACCGAAGCTGGGAGGACACATAAACTTACCCAGGCATGCTTTAATTCAATTGCACAACACTGAGTAGTCGACAAGGAACCGCGTCACCTTAGATTTAGAAGGAAGTCACTACCTACTGTAAAGACAAGAAGAGAATTTGTTCTCATTTACAGAACAAATATAGTAAAGTTTACCACTTTTTACCATAAATAACCAATAATCACAGTTTTGGAAGTTACATGATGGGGGTAAGTGGGAAGAGCACTGACGAATAGCAACATTTGTGCATGTTTTTGACATATCTGCTCTGACAGCACCTGTTGGTTCATCTGTCAGTCCTGCAGAGATTTACCAATTCTACAGTATGATTCTCCTAAAGCTTTCTCACCTTTTCTCCTTGATGAACTTACTCATTTGATTTCAAAATTAGGGAAAGAAAAATGTTGAAAAATTGTTCATCTTCACAAAAATCTCCCCAAATCACTCACATACTAGTGATTTAAAGTATTAACACACAGTATTTGTGATGTCTTGTGAAGTCTATCATTGATTATCTGGTTTGTTGTATGTGTTTACAGGGAGTGCAGGGACACCAGTGGTTTTCAATGAGAACGGTGATGCCCCAGGAAGGTACGACATCTTCCAGTATCAGATCAACAACAGGTCAACTGCAGAGTACAGAGTCATCGGCTCCTGGACCAACAAACTGCACCTCAAGGTACTTGCTTTAGGTCAAATTTGATGTAATTCACTGAATTTCACTAGCTAACTTTCATATAATTTTTATTTATTTATTTATTTTTTTTAATTTCTCACATGCAAAGATTTTTACAAGAATAATTATGAACAAACTCCCAGGTTGGTGAGGCAGTGACAAAGAGTTTGTCTTCAAATAATGAACATTGTGCAGAGTAACATTCAGGCCAAAATGTGTCCCAGCCATTATCTATAAAAATCTTTTAAGTGACCAGGTGTTATTTGTTGATTTGATTTCTCACGTGTATATAAGTGTACAGAAATTATATCTAAGAACCATCCCAACAGTGGAAATGTAGTCATGCTTTTGCTAGGAACTAAGACAGCATTATCTAAGACAGTCAAAATGTGTATTAATCAGGTTGTTATTATGATTCTATTTTTAAGCTTTTATTGTGAGTTTTTCTAAAACGGCAACAAAAAATGAATGCTTTTACAAATAGTTCCTAAGATTCTATTTATTATATTTTATTATTATTATTATTTTTATTTTATGCCGTTTGAGTCAGATACATGGTCAGATCAAAGATACACTTATTAGTTTTAGTTAACTAATCCAGTGGTTCCTTATCATTTTTTCCTTGAAGCTTCTCTTGCTTGAACTAGGGACTGGTTGTTTAAAACACTGACCTCCACAAAATGATCAGATTTATAACCATCAATATTAGGACATTATTAGAGACAGAACTTTGCAGACTAATTTCCACCTGAATAGATACATCACAAATGTCTGTGCAGGAAATGATTTAATTGTTTATATTGAAAAAAAAAAAAAAAAAAAAAGGAAAAAAATCAAACGTGAATCATTGTTCAAGTGGTTGAGTAAAGCCTTTGAAAGAGACAGTGGATATAATTGTCATTGAGGAACAGAAGTGAATGGATAACCTCTCTCAGAGGCTTGATTCTTTGTGAATGATTACATTTATTTGAAGAAAGAGTTATAATTATTTTTACAGTTCTCAATCTTTGACTATTTTCCTTCCTAGAAAAGCGCTTTGAGAAATTCCTCAACTAAAAACGGATGATTGAGTCGAAAATATAGGATACACAAAAACGCTGCCATTTAATGCACAACTAAACAGAAAATCTCATTGTTGCTGTCTCTATCGCTAACCGCTTTAGCGTCACTCTTCAAAACAATGGTGTTCTGCTGCTGCGAAGAGCGGCTAATAAATCCACCCAGGACTTCATTAGAGAGGCACAGTGACAGATGAGTCGAGTAATAGACACCAAACGCTTTGTGACTCATGCACTGATTCTGACAGAAAGAGAAAGAAGGATTCAGAACAGACAACGCCATAGTCATGTACAGAGCTGATGACAAAATAACTCATGTATTTGATTAGAATAACAACTCACATGGGATTTGTTTTACTCTGAGTGATTCAGGCAAGTTTTTTTGTGAAAAGCATTTGAATACATAGAGCTTGGGCATGAACAACAGAATATGTTTAACACTGATGAACACAAACTTAGAATTCATTAAAAGAGACGTGATATTTTCATGTTCAAATTTAACTTTTTTTTTTCTCTTTGTCGGAAAGGGCTACATGACAATTCTGGATCCTATGTGTTTTTGAAACACATTAAAACATGGCAAACATCAAAACATCAGACATAAAAGACATTAAACATTGTCCAACACAACATGAATAAGAATTTACACATCAGTCAGTTTCAAAAAAGCTTAGTTTCAAGAGAAATTGATCAATTTGACTCTGGATTAAGCTCTACAAACAGTAGTATATATGTAGATGGACAGTTATTTGAAGCACAAATTGTCTAGGCATGCATGTATTGTAAAACTCAAAAGAGTATGCAATTTTTGCTAAAATAGGTCAAAGTATGTAGTCGAGACTTCATGTTTGTTTCCATCCAAACCTCAAAGCTGCATTATTACTGGTGACAGGGATCATCTGGATTATCAAGATCTGTGAAAGTCACAAATATTATAGAAATCCTTGACCTGGTAAAGACAAGTTGGTATAAAGTGCAATTTTCAAACATTTTAGGAAGCAATACAAGATATTGGCGCAAGCGTCTATTAGAAAATGACTCTGCACTAAACATACAGTTTGATAATAGATTCTCATTAAATAACTGTAAGCAAGTGAGGTTAGAAACATAGTATTTTGTTTTTTTTAAATCTAGTTGGTATGGCTTTTCAGGTGCGCTCAAAACTTACAATTATGGTTTTAAAGAGAAACTGAGAGATTTTGAAGGAAACACTCTTGACTAATGTGAAGGGTTAATGTAAAACTGTTATGTACTATTATTCTGTTGACGTTCTGATACAGAGATTAGGCTATACTTTTTTTTAAGATATAGTCACGTCAAAAAACTACTACAAGCTTAAAGTCTATAGGCCAGTAGAACCAACATGGGAGCAGGCGATGTTCTTGTCACATGATTGTAAAAGATGATACAACAAAGCAGTGGTTCTCTTAAACCTAAACCAAAAAAAGTATATAATTAACAAAGAAGGGCATTGTTGTTTTGTCACCTAGGTAATTATGGGAAGAAAAGAGGCTCACTTATGGCCATAGCTTTGTGTGTTGAATAATTAATGTTTTTAAAAAGGTGTGAGAGTTTGTAAACAGTCTGTGGGAACCGCTCAGGCTATGAATAAATAATGAAGTTCCATAAAACACTACAAAACTAGGCTGAAAAGTTTCAGGCTCATTTGCACTCACCACAGCGGAAAAGACTAGTTTTTCACCTTAAAGGATTGAAAGTGAAGACAGCCATAATAGCTGCTAGCCTCTAGATTTCTGCCACTGACCAAGTCTCTTCAGTCTCTCTCTGACAACCTAGTCTTTAAACTATTAATTGCTGCGCATTTCTATGTTTCTATGTTCATATGTGTTGATGCTGCCAATGGAAATAGCTTAAAGACCAAAAGTATAGCACGTTAGAGGTTATACTTTTGGGTTTTAATCAGCCAGAAGCCATGACACAAGTTATTCAGATGTATGCATTTTGTATTAGCTTTTGCAGCAATAAAGCACTTTTCATACTACAGTGTAACACAAACTCTAAAAACAATCTAACATGCTCGCACCTCCCATCCCAACACAGTCTCACAAGAAAGCGTACATAACACAACAATACAGGACATGTAAATTGCATATGATTAGCGCGATTTCACAGCTTTTTTTTTATTTTTTGCCTAAAAATGCCACTTGTTGCAGTCCCAGTTCATTTTTATGGTAGTTAAGATGTGTTCTTATTTACTATAATTAACGAAACCATTATCCTAATCTTAATCTTGACCTATCCCATGCCCCAGTCCTAAATTTACCTGATACAAGAAAATGTATACTGTTTTTGGGGCAATAGATATGATGCAATAGGTGTTTTTGCACAGTAAAATCCTTTCGCGAAAAAGACTTGTGACTGCCACATTCATGTCAGTGTTGGACTATGGAGATGTGGTCTACATGAATGCGCCAGCTCAGAGCCTGCGAGCTCTGGACACAGCTTACCATGGAGCTTTGAGATTCATTACTGGCCTTAGATCGCTTACACACCACTGTGTACTTTACACTCGTGTGGGTTGGACCTCATTAGCTACACGGAGGCTCAAGCACTTGTATCTTCTTATTTATAAATGTCTTCTTGGTCACCTTCCATCGTACCTACAAAGATACATTGTCCGTAAAGATGCTAGTGCCTACAGCCTTCGCTCACAGGACTTGTTTTTGTTGTCTGTTCCCAGGGTTAAGTCCGAGTTTTTTAAAAAGGCTTTTCAATATTCTGCGCCCTCGGCTTAGAACATTTTACAAAATGACTTAAAGTTGAAGGAGCTGGTCTCCTTAGATGCATTTAAGCACATCCTGAAAAACAGGGATTCAGAATCAATTGTGTGTCATTGTTTTACTTAAATCTTTTGAAGCAAATTGGTTGATCTATGTTTTAAATTTTATGTGTGATTTTATGCTGTGACTGTGATAAACTGTAACTTGTATTTTGTGGCCTCTTGGCCAGGACGCTCTTGAAAAAGAGATTTTTAATCTCAATGAGACTTTTCCTGGTTAAATAAAGGTTAAATAAAAAAAAAAAATTTCTCAGTTCCCATTTGAAGAACGTTTGCACAAAATAGGAACTAGGGACTGGATCACACTCCTAATCAGAGACAGTTACTGTCCAGTCAGAGTGGGGACCTTTTAGCAACATGACATTTACATTAAGATAAATTGCTAGTTGATACTGCTCCACTTATTTTTTTTTTTTTTTTTACCCTAACCCAAGTAGTTATTAAAATTAAGCATGTTGTATTTATTTTATTTGGTTCAAATAATATTTATTATGTGCAGTGGTAAAAAGTAGTTTCTGTATAATAGTTTATTGCTTTATATTCAATAGCAATAGACTGACATAGTGAAAACACCATAGAAATGAATTTTACAGGAAGTATGTTGTACAAGCTTAACTACTATTAAACAGGTTAAACATGTTTATAATGTGATATGTCCACTGTGAACTTAAGTTGTGCTGAGATCACATGCAGTTTCACACTGTTAAATAACAATGTGAAATAACACATTGATATAGGCCTGTTGGTGATTACCTATGCGTGTGCTTGTTGTTCCTTGCATGTATAAGGAACAGAATGATTGACCAAAAGTGCCTTTTAGACAGCTGACTGAGAAAGTAACAAAAAGATTGCTATTACACAGTGCTTCTTAAAAAAAAAGTGCTGCTTGCCAATGCACACAGCATAAATACACATTTTATTAGCAAAAACAGTGAGTCAGAGAAAGACCAGAGCAGCCCACATTCACACATGAACACAAAGCTGGTGGATTTGCTGTAATTCTAGCCCAAACAAACTAAATGCACACACATGGAAGAGCATATGCCAGCGCAGACTGACTGAAGAAATTGCAGATGGCCTGTTTGTACTTCTTCTGATTGTGGTCTGCTAACTGGCTCAGGGACAAAAGATGGAGTCATTTGTGTGAAAGAAAGCATGTTTATTGTTCCCCGGGTCGGCCTGAAGACACACTTTGTGCAGGTAGAAAGTAAACTGTGTGTAACATGCACCAATGAGGGGTGCAGCAGATGTTTGTCAGCCTGTAATATCACCCTGAGGAAGGAGAGGGGAATGCACTGAATCTAGAAATGTTTTGTGTGACATCTCAGTTGTTTTTGCTATAATTTTCTAAAAAAAAGGGAGTTTTTGTACCACTTGATTGTGATTCTATGAATTAGGGTGTATACCAAATTGTGGACAAAAAGCCCTTTTGTAGACTGTAAACAGAGATGGTGTCATCACAACTCAGAAAGTTGTGATTAAACGAATAGAGGGTTAGAAATGCCAAAGCTTTTTTGTAAGGCGTGATTTTATAGTGTTCTTTTATCACATATTCTGACACTGTGGATGTTGTGGACTTTTGCTGTAATTTAATTTGACATACTATTTCAAGCTTTACAAATTGTTAAATATACAACAAAAATTTACTTTTTTTATATTATCATACAAGTTGTGATGAAGTTCAATCAAAGCGCTTAAAAGGTGAAATCATATCCTGAATGTCCTTTTTTTGTGTTGCTTCAAATCCGTTTTGGTGCAAGTTTTAGTATAACTGTTTACTTTTTATTAGAAAACATTATTGGTTTTATCAAGTCTGTCCAAGTTCATGTTGCATAATGTTAGCTGGATTTGTCTGCAGGGAAAATCAAAAGTAGACACACTTTTGATTATCTGTATCTGTGTTGAAATGTTTGCATAGCTGGAGGCTTTGCGATGGAGGACAGGAGACCCTTCGCTCCCTCAGTCCGTCTGCAGTCTGCCCTGTCGAGCCGGAGAGAGGAAGAAAGTGGTGAAGGGCTCGCCGTGCTGCTGGCACTGTGAGCGCTGTGAGGGCTACCACTTCCAGGTGAGAAATAAACAGTATGTTCATCTAATGCACATACAAGATACTCATTTTTATCAATTACACATAATATAGACATTGATTAAAACACATGCTTTGGCATCAAAGCTTCAAGTGACATATTATATATCTGGCAATGTTCGGTAAGTTATTTGTTTATGCACTTATTAGCAAACAGCACTCTGAACATTATCAAAAAAAAAATTAGATTTTTTTCAAGGTCTTTTTAAAATGTATTTATACCTTTATATGTTTTAAATCTACAGTAGAAGAATCTTTTATCTTTTATGCAGAGATGAGAGGAGTAACCATATAGTGTACTATAAAGTTTTTTTTCTGTGTAATAAACTGAAGTACAAATATGAAAGGAATAAAGATCTAAGAAATGACTCAAGTGAGAGTGAAAATGAATTTGGGGAAGGTGGTACTCAAGGAAGAGTACCTTTCAGAAGCTAAAGCACCAATTTTTAAAAAGTGGATTTGATGGAAGAAAACATCATTATCACAAAATCATGTATTTTTCAATAATAAACTCAAAAGTGTGAAAAATCAAAGCATATTTTGAGATTCAGTGCAGGAAAGCAACATTCATTTTACTGTTTTGTAGCATACAGTTTATCTCATTTAAATTTTACAGAAAGAATAGTGACCACAATGTTTCTTCATGAAAGGGTACTGTTACTTCAAAGTAAATTTGTACTCAGTGAATAATCAGTAAATATATAGGGGATGCAGTGCACCGATACTGGGATTGGTCGTGATCCAGGTAATTTAGCTGGATCGGGTATTGGCTCCATGATATCGTTCAGCTGATATCATAGTTGTGGACATATTTGGACTAATTTACTGACTGCTGTTGATCCATAAAGTCTTATACTGTTTGGCAATTTATTGAGATTAAGTTGTCTAGTCGTGACTTGCACTACAAGTAACAGTTACATTTGACCAAATTTCTTATTTTTTGAAACAAAAAAAGTTAGTTCAATCCCATAGTTATCTGGTATCGACAGATACTTATCGGAATTGGCATCTGAACTGAAAATGCTGTGCATCCCTAAAAAATACATCACTATTGCCTTGTCCACACAAAGCCAAGCTCAGGTGTCATAACAAATATTTGACTTAAACCACACATCGTCCACACAAAGCAGGAGTTTCAAAACACTGAAAATGATTTTTTCTGAAACCAGGTCCCAGAGTGAAGATTTTAAAACTCCTGTTTAGCGTCTCCACAGTTACGCTGTATCCACGACGTTTTTTTTCCCCATGACGACATCACTGCCCCAGAGTCACGTCTTACCTGCAGAATGTACTGACTTTATATAATGTTCATATAGTTCATGTTCATATCATATAGCACCATATCACCATAAACCAAAGATGACATGAAAAAATTAAATAAATCCACTACAATCTTCTTATACATTTTGAAGCTTTGTCAAAATATTTCAAAAACATCTGAAGCATAAATCTACTTTGTGTCTTTCCTGTAGGTTTTAGATCCTGTTTGTTTATTCAGAATGTTTGCTAAGTTTAAAAGAAGTCTCTGCAAAGTAAAAAAAAAAAAAAAAAAAAGTTTCTGTTTACGTAAACAACATTACTGCGCATGCTCTGTGTCATTTTTACTTCCTGTCTGTGTCAGTGTCACAGCTTCATGTTTATGCAATTGGTTTTTAAAATTATCATCATTTTGTCTTTGTGTGGAGAAGACATTTTTCTCCAAGAAATCACTCAAGTAAATGTAACTAGTAGGGCTTATAAGCAAAAAACAAACTGCATATTAACATTGAATGCATGTTTTTTTTAAGGATTATTATTTTAAATGTGTCCCAATTTATTGTGTCACATTTCAATACTTTAGGCTCAGATACTTCAGATAAACCTCTTCCATACAATATCACAGAGGCCTTAAAGCTGCATGTAGTAGTAGTCTTAGCTTAGTCCTGACTGAATCAATAGTCATTTTACAGATAATGTGGCCATGTGCTTACTGTACACTTTAGATAAAATAAACTACATTGGTAGAATCAAACAACATTACAGCAGGTGTACAGGAACTTATAATGAGAAAGATAACACACACTACTGCCAAACTGTGCACAATTCTGGCTCTAAGCGTCAAGAATAAATGGGGGAAGCCAATTAACAGAGACTAATGGATTTTGTGGTAGAGAGTGAATTAGCCTGATCTATACAAGACTAAAGGAGTTATCTGTCATGTCCGATCTGCTATCTCAGCTCTAATTACATTCAAATCCTTGATAACATCAGAACAAACTCTTTCCCAAGTATACAAGTTCACAAGGAGCAGATGTAGAAGTTAAGTATTAGGGTGTACAGTATGTTAAGCTTACAGCCATTGCAGCTATTCTTTATTTCACTTGCTCTTATTCTCTATTCTGTCATACCAGTTGTTGATGGCTTTTTTTTTTATCCCAGCCTCCATCACTTTGGTCACTCGTTTGTCATATTTTCTTGCACTTGATTGATTTTCTGATACTAAAAACCAAGACTTATTAATGAGATTTTTAATGACCAGCATAATTTAGACGTCTAAAAGAGAAATGACAGAAGAGATTGATTTTATGGACGGACACTAGAGCTGTCTGTGGTGAAATATGCTACACACCGTGAGAGGAGGTCGAAAGGGGAGTATGCTGTTACAATGGGTATGATTGTGAGGTCTATACGTTATCAAAGAATTGTTCTCACTATAATCTGAGCCTAAAATAAAGAGTTCACCAACAGATATTGTCTAGTGTGAAGCAGGTTAGGTCTTGAATGTATCAGAAGCTTGAAACATGTTAGTTTATTTTTCTTCAGTCATCCAGTCAAAACGTAAACATAACTTAGACATTTTGTATAAAAATGACGAAGTTATGAATGTAAATGAAAAAATGTAACACATTAAAGAAATAAAGGACAATTAGCAAATCAACTTTTTTTTGGTTTTTTTTTTTTTTTTTTTTTTGTATGTGAGAATTTTTTGTTCACAGTTTGAATGTCCTGATCTATGCGTATAATAGATCTTGATTTTGCTCTGTTTCTAATTCTAAATATCAGATCGATTCCTGCAGCATTAGCACATCAGGAAGACCAATTTGTTTGTGTTCCCTGTGTAATGTCCTTTGCAGTCTGTAGATAAAGCTCAAACTTAATTTTTGATGGGGGACTGTCACTTGTGACTTACAGCACTTTTTTTATTGGTTCTGATGCATGAAATTCCAAAGTGGAGGTGCTCGGGAGCATGTTTGATAGACCGAAACAACACAAAAAAAATGCATAATATGTGTCCTTTAAGATACCAAATAAGTCAAATTTTTCAGCAGTCGAAAAGCACTAAGATGGAAAGACAAAAGCAATACATCTGCTAGGACAGCTGAGCTTGGAACTACAAGAAGTTATCATTTTACTGGTAGTTTACCAAGTAATTAAGATCAAAACCATTCATTTATAATTCTTGTTTTTAAACTTTACAAAAAGTAAACCTTGCCAAAGTCAGTAATATTTGGATTAAACTGTGCAATTTCCAATTTATCTGCTGTTTGTATCTAAGGGCCTTAAAGTTTCAATTACAAATCTCATAAGCAAATTCTAGAGTTATACTACCTTTTTTGTTGACATGAAGTCAGACAGGGCAAAGTCTGCTGGTGATTAAAGTGCATTAAATCAGGGGGGCTGATGCATACTGGTATTCATTACTTAGCCTGGTGGTGTTAATCAATTGACAAATGAATAAAAATGTCCATTAGTGAATCCATGTTTTTCTCCAGGCCTCTGAGTTCACCTGTGAGCTGTGTCCGTACGAGATGAGGCCTGATGTGAACCGCACTGGCTGTGTGCCCATCCCCATCATAAAGCTGGAATGGCACTCGCCCTGGGCCATCATCCCAATGTTCATCTCCATGTTGGGCATCGTCGCCACCTCCTTTGTGATCGTCACTTTCGTCCGCTACAATGACACGCCCATCGTCAGAGCGTCGGGGAGAGAGATGAGCTACGTGCTGCTCACAGGGATATTCTTGTGTTACGCCATCACTTTTTTAATGATAGGCACGCCGGATGTTGGAGTGTGTTCTTTCAGAAGGATTTTTTTGGGACTAGGCATGTGTTTTAGCTATGCAGCGCTCCTGACTAAGACCAACAGAATACATCGCATTTTTGAACAAGGGAAGAAGTCAGTGACAGCACCAAGGTGAGAGTTATAAAACTCATTTCAACAAACATATTACATAACTGAGCACATAATACCACATAATAAACAGTATTTTATTTATATGTTTGTATTTTGATAACTGCATCAACTCAAATTGCACCTTTGTTCAATTGCTCTATATTGTGATGCCCTATAAAAAGGGTAGCTACATAATATTCTATTTGCTAATAATAACAAAACAAAAACATATGAATACTGGGGATAGCAGTTTTTTATGAAAGCATTAATACGAACACAACGTGCTTCCAGCTCAACCCCAGATCAAGTTCTTCTCAAAGTGATTTTGAAAGACAATGTTTTTACAATGACATTCAATGCCATGTAGTGTTCTCCTGTCCATCATCTGGCTCTATTATAGACGTGAGGTCGTTGCAGTGAGTGAGTGTGCAGGCTTTGTGTTCTGTACATGGGTCTGTGTGCCGTGTGTACTAAAGCCTGGTGTCACTATTCATCAATATTGTATGCCTTAGAGTTCTGAACTTATTCTTACCTCTTGTTCTGGTTGCACTAAGCCTTTGCTCCTCTCATCAAAATTTATTTTATTTTATTGTATTTTATTTTATTTGCTTGCTTCAGTGTTTGTCACATACAGGTCTGCAACTGTCCTGCATAGAAAATAATTACCATATTTTTGGTCTATGGTTTTTCTTTGTAAACTGCACCTTTTCGTTACATTTTCTGTACATTCACAGTTGTAGGTCTACATTTTGCGCTACTGCCATAGAGATTCACATTTCTGACAATGATAGATGAACAAGTTATCTGTGAGAAGGATGTTGATAAATGCAGTTATGAAGATCTAGTAACTACTGGAAAGTGACAACTGTTAAAAAAAAAAAAAAAAAAAAAAAAAGGATGTGAGTTTCAGGTGTGGCAGAGACACAATCCTGCTACTGAATTTCAATTAAAATATTGACTAAATGTTTGTAATCTTTTGAATGGTAAAAATCAGCCAAATGTCACCAGTAACAATAACAGAAAAATAAAGGCCATACAGTACAGAGCGCCTGCACCCATGTGACTACATTTTTCTGCGCCCGCATTACGACAGTGATGCTACCATTGAATCGAATGGGAAGAAGCCTTAAAATTTGCTTTTGTGGTTTATCTTTGGAATTAAATTAGCCGCATAAATGTATGTCTAAAAAACAACTCCAATAAACATTAGCAACCTTTTTGTGGCCCAACTTTGCTTTTCACGAGCTTAGAAGAATAAATCACACTCTGAATATGCCATTTCTGGACATATCTGATACACGTTCTTTTCGGCGGCACGGTGGCTGAGCGGTTAGCGCTCTTGCCTCACAGCAAGAAGTCGCGGTTCGATTCCCGCACGGGCCGGGCCTTTCTGTGTGGAGTTTGCATGTTCTCCCCGTGTCTGGGTGGTTTCTCCGGGCACTCCGGTTTCCCCACCAACCAATAACATGCACGTTAGGGTAAAATCCTCCAGCTACGGTAGTCCTGACCAAGCCTAGCAACAACATCTGGAGATGGGTCCCCGAGCGCTGCACTGTGGCGATCACTCTCCTGAGGAGATGCCCCAGAGCATTGAAGGATGGGTCAAATGCAGAGGACAAATTTCCCTACGGGGACAATAAAGTGTACCTTAACCTTAACCTTCTCACTAAAACCTTTCCCTGATGATGTTTGTGTGAAATTTCACTCTGAAGACCTGTACAGTTACGTTTACTCATGCTGACTACTGAAACAAAAAACATGTTCTGCGCTGACTAATGTGAAACTTTTGTACATACAGAAGCTAATTCTCTCATGTCATTGTGATAAACACTTGGAAATCATTTTGATTTAACATTAGTTAACTTGGTTTAGCTTTCGTTTGGACTTTTATTAAACCATAAATCATACAAAGACTGAAAAGCATTTGCTAATGTTTTATCTTCTCATTACTCACTTTGCTTGTTTAATAAACTAATTAAACATGGAATCGCCTAAACACAATCGGTCTGTTATTGATCAATTTCAAATCCAACTGTGCAAAAATAATCTCTATTCTGTTGAACTTTGATAAAGTTTGATAATCCCCGTCACCTTACAGTAGTTATAATGTTTCAATGTGTGATCTGTAATCTTCATCTCCTCATTTCCATCCCAGGTTCATCTCCCCTGCCTCCCAGCTGGT
Source organism: Mugilogobius chulae (assembly GCA_038363315.1). Classification (NCBI taxonomy): domain Eukaryota; kingdom Metazoa; phylum Chordata; class Actinopteri; order Gobiiformes; family Gobiidae; genus Mugilogobius; species Mugilogobius chulae. The sequence continues at coordinate 42,490,338 of CM076403.1, read as the reverse complement.
CATCACTTTCTCCCTGATCTCGGTGCAGTTGCTGGGTGTCTTTGTGTGGTTCGCGGTGGATCCTCCTCAACAGTGGTGGACTATGGAGAGCAACGGACCCAGGACCCCCTTTCTGCGCGAGGGGTCCTTAAGTGCGACATATCCGACCTGTCCCTCATCTGCTCATTGGGGTACTCCATTCTGCTCATGGTCACGTGCACAGTCTACGCCATCAAAACCAGAGGAGTACCCGAAACCTTCAACGAGGCCAAGCCCATTGGATTTACCATGTACACAACCTGTATCATCTGGTTGGCCTTCATTCCCATCTTCTTCGGCACATCGCAGTCAGCAGAAAGAGTAAGTTGTGTTTTCTTATTCTCTACACATCTACTATCTGGAGAATATTGACTGCAAATAGTGCTTGAATATAAGAATTGGTGTATTATTGAGTATGTTAAAGGCACAATATACATTTGTATATATAATTACAGATAAACTAACATGTTAAAGTATATATTTAGATCTAAAAATGTACTGTTTGTTCACTGGAATCAAAGAGGTTTGTTTGTATCACTATAACTTGGCTGACTTCTAAAAGTTGTGAAAAAGTGCTTCAAAACACATTGTGGTGAACAATTCTGAGGCTCAGAATGCATTTGTACAAAAAATAATGATAATAATAACAGTGAAATAAAAAGTTTGATTTATGTTTTTAAGAGGCACCAATTGAGTATAGCACTCTTAATGTAGCAAAATAAATAATAAAATAAAATACAATGAGAGAAACAAATATTCCGCAAGGTCAAAAAAAATAAAACATAGAAGAATTTGAATCAAAGTTAATTTGTCTTGTAAGTCAAATAAAAGTGATGTAACAAATGGAGGGCAAGAAGCAGTTTTCCCTATTAATAATTGAAATTTGAAATTAAATAAATATTATCACTTAAATGCAGTTTTTACTATTTCATTTAAGCATATTCATTTAAGCCATATAGTTGCCCACCATGCAATACAGTTACCTGAAGAATGTGGTAGTTCTACCTTTGGACTTTCAAGTGTGCCATATAATTAGATTTGTGTCTCTAACCTAGAATTTATTGATTTAATTTGTGCTCTGCCATCAGCTCTGTCATTTTTCATTGTCACTGGTTACTGCTTGGCTTGTGTTGTGTTATTGCGTCTCATCTATAGAATATAGGGTACACTATGTAATCCATATATGTCCATGTCAAGTGTTATCATGCTCAAACAACTACATTGTGAATATGGCCTTTCTTATTTTTATTATATATATATTTTTTACATCATATTACCAGACACTTTATGACCCTAAAGGATTCCAAAGCAATTTTCCTTGGGTTTTACTGGAAACAAGATTGTTTGAATACATGCGTCCCTGGATTTCAGCTGGATAAAGGATAAGTGCATCCATAAACACAGCAATTTACTATATTTGGATGTTTCTGATGATATACCTGTGTGAAATAACTTTTACAGTGCTACAATTTGCTGCTGGGTGAGATTTGATTGTATCATTTCCAGGCACTCTAGGGTCTCTTGAGCGCATTTTGCTACATTATGCTTTTGAAATATGTTTTAAATAGGGAAAAAAAAGGAAAAGGGAAAGCTGTTCCAAGATGCTGTCCATAGTTTCCGAAGATTTTAGCTGCATCTCTTGGCTCTGCTGATGTATTGATATGCTTTGCTACAGTAAAATGTGTGTAGGATCCCTGAGAGGAGGACTCACTGTCTGTCTGATTGACTGCGCTGGTGTTTGGGTCTTAGACTTTTCAGCAGTAGTAGTGTAGATCGTTTTGCTTCTACCTTTGCTCAATTATTGATGTGAAGTGAGTGAGATGTAACATTGAGAAGGTGCTTTGCAGAGTTGAATGTGTGTGTGTTCTTCCCTTGCAACAGGCAGGATTTTCTTAGACAAATTAAATGGTTCGATGTCTGATGTTACTGCGCTTGGTCAGGTATTTTTTCACAACACTATGTGCCCAAAGAATGAGAACAGCTGACCCTCATATTGTGAAGGACTGGCATGAGACATCATTTTCACATCACACCAGTTTAATTGTCTTACTGGCTCCCTGTTTGATTAATTATAACATTCTTTATTTGCTGTAAATGCCTTCACAGACTCACTCCACAGTGTCTGTCTGTCCTGCTCAATCTCTCAGGTCTGCAAAACATTCTTTATCAGTGGACCCATAATCTAGAGGGAAGCATAGAGGGCAGCACCAGCTCTTAAAACAACTTTTTTTATTTTTTTTTATTTTGATTGTAATAGTATAAAATATATTCTGCATTTTTTTTTTTTTTTTGCATTTATAATCTGTGAACTGCATTCTGGTCAACTCTGTTTTTAATGCATATTAGAAATGCTTGGATTTAATTGGATTTATTGCACACATGGATGGGCCATCACAAAATCCAGATTGTATTCTCATTGAGGTTTTTGAGATGTGCTGAAAAATAGCACATCATGAGTTCAAAAGCTTGTATATATGTTATAATCTACTACAAAAACTGCTAGAAACAACAGATGTATACAAATAACCAGTCGATCTACAATATCGTTGTGGTTTAACAATCACATTCATATCAGAATGTCATGGGGTCTAATGAAGAACACAACCTGTTTTTCTATTAAACACTTTTTTTTACATGAAATATCTAAATGGTAAATTTTTGCATTACCACAAAAATAGTAATTACAGATATCATTAGCTGTCCTCCATGTATTAAATACATTTGACCTGTAAAATTTGAACAAAATCTGTTTAAGGTTTGAGTGTGGTTCAAGGGCACTTGAGATAAGCTAAAGCATTTGTCAACACAAAATTGGCAGTTGACCCTGAACAGTCCAAGGTCATGCATGGGTTAAAAAAAGTCCTATGTCAGATACACAAAATAGACGTTATCATATCTTACCTTAGCTGTTGCTACTTTTTGGAGAAGAAACTGTATAGTGTAGTCCATACTTTAGCCATTTCATTTCATTGACGTCTTTATGTGCCTAATAATCTATACACTTGTTGTGTTCTTGCTTATCTGACTTGTTGCACTCCTGAATCTGACATAAAGACATTCTTGCACTTTCTCTGCAAATACTTGAATCAGATATGCTTTATAAGATTGGTGAGTGTGGCAGATGAAGAGATGTCCTTTCACCCTATCACTTTGAAAATGGCACTCTCTAATCTGATGTACAAGACCAAGAGCTAGCTAAGACTGTGCAAAGCCATTCAAGTACTCATCGAAATTCAAAACAGGTCGCTGATTGCAGATATGTGAGGTGCTGCTAAGCTCTTGTATCTTCACAACCGTACATGTGCAAATATGAAGATAAGTATGTGATGTTTTGGCATGCTTACAAAGAAGAAAGCAATGCCTTATCAGGCATGCCCTAGAATAAAATACAGCTGTACCAAGAATGACCATGAATGTAAATACAAGTTATTGGTTTTATTGTGTTACTAAATAATATATTGTTATTTTTAGTTCTAAATGGCTATTCTTGAACACAATCAGAACATTCTTATTGAATCAATTTTATTTATTGAGCCTTGAACCAGTTGGCTAGTTTCAATTGAACAAAGTTGTTTACAAAAACAAATCAATCCTATTACTATAAGATGCTGATTTTGACTGAGAACCTCACTGCTTACAGACTGGACCCTGGAGGAGGTCCTATGTCTCACTTTTCCTTTTCAAGTACAATAATTGGACAAGAGAAAACCAGACAGAAAAGAGCAGTTAGAAACATGAAATACACCAAATGCTGATTTGAAGCTGTGACTTTGAACAAAACTTTGTCCAGATGTTTTTCTAGTGAGTGTTTTTGTAGTGAGTTAGTTGCTAATCCACTGACCTGGGCAAAAAGTTGTCAGACCTATGCAGCACTATCAACTTGAAGCTAAAACTGGAATGTCTAGCTGGTGTAGTGTTAGGCTGTCAAGTATTTAATAGAAATATGTATGTGTGCCTTTCAAAAGCAAGATTCTGAGACATACACGACAGAAACAGAATTCAAAAACTCTGGACTGATCTGAAAGCTAAGTTTCAAAATTCTACAACTCGTCAAACGCTCGACTCTACATCAACTTCACCTGTCAATTTCAAGTTATTCATTCATATTTCCTCTGGATCTTAACACTAACTCAAGCTGACTAGCTGTCATTCAGGCTATTCACTCAATGGTTCTTGTTACTGGTGCAGTCGTGTGTCAAAGAGCTTGCATCAAAAAAAAATCCAGTGTAATCATGCTTCGGGGAAATCACTGTGGGCTAATGGTGTATAGAAGCTTTCCTTTACGCTGGCTGTACACTTTCTGCTTCTTTCAAAAGTGCAGTCTCGCTCTGGTTCTTTTGGCTTCTCATTTTTACCTTATTTTCCAGCAGACAGGCGCTCTAATCCATTGATGGAAATGCACACAGACATTTGGCACTTCCTTTAACCTTTAAGCTGCAATGGTCTTCATCACATTGTGAGGACCAAAAGTTGTATACACACTCACTTTACAGAGACTTGCCTTCCTTATGAGACAGGTCACATGATGTAAATCCGTCATATGAGATCACAACATGGTTTTAAGTTCAAAAAAGGTTGGGGGTTTGGATTAAAGTGAGGGTTAGGTAAGGGCATGAAATGAATGAAAGTTATAATGTCTCCATGACATATGAAAACACAACATTGTATGTGTATGTGTGATACTGAAAAACTTTACCATGAGCTTCTTGTTTTCATCCAATCTTTAAAAGTCCTCTGTTTTTTTGCAAAGTCATGGAGCACTCCTGATGGGTTTTCTGATCCATTGCTAATTAAAATTCAGAAACACATTATTATGGTTGGGCAATGTTCTTACACCTCCTGTAGTGATTTGTGCCCGTGTCAGTCCTTAATATTTGTGACCAGCAGGGTCAAACTGGAAACAAAGAACTCACAGTAACATCACTGGTGACAGCAGGTGGCATTCACTTTGTATATGACATTCAAACCAACTTGAAAACGGAAAAACAACATGCCGGGAAATAGCTCTTGATATCCATTTGAAAGAAAAGCACACACATTTTTCACAAATGCACAAAGCGTCTCAGTGTGCATGTTTTTCAAAAGTCAAATCAGTCCTTTTTTTTTTTTTAATGGGAATATGGAAATGTGATTGGTTCTTAAAAGATTTTTAGCTCAGTTATTGTGCAAATTCAGCTGGCTTGACCATGTTAAGCATTTTAGAAAACATAACCATGTTGTTTCCTCTTCTTTTCTTTCTCAGTTGTAGTTAGAGCGAATTATACATTTTTGTCAGCGTTTGTCTGCATGCAAGCTTTGCTCTGAAAATCAGTGTTCTACTACCATACCCAGGAGAGCGCTGGAGAATTCTGGGACCTATGACCTAGGGACATGAACCTTCAAGACACTGTAATTATGGTGTTCAGTCAAATCAAGCCTGCCACTGAGCTGGCACTAAATGCCTTTAGTGCTGTTCCTTAAATGCCCCATCCTTCTGAACTGATGGTAAAACACTTCTGCGTTAGAACTTCAGCTTCAGTCTAGTCTCTCTTTTCACAACTCTCAAGATACTTCTATTTATTCTACAACTGTCCTAACTACTATACTGGACTGAATCTCCATATGCAATCTTGGCAGTATTTAACCACCAGTCAAATTATTGCTTTTCTTGTTATAAATGCAACATTTCTTTTAAAAGGTAAAATACTAATTAAAAACTTAAGTAATATAAAGTAATCATCACGGCTGTCGTAACAAAAACATTAGTAGCCTACAAGTTCGTATTAAATTGTTTGAGTGTTATTTTTGATCATTTTTATTTTTGTATTATTATCATTTATTTCTTGTTCCCTAACCATTAGTCTTCAGACCTCTACAGCATTGTTCAGCTTAAATTGTGGCACAAATGTGGTTAAAAGTCACTGATGACTTGCAAACCCCTGTAAGCTGCATGCTTTCATTGAAAATTCCCTTTTCTTTTTTCACCTGTAAGCGTTTCTCTGTGCCTGTTTGTCTAATGACCATGGCTTAGCAAAAGACACAAGCAGGGCCTCCTCCACACCATGTTTGTTCATCTAATTAGAAGAAACACGTGCATCTCACTGTGAAGTTTGTTGCATTTAATTGGAAATATCCACGGTGCACATTTTCCAAGTGTGTATGGCATTTCTAATTGGAGAGCTATCCTCAGGAGTATGTGGCAGCTGGTGGGCTAACTCAAAGTGTGGAGGTAAAAGCAGAGGAGGGGAGAGAGGGGGAATAAACAGGTAGTGATGTGGTTCGCTGATGGCTCTTTAATGAGGAGAGCGCTACCAAGGGCATAGGTTTGCTTTGGGGAAAAAAGTTACAGTGCCATCAAGTGTTCTTATTGCAAGTCTCAAGGAAGTTAAGCAACTTTACTGCCCCCTTAAGACGCTGCTTTGCATGGTGCTCTTGTTGTATTGTGTGCAATGGTTTTAATGACGCTATGCATATTGACTTTTAAAATGTATCTATCTTTCTTGCTTATCTGTTTTAGCAGTTCTTTCCTTGTTGAGCATCAAAAACACACGTTCCAAATTTCCCAGTTTTTTAAATCACAGTGTTTTTTTTTTTTTTTTTTTTTTTTTTTTTTTTTTTTAAATCACAGGTGGAGCTCTGAGATCTTCTGCAATCTTAAAAGGTGCCATATACAGTAATTTTCAGTAGGCAGTAGCTCACCTCCTTGTTTCCGTGGTGACATGTCTTTACTGTAAGTAATAGTGTAGAAAAATAGCCAAATACCATAATAAGTCAGTGTAACCAGTTCCTTACGTCTATTTCCTGTAGCCGTTTAGTCCACTCTTGTTTCATCTTGGTTGTTGTCAGTTTTATTATTTACTTTGCACTTAAAAGCAACACCACTTGCTTTGTGTATACATTTCCTTCTGACACTCAATCACATGACTTTTATGTTCTTCTTATAGCTTATTAGATACAAACTCTGCACACCTGACTGGGCGACAGGTGCGTAGGAGAAAATCACTTCATACAGAATTCGTAACAAAAACTCACTCCTCTGTGTTTTTATTAAAACAACGTTTTGATCCCTCTCACTATCTTCAGGTATAGCTGATGTGCTTCTTGTAGAAAATCGTTAATGGACTGTTGTTATGCCTCTGCCCTTACAGCAAAAATAATGTAACTGTGTAACAGAAATCAAAGCAAAACTCACAAAAGCTTTTAAACTCCTGTAATGTGCAACTGGCCTTATAGATATATGGCTCATTATTCTGAAACACAGCACTTTACAAGCAAAAGCAATCAAGGTCCAGCCTTGACCCTGGTGCTTTCATAAGAGTTGACCCAGGCTCAAGGTTGTATACAAATTCCCCCATTTATGTGCCTTTGTACTGTATCTATACTGTGTAGGCTCCATTCATTATCTGGTCACCACTGCCTCACAATAAAAGAACACTGTTTATTGGAGATACATTTTCACCGTCTGAGCAGCTGGAGGTCAGGAATATAGCCCACACCAGGTCAACCTCTAGAAGCTCAAAATACAATAAGATGGATATGGGTTGTTTGTCTCCAGTACAGTACTTTTCTATAGGGGAATGCAGACTGCTCCTGGAGAAATGCATAACATTATATCTGATAGAAATCACACTTCATTTCATCTGGTGGAACGCTCTGTGAATAACAATGATGGAAGTGAAGAAAACAAAAGATTTCTTGCCTTTGACTTGTCAGACTGAGTTTGAGATGGTCTCAATCATGACTATGTAGAAGTGATTGTCAAACTTTGGATGTACTCCAACTGTATGCCCACAGATAGAGTTGAGAATTAGAATTAGAATTATTGATTATTATGAACGTCTATGCACTATGTGGAATTTACATGTAATACATACTCATTACATTAGATGGAGCAGGATGGAACTTACAGTGTTGTTATAGACATGTTCTATATCAACAGTCAGTCACAGCTCTAAAAAAACAAAACACTTATCAATTCCATCTGCTGCCAGTAGATGAGTTCTAGCACAAATTCTGATAAGGAATCACAGATAAAGGGAAAATGTGGTTTTGATAATTAAGTATGACATACACTATGCAGATCAGTAACTTACATAGTCTTTGTAAAACACAAAATTCTAAAACAACTTAGTAAAATAAACAGAACTGACAATAACAGCCTCTCCATAGTAAAATGTAACTTTTGTTGGAAAGAGGCATTAAGACAATTTGGTCTGACTAGAAATCTGAGTAAATTGGAGTGGTTGCAATTACAAAGTGGGTGATCAAAGACATTATACAACTTTAAGTAAACTATGAACATGATGTTTTTTTTTTTTATTATTCCAAGTTAACTATTCAGAATTAACAAAAATCACCTTTATTTATTTCCACTTGTATGGGGATCAGGAAAGATTCTGATTGGGTAGGGAGTGCACATACACCAGTATGTTTACCGGAAAAACACCATCAGCTGGCTCCAGCCAGGAGGTTTTATTTGGGGTTAACGACTGAGATTAGGTCTGAAGTTACAAAAATAAGTAAGTTTAGGTCTGAGGCTTGGAGTTGGTTAAGATTGGGATTTTAATATTCATGAATTCAAACACATCTTTACATTCACCCCAGAAATGAACTGAGGTAGCAAATGCGTGAAATAGGCTCGCAAAAAGTAGAAATTGCGTTGATATGACACGTTGTTTAAAATTGCGGGAGACAGACACCTGTGTCTGTGAGAACAAACTGGAGTAAACCCTTACTTTGGAATTAAGTTTAAATCTGAATAATAATTTTCATTGGAATTCAGTGTTTACATGGTCTTTTTAAGAGCAAAATACATGTATATATTTTGTCAAAATTACATTTTCTTTATTCTGAATTAAGGCTCTCGTGTAAACGCAGAAACTTTTTGGTTAAAAACCCAGAAAAAAAGTAGATTGTTCATATTTATCATTAAACGGGAATATACTTTTTAAAATCAGTAGACTTGCTGTTTTTGTTAATGATTTCTATCCAGTGTTCTGTAAATCACCAGCTGAACCTTTTCCACACGTTTAAGATCATATTGTCATCACTTTGGTCTAAATTACCTGCTAATAGGATTAATTAACCTTAAACAAGTTCTTCACACATTATAAAAGGTGAAAATTGCCAACAGGTTTCATTGTACACCAGTTATTTTTAGAAGCTACCATGACTACCACTTCATACAGCACACCTTGCATTCATAAAGTTATTAATGGATGACAACGTTCACTCATTTGATGTTTGTGTTGCAATAGCCACCGTACTTTTAAAGGTTATTGCTTGGATGGCATAATTACACACAGTTCTTGAATTACTTTGGCCACTTTATTCTTTTGGGTTTGATGTTTGGTGTGGCTCTGCTTTCATCCATGTCCCTTCTTCTGAATCGCAGCTCTGGTTCGCAGCAGGAAGATGGTGCCAGGGTGAGCGGAGCAGCACACCAAAAAGACAACTTTAAATTGAAAGACGGAGAGCTGAGATAGCGAGAGATAGAGAAACGCTGACAGAAAAGCACACATTCATGGGAAGTGCCAGAATAGAGGAGAGAGTTAGAGAGAGATTCTGAAACATTGTCTCCTGGGGAAGTATTGTTTTGAAATGGGTCATGCTAGCAGGCCCAGGGTGATGGCTGCAAAGGGCTGGAAAAAGGCTACTGATATTGTTTGTGTGTGGCGCTAAACTGCAAAACATAGTCAACATGTTTCCTTTGATCCATTTATGTCAGCAGATGTTTTGGTACATACATGTGTCCAGGCTTTCTGTTAAGTGGTGTTCTGCACCTGTAGCCTTCCACAAGCAGAAAACCCACTCAGTACACTTTGGTAGAGATTTTAATACATGGCATAAGTGTCATTAAAACATGTTTACAATGTTTACAATAATTACAAATTAGTGTCTAATTAAAATAAGCCTTAATGCAAAACTTTCTCATCAGTGTCATAGCGCAATATTTTATTTTAGATGTTGTTTGAGCAATACATTTTCAATTTCCAAAGTTTGCAATGTGATTCTTCTGTAATGACATAACTATTTAAAAACAACACTAATATATATTAAAAACATACCCTTAGGATGAACAGATGCATGACATGGCAATAGAAAGTTTTCCAAAAGCTTTCCAAAGCAGCACCGAAACTGCACTGCAACACTCTTCCCCAACCTAATTATGTAGATAATATAAATTATTATGTTTTGGATTTTATAGCAAATGAGATTGAGTGGAGTTCCATTCTGCCAGTGGTAACAAACCTTCACAGGTCAGTTTCATTTCTCTTTTCTTGCCATCAATTCCTCTGTTCACCTACAGAAAATGGGCGAGGAAGTCCTGACCACAAAGGAGACGTAAAGAGGAGAGGAGTTGAAGAGAGCATCAGTGTGACAGACTTTATAGTCAGAGCTGCCTCACTGTGAGAGAGAGAGGAGCATATTGTATAACAGTAGTAAAGGGAACAGAAGCATACATGAGACCATGTGCCTAGGAGTGAAACCAGGTCCCTGGAGTGATAACCACTGTCTCATGATGATGATGATGATGTCACTAGTCACTTTATGTAAACAAGAATTGCTCCTACTGTGCATGACTGTATATTTCTTCCAGCTCTGGGACTTTGAATCTTCAAACCCTTTGCTGAGTTTCACTTACGACGGCTTCATTGACAGTGTAATTTGGTGCTGTTTTGGGAAAATGACTTCTGGGTAAACGGCTGTATGAGACTCTTGATTTGGAGGACATGTTGCATCTGGATGCACATGGAAGCTTCTGTCTGTCATTTGATCTGTCTGAGCGCTGTACATGCGCTTACTCCTGGGAGCATGTAGCCAACTTTGTTTTCAAACTAATGTGATAATAACTGACAGAAGTACTTACATAATGCTTTTGTTTGTGTTGCTCTTTTCTTCTGCTTTAATCATTTCCCTCAAACTCCAGCTCCCTCTGGTGGGTAGTTCACAAAGCACACACAGGACATCAGAAATATTTGGGAGTTTAAATTAACTGACGATAACTGAAGGGCAATCCAGCTTCTCAGCCATTGTGAACATGTTGCCTCTCTACATTTTCTCCCTGCTTGAGTCTCTCATTTCAGACTGTTTTGTTTACACTTTCTCCTCATGGCACCTCCTGTGATCTCCAGATGTTTGGAATTTACTTGAGCTTATTATCTGTTGCCACAAACCCAGCGCTTTCCCCAACCATACATTACTTTATGGACACAGATATTAAATATTCTAAATAAATGATATTTTTGTGGTAAGTTTTGAACACTTGCCATGAAAGAGTTGACTTGGCACAAAGAGATTCATGGTGCAGACGGAAACAGAATTCTATGTTCCCAACAAAAAATACTAAATAGACATTAGTTTGGGTATCTAAAGCCGTCTGCAACTTTTTAAATTAATCTTTATGCAAATGATAAAGTTTGTGTTAAGCTGAGGGAACAGATTGTCAACGATTTAGATTTGATTTAATACTGGCATTAGCAGGTTGTGTACAATAATTTTAGAAGAAGCATAACACTGCTTTCTGTATAAAATTCCACTATATGAGATTCAAATTATCTGCCATAATCATCCATATTGGGAAAAAAAAAAAAAATCCAATACAAATCACTCTCGTCTCCCATCTGCACAATCTATTTTACATACATACAATTTAAATATAGTACCATGTCTTTTCTGTGTAGAACCTGCGAAAACCAATCTCTCCACTACGAAACCTTGTGTCTGCAGAAATACCCCATATATTAGATTTGGGAGTAGCCTATGCATTTAAATTGTCCCATTCACACTTACCCAGCTCCACATTTTCACTCCACTTTGCCCTCGGAGACCTGACCTTAGAACTGCCCCCTATTAGTGAAGTGAATGGCAAATGGCTCCACACTTGATAACAGTTCATTTTTACTCCCATTTTCTGTGATTGCATTTGGCCCTCACAAGTTTATAAAGGATACACGGCATCTATCTCTTAACCACCACCCTACACTCGCGCGCCCCGGCACAGTATCTGGAGACAGATTTATTGCTCTCTTGGTGTTCCCGATGGAAACAAGTGACTGCCCAGATTCTTACCGGGAGAAAGTGTCAGCAGTCCATCTGCAGTAATCTACCCTGGCCAGATAGGAGTGGAGAACAGAGGATAAGTCAAATCTACTCCAGTGGATTGCAGGGGAAATGCAGAGGAGGGTGAACTATGCAAAAAATAATAATAAATAAAAAAGTATGGTTATTTTATTTTATATTAGTTTATATTATTACTCAACATACAAGATAAGAAAGTAGTCCAAAGAATTACAAATTACTACTAAGATCTATCACATACATTTTCAAAAAAAAAAAAAAAAAAAAAAAACTTTCACTTGAGATTCATGAGAATAGATCTAGAAAAGATTCCCGCCATACAGTTGACGATGGCTTACTGTAAGTCTGGACCAATCACAGTGATGGAATATTTGCTAACATGTTAGAGAGAATCATGGTGGGGAAACCAAAGGAAACCCAGACAGTCCTGTGCTAAGACAAGGAACCAAAATGTTTACTCAAGTAAAAAATAACATACAATTGTCCGCAACAATTTGGTAGGTAACAAATGTAGGTGTACCAGTGTTCTACCCACTTCTGGATACTCTTTTATTTGTGTGCTTTAGAATAGATACTTTCCACTTTTCTTGATCTACGTTAGTCACATCTGTAGCCTGCCTGTCCATGGGATGGATCTCCTTTCTCCTTGGGTTTTTCTTTTACTCCTTGTTTGTTTTTTGTTTTTTTTTGTTTTTTTCCATGCCCAGAAACAAGGTCTAAAGACAAGGGATGCGCTGGGCAATTGTTCATTTGCTTATTTACTAATAATCTGCTTTGACATCTGCTTGATCAATTACTACGGAAGCTCAGTACTGCCAATCTCTACTTTATTTTTTTCCCAGCTGTATCACGAAATTTCGTGATAACTATCACGTAATTACGTGATACTATCACGTAATTACCTGATACAAAAAAAAAAAAAAAAAAAAAATTATTATTATTATTTTTTTTTTTACATTTTGGTATCACGTAATAACGTGATACTATCACGTAATAACGTGATACTATCACGAAATAACGTGATACTATCACGTAATAACGTGATACCAAAAATGTAAAAAAAAAAAAAAAAAAAAAAAAAACTTTTTTTTTTTTTTTTTTTTTTTTTGGTATCACGTAATTACGTGATAGTATCACGTTATTTCGTGATAGTATCACGTTATTACGTGATAGTATCACGTAATTACGTGATACCAAAAATTAAAAAAAAAAAAAAAAGTTTTTTTTTTTTTTTTTGGTATCACGTAATTACGTGATAGTATCACGTTATTACGTGATAGTTATCACGAAATTTCGTGATACAGCTGGGAAAAAAATAAAGTAGAGATTGACAGTACTGAGCTTCCGTAAATTACTGCCCCTGAATGTTTTATTTTTATTTTCTACCATTCATGTTTGCTAAAGTAACAATCAAGTCCTCAGAGATGACTGTTGTTGTGATTTTTGGCAATACAAAAATAAATTGGTTTGATGATACAATCAAAATATTTCTATTATTGAAATTAAGTCTTCAAACCGTTACTGAAGAAAAAGAATAACATTTACAGCTCTTTAAATGATTGATCAATTCCAGTAATACTTAAATAAATATGTATGTATTTTACATAAAAATAAAATTCTACAACAATGTGAGAATGCAGAGTGTTTTGATTGGACCGTGTATTGGAAAAGGCTACAAATGCATACATTTCATAAATTGATTCTTGCAAACACTGTATATTTACACTAAGACCAGCAGCTAACAGCATAAAGACATACAGCAAGCACAACTCATCAAAATATATTGCTTTCAGGAATATATGAATGTGCTTTATATATTGTTTTCTTTTTGTGATTACTACATGTCATTGCATTCAATTCAGAGTAAAACATGACCATGGAGCAGAAGGTTTTCGAAGCTTTGCCAAAGAACTATACTGTAAATTAAAAATGAATGACCTTGTTCTATAAAAAAAAAGGAAACTACCAAACATTCAGTAGTTTCAGATTTTTGTCTTCAGAAATGCAAAACAGTGGTACAGTGTTGAAAGAGAGAGAGCCAAGGGGAAAACATATACTAATACTGTCATACAATTCACTGTAAAGTTAGTGTCACATTAAAGCACATAACATGGAAGACTGCCACAGCTACAGTAACAGAGAATTCTAAACAACTTTAAACAGTAATCTTTTCTTGCCCGGGAACACATTTGATCTCATTTACCAAGGCTTAAATGTATGTTTGCTTATTTTTACACCCACACAAAGCATTTGTCACTGAGAATACAAAGAAGCCACACCAACACAAAGATTTTTAAGCAAGATTTACTTCAATATTTCTTAGTTTTTTTGTTTTGTTTTTTTAGACCAGCATAGCGGTTGGCCATCATTTACAAAGGTTTGCATCAGCTATCGGTCTTAAAGCACTGCCAATAGACTAATTTGTATTCTTTCCAAAAATAAATGCATTACCTATTAATAGTTTAAACATTTTAAGGCACCATGGCCATTAAAAAAATTAATTAATTAATTAATTAATAGTTTTCCCCTAGCACTGAAATAAGTAGATTTGGTTTCCCAGGTGAAGTTTGCATGTTCCATCAGGGTCTGCATACGTTTCCTCCCGGTCTTACAGTTTCCCCCACCACTAAAACATGAACAATACACTCCACATCTGTCCCTTTCATACCTAAAGAAAGGTAAATAAATGCATTTTATCAAAGTTGCTAGGTGAGTGCAGTGTTAAATTTCAGAAAGAGCATTTGTTTCTGGTAACATCTGAATAACTGTTCATCTTGTGCTGACTTCTAAATACATATAATATACATACAATTTAGAGCCACACAATGCCTTACGTTTGTGAGCAACATGTGTGGACTGATTGTTCTGTTTTGTTTTGTTTTTTTTTTACATTTTAAGATGGCAAAACATCAAGAATTGCACCTTTAGGCACACAAGAAACATTCCAGGATTTCTTTGAAACTGTTTATGGTTAAATGTTGTCTTCATTAATATGCTTTTAATATGTCATTTATAATTTTTGCATATTATATAATGGGAAGGGGAGAGATCTGAGAGATCGAATTGAAACTGAGAGATCAAATTGAACCGAATCCTCTATTATTAGGTAGTAGGTTTTGAGTCGGAAGATCAAAAACCAATCTCTTATGAGTAAAAATGTGTAGTGTGGAGCAAAAGTCAAACCTTGAGGCAGAGTATTGATTCAGAGGTTCAAAATGAATGACATTTTTTCATTTGAAAGGCTAAACAAAGTCGAATCGAAAATTGAGATGGATAAATATGAGAAAAAAATAAAAATTGTGATTTGTTTTTTTCCCAGATCGCCCAGCCCTAGAAGGAATTATCAAAATGTCTCCTATAAATTTAAGTAATTCTTGTTGGGTCTGTATAGGCTTCCTTAAAAGGCTTTAGTTTCCTCTATTACCAAACATGTACATATTTCTTCCCTTATCTCTCTAAATAAAGGAATTAAATGCATTTATTTATTCAGTTTTTTTTTTTTTATTTCTTTGTATTATGTTGTTCTATTTTTGTACTTATTAAATTTGTGTATTTATTATTATGTATGCATGTATGTTTGTTTGTTTACCCTCAAAGTTTCTGCAGAGGTGCTCTATACTTGGGAGCATATTTTGATGTTGGCCATGCATTGTTTTTGCCTGTCACTATGTAGATGTCCTGTAGCCTTGAATCTATTTTTGGGACAGAATTCAACTCCGAGTCTCCAACAGCCTCCAAGTGTCAAAACCAATTCATGTCTGGAATACAAATATCATCGTAAAATCAGACTTTTTTTTTGTCACAGTGCGGTGATGTGCCGTGGGTTGCAAGGTGGGAAAGAGCTATAGAAATAACACATTCCAAATACTAACAGATGCGGGGATGCTTTGATATTGTGTGTTTTGCTGAGCCGTTTTACATACTCACTTTATATACAACTCAATCTCCAATTCTACTCTGAATATTTTGGCAGCTTTTTGAAGATTTGCAGTTTTTGTTGCAACAAAACAAAGCTGAAGTTTATCACAGCTGCCAGAAGCAATTCCTCACACAAGAATAAACTCAGCATTTTTTTTTTTTTACTATTACTCTCCTTTCTACCAGTTTTATGGAGAAGACGCATATCAGGTCAACTGTGTTTCTGCTCTTGTCACTGTTCTGTGAGTATATGTGATCGCAAAATTGATAAAAGTGACTGTTACACTAGAATTGCATCAGCATAGATTTAAATTTGTTTTGTAAGTTATTGAAATACCACTTTACCAATCTCTGTGTGGACAAGCAACAAGCTACAGTAAGAAAAAATGTTTCTCCAACTATCAGCCCCTGTGCTTACCATATTTCATCATTTATTTGGCTAAAAATGTATTTAAAACTCTAAATATGCAATAGAAATGATAATTTGTGAAGTCAATTACTAAAAAAGAAAAAAAAAAATGTGGGCCATTAATTGAAAATTTTAGAAATTGAGATCAAATCGAAACAAATTGTCATTATTTGGTGGTGGGTTTTCAAATCGAAAGATTGAAAACCAATCTTTTGCCAGTAAAAATTTGTAGTTTGGAGCAAAAGTCAAACTTTGAGGCAGAATATTGATATATAGTTAGTTTTTTTTGTTTTTTATGTTCATGAATGGCATTTTTCACTTGTTTTTAAAAATGTTAAACAAAATCAGATCGATCAGTATGAGAATTGCCCAGCCCTATCGACTCCTAAGATTATCGTTGGTGTCAGCTCTACATATCTCATAAGTAATCTTACAATCTCCTCATAAACTAAAGTGATTGATGTGCCACAGACTTGTAAGTTATGATCCACTGGCTTTGTGGATGATCCAAATGCATCTGACATTCTGCTCTGTTTTTGCTATAATTGGGCATCGGACCGCTCTGTGTGACTGATGGTGCTGGCTTGCAGTACTTGCTGGGTATTTTAATTGGCTGGAGCTGTGCACAGCGGGGCCACTATAATGTCAGAATCGTAAAGGGAGCGCTAACTGTTCACACCAGCGCTATACTGAAAACATGCCTCAGCCAATGCGTTTGACTTGGGGCTATGCTGTTCGAAGATCTGCAAGTCAATAAGAGCGGCACTAACAAGCTGTGGTACAGGGCCAACATAGATGTAAAGTTGAGCTGCCAGACAGCCCTGACACACAGACCTGATACAGCCGGCTTCAGATGGAGAGAGATGTGTCTAATTGCAGTTTTGTAGAACATAATGAAGCTCTCGTGGACCGCAGTGACCGCACTTGGGCCAATTAAGCAGCACTGACATGGAGCTAAACTCTGCTGTTTGTGTCTTGCTCCAGGAAAGTGGTGGGCAATGTAATGTATGTCCACACTATTGTACTGTAATATTCTGTTTACTGCAATGATTAATAATGAGGAAATATATAACTTCTGAAGAGTTGGGAACTTGTGACAGCGTTGACATTTACATTGAAGTGAAAGGAACATTTATCAGCCCCAAATTCAAGTAAGATGGTCTTTCCAGTTTTAGGACCAGAGTTGCCACACTTCCTAATCACAAAATTAGGACAAAATGTGTGGTTTCATATGATACTGAACCCATTTCTGTCATACAAACATAAAAAACAAAGCTGTCCAACTCTGATCCTCAGAAGCTAAGTAGGATTGGACCTGTCATTGTTTCCTTGGGCAAGACACTGTATCCAGCTCACTCCAGTGTCTGTGCACACTGGGTGATTGGATTGTTGATGTAAGAGCTTTGGGTGTCTGGAAAAGTTTTAAAGGCAATAATAATAAGGTGTATTTATGGTACACTGTCCATAACCTGTTTGCTTTTAATAGAGTATACTTGATTTTTCACAATAAATAACTTCAATTTCCTCCTAGCACAGATATCTTGTTAGGTGTCTACTTCAAGGTGTCCAACTTTCACCAAGTTTGTCGATTATTGCGGTTTGCATTGTGGCTAATTGCTGCTAGCATAGTGGAATGTCTCGTCCCTAACAGCTGTGGAAAAAACAGTTCAAAACCATTGTGGTGAACAATTCAGTTTGTTTACATTTTAAGGAAGCAAAACTTTAAAGGAGATGTTATCGGGTCTAATTAGAAATACAGTATAGAAGTCTATATACATTTGTTTCCTTACTGCTGCTGTCTAAGGTTGAACTGAGTATTTTCTTTCCTTAAATCAGGGGTGTCAAACTCATTTTGACTAAGGACCACATAGGCATCATAATTGCCTCTTGTTGTTACTTTTTGAACATCTTTAGGTTAAGACATAAAATGATGTGGAAGGCTGCTACTTGTGTCTTTTATCTAGACCTAACATTCGCCAACAAGCTTGCTATGCATAACCTTTCAGTTTAAACATATACTTTAAGTGTGACTTTAGATAAGTTGCATACCAGTATTCACATCAGTATATTGATTTAACGCTCCACAATATGATAAACACATAAACATAGAGTACCATTAAAAGGACTTTTGAATTCATTTCTCACTCTCACAAACCATTTTGCACAATACTAGTTTCACATGTATTTAGCAGACTTAATCTCTGCATAGTCAATCAGCTCTCATCTGAAAAAGTCATATAGTTACTGCCTCTTAACTGTTACTCTCAACCAGTTTATCATGCGGGTTCTGTCAGTTCCACTTGTTGCAAAAAGCTTTTCTTGTATGTCGTTCTTCCCAGGAGAGATAACATTGCATCACACACAACAAGGCCGTGACAACAAGTGCTTTGAAATTCCCAACCCTGTTCATCTGTGCTTTCAGTGCTCAGCGTGATTCCTTTCTTCGTCTCCCTGTCTCTGTCCTGTCCACTTGCCTTCAGATTGCCTTTAAGTGCATTTGTTTGTTCGTTTCAATTAGTTTTGCCTGTTAGCCACATTGTTAAATCTCAGACACTGCATGGCTCTTGGGTGATTTCCTCAAGGCTTTGCTCAACTTTTCGAGGAGAAGTTGTCTTTGATTTCACCAGCAGTGCCTTCATTTGAAAGAGAAACTGCAATAATCACAGAACTTGTGTAATGTCCCCCAGTGCCTTGGTTAATCAGACTCTATACTGTATCTTGCTCACTTATTACACATCTTCCACCAAACTTCAACAGGAATGGTGTCAGAGGAAGCAAGGGCATGGCAAATTAAGACCCTGGATGGTCTATGGGATATGTCATTATCTAAGTTCGAATACCAAGAAAGATATTTAAACAGCTCCTTGTTTTTACTCTAAACAAAGGCATTTCAACTTTATCTTTCTCTGGGCCATATTTTTGGTGAGCTTTGGTTTCTGGACTGGAGGCATAAGCTAAGCCATTGGTTTTAGTACAGTTTGGGGTCACAACAAACATCATTAAATATGTTTTAACTGTGTAAAATAAATGGTGGAAATATTACTCAATCTTGCCCTTCATTTGCTCGCTGTGTTTAACCAAAGACTAACACAGAATCAAACCAGGTCTAAACCAAAAATAAACAAATACAACAAGCCAGAAATGACGCAAGTGAAAAAGCATGACTAATCTAAAGTTAAATCAGTAGTTTTGTAAAGTTTGGGAGATGGGTCATCATCCTGTTTCAATTGGTTGGAATTTCTGATGTGGCCCTTTGCTTTAAACTAAATTGATATGGTTAAGTCTAAATTGTAAGGAGGATTGTCACTTCATTATTGTAAAGTCAAAGTCAGTCAAGAGTTTTTATATTGGTTTCTAACAGCTTTGGTCTTATGGCAAAAACATCATAATAAAAGTATGTAAACCTTGAATATGACAGGGCCAATAAAAACAAAGCTGCTTCCTTACCTATTGGCCTTTTCACCTGTTACTGTTATCAAACTCACTTTTTCCTAACTCGCTGACCCAGTAAGCTGGAGGCTGCACTGTTGAACATGTGCATCATTTAGAAAAAGACAAGAAGAAAAAGTGGATTTGTGAATTTGTCTTCCCTGCACCCATCTCTAGATCCTGAACTCTAATTGGTCAGAACCATTTGAGTTGGAGGATATACTTGCCATTACCTTTGCTTTGTATAGTGTATGCTTTATATTGATCAGAGGAACTGGAGCGAGTGAAGGAACCATGCCCTGACATAAGGAGAAACATGTATTTTCTGTGCAGTGCTGAGCTGTGCATCAACTAAAGACAGTCTGTATATTTGTCCATATAGCTTAGCATTATTATTTTGTTTTCTTTTTCATTTTTCTTATTGCATCTAGTGAACACAAAACCATCCTTTGTCAGCATGGCATTTTTACAGTGTGAGCTCATCAGAACATGACAAACCCGATGCAGATAATTGCTGTGTGATTGTTTTTCTCTTTGTTATCTGCAGTAAAGCCAGACAGACTGAACATGTTTTTATGTGCTGACCAGTCATGTTTCTTTGTGATCAATGTCAAAGAATACATCAAGCTGTTTGCATCTGACACACAAGTTTAAGTAATCAAGCAAACCGTCATTACTTTTGGTATTCATGCAAATGAATACAATGTTGCTTGCTGATTAAATGTGATTTCAGAGTGAAGAACATAAAGACAAAGATTGAATACATAATTTGTTATCTGAATGTTTTCATTTTCAATGGAAAATCAGTTTTGAATGGAAATGCAATTAAAAGTCAAATTTCAGTTCAACCATGATTAAAGGTTTTCTCTTAGTTTGCCTTTTTAGTGTATCGACTATTGACACTCATGACCTAAAGACTGAAAAATACGACAAGGGCAATGCTTTAAACACATTAATGTGTTTCTTTTCATTTAATATTGACAAAAATAATCACTATTATGTAGTAAATAGTTATTTTACTTATACAGAATCAGCAGAGCTTCAAGCGGCTATGAAAAAGCCTTTTATAGATGACATCGCATTTCTAAAATACCTCGCAG
Organism: Mugilogobius chulae; assembly: GCA_038363315.1. Lineage (NCBI taxonomy): Eukaryota > Metazoa > Chordata > Actinopteri > Gobiiformes > Gobiidae > Mugilogobius > Mugilogobius chulae. The sequence goes on along the minus strand of CM076403.1, from coordinate 42,469,404 downwards.
TCGACCGTTCTCATTGAAATTCACTTTTTCTCCCCTTCTTTATTCTCTCATTTCACCTGAGCCATATTTCCATCCCAGCAGCATAACCATCATTCACCTCAGCATCCATCACAGCTAAAGTAGACATCATCTCCCTTCTTTAATTTGTCTTTTCAAGCCACTTTATATTGAAATAATGCAAACACAACTTGAGTAGATGTTTTATGTGCTGACTTAAAGGTGCTATACACATTTTTTTTTTTTAGTGCATAAAATGCATAAGTGAAATGTTTATTTTTCAGGCCACATGTTTGCTCACTTACCCAATGCATTCTGGTCTCCTAATTAGTCACTACAATGTGCTTAGAAGAACTTTTCACAGCTTTCACAGGGAGCGAGATGAATTGTGCTAATCTCAGTCAGCCTAGTGCTAACAACACAAACAAGTATATGTCCTGGATAGATGGGGGCAACTGCACAATGTTTTATGCCAACCCCCGCCAATGTCCTATAACTGAGGACTTTTGGTTTCTAAAATTATCTTTATATACAATAATTTGTAAAAATACATAATCAACAGTCTGTAGGAATTGCAATTTTTGACTGTTTAATTATTTAAGAAATAAAATTCAGAAACAGCTTATTTTTTTATTTTTTTGTTCTTAAGAGTGCTCTGAGTGTTCTTAGTATTTGTTTTTACAGATGAACATTTTCCGTTAAGAACAAATTTTGTGAATGCTAAACAAATTTGTTTTGAGGCCCATTGTCTTTTGCACAGACTTGGACATCTTCTTGAAACACTGGCATACATTACAATGGGGTGTAAATGATCTTCCTATTGGTTTATTTGGGTTGCTGTCAGGTTACAATATGCACAGTGTCTCGTGCCGCATTACCTGCTCCAGCACTCACCCGGATCATTTCCCCAGAGGAAATAGAATATGTTAATGTTATTACCGCACAAATACTCTGGATCTACACAATGTAAAAATGCTCTGTCAGCTGATGCTGGAGTTGCTTCAAAACGTCCATTGGGAGCTGTGATTATCTGCGTGATATATGAGGGTTCAACGGCAGGGCGCCTAGCTTAAGAACTAATGGAGATATAACAAGGTGTCCGGTGGGTAAAGAGAGCTTAGATGAGCAACTTTATTATAAACATATAAGACTCCCTGGAGAAAGATGTTAAAACTTTTAATATTGAATCGCCAGGGTCACATTGATGCAAATAGCCCTATTTTTTAAGCTGCTACTCCTCCAACATGCTCATTCTTATGCTGTCTAAGTACTGAACTAAAATCTCAGATCTCAGTTATAGACATGGAAATTATTGTTCAATTTATATTTACATTCGCACAAAGCATGAATGAATAGTTTTGCCCATAAGACATAGACAGACTATGGTTTTACATTCTGAGTTACTAAATGAAAGCAATACGATCCCATTCATTGCTCTCCTTCCATTATGAGGTGCAACCTGTACACAAGTGACAGGATGTCTCATTCTGCCACAGAAATACTAGTTAGGTCTGATATCAACAATATTAAGTGAGACTTTGTCCCTTAATCATATTTTTGTCGCAGAGACAGCTTAGAATGTGGCGTGGACATTGGGCTTTACTCTGATGCTCTGTTTTTTCTTTTGTGACACTAAAAAAAAAACAAAAACATATACAAAATATGGTTAATGTGGCTTGAGATGGCTTCCATTGCCATTTAAGGTTAAGGTTATTGTATTACTTTATTGTCTCTCTGTAGGGCATTTTTTCCCTCTGCATTTGACCCATCCTTTGGTGCAGCTGGGGGCAGCTTTTCAGGAGCGGTGAGCGCCACAGTGCTAGAGTTTATTAGCCGTCCCTCGATCACAACCCCTGGCATCATTCCTGATTTTTCTAAAGTAGATTTTGAGCAACAATTTAGATACTTTTAAAATTAGCTTTTGTGACTGTGACCTGAGTTTGTAGTAGAATTGCACCACATAACAAAAGGACTACTTCAATAAAAAGTCATTTACGAGACATGAGACACATTACATGAAGTGGCAAACAGCCAAAATATCCCTTAGTGTGTCCCCGACTTCAGTGACACATTTTCTGTCGCTCAGTGCACTGTAAATTACCTTTTGTCAAAAGCATATTTTCATCCCCACATTTCGTCTTTCCTCTCATGAACCTAAATTGTGTGTAAATGTTTTAGACCTTAAGGGAACAGGCTGTACGCAGTCAGCCGCAGCTAATCGCCTGCTTCCTGAGAGTGACTTTGGAATAATAGTGTGCTCTTTCGATGCACACATTTGAGCTATTATCATCTGTGGACCATGAGCCTCAGAACGCCTTCAGTCTTGTGTCAGTGTGTACTTCTGTGTCGGAATGTGTGTCTTTGTGGCTAACAGCTGGCAGCCATGTCCCTGGACCAAAGGCTACGTGTATTAGAAGAGGCTATCATCACTGCGCTGACTGCTGTTTGATAGAACATGGCGACTGCTCAGGGGAATATCTCTGTCCTCCTTGTTCACTCATTTTGTGAATGGTTGTTCAGCTACGTTTCCTGTGGCTCTATGTTTCCTTCAACGTTTAAGCACTGTGTTCACTGTCAAAATGCAAGAACATTATTGCACGTGCATTTGCTTGATGGTAGATGGAAGCACAATGCTGAAAATATTAAAATATGGCTAAGTCCAGAGTTACACAAAACAGACATTTTTTTTGTTTGTTTTGTTTGTTTTTTTACTTTTACTACCTTAATAACAAACATGTATGCCTTATTAGCAAAATTTTCAGACAATGTCATAAAAGAGCTTTCTTCCACGGCATTATAACATTTTTGTCAAACGGAAAACCTTAATTATCAAAATGTCATGAAACAAAAAACACAACCCAGAGTTGTCCTTTGTTATTGCCACATCTTTCTTTTTGTTACACATTTTAATTGTTTCATTGCAGTACCACTACATCTGCATTTACACATAGGTATAACTCTACATCTTTTCAGTCGATGTTCTTCCATCTGTTTCTCTGTAAGCCCTGTATGATCGCCAAATCAGAGCAACTCATTGTGTGCAATATGTTGGAAGGAAAGCCTTATGAAAAAGAATTGGATCACACCACAGCAAATGCTCATTTTCCTCTGTGTTGGCCTGGGTTTTGCCTTCTTGTTTTTAAACTTCCCATATGTGTTGAGTTTGCTGCAGTAACAGGGAGAGGGACATGCACAGAGTCAGCTGCAGTGAGGGCCTGAGGGAGCTGTAGGCTGGCACATCTTTGACCAAACAGCTATTTAATAAGACTTCACACAAATCTGTATGACATATGTTCAATAATGGGATGATCAGCTTTGTTAACATTATGTAGTGGGATGCGGGCTGTTTAAAAAAGAAACAAACTATTTGGCTTGAGTTAGGTGCTGGCTGCCTGTGGCTACTGTCAGCTTTCTCATCTCAGCGCTCCAGGCTGGTCAGTGTGTGGTGAGAACACATCATGAGGTGGAAAATGTCTAACTCAGAAATAGATTTTTATATTTGAGTTCTGTTTTTTATCTAAACGTGTTTCATTTTAAAAGACAAATATGATGTAATATTTACGTTGTTCCATTGTTCGAACTTGCTTTTGAGCACCTCCTCTGTGGAATGCCACGCACTAGAACCAATAAAAAGTGTAGTAAAGCACACAAGTTGTTTTTCCCCACATCAGGAATTGAGTTAGAATAGTTATTTTTTTTTTTTTTCAATGTATTTTGTGCACTAAACACATTTCCAATTGATTCAATGTGAGACAGATGATGTTATGCATCATACATTCCAGCAGAAGCAAAAACATAAAGGAGTTGGTAACCTTCTACTAAAGGTTAGAAGGTTACAAAGGACACCTTTAATGGAGATAAATTCTGAACTAAAACAGCCGATAAGCTCCACCTCTTCATAGTGGCTTTTCAACATTGCAGCAGGTTGTCATTTCCAGGGTTTCATTTTAAAAAGTGGTTAGCCCTGCATGTATCGACCAAAGTCTAACATTTCCAAATATGGTAATTGCAACAAAGTATAACAGAGAAAAACTGGAATACATGAAGAAGTTCATAAAACATCCAGGATTTAAATATTTTACTAACTTTTCAGCCAACATTTCGTTGCTCATCCAAGCAACTTCCTCAGGGCTAAGTTGTTGACTGTGACTCCCATCAGGTGTGATTGTGAGCGGAGATAATCTCTCAGGCAATCCAGGCCAATCGGAATTGGAGTTTGGCCAGCGGAGTTTTGAGTAACGAAACGTCGGCTGAAAAGACTGACTTAATCCAGCAGATCTAGTTTGATCGAGTCAGTAAACTAGACTCACTGCCCAAAACAGCTGATGATAGTGGAGTGCCTTCTGGGTATTGGATTATCTCATAACACATATATTAGTTTCTATGTGATGAAGCAAATCTAGCCACAAAACTCTGCTGCTGTAACAACGTCTTCTATACTCACACCAATTAAATGCTTTCTTTGCATCCAAAAATCTCCCTTTTCTTCTTTTAGCAGCTGCCTTACTCTGCCAATACATTTCTATCCTACACATCAGATCCAAGCATATTTGCTTAACTGTGTGGAACAAATTAGACACAATTTAAAGTATAATAGATTAGCATCAGTTAGTTTGTTTTTTGACCGAATCATCTGCATCTATTCATATTAATTCCATTTTTAAATTCCAAAAAAGCATAATTTCAATATAATTGCACATGGCATTTGGTCAGCAATTAGTGCCATTAGCGCATTTGTTTGTTAATGATAGCTTTTCTTTTAATCATGTAAAACCATTCAGTGCAAAACAGCCCTTTAGCAACTAATTACATTTTGATTAAAATTATACATTGCATTCATGTTCAATTGACTTTTAAAGTTTATGTAAATCTATTATTGAATATGCTTAATGCAGTGATTCCTAACCTTTTTCTCTCAGCAAACCCTTTTTTACTGATGGATGTGTTATTGACATAAACTTCTTTTGCATTCCTGAGATGTGTGTGTCTCATTCAGAAAAGTTACTTTTGAGCTAATATGCAACCCCTTCATTTTATGTGTGGATTACTGAGGACCAGCTTTCTGTGTTCCTCCTGTGGTTATTGTCTGCATCATTTCTGTCTTCCTTCTCTCTGCCTCTCTTATCTCACCCTATCCTTCTGCCTCTCTCTTCCTCTTGTCTCACCCATCCCTATGCTTCTTTCTCTTCTTTTTTTTCCCTCCTCTCTGCTCTTCTTCTTTTCTCTTGTCTCCTCTCCTTCTGGCTCTCTCTTATCTTCTTATCTCTCTCATCCTTCTACCTCTCTCTTCCTCTTGTCTCCCATCCTTCTACCTCGTTCTACTCTTCCTCTTTTCTCTCTCATCCTTCTGCCTCTCTCTTCTCTTCCTCTGTCTCTCTCTTCCTTATACCTCTCTTTTCTCTTGTATTCTCATCCATTGCTTCTCTCTTTCTCCTCTTTCTCTCATTCTTCTGCCTCTCTCCTCTCTTTTCTCTCTCATCCTTCTGCCTCTCTCTTCTCTTTTCTCTCATCTTGCTGCCTCTCCCTCTCTTTCTCTTGTCTCCCCCACCTTTCCCATTCTTCTGACTTCCTACTGTCTTACCCCTTTCTTCTGCCTATCTGTTGTCTTCCTCTCATGTTTCACCCCAAGTCTCTTCCTCTATCCCTCCTCCTTTCTGTCTCTTCCACCCTTTTCTTCTCTCCCCTTTTGCCTCCTCTAGTCTCTCCCCTCCTATTCTATCTCTCCCCTCTTCTTCTATCTCTCCTTTCCTGTCTCTCTCTGACTGCCCTCTCTGGACCACTGTAGTGTGACTGTGCTTAATCACTGTGCCTGGTGCCATTATTCAGCCACATATCTGCCTCTTCCTCCTCGTTGCTTCCTCTGTCCTGTTCCCTCTCTCTCGTCCCTCTCCTCGAAGCTGTCTGGTGGTTGGTTGGTGATGGGTCTTGTGTGTTGGGAGCTTGTCAGAGGTGAAGGGGGGGGGGCTGGCTGAAGTCTGTCATTACTGTTCTCCTTCGAGCTTTTCTATGGCTCTGCAACACTGCTTTCATTATGAACTACACCTCCAGTCGGCAGTGTAATTGAATAAATAGTATTTTGCAGGTGCTTCTATCAAATGTGATGTGAGAGTGAGACAGGAGCAGGAATATTTTCTCACGTCTTCGAATTAAGATGGTATACAGTGTGGAGACTTGTCTCTGAGTCTGACAGTGCTAGTGGCTATGCTAGCTGTCAGTTGAAGAGATGAGCTGCTAACAACTCTGTCTGTAACCAAATACTGACTCATACTTCACTTGCTGCTATAGAAAATCATCCCAATAATGTAAAAATAAGCACATATCTTTGAGCCAATCACGGACGCTCAAAATCTATCCAAAACAACAAACAAAAACAGGGCTACTTGCATAAATACATGTAAAAATATAACTACTGTTAACATGCTTTCGTTCTAAATGAAAGACCTTTTGTTTCATATCCGCTAACCAAACAAACACATCTGAGAGCACAGGATGTTGCAGATTGGAGATGAGATGCAATGAAGGGCTTGTGACGAGAACCACCTTTTAGAAAAGGTTGTGTTCTAGATACAAACAAACAAACAAACAACAAACAAACAGACCAACAAACAGACAAATAGACAGCAAGTAATTCAAAAGCATTCTCTCCCTTAGCGTTCTCTTTAAATAACAAAATGAAACTACCAACACCTCAAACAGTGTGCACAGAAGTAAAATGACATGACAACAAGGAAGAACTAACATTAGTGAATTTGTCATTGTCCATTAGTTTTTCCACGTGGAGATTTTTTATTGTATTTTTTTTGCTGGTGACTAAGGGAAGGAGAATATTTTTTTATTAATATATTTTGTATCTTGGGATGAAGCATCTCTGTTTTCGGTCATTGCTGCTTCAGCACGGTTTATGTAAAGCAGATTCCAAACATTTATTGAGGTCAACATGTAGAAACAGAATAAATGAAGGGGTGATCTGGACCATATAAAAGTGGAACTACTGTGAAATATGCAAATTGAAAACAAGTCAGAGTGACCCACAAGGCTTAAAACATCAATACTGAAAGGCTTGATATTGGCTTTATAAAAAAGAGATTTTTAAAACGGTGTAAAATGCATTACTTGTTGTTTGGGCCATATTTTGAAGTCTGAGAGCCAAGAATAATTGCTCTGAATCCACAGTAAAATAAACAAATACATAATGTGTATGTCATCTTGCATTGTTAAATTCTAAATGATACTATAATAATAATGATAACAGATTATTTAATATAATCTGTCTATAATAATTTGTCATTAACTTGATGATCCTCTCTTGTGTGATATCAGTATGTTCTTATATTTCTTATGCAAAACTGACTCATTAATAGTTTAACTCCAACAGATTGATACTTCTTCATCAAAAGCATACCTGGATTGAGATTTGCTTCATTTACAAACATTGGAGTAAGGTGCTCTGTTCCACCTTGTGATGTCATTGAGGGTAGTTCATTGCTATTTTAGCCCGAACTTAGCTGGCTATTCACTATAATACACCTCAGATAAGCTTTGAAAAACTCAACAACATTTTAATGTAGATCAAATATGTGTATTATAGGCCCTTTTAAACCTGCCACCGTTGTAACATTTGATGATCAGAATTATAGCCTAGTCTGACTCTTTGACATCACTGACTGTAACGAGTGTGTGCTGTCCCTTCTCCATGATGTTTTGGTGAAAGCTTGGCAGAGGTCATCCAAACACTGAGTGAGTTTATACATAGCAGCACAAAGCAGAGTGCAACGGCCTTTTTCTCCAGGAGCTCATTATGGTACAGTCCACAGGAGCGGTCAGGGAGAAGGGAGAGAGGTCACACAGGTATACGCAGACAAGTCTGCAAAGGAGACAGAGGACGCTGTCTTTGAAAAGGTAAAGGGTGACAAGTTATTTGTGCAGAAGTGCAGAAGCCTTGGTTTGAGACGTACTGTCAGTTGTCAAAGTCACTGATAGTCTGATGAGATTTAATATCTGTTTACACTTCTCTTAACAAATAGATTACATAATTCACACTCCAAGAATGATAAGCGTGTTTTGTTTTTGCGATGCTTTTTTAGCTTTTTATGCTATACTTGAAAATTAGGCAAATCAACAGATACATCAAAAAGGTATGCCAAGTGCATCATGTAATCAATATTAATAACAGTGATGTGAGTAGATACATACTTTGTAAATTGCTTTTTTATTGCCTCGAAGAAAGTATTTTGTAGCAAGTTTTTAATAAGTATATATGTACTGCAGTTGTGTTGCTTTGTCTGGGAAAAAAATATAAGCAAAACTAATGTTTTTAACATATTATATTTTAACAATAAAGTCTAAGGTAGACTTTTGTCCCTCTTGGGAATATTGTTTCTAACATTGCTTTCTCAACAAACACACTGGAGTTCGAACTGGGAGATATTTTGTGAATTTTTGTATTCATGTGGAAGAATGAAGTCCTTGAGAGTTGCCTTATCTCTCATTAAGCATTATGTTTTTTTTAATATACTGTTTTATATGTTGTATCTTTGTTTATCTGCTGTCTGTAAAGCATGTTTGAGTGTCCAGAAAAGCACTGTATAGTACAAAGTATCATTATTATAATCTCAAAAGTATGATTAACAAAAGTACAATTATGCATAATCTAAAGTCAGAGAGTCCTGATTCCTATCTATACTTTTCCCTTCTAGAAACACTGTTTATCATTTGTAATATCAAGCAAGATTGATGTGAATGTTTTCCCGATGTAATTTACTTAGCAATCCAGTAGATGGTGCTGTCATGTGCTTGTTTTCCATTTGAAGTAAGTTCTGTATAAAATGCCATATTAATTGTACTCAAGAGCATGCCTAATTAAAAAAAAAAAACTATTCTTACGTAATATGTATCGGCCAACAAGATCGTGTGTTACTGTTTATGGTTAGAAATCTAATGGAAGTTTTTAAAAGTTCTCCAACCTTGATCATGTTTTCATCAACATATCTGCTTTATCAGAGAGCACACAACTGCTTCCCCTCTTTATGATGACAATATTTCCACTTAATGTCAGTTGTCACCTTGGAAACACCAGACTAAATCATCTGTGTCCAAACATCCCTTGTATTTTGTTTCTGCCCTTTTCCCTTTATCTGTCCTCTTGCTCTTGTTTCACAGATTTAGGAGTAAACTTACTGTTAAACGTGATGCTAACTGTGCGTTTCTGTATGTTTCAGATGTACATTCAGACCACCACTCTGACCATCTCTCTCAGCCTTTCCGCCTCTGTGTCTCTGGGAATGCTCTACATGCCCAAAGTCTACATCATCCTCCTGCACCCGGAGCAGAATGTGCCCAAGAGGAAACGCAGCTTTAAGGTCAGTTATATTTAAAACTATTTTTAACTTGTTTTAACAAAACAGCCCTGCATGTACATATCTCTTGTATAGTTTCGCTCTTTAACAGTAGCAGTTATTGAGTCACTTCAGAATTGCATGTAGTCTGCCTGAAGCTTACTGAAATGAGGCAAGGCTACCCTTCTGCACAAAATGGCCATCAGTTACAGCAGAATGAAAAGTCTAGAGACACACAGCAATGTTGCTTAAGAAGAACCTTAATGTCATCTTTTGCAATACACATCTGCTAGTTAGAGTTGCAGTTACTAGTGACACGTTATTTTTCAGGAGCAATACAGTATCAAGTTGACTCAGATCACAAAGTCCAAATCAAGTCTTGAAATACTGTCTTTTTCCATTTCTATGCTATTTATCAGTTAAATTCTCTTAGACTGTAAAAAGTTCTGAGGCTAAGAACTTAAATCTTTGTGTTGATATAACAGATTTTCAACTTAGACTTTTAAGTTATGAGAGAAAGAGAGGGAGAGAAAGGGAAGCAAAATGAGAGGAGGAGAGAAAGAGAGGAGAGAACGAGAGAGGGATGGAGGAAGAGGAGAGAGAGGTGAATAAAAAGAGAGGGAGAGAAATAGAAGAGAAAGAGAGAGGAGAGAGAGAGGGGGAAGCAAAGAAAGAGGGAGAGAAATGGGAGAGAGAGAGCAAAAGAAAGGGAGATCAAGAGAGAAGTGTGGAGTGAGAGAGAGGGAGCAAAATGAGAGAAAGGAGAAAAAGAGAGGAAAGATCGAGAGAGGGAGATAGAGGAAGAAGAGAGAAAAAAGGTGAATAAAAAGAGGGAGAGAAATAGGAGAGAAAAAGAAAGGGAGGGAAAGAGAGGAGAGAGAGAGAGAGAGAGGGAAGCAAAGAGAGAAGGAGATAAATGTGAGAGAGAGAGAGCAAAAGAAAGGGAGATCAAGAGAGAGAGAGAAGTGTGGAGTGAGAGAGAGGGAGAAAGAGAGGGAGAGAGAAGAAAAAGAGTGGGGAGAGAGTGAGAAAGAGAGTAGAAAAGAGAAAGAAGAGAGAGAGAGAGAAACAGAAACTCACATACATGAGTTAACTTACATCAAACTTTAAGGCAGAAATTGTACTTACATTTTTAAGTTGAACTGCCCTGTGTTTTTTACAGTGTAGTAAACAAATCAGTGATTCAATTCTGCCTCAAGTCCAGTCACCTTACAAGTCCAGCAGATGCAGATGCAACTGTTTTCATTGAAATTGACATATTTTGTAAAGAATGCAAACTCACGTCACAATGGTAATCTATACATTTCTACAAAACCAACACCTACCACCTATGCCCTGTCATTTTTATGAATTTACTCACCATTACTGAAATTGTACAAGGTTCAAAAGCATTCTATAATAAAGACAAGTACTTTAATATTTCTTGCTTGCTGCAGTTTAATTTAGCAACGAAGTGGAGGACTTATGTGATTTACAGTGAATTAAACGTAAATTAATTGCAAATGAAAATGTTCAAAGTATAAAAAAATATAGCTGACAAAAAGAAGCAGAATACTAAATAGTCTATACCTCCAGACTTGTTGTTGTCCTCTGTCTGCTCACTGTCACACACCATTTTGTTTCCTGTACAGCTGCCGCAGACGTCTCTACATGTTGCACAGCAGCAGACAGCTGTGTCGGGGAAAGATTTTACAAAATCCATGTTGAACTTATACTTTTTTTTTCCTTTTGTAGGCTATTGTGACAGCTGCCACCATGTCAGGCAAACTCACCCAGAAGGGAGGTGACCGGCCCAACGGGGAAGTGAAGACTGAGTTGTGTGAGAGCATGGAGACCAACAGTGAGTAAGAGAACACCTGCCTTTTATAACTACACATATAAAATACTACTGCAATAAGCAATCAGAAGCACTTATTTCTTTGAAGTCACAAGTGGAGTTTCAGGAAGACCGTTTAAGTAGATCTAAATGTTATGCTTTTTACAAGAACAGTTTTAACACAGCATTTAGAGTTACATTTTCAGAAGTAGGTGTTTGATTGTGATTATAGAGCAGTAGTTCACTCTTCAATGCCTTAGCAATCATATCATTTGGGAATAATAATAAATGTATTTAAAGGAAGCGTTTTAAAGTAATCATTCTGAATATTTCCTTACTCAGACCAAAATGCAGCTTTTGGGTGTTCTATAAGAGGTATGCCATGTACTAGCATAGAAAAAAATGAATCCAGTTAAATCTTTTGAAAGCACAAATAGCTGTACTCATAAACGCAGACTATTGGACAGAAAAATAAGTCTTTTTGAACTAATATTATCTTGTTAGTTAATCAGGACAGGAGCAACTGGACATGTTTTCAGTGGTACGTCTTTTTAAAAAAAGACGTAATGGCAACATTTCACATCCAAACCTAAAGTGTGTCATCATGGCGAATTTTCATTGGAGCACATGGTACATGTCCCTTTCATATCCTGCGGAATCGACAACTGTGCAGCTCTTCAAACAGCCATTTCATGTTCAGTCAAGCCTCCTACATCAGCAATTTACACATCACCTGCCTTATGTCTCACGAGAGGCTATGCTGATGGGATTTATCATGACGAAATATATGTGATAATAATGATGCTTGTAATAAAATAATGAGCCATCAATAAATAAATAATTATATTAGAAAGAAAGAAAGAAGAAAAAAAAAAGAAAGAAAGAAAGAAAGAAAGAATTAAAAAAAAAAGAAATGACATAACTGTTTCAGTATGTGTGCATCATTACACATATAAACACATCTAGAGATCTACCTGAAGCATCCTTTGATGTTTGCGTTCTTGTACAAACAATTACATAAACACATTTGTTGGATAAGCTGCTTCGGTATCATTGACCAATGACCATTATGTTTGTTAAAGGACAATATATGATGAATTATTTGCATTGTTCTGGTATTTTAAACATGCTTTTAAGAACATTTACATTAGTAAACATGTATTCGAACACTAATGTGTTTATTGTGTTAGAAATAAGATATAGGTCCATTTACTAGTTGCAAAAAAATGACACAGGAGGAATTATCAAAGCAATTTTAGCTGATATGCTATCATTTATGAATAAAGGTTGTATGGAGGATTTTCAAAAAATGTTTGTTGTCAGTCTTGGTCAAAAAAGTTACATAGATTTGTAACAACCTTGTACTTATGCTAAACAAAAAGATAATTTTAAAAAGATATAAACTGTGGACATGATGAGTCCAGTAAAACGTTGACCAATAGATAACGAGGTACCTCGTTATCTATTGTGCATCATTTGAAAAACAGCAAACAGCTGTTGGATTTGAAAAATCCTCCATACAACCTTTAAATCTGAGCAGAAGATCTCAGAGATCTTCCTCTTCTTCCTCTTTTTCATCTTCATCCGAGTCATTGTAACCACTTTGCCACATTTCCTTTTACACTTCTGTACATTAAAATGATCCCCTGTCACATTTAAAGATTCATCTTTGCTTGTCAAATTGATTTGCTGTGACATTGAATCCCATCAGCTGTGGATGGTGCGCTCTTTGATTAAATGCATGTCCTAAGCACTAATCACAGAAGGGTTTGTGTTTTAGCTTGTTTTTTCTTTGTATGCATATGTTTTTGACCTATGAGGCCAAGCATGTTTTTAAGTCAGCAATTCATTAGCATCAGTGGGGGAAGCAGGTCAAAGGGCATTCATTAAAACAGTAATTAGTGCTGCTTGCTGCACCATCACGTGTGTTACCGGTATAAACTTGCATTGTGCTCCTATGTGGAAACTGTGTAATACCTGTGATTTGATGATTTACCGTAAACATTATAAGTGCTATACTCCATTTTTGGCATCCAAGAAATTTAAACAAACAGAAAAACATATTTTAAGATTTCAGTAGCAGTCCACAAGTTTTCACTCAAAGCATTCTGAGCCTTCCATTGTTTCTCCAGAATGAACAGCATTTTTCACCACATTAAAAAGTTGTGACGTGTCACTATGCTAACCGCAATTAAACAAATCAAGCAATTTTTTGACCTAAATACATACTAGGCTGAGGCAAAACACATTTTCAGTTGTTTTCTTAATATAAAAATAGGGTATAGCTATTTTTTTTATTATTCATTATAAATCAAACAAAATACTTGACTTGTTTTTGTTGGGTTTTAACTGCAACAAATCAAATAACAAGGTATGGGTAAACAATAAACAATCTGCTATTTTGGTTAAACTCTTATTGGGATATCTGATAGCTTCATAAGATTGTTAATGAACCTATAAAAACAAAAGAGAACAAAAAGAAACAAACAAACAAAAACAGTGGGAAAAACATTCATACACAAATAGACTGTAGATAAGAACTGAACTTTTCTGTTCAATGCAATATTTTACTCAAACGGAATTTCTCAACTTCACATATAGTCTGACTGGTTTTCACCAAGGCCACTTTGAAACATGAAAAAGCAGAGAGCTATACTGGTGAGACAATCATTCAAGTATTGGCATATACATAAATACACAAAGAAAAGTGGTCTGACATGGAAATGTATGATGTTACCACTCAAATAGACGTGTCTTTTACAGTTTTAAGATTTTAAAAGTACGGGGCAGGACGACACCTCATAGCAAGAACATCCTGGGTTTTGACTCCAGTGGTTTGCATGATGTGAAGTTTGCATGTTCTCCCTATGTCTGTGTAAGTTTCCTCTGGGTATTTGCGTTTGTTCTACCACTGAAAACATGTCCAGTTGTGCCTCCCCAGGACTACAGATGGAAGTTTGCTGTAAAACTATAATCTGGGACAAGCATCTGCCTCTGTGCCTAATGTAATTGCACATTGTCCGTAAAAAACATAACCTAACATACATTCTGAATATTAAAGTATACCAAAACATTCTGATGCCATTCTGACCCTGGAAACATAGAACGACCCATATTTATTGTCATATTTGTAGTTTCAACATAGTAAAAATGTCTTTTTTTTTTTTTTTTTAACTTCTTTTTGTCTTAATGTTGCCATTCATGTTTTTCTTGCAGTGTAAAACTCCTGTCTTTCAATGTGACATTTTCTATTGACAGTTGTTTGTTTTTTTTCAATGTATATTTTTTTCCCATCAAGGCCTTATTTTTCTATGCGGTGAGTGAAAGGAGAAAAGAAAGAGCTTGCATGAAAGCATCAGCGTATAACAATGGCACAGTTAGAAGCTGTGACTGCTGCAAAAACATCAACATTTTCTGTACAGCGCTTGAGGGGACACCAGTGTAATAGTTTTCACAAAAAATCTACATCTCAGGTGGAGAGGTGGCACAAACATGACTGAAACCTGATCACTGTTCCACTTTCTTTGCCTATTTTCCAATCTCATGGCTTTTGTGAAGCTTTCAAAATAGCTCTATTGAGAACAGTACAATAGTTGCCATTGTGATCGGAGTTGGAGCCAAGAAGACAGACATTCATAGAAAAATGTAACAATATGAATTACAAGAGCCAAAAAATATTGACTTTGCTAATTCGGTAATTTCACTCATCATGCTTTGTCAAAAAAAAAAAAAAAAAGCATATACATTATTGTTCACATCTCAAAGGGGTTATATGGGCAGGAGGAAACAGGACATTTGGCTGTATATTAAAGCCGTTGTGTCTCTCCAAGTTCAGGAGGTGTGACCTGAGTAACAAGTATTTGTTGTGTCATTTCTATGTGTCAGTTTGCTTTTTTCATAACAACCATTGGAGCAGTCAAACAGTGTCCGACTTTACTGTCCTGTGATTGCTCTTAAAATGTAAGAGTTTGTGAAAGGTTTTCATTTAATCTCTTTGTTGCTAGCACCTTGTCATTTATATCGGCTCTACTGTAGTCTTCTTTCTTCTTTCATTTAAAACAAATGATTTCACAAGAGGACAACTTGATCTTCCGGCCTCCTGTTTATTTATTTAGTTCTAACATTGGGCTCAGTCACATGACACTTGTTCTTTTCTCCGCAGTTAGAAATCAGGTGCTGTGATGCAACTGTGAGACAAATAATCATTGTCAATTTCCTTACATGTGGCCTGTAGTTTTTTGACACATTTAAAAAGAAGAAAAAGTAAGAATTCTTGTAGTGTACCATCATTAAAATGTAAAACAAACCAAAAGTATTAGCTTTAACTTTTACATCTGTGATATTTTGCTCAGCAAATGACACTTTTATCGACTTGAAAACATGAAAAACTGATCCGCACAACAGTTGGAGCTCTCAGTTCTGGAGAAGGACGTGTGTCCGAAACGTCACATGTGGTGAATACAAAACTGGGAGCTCCAACTCCTGTGCAGATCCTTTTCACGTTTTCATTTTGTTCTACATTTAGGACCCAGCAAGTCAACTCTTCTTGACTTGACCAACATCTCATGATCTCTCTGGGTGGACTTTGCATGTTCTCTTGGGTACTCCTACTTCCTCCCACTTTCAAAAACATAGATGTTTGGGCATCACTAGTGCATGAATGAGAGTGATTGTCTGTCTCTAATCTTGGCTACTGTCCAGGGTGTTCATGAACTTAAAAAAGTTTCCACAAACTAAGTGTTGACCATGTTCTAGAGTCCAGTAAAGTATGTGTTTCGCATATCATCTAAGAAGCAGACGCGTTGGAGATGTCGTGCGTGATGCTTGTAAAAAAAATCTTGCACTTTGACATTGTGCACAAAGCGTTACATTCTTCAATGCATTAAACATTAATACAGTTATTAATTCCTATGTTTTGTGTGTTTCCCTTCAACAGCTTCATCAACTAAGACGACATATGTGAGCTACAGCAATCATGCCATCTGAGTGGATCACAGACGACTACACAAACGAATGGGCCTGGACACATGAATGAGAAGCGGCTTGTTTCTGGACGGAGCCGAGCCAAAGAGCGAACTATAGATTCATCTTCTGATTGGTTGAAGCGCCGGCTGACATTCAGAGGGGCCAATGGCATCCAAGCATGAGACATTTTGTATTGTTCCACATCCAAACCACGAAGGAGGTGGGAGCACATAAACAGCCAATCGTTGTGCCTGCTTTCTTGCTGCTCACAGCTCATTGGTACTACTATGAACATACTGTTTAAAAAAAGAGACTATGTGAAAAAAGTGACATGCCATAGGACACTGTGGTGGACTGAGTAAAAATCTACAAATGCACAAAAAAATCACAAAACATGAAAGAAGCACAAAAAAACAAATGTAGACTTACTATCTAAAAAGGGCAAAGATGGGGCGGGGACAGAGATTTAACAGAGAACATTTTAAAAGATATTTAAAAGAGAATTGTAAGAGAAAATCTATGAGACTAAAAGCTGTTTGTTGTTATTCTCCTTGTAAGTATTTTTGTGGTCGTGCTGATTTTTTCATTCTTGTCTCACGTTGTCTGATGGATCGCCCTGCATACTGAGATGAGTGTGTTTCCTGCTGTCTTGGCTAACCGGGTCGTAGCCTTGGGTCGTGAACCTGTACAATGCCATGGTTGAAGCATGCCAGTTTTTATACAAAAAGGAGATTTATTTATAATAAAGGAATGTTTTGCAAACGTGTAGATTGGTGGTTGTGTTTTTTAAATATATTAAGCTCAATGGGACTTTGCAATGTCAACAAATCCTACATTTGAGGAAACAATTTTCAAAGTTTCTTAGTGAAAGAAAAACAGTTTAAGTTAGTTAAAGTTGTGTTTAAAAATCTCTCACTATGACATCATTTTCTAGAACATGAATAATGAATATTTCAACATGGTCTCACAGAAATGCATATTCTTATTATGACATAGTATGGTGTAATCATGAGCACTTTTCACCCTCTTTATGTGTGCTTATTTCACACTGTGAAGCTTCAAATAGGGTCACTACCTTCTCAGCGTCTTATAAGCATGTGTTTTGGTTAAAGCCTCATCAGGACAGTAAATATGACATATGTGGAGGGGAATCCACAAATGTTACCTAGCAACCACATTGTAAATCTGGGCCAAAATCAACATAAATAACACAGAAGTGACAATTGACAAATCATTATAACTTGTAGCACTTTAGATGTGTTAAATGATTGTTTAAATTTCAGTAAACTGGTCAGTTTTGTGTAAATTGTTTGCGTTTGGCGCTTTTTGACAATGCATGTGGAGGGATTCTGTTTTAAAACAGTTACTTCCTGTTATTTTGTACTTTTACGTGTCAATTTCTTCATAAATTGAAACTTAACTTCTTGAAAACTTGATAAATATTTACCACAAAGACTATCAAAAGTCAAAATTAGACAATGTTATAATCTGTCATATGGGCTTTAATGGCTGTTTGGATCTGAAGTTGTAAAAATCGGTAAGTTTACAATTTGGATTTTGTTTAATTTTCATAAGTAATAACCAATCTTTACAGCCTCTATAGAAATTAAATGAGCCAGCGACACATACAGAATCATAGACATACAAATAAGGAAAAATTGCACAAGCATTTACATTTGCATGACATAGCTGTGAGTAATTCAACATGTTTTGACAGTAACAGGTGGATTCCACATCCTGCCTATGCGCTCTGTTGCACTGCTCACACCTCGGATGTCGGAAAGCATCACCAACTGGATGCATTTTGTCACAGACGGGCTGTGGTCCTTAGGGCTGTACATTTTCAGGCGGTGGAACCTGTGGAGGGCACAAGTTTATGAAATAAAAGTTCTCAATTAAGACCAAACAGCTATTTATTTTAAAGCTTGACTTCAGCACAAAAGAGTTTATCTTTGATCCACAATTTTGTGGTTGGATGTTGGAGTGGTGGAGCTAATGCACAGTTCTTCAATGACTGTGCAAGTGCTGCGGACGTCACTTGTAAGATGTAGAAGTAGCCCGTCAAGTGACAATGTATTTATTTTACACAATACAGTACATTTTACTTATCCACTTTAAATGATATAAATGTTGAAAAATAAAATGTTATATTCCTTTTAACACCTCCCACTCAATGATAGACACTTAACGTATAATTGGATGTTTTTATTCACAAACTCCTGGAGACGGCACCAGACATTGTACTATCAGTCCTTGGCAAAAAAAAAAAAGTCCTTAATTAAATTTATGTGAACACCCAACAGTAAATCCTTACTGAGGCAGCAGTGGCGCCCAAATCGATAGCTTTAACTGAATCTCTATTAGATTGACTGTATAATGAGATTGGTCATAGCACTCAAACACTCCGAATAAACACAACAAAGCTGAAAATTTCAATATATCAAGCCAATTTACTGGTATTACTGCTCCGGCATGAGTGGAAAATTGCTCTGCTCTTCTATCCTAAAAGCTTCAATTCATTACATTTTATGCCTTTTTATCAAGCCTAAATTGTCTCTTGAGATTCTTGGGTATTTTAGCACTTTTTTCCCTAAGTGCAAGAACATTGTCTACAGCCTCTGATGATATGATTCTGAAAGAAAACAGAAGTAACATTTGTCCCAATAAAACATGTCCATCAGGCTAACCCTCCAGATATTAACATCTCGGGGTTGAAGTAAGTTTGCAATTCGGTCCTTCACTGCTTGTCTTATTTCAATATGGTCAAAAGTTATACATGACTATCCAGTATTCAAAGATCGCATTCTACATTATCTTTATTGAATTTAGGCCTTGTCCACACAAAGACAAAAACTATGATCATTTTAAAAACAATCTGCATAAACATGGAGCTGTCTTAGGATTTGTGAACATCCACACCAATCTGTAAACTACCCTGAAGCCGGTGTAATGCCTGTAACTGACCAGAGTGTGGCGCTGTGACGCTGACACAGAATGTCACTAAAGGAGAGAAGGACTTGATACTGAAAATGTGCAGAAAAGTTATGTAAAGTGAATGTAAACTGAAATTTAGTGGAGAATTCTTTTAAACTTGCAAATATTCTGAATGAACAATATGGATTTAAAAGTGGATTTATGCTTCAGTTGTTTTGGGGAAATTTTGACAAAACTTTAATTGCGATTGTAGTGCGGTTTAAGTCAAATATTTGTTGTGAAATGCCTGAGCTTGGCTTCGTGTGTCTTCTAAGATCCCAGGCTGTTTTCTGCCCTGGTCTGTGTGCACTGATGGACAACTAACTGGTGCAGAGGTGGATAGTTGTCGAATCTAAAGTGGACACAATTCCATGCTCTGTGCTCTAGAAAAAAGACTGAAAACCTCGCACTCGTCCAACCTTCAAAAATACATGAGCACTCAAAGGACCGGTCAGACGCATCACTGACTCCTTTCTTGTTGGACCAGAACGATCGATACAGCTAAAGGCAGTGAAAAGCACCGTTTACCAAGCAAGTTTTCACCTGTGATTCTGGATGTGTTGTGTTGGATCTGGCAACTACATTATACATCACAACATGTTTTCTGTTGTATTCATGTTTAAAATGAATGATAAATGTGCAACTTACTGCAGAAATGAGGAACTGATTAATCGAGAAAGAGTTCCACCTTTAATGACAGAAATACGAATTTTATTACATATTCATTCAAGCATATTTAGCAGAAATATGAGCAACAGATTTACAATCAGCTCATAGAACATTGGATTTTTTTTATTTGCACACATTTCATGAAATCAACCAACTATATACCATTTGCTAATGCTGTTCCACAAAATGGTATAAAACCCAGCAAGCTCCCTGAGACAAACAGGTGACTCCACCAAAAAAGGATTTTTTTTTCCTTCTTGCCATAAAAACATTTGTATTTGAATAAATAATGAGCTTTCACCAGAAAACAGAAAATGTTGCGAATCACTTGCTTGATTGTTGTTGTGGCATGAATATAACAGACACATTGAAAACAGTCCTTGTACCGGTACTTTACAGCCAGAGAATTGAGAACTTTTATTCGTCCCACAATGGGGGCATTACAGAATTCTAAATAATAGAAGAGATGGGACATCAACAAACAACTTTTACTGTGGAGATCCGCCATGTTTTCATTGCAGCAGGTTTGCTAAGCTTCCACAGGGATACCCAAAACAATTTAAAAGTATTCAAAATGTCTTGGAACAACCCAGTAAACTGCTGATACATTTAATCTGTAGAGTCAGCGTAGGTTTTAATGAATGCTAACCTCAGTATTAAGCTATGTAAAGTATTTAGTTGTCTCCAACCTGTAGCCCGAGAGCTACCAGTAACTCGCCAAAGGATTTTGGATCATACAAAACATGCTTTATTGCTCAAATATGTGTATTTATAACGTACTTATTTCTTGTGTAAATTTACTGTATCTTTAGATGCCCAATTGTGTCCACTTCTAAATAATGACTAATTTTTCATATACTCATCTAACTGTGCCGCCATGTAAGTTCACCTATTTGTTCTTACTAAAAGTAGTAGCTCACTGACAATTTTGTTTTGTAAAAGTAGCTCTCCAGGCAAAAAAGGTTGGAAACCCCTGGGTCTTAAAATTCTATTTGTGTGCTATCACGATCCAGACCTGACAATAGCTGGCATGTCTGTTACCCTTAATTATAGTTAAATTGTTTTGTAACTGCTTCACTTTTACTGCAGGTGATACTCAGATGTGTAATGAACCTATAGCAATGTAATTTGTTTTCTTTTGCTAGTCTATATAATTGTTGCTGTAATTGTATAATATACAATACAGTATATTATACTGTATGTTTTACCCATACTATTCACTTACAAAATGAGTGGCTTGAAACCTGACCTTTGATAAACAAACGTGTGGAAAAAGAGGTGTATTTTTGTTCTGGAACATGAAAATCCTCCTCTCATACAAAGCACCTGTCACTGCCCTATATTTCCATGTGAGACAAACATGCAAGGCCTCATGGGAATTGTAGAGATCCAGCCGCAGATGTTGGTGTCTTCCTCTGTCATTTGATTAGTGTAAAGCAAAGTGGGATTAGCTCTCCGACAAATGTAACAAGTGAGCTTGCTGTCTGGGGGGCACTTGTGTGAAAAAGTCCTCATAGCGTCACCAGATGGAGGCTGACGTCACTGCGACAGTAGAAGTGTGTACAGCTGCTGCCACAGGGCTCTTTCCTCTGATTAATTAACAGTGAATTGGACTGACATGAGAGCTCTAGCCCAGGTGCAGTCGACCAAACACAAATGTCTGATTTGAGCTTCAGACGGTTTCCAATGAGTGATGGAAAAATCATTTGTATTACTGAGACTGGAGTGGATCTGATGAACAAGTACCTTACATAAGAACTCATCGGTATGCTAAATATCACCCTGTTTCAAAATATGTATGATCTGTATTCTTTACCTTGCTCACTTACCTAATGTGTTCTGAAATTTCTTATACTCACTCATAAGCACTTTTCACAAGTGTAAAGATAACACAAAATACCTTAGAAACAGCTCACATCATGTTTGCTTAAATATAAAACTCCAAAATTAGATGTGGACAAGGTAATTTTTAATAATTTTCTCGTGAATAGTATTGGAACCAAGCTGATCATTTCAAAGTATGCAACTAATGCAATATCACTCCAAAGCCAAGAGTATGAGTTTATATTAAAATACATTAAAGCTCAATATGTTTTGCTTCACATAGCTTAATCCAACACAATGCTGAAAATGTAACCTGTTCCATATCTAAGTTGAATAAAGGTTATAACTATAGAAAACGTATCCAGTAAAAATGAACGTAATGGAAACATGTAACTATAACAAAATGAGTGCTTACAGGTCTGTCTGAGTATGTATATTTTATTAAGACTTAATTTGCAACGAAATGTCAAACCCAAATGAGAGAGTTGTTTAGTCGTTTTGAAAAGTTCAGGAAATGTCAGTTGTGCCCTGTGGGTTCTCTTCCCCAGACTTTTCTGTCCATCAACGTTGCACATAAAATGTGTTGACATCAAGATGTGTCTTCACAAAGACTTAAAGTTTCTGATTCATAAACATACCTGTTATCATTTTAATCATTTCATTGTAATTTTTTTTTTTTTTTTTGTGCAGTCAAACGTTGCTCTTTCCTAATGCATTCTTTGCATTAGAAACCAGAGCGCATTTTTTACAGAAACCTCGAAACAAGCCAACAACAATGTTCAGCCTTGCTGAATACTGAAGAACTGAAAACTTAGATGGGGCACTGTTTAACAATTTAACCCCCAAATCCTGCTTTTATAAACTGGAGCAAAACACATTTGAAATTATAACAGGAAAAACAGGACACATACTTCTGGTTCTGATGAATAGATTTTTTTTTTTTTAGTAGTAGTAAGATCATAACTGTTACAACATTTAAAGTATGGAAATCAAACAAATGTGGAGTGGCCATTTGCTCAATAAAAGACAGCCAGATTAAGCACATTTCTGATTTCTGGTCAGAAATCCAAAGCAACAAAAATATGAAGTAACATTTTGGAGTGCACATATAGTAACTTGATAGCAACAGAGCTGCTTGCATTATCCATAATCCACATGTACAACATAAAGCCATTGTATTGCCTTTTTTAAGTTGCAAACATGGTTTAGTGAATTCATAATACAGAAATTTAAACAGAAACATTTTATCAAAGTAGTGCATTTCCACTTTCAATTAACCAGAATCCCAACCTCACCTATACGTAAGCCACACAGTGCCTCTGTTTTAGTATCTGGTCTACTGGGATTTGTCTAAATGCATCCATAGACCAGTGGCGTTTTGCAGCAGTTGTTGAAGTGTGTGTGCTCCCTGAGAAGCTGGGACACCTGGGAGACACGCAGAGGCTCAAATGTCTCACCTGTCAATCAAACTCTCCCACTGCAATCTCGGCGAGCAGGAGGAGCGTGAAATACTGCTATCCTTTTAATGAGCAAGTCTGCATTGGGGAGTTCGGGCTGCCTAAGGAACGGAAGAGTGATCTTAGAAACAAAACAAAGAAAAAAAAAGCAGAGAAATAGTGTTTTCTGTGGTTAAGATTTCTGAAGCGGTGCATGGTGCCTCCCAGCCGAGACTTTATCGTAATTAGCTCTGTCAGATGGCCTGTGCCGGGGGAAGCCATTACCTTAAATAGACTCACCAGTGATACGGATGCTTCCTCCTACAGATGTTTGAATGCCTGTTGAAGATACAGCTGGATGGCACCACTGTGGGCTCTCTGCCAGCTCCGGAGCCTGTTCACTGATGCAGAATTAAAACTGATAAATTAGGTTCTCTCAGTAAAAAAAAAAAAAAATGTGTTGAGGAATTTTAACTGAGGTAATGGACATCAAATGCACTGCTTTGACTTGGTGAGTTTTACTTGTGGATAAGACGCCAGTTAATATAAAGATGAAACAAAAATGTTGAGCTTGTTATTGTTGCTATTTTTCCCTCCTAAAACCTGACTTTGCAGCTCAAAAAGTTGGAGTCTAACTTTACATGATGGTCCATTGCCAGGAACATTACAAAAAACTCTTACAATTTCAAAACATTTTATTCAGTCATTTTAATCATAAAGCTACATTTTGTGCAGTCCAATTAGGAGAAGTGTGGTACGTAGGTTTAATCCTCCTATCTCTACCACTTTGTGTAAAAGTGTGTAATTTAAAAGAAGGCACCATACTGTGTAGACCCAAGGAGCATTTCTCCTATTTTAGCCAACTCTCATTCAGCTTTCAAGTTGCTTTTAGTGAAGTATTAAGTCTAAAGTTTATGTCCTCCAGCTGTTCTCCTTGACTATTAAAACACTTTTTAGAAAAATAGCTCCAAGGAAATTTTCAGATTTTCGTTTGAGAATAATTGAATTACAAATTGACCATTATGATAATGTTGTTTAGTAACCTCCAAATATAAATAAATGGTTTTGTCATTGGACCTTTCTAAGTCATTCATTGTGTTGACTGCTTTTAAACATAATTATTTCCTTGTCCAGAATGAGCACTAATGGGTATAAAATATAGCTACTCATTATTTTATTAGTTTAATTGCTCTTTACGTAGGCACTTTATTTGCATGTAATTATAGTATAAATGCACTTTTTTCCAAATACCAGCTGCTTTTAGCACATAGGTTAAGACTGCCTTGATATCCTCTTGTTTAAATGCAGGTAGAGATGCTGCAATTAGAAATCCTAACAGCTGTTAGAGAATTAGCATACAGGGCAAATGTGCCCCTCTGCAATCACCATTTACATACAATTCCACTTTCTATCAATTTTACTTCACATTCAGCTTCCTAAATGTGAACAAAAACATGCTGTGTTTCTCACATGCATGGATATGGAAACAAGTGTGACTTTAAATGATAAATGATAATATACAGATCAGTAAAGGTAATTGTTACAGTATATACTTTGCATTAGTTACTTTACATTTAGCATGATCCGGCCTCCTCATTTGAGCTCATTCAAACAGACCTTACTCTATAGTGAGAGATTTGGGGTGTAGTTGTAGATAAGACATAATCCTGGAGCTGTTCTTGTGCTATCAAAACAGCACATCTGCCGCTGAGGGGGGATTAGCTACTCGCTCCTGGGTCGTGTGTTGACAAGATTATAAGGTGCAAGGGTGACCCATCGGAAGCTCACACCTATAGAAGCAGCTGCTGAGTCGACTCACAGATGTTAATGCCTGGTGTGATGTTCGCTCCTCACATATGGCGTTGTACAAGATGGATTCAAAATTACAGGCCTGGGACGTGTCATTTAAACAGGACAACACACTGGTGCAGGTGAAGAGAGGGTGGGGACATACTGCACATATTGCTCTTTGCCTATAGGCCTGTAACTGCTGTCATGTGGTTTAATACCAGGTTGGGGTGATGTGATGAGATGGTAGAAGAGGGAACAGCTACAGTCTCCTCTCGGATCTCGGTTGCATGTTTTACATTCAGAGGGACTGCATAAGGTTTACATGGTGTATAATAAGTGACTGTAGCATGCCAACACTGCACTTATCCACTTATCTCAGCTTGAAGGTGTTTATGAAGGTCATATATTTGTCCATGAATTCCTATGACTTCATGTTTCTTTTATTGGATCTTAAAGAGAAGCTAAACCCTATTATTATTATTATTATTATTATTATTTATTATTATTATTATTATTATTATTATTTATTTTATTATATTATTTATTATTATTTATTATTATTATTATTATTATTATTATTATTATTATTATTATTATCTTTTTTTTTTTTTTTTTTTTTTTTGGCATTTTTAGTGTAAAGTGAGCAAATTAGCAGGTTTCAGGTCAAAATAGTCACAAACTGGCTATGTCTCACAGGCAAAGACTCATGTTAGTTCTAGACTCTGTGACCCCTGTATTGTCCATTCAAAATCGAGAATGAATTGCTGTCAATCCAATCACACTGCTGCTCTCCTCTTTAAGCCCCTCCTTTTCCTCTTTCCCAATGCTTTTCAATGAGTTTGCTGTGTTTGAAATGTGTTTGTGGGCGGAGTTTAGGGGGTGAGCTTTTGCAATTGCATGTCAGACTATATGACCCTGTACACTACAGTTGGAAAATCCTCGACTATGGCACCCTTTAGGTCCTGGCCAATGGCACTGCACTGCAAGTTACCAAACAGCACTGGTCAATTGCTGATAGTTCAATCCGTTTTATGTCTTTGATCAAATTTAAATACATATTAAAGTATCTACCTTTTGCTGGTTGTTTGTAACCCAACACAGCTTTAATTCAAACATCTCTAAGACAGAACAAATAAAATGTTGTATTAGAATAGCTCTTAAAATCTGATTAAATTCTGACAGGGCAGTTATGGACTTGGTGCCATGACGAGGCAATCTGACAACGAAAATCCTTTGCTTCTCATTTGCTTGACAATAGGAATTAATTTCAAATGGAGTGGACGTGTCTCCCTGATGAACATAATTGCTTTTCATTCAGCAGTGTGGCCTGGCAGAGGAGTCTTGTCGCGCTTTGTGCTTTAGAGTGCCACACACGCAGCTTTTGTACCCGACTTGTCAGCTTTCTTTGTGTATGAACAATGTGTGGCCTTTCTGTAGGAAATGGTGCTGACCTTAACATTATCGTCATAAGGAATTAGACAGCAGCGGCTTAGGAATAAAAAAGAGGGTTCAAGGAATGAGAGAGAAAAAGGTGATGCCAAAAAATGTTAGGAAGACAACACTAAAATCATATTCGCAATGGCAAATATTTACCTAGAGACCTCTTGTAAATTGTAATTATTACAAACGTCATCTGAACTCAGACGTCCTCATGTACTGTAATTTCTGGATTATAAACCGCTACTTTTTTCATGAGGTTTGTACACTGCGGCTTATAAGGCAATGCAGCAAAATTATAGATTCTCATAGACTTACAATTAACAAGTGCGGCTTATATATGTACTTCATCATTTTTCTTACTTAAATCTAGTGGGTGGGCTTATATTCAGGTGCGCTCAATAGGGCAGAAATTACAGTAATTCTAAAGCCATGCAAATGTGTATGTCTGTGTTTTCAATCCGTAAACGGTTTATAAATGAATTAATAATAATGACTCTGCGGCTTATTTTACCTTCAAATTTGAACAAAATGATTATTAATATTCTTTATGGATCATTTATTTACACCACGATTAAAAGTCCGTGAACCGGAAGTACAACAACCTCATTGTTGTAGAAATGGAAGGTCGAGAGGATGGATGTTTGAGGAAAAGTTTGGATGTTTGGATTGTATCACCGTAAATAAATTAAAAGTGAGAGTCTTCAACTGTTTCATAAGAAATCTGATGTTGTGGCTGTGATTTTGAACGACAAACTCATCAACATGAGGAGGTGACACATTTGCTGCCGCGGTAAGGTAAGTTAAGCTGATTTACGTTAAAACAAACGGAAAACACAAGAAACGCCCATTTCATGAATGAGTCGTTGCCATGAACTATCTGTCGCCATTTCCGAAAAGTCTGTAAAAGCAAGAAAATTACAAACATCAAATATTCCAGTGCGAATGCCTGTAAAAAAACTCAGAGGTCGTGATGTAAATAAAGTTTACAGACGTTGGTAAATATTAGGATATTAAGATTAATCTTTAGAGATCTCTAATTGTAAATTCAGCTCACAATCACATTTCAGATAGCTAACCTGAGCAGTGCCTGGAGGTTTAAAGGGGCAGAGTTTGGAGGTACAAGGGGCAGTGTGAAAGGTCAGACCCCCAACCTTTTCCACCTTTGCAAAAAAAAAAAAAAAAAGCTCAAGCAAAGATGACATATCTACAGTATTTTCATCAAAGTGTTATCTTATGCACATTTGGGAGTTGTTGTCTGGTTGCACCTCTGCCACTCCTTCAAATGTGATCTGTGTGAGGGTTCATTGGTTTTAATTTGCATCAAAAGTTACACATTTGGTTCAGTCGTTATCTGCATAAAACAAAATCCAACTAAAGTGGGTGTATAACTTGCAAATTAAGGGACTCAAGTGCAATATTTGGCATTTTTACCTATAAAAATAGGTAAAAAAAAAAAAAAATACACAACAACTTTAGTCTAAAATTTCACTGTTATTGTGTAAAAGAATGGCATTAAAATCACTTTGTTTATTACACTAAATATTTTCTAGCATATCCTATGTTTTGTCTGTGTGTGCGTGTCAACCTCTAACCAAGTCATATTACTAAGTCATATGCTTCCTGTGCAGACCTGCGGCTGAAAGCCTCTGGCCATCGTCAGAGCAGCGATATTCAGGCAGGTGAGCACGAGACTCCCCTCTGTGTGTTAACTATTGACTCAGCAGGGTGTCAGACTTACTTATCAACAAGTAAAACTAAAAAATATAGTGAAAAGAAAACACATGGCGGATTCTGTAGAAGTTCTCTTCTGTTGTGATATTTGCATCACATGGACATTCAAACTCTTCAACATGAGACAGAAATACCAATCACAAGTTCAAAAATAGAAGTTGCTGGTTTCTGGAGTATACAATCTCTCTGCAAAATGTCACATGTATTTATGAATCATAAATTATTAAGTAGTATAATTACAGACTAGATTAATGGTGAATTGTCAAAGTTTTATTCTAATTAATAACTATCTAACTCACAGTCCTCTGTTGAATGGATGCACCAGGTCCACTAGTTAATCACCTTTTTCTTTGTAAAATCACTGAATGACCTTTAAAGTAGATTACAGGTTTTGTTCACTGGAATGAGTAGGTTTATATTTTCATTTCACTTTAATATCTGTTTCTCTTAATCTAGTGAAAACACATCAACTTCTAAAAGAGCAGCCAAGGCCAACGTAGCAGTACAAAATCTGCAGAACCACACGTTAAGCCTTTTGAAAGTTATTTAATTTCTGTAAAAACTGTTTTGTTCAATTATCAATATCCACTGCTCTAAATACATATCACAACTGGATGTATGATGAAAGTACAGTATGTATTTTTCTTTCCTTTGTTTGTGTCTACATGTAAACGGCTTGTAGTGGTTCATCTGTGCAGCTTCTCCAAATACGCAGCCACGAGCTTCAAATATCAGCGAGAGAAGCCTTTAAAAGCCCTCACCTATTA
This sequence comes from Mugilogobius chulae, assembly GCA_038363315.1. Lineage (NCBI taxonomy): Eukaryota > Metazoa > Chordata > Actinopteri > Gobiiformes > Gobiidae > Mugilogobius > Mugilogobius chulae. The sequence goes on along the minus strand of CM076403.1, from coordinate 42,440,660 downwards.
TAGTAATTGCACTTGATTCTGAAAGATGTTGCTCCTGGGCAATTGCCTATTGTTGAGCACACATTTTATGTTCTTCTAATGGCTCCGTGCTCCTTCTGTTCACAGTCAACTGACAACACAGCCGCTCCTCTCCTGTGATTGGTCATGTGCTGGCTGGACGTGGCAGTGAGTATGATTTATGTTGTATTGGAACCAGAGACATTTGGGTCACTGTTCTAAATTTTAAAGGAACATTTTTTCCTGTGGAGAAGCTGTTCCTTCATTTATTTCTGTTTTTACATTTTTGCATAACATACAATTACCACTATTAACAAACATATTTAACTTCCAGAAAGTTACACATGTTTCCAAGAAAATATTACCAAACGAGGCCCATTAATCTACAACAGAACAGAACACACATGACAGAAAAAAAAAAAATAAAAAAATATATATATATATATATATATATATATATATATATACATACTTCAGCCCCTGCTTTTACCTTCTCCTAATGCTTTTTCCAGTAGAAATATGTTGTGAAGCTTAGTGGATTAGCTTCACTTTAAAACAAATAAACAAACATACAAAAAACAATCTAAATCCACCTAAATTTCTATCTTATACATATATTCAGCACATCCCCAGTATTATCATGCAAAAATAAAATAAAATAAAATAAAATTAAATTAAATTAAATTAAATTAAAATAAAATAAAATAAAATAAAATAAAATAAAATAAAATAAAATAAAATAAAATAAAATAAAATAAAATAAAATAAAATAAAATAAAATAAAATAAAATAAATAAAATAAAATAAAATAAAATAAATAAAAATAAATCCTGTCTCACAATATTAAATGCTTTTGTACAGTTAAGAACTTTTAATGAGTGGATACAGGCTTTTGGTTGAGCAAATAACAGGTTGGTGATGATGTTGTCATTTTGAACTTTTCATGGGGCAAAGGCTAAACCAGAGAGGGGTTGGTTTGAGGACAGCAAACGCCTTCCTCTGAGTAACATCGGACCCTACGGAAGCCTGGAGGTCCATGCCCTTATGCAAACGAGCTCTCCTTTACCCTAAGAAAGTCACAAACGCCAGTATTCATGCACATGCTGTGATTTTAATGTCAGAAACATTGCAACAGGTTGAGGAGGTCCGTGTGAGAATACTAATTATTTTTGCTTTTTAGCTAAAGTAACTGTCAACGACAACACAGGCAGTTTGTTTCATATGAATGTGCATAATTTATCTTTCATTTTCTGTTTGCAACTGAACACACTGATTCAATATTTGTGTTGTATTATGTACACTTTGAGTGTCTTTGTTTTGGTATCATGTGTTTTGGGTAAAAAAAAAAAGTTAGCATGTTCTCACTGTGTCTGTGTAGGTTTCTCTCAATTTTCCTCCCAGTAAAAACATGTTCAATATGTCCCTCTCTTCACATTTCAGTGGAATTTTCTGGTTAAAGATGAGTGTAAATATTATATGTAAGCCAATCAAAGTTTGTATTTTAAACTGCATTAAGAGGTTTTTTTCTTAATTTTCATGATTTTGTTTTATTTGTAAAGTAAATATCACGCATGCAATTTTTTATTAGTTTATTTATTTTTATAAGGACCCTAACTTTTGATCTTTCATGCCAAACTGTAAAACACATTTGACATCAAAAGAAAACCAACAAACAAATAAATACATTGGATTAGAGTGGGCAAATGGGAAGAAAAATACTTTATTAATTGTAAGAATATGATTTTACTTGCATAAAATTATATCTTCAGTCATTAAATCTCTATATCATAACTCTGGTGTTTCACAAAAGATCCATCACCAACTATAAGTTCCTTTCACATTCCAGAATTCAAGGCAGTAACACCAGATGAAGGGCAGGAGACAATTTTTGGTATTGATAGCATTGTACATTGCTACAAAAAAAAAAAAAAAATGCAAATATAATGTTTATCTTTGTACTTTTTGTAGTACAAAGATAAACATTTAAACAGAATTCATTTTAGTTGTTGTCACCTAATATATATTGGCCTGTAGAATGTTGTGTTGTCATGTGAACACAACCTATTCTTCAGTGTGTTTTCAGTATCTATGAAGGTGAAATGATCTGAGAACATTGAAAAGTGTCTGCTGTTCACTGCTCTGTGTCTCTGGTGCCACACTGCCTCAGGCTCACGTTGGGACGCTAATGGTTTAACAGAGTCCAATACCTCCTCCATCTGCTGCTCACCACGTGCTCTGGCTTTTAACCTTAAAGTCTGCTCGCTTCATAAAAGGGACGACACTTTTAAAACACATTGTAGTTGTGGATTTTAGTTTTGGACAATAAAAGTTCAGTAAAGCTTGGTGCAAACCTTAGTATTTATTGAGAAGAGCAACAGATTTAAACCATTTTTAAAGTGTAAGCAATAGATTTACTAATATACGAGACATATATTTATATTTGTTTTGCACATATCTGCAGCAAAATTTGCTTAATATCTTCAAAGCACTCTGACATTCTCTGACTTTCTCTCTGCCAACAAGTAGTTATTATTAGTACTGTTTATTGTTCTTATTTATTTATTTTTTCAATAAGACAACATAAAGCATTGTTAAGGACCAGACAACCTGACAATCCTCTCTTCACAGATGAAGGGCAGATAATCTAAACAGTTGTGATCTCTCCACTTGTACCCAGGCGCCTGGATGACCCCACACTGGTGAGACAAAGGCATCTCGGGGTGCATCCCGTTCTCCCAGTGACTGCTGTCTACCAAGCTGTCTTTCCAAATCCAGAATCCAAACACTCGACTCTGCCGCAGTCCCACCCAAAAGTTGCCCTTGTATTCTAGTGTTTTTAACCACTCCTCCACTGATCTCTGGTGATCGTCAGTGAGGATCTGCAGGAGGCCTGAGTGATGTTTGTCGCAGTAGTCCAGAGCTGCTCCCATGTACGCCAGCTGTCAGCAACCACAACTATTCTCAAATCACCTGGTGAAAAGAAGAAGGGACGTTTAGCCCATCGTGTGTTTGTTGTATGTAAATGTTTACCATGTGATTTGAAAGTGTGTGTTAGAGCTGCAGAAGCCTGACCTTCTCTGTACTTTGTTTGAATCTTTTTGAATCTTTAAAAATATGATCTTCATGTTGTTTCTATGAAGCATCTCAACTCATTTGAATTAAAATGTTAATTGACCCAAGTCCACAAAAGCCCATTTCAGAATAAATGAAAAGTATAATGATGCATGTACAACAACAACAACAACAACAACAACAACACATTTAGTTTACAGATTCATGGTGATTGCGTGTTTTCTAATTCCACACTGTTAGTGTTCAGACTGTCTGACAAAGTGAAAAATGTAATAGGGCTTTAGCTTTTCCAAAACTTTCCACACATAAAGAGCAAACAACATACATGTTATTTGTGACATTATTTCAAGACATTTATTCTGTTTCATTGGTCTGTGTGTGAAGAAAAGACCTTGTTGCTTGAGATTCAGAACTCATACTTCTTCAATACTTCAAAGAATGACATATAGCTGTACTAACTGCCACTGACAGAAATGTCTTTCTTTTCAAATATTCCAAGGGCTGGGCAAAATATGTTCAGACATCTAACAAAAAATGTGTTCAAACATATGGCAGGAAACTGATTAGCTGAGGTTTACACGGAAAACAAAAATCATGGACGTTCATGAAAGTTCTTAAAATTTTGATATAAGTGAAATTCATTTGTTTGTTTCATTTGTTGTATATTTGACTGTTAAAATATGATTTATCAAAGAAACAAGCATTGATTATCTAGTTTTACTAAACAAGAAAAAAACAACCATTTTCTAAATAAATCCAAATTCAATTAAAATTGGAGTAAAATTTTGTTATTAATTGGAATAAAATTTACTTAGATTATTGAATGGTAAAATACTTAATTTATGCTTTATTTATATATTAGTTACATTTGCTTATGTTAGATTATGTCTGTAAATTAATCACAAAGCATAAATGATTCTGTCCCCACTTTTATTCAATTTGTATCTAGATGAGCTGTAATCAAATCTAAAATTGTGTAAAACTGGTTGTGTAGCTGGAAATCTTGTTGTAAACCATTTGATGTACGCTGACGACTTAGTTGTATTTAGTCCGAGCACCTCTGGCTTGCAGCAGCTACTGAACGTCTGCTCAGCTTGTGGTGTGGAGCATGACATAAAGTATAATGCAGCTAAGAGTCTGGTCATGATCTGTAGGACTAAAGAACATGAACTTTCCTGATTTTCGCCTGTCAAATGTTATGTTGGATGTCACTACTAAAATAAAATATCTTGGACATTGGATTACTGCTGACTTGGCAGATGATGATGATATTTATAGACAATGCAGAATGTTGTACACTCAGGCGCACACTTTGAAGCGCAAGTTTGGCTCATGTACTGACAATGAGAAGGTGACTTTATTTAAATCTTATTGTACACCTTTGTAGACTAATTACAAAAGAGCCAGTCTGCAAAGGCTGCAGGTGGCTTATAATGACGCTTTTCGAGTGCTCATGAGGAGGCCACGATGGACTAGTGCAACTGAAATGTTTGTTACAGCATGAGTGAACACCTTACAAGCTCTACTAAGAACTCTTTATCTGCAGGCTGAATAAGTCTGAAAATGAAATTCTTGTGTCTCTCACAAATATAAGTTTTAGTGCAGTCTTTGTTAGTAAATGTGTGTACTTGTTTGTTGTTGCTTTTTAATTGGACCTTGAGTCCGGAATAAAGATGAATTTAATTGAATTCAATTGAATTTTGTTATTTTATGAATGATATAGGCCTACTCAAATATTCATTTTTTGCATATCTTTATTGATGATATTATTTCAAATGTGATATATTTCCCATCTCTGAATAGACCTAAGGTAAAATCTCTTGCACTACATTATTATTATTATTATTATTATTATTATTATTATTATTATTATATTATTATTATTGTTATTATTGTTATTATTATTAATTATTATTATTATTATTATTATTATATTATTATTATTATTATTATTATTATTATGTATTTATTATTATTTTTTTTTTAAGTTACAGGCCCTAGTCATAAACCACAATCACAGACTGCTTTTTTTACACTGCTGTGTAAGTTTCACAATTACGTCAAAAAGTGCAAGGATCACAATGGAACAGCTTTGAACCCTTATATCTCTGTGGTTTATCATTTTGTATCATTTTCTGTTTTGGCACAACCATCATAATGTGCTCAAGTAAACTGAATAAATATACTGTTTATAGATCATTTGGTTCATTCCATTATGTACTGTATTAAATGTAGTTTATCTTGTATTTGTCTTATATCCCCCTTGGATGATGTTTCATATTTGATGTAGAAAAGGAATGATTTTACCTTTAGAGCATAGAGCAGAATATTTTGTTGTGCCTTGTACTGATGAGAGGCCATTACTCGTGCCCGCAGCAGCAAAGTCGCCCTCCATACTAGACCAGTTACGATATGTGGAACATCCTCCATCGTCCCATGCCCAGTTGTCGATTATGCTTCCTTGAATCCACAAAGGATTGTCTGGGTCAGATTGTGTGCCATTTTGGGCCAAGTCTCCCAAAGAGTGATACTGACAGTACTGCTTAGCCGCGCACCAGTTCAGTTTCACATTAGGAATGTCAGGAACTGTAAAATATATTTCTGTTCAGTATAGTTTTGCAACACCAATATGTGATGTTTAAATAATTACTCACTTTTCTCACACACAAAGTACAATTCTTTAGAACAGCTTATATTAGCTGCTGTAGATGGACACATTGGGAAATTTGTGTGTTCAGAATGTATTTTTTTCAGACCGACCCAGAAAAACGGATTGGCCAAGTTTTGCACAAATTTGAAATCATCTTCATCATACAGAGTGACAAGGTTCATATTTCTTTTCCTACAAAATCAACAGAACCACTTCCAAGTACTTTACTATCAATGCTATAGTTAAATATCCTTAATTCAGATGATGAACATTTGGTGAAACCTGTACAAGTAAATGAAAAGATGAAATATTAGCAACATACTCTTACAGATCAACACATTTTTCATGGACAGAAGTCCTTGTGTTTACTTAATTGTTGGGTGTATACTTTACCTGCAATCAGCAGGCATAGCATTATCTGTATGAGTCCCATTGTAACTGACATGGCACAAACCTGAAAATATACACGATACATTAGAAAACATGCACATCCAGTGTAACAGTGTACATACAACAAACATATTGCAAAACTACATTTACTAAAGAGGATTTATCTGCTAAGTAATCATGATTTTAATGTATTTCATAAATGCAATGAATAATATCTGGAAATGTTCTTACAGCAATAAAATGCAGCTTGAGAAGAAAATCTGACAAAAATGTCAAAATAGGAAAAGGAAATACCACACCTGTGTTTATGTTTTATTGTCATATGCATTTTCTTGTCACAGCAATAGAAGCCTTTTTTAATGATACAGGTATAAATAAGTCACTCTGTCAGTGTTCTCACCTACGTAAGTGTGGGCAGCTCTTACCTGCAGTGAAGGAGCAGAGATGGAGTCTCAGGTGCTGCGTTGACTGTTGTTTTACTTTTATACAAGAGCAGACTGTTCATCTAGTCAAATCAGGAGCAGAATCCGATCACTTATTAACTTTGATCAACACAAGGAACCAGGAACAAGCACTGTTCATGACCGGAGATATGGAAAACATGCAAATGCTATTGTTAAGTTACATTGGGTGATATACTAACTTCATAAAATGTATTGCTTTTTGACCAATGAAACTGGTAAAAGTATACAAGGCTAAAAAATAAAACTAAAAAAGGGGCAGATGTCTCATACAGATATGAAATATAATATACAGATATGAAATGTAAATAGGTTGTGTTCACATAACATAACAGTCTTCAGATCAATGGTCTTTCAGCCATTCAGAGAACAGCTAGTGAAGTATTATTTTATTTTTATTTTTTTAGACATTTTTATGGCAATTTTTTTTTTTTTTTTTTTTTTACAGGAAAACTGCCTTATGCACCATTTGGATTATGACATCTTCACATTGTGTTTTATGCTTCTACACTAAAATCAAAGTTTGGCCACAAGATGGTCTCTAATGTTTACTTGTGTTTTAGATAAACAATAATTAATTTCATTCATTTGATTCCCAGATAAACCACAGAAGCTAAATTTTAGGTTTCTCATTCGATTCAATGGTAGCATCACTGCTGTAATGACGACCACACGTTGGTGCAGGCGCTGATAGATTAACTACTATTCCAAGAAACCATAGCAACAGCAATACTTACCAAGATACTGTATTAGGATTCATATCAGAAGACATTATTATTGTTTAACAGGAAAATACAATTTCTTGTGAGATTTAAAATCTTTATCTGAACATAAAGCAGCTCCTACTCCTCCTCTCCCAGTCTCTCACACATGCTGTTTGCAGACTTAGGCTAGAAAACGTGGAAATGTCAACTTGTGTGGACTTTTTGGAGAGATAATTTTTTTTCAAAATGATAAGATTATGTCAGCAGCACGAAACGGCAACTATAGAGAACCTTCAGTAGCTGAGCATGTTTTTGAGAATAACTGCATAAAACTGTGTCTTAACTTCATAACATCTACAGCAAACAAACATGTTCTTGTGGATTGTGTATGTAAACCACGCTATGAAAAATAGTGTGTCATGATGATGTTTCTCCTATTCTTGCGTGTCTATTACACTCCCCTTTTTTGACGTCTTATAGACATGAGTTTGAATTTTTTTTTTACACAAATAAAATTTATTTGTTGGATGCTGCGTTCATGAGTCTCGGGTGCTCGTGTCCCGACATGAGAGGTAGGTTCCAACCTAGTTTGCATTCATGTGCTTTTTACTTCGGAAAATCGGGATGGTGTTGTTATTTAGAATACAAATGACACAGCACTTTAACAGAGGTTAATAGACCTAACAGTGAGATCTGATGCTAGCCTGTCCAAAAACTAACGTTAAAGGTTGTTATATATTTTCTAACTGATTTTCATCAGTCTCCACACAGCAGTGACGTCAGGTGTGAGCTCTACAGCTCCATTTGTCCCGAGTACCGACAGTTTGTTCCGAGCAGTTTGAGCGTTCATGTGCATTTTTCAACTTGGAACAACTTTTCCCGAGTTCCCGAGGACCACATGAACGCGGCATAAGTAGAAACTAATAGTAGTTTACTGTGTCATGGCAACAGCGTAGTGCCTCACTAACTTGAGAAATAAGAAAAAGAAGAAAAGGTAAACTATTAAAAATACTGATAAGAAATACACAAAATAGGACCCGTGATCTAATTTAACAATACCTAGCAATCAACTGTTTACAAATCCAAGAGACAGAACAGATATCGACAAAAACAAGTTTTGATTCTTAATGTATAATAGCCCATAGTGACTAATTCCTCTCCATTACTCCAGGAGTCACTGCCAGCAACAGACACAAAATGAATATTTATCATTAAATGAATATATTGTAAGTGATATAGCCTATATTAAAAGAAAAAATAAAAAGCTATCTGATGCCTTAAAATATTTTATGACATCAAACCCAAACACAAACTTTAGTACCTGGATTAATAAATGAGCCCACATTTTACCAAACTATTTAAAACTGAACTCAATTGCAATACACCCTACTCACAAGTGTACTTTTTGTATTTTTTGTGCTTTAGTTTCATTGTAGAACCAGTCTTTTTACATAGCAGACTCCTCGGTTCTCGATACTCAGAGTGTGTGTCTTATGTCTAAAAACACATGCTGCTAAAAGAAGTTACATTAAAATCCATAACTGTAGCTGACGCAAGATACGGCTCATTATGTTTGGTTGAAAACAAAATATTGTTTGTCTATTATTATCATTAACATATTAGGTGTTCTTCACCTGTGAGGTAATTCATCCCAAATTGTAATTAGAGCAAAACTAAAGCTACAACTAAATCTTAGTGTTGAACCACAAAGATCAAACGAAGGGTTCATTTTCATTCACAGACGAACGTAAACCGTTATGATAAAAAGACTCTGAAGGTACAACTGCATGTATAAAAGTTTATTTCTGTTTTTTGGGCACATTTTTGCAGGTGTTCACATTTTTTGACGATTAAGCATCAAAAATAAGCTTTTAACACATTTCCGAAGGATTTATTTGTTATGGGAAAGTATATGAAGAATGTTGTCACTATATTGCCCAGGTGTCAGATTGGGTTTGTCCACTCCATTATTTTAGGTAATATTATTTAATCATGCATCAGAGTTATCATGTATTAACATGGACATGTATGTATTTGTTTATCCGTATACTATAGTTTTTCTTTCCAGAATCTAAAAATAAAAAGAAAAGATCGGTGTGGCTATGCAAAAGAATGAGGAAGAACGTGTACAGTAAATGATAAATCATTAAACATTCTGAATCAAGCACCAATAAACATTTGCATTCTCCTATGGAAACATAACCACATTCAGACACATCCTATTTGTTTATACACCAGTGTTCCCAAAAGTCACAATTCAGCCAATTACATGACAACATTTTTAAAATTTTGTATTGGAGATCTTAAGATGTGTCATGTCCAATGTGTCAAAACGTGTAATTTTATAATTTCAGCATGCTTCATGTGTCACATCACAATATAAAACATTAAAGAATTGCTGTGGGTTTAGCAATTCTTTAATGTGTTTTATGTCAGAGCTTTTCTTCATTAAAAGATGAGTTTTTAATATTGGTATGTCCCAAAATTTGAGTTAGCACGAGTGTTGAGACACCAATTCATCCATTTANACAAAAGCCAAACTTCTTCTACGACTGCAAAAATGGGTACGTTTAGTTCTGCCCTAGAAATTGGTTTAAGGTTAGGATTAAGATAGTGTTAGTTTTCATGAAAAATAACATGTCCACCATAGAAATGAATTTGGGCAGCGCACATGCAAATAATAGAACTTGTGTTTATAAGACAAATTGCGTTGTGTAGACACGAATATTTTTTAAAACAGGCTGTCGGTAAATACCAAGTAGAACAAAAAATCAGAAACCGTCATTAGTCAACTATACTTCAATACTACTATATTTTAATTATTTTTAAGCATTTGCAACCATTTTGTGTCCCATTAAACTTTGAAGAAGTCTTTGAAAGGATAGATCGCTTGATGTCCGTTATCTCAAAACATGTAGCGTCCACTGTTCTAGTACGTCCTGTCCTCAAGAAAAGAAACACTAGTTAACCTTGAATACTCTTTGATCTGTAGCATTTAGGAACACAAAATTAGTTTATTATATTTGTGAAAGTTACACAGTTGGTTCCCTTTATAAAGTCTGGATGCACTACAACCTGGACAGACCTGATTCAAGAACAAGTCCTTTGGAGAAAGGTACGTTTAGCTGCTGAGGAAGCCTGATATGTGATAAGGATATTTGCAGCGGCGGTTCCGTGCTGATAGCAGGTGGTGCTGAACACATGCTCGCTCTTGTCTGTTTCGACACTTTGGACAATGGAGCCGAACAGGCTCTGAGCAGATAGATCTGAACCAAAAACAAATGCCTAACTAGATTGTACAGGAAAGCAAAACTAATGCTTTAAGTAACTCTTTACCCCCAAAAAGTCATTTGAATTCTCTAGGACGCCCTTCTCCAAACACTGGACTAGACTAAACACTGTCTTCTTGTTTCCAGCTCATCATGCAACACTTATTCGTGGCTCAGATCCTGCTGGTTCTCACTTTTGTTCATGGAGGAGAAAGCTTTGGTGAGTATCAACTAAACTAAAAAAGCTTTAATCCCTATTTAAATTAGATACAATTTACCTTAGGATCTCAGGTAAGTTACAGTATAATAATCAATTATTATAACTGTTTTGAGGGGTTTGCCCTTTTTTCATGACATAGAAGAAAACTAATTTCCACTGCTTGTGTCTGTGATCTTGTCCTATTGGTCTTTTCCCAAAGCTCATGACCAGAGATGAGGATTGGAACATATATTGACCAGTAAATCAAGACCTTTGTCTTTTCACTTATCACCCTCTTCACCACAATGATAAAATACAATTGACCTTTCGCTGAGCTCCGCCCCCTTAGTTACTGTTGCTACGCCCGTCAAAGTGGCAAGACTGCCATTGACTTACATTAGAAAAGAAGTACACCGGTTTGTGTTAGTAGTGAGCATTTTCTCCGCGATATCCACTAGATCGAGGCAAAAGAGATTGCACTGTGCACCAGAGGTTTTTTTTCAAAACATTAAAATACGCAACGAAGGGGACATAACTCCTATCAAGGCTAATGCTACTGGTCTCAAGCTAAATCCGAGAAACTCATGATCTTTGTTATCTCAAATGCAACAAGCACAGCCTTGTCCCGAGCCCTGTACTACGAAGCTAGATTTTGGGGTTTAGCGAGGTAAGTTCTGGGTTAAACCTGGTCTGGTGGTCCTACAAAACTGGATCACGTCCTATCGGGGTAGATCTCTATGGCAACATGCGGCAAACTCATAACCTGCTTTGGACTAGGATAAGTTTAAAAGGCAAGGCGCTGGTCAATCAGAGACGAGAATTTAGGCGTTTGTGAAGAGAGAGAGAGGGCCGCGGAGAAATAAGGAAATGTGAAAGTCACAGCGTTTTCTTTTATATCAATGCGATGCGCACGGAACTTAACCTATTTATTAAGAGGGGGATGAGATAAAGGCCTAGCCATAACAGTGACTGAAGAATCCCGTTTAATCTGTGTGATGATTAATAAATTCTTTCATTGTCAAGAAATAATGAATGACTGCACTTTGTCCACATTTGGCTGTGGATTTTTACACGTCGTTTTGATCATATAAGGACACAGCTCATTCAGACTAAACGGTCGATCTATTAAATGTTTGTGATGTCTGCATATTTGTGTTTTAGTCTGTTATATCCATGCATGACATTTAAATGAACTCTGTAGCGTACCCGTATATTTCGCTTCATGATTGACTAGGGGTGTAACGATTCACCTAAATATTCGAAGTATCGATACATAGCTGCATCGATCGGCGTTCTACTAGTTGGCCTCAATCCCGACCACACATCGATGCAACTTTGAATCGCTTCGAATCTAAGCGCAACGAATCGGTTTATTATTTAGATATATGGTGAAACATAAAACCTACAGACAAACGACATTCTTAGTAGTTTATTTTTGACATAAATGTTTAATTAAATGCGCGTTTAATACGCTGGGTTTCCGCGCTGTGTCGTCATCAAGCGCCTGCAGTGCTTGTTTCACACGGAATCTCTTTCCGGGCGGCACAGTCCTGCGGAGGAGACAGACAGCGCTATATCCAAACCATCCTGCGAGCCCGCGAGAGCGCAGAGAGCGGAGACCACGAGGGACAAAGCCACCAAGGCGAAACCAAACTGGCCCACGGAGCTAACGCTGTGATATGACTCAAGTTCCGAAAAGAACCAGATGAGCTGCGACGCCACAGTCATTTATATATAAAACAGACCCGCGCATTTGTGCAGGCTTATGGCTCCGCTGTCACATTTTGGACATATGCCGTACTTAAGACGCAACATCACATGCTTTGGATCAAAACCACGAGTCTGGATTTAATATTGAATCTAATGATAAGTCACGATTGAGGATACAGTAAGTTCTCAGACTCCCATCTTAACACACTGCATCTATGTGATAATGATTCAATAAGATGGTGAAATGTGGGTCACTTATTTATTATTATACTAAACTTGTGTATTAAGGGGTAAAGTTGCAGTTTTTATGTGCAATGTAAAATAATTGTGTTATTAAGCTGAATATCTTTATTACCCTTATCCTTACCTATCATTTTATTGTTTATATTGAGTTTTTAATTAATACAAAATCTTGGCAATGAATTTGATTATGTTGTAAGTTATCAAACTGAATCGAAATATAATTTTAAAAGAGCTGTATCGTTCAGAATCGTATCGTTCCCCAAAACCGCAAAATCGTTTTGTAATCATATCTCTTGGCCTCATATCGAAATGTATCGTATCATTCTAAAAACGTATCGTTACACCCCTATGATTGACGTTTCCTCACGTTTGAAGTCTGCAGCTTGGTTGTTCTGATTGGTCAGTTTGCGTTAACCCCGCCTCTGCTCCGTGAACGCACACGGCTTCATTGAGAAAATCCAGGGTTAACAAATCCAGTTGTGAACAGCTTATCCAGAGAGGCTCATGTCTGGGTTAGTCAACCCGGGTTAGAGAAACTTATCCAGGATAAGTTCATCGACATTCGTAGTACAGGCCTCCACTCTTGCACTGCCGGGTAAGTTCGCTTTCGTATGTTAAGGTTTTTTATTGTCTATTGCAAGTATATTGCTCATTATGAGGGTATGTTAGTGAGCTAAAGCTACCAGTGTTGGCTAAAGCTAAGAGGCTCGCTAAACTTAGCAGCTTGGAGCGTAATTTCTGCAGTTATATCCTCGTTGTGGTATAACTTCAATCTAGTTTGTGTACTTGCCTCTAGATTTAACAACACAGTCGATAGCTAGGTAAACATTAGTCTTACCTTTGAGCAGACATTTGTGTTCGATATATTTAACTGGAGTGGGGCCGCCCGCACTGTTTAATCCATTGTAGGCAACGCTCCGGTTGTTTATGGTTTTGGAAATGGAAAGAACACAACTCCTTCAGTCAATATATCTGCGGTCCGATTTACAAAAAACGTAGGCGCATCGCTTCACCATCTTGCTTGAAGCTCAAGATTTGATGGGCCTTATTTACATAGTAACGGTTGTTTTATTTTTTAGTTTATTCTATTTGTATAACCCAAAATCACAACAGCAATTATCCTCGGAGGACTTCATACTGTTGATCTAGCAAACAAAATTGTCAAGAAAATCAAAGAATTAAACAATTGGTCAATACCAACAGAAGCATTGTAAAATTAGAAACAGTCATTGTTCAGAAATAGAAATGCAGATTGACCAACAACAAACAGGGAGCATTCACAGGCCCGGAGAGCTGCAACAAAGAAAGGGGGAGACACATGACCAAGTTTTTAGCCCTCAGTGGGGTTTTTATTGAAAAATGATAATGGTGTTACTGTTGTCAGTGTTCGGAGAATGTGCTGTGGTGCGTGTGGTGTGAGTGTAGGTCAGTATGAAAACCTGTGCGGTGTAATGTATGGTGTTGAGGTGCGTGTAAAAAGGTGCGGCGGGTTGGCGTAGCTGGCATGGAGCAGGGCCCGGGCGGGCTGTCGTGGACCCAGGTGTCCTGCGAGTGAGAGAGAGAGGCCTTCCATTTCCGCTCGTCCTTTAAAGGCGCGGCCTGCAGTGGGCGGAGCTGAGTAGGTGACCTACACAGACAGAAGAGGGAAAGGCGGCTCCATAGCGGGCCGTACCATTCACGCTGGAATGTCATTTGTGTAGTTGGAGCGTGTGTGACTTCGCTAGAGTCCGGATGTGTTTGGTGAATCATGTGTTCAGCGCATTATTACATGTACAAAAGACACTAAACATCATAATCAGGCAGGTTATGAACTGAAATTATTGGCAAAAAATGAAGATCACTACTTCGCGGGTTTAACGTAACCGCCGCGTTAAACGAAGGACCACTGTACTGTGGGAGCACTGCTAGTTTCCATGAGGGACACAGTCAAACGACTTCTCAAAATTCCCAAAGCAAATGTGGACTGGTTGGGCAAACTCCCATGAACCCTTGAGCACCCGATGGAGAGCATAGAGCAGGTCTGGTCACATAGTGGGGAAAGAAACCAAAATATTTACTTAGGTACACTAAAAATTAGTCAAACATGCTGCTTGAAAAGTACATTTTTAAGTACAAATGATGTAGACAGTTACTCAAGTAAGTGTAGCTGAGTATACAAATCCTTTTCTTTGTTTTAAAATTGAGACATTACTATATTAACTATCAAATTAGTACAGTCAGTCAGAGGGTTGCTGGATCTCAGCAAAATGTAAGTTAAATTTTTTTTTTTTTTTTTTGCTGACACAAAGTTGCCCGTTCAATTCTCTCATACACAAATGGAACCTCCACAGATAACCGGATATTGGGTGGTCTTGAAATGTTACTTTTCAAGTGTCCAAATGTCTTTTTTTTTTTTCTCACAGTGCCCTCGCCAGGTGTAACTTTCAAGGACTGTGATCCTGGTTGGAGGAAATTACAAGAAGGTTTTACAGTTCCCATGTGTTACCGCTATGTACCAGGATCTTTCACCTTCGAGGAGGCCAAGGTCAGTCTGTGAAGCACTTGTTGAAGCATTATGATTAGTGCTGTCAAGCGATTAAAAAATTGAAGAGATGAATTAATTATGATCTGTAATTAATTAATCTATTTTTAATCTCACCTAACAATTGCTGAGAAAAACACTCAACTCAAGTGTTTTTGTTTTGTTTTTATCCAATTTAATTCATTACATTATTGTTGCAGATAGAAATATTAATATATTGCAAAAAATAAAAACTTTAGGAAGTCTTTTGTTGCTAAGTTGTCAAGTCGAACAACCCTTATGTTCACTTTGCAACTCACATATGGAAACAATGAAGTTAAAGATTTCAAAATAGATTATTGCGATTAAAAAATTAACTCGATTAATATGTCTGTAATTAATTAATCTCAATTAATGCACTAATTTGACACCACTAATTATGATGTAACTATATTTCATAGTTCCTAAATATTTGTCAAGATTTTACACCTGTCAAGCTGCAGTTTGCAAAGAAAAAATTGCCCACCTAATGTAATGTAATGTATGTTTTACTGTAAATTGTAGTCAGATATTTACTTAATGAACTTGTTATTTGATTTATTAGATCTCCAATCTTTTACCAATAGAGAGCTACTTTTAAAAAAACAAACTTGAACTACTACTACTTTTAATGGTTGCAAGATAAGCTTACGTAGGCAACAGTTAAAAGGGCACTGTAAGACAGAAGAATCTTAAATTGACGTGAATCAATACACCTAACTCCCTTCAAAAAATGTTTTTATATACTGCAAATTAGGTGACGATATCTATGGTGATCAAAAGTAGGCCTAGATTACGCAATGCACTTTTAAGTGTCCATTTAAAGCATTAGCCATTGTTTATTTATTAGTGATTCATTTATAATGTTAATAGATGCTAAAACATGCATTTGTAAAGCGTAACATTGGGAAGGCACTTGGAAATTGCAGAGAGCTGCTGGTAACTCCCGAGCTACAGGTTTGAGACAGATTGTTTTTTATTAACTAAAATAAACCAATACAAACAAAAAAGTCCTCAGTTTCAAATTTCAAGTTTTTTTTGTTTTTTTTGTAAGTTTTTCTGGGTCCAAATGAAGTGGGCGGGGCATGTTCTAGGAGTGTTCATGCTAAATGATACTTAATGTTTTGTTGAAAAGCATTAAGTCGTCTAAAGTCACAAAGCTCCATGTGAAAGTCAAGTCCCAAATCACTGGTTTTTAAGTTTAAAGGGGCACTGTGTAAGATTGAGAGGAATTTTAATTATCACATATAGTCCACAAACATTTAAATCATATTTATTCTTTACAACATGAATACTTAAGAGAGCACTGTTAACCAATCCACATCAATTTTCCGGGGCGCTCCTGTGAGTGCGACTCGTGTAGCTATCGCTGTGCTGTTTGAATGTTTGGAGAGCTTTTTATGGTGCAAGTCAAGTGGCAGTGAGTCAAGTCAAAGATGGGGACTACATGGAACTCATCACACTATTGTGGATTATTTGTTTGGGAATAAATGCCTGTCAGGAGACAGGTTGGACGCTAACTCAGCATGACGCTGCCCCAGGGAGAATCTCATACACTCGAGACTTTCTGCTTTCCCTGCGGACGACTTCGCAAAACTACAGCGTTTGAGCTGGGATAATACCAGCAGAACTTCACAGACAGGTGGAAAAAACAGCGTCGGAAGAGAGGAAAAAAGAGGCGGAACACACCGTCGGCTTAAGCATATGAATCTTAGCGACCGACGCAAACATCCTCCCTTACCAACAATTCTCCTGTCTAACCTGCAATCCATCCGAAATAAGATGGATGAGTTGGAGAGCTGGGTTAAACTGACACCAGAAGGAAGAGAAACATGTGTGCTTGCGTTCACGGAGACATGGCTCGGCGAGAAAGACCGGACGAGGATCTAATTCTGAGTGAATTTGGAAGTCCACTTCGACTGGATCGCTCCGCGGAGATTACGCACAAAGCCGCGGAGGAGGCGTATGCCTTTACGTAAATCAGAGGTACTGTAAAAATGTTATTGTCCGGGAGAGTGTGTGCACACCTGATATAGAGTTGCTCACCGTTTCTCTCCGACCCTTTTATCTGCCTCGGGAGTTCCAGCAGCTGTTCCTTACTCTTGTTTACATCCACCCACGAGCCAATGCTACGGCAGCTGCACAGCTGATCGCTGACGTAACACAGAGGCTGGACTCTATTTGTCCGGAGGCACCGAAGTTTGTCCTTGGTGATTTAATCACTGTCGCTTGAACAAAACTTTAAAGACCTATGAACAATATGTGTCTTGTGCGACAACGCAAAATAACAGTATGATTGACTTGTGTTACGGCTCTGTGGGCGGGGCATATAATCCCTTCCAATATCTTCCTTTGGCGCCTCATATCACAACAGTGTGTTTTTGATCCCTTTGTATAAACCTTGTTTCAGGCGCATAAAACCGGAGGTGAAAACTGTTAAGTGCTGGACTGACGACAGTATTTCATCCCTCCAAGCTTGTTTTGATCTCACTGACTGGAATTGTTTTTATAAATCCACTGAGGATATTGATGAATTAACAGACATTGTCTCATCTTATATTACATTCTGTGTGGACTTGGTTATCCAACTAAGAAGTGATCAGATACCCGAATAACAGGCCGTGGTAACTAAAGGAATGAAAGCAGTAATAAATAACAAGAAAAGGGTCTTTTTTACTGGGGACTCCCAGGATAGGAAAATGGCATCCAGGGAGGTTAAAAATGCATCAAGGAAGGCCAGAGAAAAATATAAAGATAAAATAGAGATGCAATATAGCTCTGGCAATCTTCAAGCAGCATGGCAAGGCATAAAAACAATGGCAGCAATTAACCAGTTCAGGAATGATGGAAAACAGTCCATTAAAGTAAATGGGATAAACGACCAAGAACTGGCTGATGCTTTTAACAAGTTCTTTTCTCGCTTTGATGTTGATGACTTCTCTGAAGCTGTGTCCACTCTTAAAAGCACATTCACTCCTGCAAATGATATGTGATATTGCAGGAAGATGTTACTAAATTGCTGAAGAAGATTAACATGTCTAAGTCAGCAGGACCTGATGCTCTGTGTGGACGCACGTTAAGATTTTGTGCAGATCAACTTGGTGGTGTTTTCACTAAACTTTATGAAATGTGTGCACAAACAGGTCAAATCCCCACAATTTGGAAAACGGCTACCGTTATACCTATTCCCAAATCAAAAGCTGCAAAGGAACTAAGTGATTACAGCCAGTAGCACTTACGTCCTTGGCTATGAAAATTTTTGAAAAACTATTAAAAAACCTGATGCTTCCTTTTATTGATGGCAAATTAGACCCTCTGCAATTTGCCTATCAAGAAAGCAGAGGCGTAGATGATGCAAAACTTTTTCTTCTGGACACACTGTATAAACATTGGAAAAGCCAAGATCGCATGCAAGGATTTTATTTGCTGATTTTTCATCAGCTTTTAATAAGATGCAGCCTCATCTTCTAATACAGTGCCTTGCATCTTATTTTAAAGTCCCTGATCAGTTTCTAGCATTGTTCTTAGACTTTCTTACAAATCGTGTCCAGCAGGTATCAGTGAATGGCCATATGTCCAGCCAGAGGATTTCAAACACAGGCTCACCTCAGGGCTGTGTTTTGTCTCCTTTATTTTTCATTTTGTTCACTGACAGTTGTAGGTCATCACAGGAAGCCAGCCACATAATCAAGTTTTCGGATGACACGGCTCTTATAACTTTGCTGGAAGGTTCAGAGTCGGGCCACGGCCAGGCTCTTGAGACTTTTGTAGAATGGTGCGATAAGAACGCTCTAGATCTAAATGTTAACAAGACCAAAGAGCTGATTATTGACTTCAGACATAACAAAGGCTCAACCAACTAAGTATCATTCACAATGAGAAGGTGGATACTGTGGATTCGTATCGCTACTTGGGCACCGTCTTTGACTCCGGGTTGAAGTTTGAAGCAAACACAGACATAATCATTAAGAAAGGTCAGCAAAGAGTGTATCTATTAAGAAAGCTTCGTTCCTTTAATGTTTGTGATACCATTTTATGCAATTTTTATCATTCTTTTATTGAAAGTATTTTAACATTTTCCTTTGTCTGCTGGTTCAATGGGTTGTCCGTTAAAAACAAAAACGGTCTTAATAGCATAATTAAACTCTGCTCCAAAATTATTGGAATTCCGCAGAAAGACTTGGGGACTCTTTGGATGAAACAAACGACAAGGAAGGCTAAACATATTATAAGCCAACCACAGCACATCCTAACCACAGAGTTTTTATTGATGCCCTCAGGGAGGCGCTATAACATGCCTCGAGCAAAAACAAATCGATATTTGATGTCTTTTGTACCTTCAGCCATTAAGCTGTTGAACATAGAAGGAAGCAGGGTTTGATGAATTTATTTATTTATTGAATGGCAGTTGCAGCTGCAGAATTGTATTGCTATCCACTGTTGACTTGATCTCTACCCATTGACTTGTGCTTTGCCTTGTTCGACATGTTTTTACTCATTTTTTATTTTATTTTTTATGTTGTCTGGTATGGTTGAAAGCATAGCGAGAAGCTACAAATGAATTGCCCTTGGGGACAAATAAAGTTATCTGAATCTGAATCTGAATCTGAACATGCTGTGATTTTAATGTCAGAAACATTGCAACAGGTTGAGGAGGTCCATGTGAGAATACTAATTATTTTTGCTTTTTTAGCTAAAGTAACTGTCAACGACAACACAGGCAATTTGTTTCATATGAATGTGCATAATTTATCTTTCATTTTCTGTTTGCAACTGAACACACTGATTCAATATTTGTGTTGTATTTATGTACTCCTTGAGTGTCTTTGTTTTGGTATCATGTGTTTTGGGTAAAAAAAAAAGTTAGCATGTTCTCACTGTGTCTGTGTAGTTTCTCTCATTTCTCCTCCCACTAAATACATGTTCAATATGTCCCTCTCTTCACATTTCAGTGGGATTTTTCTGGTTAAAGATGAGTGGAAATAATTATATGTAAGCCAATCAAGTTTGTATTTTAAACTACATTAAGAGTTTTTTTTCTTAATTTTCATGATTTTGTTTTATTTGTAAAGTAAATATTACGCATGCAATTTTTTTATTAGTTTATTTATTTTTTATAAGGGAACCCTAACTTTTAATCTTGGTAACACTTTATAATAATGTCCATATACAAATCATCTATAAATGTTAGTAAATCATTATCATAACATTAACCTAACATTAGTAAACATATAGATAACATGAATAAATCATCTACTAACATTACCTAATCATTAATAATGAACATGATTAGTGAATGTCTAAATGTTAGTAAATCATTAGTAAAACATCTATAAATGTTATTAAATTGTTAAGATAACATTACCTGAACATTAGTTAAAAAATAAGATACATATACTAACTATAAACAAAACATTAACTAATAATTAAGTACAGGTCAAAATCATAAAGGACACATCATTTGTAAATAATTAACTAATCATTATTAAAAGATTTACAAATGCTTAGTAATCATGAAGAAAAGAAGTAACTAATTTCCAATACAACACAAAGCAGTTGTTAATGATTAGGTAATCATTAGCAAAACATGCAATAACTATTTAAAAATAACAATATTCATTAACTAATCATGCACAAAACATGAACTAACTTTATATCATAAGGCACGTGATAGTTATTTTAGGTTTTGTTAATTTGTTAATGTTAGTAAATCATTACTGATCAAAAACGAAAAGTAAGTACTCATTTACAAATGTTTATTTCACAAATACATAACATGAACAAAACATTTACAAGCATTGTTCTGGACATTATTATAAAGTGGCAGCAATTTATGGTACCTAATAATTAGTATAGTACAAGTATTCATCTGTTCATGTGAAAATAACATTTGCTAATATTAACAAGCGTTAGTACAGGTGAACAACACATGAACTAAACATTTACAAACATTTTCTGGACATATTATAAAGTGGCAGCAATTTATAGTACCTAATAATTACTATAGTACAAGTATTCATCTGTTCATGTGAAAATAACATTTGCTAATATTAACAAGCGTTAGTACAGGTGAACAACACATGAACTAAACATTTACAAACATTTTTCTGGACATTATTATAAAGTGGCAGCAATTTATAGTACCTAATAATTACTATAGTACAAGTATTCATCTGTTCATGTGAAAATAACATTTGCTAATATTAACAAGCGTTAGTACAGGTGAACAACACATGAACTAAACATTTACAAACATTTTTCTGGACATTATTATAAAGTGGCAGCAATTTATAGTACCTAATAATTACTATAGTACAAGTATTCATCTGTTCATGTGAAAATAACATTTGCTAATATTAACAAGCGTTAGTACAGGTGAACAACACATGAACTAAACATTTACAAACATTTTTCTGGACATTATTATAAAGTGGCAGCAATTTATAGTACCTAATAATTACTATAGTACAAGTATTCATCTGTTCATGTGAAAATAACATTTGCTAATATTAACAAGCGTTAGTACAGGTGAACAACACATGAACTAAACATTTACAAACATTTTTCTGGACATTATTATAAAGTGGCAGCAATTTATAGTACCTAATAATTACTATAGTACAAGTATTCATCTGTTCATGTGAAAATAACATTTGCTAATATTAACAAGCGTTAGTACAGGTGAACAACACATGAACTAAACATTTACAAACATTTTTCTGGACATTATTATAAAGTGGCAGCAATTTATAGTACCTAATAATTACTATAGTACAAGTATTCATCTGTTCATGTGAAAATAACATTTGCTAATATTAACAAGCGTTAGTACAGGTGAACAACACATGAACTAAACATTTACAAACATTTTTCTGGACATTGTTATAAATGTCCATTTTGCCACATTTGTTCATGTGAATAAAAGTGTTCATCCAACAAGTAGGGCTGGGCGATATTGACAAAAACGGATATCTTGATAATTTTTTAGCATAACTCAAGTACGATATTCAGATGATATCATATCAAACCAACCGGAAAATGTTCCGACACATCTTGAAATGTGTTAGTTTAATGATTTGAAAACTGCAGTTGACTAGAGACATTTTTGGTCTATTTAAGACGTGCTGTCAACCAATTAGTTGACTAAAACATTTCCCTTTCTCAATGTTCTTACCAAATATTTGACCCAAACTTTCCTCACAAGAATACAAACTCAGAGGTTTGCATTATTGAATTACTGAAGAAAAAATGCAGCTAAATGATATTTTCATGCATTTATATTATATATATATATATATAATATATATGATTTGTAACAAAAATATCACCTTCTACACTTGTAAATGTTGTAACTTTCTTCATCTGTAAACTACAATTTTTGACACATTTTTTTTACTATAAACCATACACTCGATATTCCATTTTTGCATATCTTCAGAACAATTAACAAAATAGCATCTAAAATTCGATATTTTGCCCAGCTCTACCAACAAGACAAACACTAGTGGTCAAACCCTCTGCTTTGTTTGTCAGCAGAACTATCAGAAGATCTGCACCCCAAGGTTAAAGAGGGAAACACAACCAAAGGTGTCATAGAATAACCAAACCAAGAAAAAAAAGCAGAAACAAGTATTATGTCACTTATTAATTCAAAAACTTGTAGCACCCGTACAGCCAATCTATGTGTTACTGTGGAGGGTGCTACGGTTCGTTTAAGTTACATGTGGATACCACGAAGGTGCACCTAATAAATTAGTACCACAGCAATATCCTATTAAGTAAGATTGAGACTCAGAATAGGTAACGTTTAGCCAGAAATAAGTGAAGGCCTTGTTAGTTAACTATAATAATTTGGAAAAATTTAATAAACAGCTCCCCAACAAACTATTCAATTAGGCAAAAATGTACAAAAATAAATAACACAAAAATATCCCTCAAAAATATGTCAGTCCCCTCTTAAAAAACAGTAGCCATTATAGTTTAAAATGAGGATCACAGCTTTAATTTCAAGTAGTCAAATGTTTCCCATTAAATGCTTTTCCACTTTAGCTTTTCTCCCAAAACAACAACAGCCAGCAGACGAATATATATGACCTCAAATGGTCTAACAATGCTGGACTTTCTCACACATTCAGTCAAGTTTACTCACATTACCAGTACTTCACTGAAAAAAACAAAAACGTTGCAGGCCTGGTAAAGTTCTTGCAAAACCATGAGGGCGTTGAAACGTCACTTGCAAAACATAGAGGGCGTTGAAATACAAGTCCGAAGTCCTGAGCGTGGCGCCATGAACCGACTCCTCCGTCCGGGGTACGCCCGCCGTGGTGGCACGGACACGGCCTCCATCGGCCGCAGGTCCCGCTCTTTCTCTCTCGCTCCGACAGACACTACCTCCGATGTCACTCGCGACCTTTCTGCTCACAACGTGTACAAGTCCGCAAGCCTCCACTGAGCTTCCCGGCTCAGAATTAACGGTTCCACCGCTTTTTAAGAATCTTCTTCAGCCTGTGCCTCCCGCTCCAAGCGGGCGCGGAGAAGAAACAGGAAGAAACTCACGCAAGGTCACGTGTACTCACGCAATGCGTACCAACGGCCAATCAATGACCAATGAAACGTAATGATTAAGAGCTGCTAACACAATGCTGAGGTAATAATAATAATAATAATAATAATAATAATAATAATAATAATAATAATATAATAATAATAATAATAATAATAATAATAATAAAATAATAGTGTATATATTATTATTTATATTTATTCTAAATATTCTAAAAAAAACAAAAAAAAAAAACATCTTAAGTAGCTAAATGATCCTAAATACGACGGAGTATAAGGGCCAAGTAAAAAAAAAAAAGTTTGGGCTTCGAGAATAAATTTGAAACATTTTGAGATTATTCTCGGAAGTTTTTGAGAATAAAGTCGAAGTTTTAAAAAGTTGTATTTATGTGACAATAATTTGGAAAAACTCGATCCGAGAAAAAATGTCAGATTTTTGTGAGATTCAAGTCGAAGCCAAAAAAGTCGTATTTTTTTCGAGAATAAAATTAAAAAGTTATGCAATTAAAGTCATATAAATTTCGGGAAAAAAAACGAAGCCTTTGTATGAAGCTTAATGGCGCTTTCTTGGAGAATAGAATCACCGGTAAACTCACGGTGAAATACGCTTATGGCACCAGCACCGCATCATCATGGACTTTAGAGCGACACAGCAGACATTTGTACTTTGAACTCATTTCGTTGCAAGAATCAAACCGATTTTTTGTAATTTACAATAACAAATTCATTCCCAGACCCATCACTCCAGTGTACCCGTACCAGGTCTGTATATAGGCTGTCCAGTTCAACACGGGGAGCAGGGAGCAGCAGCGTCTTGATTGCATCTTGTAGGCTATAATGCTAGGCCCGGTCGTTTACAAGCCCACAGTGCACATTGAGACCGGTGGCCCACAGCCAGAGCGCAAGTCCAGAGGTTCAGAGCGGGAGAGCAGCTCAGCGTGGCTCGTATGCTGACCTGTGCCATTGCGCTCTTACGCACAGCCAGAATAAGACAGAATAGGCCTAAATGTTAAAACTAAAACTGCAAATTGTTTTCAAAAAAGAAAATAAGGTGAAAAACAGTGGCAAACGGTGTCCAAAATTTATTTTTAAATTAACCAAAAGCAAAACATTATAAATTCAAGACAATTAACTCATTAGCCTAAATAAATCCGACGAATTACATCATACTAACCCTAAAGCTTATAATAATAAACTAGCCAAGATAAAGTGCCAAATTTATCTTGGCACTTTTGTGGTGGTGCGTGGTGTTCTGAACAAAGGCAGAGTTCAGTGGTGCGTCGGGCCTTCTGGGCCAACATGAATATGTGAATAAAGTAGCCTAGCTATATTAACCTATGGTTATGATTTTAATTTTGTATCGTTGAAATTTATTCAAATAGGCTATGAATGAACAGGACTGACGCGCAGACTTGGGAGGAAATAACTGCACAGTCCTACGATGCAAAAACAACATGTTCATAACGGCAGATCACACGTTGGATCACTGCACGTGTGACTTGCGTTACAAGTGCACAGTGCGCGTTGAGACCGATGCCAAGACGCACACATCCTTGACAGATAGTGTCTCCCCACACAGTGCGCACTGGAACCTCTGGATCGACCCGGAGCTCTGGGAAAAGTGCTCAAGGTTTATCTTATTGTCCCCGGGAAAGGGCGTTGTGATCCGGGATAAAGCAGAGCCCTACCGCTCTGAACTCCATGGAACGACCCGGAGAATATATTCTCTCGCTTCACCTGTGGTAGGAGCACTGTGTCCCGCGTTCACGAGGCTCTCCACCCGGTCACCCACTCTGTCGTCGCGCAACCAAAGCGTGAGCAGCGTGCATAAAAACTGCTCTCCATACCGAATGCTGGAGATCAGTGGATACTGTGCCAAGCGTAACAGCCAAGACGGTGTGTGGAAGTCTTTCAGCGTGAGTGTGGGTAAAGTTGAGCTCAAACCTGTGCGTAAAGGGAGGACAGCATGTACACGGGCTCTCGGTGTCCAGAACGCATCATTCACCTTTATCTTCGGTGAAGCAAAAAGCCTGCAGTTCATCCATAATAAGCGATATATTGGAGCTCGTTCTCCAGAGCGGTAAACTGGCTCTGTTTCTCACCAATCACAACATCCCTTTCCCGGAAAGTGAGTGACCAAGCCTCGGGCACTTTAACCGGAGCTTGCAAAATTGACCTTTAGCCAAAATGTAAACAACAATTATGTCCCGATATGACTGCGACTGGTGCTGTTTATTTGTTTTTGCAAATTATAAAAAATCCAGGTTTTGAGTTTTGCTCTATAGTCCATGGATGATGCGGGGCTGGTGCCAAAAGCCTCCGTATTTCACCGAGTGAACCATGTGATCCGTATTCTCCATAACGACAAGCTTCACAAAGGCTTCGTTTTTTTTCTCGAAATTTATATGACTTTAATTGCAAAACGTTTTAATTTTATTCTCGAAAAAAATACGACTTTTATGGCTTCGACTTTAATCTCACAAAAATCTGACATTTTTTCTCGGATTTTTACGACATCTCAGAGTTTTTCCAAATTATTGTCACATAAATACAACTTTTTAAAACTTCGACTTTATTCTCAAAAACTTCCGAGAATAATCTCAAAATGTTTCAAATTTATTCTCGAAGCCCAAACTTTTTTTTTTACTTGGCCCTTATACTCCGTCGTATTTAGGATCATTTAGCTACTTAAGATGTTTTTTTTTTTTTTTTTTTTTTTTAGAATATTTAGAATAAATATAAATAATAATATATACACTATTATTATTATTATTATTATTATTATTATTATTATTATTATTATTATTATTATTATTATTATATTATTATTATTATTATTATTACCTCAGCATTGTGTTAGCAGCTCTTAATCATTACGTTTCATTGGTCATTGATTGGCCGTTGGTACGCATTGCGTGAGTACACGTGACCTTGCGTGAGTTTCTTCCTGTTTCTTCTCCGCGCCCGCTTGGAGCGGGAGGCACAGGCTGAAGAAGATTCTTAAAAAGCGGTGGAACCGTTAATTCTGAGCCGGGAAGCTCAGTGGAGGCTTGCGGACTTGTACACGTTGTGAGCAGAAAGGTCGCGAGTGACATCGGAGGTAGTGTCTGTCGGAGCGAGAGAGAAAGAGCGGGACCTGCGGCCGATGGAGGCCGTGTCCGTGCCACCACGGCGGGCGTACCCCGGACGGAGGAGTCGGTTCATGGCGCCACGCTCAGGACTTCGGACTTGTATTTCAACGCCCTCTATGTTTTGCAAGTGACGTTTCAACGCCCTCATGGTTTTGCAAGAACTTTACCAGGCCTGCAACGTTTTTGTTTTTTTCAGTGAAGTACTGGTAATGTGAGTAAACTTGACTGAATGTGTGAGAAAGTCCAGCATTGTTAGACCATTTGAGGTCATATATATTCGTCTGCTGGCTGTTGTTGTTTTGGGAGAAAAGCTAAAGTGGAAAAGCATTTAATGGGAAACATTTGACTACTTGAAATTAAAGCTGTGATCCTCATTTTAAACTATAATGGCTACTGTTTTTTAAGAGGGGACTGACATATTTTTGAGGGATATTTTTGTGTTATTTATTTTTGTACATTTTTGCCTAATTGAATAGTTTGTTGGGGAGCTGTTTATTAAATTTTTCCAAATTATTATAGTTAACTAACAAGGCCTTCACTTATTTCTGGCTAAACGTTACCTATCTGAGTCTCAATCTTACTTAATAGGATATTGCTGTGGTACTAATTTATTAGGTGCACCTTCGTGGTATCCACTGTAACTTAAACGAACCGTAGCACCCTCCACAGTAACACATAGATTGGCTGTACGGGTGCTACAAGTTTTTGAATTAATAAGTGACATAATACTTGTTTCTGCTTTTTTTTCTTGGTTTGGTTATTCTATGACACCTTTGGTTGTGTTTCCCTCTTTAACCTTGGGGTGCAGATCTTCTGATAGTTCTGCTGACAAACAAAGCAGAGGGTTTGACCACTAGTGTTTGTCTTGTTGGTAGAGCTGGGCAAAATATCGAATTTTAGATGCTATTTTGTTAATTGTTCTGAAGATATGCAAAAATGGAATATCGAGTGTATGGTTTATAGTAAAAAAAATGTGTCAAAAATTGTAGTTTACAGATGAAGAAAGTTACAACATTTACAAGTGTAGAAGGTGATATTTTTGTTACAAATCATATATATATATATATATTTATAATATATAATAATATGCATGAAAATATCATTTAGCTGCATTTTTTCTTCAGTAATTCAATAATGCAAACCTCTGAGTTTGTATTCTTGTGAGGAAAGTTTGGGTCAAATATTTGGTAAGAACATTGAGAAAGGGAAATGTTTTAGTCAACTAATTGGTTGACAGCACGTCTTAAATAGACCAAAAATGTCTCTAGTCAACTGCAGTTTTCAAATCATTAAACTAACACATTTCAAGATGTGTCGGAACATTTTCCGGTTGGTTTGATATGATATCATCTGAATATCGTACTTGAGTTATGCTAAAAAATTATCAAGATATCCGTTTTTGTCAGTATCGCCCAGCCCTACTTGTTGGATGAACACTTTTATTCACATGAACAAATGTGGCAAAATGGACATTTATAACAATGTCCAGAAAAATGTTTGTAAATGTTTAGTTCATGTGTTGTTCACCTGTACTAACGCTTGTTAATATTAGCAAATGTTATTTTCACATGAACAGATGAATACTTGTACTATAGTAATTATTAGGTACTATAAATTGCTGCCACTTTATAATAATGTCCAGAAAAATGTTTGTAAATGTTTAGTTCATGTGTTGTTCACCTGTACTAACGCTTGTTAATATTAGCAAATGTTATTTTCACATGAACAGATGAATACTTGTACTATAGTAATTATTAGGTACCATAAATTGCTGCCACTTTATAATAATGTCCAGAAAAATGTTTGTAAATGTTTAGTTCATGTGTTGTTCACCTGTACTAACGCTTGTTAATATTAGCAAATGTTATTTTCACATGAACAGATGAATACTTGTACTATAGTAATTATTAGGTACCATAAATTGCTGCCACTTTATAATAATGTCCAGAAAAATGTTTGTAAATGTTTAGTTCATGTGTTGTTCACCTGTACTAACGCTTGTTAATATTAGCAAATGTTATTTTCACATGAACAGATGAATACTTGTACTATAGTAATTATTAGTACTATAAATTGCTGCCACTTTATAATAATGTCCAGAAAAATGTTTGTAAATGTTTAGTTCATGTGTTGTTCACCTGTACTAACGCTTGTTAATATTAGCAAATGTTATTTTCACATGAACAGATGAATACTTGTACTATAGTAATTATTAGTACTATAAATTGCTGCCACTTTATAATAATGTCCAGAAAAAGGTTTGTAAATGTTTAGTTCATGTGTTGTTCACCTGTACTAACGCTTGTTAATATTAGCAAATGTTATTTTCACATGAACAGATGAATACTTGTACTATAGTAACAGTGTTGGGGAAAGAGTATTAAAAAAGTAATTAGTTACAAATTACTTATTACTTTTTAAAAAGTAATTAGTTACACTACTTAGTTACTGCCTCAAGAAAGTAACTTAGTTACATTACTTTAGGATTACTTTTTCGGCGCCCAATAAAAAATAAAGTCAAAAGTGTCTTTTTCTGTTTTATTAAAGCCATTTAACAAAAGGTTAACAAGCAATTTGCTTAACCTGGCTCAAATTACATTCTCCAATGTGTTAAAACAAGAATGTAAATCAAAACATTTAACAATCAGATTGTCTTAGTGCCCAGTGGTATAAAAAACATTAAATAAAAACAAAATTCATTCAGGACTACTGAGGTAATATGGTTAATAGAACCATTGTCAATGTCTAACTCAATGCACCAGCCCTGAAAATATAATAACTCAAAATTCAGGAAGGTTGTCAAAAGTATTTGAAAATCAAATGTTGATATATTTTTAACTAGTATACAAACTAGATAGATAATAGCATAACTTAAAACAAAAATTACTTAAAGACTTTGAACTTTTCTCAAAAGTTTTAAAATGATATTGAGCTTAGTCAGAACTAAAACAAGTTCACATTTGTGATGCTGTCAGTCCAGAGACAGTAACTCCAAGAGTTACATGTTCCTATTAATAAGATTCCATGAAATATCTAAAAAGTAAAACCAAGTCAAACTGTGGTGATTTCTATCAGTGACTGGACACATTCACTTTGTAATACAACAAAAAGTGCATATAAACAATACTCAATTTAGCTGAATAACATCTGTAATAAAAAATGATTGACCTTTGGAATGTGTGATGTCACTTGAACAAAACCTATGCCTTTTTTCAGAACCTAGTTAAACATTTTAGTAAACAAGTCACACATGGAACTCACACCGTAAAATGTTTGTGTTGTAATATGAGGTCCTAATGGCCATCTTGATCAAAGTAATGATTGTACCTCAACAGCAATAGTTTTTCAAATCGCTTGGCTGAGAGCCTATTTCTTCTTGGTGTGAGCACCAGACTCCCCAAGCTAAAAAGCCTCTCCACTGGGGCACTTGATGGTGTTGCTGTGTTAAGTTTTAGAAATAAGTTCTTGATGTGAGGAAACTGGTGGAGAATGTCTAAGTCACAGCCAGACTGGAAATAGTTAAATATTTCACTCTCACAGTTACAGGAAGCAGTGCTGTCATCTTCAAAAGAAAAAAGTCATTTTCACTTTTTTTGGAGGAGGTAGATGCCTGTGGTTGAGAAGGGAGCGCCTCATGTCGATCCCATGAAGAACGACATTCTGCTATGAGCATTGTCTTCACAGCATCCTTCCTCTGTTCCTCCTTCAGCCATCTCAGTTTGAACTTTGGCAGTGTGACAGCAGCTAGCTTGGCCTCCTTGCTGTCAAGTACTGGTCCAAATCTGGTCTTTATGGCCTGTATGAAAAAAGAAAAAAAAAACATGAGAAAATATCATTTAAATTATATTTATTATGTTTAGCATAATACATTTACCTTCACAAGGACGTCTGGCAAGCCCGCAGTCATTTTGGAGAGGCCAGGTTTTAGAGCTGAGATTTTGGACATCAAAACTTCAAGTGTTGGAAGGAGACACCCATAGTAGCAGTTGTCTTCACCTTGTAGTAGGTCCAAAGCAACAGTGAGGGGCTTCATTACAGAACAGTACTCGCTCAAAAATGTATGCTCACGTTCGGAAAGAACTCTTATGTCTAACTCAGCACACAGGTTGTTTAACTGTGGAACTGGAAGAGTGAGAATGCAGGCCAAGGCATCATGGAATGAGTTCCACCGTGTTATAACAGGGACGATAAGTTTTCGTTTGCAGATGTTTTCAGCGAGCTCAGAAGCTACAGTTGAACGGCTACACTTGGTCCAGAGAGCAGAACACTTAGCTGTTGCACTTCTGTATACTGCTTTGGATTCCGGGTTTGCTAAGAGCCACTTATTAACATCATTGGTAGAAATCAAGTTTAGTGTGTGCGAAGCACATCGTAAGTGAGGAGGCAGGCTATACTGTTCTTCTGAGATGCCATTAGACAAAATGTCATGAATGTCAGTAAAAACAACGTCCTCCCCCTCCTGCTCCATGTCCTCCTCACCCCCCTCCTCCTCCGAATCAGACGGTGCTGTTGCTGCTGCTCCTGCTCCCTCGTACACCCGAAAGGCTTTTATGAAGTTTGACCCATTGTCAGTTACTGTTGCGTTACCTTGTGAGTGAGGCCAAAAGCAGAATGTATGTGTTCTATTTCACTTGCCACAACGTCGTATGTATGGCGTCCTTTTATTCTTCGACAGGCAATTGCTGCCTTTTCCCGTTTAAAGTTGTTCGGGTTAATCCAATGTGCAGTCATGCCAAAAAAACTTTTGTTGTGGCACGTCCAAATATCCGCGGTAGTCGACACATATTCCAGGCTTTCAAATGTAGTCTTTAAATCACGTTCCATCCGGTCATAACATTGTTCCAGATAGCCCGCAAAAGTTTTTCTGTCATTTTTACTTTCTAGTCCATCCACAGTTTGTATTTTGCGTAAAATGTTTCTAAAAGACGGTGACTCGACCGTAGAAAGGGGCAACATCTCTTCGACAACATACGCAGCTACAAGTCTTTTTATTTCTGCCTTCGATGTTACCTGACAGCGTATTTCAAGTCGAGGTTGCTTATATCTTGACGGCGTGTCATCAGTTTCATCGGAGACTGCAGCTTGTTGCTCTTTGGCAACTAGCTTCATGTTAGCATGTTGACCTGCAAGTGCTTTAGCAGGTTGGAAGAGGAGTTGGCTGAAGTCGACAATCGTTTGTTCCCCAGGCAGAGCTTGCACTGAACCACCACATTCTTGTCTTTTTGCGCGATATACTTAAAATAATGTGCATATTTCCAGCGGTGAAACCCCATCCGTTCACTCCCCTCTGCCATGTCTGTTTTTGTCTCCCTCGTGCTCAACGTGTTCAGCGTTTGCAGCGTGATGACGTAAGGACGCACGCGCGGCTTACGGGCAGAGGAAGTTTGAGTAGACCCAGCCGAGCACGGATTATTGATAAATATGAATCTTATACCTAAATGATCCATAAGCGCTCTTGGTGGTGTTTTACTAATGATTTACTAACATTTAGACATTCACTAATCATGTTCATTATTAATGATTAGGTAATGTTAGTAGATGATTTATTCATGTTATCTATATGTTTACTAATGTTAGGTTAATGTTATGATAATGATTTACTAACATTTATAGATGATTAGTATATGGACATTATTATAAAGTGTTACCTTAATCTTTCATGCCAAACTGTAAAACACATTTGACATCAAAAGAAACCAACAAACAAATAAATACATTGGATTAGAGTGGGCAAATGGAAGAAAATACTTTATTAATTGTAAGAATATGATTTTACTTGCATAAAATTATATCTTCAGTCATTAAATCTCTATATCATAACTCTGGTGTTTCACAAAAAGATCCATCACCAACTATAAGTTCCTTTCACATTCCAGAATTCAAGGCAGTAACACCAGATGAAGGGCAGTAGACAATTTTTGGTATTGATAGCATTGTACATTGCTACAAAAAAAAAAAAAAAATGCAAATATAATGTTTGTACTTAATAATGTACTTTTTGTTGTACAAAGATAAACATTTAAACAGAATTCATTTTAGTTGTCGTCACCTAATATATTATTGGCCTGTAGAATGTTGTGTTGTCATGTGAACACAACCTATTCTTCAGTGTGTTTTCAGTATGTATGAAGGTGAAATGATCTGAGAACATTGAAAAGTGTCTGCTGTTCACTGCTCTGTGTCTCTGGTGCCACACTGCCTCAGGCTCACGTTGGGACGTTAATGGTTTAACAGAGTCCAATACCTCCTCCATCTGCTGCTCACCACGTGCTCTGGCTTTTAACCTTAAAGTCTGCTCGCTTCATAAAAGGGACGACACTTTTAAAACACATTGTAGTTGTAGATTTTAGTTTTGGACAATAAAAGTTCAGTAAAGCTTGGTGCAAACCTTAGTATTTATTGAGAAGAGCAACAGATTTAAACAATTTTTAAAGTGTAAGCAATAGATTTTACTAATATACGAGACATATTTTTATATTTGTTTTGCACATATCTGCAGCAAAAATTTGCTTAATATCTTCAAAGCACTCTGACATTCTCTGACTTTCTCTCTGCCAACAAAGTAGTAATTATTAGTACTGTTTATTGTTCTTATTTATTTATTTTTTTCAATAAGACAACATAAAGCATTGTTAAGGACCAGACAACCTGACAATCCTCTCTTCACAGATGAAGGGCAGATAATCTAAACAGTTGTGATCTCTCCACTTGTACCCAGGCGCCTGGATGACCCCACACTGGTGAGACAAAGGCATCTCGGGGTGCATCCCGTTCTCCCAGTGACTGCTGTCTACCAAGCTGTCTTTCCAAATCCAGAATCCAAACACTCGACTCTGCCGCAGTCCCACCCAAAAGTTGCCCTTGTATTCTAGTGTTTTTAACCACTCCTCCACTGATCTCTGGTGATCGTCAGTGAGGATCTGCAGAAGGCCTGAGTGATGTTTGTCGCAGTAGTCCAGAGCCTGCCCCAAGTACGCCAGTTGTCATCCACCACAACTATTCTCAAATCACCTAGTGAAAAGAAGAAGGGACGTTTAGCCCATGAAATGTTTACCATGTGATCTGAAAGTGTGTGTTAGAGCTGCAGAAGTCTTATCTTCTCCGTACTCTTGTTTGAATCTGTGATGATTGCGTTGCATTTAAAAATATGATATTCATGTTGTTTCTATGAAGCATCTCAACTCATTTGAATTCAAACCGTTAATAGACCAAAGTCAACACATTTAGGTTACAGATTCATAGTGATTGTGTGTTTTCTAATTCCACACTGTTAGTGTTCAAACAAATTGAAACATGTGATTGGGCTTTAGCTTTCCCAAAACTTTTCACACATAAAGGGCAAACATATTCTTCTATAAGCTCTAGTAGCAAATCACATCAAACTGCGTGTTTCAGTAGAGAAATTCATTATTTGACTCTTTCATGTTTAAACAACATATACATGTCATTTCATGTGACATTTTTTTCAAGACATTTATTCAGTTTCATTGGTTTGTGTGTGAAGAAAAGACCTTGTTGCTTGAGAGTCAGAACCCATACTTCTTCAATACTTCAAAGAATGGCATATAGCTGTACTAACTCTTTGCCTGCCAATGACAGAAATGTCTTTTCAAATTGTCCAAGGGCTGGCCAAAACCTTTTAAGACGGCTATCAAAAAAGGTGTTCAAACATGGCAGGAAACTTACTAGCTGAGGTTTACACGAAAACAAAAAAACATGGAAGTTCACGAAAGTTCCTAAATATTTGATAGAAGTTAAATCAATTTTTTTTTGTATTTTGACTGCTAAAAAATGACTTATCAAAGGAACAAGCATCAAATATGTAGTTTTACTAAATAAGAAAAAGACAACCATTTTGTAAATACATTAAAATTCTAATTCAAATTGGAAGAACATTTACTTATTAATTGAAAGAAATTTTCTTGGATTATTAAATGATAACATACTTAATTTATGCATTATTTATATGTTAGTTAAAACATTTGCTTATGTTAGATTATGTCTAATCACAAAACTGCAAAGCATAACTTTTACTATTTTATGAATAATATAGGCCTATATTAATTTTTTGCCTATCGTCATTGACGATATTTAAAATTTGATATATTGCCCACCTCTGAATCTCTTGCACATTATTATTATTATTATTATTATTATTATTACTATTATTATTATTATTATTATTATTACTATTATTATTATTATTATTATTACTATTATTTATTATTATTATTATTATTATTATTATTATTATTATTTATTATTTATTTATTTTTTTTTTTATTTTTTTTTTTTAAGTTACAGGCCCGATAAATCACAATCACAGACTGCTATGTGCACTGTGCTGACTCGTGCTGCTGTATAAGTTTCACAATTACGTCAAAAAGTGCAAGGATCACAATAGAACAGGAGGATAATTTGTAAACCACCAGTCTATAGCTTTGTGGTTTATCAGTTTGTGGAAAAGTAGGCGATCATGTAGTAGAAAAAGAAAGGGAGGAACAGGGGTAGGTCACAGGTTTGTAGTCAGAGGTCAAAACCATGAGTTGTCCCAAACTCGAGACATTGATGATGGGGGCGCATAGACACCCTACCACACTACTGTGTGACTCTTATGTAGAGATTAACCACCATAATGTGCTCAATATAGCTGAATAAATACCGGTATATATGGTATATAGATCATGTGGTTCATTCTATTATGTATTAAATGTAGTTTATCTTGTAACTGTCTTATATCCCCCCTTGTTTCATATTTGATGTAGGAAAAGGTAGAATGATTTTACCTTTAGAGCACAGTGCAGGATATAATATTGTGCCTTCTACTGCTAAGAGGCCATCATTCCAGCCCACAGCAGAAAAGTTGCCATTCATTTTTTCCCATTTACGATATGTGGAGCATCCTCCATCGTCCCATGCCCAGTTGTCGATTATGCTTCCTTGAATCCACAAAGGATTGTCTGGGTCAGATCGTGTGCCATTTTGGGCCCCCAAGTCTCCCAAAGAGTGATACTGACAGTACTGCTTAGCCGCGCACCAGTTCAGTTTCACATTAGAAATGTCAGGACCTGTAAAATATATTCTGTTCAGTATAGTTTTGCAACACTGATATGTGATATTCAAATAATTACTCACTTTTCTCACACACAAAGTACAATTCTTCAGAACAGTCAGAACAGTTTATTTTAGTTGCTGTAGATGGGCACATTGGGTAATCTGTGTGGTTAGAATCTATTTTTTCAGACCAACCCAGACAATCTTTTTGGCAATTTGAAATCATCATCATCATACAGAGTGACAAGGTTCATATGGCTTGTCTTACAAAAATCAATGGAACCATTTCGTGTTTTTTGTCATTGCTATACTTAAATATCCTCAATTCAGATGATGAACATTTGGTGAAACCTGTGAATGAAAAGATGAAATTGTTGTAACAAACCATTACAGATCAACACATTTTTATGGACAGAAGTCCTTGTGTTTACGTGTTGAGTCTATACTTTACCTGCAATCAGCAGGCATAGCATTAGCTGTATGAGTCTCATTGTAACTGACACGTACAAACCTGAAGATATAGGCTTTACTTTAGAAAACATGCACATCCAGTGTAACAGTGTACATACAACAAACATATTACAAAAATATATTTACTATAGAAGGTTTATCTGCTAAGCAATCATGATTTTAATGTATTTCATAAATGCAATGAATAATATCTAGAAATAATCTTACATCAATAAAATGTAGCTTGAGAAGAAAAATTTACAAAATATAAAAATAGGAAAAGGAAATCCCACACCTATGACAATGTTTTATTGTCATATGCATTTTCTTGTCACAACAGTAGAAGCCTTTTTAATGGTACAGGTATAAATAAGTCACTCTGTCAGTGTTCTCACCTACGTAAGTGTGGGCAGCTCTTACCTGCAGTGAAGGAGCAGAGATGGAGTCTCAGGTGCCGCGTTGACTGTTGTTTTACTTTTATACAAGAGCAGACTGTTCATCTAGTCAAATCAGGAGCAGAATCCGATCATTTATTAACTTTGATCAACACAAGGAACCAGGAACAAGCACTGTTCATGACCGGAGATATGGAAAACATGCAAATGCTATTGTTAAGTTACATTGGGTGATATACTAACTTCATAAAATGTATTGCTTTTTGACCAATGAAACTGGTAAAAGTATACAAGGCTAAAAAATAAAACTAAAAAAGGGGCAGATGTCTCATACAGATATGAAATATAATATACAGATATGAAATGTAAATAGGTTGTGTTCACATAACATAACAGTCTTCAGATCAATGGTTTTTCAGTCATTCAGAGAACAGCTAGTGAAGTATTATTTTATTTTATTTTTTTTTGGCATTTTTATGGCAATTTTTTTTTTTTTTTTTTTAACAGGAAAACTGCCTTATGCACCATTTGGATTATTGACATCTTCACATTGTGTTTTATGCTTCTACACTAAAATCAAAGTTTGGGCCACAAGATGGTCTCTAATGTTTACTTGTGTTTTAGATAAACAATAATTCATTTCATTCATTTGATTCCCAGATAAACCACAGAAGCTAAATTTTAGGTTTCTCATTCGATTCAATGGTAGCATCACTGCTGTAATGACGACCACTCATCGGTGCAGGCGCTGATAGATTAACTACTATTTCCAAGAAACCATAGCAACAGCAATACTTACCAAGATACTGTATTAGGATTCATATCACAAGACATTATTATTGTTTAACAGGAAAATACAATTTTCTTGTGAGATTTAAAATCTTTTATCTGAACATAAAGCAGCTCCTACTCCTCCTCTCCCAGTCTCTCACACATGCTGTTTGCAGGACTTAGGCTAGAAAACATGGAAATGTCAACTTGTGTGGACTTTTTTGGAGAGATAATTGTTTTTTCAAAATGATAAGATTATGTCAGCAGCACGAAACGGCAACTATAGAAAACCTTCAGTAGCTGAGCATGTTTTTTGAGAATAACTGCATAAAACTGTGTCTTAACTTCATAACATCTACAGCAAACAAACATGTTCTTGTGGATTGTGTATGTAAACCACGCTATGAAAAATAGTGTGTCATGATGATGTTTCTTCCTATTCTTGCGTGTCTATTACACTCCCCTTTTTTTGGCGTCTTATAGACATGAGTTTTGAATTTTTTTTTTACACAAATAAAAGTTTTATTTGTGTGGATGCTGCGTTCATGTGGTCCTCGGGTGCTCGTGTTCCCGACATGAGAGGTAGGGGTTCCAACCTAGTTTGCATTCATGTGCTTTTTACTTCGGAAAATCGGGATAGTGTTGTTATTTAGAATACAAATGACACAGCACTTTTAACAGAGGTCAATAGACCTAACAGTGAGATCTGATGCTAGCCTGTCCAAAAACTAACGTTAAAGGTTGTTAGTATTTATTTTCTAACTGATTTTCATCAGTCTCCACACAGCAGTGACGTCAGGTGTTGAGCTCGGGCAGCTCCATTTGTTCCAAGTTACCGAGCAGTTGTTCCGAGCAGTTTGAGCGTTCATTTGCATTTTTCAACTTGGAACAACTTTTTCCCGAGTTCCCGAGGACCACATGAACGCGGTATAAGTAGAAACTAATAGTAGTTTACTGTTGTCATGGCAACAGCGTAGTGCCTCACTAACTTGAGAAATAAGAAAAAGAAGAAAAAGGTAAACTATTAAAAATACTGATAAGAAATACACAAAATAGGACCCTGTGATCTAATTTAACAATACTTAGCAATCAACTGTTTACAAATCCAAGAGACAAAACAGATATCGACAAAACAAGTTTTGATTTCTTAATGTATAATAGCCCATAGTGACTAATTCCTCTCCATTACTCCAGGAGTCACTGCAGCAACAGACACAAAATGAATATTTTTTCATTTAAATGAATATATTGCAAGTGGATATAGGCCTATATTAAAATAAAAAAATAAAAAGCTATCTGTATGCTCTTTAAAATATTTATGACATACATCAGACCCAAAACACACAGTTTAGTACCTGGATTAATAAATGGAGCCCACATTTTTACCAAACTATTTAAAACTGAACTCAATTGCAATACACCCTACTCACAAGTGTACTTTTTGTATTTTTTGTGCTTTTAGTTTCATTGTAGAACAGTCTTTTACATAGCAGACTCCTCGGTTCTCGGAGTACTCAGAGTGTGTGTTCTGTATGTCTAAAAACACATCGCTGCTAAAAGAAGTTACATTAAAATCCATAACTGTAGCTGACGGCAAGATACGGCTCATTATGTTTTGGTTGAAAACAAAATATTTTGTTTGTCTAATTATTATCATTAAACGTATTAGGGTGTCTTCACCTGTGAGGTAATTCATCCCAAATTGTAATTAGAGCAGAACTAAAGCTACAACTAAATCTTAGTGTTGAACCACAAAGATCAAACGAAGGGTTCAGTGTCATTTCACAGACGGAACGTAAACCGTTAGTGATAAAAAGACTCTGAAGGTATAACTGCATGTATAAAAGTTTATTTCTGTGTTTTTTGGGGCACATTTTTGCAGGTGTTTCACATGTGTTTGACGATTAAGCATCAAGAAATAAGCTTTTAACACATTTTTGAAGGATTTATTTGTTATGGGAAATATATGAAGAATGTTTGTCATTATATTGCCCAGGTGTCAGATTGGGTTTGTCCACGTCCATTATTTTAGGTAATATTATTTAATCATGCATCAGAGTTATCATGTATTAACATGGACATGTATGTATTTGTTTATCCGTATACTATAGTTTTTCTTTCCAGAATCTAAAAATAAAAAGAAAAGATCGGTGTGGCTATGCAAAAGAATGAGGAAGAACGTGTACAGTAAATGATAAATCATTAAACATTCTGAATCAAGCACCAATAAACATTTGCATTCTCCTATGGAAACATAACCACATTCAGACACATCCTATTTGTTTATACACCAGTGTTCCCAAAGTCACAATTCAGCCAATTACATGACAACATTTTTAAAATTTTGTATTGGAGATCTTAAGATGTGTCATGTCCAATGTGTCAAAACGTGTAATTTTATAATTTCAGCATGCTTCATGTGTCACATCACAATATAAAACATTAAAGAATTGCTGTGAGTTTAGCAATTCTTTAATGTGTTTTATGTCAGAGCTTTTCTTCATTAAAAGATGAGTTTTTAATATTGGTATGTCCCAAAATTTGAGTTAGCACGAGTGTTGAGACACCAATTCATCCATTTATCAAGTTTTTACTCATGTGCAAAATAAAACTTGAGACTTTTTGTCTCACACAGACAAGGTGTGGTATAGATGGTATATCTGTAATAAAATCATGTGTTTATATCTTTTATTTCCAAGTTCTGTGCCTGTTCACTGATTTCAGTATGATAATGATTGACATGCCAGGTGGCCTGTCCCCAAGAGTGGTTGTTGTGGTCTGGTCATCTGAAGCCTTGTAGGGCAAAGCTGTTGAGGGGTTCAAGCAGGGCTATATACATACATTGGGTTACTACTGCACTCCTCAGAGACCACCAGACTGAGACACAAGACATGCTACCATCCAGAGCCTGAAACAACCTGCTGAAATGATAAATAAGTCTTTTGAGCACTGTTTTGTGTCGTAAGTCATTGCCACTGCCCTCGATGTCTGAATTCTGACATATCTTGTATGTGCATCTCCCATTAGCAAACTGAATGTCAAACACTCAAAGATGGTACAAACCTACACCAAAAACACACTGGAAGATGCCAGAGTCAAGTTGAGTTTACAAGTTACAAGTCATTGTTGAGATTACAAACGTTTTTGTGTTTTTTTATTAGTTAAGTTGAAATTGTGTGTGCTTGTGTGCAATGACCATTAAATTACTTATTTCACGTCTTACCAGCGACAATACCAAACAAAATGTAAATATCACCAAATAATGTGAATGAATGCATCAGCTAGGAAAATTCAAAACAATAGCAAAACAATTTTATTAGAAACCCTGGACAAACTCAAATGACTTATGATTTTGCCGGAACTTCCTTTATTAGAGTATTTAATGCAAACAAGGTCAACTTTTGCCATCATGGTTAATTTATTAGTATCATCACATAAACCACACACACACACACACACCTTCATTTAGTTAAGCTTCGCAACCGGCAATTTGATTGTGGGCAATGCAAGAAAATCCTTCGGTTTATGTATTCACGTATTTTTCACAGAATACAGTACAGAAAGGGCAGGGTGACAGTAAAACTGCACTGAGAATGTGTACAAAGTGTTTGGTAAAGCATACTATATGAGCGTTTTGATTTGAACATCCTGCCTTTAAAGTTATTCTTCATTCCACCGTTACTACTAAACATTACCTAATGCACAGACAGTGAAAGCAACACCATGAGTCATCCCTGTTTCTGCACCTTTTCCTTTTTGTGTTGAGAGTTTGTTTTAGTTTGAAGCATTTGACTCGTGCAGAGAAATGACAAAGTGACGCTGGTGGCATCGAGATTTCCCCAAAGAGACGCTGAGGGGAAGTCAACAAGTGTCAGGAACAACAAGTGGAAAACAAAGACAGAAAGACAACACTAGAGAGAGAGGAGAGGTGTGTAAATCAGAGCAAACAAAGACCCCTGAGGAGGACGCTGTGATGGATACAAGAGATGGATGTGAAGATGGTGCTGTTTAACTCTTTGACTGCCAAGAAGAGAATTGCCGTCTGTCAGATCGCAACCACAGTCTGCCACGGACAGACATTTCTGTTTGAATATTCTACACCCAAATAAATGCAAAACGAGCCAAGAAGAACACAAGTTGCACAAGAACCAATAGATCCATGACTAGGACCCATGAGCACTGACAGTAGCAGCCGAGAGTATAGAAAAGAAGTCAAGATAGGCTGCTCAGATAGAGCTTTCTTTTTAAAAGCTTTGAAATCAAAATGTTTTGCACTAAAAATACTGTCGTGTAGGTTTAGAGCAGATTTTTGACTCTTAAAGGAGGATATGGAGGGTCTTGATAATGGCAGGCAGACAGAGACGGTGCAGTTTTCTGCCAGGACCAACTACTTTATTTCTGTGTGGATGGAGTTCAAAATAATCTTTTTGTCAGAAAAGAGCGCTGGATATACTTTGATGAAAGCTGGTGTGCTTTGGTTGGCTTAAAAAAAAAAAGTTAAAAAAAATATGAAAATTTAGATTAAATTAGGCATTTCATCAGAAAATGCGTAATTCTAATGTAAACCAGGTTTTTCAAAGGCCAAAAAAAGGCACATGGTGATCTGTAGCCTTCATTTGGTGTCCTTTTTCTCATCGCAGAATGGTTGTGAAGATGGTTTAAAATGAGCAAAAAGGTAGGCTACAGAGTACAAAGTGACATAAAGGGCTGGCCTGGAAAGTGTTCACATATCTTATTTGCATTGTCACTAGAGGCTGTGGCTGGTGTGTTTACTTTAAGAATAATAATTGATTTTTATTATTTCTGGATGACGTACATTTTCTTATTTTATATTCCTCATTCAAAACAGTATTTTGTCATAGATAACAACAAAGGATCCATGGATCTCCGTTATTACAATTCAAAACCAAACTTCTGAAAGGTAAAAGTGCTAAAATTCTAGTTGCTTATAATAAGTCAAGCAATAACCTAAAATAGGTACAATGCATAAAATATACAGGGTAATCAGCTGTAAGTAAGTAAGTTAGTTAAGTAATTTTATTGTATAGCACATTGCACAGACACAGAGTCACAAAGCGCTTCACAGTGAGATGAACCCCTCCCTCCCACTCAGTGACAATAAGCAGAAACCGGAGTGTCTGGAGGAAACCACCCAGACATGGAAAGGAACATGCAAACTCCACATGTTGTGTGTTCGATTCACGCCGAGCGAACACACAACCTTCTTGCTGTGAGGCCAGAGCGCTGTGGCAGAGCTGGTTAGTGGGTTAGAGTCCATGGACACAATCATACAATCACAATTCTCTCCATCCATTCCAGTGTGACACTTGATGTACCAGCCATCTCTCATCCAAGTTACTAACCAGGTCCTGTTTCAGTTAGATTCCAACAAAAAAGACATAGACCATTGAGTCATTATAAAGACTAGAGAGAGCCTGTTGCTGTGGTGGGTGTGTCTTTGTGAGACAACAAAATAAATTGAAAACAATTTGGAAACAAGGCTACATTCATAGATTAAAAAGATAAATTTAACATATTTTGATGGTCCAAATAAAAACTTTTTTTTTTTTTTTTTCTGTCTGTGTCTGGTAACTGTTTCTTTAAATTGTGATAATACATATTCAGTCTAAAAACACTAAACATGGGGAGAATTGAACTATACCGGTGTGTCATTGCATTATATGAGCACACACATTTATCTTTCAACGTCACTATACTTTTACAATAAAAGAAGAATTTCATGGCAGATTTTTTTTTTTTCCCCCCAAGACATTTTCAGGTAATTTCAGAAAATCAAAAAATGAAACATTTGGCCAATTCCAACAGAGCACTGGAACATATTCAGTATATATTGTCATTGTCACCTGCATCCTAGCTTTTTGTAGACACTCTGCCAGCTCTCTCCTTTGTGGTTCAAACACTACTTTTTCCACCTTTCTTGTTTCGACTCTTTTATCCCTTAACTTGCTCTGACACAGATTCCTGCTGAGGGGGTTGGTCCGCTGAAATTAGATGAGATTTGATTTTAACTTTAATTGATTTAGGCTGGCTGCGATGGTCACGGGCGACGGGGGTGCTGAATAACTTGCGTATCGAACACAAATTCTCTCTGCTGTGAAATCGATGGCGTGCAGCTTATGGGAGTAAGTGTTTGCATCAGCACTAAATGGGAGATATTTTTTTCCTCCCTTTGTGTTGTTCTGTTAGCCAAGACTATTTCACTGCATTTACC
This sequence comes from Mugilogobius chulae, assembly GCA_038363315.1. Taxonomy (NCBI): domain Eukaryota; kingdom Metazoa; phylum Chordata; class Actinopteri; order Gobiiformes; family Gobiidae; genus Mugilogobius; species Mugilogobius chulae. The sequence continues at coordinate 42,396,831 of CM076403.1, read as the reverse complement.
ACTTGCCAGAGGAGGCCATGTTTTTTCTCCATAAATAAACATAATAAAATTGACTTAATGAGAAAACAAGAATGCAGATAAACGTCTTTCAGTCATGTGCCAAACAAACAGAAATGTTTTGAGCCTATAAGCATTGTCAGTATTCTTCAGGCCTGTTTTCTGATGCCTAACTTCAGCAATAAACTGAAACACTGATTTACTGGTATCGTATTAGGTTTGTACCTGTTCAGACCTGGTTTGATTCTTTCTAGTCTTGCACTCATTTGGTTCTTGCTCTGCATTCAATTGGCCATGTCTTTTGCAATGTTAAAACTATTTTAATTTTGGAGGTGGGTGTGCCTAAATTGTGTTAAAAGTGGTCACGCATAGAGAATCTCAGGCCCAGATGCCAGTGTTTGTGTGAAAAATGTGGTCTTCATGAAAATAAAGTTGAATAGCCCTGCCATAGAGAGACTTAAAAGGAATCCGAGAATTTTTTAATGTTTGTTTTCGAGTTTTCCTTATATCGTCTAAGACATAAATGCACACGAAAATAATCTGAAAAATCTACCGTTTTATTAAACTTTTAAGAAATATATTTTCACGGAAGACGCCATCATTGTTTACAACACAGTGCATTATGGGTAGTATGACGTCGAATTGTGTAACTACGAGGAAAGCTATGAAAGCTTACCACATTCTCCTTGTTTCCTCCCGAGACAAAATCACAACCCAAAGCGACACAATATACCATTTTACAATGTGTTGTCGACGAAAAACTACTGATGCGTCTCACGACTGACGCTCACTGCGCCACACGATTCTGCGTCATCACCTCAAGATGGCGGCACCTGTTAAATCAGGAAGTTGTTGTAAACATGACAATTTTACGTCAAACGGTGAATATTTGTTTACTTTAAGTTCTACTTTTTAGTAAGTATACATACACAAAGTATTTTGGATCTATTTATGTAAATATTCGGGGTTCCTTTTAAGGCCAACCCACATCAAAGCGTGGCATGCCCCGGCACGTCACTTGCCACGTGCCAGACCCAAGCGTCAACACTCACCAAATGCCGTGACGCTCTGCGTTATTTTTCAACAATCTGATAATATGTAATAATATGATAATTTTGTCTAAAATAATGAAGGGCATTCCTCGTTCATCATTGTTAACGAACTAGCGCCGACATGTGAAAACCACTAACTACTGTACTTTATTTAAATCGTAGATGAAGAAACTACGGGTGCCGGCAGGGTCATTTCCTGGAGCGACGCCGCAACGGAAACAAACAAAACTGTGTCATTGCGCTGCCGCAAGCCCAGTGTGTGTACTATATTCATAGAAATTAACGGAGGCGCCCAATTTGCCGCGCGGCAGGGCATCCCGGTGTGCATTGGCCTTGAGGGTGCACTCACACTAACTCAACCGGACCGTCCCCAATTCCGGATGGCCCTTACAGTGCGGTTCTTTTGTGCAGTATGAGTGCAAACGAACCACGCTCAGACTGTGGTGCGGTTGGAGGAGGTGTCTGCCTAATTACATCATAGCCCACAGGTGCTAATGCTAGCGCTTGATCCACTCTTCACTGCGACAGGTAAACAAACCGCGCTAGAGGATGACGTCACTGGCCAAAGGCTCAGATGTTTGTGTAAGTGTGAGTGCGGGCCAGAGAATTTTCTGCCATTGGGCTTGAACGCGGCACGATTATAAAACCCTTGTCTGACCAGTTAGCCCCTCCTACATTCTGTTTGAATGCAGAAGGGTCTGCAACCAAAGACAGAGACAACTATTTTGTTGTCCAAAGATAGGACGATCCCTTCTCTTCCCTCCCTTCCCCTCCGCAATTTCAAAACTTTTTTTCCAACAGTTTCGAAACATTCAAGATGGCGGGCGTAGCTGACAGATCTTTTTTTTTTGGCTTTAGCTTTGGTTTTGAACAATTAGAAACGTATCAATCAATCCGGTGCAGCAAACCGCATTGAGAGCCTTCACATAGATCAATGCTCCGTGGAAAAATCTTTGCGCTACTTCTATGGAATTTACAGGTTTTCTGTGATTGGTTGACTCAGCGCTCGGAAAGCCCGCCCTCGATAATGATAACCGACGCTCTGATCCCAGACCATCACGGGTTGTAAAGTGTCTGTCAAAGTGAGTAGGGACTGGCTGGTCAGGCCAATAAAACCTAGTGTGAGTGTGCCCTTAGACTCAAAAGAGCCACTGGAAGTCAGTGCAAAGACCTGAGCACAAGACTAAAGTGATCGTACTTAGTCCTGTGCTTCTGATCATGGATACATGTTATTCTCTCTATGTTTTTTATTGTGATGTACTTTGAATAATGCATTGAATAATAATGAAAATAAATACAAAATCTGATAATGTAGATAGACATGTCATTCTGAGAAACAGTTAAGCAACAACATCTCCATGGAGACAACAGATGCACATGCTGTGTCAGAAAATTTACTGAGTGCTCCATCCATGTGGTGAAAGTGTCTTATTTTTATTGTCAGATCATGGAAAATCACAGATTGAAAGCAGAGTTGGGACTAGTTAGTTATTTGGATATGAGACTGCTGGAAATATCAGAAGCCAGAGTGGGCAGCAGTGGTTTTGGTACACACTGTTGTGTCATTAGGCCAGACATTTTCTCCCACTTTGCCCAGCATGAATGTACTTTGTAAAAGCTTGTGCTGCTACAAGGGCAAAGCTAAGGCACTTGGACAAAGCGTAAGGCGCTCGGACATGTTTTTGACAAATGGAGGAATCTCTGAACTGCACTGAAGGTCAATAGGACACTCATCTGGTGATTATTTTGATTAGTAGGTGAGACAGACACTTACTTATAAATAGAAAAGTCTTCAATCCAATTTTCCTTGTCCAACTGTTTGCATTTGCAAAGTGGTCAATCAGTCAAAACCAACATGTAATTACTCAGCATCTGCATTTTTATACAAAAACTACTTATTCTCAACTCAAAAAACATTATGCAGAAAATATCATGTGTCAACAAGAAAGTATTGGTTCTTGCTTAATCGCTACAACCGCTGTCAGCCATGCTAAATCTAAATTTAAACTGATTATGTGTGTAGAGTAGACATTTCATTTGTTTGGATTCCTCTTCCTTCAGTGCAGATACAGGTAATTAAGTCCAGTATGATCTCTCTGCTCCATTGTCTTGCTGTGTCATAACTCTCTAGCGCAGGTCCTGTGTCTCTGCCGCAATGGCGTAGTTAGGTGGGGGCCAGGGGGGCCGCTGCCCCCCTCATTAACCCTGGCCACCCCACTGGCCCCCCTCAGATGCTTTCTTTCAGTCGCATTTTCCCCGATCCGGGACAAAAGTAACTCCATTCCGCGAATGAAGTGTTTAAACTCAAGTAGTGAAAAAGTCCGGTCCATATTTTCCAGTATACCTCTGCTTTTCCACAACCTGAATGCCTGCTCCCAGAAAAACTCCACTCCACATTTTCCAGTCCGCCCACTGTTTTTCACAGCCTGGAGCCAGAGCAGCAGCGTCAGGAGCAGGCTAGAGACGCGAGGGATTTTTTAAACCGAGTTTGCCAAGAGGAGAAAAGGAAAGTTAAGAACTGTAATTTTACGCGGTAACACGCTGTGTGAGAGACGGATCTGTGCGACTAAACCTCTGGACCTTTCTGACTCGATGGGACTTTGCTGGTTTAACGTTGCCTTTTGGATTGAACTGCATGATCAAAACAAACCGGACCATGCTCAGCTACTGTTTATTTCACTGTGAAGCAAGGTAAGACCTTTGTTTTTAGTAGTTTGGATCAAATATGTCTGTAGTTAATTTGTTTGCGAGATGGCCTGGGCTGGCTGTCACAACGCTCCGGTGTTGGTTGTGTGTGCTTCATCCTGCAGTGTGTGTGTGCAGTGTTGACGCTGTGCTAACGCCATGTGCTCGTATTTTGATCGTGCATCGTGCTACTCTTCCTGACTGTGGATGAATTGTGCAGACGTTGTTTAACTGTTCTGAGTGAGGGCTAGGTTTTAGAGCTGTTGGATTGTGTAAACCTCGTGTTTAGGCCGTGTGTGCTGCTCTAAGGTTGGGATAACAAGTGTAAAAGCTGTGTTAAGTAGGCCTAGGTGACTGAAATAAGACTTATTTTGGTTCTATACAATTTAGACTAGTAACAAAAAGAATGGCCTTTTCAATGATAATAATAATACATTCATGATGTAGGCCTATTATAGGCTTCTGGTAACGTGGCCTGAGGGGTTGGTGTTTTTAGGCTCTTTTATATTTCTGAAATACAGTGAGCTTGTCTGAAATTTATTGCTCTCCAACAACTTACGTCCCCACATCTGCAACTGGATCCTTAATTTCATAAGCTGTGTTATGTATTTATGTCAGAAAACACAAAACTGCATTATACTGAGAGGGATTATTAAAATTACTTATTTTAACAGTTAAATCCTCATGATTATGATGATGATGATAAAGATAATTGATATTGAATAACAAAAATATTAATACTAATCAATCCTTTAGCAATACTATCTGAGCTACAAGAGAAAGATCATGACTTATGCAGTTTAGTATTATTTTATAGATCTACAGTAATGTTTGCTTTACCTTAGGGTTGGGTGATGAACAAAAATGTAAATTTCAGAATATTTTGTTCATATCTCGTTATATGATATCTCTATTTTTTAAATGATATTTTTTAAAGTGAATTTTTTTTCTAAGCTTTTAGTCTGCTAATTAGAAAGTAGAAATGTACATTTTTATTGAATACATAAATTTTAGTCATGCCTTTTACTGAGTAAAACTATTTTGACTTTTACAACAAAAACAACAAAAGAAAATTTAATTTATCTTCTTCTCTTTGTCACTTTTCTTTTTAAAGGGGACCTATTGTGTTTTTTTTAATATTTAGTAAGAAACTAGAACATGTGCAGATCAGTAATCTATCTTTTGTTCATTGTAAAACACAAAATTGATCTAAAACTACTTGAAAATAGAAACAGCTCTACTGACTTCCTGTTCAAAACTGCAGATCTGAATGTCACTGTAAAAAGCAACAGACTTAAAATAACAAATTATTATTGTTGGAAAGTGGCTAGGGGACAGTTTTGAACCATACATGCTTCACTTTGAGCATTAATCTTTTGAAATATATCAAGTAAATACAGACAAGTGGGAGGGGATAGGTGGTAGGTGAGAACAAGGATTTCTGAGCACTTGAGCTGCAGCTGAAGAACAAAACAAGATTATTCCAACACGCATGGATCAATTCAAATATAACTTTGAGCAAACTAATGATGAAGGAAGACCACTGTAACAAGGTTAAAATCTTAGAAAAGTGACTTTGACACAATAGGTCCCCTTTAACTGTAAGTGCTTTTTATCAGTTTTAGGAGCTCTTTTTATATAGCAACATATCGCCCAGCCCTACTTTACCGCATTGGCACATAAAACTGGTGTAAATGCATGCTACCCTATCAAAAAAATCTTAATTTTCATGTTTGCAATTTTAATGTGTTCACTTTGTCAGACTTCTAAAATTCACCAAAATGCAGGAAATGTCTTCCTTTTGGTTCAAATTTTCCTGGGGGTGTACCCCCAGACCCCCCGCTTTTTCCGGCCCCCTTACAATTGCTTTGGCCCTGCCTGGCCCCCTAGCAAAAAATTTCTGGCTACGCCCCTGCTCTGCCGTCTGTTTTCAGATTCACCACTTTGCGTCTCTTACATGATTCAATCTTTGTCTTTGTTCTGCTCTCGTTACGTTAGCTCCCTTTTCGAGCGTCTTGCTGGGCTCCTGGTTTCATCTTCGGGAGGTGTGCTGGCTGTGGCGTGTGCATTTATTCAGAGGGTTTGATGATCAATGGAGTGCTCCCTCTGCTGCTTCTGCCTGCAGTGACCAGCTGTTACTGCACCACCACCACTGCAGACAGAAGAGCTTTAGAACAGGAAGAAAAGGCAAAACTAATATAGAGCTCATTTGCATTTTGTTGGAAACATCACTAGTTCAACTCAACAGCCACACAAAACCAAACTTTTGTTTTTGTTTCTGCAGATGATATACTATCTTTCCTTACTCTGCAGCATAATCCCACAATGTCTCCTTTAAATGTATTTATTTATTTATTTATCTGCATTCACATTTCCATTTCCATTCACATGTATTTGATTAATGAAAGTGGAAATCAGCTTAAATTCTGAAAGTCTAAAAGCATTTACTAACATGAAGGTAAACCTGAAATCATGTCAAATATACAGCATTCTGATTGGCTCAGGCAACATAGAAATGATAATTACTTTAGCTCCTGAATGAGACCAATGACATGAAATCCACTACTTAAGTTTAATCATATTTTAAGGAGGACCTATTATGTAAAATCTTATTTTCTGAGTTTTTCGCCTTGTCATGGCAGTGTTCTTTCATCTTTAGCTCACCCAAATGTGTGTTTTTTAATTAACAAAATGTGAACTACTGATCTGTGTGGTATTTTTTTTTTTTTTTTACTAAAACACAATATAAATCATTAGTTTACTTATTTTTTAGACATTTGAGTTACCTTGTGCAGCTGATGCTTGAGTGCTCAGAACATTAGAGTATTTAATTTAATGCATTTTTGTATATCCCAAAATCACAGCAACAGTTATCTCTGCAGACTTTACCTGATTGTTGATTTCACAAACAAAAGTGTCAGAAAATCAAACAATGAAACATTTGGTCAATACAGAAGGATTAGAAAATCAAAACAAACATTACTTAGAAATACCTGTGGCAAAGGGAAACAATTCATCTAGCAGGACAAGGACCGCCAGTCCAAGAGGCATCAAAGGTCCAGACTTCAACAATGGAGCAGCAGCATCTGAAACAGGAGGAGATGATGATCTCTGTGGAGACAAACAAGTGATTCTAAAAAAGAAACATTATGGAGGGAAAAAGCCATACCAACTGAATCATTTAATAAAGATAAATCATTTAAATACCTTGGAACATTTCCAGGTAAAATGCAGTCTTCATGGAGACAGCAACAATTGTTGGAAATCACTAAAAACATGAAGAAAAAACAGATGAGTCATGTTAGGGACTGCAGATCTAAATTAGCCTCTTTGCTAAAATCCACGATGTTTCCATTTGTCCACTAGATGTCCATTAAAAAGAACATACTGTATGTCAAGTGCTCTAATAATTAAGTTTGTTTGTTGTGTCCATACTTCTGTTTGCATTCAAACATATTGTAAAGAAATTAACTTTGTTTATAGACATCACGTGTATTCCTCCAACATGTTTTAAATCTTCATTACATGTACAGTGTTTTGATTGCCATGAGAAAAAATAATAATCAGCTAAATGAATATGGTCGTATCTTAGGATCATTAGATAAACAACATTGCATTTCTGTGAGCACTAAACAAAATGAAAGACCCACATTATGTTTCTCCCTGAGCTACAGTTCATATTTTATTCAAATAGAGCTGCTTCACTCATAGCCAAATACTACAAGTTTAAGATGCTAATCTTCTTGCCAATTCTGCTCCTCACCAAATTAGATGACTTCAAAGAGTGGCAGATAACGATGAAATATTCAGTTGGTTTGGACTGATGCAACAGCCTGATTTCATATTTCACATGATATTTCCAAACTGCTTGCTCATTACATCTCACATCAAAGTTGCTTTGCTGTTTCTATTATCTAGTTCACACAGTCGAAACATTTTGGGGTCATACTGGTTCAGAGTGGCATGACATGATAAAATACCAACTGATTAGACCTTATAAGAACACACTCACAATACCTCTGCATGTTCATCCAATACAAAGTGGAATATTTGGTTTAGAACAGCAATGAAATACAGATGGAGAGATATTGGCCATATACACTAATTTTCATAATTAAGATTCTACCTAGGAAAAAAGATTCAGTTTCAACACAAAAAGAGTGTATCTATTTTCCATGTGTAAGTGAGCACAGTTTGTTTCATGCCAGGAGGGTCAAAATGAGACTGTTGAATGAATCTGCATCTAATTGTCTATTTTATTCCACATCAGGTGGAATGTTTACATAAGGCTGCCAAGCTAACAAATCTCTGTTCAAAACAGTTTTCGGGTTGTTATGGTGGCGCAGCAATGAGCGCTAAAGAAAGTCCTAGATTAAATTCCTTTTCTATGTGGAGTTTTAATGTTCTAGCCATGTCTGCGTAGGTTTTTTACTCTGGTCTCCCTAAAGAAAAAGTTCATTAATGCCTCTCCCCTCCCCCAGGACTTCATTGGTTAAATAAAGGTCAATAAATTAAATTAACCTGATACCTACCAATACCTATACTCTTCCATGAGTGGGGAATCAAACCTTTTTTTTTTAATAACAAAAAACATTTTTGACATGTTAATTTATAATTTTTAGTAGCTTCTGCATAAGTGGAAACACCTACAAGGACCTTGCCTGACCAGCCAGTCCTACACGCTTTGACAGACACTGTACAAAGACGTAAGGGTCTGGGAGCAGAGCGCCAGGGTTCAATTTCGAGGACGGGCTTTCCGAGCGCGGAGTCAACCAATCACAGACAACCCGGAAATTCCCCCGATGCAGCGACGCACTAAACCGGTTGTGATAGTAAATACATATTTAGCGCAAGGATTTTTTCAATGGAGCATTACCTATGTGAAGGCTCTGAACGCGGTTTGCTGCTCCGGTTTGATTGATACGTCCCTAATTCTTCAAAACCAAAGCTAGAGCCGAAAACAATAATCTATAAGCTACGTCCGCCATCTTGAATATTTTGAAACGGTTAGAAAAAAAGTTTTGAAATTGCGGAGCGAAGGTGAGGGGAGAGGAGGGGAAGGGGGGGGGGGGGGGGGGGGGCGTTTGTGATTGGACCGTCCTAACTTTGGACGACCCTTCTGCATTCAAACAGAATGTAGGAGGGCTGACTGGTCAGGCAAACAAGGACCAACAACATAGAATATGTTATATTTAACAGTCACTTTTTAAATATGTTTATTTTAAGTTAACTATTTGCTCACAGTTTGTGAAAACACAATATTTAACTCTGATAAGCTTTAGCAAACAGCTAGCTGTGACACTTCGAGGTCAACCATTAGTGTTGAATGTACTATGACTAAAGAAAGTATGGGATTTCACTTGGTTTTGTCAAAAATAAAAATTATACAACTTTCTTAACAAACTTTATTTGTCTCATGTGATTGGCGATCTAAGTCTACAACTGACAAAGAACATTTTAGCCATTTCTGGAGGTTTAAAAAATGAAAATATAGTCAAGCTAACAACTCGCACAATTCACTCAATTTCAGCAAATGACTCAGATTGGGGAATGACAGTCCCCACTAAATCATGTGAGTTTATGTGTGTTTGGAAGCTTGTGGTCCCTGATTGTTGGTGCTCTGCTGTGGGCTTAGTGCAGCAGAGAATTGAAAATGTCAGCGTTTGAGTTTTGTGTAATTATTCTGTTCATTAAAACTTCTCCTTCTCTTTTGTTGAATTAGAGTTTTTGCTCCTAATTTGCAAGAAGTCACATCGCCTGCTCACACTTGTTATTAGGGCTTGATTTGAGCATAGAAAAAAAAAAGAAGAATTTATGGCAGTCTATTTAAAAACAAATGGACAAGAAAAGTGGTGCGGCGGAAGTCAAATCTTCAAGTGATAATTAAGAAAGGTGTAAATATATATTAATCACAATGAATCCCAAAACCACTTTTCACATTGACACTTGAATCTCTCTCTCTCTTTCAACATACAGTGCAACTCTAATCTTGTCCCTTGCCATCAAATTACCAATTAAAATGGAAAAGAGTAGTGTAGCTGGTTTCAGTGTTTGGCGCACCACCCTAGGGCACTTTAGCCTCGCCTTCCCAAAGAATTTGAAATGTCATTCTCCAAAAGTTGAATACGATCATTACCAGTGACATTTATAGTTTGCGTGTGTTCTGTTCCTATAAACATTACATAGAGAAGTTCAAATGTGACAGAAGTGACTGTTTTGGCGAGCTGAACTGCATTGAATAGAATATGATCGGTAACTGGCTGCCATACTATTCTGACAAACAATATTCAGCTGCATTTGTCACAATGTTCCATGTTTTTTTTTTTTTTTTTTTTTTACTTGTCGCTAAAACATAATGATAATAACTCTAGTCTCAATAAGGAATCTCCAATTATCCAAAAACAAGTCATTTTACATTTGCCATTCTACTCATGTAGCTTTACTTTACCTTAGGAGATCCAGCTGAAGTTTGATTTGATGGTGTGAAGTTGTCCCACTGGTGCTATAGGGCAACTTACAGAGCTTCTTAACAAGATGTGTCCGGGTCCCATTAAAATACTCCATCAATCCTGTTTTTATGGGCTGTCCCTTCTGGAGTGAGTTCAGCCTGACTCATTATAGCTACACTCTCTCTTTTTGACCATCCAGGCACACATGTGCAAGGCTATGGGTATTGTTCAGAGGACAGTCATTTTAGGGACTTCAACCATGAAAGAAGACACAACTCTATTTTTAATGTACTGTATATATTTTAGACAAAATGGGGTAATAATATATATATAATACTATAAATGATGATAATTCTGTCTCCAGATTCCAAATCAAATCCATCTTCCCCATGTTTTTTTCTAAACCGGAACACTTCACTAAAAACATGATTAACAAGAGAACTTCAAAGACAATTTCTTGTCTGTGAAGAGCTTAATAACAATCTTTATGGTTTGTCTGAATCAAATGAATAATAAATGTGACTCTTAGGCTGTAATTTAAAATCTCCAAAGCACATTCTAGGACTCTGGTGCTGAGAGGATCCAAGGGCATCCCTTGCTCTGAGTGAAAATGTAATCCTCTTCTTGTGCTCAGTCAGGCTTTAGCCGTGTCTGCCCATGTTTCAACAAACAGCACAGTTAGACTCACCTACAGTGCAGATTATGTTAATGAAACTAAATGAATTATGTACACATTTCAATGCTAGCATCATAGTAATGTTTATAGCAATGTTTTATTCCATAATAAAGATGTATTTGTCCACACACCTGTCCTGCACTGTGGCGCTCACTGCCTCTGAGAAGATGTATGGGTCAAATACCGAGAACACTTTACCTTTAACTTAAAATTAAATAGTAATCTAATGAATGGAAACAGTGACGGTAAACTGTACAGTATTGTCTCTGTACAAAGACATTGGGGTAAATATGTCAGAGCCACTGGAGGATCATCTTCAGACACTGCTCAGTTTGAACAGAACCTTGGTTGGAGGATTTGACCTATTATACATATCTTTCACTCTGTTATTCTCCTGAATTCAAATGAATCTGTGGATATAATCTTTGCCAGCACAGTATGTGCTGGACATTTGAGTGGATCTCTCCTTCACTGTGATTTTCCTCGAGGTTTTCTTTGTCGAGAAGGAGGGTCTAAGAACAAGGGATGCTCTGGGACAATAATCCATTAATTTGTTTATTAATAATCTGCTTTGACATGCTTGACCATTCACTGTTTCTTATTTTCAGTATTACTATTTTGATCAATGTTTATTGTTTTATTTTCTAACATTGATGTTTGCTAACAATCTTGGGAAGTTTTCAGACACAACTGTTGTTGTAATTTTGGGCTATACAAAAATAAATTGGTTAGATTTGATTTGGTTTAATTGGACAGTTCATATTCAAATGAACATGCCCACACCTCACTCCTAATTTGGAAAAAAATATAAAAAGGTGATTGCAGACAGGAAAGCACCTTGTTAATGCGACCTGTCCCTGGGAGGTGACCAATTACACGTCTGAGCTTAATTTCTGGTGAAGCGGCAATCAGTGTTGAGAGCGACTCTGCTGGAATAATGAGATGACTTGTGGTGACTTTAACCTTCAGACATAAGTGAACTCAGTAAAGGTTGTTATACCACAGTCTTCAGTTCAGACCAACAGCTCCCCATGGGAGCCAGAAGACAGAAATTACCAGTAGCATGATTGACACTTTTGCTGACCTATGCAAAACATGTCAACTACAGTCTGTCATGATGTGTGTTTAAATTATCCTCCAACATACTGTAGATTTTTTAAGCTTGTATACTGGCTACAATGACATAGTATATTAAATATACAATTTTGTATTCCTTTAGTTTGATTCTCTAGGAAAAGGTAAACATGGATAATAACAGCTTTGAGCCAAGAACATTTTGTAGTCCTTTTTAAGAGTGGTATCAGGGCTGCTTTTCCTGATTATTTGCAAAATCAAACCCACATTTTAGTTTTGAAATCAAATATGTAAATGGTGACAGTATAAGCTATTAAGTGGGGCAATGCGACTGGCCTCAAACATATCTTTCAAACAAAAACAAAAAAAAAATGCAAGTTTTGTACTGGGATAATGCAAGGTTTGTTCTAGTTTAGACCTGGTTTGATTTTGGTTAAGACCTGTTCAGTATTGCCTTCATTTAGTTAATTTAGTTCCTTTTCTGCATCCAAACGGAAACATGTAATTTTGGCAACTTTTGTAGTTTATCCACACAAAACTAAAGTAGCAGTAGTTATTTTGCAATGTCAAAACAGATTTAATGTAGGAGATATTTTGGGTGATCCCAAATTGTGTTAAAAGTCGTGATGCATCAAAGCAACTCCATCCCAAAGACCACACCCAAAGTGAAAAATCTGTCTCCCAGGGAACTAACGATGAATAGTCCTGCTGTATTAATTAATTAATTAATCAATTGACCTTTATTTAACCAGGGAAGTTCCACAGAGATTCAGATTCTCTTTTGCAGGGGAGTCCTGGGGGAAGGGTCAGGGGAGGCATTAATGGACATGTTTTTAGTGGTAGGAGGAAAACTATGCAGACACGGGGAGAACAAGCAAACTCCACATAGAAAGGCCCCAGGTCGAATGGGAGTTGAACCCAGAACCTTCTTGCTTTGAGGCCAGAGTGCTAACCGCTGTCCAAGTCGCTGTATAGAATGGAGTTTTGATTAGTGAAAAATACAGTATTTTCTTGTATTAAATTTTTTAAGTTTTCGTACTGAGATGAATATATGGTGAAAATAACCACAAAAATCTAATGTAGCAAATGAACTCAAATATCACAAAAAAAAAAAAAAAAAGTAAAACATTATAACCTCCAAACAAACACCAGTGTATCTCAACTATTCTGTTAAGTCTGCCAAAGAAACTATTCTTTGTTATTTTTGGTTCACATTTTACAGAATGTCAAACATCAGCAAATAATTCAGGAGAAATATTTGCAATGAGCTCTGGTTCCCTTCAGAAACAGTCGGATCAGACAGGGGCAGTAAATCCAAAGCCGATAATAAAACATGACATTGCTTTGCAGAAAAATCCCGATGCATGGTGTGTATGTAGTCAGAGTAATGATTTACCGTCAGCAGTCCGGACCTGTGGGACTCGAGCTTTCGTCCTGGGACAGAGGATGGATCAAGGGGCTGTGGTTCACTGAGAGAGGAGCTGTCCGCGGTGCTGAAGCTGAACACATCACTGCAGCTCACAAACTGCTGTGGGTCGGACACTTAATGCTTCACAGAGCAGACAGTTCAGAGCTGGTGAGGGGAGGATTCTACATTTTTACAATTTAGACGCATGTTTGAGCGAAATGTTTGGATTATACCTGATGGAATGTATAGTACGCAATTCATCTTTACCAACAACTTAAACTTGTCTTTGTTACAGCCAGGTCTGAGAGGAAAACATATATATACAAAGAAATGTCAAAAACTTATCATGAGCACGCTTTGTACGTAAATATGTTTCAAAAACAGGTACATCTTAACCTACCCCAATCACCACCAGTCCTAAACTTACCCATTTTAGTAACATAAAGCCTAAACTTATCAATTAAACCCAAAGAAAATGTTGCCACATGGCTTCAACCAAAACTCTGTGTTGCATTTATCTTTTAGCAATTACCATAAGTTCAAGTAATGTTTTGCCTCAGTTTTATTTTGCTAACAAACAGGAGTTATTTTTGTCCTTTTCTTTTCACTGCAGACTTTGAGACCCAGAACAAGTGGGTTTAGGAACATAACGGTTTGCACTATAAATGTTAAGGCACAGTACCTGAATTAAGTTGCACTGTCCCATCAACATCTAATATTAGTAATTATTAGTGAACAGGGTTTCTGCACCATTGTTTAAACACGATAAGACTATTTCATATAACTTAGAAGAGACTTTTTCCATTTTAGACAATGAAAGGTTATTTATCGAATGCTATGCAAACAACATATTGGTAACACTTTAAAGTACCGCCCGCTAGTTAATAGGTAACTACGGGGGTACTTACTGGTACTTACTGGTACTTCTGGTGTTAGTACCAGTGGTAGTTACTGGTAACTACAGTGGTACTTAGAGTCACAAGTACTGGTAACTAAAGTGACAGTTACCAGTATATTTAGTATTAACTATAGTGGTAGTTACTAGTACTTAATTGACAGTTACTAAAATAGCGCCCACTAGTTAATAGGTAACTACGGGGGTACTTACTGGTACTTCTGGTGTTAGTACCAGTGGTACTTACTGGTAACTACAGTGGTACTTGTAGTGGTACTTACAGTCACAAGTACTGGTAACTAAAGTGACAGTTACCGGCTAGTTAAGTATTAATTATAGTGATAGTTACTGGTACTTTTGTGGAATGATAATTAGGGATTATGGTGGCATCATTTGTACTAATAAGTGGTACTTATACGGGTACCTCTAGTGATACTTAATTGTGTACTTGGTGGTTCTATTAGTGATGCTACACAAACAAGGTAAAGACTGTTATGAAACAAGTTTATTACTGCAAATACTGTGTATAATACAGATTATGATAAAAATCAAACACTGGGCAATCTAATACAAAGAGACACCTCTTTATTATGCTCACAGCCACAACAGATATGAAACACATTAACAATTTACAAAATGTTTATCGATAAACCCCCAAAAATATTTGCATACTACAGCTGGTTGAGCTTTAAACAGTAGTTACTAGTAAATAATGTATTGAGCACTATCTAAATTACAGTAAAAGTTGGTAGTAGTTCCAAAAAAAAAAAAAAAAAACACTGACAGCTGGTCTTCTTGTACAGTTTAATACAGTGGTACTTCACTGGTAGTTACTGCATTAATTAACTGTTAATTAACACTGACAGCGGGTCGTATTTTAAAGTGGACAAGGTGGTACTTCACTGTCAGTTACTACATTAATTTACTGTTAATTAATACCGACAGCGGGTCGTACTTTAAAGTGGACAAGGTGGTACTTCACTGTCAGTTACTATAGTAATTGATAGCTAACTAACACTGACAGCGGCTCGTATTTTAAAGTGGATAAGGTGGTACTTCACTGTCAGTTACGATAGTAATTGATAGCTAACTAACACTGACAGCGGATCGTATTTTAAAGTGGACAAGGTGGTACTTCACTGTCAGTTACTATAGTAATTGATAGCTAACTAACACTGACAGCGGGTCATACTTTAAAGTGGACAAGGTGGTACTTCACTGTCAGTTACTACAGTAATTGATAGTGTAACGGGTATGGTCTTACACATGTCCTGAGCGGGAGTCGAACCCGGGTCTCCCAGGCGCCGGTCAACCTGACAAACGCATTGAGCTAAAGGGAATGCTCCCCTTGGCCCAGTTTGTTTGTGGGTTCTTATACCTGAGGGAGTGAGTTTACTATAGTAACTGACAGTGAAGTACCACATTGTCCACTTTAAAATACGACCCGCTGTCAGTGTTAGTTAGCTATCAATTACTATAGTAACTGACAGTGAAGTACCACCTTGTCCACTTTAAAATACGACCCGCTGTCAGTGTTAGTTAGCTATCAATTACTATAGTAACTGACAGTGAACTACCACTGTAGTTAATACTAAATATACTGGTAACTGTCACTTTAGTTACCAGTACTTGTGACTCTAAGTACCACTACAAGTACCACTGTAGTTACCAGTAACTACCACTGGTACTAACACCAGAAGTACCAGTAAGTACCAGTAAGTACCCCCGTAGTTACCTATTAACTAGCGGGCGGTACTTTAAAGTGTTACCACATATTTTCATAGTCCATAGATTAAATGTTGCTGAATAATGTAAGTATAAAACATGTTGTCTTTTTTCTGTTCACTGTCTGGAAAATTATCATGTCAAAAGGTCAAATGGTGGGAAAAAGCGAGTTTTTCTGTAGCCTTGTTTTTCCCATAAGACATGCAAAAGGTGATTACAGAATTCCCTCTCTGGTGATTTCAATTAGTTACTTGATCCATGAATACAGCTTTGAATTGCAAGAAAAATGCATTTAAACAATACTCATCATACCCTCCTTTCGTCTGCATTATACTGTACATTCTTAGCCTATAGATTGTTTTGATATGCCCCTTTCTTACCTAACTAAAAAAGGTTTGCATTGTACCATTTTCAAGATGAACGGGATTAGGTAAAACTGAAAAAGACAGGATCTTGGGCCACCTGAGAGATTGAACTCGTGTCTGTATGGTTTCTTTCTTCGCCAACTCAAACAGGCATGTAAGGTCAAATCTTCAAGCTAAGTTGGTCCTTAACAAGCTGAACTCAAAATCTGGAGATGGGTCCAAAACAGCTCCTGACAGGTGGACCCAGAGACACTGAAAGGTAGGTTAAATGTAAATATATATTTCTGTATGGAGACAGTAACTTTACATACTTTATTGTTATTTTGAGGTGAAAATGATTTGGCTCAAAATGATAAATGACTGTTGAACTTTTGCAGAATTAAACAAGCTAAAGAGAAAAGCTCTGTGTGGGGTTTGCCTGAGGGAGGAACAACTACACTATAAATCATGCACAGAACTTCTCAGCCTGGCTGCCAGTACGTATATTGGGTCTTACTTAACTTGAATTGAGTCGTGACCTTTAGTCTGCAAATTTAAAAATACACTTTTAATAGTAACTGTTCTATCACATGTGTCCTGGAAGATTTCATATAAATTTCTCAACAATTTTAAAAAGGAATTTCAAATGGAATATTCAAGCACAGACATCTCCATGGAGACGACCAGGTGGCACACCCTCAATATGCTTGCCCAGTTATAACATGATTACAGGCTCATAATAATAGCCAAAGCTGTCTTCTTTACTAACATGTTTTGGCAGAGAAATCCTTTGTTGGACACTGTGTTTATCGACGGGCAATGGTGTGAATGCCTTTCTGATGAATCCTGGGATCTTCTTTCTCTCATTTTTATTCTCCCGTTGTAAACTCTTTGAACATGGTGTGGAGGCCCGACAGTGTTTCAGATCGAATGAATAATGAGCATAGCTCCCTGTTTAATTCTGACGGCATTTCTTTGGATTTTTAACTCCTCTCATTCACACTTTTCTGTCTCACATATTAGCTTGTTTCTTCACTCAAGTTGTGCAAAGACATTTTCACTCTCTCCCACTTTCTCTCTCTCTTTCTAGGCATAATTTCACTTTTCAAACTCTGTATCTCATTGTAAATCTGTCTCAGTCACTCACATTGAGAGCCTCAGGCAAAAACAAAGCTATCCTAAATGTGGATAGTAAATACAAGCCAAACATAATGTGAAATTCAGATCTTTTGCAAAGCTATATATTTCTCTCTCGTTATAACAGCAGACTTTCTTAAGTCCTGTTCTAGTCTTGTTTTTGTCCAGGTCTAGTCTTAAATTGATGTGTAGTATTACACCATAAAAGCATTGTTTCCTTCACTGGTCTTTGTCTACTAACCATGCTTACTGGCTGCACTCTTCACGGATGGTTACAGTTGATAAGTTCTTGGATGAAGACGTGTTTAGTGTTTCAATCATGTTACTTCGAACCATATGAGCATCTGGGTGGAGGGATAAAGGGTGTTTGTTTTCCTGCGCCCCATGATTCGTAAATACACTTTTTCTAATAATAAATAATGATGCAGTTGTGACTCTTAAAAAAAGATACATATTGGTGAGATTTTTTAGGTGCATTGCATTAACAATAGATTGTTTATAATACATACAGCAATAGGGAATATGAAATGTAAATGAACAAGGAGGTAAATTAAATTAAGCTGGGCCCATCAAGATGTTTCACACTTTGGCTTAGAAGGCATTGCTATGCCTCTGTCTATGTATTTTTTGATTACCGATCTTTGGTTTTCATTATTGTCAAAACCATTCACAGATCTCTTTTTTCTTGATCTGTGGTGTGTTTTACATGTTGACAGTTGGATTTGCTAGAGGGAAGGTCAGCACAGCAGACACAGGTCTCAGATGGACAGATGGCTCTCATCATTGTCAGCAGCTGGTGCCTGACAATGGCCTTTCCCACTTGCTGACATCCACTAAAAGACAAGCTTCATTTCTAAATATTGTCTTTTTTTATGTATGCTTTATTAATGTCCAGCATTCAGGTCAACATTGTGCAAGGAACGAGTCTAGGCCAGTTTTAAATCATTTTGATTTGCAATAGCTTCTCCTCCGCAGTCCTCTCTCTCAATAATGATATTATTTTATCTTAAGGTTATAGTTTTTCCTCACTGTTAAATGGTAGCAGTTTTCTTCAAATGTTTAATAGCTGCCATACCAACCGGATCTCACAAAAAAAGTGTATATAGTTGCTGTCTGTTGGAGAGTGTCCACAGTGTGTACTAACAGCTGGGATCATATACACAAATCTTGCGACTAAAACCTTTCCTGCGTTGCGTGCACTCTGAAATTGTCAGGACATTTACACATGGCCCCACTACAATTTACCCTCAGCTTAAGTGCCTGCGTATTTCAAGTGCAAATGATTTCAAATTGCTCTGGCTGTTTTTTAAAAAGCAACACATAGCCCCAAATGCAATAGTTCCACAAATGAGCGTTACATGTAATATTTATGCTAAATCAATAAAAGAGGTTGGCTGGTAAAGGGTATGAATACAGAAGAAGCTGCAGAAGCCATGGGAAAAGACATTGCTGCGTTGATGTTGCTTCAGTAATTTCTGGAGATGGAAACATAAATACACGATGCAGACTCAGTGGTAGGGGAACCATTCAATCTAACCCAGATGTTGGCAGTTCAAGTCCTAATTTCAATATTTGATGCTGCTACAAAAGCAGTGAGCAAGACAATCCATCATGTGAGTGTGACAGATAAATCGATAAAGTATGAAAAACACAGAACAAAACCAGGGCTGTATGCGTTGCAGTGAGCATAAAAAACTACATTTTCAAAAAGCACCACACAATGTGCAGAAAAATTAAATACAAAAAATATGCAATATAAAATGTATGGTTATAGCTCTTACCTTGCCCATATGAACATAATGTGGTGCCAGCAGGCAGAGGTCCATGTCAGATCTGTGGAAAGGAGCCTTTGGTTATAGCAAGAATGACTTTTTAAAACATATTAAGATATGACAATCAAAGTACAATCAAATCTGATATATATAAGAAATAAAAACATAATTAATGAAGAAGACTTTTAATGGACTGTAAAAATGCATGTTTTTCAAGATATTTTTGAGCAAGGTAATACAGACAAAGTAAGTAACTTGTCTCTCAAAACAGAAACCTTAGGTAAGTGACCAGAAAAGTTACACTCTGCACCTTTAAGTAAAGACAAGAATCATTGGGCAATAACTAATGATAACTATCCTACTTTGGCACACCAGCAACTGAAAAGTAGACAAAACAGCACGAAGAAAACTAAGTACAAAATCAGATTTCACTTTCACCTTTCTTAATACATTTCTTTAAAAAACACCTGCTTCAAATAGACCTGGAGGCACCAACATTAATCTTACATCAGAAATGTGCTTTTGACAGGACTTCCATCTGTTTTTGTTAAAGTAGTTTTCAACCTTACTTTACTTACAAACAGGTTATTATTGTATCTGAAAGCCTTTTTTTTAACGCAGTCCCTATGCAGCTGTGGGAACTGTAGACTGTTGTCCAGGTTCTCTGCAAGCCAAAACATTCTGTATATTTCCTCCAAACCCACATGAGGGATATTGGCTCTTAAAAAAAGTATCTTTACTGAAATTACGTTGGGTCTTTGTGTAAGCTTAAACATTCTCTCTCGAATAAGAACATCAAAAATGCACTTGGCTTAGTAGAATAACCAACTAAATGTCTCTGGAAGTTTCTTTTTCTCATATGTTACATATGAGAAGAAGCTTAGAAATGATTTCTGCACATCATTAATGCATGAAAAGTCACATATGGAGGATGTGTGTCCTCAGGTTCTTCGCTATAACAGCAGTGTGGGTTTTTGAACATATTGGCTGCAGGGAAAAGCAACGATAGCACTTCTGGGAAAGCTAATATTCTGATGTTTATTCACAAGTGAAGGATGGGTGCTTTATATTTCTTGCATTTTTATAGCCACATAAAGTTTATATTTTTAGCTTTAAGAAAGTTTATTAAGCTTAATTAACTCCTAACTTTAACTGGATCAACAACAAATTGTCTTTACAAAGCTTTTGCCTAACTCAAAGAAAAAGTAACACACAGCAATGTTCTTGTTGAGGTGCATATGCAAGGAAGAGCAATTCAGTATAGATCGAACTGCAAGGCACACTCAAATGGCAGATATCCAGAATGTCTTTATTTTATATACAATTTTAAAGAAAACGTTTTGGACATCTGCCATTTGAGTGTGCAATGCAGTTCTTTCTATTTTGTCTAAACCATGTCATATTCGCACAAAGCACGTGTTGCAGGAAAGTTGCAAGAAATAACATTTTGAAACCACTTTTTACTGGGGCAAACATCTGAAAACATTGTCTTAGCACTAAAGCTGGGTAATCGTGATGACAATCAATTTGTGAGCTCATCTCTGTGCACATTTTTTTTTTTTTTTTTATAAAATCGTCACATTGTGATTTTCCATTTCTCAATTTGCACCTGTTTGTTCAAACACAAACACATTTTTCCTCTACTTCTCTTATTGGTAGATCTTTTTCCTGAGAGAGAGAGTGACAGCTCGATTTAACCAATCACAGGGAAGTAGGGACATTCTTATGAATTTATTTACCCCAAAGACACAAGGAAAAATAGGCAGTCTACATGAATTGTGATAATATCAAAATTTTACTCTGGCTCCAAGAAAATCATGATATTGTCCACCCTTACTTAGTACAGTCTTGTATACCACCAGTACAAACCCCAAATAACTCTACATATAGTTTAAAAATCCACCACATAGTTTAACATGATTTTATGAAACGCCATGCAAATACTGTTTCATTACCATGCTTTTTCAATTTCTGGTGTGTCTGACATGGTGATGAGATGACACACTATGAAACTCTTTGAACAGACTCAATATTTTATAGGAAGGGATAGACATTTTTTGGGAGAGAACGGCTAAATTTAGGTCCAAAGTTACAACATATCTATGTTTAGATCTGAGTTGATTAAGATTAGAATTACAATTTTATTAAAATTCACAAATAACTTCTATCATAGAAATGAACTGGGGCAGACACGTCAGGTTATGCTGCATATATCTTTTTATTAAGTTCATTTAGAAGTTTTGTCATATCCCAGTCACATCTTAAGCATAAATCCATTTCTTTGTTTCTGCATTATGTTTTACATTTATGTTGTTTAAATAAATTACTTTGTTCACATTTGTGAGATTACAACTTTCTAAAGGCCAAGAAGATTTTTAACACAGATGAAAGGCAGCTCACATCAAATCAGCTTAAATGCATTTTTTTTTTAAATTGCATTACAAACATTGTGTGTTTAGATCGACACTGAAAGAACAAGAATAATGCAAACGATTGCATTTTTAGTCATTTAATGTCATTCTGGTGAGCATGCTAAGCTAAACAGGAGTTGCCCAACTCTTATTGACAATATTAGCCCAACACTATGACCTTTTTGTTCACAGAGACAGATTGTACAGTATTGGAGATGATAGAAGTAAAATGTGTGTAGCAATTGGATAATAGACTGAGAAAGTGCGCGTGGATGCTGCTAATTTAATGGGCGCTCCTTGACACACGGTCCATTTGTTATTTTTGAGATGCGGTGACAGTTAATTACTGAGGGCTGGCTTTAGTGGACCACACCGTTTAACTGCTGCTGTGCTACCAAAACATTTCCTTCCCCATGTGTCCAAAGACCGACGAGACACTTTTAAATGCTGCGGTTTGTATATTAACTTTGTTTAGGAGGAGAACATTTGCTTACCCCCCTCATGCTGTGTCCTAGCAACTGGTTCTTCATATGTTATTTTGGCTAATTTGGCGTGACAGGTACATTGGGATGAAGCAGTTTTACTGCAGTTTTGTGCTCAGCACATAGTAGAAGGGCTGAAGGTAAAAATACATTTGGATGCATCTGTACGTCAGTGGAGAGTGGAATGTGACAGGTCACCTGTAATTGTATTGAAGATTTGCTATTACGCACAAAATGTTAATATCTTTTTTTTTAATTATTATTATTATGTTAGTTTTTTTTTTGTTTTTTGTTTTTTCAGAACACATGCACACTAATATCTATATCCTTTAGGCTAGCAAAGGTAGCACATGAATAGCTTAATGTCCCATCTTCAGAGAGAGAGAGAGAGAGAGAGAGAGAGAGAGACAGAGAGACAGACAAAGAGAGAGAGAGAGTTGATTGTTATTATTAAATTCCTCAAAATAGATGTAGAATAAGCTTGTGTTGTTTTGAAGTCCTGCAGAGATATTAGAGTTTACAGGAGTAATTCAAGGGCAATTGTTCTTGTTGGGTTTAATTGTAAGACAATATGATAGTGTATTAAGGTTTAACTTTCCTAATGTATTATTATGTATGTATTATCTAACAAGAATCATTTATTGAAATTCATAAACTTTTAGAAACTAAAGGCCTCCCGTGGTGTCATTTATTCACCAAAAATCTATATCATCCATGACTTAATTGCAGCATCAGCTCTTTGGATACTGCAGAGTTTATAATGACACATATTATCATAATGCACCCAGGAGGTAATATCATGAATTACCATCTCTGATCTTCATTCAGATGCATCTCTTAAGCCTAAGAGAACAATGAAAACAGCAGAGTCACAATCACTCATCTCAATCTGTTTTATTCATAATTATCAAAATGAGTACAATATATTATGTGCTGCACAAAGGGACTCAGTGGGTAATACCGATCATGTTTAACATGTTATACTCATACGAATAATTCATCATCATTAGCTTAATTATCCTGAACTTGTTTCATTCCTTTTTCATGTCACTCAATCTTTATTGCATCACGTGCTAATGGTGACAAAGTATTTATTACAGACAAAAGAGAAATTTGAGTTGTTATGTAACACTTAACTACTCGATTATGATGAAGCTAATAATCACGATTATTTAATTCACAATTATCTCGATTATTCAAACGAATGTTTGCTTAGAGAGACTTCAGAGAGTTAGTGTTCCTTAAATGTAGAGATTGAAGAGATAAAATGAAATATGGGACAGATCTCATAAAAATAAACATAAATGTATTCAACAAGTGTAAAGAAACCACCTACTTTCCTTATCAAAGACATTTATGAACAGGTTTATAAGTTACGGTCAATAATTATGATTACTTGATTACACAATTTTTGTAAACCATTATATCAATAATCATTTGAAAGTAAAATTTGGTAATTGCACAGCCATAACTTTTGTAGTGTTATTGTCAGTGCTGTCTTTGAAAAAGGATAGATACCTGCAATAGTAGCACAAACATTTGTTTAGAAAAGGAAATCGTTAAATCAGAATAAGAAAAAGCCTGAAAAAGATAAGAATAAAGAACAGACTTATACTTTAGAGTGGCTTTTAATGTGTACATTAATATGTTGCATTCCATCAAAAAGATTTCATCTGTTCTATGTATTTAATTATTTGAATTAGGACACTGCAAATTAATCAGTGTTTCAGCAATCAGCAGTATCTTCAGCATACATTTGCCGGCGTTAGCAAGAGTGCTAAATTTCATCCATAATTTTCATCCTATAAGGCAGGACAAAACAATTAGACCTGCAGTATTAATTAATACAGACTTACATGCACACCACATTTTAGATTACACATAGATTATTTACTATAAAGCAACTGGTCAGGCAAACCAGAATCAGCAGGTAATCTTTACGAACCACCACATCAGTGTCTATAGCCCTGTTTCCATAGGTTCGGGTCGGGTTGGGGCGGTACGGTCCTATGCTGTTTCCACTGCGCAAAGCGCCCCGTTCCGCCGGGTCCGTAGCGAGCCGCGTTTGGCCCTGCCATTAGCCTGGACCCTGAAGCAGACCTTACAGCGGTCCTCCCTTTAGGCTTGATGATTGGACAAGAGAAAACACAAGCTCAGGCAAAAACCTGACGGAAAAGAGCAGACAAAAGACAAAATAATGTTCCTCACCTAACGCCGACTTGTTCCCCTGCCAAACCGTCGCATTTTCACAGATGAAAACTTTATTTGTTGCTGCGATAGACTTAGCAAAGTTTGTCGAGGCAAAACACTGTAAAAAATTGTAAATCCTAATGGGTCCAACATAATCCAGCCTCAAAGCAATAAACAAATTTCGTTTAATACGCTTCCATAGAGTCGCAGAGACTTTGCAAAAAAAGTTAAAAAATTATATAAAAGTGACGATAAACCGGAAGAAGTTTCTTGTTTACACCAGCGTGACCTTCATGTCACAGCCACAGACTTCAAATTATTACGTGTCTTTTTGTGAATCGCTCAGATTGACGCCGGGAAGAAAAATAATAATTCAGGAACATTTTCTTTTTTATTTATTTAAGAAAGTTTGTGTAATGTGTGAGTGACGTCAGCTGCTCACGTAGCAGACCCTCGGGAGCCTGAACCTGCAGTGGAAATGCTCTGCACCATTAACATTAGCGGCCCAAACTGCTTCAATGTGAACCTGTCTGGGGAACCCAGGCCAATGAAAACGTGGCTTTAAGGTCACTAATGACACTGATGAGGGAGAGGCTTTTTGAGTTACTATTGTAGATAGATTGCTTTCAATTTTTTTAGTAATCAGTCCCCATATTCAAAGTTCAAATACAATTTACAGCTCCATTTTGCATATTACTCACCATTAAAGTCGCAGAGATGGCCTGGTTCTGTGTGCACTAGTCTCAGTGCATACTATAGGTTGCCATCAAAAATCGATCTTCCTCAGTCCACTGCACATTCCGTTAGGTAACAATACAGTTTCACAAGTGAAGTATGATGTGTGCTGTAAAACCATGTTAAGCGTTCAATAATTAGATGAAGCAGAATATCTTCATCTTGCTCTGTTTTGCATTTTCACGTCTCAATCACAACACGTCTGCTAGCCTGCTGGATGGTGCTACCCTCTGGCTCACGCTCATTTTGACAAACTAGGCCATGAAAATAAGCCTGTGCATTGCCAGGAGAAAGCTAAATACAGGGCTTCTATTCTTTGGCTCATGCGTCTTTAATCAACTCACTCTTATCTGTGCCGTGCATCCCTTGTTTTTCACTATTTAAATGTAATTGAGCAGAAATGCGCAGCCTCCTCAGGTCTACACTCCCCCTCCATTCTCAATTCAAATGTCTTTTGTAAATTTCCCACTCGCACCAAGCTCTTGTCATTCTTCTTCTGCCACCCGCGTACTTCTATTTATGGTTCATGTACAGTCTTGGCCATGTTTCATCAGTAGTATTTGTGCCATCGGTTAGAGACGTTTGCGTATTGCTTGTATCATAAGCATTGTATAGAGCTCTAGCACCAACGTGACAAAAATTGTTGCAGCCACTATTACAGCAAGGAAGGAACAGTGGTAATGGCAGCAAGCCTGAAATATAGCTTAAGGATTGTTCTGGTCGAATGGGATTAGTTAAGGAGTTCAGATAAATTGGAATAAATATGAATGTCGCCTGAGTCTCTAGTTTTGTGTAAATCATCAGTGTCTATAAATGTGTCTGTAAAGTTACTCAGAAATATATTTCAATAAATTCAGACATCCTCGGGTAATTCAACTCTCGTGTGGATGCTCATGTTGTGACCTTAATGTATACGGATTCATAATGATTCTGCAGTCTATTTTTCCTTCAGATTTGAACTTTATTATCACTACTATTTGTCAACATATTCCAAACAACTGACTTTGAAATCACATTCTGAATCGGCCATTTCTGGAGCAGATCAGGTACATTTAGAATTGTGCTTCTGGTTTAAGAAAAGATATCTTACAGGAAAAAGATCAAATGTATTTTTGATGAGGAAGTAATTTTAGATTAGGAATAAAAACTAAAAAATATGTTTAATATCCTTAGCTCTCGGCTAGCTTTTGGTCTATTTCAGTTTGTCAAGCAGGTCTTATAAGTGATTTCGGTAGCACTTTAAAGACCTCCACGGTACCTACCAGTTAAGTACCGTGTCAGTTACTAGTAACTAACAGTGACACTTACTAGTACTTACTCTGGTACTTACTGTGGTACTTACACTGGTACCTAGAGTGGTACTTTGAGTGGTACTTGTACCAGCAGTTACTGGTACATACCAGTGGTAGTTACTATGGTACTTACTGTGGTACTTACACTGGTACCTACAGTGGTACTTTGAGTGGTACTTGTACCAGCAGTTACTAGTACATACCACTGGTAGTTACTGGTACTTACTGTGGTACTTACACTGGTACCTACAGTGGTACTTTGAGTGGTACTTGTACCAGCAGTTACTGGTACATACCACTGGTAGTAACTGGTACTTACTGTGGTACTTACTGTGGTACTTACACTGGTACCTACAGTGGAACTTTTACCACCAGTATTGGCATGCTGGTATGGTCGTAGCCATACCAGCATGCCAAAGCCTGATCCAGTCAGATCTCAGAAGCTAAGCAGGGTTGGGCCGCGGCAGTACTCGGATGGGAGACCACAGAAGAACCTCAGGTGCCACAGTGGGGAAACTTCAGTGGCACTTACTACAGTAGTTGACAGTCAACTACTGTAGTAAGTAGTTGACTGTGAAGTACCAGCATGTGTCACTTTAGAACAGGTCCCGTTGTTACTAGTACTTAACTGTCAACTACAGTAGTAAGTACCACTGAAGTACCAGTATGTGTCACTTTAGAACAGGTCCCATTGTTACTAGTAGTTGACGGTCAACTACTGTAGTAAGTACCACTCAAGTACCAGTATGTGTCACTTTAGAACAGGTCCCGTTGTTACCAGTAGTTAACTGTCAACTACTGTAATAAGTACCATTGTAGTACCACTATTTACCATTATGTATCATGGTATTTATCAATAAATGTTGGAATTAAGCTAAGATTGTTGTAAATTGTTTTCTGTTGTTTTGTTTACTGAAACAAATAATTACTTTGGTATTTGTCAATACCCAATATTGTTGTGACACAAATAAAGACAGTGGTGCTTTTTTAACATTTGCATTTTATTGTTATTCATAATTTATAAACTCTACTTTTTTAAATTAGTACCAATAATACCACCACTGAAACATATGTGTGTGCCACAAATTATTAAAAGTGGTAAGTGTACTAATAGTTACCACTGTAAGTACCAGTCACTGATGACACAAGTACCACCTTAAGTACCAGTGTAAGTACTACAGTAAGTACCACAGTAAGTACCAGTAACTATCAGTGTTATGTACCAGTAACTGCTGGTACAAGTACCACTATAGGTACCAGTGTAAGTACCAGTGTAAGTACCGCAGTAAGTACCACAGTAACTACCAGTGGTATGTACCAGTAACTGCTGGTACAAGTACCACTCAAAGTACCACTATAGGTACCAGTGTATGTACCACAGTAAGTACCAGTAACTACCAGTGGTATGTACCAGTAACTGCTGGTACAAGTACCATCAAAGTACCACTGTAGGTACCAGTGTAAGTACCAGTGTATGTACCACAGTAAGTACCAGTAACTACCAGTGGTATGTACCAGTAACTGCTGTTGCAAGTACCACTGTAGGTACCAGTGTAAGTACCAGTGTAAATACCACAGTAAGTACCAGTGGTATGTACCAGTAACTGCTGGTACAAGTACACTCAATGTACCACTCTAGGTACCAGTGTAAGTACCACAGTAAGTACCAGAGTAAGTACTAGTAAGTGTCACTGTTAGTTACTAGTAACTGACATGGTACTTAACTGGTAGGTACCGTGGAGGTCTTTTAAAGTGCTACCGTGATTTCTTAATTTAAGTTATTGCATTCCTGGGCATGGCATAAGAAATTTAAAATGAGATAGTATATTGGTGAGAATTTAGTTTGGTATGTTTGTGGTTAACAAAGTTTGCGGGGATTTATTACATTGAAAATATACATTTTTGTATTACATCTGCAGTTTATTAAGTTTGCAGGGATAATTACGTTTGTGGGTATTACAGGTATTTGGCAAAAGTTTCAAAAGTGTGGAATGGAGGTGTCTTATCAGTGTAAAGGAATTTAAAAAAGAATATTGGCTGTTTCATAAGTAGATGTGATTCAACTGCCAATCGTAATGTGAAAAAGAGCGACATTTAGGCTGCCATAGCTCTGTGTATCTGCCCCCAATTTCTGAATAAAAATCTGTAAAAAGGCACTGCTAATCTTTAATAAAACCCTACATAACAATACATCTATAAACCAAATCAAATTAAACATTACAAACTGCCTGCTCGAGTAAGCTTCTGGGTTCAGTAATGATGGAAATCAACTTCTCCTGCATTAGATAGCTCTATATCTCTTTTTTCTCAACACTGATTCTTTTGGTGTTGTCTTATATCACTACATAGTTTCTCTAGTGGTGTTTATGTCATGAACATATTGTTTTAACTTTAGTGCATGCTTTTTATTGAACCATAAATTATGAAAAAGTTTTCTATCACAAAAAAGCATTTGTGACCATTTTCCCTTCACTCTCTTTCTCTGCTTATTTAAAAGAATAATTGGCATTACAGAATCTGAATAAAGATATGGAATAATTTGTGAGACGATAGTTAAATCAATTCCCAAATAAAAACCAAATCAATGCCAAAATACATTTGTAACTTGATTGAAGTCTTGACTCAGTTTTCCAAGTCCAATTGCTTACAGAAATCTACCTTTTAGTCAAGATGGAGTGTTGTCATTCCATGGCAATGCTCTGGCTTTCTTCTATCTTTGACAATTTTTAAATCCCAGTGCAAAATGTATCATTTTTAAAAAAACTCTGATAAAATTTGCTAACCGCAGCCGACACCATTAAAATCAATGCAAAATGCCACTAGCTTCACTATTGCTGTGGAGTTAATGACGCAGTAGCTATTTACGTGACTGAGAACAATCAAAAATGGTTGCAAACATGAGCAAATTTAATCAACTTTCAGGAGGAATGCTCATTCACAAAGAATCATGTGACGAGAAAAAATGCTCACTATTTTCTGCTTTGTGTTAACTTGTCAGTCATTCCATTAAGAGGCCTGTGATGTGATGGCTCAGACTGACAGCTTAACAAATTGTGCGATGATTTACCTGTCGGGACATGAGGAGTCCGTGAGTGACACAATGGTGACACCCTCAAAGAACACCCGCCCCTGACTGCTATTAGTCAATGTGATTTATTTACTTAGAAATTCTGAAAAGCTTGGAAATTGTCTCTCTGTCATCACAGGCTCTTAAAACTGACCTGCAAATATCAAAAGCAGCAAAAGGGAGACCATAGAAATCCTTTGTATATTGTGTATTATCAAAACAACTACTTTCTCTTCTTTCCCTCTTACTAGTATGACCACCTTGTCAAAGCCTGATCCCATTAGAACTCAGAAGCTAAAAAAGTTAGGGGCTGTTTAGTACTTGGATGGGAGACCAGTGGAACACCAGGTGCCACAGTGGGACGACAAGAGTGGACTGCCGTGTCCTTGGGCAAGACACTTTGCCTCAGAGTCATAGGTGAGTGAAACCTTGATTGTAAAGTGCTTTGAGTGCATTGAAACAGCCCAATCTCTGGAGAAAACATAGATGTACAATGAAATGTCAAAAACGTACGATAAGCAAGCTTTCATGCTATTTTTACGTCAATATGTTACGAAAAGCCAAACATAAAATAACCATGAATTTTGGTTGAAGCCACGTGGTGACATATTTTTTGGGGTTTAACAGGTAAATCTTAACCTACCGCAAACTTCAGCCCTAACGCTTAAATTTACCTATTAAACACAAAGAAAATGTTGCTCGTGGCTTCAACCGAAATTCATGGTTATTTTAGGTTTGGGCTTTTCGTAACATGTTGACGTAAAAAATAGCATGAAAATGTGCTTATTGTATGTTTTTGACATTTTGTTGTATATCTAAGTGCTTTGAAAGGTAGAAAAGAGCCTTATAAATAGACCATTTACCATTTACATTTCACTCAACCTGTCCCTTTTGCCTTTTCTTTACCTTCTCCAACTCCTAAGGCCTCTCTTTACATCTCTCATTTTTCTCTTCCTCTTTGTCTTCAATTTTCTTTTTCCTTATCACACTACATCTCTCTCTCTGTCAATTTGTTTCTCTTACTTCTCTCGCTTTACCTTTCTCTCTCTCTCTTTCTCTGTCTGTCTGTCAGTAAAGCCTGCAGCCAATTACTCCATGAAAAGGGTCAGGCTCCAGTCAAACAGTGGTCTTTCTTGTCCACACTCTGTTCGCCTTACAGGTTAAGCATTACTATCAGCAAAAAAGCGAGCGAGAAACCATGTGGGTCAGACCCCCTCTTTTACTCAATGCCCCGCTAAACTCTGCTGTCCTTATCACAGGCTCACAGTTAAATAATGTATACAAAGGCTCTACACCAGGTCGCCCACGCAATCTCAACCAGGGGATTAAATGTGACTCTTATGACAGAATGTTTTAAATGGTGGAATCCATATGACACTGCATGAGAAAGGACACAACCTAAGTAACTGAACACGACAAAGGTAATATTCTGCCTGAATGTTCACTGTATCACATTGAATCTTCTATCTTCACAGAGATTGGACGCCACCATGGTCAAGGTACAGCTCAAGTCTATGGAGAAGCATCCCACATGGTAGTTCATGTTTTACAGCAAAGAAAGACACCTAAAAAATGTTGAGGTAGAAAGTTGAAACTAAAAATGTAAATGAATAAAACCAGGTTTGAGGGGATTAATGCTAAGGGGCAGTCTATACGTCAACGAGTTTTCACGATTCTGTGACTTTTCTATGTCAGATTGGCTTTTCTTTTACATGACAACGAGCAAGGTATCCATTGAATCGGCTTTTCACTGGAAACAATTCAAAGGGGCTGTTTCGCCATGGAGGTTCAGTGGATACACAGGAAAAAAACAGAAAAAAAAACAGTTGTCAATGAAGATGATTACATCATTGATATGTGCGTGCAGAAGTCGCTACTTTAAGACCGGAGAAGACCGTATAGAAGACTGCCCAGTCACCAAAAATATCTTTTTAAACCAAAGCACCTTTCATTCTCAGAAAGTCTCACAAAAACAAGCTGTCCTTTCCGTGTTTGTGTCTAACTGTAGGCGGTCTGCGTCTTCCCGCGTACTGGTCCTCGGACCTCCGTGTTTGTTTCGGCCGATCTCCCTCTTGTAAACCTGTCAATGCCCTCGTTATAATATAGGTCAGTGGTTATAATAGGCTGCGTGAGGTCACGGTAAGGTCATCTGGAGTGCCCTAGCACATTTACGCCACCTCCTGGCGTGGCATGAGAACTACAGCATTTTCGGTCTATCTGCGTTTCCATGTAAAGGAGGATTAGCTCGCCACGACACCATATAAACTATGAGGACAAAACATTATGACTGTGATGGTTTTCTGGGGAGTGTTTACTTGTAAACCATACCTAAATGTAAAAAGTAAGATAAAAAGCGTAATAAATAATTAAATAAACTGCATGTAACCTAACTTTATATGAAACAGATCTGAAATTTGTTGAGCATAACATTTTTTAAATTAAATTATTGCTTTTTTATGTGTGTAATTTTTTTCAATTTTTATATTCAGTCTGGTCAGACAGGTGTTTATTGAAAAGGAACAAAACAGCGAGTGAAAAACAACCAGACGGTCATTGTCATGGAAATGCCATGTGCCCCTGAACTGACACGCTGCAGCGCTTTCACTCCACTTTAAATGTGCTGTTAAATTGCCCTTTTTAGCTCTGGAGTGGTGTAAATGTCTTGTGGGATCCATGTTAATATTGATATGTTAATATTTGTTTTGCTGTCAGCGGATGAATAATGCAGAAGTGGACAGAGCTTTGGCACACACTGGTGTTTTGAGAATGATTGCTCTCTGAAGGCTGTTATTTCTCCCATGTGCCCTTTGGATGTGGGTTTCTATACAAGCAGTGACATTGTATCACTCATATACAACAGGAATGCAGACAGAAAACTCACATCTATCACATATCCTCTTCTATCCACCCCTGTACAAATGAGAGTGAATGGGAAATGCCCCGTGGTGCCCATGCAAACTCTAGTGGGATGGAGATGAAATGAGCTCAAACAATTCCTGCTTGATTGTAATTTCTAATTTCCATCATGTTTATAATAACAAATGGCTCGTTCTGTTGCACACATGGGCTTTCATGCTGCAATTAACAGTGTGAATGTTGATGAACATAATCACATGTGCTCTAGCCTTCACATCTGTGGGCTGTGTTATACTCTAATTAAAAATGTCTTTTTTATATACTCTATTCTTGGAAAATAGAATTCAGCATTTTTATCCATAACTTTTAACCATTTTACCAACAGTCTCACAAGAAAGTGTATATATACCATGACACATAAACAGTGTAGAATGAGCACGATTTCACGCTTGTTTTGAAAAAGCGTAAAATAAACACAATATTTCAAACACAAGTTTTGGTTGAAGCTACTTGGAAACATTTTCTTTCAGTCCAATAGGTAAGTTAGCTTCAAGTTACTAAAATGGATACGTTTAGGGCTGGGGGGTTGGCTTAGGTTAGGATTAGAAAAAAGGATTTATAAAATATGCATAAATATTACACATATTTCCAACCACAATAGAAATGAACTGGGGCTGCAACGAGTGTCATATTTATGCAACAAAGTCGTGATCATATGCTATATTGACCTGTCTTGTTATGTTGTGGTACATATACGCTTTCTTGTAAGATGGGATTGAATTTACAAATGCATCATACTCTTGTGTTTTTATTCAAATTAGGAGGACTAAAAAGAAAGCTGGGCGCACTTTGTGCTTTTATTTTTCCAAAGGAAAAAAAATCAGATCCTAAGAGAGAGTGTTTGCTGAGACATACCTGTATTGTAATCTGAAAATGCAATTTTGGCCCAAAGGGAAATATTTGAATTCTCTCCGATTGCTAAGCACCAACCTCTTCAACCTTTTGACAAGAAAATCAGATCAAAAGAAGCACATTTGCTTCCAAAACAAGTTGCATTTTACTGGAAAAGTGCAAATTGAAACATTTTACCATTTACTTACAAAGCATAGTTCCCTCTTCTTAAAGCAGAATGGGTCAAATTAATGATTGGCACAACTTACAAATGCACGAATAGATTTATAATTGCTGAATATAACAGTCACAAAGGGTCAGTGATGAGTAGCGGCCAATGAGCCAACGCAGACAGATATTGGACTGTGTTGAGCTCTGTAAATAAACACATATTAGCATCTTTAGTGAAAGACTTCAAACAGTAATTAGCATTGGTTTTATTAACAGGGAAGTGGGCCAGCATCTCTCATTAAGATTCTGACTTGTTACAGCTCAAGAGACAGAAGAGAGAAAAAACTAAATAAATGCCCTCCTAGACTCAGACGGTTGTTGTGGATGGTCTATGGTCCATTTCAAAAACGTTTTTGCCATAAACAGCAACTCTACACTGTAGAACTGAAGGGACTTAAATTCAGACTTGGCTGAACCTCACCTTATACAGTTTTGGCCTCATTTGACTTTCTCTTTCTTCCTTTTCTTTCTTTAAATACGGATTATTATTTTCAATTCATTAAATGAATAATACATTAAGCTTTTGCTCTTTCTTAGTGAAAAAACTGTATGGCCATTGTTGGGCTACAACATAGTGCACAGCATGCACCATATGAAACCATAACACCCAACTCACCTAAACACCCCACAGCCACACAACCCACCCACAATCACTACACATATGAATCAGAGTAAGTCGATCTTGACACAGATTGTTTCTGTGCTGAGCTGTTTTGAATCTCCTCGGAAAAAAAAAAAAAAAAAACTGCTCTTCTGTCCAAGTCTTGGTGGGTCCAGTATACAGTATGCTGGAGATGGTTCATGGTCAAGCATAATCATTGAACAAACTCATACAGCTGGTTGAGTTTAATTCTTAAGTTTTAATTTCAAAGGATCATTAAATAACAAACACACAGTCTGTATATGTTACAGGCAGAGTTGATAATTGAATGCCTGATGTCTTTAGGCAAAGTAGGAAATTGATTTGCTATTCTATATTTTAATAATAATACCATCATAAAATGCACTCAAAGATGCTTCACATTTTGGATTCATTCAACACTCTGCAGTGGTAGCTAACAAAGTAGTTACAGCTGCCCTGGGACAAACTAATGTAACAAGGCTGCCATTTTGCATCATTGACCACCACTAACCATTCACTCACACACACCAGATCAACAAGAAGCAATGTGGGTGGTTGAGCTCATAGCAGCTTAGATAATTCATTCAAGATCTAAATATAACTTACTAAAATGACAGAGCAACTATATTTAACTTTTTCTTTAAATAAGATAGGGGTCTCATTTATAAATCTTTGCATTCTTACTAAAGTGTGTGTGTGTACAATCAATATACAAACTTCTACTTGATAATTTCTCAACTCTTTCAGCACAGATCTCATTCTGCCTCCTCTCTGAAACCTCAGGTGCACAAAGTTGAGAATTTTCATATTGAATTACTTGTTTGTATGTGAAGTTGCTGTTTATAACTGAGACTTCTGATTCTGATGAGAACAAGAATTTCAAATTGCTCATAAAAAGGAACCTATTGTTGTAGAATAATGTTGTAACGAAAGCTAAACCTTAGCTTTCGTTCCGACCTCCGAGGACGACTGGAACGCACTATTAAAATGTGCAAAAAAAACACTAACTAGATGTTGGACTGTTTCAAATTTTGGCTGCTAGGTTACAGTTGAAATTACCTATGTCATGCTTGCTTACTATGTACAACCAATACAATGAATATTTGTTTAATTGGTTGCACAGTCTTCACTAGAGGAAATCCTAAGAAAACTAATATGCATGCCAAAGTCAGAGACTGAAGAGCCGTGTCCTTGCCCCGTACCTGTGAGGGTTTTAGTGCTAATGGTCCACAGAGCAATCAGAGCCCTGCATTTGATGAAGTGCAGCATGTGCCTCCAAACAAAGGTGTACTCCATCTTGGTTCTATCTGGATGACGTGTTGGCTCCTGGGGGACTCTCAGATCCCCGCTGGTTGTTCATTCTTGCAGTCATGCTGTGCAACTGTTACACACTGAAGCAACAAGAGGAGAAGGAAGAGAAAAGAGAGCATTTACTGGAGGGCACAGCACTGACTGCACTCGAGCGATAGAAATCCAGACAGATAAATCGTGTTCACTTGGCACTTTATTACCATTACCATTTATCAAGTTTGCCTCTTGAATCCCAATGACCTGGTCTCAGTCTCACACTTCTTTCACCACTTGATCTGGTAAGCCTCCACAACATTATATTATTCATTAATATAGTTAAGCTAAACTCTTGCAACACAGGCCTTATAGCCTGCTTTGTTTATTTGTTTTTTTTTTTTTTTTTTTTTTTTTTTGCGTTGAGATAATGAGGTTTAAAAATGGGAGAGTAAATAAATTAACTCTGTGAGTAAACTTTGGTGTTTTACAGGTGCACCATGTACTTTTTGAGCCATACAATGGACTGGTTGCCTTGCAGGCTTGTAATCGCCCTATTTTTTTTATTTTTTTTTTAAGAAGGCCTCCTCTTGCTTATTTCTATTGAAATCTTGTTTTTAGTCTTAATATCCGACAGTATTTTATAAAACTGATCTAAATTGAGAAGAATGAACCAAACTAGTGTTTTAGCTTTTGATTTCAATGAGATTATTCAATTGATTTTTCACCCCAAGAAAGTTAGAATCACTATAAAAAGAAAGAAACAAAAAGACCAATAGCACCACTGGCAAAGCCAGAAAAAATAAATAACCAAGCTAAGCAAAAGGTGACATAGGTTAGTTTAGACACAACTTTCTTCTTAATGGGTTTTCACCAAATCTCCCATTGTGTAGTTGACTTGACGGTCTAGTAGATGTTGGACAGATTCAGACTGACAGGACATCAGGGCGGGGACTGAAACCTCCCATGAGACATATCCAGGATAACTGTGTAACTCTGCTTGTCATACAGTCCCTTGTGGACAGGCACTGGAGGGACTTCCAGTGTGAAAGGAATATTAGGGTCATTCAGCGCTGACAAGGAGAATCCTGCTCGTGACACGCACTAGTCTTGTGATGCATTATAGATGAATGTGTGTGCTGGAAACAGATGAAAGAGCTCACATCTTAACAACATTCCACTCTCAAGTAGAAAAAAACAATGCAAGGTTCTTTTATGATTTTAAAATGACTATATTACTGTAGGTCTCAATAGACCACACACAGGAAATGACATAATTACACTAAGTAAGGGACATTACAAATCATAAATAAAGCAAACCTACATTCATTTTTATCACAGTTTTAAATTAGCACTTTCCTAAATGTGTTCAGTAAAAAAAATAAAAAATAAAACCTAGCACCAGTTTCATTTGATGGTTTTCTTCACCATTTGCTCCCATTCAGTGAGCAAATTTGTCCTGGAAAAGTGTAGTATCTGCACCATTCACACCTGACTCACCAGTAAAGCTATGCAAAATCGGCTATAACACTTTTATCATTCTTTTTTTTTTTTTGGCTTATTATTAGCCTATAATATTTTGCAGGTAGAAATGTAGAAAGAGCTTTTAATGCTGCTTCACAAAGTGAATTCTGGGTGCCACAAAGGCCCATTTGAACAGAACAGAAAGATTTATTGTCATTGTCACTGAGTACAACGAAATTACGTTTAGCGTGAACCTCCAGGCCACTGCACTTTTTGCGCGCCACCATTCACTCTCCCGAACATGAAATGCAAAGCATACAAAAAAAATATATATATATATATATCATGGTCATGTGATGTGCACTGCTCAAACTGCCTTTTGGTGAACCAGGACCGACATCTGGTTATGGGACATGCACGCTCTTTACAGGGCAAAAGATTATATGTAGATAACAAGACTGAACGACCACTCTCCCCCTTCTCTTCTGTGTCTTGGGCTCCATCCAAAAAGTGCAAATTGGCACCATAGCTCTTAGCTCCTTAAGGCAAATCCAGATGTGCGTCACCGTGTGCCATGATGATGTTAAGAGCATGCATGCGTCCTATCTTGATTCCTTCAGCATAATACCTCCAGTGGCAGACCGTCAGGGCCTGCAAAGCCTTCTCTGCTGGCCTAAAAATATCTAAATAACAAACTGAAAAAAATATATTTAGTGAATGCATTCTTAATCCTTATTCAATAATTATTTATCAGCTTCTTCGTAGCATTTCCCATTGTTTCTTATCTCAGCTTTCAGGCGTGTGTTTCAAAATGTTTTGTTTTAACCAATCATATTTCAGCCATCAGTTGTTGTCAGGGTCAGTGAAATCTGCCCGAGGCCTTCACAATCAGTTTTGAAGGCACCGTATCGTAGAATAAGCGTGTATCAAACTGTTGCTTCAACCAATCAGATTTTACGTAAACGACGTCAAGGCCTTCTTGAAGGCAAGCGGCAACGTCAGGCTAACTACGGCATTTGATTGGCTGCGCTCAATCAAGCAATATTATTGTTGTTTTGATCGCAGTTTTGTCACAGCGACTAAAGGGAGAGAAGAAATCCATTTGGTTGCAAATTTATTGGTAAAGCCTTTTTCAAGACGGACTTTTCAATTGTTAAGAAAGACCGGGCAACTCCGAACCTAGCTAGCCTGTCATAAGCGGGAAAGGGATTTGTGAGCCACGGAAACTACAAACTGTATTGTGGGTGTGCTTATTATTTGCCACGAAGCTGTTTGGAGCCACTCTGGGATTGTTAATTTGTCTTGTCTAACAAAAGCAGCCACGAGGCACCAAAGTACTGCGGGACACTTACAAGCAAAGGTGCTTTCCAACACTTTTGACGAAGTGGATTTACAGCTAAACGAGCAAGTGCGGAGGGAAACATAGCTGACAGAGAGAGGAGCCGATATGAGGAAATCTACGAGGCCACTGGAAGCGTCGCCTGTGCCCTGGGGACCAGACGGGGTCTAGCGCAAGATCCTTGCGCACACTACCACCTGCTCCACGGTGCGTTTTTGGTGTATAAGTAATTCAGACTATTGGTGAGTAAATATGTGTGTGTGTGTGTAAATGCGTTTATTCTGGCTATAGTACTGATGCTTTGCTCTTTATCGCGTGCCTGCGTAATAGAATAGTTTAATAGCCATCAGCTGGTTATTGACAAGTGAATATATTTAAAAGGAACACCACTGAAGGCCTAGGCAAGAAATGTACAGCCCGCCACTGGTAACCTCTGATGCTAACTTAGCGGAGGCTTCCCCATAATATATGATCTGTGAATGATGAGTTTGTAATGAACAAAAAGTTTTACTGCCTCAGACTTTAGACAATGCAATTTTTTGCATGAAGCTAACTTTATAAACTTTGAAAATCATAAGTTTTAGTGCCATGTCGCCAAGACTACATTGATTATCGCATCATTGTTTACACCAATTACTTCTGAAGAAACAAATCATATGGCCACACAACGTGCTGCAAGCGGGGAGAAGGGAGACACAGACCAAAGCAAATGTTTAATAGAATATATTTCTCCTTTTTCTCACAGACGGCAGATGATGAGTATATTTATTCTGTCCTCTAATGTGCATATACAGTATTTGTTCTGAATAGTGTTGCTGAGGCTTCGTGTTTAAATTCAAAAACTGGTTGGGCCGTTTGGATTCTCCAAACAGAGTTAAGGCTCCTTCTCTTAAATGTCTAATGTTTTTACTGTTGACGATGTGATGACCTCCAAAGATAAGGATTTAGGAGCTAGGAACCAGGAGCTAGGAGCTACCTATTAGCCCTATTTGGATTCAGGGTTGGTCTCTACTTGGGCATGGCGGCCTAGCAGCAGGGATAGCTTCCATCTGCAATCAAGGGCTCTACACGAGGCTCGGCTTTGCAGCAACTCCTAGTCAGTTTGTTTGTTACCTCTAGTTCAAGTTAGGAATGTTTATGGCTCTTGTTTCCCTCTATATGGATATTTTATTCATACTTACACATTTCTCCAGGACCTGGCTGATTGCCTGCCTGCCTTCCACTCATCTACCTGTAACTTGTCTGCCTGGTACTTACCTTCCTCCAACTCACTGCCTGCATGATACTCACGTGCCTCTCACTCACCTGCTAGCCAGAGTCCACCTCATCATCTTTCTCCTGCTTAGAACTCTTCTATAATACAGGGGTTCCCAAACTTTTCAGACCGGGACCTTCTAAATAACCATGCTAACTTGCGAAAATAAAATACAGCAAAATAAAATAGATATCTGTAAGAATTTTAAATTGGAAACCAGTAAAATTGGGTTCAAATGTATTTATTTTTAGTAGTTGTTAACTTTTTATGAAAATCAGTCAAACATAAAGTTTACAGTAAAAAAATGAAAAATAGATGAAATATCAAGTAATATCTGTAAAATTACATCTTCAAATCATCATGAGTTTTTTGGGTTCTAATACAAATCGTGACAAAGACGCCGTTGTGTGAAAGGCTTTCTGAACTTTACACTGACTACACACAGATTATGTGAGTGTGTGTAATCATATAAGCATTGATCTGATTTAAATGTTAGGGTCAAATAGTCAATAAGTTCTGCATGTTTGTTTTGAAACCACTTACACTTTACTCACTTAAAGGTGTCATTCTTTATATCAAAAACTCCTCAGTACATACACAAATTCAAAGTAGCCTCTTTCTTCTTAATACCCTCATTTTTAAAATTTTGATTTTATTTTGACCAAATCATTCCTGCAGTTCCCAGATTTTCACACATTTCAAATGGCCATAACTGGCCTAAAAGTTGAAATGATACAAAGCTGGCAGGTTAGCGCTCCCCTCCTCTCTCCACCTCTGGCTCGGTGCCTCTCTCTTTTGGGAGCGATTACAGAGAGTCCCTGGGGCATAAACACAGTGCCAGCTCACGTCCCCATGGGAGCGCAAACAAACTGACCGGCTACACATCATCTCACTGTGGATTTTACAATAGATTTAGTCGCTCCGTCTCATTCATTCATTCTGCTGCCCATTCTGTTGTAAAAATTGTGTTGGCGGAGGATTTTTTTCAGTGAAGATTGCAGATTATTATAATGTTTTTGGTTTTTTTTTTAAATCTGGTATAAACCGGAATTGATAGTTTGAATACTTGGCAAAATACTTAGCGAGTTAGCAGTGCATAAGAGAGCAATCCAGAGCAGCCATTGAAAAAACTTAAAGCATAGTAAGTAATAGTTACATCATCCATAGCCTTCTTTCTTTAAAATGTTTTACAATATCCCCAAACTTTCATTTACAGTGTTCCCTCAATCTATCACGGTTCACTTACAGCGGCTTCGCTGTTTAGCAAAATTTTTTTTTTGTGCAATTTTGTTTTTTGTTTTGTTTTTTTTACAGTGCGCGGTCCTGTAGACGTGCTCTGTAAGCTTGATTTGCTCTCAAACGCACAGTTTGAGGACCGTATCACATCGCAGCAGGATTTGACTTTTTGAGCTCGTTGTTTAAGATGATGATTTATGGAACGTGTTGTGTCTTCGCTAGAGTCCGGATGTGTTTCGTGGCTGTTGTCTCTGGAACCCGTGTGATCCGTGGAAACTTTACTCGTAAAAACAGAAACTTTAGTCATAAAAACAGGATTTGTTAACTATAAAAAAAACTTATCAAAAAACAGGATTGTTAAACTCATAAAACAGAAACTTTTCACGTCAAAACAGAAACTTTTCACATAAAAACAAAAACTATTGTAATTCAAATAATTGCAATAAGCTTCCGTACATATCAGTAATTATTATTATTATTTATTTATTTTTTTTTTTTTAGGAAGGTCTCTGGATGACAACTATTTAGAAAATCAAGTGTATAATTCAAATGTGTTCTTCACTCACAGCTCAAGACCAAGTACAAAACCTTTAAGACCTACTTTACTTAAAGCTAGACTGGGGCATAGCACAGCAGATCTCCTCATTAGCTCCTGCTAATGAACATTAATTCAATATTGCCTATTCATGAAAAACAAACTAAATAAAGTAATCAAGTTCAGTCCCAGCCCTTCGGGGACTGTGTTCTGCTCTGTAATTAAAAATAATGACATTAGGCCTCATTATGGAGAAATAGTCACTGTGACCCACAGACATCTTATAAACTTGAATCAAAATGGTAATTAAGAATTTAATGAAGACATGGTTTATATAAAACTAATACAGCACATACATACAGTAGATCTATTTACATTTACATTTATTTTGTTTGATATAAAATATCTTGGAAAAAGAAAGAAGTTTATTGTGATAATGGTATTTCACCATTTCAAGTCCTATTGCCATTTATGTACAAAACAGTTCCAAGTTCCAAGTGCAGTGGGTGGTGACAGAACAGAAATGTTCTGCACTCTAGCCTCAGTCACAGGTGTCGCACAACAGGTTTATTCAAACTAACCAATGTTTCAATCTAAGCACAACTTTTAGTAAAGAATTACAGAAAAAACAATGTTATAACCCAAAACTGTACCTGCTTCTCTATAAGTCACATATGCTTTAACATTTACATTCACATCAAACCTTAAAGCTGAAAATTCAACTTTTGAAATTGGATGGTAAAGTGAAAAACACAACAAGACCTGCATATAGTGCTTCCAAAAACAAGTTATTCCTTGCATATACTTTGGTTTTCTAATCAAACTGTGCTGTATAATTTGGTAGAAGTACAAATGGCTGGAGATTGCATGCCTGTGGAGGATCAGTTGACCCTTTCCTGCAGCTCTAGTGATATTGAGGCTTTTCTTTGGCGTAATGAGAGAGAGAGAGGTGTGGGTGGCAGGCTTGCTCTGAACGGTCTGTTACCTCTTCACAACACTGGGCATAGAGGTTCCCAAATGAGGGCCGTGGGTCCTAGGTGATGCTACAGTGCCTGATTCTGACAGCAGCAGAGTAGAACTCCACTCCACACCATTATCCCTCCTATTATAGCTCAGACAAGTCTGATTATAACAGACAAAGGTCAGTAAGCAGACTAGGAAAAGCCACAATTAATAAAGACAGAGACTAGAGTTGGACGGTTAGAACTGGGACAATACACTTTATGTTAGTACGATACAATTACCATTAATAAAGTGTGTCATATTTACAATATTCATAAGACATTAAAATGTTTACAAAATCAATTTGTATTGCAAATTAATTCAGAGCCTTTGTTAGATTAGTCACCTTGTTCCAGTCCCCATTATTAGTCCTGCGCCATTCTGTTGGCTTTACAGTGCACTCATAATTTGGATATGCATGCAGCGTATATATATATATATAATATATATATATATATATATATATATATATATTATATATATATATATATATATATATATATATATATATATATATACACACACTACTCACAAAAAGGTAGGGATATTTGGCTTTCAGGTGAAATTTATGGAAAATGCAACAAGTTAATGCTATGGCGATATCATATCATGAAAGTAACACATTCAAGCAGAAGGATGCACTGGTGATTTACTCATTTCAAAACTTTTATTGAAACAAAAGGTAACAACAATGATGCTACACCACAACGAACATTTACATGTCTATATTGTCATGTCCTTGAACATCAATTACAGCTTGACAACGACGTCTCATGCTGTTCAATAGGCAACTTATTGTCTGCTGAGGCATGCATTCCACTCTTTTTGAAGGACGGCCCCCAAATCACTGAGGGTCTGGGGTGCAGAGCTTCGAGCCTCTACACGGTGACTCAGCTGATCCCACGGGTTTTTAATTGGACTCAGGTCTGGAGAAAGTGCAGGCCATTCCATTTGAGGTACACCAGTCTCCAACAGCCGTTCCCTGATGATGCGACCTCGATGAGCAGGAGCATTGTCGTCCATGACGATGAAGTTAGGCCTGTGTTGTCCATGTAGGGGCACAACCACTAGATTAATGATGTTATTCAGGTAGTAGGGGCTTGTCACTGTACCATTCACAAAGTGTAGGGCAGTTCTGTACCAACTGGACACCCCTGCCCACACTGTAACGCCACCATCGCCTGGTGACAACAGTGGATGATGCATAGCGCTCTGGCTGACGTCTCCAACATCGTTGTCGGCCATATTTCTGCTCAGCGTGACTCGACTTTCATCAGAGAACAGCACTGAGGACAACTGGTCCCTCATCCAGTGTAAATGCTCCCTGGCCAATGCAAGACGATGATGCCTGTGCCTGTGGTGTGGTCAGGTACCTGTGCAGGTCGTCTAGCACGCAGACCACACTGAAGTAAACGGTTTTGAATGGTCTGATGTGACACTTGGGTGCCTCTCACCTCTCCTAAACGTGCCTGGAGTTGAGTGGCATTCATCATCCGGTTTCTCAGGCAGTTTTCACAATGTAGCGGTCATCAGCACAAGATGTGGCCAAAGAACGTCCACTTCTACGCCGTTCTGTGGCTCTTCCAGTCTCTCGATATCTCTGTTGAACCTGCTGATGACACTCTGTGACACTCCAAGCTCAGTGGCCACTTCCGTCTGAGAACGTCCAGTTAGAAGCATCGCAATGGTCAGGGACTGTTGACCCATTGTAGGTGTCGTCTTGGTCTCATGATGTCAAAATGTGAACAGCATGATGAGGACGACTGTTTAAACACCAGCTCTAATTGAACCAGGACATTTATTGGTCAATTCAAGGATCACAGACCTGCTGTGATTTTTGCTGTTAAGCTCCTTATTAGAGAACAGCAACTTGTGCAAAATTACTGAAACTTTTTAACAGTTGGATATGTGCATTCAAAAGCTTAAGGTCACACAGAGAGAGATAGAGAGATAGAGAGATAGATAGATAGATAGATAGATAGATAGATAGATAGATAGA
This sequence comes from Mugilogobius chulae, assembly GCA_038363315.1. NCBI lineage: Eukaryota > Metazoa > Chordata > Actinopteri > Gobiiformes > Gobiidae > Mugilogobius > Mugilogobius chulae. Next base: position 42,352,726 of record CM076403.1, on the reverse strand, counting down.
TAGATAGATAGATAGATAGATAGATAGATAGATAGATAGATAGATAGATAGATAGATAGATAGATAGATAGATTTTTTTTCAATATTCGGTAAAGTTTTTAATTTCACATTGTAACAAGTTGCCCCTCACAACCTTTCAGCTTTTCTCACTAAGCTGAGCTCTGACGAGTTGATTAGAAATAGCCTCTAATTAATCCAGTGCACCCTGAGAGAAAGCCAAAAAAAACTCGAAAAACACTCACTGCCCTGGTGAGGTTTGTGGACACGACATTAGAGCTAACTTCTGTTTCCAAAAGATTTTATTTCTTTGGCTGTATCAAACAATAAATGTGCACTATGTTACTCAGACAGCCCAATCTGCTTGATTAAAAATAAATAAATAAAAAGATGCAAGCTAGATTTTGGGCGTGTAACTTTAAAACTTTCCAGACAAAGTTGTTAAGACACAAAGTATTGCACACATACAAAATAAATATTAAATCTAATCCAAATTTATTTCTAAAGTGCATTAAATACAACAAAATGCTAAGTGCTGTACAACAAAATCAATAGGTATTAAAATGATATAAAAACTACAACACAGCAGTCAACAGGACTATGTTTTTAAAATAAGACTTAAAAGCACCTGTCTCACATTGATTTACTAGAGCTCATAAAAGCCCAGGACCAGATCAAATATGTGGTCGCTTACTCAGACCTTGTGCCAAAGAGTTGAGCCCGGTGTTTCAGTATATTTATACTCAATCACTGAAAACACAGCATGTACCCCATATTTGGAAAAACGCTATTGTGGTTCCAGTTCCCAATGTAGCAGCCCCTCATCACTGAATGACTTAAGGCCTTTTGCTCTGACCTCACTCCCCATGAAAACCTTTGAAAAAATTGTGCGGTCTGAAATTCTAAAGAGGCCCAAAAGAGGAGTGGAGGACGCCACGCTCACTCTTCTTCAATTGCTTTTTAAGCATTTCGAGGGAAAAGGGTGCCATGCCCGGCTTTTATTCATTGACTTTTCGTCTGCTTTTAACACAGTTCTTCCTAACATTTTAACACAAAGACTATTAGAACATTTTAGCTTGAGTAAAAAACTTGCTGGATGGATTTTAGACTTTTTAACCAACAGGACACAAAGAGTCAGAGTTAACAGTGCCTTTTCTGACACACTGTGCAGCTCCACTGGCTCACCACAAGGGTGCATGCTTTCTCCCTTGCTCTTCATCTTGTACACTATCATGTGTCAAAGTACTTTTAACGATCGTTTTGTTTTGAAACATGCAGATGACACTGTGATTGTGAGCCTTCTTTATGAAAATGGACATGGCCCAATTGTCAGTCAGTTTGTACAGTGGTGTGAAGAGTCCAATCTCAAGCTGAACACTTCCAAAACCAAAGACATGACCATCGATTTCAGAAAGACAAAAGACACACCAGCGGTCACAACCATCTTCGGTCAGAATGTGGAGCTAGCGCAGAGCTACAAATACCTGGGAACTGTTATTGACAGCTCACTCAGCTTTGAGAAGAACTCACAAGTTGTGTTAAAACGTATATTCTGCCTTAGAAAATTGTCACTTTTAATATTGACAAAACAAAGCTTTCTCTTTTTATAGATCTTTTATCAAATCAATTTTATCATTTTCCCATGTGGCTTGGTTTGGTAATTTGGCACTGAAAGACAGAAATAAACTCAGTCAGATTATTAAATGGTCCAGTAGACTGATTGGTGATCCCCAGCTGAGTCTTGAGGCCCTGTACACCAGGCAGGTACAGCGTGTTGCCTCTAACATTGTGAGCTGTGACTCCCATCCTTTGTTTGAAGAGTTTCATCTTCTCCCTTCAGGACGCAGGTTCCAGGTGCCGAGCTGCAGGACAAAGCATTATAGGCACAGTTTTGTTATATCTGCAGTGATTCTTCTTAATAAATCTTAGGATTTTAAATTATTTTTATGAGAGTCTATCTTAACAATTGTAACCTTTTTATTTACTGATTTTTAACTTTTGAGCTGATATTTATGTGTTATGTTACTGTCCTTGATACCAAACCTGAAACTGCTGCACAACAAATCTACCTACGGGTATAAATAAAGCAACGTGTTCTCATGGATTGCGTAAAAAAGCACGCCATGACAAATTGCGTGTCACGCCCTCTGCCTGTTTTGGTGTGCAATTACACGCTCGTTTTTCTGGCATGGTCTGGACAGCCTGGTGGTTGACGACAAACATGAGGTTTTTCAAGGGATTAACGGCAAAATTTAAGTCTGAAGTTACAAAAATGGGTAAGTTTAGTTCTTAGGCTTGTAGTTGGTTAAGGTTAGGATTAGGATTGTGTTAGTTTTCATGAATAATAACACGTCTTAACATTCACCATTGAAATTAACTAGGACAGAAACGCGTCAAATACACACAAACAAAATAGAAGTTGCGTTCATATGACACGCTGTTTACAATAGCGTGGTATTGACACGCTTATCCATGAGAACAGGCTGAATAAAGTCAACTGAACTGAACTGAAAGTCAGACCATCCTGGAGTCCAGAGCAACAGAAACGTTTTAATCATTGTTTCCTTTGTGTGTTTGGAACAGCCAGGATCAGCTGATCAGACGATCTGAGAGTACGAGGGGTATGTACGGCCGGATCAGGTCAAACATCAAGAGGCAAGACCATTGAAACATTTAGAAACAAATAATATAATGTCAGCCGATGTAGTTCAGCTGCATTTTTTACAAGCTGCATACACCCAAGGAAGTTGTGACTGACTCCAAATAAGTCTTTAACTTTTAATGTTTACCATGGTGCCTGGAATGTTTGCAGGGGTAAATTCAAAGCAATGCGCTTTTTTTTTTTATTTATGGTGAATTATTCAAATTATGAAATACAGTTTCTTGTTTGTTCTTTACATTTGACTGAATCTAAATCAAGCATCAGTTTAGCCAATCAATGTAATTAGTTCCCATCATACTTTTCAAACAGGAGTTAAATGTAGTCATATCATTATCAAATAAGTTAAAATTATGGAATAACCCCATTCCCTTTAAGACTATAATCTTTTAGGTTAGGGATGTTCATCATGTCTTCTTAAAGTACTTAAGTTAAAGCGTTTTCTTCTATATCAGACAAGTATCGGTAAGAGATGGTTTATTACCTGACTAGTTTCGACGGGTCACTTCCGTCTTCGTCAGAGGCGTCGCACGTCGCCTAGGTGACGTGTCTTATCAGCTGCTGTTCCCAGGCGTGGCCAGCCCAGCGGACCCGTAAGGTCTACCAGGCTGACCACGCCCCCCGCCGCTCGGTGGTCGCTGGAGAAGGCTGCTCCACGTACAGGAGAGTTGGAAAGCTCCCTCGTCTCGATTCAAAGTGCGTGGGCCTCGCTTTCTGATTTCTATTGCTTCTTTGATCGATTGTTTGTATCAATAACACCATTTACAGACAGAAAGAAGGATTTGCAATGGGAGACCCACTATCAGCCATCATGAGCAGTTTTTTTATGGAGGACCTGGAGACAAAAGCCATCACCACAGCCCCACCACACTGCAGACCATCCCTATGGAAAAGATACGTTGACGACATTCTGGAAACAATAAAACACGGACACACACAGGAGCTCACAGATCATCTCAACACCATAGACACCACCGGCAATATAAAGTTCACACACGAGGAGGAAGCAAACGGAGCAATAGCTTTTTTGGACATGAAAATTCATCACAACAACAACGGCAGCATCAAAATCACAGTCTACCGCAAACCCACTCACACGGACCAGTACTTACTTTGGACTTCAGAACACCCCACAGCTCACAAGTTATCAGTAGTCAGGACATTATATCATCGGTTAAACATGATCACAGACGACACAGACAGACAGGCAGAAGAAAAACACATTCAGCAAGCACTACAACAATGTCACTATCCAAAATGGGCCATAGAAAAAGGAAAAAAGCAAGCCAGCAACACTAGCAAAAACCATAAACCCCCAAAAACACAAAAAAAGAACATTACAGATCAGAGCAGAGACACCGTCACGCTACCATATATACGAGGAATAACAGAACGTATTCAAAGGGCAATGAGAAAACACAACATTGGCACAACCGTAAAACCGTTCAGAAACCTCAGACAGCTGTTAGTACACCCCAAGGACAAGATAAAACCAGAAAACAAATGTAACGTAATATACGAAATACCATGCAAATCATGTGAAAAATCATACATCGGGGAAACAGGGAGAGCTTTTAACATCAGGAAAAATGAGCACAAAAAGGAATGCGAGAAAGAAACCACAGGGCGCTTAACAAGAGCCGAACGACAGAGGGCGCAACAGGACAATTTGAAGTCGGCAATATCAGACCACTGCAAACGGGATAACCACATTATGGACTGGGACAATGCGCGGATTATCAATCAAGAAACCAACAGATACAAACGATGGATCAAAGAAGCAATAGAAATCAGAAAGCGAGGCCCACGCACTTTGAATCGAGACGAGGGAGCTTTCCAACTCTCCTGTACGTGGAGCAGCCTTCTCCAGCGACCACCGAGCGGCGGGGGGCGTGGTCAGCCCGGTAGACCTTACGGGTCCGCTGGGCTGGCCACGCCTGGGAACAGCAGCTGATAAGACACGTCACCTAGGCGACGTGCGACGCCTCTGACGAAGACGGAAGTGACCCGTCGAGACTAGTCAGGTAATAAACCATCTCTTACCGATACTTGTCTGATATAGAAGAAAACGCTTTAACTTAACTATAATCTTTTATTAAGCAATGGCTGTGCAAAACAGTTATTGTGTATATTTCCTGTTAAAAGCACCACTCTTAGCCACTACTAATTATCCGTTGCCTGATCACACTTCCACTGCATCTCCCATTAACAACAAAACCTTTCAGCACATAAATCTTTCAAATCATTTCCCATTCTGTAATTTTCTCCATTATATCTAGTTAAATTTTAATGTAATTTTTCTCTCATTGCATTAGCCTTTGTCACAGACTTTGACATGACTGCTTTTTACCTTTTAAGATATCCTTCTACACCCATATAATTGCTCCACCTGACTATATCTTTAAGGTTTCGAGATCCGCTGACAAAGCACTGTTCCCTATAACTGCCTTAGCTTTAAGAAAGATACGAAGAGTGAATTTAATAATATCAATTTATTCACAATTTGGTTCTTCAGCAAAATGAACTCTTGACGGAAAGTGAAAATCTGGAGGTAATATGACTGAATGTTCACTTTTCCAGGTACAAAGCTCATCCACTATGAGAAATCGTTATTTGCTGTTTGTCATTGAAGCTTCAGTTATTATAAACATACAGTAGGCTGCACAAGATATACAGATCTATATTTTTTTATTTGTGGGTGGCTAAGTTGAGTTAGCAAAACTTTGGGTCTTGGGTTTGGAGTTGATTAAACAAAAATGTAGGTCTTATGCTCCTGACTGAGCATAGCCCCGAGGACATTTCCAAATTTTTTAATATAATTTTTATCGAATCCCCTATGCAGTTTAACATGGGGTCCAGGATTGTGGAACCAGGATTGTGGAACCAGGAAGTGGGCGGTCACTGTTGAGCTCCATTTAGGTAAATTAAGCTATAGTTGTTTTATATTTTTGTGGTCTTGTCTTTGGAAGCAACAGCATCTGGAAAGTAGCCAATGTTTGGACTGTGTACATTAACTTCAGTCCAAACAGTTACATAAAAAAAAACATTCACAAGCACATTTTAAACTGAGCGGTCTTGAAGGCGAGAGTAGAGAGGGGTAGTGTGATTGGTTTGACAGCTGTGTTCAAGAAACAATCAGAACAGTTTGTGCATCAACTTTTTTCTAATAGAAACTAGCCCTTAAAAAAAACAAAAAACAAACTTAAATTGGTAATGTCATGACATCTCACCGCTTTGGACAAATAATCAGATTTTATTTTTTTGACATAAGGAGCAGATTGATTACGTTTTGCTCAAAAGGACAAAAACACTGCTAAGCGGAACAATCTATGATGATGTCACATAAACCAGATTTTACACTGACCACTGAAATAAATACTCTCAGTTTTGATTATTTGGAATGAAACTTGCTAATTTGAAAGTTTGCACAAAAACTGATTCAGAGCATTGAGCACTGACACAAGTTGGTAGTTTTTGCTAACAACTATGATCTAATGATTTTCTGTCATTTTCTTAAAAGTGACTTTCACTCTATTCTATGCATATCCCGCCTGAAGCTTTGTTAAAGATAACATAAATAAGAGACAGATGTTGGCACATATGAGCTTCCCTAGAGAGATGTTGCGTTTGCTGACCTTCGTACATCATATTCACTCTAATGAAATGCCCCAGGGGGCAACATACATGAGACAGAGCACCCAAAGGAACACTACATGGTTTGAATGTGAACGCCACACGAGCTTGATTGATGTTATTTGTGCAATTACAAGGAAACCGTGGAGTGAATTTAAGTCTTTTGATTGTTCTGTTTGTTGTTGACTGTTGGAATAATCTTTTCTTATGCTTGATATTACAGGCATTTATAAATAAAGAACAAATATTGAGATCAAACATGAGATTAATTGGATCCTGCTGTTGTGAAATCCGTCTTAAGGCAAGTTTTTCTGGTATTAATTATATCAGCAGTCTGTTAGACTCTGTCACTCATCACGTTCCAAGGCTTAGTACATCTATCACTTACTCCGCTCCTGATTACATGGATTGTAATAATATGCATAATGTAGTTGGGATGAAAGCATTGGAGCTTCATATGTTTTAAGACCCTTTGATCTATGTCTTGAAATTTTTAAAACCTAATTAATACATCCATTGTTCACTTTGACAATACACAAGCATCAATCAGTAAAACTCTGGCTGAGAGAATCAAGCTTCTTCCGAAACAGGTCATCCTGCACATAAGTGCTCAGTGCCTCTCCCAGAGGCCAGAAGGGTGAGCTGTGGATGTAGTGGGTGAATGGAGTCCTGTGTCTGTAAGGTTAGGCGTCGGCATTTTTGCTGCTGAATTTGTTACTTTTGTTTTCTTGAGTTTTATATTTGAATAGGCAGCTGTAATAGCAGTCCTATTAAAGTTATTGATGATAAGTAGAGCAAGTAAGCCAGTGTTGTTTAGTAAGTTAATGCTTATGATGAGACTGATATTGTCATTTTTGTAGCAAATGTAAATAAATAGGCTAAACACACAGCCCTGCAGTGCACTGACCAGTGTCAAAGGTGAGGACAGTGGATTTGGTCAAACCCAGTGGCACAAACAGCAGCCTGTTACTCAAGACGCTGTGTGTGAGATGACTAAGCCGGTGGAAATGTTGAGTTAGCTTATGCCAGAAGCCTTCTGGATCATCAGGTGCTTCTGATGGAGTGAAGGCTGATCATAATTCCACAAAGGGTATTCATTTGAGGAAACAAGATTGATTGATTTGAACTGTATGTATGTATGTATGTATGTATTATGTATGTTCTTGTTTTTGCAACTTTGTGAGAACCGTTTTGAGTTTTTAACCAACAGAGTGAGGACATTTTTGGGAAGTGAGGACATTTTGGCACGTCCTCACTTTGCGAAGGGCCTGTTTGTGGTTTTAGGGTTAGGGTTAGAATTGGGTTAAGGTTAGGATTGGGGCTAGGGGTTAGTTTGGATGGTTAAGGTTAGGGTAAGGGGCTGGGTAATACATTATGCCTATGAAGTCCTCACTGAAATAGAAAAACAAGTATGTATGTATGTATGTATGTATGTATGTATGTATGTATGTATGTATGTATGTATGTATGTATTGGTTGAAGTAGAAGTTTAGATGAGCTGCAAGGGCAGCAAAAAGAAGAAAAAAACTAACTAACAAACTAACAATGTAAAAAAAAAAAAAAGAAAGACATTTGCATTTTGCCAGTGAAGTATCTCTTTCAGAGTAGATCAGATTACAGTTTTATGGACTGTTGCCTGAAGTAAATCTCAGCTTGTTCATAGGATTCCTCATTTTGTCGATCATTGCTGAGATATATAGGAAGGCAACTATCAAAGGAGCTATTCTGCATATGTAGCTTGAGGTAACAAACAAACTCCAGATATGTATTTATTCACACAAGTCACTTGTTCAACGTGTTAGAGAATGTCAGTACCTTATCTATATGTTTTTTTTCAAACATGACTGAATTGTGTTGTGGGTACCTTTTCTTTTATATCTCTATCATCAACGTTAATTACAGAAAGTAGTTCATTAATATTCGTCTATGCTCCAGTGCTAACCGCGGCCCACCTGTTCCACTGATAGAGATCGCATTAGGGCTGAAGATGAGGAGGTAACCATTTTCCTTTTGGCAGCTGCACCAAACAGAACAGACTGTGTTAATCCTGGACGTCTGAGTGCATTTAAATGGTCATCGATCACTTTGAGCCTTATGCTATGTGAAATGGAAGAGCCCAATGCTGTGTTATAAAGCTCACATTACATTGTGAAATTAAAAAACTCTGGAAGGTGGTGAGCATTATGTTTGTGATTACATTCAAAATGTAGTTTAATAATGTAGTTTAAAAAAACATTTATGCATGTGTAACTTGCAAAGTAATATTTTAGATTTTTTGCTGTGACGTCACTATCAGTGTGTTTACATCAGTGGTCCCCAACCTTTTTTCTTGTAAGGACCGGTACAGTCACAATTTTCTTTTCCGGGGACCGGTTGAGGTTGGGTAGTGCCAATAACAACAACGCAAATTGATTATTGTGCATATTTTTAGCTCTTATTGCTTTAATTTGCAGTTTATTTGGTTAAATGGCACAATATTTCCATAGTAAAGCACAAGGAAGTAGTGATAAACTAGAAAATAAAATACATCTTAAAAGATCCTCTGGTAGCAGATGGCTCGCCGACCGGTTGTGGGCCCCGGACCGGTGGTTGAAGACCCCTGGTTTACATGATTAAGAACATCAGACGAGGCAAAAAACAAAACAAAAAATGTTTTTTCTCTTAAACTGGTTTGACCAGCTTTTGCTCCAGTTTACATGCAAGAAAATAAACCAATAACTCTGGAGAGACATGTCCTTCTGTCTCAGATTCACTACTCCGTGATTCAGACTGCATTATGTTTGATTTATTTCACTTTGGAATATTAAAAAAAAAAAAAAAAGTTTGTAATATTGTCTTAAACACGTACAACTATGTTAAAGATTTATAATTGTGTTAAACATGTAGAACTATGTAAAACATGTAGGACTGTGTTAAACATGTAGTACTGTGTTAAACATGTAGAACTGTGTTAAAGATGTAGAACTGTGTTAAACATGTAGGACTATGTAAAACATGTAGGACTGTGTTAAACATGTGGGACTGTGTTAAACATGTAGGACTGTGTTAAACATGTAGTACTGTGTTAAACATGTAGTGCTGTGTTAAACATGTTGAACTGTGTTAAATATGTTGAACTGTGTTAAACATGTAGACTTTGTAAAACATGTAGGACTGTGTTAAACATGTAGAACTGTGTTAAACATGTAGGATTGTCTTAAACATGTAGAACTGTGTTAAACATGTAGAACTGTGCTAAACATGTAGGACTGTGTTAAACATGTAGGACTGTGTTAAACATGTAGAACTGTGCTAAACATGTAGGACTGTGTTAAACATGTAGGACTGTGTTACATGTAGGACTCTGTTAAACATGTGGGACTGTGTTAAACCTGTAGGACTGTGTTAAACATGTAGGACTGTGTTAAACCTGTAGTTAAATATACTGTATGTAGCTGTGTGTGCCACTTTGTGCAGGGCCTCTTTTTGTTGTGAAAATATTAACTTTATTGTTGGATTGTGGAGTGGACAGGGTTGTGTGCATGCTGCTGCAAATCGATTGTCTGTGTACATGACGTCTGAAATCAGACTACAGTTGGTTGGGACCATGTGCACTATTTGGTTTTCCGAAAACTGGTGTACAGCTCCTCATTAAGTCTGCCCAGGTATACGTGAGCTTTGGAGAACTGGCTTAAATCGGACTGCGCTAGTTATCCAGTTTTCCTGGCCTCCATCAGACACTACTACAGCATAACACCAACCTGTATAACAAGTGAAAATTAGCTGTGTTGCTATAACCTGGCACAAGCATTTCTCCTTTTTGGTTAGTGTTTGATGTGCATTGTCCCGGTCCAAATAAAATCATACCCAAAATGTGAGTTGCATCAATACATTTATTTGCAAGCAATGTTTTACTTTGCAAATTTATTTATTAGAAAATAAAAAAATATGTTTGCCCTTATGTTATTTAAGATTAGAAAAATTTGTATTTATTTATTGTTTTAAATATTATTAATTGTAATTATCCCCTCAATTCAACTACTAACCTCTGCAAGACTTTTTTATTATTTGCAAATACATGGCTTTGATTTGACTTCATACATGACAGCAGTAAAAAAATAATAATAAAAAGCTGATATTGAAAAATGGAAACTGCTCATGTCAACATAACTGGAATTAAATTTTTAACAGTGATTTCACATGTGCCATGCTTTGTTGTTTTTATAGCAATGGTAAACATGACCACACATGAAAGTCAGGTGAAAACACACACTTGTCCATCTAACTATTGATAAGAACAATCTCTAAAAGACAGGCAGGTTAAATATGTTGGTGAGTCATGGTTCAGACTGATTGTGCCCTTTGGCTTTGTCACAATGGCACTGTGTGGTTTAATCTCATCATGAGTCACCAAAATGACTGAAAATCACTAAACTAAAACAGTGGAATGACTAGAGAAAGAGTGATGCACCCTGGGCTAAAGAGAGAGAGAGAGAGAGAGAGAGAGAGAGAGAGAGAGAGACAGAGAGAGAGAGAGAGAGAGAGAGAGACAGAAAAATAGCTATTATTACTTTGTAAAAAAAACATAAATAATACACAGATACTTTTCAGAAGTCATGAGTAGACTGAACATATTATTTTTACTTCTCACTATTACTCCTTATAGTTTCAAATGATTATATTGTGGCTGAAGATAAAACTTGACTTTGTTATTCTATTTTTGTCCAATAAGCACAAATGCACTGCTCTAAACTTTTCTGCACATACTGCAATTACTGTCTGACTGCTATGGCCATTAGATGGTTAAAAATTTTACCTAAAAGTAACTCATGACAACAGTATACTATGGGTTCAAGTACAATGTGCTCCGAAATATAAGAGAATGGGTTTAAGGTTGTTGCAGTGTTTTTCACACTGTGGTATGTGTACCACTGGTGGTACATGAGCTGCAACTGTTTCTTCTATTTTTTTAAGAAGAAACAGTTACATTGAATGCTTAGAATAATTGTATTTTAAAAAAGTTATATGATACTACTACTACTGCTACTGCGACTACTACTCATAATAATAATAATAACTTGAAAATAGTATTTTCTTTGGATATTTATTGCAAAACCAATGCAAGTCATAAACACAATCCATTTCAACTCAACAATTGCTGGGCCAATTAGTTTTAACCACTGTCACAATATTGTATAATTTACTCTTTGGTAATTGCTACACAACACAATTGCCTCATGATCATTTTAACCATGCCATACAACAAGTTTGGTGGTGGCATTTCTGAATATTTTCTTGGCCAGTAAGTAATGCATAAATAGGAAAGATTAGCCATACACTGACCATAGTGCTCTGCCTTTGCCCCGAGCTGTGCCGGAGCACAAACTTTGCATAATCTGCTGGTAATGAAAAGGTCACTCATTGTAATAAGCAGGAGGCAGGCTATGCGGCTAATTTGTGCAAACATATCAGCGCTAATCAGGGAGAGAGCGTGCAGAGAGGAGATAGTGCAGAGGCACAGGGAGGCAAACGGAGCAAAGGCTTTTCAATCATTTATTATACACTCTGTTACCCAGGGACACACTGCAAGCGTATTTCGCGCTACGCAAGCCCTACGCGCGTTAAAAATAGCCCAACGATGCACGCGTATCGTTTAGAAAACATGCAAAGTCAATGAGACCGGCCACACACCCGCGCTTGACGCGCGTAGCGAGCGTGACGTCGTGCGAGCGTTGGGCGCGTGAGATCGGGAGCGAAGAATCCAACCTATTTTTTTGTCGCTTGACGCTGCGTAGCTGCGTAGAAGCGTAGAATACAGAAATACAGAGAATCAGCTTCTACTGTTTAAGTGTTACTTGTCATCAGCTCCACACGTCTGGACAGACCTGGACTGTTGACGGAGCCCTGCTTCAATAGGACTGCCTGCTTGAGTTTTCATATTTACTATTGAAAACCTCGCGTTGGCTGATCAGCCTGTCCAGAGGGAATAGAAGCTATTTATGTGTTATTTTCACTATAGACCTGATACAAGAGCAGAAACACAGACAGACAAACTTGAACAGCTTCCATTGAGAAACACAGGGTGAGTGGCTGCGATGACGCACCCAGGCGCGCACGGGGCATCTGCTGCATTGGCGTGTGGCCACCAGCGTGGACGCACGGCTGTAGTTTCGCTGTTCACGCAGCATTTTTGTCGCTTGCTGTGGTCTGGGCCTTAGTATTCACAGGCAGAAAATACGTATCTCCATTTACTCAAGTAGGTCTCTTAAGCACATTTGGAGGCTAATGCACTTTCCAATACTCATCATTTATTACAATCTTTCTTTCAGCAATGATAACACAGGCACCTGACCAAAATCACAGAAGATCTGGAGAAGAATGCCTTCATGGGTTAAAGAAGAGAGAGTCCTCGTATGTTTTAGGGGTTAGTTTCCATATTGTAAGAAATATAAACTTTATGTTTATTTAATTTGTTTTTTGTTTTTTGTTTTGTTTACAAAAGTCAACCCTTGGAGGAAAAAATGCTGAGACACCCCTCTATTAGCTATAATAGAGGTTATGCATTAACGTCTTTCGGTCTCAGATTGACATAGGTCTTTACATATGGTGGCGTGGTTGCCATAGTGACACAGTTGTGTCACGGGCAGAGGCGCTGTGGACTGGGAAGAAGTGAGCACATGCACCGCTCACAGAGCCAAAAGCGACCGCCCCCAATCCACAGCGCCTCTGCCCAGGATCATAAGTACAGTGAGTCTCGGTATGTGCGCAAAGCTTCCTGTAGTTTGCGTACACTTTTACAACTTTTCCTTATGAGAAACCCGGTTCTGAAGCTGCTCTTTTCCCGCTGTTACAGCCGTCGCTGCGTCTACAACAGATGGCAAAAGAGAACGTAGGATTACTTTAGGACTAATAGCTCAAAATCCCTCGATACATTGCCTTTGGAGTAAACAACTGTGTCACTCTGGCAACCACGCCACCGGATGTAACAACCCATGTCTATCTGAGACCAGGAGACGTTAGTGCATAACCCCTATGGTGTTAGAAGAAAAGGAGATAAGAGATGGGGACTAGTTTAAGTTTTCTTCCATATCAGACAAAAGCTGAAGTAGTGTAAATACCTTTACATGTTTCGACAGTGACTTACGTCTTTGTCAGAAGCGTCACCAAAGAATCCAAAGAATAATCCAAATGCAGAGATGGAGACTTTTTGTGTGGTTTTATAGGTGACCTAATGAGGAGCTGCTGCTGTTGAGAAAAACATAGAGGTGAAGAAGTTACATTGTTAAAATCATGCACAAAAATAATAAAATGCACACAAAAAAGAAGTCAGTTGGAAATTGCATGTCTAATAACCTAGTAATGTTTTGGAATTTATTAAAAAGCTATGCTTTACATAGCAAATTGACAGATAGAGTGGCATATGTTTTTGTTCTTGTGAGGCTTAATAAAATCAAAACAGTTTTGAAATATCGAGGCATGTATCAAGACAAGAATAGAATCATTCCATTATGCCAGTATGTAATTTTTTCTTTTTTTTTCTCTTTTTTGAGTCTATCTATATTATTTCCTCTTGTTTCTTCTTAAAGGGGACCTATTGTGTCAAATTCACAAATGTTTAACCTTGTTATAATAGCCTTCCTTCATCATTAGTTTACTCAAAGTTATATTTGAATTGATTCACGCATGTTGGAGTAATCTTGTATTGTTCTTCAGCTGGAGTTCAAGTGCTCAGAAATCCCCGTTCTCATCTACCACCTATCCCCTCCCACTTGTCTGTATTTACTTGATAAAATTCAAAAGATTAAAACTCAAAGTGAAGCATAAATGGTCCAAAACTGTCCCATATCCACTTTCCAACAATAAAAAATAGTTTTTAAAAATCTGTTGCTTCTTACAGTTACATTTTAAAATGAAGAGGCGGGGCTTTTCAGAACTGCAGTTTTGAACAGGATTTATTTGTATTGTAAAGCGATGGAATCTTGTTCAAGTCAATCCCATTTTTAGTCATATAGAAGAAAGCAACATCAGACTTTAAATTTGTAATGTTCTTTCTGTGGTTAAAACCTATAAACACAAAGAATTGTAAAAGAACAGGCATATGTTTTGAATTTCTCTTCCATCCATTCTCTCATCTACTCCTGTTGCATATGAGACTGGATCTGCCTGCTCTAAATGTAATTACGGTGCTAGCAGGTGCATCACATAAACATTGTGTCCCTCTCCACACACAGGCAGGTGGATAGAGGTACAGGCCTTTTATCCCCTCATGCCTGGTTAAACATGATGTATGCAGCCCGTCAGCTCCACTTTCCCTATGGACTCAATGGGCCAGAGAGTCACTGTGCAGCAAACTCAGCAGCCACACACGTAAAATAACCTGCATATGACTGTTTGGTGCAAAATACTTATTGTTTTACATCAGACTAAAAGGCATGTGAGTGAAGGAAGGAATGTATGACAGTCTGAAGTCAAAAAAAGTATATATGCTGTAGTAAAATATGACTATTGTATTGGTCATTCAACTGTACAAGTTGGTCAAATAGGACACATTATGAAAAGTTTGAAATCACCATTAAACAGGAAGGCATCAACCCAGCTTTTCCAGTTCTAATACCAATATTGATAATTTGGCGATCCATATCAGCTGATAGACCAGAGAGTGGTTAGATCTCTGGCTTCCCTATATGGAGATCGTGAGTTTGACTCTCGGTCAGATCATATTAACATCTCATGGGCACTCTGAGTGGAGTTTGCATGTTCTCCATGTGTCACTGTGGGTTTTCTCCAGGTAATCCAGTTTCCTCTCACCTCCAAAAACCTGCATGGTTAGGTTAATTGGGCATCAAATTTCTCTTTTGAATGAATGAGAGAGTGAATGGTTGACTGTTTAACCCTGCAATGAGTTGGCCACTATCCAGGGTGTTCCCACGCCTAAGACTCAAAGTCACTAGAAACATGGAATAATGTTTGCCAGCAAACAGGGCAATAACATCCAATCGGGATATCGGTTTAGCCAATATGTTTCTCCTGATACTCAATCCAGAACATAAACTTAACAGTTTACGGGGCATATTACTTTAAGGCTGAGAGGTCTCTACCCCGGACTTATGTTAGGACTCCACTGTGAATACCAAAAAATACCAAGGAAAAAATAAACAAAAGCTAATGCAGTTGTAATGAGCATAGTCTGAGTGCACAGAAGAACTCTGAAAAGTAAGATTTGTTAAGAAAACATTTGCATTTGTAAATATAAGAAATTTAAAAGTGAGTCATATAGGTAACCTTAGAGGGGAGAGTATACAAACATATTCATCAAACATGTATAATAAGTGATATGTTGTTTTGCTGAGAGAAGAGTATTATATTCATCCACACTGTGTTGTCCCTGAACTGTACTCTGGTTAAGCAACAGAGTGACATGAGTAATTAATAACTGCACATTAAATACTACCTGAGCATAGAGGAAACATGGATAACTAGTGGTTCACAAAACTTTTCTTGTTTTGTGGCCCATCAGATAAGAGAAGATTACATAAAAACAAACTACTACAGTAATTTTCCTGTCATCTGGGGTCGCCCTGGAGGAAGTAGGGCTGGGTCTAGACTGCTGCCTCTGTGATCTAGAGAACAGCAGAAAAAGGATGGAAAACTTGCCAAAGCCTTTTAAGCAGAAATGTCTTACAATGTAAGTGTTTTTGTTATGGAAAAAATATGAATGAGAATATTTATAAGGTGCCTGCTTCATCATATTGAACGCAAACAGACTGAAAAGCATAATTTATCAGTAACATTAATTAAAGCATGTTATGCTTTATTCTTGTAAAGCGATCTTGTACATTTGTTCACTGTAAATCCTTATTTTGATCTAAGACAACATACTAGAACTGGAGAACTTCGCAGACCATTGTAAGATGTTGCAGATTTGTTTTTGTTAGAAAATGACAGCCATATCCTTGATGCAGCTAATGAGGTTTAGGTCATCAAAAACTAACAAACAAGTTGCTGAACTATAAAACTAAAACTATGAAGCACACTGAGAACAAACGTTTTGCTAAAATCTTCTCCAAACAAAGAGTTATCTTTAGTGTTGACAGTTACTGCTTCTCGTTTCATCCAGTTTTCTGTCTCTAGACCAGATGTGGTCTAGAGGTGTTGTTTGACATTTAGAATCAATTGAGGAAAGAATGGACTGTGAAACTGACAGAAGAATCAGTGGAGCATCAATAGCACTGTTTTGGTGGAGAAGAAACTGAGTCGACTCTCTGTCAATGTACATTCCAATCCAATCCACATTCTTGTCTATTTTAGTCAAACCTGAAGTTCATGGGAAAAAAAAAGTTACAAAAGACAAGATTGTAGATACAAGAAGTCAAAATGTGGGGAAGAACTTGGAGTAGAGCGGCAGCTCCTACACGTCCAGAGAAACCAAAGGACATAGCTCTGTATCTGTTCAGATGCCTCCCTAAGAAGTATTCCCTGCATTTCTCACCAGTCGGAAGCCTTGGGAAAGATCCAGGACCCAGGTTAGTTAACATTTCAGCATGTCATGTCATTTGGATTATGCATTATTTATCAATATTATACTTTCAGTTTGCCTTCTGAAGCTTTTTCTACTGTGGATCACTCCTGGACATATGAGAGACATCGACTTATATTGCAAACAGTTAATGTGGCAATTAATACTGCACACTCACTTTCTCATTTTTAGTTTTCTAAAAGTTCTAGCTGCAGCGCATGTAAATATTTCATGATCATTATTATTTGGACCACTATATTCCAATAAACGTGAACATTTAGTGAGTTCTGTAGCTAGTTGACTCTTTCAGACCCAGCCTGGAGGAGGCACTGTATAATTGCTTCAACATATCTCATTGGAAAAGTTCTATGCATTTACTGTAAGAGGCTGTAGAAGTGTCTCTGCTTCTCAAGGGCCTTGTTTTGACCCAGTCTGCCTCCTTATCCTTCAGTAAATGAATCTGCACTTATTGTCTGCGTAGAGTTCATTAGTGTATAAATGAAGGAGGAAGTGAATGGGTGAGTGGTCTCTTGATGTAAAGTGCTTTCAGGATATGCAACACCTACAGAAGTAGAAAAACACATTTAGCTAATCAGTATTCAATGGACCATTTCCCATTTCATGTTGAGATATGAGTTTTCACTGTTACATGGACTGGACCTGAGGCCAACATTTACTATTGATTGATCAAATTCATAAATGTATTAATTCATTATTAAGAGTTTGAGAAACACTCATAAAAGTCAGGCTAATATGACATTTTGAGCTCGAGTGTACGAAAAGTTATGAAGCTTGGGGTTGATACTTGTGGAGCAACAGTTTGGTTATTGAAAATATCTGGCAGAGACTTATCTTGGAACACAGAAAACAGGGACAAGAGGGGCGGTTGCTTTTCAAAAGAGTTTATTGGATAAAGAGTAAGTGGTCATGTAAGTGGTACGATTGTGTTAAGCTACTGTATATTACATAATTTAATTTAATGCAATTCTGATGCAAAGCAATTTAGCAAAAGCAGACCCCATCTCAGATAATGACCATTTTTTGCATGTGTTTGTGATTACTGACAGACTCCCGTGTGATGAATTCAACTGTGCATCACTGGCCTGTAATCCCATTTGCACTCTGATTTTATTTTGCATAATGCTTTTCTTTTTATCCAATCTGACTCAGTAATGGCACAAGGAGGCAAGACTGGATAGCTCGGAGTAAATGAAAAACATGACAGAACACTTCTCAAATCCCAATAAGGCCATTGCTTTCTCCTTTAGTCTAATACAGGTTAGCGTTGTTTGTGTTGTCTGTAATGAACATCTGGCCACTTTACGACCATTGCTGACTGGGGACCGTTTGTGGTAAAAATTCAATTAGACATTTTCAGACGATGGGACACAGACACACCTGCAGATAAGAGACGGCAAATCCCATTAAGGAAGTGCTGAAATAACTGTGATTTAAAATATATTTAGGCAAACAATGGATAATTGTTTTATACAATTGCTGCTCGGTTTTGATTATGATTCTTGCTTTTTAAGTAGCCACTCTTTTCTCATTAAATCAATGTAATTAGTTTTTTTTTTTATTCACAAAGATCTGTTTCTTTAGTGTACTTTTAGAAAAAAAAAACTCAAAACTGTCAAACATGTGTCTGGTGGTTTGATATCCTGTCCTTCATTTGAATCTGCAGCTCAGAAGTCTTAGCTCTGAAGTGAAAGTGGCCATAGCTACAGTTTGGTATCTGATTGGGATTCACACAAATGAGCCAGAGTGCTGAGTCTATTTCTGAAATCAGCTATATTTGTAAAAAGAAAATATTGTTACAACAAAGATATAATTTACATTGTAATTTGAGAGCTGTAATTTATTTTCATCCAAAGTCATATACCACAAATCTATTGTGTTGGAATAACAAACTAAATTCAGTGAACATGAGTTTGTGAATAAGAGCTATGAGAAGGAGCCAGAAGATTATGTCAAAGGATGGGAAATGTACTAAATGTTCTTAGTTTGGGTTAGGGTAAGTAACTAAACAAACTAAACCAAGTTTCAAAAAAAAAAAAAAAAAATGTTAAAGTGTAAAAAACAGGCTCTTGGCTTCTATTTGGACTTGGAACAACATAACACAGAATGTAAATGGAACCTATATTCTACATTAAAGGTAGAGTAGCTTATTTTTACACTGCAAACACAATTTAGGTTTTAAATCTAACAACTTCCTCCTCCTTCCACACATGGTTGATATCAACTTTAATATTTATTTTGGTTACAATTATTGCCTAAAAAAAACTTTTTACAATCAGCAAAGTGAAACTAGTGAGGACCACGGGAGCACAGCCAATCAGAGCGCATACGGCTCCTGATTAGAGCTCAAATTCTTTAAAAGACAGTATTCAGTAGTCTATTTTTTTCACAAAGTGCTGCACTTATTGTAGACTTTTTAGTGGAAGACACAAAGGTTACTAATTTATAGCTAAAAAAGTTAGCTACCCCAACTTTAGGTACAAAATGGTACTTTGAATGTTTGTTGTTGTAGTATTACATGTAATACTGACCACTATGGATCTACTACAAATGGTAAACAAATTAAACTAAACTAACACAACATGTAATCTCCATTTATGTTGCAAAGTAGTTCTAACTTTTTATTCTTGTGGAGTTTTAGTGTGCTGGTGACTTTCCATCAAAATGAGAAGTATGTTTTGACCTAATTAGTATTCATACAATTTTGTTGCAATGACTTAAGCAAAGCAAACAGAGTAAAAGTTTTGAAACTCCTCAGTACATCTCTCTCATTCAGCAGTCTAGTCCATCCTGAGTGCCATATGCTGCACCTGATGCTGTAGTGTTCTCTTTCCACGACTCGCTTCCTCCAGTTGGTCAAACTCTCCCTTCGACTCCTGTGATTGGTGGAAAACTCCCATCAAGCGTCACTGGAGGCTCTGTAGTCAGTACCCGTGTGTCCCTCTCTGGGCGCACATCAAAGAGAGCTCTGGCTTGGCTCAGTCTTCATATGCAAACTCACAGCTGACCAAAACAAAGCCGGTGAGCATGGACACCTATTTCCAATTCAGATATAGTCTGAAGCAGCCCCTAGATATATCAGTTTATCTAGTGAAATACATTACCTAGGCAATAGGTAAGTCATATTGCATAGGTCTGAATGTATAAGGATGCATAGTTATTGTGTGATTTTCAGTCACGTCTACAAGCCAGTAGCCATAGGCGCCAATCACAAGGGTGCTGCGGGGCTCAAGCACATTCCAGTCTGAGCACCCAGGCGAATTTTTCCTACTTTCATTAACAGGCTTCTCTTAATGTCTGAGTGTGCGCATTTATTCGGTCATGCAGCGTCTTTCTTATCTCTCGCTTTCTTTCATCTATATGCTTGAACATAAGCATCCACACAGCATCTCTCCTCTCTCAGAGCGCTGTCATTCAGACTCGTGGTCACTTTGGGAGGCGGACTGGGGCGGAGCGGAGCTGTAGGAGGATCCCGGCGTCAGCCGTTGTGCTGCTGCTGTGTCCCCTGCCCCGTGAGATCATGATTTAAGTCACAACTTTGCTTTGAAGCAGCACCGGAAATCACGTCAGAAAAAGTGGGAGATGAGAATGTTGAGTTGCGATGCAATGCAGAAGCGAGACGTATGAAGGGACGAACTGCACTGCTCCTGTCTGTAGGGCCCGGTGCCATGAGAGCTGCGCTGAGGCAGGACAGACCCGGGGCTCTGCTGAGCTTTATGTGGCCTACTGAATGTATTCTGTTCACTGGAAAAAGAACGCGCCAGCGCGAGCCAGAAGTCTGTTAGTTGCAGGTAGAAAAGAAACAAAATGAACACGCGAAAGAAGAGACACGTGCACATGAAGCGCATGCACATTATGCGCGTGTGTGCACACGCATTATTTTGGCCACCCACGCAAAAAAACATAAATAGAAACTACTTCAGTCTGTAGTGTGGTGAAGGTAAGACTATTATACTGTGTTCTGAACCCAAAGTGTGCACACGTATAAAATTAAAGGCTGTTTTTTCCTGGTAATCCCAATACTGATAACAGAAATTTGGCGTAACAACAGAAAGATTCTTGCATGGTTTTGAAAGTTCAAGATTATAGGATAAAGATGTCCAAGACCACGTTTTAGAGTCCCTCATAATAAATAAATAAAACCATCCTCTGCACAACAAGCTGAACAGTGTCACACAAAACTATTCTAAGAGGTGCTATACTTATTTATTTATATATTTTTATTTATTTATTTTAGCAGGTTCTGATATATGTCGGTATGCTGTATACAATGCTAACAACATTAACATACTGACTTCCTGGATTTTTGTGAACTAATTTCCCCCCACAGATACATCAACAATATTTGTGGGGACTTACTGGACAAAAAGCCTTTCCAAACTGGAACAACACAGATAATTATGCAACCTTAATTTTGGTGAAAACATTCTTAACCAATTTCTTTCACTATTTAAAAGGAATTTGAAAAAAGAAATTCAAATCAGACAAGAACAGGCTGACTGTTTGATGCATTTTTGGACCGTCTTTTGCTTTGTTAGCCACACAAGACATTGAATCATTTTTGTTTGGTAGAATACATCAAGTCTGGATACTGCTTTGAGCTCATCAAAACATGATCTTCAGTAAAACTGTGCGTTCAGCTCATTTACAATCTGTTTAATCACCTCTGCCATACACTTATTGAAACTCAAACTGCCTATGGCCACAATGACTCCACTGTGATTTTCAACTTTTTTTCATTCACAATCACATATATGGAGTTGTCAAGGTAGCTTATAATAGATTTTACAGTTCATTGATGCTGGTGGGCTCCAGAGATCCAGATGGCTTGTCCGTGTCTATGCGCTATTTGAGAGGCACAAGCAATAAACAATTTGACGCCATCTGCCCAAGTGATGGATATGAGTTCTTCTGTCAAATTAACCGTCTCTAACTTGCCCCTGGTTTGCACTAAACATGAAAAACACCCGGTAGCATTCATACATATGTAATTCTAACATTTGCAACATATCTTCTGTCGAATTAGTTGTTTCGCAGACAAGAACGCCCCTCGACACTCGCTATGGATCTTTCATTAGACTGGGCTATAGACCACCCAGTGCACATTTATTATTTATAGGTTGCAGTGGACGGATTCCCTGATTGTGCACTGCCTCTGCCTGTATTACGCCAAATGTAGAGCTCCAATGCTCCATTCACTTGTGGAAAAGTTTATGTATAGATTCTTTTGAGATTGTAAGGTGCTGTACCTGATTTAAAGCAATGTCGGTGAAATCCAGTAGGATTTGCACAAGTTTGAATCTTCGTTCGTGTCATCAAAAGTTGTGAGGTGTTTGGATTTGTGGTCTTATGAAGAAGGTTTAATATGAATACAAACTCACATGATAGAAGGCTCTGGGTTGTTTTCTGCTTGCTGACAAAAAGATTCTTTCCAACCCTGACATGCTTTTAACCCCTAGGGAAGAAAGAGGTAGCGCTTAAACTGAAAACATGTTCACACACAAATGCACTAAAAAGTCTCATATTGGCAGCCACAGAATGTTAGAGTTGTCTGTAATTTCTTTTTAACAAAACCTATGTGTTCTAGGGTGAAATAAAACATAGATTCTGGGCATGTAATAAGATTTATACAGCCTTTAGTGACTGGTATGTTTGGGTGCACTTTCTGACCGTAGTGTGAGTTATGTTTGACAGTAATTCTCTCATACCCTGGTGAGTGGCCTCTTTTTTGCCTTTAGCACAAATCATCCCTGCTTTCCCACAGCACCCACCTGTCTGCAGACTCTAAGCATGGTGCGCTAACTAGACAGGTTGACACGTACCAGCGGGTTTTGCTGACCAGTGGGGCTTTCCGACTGACGTTAGGAGAAATCTCAGTCATTTAACTCTTTGGCCCCCAGTTTTTACTGTGAGTCTCCACTGGCTTGTCACAGACCTGTATATAATATGTATGTGTTTTCTACTGTAAGGAGAAGTGGATAGGCTGTGTAATGGGAGCTGTGGTGAAGAGGGATTCTATTGAAAGGATCTTGACAGACACAAAACTCAACACATTCGAAGTAGTAACTAATGTCAGTAAAAATGCCAAAGATGCAACAAGAATGAATGAAAAATAACAATTCTTATGTCTCACATGTCTAATTTCAGGTGTAATTTAATGATTACTTTAATTAAGTTAATAAACTGTCTATTGTCATCAGCTCATATTATTCATATTGGTCTTGTGATGTTGTTAAAGATGCACTGCGTAAGTGGCAACGGTTTTGAACAAAGGCGCCATCTTTGGCATTTTGTGGCACTGCACCCATCCTCCTAACTTCAGCTGAAGACGTAGTTTACGGCCTAAAAGATTCTTTTGACACATCGTTATTTTCTGCAAAATGTTGTCTGAGTTAAGAAGACACAGTTATTTGTATGAAAAAGTAGATGCTGACCAATATTTGTAATTTTTGACTGACTGATCAGTTTTAAAACTCCAAAGTTACACAAGGAAAGATTGAGTGTTTGAGGAAAAGCAGTTTTTTTGTGAAGAGAAAATTGTAAACAAGCTCTTTACAGGACTCATTTCTCATAAAATAAATGCTCAATGGCAATTTATTTCTTGACTAAAACATAAACCTTACCAAGACAAACAGCTAAGCGCTAAGCTACTAAAGCTGTGTCTAAATGGGCAATGGGTAACACTTTAAAGTACCGCCCGCTAGTTAATAGGTAACTACGGGGTACTTACTGGTACTTCTGGTGTTAGTACCAGTGGTAGTTACTGGTAACAACAGTGGTACTTGTAGTGGTACTTAGAGTCACAAGTACTGGTAACTAAAGTGACAGTTACCAGTATTTTTAGTATTAACTACAGTGGTAGTTCACTGTCAGTTACTATAGTAATTGATAGCTAACTAACACTGACAGCGGGTCGTATTTTAAAGTGGACAAGGTGGTACTTCACTGTTAGTTACTATAGTAATTGATAGCTAACTAACACTGACAGCGGGTCGTATTTTAAAGTGGACAAGGTGGTACTTCACTGTCAGTTACTATAGTAAACTCACTCCCTCAGGTATAGGAACCCACAAACAAACTGGGCCAAGGGGAGCGTTCCCTTTAGCTCAATGCGTTTGTCAGGTTGACCGGCGCGTGGGAGACCCGGGTTCGACTCCCGCTCAGGACATGTGTAAGACCATACCCATACACTATCAATTACTGTAGTAACTGACAGTGAAGTACCACCTTGTCCACTTTAACGTATGACCCGCTGTCAGTGTTAGTTAGCTATCAATTACTGTAGTAACTGACAGTGAAGTACCACCTTATCCACTTTAAAATACGACCCGCTGTCAGTGTTAGTTAGCTATCAATTACTATAGTAACTGACAGTGAAGTACCACCTTGTCCACTTTAAAGTACGACCCGCTGTCGGTGTTAATTAACAGTTAATTAATATAGTAACTGACAGTGAAGTACCACCTTGTCCACTTTAAAATACGACCCGCTGTCAGTGTTAATTAATGCAGTAACTACCAGTGAAGTACCACTGTATTAAACTGTACAAGAAGACCAGCTGTCAGTGTTTTTTTTTTTTTTTTTTTTTGGAACTACTACCAACTTTTACTGTAATTTAGCTAGTGCTCAATACATTATTTACTAGTAACTACTGTTTAAAGCTCAACCAGCTGTAGTATGCAAATATTTTTTGGGGTTTATTGATAAACATTTTGTAAATTGTTAATGTGTTTCATATTTGTTGTGGCTGTGAGCATAATAAAGAGGTGTCTCTTTGTATTAGATTGCCCAGTGTTTGATTTTTATCATAATCTGTATTATACACAATATTTGCAGTAATAAACTTCTTTCATAACAGTCTTTACCTTGTTTGTGTAGCATCACAAATAGAACCACCAAGTACACAATTAAGTATCACTAGAGGTACCCGTATAAGTACCACTAATTAGTACAAATGATGCCACCATAATCCCAATTATCATTCCACAAAGTACCAGTAACTATCACTATAATTAATACTTAACTAGCCGGTAACTGTCACTTTAGTGACCAGTACTTGTGACTGTAAGTACCACTACAAGTACCACTGTAGTTACTAGTAAGTACCACTGGTACTAACACCAGAAGTACCAGTAAGTACCCCCGTAGTTACCTATTAACTAGTGGGCGCTATTTTAGTAACTGTCAATTAAGTACTAGTAACTACCACTGTAGTTAATACTAAATATACTGGTAACTGTCACTTTAGTAACCAGTACTTGTGACTCTAAGTACCACTACAAGTACCACTGTAGTTACCAGTACTATCACTGATACTAACACCAGAGTACAGTAAGTACCAGTAAGTACCCCGTAGTTACCTATTACTAGCGGCGTACTTTAAAGTGTTACCGGGCAGGGTACTTTGATAGGCTGTTTATAATTGAATGTCTTACCTCCTAATAAAAATAATCACCAGATGAACGTCTTGATCTCCAGCACAGTTCTTCTTTCCCAAAAACACGAGTGCAACTCGGCCCTGGCCCATGCGCAGTATGGTTAGTTGTTTTTATAATTCTTGTGTTGTGGGTTTTCGGAAGCTAGATGGCAGTATTTACAACTGATTATTTATTATTTATTAAACAGTCTTTACAACTTTTGTCTGTTGTATAAAACCGAGAGCTTTAGCGAAACAAATAGAAATAATGACAATAATCCAGTGAAGGAAGACTATCGCGGGAGAATGTGACCCGTGCCACTCACATTTATGAGCCTGTCTGCTATTATACAGGCAACCTCGGTAAGTTTACAAAACATCATGGCGCACATCCAGGCAAGTGCCAGGGGACGGTAATTTGATATATTGTAATATTGAGAATTTTAACTTATGCAATGCACCTTTAAGTAGTCAAAAACTTTTCTCACCAAAAGGACTTGAACGACCAAAAATCTGAAGATTAGACTTCGAACGTTTAATGACCTAACCCATATTCAGAAAAGTCTTTTACTGTGAGATTTATTTACCAAAACTGAGGATCTTACTAAATTCAACATTTAAAAAAATATTGCATTCAGTTACTGTTTGTACAGAAGTGGAACACACTCTATGGTAAATGGAATTTTTCAGGTTCAACTATGGAAAGGTTTTTAGTCATTATGCCGCTTCTCACTGTGCTTTAAGACGGGCCTGTAGCTGAGGCTTGGTGTTCCAGGAACAACAGGTCTCAGCTGAAGAAATTAATCCAAATACCGATATGCCTGCTCTAGACTTTACAACTTGGAAAAGAAATAGGCAAGGTGGCATTGGTCTCAGTTTCAGAGATGGTTAAAAATGAGAACCCAAAGAAAGGAGGAAGATGAAGCAGCGCAGTCCTCTGGGGTTACTTGGAAGTCATGTCCTCAGCCTGACTGAAGACAAAAGCTTATGAATCAAGCATTTTACTGTACTAATGTTATGCTAAGTCTGAATAAATCTTTTGCGCTCAATTTAACATCTTCTAAATGCAGCCATTTGAATTTTTACTGCATGGTTACTTCTATATGGTCCAGATCAGCCCGCTATTTAGTCACAGTTTCAACATGACTCCTGATGAAAAAAGATTAGACACCAATGTGCTTTACTGATCTGTGTGTTTCAGATAGACAGTGGCACATTATCCCTTTTACTCAAAAAAAAATATATATAGTTCAGAATGTCAAAGAACAAGAAGCTGTAATCTACAAAACGACCGTTGGAAAGGAAAGCTAGAGCACTGTTTATACCAAATAAACCAAGACTTGGACACATTTTGACTTTTGAATTGATTTTCACAGATTTCACTTGCTCAATCACCTGAATATCATTTGGTTTAATGGTGGTGGCTCCATATGTCAATTTACTGAGAGCCTTAGAGCAAACCTCAAAAACAGAAAGAGCTGACACTTTTAAGTCCATATAAGGGTCTTTTCAGTAGTTTTAGAGTAGAAGAATAGGACTGGCATTAGAGATCTTTCAGTTCACATAGCACAAGGCTTTTTCCCACTGTAGGAACTTTTCTCAGTTCATAGTACTTTTTTTAGTTCCAGTCCCCATTTTAGGAAATGAACTGAGGCCACATTTTAGAAAATGTTTTAGCTCCTGCTCTGGGGCAGGTACTTTCCAGTCAGACCAGGCTTTTAAAGACACATTTACATGCAATTGTTTTTCTTGGAAACACGTTTTATATAATCTGACATCATTTAGAAAACTTTCCTAAACAAATTGTAACTCCAAAAGTAAACATTTGAATTTGTTAATAGCAACTATTTTTAGGAATAAGAGCAAACAATTGTGTTTTACTGTTATTTTCAGTGACGTTTTTAGATTTTGTACCTCATAGTTATGTGTAAGGTAAAAAAAAAAAAAAAAACTTTTGCTTTCCTAAGAAAACGTAATAACCTATTTCAATGTTCCAGACTATACAAATGCTAATATTAAAGCTATTTAGCCCCACTTTCACAAACTGTTGCAGTGTGAACACGAACATGAGGACAGGGTATAGTTCCTCTAACTAAAGAATGGCTAAGGCAATATGGGGACTTAGCTCTTGGTACTTTAATGTGCGAAAACGGCCAAAGCTTAACCATGTAGCACCATTAATTGATGCTTGACTGCTAATGCTATCAACTAAATAAGTGAACATGAATATCATTAAAGGTACACTGTGTAACTCTTTTACAAAAAAAAAGACTTGAATAAATATTTCTTTATTATTTTGTAATTTAGAGGTCTTTGTTGTACTAAATAAATAATACAAAAATTATCTTGCATGACCACAAAATGAACTAGGTCTAGTAATTTGCCTGAAGGAATGCCACCTGCTGTTTCCATGAAGAACTTGAATTTTTGACCCATTTTGGGACGATGTTTCACTCGTGTAACAATTTTGGAGATCGGCCTGAGTTTCAGCTTGGTCATGTGTCGTTCACCGTGTAGTGTACATGGAGTAACAAGAAGCAGCTAAACACCTCACGACTAGCTTTCAATGAACAATTGTAAGATCGCAAGAAAATTAAACTTGTTTGAAATCTTAATGGATACATCACACTGTAGAAGCAGTGCCACAAGCCAATTTGACGCTTTCTCTCACACTGCCCATGCGCAAACAATGTTAGTTGTTAAACACGAGGCAAGATGGCAGCGCAGCGCAGGCTTTGGAGGGTTGACTTCCGGATACAAGAATCTGACGAGCCATGAATCAATGTATGGTGTGAGCGCTCAGATTGCATTAGACCATCCGGCCGTGTAGTGTGAGGGCATGAATCGTGAGCTGCTAACTTTTGATGCTAGCGATTCACTCGTACAGTCCTTCACCTAATAATGGCATAACACACATCACCACTATTAACGGTGTTCTATAGTATGATGCAGTGCTGCTGACGTTTGGTGAACAATATTTGAGAGAAATTGTTATTTTGTGTAGATTTTTCATTTCATAAAAAATGGAGCAAAAACAAAAAGTGCTAGGTTTATATTTTTGTTCAGTGTAACTATAGTAAACGCTCTATAAATGCTTGACAATAATTTTACAGCAAACAATCTTCTGTCGATAAATATTGTATTGGTATAACCAATCGTGCATGTTTTGCAAGCTCACTCACAAATTCACCAAACATAAATTGCCCTTCCCTCAACACCACGCTTGCATTTAGTGCCTTTTGTTAAGCAGTAATGAGAGAAGCTGTGGGCCTGCTATCTCTCTGACTGCAGATCATTCCCCTGCTCAGGTGAGTCTCTTTTGTCAGTCCGATGGGACATCCACATCGTGCTGGGACCACAAATGTGCGAGACAAAAACCTACAACAAGAATGCTGAGAGAGGAAGTGGGATTAGAAAAAAGTAAACACATAAAATATCACGAGAAAGGTTGTTATGAGAATTGTCAACAGGCATAGTTCAATGAAGAAAAAAATTAAATATTTAAAAATAATGCACACAGGTCATTGTTAATCAAAAGTCTTAATTAGAGCTTTTTTAAATTACTTTGTAAAGTCATGCTAAAACTTGCCATAGTAATATTTTGTAAAAATAATTTTACAATAAAAATCTCTGTAGAGTGTAAGTTTTTGCCTGAGATCAAAAACTATGCTTTACAGAGTCTTTTGTCCACCCTTGGTCATGCCTCATGTAAAAATCAAAACATACTGTAAAGAGAAATTGTGAGCGCTTCCAGGATCTGCAAACAATCAGGTGCTCATAAGGCCTTGCAATGTAGATAAAAAGCTGACTAGCGGTGTGCAAAAAATATTGTGAATTCATGACGGAATATTTTTCGCACATCGCTAGTCAGCTTTTTTACACATCAAAACATACTGTGCAATAAGTTTCATTTATCAATGCGAGAAAAAAGATAAAGATGTCATTTTGAACAGCATTAGGTTTCATTCATTTTGAAGAAAATGAAATATTTTTCAGCTTCTGCACAAATGCCATGCTTGAATCTGGTTTGTTTTAAAACAGACCTGAGGTTAATACACCTATTAATCATGCCTCTTGGACTCAAAGTGAAATTAAACACAGGATCAACTACTATTTTGAAGTTCTGTGTGCAAAAGCCATGACTGCTTTGAAGTTGGTCAAATGCTATTAGTGCATTTTCAGTATCTCGAAGTCACATCAAGTTGATGCCACACAAAATCGAGTGGGTCTGTCTGCAGACTGCAAGATGGAGGGGTGTCGTTAGAAATAGGCGTGTCGTGAGCAGTAGTGTCGTGAGCAGTCTTTGCACTAGGTGGCGATATTCACATCGACGAGGAGCTAAAGTTATTTCCTGTCCAGTAAATGAGAGCAAGCTGTGCTGCAGGTATGTTTTTTGCTCCGTTCTTGTTTAAAATTTTATACCTCGTCCTAAAACTTCAAATGTTAACATGGTTTCTGACGCGTTTTTTGTACTCAATGGAGCGGTGAGTCAACACTCCCGTTATGAATTAGCATTATATTGGTTAGCATGCGTCTTTATTTTTCCCCATATGTCTCTTCCTGGTTAGCATACCTTCCCAAATCCCTAAATTTAACCAAATTAACTTAACCTAACCCTAATCCTAACCTAACCTTACCCAAATCCCTTAAGTAAATATTTTAAAATACAAACTTTGCTAGCATAGCCACCAATGCAAAAGCTTTGAAACAATGATGCTGCTTATTTTGTAAGACTGTTTATTATATTTAAAGGTGACTTTGCTAATAAAAAAAAGCTTTAAAAATCAACAAAAAATATATGTATTATATAAAAAGGTGAGTTTGCTAACAAAATTAACAATATAAGTTTTTAAATTTACAATTTAAAACACCCCGCCTTATATGTTTTTTACCATAGTTTGGACATTTTTGTATGAATACGGTTTGTATATTCGCCAAAATAACGTCACTACGGTCGTAAGTAGGCGTGTCGTAAGGGGGCGTGCCGTTAGTTTTGCGGGCTGCAGACATTAATTTGTGTGTAAGATGTTTCTGTTTCAGTTACTTCAGGTAAATCTGTATTTCAAGAAACAGTGCACAGAGACATT
This sequence comes from Mugilogobius chulae, assembly GCA_038363315.1. Taxonomy (NCBI): domain Eukaryota; kingdom Metazoa; phylum Chordata; class Actinopteri; order Gobiiformes; family Gobiidae; genus Mugilogobius; species Mugilogobius chulae. The sequence goes on along the minus strand of CM076403.1, from coordinate 42,322,421 downwards.
TGACTAATAAACTCAGATGTTCTGCACCAGATTTGAGCTAAATGGCAAGTTCCATTTGCAGTTTCTTGAATGTTAGTCCAAATGGAGGAAAATACAAACAGTACAGACCTCTTTCAAGACATCTCACAATAGTAAATATTTCTGCATGTTTGGTTTAAGAAACAAGAATTTTGATTTGGGAAAAGTTTTATATATTTTTTCCTAAAAGTGTAATCGGGAAAAAAAAAACATTACCTTGGCCTTGACACATATTAGAGTGCACCACAAAATGAATCCTTTCCAATACGATTTACTTTGGCTAATTATTACACATTTTCTTGACTCAAAGTATTAGCCTATTAAGATATTTCCTTGTAAATTTACCAGGCTGAATTCATTGCACCACAAGTTTAGGGAAGAATAACAAGCCTCCAAGTTAAGACAGTGTTTGTGAGATACTTGAAAGACGAAGAGGCCATAGGACGAGCTGCTGAGAGGGCCTCAGGGCATCAACATATTCTGGCACAAGGAAAATATGCTTGAGAAATGAGACGCTCTATAAGGGCGTAAGGGTTGTGTCAAGGCTGGAGACTCCCAATATACAAAAGACAACAAAAGAAGATTCTTGAACTAAATGGTTGACAAAAGAGTCTCAACTGCTGATGGAAATATTTACTGAAAAACAACATAAAACTACAGTATAACAATAAACTTCAATTCTCGTTGGGTTGGTAATAAATGTACATATTCAAAATATAAACTAGTGTCAATATTACTTCTTTAAAAAAAGCAATGCAAAAGTAAACTGCCTTATTTATTTTCTTTTTCATAAATAATTTTATTGGTTTGTTTATATTCAAAATAAAATAGCAACTGTACTTATGAGAACATCCTATTAGCATCAGCATTAGACACACATTTTCACGCTACGACTACGCTAGCCCCAGTTTGCGTAATACCTGTGGATAGTTCTTTCTCGTTCCATTCATTCCTTATGGGGAATTTGCTGAGATGCGCTAAAATGAATAAATATTGAAAAAACTCAAAGCAGAGAGCGAATTTCAACTAGATAACTATTAGCAGCAAGTTCAGATTTTCACAAGGTAAATATTTCACCAAGGAAAGCCTGTGTGTTTATAAAAGTGCGTAATTTTGGTGCAATGCAAAATGCAAATAAATAAATCAGTGTAAATATAAAGCAGACAATTTGATAAAATACATTACATACTGGGTTTAGTGTTTTTGTAAAAAGCTAGTTCAGTTTGTAGAGTTACTTTAACATTGATAATTAAATTAAATACAGGTTACGTTTCTCGCTCTCAAAAAAAATAAAAAAATAAATACAAATCAAGTGTTTACTCTTCTGGTTTGTTTTTAGCAAATTTTCCAAAGAATCACCACAATTCACTGTTCACCTGATCATCTTAATGTTTATTTGTGTTAGACTGATGTAGTGAAAACCCAATAGAAGTGAACTAATAGAAATGAACTAAACCGGAAATGCTCATAATTACCGATGTTGTTTTGAAAATATACAGTCAAACTGATGTTCTGTGGACACATGTGATGAACAGTTGTAGCCAGTCACATAGAATTACTGTATTAGTGTAGTTACTTCCTGCATGCATTTCTGATGCCAGTGAGCGTGGACTACTGGTTTGCAATGCCTCTCTTTTACTTTCAAACTGTTAGTGCTTTTTTGTAAATAACTTTTTTTTTTTTGGTCCACAGACATATCGCTTTAACTTTTCTGAGCTTTTGTTTTTGTAACCTTGAGCCCTAGCTTCACTTTAGAGCTGATATTAGTTTTTCTTTTGTTGACCGCTTTTGGCCATGATGAGACTTTCAACGCTGTGAAAGAATTTGAATCGTCAAGATTCATTCTTGAAGACTTTGTGCCTTTCCAAATTAAAGTCAAAACCAGTCGCTTTCAGGTGACTTTCAGATGTGCAACAATGGCTCAGATTAATTTGATTTCTATTCTTTGGTCACAGGATGGTGCGGCTTTCCGTAAATGGTTGTTAATTGTCTTTACGAATGCAGAGTCAAAGCCTGTGACCACAACAGCAAAGAATCTGCTTAGTTGAGTTGCTCATCAAAACAAATAAAATGCATACATTTGTGTACAGCCAAAACGACTTGAACAGTCACTTTGGAGGGCTACATGAGATTGCAAAAACATTCTCTGGTCAACAATGCAGAAGCAAATGGCCAATAATCCTAGTACATCCCTTATCCTAGACCTTCCTTCTCAAGAAGTGAAAGAGAAATGCACTCCTTTGGATGGACATAGACAGGGTTTAAGTCTGTCAGAGTCCATCAAACAGAAGAACTGGTCTGAAACAGCAGTTGCTCGCGGGCATAAAACTGCCTCTTTATTTAAACAAAACACCGGCCCACTCTTTTAGTTGAAGTAGTTGGTTAAGGATGGCTCCCACTCAGAGCACAGTCCAAAGTGTCCAATCAGCTGTGGAGGGGAAACACTCCTAAATGCCATTATTTGCCTCTTGACTCAGCATTTCTTCTTCACAAAATGGCAGACAGATGAATGCTCCAGCAACAAAAGTCTATTATTGATCCAAGGCCGACTGAATCAAAAACAGACAGCCGCAGAGAAAGCCAATTTGCAGAACAAACAATGATTTTGCTCAGTTAGGCTGTCGAAAAATGCACAAATCATTTTGCAAAAACAATCTGATTAGACTATATAGATTTTCTCAAATACCAATACTACTGTCCCAGCTACTGTACAAATCAACATCATGGTGACAGTAATGAAAAGTTGACTCTTTATCATTTTATCTGGAAGCAGTTGGTGCGTGCTAAACATTCAATTTACAGCTTGCTATATTTTGTTGGAGGTTAGCATTCAACCCACAGCAACTTGGTCATGAGTCTTTATTTTGTATGTTTAGGTGCTTCTTTGGCTCTATTGGTCAGGATCTCGCTGCTTCCACTTTGACATTATATGTGCTGCATCAAATCTGCAAGAACATTTCTCTCAATATTTATGTTTTACTTAGAACTGTGCTGTGCTTCTCTGACTGAAAAGAGTTCTTGACCAAATTGTGAGGTTTGGTAAATAAGTTTGGTAAATAAGTTTGTCTTGCGATGTGGCATCTGGCATCAGCCATTTTTGCATTCTGGCTGCTGACCACTAGGGTGGCTGCGAAAGTCAGAAATGTCCATTGTAGTTAATAGTGATTCAGACATGTCTAAAACACTTTACAACCTAACTGAAGGGTGCATTTTTTTGAAGCAGGCATGTTTAAAAGGCGTTACTGCAGATCTAATAAGGGGGGATACATCACCTCCAGATTGCTGCTTATCTTAAAGCTACAGGCTTGATGTGGCTAGACTGACTTACACACAGGCTAATCATCTTGCCTTGGGTATTCTAGCAGAACTTGGGTAAGCTCACAAAATGTTATTATGAAAGTTCAGCTCAGATTAGCATTAGCATGTAACTTGCCTATGTGTAACTGGGCAACTGACATGTGCTAGAGGTCGAGGCTGGAACTAGATGGCTGACATCAGGGGCGTAACTTCTTCCCTCTTTCTTTTTAAAAATATTCTCAGATGGGTGGGGGTTACACATGGCCATTTTAGGCCAAATGGTGTCTTTGATTGACAATAGAGCACTAAATCAAATGTCAAATGTTTAATCTTTTTGTTACTGGCCAGGTGTGCCAACTGTTTGCAATGATTCAGTCACAAAAAACAATGTAACAACAGTGTATTTCGAAAGAACATCATGGGCATCAATTAACATTCATGGTACTAAATTATGATTATAAGCAAAGTAAAATCGAAAGGCCTTTTGCATCCAAATTAGGTTTAGAAAATGCACATTGTGAACATGTTCTGTAAAAGATTTGCATCACATCAAATTTAGCTGTCAGTCAATGTCAAATATCAAGTTGCTGCATCTCTTTTATTGTTGGTATTTTTGCTCATGGACAAAACGAGGAAACAATGTTCGAACAAAACACTATCTTTTAAAATCTGAACAATCAGGCAAACTGAAATTTCTATAAAGACTAGACATCTAAACTGTGAAAACTGTGAGTTTGTTGTTGACAAACTATAACAGAAAATGCTACTGGGATATCTGAAAACCAGCATTACAACACCAATAATTTGAAAAGTAAACACTTCAGTCTGTAGTTCTTTCCATAGTATTTCTTTTACCCAGCATGAATTGATTCAGCAGCTCTGACAATGAGCCAGCTGGTCTCATCACAGTCAGTTACTCATCCACCCGTACAAGAGCAGAGTGTCTGTCAGCCCCGCTACACCCAGCATCATGTGGTGTTCAGCCAGACGCCCAGACTCTCACACAGCCAACACATGCAGTCTCCCTCAAAGGAAAAGTCACCCAAATATTTTCTCTGGCAGCTTCAGAAGCATCTTTTAGCACTCCACCAGCCAAGTAGACCGCCTATGTGCCATGTTCACAAGTGATTTCAAAAAATAGAAACAAGGAGCAAGAGCAACGGTGGGTCAACAAACAGACACAAGGCTTTTTTTTTTTTTTTTTTTTTTTTTTTTTTAACAAATGGATTTGAATATGCAGTGTGCACCACATTTTAATCAGTATTTTTTTTGTTATCGTATAAAAGTCAGAAGACTAACTTCCACTGGAGAAGAGAATACATACACTGAACAACAATATTAATGCAACACTTTTGTTTTTGCTGCCATTTTTAATAGATGAAGAATTTCTGCATACATATTGTTCACAAATTTGTCTAAATGAGTTTGAGCTCCTTTTTTGACTTAATCCATCCCACCTCAAAGGTATATCACCTCAAGCTGCTAGTTAGACAGCTTGATTATTGCACAGGCCTTTTTTATGGAGGGGGTATCTGGTGTGACCACCATTGGCCTCATGTGCAGCACATCTACTTCACACAGAGTGGACCAAGTTGTCAATTGTGGCCTGTGAAACGTCGTGCACACAGATTCAGAGCATCCCAAACATGCTCAATGGGTGACGTGTCCGGTGAGTTCGCTGGCATGATAATGCACGACCCCATGTTACAAGGATCTGTGCACAATTCTTAGAAGCTGAAAACATCCCAGTTTGTATATGGCCTGCATAGTCACCAGACATGTAACCTATTGAGCTGGTTGGGGATGCTCTGGACCATACGACAGTGTGTTCCAGTTCCGTCCATTAGCAGCAACTTTGCACAACCTGATCCACTATATGTAAAGGACTTGTGTCGCTCTGCGTGTATATGTCTACATGGATGTTTGTTATGGAAGATTCAGAGTGCCACAATTCAATATATAAATACACCATTAAATAATTAATTAAATATGCCATTAAAGAAATATATTTTGAAATAAATAAACAAATACATAATTAAATGTACAATAAAATGAATAAATAATTATTTACATAATTAATTAAATAATGAATTGTACAAATAAATAATTAAATAAATACTGAAATAATTAATTAAATAATTAAATGTGCTAATAATTAAATACATAAATTATTACATAATTAAATGTGTCAATATATGTTCAAATACATCTTTAAATAAATAAATGTTTCAATAAATCTTTAAAAAAAATTAAAACTATTTATTTATTTATTTCCCTATTTATTTCCTATTTCCTTTTACATTTCATGATGGTGGCGCGATCTTGAAATAAATCTGTCAGTCTCACTCATCAAACTCAGTGGGCGGGACTTCCTCCGTTTGGATCAGTCATTTCTGTGCGGGAGTTTCTCCTGCATTGCCCATCTTGCATGCCTCTGGGCATCTCCTCAGGCAGTTCGCTGCAGTCAGTGCTCCGGGTGGTGCCTTTCGTAGCGTTTGCCGGGGTCATATCACAGTTTTCCGGGGGATGTGGAGCATATCCGTGGACAGATACATGCCTGGGCCTGGGGTACGTGCTGCGGCAGGTGGGTTCTGGGCCCGTGACACTCGCTCACCGTCTGCGACGAGGCAACAGTCTCTCCCACACAAAGCTAACGATGTCCCGGCTACAGTCAGGCTAAGCTCCAGCTGTAGCTGTGGAGCCAAATATCCAACACAGAACTCCCACCTCGTACCACAGCGAGTGAGGGCTGTTCCCATGTTCCCCTGTCCACACAACCATAAAGGCTCTCAGCGGCTCATTGTCCCTCCGAGCCTCAGACTGAACCGTGAGAGGCTGTTGCCTCGTCGCAGACGGTGAGCGAGTGTTACAGGCCCAGAACCCACCTGTCGCAGCACGTACCCCAGGCCCAAGTCACGTATCTGTCCACGGGAGGATGGCTCCACATCCCCGGAAAACTGTGATATGTCCCCGGCAAACGCTACGAAAGGCACCACCCAGAGCAGGATCAGAACTGCAGGCGGAGACAGGGCACTCAAATCAGCGAGAGCAAGTGGGACATGGGAGAAACTCCCGCACAGAAATGGACTGATCCAAAGCGGAGGAAGTCCGCCCACTGAGTTTGATGAGTGAGACTGACAGATTTATTTCAAGATCGCGGCATCATGAAATGTAAAAGAAATAGGGAAATAAATAGGGAAATAAATAAATAGTTTTAATGTTTTTTTAAATATTTATTGAAACATTTATTTATTTAAAGATGTATTTGAACATATATTGACACATTTAATTATGTAATAATTTATGTATTTATTTATTGCCACATTTAATTATTTAATTAATTATTTCAGTATTTATTTATTTAATTAAATAAATATTAATTCATTATTTAATTAATTATATAAATAATTATTTATTCGTTTTGTTGTACATTTAATTATTTATTTGTTTTTTTATTTCAAAATTTATTTAATGGCATATTTAATTAATTATTTAATGGTGTATTTATATATTGAATTGTGGCACTCTGAATCCTCCATAGTTTGTATGTATGTGCCAAAAATATAAATATGTGCGTATAGTGTGCACATTGTTTTCACAAAATAAAGATATCCATTTACAACAATCATGTTGACTGCTATTTTTCTGTCAGTATAGCATTCTAATAAAGTAGGAATAAAGAATGTCTCTTGCTAATGACACGAGCAGTCACTGAAATACAGAACCCTTCTCTTTCAGGTAATTGACAGCTGCAGACTTACTTTGATTAGTTACTCTTTCTCCTCTTCGTTTTCCTTTGCCTCCTCGTCTCCCTGTTAGGCTCTCTCATAGTCGGCCGGTCAGGATGACGAATGAGAGGAAGGGCTGAGTTGTCACAAGCGATCCTCTGCCCACATCTGTCAGCTAAGCGGTCTTCAAAGGCTCCCAGACAGAGGAAGAAGAAGCAGAGTGAACCGTTAAAATGACAGAAATAGAGAGAGGCGTGAGAGAGGAGAGATTTTGTGGTATAATGGGGTAGGAGGGGACAGACAAAGAATAGGACTACACACAATAGTAGAAACACAAAAAATATGTTCAACAGAGAAATGAGAAAATAAAAGTCACCCATTTGAGCTGCTTAGACAAGTCCTGTCTATCATTTTGTCAACTAAAACCATGTCTGCACAGAGACAAAATAGTGATCATTTTCAAAACAAACTGAATCGTCAAAGGAAATACTGACAATGCTTCAAACCGAAATTTCTCCCACTGATCAGTGAGAGGCTGTGACATTTAAAAATAAACTCAATAACCTAAGGAAAATGGGAACAGAAATTTTGCATCATATACTTCTTTTGAATGGCAAACAAAGATGCAAAACTTATGAAAGAAAAGTGAATTAATGCTGATGTCACACAGACAAACTTTGTAGTGGATTTATTTATTTTCTCTATGTCTGCTGAAGTGAAGTGAACCAGGTTTCCTCAGCAAACACTGCATAAAGGTCAGGACATTATGCAAAGTAAACGCAGCACTGGGTCAGAGATGTCAGCATCTAAAAATAAGTCAGTTTGGGAAGACACCTAAACAGCATTTTGAGCTCTTTACACTCTGGAACCTGACTTCAAAAGTTGTTGTATTCAGACTCTTGAAACGTCTGCTTCGTGTGGTGGATTGAGTGCAAAAAAAAATAAATAAATAAAATACACTATCCATGGAAAGGACAGGCCTGCTTTTGCTCCTAATGCCATGTAATTGCAAGCATAATATAATAACTTTCACTTATGCCTAATGTGTTCACTAAATCATTCAATAATTTAATAGGCCTGCCATTAAGTCCAGCTGCACTTATCATCACATTATCAAACCGTTACAGCCGTATGTGCTCTTTGTGAAAATGCTGCCCTCTGTCCTGGTTCCTATGGTGCCTTTAGCTCTGCCAGTGCTAATTACTCTGGTCAGCTCACGTGTTAGCTCAGGTTGTAGGTCTAGAGCTATGAGATGTCCATTCTTTTACCTATTATTTCCAGCAAGGTATCTCCATCTCTGTGCTTAACTGTAATTAATGTAAATTTGAACTTCTTTCCCTGCTGACTTTTAGTCTTCATTTCCTCAGCTGCATTTTGAGTGTGACTCAGATAAGTGCAAAAATGTGCAGAAAATAAAATGTATATCAGCGAAAGAGACATTTTGACACACAGTCACAAAGATTCTGCTATCTGTACGCAGCAGAAAACTCAGAGGAGAGACAAGGAAGAGTTGATCAGGAAAAAACTGTGAAACCGTTCAGGTACAACCAGTTCCAGTGATTTATTTTAGGAATGGGACACATTTTTACATCTTAATTTATAGAAAGCAAGAAAGCACGCAAACTTTTCCTGCTGCTTATCTAATTATAAACTCTTATGGTGAACCCAAACTGCACATTTGGAAAAAAATTCCCCACCATTAAAGATCAAAACAGAAGCTTATCTTTATTTTTTGTACATACACTTTAACAAAAGCAGACTACTTCATAGGTTCAATAAATAAATAAAGCCTTTTGCACTGTGAAAGCAATTTTAATTTAAATTTAAACAAAAATGTGATCAATTTTTGAGAAAGCATCAAATAAAACAATATAATCCTTGGCAGAATATTTTATTTCCGCACATCATGAAAATTTGACTCATTTTTGCCTCATCAAAAGCCAAATTAATCAAAGTTTTACAGCTACTTTCTTCATAATTATTGAAAATGATCTGGTTTGGATTGTATTTTTGCGTGACTAAAGGTTGTCATTATTACACATGTGCATTATCGGCTCTTAGAGATGAAAAGCTGCAGCTATTGTTAATCAGCACTCCAGTGACCTTTACATCACTTTGTTTTGTCCTTATTACTGTGGTAATTGATTAAAAAGCTCCAACTTGACTAAATCTGAACTGCCTGTGTCAACCACTGATTATAGGTCCTCCTCGCTGCTTGCAGCTCGAGAACAAATTAGAACGCAAGTTTATTAAAAGTGGAGGGGTCTTCAAATGCTAAACTTTGAAAGACATTTTCAAAACCATGTTAATGTTCTTAGACAAGATAGGTTCAAAACAAAAAAATGTAAATAATATGTAATTATGAATGGGTTAATAAGAGTTCGCCTGTATGGGCACTATGGGCACTACTCAGACCAGAAAAAAAGCTCTAACTTTTGAATAGAAGAAAAACAGCTTTACACATCCAAAGCCCAAAACAACTTCATCTTTAAATCAAATGTTGTCGTACTGAGTTAGTGTGCTGGAAACGCAAAACAGCACAAAGCATTGTGTACAGAGGAGCCAAAATACAAAACAACTGCCCATCTAACCTCACCTGCAACACTGTAAAGGGAATTTAAGCCTTCAGGAGATGCTCTCAAGTCACAGTGGCAGCAGGATCTACTGAAGGGGGGCACTCTGCTAGTGTTTAAGTCCCCCAGCACCTGAATACTCCCTCCGTACACTGTAAATATGCTCTTTGACTAAGTGATGGCACAACATGGCACAAGCCTATGCCAAAGTAAAGCTGTAGGCTACTAAAACAATACAGAACATGAGCTCCTTAGCCTGTTCTCACAGATAAGTGTGTCAATACAACGCAATTTGAAACAGCTTGTCATATGACCACAATTTCTATTTTTGTGTGTGTGTATTTCACGAGTTTCTGTCCATTCATTTCGATGGTGAATGTAAAGATGTGTCATTATTCATGAAGACTAACACAATCCTAATCCTAAACTTAACCAACTCCAAGCCTCAGACCTAAACGCCATTTTTGTTACTTCAGACTTAAACTTAGCCGATGACCCCCCAAAAAACTTCCAGTTTGTCCTCAACGAAATTGCGTGTCCATACCACGTGAGGAAATATTGGTCGTGTAATTGCACGCCAAAAAAGGCAGAAGTGTCGTCATGACACGCAATTTGTCATGGCGTGGTATTTACATGCAAGCCATGAGAATACGTTGAGCTCCTTCACAGTTCTCAGTGCCTAGCACAAACTATTTAGGTCAAAAAACCCTCGCAAACAAGCAGTAAAGTCCAGTGTTCTGTGTCCTTCTGTAAAAAATACATTGGTGCATTGCAATGCATTGCTCTAAATCCACAAGTTGCACAAATCCCAGTCTGCATTTCAACAAGCATTAGCTTGTTCTCAGACATTTGCGCTCCATGGTCAAAAACATGTTCAGTGCAGTAAATAGCCACTAAAGTTTTCCTAGTTGTTCTTTCCTGCTGCTGACATAATCTTATCGTTTTGAGAGTCATGAAAAACAACTTCATCCCTAAAAATAGGTTCACAAAAGTTACCATGACATTAACGCTTGGGCATGAAGTTACTGAGATCACATAATATTGTATTTCTGTTATTTTGATATATATTTTTTATGCAGTCCAGTTGACTCAGTTGCGCCTGTGTTAACTCTTCTGTGCTCATTTCGAACTAACTATTCTGTCTGTCATCCACTCCAGCAAAACTAGTCGTACCATGAGCTATTGACAATAGCTCATGGTACGACTAGTTTCGCTGGAGTGGATAAAGAATTCTGATCTAGAGCTTAGTTTCAGGACCTGAGGTTTGAGTCAAGACGCAGAGCTGCACGAACATATATGCTCGCGACGATGACAGTCGTCCAGAACACAGCACAAAACCTATGAAGTGGCCAACTGTACAGCGATGAGTGTGTGATGCGCGGAGTGAGTAGAAAGAGAGACAGAAGGCTTGTCTAACACGCGCAGAGCCAGTAAATGAGGAGGAAGGGTGAAAGAGAAAGGGGGAAGGCGCAGCTTTCATATGTACGAAGCAAGGAAAAGAGAGAAAGAAGGAGTGTGTATGTGTACGCCTGCAGCAAGGAAAAGATGAGGAAGAGATAGAGAGAAGGTGCAAACTTTATGTTATGCGTGCAATGAAAAAAGAAAGACAAAGAGCAAGAGAGAAATGTGCAGTAGGGAGGAAGTGCTTCTGGTTCTGGAGACACTTTGTACATGTAAACATTTGAGACACATCTGTAATGTGCTTTTTCTAATAAAACACTATAGTTCAGTGAGTAGATTGGGCAGGCTGGCTTCGAGATCAGACACACAGAAAATAACTTCAGACACTACATGCACGGTTCGAGCTCAGTCGGCTGAATTTTTTGGGCCTGATCAAAGCTCTACTCTGGTCTGACTTTATTATGACGAGGGCGACCAATAATCAACCAACTATATAACAAAGTTCAAAAAAGAGGAAGCTCTGTAACAAACAGTGGCATTTCCCCAGATATGCAAATTAAGCTACACCTTCTCGAATTTGATGTGGAAATGTCATTCTAATATATCATTTTTTTCTATTAGCTTTAATATTTCTAACCTTAATCTTCCTGCCTTAACATCAAAACAACTCTGAAAAATGTACTTTTTGCATGTGTAAAATGAGAACAGTGGAAATCAGGCTCAGAGAAACATTAACCAATCGGTCCTCTTGAACTCTCTCTTCAAAGTTCTTTTCAACTTTCCCTTGCGGTACAAATGATTCCATAGCACTCATATACACGCTCACTTGTGTGCGATGCGCTCCTTGTCTGAGCCTCTGTCCCAGAGTTACTTTTAGTGCTAACGTCTGATAAACAAATGAAGCACTGTGACCCTGTATTCATGCATGTTTCTGTGACACTGTTTGTGTTGTGCTCATGTGTCTCTCAGTGCCTGCCTTAGCTTCTTTATTGCACACACATGCACTAAAAAGACCCACACTGAACTTCGCATTGGAAACAGGAGGCAGCAGTAGTATTGTCTTTGCTGTATTTGGTGTTGTAGTCCTGATATAATAATGTATTAGACAAGAATAGAAATATTACAGTATCTACAGTGGACCTCTTGAGACAATGTTGGCTGAAAACACACCAAGACTTTGCTAAATATTTTCATAATGGGCAGAGGAAGTGTTTTCGATATTATGGCAGTTCTGCCGCGATGAGCTCATGTGGTGCTCAGTTTAAATAGAGCATGAAGAGTTGAATTAAACTGGTTTATCTCAATGGAATAATTCTACATTAAAGGTAGTTCCATCAATGTGAGACTATTCCATGACATCTTTAAACCAAACTCTAATGAGGTTTTATAAGTCAGTGAGCCCTCCACTAGAACAGCCACATAGCACACTATAATCATATCTCCTATCCTATGTTTGATGAATATCTGCCTTTAAGACCCACACTGACACTCACTGCTTCCTATCCATCTTGTCAATTAGTTGTAATGGTTGCACCGCATGCATTGTGCTTATCAAAATAAGACATGGGGGATTATTACACTGTACAGAACCCAGAGGAGTGCCACCTCCTCAATTCAGCCTAATCACACTCAATCAACGCGTTTGCTACTTTTCCATTGTTACTGAAGCAGTTCTAGTGCCTCATATGCATGAAGACAGTGGTATTTATTCTGCTGAGGACAAATGGCTGTCAAAACAGAGTACACACAACTGAAGAAATTACTAGGAAAGAGTAAACTTTTAAGCATTACAATAATTAAATGATACAGGCAATATACCAGACTTTTGCTGTCTTAGCAAAAAGGAAAAAACGGAATGTAACTATATCAGTCTAGTTTAATGCCTTCCTAGCAACTTTACACAAACTTTAGACCCTAACAACAGCAAGCAGTGTGCTAACATTGCCCTGATGGTTTACAGTTAAATGCAGACATCACACATTTTGAGAGATGTTAGCTGCACAAGGGAAAAACAAATATTGTTGAACCATGGACACAATCCTCGAACAGCCACTTTAATTACCAGGGGACAAAAAATTCATCCAAGGTTTTACTATTATGCAGATGCCATTGATGCAAGGTTGATAAAACAGCTTCAGAATGGAACTGTTTTTTCCATCTAAACACACAAACAAACAAATTGTTTGGAAGTCACTTTGCATCAAATTGAAAATTAAAGAAATCAAAAACATCTTAAAACTAGACTAGACCAAACACTGCGGAAACAGCTTTCTTGTTCTTCTTTGTTTGTGCATTGGATTGTAACATTTTGTACCTGTGTGAAATAATGTGTATTGAAGTGTAAAATCTTGTTGAAGCTCATTGGTCTGGAAGGGTTTGAGATAAAAACAGAAATAACAATAATAATATATATATATATATTTTATCTTACTAGATTCAACAGTAGATGGCAATAGTTGTTTATTTTACCACACAATAAACCCCTAATCTCAGCATATAATCAAATAAAAAAGACTCAATACAAAATATGTATCATTTTAGAAAATGCAATCCAACGGTATTCTTCTGTTACTCATGCATTATGAGCTTCCCAATTGTTCACTGCAATTTAGGTATTTTTCACTTTGACAACAACTACCGTGCTAATAAGACGCCTCATGCATCACAAAGAAAAAAAGCAACATTATTAGATTTAATAGCTCCATAGTTTTTCACCAAATATATTTAATTAAAAACATCTCTTTAAAATGTGAATGTACAGCTTAGAAACCGAGGGACATTTTACAAAAAGGGTCTGTGATTCTTAACTGTGTGGAAAGAGTTGTCCGTCAGAATGAGAATCTAGCATAAACATGCTAAAATAGATATCTTTATCACGGTCACACCACTGTAAACATGCACAATTTCTCCACCTGTTTTTGTATGTTTTTAATGCTTTCCCTCCTCTTTCTATCGCCTTTGCTCAATCTGGAAGAGGAGTGTAGGTATGCCAGTGACAGGGTGACATGTGATAATGACTCAGAACAAGATAAAAAGGCTCTTAGCACAGAGACTTGGCAGCTGGAATGGCAGAGAGGCAGGACGATGGCGATGGAGGAGGAGAGGCGTTTGCACATCTACGTTCCTCTCATTACCTGCTGGCAGACTTTTGGCACAGGCCCTGCTCACTCTGTTCTCTCCAGTGTCACCAAAAGCCAGAGGGAAGAAGACAGAGGATTTCCTCCTGTGTCTTTCTGAAGATACAGCTTTACTGTACTGCAGTAGTTCAATACAGTATCTGATTCAACCAATAGAATGCACTGCAGTGTTGTTTTTAAGACATTCTCAATATTTTTATTATCTTTATCACTATATTTATATTAACAATTAACAAAGTCTACATCGTAGATGTTTTCTAATATTGAGGACCTAGATGCCTTCCACTTTCAGATCTCTCTCCTAGTTTAGGATGTCCCTGTCTGGTCAGATGAGCCTGTTTCCCTCTGTCTGATGGACTCTGGCTCTACAGACCTAAACTCTATCTGCTGTGTATCAGTCTTGGTCACACATGTGGCCATTTGAAGAGAAGACACACACACACACATCCAAATCTGAGGTGCCGTGCCAGACCACACAATTGCATCAAGATGAAATAAAATAACACAGCCATAAGCTCCCAAGTTCTTTAATCAAACACCAAAAAACGATGTTTCATCAGACATCATGTCTGATCCGTTATTGACAAAATTTTTATTATTTTTTTTTTTTTTCTCCACTGTTGCCATGTACAAATGTAACAAACATGTTTCACAGATAGAAAAGCAGATTTACAGCATTGAGGATGCTTGAGAATACATACACACAATTAGTCAAAATGTGTTACCCAGTTTAGATATAGAAGCATCTGTGTAGGAGAAAATGTTTTTGCATTTTTTATTTTTAAGCAATAAATGTTGTTAACATGCTGATTTTTCTTAGCTTTACTAAGCACAAAATTGAAATTTGATGATTCTCAGAATGTATGTGTGTTGGGAGAGCAAATTATTATTATTTTTTTTTAACTAGTTTGTTTATTTAACATTGACAGTCTGACAATTAGAATTTACAAAGAAACTTTGCTTAAAGCTTGCGTTATACAAACATGATCTAAACTCTTCAATCAGCATATTTTTGCAATTTAAATAACAATTGTTCAGGCTCAAATCTAAAAAAAAATGCTGTTAAGTTTACACCTCTCCCATCTTGCAGCACATATTACTTTAATTAGTCTCCTTTTCTACATCATAAGTACAAATGACAAATAAGTCCAAGAAATGAAATTATAGATGTAAATGGTTCTAGTTCTAGTTCCTTGACCTAGTCTGCACCAACAATCTTGTAGTGATTGCTGTGTTTATAAAAGTTTTCTATCTCATTGTTTGTCCAAAACATGCAGCTCCCTACAAATTCTTTTTTTTTTTTCCTTTACCACTACATTTTGGCATCTTGTTTCTTACGTTTTTTTTTCCTGTGTTATTTTGTATCGCATCCGGTTTTACTCTAAAATATTGAAAAAAGTCTTTTTTGACACACTCAGAAAAACACCTCTTGGAAGAGCACAAACTTTTTATTGACAAACAATTTTTAAACATGCAGTGTTTCCATTAGAGAAATTACATGCATTTGATGGTAATAGAAATGCTGATTATTTCTAGTTTCAAATATTAGGTCAAATCCCATGGTGAGTGGCATGACTATGTGCTTATCTGGCTGATCTGTCTCTCAGTCACACATACTTAGACATCATGGAACTGAAAAGTGTTTTTTGGTGCGAACAAAAATTAAAACAATTTAGAATTGTGCATTTAAGAGACCGGATAAAACATAGATTTCTGCTTATTTGCTTTTCAGTGACAGAGGGAAAAGGTACTGAATATTTATATTAATATAAATAAACATACTGCAAAGAGCAAGACACCCGCCGACTTAATAACAGCCATCAGTCCTTCTGTGTAAACCCAAATCTCATTACATTGGTGTGGAGTGTGGATGAGCAGTGTTGCGGTGTGTACCATGTTAGCTGTGTGTGTTGGTGTTTGGGGATAGTGAAATATGGTGGCTCATTAACGGTGTGTTTACAAACCCCAGCCGTGTGCCAGAAAAAGACAACTTCCAAACATTTAATTTTCATTATCCTGACAGGCACTCGTTTGTTCTCTGTGGGCGAGTTGGTACTTTAGCACATACTAAATGTAATCCTCCTTAAACACTTATTTTGCAGGCTTTATTTTCTTGTATTTCAGTTGAATGCTTTCCAGATGATATTCCAATGATAAAGATGTCCATGCACTGACAAGGCAGCTCATTTTGACATTTCTTGGTGGACTGTTATATTTAACATATTTCAAAGATCTGTGGAGACATTTTGATTAGCACAACTATTAAAAACACCAGGACAATTGAAAGTCACTACTTTAGCTCCAACTACAGATAATTTGACTGAAGTGCAATGAAGTGCCCCCCAGTGGAACTAAAAGAAACCTCTAATAAGTGCCAAGCTTAAATCTAAAAAGATAATTGTAATAAAACCGCTTTTAGTAAAACTACACATATTTTATCCATTCTATTTCTACTCTCCAATTCATGATTTATCAGGAAATTGTATTGACTGTGAGCAAACAACCTGTGGACAACGTAAGTAGCTTCATTGACTATTTGCCCTATTCAACTTTCACAAGTCAATGAGTACACTGTGGACAGAGCCCAGAAATACCACTATGTAATCCATTTGGCTAAAATTCACATTGAGCGGAGAAAGGACAAGTGCTGTGATGACATTTGCTTCATGCCCAAGTAAGCTTGTAGACCGACAGCCCACCCAGACCTCCAGGCATAGTGGTCCTTCTGGCACCAAGGCCCTGGCAGAAACAGTGCCAAAACTGCATTCTGGAGCTTTGGCCAGGGGGACACATGGTACTGATGGAAACTGGCAGTAATGGAGTCAATGAAATGAGATGGAGAGCAAATGACCAAAAACAAGAAGATGCAAAAACTCGAGGGACAATATGTCTGCATGAACAGACACTACTGAATTAATGGGAAATGACTGGACCTGTGCTTTGAGAAAACATATAAGATATGAGTGCATAAAGACAGAGAATAATCTAGTCATGTTAAAACAAGAATTAGAACAACCTAATAAACTGTTGGGTGTCTGCTGCTAAAATATTTATTACTTTGTAGTAGCTACAATATTTTCCACTGAACACTATGTATTTTGGATTTTAAAATCCACTGATGAATACTACATCAAAGTTCACTGCGGTCATTTACAAGCAAATTTGCCAGGTTTCAGAGCTCAAACCCACACAAGTGTCGGTTTTCAGATGTCCCAAAACTCGTAGAACATCCAGTGTGGCTGAATATTTCACTGTATTTAATAAATTAATTATCCTTCATTAATAGTTCCCCCTCCTTTTTCACACTCAAGTGGAAGCTGCACAGAGCACAGATGTCATTGAATATGACAATTTGTCACTGATATGCTGGTCTTTCATAAGGATTATTCTAAAATTAAAACATAATGCTTAAAAATATGTTCTTTCCATCTTTTGCATCTCTTAACAAGTCACCAAATTGTATTATTGAGTCATTTCTGTGCAGTTGAACAATAGAGGAACTAGGAACAATTATAACCCTGCTCCTACAAACACTTCTAGTTTAAGTTAGGTAATCTGGCTGTCCTGTTCATGCTCCTGTTCTTGTGGCTGCGAGGTCAAGTTGTGAAAACTTACCTAAACATTTTGTTCAGCACACTGACTCATTTTCTCCTCCAGTGCTCGAGCATAGGAGCAGAGTACAAGCCCTTATACATAATTCAGTGCCATCTGTCCACACCACATGTTGAGTAATAAACACGGTCACAGGCTCTCCTTACTTATCTCTCCTTTCAGTTGCACCTCTTACATGGCCTCTATATCACACTGTCATCATTCAACTTGTATTGTTTTTCTTTTTGCTCACTCTCACTGTTTTCCCACACACAATATACATCTTACTTTTTTGTTCTTGTTTATTCCTCCATTACTTTTTCATGTTGCTGAGAGACTATTGGGGTTTACACCTAAAGATCAATTAGTGTTGCTCACAAGTCATCAACCAGAGGTGCGTCTTATATGTCTATGTAGGTGTGCAGCCTCATCAACGCTATTGTGGGGACAGACAATGCAGTGCAATGTGAATCAGTATCTTTTGTAGTCCAGGGAGCATCACAGGCTACTGCAGTACAGTATGTAGGTGGTTAAGTGTCTTTATCTCTGTGGGATCATTCAGTGCCTTTGTGTGGCTGTGTATAGGTTGGTCTTCATAGCACAGACTCGTACAAGAGCAGGATTCAAGCGAGGGAAGGAAATTGAGAAAGGACCTTATGACAGATGCAATATAGATTACTTTTTTTTTTTTGCTAGTTTTTCAGAGAAGTTTTACTTATTGGATTACATTATGTGGTTGAAGGGTTATAGAGACATGCCTTGTTGACTAATTTGATGCCGACCTAAGGTTCTGTCTGTCTGTATTCTGTCTCTTATTTAGTCCATTTGGGAAGTAGAGCAGATAAAAATGAAGTGAGTCTTACACAGAAAGATTGAGATAGTTGGGACATAGATGTCTGCTTAGACATCATCTCTGATGTTATATTTAATAATAATATAGATGTAAATTAGTCTAATGAGGGCACGAACACATCTAAAATGGAAAGATACCACTGACTTGTAGACTGGTTTTCATGGCTCACCACAATCAGCCTCACTAAAAAATAATAATGACTGATTCCAACCTGTGAGTCAGAAGGCCTGTGAATCACAGCCAGGTGCTCCTTGTTCACTGTAAACGTACATTTGAATGACAAAAAGCCTTCTTTCTGCTCCTACGTTTGCAAAAGTTTTCTAAATACTGAGCCCTCACTTCCTTCATTGAATGAAGTTATGAAGTGGGGCAGAAATGAGCCTTAAAACTCACAAAACCCTTCTCTACATCTTTGATCTGATAATATATTGGACCCAAACTGGACTGCAGGCTTATACATAACTAAGCAAGTTTACAAGATTGATCAGATCTTGACAATATTTCTCCTTAGTTCATTCCCTTGTTATTCTTGTCGTTTGATTTGTTGTTATTAATGTGGTAAACGGGTTGAACTCTACACCAAGCCACTCACAATATTTCAAAAGTGGAAAAAAATGTCATTAGGATTTCTTTTTTTACCAAACATAGGTATTTGTCTTCTTTTTTTCTTCCTTCTTTTCTTTTTTGGGGTCCAATGTGATTGGTGAAGCTTGGCCCTCATTGGCCTGTATTTTAACATGCTGGGATATTCAAGCTGTTCTGTCTGAATTCATTTCTGATTAGTGCTTGAAGAATAATACAAAAATAACACTTGCACCTGTTGAAAAGGTTCAGTTCAACAAAAACCCAGCTATGCTCAGGGAGAACAAAGTGGGTAAGCAGCTAATCAGTGGCATTTGTGTGTTATTGATATTCATAAAGCAGAACCTGCCCGGTCAAATTCATTCAATTTCTTTTAGCTTTTTTTTTTTCCTTCTTTTTATTGCATTTTCAGCTTTCTGTAATACTTATACCTGTGCACTTCCCACTCTTTCAGTGTGCCTTACATTATTAGTAAAATATATTCATTAACCCAACACCTTCTCACTCCCCACTGAAAGACTGAACATGCCTTTTTTTTTTTTTTTTACACGTACCTGTATTGAAATAGATTAAATGCCTTGCCCAAGTATACATAATGTGAAAGGCAAATATAATGTATTATTACTTGCATTATTTGTCAATAAATCATGCTCCTAGATCTGTTACTCTTTCATTTTTGTCTGTAAAAAGAGTAAAAAGCACCCAAACAATCATTCGCTTCCGAATTGAGTTAGAGCCCTATTTGCTCGCTGAAAAGGAAATTACACAGGGACAAGCAATGGGGTCTTGCCTGTATGCATAAAACGCTCAAACCAAGCCTAGATGATTGATGCAGAAAGCAGATCTCAGAGATCTATCTATGACATCACACGTCTGAGATATTTGGAACAATGTTTTCTGAGGCTCAGAGGGGAGGAATCACATCTCACAGACAGAACTCCAGCTGTGTTTCTGATAAAGAGATATTGTTGGAACATGACTTAAAATGGCTCTCACGGTCTGAAGTCCACAATCATCTCTACTGTCTTTAAGGTGCTTCACTACAGGTTTTTTACTGCTGCTTCATGACATCGGTCCATCTCAAGTAAAATAATACAGTCCACGTTCACAAAATGCGATGTCTGTCCTCTCATGTTGTTTAAAATATCCAAGAAAAAGTTCTGCGCTAGTTGCGCCAAGACTCCACCAGTTAAAAGTATCATTTTCGGTGTCCCCTGCACAATAAAAGCCTCAACATAATCCCGCTTTAAGCAGAGTTTTATTATGAAAGGGTCAGCGACAGAGCACCAGAGATTCTTCCGCTTCAGTCTCGGGCTGTTCACAGTTCATTGGTTTTGCTCAAATGTTGCCGTGGAGACGTATTCATATGTAGGTGTAGGTTTAACTTGCCGAACTGCATATTTAAAATAATGCACGCCAGTTAAAATTGGAACTCTCACTGACCATGGTATAAAACAAATAAAATATGCCATGCAGAAAATTACTACATTCAACTATTCAGCATGTTTTTTCCTTATGGTCAGTAGTGTAGTGAAATTTGACTGGAAAATTGGAAAATGATCAAACTGCATGGTGCTTGAGGAACCTTTTTGTTGACAAAGTTTCTGAATTGTGCCGATTGTGTTGGCTGGTACATTGTCAGGACTCTTGTAAAATATCTTAATAGTTAAATAAAGAAATACACCAAAAACAGCACTACTGTTGAAACCAGTTTGTGGTCTTTGCTCTAAAAGACAGATTGATTGTAAATACCAAACTCTGCAGGACCATTCAGCACTCAAACAGCTGGCTGAAATGTGAAAAGTGTGAAATAACCACAGCTTCAGAAATCAGACTGGATTGTTCAGTCTTCCTGGTGGTTCCATGCCTGTGCTCTCCAGGTACCTCTCATCACATACACTATTCCACAGGTGAGCTGTTCAACCTAAATGACTGTATTTCTGCCCTATTTGCTCCAATCTTCCTACTACCCTATTCCCATCCATTGTCACTAACCCAACTTGTTTCAACTCAAGCCTTCGTTTCAAAGTGAATTAAATTTACTTTCCAATCTCCACAGTTTTCTTTGGCCTACATCAAAGGCAGTAATTTAAGACTACAAGAGTTAGAGGCAAATTTGTTCTGAAAGATTCATTTCCCAAGTCCCAAACCTCACATTTTATAGGCCACTCTCTAAAAGCGTGTTTAATGTGAGCTTCCAAATAGAGAATTGCCCTTATAGATCACCAGTGCACTATTGTCCTTTCCCATAGTAAAGGGATTGTATTAGTTAACACAGCATAGCCAGCGGGATCCGAGTTTTTTGTGTGATAGTAAAATACAAAGGTGGAATGCCATTGATGGAAGGAACCTTAAAAAGGGTCAAGGGGAAAAAAGGAAAAAAAAATATTTGAACATAGCTCATGCAATCTTTGTGCTATTGTTCGTCTTGAGTGTGTGTTTTTCAATAAGACAGAAATTTGAAATGTTCTATTTTGTAATACAACAAAAGATGAAGGTCATTTCAAGGCTTGCACACAATACAAGAATTTCAGTAAGTGGGGTGTAGATGTGTTAATCATGGAAATGAATGGTGGAGCAGGTGGACAACAAACAGCTAAGGACAAAGCACAAAAATTTAGAAGTAGACTTGTGATCTGTTATCCAAGGATTTATTGTTATAGCTCTAACTATATATTTTAACCCTGCAACGGGCTGACAACTGTCCAATGTGTTCAACTGCCTTAGGCCCAACGTCACTATGATAGTGTGCTACTTGATTTTCTCATTGGTTTTTACCATTCAAGTACAAACCAAGTCAGGCTCCAGAGTCAAATAAGATTAGGCACTGGAAGACTGCATGTTCAGTTGTTTCCAAGCTAGTCAACAGTGGCTCAGAAATCATGCAGTAGAGTATTGCTCTTTTAATAATGAAAACAATAGTCATTTCAGACTATCATTCACAACCTTGGTCCTTTTTTCTAGGTCCAACCGGAGCACATTACAGCTTAAGATGGCCACAGACTACACAACTTTCCAGTTGTGACCAATTAAAATGCGGATCTTGCCTCCACACTA
The DNA here is from genome assembly GCA_038363315.1 of Mugilogobius chulae. Taxonomy (NCBI): domain Eukaryota; kingdom Metazoa; phylum Chordata; class Actinopteri; order Gobiiformes; family Gobiidae; genus Mugilogobius; species Mugilogobius chulae. The sequence continues at coordinate 42,300,184 of CM076403.1, read as the reverse complement.
CACAACTACACTGAGAGTGATTCTTGACTTTGACCTACACAACTGTCACTGGCAACTGAAAATAGGATAACTCCATCAGCAGTACAATTCATACTACACAAAACAACAACGCAACACTGTTTATAATAGAATTCAGCTTGGTGCTTTTTTTTTTTTTTACCGCTGGACCACCAGGTGCCACAGTGGGACAACAAAAGTGGATTGTGGTTGTGTCCTTGGGCAAGACACTTAAACCACTTTGCCTCAGTGTCTGCGTACACTGGGTGAGTGGTTTGTAAAGCGCTTGAGTGCAAAAACCTCACATTACACAAGTAACACAACTGCGACAAGCTTCAACTAGCTTCGACTAATCTCGTCTATAGGCGTGACTAAATGTAAATGAAAATAACAAGGGGAAATCAGTAAAATAAGAGTGCTGAGAAAAATAGAGACTGTAGGCAAAAAGTGAATTCCTGTGAAAAACACAGATAAGTCATCTTTATGGTCAGAGTCTATCCAGGCAGCGTGCTCTCTGTAAGCCTGCGAGTTATTACGTTGCCATGAGAATTGAAGTGGAGAGTCATTTGTTATTCACACATGCCTACCCTGTCCCACAACTGCTCCTAGTAATTTTATTAGGAAGTGACACGATATGAATGTCGGATCAAAAGTTTTGTGTCTCTGTTTTGAATCCATTCACACTAGGAACAATTGGGTTCATGTGTGAATAAGAGTTTAAGAGAAGATCATGCATCAAGCAGCCTTCAGTAATGCAGTAAAATGCTGCCCCTGTAAGTAACTGAACAGTGGCCAAGGTATTCCGAGATGTGTGTTCTGCTGAGCACATTTAAAGTATTCTTTTTAATGAACAAATAAACTTTTGAAATGTGTGTCAGATGGTCTTTTTCCATTTTTCTATGGGAAAGTTTACATCATAAGTGAACTTAAATCCAGAAGAATAAATGATTTAAGTTTATTTTATGTCTGATCTGTAGTTTATTGTGAACATGCAGGGATAAACTCAATTTCCCTGGGCTCAGAGGAAGTAAAGCTAGCCAGCCTCTCGATACCACTTAAGGGGCTTAAGTGGTATCGAGAGGAGTAGCACGAGGGCAAGAGCGGATAACGCTCTGACCTCACAGCAGAAAAGTCACGGGTTCGATTCCCGCACGGCCCGGGACCTTGTGGAATTTGCATGTTCCTCCACATGTCTGGTTGGTTTCGTCCGGGTACTCCGGTTTCCCAACCAACCAATAACGTGCATGTTAGGGAACACTTGGTGATAGTCGGAGGTTGAGGCGCCTGGTGTTTAGGCGAATCGCCTCTGCTGAGCTGCCCCAGGGCAGTTTACTATCACTGAGTGGGGAGGGGAGGGGTTCATCTCACTGGGAGGCACTTTGTGAAAAAAAACAAAAACATAAATAAATGCATTTTAATTAAGACCTGTTGTATCAACCTACTTTCTTTCAATGTTGTTAAGCGCACAAATTATGGTGGGTAATAAAAGTGTTATGCTTAATGTCACATTGACAGCTAATAATCCATAATACCACTCTAAAGAAGTCAAATGCACAACTGCAATGCTTCAGTTAAACTGTTAGACATTTGAAATGACATTTGAAGTATGACAAAACAGTTGTGTTTTCTTGGAACTAATGGAAAGGTATTATTATTATTTTTTTAATAAAGTGAATTTTTCCAACCTTTTATCTCCTACTTTTGTTTCATCACTACATTTATAAAATCGCCTTAACTGCAAAACTGTATTATTGGGTTAGCCAAAGTCCTGATGCATCAGTCGGTTTCATAACTCTATGGAAACCATTTGAGATTGCACCATTGGGCAGAGGTGAGAGTAAAGTACTATTTGCACAGCATAACATTTACCTTTTTACAGGGTTTTGCACGGAAGACTTTTTCCGAAAGTAGCAGTTATTAGTCTTGTGCATAACTTCTGTTCTCACTCAAACAACGAAAATGGCAGCATTTAAGAAAAGACACTGGAACAGGAGGAAACTTCGCATTTAATTTCTATTTGGGGACATCAACCTCTGTCGTTGAGCAACAAACCTACATCAATTTAGTTTAATTGAACAGGACCAGAGACTATCAGGTGCTGTTATTAACTTATATTTTGTTACCACTAAAGTTAAAGTGAAACTAAATGCAGAATTAACCTTTTTTCATTGTCAAACTGTGTGTATGGGGTCAAAAGTGAATTATCTACTGTTTAGGAGCCTTGTTTTTTTTTTTTTTTTTTTTTTTTTACTTTTTTTTTGCAAGCTCACTCATTTTGCTGTTATGTGTGCAAAAAAACACAACTATGCTGCCACGATTATCAAACATTGAGTTGATACCACAGCCAAGTCGCCCAGGTAGGCTCTAAAAACCCCTTCTTACACTGCTGCTATGGCAAGTTGGAAAGCGGTCACCCACTCTACAATGACATCTTCAGACATATGGCTTACTTGGATAAGCAGGTGATACGAGGTGCAAGGAGTTGCAAGTGTGAATCTCACCTCAGTGTTTCTTTTTTTTCCATCTTTGATTTTAGAAAATACTCACGTGAGTTTATGTAAAAGAAAAGGTTTATACATGTCTGCAAAGTTAATAAAAAAAGAATCTTGAAATGCAAATAAGCAACTAGGCCTGTACTGCACAACTTCAGCATCTATAAATCTCACCTCACATCAGGACCGCTCCAACACAAAACTTGCATCAATCACCAAACTTGCTATCCTTATTTCATGATGTCAGTCAATGTTTGTTCACACCCACTAGGCATCACTTAAAAGGCCTCCGGGCCTCCTTCTTTTGCAAGCCTGTTTGGGTCTCTGACTGCGTGTTTAGGCTCACTTTAAGAAAAAAAAATCTTTCATACTATTGTCATTTCTGTATGCCACAGCAAAAATGCTATGAAATAAGTTTAAATTCAGCCTTTTGCAAACAACAGCTCTTTGTTGTTTCAGCTCTTTGTTATTACAAAAATTCAATAGAATAAAAATACAATACACTAATTTAAGTAAATACTAATTAGAATGACTTTAGCCCTTGCTTTTTGGTGTCAAAAGTGAGGACTAAGATAAAAGCTTCATTTGCATTAAAAATGTCAAGAAAGTCATATCAAATAATTTGTCTCAAGGCAAACTTTAAGTAGTTCAATGGTAAAAAAGATGGGTATATATATATATATATTTTTTGCTTTAACCAATTGCTGCATAACTTGAACACATAAATTACCGTCAAATGTCCCAGATTTAAATTCTTTACCAGCCAACAGCTTCAAGTGAGCTTTTCTATTGTAACATTTCTAAACTCTGAGAGAGAAGTTTTTCTTTTTTTTTTTTTTCATTTTTGGACTAAATGAAATAGGAAGTGCATTGACTATATAGTTTGATTTGCGATGTGGAAGATTTCAGTTTATAGTGGTTTATTTGAAGAGTCAATCATCAATCATAAACTCTGCCTTTTCTCTCTTGGTTTGTTCAGTGTGTGATAAGTGGCTTGTGTAGAACATGGATGTATAATTAGAACTGGATTAGACACCGCCCCCTTTGTCCCTGTGTAAATTAGATTGGTGGCCGCTCCGTTGAACAGTGCCAATGAACACATGCCATTAAAAACAACAAGTAGCCATCTTGAATTTATCTTCCAGTTCAAATAATGCTTTCATGCTTCAATTGTGTACAAGCTAAAATGCTAGCTCTAAGCACACACTACTTGAGAGCACTGGGAGAACTGCATGCGGTCTTGATCATGAACAGTGTAGTGAAAGATTCACTGCACATCTGATCATCTGATCAATTTTCAGCATTTTGCCCAAATATTGGAAGACACATGCTTCAATTCCTTCCCCCAACGGAATGTCGTCTTCTCTTTTACGACCTGGGTCGTAAAAGTCCAGCAAGCAAGACCCCAAGCCAAACACTGACGGTTTTTGGGAGAAAGACTATTAATTCAGAACTGTTTTCACAGGATGAATTGCTACAAAGTGTGACAATGTCAATAATGTGTATATATGCTGTACATGTGTGCAATATAGCTCGGACTTTGGTAAGAAAAGCTGAGGACAAGGAGACCTGAAAATATCAGGGATCATAAAACCCCCAGTGCTCATGACTGAGATAAAGCAGAGCTTCAGGCTGATTGGACAATCTTCCAGCCAAAAGTGGGAGGGACTTTAGCCAGAAGGAGCCACAACACAATTCAGCAGAACACACACTTCAGTTTTCTACCCACTCGCTCTTCAAGTTTTGCCGGACACACGAGTGGTCGGTTCTTGCAGCCGCTCAGTTTTTGGAAGTTCTCTCATGGAGTTGCTTTGTTGACCATGTGCACCAGGGACAGGCCGCAGGCCTTGGTGCAGGACAATGGAGAAAACAACATCTCAGCTCTCGGCTCTGGATCAAATCTTTTGGACTCAATGGTTCTTGTAAGCCACGCAAAGAGCAACGAAGCTCCAGGAAGCCCTTTTTTTTTTGAGAAACTTTCAGAACCTTCAACCTCAACCCAGAGATGGAAAGACAAAGACTTTTTTCTCTCCACATTTTCGGATGTGAACATTGCTTAAGGCAGAACCAACGCAAACTGACATTTTTGCAACTTCAACCACGGTCTATCCAGACACCACGTGCAGGGAGCAATGAGGAGCTCATCTTCCCACAGCGCGACCTCTACAGAGACAAAGGAGGACGGCAGCCATCTTCAGACTCTGGTCGTATAAACTGTCACATGGGCTGGTATAGACACAGTTAATGCAAATAGATTTAGATAAACAGTCTACTCTTATTGTGCATTATTGGAAACTCATCTGCATCCTTTATTTAAACACTGTATGTCATTTTCTGGTCAATAAATCTTCATAAACCACAACTTATTTTGGTTAAGTGCATGATTAATTTTCAGAATGGAGTCCTGGAAATGTGTCAAGATCTTACAACCTTCAGATTAGACTAATTAATTAATTAATCAATAAATTGTTAATTAATTAAAATATTTGGTATTAGAATCAACTTTTTCTCACTTTGGTGAGTGGTGCCCCGAATAATCAATCTCTATTATGATTCTATTTATCAAATTATGAAGTTTTATCTGTACTCACTGTCTGTGTTTCACCTTACAGTGGTCAGATAAATCTTTAAACTACATATTTTGGTTCCGTCTTTTAAGGCCGGTATCAAGATATAACAAAATTACTACAACAGTGACGCTAAAAGTAAGCCAATTTAATCTTTAGTGTTAAATTAGTTTATTGTTTTCATTAGTTTGTTGTTAATACGTGCTTAGGCCTATGTAGTTTTATGGACGCATTTTTGACAAAGACCTAATTTGTACCGAAGCTATCGTACTTTAGTGGGACAAAATACACCATTAAAGTGAACAAGTGATCTTAAAATGCTGAGTTGAAACTAGCTTCATATTCAACTTAAAGGTACACTGTGTAACTTTTTTACCGAAATACAAACTTGAATAAAAGCATCTTTTTCTTGTTTAGATGTCTTTGTGACACTAAATAAATAATAAAAATGTGTAGTTTTACTATGAGCAAGATTGCATGGTCACAAAAAATCTATTTTTTGGTCAAGAAGTGGCCACCTCTTGTTTATTTCCATGGAAAGGCAGCTCCTTAGCTATATTTTTTTCACATTATGGCATAAAATGTATTTATTTCCATTAAGAATGTTCTAAAGAACTGTTTTATCTTCCTATTTGTGTTGAAATGTGAGGTAAAATTTCCACCTCTAGAAAGTTACACAGTGCACCTTTAAGCCTCAAGTCGTTCAAGCAATGCTAATTCAGGCCTGAAGCTTAAGCTTTGCTTTGTGCATGCCTGCAGTGAATCTGAGGAGGCCGGATCAATGGAGCAACCACATCACTGAGAATGAGAGAATCAGAGGAAGATGTTAGGATGTGTTCATGCACAAAAGCAGCAGTGTGACTCCACAGCTTCACCTCTCACAAACATACACTTTTTTTGTGTTTTTCTTGAGTAAGATTCAGCCTTAAGAGAAATAAATGTTTATACAACATATTTAGGCAAGGTGCATAAGCTGATCATTTTAAGATCAAGTTTTTGAATTGAGGTCTTTTTGTCTAGTTGATGTCCAGAATGAGAGCAACTCTTAATAAGATTTTTTTTTTTAGCTGTGGTGGACCACAGGAATTCAAGTGTTTCTTTAGACATTTTTAGACAAAACTAAAATAATATTGACAGTTACCTTGGTCTCTACCGATGGAAGCATAATATGAACTGGAGAAAGATGAAATCAAGATGGTGGCGCATTGTTTTCAATTGCCTCTGCTCATTGATTCTGCTCATTGATGCATGATGTCGAAATACATGTTTTTTTACTGCGTTGTTTCCTAAATGCGGGGTAACACTTTCCACTGTTGTGACGTCAGAAATGTAACTGCAGGATCAGTTCTGACCAATCAGCGCAATAAGAAGAAATAAAGTTTCATAAGCTCGATTGCCAAATTAGTCAAATAAGTATATTTCTTAAAAGTATATTTCTTAAAATGGTCAAAGTCATGACAACGCAGTATGTGGTCTAAAGCATCAATGTCAAGAGCTCTATATATCACCAAGTATTTTATTTTTATCACTCAGTACATCTCATCGACCAAGCCTTTTGCAATTCAAGGTGTTTCTTCAGCCCATTTGCATGACATTTCTAATGACTTTTATGGAAGGTCTATGTGAGAATGTGTGAACATTAACATTACCTTTTAGGTTTTCTACATTAATCTAATTTTCAGTAAGTTGTGCAAAAATGTTCACATACATAACTATAAGGATTATTATTGCGCATTGATCCTGTCACAATTACTGTAACTCAAAGTTAAACAATGTGATAAGTTTAGGCCTGAGGCTTTGAGTTGATTAACCCTCCTACACCCCCGGGTGCATTTTTGTCCATCGCAACTTTTCTTTTTTCAATAACTTTGGCTGTGGTGCACCAAATCTCATGAAACTTGGCCAGGTTGTGTGTTTTTTGACGCTCTTTCAGATTCTGTGGTTATTTTTTGTGTCAAGTAATTTTTAAGCCTATAATTCAAATACTCACACCCGTGGTCCTAGAGTGCATTTTTGTCCCATTGACTTCCATTATAAACACACTTTTTTAACACTACAGATTTGTTTTAAAATGTGATTTTAGAAATATTTTTTTGTTTCTCACTGATGAAAAGGGGTTAAATTTTTAAGATTTTTTAAGCATTTTAATTTTTAGTTGCATTTTCTTTTTTCCTTGAATGCAACACAAACATGCATTTGTGCATTTGAACCTACAAATGTCTTTCCCACTTCTGCTCATTTTTTTTTTCACCTAAAATATTTTTTTGTTTTGGGGGATGCCTAAGGGTTGTCTGCTTGTACCTGAGTAAAAATTTTAGATGGGGCCACTATATGTAGGTGTGAGAGAGCCACAATGCAAGTGCAAGTCTAAAGTGTGAAAATCCATCACAATCAAATCCAGTCAAAATTACACCCTCAAATGTGGTCCTCTTGTATCCTCCCGTAAAGCCTTATTTTGACTTATCCAGACACACAAACACACTTTTTCACTTTTCCCCTTCAAAGAGAGTCAGAATTAGAGCCAGAATTAGAGCCATCAAACACTTGTCCAGCAGATAAACCCAAACAAAAAACAAAGTACAGTTTTGTTTACACAGGTGCATTTTGATCAGAACGTTTTTGCCATTTGGCTCATAGTTTTCTTTGTGACTCTCGAAATGAGTAGACAAAGAGTAGAAAAGTGTTTCAGTATAAAGGTAGAGGTCAACTGTATTGATCCTTAGTCATTGTGTGTATTTGAGCCATTCTTTAGAGCCACTGGGGCGTCGGTCAGGAGCTGTGAGCTGCTGCAGTACAGCCCTTATAGGGGCCATCTTCACATGTTGAGCTGGACTTAGGTAGGTTAAAAAGTCAAAATATGAAATAAAAGTGAATATGTATGAATAGAGCAGAAGTAAATGAAGAGATTGATGTGAAAAAAGTTGAAGAAAAGTTTTCAATATGTAAAAAATATTGGGATATTGTTAGATGTTATTACTTAGCCAGAGGTGGACCAAGGGTGTTTTTATGTCTAAAAAAATGACTTTATGTAAAAACTAAAAAAGTGACCAAGTCAGTTTTGGCACTATTTAGCACACCCCCAGCCTCTATAAATCCCACACTAAAAAAGTAAAATGTATTGAAGTATAATGCAAAAATACCACATTTTTCATGTTTTTCAATCAAAAACATATGTATATACTTTTTCACTTACAAGGCTTTATGGGGTTAAAATTCTAATAATTTATGCAATATTTAGTATTTATGTTTAGAGCAGGAGTAGATAAAGAGATTGGTGTGAAAAAAAGTTGAGAAAAGTTTACAGTATGTAAGAAGTAAAAGGGTATTGTTAGTGGTTACTGCTTTGTCATAGGCGGGTTAAAGCTGGGCCAATGGTGTTTTAGCTCTTAAAATGGACTTAGTGCCAAAACTATAAAAGTGATCAAATCAGTTTTCACACTATTTTAGGGCACTACCAGGGTCTATAAATCCCACACCAAGAAAGAAAAAAATTCTGAAGTATTTTGAAAAAATCCACTTTTTTCACTTTTTCAACATCAAAAATATGCTACTTTCTCACATACAAACAGCATTTAAGGGGTTAAAATTGAAATAATTTTTATAAAATTTATTATCTATGTTTAGAGGAGAAGTAGACGAGGAGATTGGTGTGAAAAAAGTTGGAAAAAAGTTTGATTTACATAAAAATAATGGGTGTTAAAAACAAGGGTACATTTTTGCACTCTAGGACCACAGGTGTGATTTTTTCTTAAAAATTGAAATTATGCAAAAACTATAAAAGTGATCCAATCAGTTTTCACACTATTTTAGGTCACCACCAGGGTCTATAAATCCCACACCATGAAAGAAAAAAATATTGAAGGATTTTGAAAAAATCCACTTTTTTCACTTTTTCAGCATCAAAAATATGTTACTTTCTCATATACAACAGCATTTAAGGGGTTAAAATTGTAATATTTTTTAAAATATTTAATATCTATGTTTAGAGGAGAAGTAGACGAAGAGATTGGTGTGAAAAACGTTGGAGAAAAGTTTGTTTTATATAAAAATAATGGGTGTTAAATATGAGAGTGCATTTTTGCACTCTAGGACCACAGGTGTGATTTTTTCTTAAAAATTGAAATTATGCAAAAACTATAAAAGTGACCAAATCAGTTTTGGGACTGTTTTAGGTCACTACCAGGGTCTATAAATCCCACACCATGAAAGAAAAAAATTCTAAAGTATTTTGAAAAAATCCACTTTTTCACTTTTTCAACATAAAAAATATGCTATTTTCTCATATACAAACAGCATTTAAGGGGTTAAAATTTATTATTTTTTATCATATTTAATATCTATGTTTAGAGGAGAAGTAGACGAAGAGATTCATGTGAAAAAAGTTGGAGAAAAGTTTAATTTACATAAAAATAATGGGTGTTAAATATGAGAGTGCATTTTTGCACTCTAGGATCACAGGTGTGATTTTTTCTTAAAAATTGAAATTATGCAAAAACTATAAAAGTGATCAAATCAGTTTTCACACTATTTTAGGTCACCACCAGGGTCTATAAATCCCACACCATGAAAGAAAAAAATATTGAAGGATTTTGAAAAATCAACTTTTTTCACTTTTTCAGCATCAAAAATATGCTACTTTCTCATATACAAACAGCATTTAAGGGGTTAAAATTGTAATAATTTTTATAATATTTAATATCTATGTTTAGAGGAGAAGTAGACGAAGAGAATGATGTGAAAAAAGTTGGAGAAAAAATTGTTTTATATAAAAATAATGGGTGTTAAAAATGAGAGTGCATTTTTGCACTCTAGGACCACAGGTGTGATTATTTTAAAGGGGTGCACGAGGGTTAAGATTAGGTTTAGGATTGTGTTTGTATTCATAAATAATAATATAAATCAACTGGGACAGCAACGCGTGGAAAAACACACACAAAAAATAGAAATTGCGTTCATATGACACGCTGTTTCAAATTGCGTGGTATAGACACACAAATATGTGAGAACAGGCTGAAATTATGCACAATGTAGCACAATAAAGAGTTTGATGGCTTTGAAATGATTGCTTCTACAAATTGCATGTCTATAACAAAAGTTGAACATGCATAAAAAGATGAGTAAGCACTGAAATTACATGAGATGAGCAGTTTGTGAGGGGGAAAAAAGGAACAAAAAGCATGAAATAACTCCAAGAAGAAAGAAAAGCAGCCACAGAGAACATTGAGACAAAGGAAAATGGCAGCTTCCAAACTGACGGAATTATTTTGTCTTTTTTCAAATGCTGAAAGACGATGTAGAGGCACAGGCCCGATAATGAGCTGTTCAGTTCTGAGACGAGGAAAAATGTGGCAAAGCTTTTCTCAATGCCTCCACAGCTCATCAAACCAGCAGGTTCTCCTGTAGGCAACGTCAACCAGGCAACAATGAAGCTTTGAGTCATATTATCAATACACGGGACATATTTGCATGCTTTCTGGATACAATGCAGGTTTCTTGTACCTTGCAATATACTACTGATAACCTTAGATAGTCATTAGTGAGTTCTGTTTGTTTTGAGAAGTCAACATACTGTATTTGACCTACAACAATGCAAAAAAACACAAGGCTGATTGACTCATACAGGTACCACAGCAAAACAAGCACACCCTTTCAGTGAGGAGCTCATGTTATCATCGTTTGGAACAAAATCAAACTTCTCTCAAAGCAGATTAACAACTCTGTGGTTGCTTTATAGATTATTTTAAAAATAAAAGTACACTTTCTTGTCTTCATGAGGATATTTGTTTTCTTAGCCCATTCTACACTGTCTCTGGATCATCTGGCACAGTGACCGTCAGTGCTCAGGGATCATTTCCAAACTTCATTGTAGCTGGAGGATTTTTTTATCATTGGTATATATTTTGATATGGTCATATGATGCATACAGTGCATGTTCTTAATTGGTCACTGACAATCACACTCACGAGAATTCTGGTAAATAAAATGCATTTACAGATTCATGTCAATTTGCATAGGAGAAATACAGACATGTTGTTGCTGTTGCTGAATCTGGAAAATGTTTTAAATGTGTGTTGGTCTATGTGTGTTGGTCTATGTGCATAGCTGTAGGCAGTGAGCCCAAGACAAATTTCCCTTCGGGGACAATAAAGTTATCTTATCTTAGAAGTTGTTCTGAATTTTCCATTGTGGGAAATCTCAGAAACTATATTTCATGAGAAAGGGACTAAATGTTTGTAACTGGAAAATGGTAGTAATAATAATAGCAAAACATACGTGTTGGTGAGGAGAATGACACTGAGAAGACAGGTAAAAGAGGATTCATGAAGTGAATTGCAAAAGCATGTACAACAAAGCTGAGCTCACTGTTGAGCTCTGCATGTCTGACACTTATCTGTATCAGGCCTGTTAGTGAAGAATAAATACTGGTTCAGTTAAATTAATTCAATTTGTCATTGTCTGAGGAGCTAGGTAGATGGTTATACATGCACAGTAAATGAAGACATTTAATGTGAGAGATATTGATTGTAATAGTAAGGCCAGTGAAAATGATGTTTGTTAATGGACATTTGATAACAAATCTGGCGCTACTCAGTGCGTTCAACTTCATTTCACCCCAGACACTAGATCAGGTATGGCAGAACTGCAGATGGTTCCCCAAAACCCGGAAGTACATCTGACAAATCAGCAAACAGAGAACACAGAATCAATATGAGTGGAGACAGCAGATTGTGTGCGTTCCTACATTTTATTTGAATTTGTAAGTTGCACAGAAACTATTGCTGACACATATGCTTAAGATCTACTTTCTGTGTTTGGGTGAGACAAAATCAGTGACTGAACAAAAAAAGCTCCTCTACAGTGAAGCAAAATAACCTTAAAGGTGTGATACCAGACACTTAGTTAATTGAAACAGCTGATGCATCAGACTAGACATTTGAGTAGAGTTGAAATGAAGAATAACTAAAACCAGCATCAGGCAAATCATGCAACAGACAAACACATTTGGTTTTGTGTGATTCTAAAAGACGTACAGTATGTCTAAAGTAGCCTACAACATCTGTGTTTTCTTCATGTCAGGCTTTCAAAACCATGTGTTTTGGTGGTTGTACCTGTGTGCCACTGCAGGGCCTGATTTCTCCTCATTATCCCACAGGAACGCTCAAATTCATCTTAAGACTTACCCACAGCTTGGCTATATTAATCTTACTCCAAATAGTATCGATCCTGCCACAGCAAGGAGAGGATAAACTGCTCCTTAGTGTCCCTATCTCCACACACACATACACTTGTTTTGGTATTTTTAGGAGTATAGAGAATTTCTTTAACGGGCGATATATTGTGTCTGAAGTATAAAGTATAAATGTAGATCACTCACACCAGGAAGAAGGGAGTTCTTTTAGTCTTGAACATGAGAATGTTTGTGTGTGGTATCAGTACTACCCACATTGTGACTATTTGTGTTGAATTGCTGCAGATGGTCAGGTCTGTAGGTTCTGCAACATTGTGTGCCTGTATATGAGGGGAGTCTGTTTAAACACTTGGAAACTATTTTTAAAAAATTTAAAAAGAACATTAAAACAATAGTTTGGGGCATTCTGCATTGATATATGTAAGTTTTACGCCAATCTGTGAATTGTTATAGCTAAAGGAAAAAGATTCCCATGGAAACAAGAAGTTTTAGACAGTTTGAGGGAGATGCAAGCCTGTTTCTGTGTTTTAGTCCAACAAAAACATCCAAGTAAAAATAGCAAGTGTGTCCTAACCCTAATAAGTCTGTTGACACTCTTGATCATGACCTCACCCAGTGAGATGCCCACCCCAGTCCTTGAGGGATGAGATGTCCACCCCTCAAGGACTGGTGGGCATCTCTTACCCTGCCAAGAATTAGTTCAAGAAGACAGGAAGTATTGGTTAAAATTGATAATTGTGTGTCAGAACATATGGCAATAACTTATGGTGTGCCCCGGGGATCAATCTTGGAACTTCTTCTGTTCAATGTCTACATGCTGCCATTACGTCAGTGGATTCACTCTATCACTCATAATTTTTGGCCCACAGAAACAAAGATAAAGTGTCAGCAGTCGCCTTCTCCATCTGCTCTCTAAAAACGTCAAATCAATTTAGAAATCTTAAGATAATAATGGACTCAGACTTAAACTTTAATTGCCACATCAAGTCAATGACATTCATAGCTTTTTCCCATTTAAAAATAATAATAAAACGGTATAGTGTCAAAACCAGACTTGGAGAGACTTATAAATGCATTTGTCTCCAGTAGATTAGACTACTGTAAAGGTCTGCTCACCTGGTATCTAAACGAGCAGTGCATCCAAAACGCTGCTGCTCAAGTCGTAACTAGAACCAGGAAGTATGAAACCCATTAGTCCTGTGCTTAGGTGCTTGCACTGACTTCCAGAATTTCAGAGAATAGATTTTAAAACTGCTCTGCTTGTGTTATGTCTCTCCATGGACTAGCAAATTATATTTTTGATATGCTAGTGCCTTATGGATCATCTGCAGACTCTGAGGACCTCAGGACTGCCTCCTGCTGGTGCAAGAGTCAGCATTTCATTACTATACAGCTATGATCTGAAACAGTCTTTATGAATATGTAGACTAATAATGTTCAAATCTAGGCTCAAGGAATTATTGTTTGTCTGTGCATGTGTCTGAAAGAGTTTTATCTGCACTTTATTTTTTTTTTATTTTTTTTTAATAATGATTATTTTTTTTATATTTTATGGAATTTTGCATAGTGCTTTGTAAAGCACTTTAATTATTTTGTGTTATGCAAATAAACTCCCCTGGTCTTTTATACATGCCCTCTTAGTAGAGGAACTGCCACTGGTGAATACCAAAGATCTGGTAATATACCAATACAAAACTAGAAAGGTAAACTCATATAGATATTGACTAGTCAACTGGTAAGGCTTAAGCTGCAGTATTTTTTACTAGGCCTGAAAGAATGCATTACAAAGCACACTGTGAGCCAAACTGCTCCATTTTCCAAAATGTAGTCAAAGCGCTTTTGACTGTCTATAGAAAAATCATGGATGAGATTTTTGCCTCTGATGGCACAATCGTGGAATTTGTTTATCCTGCATCTTGTTAATGCACCATTTTCTGGTCACATCAAAACAAAGCAGCGAGACAGTGACAATGAGAAAATGAGGAAATCTGAAACTCTGCGGGAGTTGGCAGCGAAGAGAGCAACAGAGTGAAGCAGAGGAGGATGAAAGAGCAGTGCGATCAAGCAACAAAAGGACACGGCAGGGATTCAAAAGTGAACCACAAAATAGAAAGTGAAAAGAGACAAAATTATCAGAGCAATACATAGACAGATACACTTAATTAAAGAGCACAAGGGGGACGAATAAAGAGGAAGCTCCAGACCACTGTCACTATCTTGAAATGACATGTTTTATAGCCAGACTTTTGAAGTACACAAGTATTGTTGTGTAGAGTTAGGAACTGGTTGGTTGACTCAAATTACTGTTTTGGGGATAAGGAAACTTATAGCACTAAAAATGCTCCAGAGCAATCTAATAAAGGTAATTTGATATATTATAAATTCAGTAATTGTTTTAGTTCAGATCTTGCTGCTCAGAAGCTGTCCTGCTCTAGTGTTCAAAGCAAGAGCAGTGAGACCAAACACACCTTTCTCTACTCTCATGAAACTTCCACTGTGTTTTCTGCTGTCTCCAAGACAAAAATAAATAAATAAAACACTAATACCTATAATTCAGGATATTCAGAGTGCCGAAATTCAATGTATAAATATGCCATTAAATACATTTATTTTGAAACAAATAAACTGAACTAATAAATTAAATGCACGGTAAATATTAAAATGAAAAAAAAATATTGCTTAAAGGTGCACTGCGCAACTTTTTGGCCAAAAATAAACTTTAATAAATGCATATTTTTGTCATTTAGATGTCTTAGTTACACTAAATAATTAAGAAAAATCTACATTTTTACTTTGAGCGGGCTTGCATGGCCTATTAATGGTCTATTTTTTGGCTTGGAGGAGGGCCCGAACACGTCTGTTTTCCGCAGAAAATCAGTTCCTTTAGCTAATTTTTTTCATATAATGGCTAAAAATGTATTCATCTCTATTCAGAATGTCCCAAAGTACAGTTTCAACTTTCTAATTCTCCTGAATTGTGTAGATGACCTCCAGAAAGTTACACAGTGCACCTTTAAGTAACTTAAATAATTAATTTCACAAATGCATAAATAAAATACTTGAATAAATATTTAATTGAATGGAACAATCATTATGCAAATTGTTTATGAAATAAACAAATCTGTCAGTATATATTCAAATACATCTAATAAATGTGTCAATACATATTTTAAAGAAACATTAAAAATATATAATTTTTATTATTTCATTTTATTTTGATGATCTCAACTCATCAAACTCAGTGGGCGGGACATCCTCGCTTTGGACCAGTCCATTTCTATGCGGAGGTTCGTCTGTGTACCACTTGCTGTCGTTGACCTGAGGAGTCCTAATCGTGCTGCGGCGAAAGCGCCTTTCGCTAATCGTTTCTCGGCCCGCAGCCCATGTGCACTTTGTAGAAGTGCCGTTCCAAACTTCTCACAGATCATCGGTCCTGGGGTTGGTGTAGAGCCAGGACCAACTGATGCTTTCCATCGACCAATACGTGACCTGGATCAGGGGTACACTGTCTGCAACGAGGCAACAGCCTCTAACCAGTTTAGTCTGAGACTCGGTGGGGAGAATGAGCCGCTGAATCGAGAGCCGTTATGAGTGTGTGAACAGAGGTGTCTGGGAACAGCCCTCACTGACCGTGGTGAGCAGGGGTTAAAGTGGACCGGAACGGTCAGGAACGGCATTCCGGCACCTTCAATGCCCTCCAAAAAAAATAAAAATAAACACTGTAAACCCGAAAAGTTGTGATTACTAAAGTTTGTTAAGGAAACCGTTCCACGAAACAAGATTAGTTTATAAATCATAAACTAAACAGCATTAGTTCAGCTGACCTAAATAAATAGTAGTCTCTGCTTTTACTTATTAGTTCATTTAACTCATCTCCAAACCCCTTTTATGTCATCTGTACTGATCATAAGTACAAACAATTAAACCAATCTTGTTATCACGACTAATGCTTATATTGGCTATATGGTTTATATTTTTAAATTAATTGAATTTCTACTTTTTAAACTGTAAAATTAGACAATGATTTCTTTTTAGCACATTTATTTTTTTTTTTTACAAAACATTTAGAAAGAGAAATGAGTCAGTTTTTTTTTACATTAAGTCTTGACAGCTGTCTTTGATTCTTGTTTGTCTCTTTCTTCAACATACAGTATACAGTATTTGATCCTGCCCAGTGACATGCAGGCAGCCAATCAGGAGGGGCTCATGTGACAAAGTGTATCCTGAAAAAAAAAAAGAGAAAACACAGAAAAACACAAATTACTTTTCAAAAATAGTCTAATCAGAGCATTGTTTATGAGGTGAAATATGAATAAATACTTACTATGAAGGATCATTTAGTGACCAGGGAGACTTTGAGTCATGACATTCTTGAATCTCTTAAACCTGTAAAGAGAAATACAAATTCAACTGTCAAGTTTTTTTTAACAAACCTTTTTATATAATGTGATCAAACACTTTCATGATCATAGTGAGCAGACACACCTTTGTCTGTGGTGACAGTCCAGTGACTCACATGTTTATGAACAGACACCTAAAAACATACAACAAAATATGAATATAAGATTTAAATAAACATGTCTGAGTCATGACCAGAGAGAAAACCTTTACCTGATGCTGTAGTTTCACTGCGTCTTCATCTTGTGCACTGCAGAAAGCCCCTGGACAACAGAACATTTAACACATTTAATTCAAAATGCACAAGCTTAGTTTGCTACGTTTTTCAGCTAAACTCGTTTTTAAGTTGTAAGTGTGAACATGTCAGCAGGATAATGACCAAATGATAAGAATAAAAACATGTTTTACATGACCTGTACTGTCTATTTTACATTAAAAACTATATTTTTTGTAATTTTGTCTAATCTAGCAGGAAGTCTGAGGCCATTTGGACATGTCTGGACTAAACCCAAGAGGAGATTGTATCTATCTGACATTCAAAGTAGATAATCTTGCACACAGTATTGAACATGAGCATTACAAAGAAATAAATTCAAGTCTTAACTGTTAAATAAGTGCAAAATGATGAGAAAAACTCACCAGCAGCAGCTTTCTTTGTGTGAGCAGCAGAGTAGACTGAGCAGAACTGTTACAGTTTGAATTTGAAAACAGGAAGCTCCTCCTTCAGAAGCTCCTCCCTCTGACTGAAACATATCATGTTTAGTTGTCTGACTGAAACATATCATGTTTAGTTGTCTTTACTAATGGTTATTCAACATTACTAATTGAGGTGAAAACTAGTTCAAACTGTGTATCTTGTTTAGTGATGATGCAAAACAAAACAATAATGGTAATCGCAACAAAAAAATATAAGCTAAAACATTATCCGGGTTTACAGTGTACATTTAAAGAAATAATAAAAAATGACATTGTTATAATAAAACAATTACATGGAAAATGATTATAGTAATTAAGGGATTGAGTTGTAGATGCTATGAGTTGCAGTTGCATTTATTTGTTGCTTAATTATATAAGATAAGTGATCAAGTCACAGCGGCACCAATGAAATGAACAACTGGACCCTGAACTACACGAGCCTCTTGCTGCACAGCGCAAAGTCGTGTCACTCACGGGGAAACTGTCTGAGGACGGGGCTCATCTCACAGCGGGACGAGTGTCCCCAAAACTAAACTTTAAGGACTTTACTTTTCAACTATACCAACAGAGCTCAAAGCTAAAGGCGACGTTAACGATGACGTGATAATCGTGTGTTTCACGAGACTCGGCCGAGCCACGGTGCGTGTGGTTTTACCGCGCAAAAAAATTGGCCAGCCAGCCAGCATTTCTCTCTTCTGCAACCTCCAATAGCAAATATAAGTGACAATATAAGAAAGGATTGTCCTAACTTTGGACGACCAAATCGTTGTCTCTGTCTTGGGTTTCAGACCCTTCTGCATTCAAACAGAAAGTAGGAGGGGCTGATTGGTCAGGCAAACTTTCTCCACGATCAGTGTAGGTGGAGCCAGCGTACTTAGGTCAGTGACAGCAAGTGGTACACAGACCGTGGAGGAACCTCTGCATAGAAATGGACTGGTCCAGAGCTGAGAAAGTCCCACCCATTGAATTTGATGAGTTGAGAATGACAGATATAATTATATCTCGAGATCGAAGCAACTTCATGAAATGTAAAATGAAATAGTAAAATAAATAAATAAATATTATAAATATTTTTATGTTTGCTTAAAATAGTTATTGACACCTTTATTTTTAAAGATGTATTTGAACATATAGTGACACATTTATTTATTTTATAAACTATTTATACAATTTTTTTTATTATTTTAAACGAGATGTGTAGAAGTTGTGTAGAATCTACAAAACATCCACTAGATTACACAGTAAATAAAAACTCCATCACATATCCATATGTATGAAGACGTAGAGTGAGAGAATGTTTGGACTGAAAGCTGTCATAGTCTGTTGGTGGAACCTGTGAAACTACAGCAGCAGAGACACAATCCTGTCACTGGCCCAAAATATAACATGAGCAGAGAAGACTATGGACTCCTAATGCTGTTTAAGAATGCCATAGTGACAAGGAGGATAAGATAAAGAGGATGGCTGAGGAAAGAAGCTACGATGCAGGTGAGAGGAGATGAGAGAGCAGAGGAAGTGTACAGGGGAGCAATGACAGCTTGTTGAATTATAAATGCGTTGGACTCATAGTCGGAGTAGTGGCTGCTTCAGTGTGGGTGGTTCAGTGATGTGATGTGGCACACAAACGTCATGCACACATAATGGAATAAAGAGGAAAATAGAGAAGCAGCTATGCATATGGATGTGAATTAATATCACATGATAATGCCTCGTTTACATAGGCTTGAATATTAGGCTAACATTATCAGGGTGCTCACACATTTCCAGCTCGCGATCCACTTTTAGGTGAGGCATTGGATAGCCCAAAGATCAGCCCATGAATTTATATTGAAGGTCTTGTATTATTAATTAAACATCAGCTGTAAAATAAAAGAGCCTACATAATGCAGGTTTTTTAAATCTGTAAAATAAATGATAAAAAAAATGTTGACTATCATTGTAATTATTTGTTCTGAAAAATACGTGGAGCGTGTTGTCCTTCGTTAGTGTCTGTAACATTACTGAAGCTCAAGCCGTTTCGCTGAAGTGGTCATAAAAAAATGCCACTTTGCTTTGGATCATGTTCAGTGCACCAGGCAGGGCTTTCACCTGTTCTCATGGCTTGCATGTCTATATCACGCCATGCCAAATTGCGTGTCGTGACAACGCTTCTGCCTTTTTTTGCGTGTTTGTTACGCGGCCATTTTTTTAGCATGGTATAGACACGCAATTTAGTTGAGGGCAAACAGTAGGTTTTATTTGTGTTGAACCAACACAGTCTCACAAGAAGGCGTACATATAGCACGACACAAAAATAGCGTATTTTTAGCACGATATCAGTCCTGTTTTGCGTACTTATGTTACGCCGTACATATAGCACGATATGAAAAAGCGTAAAAATGACACGAGATTTGGTTGAAGCCACGTGGAGACGTTTTCTTCAGGTGAAACGATTAAGTTCAGGCAAAAAGTTACTAAAATGGTTAACATTAGGGTTGGGGCTTAAGATTAGATGTAGGATTTTGTTCATTTTCATAAATAAGAACACATCTTAACAACCACCATTGAAATGAACGGGGACTGTGACGCGTACTATAATTACGCAAAAGAGCCGTAAACTCGTGCTAATCATACGCAATTTACATGTTGCGTTATGTTGTGGTATATGTACGCTTTCTTGTGAGATCGGGCTGGTTGAACAGCTAAGTAGGTCTGTTAAAATGCGTAAGGTCTGTGCCTCTTAAGATCAGGATTGTGTTACTTTTCATGAATAATAGGGGTGTCAAAACTAGGGGTGTCAAATTAGTGCATTAATTGAGATTCATTAATTACAGACATATTAATCGAGTACATTTTTCTAATCGCATTAATCTATTTTGAAATCTTTGCGAGTTGCAAAGTGAACATAAGGGTTGTTCGACTTGACAACTTAGCAACAAAAGACTTCCTAAAGTCTTAATTTTTTGCACTATATTAATATTTCCCATCTACAACAATAATGTAATTACTTAAATTGGAACAAAACAAAAACACTTAAATTGAGTGTTTTTCTCAGCAATTTTTAGGTGAGATTAAAAATAAATTAATTAGATTCATTAATTACAGATCATAATAAATTAATCTCTTCAATTTTTTAATTGTTTGACAGCACTAATAATAACAACGCATCTTTGCTTCCACTATAGAATGTACTGTGGCAGCAACAAGTGAAATACACACGCCAAAAATATGGCATATGATGTGAGAACAGGCGGAAGGCTTCACTATCCACCCCTGATGCCTCGGTAGACTGACCGATAGTTCGCCGTATTGGTCGATATATTGAGCACCCCTGCCCTAAATAATATCAAGTTGAGTTATTATAAATGATTACACGATATCAGTCAGAGTTACTAAATATAAAATATATATTCATGATGAACAGCAGATTATGACTCATGATGATGATAACCTATTGATCACTTGAACATTATCAAGAGAGATCGACTGCTGATCGTATATGTCTTAAAATATGTATCTCAAAATTTCCAAAACTAAATCAGAAGGGTTGATGTATCACCAAAGCAAGTTAGTGAATTTTGTCATATATATTATCATATATCATATTTTGTCACTCCAGCTGTGCTTTTGATGAGGAAGCAATGTTTGCACATGATTAATACCTCCAGAAGTAACTTTTATATATTATGTGTTCCTTTAATTTTACTTTCATCAGTGGGGTCAAGAACAGCTTTTCTGTGTACTAAAATCTACAAAATGCACATCATATCTATAAACACATGATGTGCATTAATAAATAAATAAAACTGTATTTGTAATAAAATGAGAACTGAGTCTTACACACAGAGTATAATACCTTTATACGGGTTTTCTGGTGACTTGTTTGACTCTCCATTATACAGTACAGACAAATTAATTTTTATATATTCAACTCATGTTTTACATGAAATGTCTGTCTTTTCCTTAACCCCAAGGGCCATTAGTGGGCTTTATGTTAGTGAAAATTGCTAAACAACTTCAGCATTGGAGGTATTGCATTGGACAAATATGACTCAGCCATAATAGCACATAGAAAATGTCTCTATGCAAATTATACACAACACAAGCTTTGACATTTTCATCTGCACCATTCATCTGGTGAGAGTCAGGGCGTAAAGAGGTTTTATTCAGTTCCAGCTTGTTTAAAGAAGGTAGAAGAAAAGACATTTGGGGAAAGTGGTACAAAGTGGAAAAGTACAGTTCACAGATGGGATGGAAGAGAGATGAAACATGCCTGAAGATGTGATGATTGGGGTCAGAAATACATGACCAAATTGATTAAAACAAAGCAGGAATGGAATAAACAGGAACAGACAAAGACTGTTACATTCTAAACTGTTCAAATTGAGGTAGAAAAGAAGTGTGATGTATACAGCAATGAAGAATGTGATTTTAGACCATCTCTCAACACAACCAATGCCACTGTGCAAGTCTTTGCTATCGACCTATTGACAAGGCCAAGTGTTTGGGAAAAGGTGAGGTGGGATGTTGAATGAAATACATTAAGTTGATTGGGTGACTCAACTAGTACTTCATTAGTGCTCAACCATCACAGATTGGCTAAGCACCAACAAAGTGAAATAGCGTGTCCAATGAGCGTGTGGAATAGAACAAATGTCACACACAAGCACCTTGCTGCTATTCTTACTGCTTACTCTTATTATTTCTGCTAAAACAGAAGCACTTGCAGAAACCCCTAAATTCACAAGAGCTGCCATGTTTCCTTTGATTCAGGTGCTGCTTGCTGTCATCGTTGCTGACAACCCGCCTGAACCCGCCGTGCTGCAATGTGATTGGGCCGCCAAAGCACTGGCTTAGACTGCAGCTAATCAACTGGTGGGGGCCCACATGGATTCTCTTGATTTTGTGAATTCACACTCAGTTGGCCAGGTTACAGCAGAGCAGTTTCTCAAAAAACGCAATCTGCATCGACCATATTAGTTGATCTAAAGCATAAACCACTGTCTCTGTGACAAAATGTTTAATAAGTTAAAAAAAAAAGCTTAATCTGGAATTTTATATTATATTGGTAAATGAAAGAATGTGAATGATTTGTGGGAGAAAATGAAGAGAAGTAACAGAGAAGAGTGGCACGATTTAATTTGGTGCCTCACAAAAATGCATTTTAATGAGGATTTAATGAGTTCTGGGGTTAAAATATACAGTATATACATAAAAAATATTAAACTTTTGAGCTGCAGTTGGTTAGGATTTTTGTTAATAATAACACATCAAAATCTTCTATTGAAATTAACTGGGGCAGAAAGTGGAAATTGCATTACTTTGACACACTATTAACATTGTGTGCCACTATTCTTGTGGCAGTCAATTTTGCATTACCGCTCTTTCTAGACCAAAAAATGTAAAAAAAAAATAATAATAATTTTCAAACGTTTTTGAAAACAGCTCTGGACACATGTAGAGGAAATTATGAATTGTTGATATGGACTAATGGCACAAAAGAATAGGCACTTAAGGACAGTAAAAGTCAAAGGATTAAAGGAGGAAAGCCTGAAAAACTAGGAGAGCTTTAATCTAGCCCAGGCAGCCTCAATCACAACGGAGAGAGTTCACACTGAATAAAGCAAATGGGGCAAAGAAGGCAGAGGCGCTAATGTTCTGTTGACTCACAACTACTAAAAGAGGGCATTTTATGATGGATGCCCTGTTTGTCACACATAAACACACAAACTGACAGAAAATAAACCAACACAAGAAGTCAGTGGATTTGAGGAGTAGCTTTAGAAGGAAGTGGGCTCAGTGGATTCACATTAGGCAGTCTCCTGAGGCGTTCCACCACAGTGTAATTAGGTCGTGCTTGGTCAGGAGTTTTATTGGAGACTGGAGACTTGTCTGGGGCTAGAACCATAACTTTTTGCTGAACACAATTAGACACGGAGCTAATATTGGCCTGGAGACTACAGTAGTTTTATAAAAACTCATGAGTTTGTTCATTTAAAAATAATAATTCAGATAACTTCAGCATTACTTAGCAAATGTTTTCAGGTGTTTTTGCAATGCTTTGTATCATGAACTGAGACTACTGAACTATTAAATTTAGATTTATGGTGGAGTGCATTGTCAATGTTCTCTCTTCAAAGACTAACATTTTGGGTCATAGAAGATAAGACAATGATGATCAGGTTACGAGACCATCTATGAGCACAAGATAACAATTTGTCTGGTTCTCAGGAAGCATCAAAGGAAGAAGTTTGAGTTTTCGCCTATAGCTTTTATACACCTTTAATTCATTTTAAAGCTTTCAGAGGAAAGTAATGTCAAAGCACATCACAATAAGTCATTCAGTGTCACAATTTGAAGAAGTTACAAAAAAAAAAAAAAAGTTTGGAAATGAGAAAAAAGGATAAGGGCATTGCATAGGCAACAGTCATGCATTTCCAAGTTTTAGATTCATACAGATTCACCTTTAACTGCCAAAAACAATATCTGCTTTGTGCCATTTCTTGTCTGTGAAGCAGACACATTTCCTAAGTATTTACTAAGGAAATTAAAAACTTGGAGAAGAGCTCTTGCTCCAATGATTTATCTGAGCTGATAGAAAATGTTTAGTTTCTTTTTCTTAATCATGCTTCAAAAAATATGTAGGGTAAATACATTTCCATTTAGACAAATGATAAGTAACTTATTTCTATCATAATGTGCTTGGAAAAAAATAAGAAAAAATGATTTTCTGTACATGACTTTCTGTACATTTGCTTTTCTAAAGCTCTTGTTTACAATGAGACGAGTGGAAGTCAAAATGTTTTTAAGGATAAGCATTACTTGCCCACAGTTTGAAAGTTGTAGACACTTTCTCAGCTAAACAAACTTCAGCGAGAATGCCAATGAGTGTGTTCAAGATGGTCAAGACGGTGCAGTCAGCTCGAGCCGGTAAGGGGGGTCGGGGGCTACGTCAGGGCTACGTAGGCCCTGGTAATCTCGAGAGATCAATCCGGCTCGAGTCGACTTGACAAATCGTCGAGGCGAGGAGAAAGCAACTGCTCCCGGCTTCACCGCCTCGATGACTACAAAATCAAGATGCATGATGGGAAATGTAGTGCGGTGACTGACCGCTGATTCGCTCGGATCAAACGTGACGCACTACAGTTCCTCCTCCGCTGTCTTTATCGTATTTGTGGACTTTTATAACATCACACGTGTTTAACACGAGTCAGAAAAGACCCAGGCTGTTGTACATCACACACAACAACATTAATACATGATCCTGATAAGCTGAAAGTCACTTTACATAGGCAATCTAAAGTGTGCCATCTTATCATGATCTCTTTATTCTTTGCTTGGTGATGTGTGAGTGAGTTTGTGATGTGTGAGGAAACAGAAATGTGTTTACAATGCTGTACGTAGTTTTACTCAGTGCAACACTTCAAACAACGCGAGAGCTCCGTGAGTCTGTGAGATCTGAGGCTGCTTCGTTGCTCTCGGCTCACAAGTGTCCAAGTTGAATCTCCTCCTCTTTGCCTCAGCCGCCTGCTCTCGTCTGCAATCCAGGCAGAGATCTTCGCATCTTGAACAACCTATTATTAGAATCAGAGGTGTGTCTAGGGAGTGGCCTGGTGGCACGTGAATTTGATTGGCCACCCCACCCAAATGTGGAGCTTAGATTGGAGCAGACTACAAAGCAGACGGTGCTGGGTGTTATGACTGAGGGCGACCAGCAGTCGGCACTGTTACTTTTTTCAGAGGTTTGTTAACGGTTGTGTTTAACTGTGGTGGAGTACAGGAAAGCTGAAAGATGGGTTTGTTTGCACCTGCACCTAGCATTTGGAATTCATCTTTAAGAGAGGGACAACTTGTGTCAAACATTCACAAGTGCATAATAATGGACTCCAGAAGATCGCTTCGCAGGAGGATGAATGAACTGTGTTGGATTCGCAACGCGTCATTCACCTGATGATCTAATGGACACAGCAAGTTATTAACATGTGATGAAAGCGCAACAGCGGTGAGTGAAACAACGGATTATGGGCGTGAGTGACAGTGAGCCGCAGAGCCCCGTATTATTGTGTACAAAAGTGCAGAATGCGTTGCTCAAACCTGGGGCTGGACACAAACAGAAGTGTGTCAAGGCACAGAGTCACATCAAAGCTTCAGTCTGCGAGAGCGCCTCTCTTTATTTTTTCCCATGCATTATAGTTCGGGAGTGTAAATGCTCTGTCTCATCATTTCCTGTAACAGCTTAAAATTCTTGTTCGTTCTTTACACAGTTATGGCTCCTCTAACATCTGTGTAACACATCCTGCTGCTCTAACAAAATAAAAACTGTTTAATTATTGACAGCAGAGAGACACTTATTGTGAAAGCCGATTCATGTGAAATCTTAGTTACCTAATGTAACTATAGTTCTATGAGTATGTGCGCGGAGCCTAGGAGTGTACTGGCCAATAGCGAAGCCCGTAGAGGACATAACACATACGACAAAGAATTACAGCACTACAAAACAAACAAATAAACAGAATTATAATGTACTATGAGCTAGCCTAGTTTTATTCATAAACTCACATACTAGTGTTAAGCATAACAATGATAACATTATTGTTATACAATAATAATAATAATAATAATAATAATAATAATAATAATAATAGTGGCTCCTGTTTGTGAAAGAGAAACTCTTCTCACCTGACCTACCTGGTAAAATATTTAATGAATAAATAAATAGGTCAGTTAAATACATAGTGATAAAAGAGCAGGCAAAAAGATGTGTATGTGTATGAATACAATAAATTAGGCTCAAACACAAAATATCTAGGGCAAAATCAGATCTCTTCCTAAAGGTGCACTATGTAACCTTTTCATAAAAAAATTGACTTTACCAAATGTCTTTGTTAAATGGTTACTAGCTAAATAATAAAAATGTGTATATTTGTTTCCACTGTAAGTTGACTTGTATTGCCACACAATGTTTTTTTTGCCTGTAGGAGAGCCTCTTTTTGTATGTTTACTTGGAAAAGATCTTTTTGCTGTATTTTTTCATATTGGGGCATAAAGCCTGTATATTCCCAATGAGAATGTCACAGTGCATTCAATTAAATTCAAAAGACTTTATTTATCCCCAAGGGGCCAACGTAAAGTTTTAACTTTCTGTTTCTATTGAATTGTGTAGTCAACTTAAAAAGTTACACAGTGCACCTTTAAATTAGATTGAGTTTTGTGAGACTCATTCTTTAGGAAAAAGTATTTATCATTTATCATCACAGTGCCCAGAGTTACCACTAACAAACCGAAAACCCTGATATTTCTAAATTTGAACTGTTGAGCTGTGTCAATAATGCACTTTTCTGTGCCCAAGAGCTCTTAGAATGCACCAGAATGAAGGAAATAATGTCTTTTAGTTCAAAAATTTGTTGGGGGAGGGCCCTCAGACCCCCCACTCCACAGGTGCCCACCCCCTTTCAAAAACACTGACCATGTTAGCAGTATTGTAGGCATACAGGACCAAGTCATAATGGTTGTGTGGATAACAGCTAAATGCTTTGCAGTTTTAGTGATCTTCCTTGCATTTATATATTGTTTTGTAGGCCAGGGAATTCATGGGCACGGATTGCCACAACATTATTCTAAATTTACTATAGACTTGCAATTTCTGAGTGCCACCCTTGCCATGCTTGGTGCTCCACGAGGGCCACCCCTGTAAAAAAATGTCTAGACACGCCACTGATTAGAATTACATACAATATGCTGCCATTGGCAAAAATTACTACTAAGAAATTCTGAGTAGCCCTTAGTAAGGCTAATTTTCATTTTGGCAGATCCAATTTTTGTTTAGAGCAAGTACTGATGACATGAGTGAGACATTGGAAAAAAATATATATATTAACTTTGAGAGAAACTAACTGAGAAAATCTAAACATTTGTTTTTTCCTAATTTAATTTCAATGCTGTTACTATTACTATTTCACTTATTAGTTTGATTTGTTGGTAACATACCAAGAATTAAGATTGCATGTACAGTATTTATATTTATATGTTTATATTTATAAGTATTGAGACAAAAAAAGAAGTAAACATTCAGTAAGGTGGCATCATTGTGACATCATACAAAAACAAAATTGTAAAATTTTGTTACAATGTGTATTTAAATGTTTAATGTGTCCCCACTGTTTTGTGATTTGACTGTTCCACATCAGGGCTCACTCACACCCATCAGAGCCTTTTTGAATGGAGACTGTGTAGTCCTAAAGTTCAGAACATCTCTTGGACAGTCTAGTTTCTCCCCTATAGGCTCAAGACTGGAATTCTTCCTTCATAGAACTAAAACTACAGACAGATCCAAACATCTTTAATAAATGTCTGTTTTTACTTTTGCTTAAAAGCTTCCCATGGACATGTGATGAAAATTATCACTTAAACACCTAAAACAAATAGCTCTGGTTCGTTCAGTGCAATTGGATGGACCAGATAGTTTTAACTGAATTTACTGATTTTTATTTCAGTATATATCTGCTCATCTGCCAACTTCACAACAGTGCAGAGCATTAAGATCACATAAAAATGCCATGTTTTTTTGTTTGTTTGTTTTTTATGCTTTACTCTTACTGAAACATGAAACTTTGCTTCAAAAATGTGTGTGTTTTCCGTTTTCTTTCAACAATAGGCTGTTTCAGCCTAAAAGCTCACATTAAAAAGCAATTGGTGCATCCTGCAAAGCAGACCCAAGTAAAACCAGGGGAACACGGCAGTGAGTCTGTGGGCGTTGGTTCATTTTTCACTCTGTGCACACATGAAGTCCCAACAGCGCGTGGACATGGACCCTCACACTTTGTAGTGGAACTGCTGTGATTGTGAAGAACACTCCACATGAACACTGCTCAAGTCTTGTGCTCTTGTGAGGACCAACTTTTCAGAAGGAATAAGATACTAAACACGACTGTTCAATCCTACTGTATTCCTCACACAGGTCAGACTCAGGTTCTTGGGTAAGTCCCATGTCTATACATGCACGACTGATTATATAATACATTATATTATATAAAGGCCTAATAAAAAATACACTTTCTTTGTATGAAGTTGGTTAAAGCCTGACACTACAATAGATTTTGAACAAATAGATATTTGTGTGTGTGTTTTTTTTTTTTTAGAAGAAATTACTCTCTCCCTGATTCTGAAATCCCTTCAACTATTTCATCAAACAGTACAAGAGTGCTTAACTCTTCAGTCAATAAATTATTTGTCAATGAAAAATTCTTAAAATTTAGAAGCAAGGCAGTCCTTTGTTTTGATAGATGCCTTACCTGTTTTTTTTCTGAAGTTATAGTTGCATTTGTCCAGAAGAATTCTTTTCATTATTATTTATTTATTTCAAATCATACTTTCAATGTGTAAATGTCCATGGCTTACAATTATACAAATGAAAGCTGTTACATGTTTTATAGTTTTGCCTCCATAGCAGAACAGATTCATCATGATACCATCAGATACCATCATCCCTCTTCATCTGCAACATGTTACAAGAATCACACTGGCTCACCACTCGCAGACACTGTCTGTGTTGTTTTACATAGGCTCATTATCAGTCCTCAGTGATTCTCTATGGACCAGTTTACAAGTCAACACTGCTACATCTCCACTCAGCCATCTTCTTTTCTGACACAAGCAATCTGCTTGGCCTGTCAGTCATCCCGCTGTTAGTCGTATGGAGACCAGGGGCTAAGTGTCTTATCCAGTGTGATCTGCTCTTGCACACATTGGCTCTGATGTGTTGTGAAGGCGTGACCAGAGTGTAGCAGTAAACTTAAGAAAGCTGATCAAGTAAAAAAAAAAAAAAAAATGAAAAAAAAAAAAATAATAATAATAATGGTTGATAATGATTTTATAAACCAATAAAAAAAGATCCATGTTTATGTTTTACAGTAGTAAACATCAGGTGTAGTGCCTTTAACAGATATTTACCCTGAATAGCAGTGCCATGGAAAGGGCTACCTCAGACTATGATATTGTTTTTTTATACCACAAATTTGGCCTCACTTCACTGGTTCTGTCCCATTGTGAGAGGTGAGACCAGCCTGGCCTGCTCCCCGAGGCTGATAACAAAGACCATCTATCTGCTAGGTTCGCTAAACTTGCCCCAACAAATCACTTTTTTTGGCTTGTGCTTCAGTGCTTCAAAATGGCTGATGGTGTGGAACTCTACTGAAATGGTGCAATTACAGAGAGGTGTGTTACTGTTTTGGCTTCTATGGTTCTGCTGACCGCTTTACTTTGGATCAATGAAGCAAACGTGTTGTTATTCAGGGTACAGCTAAGAAAGTTTGTGTGTATGCGTGTGCAGGCTAGAGTAAAGAAACAACTAACGCCTCTTTAGGCTTGCTGGGATCCAGAGCCAACACTTCAAAAAATCACAAAGAGTGGGTCTGGTCACCACGACCCCCACTTGTGTTTTAAAACAACTCCACATTGTACCAGGCAGTCAGGTTTGCTTATTTGTGCGAATCATATGAAATAAAGGAATATTTTTTCTTTTTTGTTGTTGTACGCAGCTATGGTTTTTATACAGGAGATTTTATTTGTGCTTAGCCGATCACAGGAACAACTGGTAATGGTGGGATAGAAGTGTCACACACACTGGTCCTCTTTCAAAAAGAAATTATTTTGTGTTTTTGCTAAAACCGCATCAAAAGCAGCAGAAACATGTACATCCACGGGAGCAGCCATCTTTGTTTAGCTTGAATCAGACTCTGCGCAAACAGCTCGTTTTAGCCTGCCCTGCTGCAATGTGATTGGGGATCAAAACCACACTGCTGTGATGTGTGTAGTGAAACATTCACTGCACATCTGATCTTTGAAAGTTTAAGACAAGTGTCAGCCTTTTGCCACTTTCGAAAGCTGGGTTTAACCGCTGGAACACAGGACAAGATGCTTCAATTCCTTCCCCCAAAGGAATGTGGTCTTTCCTTGAGGCAAAGTTCAGCAGCATCAAACCAAACACTGATGAAGTCAGTGCCTGAGAAAAAGACTATTAATTCAACTGTTTTCACATGATGAATTGCCATGTACAAAGTGTGACCATGTCAATATTGTGTATCTATACTGTACATTTGTGTGTGAACAGCTCGGACTTTGGTAAGAAAAGCTGAGGACAATGGAGACCTGAGGATATCAGATTTCACACACACAAAACCCCCACTGCTCATGTCTGAGATAAAACAGAGCTTCCCTGTTTGGACAATTTGGGAGGGACTTTTGCTAGAAGCTAACCACCCAACTCAACTCACTCACTTCAGGTTTTGCCTACACTCGAGTGGTCAACTTTTAGACACACTTGGGAAGTTTCTCATGGAGCTCTTTTTGTGCACCTAGACAGGCCTCGGGTGCAGGACAATGGAGAAAAACGGCACAAAACTCTCTACGACTGGACCAAATCTCTTGGACTTCTCATAAGCCAAGCAAAGATGCAGGGAGCCCAAACTTCTCCTTTTGAGGAACTTTCAGAATCTTCAACCTCAACCCAGAGATGGAAAGACAAAAACATTCCTCTGGGCCAATGCCCTAAACTCCATCTCATCTTGGATGTGAACATTAACCCCGGTCTCACACTGGATCCGGTCCGGCGTACGGAGGCTTTCCGTTTCTTGAAAAGTAATGAGAGGCTCTCACACCGCGATCCGTCCGGTTCGGCGAGCCGCGCGGCTCTGCTCCGTACGTCCGGATCGTTTTCGTTTCATTGAAATTTTTCCGGACTGCCGGAGCGCTCCGGAGCCCTTTTTGGTAAAGTTGTGAAAAGAAGACACGACAAACAGGAAACCAAGCGCTCGCGGGTGAAGAGAATCCGGTGGTTTTCAAAGTAAAAACATTACGTTTCTGCTACTACAACAAATACGGCAAAATGCTCGACATATACGCGACTATTGAACACACAGGAGGCAAATAAACGTCCCGTACTTACCATTATGCGTCGAAAAATCCAACAGAAAATGAAGTGACGTGAAATAAACCCAAAACACGGCGCAAGTTTTCCTTGTTTACATATCCATGTGCCAGAGATCGCGTAAACTCCCTGAAACTCCCAAGTTGAGCGTGAATCCCCGTGAACTCGTGGTCTCGCTAGGCCAGCAGAGTCCGTACATATGCATGCATATTCTGGAGGCAGTGTGAGTGACGACCGGACCCAGACGGATCCGGATCTGGATCTGGATCTGGACTGAAGGCAGTGTGAGCCCGGTGTAAGGCAACTTCAAGCAACGGACATTTTTGCAACTTCCATCAGCCACGGTCTACCCTCAGCCACCACATGCGGGAGCAAAGAGAGAGCAGCCATCTTCTCACAGCGCGACCTCTACAGAGACAAAGAAGGACATCTGACTGGTTGTATGAACTAAAACTGTCACATTGGCTGGGATAGACACAGTTTATGCAAATAGGTTTAGGTAAACAGTCTAGACTCTTATTGTGCATTATTGGAAATTTATCTGCATCCTTTATTTAAACACTGTATGTCATTTTCTGGTCAATAAATCTTCATAAACCACAACTTACTTTGGTTAAGTGCATGATTAATTTTCAGAATGGAGTCAATGGAAATGTGAAAAGATCTTACAACCTTCAGATTAGACTAATTAATCAATCAATCAATCAATCAATCAATCAATAATTTGTTAATTAATTAAAATATTTGGTCTTAGAATCAACTCTTTCTCACTTTGGTGAGTGGTGCCCCGGACAATTAATCTTTATTTCGATTCCATTTATCAAATTGTGAAGCTTTATCTGTACTCACTGTTCTGTGTTTCACCTTACAGCGGTCAGATAAACCTTTAAACTACATCTTTTGGTGCCTCCTTTTTAAAGGCCGTTATCAGGATAATGCAGTAATAATAAAACACTACATGTGAGTGGGCCGAAACACAACCAATCGGGGCACTGGAAGGCCCCGATTGTTTATCTGGAGTTTGTGAATCCACTAATAAACCATCTGGCTGACCAGGTTAGAAGATATGCAAAATAATCATTGAAATTTTAAAGAGGGACGCAATGGTCAGATGATATGTATTTTTTAAAATCAATCTTAAGGGTCTTTCACGCCAAGTCGAGGGTTTTGCCAATAGGCAGCTCTCGTGTGTTTGGTGTGAATGGGGTGGTTGGGCATCAGAGGAGCGCAGAGCAGGTCATGGAAGCGGGTTTTTGAAAACTCGCATGTAAAGTCTGCGTCACCAGTTGCTGCAAATGCAGCTGTTTGATTTGCTTGTGTTTGTTGGCGAACCAGCAAATCAGTGCGCAAACAGTACTTAGTCGAGTATGTATTGTTGTGTAACTACAAAGACTGAGGATGAACGCTGAGCTGTGGAGGGAAATAGAATTTGAGCTTAGTCCATAAGGTAAGATTAGAAACATATTCTTCTGTCAAGCATTACTTCAGGCGCATGCTCACCCAGGCAAATGTTTGGTGACTGGTGGCCGTTTGGATTGTGTTTGTGTGAATGTTCTTTTACATCAGTGCACCCCAAAGAGACTTGAACATGCTGAGGGTTGTGTTGGTGTGGTTGTGTTGGTGGGAAAGACCCTAAAAGCCACACTATTTGTAACATTTCAGACTCCTTTTAACAAAAGAGTTTTTTGCATCAATTTCAAGTGCAACAAAATTAAAGTGAAACTAAACACAGAATCAGCTTTTGTCAAACTGTGTGTATGAGTTCAAAAATGTATTATCTACTGTTTTCTGTGAATTTTGTGATAAAACTGCAAAACTACCAGTATTTGCAAACACAAATATAGTATAGTTACGGTTATTTAGGCCCCTGTGACATCATCAGCCGCTTGACATAACTGGATAAGCAGCTGATGCGTGGTGCAAAGGGGTTGCTGGTACAAGACCTGTGTTGACACTTTATTTTTCTTAACTTCAAGCTTGTGCATGGAGACCGGGGGTACATTAACCGAAAATGTTCCGTCATTTACCGATTCTAGTTTGCTTTGACGGAAAATTTTCAAGGCCCTCCGTCATTTTGACAGATTGAAAATGTTCCTGCCCTTTTATATATAGTCTAGGCCTACAAATTTAGATACTTGCATCCCGACGGGACTCGCGCTCTCCCGCTCCCTCAAACTGAGGAAGCAGCGAGGGACAAATGCTGCTTTCAATCGCATTCATGCGTGCTGCGATCCGGCGGGCAGGCTGTTAGACTGACGCTTGCAGAGCGCAAGGTGCTGCAATAATATATAATATAAATACGTGACCTGTCAATCTATAAACAGGAGGCTGCAGTTTCACGAACCACACTTTAGCTACGGAGCGCGGATAAATCTTCATTTGACAAAAACAACGGGATTAGTTTTGTCGGTCTGATTTCAAGAGGATTTGTACTTTTGATCATGATGGCTCCACAGACAAACACTGATGTTTATTCAGATTCATAAACTTAGAGGAAAGTCACACCTTGATGCGAAAAGATAAAAAAAATCACTTGACGGATTTTTTGGGACCTTGTCCGTCACGGTGACGGATTGGAATTAAGTCTAGTGTAACCACTGGTGCAGACCAAATTTTTCTATGAATTGATGTGCTTCTGTAATTCCAACATTGCATGTGTTTCAAGCACAATGTGTAAAACATTCTCAAGCTCATCTGCCACAAACAAAAGTTAAAGTATGAAAAATATAGGGCCATATCATGAAGCTAGGAACAGCAACATTCCTCTAATTTCACTTTCTTACATATAGTTTATTGAACAAGGGACTTAATTGTTCACATTTGAAAAACAAAAACAAAAAACCTTGCACTTAGTTGTGTAAGCTGGTCTATTTTATTTTTCCGTTGTGCGCAAGTCCCTGATTCACTGCAGGTGCACTTGGCCAATGTTCTTTAGAGTGGGCGTGGCCTGTGGTCAAAACTCTGGGAAAGTAAAATTGTCCAAAACATTCCAAACTTGAAACATGCAATAAATAAATATTAAAGTGATTTCAAACTAATAACAGGCCAACATAATAATAAGCAAATTCCAAAAATAACTGGCCTTATTCCCACATTCCCCATAAATTAGTTTCCGGTCTGTACAAAGAGGTGGTTCAGTTCTGTAGCAAGAGATAGGTTTTCGGTCTGCAAAGGGAGGTGAGCATTACGTGTCTGCAGCCAGACGCTCTTGGGAAATTCTGGTGTTGCAACACATGTTTTCTAAGTAGAAGCAAAGCAAACAAACAAACCAAAAAAAACTATTTATGATAAAAACAAGATCAACATGGATATTGCGGTCAACAGGCAAATGGTGGAGTTCAATCTGCACATGTGATTTTCAATTAAATGTAGATTTTCTCAGTGTCTTAGAAACACAGAAAAGGTGCACCAAACTGAGTGGGGGGATTTTGGCTGATGCACATTTGTTGTCAGTTTGTAACACCGCAGAGGTCTGTGTTCTTCCCGTGTACAATATATGTCCTTGTCAGTTGTGATGGACAGAGTTATGTTGCCCATGTCAGGTACTGAAGCATCCCCCCTGAGATACAACCCTAAGTTTACCCCCAACACCCTCATGTCTCCAAATGAAATTGAAATATGTTACAATTCCGCCCTTTTCAAAGCACCAATGAGAAGGTGAAGCAAGCAGAGAGAAAATTCTTCCTTTTTGGTATGTTTTCTGTACAATCCTTATTTCTGTGACATCTCATTTTGTGACAGGGGAAAGATGCAACAATGAGCGCGCAAAATGGGCCGTGCACAGACAGAGACGGGAAGATAATGAGAATAGATGGCAACAGATGAGTGACTGTCAGCATCCAGCTATAGGCCCAAGCACAACAGAAAATGATGTGTCCCAATCAAATGACAAATCGTGTGATGAATTTACAGTTTTTCTACTTTATGCAAAGGGGAGCAATCAGAAAAACAACAAATAGTTGATGTGTGTGCTGTGGAAATAATTCAAGTCGCTGGAGAATTGTAAAGCGAGGCAGGATACTGGAGAAGCTCAGTATGAGACCCACAAACATGAATGCTCAACATACTGTGGTATTGTCACAGGGTTAGCAGTTAGCAGTATGGATAATGGGTAATGTGACCAATTTATAATCTAAAACATGATCTTTCATACATGTGAACTACTATTAAAACATTGTGAACCTCATGTATTCTGGCATTGTCCTTTTAAAATATTGTCTGGGCTGGCTATTTAAGTGTCGTGGAATAAGCTTTCTAGTGATGTTTGCTCAAAAAAAAAGCCCAATTAAATTATAAATCATACACAAATATTGTTTGCTGCATCAGCAAAAGAAACTATTTGTGTGACATTAATTTCAGGGTAAAACTAACAAAACTGTGTTTCAATGCCATCTTCTTAAAAATATTTTAATCATTAACAAACTGCTCAGGGGCTGCAAGCTAAAAGAGACTGTCAAGATATGGTTGGGAGGAAAAGAAGATATCTTAAATTTGGCACCATATCCAATTTGAATTCCCCAAATTTGTGAAAACAATATTGACAATATTTTAAAAGATATTTTCCAAAAACTGACGACGACTTGATTTCAATTTTACTTTGTCAGCGAGGTTTACTTGAAACCAGATGTCACAAAATGAAGTGGCCTAAAAAAACAAATTGACGTATTGTAGAAACACTTTCAGGCAGAATTTTTGCCCAGAGGCCTCAAATACTGACAGCAGTTAACCAACATCTATTCACGGTTCAACTTTTACAAAGAAGAGGTCATCCATGCAATCATAAAAGCTTTGTGTGATGATCCAAAAAGAAAAAAAAGATAACCCCAATATAGATTGAACTTGTACCAGCCAAATGAATGGTATGTGAAGTTTGATTCACACACCTGACTATTTTTTTTTCTAACTTTAATAGATTCATCAATGTGTGATTGTTTAAAAGATATGTGCCGGAAAAAAAAAGATAAAATGTAAAATGACATCTATATCAGATTCAGCCGCCTGTGTTGTCAGCAGGCAGTGCAGCTTTCTCATTGTTTTCACCAGTGGATTTTCACAGTTTACACAGCACATTTTAAACACCCATTACTGCCAAAAACACTTCAGACATTTTCAGAACCTAGCAGCTAAAAGTGAGATATTTTCTAAAGAAACTTCCCAAACAAAACAAAATATTTGGCATGGGAGAAAAAATACATATGAAAGTAATATGACAAGACACTGAAGCACAGGCATCACATTTACAAACATATTCTTATACAAAGCTACTTATTTGCATTAGAATGTGTTATTGCTCTTCTAATTGTACAATACTGAAATGCAGCAACACTTTTTGTCTCTAAACGATTTTGATTATTGTTGATTATGTAGAACGTAGACATCTGTAAATAGTGTTGTCTCAAACAGTTTTTATCTTTTCTTCGGCTAAGTTCATTATGAGACACCTCAGTAAAAAAAAACAACAGTAGACTTTTCTCTCTCAGGGTCACGTTTCAAAAGCCTTGGGTAAGTGAAGGGAAAAAGAGAAGAAGTTAATGCCAGAACATCCTTGACAGCAGTGGAAAGGGAATTTCTAAAGAGTTGTTGTTGAGAGAGAGAATGAACATGACTAATAATATTGAGCAGTGAAATAGGCCTTGACTCAGCATCAACGAGGCAGACCTGTCTCCGTTTACGCAAGAGATAGTTTTTTTTTGTTTGTTTTTTTCACAGCATCTTGCTCAGAATCAATTACTTTTAGCAAATTGTAATTTGTTATCCAAAGTGAGGCATAAAAAGGTTGTGTGCTTGAATTCAGAAAACACATTTCTATAATATATAACTTAGTCCTTGTCCACACTAAGCAAAGCTCAGGTGTTGCAGAACAAATATTTGACCTAAACCACTCCTTATCCACACGAAGCAGGAGTTTCAGGACAATGAAAACGAATATTTCTGAAACCAGGTCCCAGAGTCTAACCCTGCGGCAAGTTGGCCACTGTCCAGGGTGTTCCCCACCTAAGGCCCAAAGTCACTGGGATAGGCTCCAGTCACCCGCGACCCCTAACGGGATTAAGCGGTAGAAAATGAATGAAGGAAGGTCCCAGAGTGAAAAGATTTCAAAACTCCGGTTTAGCGTCTCTGCAGTTACAAAAATCTGCCATCATAAACCACAAGACACGAAAAAATAAAATGAATCCATTACAATCTCCATTAAATTTGTGTTGAAGCTTTGTTGACATTTTCCAAAGACATCTGAAGCATAAATCCCCTTTCTCTGTCTTTTCTGTAAGTTTTAGATCCATGTTGTTCATTCAGAATATTTGCTAAAATTAAAAGAATTCACAACTAAGTTTCTGTTTAGATTCTGCTCACAAATCCTAAACAGCATCATGTTTATGCAATTCGTTTTAAAAATCATCATTTTGTCTTCGTGTGGACAAGGCCACACGAAGACAA
This sequence comes from Mugilogobius chulae, assembly GCA_038363315.1. Classification (NCBI taxonomy): domain Eukaryota; kingdom Metazoa; phylum Chordata; class Actinopteri; order Gobiiformes; family Gobiidae; genus Mugilogobius; species Mugilogobius chulae. The sequence continues at coordinate 42,262,507 of CM076403.1, read as the reverse complement.
AACGATGGCTTCATCCCCTAAATTCAGAAAAGTCTGACTTAGGTGGATCAGCCAGTCAGGGTCAGACATGGTCCAACCATATTATGACCAATGTCACTGTTGTAGAATAAAAAAGTAAACTACAAAACACTGTTAATCTGAGGTGAAAAAAGTATTTTAAATGACAGATGGTCATTACGCTTTCACATGACACAACTCAGAGCAGAATGGCAGCATTATCAGTATCACATCATTCTGGTCTTGACAGTCAATATCAAAGAGAAGTCATCAAATATTCTTTAATGAACAAACAGTTTGTCTAAGAAATTTTCAAGCAAAACTTTCCCTCTCTCTCTTCCTCTCTCCCTCCCTTTCTCTCTTTCACCATTACTTACAGAAAAAAGTGACTTAAAAGGGTTTGATGATCATGCTAATTTCTTGAAGTTTTCCTGGACTGAAACACTGACAAAATAAAACAAGTAGTTCAATAAACTTCATTAGCAAGAGGAACAATAATGCATCAATGTTTTTGAAATTTCTTCAGGGAATCACTGATTTTAACTAACATTACACAAACTATCCATTGAACACTGTCAGATATACTTTAAGCTAATTGCCACAAAGCATACAGAAAGTTAAACAACTTTATATGTAAATGGTAAAAATAGGTTGTGTAAGAATCAACTGCACGTACTGTATTCTGTTATAACTTTTACAAAAACAGTGCACAATCATAACAGTCAGTCTTCGATTAAATTTGCAAAGCTTAGGTTAGGGAATACTAAAGAAACCCACTCAGACACAAACGAAAGCTTAACCTCCGCACACAGTGTAAAATCCAGGACCTTTTTAATGAAGTAAGAATACCAACCACTTTGACATTGTACTGCCAGTTAAAGCTTTTAACTCAAGATTATCTGAACCAGTGTTTCCTCCTCGTCTCTCCATCTTCCACGTTCTGAATTGGTTATTTTCATACAGTAATTTATTGTTATTTATGGCTTGACACAATACCAAAGATGTAATTATCATAATCTCCAGAGGAACTCATAACTGCCATGTTGAATGTTGTTATGTCCAACACATCTGTCCTTGTTGCATATTTTTATCATGTTACATTTAGCCTCCGGTCATGGTATGTATTAAAAACCATATTTTCAGGCAGAGCGCAATAAAGCTAGCCTCTTCCATTGGACTGCTGTAAAGCTTTATCACTCTCCTCACAGTGACAGCAGCCGTGCAGAGGACCCCCGAAAATAGAGCACCGCTTATCCCACTCCTTTTCACACACCACATTATGGAGCCAAGAGGATATCATGCATGCTTACACACCACTGCCATGTTTGGGCTTGCATTTGAGCTTGAAATATATACAGTATATATTTTTAAATATACAATGAAGCAGGAATAGTTCATGCAAAATTAGCTTTTTTGAGCTTTTACTGTAATGGTGATATATTTGCTTAATTCACACTTCTTTTGTAAATCATACACGTTTAGAAAAATGTAAAAATGTAAGTAATAAAATTATTTTACCCATATCAGTTTAGCTATAAGCATTTCTGATTGAAATATGTAGGAACACGGGTGGCCTAACAGTTTGCATTAAGACATTTTTAGTTTTACTGTAGTGAAAATGCCAGCCATTTTTAAAATGTAAATAATACATGTTGGAGCCTCTGTTATTGCACTGGTGAGCGTGTTCAACTTTACCCAGACCATAGTCTTCCCTGTGATTGACCGAGCAGCAGTCGGGCTAGAATGATTCTTTTCAGTTTGTATTTGTTTTCAACATGTAGTCAAAGTTGTTATAAGTTAGAAAATACAATTCCAATTCCTAAAATTATAGTCTTAAAATGTCACATGATATGTAGTATAACATCAGTGACATACTGTATGTTGTTTACCTATTTTCCCTCTGTAGCATATTTACATATTTTAAAAGGTGCCTTTTTTGACTGTACCAGCTTCATCTACTTTGCTATCTTGTGTCCAAATCCCTGCGTTAATCATCTCTCATCATCTTCGTCTTAGGGCTATCTTACTAATGTAATCTAATTAGAGCTCAGCTCATGCACTCTATTTGGGCTTTTATGGACAAATGAAGAAAATCTTCTCCTTGTGTTTCTAATCTCAAGCTACCATTCAGCAAATTAAATGTAAAACCGTACAGCTTTGAGTCCAAATTAGCTCAAAGCTGTGGAAGGGGCTGAAAGGTTTTCAGAAGTGTGATAACTATAAAGCAGAAACAGGCATGTTTGAAGTGTAAAACTTGGGAAAATCATAAAAAGGGGAAATGTATAAATCGTATAGTGGTATTTATCCCTTGCATTTGCGTCACACCTGTCAGGAGCAGAGGGCTGCAGTAAAGAGGATTCATTTCCAGATCCTGAGCTCATTCAGAACCACCTCCAGTGTTGCATGTTTTAGATTGATGCAAAACCATAGAAAGATCAACTTTAGAATTAAACATTGTTCAGTAAACACTGTATAGTTTATACATCACTTATAGTACTTACACTATTTTTGAAATCCACCAACACATGAGAGAAAGAGCCATTGTGTTGCAAAGATGATTTAGGTTTTAAATCTGACAACTTCCTCTCATAAATCCTTTGACGCATGCTTTTTTTTTTTTCATTTTGTTGGAATTACAGCCTTTAAACTTCGTTTTACAAACAACAAAGTGAAAGTGGAGAGGACCACCCAAGCACAGCCAATCAGAGTGCTGCATTTGGCTCCTGATTAGAACAAATATTATTTATGATTCTGTTCAGATTGTACACAGTTGTCTAAGCTTTAACTAAGAATGTCTGTTGTTAAAAAATGGCACAATAGAATATTACATAGATGTTTTTTTTTAATCCTAATTTCTAAAATACTCTTGTGATGGTCGTCTTGGCTGCTGTAAAGAGCATGTGTGCATTCATGTGGCTTATAATCTTCTACATCACATGCAGTATTTATGGATATTTGTGAATTTCTCTGCTGGGTGCCCTTTTGGGTCTGACCTTTAGTGATACTTGAAATATCCCATGAGCCTTTGGGAGCGTGGGGTAAAATGATCCATGCATCACCCAGGCCTTTCTACACAATATAAATTAGCCTCCTTCATCACTTCCAGTGCACAAGGTCAGTGTGTGGCTAAACACGGACATTATAGGCCATATAAGAAGACAGTTTCATTGTGACAAAGCAATTACCTCGTGATGTGTGTGAGAACAGGCTATGTCCTCAAGTAAAACACCCAGGTTCTGTGGTTCTTTCACAAAAGTAGAAAAATAGCCACGATGAGCTTAGACAAAATAGGTATCGGACAAACACTTTTTATCTGAGAAGAGTTTATTCTTTGTAACTGTATATTTAGAAGCAAAGACATTTCTCTGTGCCAGTCTTAGTTTTTGTGATATTTTTCGAACTATGCTGAATGGAGTTTATATTGTAAAAGGAACATCCACAACAGAGAAAAACTGTGCACAGAACATCGGTTGGCTTGTTTATATTCAAAATGGCTAATATCTCTCCTTATGAGTATTTCCTATTAGAATTTGGAGACAAACACATCTCAACATAAACACACAAATGTACTCTAGTGAATTATTCTCATGATTTAAAAACTCTTAAACATGTTTTAAAAGACATCCCAATAACTCACTGCCTGATCTTCAAAGTATTTATTCATTTTAGACTGATATAGTGAAAACCCCATAGAAATGAATTATTTGGAAATGCTCAAGACAACTGAGCCTACACAGAGAGCCTATAGGAGCTAACATACTGGGATGAGTGGTTCAGGTGACTGTATTGGTACACATTGATATGTCATCATCATTTATTTATTCCAGATTCAAGGTTCATAAAAAAAGCACAACACAAACAACAGATAAACTACATATCTTATAAAAGACCAACACAGTCTCACTAGATGGTGTACTTTTACCACGACACAAAAACCGAGTATTTTGACCACGACTTCACAGCTATTTTTAGTACTTATATTACGGCGTGCATTTAGCACGATATGAAAAAGAGTAAAATGACACGAGATTTCACAGCGTTAAATAAACTTGAGTTTTGGTTGCAGCCACGTGTGACGTTTTCTTCGGGTGAAACGAGTAAGTTCAGGCATCAAGTTACTAAAATGGGTCTGGGGCTTGGGGCAGGTTAAGATTAGAATCAGGATTTCATTCATATTCATAAATAAGAACACGTTTCACAACCACCTTTGAAATGAACGGGGACTGTGACGCGTACTATAATTACGCAAAACAGCTGTGGACTCGTGCTAATCATACCTAATTTACATATCGTGTAATGTCGTGGTAAATGTGCGCTTTCTTGTGAGATCGGGCTCAAAAGACAGCTGTGCCAGTGTTTCCATATTGGTGTTGCACATCACTAAACATAAGATTCACCAGGAATGCCACAAGAAAGTTCAATCAGTTCTTAAGGCGACATATGAAACTTATAAATCAAAGTTGTCATGAGTGCCTGCAAACTGTTGACCTGAGCATGACAGAACAGGAGACTAGCACTGATGGACCAGGCCTTTTTCAACAACATTCTGAAAACAGCGTTACAAGCTGCTTTAAGATTCTGTAGCACAGCTTTCTTAAACAGTGGGGCTGTATACAGAATTAATAGATTTGTTTTGCAGTTAAAACAAGATTACTTTTGACACAAACAATTTACAGCCTGAATGTTAATTGAACTAGGGTGCACGCCTAGGCGCCGATCACATGGGTGCCGCGGGGCTCAAGCACCCACTGGAATGTCTGAGCACCCAGGCGAATTTTTCCTACTTTCATTAACAGGCTTCTCTAAATGTCTGAGTTCGCGCATTTATTCGGTCATGCAGCGTCTTTCACTCTCTTCTCTCGCTTTCTTTCATCTATATGCGTGAATATAAGCGTCATACAGCGTCTCTCCTCTCTCAGAGCGCTGTCATTCAGCGTCTGAGAGGCCTGCCATAGACTCGTGGTCACTTTCGGAGGCGACTGGGGCGGAGCGGAGCTGCACAGTGGGATCCCCGCGTCAGCCGCTGTGCTGCTGCTCCGTCCCCTTCCCCGTGAGATCATGGTTTAATTCACAACTGTGCTTTAAAGCAGCGCCGTTTGTAGGGCCAGGTGCCATGAGAGCTGCGCTGAAGGCAGGACAGACCCGGGGCTCTGAATAGAGTCTGTCAACTGAGAAAAGAACGCGCCAGCGTGAGCCAGACGTCTAAGTTGCAGGTAGAAAAGAAACAAATTGAACGCGCAAAAGAAGAGACACGTGCAAATGACGCGCGTGCACATTGCCGGCCGTGGCCGTGCGTATTATTTTGGGCACCCACGCAAAAAAATATAAATCGGCGCCTATGGGTGCACGGTAGGAGAGTTCTGCCCAAAATCAGCCTAATGCGCTCAAGTCCCCATGTTATCCAATTGAGCATTTTTACCTATTTTGTTTTATCCATAAAATTTGATTACTTTCACCAAACTTTGTGAAATTTGGCACAGTGACTCTTCATGACACCCCGAACAAAAAAGTTGATGGTCCAAAGCTGTATTTTGCACGCTGTTGCCGTGACGACTCAGCGCTTATGCGCTGCTCTGCTCTTCGGTCGGTCTACTCTGTATTGTGTGAACGATCATCATCATCATCATCAATCATCATCAATCATCATCATCATCATCATCAAAAAAAACCCCAAATTAAGACAAAAAATTCTAACAATTAAAAAAAAATCCCAGTTTAATGCATCTCATTTCACATTGTTTTTCATGTAAAACTTCACAACACGGCAGTGTCCTAGCTGCTCCAGAGAAAAACATAAGAGAAACTGAACATTGACACATCTTTTTACCATAGTTATGAAGTCGTTTGTATAATTACTTCAACCAGAAACATGGTGTTGAATTTGCTTGAGGCCAAGGTGAGGACTTACAAAAGAGCTATTCATGGAAATGGACTATTAATTTTATAGCAACCTTATAAAGTAATAAGTCTTCAAACAGATGCTACAAGTGATATACTTGTCAAGACCAATTTAAATGCATAAAGGTAACTAAACCAATATTTCATTCATAGAAATGTAGTCATCCATTTAAAATGTGGTATGCAGTGTTCACTAAGACCAAAGTAAACCATCTCCTGGTCAGCCATCTTTGCATTAGTACTAATGATGAAATGTTGTTGTTATTCTACAATTCTTCAGTTTTAAAATTATAAGATAGAAGAACTCATGGGCAGGACAATGAACATCATGAATCTCCAGATTGGTTTGGATTGCTTTTGTTAAAGTGAAGCTAGTCCCCTAAACTCCCGCAAAAACATTTCAGACAGAAATAGGTGTGTTCAAGATGTGAAAATCTCTGTCTGGATTGCAGACAAAAGGGGAGGAGATTCAAATTGGACGCTCTTTGAACCTTTGAGCAGTCAGACAGCCTCACGTCCCACAGAGTCACAGAAAAAGCACAGCTCTCGTGTTTGTTTGAAGTGTTGCATGCACTGAACAAAACTACGTACAACTTTGTTTTTCTCACACATCACAAACTCACTCGTACATCACCAAAGCAAAGAATAAAGAGTTCACTATAAAGTTTGCACACTTGAGTTCTGTCAATGATATTTCAATTCAATGTATTTGTATTGCCCAAAATCACAACAGCAGTTATCTCAGAGGACTTTACATGACTGAATTAGATAAACACGTGTGATGTTATAAAAGAAGATAGATGCGATAAAGACAGAGGAGGAACTGCATGTTTGATGAAAGCAAGTCAGCTGTCAGTCCACATGTGTTACCTGCATGTGCAGCAGGTATTTGTGATTAGCACACATATTTGAGTGGACAAATCATTGCTGATGTAGTTTCGAAATGACATTTGCTTTTGCAGTGAGACACTAGCTTGTTAAGATGAGCTAGGCGATGAAGGTGGATGGATGGATACAGTTGGTTGATAGGCAAGTGAAGACCAACTCCAGGTGAAAAATAGAAGTTAAATCACTGCAGGGTTCCAGCCAATCAACATGTGACTCACATGACATCAAAGCTTCTTAAGTTTATTGTTGTTGTTTTAAATGCCTATTTAATTCTGATTCTATTTGTGACACAGACTATATGAAGTTGTAAGCTAAGGACAATAAAATAGTACAAATGATCCATATAAGTTAATGCTATAAGGTAAAACCTTTTTTTGAGACCTCCAGAATTCACAATGAATTACACTTTCTCTCAATCACGTTTTAAACTACTGCTCATAGTTGAGATACGAAAATGTGCTTTGAAAAGTAATATTTTTCTAAATGATAGAAATGTGGAAAGTGCTTCAAAATGACGCTGTGAGCTACAGCTGCTTGGGGTTTGGCATTTAAGGCTGTCAATCAAAAATGGTGTATTCTGCCAACAATGATTGCCAGGTTAATGTGACAGGCCTGACTGAAAATGACTTTTCTATAGTGAAAATAGAACTACTGGAGGAATTTGCAGCAGCCTTGCACAGGGCAAACATCATTCAGCTCCACAGTAATTCAAAGCAGTCCAGTGCTAAGCAGGCGCAGCAGCTTGCAGCAGGTTGTTAGCGTGTCTAATAGGGGTGTATATTATTTAACACAACTCTTACACACAAAACACATTATCTGCTTGTTTTGTGCACAAACCTTCAAACCAGGTCTGTCACATGAAGAGTCCTATGATAAACAGGGTGCATTTTGAAGCTGATGATTTGTAAGATCAATTATGGCTAATGTAGCCTTAAGACAGTAATTTGACAAACATGAGACAACAGGAGAGATAAGTTTACCTGTCATGGATATTATGTCAGGCACAGTTAATAAATGTAAATGTTTTTCTTTCTTTGTTATATACTAATATAAAAAACAAGAAACACAAAGAGTGGAGTGAACAAAACCTTTAGCACACTAAAGGAGTCTCTGATCCAAAACTGTGGGAAGGCATGGCTCAAGTAACGACTCATGAAAGATATTCTCATCAGTGTTGGGCAAGTTACTGTAAAATTGTAATAATTTACATATTACTAAGATACAATACTACTATCTCTCAGAAATAACTGAGAAGAGCTTACTTTAAGCTACTTTTAGCTGATCACACTTTTGAGTCTTTTTTTGAGTTCTCACTTAAAGGACTAATATGACTGTGTTTTTTACGGTATGGTTTGTTTAAAAAATTTGATTGCACTACAGTAAACTAGAATGTCCATAGAATGTATTCACACAATACAATCAGAAAAACAATCAGAATTATGGCTGGTTTATGAAATGACAAAGCATTTGTGTGATAACAGACTCTCAGTCTCCTTAACAGTACGAGAGGAACACTGACAGTTTGGCATTGCCTGTAAAAGTGCTCTGGCACCTTTTTCTTTTTTTTTTTTTTTTTGTCTACTCCTACAGACCTTTTACAATCAAATGTTTATAGTAAGAACATGTGATCTCATGCCAGAATCAAAACAGAGATGACAACAAGAAACCAGGATTCATGTGAGTAACCTTTTGCTCCATCACAGCAGCCGGAGCTGAACCAGGTGCAGTCTGAGCCCAGTCAACGTTTGAGCAAAGAGCTTGGCTTCCTGACCGTTCTAAGAAAGCAAAGCTTAACAACTTTAATGAATTAATATTGAAGCAAGATGTTGAACAAAGAGAGCAGAGCCTTGATTTTGTTTGTTATTTGGATGTTTTGCATAAGGAAAATGTAATATATTTTTTTATGTTTGTGTGAGCATGCAACAATAAGTCATTCTTGACACACGTCACCAAGTTGGCTCACTAATGAACGTATTTGTCTTTTTACAATGTGGACAAAAGATGCTAGGCTCAAATACCTATTGCATTTGGAGAACTATTACTATGTTTACCATTATCCCACAATGTGTTTTGAATACTTTTTAGAACTTTTAGAAAGAGAGTTGAGGAATGTTGGTATATGAACATTTTTCTTGAGGGGTTCACTGTAAATTGTTTCGGTTAGTCAAATGTAACTATAAAAAAAAATGCACTCCTGGTTTATAGTGGACAAATAATCTTTGACATAGACAAGACACTGCATGTATTTATTTTCATAATACCAATTTAACCTTCTGCTCAATAAGTGTATATTTTACATGTATCTGTTCGATCAACATTTCATATCTATGGAACCAGTTTTTACAGTCTACAGCTCCACTTGTAAGGCGTACGCCCTGATTCCCTGAGCACACTGAACATATGAATTCCCTGGAGGCTGCAGCTCTCATGTCATCTCGCTCACTGCTCCTAGAGTCGATGGTTTTGTTCTGTGTCGCCATGTTTTACTGTAACGTGTCTGCTTGTACTGTAATTGTTTGAAGGATATCCAAGCAACTTAAGTGATTCTTCTGCCATGTGAATATTTCTGCACAGAGGACAGCTACACTATAGATTATAGTGTAGCTGTATTGCTCAATTATAGTAAAAATGCCATTGTCCTCTATGGGTGAGATTTTCAAGTTATTTTACATTAGGTAATCCCAATGTCCTATAGGAAGCCTTGAACATTCCTTACTACAGTCTGGTTTTAAGAAATCTATACATTTGTTTGTGATTGTTTTGCCTGAATGCAAATATAAAGGGAAATTGCATTGAGAATATGAGGAGGAAAGATGAGGTGGATTAAAGGAGACACTGGGAACAAGCAAATTAAAGGGAGGACATGTAAACAAAGCGTGACTGAGTAAGCGTGAAGTGGACAGGAAGAGATGGCAAAGATAACGCTAAGCACAGCCGACAGAGCTATTAGCCGTCAGGAAATGAGAGGCAACATTTGAAAGTGCACTTATTCACTTCATGTTATGTTTTGACATTTAATAGCTAAAAACTTAAATTGTCTCTGTGGCATGAAGTGAGTTGGTTTTAAGAATTGTGTATGTTGAAAAAAAATTCCTAAAGTATGTGTAACCTTTAGACTTCCTGCAGATTTTCAGAAGGAGGAGAAAGAGTTTGCTGTTAAGCCTTAGAAACCCTTTTTCTGTCAAAAAAGTGTATTGACAGACACTTATGGAAACCAGAAATCTTCATTTACAGTCAATATGAGGTGGTATTTGGAGTTAATTTACTTGCAGACTTCACATCAACTACTGGGTAATGTCGTCCATATTTAAACAACACAGCAAAGGTTTACATGTCTAACGCCAAAAAGCACTTGCTTAATTACTTGAAAACAGATTGTAGATTCTTCCTGCAGGCATGCATCTCATTTGCAGTACCTCCACCACTGAGTGTGGCTATAGAAACATAATCCAGTTGGATGTTATGCAAACTGTACATTTTACCTCTTTTCTCTACTATTTGGCAGTTTGGAAGTGTATCAGGTCTGCAGCAGAGGATTATCTGGAAGCACAGAAACCTGCACAGTGACAGAGAGAGGTCTATGTGTCTTTCAGTCTGCTCTATGGACTGCCAACATTCATTGTGAGCACTGGAGACATGTGCTGTGCTGCAGTGTGGAGGAGCTGTACCTGCGTGTGTGGTCGGAGATTTATAGTGGCATTTCAGAACACGATCATGGTTCATATTGTGCTCTACTCAATTCAAAATATCATTCCATGAATCTGAAGCCTTATCAACATAGTATTTTTTAGATTATTTTATTTGCAAAGTGGCAAGTCTGTAAACAGCAAAAAAAAAAAAAAAAAAAAAAAAATGGCTCAATGGCAAATGCAACCCTCAGACCAATTTTTGTTGGCCCTCAGATTTCCTCAATTTGCCCACACAGCAAATAAATGCATTTTAAAAGGAGTTTTAAAAATGTACCTTTTTAAGGTCTATTTGAATAATTTTACTTTACTGTGTACGGAGGCGGTTTTAAGCCATAATTTGTCTTGTGGCTCATTTTTAACTTGATTTTTTTTAATTGCATGTCCACTTTTATGACCCTCCATGTAGTTTCAACATGCGACTCTTGAGAAAAAAGTTTGGACACCCCTGATGTATAGCCTTTGAATAGCTTTAAAAAAGTAAATTCTTGTTCGTGTTTTCACCACATTGGAAAAAATGACATTGCGATGACAATGTATGTTAAATAATTCTCAATTTCAATTATTAAACTGTCAATTGTATTTTCATTTCCTTTCATGTAGTTCAATTTGAAAATCTAGGCTTTTTTAGGAAACAAACAAACAAAGGTCTATGAGGTCACACTCTATGGTCATTTTAGAAAAGTACATTAATAACTTGACTACCAATGCTTTGAATGTACCAGTTAATTTGTACTTCAATTTATGGAAAATTAGTGCATTGTTGAAGCATATTACCTTAAGGTAGTGTTTTCTAGTCCACGTTCAGTCAAATCAGGGGAAAGAATCAGTAATATGGTCAAATAATGTGGTGAAACAGAGAGAGAAAGAGAGAGAGAGAGAAATTGATATATTTTTACAGGGAAACAAAAGTAGTACCCGGAGTGCTGAAGTAAAACATCAAAACATGTCTGAATACAAAATAACAAAAATGAGAAGAACGTCCCAAAATGTAATAAAATCTTAAAGAAACAAAATGCCTGATTTCTGTTGTTATATGTGATCAAATGTTCCAGTGTGTTTGGAGAGGTAAAAGAGCTCGTGTATTTTGGATGTGTTCCTATGTGTAGAGAGATTCAGCAACTGTATGAGCCGCAGGACACATGAAGAACCACAGCGCCATCTGTTGTTGGAGACAGGTAACTGCAGCTTGCAGTAGTTTTGCAGAGGTGTGAGCTTTCTCTAGAAGTGACTCACCAGGGGATGTAGCACCTGCTTATAGTCTCATTTTTGTTTTTAAATGAGAACCCTAAATGTTTCAGCAAAATTTTGATTATAAATTGAAATAGCTTCCTTTTGCTATTTTACTTTCCAATTACATTATAATACAATATCTTAACAAAAACATCCTAACTCTTGAGCATTATATGGGACATACCTGTGCTTGTAATTGGCCATATAGCACTAGTCAGATCTCTAAGCAGGTTGGGTCCGGGGAATCCTTGGATAGGAGACCAATGGAACCTCAGGTTTCACCGTGGAATGACCAAAGGACTGTCGCTGCGTCCTAAAGTAAGACACCTCACTCACATTGCCTGAATAGATCTGGTGAGTGCATAAATAGTTGTAAGCCGTTGGAGGGGCACAAAATGACAGCCTTGCTCAGTCTGCCTCAGGGGAGCTGCAAGTGGCTTGCCACTAACAAGTGTTTAACAAATGAATGATGCAAACAATCTTTGAGTGCCAATTGAAGCACTAAACCAGTGTAGTATTTTAAATGTTTGAAAAACAAAAACAAAAAACCAATAACAGCAACAACTGAGCAGCCAATAACTGTGAATACAAAGAAGCTTTAAGCAATGAATGAAATTGCGTGTCATGACGACGCTTCTGCCGTGTTTTATACCACTCGTTGGTATGGACACGTTTGGTTGAGGACAAACAGGATAAGTAAAGTCTGAAGTTACAAAAATAGGTAAGTTTAGGTTTTCACCTCGAAATTGGCAAAGGTTAGAATTATGTTAGTATTCATGGATAATAACACGAGTTTACATTGATCATAGAAATTAACTGGAGCAGCAACGCATGAAATACACACGCAAAAAATAGAAATTGAGTTCATATGACACGCTTTTCAAATCCCGTGGTATAGACACGCATATTTGTGAGAACACGCTGGAAGATCTCCTTCATCCAAATGTCGCTCTAATCACTTCCTTGTTACTTATGTCAGGCCCGGGGTACGAAAAAGGTGGCTCGTATGGTGTCTGGATTTTTGCTCTGCTCAGTGACAGTTCTTAGTATAACTTTTTAAAGAATCCATGATGCGATAATCTTCAAAAGCACCATTATACCACACTCTATGGGGCAGCCAAAAGTATTGACTTTTCACTGCGGCAAATTGGATTTGAAATGAAGCAATGACCCTGAGGTTTAGAGGCTTGGGAACAGCTGTAATTTCAAATCAAAGATCTTTTGGAGAAATTTAACTTCAGGCCACAGCTCAATATTTAAGTTGTACCCCAAAAACTTACAACTGTCTTTTGGATAACCTGATTTGTACCGTGTGTTTTCTTGACACGTCAAACATTTGTGTCTATTTGTCTCAGCTCTTGAGGCACGAATAGTGGTTTGTTGTCTAAGCCCAGAAATGTTGCTGAATCACAACCTAAAATTGTAACTTGTGTGTTACATTTGAGCAAATAACATGCTTTCCCAACTTACATGGGGGTTGAGAATCAAATTTCTACACAACTTGATTATTTCTTGCTATTGGAATAAAGTGAATCAGATGGAGCTCATCCTAGAGTTTGCCATTTTAAACATCAAGGCAAAAGCAGGGACAAAGCAGGGTCTTTTTCTAAAATGTAAGTCAGGACAAAATGCTGTTGACTTTTGACAACTTTACTGGAAGGGACTCTGTGACCTGCTTGTCTTCTTGGAGAGGTTATGGGCTGAAAAACACATTTACTTGTATCATTAAAATGCTGCGATTTTCTGCACTCATCAGTGTTGAGGGTAATGAGTAATGAGTTAAAGTACTACTTTTTTTTTTTTTTTTTTACGAGTTCCTACGAGTCAGTTTTTCATGAAAGTAGTGCAGTAACGTAAAACGTTAGTTTCCAGAGCACAAACACAGCCTGATCTCATAACTAATATTATGTTTATTATGTGTGTGTCTATTTAACTCGTTGCTGCCCAATTCATTTCTATGGTGGTAAAGATGTTATTTTTCATGAATCTTACTAGATTTTAATCTTACCAGACTCTGAGCCTCAGATCCAACCATTTTTGTAACTTCAGATCTAAATGTATTCATTGAACCCAAATAAAACCTCCTATGTGCTCTCAAACAAAACAGATGCCTTTAAGACGCCAAGAAAATGGACGTTTACAAGACACGGCAGAAAAGGAAGGAGCGTCCTCATGGTGAAGACAAGAAATCCATGAGAACATGTTGACTAACGTGGTCACTTAACAAGTTAATTTTGAAGGTAACAATACCCAACACAAGCACCCGCACTCATCTGCTGCCCTCACGTTAAAACACATTTTGATGCACAGCTTTAAACAGTTGCCATGACATTCTGTTTTTGCCTGACGGCTTTCCAGGTCCTGACAATCTATAAGTACATTTAGAGTGACACACCTCGGGATGTTGATAATTCACTATCAAAATATTTCAATATATTTTTAGCCTTAAACATACATAGAATAACAGGTTACAATTAATTAAACACAAACCACTAATCCAGAATCCTTTAAGCTCTGAAGAAATTGGACAGCAACACAACTCGGAGACAATTTATCACTCGCAGGCCAAGACAAGCCACTTTAAGCATGCAGAAAAAATACAATAAATCATTGTCATTTCTGATGTAGTCCTCAACAAAAATCAATCATTCCGCATTTGTCTTTCATTAATGCAGACGCACATCTCCAGGTTTTGGCTAATATTTAAAGAAGGGTCACAGAAAATAAAGGTGTCATGCATCTATGTCTGAAAGTGAAGCATGGATATGTGGCTTGATGCTTATTGATCAATTTGATTATTCAAAAGTGCACAAAGAGCAAATGTAAGTCTTTGCAGCTGGACTCATTATAAAGAAACTAGTGTCACTGCCGGTCACTCATAAAAGCAGTAATGTGCAGAAGTTATTGATTCGACCAAAAGACCTGACAACCTGGAAGCTCTAAGACAAAAAGAGAAATCAATTCTTATTTTACCCACTGGAACAAAGAGGCTCAATTATAGACAGTCGCACCTGTAGGGACAGCAGTCATATCAGTGTTGTATGGAAAAAATGGGGATGATACACCATTCTAAAATTGCTTTGTGTTGTACTGGTGAATTTGAGGGGTCCAAACCAACAATACTTCACAGTATGAGAGCAAAAGAGAAAGTAGTCAACCTGTTCTTCATGTTAAGTGGTTTGACTTGCACACAAACATTTTCAGTTTGTTCTGGTCAGAGAAGTAAGGAAAGATGCTGCTCCTTTTCTTCTCTCTTATTTCCTGTTTGCTTTGTGGTCACTTGCTGTTTATGTACAGTATTATATGTTTTTTCCAGTGCACAGTAAGTCTTGATGTGACTTTGAGCTTTCATCTTACATCTTAGACATAGACCAACTCATAGAGACAGAAGACAATCAGTCTCTCTCTCGTTCATTCACTTAGAGAATTTTGCAGTGTTGCCCATTGACAATGTGGAAACTGAACACGCAGAATCATGAGATGTTGATTTGGTTCAACCCCAGATTCAAACCCATGATCTCCTTTTTGAGAAGCCAAAAAAAACAATACTCTGCTATCTGGCATTGCATTAATTACTGTTTTTGTAATAGGCTCTTTATGCCTTTTACATAAATGTATCAGGTGCCATGCAAACTAAGGATATTTTTTAATACGTGCTCAGGTGAATTTGAGTCATGTCACCCAGGTGTGAGAATACAAGGGCTGAAACATTTGCTTTGAGTGATCTTTAGAGGGAATTGTGTTGACAATAGGCTGGTTCCAATCAGGTTTATAACTTGGTACTCGTCACTGGTAACTCAGAGCCAACTCTGGTTAACTGCATAGGTGGAAATACACCAAACTTTCTTTTTGATTAGACTGAACTTTCACTATTCCTTTCAACAACAATAATAATCCCGATGGATTTTAATATTCATGGGTTTTGTTTTTCCCATTTTTCAAAACATACTATTTGTTGCAGGAAAATGACTGACTTATCTTTGAATTGGGAAAACGGAATATCAGTCAATTCATTTTGCATTTCTGTCTTATCGCTTCTCCCTGAAAAGTTTATTCATCTCAAAGTCATTCTGCAAACAAGCTGAGTTATAGCATGGACGCAGCACAGGAGAAAAAAAGGCTTGTCGGATGATAACTTCTGACATGTTGATATATGAAGCGCATGAGCCACGTTAAACTTTATGAGGTGCAGTCATGAGTATAAACATGTAACACTATGACAAAAGCAGTTTATGTCTTTCTGTAGACATAACTCTCACCATGGCCAGTAAAATCTGTGCATTTTTTTTATAACCACACAGGTGGTTCCAACAGCAGTTAATCAGGTTCTATATGACTGCCATAGACATTTAATTAGTAGACGCACAATTTCACTTTGAAGCTATCGAACACTTAGCATCTGAGCTAGTCCGGTATGTTTGAAAAAACTCTTCTGTTTGTTTTCCTATAGCCGTTAGCATTAGCCATCAAATATGCAAGTTATGAAAGATGCAGAGTGTCAGCTGGTACAAACCTACTGACCACATTTAGCACAAGTCAGAGGCTCGTTACAAGTTACTCTTGAGTTAACAAATCTTCAGATCATTTAGTGACATACATAAGCATTTAGAGCGCTCACGGTAGATGGCTGTTTTTTTTTTTTCAGGTCTACTTCAAACCCGCTAGAAGACTTATTTCAGTGTGATGAATACCTGTTATCTTCTATCTAAACCTGGCAAACAATCCCAAACCCTGGTGTTGTGCCTTAAGGACAGTTTAAGCCTAACTGCTCTGTGTGCACACGCTGATCCTAGAAGTGAGAAGGCAGATGCTTCTAGACCTGATAGAAGCCTTTAATATCCCTGTGTGGTGATTATTTGTGGTCAAATTCTTCTATTTAAGGTTGGTGAACAAACCTAAACCCTGTATGTTCAGGACATTCAGTCAAGCGCCTAAATCTAAATCCAAGAAAACACATCCAGGTCATGAATTTAAGGCATTTAGCTAAACAAAAAGTGGGCACATCTTTGTCAGCTTCGGAGATGTGTAGCCTGTGTATTTTGTTTGTTTTGGAAAGAAACGTCCTGAGCACATGACGCCAGTTTTGAGTGCGTTTGCTGGGTTTGGATTGGCCACATATGACCACGAATAATCATCAAACAGATTTATGTTTAGATGTGTGTACGTCTGTTCACATCAGGATCTGCCTGCACGCTGAGTGCACAGCAGCTCTGGCTGTGCGTAAAATGGCAAAATGCCCTTAAGACACCACTACCAGGTTTAAGTTTGTTTGCCAGGTTTAGATAAAAAGAGTTTGACCACGAATAATCATCACACAGGGATATGTAAGGCTTCTAGTGGGTTTGAAGTTGTGTATGTCAGCTTGTGTATGTCCATTCAGAATCTACCTGTGCAGACCGAGTCTGCAGAAGTTCGTACTGTGCGTAAATTGTCGACATTTTCAGTCGCCACATTAGTGATCACCATAGACCATCACCATTTGGTCACGCCAAACGCCATCAGAGATAAGCCCCTGGATGGCTGTCACTTACCCATGCTGTGTGGGGTGCATCCTCGTCAAACACTCATATGCTCATACAGTATGTAAAAAATGTTATACATGAAAACACAAGATCACCATTGTCTTGTTAATTGCTGATGCTAGTCACTGTTAGCTTGAATTCACAATCCAAAACCATATTATTCATGATTTGACATGAGATAACAGCCATCTATCGTAAACACTCTAAATGCTTATGAATGTCATTACAGTAAATGATCTCTGTTGCTCAATCACCTCACCACTCCCACGCATTAGGAATAAACTGATTGCATTAAAAATACTATTTTAATTATTATTTAATGCTGGTTCCATAAATACATTACACTAAACACTGACATAATGCAAGACAAAAAAGCAAAATAATAATAATAAAAAATAAATAAAATAAGAGTCTATTCACATTCATCCATGTGACCTCCAAGATTTTACAAAATCTAAATTATGGCAGACGATTTAGCAATTTCTTGAACATAAAATAATTCCTTGAAATGTCTTGTGCCTAAAGCCACTAATATCTGGTGCCAAACGTCTAAATGTCATGTGGTCACAAGTCTGCACGTGATAGGTCATCAGCGCTCTCACCTGCTTATCACTCCATACAGTCTAGTGCTGTGAGAATCACTCAGCCTATGACATGCCCCCCACTTTAAGTCTTTTTGTTCTTCATGTAGATGTGCGTAGTCCTATGCACTGATATGAAAAAGTGGCATCTATACTAAGCTATTAAAAATGAGGGGAGCAGGGAAAGGACAGCTCTTCTCTATCGGAAATGTTAATCGCATCTGAAATACACTCAAGGAAAAAAGAATTTGCAACACTCAGTTTCCAGAGTTTTGGGAGGGAAGAATCATTTTATTTTTGAGATCTGCCTGTTTCATATGAACCCTACATTCATTTCTAATCCTCAGGCCAACTCTTGCGGCGTTTACACATTTTCAAGTCCAATAACACAACCAAACAAAGAGCAACCCCCAAACCAAAAGTAACAAGAATTTCATACTGTTAATAGTTCATGTGACTCCCTTTGGCATCCTGGACAGCGGTTATTCATCGCCTCATGGATCGGCAGTAGTGTCTGAGTTGATCCTGTGGAATTGGAACACTGAGACTACGCACACAAGGTTCAGCTTCTCCCAACGTCTCCTGTACACCCGATCTCAGCCATCTGCTCTGAAACACTGGAACATTTTTTCGTCACTGAACACGACTTGGCACCACCTCTGCAAAGTCCAACGACGATGTGCAGTGCACCATTCGACCCGAGCTCGGCGATGTTGGGGGGTAAGCACTGATCTCTCACGAAGATGCGAGGCGGTTGGCGCAGTCTTGTGCAGTGGTCGTTACACAAGGGTGACCAGTACGAGGGCGGTTGTTAGAGGAACCAGTGGCCTTCACATGACGACTACTGGTAGAGCGGTGGACTCCAAACACCCTGGCCACAGCAAGACAACACTGTCCAGCTTGGAGCTTGATCTCTCTCTGGTTGTGACAATCGTGGCATCATGAAGAAGTGTGTTTTTGGCTTCATTCTGGTGCCTTTTATAGAGAAGACTTGAGCACAGTTAACCAGTGGTAAAAGTCAACTCTGAGTTTCAAACATGATTTTGTGTGATAAACAACCCTGTAATGCACTCTTTATTGTTCTCACAGTCAAGCCAAACCAAGAAATTTGTTGCTGCTGCTGCTGCTTACTATGGACTGATATCATGATGCTAACATATTTATCCAAATGTACTAGTTTTCTAAGCAATTTTCCAAAATTAAAATGTTGAATTTCTTTTTCCTTGAGTGTATTTTAAAGCAAGATAATTCTGATATTACAAACTTCCTCACAACATGTAATCATACGGCATAGAATATTCTGAATAGTATGAGTATCTCTTATTATTGTGGTCAACTACTCTTAGTTTCCAATAAGGAAACTGGGGATCAAATCAAATCATCATCTCACAATCTATCAGGGTAGAGTTTGCATCTCCTCTCTTGTGTTACCATTAGCTTCCTCCCATCTGCAAAAATATGCATGTAATTGGCAACAAGTGAATGAATGAGAGTGAATGATTGGCTGTGTTGACCCTGTAGTGAGTTTACAACTTTCCAGGGTGTTCAGTATACCTAAAGCCCAAAGTCACTGGGAAAGGCTGCGGTCACTCACCACCTCAAATGGGAAGAAGAGGTAGAGAATGAATGGATAAAAAAATATAAAAATAAAATACAATTTAAATTAATTCATTTATTTATTTTTTTTTTCCACAAAACACTATTTATTTCTTACTATTTAAAAGTGAGACTTAGAGATGTGAGGTTAATTATTACAAATCATATTGGCCCTTCTTTACATGTTACTGGATTTCTCAAATCACAAATTTGCAAGATCCACATGAGGGATCAAATCCAGGAAAGCATGTTCTTATCAAAATAAATAGAGCAGCCTACTAAATCTCAAAAAGACAAAAACATACAGTAAGTTGATCGGTTCAGCGGGAGGACAGAGAACAGCAACATCAGGGCGAGTTGGATAAGGGTAACAAATAAACAGTAAATTGCAAACAAAATGCGCCACTGATGATGCTAATTGAATTGTGCAAGCTTTTGCATTGTGGCGCGGCGCTGCGATCTGCACTGTCAAAGAGCCTCGTAACTCCAGGGAGACTAACAGCCATGAGCAGTAATTACAACAGACAATATGGAGCTCATCAGTCGCCACATGATTTGTCCTCTGGCTACGTTCAAACAGAAAGTCTAATGTAATGCCAACACAGCATGGACTTTCTCTGACAGCAGTGTTGGAAGTAACTATACAGTATACTTCCCAACACTTACTAAATATATTGTAGCTCAGTATTCTGTACCAAGGTATTCTTTCCAATACTGTCTGTTAGCATGGTGTTATGATAACTTTGGCTCAGCGTCAGTCACAAACGAGGGTCTGAGATGTGTGGTGTCGTCAGCCCCCCCGGTCGCAGAAACTGTAAAACTGCATGACAACAAGCAAACTCGCCAATATACTCAAGTAAATGAGGCAAACAAAGGCAAAAACATAGTCATTTGGAATAAAGAGCAGTCTGTGCTTCGCTATGAATTATGCATAATACATTCTTTTGGCAGATTTCAAAATGATTGGGCATAAATTCTGCAATAACATTTCGCAGTGGAAAACAGACAGTTGTTAGAGGAAGATTATGCTTAAACCAATGAGCTGTCTTCTGTTCTTATCATGAGCGTCAATACTGCAGAGGCAATAATGTCATCAATGATTTGGGCATCAGCAATAATATAATGTGTTGATGATTAGGCGAGTCATTTTACTGTGGGTAAAGCTAAGAATTGTAGAGTTAAGCAGCCAGAGAACGATAAACAAGAAGGACGTGAATGTCATAAAATGCTTAGATTGTACTGCAAAGGATAAAATGAACTCTAAACATCACTTACTATCTTGTAGTTTATCTGTCTGGAAATGACATCAGGTTGCTAGAATTACATGACATTACAAGGATCTGAGAGAATTCTGTTTGTTACGAACTTGAATATATGCAATGCCAGTGTAATATAATGCCACATCTTTTGGGTTGGATGTTGAGATCACAAACACCTTGAAGCAGTAATCACAAATTTCTCTAAATGACCTTTTGTGAGTCTGGACTTTCGAAATCTATTTGGCAACAGATGTTACAAGCCGTTCACGTTAATGTCATTTTTCATACACCATTTTCAAGCCTCTAAATTTCTCTACTACTTCTTCTATTATGAAGCCTGCTCTATTACCCGATCCTCCAGTGTTTGCCTCTAAAGTGCACTCTTTCCTTTGCTCTTGCCTTTTCACTTAAAAACTTATTTGACTGAAACTTGATTGTGAGACAAGGACTCTTCGACCTTATTTGATGTGAGAAGAAAATTGCTTATTCATTTCATCCATTTTTATCATTTCCACTTAGATAGTGCCCTTCTGTCAATTTCACTGTCTGCCCAGGAATTATGTCAACAGGAAATGTGACCGAGGTGTTTTTATTCTGTTACCAGCTTCTGCCACAAAGGTTTACATTAATACACACGCCATTATACAAAATGTCAATAATTGTCATGGACTCAGAGTCTTTTTCTTCTGCAGCACATCTGCTCTTGTAACTTCACTTACATATTCAAACAAAGCTAATTTCTTGTCTGTGTTTATCTGCATTGCAGTGGCAGATGTTTCACAATGGTGGAGGAGGATACCTGGAGCACACTGGTGTATTCAGCTGACTTTAAACAGTTGGACTGGTTAGAAAAATAATTAACGAATGAATAAGTGCTGAAGGGTGTATTAAGTATTTATATCTCCTTTAATAGAACTTTTTGGAGAGTTATAATCAAGATTCTTATACAGGTGTTTATGAGCAAAACCCAATACATTTCACCAGCAATCTTGAAATGCTGCTATAAAGGCCTTGCACTGTATGGATAATACAGTATGGACACATACAGTTTTTAATCATGTTTAATTTGCTTTCTCATCAAAAACATAGCAGAAGTTCTGTCTGTGAGTTAATCTTTTCCTTCTGAGCATTGTAAAACACTGTCTGTCATAAGTAAGTTTTGGTTTTGAGTGCATGAATCATATAGACTTGTTTGGAGCATTTCTACAACATTAGCATATCAGGCAGGTTCTCTTTTCTTTGGAACAAATAGACTAGATGTGGGAAACGTGACTGTCATTTGTGCTTGATTATTAATATAGTTAATGTTATTGTAAGAGGTTTTGTTGTTGTTGTTGTTGTTTTTGTTGTTCTAATTCATAAGAGGCCATAAAGAGCTTGGTTATAAGACAAGAACAAAGCAACTAATGTGCTTATCATATTTGTCTTTTAACAATAGTTAAAAGCAAAAGCACCGTTGTCAGCTAACTACAAGAATCACTGTGTACTAAAGTTATGCTGCTAAGTTAACATTTGACCTTATGACCCTAAAATACGTCTGTCAGACCAATTCATAACTGAACAAAACAGCTAGCTCTTGTCCCGTTTCATTGTTTTATTCGAATAAGTTTCCCCAGTTAAGCAGACGAAGCGCAGCTCTTTCTGCGTAACACATGTGCAGTAGGGCGGAAAGTGACATCGACCAAAAATAGGGCTATAAGTTATGGAGACAGTCAACTTTACTGTTGGACAGTAATAGCTTACCCAAAGCATGAAGACCGTTTTCTACACGTTTTGTTCATATTACAACAAAGGTTTTCACACCAATCCCTATTTTGTTTTACCACATTTGTTTTTCCTATACTACATAATATAAGTGGTGGCACACAACAACATACTGTATGTGTGAAATAGAGAGTGTCTGCTCTTGGTCAGATGTGGGCGGACCACTCATTCACCACACTCTGCTGCTCTGTCTCCAATAACACAATACAATAAAATGCATGTGTATTTGGGTTAATTCGACACACATGGTAATCTGACACATTCCCATTAAGACATGTGAAATGAACTTTTCAAATCGGTGTCTTTCCTCTGGATGCTCTCGTTGTTTATGAACTTTCAAGAGGACTGACCCTCGAGTGAATCATCTCGTTTAAAACGCTCCATTGTGGCAGGAAAAAAAGAAAATTACACAGAAAATTGAAGCAAGTGTATTTTATTTCTCATTGCCAATTGAGGCAATAATCTGAACATTATGGCTAATAGATAATATATGCATCTGCTGCTAGAACAGCAAAACAAACCATGTGCCGAAAACCACACTTGCAAAAGGCCGATGGTTTGAGACAGGCTTAATAATGGTGCAAAACTCATCCGTATTATGGGATTACATTACTTTATGTTATTTATATTCATATGTTTGTCAATAGTTTTGTTGACTACACTACAATAGCTGCTTGTCTCTATTTAATCAGAACATACAATATACTGTGTTAAGGTGAAATACACAAGCAAAATTTGTTTTTATTTTCTATATCAGTACATCTTTGGCACAAAGAGACTAATACTTGCTTTCCTTCACATGCCCCAGTGGCATTGGAAGGAAGGTCAAATGTAGTTCAAAAGTCTGCTTTACCCTTGACATAATTCATTTTCTGTGACCTTGTGGATCATTTTTGAAATATTAGCTCATAATTACACTGTATATATTTGCATTTATTGCTTACAGTAGATTAGTATTCTGCTGTGGTACTGTCGGTTTGCTCTTGAAAGTATGGACGCTTCAAAGATCATAAAGGCTAAAGAGGGGCACTGCCCCAACGCAAAGACATGCAGGAGACAGGCCGATAATGAGGAGACAGGAGGACGCCTGTGGATGGTGATGAAAAGCAGTATACTGTACATGCTGATAGGGACAGCAGTGTGCATGTGGGTATGTGAAGCTGAATTCAGAGAGGAACAAGTCTGGAACAAAGAAAAAGTTAGTCCAGTTAAAACCTGCCCTTCAGCAAGTCTTCCTTTATCGCATGTGCTTTATATCCCTTTGTTGTTTACAGCCCACTTAGCCTGCCTAAAGAGTTGCTGACAGCATTACAAGACCATACACTTTATCCATAGAGTGAAAACAGAGAGGTGGCTGGTTAAACCTGATGTTCCTTTTGCCATCGATCCATTTGGAAAGCATAGGGAAATTCACTTTTATACAAAACAAAAGCACAGTGAACTTTGGTGGATTTTAGCTATCCTCACAGGTTTTTACTATTCGTCAAACATCTGTGATTATACACAAGTGTCATGTATTTTTAATGGTTTTATCATAAATATTCAGCAATGGTTCCCAACTTTGTCCATTGCATTTCAAGTAAGTCTTTTGGTTATTATGGCCCACCGAAGAATGCGTAAGAGAGTATTTTTAGACAGAGTATTTTGAGTTTAATGACACACAAACAAAAGAAGTTGTTTTTAGACTGAATTATGTATGCTCCAAAACTAATAGTCATGAAAAAGTTAAATAATACTACATTTGCATACATACATACTTTTTTAAATTATTGTTTTATTGTTATTTATTAATCCTTCATTTAGAAAGGAAGCTTCCATTGAGACACAAAATCTCTTCTTCCAGGGAGTCCTGGTCAAGACAGGACTCAGTTACAGCTGAGGCTAACTTGCCCCCTACAAGCTCCAAATTTTAAGATGTGTTGGACAAAAACAAAAAAACCAAAAAACAAACAAACAAAAAAAGCGCCACAATAAAAATCCACGCTTCAAACTTAATCCAAAACAAAGATATCCTATGTTTGCGTTGGCAGTAAAAGCTCGACAGGATCGACAGCAGTTACAGAAACGATGGCTGTAAAAGGATGTGTGGATGTGTTTTAGTGCTGTTCAAAATCGTTTCTGTGTGTCATTTCACAAGTACCCGTCTCCTCCTTACTTATCTTCACTTTTTGTATCTCTGAGAGCTGCCAGGAGAAGGCGCTATCAGGTGGAGTGATGCTGACAGGTGAACCCAGTGATTGTGTGAGCCAACAGCCTGCAATGAGGCCCGGATCACACAAAGAATGGGCTTATATAGTATCTGGAGAATGGGGATGCTATTAGGATTTTGAATAGAGTTTTTAAACATTTAGTGTTATTTTCACTACTTACAAAGTTGACTGACATTACTGACATTACTGGATAAATTAAAAAAAAAAACTGACTTACAACGCACTGAATACATTTTTCACTTTACACAGCAAAATTATACCACCAATAAATGTTTAGCGCTTGTCATGAGCAACAGCATGTCCTAGGCCAGGGGTGGGCAACCCGTCGATCGCGAGCTACTGGTAGCTCTCGTCGCCTTAACGAGTCGATCCCGGACACCTGCCCGTTACATGGCAAAGGCTCGTCTGACTAACTTTTATCACAAAGAACAACTTGCAGCATGCACACGGGAGACAATACGTGCAATACACGCGAGCTCTACCGCGAGCCACGGTCATAATATAAGCGGACGTTATGTTTTTGTCAATTTGTCTTCCAAAACAACAACGCACGCGCGGCACCGGGCCCGGCACCGGCGGAGACAGCAAGGCAGGTGCTGCGGAGCGAGCTTGATCGCTGCTGCTACTCGCACCGACAATAGCGCACATAAACGTGCAGGGGAGGAGACGAAGAAAAGAGTAGAGAAAAGAGAGAAAACAGGAGGGGAGAGAGAGCAGGAGGAAAGAGCAGCAGGGAATTCCTCCGCGATGCGTGTCTGACCCGCTGCTCGCACACCCGAGACGTATATACAGTATGAGGGAGAAAAAGAAGAGGAGAGGGACAGAGGCAGAGGAAAGGAGGAGAAAAGGCAGGAGGAGACAGGTGAGGAGTTTCAAGGTCCTACCTTTTTACTCTGTTTATACTTCACAAAGAATCCTTGTTGTAATGTTAGTCCAAACTTCTGAGCTAAACAGAAACTGAGGCAAAGTTTGACAAGCCCCTCCCCCTCTGCGCGTTACCATGGAGCTACTGTCCATCACCAAAATACAGACTATAAAACACTGACTACAATACAAAGTAGTGGTACAAATTAAAGCGCTTTGATTAAAAAAGGTTGTACTTTGGTGCAAAATTATAATGGACACTAATGCTGTATTATGGTGATGTTTAAACAGACCAGAATATTAAAGAGGACTGGTGAAACATCAGAACATGTCCCCTTACCAATTTGTTGTTATATTTCTAAATATATAACAATCCAAACTTTTATATTATAAATAAATAGTATTTATTTGAATACATTTTACATTTTGTTTTATTTTTTCAAATATCAAAGTCCAATCCCCTAAAACCCAAAGATTATTTTATTATAAATCTCTGTTCAAACAAAATGTTATTTATGTGTTGATTTAACTTTAAAAAAAAAAAATGTTTTCCACCCTTGACATGTTATATGTATTCATATGTCCATCTGAAAAAAAAAGAGATTTTTTGACTAATTTACTTTTTTTCAATTACCACTCAATCCACAGGCATTATCATTTTATTGTTTTTGTATCTTAATCTGAGAGGAAATACTTTCTACATTATATTGAATAGGATGAGAAATATTATTGGTGGGCCTCCAGCAATCTTCGAGTCAATAAGGGTGCAGCAGCTCCGTTACATTAAGGCATATGCTTTGGGGTTTTTATAGTTTACTTTTCTTGACACTTTCCAACTCTGCAAGACTGTCATAAATAGTTTTAAAACATTTATGTCTAAAGACATGAAATTTGTTTGGGTCAAATGTTTTTTCCCTTGTCCATTCTGATTCCAACCTACAAAAGTTCAATCATTTTGTCGAGCTGTGGGAATGAAGCGTGTGGCTCTGGTAAATTGCTTTCTGACTATGCCATTGAAAGCCCGTGTTGTGACAAATCTGACAACATGAGAACAGCTGAGTGCTCTGCGGTTGTGTGATTGGCTGACGATGACTGACCATTATTCAGTTAGGCTGTCAAAGTGATGCCATGGCCTTTAGTGGACTCAGGGATGGATGTAAATGTGAAATGACATAATAAAATATAGAATGATTTGAGTGTCATCATTGTCGTCATCATCGTTGTTGTACAGTGGAAACACTATTGATTATTTTATTTTGTAGCTTCCCACTATCTGTCATGTCTTCCAGAATAGAATGAAGGTTGTGTCTGGTCACTTTCACAACTTGAGATAAAATCACAACTTATCATTTAATCTGAATTATTTTTATGTGAAGCACACATAAAATTTAGAACATCACTAGTCAAACTCTAATTACACAGTTAAAGACAATTATAGTTTGAATATTAAGACATGGCATGATCTTCTAATCTGCAATAGGAATATACTGTGTACATCTGTGAGTGAACTTTCCTCGAGTAGACTTTCTTCTGCAGTTTTGCCACAACCATCGTCGACTGCCTAATTAGAAGCTATGACTGTGTTTATTCTATTATAATGTTTGATCTTTCTCATAAAAAAATTACAAGAAGCCTTTCCCATCTGCCCCCCCTCCCTACACACACTCAAAGCCTCTGCTTCCTTTAGCTGCTAACAAATGGGTGTAAATACACTAATTTGCCTGAAAGTGGGGTGCTACATCATTTTCTGTCTCAATAATTATTGAGCCTTTTTTTCTTGTTTCCACTCGATGCAGGAGGAGCGGCGGGCTGGTTGAATTATGTATGTTTGTTTGTTGGTTTCATTACACAAAACAGATGTCTCCTCCTCTGCAAAAGAGGAGTTTTACAGCCTATAACATGATTTTTTTCCCCCAATACACTTGAGCTTTTCAAGCATGAGAATTAACATTGAGCTCATTGGACATACATTCAGGGTTGTAGTCGAGTCACAATAATGTCCTCATTGTTCTAGTTCAAGTCACTAGAAGTCAAGACTTCAAGTTCAATTTATGTCTCACACAGTGAAATAAGTCACGACTTGGTTAGTTTATAATAATCTTCTTAATGTGGCAATGTGTGGTGACAAATAATTTCAAGGTGGGGGAAATTTTAAAATAATTACCCCTAGCTGTAAATGACAAATGAAAACCAGCAACGCCACAACAAAAGTCCAGAAAATAAAATATAACTAAATACAAGGTACTACAGGTTTGTTTACACTGAGAGGTGTGTTCCAGTTGAATTTACAAATGTTCTTTTATTTTATCAGTGATTATTTAAGTTGACTTCTGTTGAATTTTCACATTTTAGTAAGTTTCAGTTCACTTTCAGGTTTGTTACCAGTCCATGAGTTCAAAGCAGTTCAATGTCCATCCACATCCACATAGACCAGGCCACGGGAGGCAGCACATGGCTGAGGCAGACACGGGCAGCAGTGTTACAATAATAAAGAAGTTTTAAGTTGAAGTTGTGATTTTCAGTAGCACCAGAAAGACCAGCAAATAGAAGGGCCAGCGTCATTGTAACTTCTTAAATAGAGGGAAATTATCAGGCTAGACATCAAATCTAATAACAGAGTATACAAGTCTTGCTTTAGAAAAACAGTGAACTTTGTTTACCTGGCCTTCATGAAACAACCAACACAAACCCAAGAACCACCCACAGTAAGCGGAAGCAAGAGGACTCCAGAGCTGCTAAAGCGGCACATTTTTCAGATTTGAGTATCTAAATTTGAGTCCAAGTTAAGCACATTTCATTACTGCTGTGCAAAGCTGTGTCAATTTTTCTCAGCTTCAATTTCCAATATATTGATTGAATTGTGTATTTATCAATTGTTTATTCTACTTACTACTGCTACTACTGCTACTACTGCTACTGCTGCTGCTGCTGCTGTTGCTGCTGTTGCTGCTGCTGCTGTTGCTGCTGCTACTATATTACCAATGTGCACTCCTGTTTGTCACAGTAATACAATGTTTTTTCTAACTCTAGCTGAACATTTTTAATTCTCTGTAATGACGGGCAACCTTCATTTAACCATGACAGCCCTAAAAACTAGATAGAAACAAAAATGACTCATTATTTATTCAGTCAGATGTTTTCAGAACAGGCTGGATTCTGAAGACACTTATGTCTAGGTCTGCTTGTGTGCTGTGGCAACCCCTGACAATAAATGTAGCCAACGGACTACAATATTTTTCTAACCACAAGCATTATACATGTAAAACATAAATCAGGGATTTAATGACATTTTGATACCCAAAGAAGCTAACTCCCGGTGCTTTACTGTATAGAATGTATCTGAATAGCTCTGTGTGGTGCTGTACCGTAGAAGCTACTAAGTCATTCATGTTATTGTTTAGACATCAATGGTCCTGAGGTGTGTATACTCTAGCTGACATATGGAGCCATAGTGACCTTTTAAATCTACGTTTGATTTCTTTAGAGAAAGTGGAATTGCAATTGTGTTCATGTCATTTAAAACCATGCTATAGGGCAATTATAAAGGTTACTTTTAATAACCCACTGTCATGAATCCTGCATAAAGACGGAATTTCAAAGTTGGCAACTGCAGAGCATTTATCTCCTAGACTTTGATGGGACAATGTTGTAAAAAAAAAAGAAATGCTTTGGTAGTGCAATTTATGCATCAATGATGTTGTTTCTTTGATCCATCCATCCATCTACTGTGTATGTATATATATATATATATATATATATATATATATATATATATATATATATATATATATATATATATATATATATACATATATATATATATATATATATATATATATATCCATCCATCCATCTTCTTCCGCTTATCCGGGGTCGGGTCGCGGGAGCAGCAGCCTGAGCAAGGACGCCCAGACTTCCCTGTCCATACACACCTCCTCCAGCTCTTCCGGGAGGATCCCGAGGCGTTCCCAGGACAGTCGAGAGACATTGTCCCTCCAGCGTGTCCTGGGTCTTCCCCTTGGCCTCCTCCCGGTGGGACATGCCCGGAACACCTCACCAGGGAGGCGTCCAGGAGGCATCCGGTACAGATGCCCGAGCCACCTCAGCTGGCCCCTCTCGATGTGGAGGTGCAGCGGCTCTACTCCGAGCTCCTCCCGTGTGACTGAGCTCCTCACCCTATCTCTAAGGGAGCGCCCAGCCACCCTGCGGAGGAAACTCATTTCGACCGCTTGTATCCGCGATCTTGTCCTTTCGGTCATTACCTAAAGCTCATGATCATAGGTGAGAGTTGGAACGTAGATTGACCGGTAAATCGAGAGCTTTGCCTTTCGACTCAGCTCCTTCTTCAGCACAACGGTTCGATACAGCGACTGCATCACTGCAGACGCTGCACCGATCCGCCTGTCAATCTCACGTTCCCTCACTCGTGAACAAGACCCCGAGATACTTGAACTCCTCCACTTGAGGCAAGGACTCCCACCCACCTGGAGAGGGCAAGGCACCTTTTTCCGGTCAAGAACCATGGCCTCAGATTTAGAGGAGCTGATCTTCATCCCAGCTGCTTCACACTCGGCTGCAAACCGTCCCAGTGCATGTTGCAGGTCCTGGTTTGATGAAGCCATCAGAACGACATCATCTGCAAACAGCAGAGATGTAATCCTGTGGTCACCAAACCGGACACCCTCCGGACCTTGACTGCGTCTAGAAATTCTGTCCATAAAAACAATGAACAGAACCGGTGACAAAGGGCAGCCCTGTCGGAGTCCAACATGCACTGGGAAAAGGTCTGACTTACTGCCGGTAATGCGAACACAGCTCCTGCTCCGGTCGTACAGGGACCGAACCGCCCTGAGCAAAGGGCCCCGGACCCCATACTCTCGGAGCACTCCCCACAGGACACCACGAGGGACACAGTCGAACGCCTTCTCCAAATCCACAAAGCACATGTGGACTGGTTGGGCAAACTCCCATGAACCCTCGAGCACCCGATGGAGAGTATAGAGCTGGTCCAGTGTTCCACGGCCGGGACGAAAACCACACTGCTAGTCTTGGATCCGAGGTTCGACTATCGGTCGAAGTCTCCTCTCCAGCACCTTGGAGTAGACCTTACCGGGGAGGCTGAGGAGTGTGATCCCTCTGTAATTGGAACACACCCTCCGGTCCTCCTTCTTAAATAGAGGGACCACCACCCCGGTCTGCCAGTCCAGGGGTACTGTCCCAGTTCACCACGCGATGTTGCAGAGACGTGTCAGCCAAGACAGTCCCACAACATCCAGAGACTTGAGATACTCAGGGCGGATCTCATCCACACCCGGAGCCTTGCCACCTAGGAGCTTATTGACAACCTCAGTGACTTCAGCCTGGGTGATGGGTGAGCCTCCCCCCGAGTCCTCAGTCTCTGCTTCCTCATCGGAAGACGTGGCGGTGGGATTGAGGAGACCCTCAAGTATTCCTTCCACCGTCCAACAACATCCCCAGTCGAGGTCATCAGCCCTCCACCTGCACTGTAAACAGTGTTGGTGAAGCACTGCTTCCCCCTCCTGAGGCGTCGAACGGTTTGCCAGAATTTCTTTGAGGCTGACCGATAGTCCTCCTCCATGGCCTCCCCGAACCTCTCCCAGTCCCGAGTTTTGCCTCTGCGACCGCACGAGCTGCGGTACGCTTGGCCTGCAGATACCTGTCAACTGCCTCAGGAGTACTACAAGCCAACGAGTCTTTGTAGCACTCCTTCTTCAGCCTGACAGCATCCCTTACTTCCAGTGTCCACCACCGGGTTCGGGGATTGCCGCCACGACAGGCACCTGAGACCTTGCGACCACAGCTCTGAGCGGCCACATTGACAATGGAGGCCGAGAACATGGTCCACTCGGACTCGATGTCCTCAGTCTCCCCCGGGAGCTGGGAGAAGCTCTCCCGGAGGTGTGAGTTGAATACCCTTCTGACAGAGGGCTCGGCAAGACGTTCCCAACAGACCCTCATGATACGTTTGGGTCTGCCAAGTCTGTCCGGCTTCCTCCTCTGCCAGCGGATCCAACTCACCACCAGGTGATGATCGGTTGACAGCTCCGCCCCTCTCTTAACCCGAGTGTCCAAAACACGCGGCCGAAGGTCAGATGACACGACGACAAAGTCGATCATCGACCTCCGGCCTAGGGTGTCCTGGTGCCACGTGCACTGATGGACACCCTTGTGTTGGAACATGGTGTTCGTTATGGACAAACTGTGGCTAGCACAGAAGTCCAATAACAGAACACCGCTCGGGTTAAGATCGGGGGGGCCATTCCTTCCGATCACACCTCTCCAAGTGTCACTGGCGTTGCCCACATGGGCGTTGAAGTCCCCCAGCAGAACAATGGAGTCCCTGGTGGGTGCACTGTCCAGTACCCCTCCCAGGGACTCCAAGAAGGCCGGGTACTCTGCACTGTTGTTTAGCCCGTAGGCTGCCACAACAGTGAGAGACCTGTCCCCGACCCGAAGGCGCAGGGACGCGACCCTCTCGTCTACTGGGGTGAACTCCAACACATGGCGGCTGAGCTGTGGGGCTATGAGCAGGCCCACACCCGCTCGCCGCCTCACACCATGGGCAACCCCAGAGAAATGGAGCATCCAGCCCCTCTCGAGGGTAATGGTTCCAGAGCCCAAGCTGTGCGTGGAGGTGAGGCCGACTATATCTAGTCGGAAACGCTCAACCTCCCGCACAAGCTCGGGCTCCTTGGCTCCTTCCCCGCCAGCGAGGTGACATTCCATGTCCCCAGCGCCAGAGACCGTGTGCATGGCTTTGGTCGTCTGGGGACCTCTCCCCGACCATCGCCCAAAGCACACTGCACCCGACCCCTATGGTCCTTCCTGCGGGTGGTGGGCCTGTAGGAAGGTGGCTCCACGCTGCCTTTTCGGGCTTGGCCCGGCCGGGTCCCGTGGTCTAAGACCCGGCCACCAGGCGCTCGCCTGCGAGCTCCCACCCCAGGCCTGGCTCCAGAGTGGGGCCCCGGTGACGCCGATCCGGGCGACATAACGAGCTTCGGTTTTGTCGTCATCATAGGGCTTAATGAACCGCACTTTGTCTGACTCGTCACCTAGGACCTGTTTGCCATGGGAGACCCTACCAGGGGCATAAAGCCCCGACAACATAGCTCCTAGGATCATCCATCTGAACAAAGGTTTCAGACTTTAGTATTTCTGTTAACAATATAGCTTCCTGGTGTTTGTGTTATTTATGCATTTATTGGTCTAAAATAAAAGAAAAGTTCATCTCCTTTATTCATAAATTCTATTATTTTTGCCTTCCTTCTGAAACTCTTATTTAATGTCTATAAACGTCATAGTAATAATTTAAAAAAAAAAATTAATTGAAAAAATGTATACAGTATATTTATATATTATTGAGAGCAGCGTAGTGTGGGGCACCACAGTAAATCTTGCCTAGGCTGCAAAAGAGCTATGGCCGGCACAGCATGAAGTAACGCATATGTGTTAAACTGTTTGGAAGCATGCACTGATGTGGAATGACCATGTGGAGGTGCCATTGTGTTGTGTCGGTAGTTTTGCCAAGGCTTCACAAATATTGGGGGTCCATGTGTAATAAAACTAGAATTATTTGTGTCGTCATTTTGGTTTCACAACCACTTAAGTCTGCACGCACACATCCTCATACACTGCAAATACATGCACTATANGCATGTGAATTCTCCCAAGAGCCAGGACTTTGTCAGTTCATGGAAAACCACCATGGGCAGACAGAACAGGATGAGAACAAAATCCCACACGGCCAAATTAGCCAAGAGGGAGTTTGAGATGCTCTTCATGTAGTAGTTCTGACAAACGATACACAGGATAGCCGATGTTGCCCGCTATTCCCACCAGAAAAAATCACTCCGGAGACGCACGTGATCGCGTATGCTCCGTAGGTCTCGCTCGTCACGGGCCAAAACGGATTCTTGATCTCATCCACAAAATCCAGAGAGCTCGGGGTGTCATGGGGGTCGCGTCCCACGGGTTGTCCTCTCCCCTGAAAGTGTAGAAGTAGTCTGTCCTTCTTGTGATAGTCAAAGGGCAGATCCGTGGAGGTAAGCGCCACCGGTTTGGGCATGGGTTCCCAAAACGCCTGTGCAGAGACAATTTCACTTTTGTTTCGCCGAGTTTTCCCCTTCTTTGCACTGCTTTCTTTGGGCTTTCTTCTTTGGAGACGCTTTTACGCCTGTCGCCTCCCTCCTCGTCCCATAAGCCCTGTAGGGCCTTAGGCGCATTGTAGTTCCACCTGCTGAACCGCCACTAAGCCCGCCCATTCAACTTTATCCTCTTGTTATTATGTTGTCTCGTTGGGTCCCAGTTTGAAGCGGCGTTTGCGTCCTCCACGGTTGTTACTGTCCTATTCAAGTTGAGTTTATTGTTGCCGCTTTTGCGCGCTGGTTTTCTCGTCTCCTTTACTTTCCCCCAAGGGCGCGTGGAGTTGGGAGCAGCTTTGCTAATTGCCGCTGCTGCACCTGGCGTGGTGCTCTCTTGCCTTGCTTTGGTGGCCTCTCCCGAGAGGACCTGTGGAAAGTTCTTGCCAAGTGTGTCCCTGCGTAGTCAACCTTCTTTAGTTCGCACTTCGCCATCGTTCCTCAGGGAAGTAGGACATGCGCGTAGGCTAATAAAACAAACAACGTCCTGAGCGGCAAAAACTGCATGATCCGAGAGTATGTGTGGAGCAGGACGGTTTTAAAATCCTCATACGAGCATCCTCTGTGCGCCCTGCTTCAATCTACACCCATGATTGAAATGGTACAACTGCAGCAACGCAAAACTTGAAGCCCACTCGCGCACTGCAGCTGTTTCCTCCTCTCCAAATCTGGCAAAAAACGGTGCATATCCGCGCCGAATCACAAACTAAAGGGAAGCATCCAACGCAGGTATAAAAATAGCTCCCCAAAGCAAATTTGCACTTTGTTAAGCTTGTACACAAAAGCTGGGAGATAGAAGACGACTCAATGCGACGAGGAGCGAGTGATGAAGCCCACTGAAGCTGCATGCATGGAGAGTGACACAGAGAGATAGAGAGAGAGAGGAGGAGAGGAGAGAGAGAGGAGGGAGGAAAGCGGTCGCACTCTCCGATTCTCTGTGCCTGCCTCCTCCTTGTGGCGCCTTGTAGTGACTTCGCCTCCTCGCTTCTCTCCTTTCTCTTGCTCGGATGGCGACCACGTAAAAGAAAATAACTCCCCTGGCGGCTAACCCGATCTGTCACTCTTCATCCATCACGGAGCATCCACATCATCCCGCAGCTTACTACTATCCGCTGGAGAGCTCCCCAAGGCAGACAAGACACACAGCCACGCCCGGCGCACATGAAACAGACGACCGAGGTGGCAGTTTTTACGCCACGGTGGCGCTGTGAATGCCGCTGACGCATGGGTGCCGTTTAACCTCGTGTATGTCCATTCAACAACCTATTGTAATAAAAACACATTAGAATATTAATGAGATGCAAGGCAAAACTCCTCGCGGAGGGATTTAATAGCTATAAAAGAAATGTCAATGGAAACGCAGACGCAGGGGCTATGACGTTTTCCGTTACAGCATTAAGAATTTGCAGATTTAAATGTTTATTTTCGCTTATTTGGGTAAAAAAGGGTGTTCAGTAAGCACAAATGACGTCATGTGTTTTGAGTTGGAGCTTGGCTTCTTGTTATTAAGGAAATTGCAAAAGGAATGTAGTCACACCAATTTTTGTCTGAATTGCTATTTATGTGCAAATGTAAAAATAATAAATAAAAATAATACAAAAAATGAAAGTTTTTCCAGACAAAATAATTTTTTTTTAAATGAAGAGATGTAAGAACACAATTAAAAAAAAAACTCAAAAAAAAATTTTGCATAATGTGTCCAATAAAGAGCACTACTCTAATTTGCTTATTGAGTAGCTACATCTTAATTTGAAAATAACCTAATTAACACAGGTTCAAAGTTTGCCCACAATTTCTGTTTTGCAAATGAGGTGTATTTTGTCACAGTGACATTTTAGCAACATCAATCTGATGGCAATACTCTTATTTAAACATATAAACAGAATCAAAATAAAACTCACAGTAAACCATTGTTGAGAAAAACACAGTTGTACCTGGAGGTAATAATTGATAAAGTGAGATTTAGGAGCAGTAACCCATGCCTTGCTCGCTTTCTCTGCCACACCTCCAAATAACCAGAAGCCCTTTATGCTGGCCTGTCCCAACCATCATGTCCTATTTGTCATTCCTGCATCTACATCCTGAATCTCTCAGTTCAGCCATTATTCCATCTACCCATTCATCATCATAAAACATCTTAATTACATTTTGTGTTGTGTTGCGTTCTTGCTTGTGAATTTACTGAAGTTTGTCCCCCTTTACGGTTCTAGATTTTGCGTCTGAGAGTAATGAATGTCACACAAGTATGCCTTAATAAATAGTTTTTTAAAGAAGACCTATTGTGTTTTCCAACTATTTAGTATGAAACTAGAACATATGCAGATTTAGATAATTTACATTTTGTTCACGGTAAAAACTCAAATTGATCTAAAAACGACTTGAAAATAGAAACAGCTCTATGACTTCCTGCAAAACTGCAGAACTGATAAGCCCCACCTCTTCATTTTAAAATGTAACTGTAAGAAGCAACAGATTTAAAATAAATTATTATTGTTGGAAAGTGGCTATGGGGCAGTTTTGAAGCATATACACGTCATTTTGAGTATTAATTTTTGAATTATAGCAAGTAAATACAGGCAAGTGGGAGGGATAGGTGGTAGGTGAGAACAGGGATTTTCTGAGCACTTGAGGTCCAGCTGAAGAACAATACAAGATTACTCAATCATGCAGCAATCAATTCAAATATAACTTTAAACTAATGGTGAAGGGAGGCCATTATAACAAGGTTAAAAACTTAAGAAAAGTGAATTTTACATAATAGATGCTCTTAAAGCTGCATTGGGAACAGTAAGGCAATTAATCCCAGTCCTCTATCAGAAATTTAAATAGTGAACCTTTACTCTGTTCAGGTAAAAATAAATACA
Source organism: Mugilogobius chulae (assembly GCA_038363315.1). Lineage (NCBI taxonomy): Eukaryota > Metazoa > Chordata > Actinopteri > Gobiiformes > Gobiidae > Mugilogobius > Mugilogobius chulae. The sequence continues at coordinate 42,225,986 of CM076403.1, read as the reverse complement.
AATCTAATCGTAAATGTATCATATCCAAACTAATAAAGGATGCATTTTGATAGGTTTTATAATGACTAACACTTGATTATTTGTTGTTATATTACACAAACATAGTAACCTTGTAGCTCCATTCACTCCATTCACCGTCTCATATTCGCCTCTACATATTGCAACGTGCACTACATTTGAAAGTGATCTTGTTTTTGGATAACGATTTTTGGCTAAACTATAAAGGCTATGAGCATTGATTGCGAGTTAGCCCTCCTCGCCTGCATCAATAATTGCACCATGTCCGCCCAAACCCCTCTACAACCCAAAAACTGTTAGGCGGATATTGTTAGTCCAGTCAAACCCCCCCCCCCCCCCCCCCCCCCCCCCCCCCCCCCCCCCCCCCCCCCCCCCCCCCCCCCCCCCCCCCCCCCCCCCCCCCCCCCCCCCCCCCCCCCCCCCCCCCCCCCCCCCCCCCCCCCCCCCCCCCCCCCCCCCCCCCCCCCCCCCCCCCCCCCCCCCCCCCCCCCCCCCCCCCCCCCCCCCCCCCCCCCCCCCCCCCCCCGCCCCCCCCCCCCCCCCCCCCCCCCCCCCCCCCCCCCCCCCCCCCCCCCCCCCCCCCCCCCCCCCCCCCCCCCCCCATCATTTAAGGACTCTCCTGACTTAATGAAATGAGGATGTTACGTCTGTGCGGGATAAGTGGACATCCTATTCAGCGCAAACTGCCATCTTAAAGCATATTCTTTTAATCTTGAACACCCTTGAAATGTCCAAGGAAATATCATAGCCTCATCCTGTTTTCTGTCTTTATTTTCCCAAAGCATTCCATATGGAGGCGATGATGAGAGCGATTGAAGTGCCAACTCAGCGGATACCGACGTTGTGACCTTCACATCAATGGACGTTGGTGGCCAAGTCTTAGCGGAGTAATGTACAACTACAGACTATAAATGAAGCCAAGTTTCACCAGGGGGTTTTCTGGAGCAAGATAAGATGTAGAGCAGCAAGGTAGCTAATGTTCAAATGCATAAAAGTGGAAGCAAGTTTTTAAGTGCATTGTGAATACTGAGAACACCAGCTTTATAATGCGTTCCACACATTACACAATTACAGCACTAATGAGGTTTTTGCTCACAACAAATATTACTTTGTTTGATGTATCTGAATTAGAAGGCAGTACTAATCAGTATGTCACAACATTTCAAGATATACAGTATATGCCCAATGTCATTATTTCTCTTAAGGCCAGGTCAAAAACATTGATTAGGCATCAACAGATACAACGATTGCATATGTGATATACTGAAGATGACATTTTTATAATATTCACTAATTACAATAACATACAATGGTCTTTGTTCATGCTTTTATTAAGGAGTAGCAGTACCTCTTATGAATCATATAATCTATATTGTGTGTTCCAAATAAGTCAACAAAAATGCTTTGCTTTGGTATGTTGCCAATGGAGGAATATCTTTCCTTAAACTGCATATGATTTTAGTTTTTATTTTCATTTCAATAACAATGTTGGTCTGGTAACACAAAAATAAAACTTTAACACACCTATTTAAATTTTGATCCAGACACAAAGGAAAGTAGGGGCTACTATTTTTCCTTTTTCCATTTTCTTGCTTTTGTATGTTACTGGTTGGTTTTTTTTTTTACAATTTTTGTTTTAGGTATATTATTTTTTTATTGTAAGCAATATGGTACTGATGATACAGATGTTTTAGTATTTTCCATAGAATAATTAAAGTACTGTGGCATTAAATCTCAGTATGTGTTTTAGAGAGTTTTATATAAAAGTCACGATGTAACTTTCTGAAGGTGAAAAGTCAATTACACAATTCAGCAGACATAATGTGAAAAAAAAGAGGAATGCCCTCTTTTAGGATAAATAATAATCGATTCTTATGGTCATGTAAGCTGGCTTAAATAAACACACAGATTTGTATCACGATTTAATCAAAGACCTCTAAATGACAAAAATATTGCTTTCTTCCAAGTCTATTTTTGACCAAAAAGTTCCACAGCACACCCCTGACTCAGGATATGTTTTCTATTCTTGTGTAAAATATGTCCGCTGCATCTGACACATCCTTCAGTGGTGCAGAGAAACCTGTCAGAAACAGGCTGAGTTGAACTGCTCTGAGGATAGAGACAGGCATGCAGCATAGAGATTTTGAATGCAATAATCAACAGCAGCGAAGGAATTGCTCAACAAGGAAAGCAACTTTTATTCACACTTTAAACAGGCATGTAAAGTTCTTGCCGGACTGTAAAACTGTAATTCTTTTATTTTTTTTGAATGCATTTATCTCACTCAGTTTATAAAAAATAGCCATTATATTAGTAAAACATTTTCAGTTGTTAATTTAAACTGTTTTTTAGTGAAATGACTTAAGTATAGCAATAGTAATGTCATCTCACGTGAGTGTGATCATACCGTCTCGCACCATATATATACATAGTACATCATAAAACTGTATATAGAAACCCACCTGAAGAATATATGTAATAATATATATGCACCGTCACTCTATACACTATATTGAGTCGTGAGAGTGAGAGAGCGAGAGATAATTGAATATATGATATATAATTGTCACACAATACACCTCCATACTATCGCCGCTCACATCGTGCTCTTCTCTCACTCGGCTCTTCCCTCACTCTCACACACACACTATTCCGGATTAGTTCTATTGCTCTGTAAATCCTCAACTATAGATCGCACATTCTCTTAAATAGCACTAATATTCACACAAACTCAACTTTAGTGTCTATTCTTTAACTTATATAATATATACCAGTATGAGGGTGTGTGGAGAGCGTATATAAGTGAATATATGGAGTACAGGATACTCACTTTATACGGAGAGTGAGTAGAACTCTCACCGGCGAGAGATACCGCCTCTACTATGTGGAGCTAGAAATTATACCGTGCACGCACCTCACCACCTTGCACTCCAGCCTCTCTATATTATACATATATCTCGCATCAGCTCGATCTGCATACACATACTATATATAAATAAATAAACAATCTAGAATTTCTTCCTCTACTACACTCAATTCTTTCCATAATAGATCTCTGAACCATGTAGAATAACTCTTGCTGACTACGCTCTCGACTCGCACGTTGATGCTGGACTCGCACTCTGAGTGCGAGTTATATTCCACTGAGTAGAGTACGCGCATCTAACCTACTGCGAGCGTCATTCACCACTCGGAGTGATTGCTCTCACTCGCTCTGAGATCCATCCATGCGATATCAAAAACTCACTCCTCTATCACATCGCACGCACACGCGCAGTAGGCCCCTTGGTGTGTGGCACTGCATCAGTGATATCTCTCACCACTGCTTCTCTTTGTGTGCTTCCTCTATAGATTCGTATCGTGTATATATCACCGTCACGTGTGAGAGGTGTTGGAGACATGAATGCTTATTAGACGTAACCCTTGAGCGAGAGCCGTGGTGATAGGAGTGTCAGATTATAGTCGTGAGAAAAAGCTACGTACACCGCGAGAGAGCGAGAGCTCTCCATATTTATCTATATACAGAGTATGCTGCGTACTATGAGCATTTCTACCATCGCTCTTTGTACTACTCGATCACGCGTCACAAGAAGATAAGTATATAGTACTCCATGTATTAGTACGTCAGTGAGAGACGGCTCGTGGGAACACTCGCACTCTCACACTTCTCGCTCGATAGTATACAATAGATGTGCTCTCTTCTCGCACTCTCATTTTTATTGTTCTGGTGGAAGGGTTGCACCTCGCTTTGTCATATAAAGAATTATATATATCACGACGTCCCTGTGGTATATAGAGTGGAGCCACTATATAATCTATATATATAATATACCTTCTCAGATGGTGCTCTCATCTTGCATCCCTCGTTGTTGTATTTATAAATTGATACCTGTAAACTCTTCTGATTGTGACTAAACACACCACGCTACATCGAGAATATCAGCTCACTCGCTCGCACACACAGAGTGACTCTCTCCATCGAGTGGACATCAGTGGTGCGTAATACCGCACACCTCTCCTCGCTCGCGCACCTCCGACGACATAGGTGTGTGTGAGAGCGTGGGAGGTGCTTTTCTCGGACTCTCAGAGTCTCAGTACCGGAGCGAGCATATATATAGTTATCATATAATATAGTGAAAAAGGTGAGAGTGAGAGCAAACAATTTTTTATGCATAATCGTATATTTTGCTGTTTTACCACATGGCTTAACCTACTGTCATATGGTATGGTTGGTCCACTATATATGACTTCGCAATACACGTCTGATACACGGTGTATACTCTTAGTATCTCCATTGTCTATATACATGTCCACATAGCATCATAAGTAAATCTGAAAGAACCTTATTCGCACCTAACAATAAGTATATATATGTCTCTATTGCGTGTGCATGATTTTCTACGTGTCTCCTCTCAGCAGCACACTCTAGGTGAGAGTGGCGCGATCTCCGTTTTAACTTTTTATGGCACGAGGGGTAGAAAGCGTTACACCGATACTCACCTGCTTGATGTTATGCTATTGCTTGGAATGTTTACAATGGAATAACACTTTCCTGTAAATCATTAGTGACAACCATACCATAGACAAGTAACAAGTGAAACAAAAAAAATACACTTACATAAAAGCACATTTTTGTTATTTAGATGTTTTTGTGTCACTAAATAGACAATAAAAACAAGTGTTTTTACTTGGAATTGGGTTGCATGGTCACAGAATAAAGTAAAACAGTATTTGCGCCTGTATGTTTCCACAGGAAATCTGTTCCAGCTAAATTGTCACATTAATGCATAACATCCAGTTTTCCATATGGTTTTAAGTTTATGTTGTTGACTTTTCAACTCCAGAAAGTTACACAGTGTCACTTAAAAAACAAACACATGGAATTGAAATCATTACATGAAAAAAAGGCTACATTTAATGCTACACTGTGGAACTTTCAAACGCAACAGTTTCTATATTATGACAAGCGAGTGACAAACCCTCCCACCAGAACAATAAAAATAAGTAATAATAATAAGTCATGGAGAAACTACTAAAGTTCCCTTTAATGCCAGTTTTGTGCCTCCATCACACGTTCTCCTCTATGCCTTTGTATTATTCATATTTCTCTTTGCACATATACACAGTGGGAGGCATAAAATCTTCATAGTAGCAGCATACTCCTGTCCCTCTTGCCTCCATGCCCCACAAAACTCACTTCTGTTGTTTACTACTTTCTCTCCACAGCTCGTGAGTTGAATTTGAACATATCTGACGTGCGCCCTGAAGCCCCTCGTGTCCTACCCTTTCCCTGCATACCTGCATCAGTGGAGAAGGCTTTTAATCTCACACCCCCACACACCCTCTACGGACAGCGCACACAAAAGACATGGTAATTTACACATAGGAGTGCTGCCCCTGTCTGTGCGTTGATTAAAAGCGGGGTTGGTTGTGGAGGTTGTTGGTATTTCAAGGTCAGGTACACAGAGTAATCCCCGTGATTTAACCTGCTAAGCCTCGCTACACATCCTTAGCTGTTTTCTCAATGATTAGCTGGGCCAACATTTGCACACATCAAAACGAGCTGGGATCACAGAGGGAGCAGTGTCAACAACAAAGGAACAGAGTTGAACACTGTAGTAGAGGAAGGAAATTCTAGATGTTTTTTTTTTTTCTTGGCGACGGTATCAACCAGACCTCAAACCTTAAACCTCAAATTTATCTACAGTAACTTGCATTTTAATACGATTGACTCTGTGCATGGGAATGTCAGTTGGCTTGTGCATTTCAAAAAAGCTAACTTCTGTACATATGTTTATTTCCTGTTAATTTATTTCTATGAGGCTTTCATCATATCAGTTTAAAATGAATAAATATTTAGAAAATTAGGCACTGAACAGTGAGTTGTGTGAATGTTAGAGAAAACATGTTAAAGACTTTACAAATCAGGAGAAATACTTCATCAATGGACACGTGTTTTAATTTGTGTTAATGTGTAAATGCTAACACTAACAGGACATACTCATAAGTACAGGAGTTAGCTATTTTTTACATAAACAAGAGATCCATTTGCTTTTTACAGAGTCCTGGAGTAACATAGTTTACAGTGTGCTGAGTAAAAGTTTTGATCAAACTGTAGAAAAGCATTTGTTTTTCTTGCATGTTTTTTTTTTTTTTAATAAGAGCACTTTTCAACACCATTTATTTCAACTAAATGACATGTACTATTGCTATACTATTAAATCATTTACTAAAACAGTTTAAATAACAACTGAAAATGTTTACTAATATAATGGCTATTTTTTATAAACTGAGTGAGATAAATGCCATCCAAAAGAAATAAAAGATTACAGTTTACAGTCCGGCAGAACTTTACATGCCTGTTTAAGTGGAATAAAAGTTGCTTTCCTTGTGAGCAATTCCCTTCAGCTGCTGTTGTATTGCATCAAAAATCTCTATCTGCAATGTCTGTCTCTATCCAGCAGCAGTTCACTCAGCCTGTTTCTGACAGGTTTCTCTGCACCACTGAAGGATGTGTCAGATGCAGCGGACATATTTTACCACAAGAATAGAAAACATATCCTGAGTCAGGGGTGTGCTGTGGAACTTTTTGGTCAAAATATACTTGGAAGAAAAGCAATATTTTTGTCATTTAGAGGTCTTTGATTAAATCAGTGATACAAATCTGTGTGTTTAGTTTAAGCCAGCTTACATGACCATAGAATCGATTATTATTTATCCTAAAAGAGGGCATTCCCTCTTTTTTTTCACATTATGTCTGCTGAATTGTGTAATTGACTTTTCACCTTCAGAAAGTTACATCGTGACTTTTATTAAAACTCCTCTAAACACACTGAGATTAATGCCAACAGTACTTTAATTATTCTATGGAAAATACTAAAACATCTGTATCATCAGTACCATATTGCTTACAATAATAAAAAATATATACCTAAAACAAAATTGTAAAAAAAAAATCTGACCCAACCAGTAACATACAAAGCAAGAAAATGGAAAAAGGAAAAATAGTAGCCCCTACTTTCTTTGTGTCTGGATCAAAATTTAAATAGGTGTGTTAAAGTTTTATTTTTGTGTTACCAGACCAACATTGTTATTGAAATGAAAAAATAAAAACTAAAATCATATGCAGTTTAAGGAAAGATATTCCTCCATTGGCAACATAGACCAAAGCAAAGCATTTTGTTGACTTATTTGGAACACACAATTATAGATTATATGATTCATAAGAGGTACTGCTACTCCTTAATAAAAAGCATGAACAAAGACCATTGTATGTTATTGTAATTAGTGAATATTATAAAAATGTCCATCTTCAGTATATCACATATGCAAATCGTTGTATCTGTTGATGCCTAATCAAATGTTTTGACCTGCCTTAGAGAAATAATGACAGACTTGGGCATATACTGTATATCTTGAAATGTTGTTGACATACTGATTAGTACTGCCTTCTAATTCAGATACATCAAAACAAAGTAATATTTGTTGTGAGCAAAAACCTCATTAGTGCTGTAATTGTGTAATGTGTGGAACGCATTATAAAGCTGGTGTTCTCAGTATTCACAATGGCACTTAAAACTTGCTTCCACTTTTATGCATTTGAACATTAGCTTACCTTGCTGCTCTACATCTTATCTTGCTCCAGAAAACCCCCTGGTGAAACTTGGCTTCATTTATAGTCTGTAGTCTGTACATTACCCCGCTAAGACTTGGCCACCAACGTCCATTTGATGTAGAAGGTCACAACGTCGGTATCCGCTGCAGTTGGCACTTCAATCGCTCTCATCATCGCCTCCATATGGAATGCTTTGGGAAAATAAAGACAGAACACAGGATGAGGCTATGACTATTTCCTTGGACATTTCAAGGTGTGTTCAAAGATTAAAAGAATATGCTTTAGATGGCAGTTTGCGCTGAATAGGATGTCCACTTATCCCGCCACAGACGTAACATCCTCATTTCATTAAGTCAGGAGAGTCACTTAAATGATTGACTGGACTAACAATATCCGCCTAACAGTTTTTGGGTTGTAGGAGGGGTTTGGGGCGGACATGGTGCAATTATTGATGCAGGCAGAGGAGGGCTAACCGCAATCAATGCTCATAGCCTTTATAGTTAGCCAAAAATCAATCCAAAAACAAGATCACTTTCAAATGTAGTGCAACGTTGCAATATGTAGAGCGAATATGAGACGGTGAATGGAGTGAATGGAGCTACAAGGTTTACTATGTTTGTGTAATATAACACAAATAATACAAGTGTTAGTCATTATACAAATCCTATCAAAATGCATCCTTTATTAGTTTGGATAATGATACATTTACGATTAGATTTGTATTTATTTTTACCTGAACAGAGTAAAGGTTCACTATTTAAATTTTCTGATAAGAGACCATGATGGATTAATTGCCTTACTGTTCCCAATGCAGCTTTAAAGAGCATCTATTATGTAAAATTCACTTTTCTAAGTTTTTAACCTTGTTATAATGGCCTCCCTTCACCATTAGTTTAAAGTTATATTTGAATTGATTGCTGCATGATTGAGTAATCTTGTATTGTTCTTCAGCTGGACCTCAAGTGCTCAGAAAATCCCTGTTCTCACCTACCACCTATCCCTCCCACTTGCCTGTATTTACTTGCTATAATTCAAAAGATTAATACTCAAAATGACGTGTATATGCTTCAAAACTGCCCCATAGCCACTTTCCAACAATAATAATTTATTTTAAATCTGTTGCTTCTTACAGTTACATTTTAAAATGAAGAGGTGGGGCTTATCAGTTCTGCAGTTTTGAACAGGAAGTCAATAGAGCTGTTTCTATTTTCAAGTCGTTTTAGATCAATTTTGAGTTTTACAGTGAACAAAATGTAAATTATCTGCATATGTTCTAGTTTCATACTAAATAGTTGGAAAAACACAATAGGTCTTCTTTAAAAAAACCTATGTATTAAGGCATGTGTGACATTCTACTCTCAGACGCTCAGACGCAAAATCTAGAGCACTGTAAAAGGGGGACAAACTTCAGTAAAATTCACAAGCAAGAACCGCAACACAACACAAAATGTAATTAAGATGTTTTATGATGATGAATGGGTAGATGGAATAATGGCTGAACTGAGAGATTCAGGATGTAGATGCAGGATGACAAATAGGACATGATGGTTGGGACAGGCCAGCATAAAGGGCTTCTGGTTATTTGGAGGTGTGGCAGAGAAAGCGAGCAAGGCATGGGTTACTGCTCCTAAATCTCACTTTATCATTATTACCTCCAGGTACAACTGTGTTTTTCTCAACAATGGTTTACTGTGAGTTTATTTTGATTCTGTTTATATGTTTAAATAAGAGTATTGCCATCAGATTGATGTTCTAAAATGTCACTGTGACAAAATACACCTCATTTGCAAAACAGAAATTGTGGGCAATTATGAACCTGTGTTAATTAGGTTATTTCAAATTAAGATGTAGCTACTCAATAAGCAAATTAGAGTAGTGCTCTTTTATTGGACACATTATGCAAAATTGACTTTTTGAGTTTTTTATTTGTGTTCTAACATCTCTTCATTTAAAAAAAAAATAATTTTGTCTGGAAAAAACTTTCATTTTTTGTATTATTTTTATTTATTTATTTTTTACATTTGCACATAAATAGCAATTCAGACAAAATTGGTGTGACTACATTCCTTTTGCAATTTCCTTAATAACAAGAAGCCAAGCTCCAACTCAAAACACATGACGTCATTTGTGCTTACTGACACTTTTTTACCCCAAATAAGCGAAAATAAACAATTTAAATCTGCAAATACTTAATGCTGTAACTGAAAACGTATAGCCTCATCTGCGTTTATTGACATTTTTTCATAGCTCATTAAAATCCCTCCGGAGAGTTGCCTTGCATCTCATTAATATTTCTAATGTGTTATTACAATAGGCGTTGAATGGACCATACACGAGGTTAAACGGGACCATGCGTCAGCGGCATTCACAGCGCCACCTGTGCGTAAAACTCGCCACCTCGGTCTGTCTGTTCATGTGCCCGGGCGTGGCTGTGTGTCTTGTCTGCCTTGGGGAGCTCTTCCAGCGGCATAGTAGTAGCTGCTGGGCTGATGTGGATGCTCCGTGATGGATGAAGAGTGACAGATCGGGGTTAGCCGCCAGGGGAGTCTATTTTCTTTTACGTGGTCCCATCCGAGCAGAGAAAGGAGAGAAGCGAGGAGGCAGAGTCACTACAAGGCGCCACAAGGAGGAGGCAGGCACAGAGAATCGGAGAGTGGCGACCGCTTTCCTCCCTCCTCTCTCTCCCTCCCTCCTCTCTCTCTATCTCTCTGTGTCACTCTCCATGCATGCAGCTTCAGTGGGCTTCATCACTCGCTCCTCGTCGCATTGAGTCGTCTTCTATCTCCCAGCTTTTGTGTACAAGCTTAACAAAGTGCAAATTTGCTTTGGGGAGCTATTTTTATACCTGCGTTGGATGCTTCCCTTTAGTTTGTGATTCGGCGCGGATATGCACCGTTTGCCAGATTTGGAGAGGAGGAAACAGCTGCAGTGCGCGAGTGGGCTTCAAGTTTTGCGTTGCTGCAGTTGTACCATTTCAATCATGGGTGTAGATTGAAGCAGGGCGCACAGATGATGCTCGTATGAGGATTTTAAACCGTCCCTGCTCCACACATACTCTCGGATCATGCAGTTTTTGCCGCTCAGGACGTTGTTTGTTTTATTAGCCTACGCGCATGTCCTACTTTCCCTGAGGAACGATGGCGAAGTGCGAACTAAAGAAGGTGACTACGCAGGGACACACTTGGCAAGAACTTTCCACAGGTCCTCTCGGGAGAGCCACCAAAGCAAGGCAAGAGAGCACCACGCCACAGGTGCAGCAGCGGCAATTAGCAAAGCTGCTCCCAACTCCACGCGCCCTTGGGGGAAAGTAAAGGAGACGAGAAAACCAGCGCGCAAAAGCGGCAACAATAAACTCAACTTGAATAGGACAGTAACAACCGTGGAGGACGCAAACGCCGCTTCAAACTGGGACCCAACGAGACAACATAATAACAAGAGGATAAAGTTGAATGGCGGGCTTAGTGGCGGTTCAGCAGGTGGACACTACAATGCGCCTAAGGCCCCTACAGGGCTTATGGACGAGGAGGGAGGCGACAGGCGTAAAAGCGTCTCCAAAGAAGAAAGCCCAAAGAAAGCAGTGCCAAAGAAGGGGAAAACTCGGCGAAACAAAAGTGAAATTGTCTCTGCACAGGCGTTTTGGGAACCCATGCCCAAACCGGTGGCGCTTACCTCCACGGATCTGCCCTTTGACCTATTCACAAGAAGGACAGACTACTTCTACACTTTCAGGGGAGAGGACAACCCGTGGGACGCGACCCCCATGACACCCCGAGCTCTCTGGATTTTGTGGATGAGATCAAGAATCCGTTTTGGCCCGTGACGAGCGAGACCTACGGAGCATACGCGATCACGTGCGTCTCCGGAGTGATTTTTCTGGTGGGAATAGCGGGCAACATCGCTATCCTGTGTATCGTTTGTCAGAACTACTACATGAAGAGCATCTCAAACTCCCTCTTGGCTAATTTGGCCGTGTGGGATTTTGTTCTCATCCTGTTCTGTCTGCCCATGGTGGTTTTCCATGAACTGACAAAGTCCTGGCTCTTGGGAGAATTCACATGCAAAGTTGTGCCCTATGTGGAGGTAATGCACACATCAATTTATTTAACTTTCTTTTGAACCCTTTATTGCGCATGCGTAAGAAGGTTGTATAAAATAGCAAAACTAAGTTGCAGAAATAAAAGATTAGACTCCAAGTGTTCCATTTTGATAGACCCTACTGAAGAATGGCAATCCTTGATAGTACCACAATAATACAAAATAGGCCTACATGTATTTTCCTTTAAAATGTAGTTTTTTTTATGTGAGTTTTAAATTTTTAATGCAGCCTATTTATTCTTGCACATTTTGCACATTTTTCACCCTTTGTTCAATTGTATTCAGTCCCAAACAGGTATGTCTTCTAGGTTTTGAGCAGTATAGAAAGTGATTTTACACTCTTTGTAGCCCTCTAAGGGATTAAGAGTTTCGGTTTAAAATTCATGCTGAGGCTATAGCTATAGGGTGTCCCCTCACTCTGTCTGCTAAGACACTTTGTTTGTAAGGGTAGCACTTGCTATTGGAAACATAACCTCACCTATAGCCCTCTAGGCAAGTTACACACAAACATACACACACAGTGGAACCACTTGTTAGGCAATAGCTCCCAATTACTGAAAACACTGTCATTCTGTCTTCAATAACACGCGCCCACTCACTCAATTATTGGAAATGTCCTTATTTGTCCTACAACTTATACTAAATGGCTAACAGGTAGTCAATTGTTCTTTTTACATTTCACATATAGTCATTTTAATTGGCAGGTCAATCAAAAGAGCAGAAAATTGCTCCGTACAACATCATTACTATGATATAGTTATATAATTTCACATAAAAGGACAAAGCATTTGAGGTGAGCAGTTTCATGACTCCGCCCCTCAGTGATAACACAGCAGCAGGAGTGGCACCTGATTTCAGCCTTTTAAGTACGGAGTATGACATTAGTTTGCTATTTTTAGCCTCTTGTCTTCATTGTATTCTGCCTAAATGGTATTCTTGTTCATGACAATAACAAAATATCTCCAAATGACCTAGTTCTTAGTTTAATTAACATTTGCAAATAATTCAAAAAAAGATAGAGAATAAGTTCCCATGAGAGCGAGCTGAAATCATTAAGGAAGGAAAAACACACTTTGCATGGAACATATTTTTAGCTGATTTGATTATATTTTGGAAAATGATCCACTATGTCTATTTGGATTATGTATTAATTTACATTAAATTACATATTCAGTAGTGCAAAACACATGAATGCATAACACAAATATTAAAAATGAACTAACTAGGCACCGCACCTGATGTTTTAAGTCTTAAAAATAAAAATCAACTATTTGATGTTAAACTGCAGTTCACATGTTTTGCTCACTTACAAAATGTTTTCGTAGCCTTCAAATTATTCACTACGAACAGCTTATGAGCGATTTTCACAATTTTCAGACTCCAGAGTAATCTTTGGCACGGTAAGCCTAACAGCAAAATAACATGCCAACAGCACGCATCCTGTTTGTTTGTTTTTATTTTTTTTTAGATAGGGCAATTCAAACTTTTTTTTTTTTTTTACAGATCTGTATTGGGTGAATGTACTTGAGTAGATTTTTTGTCTTTCACTTTCTTGCCTACACTTAATACACTACTTAAATAATGCCAGTATTCTGTATTGTCATTTCAGTACATTCAAGAACTGAGAGCAATTATAACTAGCTGTAGGACACACTCTTTGTCTTAGGCTTGTGGGCATTATAATTTCCACCTTTTGATCAGTACATATGTTTTCATCATAAAGGGATCAGAGGAAAAGCGTCACCTCCCACTGTTACTTCACATGTGCTCCACCCATTAACTGCAGGATATTATTTAATAACCCTAATCACACTGACCACATGGGAAGATGGATTCAAGTAGAGGTGGGCAGCAGTACAAGCAAATGTAATTAGCTGATAATTTGACTTTTATTATTATCATGTCACTCATTTTAGAATTAGTATGACAAAAAAAAAAAAAGTAGTTTTGGCATGGCATTATGTGGGATCTATTGTGGAAATTTCTGAGCCATTTTAACAGTGTAATCATTGGCTTTCTCAGAGTTGCAGTTGAGATAGGTTCATGTCGTTTTGCATAATCTCATGTTGTCTTGCATTTGAGGCTCGGCAAATTTACTTTATTTCTACCTACTTTTTTGTTTTTATTTGCTAAATTCTTGTTATGACAAAGCCCGATCTCACAAGAAAGCGTACATTTACCACGACATTACGCAATATGTAAATTGCGAATGATTAGCACGAGTCCAGCTGTTTTGCGTAATTATAGTATGCATCACGGTCCCCATTCATTTTAGTGGTGGTTGTTAAGAAGTGCTCTTATTTATGAATATTAATGAAATCCTGATTCTAATCTTAACCTGCCCCAAACCCAGACCTAATCTTACCCATTTTAGTAACTTGATGCCTAAACTTACCCGTTTCACCAAAAGAAAACGTCCCCACGTGGCTGCAACCAAAACTCATGTTTTTTTAACGCTGTGAAATCTCGTGTCATTTTAACACTTTTTCATATCGTGCTAAAAGTACTAAAAACAGCTGCGAACTCGTGCTCAAAATACGCTGTTTTTGTGTCGTGGTAAAAGTACGCCATCTATTGAGACTGTGTTGGAGCACAGTAAGTTTTGCAATGTTGAACAGAAAGTCAGTTACGTAGTTGTAAATCACATTGCTGTTCAAAATGATAAATGCACAAAAAGCATATATCTTTTAAGGTTTATCACATTTTGAGGCTGCAAAAAATTGAATATGACTATTCTCATCTGTGATAATATGATTATTTATAATAACAGCTGCCCATGCAACATCACAACTCAAGTGTGTATACTTGTGTGATGGTTGTTTAACCTGAGGCCCTGTGTCTCTGTGGAGCGTTCACTAAAACACACGGATGCATTCACCCACAGACTTTTGCTCTTCACTTGACCTGACAATCTGACTGTGGGACATTGTTTTGGCCCCAAAAAGGCACGCTCACAAACATGGGATCATCATCATCATATGCTAATCTAAATATTCATCTTACACCAGACCATTGTTCTGTAAATCTTAACAATCTTAATTGGAAAAAAAAAAAGTCAACTACTATAAATTTGGTCGTCTAAAAATCTCGAATCATCTAAACAACTGAAAGACTACGACAAACAGTAGTTATTGTTATGTAAAAATAAAAAAAATAAATACGCTAAAATAATTTACCTGCTTGCTAATTACACCATACATTACACAAAAGCTGAGAGGTAAATAAATAATTTGTCATTGATCATTTAGAAGTACAACACGTATGGCTACCCTTAGAGAAAAGCACAAGATGCATTAAGTGTTGGTATGTTTATTTTTATCTGCTACAAGTGTAACCAGACTCTACTTAATGTATGAGCAGACCACTTCACCAGTGGCCATTAGGAGCAATGTTATAAATCTACACTATCTCATAGGAAATGTAGCTCTATATTGGTTGCTTTAATTACTGCAGCTAGCAAGTATACTTTCTAGTCTCTTTGAAAATGTAAAATTTATGGTTTCCTATAGAATGTTCTCATAAGTAAAGCATGTTGTATAGGAAACCATACGCTCTGTTTGCTCTGTGCTTTCCTATGGTCCGTCTGTGTGCAGCCTGCAGTCAGAACTATAGACTGTCCTTGATATGGTACAGTGGGCTTCACAACACTCAGAGGATAACTACTGAGGCTGAGAAGAGGGAGAAGAGAGGGAACGTTTGAAACACAGGCATCGGGGAGGGAAAAAAAAAGAAAGAGAAGCAATGATTGAATCACTTTGTCTCACATAAAGGACAAAGCACTGTTAGATAATGACAATAAGTTATCAGTTTGGTATGGATAGCTATAACAGATCTGTGACTAATTAGTTTTTAAATCTTACTCTACTATAGCTACGTATACCGATTAGATTGGAGACGATATATGCCCAAATAGACTTAGAAATCATGTTGTTTTGCGAATTTAAGTAATATGCATATGATAATACATTTGAATCAACAAGTGAAAACACTTGTTTCTTGTATTCTTTATGTTGTCAACAATGCAATGCAATTTGTATGTAATTTCAGAAATGACAATGCCACTTTACTTCTTCAGACTTCTTGACTCTGTATCTATGACTTATTCTTTTCAGTCTGTTATGTAGCAAGCACTTGTCAGCCTGCTCAGCTCGCCTCAGCGCTATAGACAGTGTTGTGGTCCAGATGGGTAGGATGGCCCTTTGATTACTGCCCACAGCTCAGCTCTCTGTCTCCCCATGTCTCGCTCTCTGCATCAGCAATCTCTGATTAGAAATGAGCCCCAGGGGAGCCACTAAAGCACAGTTACATAGGCACTCCACTTACACTATCAAAACAATGCAGCATAGCCTCGCACTGGAGGATGTATAGCTACACACAAATCCCACAAACGCACAAAGTCATGCCCCGTCTTAGGCAAATGAAACTTAATTGCAAGATATGTAAATTGCACAGAGTCTGTAATTAGCAGATTTGCATAATGCGTGATGGCTGGTCCATTCAGTTAGCTATATGTGGTACAGATGAAGACATAGTTTTGAATGAAGTTGACAAGGCAAAGCACAATAGAGATATTAATTCAATTAACAAGTTAATAATTGTTGCATACTACTCTGCTGTGAGAGTTGCCACAGTGAATGCTGTAGACAGTTAAGTATTACAGTGTTACTTTGTCTTAAAAAAGATGATGCGTCTTATTCTTTAAGAAAAACAAGGCATTGTTTAATGTTCAACATTTTGACATTTCAACATATAGGCTATCAGAGTTCCCAGTGCTTACAGATGTATTTGTACCTTCCCATTGCATTCTATGTCTGCTGTATTTATTTATGTCTCAGTCTGGGCCTAAAATCAGTGTTTTATTGCATCCAACCAATGAACACTCTCAGCAAAATACAATGTTAATGTTCAGGGGAAATATGCCACAGGTTCACAATGTGTATAATTTAAGGGAGCAGAAATATATTGTGTGTGGAAAAAAAAACCAAAGCAGCCATATTGGTTGGGTGTAAAGTACTAAATATGTGAGTGTATTTGGCTTTCCAGATGCACTTGCCAATGAAATGCCAACAAAAGGTCTCAAACTTAGCTATGTTATATATAATTTGGTATTATTTAGGGCTACATATCATAATATTCAGCATAACTAATAATTCAGAATACCATTGTTAACATGCAATCGATGTGTGTTACATATTACCATTTAATTCTTCTAGTCATAATGTTTTGATTATTATATGTTCAGCGTGTCAAATCGAGTCCAATTATACACTTTAGATTGTGTCCCATCTATAACACACTGTTGTCTGTGTCAGCAGGTATGAACCCTGTTTTCCTCTGTAGTGCACTTTTAATAACACTCCATTACCCTCCTGATTAAAGATCCAGTGAGCTGGTGCCACTGAAGTCTTGTATTATTAATTGTCTTCTAATTAGGCCTGGTGGAGTCTGTGTGGCCACGCTGTGACTAGCACTTCTGTCAGAGGTAATGGGCAGCACCAGGTCATGCACATTCAATAAGTTGACTTTATACAATGGCTATGTAAAGCATAAAATTTACAAAAAAATAAGTGTGTTTGACGTTCAGCAGTGCCTTGTTGGTTTTCTGTTGTTGTCTTTTCTGGTGAAACCTCGAAATAAGGAAAGGGAGTGACTCTCTACCAGAAAAGTTTCACTCTGCACATTTTCATATAAACAGTATAAATGCAAAGTACAAAGTAGTATAGCATTATTGTCATCAAGATTCAAATTGTTTTGTTAAAAGAAATATTGAAGCCTGAATTTTTGTCAGGACTCATGTCTTGAGACTTCAACCCCTGGTAGCTTATGCAGGAGTTCTTCAGCTATTTGTGATCATAACTCAATGAATAAGTGTCCTATCGATGCAAAATAAAAAAGTGACTTATAGCTTATGGGTAGTAGAATTTGTTCTATTTTTTTATGACTGCAATTTGGTGCTCTCTCCACCAGAAGGCAGCCTAGGCAACTGCCTAGTTCACCTATGCTCAAAGCAACCCATAGGAAAATAGTTTGTTTTTGTTATCACCTCCACATCAAGTATGAACCCTATTTGTTAGTCTCAAAATAGTTAGCAAAGCTATTGTGAGAAAAATAATGCAATTTTTTTTTTTTTTGTGCTTTTCATTTGGTGAATTAAACATTATGAATAAATTGCACAATGACAAGCTAAAAATGTTACTTTTGAATTTAACTATTCATGTGTGCAACAATACAGTTCAAGATTCTATCCTACTATTTTTTTTTTTTTTTTACAATGTTAAATGGAATTACTTACTCATTTGATTGTGTACATGTTCCAAATGTTGTTTTTTTTTTTTTTTTTCTAAATTAGTATAACTCTGGACAAAAACACTAGAACATTTCAAAGTTCCATATACCATTGCAATCCGTAATAGGTCTATACCAACACAGACAATAAAGACTGCATTGAACCATGCACAGACAGAGGTGTCTTGAGCTGCTGGATTTTACTAGGTTAAGTGTGAGACAGAGACAGCTCCTCCGACCATAATTCTCACCAGAGACGCTGCTCTCGTGACAGCCACCATCCATCTAACAGCTGGCCTTTGTGTGTGGATGGGAGAGAGGCAGTGAGAGGGGAGGCATCTTTGAGGGTGTGTCTGTAGTCGGACAGACCGTATTTTACTGTGCTCATTCAGCGAGTGGCACCAGCATGTTTTATAGCATATACAGCTGTGAGCAAACTGTAATTTACAAGCATATCGCCAATTTTAAGACTGCTAGTGAGTGATTGAAGAGGAAGATAATGGCAAACATAACTTTCAATATATGGCTGGGTGGTATTGAATAGGAATCATACAGCTGTTTTCTACAACAGACTTATATAGAGGTGGGCGATATGCCAAACAATCTGTCACTCAGGATGGCTGCCCAATATGAGCAGTGGGTGGGAAAAAGTGTCTGTGTTTGAGCATAAATGTGTGAATCGAAGAGCACCAATCTACAAGTAGTGTTACATGAATCAAGCAGCCTGTCTCAAAACTGTGTCACAGACAAAACAGAAGAGGAAAATGTGCAGACATGCAACACCATATAGACATACATTTTATGAGAACATGTTGGATCACTATTAGATTTGTATCATGGAATTGCCCAGCATTAGACTTCAATCTATCACATGTGTATCACAATGTACTCACTCCTTAAGATGGAGACACTCGTAATTTCATAAAAGAGTGAGAAAGAACTAAAAAATGTTAATTTACTCAAACCGCTACACAATATTCCCAAACAATACGCCTGAATGCTATTCTAAATACCAATCATAATTCTATCAATATTTCTCAAATACTTTATCAATGAACCATCACTTGTTTTTTTTTTAGCCTTACAGAACACAACAACGCATAATCAGTTCTCGGGCTTTTATTACATCAACACTATTGTATTTCTAGAAGAGCGTTGTTTGAGTTCTCGCCTCAACCCATTTCAGAGCCAGACCTCACATAAACACATGTGCTTCCTGGTTCCTACAGCTAAGACTTTGAACCTATTACATACTTCAAAATTCAATTTTAGCAACGATCATAATTAGGATGCACCGATCCTGCTTTTCAGTTCGATATCAATCCGATTTGGCTTTAACTATCTGCGATACTCGATATTACCGATAAAGTGAAAGGACTGAAAGTGCTTTTTTTCTTATAAAACTTAATACATTTGGTCATATTGTGTTATGTAACTGTTGTTTATAGTACAAGTCACAATTTAACAACTTAATCTGAATAAAATGCCCAATTATGAACGTTATGGATCAACACCTGTAAATAGTCTCATTATGTCCAAACTATTATATCGGCTGAACCGATATCATGAGCCGATACCATCAGCAAATGTCCTGGATCGTGCCGATATCCGATCCAGGTATCGATCGGTGCATCCCAATCATAATGTAATAGGTGACAAGAAACTATTTTGTTTAAACCAAATAAAGTGTCCTAAATGTGTTGAAAGGGTATCATGGGTTATCTAAAAGCAGGCAGCTGCACATGGATCTATTCCTTGAAAAAGCTTTACCTCCTGAAACTGTTCTTGAAAGCTACACAAGACCTTTTAAAGTTAAATCTCACCGGCTGTACATTTGTAGATAACCAGGAAATGCCATGCCCTTGATGAATTACTATAAATGAATCTTCCCAAACAACATGACATCCATAAACCATAATGCTGTTTTTCCCCACTGTGGAACAAAGCTATTACAGAAAGGGCGAAAACATGACATTTAGCTTTTTTTGTTTGTGATTCAGGGAGGTTTAAATGCCTCGTTATAACCTCAGGCTGATTGGTCCTGTTGTGTGCAGGTAACTGAACCAGACAGAGTCAAGTTGCTGTTTGGAGAAATGTCACTTCCCATTTCCAAGTTTCTCTGACATTATGCTAATTCTAGTTTTCATATTGAATCTTAAGCATTTCTGCTTTATAATATGACTGTCAGTTGTCTTTGATCATAATTGAGGTTAATCTTAGGCCTTCTGTACACTAGAGGATATGGCCCAACATGCCACTCCACCTTTTTCATCAAGGTGTGACCTGTGTAGTGACACTCATAGGAGATTATTTGTTGCATTACTCTTCATGTCTGTATGGTCATCACAAGTTTTTTTTTTTTTTTTAAACAACAGCCAATCCAAGGACCAAATCAATGCCAGGCTTTACTGCCTTGTGAGGACTCTAATAAATATGAATTAGCCAAAACTATTGGGCAAGGTAAATATTGTATAACTTTAATGTAATTAACGTCTCAAGTAGTTTTATTAAATGAGACAATAAGGGGCACTCTGAAGCACATGGTGAAACTAATAATTGTCCTGATATCTGCGGAATTTGCAGAGTTTGACCTCTTCTAGTTTGCGGTCGGTTTTATTTTTTTAATGCTTGAAGTAACAGGGGATTGGGTCATTAAAAGCATATACTTTGGAGAGTTCACTCATAAGAATACATTTTACATGGACTGCAGAAATCAAAGGCAAAAATATGTATGTTGAAGTCTTATATAATTTAAAATAACACTTAAAAATTGGAATTAAGATTATCATCAGTCAGAAGCCCAGCGGTACGCTTCCTGACCTCTCTTTTTTTTTATGACACAGTTGTGCTCTCTGTAGTGCTCTCTCCTCTCTATATTTGTGCAGAACAAAGCTGTTGTCCACCCAGCTCTTACCCTCACACCAGAGTGATCAAAGCTGTAGCAGCTCTTCTTCATGACAGCCCTCACAGCCTCATCCCAGTCCTGTTGTTTCACCCATGAAATATTCACTACATTCTGCACCTGCCTTCGTGTTCACTCACTGGACTGCATATCACACATGAGCAGCACATGTGTTAAAATAGGTCATATGTACCGCATGATGTGATGCAACTGTGATACAGACAGTGCATCATGTTTGTGAAAGAAACCCATCTCTGATAATGAAGGACTTCTTAGACATTGTATCTCTTTACCCAGGTCTAGTTTCATCATCATCAATCATTAGTAATTTCTTTATGTGAATGGGATCCTTCAGGGCCATTGTCCCGCAGGAAGCCATCCTCCTGTCCATTTCACTCATAATGCTGTTTTGTAGGATCAATTTTGAGGGTGAGGCATAGATTTAAGTCCGGGTGAAGAATGTCTTGTGAGAGAGCAACTAGAACAATGATCATCTTGCCTTTACAAACAATAAACTTATTTTGTATTATGCCCTTGACTGTCCTGGTTAGGATTATTATGCTGACTGTTTGAATGTGTGTAGAGCGAGATCAGGATACTCATGTTTACATACAGAGTGAAAGTATCCTGGATTGGATTAGTAACAATGAGATATGAAAGCTAAGTATGTAACTTCAGATGTTTTAACAGTGGAAAAAGAGGTCACATAGTCAGTTCTGTCCAGTAATGGTGCAGACAGCTAAAGGATAGTTTGAGGTTGAAATTTGACTGCATTATTGACTTTATTGATGAGAAGAAGGTGGTGGGTTTTCAGTAGAGGAACCAGGTTCGCTTATCTTAACAAAGATGGTTTCATTAACAAAGGCTCGTAATTTGTTTATAGAATTTGTTTTTATTTCTACACTGATACTATGTTTTTCTTAATTTTCGAAATTCTGTATTTTGTATGTTTTTGTTCCCGTTTCCCTCAAGATAAATGTTGTTGCTTTGACTGGAATGCTCTAGCATGTGCATACCTGTGTATTTGAACCACAAGATCAGAAGCCACTGCAATATGAATGCACGTTTTTCAATGTAGTAATTTGGAGGGGAGCACAAGAAATTTGCATAATATCATACAGTTGAACATGCAAAAATTATCGAATACCTTAAAATTATAATATATTTAACTATGCAAATACTGTATATTTGAATGCCATGAATGTTAATATCCAGCTTGGGTTTTCAGGAAGAATAGAAACCATAGTGTTTTTATTCCCTCCCATTTGTGCATGTAGGTGTCTTGTTCTCTGCTCAAATACTTGGCAGCCTGTCATCTTCTGAAAGGTTTGAGCTACCGTCAAACATCCATCAAACAATAGTGTGATCCTGTCTGATCCTGAGAAATGCTGCTTCCCTCGAGACCCACAGAGCTTCTTTTTTGTTCCAGCTACGAACAAAGTCAGTAACCAAAAAAAAAAAACAAAACCAAAAAAAAAGCTTGCATGTGTCTTATAGTTTATTTTGAATGTGATGTTGATTGAATTACTAGTTAATTTTACTGGATTTAAATTTGGGTTGTTCTATGAGGTGTAGGGCTCAATGGAGAACATCTTGCAGGGCAGTTTACATTTCTCTCATTTGTTTTGGTGCTGAGTAGTCTGATAACATGGTTGACAGTTGAATCCCAGCTCTGACCAAGGATGTTCCTTTTCCTGTTCTTGAGCAAGTTACGTCTCAAGAAATTGGCATTACCCAGTTAGCAGTTGTGCAAATTGGAAGCCTAATTTCATTGCATTTCCAAGGGCATCTGATCTGATGGTATAACATTTGCTTAGATCCATCGACTACGGAAAGTGAATAATGCAGCAAGAATTATGAAATAAATTGTTAGTTTATTGAGACTAGTAAAACTTCCTAACAAGTAACTGCAACTGAATCTGCCTTTTGAGGCCCATAGCTGTTGTAATAGTCTCCATTTACCCATGACCCTTGTGGAAGAACACAGACAGCTGAATGATTAAACCCAGGCTAACACAATCACATTCAGAGCTCTATACTGCGGCATCAAGTCATGACTCACAAGGATCATTGTTAGCGCTCAGGGTCAGCAGCCTGTTAGCCTGCTAGTCACTCGTCTGGCCCAGTTTTTCCAAATGGCCAGCCATCATTAGCCTGGTTAGTTGCTTCCTGTATGCCATAGGGTCACTGAGCATGAGCTTGCAACCTTTATACAGTTATATTTCATCTATATTCGTCAATGTAGCCTAAATGTGATTGGGGCTCTCAAACCAGATTCACTGGGGCCATCTGGGAAGCTGGCGGCTGTAATTAAATCAGATATGAGGGATGGGAAGAAGGGACTAAAGATGTGCAAATGGGAATCAATGGTGAGAGGAAATTCGATGTTAGAAAAAGAAGAGATAGCCTATAAGAAAGGTGGAGTGGGTGCACGAGAACAATGGAGCTGGTAGGTTTAGCGCTGGAGGCAAATTCAGGAGAAAGAATGGTTCAGATGAGGACACCAGCCGTAGACTCAAAGCTGCTGCTGCTGCTGCTGTGGAGTAGCTTACCGGGGCCTACTCTGCCAAAATGCTAATCCAACACATGCTGCAGAAATGGGAGCCCTTTCCTTCCATTTGTCAACCTAGTGTGGAGGCGATGTCGAGTAATTAGCCACTGCATGCAGGTTTCCAAAGTACTCTAGAGGTAAATGGAAAGAATAACAATGCATAGATGGTGCTGACAAAAAAAAAGTATTCTTAGTCAAATCAAAATTAAATATTATTGATTATGTAATACAATATTTAGGGATATAAAATGGCCATGTGTTGCATCTAAATTCCAATTTGAACAAGAATAGTTGCTGACAAAAAACATAGGGATGTCAAATTAGTGCATTCATTGAGATTAGTTCATTACAGACAAATGAATAGAGTTAATTTTTGTAATCACATTAATCTATTTTTGAAATCTTTAACTTCATTGTTTCCATATGCAAGTTGCAAAGTGGACATAAGGGTTGTTTGACTTGACATTAGGAAAGTCTGCACATGCTTGTTGATCTGAGGGATGGGAATTTTATGTTCACGAGAAGATAGCAACAAAAAACTTCCTAAAGTCTTAATTTTTTGGAATATATTAATATTTCCCATTTGCAACAATAATGTAATTAAATACAAGTGCTGGTCAACGAATTAGAATAATTTGAAATGGTGCAATCATTAAATTCTTTGAATGCATTTGTTGTGCAGAAAGAAATTCAGGTGTTCACCGCACCTGTCCTACTCGTTAGAGTAATCACAGAACTTGTTACCTGTAAAAAACCTGCTCAGCTGAGCTTTGCAAAAGGTCCATTTAGGCCATTTAACTGTGACACTGTTGTTCCATTGAATTAGAATAATGGAGAAACCGTTTCATTGAATTAGAATAATTTTTATTATAATTAGAATCATCACTTTCTCAGTATTTTTTTGGCTGCCCCCTTGGCTTGTATGACTGCCTGAAGTCTCTGCGGCATCGATTTGACCAGCTTGTCGCAAGTTTACGCACTCACAGCTTCCCAAGCAGTGGCGATGTTCTGCTTCAGTTGGTCCAGCTTAGTCGGCTTTCTGTCGCGAATTTTCCGCTTGATGATGGCCCAAAGATTTTCAATGACTCGGCTTCAAATATCGCGTTCCAGCAGTAAAACCCATAGACATACTATGGTAAAATCGATGCTGAACAAGAAACAAATGCAGAAATGGCTGAAGTGGGCCAAACAACACGGCGAGTGGACTGCTGAAGACTGGCAGAAAGTGTTCTTCAGTGACGAATCACGCTTCTGCATCTCCTTCGGTGACCAAGGTCTTCGTGTCTGGCGTCGTGGTGGCGAAACCTACAACCACGAGTGCGTGAAAAGATCCGTCAAGTTTCCCCAGAGCGTTATGGTCTGGGGATGCATGTCTGCTCGAGGTGTAGGGAAACTCGGCTTCCTCAAGAAGACTGTCAATGCTGCCGTATATCAAGATGTTTTGGAAACGTTCCTGATTCCGACTGTTGAGGAACAGTTCGGCGAAGAAGACTTCATATTTCAACAGGATCTTGCACCGGCTCATGCGGCAAAGTCGACCAAAGATTGGTTCACTAGAAAACAGCTTGAAGTTTTGGCATGGCCGGCCAACTCGCCTGACCTCAATGTCATTGAAAACCTTTGGGCCATCATCAAGCGGAAAATTCGCGACAGAAAGCCGACTAAGCTGGACCAACTGAAGCAGAACATCGCCACTGCTTGGGAAGCTGTGAGTGCGTAAACTTGCGACAAGCTGGTCAAATCGATGCCGCGGAGACTTCAGGCAGTCATACAAGCCAAGGGGGCAGCCACAAAAATACTGAGAAAGTGATGATTCTAATTATAATAAAAATTATTCTAATTCAATGAAACGGTTTCTCCATTATTCTAATTCAATGGAACAACAGTGTCACAGTTAAATGGCCTAAATGGACCTTTTGCAAAGCTCAGCTGAGCAGGTTTTTTACAGGTAACAAGTTCTGTGATTACTCTAACGAGTAGGACAGGTGCGGTGAACACCTGAATTTCTTTCTGCACAACAAATGCATTCAAAGAATTTAATGATTGCACCATTTCAAATTATTCTAATTCGTTGACCAGCACTTGTACATTGGACAAAAAGAAAAAAAAAAACACTAAAGTGTTGTAAAGTGTTTTTCTCAGCAATTTTAGGTGAGGTTAAAATAGATTAATTGGATTAATTAATTACAGATCATAATTAATAAGTCTCAATTTTTTAATCACTTGACAGTACTAAAAAAAACAATAACAATATCTAGTTTTATAATATTCTTGATCTATTAGAACTACACAACAAACTCTTCTGCGCCAAAAAGAAAAAAATATTCTGTGTATAGATTTTCTTTGCTACCAGAATAAAGTTAAATAGTTAGAAAATATACACTGATGCTAATCCTCTAAACCTCACCACACAAGCAAATTTCAAACAGAGGTGGCAAACTAAGCCATTGATGATAATGTTACAACTATACCCAACGCGGTTATGTCATGACCCAACTAGCATACCCTTATCTAAAGTTAAATTAGCTTTACCTAAGTCCAACCCTGATCCTACCCCTAAAAAATATAAGCATTTGCTTGCATAGCTACCAATGCAAAGTAATGTTGTGTGGCTTAATAACATGGTTGAAAAAAAAATAAAACAAAAAATATCAAACGGCCACTGAAAAATGAGCACCACAATTACATAATGCAGTATATTAGACACAATGTTTTCACATATTCGTCAAAAGAGTTCAGCTGTACTAATGTCACCAAAATCGGTTCTAAAACATGTATCAAAATTAGATATTAGTTTGGACAAACATCAATACTAAAAAATACGTTGTTGTATTTTATGTTGATGTTTTATTGTTATAGTTAGATGTGGCTTATAAAGAGCATTTTTAATTACCACTGTGGTATCAAAACTGGTATTGAGAATTGAGAGATTTAGTATTAAAATAAAAATTGAAACATTTTATGGAGAGAACACAAGCTCTGCTTAGGTATGCATGCTTATGTCTTTTAGCTTAATGGTATTTTGGAGTAGGACAGGATACAGCTCATTACCATAAGCAGCTTGCAGCCCTTTTACTGCCTAATCATAACGACATAAGGACCGTGTGCCTCTTGATAGCCATGTTTTAGCCACTTCTCCTTCTCACTTGGCCAGCTGTTTAAGAGAGGAGCTGGTCTTAATGTCCACATCAAGTGTTTCAATGAGAGTGGCTCTTCAAAAGAACTTTTTATATATTTTGTCATTCTTCTAGACAAAAGAAAAACCGACTTTGTCTTCCAGTTTTAATAAGATTCAATCTTATAACAAGATAAGCAATGAAAATCAGGGTGTGTAGAATCCATTACCACACGTCATTTCCTCAAACGCATGTTTCACACTTGTCCTGGATTGCACCTTGTTTTGTTCAGGATGATGGTACTTTCACAACTCTAAAAGCTGTAAATAAGAGTTTCCTACTGGATGTTGCTAGTGAACACCTCACAAAGTTGTTTGCCCAAGTAAGAAATGGGAATTCTGGAAGTGATGTGAACAATCCAATCTAATTTAATGTTCAGGTATAGAGCGTTGTTTTTTTTGTTTTGTTTTTTAACTGCACATCACCCCAGCAAGTCAGGTGAACAAGCTTCATCCGAACTGCCAAACATCCTCATGAAAGAGCATTAGTTCTGATAAGGGATGTCAGGGTCATCTGGTTAATTAATAAATGTGACTATACATCTCACACAAACAATCATTTGCATTATAAAAATAAGATGTGACAATTTATAAGCATAAGAATGATTATTTTAACTTTCTGTAATAAAAGAAAAATGAATAAGTAAATGAATTGAAGTACATGAATAAATAAAAAATAAATAATCTAAATGAACAGTACTTATAGCTGGCCATAAACTTGCTACACTGAGTACAAACTACTGACTTGTTAATGTGCTCAATTCCAGGTTTAGTCCCAATTTTAATGTGCTGTGTCTGAAACCCTCTTACAGAAAGCTTGTCTGTTCAGTAGAACAAATATAGTTTTGTTTTAATTCCTGAAATTAATTTGACTTTTCTTTTCTTCTCAGGTGGCATCTTGGGTGTGACGACCTTCACTCTGTGTGCTCTCTGCATCGACCGCTTTCGTGCCGCCACCAATGTCCAAATGTACTATGAGATGATAGAGAATTGCACCTCCACCACCGCCAAATTAGCAGTCATCTGGATCGGCGCCCTGCTTTTGGCCCTGCCCGAACTCCTCATCCGACAGCTGGTGGTCGAAGACACCGGCATGCCCGACGAGCCCCTGTGGAGCGCTGCATCATCCGGATTTCCACCTCTTTGCCAGACATGCTCTACGTCCTGGGCCTGACCTACGAAGGCGCTAGATTGTGGTGGTGTTTGGTTGCTACTTTTGCCTGCCGACGTTGTTCACCATCGGTTGCTCGTTGGTAACAGCCCGCAAAATCCGGCGAGCGGAGCAGGCAAGCGTCCGCAGTAACAAGAAGCAAATCCGGTTGGAGAGTCAAATGAACTGCACTGTTGTGGCTTTAGCTATCGTCTATGGAGCTTGTGTGGTGCCTGAGAACATTTGTAATATTGTATCGGCGTATATGGCTGCCGGCGTCCCCGAGCATGCCATGTCAGTGCTGCATCTCCTGTCCAACTTTTGCTTTTTGTCGGCCGCCGTTACCCCTGCTCTTTTACTTCTCCTGTGTAGACCACTTGGAAGAGCCTTTTTGGACTGCTGCTGCTGCTGTTGCTGTAACCACTTGCCCTCCTCTGCGACGGGCAGCGATGACAATGAACACGAATGCACAACCGAACTCGAGTTGTCGCCTTTTAGCACTATCCGCAGGGAGCTGAGTAACTATACCCCCGCTGGCTCTAACTGCTGAGGAGTTACAGATGTTACTACATTCGAAGGTGCCTAGGTCAGACAAAGACCAAAGACCTTGCATTGTGCGGTCAAATGAAAGGGTACACAGGTGTGCAATGAGTAACCACATTCAGACTTATGGAACATTTTAACATTTGTACAAAGTGTTAAAATTGATGCTCATATACTTGGGTGCTTTGAAAACTTGTTACATATCTTTGCAATAAACACATACAGGTTAACATCAGAATCCTTATCTCTTCTGCCAATACAAAGCCAACAGTGGATGTCTTGTGTATTCAACAGGTGCACTACTATTGTTTTATCTGTGGACAAGTTATTTTCCAGTTTCTTTTATCAAATTGACTGAATGACCAAAAGGAAACTCAACAGAACTCAACTGTTTACTGCTGTGCTATGTAAATACAGATTTGGTAATGTTACAGTGTGGTACTTTACATCTGTGGCCAGTAATCTAATATTTATGTACTGTCATTTAAATGGTACTAATTATTGCCAATCAGCTACTTATGCATCATTGTTGAAGCTTGTACGATATTTCTAAAGAAGCTCACAGTTACACAGGGGGCAAACACTGCCTATACAATGGAAATCCTCCGTTTACAACGATACAGTTCATGTAATGGTGCACACACGCTGAGCCTTTGTGACTGGGGACCTAGGCTTTGGATAATTAAACAAGTGCAGTTAAGTCATGTGTTTGTAAGAGCAGACTGAGGAAACTAAGGGATTAAAATGTACTTCTTATAAATCTATATCGAGGTGTGTCAAAACTGGGCTGGTCTCAGAAGAACTCAGATGGACTTAGAGAGGCTATATTATGTTTTACATTTAGCTATTTGTTTACACTTTATGCTTACTAATCAAGTAGAAATGCCTGTGAAAGAAAATGGAAATAACTCAAGTCTCTATTGACGATAATCGATTATAAAGCCTTCATTGATTTTGCTTTACCAACTACAAAAATGAGAAATAATGATTTAAAATACTGTGGAAAAATATGAGCTGTTTATAGTAAGAGGGGACTAAATATAAGTGTTGTGTTTGATGGTGGAAAATTCCAAAAAGTTAATGCATCATTATGTTCATAATGTAGCCTCTCTAAGTGAGATTCAGTTTAAATAATAGCAAGCTTAAAGGTGTACTGCATAACCTTGCGAGCAGGCTGCCTGCTATGTGCTCTTATTTATGACTATGTGTTTTCCTACGCTGAGATTTTTTCACTTTATGGCATCTCCAAGGGATCGAGCAGGTATATTACCAAAGTGACATATTTTTTCATCGGGGAAGTAGTGCACCTTTAAGTAAATATAAACGACTAGTCTAGGAAGCCTGCATTCTGTTACATCCGACACTATTCTCTGTATATAGTGTACAGTTAATCTGGTGCTCTGCCTGCACTGCAAACAACATTTCCACTGGTTCTAAACGAAATGCAAGAAATTGAAGGGTGTTTGGTGACAAGAAGACAAATTGCATCACAACAGTACATAAAAAATCAATTCAGCCTAAGCCACAACACAACATAGATTTATATGTCTGACAGTTCATATTTACTTTTCAATTTCTTCTTTTTTATACTGTTAACTTACAGTGCAATAATCAGTCAAGCTCGGGCTATCCATTTATAGGCATTAGTTAATTGCCTTGGAGCAGTATCAAATTCAGTCAAAGCACTGTTTCTACATTCATTTTACAAACACCTTTTCTAATCAAATTTGTCTTCTTGTGCCGACTGCAAACACTTTTCTTTTCTCTTTCATTTTGAGGTAAAAAACAAAGTCTGAAAATGTACATACAGTAAATCTGTTTATAGTAAAGTTATTCACTGCCACTGTGATAAAAATAAACGTATCTACTTTATTTTACTTTACCTCAAATAATCACATTTTTAGTTCTGTTTTTATCACTGTGGCAGCCAACAAGGTGATATCTTTGGTCAGAACATGATACGCTATTGCTTATTGTTTGGCTGAACAAACCATAACCAGAGCAATGCAGGCAAATGACAGTATGTATTCTGTTTTGTTCACTATATTTCTGCCATTGATCTAACTATGTTGATTACTGTATACTGTACAATCTTCACAATGGTTCTGCACTGCCAAACACCTTTCTCTCTCTTTGTTGTGCTAGTAGTGGCACATTTTGGTTGTCTTTATGAAGTTTGTGGGTCAGTTTGCTCCATCAAAACAGACTTTGGCAGCAGGCAATACCAGTTTACACTTTATAGCAAAAGACGTCTGAAATCTAGTATTTTATTTCCTTTTTGCTTGAGGCAGCCGTGTCTTTGTGTCTAACGACCTCTGCTTTATGAGTGGGGAGGGATCTGGGTGAGTGTTGTGGTGCTACCTGCTGTTCCAGGACTTAATAGAGGGAGCACAGAGGAGCAGCGCTACGGTGCTCCCTGCAGGCCGCGTGACAATTCTTTTTATTACCGAGGAACTGTGGCCAATGTGTAAACCTGTCCACAAGCTAATTTATATTCCAATGCACCAACCCAGAATTTCAAGCAGTTTTTGAGTCAACTCAACTGAAAAACATGTAAAGGCATAACATTATGACCAACTGTCTTTTTCCAAGTCTATTTATGTACAAACTGCAATGTATTTTGACACTTTTATCTATTTTGAAAAAAAAAGTACAATTTTTGGTCACTTTTGGTTCACGTAAAACTGTATTTTTGATAGATGTTGCAGGCACTAAAGTATTATTGTTACATTTTAAAGGATACCTTTTATGTAATAATAAACTTTTTAAAATATATATTTAACCATGTTATAACAGTGTTCGCTCATCATTGCATATGTTTTAGTAATCTTATTTTGTCCTGCAGCTGATGCTCTAGTGTTCTGAAAATCACTTATTTCACCTACCACCTATCCCCGCCCACTTGTAGATATTTACATATGATTTTTTAAAGAACTAAAATTTCAAGTACAACATGAAGGGTTCAAAATTGTTATGTAGCCTTAAAACAAAAAACAAGTACCATAATCTGGATTATAAGCTGCTACTTTTTTCATGAGCTTTGAACTATGCAGCTTTTATGGCAATGCAGCAAAACTATAGATTCTCATAGACTTACTAACAAGTGCAGCCTATATACTGTATGTACTTTATCATTTTTCTTACTTAAATCTAGTGGGTGCGGCTTATATTCAGGTGCGCTCAATAGGGTAGAAATTAGTAATTTAAATTCTTCTACTTACAGTTACATTGTACAGTGAAGAGGCGGGGCTTATTACTTTTGCAGTCATAGACTTGTTTATAATTCTAAGCGCTTTTAGATCAATTGTGATTTACAATAAACAAATGTAAATTGCTGATTTACATGTAACATTACTCTATTACTGAATTATGAAAAAACAACAATAGGACTTGTGTGTTGGTCATTATGTTATGCCTGGCGGATGTAGACAATGCTGTGGGTTTCTCCCTGCTTTTCGATGGACCAATGCAAACCAAACTGACCTTTGAACCCCAACTATTTCTTCCTCCATCTTCCTAGGACTATAGCTCTTTCTAAATGGCTCAGTGTGTTAGTATACGTGGTTCGAACTATTGATGACGTCTTGTAAATCGATTTGTGAGACATTTTCTTCTGAACCTTTGTGAACAAAAAGTGTCTGTATTTGATACCCAAACAATGTAAGCACATGACCACTGTCGTCTCAAAGTCTATTCACTGGTTTTTAAATAGCTTTTGATATAGCCAAAAATGTCCCTTTTGTTTATTGAGAACTCTATCCTGAGAACTGTATTAAAAACCTAAATGTACCATCACTTTGGAGTTTGTGTGCTATTTAAAACCCATCCAGCACTTCTCTTGAAGACAAACTTCCAGCTCCTACGCCTTCATCTTAATCTTTGATCTCTCTTCACTCACATTTTACAAGCTGAAGGAGTCGGTCTGTTCACAGCAACAGAAATAAACCCAGCCTTCGTCCAGTAATGTTGCTATGGATACTGATAAAGGAGCAACTTAATGTGGCTTAGTGAGTTGAAATAAAGGCGATGAAGAAGTGCAGACCAATAATTTGCTGTTGTACAATATTTATGAATACAAGGTTCAGGGCTGTGTGGATGTTTATATTATAAATATATAGAATAAATATATACTGCAGGCTGAAAACACATTTAATATGTAAAGCAGCTGGATAGCAAAAGTAAAATGTGTACAGCTCTGTTTCATAATTCAAAAATCAAGTAAACACAGCTATTTGAAATAAATATCAGTTTCTCTTTTGCATGAAGTTAATAGTTTTGGAGAGAATGAGAACTACTATGTCAGTGCATACTGCAGCCATGAATTGAACATTACGATCATTTTACAACAAAGAAAGGAACTGCAAAAGTAAGAGTGAGAAGATGATGAGATAGTCATCGGTTGTAAAGTCTGTGGTTTTCCAGGTATTTACAAAATAATGTATTTCACAACATGAGAGCAATTAGGCATTGATCTGTAATGGTGCAGAATGTTATTTGTGTAGGTTAGAAGCACAATTTAAGTAGTGCTGCCTAATTGCGTTGGCATTTTTTTGTTTCAGCTTCCAGTTTAGGTGCCTCTTTGAGTACTTCAGTATATAAATAATTTAGAGACAGAGAGGCTACAGTGAAGTGAAGAGTAATTGGGAAACATGAGCCAAGACAGATTTCTTATCTTAGCCTTTCATTCACTGGAACAGTAATTCTTAAACATTTAAGAGTCTCTACTTCTTTGAACCTGATTTTCAGTTTCATTCCCACGGCTCCTGTACATGATAGTAGCATCCTGTGTAGTTTAGTAGAACTCTTCATTCTAGAGAAATAGCGATTTGTCTGTGGCCCTGTTTCCTCCTACCACATCTGTGCTGCATCAAAACTTCCTCCATTTTTCTTTTTCTCATAATCGTAGATCCTTGAAATATTCATGGCTGATGTATCACAGCTCTGTTCTTTCCCGTGCTCTTCCCACACACATGCAAAACCTTATGAGGAGCTGCCTTTGTCTCTCCAGACCAAAGAGTTACACAATGCTGACGACAGTGTGCCCACGTCCTGGCTCCATCTCTGCATGTGAGAGAAACCACAGGGCTGGACTACAATAGCAAAAACAAATTCAGTTCAGTCATCATTTTTGCATAGCCCTTCAGAACATCAGTCGTCTAAATGGGCTTTCCCAAAATATATAAATAAATAAAATAAAAGCTATTTTACTTACAATTTTCACAAAGATTATTCACATTTTTATGGTTACAAACAACCAGCGAAAGCCATGGTTGATGCCAAATAAAGCTGCAGAACCAAAAAAGGGCACCAGACAGACCAGACAGTATTGAGAAGGTGAGCTTTTTTAGTCTCCATGAGTCAGACAGGAGCAGAGCATCAGAAAGTACAAGGGAAAAGATAAGAGGATACCCTGAACAGAGGTGTGCAATATGTCTAATTTTAGATGTAATTGTTTTCTTGAAGATATGCAAAACGAATATCAAGTATATCGCACAGTAAAAGAAAATACCAGAAAACTGTTGCAAAAAATGACATGATAAATGTTATAAGAAAGATGAACGGAGATTTATTTTAGTCAATTGATCACTCATTGGTGTCTCAGTTTAGGAGTTTCCAAACTGTCTGGACCCCAAAATAACCATGCCAGCAATTCGACACCACAACAATAGAGTCGTAAATGAACAAAACTGGGTTTAATGTATTTATTTTAGTAGTTTGATGTGTGATTTGACCAACATTCACTACAGCATACTGTTTTCCATTGAAATAGTTAATTAAATACATATCTGTAAAATTACATGACTTCAGTCGACCAAAAATGACTCCAATCAAGCAAATACATTTCAACTAATGCATTTAAAGAGATGATTGCTTGGTTTAAAATAATATTGAGTGAATATTATAATCGAGATATGACACACAAAAAAATTGCTAAAAAAAATTTGAGGATATGTTTGTTTGAATATTACTAAAAAAGAAAAGAAAAAAAACAATGGACATTAAAGAACAAACAGTTACTGAGTTTATTTTGTCTGATTAGTTCAGACAGTTTCTATTAAATTGAGCTTAAAGATTGTCTTTTGATAAAGTAGGTACTTCTTGGCTACTCCGTTTACATTTCATCACATCATTCTACAGGCCAATAATATTTTAATCTGACGCAGGGCAGCTAAAATGAATACTGTTTAAAAGCAATTTGTTTTTTGTATTGTAATTTTGATGCATCTTTTGCTCCTTTGTAAAGCACTTTGAATTGCGTTGTGTATGAATTGTGCTATACAAATACATTTGCCTTGCCTTGGATTATAAGAACAACTTGCTTAACTTCAGTGGTGCTTGTTATTAGTCACTTTGCACCTCTGTGGTGTAGTAAGTGTTGAATGCGTTTGCTCTTTCTCATTATCCCACTGTGACTCATCTGAACAAGGAGACAGAAGAAAAGTAAAACTACAGCCTAATTATAAAAACTGAATAAATGAGGACTTTGAAATGTCACAACAGCATAACTTTAAAGTCTTGTCTCAGCTTTCTGTACCCTGATTCACAGAGCTATTTCCATGCACGCTCACTTCTGTGTGAGCTCATCTCAGAAGCTGACAGTTGATATGCCACTCAACGCGATAATTTTCCTCAAATATCTGGACCCCTGCCTGTGCACTCAATCAGCCCCAATCAACAGCGCCTCTCTAAATGTCGACGGAGAATTTCTGCCTTTTTGTTGTGTTTATAATTAGACAGTCTTCACATGGTATGTTCCCAGTTTAACTTCTGAATACATGAAAGAGTCTCTGTAATCCAAAGCTGTGAAGTTCTGCTCGGTCGCATTTGTTTTTGTTCTATTTTTGTTTCAAATAGACAATTTCCAGGACATGATTTCTTCACAGAATGCAATGTTAGATTTCAATCCACACAAATCAAGCATTACAATAAGCAAATAAAATGAGCTGAAATAGGAAATAGACAGAATTCCTATTAATATGGCATAAAAAACAGATGAAATGTGAGCTTTGTTACTTCTCAGTTGTATGTTGACAATGTGAAATAGACATTTATCTTCTGCCACAACAATAAAAATAGACACTGGTCTAATAGTCATTATCACAATAGTATGAAGAGGGTAGGGCTGGAAACAAAGCGCTAATGAGGGCTTTTAACGGCCAATACATTTTGATAGATGGGGATTGAAAGTGATACTCTTAATCTGTTTTTTGTTATCTTACTGTAAGTGATATGGTCATGTCAGCAGGAGTGGCTTTAAGCATAGCGAGCTAGGCAATTGCCAGGGCACCATCTGGTGGAGAGAGCACCACATTTTATTCAAAAGCTATTAGTCAGCTTATAATTGATGCTAATAGGACACACAGTCACTGAGTTATGACCACAAATAGCTGGTGAACATAAAACATAAGGCTGTTTGCCCTTACAAAAAATTCTGGCTGTACTATTTCTGTTCACAAAGTCCCGCTCAAGGATGCAGCTTATCGGTTGTGTTTGGCACACTAGACAGAACAGTGGTGGAGGAGAGAGCAGAGGGCTGGCCCCCACATCAATTTGGGGTCACAAACAATCCAAATCTTGGAAGGATGTACGTATGCTACAAAATGTAAACTTGCGCATAATTTGACATTTGTAAAAGTTGCATTTTCCTCTAAAAAAACTTCAGATTATAGAAAATTGCATCTATGCTGTTATGAATATAAAATACCCTATTTCAACACTAACAGAATAAATAGAATATATTCAAGAAAAGAACATTTATAAAAATAAAGTGTGTATGAAATCTTGCCTAGGATGCCTAAAGGACTAAGGCCAGCACTGCATGCCAGTGGTAAAAATATTAGGCAAAGTATTTGTGGATGTATCATTTGCAAATTCTATCGTTACATACAATGTAGTCAAACAGCACTTTGCCCTATCTCTTCTTTTAACATCATTACACTGTTGAATCCGAAAACCACTAATTTAGCAGCCAAGCAGATGAATACAAGAAACCAATGGTCTGGTCTTGTCAAAATGGGCATGATGGCCCATGAGTAAAAAAAAAAAAAAAAAATTAATTAAATTAAATAAGAACTTGGAAAACTAAGGCGCTACACAAATCAACAGGCTACACTGACACAGGTAAAATGAGTTGTATGATTTGAATATTTGCTACATGTTTGCATTTGACAGATACACAATCAACACAGAAGCACTGATTACATCATTGTCTGAAGGTCTGAAGAACCAGGCTACTTTTGGACAGCATAACCAACTGCTCTTATCACTGACTGCCGCCCCATATTACATGTTTTCCTTGTACAGCTGAAAGCGCAGTCGTGTTTGACGGACTGTGCTGTGTCAAAACAAGAGAAAGTGTCAGACGCTGCCAAGAAAAGCAGGAATAACAAGACGGTATAGGATTTCCTCAGTGATGCTCAGGTGACAGCATGTATATTTATTCTGTAACCAGCGTTTACAGTAGACAGGAGGTGACAACTAACTGAAACCAGAAGCCATGAGGAGATAAGTGGTACAAATGATGAAGGAACACCAGGTTATGGGGTGTGGCAAAGTGACATAATCATTCACACATTTTAACACCCGATGATTTGTAGCTACCATCCAATATAGATACAAAAAAGGGTAGGGTGGCTGTAATATGGGCAAAATAAACATTTGTTGTGACCTTAAATTACACGATGACAACTTTCTTGACTTGCACTACTAAGAGATATATAAAATTAGTGTAATACAGTGACCCTAAAGGTGCATCATGTAACTTTTTAGTTAAAAATTTGTCTTGAAAAAATGCTTAGTTATTTTTGATTGGTGTTTTTGTTGGACTAAAAACATTTTCGTTAAGCAAAAATGTGTCTTTACGCTAAGGATTGCATGTCCCAAAAATGGACTGTCTTGTGATCGAGGGAGGCCTCCTCTTGCTTGTTTCCATGGAAATCATTTTCCTTTAGCTGCATTCTTCCACAGAGAGGCATGAAACTAATAAACTATCTATCAAACTTTCTATTTCAATAAGAATGCATTTGATTTTCTGATGACTTTCTTGACTTTTACAATTTAACAAAGACAGGAATGTGTTGGTTAAATCATGATTGAACAGCTGCTATATAAGGATTAAATATCAAAGAACCACCTGTAGTGCTGTTTCAGCACACATTACAGATATTCAGCGAAAATGTGTTGATTTATTTCTTTAATCACAATAATCCCACTGAAAGGAAGAGAAAGCCTAAAGAACCTAAGGAACCACAAAGAGATGGAAATTCCATAAAGAATAGACTAGCCAAACTCTTAAAATGTCTCGAGATCTTTAACATCACTGATACAACAATTTCTCTAAAAAAATGCAACATCCAGACGCTGTAAATCGGATACACCAATTCATGTTTTTTCTGTTCCAATACCGATTCTGAGACTTTTGGCTGTAAGTATCTACCAATATCAACCAATTCCAGTGTGAAGACCTTATTTTAAAGAAATTATTTTCTTATCAAAACATAGGCCATTTGGTGTTATGTTGCTATTATTTATAGTGTAAGTCACAACTTAGCAACTTAAACTGAATAAGGTGTCAAACATTATGAGATGTTCTGCTTTAACATCAGCCAGTAAATTTAGGTCGATTGTCCAAGGAAAGGGGCACAACGGGGGATTTCGCTAAGCGATACACGAGCCAATATAGCCCGATCCACGCGAAAGTGCCTAAGCCGGAATCCGATTATCGATCCTAAGGGTTATGTCAAGCGAATGCCACTCCATGGGATAAAACGTATAGCGTAGCGCCGGGACAAAATACTCAGCTAGACATTGGAATGCCCACATATGCTACATATGAGACAGTCAACCCACTAGTGACCGTCTCTAATGTCGATCACAGCGGATTTTAGCCCCTCTCTATAGTTACCCAGCTGCACAGCGGTCGGTAAATCACTTGTGATACCAAGCTCTAGCGTAATCCCGTACACTGGCTACAGGACGACGGTCCACCGGCGGCTGGAGGTGCGATCTGGACAGACTCCCCACCTAATCTAATACGGGACCTCACACCCCAATACCGTCTCACACAACTGCATATAGGATCGGGCCACTCCTGATGCCCATTCGTGGGTTACAGAACCATTCGCTATGCCTTAGATGTCACACTATCCAGCAGTGTGCACATGCACTCTGCAATAAATATGTCCACGGATCGGGAACAGACCGGGCGTCTGCGCCCTGGAACCTCGCGGTACGCGCGGTACACTCTCCTACCCACGAAAAAGAGCGCAAGCATCTCCAGGGGACACAAGACATGTTCAGCCACCTAGTACATTGGCGAGGTGATCACCGACGCTAATGGAGACACATTATGGAAGTAGCTCTGTTCTAGTTATTAATACACACTCGATAAAGACCTCAGTGTCTCCAGAATTATCGATATGTGAAATCACTCGTGACGTAGAGCGTGGTACGATTAGGAGCGGTGACGGGCGTCATAGTTCTACGTATATCAGACGAAAAAGCGGATCGACATATAGAAGATCGTCGCAAGTTTGCTCCCCCTGAGCCCGACAGACAGATGTCTAGGATCCATATGCGCTCTGGTAGTGTCGTCCAGCGTCTCCACTATAGGGTGCGTCACACCGTACTTCAGGGCATTCTGACCGGAATGGTCGCATCGCCCTTCATCAACAATGGCATCACCTCAGACTCGAATTTAAGCGCTCCCGATATTAAGCTGCAACGAATTACACTGGAACCTATTAAAACTACCTGCATGATAGCTAAACAGCAGCGAGCGTAGGCGGCTCCCCAGATCAATTAAGCCTCCAACATCAACACCAAACGACATACTTAGTCATCCTTACTCTCACCACCACTCATGAACCTAAAATCAATTGCTTCTTTAGGCGACATTGTTGATCTGGACAACTACTAGACAGATATAGCTAGACGCCTCCAACACCTATGGATATCACCATGCATCAGTCTTAGCTGTTTGTATATATTTTTGGCAGCCAGAGGACTCTAATCTCTGGCCACCCTGGATAGTACTCTAAACTCATAACGCGATCTACTCGTCTGGTAGAACACATAGCGTATCTATCCGCTACGATTTCCGACTGAACCACGACACCACCCGAGTTATAGTTTTACGTGCATGTCAACGTACATATTGAGTACACCCTGGGACCTACCATGCCCTTATCCCTATAAGAGATCCGTTGGGCTGCGTCACTTACTTTGCAGTTGCCCGAAACACACTCCATATTATCGTCATCTAGGTAAAGATACCGGCTCCTCACTACCTTAACTCGCCATGCTAGATGTCATGACTAGACCGACGGTGCCACGTATTATAGACTCCTCTGAATTCTATAATGTCACGATGTGCTACAAGAGACCACAGGTCAAGGTTATATGTCCTGTCAATCTCTGACAAGATCTGCGAAGCCAACACTTGCCTTACGAATATGTCGTGCGCATGGCCTGACCTGCCGGCTGGTTCTACTAACAACCGATCCATCTAGCGGCGCCCTACCAGGCATCAAGAAGGCGTCATAGTGCGAATAGGAAGCATCGGTCATCATCAATTCGCTGCCTTACACTTGTCGCGAACACTCCCGCAGACACTGAATGCTCAAGTCCAGCTCGCTGTATCACACACGCTGCAAATCTCAATGTCCTCGTCATGGCTACGCTCTTCCATGACTCGGCGCTGAATAGACTCACACGCTCACATAGGACCACCACACACACCAGTTCACACGTATATATACAAACAGCTACGACGACTAAACAGTGATAATCTACCCAAAGCAATCGGGCAAGGGTTACTCTCAGAATCGCCATCGCATGGACATATCAAGAAGTCTGACACGCGTAAGACTAAACCTGATAACAATGGGAAATCTCGTCATATCCGAAAGGCGATTAGCTGTAATTCCGTACAGCGAACTTCCTACGTCAGGATAGCGTCCAGTAGCAGCCATAGTACGTACTCCATCAAACTAACATATACAAATGCACATAACTACATACCACATTATGTAACGCATTGCTAAGCGTCCTTATCGTCGTGGAACCATTTACATTATCCTCAAGTCGGGCTTCGTCTACGAGATCTATAGCTGGTAGCGATAGTACGTACGAATCAGCCCACCCGGACTCATTACGGACATACTCATGTATCTCTAGATTCTACTCATCGTTACATAGTAATCGTATGCTGCTATCCCAGCACGGCATAAATCTCGATATAATCACGCGTTCCCGGACTAGGTGAACTACGCCTACACGTGACTCAAAGAGGGTATATATAGCATGTAGCCACAGCGAACGTGACCGAAGATTGACGTCAGGTTCGTGCATCGATACCTATATGTCATCACCATCACTAGTATACACTCAGAGATGGGAGTGATATGTAACAAATAACGCATACGCATCTCCTCTTCCATAGAGCTCCGCTGCAAATCACCACAGCCTGACACGATAAAGCTACTCCACATCATACCTCGACTTCTGCTGAGCCTGATGTCGAGTCGTGAGGAGATATCGCTCTACGAATATAACTCAGCACCTGTAACAATCCACGCGCACCGCACTAAAGGAACTGATCCTTATGATCCCCGTGCTATATCTATCACTGCGCAATAGTACTCTATCCGATCTAATCCTCATAATATCGTCATGACTCTGAGAAGGTAGCCCAACGTGCTAGAGTTAATAGTCACTGGATATATAGCGTGCAGCGATTACCCATTAATTCGTCATGTAAAAGTAAAGGAGAAGGCTGAAAGTTCAAATCTGTGATCATAAGAAAGAATTCCTCTTTAAGCCGTGGAAAAGCCTAACACAATACCATGCGCATCAGAACAATAGCGAAAACTTCTCTGTAGAAAAGTTACATAATCACTTTTGAAAAACCCCAGCTGAAGTTGAGCCTATGAACACTTTTCAAGCGTTATGACTTTCTCAGAGTATTCAATATTGGGCATTTACCCAAACGCTGCTTTCATTTTTGAAAGATGAAGTTAGGGGTTTTCTCAATGATTCTTTCGCTAAGGTTACTTAACATTCCATTTCTGCCATCATTGCCCCTCCTGCACTTGCTCCCAGCTAATGTTCGTCTATCTGCCCTTTTCGCATTACACGGGAGAGTAGGCAGAGCAGTCTTCAAATCCGAGGTCGGCCACGAAACTAGGTTCAGAACGCATCCATAGTATGGTTCAGCGGCACGATGGACGCTGTCCCTCCGCTCATATAGTTTTTACTTATGCGAATCTAATGTTACACTAACTTTCTCTCACGCACTTCCTCCCCCAGTCCCAAACTTAGACTCTGCTCTACTCAGATGCTACCTCTCTACCTGGCTCTACCACTATACTTTATTGTTATACCAAGCAAATATAATACTCTAAGTACTAATATGCTTCTACAGAGAGAAGCTGTGAGAGCGACCTTCTGCAGCCAACACTAGAGCTGAGACTAGTATGAGACGGCTGTGAATGACCATCTGAGACACGCTAGTCTGTGACTCCAGCGCACTACTTATCTCACTAGCATATTAGACAAGTGCACTAGGTACTCGTTAACCAAAAGATCATGTCTACTCGTCTGCATGCTCAGGTTCAATTTCCATTATCTACATCTCACAAGGAAAACAAAGAACTACAACGCTTACCCAAATCTGTCTCCATCCCGACTTGAAACTCGGGGGTCGTATAATATTTTTATGTAAAAAAGACTTTCCTTATTAGACTATACTATCCCAGTGGAACACAGACTGCATCCAGCAGAAACTTCAGGACATCAAAGCTCAATATCCGTGATTGATCCCACAACGTGTCTTGTAAATCTCCACTGTCGAACTGAAAAACCTCCATAGTCCCGCACACGAATAGACAGTAAAAAGAAAACTGTTTGCTGTATCTTACAACAGTCATGGTACATCCTACCTGTTGGTGAATTAAATAACCTCTTCCTCTAAACATTCACAGCTCACCTATTAACATCCGTGGACGGCAGTTGATTATATTAGATAATGTGAATAAACGCCAATGTAAGTGAGCAACGTTACGATGCAACGCTAGATAAGTAAGCAGAAGATAAGGGCCGTGAATCAGATACCATATATGAAAAATATACAGTATCATACCGATACGCTCAGTATGCTCTTAGATGCTCATGAAGGAGAAGTAGAAAGTAACTTGTTGAAAGCGTGTTTAAGGAGAAACTACAGCGCCAATAACACCTATAAGAAGCCACCCAAAACTCAGAATGCCTGTGACTGTAGTAAGTTAACATAACCTACAAATATGTAAAAGATCATCCAAAGCCTAAGAGGTCCACAACCGACACGCCCATTATTGTTGCTTGCACATCGCGTCTTGAATAACACAATGCGTTATACATATCGAATGCCGATAACGAGAAACAAAAGGAAAAGAAACAGTTTTCTTCGATGCAGAAAAAGTCACGATGTCCAGATCACGTCCTGATAACCTCTAACATACTTTTATCTTACTTCACCAACTGCTCTCCCTTACACCACGCTATGGACTACTACAATATATATATAAATCCACAGTATCATATCTCTCACTCACATTCAACAGCCACTACTCAGTTCCACTTTATGTTGTATTTTTGGATTGCCATACAGTCTAGTTTTATCGCCATCGTAAGGTCACTTTACATTTAAACATTGCTTTGTTTAATTTGTCTCTACACTCTGATGGTAACTACCTTTTCCTATAATCACAGATACATTGAAGCATGAAAGGCTACCACTGCCAGTATGTGTGAGCAACTTTTTATCAATATAAACACCACAGAGAGACTTGCGTTTTACCAAGCAAACACCTATATGTAAGTAAGAAAGTAGGTTTTCACAAAACTCTTCAAAAAGACATACTTTACATGGTCAAAGGTGGGTTTGAGTCACAATGTTGATGTGAAGCTGATCTAAGTGTAATAACCATATTGCAAAGAAAGTGTATTATGAGTGTGTTAGTCATGGCCCCAAGTATCCCATGACAGTATTCTTATGACCTTTGTATACGCAACTTAAACAATCATCTTCATTATCATCATCTTCAATCATCTTCATCATCTTCATTCACTAACATGCAGACAAGAGCTTACGGAGCTGAACATGTTTGCAATGTTGCTAACATTAGCTGTTTACATTTCCAAACAGTGAAAATATGTTTAAAAATATTACTATATAGATTCAGTAAATGGTATTAAAAACAACACAGCCATTAGAAAGTTGTTTGGAGAAGTTGCTGCACTTACTCTCCTGTATAACTGTGTGTTATTTAAGGCATTCTGCACACAAGAGCATAACAGGCTTGATTGTAAGCCTTATTTGTCTCTACGTGATTTGAAGGAGTCGTATGCTGTCTATGGGTTAAGTGCAACTATTTGTCAGATTGTAAGTTTTCATATAAATTGATACACAGCCAATCAAATGAGTTAGAACGTGCCAGGCTCTAT
Organism: Mugilogobius chulae; assembly: GCA_038363315.1. NCBI lineage: Eukaryota > Metazoa > Chordata > Actinopteri > Gobiiformes > Gobiidae > Mugilogobius > Mugilogobius chulae. The sequence goes on along the minus strand of CM076403.1, from coordinate 42,182,169 downwards.
TGATGGCTCTTAAAATGTAGAAATTACACACAAACTTAATAACATAAGGCTCTGCAGTGACTGTAAGACAAATCATTATTGCAAAATATTCTCATGCCCCTGTGGCTGACAGTTTTAAAATTGCTTTAAAAAAAAAAAAAAAAAAAGATTCTTAAAAGATTACAAAAACACACATCCAGCTGGTGTAGGTCGTATAGGTGACTATTAAGGAAAAGATTGAGGAGATCTAAGGGTCCTGAACTCAAAGAATGATAAATGTCTAGAACAGCGTCTGATCATTCCAAAATCCAAAATTCTTGACAGTTTCCACTTCTCATAACCTGTAATTTTTGTCAAGGATACCAAAAGGTACGGCCAGCTCTGCAAAAACACTCAATCACAATAAATCCAACACTGAAAAAGTGCAAAGTGTGTGTTTTGGGCCTACAAGCAACTGTCTTACTACACAACCATCCACTGTAGAACTCTCTTGATGTTTTATTTATAAAGGTCAATATTGACAATGAGCCGTAAAACTGCTTTTAACAGATCTGCAAAAGGGCATGGCAAACTAACTTCATGTCAAGCACGAATGAAAGATGCAGTAATATAATATAGTAACTGTTTTTTTGTATATTTTTGAAGCACTTCAGTACTTTTCTATGAGGAAATTACCAACAGAAGAACAAACGTTCATCTTCTCGCCATATTTAAAAGTGCCTCTGATGGAAAATTGTTCTTTGCAGCTTGCATAGGCAAGCTTTTGTCTACAGCCCCAGCGATGCTCACAGTCACTTGCTGTTCTTCATGTTTATGTATAGGGCCAAGGCGGTGGGTCGAAACCTCATCTCCAGCCAGTTTCCAGTGTGCAGAGTGCATGTGTCACTGCGTGTAAGCTCCACTTGGCACACATGTTCTTTCAATGCCTTTTCTTCAGATAAACACTCGATTTCTGTCCCCAATCACTCATCCTGTACTGGAAATTGTACTCCAGGGTCCAATTTAGTCAGTGACTTTAGAACCAGTATTCTTGTGGTCAAAAGATATTACAGGATGTTCTTGTTGTAATTCAATAATGCTGCATATTAAAAGATACAACTAAAATGCAAAACGGTCCTACATATTTGATTCGATTTTTATCAAACTTTTTTATTAAATGTATGTATTTATGTATTTCTTTGAGCTTCTCATTTCAGAAAACTAGTTAATTTAAGTGCACACTCATGACAAGTTTTTTGCAAAAGTGAACTGAGCTACACCTTGTCCAATTGTTTACATGTTCTGCTGCAGCATGGATCAGGCAGTGGATCATTATACCTAAGGTACACAAAAGTTTTGGATTAAAAACTGCAAGAACCAGCAACAATAACAGGAGATGAAAGATTTCACAACTTTTCGGAGGCCAGGGGACTCTGGTGTGGTTAAAGGAGGTGGGTCAGGCCATGACGTGATTTCTCATGTGTAGACACACACACATTCTCAAAAGAAGATAATGAAAACATTTAGCATCAAACCACACAGTGGATATGCACATAATTTGAATAAACTATGTGATAAAACAGTGATTGTTCAAGTCTCTAGTCACTTGTGCTGGTTGTTCGTGGCTGTTTAGAATCCAAAACCTGTTGGAGGAGCATATACAGTATTTGCTCATTTGTCAAACTTCTGTCTCCTTATTTTATCAACATAATGATTCAGTGTTTTTTGGGTTTCTGCTATAGCATTAGCACTTCAGCATTTAATCCATGCTTCAGCGGGGCATGTAAAAAAGCACCAAGGATGACTTGGTTTGCTTGAGCAGGTGCCAGTGTGAGCCAAAGAACTTTTAGGGGTTGAGCACCCGGCACAGTTCGAAAAACCTAGTGTGAGTGCTCCCTAATTGTCTACATCAGATTTTATTGTGGTGTCCAAAAACACAAAACACATCCGATTTGCATGTAAAGTAATAAAGATTCTACAAAATACAGTCAGACAGTCTAAGTCTCCTTAGGGACTTTAATTTAATTTGGCAAATTATTTCATGAGTTTAAGAATCATGAAAACTTATGATTGTTGCCATAGTGAACATACAGTATGAGTCACATAGAGTTGGAAAAAGAACTCAAAATTGCAGCTGAAGCCTATGACCTTATGTTAAATACTTTGTGTTTTTTTAACTAGTTAATCCCTCTTTAATAGTTTATTTCGGTCTATATGTGTACTGAGTTGAAGTGGCACTTGTTCTATTTTGCAGCACAAAGGGAGGTATGCTTTCACTACACTAACAACTCCTCTGCACACAACTCATTATGTGCAGAAGAGTATTCAGGAGTAATTGCATACACTTTACATAAAAAAAGCTTTTTGCTATGGACACAGAAGAAATAAAATAAACTTTATTTAAAAACTGTAAATGCCACATGCTCATTGAAACTAAAAACGTTGAAAAGAGCTGTTTTATTATTGAATTGAGAAGAATACATCAGCCATAATCCAAACAACTATGAACACATTTTGGTCCTCTGTGAATGTTTTGTGGTCATTTAATTGTGATTGCCATAATATATAGAAATACAATGGCTTTCTCATTCTCTTTTCACTTCCGTTCTCTTTGGGGACAAAAGTTGCTTGTGCATATACTTATTTGTAACCTTTACTCGAATATTTTGCCTAAATCACTTGAGACAATCTCCCACCAAGCCACAGCAATATTATTCATGAACAAGATTGTTTAGTTGTCCGAGAATACAAGTTCTATAGCCTACTAGTGGAGGGGCTATAGGCCTACATTTTTAAGCATTCCGAAACCCAGTGTAGTCTGTTTTGGTTTGTGTTTGTTTGTGGTTCTTTTCTAGGTCAGTGGGAGAGCTAACGCTTGGCTGAGCTTGAGACGTGTTCACTGGAGGGTTTTCATGTGAACCTGTCCATGTGTGCATGAGTGTGAGGGCGCCCAAGCAAAAGAGCAGCACCTCAGAGACCTAGATACACCCATACACTGCCCTCATCCACAGAACAGAGCCTATAGAAATACATTACTTTAAATGACTGTTCATGCACAAGGGTCACAAGTTCTTCTTATGAAAAGCTGAAAAACTGAATCTGTTCTTGTGGCAAGCTCCAGGGCACAACTTGAACAATGAGTCTACAGAGTTATAGAAGCAGAAACATGCCAGTTTGATTTTTATTTTATTTTTTTTATCTTAAAAACAAGCTAGTGTAAGCTCATGTTTGTACAGAAGTGATCACAGTGGAAAAGATTTTAAAAGTACTCATCTAATTGAGTGACTCTGCAGAGAATGGCAAGCCTGCTTCAGTTTGTATTTAAAAACTTCTATAGGCTGTGCCGGTGAACAAAAATGCAAGTAAATACTGATGTGCCAAAGGGTTTGTGAGAGCGAGGAGTGAGTACTGTTTAAATACTTACTTTCCTCACGATTTGAAAAATAGATACACCAACAATAATGCTGTTGAATGCACTTGAAATCATAAACTTTATTATTATCAGTGAACAGTAAATCAAGTAACAGTGGGCAAACAGTCACATAACCCTCAAGTGGATTTCTTTTTGTCACAGTTCATTTCTGCTCCTTATTGAATCTGATGGATCACTTCTGACGTGCAGTAAGTGCATTAGGATAATATACTCTAAAGGTTTGCACAGATGTCATGTTTTCAATGAAAGTAATAGAGGCAGAACAAGACGTAGCGATTTCTGAGCAGCACTCTGAATAATGTATAAAGTAGACTGCTTAGGTTAAATGTCTGGATGCTGCCACAGGCACACTGCTACAACAGAACAATGTGTTGCTTTACTGTGTCTGTGATATTGTTGAAACTGTTCATAAACAAGATGAAAGTGTATCTAAAACCATGCAACTACTTATGTAGAGAGCTTGTTGGAGTTGTTCCTGCTTTATCTACGATGGAATGACAAAACCAAAATCATTTGAAAGAAGCTTATTTTTTAATGTTATTTTAAGATAATAAATGTTTAAATAAAAGAAACTCTAGATCAATTAATTGTTTTTAATTATTATTTTTTGTCTTAAAAACTAACATTTATCTCTCCCTAGGCTCTTTCTGACTGTATTCTACCCATGTATGTGTAAGTTTTCATCCCAGTGCTCCAGTTTCTCCTCCCACTAAAAACATGTTCATTCCTCTCCACCAGGACTACATACCGAAATTAGCTAGAATCTGGTACAAGCATCGTTGCCACTGTGCTTGATGTAAAACCAACACCGTCTCTCAGAAATGTGTTTCTACAACATGTTAATAGCGTATCATGATTTCTACCCTTTTTTGCATGTCTATTACAGTGTCTTTGTTTGATGCTGTGAAATATGGCAAATTGAGACACTATCTTATAGAGAGGCATTCAGAGACCTTTGGAATGTATAGGAGCTAAGCTATTATTGCTTCAACTACCACATTTTTTGTTAATAATATGTTAAGTGACTGGCTGTGTGACTATTGTATCGCCCAAATTAGACTTTTTTTTTTTCTAAGTTGCTCCATTTTCTTAAGAATAGTGACCAGTTTTCTTTAGACAGAGTAAAATTTCGAGCGTCTCTGGAGGACTGATTTAATGCATTGGCTCCAAAAATGTATTGGGAGCCAATGAAGTGAGTAATGGCTCACCATAAACCTTGCCTAGAAAATCCAGACATTATACTATCTCATATAATGTTGCCATGTTCATTCATCTTCTGAGTTCCAGTGAGAGTGATTGATAGATGGACTGGCCAATCAGGGATATCCCAGAAGACTGAAGAGCACTGCAGATTTCTGCCGAACCAGTCAGCAAAGCAAAAAAGAGAAGTTATCGCAGATAGTGTGTGTTATGAATTTGATTTAAAACAAAGTATTAGTAGTTCTGCATCTGCAACCGTGAATATGAAGCATACCAAAAAAAAAAAAAAAAAAAAAAAAAAAAAAAAAAAAAAAAAAAAAAAAAAAGAAAAAATAATAAAAAAAAAATACATGAGCTAAAAAATAAAATAAAAGACATGCTATCACAATCAGTAAATGTCATACATATAAAAATAATAAGGTTGCTGCTGCATCTAATGCATAGCCTACTAGCATTTGTACCATAGCCTGTTAAGTCATCATGATTTGTTTCATATCTAAAGTAAGTTTGCGAGTGTTCAACTCTCACTCCTGTCACTCTAACTGTGTTGCCATAGTTACTCACACACAGAGGGGAAAGGGGCGGGACCTGCTGGCTGCTGCTTTTGGGAGAGAGCATGGGAGAGAGACGCTGTGGACGGCTTTTAACTTTATCAGAGAAAACCTGACAGAAAGCACACGCGGCAGCTCGTGGAACAGCAAAGACAAATCAAAAAGACGCTAGATTTACCGCGGGACTTTTCTAGAAAGTTACCGCGAGTCTAAAGCGCTGAAAGCGGCCGACTCACCCGCGGAGAAATAACAAACTCGTAACTTATAGAGATTAAGCTATACACCACCTCCGAACGGCTACGCACGGCTGTTAATATGTAATTAAAAGGTCCGCTAAACATGCGCAAGGTTTCTGTTCGTCTGTTCTTTGTGAGAGTCGAGGGAGAGCTCTATAAAGCAGCTGAAGGTGTCCACTCAGGGCGCTCGTCTGGATGACAGCGGACTGAGCTCGATTTTACGATTTGGCCATTTTTCACATCGTCGATTTTGAAAGTTCCGATTATCGAATTAATTCGAATAATCGCCCAGTATTTCACATTGCTATAACGGACAAGTCTCTACTGTGTTCAAACTGCTGTACACACAGGTTTGTCCCAGGAGTCACAATTACAGCAGTGTCAAAGCAGCCCTATTCATCTAAACGTAATTACTGTTCTCTTAGACTCACAGCCTCAGTAGAAAACTCTCTCCATGACGAAACACTGTTATTGTTTAGGCCAATAACAAGACCAATCAGACACAGCGTTGCAGAGGGAATACAATTATGACTACCTATAGCGCAATAATGAAATAAACACATGTACAGACAAAAGACAATCATTAGGCTGTATGGACTTTTAGATTCATATGGAGCGTTTGAGGAGTGGAGAATAATATTAGGCCTGATTCTAGAGGCATCTGCTTTCAGTAAATATGCTCAGCTGGGCTTGTACAATAAAGCCAATATTTATAGTCTGCTTATTGGATGAAGTGTATTGTTTGGCTTATGATAATGCAAGCCTGGTATATTGTTTTATGTTCTGCATTACAAAAAGTACAACTAAGATTTTATTGACCGTATGCATATGACACTGAAGTAGCCAATACTTTTCTGTCTCCCTTTTACTTCTAGCACTGAAATATTTGTATATGAATAAAGGTAAGAAAAAACCAAGCATAAACCTATTATAAGAAAACTGAAGATTTGAACTATATTTGTACTGCTTTGTATAGCGTCTCATAGCATGAAATAAAGTTGAATTCACTGCTACCAAAAGTAATTTATGATGCAGGCTTGTCAATATTTATCAATTAAGCTCTAACTTGATGCCTAATTGTGCACATGATAATTTAAGAGCATTGCTTACTCTTCTAGTAGTTTCAAACTGCTAAGTAGTTGACTTGATATAATAAAAAAAATGCAAGAAGTTTCAAAGAATCTTGTAAAAGGAATTGTAGCTATAAAGCAACATTTGGATAAAACACATAAAATGTTAAAATCATTCAAAATTCATGGGTCATAGGAAGGGCTAGACCAAAGGAAGATTAAAACAGGTCAATTTAGCTTGTGCGAGTTACGGCAACAAAGTACAAACGTTTTAATGAACACTATCGTCCACTGTGTGAAATGGCGAGCGTATTTCTGCTGGGCTTTTGACAAATGCTGTGATCCGGTCTGATAAGGGCAGTCTAAGCCAGATAACTAACCCTCCCACAGTGCGACAAGAAACATAATAGGACATGTAGTCTTCAAATGAAAGGCTGCTTTTGTGTTAATGTGAGAACAAGCTGATGCAACCAGACAGCGGGAGCTACGACAATTTACCATTTTTTAACAAGCAAACTCCTACAATGGCTTTGGAAGAAATTACTGATGTATTAAACGGGGTAAGTGCTTGACATCATTTTATTTCAGTCAGTAACTTTAATTGGGCTTCAAAAAATAGCATTGATTTTTCTTTTTTGTATAAGTGTGAGTTGCACAAAGACTACAATATGTCTGGCACAGTGGGGCATGAATATTTATGAAGATTTAGAGGGACACAGGAGCATATGGGACAGCAACACCTGTTTAATAACTGTTGATTCGCGTGTTCACACATCTCAGCCACCAACAGGCCTTCCACATGTACTTAATTGGACAAGTCTCCTGTCGATCTGTCCTGTTTGTGGATCTGTGGTTCGTGGCAGTTCAAGTCCCAACTCTCATGTCTCAAGGTGCAGATTTGCGGCTACTACAAAAAAGGTACTGAAAGAACTTGAAAACTGCTATGTCTTATGGGTAATTTGATTAAAATTATAAAAATGAAATTATGATTAGCTTTTGCAAAACTGTACATAGTTTTGATAAAATAACAATGTTTCTCAGTTATGATTTCAGATTATTATAAACAAAAATTAGATAATATTTCAGTAATTATTGGGTTATGAGAATTTTAGATAGTTGACATCTTGTTTGATGGTTTTGGAATGCCTGAGGAATTTAGTGTAGTTTGTACCTTGGGTGCACTGATATAATAAAATAACCTGTAATTCCATCGAGATTATGGAGTCAAACTATACAATTAAACCAATCAAAAGGAACTAGAGACAGTATAAATGACAAACAAACGATGTAGCCAAGTATTCATTCAGTTACTTTTTCTTTGTTTAGTAAGAGACTAGATAAAATCTTCAGAACAAAGACTCAATAGCAAAAGCATTAATGTTTTTTTTGTTTAGTGTTGTTCCAATGCAACACAATAGTCAATTCCGCTTAAGACAAGTATCACAAAAATGTGCTGGGGGCAGGTCTGGCTTATAGTATAATTGCTTGCAATAAGGAAAAGTTACATAAAGCTATCTACAAGTGTTTTTGACATGCTTAAAATTATTAATTCAGCTGATTGGGTTTCAGTCTCTAAGAGTGTTGTTGTGTGAAGCAAAAGTCCTAAAAACTAAACGGGCAATTACCATTTCATAATATACATGCATTGTAGAATGTAATGAACACTAGTTATGAGCGCACTTAAAAAGACACTGTACCCCGTCAACAATGAGACTTTTCACATAATATTAATCAAAACAGCCTAATTTCGACGTTGGTAGCGTGGTGCCTTGTTAACCTCCTCTGGCCTGTGTTCAGGGCTCTGTAGAAACTGCACATCCTGAGGATCTGCAGCTCTGAGCTTTGGTCTAGAGTAAACAGACAGCAGCGAGTGTGGGGCCACTTCTGCTGTTCCACTCCACTTGTCTCTGCAGCACTGACAGCAGGATTAGGGGACAAACATGCACTATGAAAGCCTACACTACAAAAAAGAAGATCCACCCTGGTGGGAATTGTGTAGAAGCCAAAAAGTATCTGTATTAGCTTGATATGTTATTAAATCCAATGTTACGCATTAAGTCTACGATTCAATTAAAATCCACAAAGTCCATTACAACTAGCAATGAAACTTCTAAAAGTCAAATATTCAAAGTTGTTTTAGGAAATGGAATTGCTTTAATGAAAATCCTGTTCTTTTGATTGTTCTTTGGTCATTTCTGTCCTACGGCTTGGTCAGTATGCAGTGTTCTATTACAGATACTTTAAACCAACTTATCCTATTCAAATTAGTATGCTTTGCCTTTAATGTTAATGACTTGGTGTCTGTAGAGTGGTCTGATACCTCGTCATTCGGAGCAGTCATACAACACTGCGGCAAATTGCAGTCTTAAGGAATCTGGATGTAAATCATCCAGTGTTGAAAAAAAAACATGTTTATTGCGAAATTACAATTTTTGAACTACTTTAAGGAAAGGCCCTTTAAAATAATATATTTTTTGTGTGTAGGACCACAAAAAAGTCCCCTTGAGTGGTCTTGTGCTGTGTGTACCTGTGACGTGATGATTGATAGACAACTAGTGATTTGGTGTGGCTGTCAGTGGGGGGCCAGCAGAAGAACACCTGCTGAGGCAAATTTGATGGGACCCCACACCCACCCCTCTCTCATCGTCATGGTAACGTACCCCCATACACTCACAGCGGATCATTAGTGCCTAGTGATCTTTCTTTGTGTCCTGTGACCGTCCTTCAACATCCAGGCAACATGCACTCCTCTCTCCATCATGGCCCCTTCAGTGCCCCTCACAGCGTGTGTCCAAATCTGCTCAACAGTTTCATCATCTTTATTGTACAGTCCTTCAATTTTAATATCCTTGTCTCATCTTTGCACCCATCAAATGGCCCAATTTTGCATCTTTATGTGTGAGTAATTTTATTCAGTTCGTTCTGTTCTGTTACAGTCTGTGCTTGTAGTCTCAAAGCATCCATCTCGCAAGATACTTTAAAAATATAGAATAATTTTCTGTCTCAGTGGGCTCTCAAATAAAGCAATTATTTATCTATTCCACTGGTAAGAATCTGTACATGCATCTCAGGTGAAAAAGAACTCTGCAGAAAGGAGAATTGTCTATACGGCCTAAGAGCATCAGGAAGAAAGCCAGAACTTGGTTATAAACAAAGAACTAAAAATGAAGTTCAACTGTAAACTAAATGCAGTAACACATTAAAGATGTGTCAAACTTGTACGGTCTTTAACACCGGTCATTACAATGTTGTTTCAATACCCATCCAATTACATGGGTTATAAATGCTCTGCTAATATTGTGCCTTATTACCATGCATTTACACATATTTAGATCAACAAAAACATCAGGTTTGCAATTGGTGTTGCCATTGCCAAGGAACAGAATCAATACCAAAGTCAATACAATATTTAAATTGTATATTTAATATATGACAATATATTAGACAATCACATATTACAAGAAATGTGCAGTCCACAAACATAATCCCATTCACATTCAGTCCATGCTCTTGTCTTACAAAGCAATTAGAAATCTGCAAGTTGACTGCCATTACAGATGTTTGCAAGTTTAGTTTGTCCAGAGCTTTTTTTTTTTTTTTTTTTTTGTAGTACTATTATCTCTGTCTTGTGAAATCAGACAAGATTTTAGTATTATTAAATAAAATATTAAAAAAAGAATGTATTTTTTTAATATGAAAGTTATTGATGGAAATGTGACAAGTAATTACAGAGGGAAAAGTGAAAATGTTCAATGACAAAGCAGTCTGGGATGCATTTTGCAAGTCATGACTTTCAATAGCTTAGAGATGGTTTGATTTCTCCAAAATATCTTTTAAAAGGTATTTTTCATGTCATGGACTTGGGGTCTGACCCCCAAACCACATTTCATTATGACCAATCTCTGCTAAACTTGCCCATGGTCTGCACAGGGTTTCTTAAAGCAGTCTGTGCTTGTTTTGAGCCAGAGAATAATGTGCAACACCTGACTTCATGCATTGGTCCCTGTGCATAACCTGTCCAGGTACAATTTGCAATAAGCCTGCAAGCACTGGGTTGTGGCATGTGAATGAACTCCTTATATTAAAAGGGGAATTGTAGAGAGAGTCAAGCTCTCAGTACTCAAATACAAAGACTATCAAAAAGATTAAAAAATATAGACTTACAAAAAATATATTATGCCATATATGGTATTATACGTTTTCTTGTGAGACTGTGTTGAAAAAGATTATTGATCATGTCACTTTCCTCTCTGCTGCTGATACGCTGTCCATCTTGTTGGCTTGGGAAGCTTCTTTGATAAAAACAACAAAAAGGGACAGGACATTGCTGTTTTGATCAGCTATGAACTAGATGATGGACATCGGGCTTCTGAAGCTTGAGCTTGTTTTTCTCTGTGTTTTTTTTACACTCACCAGCATGCAATGTGTATGAGTTGTAAAGACAAATTTTGTTGTTGATTTAGCAGCGTAACTTTTGTTTTTGCACATTGATTGACTTTTATAGTTAGTTGACAACAGCGCTGGCTAGTGTTGCTGCTACAACATGGCTCTTTCTGCATTCCCCGTGTTGATAAACAAATAATCCCTCTGTACATTAGTCTGCTTAAATAGACAACTTGTGTGTATGTATTTTCTATTAAAAGGTGAAATGTCAATGCAAGCAGGCAAGGCAATGAAAGTATAATATGTATATCTTTTAAGCAGCTCTCTCACTTCACTCTCTGAAAGCTGCTTTTCTCTTCACTCTTCACATCCTCCTAGTGCCATAATTGCACGTTGGAGGTTTTAATTACCGGGAGAGGAGGAGCGTCTGGAACTGTGGAGCCCTAATTGAAACCCCAATTAGTCTCCTGTGGTCGCTGTGTTCAAACCAAGCCACCAGACCTGCTCAAAAATCTCATTTCTATCTACTCTGCATTTTTTTTCCCCAATGATTACTTTGACTTTTAATGAAATATATTGCAAACCCTCTCTGGCTAGTAATTGCTTTAAACTGGTCTAGCTCCAATCTGCCTAAGAAAATTAAGAGCAGGAAACGGGGACAAAGGAAACAAGTACCTCAAATAAAGTCATCTCGTTGCCCTGGAGATCGTCATAGTTACCAGGAAGTAGCAGGAAAAGCTTTTAGGAAGAGGTCGGGGGAAAAGGAGAACAAACGTGGGGATTTAAGGCTTTGTAAAGACTCTAACATAATGTGCTCAGTACGGTTTGGATTTGCAATTAGACCAGAGAGCAGAGCGAGCATTATGCAACAAAAACTGTTTTAAGTAGACAAAATTAAAAGCTTGATAGACAATATGAGAGAAGAATGATTTTTGTTTTATTTTAATAAACAAAGCTTTAAAAGATTTGGTTAAATAGGCTTACAATAGGCTCAGTCCTATTAAAATAAAATTAGAATAATTAAAAAGAAAACACTTTAAATAAAATATGAGAGACAGATGGGGCAGAAATAATTACCTTGTGCAATATGTGGATGAATGAAAATATTCATTCATTCATTCATTTTCTACTTAATCTTGTTAGGGGTCGCGGCTGACTGGAGCCATCCAGTGACTTTGGGTCTTAGGTGGGGGAACACTCTGGACAGTGGCTAACTCATTGCAGAATTAGGACAGACCTGGAGAAAACCCACCATGACACGAGGAGAACATGCAAACTCCACCCAGAGACATTGTGAGATGTTGATATGGTCCGACCCGGGAGTCGAACCCACGATCTTCTTATTGGAAAGCCTGAGCTCTAACTTTTCTGCTACTGGATAGTGGACTTTGTGCAGCTTTTCAGGTAGAAGGTATATGCAACTATTATTTTTATCCATAAAGTGTCCTTGTGTGGCTTGAAATACCGATTACACCGACAAGTGTTATCATTATTAAGAAATCCTTTTAAGCAAAACCCAGGACACTTCCAAATAGCGTACCTGTATTTAATCATAAACTTGGACAAAATGTGACCCATCTTATTTCTTTACAACACAAAAAGCTACAACAATCCACACATGATAATATAAAATACATATTTAATATATTTTAATGGCCCACTGATAAATTTTCTTACTCACTGTTCTGCTGGACAACTCCTTCTCACCCTCATTTTCCTCTTCCTCTTGTAAACACACACACACCAACACACACACCATCTCTGTCTTTCTTCATTCTCTGCCTCTCTAACTTCCTTTCCTCACTCCTTCCCTCTTCTCCTCCCATTACTTTGCGCTCACACAAATACACGCGCACACACAGAGCAGACTTGTTAAGCCCCGGTCCTCTCTGCCCCCTGTTGCGTGGTGCCCAGACAGGCTCATATCTGCCCCTGGATTCAGACAGCCACTGCACCACACATCCCGATAAGCCCGCATTGATTGGCTTCACAGTCGCTGAAAGGCTGAACACATTGCCACCTCTCTCTGCCTCTCTCCTCGCACACACAAACACAAAATCAAGAATGACAGTGAAGAAATAAAATGCCAAAGGCGTTGTGAGATTTTTGGTTGAGTCATCAGTCGATAGTGGAGACAGGACTGAGAGAAGAGAGCAGGTATTTAAACGGTTTGGGCAAAGAAAGACAGAGACAAAGAGTGATGGACAGCTAATCACAGGCCACTGGGCGAGAAGACAGGCGCAGAATAGGGGCAAAAAAAGCCATTAAGTGAAAGACAGGCTGAAAATGAAACCATATAGCCGTCAAGACTAATGATATAGGTAAACCCACCCCTAATTTATGATGCCATGTTTCAATCACGGGTAATAATTATAGACCATGAGGACCACTCAAGATCATGGTGAAGCTATGTGTTAACATTTGTAATGATAGCAAAAGTGCTAGATATTAGAAATGGACTTAATGTAGGTAATATTTAAAGTCACCAACAATGTTCAGGTTCAGAGTAGAATTAGGGCACTAATATCTAAGATAAAATTATTAAATAAATGAATAACTGTTTCAAAAAATTATCATTGACTAGATAAAAGCTAAAATAATGCACCATTGTGCAAATACAATTTCTAACTGATGGTTGTTAGTGAAACCAAACAGTAATAATATATTTTACTATAATATTTAAATTCTTCAATGTTTAGCTCATGAAAACTTGCAATTCATGGTTTTCTTAGTGTACATCACAAAAGACAGTTTGACTATTATGACTATTTGGCTATTATGAAAAGTGCAAAACTTTTAGCAACGAATATTTCTTCTGACAAGGGACAGAAGTGTGTGATTCTCAGCAGTATGGGCTCGTTTTTTCATAAGGTGTGACTTCTGATTGTTGCACTCACTGCAGCATGCTTGCCTCCTCTTGGACACACCATTATGGGCGGACTGTCAGCATTATTGCAGCACTGAAAAGGGGAAGGAGAAAGGCAGGGCTAGTGATCAAAAGTACTTTCACACTATTAGAAAAAGCTTCAGACGCAAAATGCTAAGTTATATTTTATATCTTTAAAGCTTGTCTGACTCGTCAGACTGCTAATTTTAATTGAGTTTAATATCAAAATAAAACTAGCAAGTCTCTCTCAAATGCTTACTAAATCTCTCAAATATAAGGAGTTTTATCAGGTTCTGTTGGCTGAAGTAACTGACAGGTATTGGTAGGCCAAACTGCAGCCTGTGCAGTCGCAGAGGCAAAAACTTTGAACTGGGAGAAGTTTATAAGACAATCTGTTGGCCTCAAAGAAATTCTAGAAAATCGTTGAACACTTTAGGAGACCAAAAGATCACTTGGATAGTTGTTGACCTCAACTGGGAATGTTGTTGCACGATGGAAGGAAAACTTTAAGGACCTCCTCAATCCCATTATCATGTCTTCTGAAGAGAGCAGAGACTGAGTACTTTGAGGCATACTCATCCATCTCCGCAAGCTGAAGTCACAGAGGGTGTTGACAAGCTCCTCGGTGGCAAGGCCCCGGAAGTGGATGAGAAATCTTCTGAAGAAGGGGGCAGGAAGATATGTTCCAGTTACAGACTGATCACACCCAGCCTCCCTGCTAAAACACAACCGATAGTTGAACCTGCTCAAGTGAGTTTTGGGGAATTTGCCCAACGTGCAACGTGGATTTGAAGAAGGCATTCAATCGTCTTTTTCGTAGTGTCTTGTGGAGGGTGAGCTGAGAGAATGGGGTTCGGGGTCCTTTTTTCAGGGCTGTGCAGTCTCAGAGCAGGAGCTGGGTTTGCATTGCTGCCCTTTGTCACTGATTCTGTTCACTGTTTTAATGGACAGAATTTCTAGTTTTGTTGTTGTTGTTGTTGTTGTCGTTGTTGTTTTGACATAAATGGACTTGTGTTTTCTAAATAGTCTAAATGAGCAAACATGCCCATTTAGAATTGGGGAGAAATGGCGATTGAATTGTCTGGTCTCCCTTCAAACCACAACTTTTTTAGCAATTCATGTTCATATACAGTACTGGTAGTTATAATTTCAGATGATAGAAAGAGCTAAAGTGAGCGATAGGTGAGGTCACTAGCACTGTGTGCTAGGGTGATAAAATTGCAATCATAGCAATTAACAATTCAAAACTACAGCAAATCTATTTTCTTAATGGCGAAAAGTGCTTCAACTTACATATTGGAAAACTGAAAACCCTATCTGTAATAATTATAAAGTACAGAAGTTGTAATCGGTGATTCGAAAAACTGAGAATTCTTAAAACAAGATGTATCACGGCAGTAAATGGAAAAGCGCTCTGTGCAGTTCTTGTGAAAGTCAAACTGCGCGATCTTGCCCCGTCAGTCTTACTCAGTCTAAGCGGATAGTCTTAGTTATTCCTCTGTTGGCACTAGTGCGCTCTCTCCAAGAGCTCCGCTGTGAGTGCAGCAGGTGTGGTGCCCACCAGATGCGTGGGGTACAATTTCAATTAGTGAACCATTGGCCTATGTGACACGTCTGTGACACGTGAGCATTGCAATAAGATCACAGGCAAAAGTTACTGTAGCAGCAGCTTAAGTTTGGAAAAAAAAATCTATTTGGTAAAAGTCAAATGACAAACTTTAACAACTTTGTCTAAAAATGTGTCTTTTCTTTTACATAAAGCCTGTTGACTTAATATAAAAAAGAATTAGATGCAGAGTGAACATGAGACAGTGTTAGTGTGAATGCAGCTCTGCCCACGACACAGATACATGAGATAAAGCCAGGAGAGAGTGGTGCTGCGTGAGCTCCGGTCCTTTTGGGTCAGAGCGGGCTGCAGCCACGCGCACCAGGCCTCTGGACGTTTCTGACCAGAGGCTGTCAATTTACGGCGGTGACCACTGTGAGTGAGCACGAGGAAGCTACACGGAACAGTTTGGCACAGTCTGGACCAGAGCCCCGCTTTACCTGGACCACCGCGCGCATCCAGACACCAGACTGATATACACAACCCCGCGCTCGTTTGTTCAGGGGCTGCAGATGCGGTCACGCACTAAGGACCCTCCGCGCGCATCACACCGGGCCCGGGAGCCTGGTTACCGGCAGTTGTCTCATTCAAAAGGATTATAATGAGGACACGCAGCTGCTTTTTTTAATAAACTTTTCACGCACGGATCAAGATTCTCAGGTAAGTCTTCACATAATAATAACTGAATTATTATTGCCTAATTCAATAATAATTCTGTTACTGTGTTTGAAAAAGGCACGTTAAATGCCGTTATTGAATTATATATATGTAAAATAAAATGAATTCACTTTAGTCAGACTTGGCTTCAATAAGTTTATGTTTTTCCTTTAACAATATTCTGTTTTGTTGACTAAAGTTATAATAAAATGATCTGATGCTCGTGATAAGACTTACCTGAGAATCTTGATCCGTGCGTGAAAAGTTTATTAAAAAAAGCAGCGGCGTGTCCTTGTTATAATCCTTTTGAATGATACGATAACTGCCCGTAACCAGGCTCCCGGTCCGGTGTGATGCGTGCGGAGGGTCCTTAGTGCGTGACCCGTCTGTGGCCCCTGTACAGACGAGCGCGGGGTTGTGTCCATCCGTCTGGTGTCTGGATGCGCGCGGTGGTCCAGGTAAAGCGGGGCTCTGGTCCAGACTGTGCCAAAGTCGGTGCCCGGGGGGGTTCCGCATCTGTCCAGCTCCCCCTTCCCTGTGTACCGCTGGCACTCATGACAACAGCGCCGGTCAGCGCCAATAATGTGTATATATGCTGTACATGTGTGCCTTGTAGCCTGGACTTTGGTAAGAAAAGCCGAGGCACAATGAGACCTGAGATATCAGGCATCATAAAAACCCCGCACACACACAGACATACCCCAGAGCATCACAAGCTTCCCCCGCCAAAGTGGGTTGGACTTATGCTAGCCCAACACCCAAGCCAACACACTTCACTTCAGTTTCTACCTACACTCTCTTCAAGTTTTTGCCGGACACACGAGTGGTCAGTTTCTGCAGCCGCTCGGAAAAGTTCTCTCATGGAGAAGTGGTGAACATGTGCATCCTGAGACTATAGGCCGAGGCCTGGTCTCGATGCAGAAAATGGAGCACTAGACTTTGGGCGCCTCTGGATCAGATCTTTTGGGACTTCTTATAAGCCACACAAGATCCAAGAAGCCAAAACTCCTTTTTTTTTTTGAGAACTTTTCAGAATCTTCAACTTCAGCCCAGAGATGGAAAGACAAAGACTTCTTGGGCCCACGCCCTAAATCCATCTCTCTCCACAATTTTAAATGTGAACATTGCTTAAGGCAGAACATTCAGCAACGGACATTTCTGCCAACTTCAACCGGTCTTCCCTTTCACCCAAGCCACAACGTGCCTCGGTGCAGGCCAGGCCAGCTCCTCACAGGTGACTCTTCTGGAGACAAGGACGTCCGCCATCTTCAAGACTCTGGTCGTATGAACTAAACTGTCACATTTGGCTGGTATAGACACAGTTAATGCAAATAGGTTTAGATAACAGTCTACTCTTATTGGCATTATTTGAAACTCATCTGCATACTTTATTTAAAACACTGTATGTCATTTTCTGGTCAATAAATCTTCATAAACCACAACTTGTTTTGGTTAAGTGCAATGATTAATTTTCAGAATGAGTCCCTGGAAATGTGTCAAGCAATTCAGGTAAAATCAACAACCTCTGGTCAGAAACGTCCAGCGGCCTGGTGCGCGTGGCCGCGGTGCGCTCTGACCCAAAGGACCAGAGCTCACGCAGCACCGCGCTCTCCTGACTTTATCTCATGTATCTGTGTCGTGGGAGAGCTGCATTCACACTAACACTGAATGAATGAATGAATGAATGAATTATTTGAGCAGCATGCCATTATCAAAACAAACCAGTTTCAACAGTTTCAGTAATTTGATCAGTAGAGGTTCTCAACCTGTACAAGATCAAACACTGTCTCATGTTCACTCTGCATCTAATTCTTTTTTATATTAAGTCAACAGGCTTTATGTAAAAGAAAAGACACATTTTTAGACAAAGTTGTTAAAGTTTGTCATTTGAATAGACTTTTACCAAATAGATTTTTTTAATAGAGTTTTTTTTTCCAAACTGAAGCTGCTGCTACAGTAACTTTTGCCTGTGATCTTATTGCAATGCTCACGTGTCACAGACGTGTCACATAGGCCAATGGTTCTCTAATTGAAATTGTACCCCACGAATCTGGTGGGCACCACACCTGCTGCACTCACAGCGGAGCTCTTGGAGAGAGCGCACTAGTGGCCAACAGAGGAATAACTAAGACTGCCCGCTTAGACTGAGTAAGACTGACGGGGCAAGATCGCGCCAAAAGTGTTAAAGCTTAAAGACTCGACACCTCTGCATGTTCAGACTTTCTATAAAGCTTTAAAACTTCTGCACAATTCTCTAAAGTCTCTAAATCTGAATTTAGAAATTACTCCCGGTGTCAGTAATCATTTCAGTCACTGAGACTTAGGCTCTATAACCCTTTTTTATTTAAGTCAATAAATCCACTCTGCACAGCGTCTTAAGCCAAGTTATAATTGTGTGTACAAAAGTCAGTGTTAAAGTGGAACAGTGCGATGCCCTGCAGTCAGAGCACACAGCAGGAGCTCTGGCATCACCTCCTGGACCCCCCTCCTCCTCCTCCTCCTTTTTCTTGCTCTCGCTCCATGTCTTCAAACCAAAGCTTTTCTTTTCGCCTTTTCCCACTTCAAAAACCACCACCACACAAAACTTGGATTCGCCTTTTTCTGGCAAGTATTTTATATAAACAAAACTACGGCCAAAAGGTATGATGTAAAACTTTGCCAACAAGCTGACTTTGAGGACGCACTGTGTAAGATTTTTGGTAGGGTCTGTTATCACTTTTTCTCCATGGAGATGATGCTGCTTTGGATATAGAATACTACAGTTTGACTAAAAAAAACAGATATCTGCATGGAGACGAGTATGTGGCACAACAAAGTTAAAAGTAGCTTCCTCATCATTAAAAAAATATGTTTTCAATGTCTTTTTCAGTAATAATAAAAATAAACGCACCCATTGTTAAACAAATTACGAACCATGAGACAGGAGGCAGAGTCTCTATTAAAACAAGTACATTAAAAGGGCATAGATTATGCCAAAACAACTTTGCAGAGTTTTTAATTAAATTCTAACATTGCTTCCACATGAAAAATTCTAAAGTGTATTTTTCATTCTCTTCTACGTTCTTGTGAAGTAATATGTACGTGTCTGACATATTCTGCTCTGCTTGTATATCAAATATTAAATCATCTACTCCATTGCAAAAAATGTGTCCTGTGAACACATTTTCTATTGTCTGTATGTCTTTAACACATGTTGTTGTCTTAGTTCATTTTTAGGGTGGATGTATAGAAAGATGCCAAGAAAATACTGTGTTGCTTCAATGCATTTGCATTTGCATGTCAACTCAATGTTGTGCCTTAGACACGCCAGAAATCGCAACTGCATTGTCAATTACACTGTTAACACCATGAAAACTCGAGGGAAACATACATAAAAATGCACATTTCTTGCTTTAAAATTTGTTTTCAAGAGGGAAAGATCTGTATAATGCAGCAAGCATTGTATGAAATGAGCACAAAATTCAGTTTTAGCTCTCAAGGGTGTATAGCCGCATTCTGACTGAACTGCAGTAAATGAACAACTGTGGGGAACTATATTGATATACAATATGATTATGTAAAAGATAATATAAGTGTATGTTTGGAAAATAAATAAATACATTCTCAGTTGAAATAAGAAGAACGCAATTTCAGCAAAGCTTTTAAAACTTCAACTAGTTATTGAAAAGAAAACTATGCTGTAGAAAGCTTGTGAGAGTGATGTTTCAGAGAAAATATATAAATGGTATGAAATGAAAGCAGGGCCAACAGCAGAGGCTAACTTTATCTCACTGCGTGGAATGCTGTTGCCCTTGACATTTTAAACTTTTAGCCTCAAGCCTTTAAATAATTCTCTAATTATACTGTGAGTTTACTCTGTTTTGTACAGTGATGTGCCCTGCCAGTGCACTCTACCTCTGGGTTTTGCTTTGCAGGTGCTATTGTTTTAGAGACATCCCACGATGCCCGGGAACAGAGTGCAGCTACATTAAAAATATACAGACGATGCACCAAGGGACACTACCTCAATTTAGATAAGAGCTTTTAAATCTCCTTCAACACCATAAATATATCATAGAACGAGCTTCTTTGTTGCTGCTGTTTTGAGAGGTTCCCTTTGTGTTTAATCAGAGGCAGAGCAGACTATTTGCTGAATCTTCTCTTGCTAAACTAGTGTGACCCAGTTGCCATTTATCCAAATCACTGTGGGTTGTCGTTGCTGTCCATTTATATGAAGGAAGAAAAAAAAACATGAGAGAAATAGAAACATGCTGATAATTGCAATGTTCACAATTTAAAAAAGAAAAATGGGTTTGTAAGATTGCACTTACAGATGGAGAGTGGGGGACTGTTTTAAAAGAATAATTTAAATGTGTGAGTGAGTCAAAAATACTGGACCTTTTAATAAAGCTAAAAAAAAAGGTGAGACAACCTGTCAAAGCAGTGAAGAAAAAATAATAATATTAATAGAATTTATTTCTAATCTAATTTCCAAAGCACATAAACTGTCAAAGTTTGTATTTGGGGAAAAAAAACATCCCTTAAAAACATATTTTGCAAATGACAAAATGAGACTGGAGGTGACCACTCCAGCACAGCCAATCAGAGCGCTGCATTTGGCTCTTGGGGAGAAATAAAATGCCTTTTATTTTGACTTCGACAATAAACAGTGATCTGATTTGTTGCAATCTGCTGATTATACATATACTTTTTGGTAGAAAGGACAAACATTATTCATTTACAACTAAAAAAGTCAAATACCCCACCTTCAACTTATGGGTCATGAATCAAGAACAGGTTTTTGAAGGATAGTCTCAAAAGGAGAGCAATTTTATTTATTTTTTAACTGATGGCATAGCACAAGAGAAATGATTCAATTTCCTCTAGAGCACATTTTTATGACCCTGCAAACATACATTAAACCAAATGAGTGTTCTGTTGTACAATAGAGAAGATTTTCTTAGCAACTTCCCAGTGTGATGGCATCATTTAGGAACAAATATTTTTTTTATTACAAAAAAAATGTCTCCAAAAGGATAAAACCTGTAAAATGTTTAGTAAAATCTTAAATATAATGATCTAAACTAATATGTAATTTACTCAGTGAATGAGTAAATTATACAGTATGTAGGGCTAGTCACAGAGAAAAATGATTTAGCAGTGGCTCTAGTGTGTGTCACATGTAATGCCACGTACACTTAACTTTTAATGTGACTGAGAAAAGGTAAGAAACACCAGTCTTGGAAGAGAGGGAATTAGCTGAGCTTAATATGAGTCCAGAGGTGAACACTGCTGTACTAAAAATGTTCTAAATCTACCTTTCTCTCTCTTCTAGCCTGCAGCCACACACCCCAGCACAGACACACACAGCGCACACAAATGTCAGCCAATATTTCACATTCTCTCAGCCTAAAATGTCAAAGCCTCGGACAACCCTGGTTTCCTCCTCTTTTCCTTGCCTGCTTGAGCTGTCTGTCTGCAGAGCTCCTGCCTAAATCTGTTGTCACGGGCTGACATTTTACATAGCTGAGGTCAAAGGGCAAAGTCAGTGATGCAGAGCTGTCTTGGAAACACAGGTGAGTCGCCAAAAATGTCTCAGCAAAATATTACTCAGCTTGAGTGAAATATGTGCACAATTCATTAAGGATTTCTGGAATAAGTGATTGGAAACAATGGGATGCTATATGACAGGGCATTCAATGAATTTGTTTTTCTGGGTATTTTTATTTGATCAAGCTATTGTACATTAATAAAGGCAACACAGGTTGACATTCATGGTCCGAATGCACATAAAACAACAACGCTTACACAACGTTTTCTGTTTTTGGAGAAAAAAAAATATCCAATTAGGGCAATGACTTTATTTATTTGTATTGTTATTTGTTGGTTAGATGGTTTGACAATACATTTTTGCATATATCTTTGTCATTGTATTACAAATCTGGAGAATCATGTATCTGACAAAGGGATCAGCTTACTTAACAACCAGAGAGTTAAAAAATCCAGAATTCACCAAATGTAATTAATCTAAAAGAGAGTAAGGGTGCTGATGTGGGTCACTAAGTACCTGAGACCACAGAAAAGTGTAGTCAGCTCAGCTTTGCAGATTTATTTGTGTCATGATTTCTGCAGCTTATTTTCCTGTGGGATTGTGTCTGCTTTAGATGAGTCTGCAAGGCATACCTATTCATGCCCCAGGACAGAACACCGGGCACAATGAAATATGGGAAATAGGCAACTGAACCAGGGCAGCCATTTCAATTTCTGGAAAATAGCATATCATGTTTGTCTATATTCAAATCATCATCTACACAAATGTATGTGGGCCAATGCACATCATGTGAAAAACAAATTGATCAAATCTAAAAATAAATATACAAGTACATTACTAAAAAATACTACATGCTTACTTTGGTAAATGTTGTTGTTTTTTTTTGGGGTGCAAAAACCAGATACAGCATGCCTTCAGAAATGGTACGATCTCTGGATGCGGTCTTACCAAACATTAATTTTACTGCATTGAGTTAATATACAGTATGTTGTTGTACCTGTCTCTACCTTCATTCTGGGTGTTCATTGCACTTCAGTGAAATTATCTGTCGTTGGAGCCTTAGTAGTGACATTCAATTGTCCAGATGTTTGATGAATGCTCACTCCAGCATTTCAAAGAGTGACTCAATATTTCCCTTAAATTTTCATTTTTTTTTTTATAGTTGTGCTAATCCTGGAAACGATTTGACATCTACAACACACCAGACTGACAAAATCAGATGTGGTTTGAGAAAGTGCCTTATGAACTGCCCAGACTTTTGTAAGGAAGCTGAGGGACAATGGTCAGACCTGAGAATTTCAGGGCTCACAAACGCAACCCCCAACCAGAGCACACAGACTTTAGACTGGTTGAACAATCTTTCCGCCAAAGTGGGAGAAACCTTTGTCCAGTAGAAGCTAACTCTCCCAGTCTCTCGTCAGTCCTCTGTGGAGCTTCTGAATAGGAGTTCTCTCAAGCAGTTCCTCTGGTAAAGTTCTCTGGACTGAACAACATGTACCTAAAGGACAGGGTTATATAGGCCTGATGCTCTCGGGTGCTGGAAAATGGAACAGAAGGACAGGACTAAGATCTTGGCTCTTGACTCATGGTCCTTGTAAGCCATGCAAAGAACCAAAAAGGGGTAGGGTCCCAAAACTGCTCCTTTTTCAAGTAAAAGCTTGTATGGGCATTTGAATCACCCAGGGGCTGGCTAACCCCAGGACACGATGATCTGCCCTGGGCAAAGCAGCAAGCCTGAAGCAGCACTTCCTGGACCTCTCACGGCTCGCAGCCAGCTATAGACATCTAGGACACAATAATATGTCCTCCAGGAAATGATGAGCGAGGATTGGCACTTTCCTTGGAGCTTAGGACTGCAGGCACAGACAGAGTACCCAGCGATAGTAAGTGAAGTGTGACTGGTTTCACAACTTCCTAAACAACCAAAACTAAAAATTACAAACACAAAAGACTTCCTAATCTTTCTTCAAATGCTGCATGTTCAAAGCGAGAACCAGTTTGAAAACAGACTGAATTTTCTTTTTCCTTTTTATGAACAAGGTCACAAAAAATCAAGTAGAATTTTCCAACATATGCAGAAAACTTGACTCTGTTTGACTTAAATTTAGCCCAAGCAGTCAAAACCATTTGTGATCAGCTACTACAGGACACGTCTCTTTGTAACACTGATCATTGTTTTAGAAGGAGAAATTTCAGTGGGACTTTTCTAGTTAAAACTGTATGTTTTTATTTTGGGCCCCACTTGCCTTTCTCAAGGGCAGACTTAGAAAGAAAAGCAGCAATGTCATTGGATTGACAGCAGGTGTCTGCAATTATTGCTCATTTTTGAATGGGTAAAAGCTGATGTCACAGAGAGTCTAGAACTGACATTTGGCCCTTGCAATGAAACATAGCCAGTTTGTGACTATATTGGCCCGAAACTGCTAATTTGCTCAGTTTGCACAAAATTGGCAAAAAAAATATTCAGAATAGTAGCAACGCTATTTAAACACCAGCCAAAAAACAGCTCATCTGTACCAGGACTACATTTTTTAAATTATTATTACAATTATTATCTATTTCAGCAAAAAGTATTACTGAGCTTTACATAATGTGTTTGATATTTTAGGCTCAAATGAGCAGTGTTACTCATCACGGGGTTCAGCACATAGAGGAACAGATTTCTTCCACTTGGCGTAACACAGAAGCTCCAGTCAAACTGCTATCCATTTTTAATGACCGTCAGACGGCCTGACCCACATCCAGCTCAGAGCGAGCTCAAGGGCCACACTGAACATAACCACCACATGTGTGAGAGCTAGTGACTCAGAGGCCATCCAGTAACATCAAATCAGGGACAAAACACAGGAAAAGCACTATAACCTCAATACATCCAAGTGGTTCCCATCATGCAGGCCTAATTCTCCCTATTAAAATAGTACTTTATTTTATACTTATTTTATAGTCTGAAGTATTCAATGAAACATGCAACTTCAAAGGAGGAACATCACCAGTATTATTCCTGATAATAGAAATATTTTGAAAGCATTTTATGAGTGAAAGTTTGCTCTTAGTGGTTGCATACATTTACTGAGACAAAAGCATCAAGAGGTAAGCACTGTACCTTTAAGCTGTTCAGACAGATTCTCACTTTTATTTTTTTTTTTATATCAAATGTAATGTAAATTTGAGTAAGCCAATCAATCTCATCTGCTCAGACATCTTGATCCTTAGTTTATTTATTTATTATTTTTTGCAAGCTTTTTATCTGCTTCATTGTTGCCCAATACATACCATATCATACCATACATGACATACATGCTTGCATAAATGCATTTATAAATAAAATATAGTGCTTAAAAACCTTCAACACCAGCATTCAAAGTTGGTAGCTTCTTTTTTCTCTTATTTTCACTTTCATCCATATTTAAACCTGTATAAATGATGCATGTGCTAGTTGTGTGTAACCTCTAGGTGACCTCAGCTGTTGCTCCTGAAAACATTGTAAAAGATAACGTTGTATTTAAATTGTTGTTTTAAATATATAAAAATATTTGGAATATTATATTTCCCATTGATTTATTTTTAGTCAGTTATCACATTTTTGTGAATGCACTAGAACTATACTAAGCTTTCAATTGACCAGCCTTGGGAATAGCAATTAACCTATTTATCCAAAAAAAGAGAAATGTTTCTACATAAATTAAACATCTATCTTCTAAGTTCAGCACAAAATGTCAAAATTAATTCACAAAACTAACCATATAACAACAGACTAACATGTTCTGTGAAGCATGTTGTTAGTTTGTTATCAATATCAAGTAAAACTTGATGGACATTTGTAAACGCCAACAAACAATGTAATAAGTATTACATTTGTGGGGAATTACAACAGTTGAGGGGAAGTAAAATTTAGAGCTAACTACAAGTGTAATAGTCAGTACTTTCACTAACTCTTGAAATCATTTTTCATTATTTTGAATATGTTTTGTCCAGAGCACGCCAATCATATTTCAAATTCAACTGCTTGCAATCAAGAATCAATTACATGCAAATACTAAAAAATGACCATTTAGTAAAAAAATTGAACAAAGACCCAAAGACGGACACAATTTAACAATAGCATATTCATTTATCAAACTTGAGTTCAATTTCTTATGTCATACCCAGGCCTGATGGTGTGCTGCCAAAAAGTGTGTGAGTTTGTGTTTATTCCATTAGCAAAAATCACCAGTGTCATGTTCCTTTTACATTGGAATATTCCGATTAGCGTCTACATGAACAGACATTCGGACTGGAAACGGAAAAAGAGTAGACAGTTTCACTTCTTCACCTGAAAAAGAAGCTCTTCAACTGCACAAACTTGGAAATTTGTACAAGTGCAAATACCTAGGTTACAGTTAAATGTCTTTGTCCTCCTTTGAAAATCAAATAATGTTGATTTAAAATGTATGCATTGAATTAGCATGCAATATTTAAAAAAAACAATATCACATAGGTCTAACTACAATAGGTACAAGGCTTTTTGAAACCAATTTAAATCAAGACAAATGCTTTCTCTTCACTGAATATGAGCATAAAACAGTGACGTGACTACAAAGCTATCATTTTCAGTCCTCCTTTCTGTGCATATAATGAGCCTTTTTGCACATTGAATATTAGAATAGACCTCGTCCCTCTAAGCAGCAATAAAATGACTCACGATTTAGCAGAGCATATGAAATCAAATAAACAAAACTTGTATTTTTGCTCTGTGTAAACTAAACACAGCATGAATTAAGAGTGATCATTATTAGCTTGCCACATTAAAAACCAGTGGGTTGAAAAAGCAGAGCTGAGCAGGTTGATTGTAAACAGATGCTCTCCTGTCACAACTGGAATTGAAATGCTTACACAAAACAATTATCACATGCATGAATACACTTAGTTACTGTCTATTGATTTAGTAAAGAGTACGAAAGTCGCATTAGAACCACTGTAGTTCGTTAGTCAAGGTTGAAGGCGGTCGACTCAGCAGCATTACCATGTTTGTGAGAGACTAAAAAAAAAAAAGTTTCTCAGTAATGGCAGCATTAACCTTTTGTGTTCTGACTGATTGCAAATGAGGATAAAGAAAATCCAATGAAAAGTAGTCATGAATTGAAAGATATGATGGATTTATGTGGTCTGTAATTCTGCTTCCTGCGAATTTATGATGAGAGATGGAGATCAAAACTGGTGGGGAAAAGCTAAAATGAATATTGTCCGCAAAACTAATAGTGAATTGGTCTAGTAGACACCAAAAGAAATCCTCGGAGCGACAATTTATTACATGAAATGACCCTAGAGCACAGTAGTATTGAAAAAAAAAAGGTAAGCAAAATGGGAAAATCATGTGATTTTATTTTTTTTATATTGTTTGTTCATATCATCTTTTTCCTTATATTTAGTAACAAAATATGAAACATAAATTGGCGTGTGTTATAACTAGGATGACGTCACATAAAAAAATAAATTTGAAAAAAAGGCAAAACAAAATTATGTTAACCACCGATTACAAAAACTGTCAACACAACACCGTACAATAACCAAATTTACTTGTAATTTGTAATGTTTGCTTTGGACCAGTATAATCTGCTACTTCTCAATAAATAATGAGAACAAGAGGCTTCATGTTGGGTTGAAATTTGAAGAAATGTGTTTTGTGCCCACAATCAGTTGCTATGGTGAAGTTGCCAGATGGATTGATGGAGAGAAGGGGAGGCAACATGGAGGAGAGCCAGCGCAATCACATGACCTGGTGGTGTGGACATTGATTGGAGTGCAAGTTAAGATTGAGACAATGGGTAAAGACAAAGAGTCCATTGTCGGCTGTTTGGATGTGAGCAGATACTGGAGGAGTGTAACAATGACTGACCCTGAGGGAGTTATCACTAAAAAGGTCTCAAATAGATATTTACTCTACACATAAAAACAATAAATTAACTAGTTTGCTCACACTTGGCTGGAGATTTTTACTGAACATTTTGTCATTTCATAGCTTCAGGGTTTTCTGTGCGTTTTTTTTACATCTTCAGCAGAGTCAAAAAGCATTCATTACAACCAGTGCTTTAAGTGGCCCGGGATGCATCAGTACTCAGTATCATGGTCTAAAAATACTCTTTTTGAACACCAGCAGTTCTCTGAGCAGTCAGCACATTCCCCTCACTAAGCTGTAGTTTAGGCCTTAGAATTGATAAATGAAGTTGCTTAAAGCCTGAACATACTAGATGTCACTTTAATCAAATTATTTAGACATTGTTTACTAAGCTTTTTAAAATTGAAATACACACGTTTTTCATAAAATTAAACTGAAAGTAGAAACACTAAGGCACTAACTACAGTGCATTAAGATGTCGAGGGCAAGTTATTTGTTCATTGCCAACTTTCCTTCTGCAGCAGTTGGAGATTCAACTCAATTGATACCGAGTGAAAAGTGTTTTGTTTGAAGTTCAAATACATTAGATTAGAAAGTAAAATATCTCCAGAGCATGTAATATAAACCACAGATAAATAAATATGTCTCTATATCAAATTACATATCAATCTATTAAAAAGGCCCTCTTGAAAAAGAGATGGTTCATCTCAAGAGGCTATCCTTAAATAAATAAATCCAATCATTCATTAAGAATATTTTTTCTTTCAATTATTAAAGAGACATTCAAAATAAATCGCCAGCTCAACTGAGGAGGCTTCTCTCAATGTGAAGGATCAGTGGCTCTACTGCATGCTCTTCTTTTGTCATTGAACTCCTAACAAATATGAGAGCTATTACACCACTTGATAATATAATATAATTCTGAAATCATAAACTGAACATATGTCATACTGTCATCTGTATTTATTCAGGTTTATGTTGTGGTTAGTTCTAGTGTCCAACATGATCTGAACATACAAACCCCTCAAGCCTCGTAGGTAGTCTTCTCATTGGAAGTGTAAACAAAGTTACGACCCTACAAAGCTGCAAAGGACTGTCAGAGAACAGCACTGCAGTACAATGCAGACTTGGGCCCGCCTGGATGACAGCGCTCCATTGTACAGCGCTGTGTGAAGCATTTGTACTGCAACACTAAGAGAGGAAGGAGAGAGGGATGCTGGGAGTTATTGTGTTGGACAGGCATTCTGGAGTGTGTGTGTGTGGGTGCATGAATGTGTGTGCGTGAGGAGCTAAAGGGGAAAGAATGGGAGGGTCACTATTCACTGCCATATACCACAGTTAAGATTTTTGTTTCCAGAAAGACTGCTGGATGTATTGTCATTGAGACTAAGTGGCATGTTTTGGTTTGGATAAGTTTGAACTGCATGTTACTGATGAACCATGTTTGATTAATTTTTTGCTCTTTTTGTACTTTTTTAATCAACTTTCAAAATAGCACTTTTTCTGAATTATGAGATAATATCTTGTCCGGGAATACATTATTTAGCTTTACAATCAGGAGAACGAAACAGTGGGAAAATTGAGTTCAGAGTTCACATCAGAGTTTTATCAGAGGAGAAGATTTTGTTCCAGCACCTCATTATTAGGAACACATTGTACCAGCTCCGTGATGGTGAAGATGATTTGCTGTTGAACACATTGGCAGATTTAGGCCCAAGCTTGAATTTTTTGTCATATATTTAAATGAATTCATTATCTTGTGCATGTGCACCATGTTGGTCTTGAAGGAAGAGTGTTAATATAGTAAATACTTTCAAAAAATGTAAATCCAGGTTCACTGGTATTGCAAGGTATCATCACAAATTAATGTAGGGGTGTGGTTACCTGTGGGTATTGTTTGTGTGCATTACCGTTTTATTTAATAAAAGGATATGTTAACTATTTTCAACAGAAACATAAGCAGAAGCTCTTTTCATCATTTGAGTTTTTGCACACATTTGATTTGGTTTGTGCATCGAAATGCTGCAATGAGCATGCATCTCATTTGACCAATTCTTAAATTAGATGCATTGTGTTTTGTGTCTGTTGCACAATGTTCATAGCTTTTTGGAAAAGAGTTGTTCTCTCTGTTAGCATGGAAGAAATATACTTGTGGAAGTAAATTGAATTACCTGGTCTATTTTAATTAAACATATAGTGCTCACTCTTGAGGTTTTTACTTGAGCTGGGTGTCAAATTCACAAATGGTCCAGTAGAAACTGTTTTTTGCTTATTATTTGCATGTTATTCAGGCGTTGGGAGCATTGGCTGAGGGGTGTGATGATGAAGATGCGTGGGAGTGCTCCAAACAGACTGGCTAACTCTGTGCTCTACATTCACACACACATGTTGAAAACACATTAGGAATGCTGATCACATGCAACTCCTAAACAAAGAATGACAATAAGATTTCTAGAATCAAATCAATCACTGACAGAGGTGGATTTAAAACTAGCTATTTGTACTTCTAGAATGAAGTTGTTAAATTCTATGACAGATATCTGCTATGACTCTTTGACTAATTTAGTTCATCCACTGTAATGTCCAATGTCATGTTCACTTCACCGTACTTAAGAGTTTGTCACTGCAAAGCTGATACAAGCCCTAAAAAACAGATACAAGTCACTAAACACCAAGCACCAAGTCCAACACAAATTCACTTCATTTAATGAATACTGTGAATTGAATAACTGACAATTTAGCAGCCAAAAACAACCAAAAAACAGCCAAAAAAAAAAAGCTCAATCTCTCTATACAAGCTATATTAACACCAGACTTGAAGTTGAAGCAACTAAATCTACTTTGGACTTCTTTGTTGCAAATTTTAAAAGTTAAGAGACATGTAGCCCCTTCCCCCACCCTCTATCTGTACTTACTTTTTGAGAGCACATTAGATTAAATGCTAAACCCCATTGACAATATGCACGGTGATGCTAATTTAACCATGGTACCGTCTGATTGCTCTCTCATTAAACTAAGGGAAGTGTGAAGACATATGGTACACCCAGATGGTTCCTTTGCCAACTCTTCAAGGTGAAAGACACATTCACTTAACACGTGTGCAGCCACCAAGTTCATTATTTCAATCCCTTGAGGAGAAAAGGGGCTCTATTTTAGCAGCAATGGAGATATGGCTTAAATAAAAAAAAAAAAAAAATGTTTTATGGAATGTATGTCAGCACCGCACCATGTAAATAGAGTGTAATGACAACGCATTTTCCTTCTCCCATTGTCAATGGCAAAGCTTTAAAGCGAAACAGACAAACAGGTGCTACTTGGGGTTCCAAAAATGTTTGAACAGGTTGAAAGCCATTTTCTGTAGTCTGGAATATTTATGACTAACAAATGCATCTTTTACAATAGTTATTTTAAATGTAATTTTTAATCTCTAAACTTTGAAACTTTTGTGCACAAATGGCCATACATTTTATTTATTTTACATTTTGTTAAACATAAATAAAACGAAATGCGCAATTGCCAAGATAATTTGCGTCACTAAATCTTACCCAAAGGGACATACATAGACTGCCCATTCATTGCCAGTCAAACCCTGCACATGGATAAAACTGTGTACAGGCTCTTGAATGGTATGCTTTGTGTAGCCTGCTGTTTGGTGGTGATGTTGTTGTATTTGTGATAACTTCACAATTCAATTCTTTATGAGCGTTTGATTTCCTCCAGCTAGACATTAACAGCACAAGCTTCATTCTTTCCAGCATCTTTTGCTGCATGATGTGGAGTGTCCACTGGCATAGCACGTTTGTCAAGCTCTGCTCTTTACGGACTGTCCTGGAGGCTTACTGAAATGCACAAGCATTGAGTTGATAACTTGATCTTTTTATCTGATGCACACACAAACAAACCTTTTCCTTATAAAATGTGCTTGGTCACAGTTGATAAAGCATTTGAATGCCTCCCAACCAAAGTACAAATTGGTTCTTTCAACTTATAATCGCAGCTTTGTTGGTGGATCTGCCTGTTTAAACCCCTGATTACATTCTAAATGCTGTTAGCTGCATTAACCTCCTCTTTTATTCTACCTTACCTGTTTTACATAATCCTTACAAGTGTTAAAAGGGGTTAATTCCAGCACATTGGTCCTGATTGATTACCTCTATTTTCAGGAAGCATTGCTTGGTGCTTAGCTGAGGGGATGCTGCTGGAGACAAAAGACTTGAGTTCATCTCATTTCAAAGTTAATTACGTTGATGCACTTGGAGACAAATCAGATGCCATATTAAGGGCCCTCTGGTGCGCCCCTAAAACGCAACATCTTATTGGGCAAGTGGCTCTTGAAGGTAAACAAAATGTTCTCACACGCTGCAAATGATAATGATGCTGTGGAGTTATTTCTGCCAGACAAATTGCACCTGCTAATTTCAAAACTCATAAAAATAATTCAATAGATAAGCACAGTTGCTTTAGTTGACAGGCAATTTGTGTGGCTCTGTAGTGTTTCTATTTTAGAGCTTGTGCTTAAAATGTCAAAATTACTGACTGCATTGCTATTACTGTGGCCTATTTGTGTGGCACTGCACCAGGGGTAACTAACCCAACACACAAGAGCATCGTGATATATCTGGACAGAGATGGAGCAGAAAATAACTCACATTGTTATTATTATTGTGTGCTAAAAAGAAAAGACATTAAAGTTAAACTAACACGTTCAATGCGGATCTATGTGTGAGGCTATACTGGATGCACCATAGGTTTCAATTAAGACTTTTTTCATCATGTTTTGAGCATTTCTGCATCATATCAGACCTGATTTTGATTATTTCCCTTATGTAACTTTCTTTGCAAATAGGAGCTATAACTGTCTTTTATGTGGGGAACAAGACTGTGTCCTTAAATAAAGTTCTAACACGTAAAATTCCAAAAAAGCAAAATTCAAAAACATTTAAAAGACACCGGCAGACACCATAACATGTAATTTTAGGGAAAAAAGAAATGTAGTGTTATTTGTCAAACTAATTTGACAATACACACATTCATTAGGATTTTTGTTTAAGCGGTAATGGATGTGCCTTTCAAGTTTATTAATACCTCGGAAAAAATTATTGTTCCTATAAAAAGCCATGCTCAACAGAGAGTGTGGCTAATGCAGAATATTTTATAAAAGGTCACCAGCTCCACTTCCAGAGCTGCCTTTATTAGGCTTACCATATTTATTCATGGAGTGGTAATAGACTATGTTTATATGTCATGAGTGTATGTGCAAAAAGCCTGCCATACAAGTACATGCATGTGCTTTTGTGCTCTGAACCTGGAGTAATTATATGAAGATGTGCTCAATCTGACTCCATTCACGGGGAACCTGTCACATTCATATCCCTAACATTGCCATAGTAACCAAAAGGTCTCTCTTTGAATATCTTTCTTTTGAAGCTTTTACCAAACCAACGTCACCAAAGAGACTGTGCGAGTGTGCCGGTGTACCTGCGAGTGAGCGCTTCAATTATCCCCCTGAATTTGCCTGTCACAGCCTGGGATGGGTGTGGAGAGTGGAGATTTACAGACTCTTGAGAAAAATGAACTGTGCTTTGGTGTGAGCTGTTGCTGGGCATATCTGGAAGAGATTCAGTGACCAACTTGATGAAGGATTGCTGTTACTTATGACTGTGTTTCAGATATGAACCAAATCAAATTTTGATCATATTAGTTTATTTCCCAAATCAAAATCTTGTTTTGTCTCATTTATGTGGACCCTGTGATTGTTTTGTGGGAAAAAAATGTGTCAACCCTCTCATACAAACCTACTTAGCCCTAGAATCACAAGTTATGGTCCTCAGAGTGTGATGCAAAGGTTTTCTTTTTTTTTTTTTTTTTTTTTTTTTACAAATGTATCAAATTTGGGAATGATTAAGAAAGTATTGTATGTTACAGGTGACACTTGCAGGCAGGAGGAGAGATGTGTTGCTCAATACAACATTGGTATGCATGTGGCATACATACACTGACATGCACTTAACATTTGGACTAAAGGGTAAAATTCAAGCCATCTGCATAGTTAATACCTCAGGCAGAGAATTTACCCATGTAGGTACAGTGTACTGTATTTATAAGCTTTGTAAACAGCAACTTTTTTGATCTCTGTTTTAGTTGCAACCTTATCATATCTGAACTCAAGCAGGAAAGGTGGATGGGGAAAAGCAAACAATAGAAAATACTGAACTGAATGTGACATCCTCTCAACATCTATTTCCAATGACAGAAATGTTAGTCAAATGTAGATGGTTCTATCTATAGAAGTATGAGTTATATCCAGAGACACTGCAGGGGGCACAGCTCAATCTGAAGCTTGGAAAAATGTGAGGGAAAAAAAATGCCAGTGAAAGTTTTTAACAAGTATTGAACTATAGCAACAAAAATAAAGTTTCAAAAGGCTTAGACAGACAGGTGAAAGCAAACTGAAGAATAAAAGAAAGGAAATGATTATAAGAAAATAATTATATATGAGTAAATAATAGATTTCAGGGAGAAAAGAAAGTGCAAAAAAGTAAGTCAAATGACATGGTAGAAATAGAAAAATACAAGAGGAAATGGAAAGAAAGACTATTTAATTTTCAAAATGAGATGGTCCGTGTTGATACGAAGAGTAATATAATGTAGCCACTTATTATGCACGTTGGGGCATTGTAGAAAGCAGATCTAATGCAAACGTTGTGCTTTTGTAAAAATCTCACACCAAGCAAACACATTATGTTCAGAAAGAATATAGAAGAACTGCCTTCTGTTTACAATGTGTTATGGTAGACTTCAGATGCATTTATTTGTCTTCTGTGTTTGACTTTCAAAGGGGAAAAAACTGGAGATGGACAACCATAATTTTCTCTTTGGCTGTTGGGAAATTGCAATCAAAATCAGCCCTATAAATAAGGTACACTTGAATGTGCACATAGAGAAACGTTGTCTGCATTTGACCCATCCGTCTTTGATTGTTGAGCATTTTCTCAGGCTGAACAGTGATCAATGCAATGTCATGATTGGACACACATTTCCAGATGTTTTTGTTAGGCTCGGTCAGGACTACTATAGCAGGATATTTGAAGCATATTTTGAAACCACTTTATAGGTTTATATATTGGGCTTTTTCAGATAGATTACAAGACAAAATGTTACTACAACTATATATTTATGAATAAGGATAGCATTTAATCAGCTGAATATTCAAGCAGCTGTTGTGTTTTCATCGCATTGGAAACTTGTACATTTTAGGATAAATGTTTTGCTCAAAGTCATGGCTCAACAATCTCGTTTATCATCTTATATTCAGATGTTTTGTTTTCGGTATCAACATTGTTTATCTGACTCTGATGTTCACCACTTTTTGCAGATTCATTGTAGGAAATTTTGAGTCCACCATTTTCTGTGTGTGGACATGCAGCCCGAGTGTCTGCTATGGGTAAATTCATTGGTGCAAGACATACACAGCTTAGGGCTGGGCGATCTGGGAAAAAAAAGTAGATCACAATTTTTTTCTTCATATTGTTCGATCTCAATTTTCGATTTGATTTTTTTTTTTACGAAACTATCTAAAATTGTAGTATTATGCAAATTATATATTACACAAAAAAAACTACATGTCTTTTCAAAAAAGCTTAAAATGTATTTATTAAGTATTTAATAGGGAAAGTCCCCCTTATTTTAATGATAAAATGTGCCATTGACCTAATTCACGAAGTGAAGATAATTCGTGCGTGTAAATAAAAGTGCGTCGCCGCTTATGAAGTGGAGAAAAGGGAGAGAAAATGAGAGAAATGTGGGAAAGCGCGGATCTCGAAGAGATAATGTGCGGAACAGACGAGTGTTTCTGCGGGAGACTCAGGTTCAACTCTTTAAGGGCGATTTAAACTTCGTTACGTTACGTCCTCGCACAGGCTGCCATTAGCTCCTCTATTGTTTTTTTTTTTCCACAGGGCTACTGGTAGCCAATCAGAAAGCTTGCAACCAAAGCAGCACCGTGTTTGTGCTGTTCTTACGCTCCAACGCACAAAAGTCACCTAGCGTCAAAGCGCACAGCTGATCGGTGATCTAGGTGTGATTGGTTTAACTGACGAGACACACCTGGAACCTGATTAGCTCTGAAGAGAAGCTCCAATGGCTACTCTGCGAGGACCTGAGCACATGACTGACCTGACGGAGATCTATGGGGAAAAATAAATCGTCCTTTACACGTGAAGCCCGTCAGTAATGAGCCTTTTCTGTCACCAACCTCGCGCTGAAG
This sequence comes from Mugilogobius chulae, assembly GCA_038363315.1. Classification (NCBI taxonomy): domain Eukaryota; kingdom Metazoa; phylum Chordata; class Actinopteri; order Gobiiformes; family Gobiidae; genus Mugilogobius; species Mugilogobius chulae. The sequence goes on along the minus strand of CM076403.1, from coordinate 42,146,517 downwards.
TGGGTTGTGCGGTCCCGAGTAGCTTCGGGCTCGTCTCAGGCACACGGGGGTTTTTATCCTTAATATAAAGACTGTAGTGGATGGCAACTCTCACTCTGTACCACGTGCATTTACCACGTTGTGATTGGCTAAAACTACCAGACAGCTCCGCATGCATTTTCTGCTTTGTGATTGGCTGATATACTTGTCGATCTTAATGAACAAGCCTTCTCATCGAGATGGAACAAAGTTGAGATCGCGATCTTTCGATTTTTGGCACAGCCCTAACTGATGGTAAAAAAACAAAAAAGCTACGTGCTAATCAAACTCAGGCTTGTGGAGGACATGAGAACTCGCCTCTCTCTCTCAGTCCACCAGTGCTGCCAAATTTGCAGCTATTTAAATGTAACTTGGGTAGAGTTTAGTAGTTATTTTCATCTTTATCTACCCACAGAATGACTAAAGGTGAATTAACTGACCCTGAAGACTAGACCTTCCTTGTTCCACCTGAAGAACTTAAAAAAAAAACAACTTTTTTCTACTAAAAATAGAAATATTGTACAATGCAAATAAGACATTTTCACACATACACACACACCAGTGCAAAATAATACTACACTGAGCCTGGACGAGGACTTCACTTTCTGTCTGAGTCATGCTCTCCTCCCACGTGAGCCTCCAGTAGGTGAGGAGAAGATTTGAACAAACACATATGCACAAACTGTCAGGTGCTGAGAGCAGGGAGGACAGACACAATCAGCCAGTCCTGCGTGGATCTGCATCTGCACACACGGATTTAAAGAACATCAGGTAGCACCCACAAGGCTCAAGCAGAAGGCCAAGGGGACTTCACCATGGCAACAGGACGAAAAGTGTGTGAACCAATAACACAGGACATCTGACTATATAGTATAATCGCTCACCACAAGAGGCCATGTTTTAGCTTGTGTGTGTGTTTGACAGGTTAGGTTGGTGAAAGATGTAGATACTATACTAATACTAAATGTGATGTTTGTGAGAGTTATTCCTTGCCCTTGGCTGTGCTGCTATTTTTTTCCATACATGTTTTCTAAAAACACCAACCTAACACATTCTCAGAGACAAAAGCATAACAAGATCAAAGCTAAGACAAAAAAGTGTAAAAATGTAAAACACAAAGTTGATCTAAAACAGTTTAGAAATATAGACAGGTCTTGATTTCCTGATCAAAACTACAAAACTGTTAAGTCCCGCCTCTTTACTGTGTAACAGTAACAAACACCAGATTTGAGTTTGCTTGTTTTTACTTTGGGAAAGTAGCTGTGCCGATTTTTTAAAACTTACATTTTTACTTTTTTTTATCACAATTAAATGCAGAGTAGTGAGCGGGGTAAGGGGGTAGGTGAAAACATACATTTTCAGCTGCAGAACAAAATAAGAACCATGTATGAACCAATCCAAATACAACTTTGAGTAAACTAATGACAGTGAGACTGGTACAATTTGGCAAGGCAAAGGCAAGGCAGATGTATTTGTATAGCACAATTCACACACCAAGCAATTCAAAGTGCTTTACAAGGCACTTGTCCCTTTAAACCCTAAACCCTTGACTGTCTTTGTGGGACGGGTTTAGGTCAGTTCTCTAACTGACCTTTATCGCCCCACTGCTGGTTATTTACCAGAATAACTCCTTGTCTTTAAAAACACATGAAAGTACAGTATGAATGAAGTGACTGTAAATACGTTTGAAACACACACTGTTTCCGTACAAAAATTAAGCATACGTGAGCCTTAACAAGAAAAAAAAACGTTGAAAAAAATGTAATGATTGAATTGCATTTAGCTACTAGATACTGTATTTCCCCTGTAGTCACACATTATGAAAATGAACTGACCTATTTCTCGACAAAGGCATCTAAAGGTTCCTGGATGACTGCAGATTGCAAATGAAAAATAAACTAAAGAAACTACGAAAAACATTACCACTTTTATAGTGTGTGAAAAACTATTTGTTGTACTAATTTTTCAAATTTGAGGAGCAATGTAGGCTCATCACACAAACTCAAAATATTATAGCCAAGTTAATTTGCTCTACTAAATGTTCCCTAATTACTTGTTTTATCCCGTAAAACCTCTGGCAGATGAAGTAAGATGGGAATTGCTCTACACATACGTCTTCTACTGTGCAAACAAGGTGAATAGTAAATCCATTTGAGGAAAGGAAATTCAGAGCATCAGTCACACGTCAGAGAGGACAAGAGGAGCTTTGGACACTGTCCAGCTGAAGAAGGACAAAGGCCAGAATATGGTAGTAGTTGAAAAAAGTGTGAACATTATAGTGAACATTTGTTTGAGTTGAGATACTGCAGGTATAGGGAAAAAGTCAACATATTTTCAATCAATTTCAATCAATATAAAACATTTCATGTTTCATATAGTGCTTAATGTAACTACTAAACATGACTTTTAATCTTTAACACACCAGTGTGTGTAAGGATAACACAACATGTGTCGACTGTGTTGTGTTTATTGTGTTATAAGATTTAGCATAATAAAAATGTGTACTATTACCATATTTTTTTACACGTCTTATCATTCTGAAACCCTGTTTACCCATATATTTATTGGTAGTACATACAGAGTCACAGAGTATGTAGTGTACACTGGTGCTTATGCTGAGGTCAGCTTCCTTATGGCTGACTGCTCTGTTTGCTGCAGGAAATGAAATGTGAAAGGCATTTAAGGTTATGGAGCTAGAGGATTTTTGAGAAATTCAAATATTAAGAGTTTAAAGACATATTGCAGGCTAGCTAGCTATGTGTTAACTCAGATCCACAGCGCAGTTGTTTTCCAATCTATATAGCACATCTATAACTTCAAATTCAGAAAAATGTCTTAATAACTTCATGTTTATAAGCTGCAGAAACGTATTTTACACAAAAATGTTGGTCTTATGCTCACGACTAGCAACATAACTATCCCTAACCCTAGGACCCAAGGACGCTTTCACACTGTGCTGATTTTATAGGTATGGAAAATAGTTATTTTAATATTATATGAGTGACTGAGCAGATATTGCATTACCGCTAATCAATTATGAACACAAACTCAGTATTGTGAATGTTCATTTGTCTGTGATTGCTGCTCCATTTGAATCACAAAACGTGACACAAAACTACCATGTAATACTTTGGTTGGTTGTAAGGCCAAATTCTCTGAAATGACTAGAAATAGCAATGAGGTGAGATGAATTATACCTGAAAGGAGAAGTGCTCAATAACACAAAACTGTTCACAACAGGATTGTGATCCATTATTTCAACTTACTTATTGATGAATAATGTAAGTTTGTTCAGTGTATGTACTGACCACTTAATGACAATTATTTAATGAAGAATTGTTGTGAATAATGAATCAAAAGCCATGGAATACACACACTCCAGAGCATACAATCATGTCCTTTTTAGATTTCCTTCTATAGTGGCTTATCCCCAAGCATGTCATTTGTCTTTCTTCACAGGATCAAGTAGACACTAAGGCTTGTGTAGATTCTGCGTTAACAGCCCATTTGAGTGCACTAAACAGTGCAGGCTTAGTGTAGAGATGTAGTGGCAGTGAGCGGCGAGAGGGGGGTCGGCTCACAGATATTGATTACCGCGTCCTTGGTAAGAGAAGCGCAGTGTGCCAGTTAAATTGAGTGGTGTTCTGGTGTAATGTAGACAGGGAGATTGGATATGATGATAGACTGAATCTATTAGATAGCATGGAGGATTGGGTCAGCGGCTAATTGGGCAGAAATACATCAGAACGACCCTGCGGACCGCGAGTTTCATACATTTCATCCATTTACACAGACGCTTCAATGCACAAAGAGCACCTGAATGCAACACAGCAATATCCACAGCAAGGATAATGGAGGATTACCATATAATAAGCGCTTAATCAATTATCTCTCCAACAGCGTGGGGCCTTTCTATCGATTTCATTAGGTGTGATCAAGTCTGACACACACGACTCACCCACACACTTCAAGTTCACTTATACAACATTATCGACACTGATTACAAGCAGATTTTTAGACTCAATATAGGCTATTTTTATAGCTATGGCCTATATTCAATGCCCTAATAAAGCATTAACAAATAGATAATACAGAGAGCAAATTTACATTTTATTGTCATGATTTAGGCGTGGTTAGTGTTTTAATCTCTTAGTTTTATTCTTGCATTTTGATAAGTAAAGTGTTCATGAACTAATTAAGGTGCAGTTATAATGAAGTGGAACCAAATTATTTGAAAGTTTTCATATGTAACATTAAACATACACTATACTACTTTCCTGGTGGGGGGGTGGGGGCAATTGCATTTGTCCCCATGGAGATGATTTGTAGATAATATACCATTCTAGGTCGGTTTCACATTTTTAGTCATAACGCCAGGTGTAGGCCAAGGGGACATTGTACTTTGCAATGAAATATCTTCTAAATTCATTTACAGGTTTCAAATCTGGTCATTTCTGCAGGTGACTTAGCCCATTAACCTTTGATGGTACAACAACTGCAATTAAACAATATTAATTTTAGCGGCAAACCACCTGATTAAAATATTATTGGCCTGTAGAATGCTGTGATGTCACATAAATAAATACAGTTGACCTTGACAATGAATGGAACCTATAACACGGCTGTCAGTAATGCGGGACGCCCACATTGGGGTAGCAAAATTCTAAATAGTAAACTTTTCTTTTTCACTTTAAAGTATACTGTAAAGTACTTTGTGAAAAAAGTAGACAACTGTGTGAATCTAAAGGAAAATCATCTTATTACTCTTCGAGAGCTAAATGCAGCACTCTCATTGGCTGTGTTTGAGTGGACACCTCTAGTCCCACTTTGTTGTCTAAAAAAAAAAAAAAAAAAAAGACTTAATTGCAGACAAAAAAAACGTACTGTATGTCTATGGATATTACCGTGTGCTTAAAACTTAAAGACTAATTTATTTTTCAGATTTATGAAGATTCATATACAGGATTTATTACGTATCAAATACAGAGACTATTATTTGAAGCATGTTAAAAAGCATTATAGTAACAATTAAATGAAAATGCAACCCCTTGGTTAAAATTAGTCCAGCACTACTGATATAGATAAATGCATAAAAACATTTGTAATGAGGAATAAAAATACTGAAGTAAAGCAAATTAAACAACTATGTTTAGTGTCATAGTTGCACAGTGTATCTTTGAGAGGATGACTGGCTAAAAATAGAGCTACACTACAAGGCTGCCTGACAGTATAATGTTTCCAAATTCATTCAGAATTTTTCACCCCTGAGTTTTTCTCTGTTGCAGGGCAGAAAAGACATCTGTGGACGAGGAAAGAGAGAGGAGGGAGGGGCACAGGAGAAGAAATGCATGAATTAAAATAAAGCATGTTGGAGTCAGTGCTGTCAAAAAGTCAAAAAATCAAAAATCAAGGGTAGGTGAAAATGGGACAACACAAAAGCTATATATATATATACGTATATAAAGTTAATTTTGCATAACATGATATTTTGGCTGTTTAAGAGAACATTCAGGAAGAGATCTCAGTAAATACAGATGTATTTTGTGTTATACTGATTCAACCACAAAGCTTCCCTGCATTAGATAAAGTGGGAACATGTCCACATCTCCAAACTCCAACTGCAAAGCTTTCAAAATGTCGGTTTGCGAGCTCCAGACTTTGATCCATCAGATTTTTTGAGGATTGAGAGATTATAACAAGTGTTCGCTGCAGAAAAATGTAAGATAGAAATCGAAAAAATCCCACTGCAAGTATCTGTGTGCATCCTTCATCTCTCTCTATCGCTCCACCTTTTCATTTGCTATTGTTTATTCCATTCATTTCTCTTCTGCTTTATCAGCTCAGCTTCCACTTCAATGTAACATGCTCTATTGATTAATCTAACCAGTCCTGAATCATTTTCTCAAGCGCTCTCGCATTATGGCACAGACGTCAATATGCAGCGCAGCCCTGAGTTAAATAAGGCATAATCTAATGATTAAATGAATTATTTATAGAATATCCTTATTTTTTAGAGTTTGATTGAGTATGACTTGTTTTATATCAGCAGCATATAACTTCTGCACTGTCAATACATGCAGGTCTGTTAATGAAGACATTTCTTCAACTGTTGGATAGAGAAGATAAGTATCAGGACTATGTTAAATTTAAATAATCTAATTTAACACATGGATAAGGAGAAGTACAATTAAAATAAATTAATACCAAAAAAAAAACTTACACAATCAAACTTTTTTGCATATTACTTTGTGGTGATTGTTGATCCTTATTGAAGTGGGCTCACTCACCTGAGTGGTAAATATCTAAGTTGACTGAAATGCACCATTTGTTTGATGGAGTTTGGGCCCAATCTACATGGTTATAATCAGGAAGTACAATTTAATCCAAACAAAATCCAAACTGGGGTGAAAATTGCAAAAATGTTTAGAAAAGTTTTAGTGATCTTAATTATGTTTTAGTAAAACCAACTTGTAATAAGCTTAGTGATGTACTATAATCTCTGCATTTCAACTTAAAACCACTCCAGTGGCGGTTTTTGGGGTGGGCGAGGTGGGCAGCCGCCAGGGCGGCATTTGCCAGGGGCGGCATTTGCCGAGAAAAAAAAAATCAAAAGTCCTTCATCAGCGCTGCAGGACGCATGCAAACTAATGTACAGTTAACAGGTCAAGCTATACCAGGAGAAACAGCACCCTCTACTGGCGGCCGCATCCCTTCACAAACAGTTCTTGGTCATGAGCTGTGTCATAACACCGCTGATCCTGCAGAGGGCGCCACGTGCACAGTCTGTTTGGTTTCACTTTTTTTCACAGCCGCAGATTCTTCAATATTAGGTTGTTAGCGGCACACTGCTCCGTCTTCTGCAAACTTTATCCGGTTATCACTTTATTAATGCAATGGATCTGTTTAACAGCGAAAATAAAAGGCTGCTGTCTTTGTTTTTAACACAAACCCTCCGCCATGGAAAGGACGAGCTCTGAATCACCGCAGTGTTGGACAAACATAAACTTTCACGGAGTTTTTTGATCAAACAGCGCTGTGTTTCTCCGGGTTAGTTTTAATTGGCAGACCTCAGCAAACATGTTTTGTTTTTCTGGTGTAACGGTGCTGCGTGTCTGCAGCATTTTGGACAAAACAACTCCGTCTGTGTGGATTATTTTGGCTTTGTTTATCACCCAAGTCCCTCCTCTAGAGCCGCTGCAGCAGGTATGTAACCCGAGGGTCCTGTGGGTTTTAATTTGCGTCATGAGTTAATGCGAATAAATAAACACGAGTTAATGCAAACAAATAAAACTGCGTTTCCAGCATTCAAAATTTGCTTCAGCCGTTATGCGCATAAAACGAAATCCACCTCTAGAGAGCGTATAAACTTTTATGCGCATTAGGGATTCTAAATGTGATATTGGCCGTTTCCACCTCCCAGGACTTATTCAATACTTCTTAATGCGCATTAAAAACAAGAGGGTGGAAACGCTAGTAGTCTCTTTAGTCATAGATTTTTCATTTGCATGTGCAATGAGACGGTCAAAACCTTCAGGGTCAGTTTAAAAAAAAAAGAAGAATAAGAGAAAAAAGGATAAAGGTATAATGACTTTTGCCCAACTGTCATAATTATTATTTAGCCTGCCTGGCACACTAATTCTCCATTTTAATATCAAGAAGAAGGTTCAGAAGCTGTAATGCTGCTGAGTTCAATTTGATTATTAAAAATCACATATTACTGACAGATTGTTACCACTTTTTGACAGATGTGGATATACAATAATTGTAAAAATAATTAAAGCCGCAAGCGGCATTCCAACGGTCTCGGGGCGGGCTAGGGGGTTTGGGGGGCGCCAGAGGAGCTTGTCCGCCCAGGGAGTCATGCAGGCCAGAACCGCCTCTGAACCACTCAGTGCAATAAAAAAATGGTTGTGAACAATCCACATGAAGTCTAAAGAGAATAATTCTTTATGCAGGTCATTTTCAATTTGGGATTTATGCATTTTTCACACCAAATAATTTCAGTGTCAAGACCATGCAGTAAAAGTATTATGTGGACAAAGTTTTCAAAAGAAAAAACTAAAAAGTCAAAACAACTCACCAATTTATTCAATTCAACTGCCCCTACACACATGTCTCAATAAACAGGAGCATAATGCTTATGTTCTTCTCACTTTTACTTAACAAAAAATTCTATTTTGAAGTGAGATGAGTCATGGTATGTCTGTGTCAAAACGCTGCAGAGAGTACATTGTGTGAGTTAGCAGAATAATGTCATTCCCGCTGAAGGCTCGTGTGAGACCACACACAAACCTAAATCCGCCAGAGAAAGTTTGCAACGACTTTATGCCCGTTTGATTGGTTTCACTCTTGAATGAGTAAGGATGGATTATTTTGTTAATTGTTGTTAGTCAACGTCTGACCTAGTTATAATCATCTACTGTAAGTAATTGTTCAATTTACTTTAGATTAGGTGTAATAAAAAAAAAACACACACACAAAACACACGTTAATATGCCAAAAACTAAAATTAGCAATGATTGAATCAGACTGTGACGCTAGAGAGTGATAGATGTATTTACCAGTGGTGATTGAGCAGTTTATAAGGTTAGTCCGCGACTCTTTTGTTTACTTTTTTCTTCCATTGTTTTGGATGTATCTAAGATACATTTAAATTTCTCCACCACCTTTTGGCTTTATCCTTTTATTAATCCACCACGTGTTAGGGTTTCATCTCTTTACTCAAAGCTGAAAGTTTTTCTCTGCTCCTTAATTACTTATGCATGAGTGACAAAGACGGAGAGGGAGTCTGGATGAGCAATGAGAAGATGAAATACGCAAATGGGGGTCAAAGAGACAGCGCTGAGCCAGTATGAGAAATCCCCAGCAAATGAGCCCCGCCACTTTTTTTACTATATATTTTCATGTCTGGTACAAATTAACAGTAGAGGTTGACTGCTCATGCACAGTGCCGCGGGATGTGCAAATTGTCACAGCATTTGTAGGACTATATTATTATTCACAGCGAGAGATTGGTTGAGTAAACATTAAGGGGACATAGACATGCACACGCACAGTCTTTAGGGAGCCTCTTTTATAGGTCTTGAGAACAGATGGGGCATGAAAAATGTCACTGGATTAACCTCTACAGCAACTACACATAGAGTCAGGGGTCACCTGTATTAAACCAGGCATGAGTCTGCACTGCAAAACAAACACGTAAACAGATTAAAGAGTAGCATGGGTGGCAGGGTTTATGTGATTTTAATGGAGCAGTATTGCTTTTGAAAGAAATATCCAAAAACAGAAATTTGTTGACCTGGTTAAACGGGCACAAAGTTTGGTGCTTGGCATAGAATTTTTTACATTAAGTGACACATTTGTAACTAGTGTGAAAGATTCACAATATTTAAAATATTGGATATGTTTTCATGAACTGTGGATGTCCCACATTTATATATTCCCCCAGCCCCCCCCCCTCCTCTCTCTCTCTCTTTAAAGAATTATAGATTTTTGCAGTGTAGGCCACTATCTCAAGCTGCTGTTCTGCCTTGATCCCGGCAGGAAGTGTAGACAGACTGACAGGCGATTTGATAAGATGTCTGAGATGGTGGATGGTGTTGTGCATTTTGATAAAGAAAATGGCTTTGCTGCATCTCTACAGATGTTTGTTAAGAATTGATAGAGGCTAACTTTTTTTTTTTTACAAGAGTAAGAAAAGCTTTGTAACTAATAGTGAATTTAATAAAATACATATTTCTGAGACTCTGAAATCACAATTGTATTCTCAAGGCTTTACACATTTTTATTTTCAATTTGATTATTGATTTTTTTTTTAAATACAATTTTTAAAATAAATGGATGCATTAGATATAATTTTTAAGAACACAACTTAATGTTGTCATTAAACATAGAATTAAAGTGCAGAACAAGCCTAAAATACATAGAATGAGGTTGTTTTTAAGATTTTGTGTAGCCTACAATATAGCGCAAAGAAAAAAAATGACATTCATATCTTCATAACTTTTAAACCAAATTTATATTTCAGTGCACCAACTCATATGAGACAAACTGAAACAAAGCAGTCAAAGCTCACACTTGCTGATAAACGGTTTCACATAAAACACACACAAGCTTCTCACAGAGACATATATTACCGGTACTTATTTCATAACATGTATAGGAACTGTACCACCATGTTTAGCATTGCGGAGAGTATTTACCTTAAACCACCTCCAAACTTTGTTCTTTAGGAACATGTTATACCTATTTGATGTGCTATACTCATTGTCACTAAACATGAACAAGCACAGAAGCACCAGCAATATTAGCGGCTAATATACTAAACATAAGGACTACACAAACTCAGTCACAAAAGACATGACAACACAGTGATTTTGATTATTAATAATTTCACAATTTTGATTAATAAAATCACAATTTTAATGTGCCTATGTCTAAAACTTAGTGCACAATGCTCTAATAAAGCCTGTAAAAAATGAGGCAAGTGCTGCAAAATCTAAGTGAAAAAATAAAAAATTTTCTCACAATACAAATTGATTTGAGGTACAAACTTGATTTATCAATTACTGGTAATATTTTTTCCAAGTTCTACTTCTGATTGTGTTTAGAAGTTTTGCAATAACACATTTTGAAAGCTACATTTTAAAGTTCAGAGTTTTCCTCCACAGCTAAAGTTTCAAATGCATTTCTTTTTATTGATGCTACAGTATATTACAGAAGTTTGTCTAATGATAAAGGTCTACTTGCATTTGCTCTATCTTCTAGTTCTGCTGGGGAAACCCATTAGAAAAACCAGGGGCACTGCTTCTCAAATCTTTAGCTTGAAGAGGATAAGCCCATACATATTATTAAAAACCCTAAATTGAACGCTTGAACCGAATTATGAACTCAGCTTGACCATATAAGAACATTTCTACAATTACCAGCATGCCACATACAACTCCCTTTTGCTTTAAAAATAACTTGTGCGTTTAATAGTTTATTCTCAAGTGCTATTGTTTCCTGTAATCCTTTGCTAGTTTCACTTATCTCATGTCAGTGCTTTTTCCATGTTTGCTGCTCTGCTCGGCTGGAAGAGCAGAGGATCACGGGATAGCTGTCTCGCTCTCATCACCTGTCGAGATGCAGCGGATGGGTGCACCCTATGGAAATTAGCGACAGGATTATGCAAATCCAAATTGAACTGTGAAGCTAAGAGGCTCGGGCCAGTGACCTCCTCCTCTTCATCACGTACAGTACTCTCTCACTGAAGGCGCCTCAATGAATGCGCACACACACACGCGTCTCAAGATCCACAAAGAAACGTTTTACAGCGACAATTGCTTTTTGTTTTGTTAGCGCTGTGTATAGTTTCTAAAGCTGCGGCAAGACTTAATCAACAGTTTAACGCTAAATGGGAAGTGTTTCTTTCTTTTCATTTTCCCGCCAACACTTTATAGAAATGACCTCCAAGTTTGAAAGTTAGTATTGCAAGAAACCTGTGCTTTGCAATTACTGACTTTGGTGAGGACAGTTCAAACCCAACAACTTATTGGCAAATTTTGTGTCCTGACTTTTTGCCATGTCGCCTGCCTGTCAAGTCCAGAAACATATACTTTTATCATTTTAGACAAATTTAGTCTTATTGGCACCTCAAGACAAACTCAAACAATACAAGTTATGCACTGACAAAATAGTTTTCTGCATTTGTCTGGTTTTTGTTTGGTTTTGTTTTGCCAAATATTTACCTGTGAAACTTTTGCATGGCACAAATAACCTTTCTGTCACAAACGGGACTAGGAATCTTTTATTTTTTTTGTGACTGTGCACCACAATGTTCCGCTTTAGCATTGCAGTGGACTGACTGATTAGCCAATTAGATTGCGCAAACAAACATGGCTCTTTGTGGACTTGATCTGAAATGCGGCGGGGGTGGTGGTGACCAGACCCACTCTTCGCAAAGTATTGAAGCATAAGCCCTAGAACTCAGGCAAGAAGTTGCTAAGTAACTGTAACTGTTTGCTTTTAAGTGTGGCAGTCCAACAACTACACCCAAAGAATTGTATCTGCAAGGAAAGTAAAGATCGTACAAACGTCGTAAGGTGCACAAATAATTTTGGTGACATTTGGTATATGATAATGGGATGGCCAGTTAACTTCTGGCATTGCATATAAATATACATAAAAATTAACAAAACATTTGAAACATACACTTTGTGAGGAGTTTATAAATAAAACATAAAATACATAAAATGACACTGATGATTACAGGTTACATTGGTGTCTGTGGGCCTCTGGTGAGTGAACATGAGCTGAATCATAATTTGGTCATTAATTCTGTGTCCCAAATAGCCACACACGGAGACAAACACATATAGCACGGACCACTGCATCCTACAGAGCTGATCCTGCCTGGGCTGATTCTTCACAAAGAAATGCAGTCTTATTTACTGAGCAACAGACTTAAAGGGTTTAATGAAGCGACGCATTGCATGTAATGAGTGAAATAAGTGATTCAGCGGCTGCTCTCTTAGGCTATATTTTTAGTAAGTAATAAGATTAGTGTTGTGGAGAAGCAGGGGCCATTTTATTTTGTTGTTTCTTTCCCAAGAATAAGTAGTTATCTTTAGATCACATGGATTAATCTGGCAAATCACCAGGGAGAGTCCACAGCTACATCTGACTTAAATCTGAAAGTTAGACAGCTTAATTTTATGACCTGTGTTTGCTTTGCCCAAGTGTAATTTTTCCCTCAGAGTGAGGAGCAGGGGTTAATCCAGAGACAAGTATGGGAACAGTTATTTGTGAAAAATCTGCTGTTTCCAAGTATCAGTATTCTTTTCTCCTGAACATGAATGTTATGAGTAGGTCAGGTTGTCAGAAGAATTAAAAATCAGATACTAATCAATACTAAGACTAGTATTGAAACTAGACAGTTATATAAACAAGTATTGATACTAAAAAAAAAATAACAAAACTAGGACAAAATTGATTATTTTGAGAGTTTTAAAATAAACTTGAGCTTTATCAAAACTACTTTTAAGCCAACGTGTTTTGTAAATCATTGTGGTATCATCAAATTGGAACAAAGAATCAAGTCTTTTGTTTTCATTCATTTTCTCACTCATTCTTCACTTGAATCAAAATTCATCAAAATTTGGACTCAACATTACTAAACCTTGAGCTAAATCCTAACTCAACCATGACATTACCAGAACTCAAACAGAACTAAGCCAAGTCTACATCAGGACTAAACCAGGACCAGTCTACACAGTGAGATTTATAACATGCTTGTGTACAGTAGAGCACTAACCCACGCTGCTATGCATCCTCACAAACACACAAATACACCCTCGTATCACTTAAACACATGCAGACATTCTTCACACTTCTCAATTTGAAACGCCTCTTGAATCTAACTGTTGGCATAAACCAAAACCATCTCCTGGTATTTCACAGAAAAAGAGCCTCAGCTGTTATAAGGAAGTGTGGTGTGAGGGAGACAGCAGACTGCTGTGGGTGGAGGTGCTGTGTAGGAAAACAACGCTGAAAAACAAGGACAGAAAACAAGGGGGAAAAGTAAAATACACCATCACAACCATTGAACAGAGATGACTTTCAGCAGTTCAGCAGTGGAGGCCAGTGGTGTGAAGGAGACAGAAATGCCTGGTGGGATATGTGTAAAAAAAAAATCAATACCAGTTATGATCCAAAATGTCAGTTTGGACGGTTGTGTATGACATGCCTTTGTGAGTTGTTTAGCTCCATCTGCCCTGACCTGTTCCACATCTTATAACATTAAGGAAATCTATATTGTGTACCAATGCATTCAGCTGGTTGGTAGAAAAGATAGTAAGCTTAGTGAAACCAGAATGTCCAGAAAATTGCCATCTTTCACTTATAAAAATTGTTAATATTAGCCTGAAACAACCTTTAAAAAAAAATAAAAAATTTAAAAAACAGATGCCACCAGAATAAAATCACTCAGCTCACTTGTCACACCCCTGGCTTTTCAAACACATTCAGGGGTCTCAGCTCTCTAGCCCCTCGCTCTGCACTTTGGCTCAAAGCTAGTGGTCTTTGAGCTATGTTTCCGCCAAGGTCAGAGACAAGACAGCCTCTAGTTAAAGCAAATGCATAATCCTATTGAAATATAAAGCTAAACTTAGTTTGGGGCACTCTTCACCAATATACATCATTTTAATGCCAATAGAATATTGTAGCTAGAACAGGAACCAACCCCCCCTCTGGGACATAAAAAGTCAGTTAAGGGAGATGCAAGCCTGCTCAGAGTGAAGACACAAATTTTTTAAATGAATATAGTCACACAAAAATGTCAGAATAAAAAAGCCATGTCTTTGTTCAAGCCTATTTTTTGGTTAAAAGGTTACACTTAACTGCAATGGCATTGCAAGCAACTGTAGGTTAGATCAGGTCATATTGTTGCTATGAATTGCATAGTGAGGGGATTTGCATCCTCACTTTCGATTTTCATTCATTTCTGTTGACAGCTTGACATGGATTTAACTTTTTGGGCTTTCCAACTCCACATGAATCATCCTCTCTGGGATTTGCTGACACTAATGACATCTCCCCTCGTGACTCTTTACTTCCACCTCCCATCCCTCATTTTCGAGTGACTAAAAGGATCACCCCCCACACCCTACCCCCAAGGTATACAGTGTAACTTAATGCGGGTCAGTGATACCTAGGACATTGCCCTATGCCTAGATAACCTACTTTTCCAGCAGCTTAGGCTATAGATACACTGTGTTGTATGAGTGTGTTATGATGTTAGGCGCAGCATCAGTCATGCAGACTCTGACCGCAAGTGTGTTGCCTTGCACTGCCTAGTAATGCAATCTTTATGACCTTAGCAGCCTACATGATAACACTCTCACGCGCATGCACAATATAACTCCACAACTGATGATCACATATTTGACTCTATTATTTATCCTCGGATCAAATTGTGGTCTACATGCAACTCTTTTATTAGAAAAACACAATCAAAGAGAGACCTACCCAGAGTCATGTCTTTGCCTTCTCTAGAGTTACACAGTGGGTAGCAAAGTGGCAAGGACATTTTCTCTTAACTAAAAGATTCTGAATTTGATTTCTGTATGATTTTGTCTGTAGATTTTTACCTTACCTCCAAACATGCAGGTCAGATTGTCCAGTAGTGGCGTTCACTTCTACACAACGTTCCTTCCAGCATCCAGGCTCGAAAGGCTGAATCAGCAGGGCAAATTGTCAAGAAGAAGCTCCCTCACTGAGTCTCACTGGCCCGCCACTGTCAAGATGAGAAAAACAACAATTAACTAAACTCAACAAAGAACATAGCTCGCTCTTGATATAGTCACTGAATGCAAGTACTTAAAAAGGTTTGTGTTGATAGCCCAGAGCTACATGACTGTGGTTGATAGCACTTGGCCTTCTGGTTTTACCCCAGATACAACCATTTAAAGAATATCTCTCACCTCTCAGTGCATTTTATGTTATAGGGCCATTTCAAGACAATTAGACACATTCTCTCTCTTTCTCTCTGTCTGAGTGATGTCCGCACCTCTCTCCTGTCACTGAGTGATGATCTGCTGGGATAAAAAACGCTTCACTGTGACCTTGATTGAACCGAGGCTGCGCGGATATTAGCCAAGGTGTCCATCGACCGGCCTTCTCTTCTCTTACAGCACACGTGGTAAGATGGGTTAGCTGCATATATCTCCCAGCTCCATTTATCATTGAACCACATTAGTTAAGGAGACATGGGAAACTAAAGCTAATTGTTGAGCAGCTCAATGTGACTGTACCAAGAACAGAAAACAAATAAAAGGCCAAACGGAGTCACACCATCTGGACTCCAGCCTCAATAATGGAATTTGTGGTGTTCCAATAATCTGTCAGTTCCAATAGTCTGAAATATAGAACATACAACACAGTTTATGTTGTAGCAAAAAGGAAAACTATAACTTAAGCGAAATTTTGACAGCATTTTATAATATCTATACCATAATTCTTCACACTGTACACCATAATAATTAAGTCTTTATTCATGTGTAACACCCGCTAGGTATCTGACAACCAGTTTAAAGGACAAAATGGCCGTACAGACTCAATTTATAAAAAATATAGTTTTTATTACAATAATATTAAAAGTCGTTAAAAGTCCAGTTTAAAATGAATACTTCTTTGAAGTGCGGTGTGCTTTAAGACTTTGGCTGGGAGATAAACCAGAGGCTGCTCAGGTGCGGTGCCAGAAGGCCGTTATGTGCAACGCAGAGTATGGGCCTGTTTTTGAAGCAGCCTCAGTGGATCCAATGGCTATGCCCAGATTCTCCCTCCAGCCAGCACACCCTGGACAGGTAAACAAAGAGACAACAAAGAGGCAGAAAGAAGCCAGGGTTGCCAGATTTTCAGAGAGCAACAAGCGACCTGGCCTTTGAAAAAAAGCCCAAAACAAGCGACTTCAGGCACTCAATAAAAGTAGTTAAAATAAGCAATTAATTAAACATTATGTGTCACAGCATAACGTTGGTTAATGATTTTGGCATAGTTTAAATAGTATTTGATCATTAATAAAGATTTTAAAACATGAAAATATGCAAAAACTAAATATTTTTTGTCATTATGGGTTATTTTCCTGACAGAAACCTGGAAAAAAACGCAAAAAACACCTTGTTAATGACGTCAAAGTGTCGCTCAGGAGCAAACCCAAAAAAACGCAACCCACGACCGTCAAAATTCACAAGCAACTTTCTAAAATAAGAAGCCCAAAGTCGCTATAAAGAAGCGGACTTGGCAACTCTGAAAGAAGCTTCTGTGCAGGTTTTATACTGAGGGGGATGATTGCTGCAGCTGCGCCAAGTGATTTCCACACCCAAAACCACACCCACAGCGGACAAAGAGCAGACACAGCAAGAGAATACACAGCTACCAGGTTACACATGCTGTTCTAAGGCGAGGTAATGTTTTACAAGCAACATTTTTACCTTGTTAAATGTCTTTGTAAGTCTGTGTGATGATGGTTAAATAAGTATTTTGGGGCATTAAAAGCAAGTGTAGACTCTTTCCACATTCTCCATCAGAAACTACTGCAACTGTAAAATTCCTCCTCGCCACATTCACAACACATTCTAGACTCAAATTTCTATCTGAGAAACTCTGGTCAGGGACTGGCCACCTGCTGGTGCCCAGAGTCAGGACTAAGCATGGTGAATCAGAGTTTCAATTCCATGTGGATAAGGTCTGGAACAGTCTTCCTGAGACGATGGGACAGGCTCTACTCTGGCTGTGTTTAAATCTCTTTTTAAACGTGCTTATGACTGAAATGCTTTGAACTATTTTACTTTTTTTTTTACTTTTCTTATTTGTTTTTATTATAATTTTATGTTTTTATGCTTATATTTTTGTATTGTAATTTATTTATTGATTTGAAGCACTTTGCATTGCTACATGAATGAAACTGCTCTACAAATAAATTGTATACATTTGGAGCAGTTTTGATTTGCATTAACGCACGCTGGTCTTGAACCAAACATGCTTATGTAGCCTTACTTTGACTTTTTCATAACAAATGATGAAATAACAATTAAGGATTTAAGGTTAGCATTTAGGGATGGTGTATAGAATTTAATAAGTCCATATCCAACCTGTATTCCTGAAGCGCAACCTGAAGCTTTTTCTGAGATTCTCTGGGTCCACAGTGTAAAAGACTTTGTAATGGAGCCACATGCAACTTTAATCATCCCCCCTGAGGAACCTCTGTTTTATTTTCAACATACGAACTCTTTTAATTGCTTATTTATGAATTATGTGACGCTTTCACAACTGTCAAATCTGCTCAGCTTCACCCTTTTCATCAAAAGTGTGCACAACATCAATGCAACTGTTTAAATGACAGAGCTTGCATGGATATCAAAAAATAGGTCATAAGATGCAAAAAAGCAATGTGATTTATTTGTCTGCAGAATGTAAGTAAGTAAGTTTTATTTGTACAGCCTTTTCACAGACACAGAGTTAACAGTGCTTCACAGAATGGTCAGTAACACACTATGCTGAATGCATGCCAAGGATTTTTTTTTTCTAAATGTCTGTCTTCAGCAGACTTCATAGCTTTCAATAATAAGACCGCAGAAATGACTCAGCTATTTTTGTCTCCCTGCTCTAATAACTTCTACAGCTCAATATTAGACTAAGATATGACTTGTGTTATTACTTGCAAATGACTTGGTGTCTGATCAAATTATACATCTGACTAAATAAGATAATATTTCTGTTTTGAATTCAGTTGATTACTTTTTTCTACATTGAACTTGCCTGTATGTGCATTTGTGAGCCCACATATTACTCAACACTTTCAATTAAGCTTTCTTCTATGTAATCCCTCAAGCCTCACTCTCAAAGCTATTATTTCTGCTTTCTAGTTTGTCCTTTGCTCCTGCTTTTGCTCTTCACGAGTCTGTGTAGCTTTGTGTTAATCTGCCACCTCCTTGTGCGCTCCCTGCAGTGCTGTTGAATGTTTAAAAAGATGCAGATGCTATGCTAGTGGAATTTGCATATAATTTGTATAGATGAGGTAAATTTTGAATATATAGATATTTTTTTACATACTGGTACTTGTTCACAAGGGACATGAGCAAAATTGGGCAAACAGACAGCATGAAGCATAAGACAATCTGACATTTTGAATTTGAGTAAGCTCTAATATTCATATTGAAATGATTAAAACTAGAATTGTCTGTGGATTTTGGGATGATGTGATGTATGAGGTTTTGAATTTTAATTTAAATAATTGTAAATTGCAATATTAGTTTCTATCTGCTTTTGTTTTCTGTTCAAAACTGCAGAACTAATAAAGGCATGATAAATTTTGGTGAATTTGAGTATTTTTTTTCTTCATATTGGTTCACTTGATAAAGCCTGATCTTCAACTCTTGCTAACCCGTCAGCTTTCCTGAAACAAAGCTACTAAAGAAAAAGTCCCTTGGCATTTTGTCATCCCTCACCTGTGAGAGCGTCTGTCAGGGGACCTCATTAAGACATGGGTTTGTTTTCTGTCGAGAATATTTCAATACAGCCATCCTCCTCTGTAGGTCTTATCAGACTGTCTACTTATCAATGATTTTTTTTCACTCAAGTCACAGTCATATTTTCATTCAAAGTCACATGAGCTATGCAAAAAAAATAAAGCTAAAAAAAAAGCAACTGTGAAATGATTAATACATATGTAAGGAATTATAGTCACTTTCCTCCTACTTATGTTAGCTGCAGAAATGCTGTCTGTCTAGTGGCTGGGGAAACTTCTTTGATAAAAACAACAAATTGGGACGAGAGCTATTTTTTTTACCTGACCTTGTATAAATTTCATTCACAAATGTTGATTTAGCAACGTAACTTTTGTTTTTGCACAGTGACAAACTCTTGTAGTTAGCTGACAACCGTGCTGGCAAGTATTACTGCTACAGTGTGTCAATCAGCCGCAGCTCTCTCTGCTATCCGGCTGCGCACACATCCCCAGTGTTGATAAACAAATAATTCCTCTATATTTTGAATATGTTCTGCTCATGTGACATCACAACATTCTTTAGCCAATAATATTAGATGCTTGGTAGCTAAAATAAACATTGGTTATTTACTTCTTGTAATTCTATTGTAAAAGTAATTGGTCACTAACAGAAATCACCAGATTGAAAATGTGGGAAATTACCTTTTAGAATCTATTGCACGGCAAAGTAGCCTAAAACACTGTAAAAACTGGCTCTTGGTCCCCATGATACCATAACATTCTAAAATGTGAACGCACCAGTTGTCTTGTAATCTTCCAAGACTCTGTCTCAAAGCAATATTCTACTTTCTAGTTTGTCCAATAATAGACCCCTTGCATTTTAGTGAACATTGCATCAAATTCTGGTGGGCGGAGCTTAGCCGGAGGCAGAAAAAGATGTTGCCTCCATTTAAACCAGTGTAAACTAGCTTGTTTTTGGAGGGATTTTTAAACACAAAAGCAGAAAAAATGGCAGATTCTGGTCGGAACTGTAAGAATATATATCATGAATTGTTCTGGGACTGACACAGACTTTGGTGAATTATTTCTGATAGGTTGGAAGCATTTTGTCTGAGCTTGTGTGATTTGTCTTGGATCAGGATCAACTCTTTGACGTGGCTGGAGAGGTGATTTTTACATTTGTTTCAGGTCCGTTTCACTTTGCTAGACCCAGTAGTGCCTAAAATCCTTGTCTTTTAACAGTTCATTCATGTCTTGAAGCTAATGCTATGTACACCTCCTATTAGAACTTCAGAAATTATGATTAATTTAGTCCAACAAAATTGGTGGCTTGTAGCTCTGAAAAACTGTTAGCTCGTGGATAAAGGCATTGCTAAAGCAGGAAATAAGGGTCTTGTGTGTAAAAATTGAATGATTGACAACAATACATTTTTAGCTAGAATTCTAAATAAAACAGACCAATTTGAACATCAAACTGCACCTGCACGGCTGGGTAAGGTCAGGCTAACTTTAGACACAAAGGTCTTAGTCACAGTTCAAACAAAACATTTTAACCACGATAAAACTTCGAACTTTAATGCGTCGGCTATGAGTTTTCGTCTTTTTTGCCTCTAGCTAGAGCTGTGACGTCACCATGACGTGGCATGAAAAGGGTCTATAAGAATGTAAGGAATCTTTATTTATATAGCACTTTTCACATTTGTTTTCCATCACTGTCCCAGAGTCACGTTTCATCTGCAGAATGTACTGACCTTTACATGATGTTCACTGTGAAAATCTGCGTCTCATTGCACCATAAACCACAGAAGACATTCACAGGGGCGGACTGGAGTAATCGTGACAATTTTTGTTGCGGTAACGCCAAACGCCATGTCACTGAAGGGAAAAACAACAACGTAAAGTAACTTTAAATTTAAACTTTTACTCACCACCACACAGTGGTTGCTTACAGTTTCCAAACTTTAGTATTTGAGCATCTAACTCCAGTTGTGCCAAGCATTCCTATGTACAACTAGTTCATGTTTTGACGCCACATCATCAGTCCGACCTCGAGAATGGAAAAATGTAATAAATCCACCACAATCTCCATTAAATCGTTTTGAAGACATTGAAGCATAAATAGGCCTACATCTTCTTCTGTAGGTTTTAGATCCATTTTGCTCATTCAGAAGGTTTGCTAAGTATAAAAGAATTCTCCACAACTTAATTGCGCATGCTCAGTGTCATTTTTAGTTTCTTTTTGTGTCAATGTCACAGCGACACACTCTGGTCAGTTACAGGCATTACAATGACTTCAGAATGGTTTACTGATTCTGTGGATGCTGACAAATCCTAAGATAGTTCCATGTTTATGCAATTCGTTTTTAAAATTATCATCATTTTGTTTTCGTGCGGACAAGGCCTTAGAGAGCGCATCTTATAAATACCGCGAGGCCTGCTACATCCGCACCCAAACATTCTTCCAAACGCTTCCTGTTTCTCCATCGCTACATCCCTATGCGCCATTCGCACCTTAGCACCATTTCTCCACCGTTAATAATCCGCCAAGGGTGCACAGTTAAGACCATTTTAATCCTACACTGTTGGCTTACCTGTTTGTTTCATGCCGCTCGTCCCGCGGACCACGCTGCGCGCTTCAGCCAAGCCGAGCTGATACTTCCTGGTGGTTGAAATAGTCGCTCTTCGCGCCGTGAACTAATCATGTGATGACGTTATGTAACCACTTTTTTTTATTCATTTTTTACACAGAATTAAGCGCTCATTTTTAAAGTATGCTATTTATTAATAATGCTTGATATTAGAAAAATACACCAAATGTGCTTAATGTGTATTTTACCTTTTTGTATTTTGCTCAGAGCCTGGAGAAAAAAGGGAGTGACTGGCAGTGCAGGTAAGCCTAATTGTCTGCGTTAAAGTTGACTTTAAAAGGGATCTAGTTGAGTTGGAGTGTAACTCAAAATTGTCTTTTTTCCGGCACTATAAACAGAATTTTAATTTTGGCAAATAAACCCACATGAGCCCTGGTGGTTTTGCCATTGTTTTTGTTAGACACAGTTAGGCTACACACGTTTGCAAAGCACAGAATCTGTGTTTTAAGTAGGCAAAAAGAAGTCCCCTTACATTCACATTCATTTAGATTGCCTACTACCAGTCCTGTTGATCATGGGTAGAACAAGTTGAACACTCATAAGTGACAGTACTCAAATGTATCCCTAAAGCACTGCATACAATAACACAAGACTTGAATTAGACTTGGTTTGGATGGTGAGGGAGGGTGAGTAAGAGTCTGAAGTTATATTTTGAGATAATTGGAGCCGTAACTTACAAAGTCAGTTCTGTAGTTTGACCTTGAGTGAGATAACAGGTGAGATAAAGATGGCTATATGTCTTTCAACCAAGAGAAGAAATGCATTGGGATTAGGTTAGCTATACTCAACACTTTAATACATTTTAAGGTGGTTTACAGCCTAACTTTGACATTTTGGCCAGCTAAGATGATGTCCTGTCTCTTCTATACCTCCCCGGATCATACTGAGGTGGCAATATAAAATATGTCTTCTCAACTGTAGATTTTGTAAGCTTTCAAACCACCAATCATTGTTGTTTTTTTTTTTTTTTTTGTTTTTTTTTTTTTCAGCCTCTGTTTTCAAAACTTTTGAGAAATTCTGCAAAAAATAAAAATCTTCAATGAGATTCACAAAAAGATATGTCTATAGAGAGATCTGTCTATATCTATCCGCTGACGTATATCACACTCACTGACCCATGTTATACTGTATCCCTGTCTAAGTCCCATGTTGAAGCCAGTGGCACTTTGAGCCAGTCGGAGCATGACAAACATCTCAATTCTGGACGACAACAGAATCTAAAGCAGCTTGTAAATATGTTTTTCTCTATGTCTATCCCAAGATCCTCTCTGTATGTGTTTTTTCCAATAAGAAACTTGATAAGAAAAAAAAAAAAAACTAATTTAACAAGCATCAGAAGTAAGCAACTGGAAGTTTATTGTTTGAATGTGACAGTGTGACCATTTTGATTTATTAATTTTAAAGGAGAAGGAACTTATATCCACCAACCACTCGATTATTTAGATTTTCTGAGGATTCAAGCATCAGTGCAAACAGTTTTAGGACTAAAATTTGATGTAATAGGTCCCCTTAACAAAATGTGTTTGATATTTATGAAACAATTTTATATTTACTTCTATTTACTTCAAAAACTGAAAATGTTTAGAAACGTATAACCTCACTTCTGTCCAACCTCCCGTGGTTCAAAATGGAAAGTACAAGTCATGTCGGCTATCAACAAAATGAAAAGAACAGCTTGATGTGAAGTAATTGGGTGGAGCAAAGGTCAAAAGGTGAACAAAAGACTGGGGGATAGAGATGAAAAGAAAGATTTAAACTTTAGAAAGATCCAGATGTGAGGACTTCACAGCTGCAGAGCCTGAAGTGAGATAAGAAAAACGACATTATTCTCACAGAGCTATGGTAGATTTGACAGTTTATCAAGCATGCCGTCATTGATTTGCGTAGTGTCTTGGAAACGGTTCTTGATGCGTTTAAGTAAGAGTTTCTTTTCATGTGAACGAGCTCCAACAACCTTTTAGAAAATACAGATAACATCTAGCTTGGTTCAGCTTAATTCAGAAGTATATGTTTTTTGAAGTCGCATTGTCCTTGTATACAGAGGCAGCTGATTTCAGCTAAATTGAAAGTGCGTCTGTTTTTTACATACTGTAGAATCTCACAATAAAAGTAAACAAAATACTGCTGTCCTGCATTTGTTCTGATGCAGTGTGGTAATCTAAAATGTTTTTATTACTTTCTTCTATGCAATGCATTTAGTGGCGGTCAAAAATATACTTGTTATAAGTTAAGTTATTATAAGTTATCTACTGATCTGACTTTTTTATTTATTTATTTATTTTTTGCCTTTTCCACCCAAAAAAAAAAAAAAAACAGCACTTTGTAACCCAACCAGACCAGTACCATGTACTAGCTCAGTCTAATAAAGTGTATTGTGATGACTGGCTGTGCTTGAGTGGTCCACTCCAGTTTTGCTATGCTGTCTGTAAAAAATATTTTTAAAGTGCCAGGTTAAACTGGACAGGTATTTTTTTTTAAATATTATTTTACCATGTTTTTTCTGTTCATAAATAATGAGTTATTCCAGTTTTGGAAGTTGCCTAGGGACCGTGTAATAAATTGGGCCTAAAGTCTACTAATGTCACAGATTTTGAAGAATTTTCTTCTGGTATGATGTCATCTTTCTTTCTTTCTTTCTTTCTTTCTTTGTTGTTGTTGTTGTTGTTGTTTTTTTATTATTATTATTTCATATTTAAAATGTTGTTCTTGATTTGTGCAAAACTATCATTTATATTTATAATAGGCATTCATCTCCCAAATTATGCTAAAAGTAGAAAATTATAAAGCTCTGTCATATGCCCTTTAAGCCATAAGTGCATCTGGACAGTCAGTCAAGTTCATGTGAATGTTTTGTTTGGAGGTGGGTGCAAAAAATGTTTATTAGCGTTTGTAAAATATTCTCAATTTAATTAAAACCTAGGCAGTGAATGACCCTTTTAATTTAATTTATATGATGAGAATTTCTTGACGAGTATGGCTCAAAGTGAAGATGGCTTTATTAGGATATACAGAGGTGTGGCTGGAAAGGTGATTGAAAATTACATGGTTAAGAGAAAGGCCACGGGGTTATGTGTGAAAAAGAAAAGAGAGAGAGAGAGATGAAACGTGAGAAGACAGGATATGTGTGTGAAGAATGGAGAGAGAGGGCAAAAAGGAAACATGCTTAATTATAGTAGAAGATCCATTAGGACTTTGAGCTCAGGCGAGAGAGAGGGGGGCTATACTTTTTGACAATCAGGGCCCTAGTCTGACATTTGGTTTTGTTCTCCCTCAGAAAAAAGCACAATTTGAAATAAACAGTTATATTATTTTCACATTGTGTTTTTCTGCCTCTCTATGTTCAACAAATAATGCATGGTTTGAATAAATGTGTTCAGCTAGGTTCCCACTAATCCTATTAAAGGAGACATTTTATAGATACATCTGGATGAGCTTTTAGCCATGTTAGGTTACTTCCTCATTACCTTATACTCAAAGTTGAATCATGCACGTTTTAATCTGTTTTTAATCTGTTAATCTGTTTTAATCGTTTTTAATCTGTGGTGTTTTGCATTCAAAGCTTGTATATTTACTTGTGCCTCAGACATGACTTATATCCACACATACAAGGTGCACAGCATGTTCAAACGCAGTCTTATTTTTTACTGAAAATCATTGTGAATCTGAGTTATTCTTAATTTAAAAAGCAATAGACATGATGCTCATTTGTCGATGTTTAGTGTTTTGGTTCTCAAGAGGATTATCTAATCAGAATGCAGAATGAGCCTCACACAACTCTACCATTTGGGTTGCCAGTTTGGTTTCTTGGAGCTGAAACCTGATTTTGAACCATGAGTCAGAAACATGTTTAAGTTTGAACTAGGGGTGTTCATAGTTAACTGTGACTAGTGCTTAACCGAGTGGTATTTTTTTGCCTGGTCAACTGAGACAAATCTACAAAGGCTCCAGCAGAGGGCGCTAACTACCCCTCAACAGCTCTGGTGTCTGTCAGAATTTGAAAAAAATAACCTTACAAATCCAGCAGAAAAAAAAACACAATAAAATGTACTGTACTATGCAATCGAGTTAATAATTATTGAATGCGAAGGGTCGGTTACAGAAAATTTTGACAACATGGATCCTTAGTTTTAACTGATGTTGCACCATGAGACTCATGTGCTTGATTACACGCAGTTTTCATTAAACTCCTCTCACTTTGTTTGGGAATGTTTTTATTGTTGACAGAGTGTGACAAGGTGTCTGAGAAAGTGGTTGTCATGGTTTTGAATCATACCAGCGCTTGTTTCTGATTTGTCAGTAGCTTTGAATTTTAAATATGCAGGTAATTTCACTCTCTGGCAATTGAAGTTCATCTGTGATTGTAATACCTTTTTCAAACCACTAGTTATGCATCTTACTTACTTTAAGTTAAAGGGGTCCTATTATGTAAAATGTAATATTCAATGATTTTAACCTTGTTATAATGACCTCCCTTCAACATTAGTTTACTCAAAGTTGTATTTGAATTGTTTTATGCATGTTTGAGTAATCTCATATTGTTCTTCAGCTGGAGCTCAAGTGCTCAGAAATCTCTGTTCTCACCTACCACCTATCCCCTCCCACTTGTCTATATTTAAAAGAGGATGGGGGAGTGTCTTTAGACATTCACCTGGAATCGTCCCAGTTTTTTGCAAAGCATAATCCATGTCCCAGTTTGGTAAAAATTAAAATAAAAGAATATACAGAGAGATAACAGAGGTTGAAAAAAGAAAGAAAAAGAAAAGCAATCATTTAGTTCTGCCCAACTTTCTTTCAATTTGAATTTTATAACAAAACAGAAAGTGTCTTTTAGTGTCGTTGCCCAAACGGCACAGATTATACATAGCTATATTTGAAAAAAATAAAAAAAGTGAGGAGGGGGACATGTTGCTCTCTGACCCTCTTTTCTCCTCAAAGCATCCTGAGCAAGGAGCAGCATTCCTAACGAGATAGGAAGAAGAGCTCTTGGGAATATTAATATGGTCCTCTATGTTTTTTTTATTCAACATCTCTAAGGGGCTTTCACAGAAACACAAGATGTTTTCATGTAGGTTTTATGTCAATTTGTAATCACATTTGGAGTTGCTGTCACATTTAGAATGACTATTTTTAGAAAAAACAAACACTGTAACACGATAAGCTATACATGCATTGACCAGACACAAAAATGCATCACCCGAGTCAACCTTATGATGTGGGACATTTTGAAAGCATGAGGCCAGCAGTCCATTCAATAATAGCTCAATTGGAGGAAATGGCTTCTAAAATTACATTTGAGAGCTGGTATTTTCAAGTGCACCACTATCTACATTCATTTCCACTGAGGCAAAAAATAAGTTGTTGCCTAAAAGATATTTACAAAATGCTTACTTAAGCCTAATTATCATTAGGCTTAAGTAATGAGTCTGATTCTTAAAAGAAATAATTAAAATAAATAATAATAAAATGAAAATAATAATAATAAAAAACAATCTTACCAATATTTATCTAATTCAATTATTGCTACTTTGAGAAAAAAAGTTTAGACAATTAACTGCTAATCAACCAAGTATTTGACCTCAAAACAACCAGTGCACATACTGGCAAAAGAACTATGGTGCAGTAAGATAGAACATTTAAATAATTGATTTTATGCATTACTTTACTTACATTACTGTCTTGTTACTGAAGAGAAGACACCAGTAAGGAAGAAGAAAAGGTTCAGCCAAAGCAGTTATGCAATGCTGCCATCTAGTGGCTGATTTAGTATTCGAATCAAGATACACTGCTTGCAAAACTAGGAATCCACAACAAACTAACAAGAACAAAGTTGAATCGTTAGTTAAAAAGACAAACAATTTCACGCATAGTAGCTACTTTAAATAGAATTTGTGGAAAATGATAGATGTCCAATTGTAAAAGCGTTTGTTGTGTTATGCGTATTGATCAGATCCCTAGACTTTTTGTTTCTGTAGGCCTATATTCAGTAGCCTATATACCGTGAATACGTGAGTATAGGCCTATGTCAGGCTCTTTCCTTTAAGACACTGACAACACTGCCATCTATCGCTGCATATTTGTAATTCAGCGTTGTCACTGAAAAAGTAGCTTTGTTATTATTAGCATTAGACAGATGCTTGGCTTTATTTATGCACAAAAAGTACAGTAAATATGTGCTATCTTAGCAAGTTCATTTACATTCAAATGTTTAAAGACCCGGTGAAACAATTAGCCTAAATAGGCTAGGCCTAATAATATCGATAAGGAATTAAAATGGTCCTCACTCACATCTTTCCGCAAAGTGCAACAGTAGCGTACGCATACTGAGACCTTCACGGACTTTGGGAAATTTGATACACAGTTTCGTCAACAGAGCGTTAAATGACTTTGATTTAACGTCATGTTGGGTCTTACCACGCGTTTCCTCAAATATTCTTCTTCTTAACAGTTTACGCCTGTTTGTCTGGATGATTGAATATTTTCTATTTTCAACACATGGCAGCGATGTGTGGCAGGGTAAAGGAGGTAAACTTAATTTGTCCCCTGTCATTGAACGCCTCATCACAGAGGCAAAAGAAGCGGAGATGCTGAAGCCGCAGCTCTAAACAACACAATGACACCGTGAGTCACTCGGGACACGGAGATGGGCTCCAGTCGGCGGGGAGGCACAGCTTGTGTCCGCTCCAGAGCAGCGGTCATGCCGCTTTCAGAGTCCGAGTCTGCGGCTCAGGCTCTGCGGGACCTGCCGCGCTGGATGCGGCTGTACTTCTACGGGATGCACGGTGTCACCCTGGACGTTGTGTTGTCCTCGCTTTGGGGAGTCTTCAGACATCGTGACCCACAGCTGCTGGGCTTCTCGTCTGTATATCTGTGCATTGCACACTCGCTGAGCCACCTGGCTCTAGAGAGACTGTATGCGCAGAGAAGGAGCTTCCGAGAACGGCCTGTGCTCTTTCACATGGTGGTTTACCCCTCCATCTACATTGGACTGCAGCTTCTCGTTGGTGGCATTCATGCTCTTACGGTAAGATAAGTAAAGGTCCAATAAATTGCCTTATTGCGATCATTTGGCCTCAAGCACTCAATAGCACAAATGCATGTTAGTTGTAGCATTACTTGTAGCCTAATTATTAGGATAAATATCCAAATGAACCTGTTCCTACATCACAATGCTGCATTGAACGATTGTTGTTGCGTGATCTTTTGTCAACCCCTTTTGTGTTGTTGTTTTTTGGTCCCACAGTGGAGTTCAGAGGAGTCAGTTCCCAGCCTGTCTCCTCACATGTTCCCCTCTGCACTGCTCTCTCAGCTGCTGCTGCAGTACCTCGTGGCCCTATACTTTGTGCTTGTGTTCCACAGGGGAATGTCCCAGCTGAAGTATGAACCCTCTACTGTCCTCACTCCTCTAAAGCATGGAGGCCCTCCACAGGGCCTGCCTGGGGTCTTCCGGTTTCTGTTTTTTGGGATGCATGGTTTTGTGGATGAGGTTCTGTTCACATCTGTATTTAACCTGGTGGAGAAGTCAGACCTCAGCCTGAGTGGGCACACGTCTCTGTGGTCCTTCCTGATGTACGGTAGCTGTAGTTTTGTAGTGGAGAAGCTCTACCTGCACCTCCACTTTTCTCGGGGCTGGGGCACATTCAGGAGGCTGCCTCTGTATGTGTGTGTGGCCTACTCATGGGAGCTGAGCTGGGGGCTGCTGCTCAGACAGTTTGAAGCATGTTCCTGGGACTACTCTCACTACCCCATGCACTTCATGGGGCTAGTGACTCTGCTGTACTTGCCCGGGTGGGTGTGCCTCAGTCTGTACCAGGACGTCCTGACCAACGTGCTGCTGCGGATCAAGTGCACCAAAGAGAGTTCCTGTCAGCTGAATGGACAGTCACTGACTCACAAGAAGCCCACGTAACTTATATGTAAAGTAATGAGCATGAGGATCAAGAAACTTTAAATATCTATTCATATTATACCAGACACTTGACCAAAAGACTGGATTCACTGTGATTGAGTAATGAAGAATCTGAAATTTTACACATATCATTTTAACCGTGAATTGGTTCTGACAGCACATTGTAACAGCTTTCTTACTTGTTATATTGTGATTACAGTTTACATTGCAGAGACTAAGCATATCTTCAAAGTAACATTTATGTTAGTTACTTAGATAATAAAACATTTGATTGTGTTTTATTAGTTTTGAACAGAATAACGTAATGTCACTTTGACATTAGATCGGAGTAGCTTAATGGTTAATTTAAGTCAAATATAAACCAAAATATTAATAAAATAATAGTCACTTTTCCTCCCTTTTTGCACTGTGAGCTTTATGCACATAATTTCACTCTACACCAGTTTAAATGCCTTACAAACCTATTTTTTAAACATGACCTTTCCTTTATGTGTACTTGGTGTTCACAGAGAAGGTATGGTAATCTATTATTCTCCAAAGTAGCAGGAGTGGAGCAGTGTTACTTGGTTTTACTGTGAATCTTTGATGACAAACACTGAGTGCCTTCTTGTGTAAACTGACCCTGTCCACTACTAAACAGTACTGCCACTCCGCACTTCATCTCCTCCAAACTTACTCAAGTGTTCAACAACAACGGATTTTTATCTTTCTATATTAATTTAACCAGCATGTTTTGTTTTTAATTACAAATGTTTCTTTTTACTGGAAGACTTTTGCCTCTCATCCCCAAAAAAAGCATATTTTGTAGCTTATATTTGTACAAACTTGATCAGTTCAAAAACATATTACAGTCACTTTGTCGATTCTGAGTACAATTAAAATATTTGTTTGAACCTATTTCTATTTTAAAACATCACACCACTCTGATTTTAATTTAATTTATTAATTTATGTATATGTATAGTTTTTTTTCTTGTGCCGCTAGTTTGTCTGGTTTCAATACTTTGTCTTGTTGGAATCAAATTGCTTTGTTGGTCATTAAGTACAGGGAAATATATTTTTAAACAGAAAGGAATGCAAAACAAAATCTTGTTTTCAAGGTGATTATAACTTTACAACTGACTCATCATTTGAAACCTATTAGACACCTGAGCGATGGCAAGAGACAGCGTAGCGCCTCTGGTCCAGATCTAATGGGGAATCTGGATCTAGCTGTTGTGCATGTTCCACTAATGCACAGGGAGGACATGCAGTCCACCACTGCCACTCCACTGTCATCATATGTATTTGCAAACGTTACCCTTTTTGGCATGAGTTCCAAAAACGTAGATTTGAAAGAAAGTGTGTGGGAGCCACATTTGCACATGTTTGGATGTTTCCATTAAACTCCTGGATGTTTTCTGTTAGATACCAGTTCAATCATTTGCATTTCCTAAACTGGAACTTTCATGTTTGTGCACTTTGTGACTTGAACTAAGTATTAAACACAATATAGGAATTTTAACTTGTTTTGCATTTGCATGAACTACTTGAATAAATTGCTTGCAGAAATGCAGAAATTTGTGAATGCTGTTTTGTCTCATAAAAAAAAAAAAAAAGAAAGAAAACAAAAAAAACAACACTTCAATGGCGTTGTAACTGAGCACTTAGAAAAACATCTTAAAGTACATTGAGTTTTTATGAGTCATTGTGAATGTCAGTTTTATTTATGGCTTGCACACTTAGTATGTGATTCACATGCAATACAATTAGAAATAAAAAATAGTAATGCAATGGTAAACCTATCAAATCAAAGTAATAACAATAGCGATATAAATAATTAAATGGTGTTGCAGTTCACTGTAAAAGTCGGTGAGTAAAGTTGCATTTTCAGCAAGAATTTAAAGCGGTCTATCACTGATGAAGGTGAAAAAGGAAAACATTTCTCT
This sequence comes from Mugilogobius chulae, assembly GCA_038363315.1. Lineage (NCBI taxonomy): Eukaryota > Metazoa > Chordata > Actinopteri > Gobiiformes > Gobiidae > Mugilogobius > Mugilogobius chulae. Next base: position 42,115,033 of record CM076403.1, on the reverse strand, counting down.
AGTTCTTAACCCATTAGAAATCCTTAAATAGATCCAAATAAGACATTTCTTACAGTTTTTAGTCCCACAGATCTGCATTGCAACATATATAACTCATTGGGTGTCAAGGTAATGAGGCGTTATAATCAGATTTTCTATTGAAAGTTAATTCCTCCAAAGTACATGTCCTTGTTTGAAAATACACCAGCCACCAGCCAAGATATCTATGTAAATACAATCAGATCACAAATATTTATCATGTTATCTCCACATAATTAAATTGTTGTTATTGATATTTATCTTCAGATTTGCTAAATCTGAGCATAAATTCAATTGAAAATAACTGAAAATAAATAATGCTTCATATAGAAAGGTTTTGAACGATATATCAATTTACCATAGATGTTGAATACTACATGCAAACAAAACTGATGTATCAGAAAAATGTAAGAACAAAACTCGGCAGCTCAGTCTCAGGTTGGACTCAGTGTCATCACTGTGAATCTGAAACACCTAGCCTCTCATAAGAGACTGAAAAGATCACTGTTTGGATATATTTCTATCAGTGATTAATCTCAATGATTGATCTATATAATAATAAAACACACATAAGAAAACATTTCACATTTTTAAGAGTTTTTGCCACATGACCAGAGTTTGAGGTTAAAGTTTGAAAACATATCTAAAGAAGTCTAAAGTCCTATAATGACCTGTATATTAGGACCATTTTCAGATGATCTGTTTTCTATGAATCTATTGTAGAAATGTGCAAGCATCACATTGTATGTGATAAGAGGCTTTTTATGTAACTTTCATAAATATGTAAATTAGAAAAGTTAAAACATGGCCATCTTGGAAATGGGATGTGTGTGCAAACAAAATCACATGACTAGGACCATAATGCATCAATGTGTTCATTGGTAGTGCTTAAGGTCAAAACTGTGTAGAATAAATTATAAACAATTCCAGACTGAAGAGGCTGATACACCAGTGTCACACATGGATTGATTTTGTGCCATTTTTGTAAATTCTGGCCCTATACCTCTTACTTTCTTTGCAGTCTTTTCATAATATGTGTCTATTGTCCAGACCTACCTGTTAAACAAACAGACTGTCGTGGACTGTTGGCACACTGTGGAGCCTGTAAATCAGTTGGACACCGTTATCTCATTTTTACTGCTTCCTCCTAGAGATATATATTCAAACAGAAACTCAGGAGAAGATTTTTCACATGGTAGCTCTAACGACAGGTTTTCTGCAGGAAAATGCATAGGCCTATTTAATCTAAGCTACATGCCTTTTGTTGATACTTGATGTTTGTTTGTTTTTTGCTATACACTTCCTGTTATTTGCATTGGGCCTATTTTACTTACACACATTTACGTGAGTAAAAGCACAGCCAAGCATAATACTCAGTTTGACCTGATTCTGAATAATAAAGAATGAAGCTTGTATAAATCATTTCATCAGAGGATGATTTATTCAATCCACAGTGCAACAAATAAAAAAAAACATTTGATCTAAAAACAAAAAAGGGGAAACAAAGATAAACATCCTGTATCTGCTTGGACACAACTGATATATGAAAGAATGAATGAGGTGTAGTGTACGTTATGATTTATACGCACGGTTATGCACACAATAGTTATGTCATGTTATGTTAATCAAAAACAGCTCTGTGGAATTGTGTTTGTTTCATTCACAAATGTTCAATCTTACTTTTTAGGCTGAGTACATCTGCAAAGCTTAGATTGTGCTGTTTCACCTTGCAACTGTTGCCGTTTTTCAGATGATGCACAAGAGTTCCCCTCTCAGATTCTCCAGAATTCCACTGCCAGATGGACCAATGAGTTACATAGAAAGTTTGATGTCATGATAACAGGCCAAAAGATAACCAGGTACCTCATTTTAGATCTGACCTGGCATTGGCCTATGCTGCCTACTCTGCTGGCTACTCTTGGTTAAGACTTGGCTTGTCTAGTCTTTGATTAAATCTGTTTCAGTGCTGGATGGCAAAATGCAAATCTAACAGAGGCTATAAGCAGTAGTTACTAACTTTACTGAAGCGATTGTGTACAGCAGATATTTGTACAACTCTAAATTTGGCAAAATGATCATGTGCTGGGTAACATCCACAGGCTCTTTTCTGAAAACCTTAGTGGGACAGCCCTTAGCTAACCTAAACTTAGGTTAAAATAAAACAACAAGACTCAAAATAACCACAAAATAACCTACATATCACTAATAATACCCACGTCATTTGAATAACTGCTTCCAACTTCCTGTTTTAATTGTCCTGTGTTGAGCTATAGCTTTCCTTTTTCATTCATTGCATTCTCCTTCAAAGCAATGACGCATTGTATGTCGCTTCAAGTGAAACATCAAAGCTTTGGCCAGTTCTTCATAGTTCCTGGTCGTACAGTTCAAGCCTTCATAACACTGCAGGTGAAGCTCTTACTGAGAGCTTTCAGATCACTCAAAGTTGGTTTTCCCAGAACAACGTAGCAGGCCTATCAAATGGCGGCCCAGGTGCTTAATGCATCCCACTATGATGAAATAGGCCATGGACTGGGTCTGATTGCTTTATAGGCTGTGATTGTTGTTTTAGTTCACTATTTTAAAGTTAGCTCTGTTGTTCAATGAGTGTGTGGATAAACTGTCTAAATTTTTGCAAGAGCATTCATAGGGTAGGTTCTTTTCCCTAAATAAATATAGTTTATTGTTTGTTTATTTGTTTCAATAAAAAATATATTTTGTATTGTATTGCATGCACATTGATTTTTTTTTTGTTTTTTTGTTTGTTTGTTTTAGGCAGTAGTGAAAGTCCATTGTGTTCAGAGAAATTGAAACATATGTCCTATTGTTTGTGAAAAAAGAGAAATTAGATCTGTTGTTAAAAGTCTAAGCTACAGCTGTTTGTATACGTCTGGTTTACCTACCGAAACTGCATTTAGCCTCAATAGTGATTAATCCTGTATCCGTACAGCTTTGAATTTGCTCAAGTCTTATGAGAGCAGTTTCATATTACTATTAGCAGGGTTTAGTGGCTCTGTAAGCTCCAATTGAAAGTCACTATCAACACGCTTATCCCATCTGTTTAACTAATCAGGCCAGCGGCAGCAAACATAATCCACCAGAGCTGAGCCTTTTGTAATCCACTGACAGACTCCTGTATCGTCTCTTTGTGTTGGACTGCGTCCCGTCCCACATCTGTCTGTCCAGGGGGGTGTGGTGTGCAATTACCTGGTCACCATAGTCTGAGCTGGCCCCCCACAGGATAACCCCAGATGCAACTGCCCCATAGATGCACTCTCCCCGAAAGTGCACATCAAATCCCCCTAAACAGAGCTTTATGCACTTCATATCAGACTGGAGAACGACTTGGTTCGTTCTAAAGTTATTTAATTTCTGACCACAAAAATATTGTTCCCTAACCCTTTCTTTCTTTCTTTTTTTTATTTAATTTAATTTAATTTTTTTAAGTTTAAAGTCTAAAACCAGTGTGAAAATTTGAGTAACTAAACTAAAAAAGATATCCAAAATCCCCACTGTAAAAACCTTTGAATCTAATATCACTAGCACTCAACAAAATGAATCAATATATTTAAGAAAAGGTTATGTCCAGGTTTTGCTCACCACATTATGTGGAATTTGAGTTTTTACATGAAAAAAAAAGAAAAGAAAACAAGACTCACCTGCAGAGTCTCGCCGTGAATTGTTGCCTTTACATTTCATTTTTGCATGTTTGCCTTCTTTGCACTGGTGGATTGTTTTTGCTCAATTACAAAAGATCAAAGACACAAACCTTAGCTTTTATAAGCTATGGTTTATAACCTTAGCGATAATAAAGTAATGTTGATGAGAGAAGTGGATATCTGAAGCTAAATGAGTGAGTCAGAACTTAACACTGTTTCGGTAATAATTAAACATCCAAACAATTCAAAATCTTTGTTATGATATTTCTGTTTTCAATTAGGCAGAGACAGCTCACAAATCCCTTTCAAAGCAATCTATGTTTTATTAAAAAAAAAAAAAAAATTAAACCAATGATTTTTGGATGATTAGTGCATTGATTTCGGTTCTGTCATGTAAAAGAGCTGTAAATTAGAGAAATACTTTCAACATTTCATTAAGATCACAATGCTTTAATTGCCCATATCCATAAATGTTACGTATATGTACAAAGGTTTATGGTAAAATATTTCACAAACTTCATCCGAGATGCTTTTTAAAGATATAAGAACGTGGAAAGGGAATCAGTTGTTTAAAGAAAGCAAATTTAAGTCACAATTTATGCTACCTAAACTAAAGTACATTTGGGCCACAAAATGATTGTTAATGTTTATTCTATTTCATTTTAGTGTGTATTGTTATTTACAGCTTTAGTTAATGAATAACATAAACTTCAAAAACTAAATTTCTGGATTGTTGCCATTAGTTACCACTGTTCCTTCCCTGCTGTGACAAGTCATGTGAGTGTTCTAGACTTACTCATTCTTAAAATTAGATCATACAATCCTGTTTTAAACTGAGTTATAACTGGTGATACTTAGGTTAATAAAAAAGTTTGACAATCACTGATTTGTTTTGACATGAGCTAAAATATCTAATTGGTGTTCAAATAATTGCCTTTTCCTCTCAAAGCATAGGTCTGCATTGAGGTGAGAAGAGCGGATACACATTACACTCTTGGGTGACCCAGTGGAGGTTGCTGTTTCACTGAGAAACCAAACTCTTCCAAAATGTAGGCCTCGGGGAAGAAACAGCAGAGTAGATAACAGGGTAACATAAGAGCCCATCCAATCTACTCAAGTGTTTGGTCTGTCACTAATGACTTCTCCCAAGAGGTGCCAACACACTTAATGGATTACACAAGGTCTGCATTTTTTATTGATTACAGAGAGTTAGTATCATTCTTAGGTTTATCTTGCATATTTGGGCTGACTCTCATATATGCTGTAATGAACCAGAAACTTGTTTCTTTATTAAAGACAAGCTGAATAAAAGCACTTGTTCAAGGAGGATTAGTGCAAAGTAGGCAAATTTGCACCTTGTTATAGGCACTGCAGATTTTATTGCACCGTAACATTGTGGCATCACCTTGCACTGCTCTGATTACAGCAGATATTTCTAATGACAAACAACTGCTGCAGATGTCTGTGTGAGGCCAGATCCTTGTGGAGCTAGCATGTTTCTCCTCATGTCTGAGTGCATTATATACTGTATATTAGGGAATATCCTCCAGCTACAGCATAGTCCTGACTACAAAGAATATCTGGATCCCTGAGTGCTGCACTGTGGCCCTCACTGCTCCTCACTGGAGGCACCAGAGTCACTGAAGGATGGTTAGATGATGGGGGATTAATAAAGTATAATTTAAACTCAGTCTTAACCAAAACGTTGAAATGTGCAGCTACCCTGCTTGTTCCCAGTGCACCATGTTCTGTGATGCACTGTGTGTGTTAGTGAGGAAGCATTGATATAAATACAGATTTTGAAATGCAAATGTTAAGGCTTTGACTAATTTTAGACATGTTAGATCTGTTTTTTCATTGCTTTGTGTCAAACTCACTTCACAAGCTTTCATGCTTAACTACCAGTGTCTCTGTTGTTCTTCTAGAGACTACATGAAATATTTTTTTATATTCTGTATATTTTTGAAAGTTTCTTCATCTGTAAGGTTGATCTGGTATTGAACAACAAGTATTGGTATTGAAGGAAATTCCCCCAAAGTACTTGATAGCCTATCAAAACTGTGGTGCAAGAAAGGAAGGGAAATTGTGGTATTTTTTTTCCCCATACATTTTGAAGACCATAAATTCAAGACAGAGGCTTGACATGACCATTTTATTTTATTTTATTTTTTTAGCTCCCACAAATTTAATGCTGGTTTTCTACACTTCCAGTTATGCATATAGTGCCTCTCAAACTTTCAAATTGTTAACACTTTGTTTATGTATGTATTTATTTTTAGTTGCTTTAGTTTCTAGTTTAAGCCTGTCCAAAAGTCTGTCACTGTTCTGAGATGCTGTAACTGTCACTATCTTTCAAGCTCCAGAAACCATATCCAATAAAAATGACAGATTTGAATTAAATTGAAAACACAGCATTTTCCATAATAGCCTGATTTATTGAGTTACATCTAAATATATAAAATCCCCATCTGTTACTACAGTGAGCCAAAGCTCCATGTGGCACATATCAGATGGATGACTGTGAGCATGACGCATAAACAAATTAGTATTTAAATAGCTCTGACCTGGAGCTGCCTTTATTTACCTGGTGGAGGAACCGTCTGCTTTGGCCCACAAAGACACGGCGAGTGTAGACAAACATTTGCAGCACCATTTCAGGACGAGGTCGACACTCGAGCACCTATCACCTTCAGAGCTGCCTGAGGGCGGTTTGCCAAAAATGACTAACATAAAACAGTGACATTATATTGTAAATATAAGTGTTGTGGTGGTCAAGTAAATGATTTCAGGAAGGATTATAAGAATTTTCTGAATCCTGTTCACACCCTTCTCTATTCAAAATGATAATTTTCAAAACAGCAAGCATAGAGCCCCAAACAAAAAACAAAAAGGAAAAAAAAAAAAGAAAAAGTTAAAACTGATGAATCAAAAGCAAATAAGTTTAGGCTTCAGTTTGAATTCACATGTTACACACAATTACATCTGATGCACATTGCCATCATCGAGGACATCCAACTCTTGGCTGCCACCTATGGGATAAGCAAGAAATAATAAAAATACATCATCTACTAGCCTGAAAGTTGTATAATTGGGAGTCTGGTAAACTTCCTTGGTGCCGCAGTTTCTTTCCCACAGGGGTGCGGTGCCTTAGTGATTGGTGATTTTTTTTTTTTTCTTGCATGTGATGTAATACTCTACAGTAGATATACTGTATGTCTGAAAACCATGGTCTGACTTTAGGATGTAGAAGCTGATGTCTGCTTGGGCCTTCTTCAGACTGGCTTTGAGCTTGTCCCTTTGAGAAATGCCTCTATTGTGTTGCCGTTCTTTGTTTAAGTCCACATGAGGATAAAAGCCCAATCTGTCCTTGTAGAACAGAGACAGGAACTGACCGGGAACCTACAGTCAAAACAAACAAACAAACAAATCTGTTTTCGCTAAGTCCATTCTTTACAGTAAAAGCTTATGAGCTATGGGTAAAAAGTATTGTGCCATGATTATGAACCATAATTTCAACTTTGTTCATTTATTGTTTATCTATTCTGCTATTTCAACAGATATGAAAGCCTGAAATATCTCACATTTTGAATATTGAAGGCTGTTTTTTTTTTTTTTTTTTTGTTTGTTTGTTGTTTTAAGACAATATCAAAGCGTGTTAGCCTATATGTTGGAAATACTTAAAGCTACAAAATGAGATGCCTTTTGTATGCCAGGTCAGGGACATTACAGGTTACAGGTCTATAAACATAAGGCTTTTAGTTTGAGGGAAAGAATTCTACTGGAAAAAGAAGATGCAGTGTTTAAGCAAGACAGAAGAGGTATATCGAGAGAAAAGGAAGGAACTTTTGGAGGCTGAAGCTCTTGGTTGAGCTCATTGGAGAAAGTAGCCTGCATTTCAGGTGTAGAAGACACATCTAACATCTGAAAAGAACAATACTGTTATAAAGCCTGGGATTCATGCAACACATCTCTTAGACAGTAAACAGCAAAAAGCAAAATTAGATTTGTAGAGCCTTAGCCATATTTTATATCATTATATCTATGTATATGTTAAAAATGTACTACGTTAACTGTAAGAAGTGAAAAGAAATGCCAATTTTAATTGTGTTTTCCTAAGCCTTTATAAATGTGTCAGCGTTTCAGAGAGACTTGGATGTGAGGTGCAGAACCATACTTCAGATAGGATACAATACAGTATATCATTACCATTTTGTTATTTTGTTTATTCTATGTGCCTGTTTTAAAGGGAATGTGTATGTAAAAACCACATTGAAGATGGGCTTATCATGTCTACAGTATTAAACAAGAAATCAATGAACCTGATTTTGTTTTTTGGTGTTTTACAATGTACAAAATGTTAATTATTGCAAAAGATTTCATACATGTATATTTGTTCAAGTGACAGAAAATATTGATTCTGGTTCAAAAGTTTCTCAAAAAGGCAAAACAAGAAACACACCTTCCAAATATTCTTTTCATCCAGTGCTTGTAGGACTTTAAATGTAAATGAAGCCACCAGCATGAATGTTGCGGGAACAGGTGGAGACCAATCTGAAGCATGCAAATATTTGTGATTTGGTTAATGAGGATGAGCTTGTAGTGAAAACAGAACAATGTCTACATGTCTCGAGCTTGTGTCACAGTTCATAGGGTGATTTAGCATCTTTGACCTGCAGATGCAATGGAAACAGATTAGTATTTGTCAGAATTAACAATATGAATTTTGATTGGTTGATTGATTGATTGATTCATCTAGTTCTATGAAACAGTGCAACATCAAAGGCTGTTACATTTTCTAAAACTAGGTGTTCAGTCTCAGCTTCTCCACCAAACTTTACAAACTTTTCATTGCTAATTTTCAGTCAGCTTTCATTAATATGATGTATTTACTTACTTACTTACTTACTTACTTACTCACGTACTTACTTACTTACTTACTTGTTTGTTTGTATATTTATTTATTTAGATTTTGTTACACATGCCATTTTAAACAGAACTATACCCATAATTGGTAGTACAGTATACGTCTATCTATGGATGGAGTCATATTTAGATTACGATTATATTTTTAGCTGATTTTAGAGTAATTTGTTTTGATGCGTGCATGCAAACAAAAGTAGTCAAGTTACTTTCTACTCAGGCTTAGTGAAAGTCACATGATTCAAAAAACATTGGACACAAAGCTCAACCAAATGGACCTACATTGATGAGTTTATGTACACTGCCATCGTGTGGTTGTGCAGCATTATCACACTGTTCATCACTATTGTCATCATGGATCTATTAAAATATCGATTGTCATACACACAAAACAACAATAACTAACTATATATTTATGTTTTTGTGAATAACAATATCTGTACTTTGCACGACACATTATCCTAATTAAACAATACATTTTATTTGTTATTTATTTGTTATTTATTTATTAATTTACACCTATTGCACAACGCAATTTAACACATTTAGGCTATCAGAATCAGAAAGAAACCAGTGGGCAAATGATAGACACATTCAAGCTTTTTTAAATTTTTTTTTTGCTCCTGAAAATTTTACGATATAGAAGCGTAATAATCCCATAAAGTTTGAAGTATGTCATAATAGTATAAATTGACCGACTACTACTTTCTATACCAAGATTGTGGTATGATGACACTTCAGATTCTTCATGATGAAGTCATGTCCTTTCAACAGCACAAGAGGTAGAGAATTACTATGGGTTCTCATGTGCTTCTAGGCGAGCTGGTTTTTCAAGTTGGGTGTGCAGAAAAGGACACAGAATTAGTTTAAACCTAGAGGAAGTGCAAGGCATGACAATGGGCTGTGCTGACTTACATAAGTTTCACAAAATGTATGTTCTTTTTGTGTAACAAGGCGGCATTCACACTGTGGTTTCGGTTTTTAAATCTTGTTTTGTGTTTCATCAAAGAAACAATTAAGTCTTGTAACAGTCTTTTAACAGCAGAGTTGTTTTGCAGGCATTTTGAATTACATTTAGTACTAATCATGGACATGCATGCATTATGTTTTAAATTGTTAATTAACTTTGCTTAATGTGTGTAGAAATTATATTGTCATCTCTTTCCAATGACAAAGTCGACAATCCGAATTATACAGCCAGCAAATATACATAGACCTATATGCATGCATTCGTTTTTTACCAATGAGTACAGTAGGCCTACATGTGGCCTATCTATGAATTTCATGAGAAGGATTTTTTGTTGCCTTTAAGAACTTGTACACTGTGCGCACGACAAACGTGAACCTGACCCAGCACGTTGTACAAAATAGTTTACGGCCTACAGCTATTTTGTTCAAATATGAACTGTGTAGTGTGAACATGCAAAACTGATACGCCCAAACAGCTTCATAAATTATTATTATTATTTTTTTATTATTGTATTATTATTATTATTATTAATATTATTATTATTATTATTATTATTATTATTATTATTATTATTATTATTATTATTATTATTATTATTATTATTATTATTATTATTATTATTATTGTTGTTGTTGTTGTTGTTGTTGTTGTTGTTAAGGACACAGGTGCAAACACAAGTTCCATAGTTAAAACAAAAAAATAAAACAAGAAACAAAAAATATTGTATTGCATAGTTGTCTATAATATGATAATATGCAATGAAGTAACTATTTATTTGTATTTATTTTTTTAGTTACTTAGTTATTCCTTTTCCTTTAACGTAATGTGGGTTGCAATTGTGCTCCTGAAGTTATGTGATTCCGTTCATTCTCGACATGGCATATCTTTAGAAGAAATTCGTATCCAGGCCTGCATAAAAAGGGCTTAAAAATAAGATGTGCTCTTGTAAGGACCATGAACCTAATCTGGGCAGGTTGCACCTTACTTCTTATCTGCTCTTTTGCTCCACTTGCTCACATTCCTGCTGTGGCCGCAGGCGGAGGGACTGAACCATATGAGAGGAGAGCGCGGGGGACTCAAGGCCCTGTTTAGGGATTTTTACAAATCACATTTACACAGTCTGTAGTTGCTCACTCATTACAAGTGTAGTTGTCGTTTATTTCAACCGCTCTGTTTATGTTTGTCGTGTTTTACTCTACTGTCTTTATTTTACTAGAATCATTGCTTTTCTGAGACACTCTTTGCCCCTGCTCCCGGGAAGTGAGCGCGTCCAGACGGTGCCATGTTGGATGAGGCTGGCTGTGCGCTCTGGCACTGGCTGTGTGTGGCTGCACTTCCAAGGAAAGTTTTCTGTACCCCGTCTTTGCACAGACTCCAGCGTTTTGTTCGGAATTTGCTGAGGATCGGGACATTGTGCTGAAGATCACAGACATCTTCCTGAGGAGCCTCTCCGGGTCAAGGCTCCGGTGTGAGGCGGACAAGTAGGCCACGGATGACCGAGGGATTGTTTATGTATCTGTTTGGAGTTCGTATTTGGACTTAGACTCGGTGAAGACTTGACAAACTGAAGACAAGTATGAGTGGACAGCCGCCGCCAAGGCGAGCAGTGAACGCTAGCTCTATATTATTAACACCCCAAGAAAATGAATGTCTTTTCAACCACCTCGGCAGAAAGTGCATCGTAAGTTTTCTTCATGAAAATATTGCATGATAAGTGGTTAGCACAGGAGCTAAGCTGCCCTGCGTTTGTGTTTCCTGTCCCAGCAGTGTGAGGCACCTCAGCAGAGCTTTTATCTGTCTTTGTGTAAATTATTTGTGATAACGCTGAGCAGCTTCGGGACAGTCTGTTTGGTTAGTTTGTTGTGACAGGACAAGATGCAGGGCTGTGGAGGTGTTCATGTCCCTCTTGGGGACATATCATTTGGGCAACATCACACGAAATCTTCCTCAGCTGCTCTGTGTTGTTCTCTGGCCCTGGAGACACACCTGAGGACAGGCTGCCACAGACCTGTGTCTGATAAAATCATCAGCTCAAATCTGTGCACTTGACTGATTTTACTGCTTTAGCCTCATTACATAACTGTGGACGGGAAGTGTTTGCGCTCTCCAGAATGTACGCACATTAATTAGCCGCGCACAGTGCGAAATAGACTCAAGGCAATAGAAGCAAACATGTCTCATTATACAAGTGTTCCATAGTGTCCCTCCTCTAATAAATCTACTGTCACGACTCAATAGTTGTCTCAATAGTAATGTGATGGCGGCAGGAGGAGGTTTTCTGCCCACCTCAGTCACCTATTGTGTTGTGGCACAAATAGGGCCTTTTTATTCGAAGTCAACAATCAACTGTCCTCGAATAAAAAGTGTTTAACAAGAGGAAACAAATGCACAACCTGATTAACTACTGGGGCCTAGCATATTCTGTTTTCAAACTTATAAACGACAGTCTGCCTATCCTCCATTAAGTCTTGTCTCAAGATTCAGACATTCTTTATAGGGGAATAAAATAAAGTCTACTTTAATTTAAGCTTCACAACCAAAAAATAAAATATTACAAATTTATTTCACCAATTGTTTTCAGAGGCCTTCGCAGCCTAGAAGCACAATATAATAATAATAATAATAATAATAATAATAATATAATAAAAAATGAAAATAATAAAAATAAATTATCATTTTAGTTATGATTAACAATGTCCACATTGGTCTACCATTGCCTATTTTACTGAGTGTCAGGTTACTTCCTCATTGTCTGAATAGTTTCCTTTAATTGTGTGCACAGTAAACAGAATGTTGTAAAGAACTGAAAAGCCACTCTTCCTCTTAGTCAGTTGCATTCAGGCAGGCTCACTGTGGATTTAACTTCACAGGTCTGGTGTTAACACAGTTTTCAAACACTGACTTTTTGTAGGTGCAGCTTATAGCTTTACACATCATGACCGTGATAACCTATCCATGAGGACAAGCAAACCCTTTACCACAAAAGTTTCACAATAGTGCATCTTTAAGCATAGTGTTTAATTGTAAGGTCAATTTAAGGACTGGGATGTTAATTAGGCGGAGAACCATCGTGGTTCCTAAATCAAATTGCCACACATTATGTTAAATGTCACTGTGTTTTTTCTACTCATGTTATTAGTGAAACTGAATTTTCTTTTCAGTGACAGTTGAGTTTGAGTGCACACCTTTTTTTTAGTCTATGATGCTACCTGTGCTAACCAAACATGCTGATGTTTGCAAAGGAATTGCTTCACTTCCTGTCACATGTTGCCGTCCTCTCCCTGGAGCACACACCGGTCTGGGGTGTGTACCTACTCTACGAAACTCTCTCAAACTCTGCAGTGATGCGCTCCTCCTGGCATCTGTCCATTGTGTCATTGTAGTGCATGTGATCAAATCGAGACTGTCAGTAGCATTCCTCTGTGCTACGTCTGACCTAGAACGTGTCAGTGCACGCACAGTTTGAGGGAGAGTGAGAGGTGTGGGCAAAGTCATAGACCAAATGTGTACTAGTGACTGTTGGATTGTTGTAGTTTATTCACCAAACGTTTTTGCCAAATTTGTAGTAACAATTGTTAGAAATAGGGCTGTGCAAAAAAGACAACAAGGCAGTAGGTCTCAATATGCAATATAGATCTTGTATAAAATACATATCTGAAAGGAATTATTTTTTCTAAATTAATTAAAAAGTAGAATTTTTTATGCAGCACAAATGTATATTTGACAAGAGAACATTTATTCTCTATAGTCACTTTTCTCTGAGCTTTTTTTTTTTTAACTTCATGTATTATGGTCAAGTTTATATATATAAAAATATAACATAAAACCACATGTATCGATTAGTCGACTGTCTTCAAGTTGTTCAAACTTTTCTTTCAATGAGCAAAGAGACACGCTCCTCCTACCCCCTACGAAGTGCTTGCATACCCCCAAAGGTCCCTGTACCTCTGGTTGGGAAGCACTGGTTTACATTATGCATTATTGTGTCAGAAGTTCGTTTGATTCTGCCAGTGTAACAACAATTATTTTTAAAGGTGAGGACAGTGTGACCCTAAGTAAAGTCTAAGAACCATTTAGGGATTTGGCTTTCTAGTGACCTGAACCAACAGGTCCAGAAAAAGTAGTTGAATTCTCTCGCTTGCATAGACAGACAGTTGATTCTTAAACAGTCTTCATTGGTATGCCGTGTGCTGTGCTGGATGCGTCTGGCAGAGCTGAAGATGGCAGAGCTCCAGATCTCTGTGTAGAGCCTCATCAGCAGTCCGCTCCAACAGGAAGTCCGTGGTCGGCCTCCTCTCGTCATTTATGCTGGAGTAGTGGAATAAGTCTTCCCTCTTTCCAAATTTTTTACTAGTTTAGCACATTTTTTATCTACTCTCTTCACTATTAGAGACGGCTTGGGAAAATTATTTAGATATTTATTCTATATTTAATCTTTTATTGTTTTCAATACTTAGTGAAGAGTGCATGTCCAAATGCCTAACAAAAAGAACATATAACAGGAATGGCATAATTTTAAAAAGTGTCGTTGCAAGTTTTTTAGTTAGAAAACAGAAAGTTTACATCACCCTCAACTGGATATGCATTTGTTTATATCTAGTTATGTTCTATCCTTCTCATCACCGTTGATTGTTCTTGTTACCGGCGTGTTACACAATCACTTCTGTGTTTAATTACTTCCTTGTCGTTCTGTTAGTGACCTCAACAGTTAGAAATTTTCTGTTTGCAAGTGCCAGCCCTTAAAGTCAACAAGTTAGACTCAACTTTTTCCAAGTAGCGTTCAGGTGACAGTCATCCCTAATAGTCTGTTAGGAGTGATACTGTCCAGATTAAAAATGTAATTTGTTCCACCGAAGCCAACATTTTGTTTGTTTATTTTTTTGTATATTTTTTTCTATCTTGCCTGCTTTATAATCAGTCTGTATGCCTCAAATTAAGGTATTAGGAGCTTTTAAAATTCTACAATTCAAAAATGTAATCAAAGCTAAAATGACGAAGGCTAATGTTTTACTGTTTGACCTCATTGCCATTTACCCTTCTCAAATTTAGGATGGCTTTGTTCACAATGTTTAAAGGATCTATTCAACAAATATTTTTAATTCTATCCAAGTTGGAGTTTCATGGTCTGTAGTTGGACCAGACTGTCACGGTCCAGTTTAACCTGCATTGTCTTACAGCAGTGTTTTTCAACCATTGTGCTGGGGAACACTAGTGTGCCTTGGAAAATGTGTCAGTTTTCAACCTTTAATTTAAAGAAATAAGCTTAATTTGATTTAATGAAAGAATTTACCATTTGGGAGAGTTTGGAACAACTTTTCATTGCAAGAACCCAAGCATCCAAGCAACCAATTACAATTTACAGAATAATTTAAAGATGCTCTGTGTGACTTTTCCAATAAAAGATTCTGACACTTTGAATAGCTTATTATATTGACTGAAATGTTCCAAGATGAGACATTAAGCACATTTGTTTATAGGTTATTTATTAGGGATGCACCGATCCAGCTTTTTCAGTTCCGATACCGATTCTGATACTTTGGCTTTAAGTATCTACCGATACCCGATATCAACCGATACCAGTGTAAGGACTGAAACAGCTTCTCTTTCTTATTAAAACATAAGACATTTGGTCATTTAGTGTTATTTAACTGTTAATTATAGTGCAAGCTACAACTTCACAACTTAATCTGAATAAAATGTCCAATAATATGAGACATTTTGGTTCAACACCAATCAGTAAATTAGTCTCATTATGTCCAATTAAAGGCACAGCTAGGATATCGGCTGAACCATATAATTTGAGCCGATACCCGATCCAGCAAAATGTCCCAGTATCCGATCGGCGCATCCCTATTATTTATTTCTAATAGCTTGCATGTAAAAAATTCAATTTTTATTTGAGCAAGGTTCCCTCTATATAGATCTGACCTGTACCACTTGACTTTGTTGTGTCACATGCTTCTTTCTATTCAGATATATACATGTATGTTTAAAGGAACATTCCATGCACAGCAATACAGCAACAACTTCTAAAACAGCTTGATTTGGCCATATTGATATAGTTGGTGTGCCGCGGAAAAATGTTAAGCACAAAAGTGTGCCCTGTGTCTCAAAAAAGGTTGGAAAACACTGCCTTTTTAAAATGCGTGGTGTCACTGTTAGATGATGTGTCTTAGTCAGTGGATGACGTTGAATGTAGCTCTACTTCCTGTAGCCTTTGGGCCTGTCACAGACAATCACTGTGCAGGAAAATCTTATGGACTAAAAGCAATGCAACTAGAATTTTATGGCGTAATTGTTCATATTTGCTTTGAGCTAAACAATTTTTGTGTTGAACATCTATTTCATACATGCAGTGCTTGGTTATCTTATCATGAAGTTAGCACTGTTTGTACCATTCATTCATCCACACTATGACGTATCCTCTCACATGCAATCGAGGCAATTGAGGGTTTGTTAATATTGACAGAAATTAAATGTATTGTACTGTATGTGCAAAGATCAAGTAAGTTAATTTTTTTGAAGAAGAAGAAGAAATGGCACAATTATTTATTTAACAATAACCACGTGAGATGGTATATCTCTTTAAATGGTGTCCTATATAACTTGCCCTTATTGATACACAACATAAAAGAAGGGATTTTCTCTTTTAAACCATTATTGAACCCATTTTGTAACAAACAGGCAATTGAGGATGTACTTTACAGTTCAGTTTACAGTTTAGTGTTTAGAGTGAATAAATATTCATGTATATTAATTTCATATATTTAATTTCTTTTGTTGATACCTGAATAATTATAACATTAACCAAATTATCTTTTGGCTGCAGTCCATTATGTCACTCTGAAGGCCTTGGTAAAGTCTCAAGGAAAAAAAAAAGCTTGTTTTGCTTACATTTCTATTTCTAGATTTTTCTTTTTATTTATTTCCAGCTTTTTTTTTTCTTTGACTGTATCCATTTTAATCAAAATGTTCAAATTTTGCCTATAGTGAAAAATATGTTTTATTATTGTATTTTATACATTGGCAGTAATTGACAATAATAAAAATTAGTTCCTACTGTAAATGTGAATGGAAATAATTATTTTTGCATTAATAGCACCATGTGCACCATTCATTAAATATGACATGGCCTTCTCATGCCTGCTGCCTTATTTCACCATTGTAGAGAGTTTGATGTCATGGACCATGGCATAGCTTTGCCCTCCCCTCAGGACCTTCAGGCAGAGTAACCCACTTAGCAAAGCGCTGGCTTGTATGCAGAGCCTTGGTGCACTGGGTCGGGAAGTAATCGTCTATTTATTCCACTGTGGAGCTGTAACTAGTCGAGTGGAAGTTGGCAGTCACAGTTTGTGAGGGCTCCACATCGAGAACATAACCCTTGTTAAAAGCACACTGACCCACATTGATTGTGATGAAGTGATAGAATGAATGTGCAGTTATTTAACTGGTATTGGATTATGATGGTGGATTATAGATTATGATTGTATGTTTCACTTGCAAGGACCACAACTTCAGAGTATGGTTCAAACAATTTATTGATTTACCTTGAGCTCAAACAGAGCAT
This sequence comes from Mugilogobius chulae, assembly GCA_038363315.1. Lineage (NCBI taxonomy): Eukaryota > Metazoa > Chordata > Actinopteri > Gobiiformes > Gobiidae > Mugilogobius > Mugilogobius chulae. The sequence goes on along the minus strand of CM076403.1, from coordinate 42,097,902 downwards.
AAATGTAGATAGACATTTTTGGGCTTCTGTCGATGGTTTGCAACTTTCAGGCCATGATACCCTTCATTTGAAGTGGGCAGAAAGGACAGGCACTGAAACACTAAGGGCCAATTTATGGTCGAGTCATGTAGTCAGGAGTTGCAAAGGCTGCTATTGGATCACCTGTCTTTTGTTTATTTTCCCCCAGGGCTTCTGGGAGCCAATCAGAAAGCTTGCAACAACGGTAGCATCACGTTTGTGCCGTTCTCGTGCTCCTATGCCCAAAAGTCAGTTGGCGTCAAAGCGCACAGCTTATCTGTGATCTGGTTGTGATTGGTGTAACGGACTAGACTCACCTGGAACCCGATTAGCTCCAATGGCTGCCTGCCACGTAACATAACGAGGAACTATAAATTGGCCTTAATGGTAGTGTGTTGGTGGGCTGAGCAGTTAGTGTAGCCACAGGAAGAGGCGAGGAAGTTGTGATCCTGCCGAACTTAAAGGAGACCTATTGTGATTTTTCTGTATATTTAGGAAGAAACTATGGCAGATGCAGATCAATAGTTCATACTTTGTTCATTGTAAAACACATAAATGATCGAAAAAGACTTAGAAAAAGAAACAAGTCTATTGACTTCCTGTTCAAAACTGCAGAACTGAACACCTCGTCTCTTCATTGTAAAGTGTAACTTTGATAAGCCATAGATTTTAAATTACTATTTTTTTTTGTTGGAAAGTGGCTATGACCATTTTGAATCCTATGTTTTACACATAATTTGGCGGGTAGGTGAAGACAGGGGTTTTCTGAGCACTGGAGGATCAGCTGCAGGACAACATAAGATTACTCAAACATGAATGAACCAATCCAAATACAACTTTTGATAAACGAATGATGAGAGAACACTACAGTAACAAGGTTAAAAACTCTGAAAGTAGATTTTACACAGTCTCCTTTAAGATAACATTTATATTCATATGAATTTCTTTTTTGGGATGGGTTAGGGTTCTAATATTGATAAGCAAACAGCAACTGTAACTCAACCACCAAAGTTTTTCATATACATTGTGTGAGACCTTGCAATAACAACTGTTGGCCTATATTATGCAAGATTGGCATTGTTTTTGAAATAGGGTTTTACTTTTGAGATGATTCATGTTGCCATCTCTATGACTTCACTTAATTAACTTACTATTATTTTTTTTACTTCCTCTCAAGAAAGTGTTCCATTAAAAAGCATGTACTGATGCCAGTATGTTATTGTCTCAATTGTTTTTTGCAGCTACCTTAATAGAGCATGTAGTTCAATGCTGATTTGTTTGCAGTATCAGTATTTAAATCTGCCGGGCAGTGTGGCAAAAATAAATTAATAGGCACTTTTTTATAGTGACACACTTTCACTTTTGATTTCAAATTAATTAATTTTAAACTGAGCCCTTTTAATGTACTACTCCAGTAGATTAGGACATCTGACACACAATTATAATTGATATTTAATCAGAAAATTAAAGATACTATACCTGTTTTTACAGTCTTCAAATGTAAGCAAACATAAAAGAATTTGGCAATATCTGTGCTGTGGTAATAATGATTTAACATATTTTCTTAATAGAAATCTGGTATGATGCCTTTAAGTGCTTACATTCAGCTCAAAGTAAACTGTAGAACATAGCCATGGATGAAGACTGAAGAATTGCTTTGCTTACATTTCTAGATTTTGCCTTCTTGTTCTACTCTGACTTTGTTTTGATGACATTGCACACTTTTTTATGATGGATCCTGTTTATGCTGTGCTGCTCCTTTTTTACTGCTCTATTTTATTTCCTCATTAGAGCTACTCCTTCCAGGAACAGCAGCATGTGTTATCAGCAGGTGACAGTGCTCATTCTTTCATGTGGGGCACTGAAACCCCCCAGGACACTGTAAATCCTGAGGACACATCACTCTGCTCCTGTGATCCTCTGTATGTGAACCATACATGTGCTGCTGACATCTAGTCACATCGTCATTGCACATTTATGACTTTTTCCTGTTTCCTGTAGAATACATACAATACAATACATACATGCATAGGCATAGAGACATAGACAGACATACATACTGGTACATATATACATTACATTCATACATTATTGATTGTTGCATATTGACAGATGATTTTATTATTATTAGTCATGTACTGTTTTGTTTTGAAATAATGACCTGCAGTATTGTGAGTGGATGCAAACTTAAAACTTAAAGTCCCTGTACTGCATAGATTTATTTGTAATTTTTAAAAGAGCTGTTAATCATAGTTTACTTAAGTTAAAGTGATGCAACTTTTTGTAGAAAATCACCTACATTATCTCACTGAAAAAGAGACCTAAATCCATACATTGGACAACTGTGGAATATTGCAGCTTAAGGAACATACAGTAATTCCTACTGAAACAAACTTTTATTCCAGACTTTTATTCAAGTTAACTTTTGACTAAATAGTGCTACATTCATAAGATTTTCAATGCTTAGTTTAAAAGTATCCTTATTTTCTGAAACAATCAATCTCTGCTGTTATTTACCCCATTCTTTTCTCCTCTCTGTGCACAGTCGCTTTCTTCAGCCGTGGTGCAGGTGTTCACTGCAGAGAGAAACTCCAGCTGGAGCAAAAGATGTTGTGGAGTGGCCTGTCTGGTCAAAGACAACCCTCAACGCTCCTACTTCATCAGAGTGTTCGACCTCAGGGTAAATCACTTCTATTCTATGTGTGTAGGGCCTTTTTAAGGCATCTTTTGATTTACTGTTCTCTTTACACCAAACAACTGGTGGAAGTTAAATGTTTGTTGCTGTAAGAAACAAGGTGCTTTATATCTTCTTCTGCTTTATAGTCTTTCCTGAAAAAAAGATGAGCAAGTGGGCCCTTTTTTTCCCTCTAAAATCTCTAACAAAACATTGAAGAGTTTCCTCATCAATTTCTTTGCAGTTTTCCATTACTGTAACATATATAATTTTTTTTTTTATGATCATGTTTTTTTTTCTTTTATTTCCTTTTCAGGACGGAAAGGTGATGTTTGAACAGGAACTCTACAACAACTTCAACCTCTCCTCTTCAAGGCCATACTTTATCACATTTGCTGGAGATGTGAGTTTACACCACAATATTAAATACTCATGTATTTAATGCTGTCATACTCCATTCGTCAAACAATTTTAATGGTACAAATATGGAGAACATGGGCAGCGCCGCCGCCCCCAATACGCACATCACGCAGAGCGCGTAGGGCATCACCTGCTCTGGGGACACAAGCCGAGCTATGCTGTCCTCGTGCTGAACTCATGAGTGACAGACAGTTTGGTCTAGACGCAGGTGCCTGATGATTCTTAACACACAGCGCAAAATCAAAGACCTGGAAACAGAAACATGTTCTACAACTCATAAGCTCTTAGCCAATCTTATTTCGGTCAATAGGACACATATTGAGCAGTTACGAGAGAAACAGCAGATGAATTAAGACGTAGCAGATTTGAACACCAATAACCGGGCGAAATACGGCAGATTTTTCACTTTTTGTTCAGATTCTTTCAGAGGAAACAAACCATGAATTTAGTTTTTTGTCCTGACTAAAGTTCGTTATATAGTTAGTTGGCGCAGGAGAGGGAGCAGTGGCGGAGCAGAGGAAGTTAGGGGGCAAAGAGGTCTGGGCCACTGAAAGCAATCTGGCAAAAATTTGAAATTAATGGACTTACTGTTAAAACATGCCAGATAAAAAACAAAACAGTAAAAAGAAATAAATAAACAAAAAAATGTAGAGGGACTTTCAGACCTGTCTTTTGTGGGTCGTTTGCTTTTTTTTTTTTTTTTTTTTTTCTTTTATGGGGGGGGGTGCACCTTTTTGAAATCTTGCATAGGGCACCAAATGGCTAGTAGCGGCCTGAACATGGGAAATATAATTCATCGAAGAACATTACAGGATTTTCGTTTAGTTATATATTTCTTTTTGCAAGTTTAATTTATCTTTTTTAAGTCTTTATTTGTCAGGAACCATGTACGAAATGCATATATCTTGCATCAGTAACTGCATCAGATTTAGTTACTCTATTTGTAGTCATACTGAGCAGGTGAGCGCACAATGACAACACGAACAATTTACATAACGTTCCTACTTAGCTCAATTCAAAAGCACACAAAAATGCTGCAATCAATACAATAGTTTTTTTCATAAAAATACTTAATAATAGTTTTTAAAAAGTAGCTATGTTAGTTTTACAATCAAATGCCAAGTGTAATTTATCTTTGCTGATCTTAGCAAATTTGATTGTCGAAGATGTGATCAAAAGTGCATTAATTTATGTTAAAAGAAATATAGTAAAACACTAATAACAACAACATGTTTTTCTTTTTTTTTTATTTATAATTTATTGTCTTTTCAACAAAACAAAATACAACACAAATCAGCACAGCAGATACCTAACTAGGTAGGAACAAGTACACATTGAACCTTTAGGTCAGAGTTACATGTCAGTAGGTCTGAAGGTGCAGTCAGTTATTATTCTTGAAAGCAAAATTTAAGCCTCCTTTACAAAGTACTTCAGCTATTTGCCGAGGTAGGTGATCCAGGTAAGGTTGCCATGTCTTATAGAAAGTGTCGGAGTTACCCTTTAACAAGGTACTGAGACGTTCCATTGAAAACACTTTATAAGTTTCTCTGTACCATTGTGTTACGGTTGGAGGCTGTGCTTGTATCCATTGCAACAGTATACACCTCCTTGCCAGGTGTAAAAGTTTCTGAAGCAGCATCATCTGCCCAGGTAACACAGGCAACCTGTCACACTGTCCGAAAAGAAAAAAAACAGGGGGATAGTTTTATGAAAAGTTGAGCGAAGCTCTGAGGCAAAACCTTTGTATCCGCTCAAGACACAGTGATAATAAGTTCCCACAATGTTCTTACACTTTGTAAAGAAAGGTGAGCGTTGTGGTTGAATCTTGTGCAAAAACTGTGGAGTATGTTAAATTCTGTGTAGAATTCGAGACTGATTTTCCCTGAGCTTGTTACATGTAAATATTTTCTTTGCAGACATAAAAGCATTTGAGCAAGTTTCAACACCAAGCTCAATCCACAGATCTGCCTTTCTAATGAGACCTAGACCTCTCAGTTGTGAGAGGGTTTAATGCCATTAGTTGTGTATAACAAAGAGTGAGAAATGTCTTTTTTGAGGTGGCATCTTTGTTAAATTTGAGAAGAAAAATTTTCACTGGGTTTAGGATTGATTGGTCACCTGGAAAAATAAGTGAGGATTGAACAGGATTGAAATGTCTCACCTAGAGGAAACAAAAAAAAATCTTTTTGTGTAATTCCAAACTTAATTTGAATTTGTGCAAAAGACATAAGATCATCTTTTTCAAATAAGTTACAAACAAGTTTTAAACCTTTGCCATACCATTGGTTAAATATTCCAAGATCTATGCCTGTCGGGAATGTTAGATTTAGATAAGAGTCTGCATTGCAAAAGTTTTTCCAACCAAGATGACTCCTGATGCTATTCCAAACTCTAAATGTTACAAACAAAATGCTGTTGTTTTTTACCCTCGCTGGAAGTTTGGATATATCTAAGGATAATAGACTCAGTAGTGAGAAAGTTTCACAACACCAACTGTCTATATATGATTCAGATTGGTGTAAAAATCCATTTAACTATCCTGATATAATACGTACATGACATGCCCAGTAGTAACACTGAAAGTTAGGTAAAGCCTGACCTCCCCTGTCAGCAGGAAGCTGCAAAACCCTCATCTTCAGCCTAGGCTGCTTTCCATGCCATATAAATTTGGACAAAAGTCTTTCGATCTCAGCAAAAATGCATTTGTTAATTTTTAATGGTAACATTAGCATAGGATAGAGTATCCTGGGAAGGATATTCATTTTTAATAAACTTATTCTGCCCAGAAATGACAGCGGGAGGTCAAACCATTTAGTTCACTTTTAATAGATTGCAAGACCATCTTAAAATTTAATTTATATTTGCAGATATCCCAACATCGTTTTTAATGTACAGGGCTTACCTTAGACATGGAAAACTGTGGCTATTATTACAAGCAAAATAGCAGCTATAGGTACAACATCAACTTAAAAATCATTATTATTAAACCTACTACCCATCTTCAAGAGAGTGTGTTTTCATTATTATGTTTAAAGTTGATGTTATTTTATTAATCTGATAAACAAATAAAGGGCTACATTTTATGAACAGCACACGTCTTAAATCAACTCATATGAAACGTTCTACATAATGACTTTGATTCAGGCAAAGCTATGCTACAGTGTTTTATGTTATCTGAATAGTTTCCCATAACAAGGCTTATTAATAGAACAAATATTTGGCCTAATGGGTCTGATTTCTCAGGGTCCAGCCCTTGAGTTGTTTCAAGTAAAACACAATCATTTTCTGGCTTACTTACCCTCAAAATTTGAAAACAATTTTACCCTGATGCCCCTCTGTTAAAAAGAAAAACTCACAATGGTCATGGAAATCATTCGAAAAAGTACCAATACATAAAAATATGTTGAGAATTAAAATCATTCATTACGTTTGAATTGTTTAGCAACAAAATTATTTTAAATATAATAATAATGACACATGCTTGGACAAAAATGATCATATCCATAACTTATGATTTTGTTGCACAACCTTTTGTGACAATTACTACTGTCAAATGATTTGTGTAACTACCAATGAGACTTGTGCACCTGTCACAGGTATTTTCCCCCTTCTCATGAGCAAACTGCTCCAGTTGTGTCAAGATTGAAGGGTGTCCTCTCCAGATGCACGTTTCAGCTCCTTTCACGTCCTCAGTGGGATTGAGTCTGGGCTTATAAAAGCCACTTCAGAATAGTCCACTGCTTATGTTTGAGACATTCTTGGCTGTTTTGGGTGTGTTTTGGGTCATTATCTTGTTGGAAGACCTATGACAGAGACCAAACTTTCTGAAACTAAAGCCCACATTTCTCTCCAAGATGGCTTCATAGTCTTGAGATTTCATTGTACTTGGCACAGATTCAGGACACCCTGTACCAAATGCAGCTAAACAGCCTCAGAACATAATCGAGCCTCCTCCATGCTTCACAGCAGGGATAGTGTTCTTTTCTTAATTTGCTGGATTTTTGCCTCAATGAACATAGAGTTGATTTGTTTCACCAAAAAGCTCTGGTTTAGTCTCATATGTTCAAAGGAATTTCTTCCAGAAGCTTTGTGGCTTATCAATTTGCATTTTTGCAAATTACAGTGATTTCAGTGACCATTGTGTGTTTTTCTTTCATTAACAGGGATACCACAAAAGTTCTTATGAAGTTATATTGATCACTTTTAATTTGTCTTCAATAACTATTGTGCTCATTACATTTACCATTATGCCTTTTATCAGATTACTTTTTTGCATGTTGATATTTCTGTCAAGTCAAAGCATTTGTAATTGACACTTTGACATAAGTAAGTTTCAGTCAAAATGAACTGATTACCTTCTCTTTTCAGACATGTCAAGTGGGTCTTAACTTTGCCAAGGAAGAGGAAGCAAAGCAGTTTCGTCGAAGTGTGTCAGACCTTATGGGGAAAAAACAGAGGAAGACTGGTAACAATTGAATATTTTAAATAATAAACATAATCTGAAATTAAGTGCTCAGAATATTTCACAATTTGCTTCCAAAATTGTGAAATATTCTGATCAAATATATCACTGCAATGAGTGCTTAGTTTTATACGATTTTTTTTCCAGTTGCTTCACATTCTTTAACAGATCTGGTTTGACATTCACATTTCAATATTCATACCAAAGTGTTTATTAATATAGTGTATTTTGAACTGAAAATGAGAGAATGACCCAAACCATTTCTGTTGGATTTCCTGTGCTGCTTCTTTCATACTTTTGTCCCTCAAGCTTATAATGAAACCTCTTTTATGATAGCTTTTCCGAACACACAATCACAACACTTTTTGTCACTATTTTCTAATCCACATTACCCTGACCTGTCAGTAGAGGGCAGTACCTGCTCAATCTTTCAACAACATGAGTGACGTGGATCTAATCCCTTCAGGGAAATTGACCTGAACACTTCCCACAACTTCACCAGATGAAATGCATTGTTCGTTCACCACAGAATGAACCTTGTAACATTACTACAAAAAAACAATGAGCTGATTCTTGTTGCATGAATAATTGAAGTCTGTTTTTATTTGGCAAGCTGCTGCCAAGTTTAGACAGGGTGTGCAGCTCTTTTACCTAGTCTGCAGTTGTTTGGTACTTTTGAGCTTTTCTGTTTCACATTTATTAATTTACATGCGACATTTACATGCTTTATTCAAATACCTAAATAAAAATTTGCCAGAAGAGCTTGCCTCCCCACAGATCAAATATATTACTTGACCTGATTGTGCTGCCTGCTTGTTTCCACGGATATAGATATGTAATAAATATTGATCTCTGGAACACAAAACATAAGCATCACCAAAGAGACAGGCAACTGATAGATCACAATGAATGACTGAAAATAGTTTCTACACATTAACTATGATCAATCAACCTAGAAAATGCTGTCTTTATTTTGTTTTTTTAAGTTAAATCACATTATTTAACTGCTAATAAATTTTACCAAGCAAGCAACTCAATCCAGTAAAATATCGAAGTCAACTGACTTCAGTGTAAAAATGTGTTTTTCATTACTGTGGAGAGTACGAGATTTTACAATACATGACTCTTTTGAAAATAAATGCCATTAAACCTTCTTAACAACTCTATTACCATTCCTGGTAGCTTAAATTATAAAAATATAAAAATTGAAGAATGACATCAACTGTTGCTATGGTATACTGTATGTGGCAGACATTTTGGGAGTAAGAAAACATTGTAAAAACATGAACATACAAAATGTAACCTTTTAGTGATCCTATTAATGAAAAAAAAAACTCACATTTCTTGGTCAGGGCTTTTTCCCAAAGTGTAGAATATAACAAGGGCTGTGTTTTATGCAGATATTATGCAGAAACAGCAAAAAACTGTTACGGTGTGTGATTTTCAATGTTATTATGAAAGTATGTAAGTAAGACATGGACAAATATAACTTTCTTGTAGAAAATGTCCACAACAACATGACAGCTGGAACTGAAAGTTACAGAATAAGTTACTTTTGCAATGAACTTTTTGGACATCATTATTATATCACATTAATATACCTCCTCCAGAAAAGGTACTGTATGTTGTGCAGCTTTAAACCCAGTGCTACTTTTGTTTGTGATTGTCTGCCACCCAGTTTGTAGACATCTACGACCGAGTTTAGATATTTGAATCAATGATTGATTACTTCAAATGAAAAGCACTTTGGACATACACCTCAACACTGCACACATTGACTTTTATTTTCTTGATTAAAGCTCCCTGTCCTCTGGCCAGTGCTGCTCTTTGGGTCACTTCTTGACCTCTCAAATAGATTGTGCTCTTTCATGTTTGCCCTCTCTCGGCTGATTGGTCGCTCTAATCTTCACTCTGGTCTGACTTTGTGTCATCAGAAACTCAGGCCATGCGTCAAATTTGATTCTGCTTTACAAATAACCACAACCTTTCAGTCTTTTTCAGTAACAGTCTCTCATAAGAGGATGTTAAGATTTACCCATGATTTACTGAATAAATGAATGAAGGAAGGAATGAAGGGGTGATGAGAATGAGCAATTTCTCATTTGCAGAAAGAATCCCATCTCAAAAGTGTAGCTTATCACGATGCTGATTCAACAGCATGAATATTGTCCAGTTGTCATTCTGACCGCAGGAATGTTCACCAGAGCCGGACATCCTACGAGATGTTCATTGAGAGTTTTACGTTTTTGTCATTGTTTTCTGTAAGACAGTTTCCAGAAGTACACACCAAATCAACATTGGGTTTACTAAAACTGGTCACATGGCCATAACAAATAAATTGTAAAAGAAAAGATTTGTGGTTGCTAAACAGTGTTGTTGTTTATTAATTTATTTTTTCCTAAAATGTGACATGACGCCCTTGTCAAACGTTTCTGCTCTTAATTAATGATTACATTGCCTTATTTCCTCACTAAGCTATGCTTGGCAATCCCTTTAATAACTTGCCCTTCTTTCACATGTCGCTGTTCTCTGAATTTAAATATCAAGTACTTCTCCTCCTTCTAACACTCAGACTGTGGCTTTCCTCTAAAATAAGTTGCCATGAAAGTAAATCATAACATAAACATTTGTCTGTGTTCACAGAGAAGAGACGTGATCCTCCAAATGGTATGTTTCACATCATTCTGTTGTTACTGCAATGATATAATAGCAACGTAAATTTAACAATTATATACGTAAATGTATTAAAAATCTATATACATTTTTATTATTTCAATGACCAACTCTAATGACCTAAATTGAATTATGCTGTATGTCAAAAACTACAAAGACTACGTATATTAGTAGCAAATGCCTGAGAAGTTTCTCTTTTAAAATAACTCATGCAAGTCTGTGTTTTCAATATGTCACTCTAATATGTGACTTGAACAACATGCATCCAGATGGGGGATATGATGTGAGAGAGTAGGAACAAACGCTTTGTATTTTTGACAGACCCAAGATGATCTACTTTGAACACACTTGCTACAAGATTTGATCCTAAGTTGTACATTTACTGATGTGTGTATTCTAGCTACACCTTGTGAGCCTAAACTCATCAAAACTTAAATATAATGGAATAAACTATTTACGGAATATATCATGATCATACCTTTTAGAGTCAAATGTAGAACTAGGCTAATTAGAATCAAAACAATATTAATTAGATAAATTTTAAAGGGGCATAGTGTAAATTATTCTACTCTACTTTTCTCAGAAGCACAGTAACAATGACTAGCACTGACCAATTCTAGCACTCACTGCCCCTGAGGAAGTGTCCCAGAGTCATTGAAGGAGGATCAAATGCAGAGGACAAATTTCCTTATGAGTACCAAAGTGTACCTTAACCTTAATCTTTCTTTATAGTAATTTGCTGTTTTGCCAAAAAAAAAAAAAAAAAAAAATGTTTTTTTCATAATAATAAAAAATGCCTGGAATTGAATACACAATTTTATTAAAGTTGAAGCACACTGTAGAACTCACCAGTGTATAATGATAATATGATGATAAATGATAAATATAAATGACATCTGTACGAGACAAGCAATGGTGAATCTCCCACCAGAAGACTGGCATAGTGCATCTTTAAGGCTTCCAACTGTAGTTTTTTAAAGAGCTATATCATTGGACAATTGGACTCCTACAATATAGAAAAAGACCAAGCAAAGTCTGACTTCGGCATACTAAAAAACAGTCCCTCTATAAACTTAATTCGAAATATCAGTACCACCACCTTCTATTCTTTATGCAGTTGTTGTCATTTTTGGAACAAAACTAAATTTTTGTTGTTGCTGGTGTTAAATTGTCAACACTAATTTACCGTAGTCATGGTTGAACTGAACTGAGAAAGTGAGTAAGTGTGCTAGTTGACAGCTGAAACACGTCAACCCTGACTTCCTTATGGAACATTGCCATGGCTCTTCCGTCTGTCTCCATCCATATGCTCATGTTCAAGCAGAAATAATGTCTGCTAATTCAAAATATTATCAGTGCTTTGGATATGTTAAATGTATTACAAATTTCCCTACTACAATAAATAAACGTGTCCCGTACCTGTAAATTTGTTGCAACTGTCTTTACGGTAGTAAAGGATCAGTGGTAACTAATAGCAACAAGAGTGATATTGAGCCTTTGGAGTCTATCTTTGTCTTTCAATGAAACCAAAAATACCAATACATCTTCAAATCAGATCAAGTTAAACATTAGAGACCATTTTGTGGCTCAAGTGTGATTTCTTCATTTCTGGACATCTCATTCAAGTTCTTCTGATGATGTTTGTGTTCTTATTGGCATTGAACCATGGAGAAATGATGCAGTGCATGCCGGCGTAGTGTGACGACAAGTGCAGGTACTTGATACCTTAAATTGGTCATTGTTTGGTTAACAGTATGTACAAACGTACATTTTTGAACAATAGATCATGAGTTGGCCCTTAAAACAGGGTTTATATCAATGGGTAAGATCACTACACAAGCTCAAGGTAAAAAAAAAATGTATAATTCGGAGGTTCATAGTCATAGTTCATTTATATGCAGTATATGGACAAAGTCTGTTCTACTGCCCTTTCCAACACACTCTTGTCCCTGCTCAACCTCTGGTCTTAATATTCCCTTTTTTCCATTTTTCACTTTACATATTCATTCTATTTTCAAAACCCACTCAGATTACTGTGGGATTACGCATCAATGGGATTTAATAGTTACGTAAAAATCCACCACTAAATCCCGACTCATTTGCAGGGATTAGATGCATTTGCTGTGTTTTGCTGTGGAGAAAGGGAGTATAGGATAGTTGTAATAGCTGGAGACGGGTGAAGAAATGATCACAGTGAGTTGGTCTGAGCATCATAATCCATTGAAGCACCCCAACAGGAGAGAAGGCACAGAATAAGTGCAAGAAACTGGCAAGAAAGAAAACATTTCAAACTTTTTTTTTAATTCTCACTTTTGCTTGGATTATCTCAACTGGTTTGCCAAAGAAGTTGTAGACAAATTTTTCAAGCTTGGATTACCATGGATACTGCTGTTGCATATTTATATCTAAGACGTTACCTTCAAACTGGAAACTCTGTGTGACGACTGTCAGTCTCTGGAGGATATGGGTCAACCTTGTTGGATGTTTCAGAAGGATGTAAATGAATTAATTCGACTTTGAAAGGACATCTGTTAACTGATATGTACTGATATGCTTGTACAGCATAAGTTATTGCCATATAAAAATGTGAACTGATTGCTTCATGTTTTTCTGAAATTAATTTTTGTTTTTGGCCATGTCCAATCATCTTTTCATTTTGATTCTACAATGATGTTTTGTACCACCTTCTTGTCTGCCCCATCTGAGGACTTGAACTACGATGGGACAGGCACAGCGACTTTACATTATGGGCATTTGGGTACAGGGGGCTGTTTGTCTTCTTTACACTGCCTGGTGTTACCACAAGATGATCTTTATAGTTCTCTATCTGAAAGAAGGGCAAGCATGTCAAGCCGATCAGACAAAAGAGGTGGTACTGTCTTTGGAAATGGACTGATGGATGTCAGAGCGAGTCCCAAACAGGACAGTGTGTGCATATGGGACAGGGTGAGAGGGAGGCGGAGTAGGTCTGCGTCACCTTCACCAGGCAAAATACCCCAAAGTCCTTATAATCAGAGAAGCAAAGGTATGTTAGTTGGGTGCATATGTATCAAACCTGATGACTTGAAATATGATCAAGTTATTGTCATGACAAGCCAATGCCATTTTTCCAACAAGCTCTGCATACTGATGTAAAAGTTGTAAAGTGTAATCAAATTTGCAAAACTCATTATATTTGATTTAGCAGCTCATATTTTGGTTTCCGTCAAAGGACAATGCTGATTAACTAGTTCAATCTATTCAATACATGGCGATAATTCATTTGAATTTTCAAGTGTTTAGCCTATTTGGTTCATCGCCGGAAATGGATAAATAAATATATATTGTATACCTATGTATTATTGTTAGTAGGTGGCACAGATTAAATTGACGTCACAATGCTGTTATATCACATGTGAACATGTGATTATGTCTGCATCGTCAGTGTAAAGACTTATCTTTAATTGCTTGTACTTGCTTACATAAAGACATTTCCATCAGTTGTTTTCTTAAAGCTACATCGTGTAACTTTTTAACCACATAATAGACTCAAACAAAAGTATTGTTTTTTTTACTGCAATGTTTTTGTTGCGCTAAAAACAAACATTTGTCTTTACCTGAGCAGGGTTGCATCTCCAGAATGTCCCAAACTAATGTTTTAACTTCTTTTTCAATAGGATTGTGGGTTTTTTATTTCAGTTTTAAAGTAGTATTTGTGAAGCATGTACTTTTAATGCAGCATGTGATTCTATATGGAACAAAAATATATCCATTTGTTTTTGCACACAGAATTGCTTCTGATGAGCTTCAGCTTCCTGTCATAGGTTATATGAGAAATGTTCAACTTTGTATTTCATCACACTGAAACCTATGAACGTTAGACAAAATATCAGTTGGGGTGTTAAGTGATGGGTTTTTATATTAAAACTAATTGGACAGCCCGAAGCCTGTCTGTGTGGAATTCACATTCGCTATAAAGCAAGAATCTGGAAGAAGCATCTCCATTGCCATTGTGCTTAATGCAATTGTACATTGTCCTTAAAACATTACCTTTTGATTTTCTTAATTGTTCTGCATATCTCATGAAAGTACACAAAAAGCTATATATTTTGTCAAGATATTGTTTTGTTTTAGCATTTTTTTTTTTTCCTCAGGCCCGTCTTTGCCGATGGCCACAGTCGACATAAAAAACCCAGAAATCAGTGTTTCGCGTTACCATAACAACTCTCAGGTGAACAACGTTGTGCCATCGTCCTTCCCCAAGAGAGAGAGGAAGCCTAAAACCGGAAAGAAGAAGAAACTGACCAAGGCAGACATTGGCACCCCCAGCAACTTCCAGTAAGTCAATATTATATGCACAACAAAAAAACATAGGGGTGGGACAATTCTTAAAATGTCGAATTGTTCAAGACTGGTGTTTTAATTCAATTCCAGTCTTGGTCTCCATGGCTCTGTTGTAAGTTTGTGCAGTTATTAAAGGGTTGATTTTGCTGTCCTTTCACAGTCTGAGGAAGTAGACCACAACCTTATGGCTGCTATGTTCTAACAGAGCTGGGTTTAATCTGTCTTGTCAGTTTTTGTTTTACAAAGATAAACCCAGGACTAAAAATTAATTTTTGAAAACGTTTCACCATAGATTACATTGTAGCAGTAATGCTGTAATATTGTCGTTGAAAATTTTGCAAATTCACAAAGTAGATTGAGGCTCAAAAAAATTGAAAAGCAATTTAAATCGTGACCCATGTAGGCCTATCTGTCCAGAATTGAATTCTGACAAAGCAGAATTATCTCTAGCAAAACAGGGCAAACAAGTTAGGATACAAGCTAGCCAGAAAACTGATGCATTTAGCAAAACAAACCTATTCACATTTAATTGAATGTCCTGACCTAATGTCTGTCCTATTTTTACAGGCACGTAGGCCATGTAGGCTGGGATCCAAACACAGGCTTTGATGTAAGTATGATTTCTTACTGTTTTTCAAACACAGTGCAACACCCAGCAGAGCAATTAACCAAAATATATATTTTTTGTTTTTTATATAATTTTGATCCCTACAAACATATTTCTGTAGTTTTGAAATCTCAGTTGTTAGTTTGCCGAGATTTAGGGTAGCAGGGACTTAACCTGTATCTGCATAATCCGTGGACTCTTTCCAAAAAAGCATCATCAGTAATTATAGCATAGTGGAGAAGGATGAGGCGGTCCAGGTCACCAGACTTTCTTTGGTTTGATATAAATGTGAAAACACAAAAGTGATATTGATCTAAATGATGTAAAATCAACTACCGTAAATTTTGG
The DNA here is from genome assembly GCA_038363315.1 of Mugilogobius chulae. Lineage (NCBI taxonomy): Eukaryota > Metazoa > Chordata > Actinopteri > Gobiiformes > Gobiidae > Mugilogobius > Mugilogobius chulae. The sequence continues at coordinate 42,082,377 of CM076403.1, read as the reverse complement.
ACTATAAGCCGCTACTTTTTCCTAAGCTTTGAACTCTGTGGCTTATACAACAACGCAGCAAAATTATAGATTCTCATAGACTCACTGTTAAAAAGTGCGGCTTATACATGTACTTTATCATTTTTTTAATTTAAATCTAGTTGGTGCGGGTTATAGTCAGGTGCGCTCAATAGGGCAGAAATTACAGGTAATCATCAGCAGCAGGTGTTTAGAGATGGGAATATTCCTTTTAATAGACAATTTTATCTCTAAACAAGCCAGTTTTATTTTTTGTTTTGACAGTCAAGTATTTAAATGAAGTTTCAACAACAATTGATTTAAGCTGAGGCCAAACCTGATGCTTTATTAAAAATAGCATTCGCCACCAGATGGCAGTATGCAACTTCTCATGGGGCATAATTAAAAAGTATATTTCATAGCAAGTCAGGAAAATCTTTGGCTCTCCATGATGTGTGTTAATCTAAACTTTAAAGTGTACATTATCCTGGCAGGACAAGTCAATGCTAAATAAGTCGTGTAGTTTTTGTAGAGAGCCGCAAATCTCTATAAATATGAATGTAGTATAGAGGACATTATTATTAGTCTAACCACACAAAGCAGCTTTAACAACTGCTGAGATGTGAATTGAATAAGAGATTTTTTAAGACAAGGGTATTAAAAAATAAACAATAATTGCAAAGCTGCAGACAATAGCTATATTGCCTTGTGACTTTTGAATAATACACATTTATGTAACCTTGTTTTGCTGCATTTGCTATTACACCCACACACACGACCTAATCAAAAGATGTGTTGTTTTGGGGGCACTAATGCTTATAACTAACAACAGTAATAGATTTAATGGAATTTTGTTTGTCCCCCCAGCTAAACAATTTGGATCCAGAGTTGAAAAATCTGTTCGATATGTGTGGCATCTCAGAAACTGATCTGAAGGATAAAGAAACATCCAAAGTGATCTATGACTTCATTGAGAAAAAGGAGGAGTCGAGGCTGTCAAAGATGAACTTCGAAGACAAGGTAAGCTTCATTATTAGGGATAGAATCAGGGATAGATCGATGCTTTTATGGTGAACAAACCATTGGATTTGTCATCAGAAATACCTGTATGTGTCTCTGCCTAATTAATCATTTTTTTGCATCATAGCAACTTATGACAATGGAAATTAAGGTGTTTTTTGATATGTTTTTGCAGAAAATACTGATGATAATTCTATGACACTAGTGGTGGTTTTGTCCTCAGTCTACTCAGTTGGGTGGTAGGTTTTTCTGCATGGCCTAGTGAAGGCTGCATGTGGAGTTTTTGTGTGGTCTCTTGGTTGATAAAATTCAGTGCTATTGTTTGTTCTGATTTTTCAAAGTGTCGAAAACATTTTGTTTTGTTTTATTATAAACCATAGTGTAATAATGGTGAAATTGTAGGATGCATGGCAGGCCTCTATTGTCATCATTTTCGATGGCCTGGATTACAAGTGTGCTGCTACTTGGAATTATTTTCTTTTCTACTAATGTGTGATTGATTGCTACTTACTGTAATGTATTTTGCAGCTACACTTAGTATGTGGTTCTTAATTCGCGTATGCCTAATGATAATTTTGTAATACTTTGAAGTAAAGCTAATATTGGAAAAGAATGAAACTGATAAGAAAAAGATGTCATTTGAAGCTGAGCAGTATAAAAAAAAACACTTAAACCTTTCTGAATTTGAGAGCTCGTGCACCCACGTGAATAAATCTGCTGCGGCCGCTTTATGGCAGTCATGCCATCATTGGGAAGAAGTAAAAAAAATTGCTTCTGTGGTTTATCTTTGTCATTAAATTAGGCCGTAAATAATCAATTGTTTAAAAAAAACAACTTTTCACGAGTTTAGAAGCGTAAATCACACTCTGAATCTGCCATTTCACATCTGATACACTTTCCAACTTCTTATCTCATTAAAACGTTTCCCTGGTTGTGTGAAATGTATTTTAAAAAGCCATGTACATGTAGTGTTTACTCATGCTGACCATTTAAACAATCTGATCCTAAGACAAAGTGAAAACACGTTGTGCTCCGACTAATGTGAAGCTTTTGTACATGACAGGAGATCATTCTCTCATGTCATTGTGATAAACACCTCAAAATCATTTTAGTATCTAATTAATGAAAATTGTAAATAATGCAAGTCTTGACTAGTTGGTTTAGCAGCAGAAATCCTTTTTTTTTTTTTTTTTTTGTAAACATTTCTGTTGGTTCATGGAAATGACTCTATATACCATAGGTGTATAATGAGTGGATGATCTCTGGTGAAACAGATTTAAAAATAATGTTAATTTTACCAAAAATTGACACTTTTCTGTCTTCTTTCCACAGCTCCCCCTCCTCCCGGTCCCGCGGCGGACCCCCTCCTCCTCCCCCTCATCATGGCTCAGCCCCTCCACCTCCACCTCCGGTGAGGGGCGGTCGTGGAGCTCCTCCCCCTCCACCGCCCTCCAGACCTCCTTCCATTGCCCCTTCCAATGCCCCTCCTCCACCCCCACCTAGTCGACCGGTTATGGGCGCACCACCACCTCCCCCTCCAAGTCGTGGTTCTCTGCCAACTCCACCTGTACACGCCTCTATGCATGTGGGCCTCCCCCACCACCACCTCCTCCTGGACCGCCTTTTGCTGGAGGAGTGCCACCTCCACCCCCTCCTCCTCCGCCACCTGGCCCACCCCCACCCGCACCACCCCCTCTGCCCACAGCATGGACGCTAATGGAGGAGATGGGAAGTCTGCACTGCTCAGTCAGATACGGGAGGGCACAAATCTGAAAAAAGTGGACCAGAAAGAGCGGCCTGTGTCATCGTCTGGGGGCCGAGATGCACTTCTGGACCAAATCAGACAAGGAATACAGCTCAAACCAGTAAGTACTAAATAAGCCATCCAAAATAAACCTAGACCATATATTGTTAGTGATAATAGTAAATAAATAATAAACTGATAATGCCATCAATATGAAGATATGAACTTATATTAATATGTGATATAATTGCATGTGCACTGTCTTTGATTTTTTTGTGCACGTTGAGCCAAAGATTGTGAATTTTAATGGCGCACCACTACAGTAGTTTGACAAACTTATAAATCCACACCAGTTTCCTAACAGCTGTGCATTTTTCAGAGGGAAGAGGCAGATTCCGCTCCAGCAACGCCTGCCCCTCGGCTGGTATCGTAGGGGCTCTGATGGAAGTGATGCAGAAAAGGAGCAAGGCCATTCACTCCTCAAGTAATGCCGCTGTTGTATTAATTATTATTTATTCAATTTATTTGAATGTGAATTTAAAAGTGAAGTGTTTTTAAGTATTCACGAGATAAATATTTCTAAAACATGAAAATCTAATTAGAGAAATTTGTGTAAAAAAAAAGCTTACAGATTACAAAAGAATCAGAACCACTGGTATACAAACAACAAGCCTTTTTATCATTTCCCAAAATAAATAATAGAGAGAATTTAATACAATAAAGTATTTGTTTAATGATGCAAATTTTTGTTGGACATTTAGAATTGGCATGAGTCATTATTTATTTTTGCTGGTAATATGCAACACCAAAACATTATAATTTTATGGAAAAATGTTTCCACAGGTGATGAGGATCCAATCTCTGATGTCGAAGACTCTGATGAAGATGAATGGGAAGATTAGCCTTTTTTTTCTTCTATTCCCCAAACCTACAGATTACACTACACGGTCTATCAAAAAAACAAACAAAAAACTATTTATGTACTTTCAAATTTATAAAATGTTCTATCAATTTCTGTTGCCTTTAGTGCTTTTTTTTATTAATCTGTGCAATATCTCATTTCATCTGTTTGTGCTTCATCTATTTTTCTAGACTCTGATTTTAACCATGCTTTTGTCCCTCTCCCACACTGTTAGATTGTTGTTTTTGTCACCTCCATCTGTCACTCAACTGTCACACCTTTTCTCATATTACTTACTGTGCCCTATTTCCTTATAAATGTGCAATTTTGTATCAACTTGTCTGTCAAATCAGTTGTGTTTTTCATGTTTTTTTAATAACTGACTGATAGATGGCCTTGATAAAATCCTTTATATCATCCCCAATGTTCATAAAGAGGAAGAAACTATTTTCATACTTTTTTCTCTCTAGTTTATTTCTACCAAATTAAATTTATCCTCTAGTTTAACACTTGTATTTTCTTAAAACAAATGTAAAAAATTAAATTGTTAACTATAATTTGCTGTCAACTGTAAATTTGATCATCTATTTTTGCACAAACTGAAAATAGACAGCATCATGGTGGAAGATACACGTAGACCTACATTTGTAATACTTGTGGCCCAGTGATTTGGCTGGATATCTGTTTTGATTATTAGATTATATCTATTCCAATCTAGTAAGTTGTACAAGCAAATAAATACAATATTGGTTCGGAAAAAAAATTCCATTGACGATATACTATGCACTGTAATTCAAAGATGCTTGGATTCAAATTTGTAGAAATAAATGCACTTTAATCATGGCTATTTTTTGAAAAGCATCTATTGATTTCCATCATAGGAACCTAACAATAAAAGTGAATGTTATTTCAGGCAATCCAAAGCATTGCTCTAAAAGACGAGGCAAATCAAGCATAACGTGACCAAATGCTTTTTCATACAATAGTAAAAAGTGCACTTGGTGAGTTTTTAGGTGCATTAGCAAAGTAATTTTGATTTAAATGGTTAAATAGTTGTAGAACCTGCTTATTGTAAAATGTGATTCTAGCTTATGGGAAGCAGGGCCTTGTTTTCAGCTGTTCTGTAGGTATCTGTCAATCAGTGTCTTTGTCTCCAGCTTTATCATTGTGGCTGGACAAATACAAAAGTCTTACATTGTTCACTGCAATAAAAAGAAGACATTATTACTTTGTTGTGGACTTTCATTTGGTATCAATTACGAAGAAAGTGAAGAAATTGCCAGGAAAATGCATCACAGCTGAGCCTTAGATAAGTACATCTGCCATAAGATTGTTTAGCTCTGCCAATTTATGACAAAACACCCACTTGTACCATGTGTGTGTATTTAAAATGTGTTAAGATATTTACCATTTGCATGTTTAGAATGTTGGCATTATTCAACAGTTAATAAGCTTTCCTAAAGCAAAAAGTTTTAGGAAAGCAATTCAGAACAGTAAAAATGTGCAATGATTTGGGTCTTTGATTGGTCCAATTGATTGGCTTATTGAGCTTTATTTAACCAGGGAGTGCCACTGTGATTCAAAATCTCTTTTGCAGGGGAGTCCCGGAGGAGGGGAGAGGGAAGCTTGATCTTTTGTAAAGTAAACACAATTTTTTATTGTATTATCATTTTTTTTTTTTCGTCAACTTGGGTAGATGCAATTAAAGACTACTGGCTTTGTAAGGTTCTTGCCAAATGTATCTAAAATGTTCTATTTTCATTTAGGGTCCACTAGGTAAAAGTGGTGAGACCAACGGTTTCACAGCCAGACATTTTTTTTTAATTCTGAAATGATGCAGGTCTGAATGTTTTGGGGTCCTTTGATGTCTCCTCATTATGTAATTTGTCAGGCTGAGCTCCTGACTGTGTCACCTCTGAGCAGCTGCTGGTGGCTTTTGCAGTGAAGGACACATTTAGCTCACATAAACAATGTAGCTCCAGGATTAGCATTAGCTTGGCTCACTCCATCTTTTCTGTCATTTGTGTTTAGTCTGTCAACACTTCTTTACGATTCAACCTTCAACAAGTACTCATGCACACTGTCTTCTTGTTTTATTATCTAAGGATTGACACTACAATTAATTTACATACAGCAACTTATAGACTTTTATCTTTATAAGTAAAACTGTTTATTTTGTAAAATTCTGAACCATGTTAATCTTTATGACAGATAATGAAATAGACAGTTATTAAAAATGACTTTCCTCCTGCTGTGAACAGTTTAACCCTTGGCCATTTGAAACAGAGGGGATGATTATGCTGTTTTGACCTTGATGTAGTGTTCAGTTGCACTTGGATAGGACAGGATGGTCTTTGTTGCCTTTTTTAGTGCTTTTAATATTGTCCAGACTTACCTTATTGGCCAAAAGCTACATCCTCATTTGATTCTGTGAGTGCTTTCCTTCCTGACATAACAAGAGCAAGTGGCGAGATTTAATGGTCACTTTAGTTCAGTCAGAACCATCTCAACATGAAGTCCTCAAGATTCCGTAATCTCTCCTGTACTAGTGACATGACTGTAAACGTTGCAATGTGGACATACAATGTTTGAAATATGCAGTTGGTACAATTATTGGCACAAGGAATGTTGATGGGCATCTGTAAAAAGCTGCAAGATTTTTCAAGTTGGTCAGGAAAACTACATGGACTTAGATCTATTTAAACTAAAGAGGTTCTTTGGTCGTACCTTCCATCCTTTCAATGAGATAATCTAATAAATGAAAGGGTGGAGTACACATATCTATCTTTATTATTCTTAAATGGATTTTTAATGGCAAATCAAATTTACATAATCTTAAAAAAGTGCCAGCAAAATCTCCATTTCCTATGTAAATTGAAAAGACTACAGGTGGACCGATCAATGCTCCAGTAGTTTTATAATAGTTATGTTTTGCCCACTTTAATAATCAGCATCCTGGCATGGTTTGTGAGTAAGACAACCAAGAACCCTGTACATAAGATAATGAGGATGAGTAAAAATATAAAGGTGCAGGCAGGAGCCATCTTAAAATCCAGGCAAGCCATGTATATTTGTGCGAACCTCCATCTGGCAATGACCTTTTTTTGCTTTTTTAACATTTTTGTATACATTTATAAATATTGTGTTTTATTGGCTGTATCTGTGAGTTGTGTCTCTGTGTGTGCGAGGGCACATTGTGAGGACCAAAAGTTGTATATACACTTACTTTCCTTCCTTACTGGGACAGAAAGCAGGTCCCTGTAAATCCTTCATATGAGATCAGCAACATGGTTTTAAATTCAAATAAGGTTAGGGTTAGGCTTAAGTGAAGTTTAGGCGAGCAGCCACTAAGGTTAAGGTCCATGAAATGAATGTAATTAACCTAATGTGTGTGTGTGTGTAGTTTTGTCGGACCACAAGTGAAGTTCCTTAATGGTAATAAAGTTCTCTGAATTGAACTTACTTGTGGTCAGTAAGTGGCACAGTCATTGATTCAGTCAGGCTTTCCATGTAAGAATAAACCATTTTAATGCAAACTCAGTTTAATTATATTATGAAACACATGTGCCAAACAAGAGGTGATATGTACAAATGTATAAATCATGTGTGACTTAGAAAACAAATTAGTAAACAATTAAGTTTAATTTTATTAGTTCAAAAGGATTCAGTGCAAATACAAATATAATTTTATTCACAAGTTTTCCCCTTTTCTATTGGTCACTTTTGTAGACCTCAAGGATCCCAGTTGCTTGATCAGAACAAATTGACTTTTTTTATCTGAGATGATGAGGGAGCTCCACCTGAAAGCAAAACAATGAAATACTCCACACATTAGAAGAGCCAAAGCACTATTATCCACAGTATAATTTGTTAAAGCTAACTCCTGTTTGTGTGCTGCTGTGTTAACATAGCATCAGTTATTATTATCAAACTTTGTGAACAACTTCTATAAATAGCAGATTTAAGTGTCAGGAATGTCACAGCTAAGAGGAGAGCAGCCATCTGCAGGTCCAGTTTTTTCCACATCAACAACAGTTTTCACTTAAAGCATTGTTTTGAATATTGTAATTACCTAAACACAAATCTATCTTTGACAGCATTGCAAATCATATGGATAGTGAGTCTAAATTAGTCTGATAAAGCAGTATTACAGGATCTTACAGATAAGAAAATTTTATTAAAAATAAAAGTGTTTTATTGCGAATGAGAAAGTGTAGTGCTAGTTGGCTTGTGTTCTGAGAATTTACTCTGACTGAGTGCAAGACAGATCATTGTAGCTTTGAAAAATATTTCCTTTGCATTAGCTGGAACTTTGATGTGGGAAACACGTGACTGTGCTTTAGTACACTTTTTTGTTTTGTGCAGAGTTCCAAATTAAGAGCTCAGGATCATGTTTGAAGGACACAAACAATGCAAACAGTGCATAATATTTGTCCTTTAAATTATAAATAGATTTCATTGTGTCATTTTGTCCACCCTCTGGTAAAAAAAAAAAAAAAAAGAAAGAAGAAGTAAAGAAAAGAAAAAGAAGAAAAAGTGATGAACCAACTGTCTTGGCTCAGTGCTGATAAGCTTCTCAGTATTCACAAGAAAACAACTTCATATTAAATTTAAAACAGCACTTTATACTGGTGATCACTGACCTTTCTGAGAGAGCGTATGTTGCTGCCCCGGATTGATTCCATGAGCTGGTCATGAGCAGACCTGAGGGGTGTGGAGGGTCTGCTGTCCTCCCCTCGGCGCTCCACTACAGGCCTCAGAGCATTCTTCAGCTCCTTCAGGATGCTCCCAGTCTCCTCTTCACCACTGTCCTTAGATTTACCCTTCTTACTCTTCTTTCCTTTCACTTTAGTGCTCTTTTTATCACTGGCCTCGTGCGCCTTGATCACCGCTGCAATCATTCGAGTTGGTTTGTTCTCTTTCTTCTCCTTCGATCCATGGGCAGGTGCCAGAGGTGAAGCAGGTGGAGGAGGTGGGGGGGAGGAGGTGGAGGTGGTGGCGGAGGAGGAGGAACCTGCTTTGTGGCTTGACTGCGGGAGAGTTTTGGCGAGGACCATGGAGAAGTGTATGGGGATGAACAAGGTGTACCTCTCTGGTTAAACAGGAAATACATTGGAAAAAACATATTATACTGTAACTAGATTGAACAGCTCAAAGAGATATAATAAACAGCCACAAGCTAAGACAAGTCTGCGATAGAAAGCGCTTTAGTCACTACATAACGTACAGTGGCTATGCAGGGTTTTATGTCTGTTCATTTTTTGGTCCAAAAATTAACTAAACCTGTAATGCTGATTAAAAAAAATACATTAAAAAACTAAGCCTTAATGTCGCATGTTGTTAGTTTACATTGTGTTAATAAATGAAATAATCAATAAAACAGACAATATACCAGTGCAGAAGTCCTGGGGTTCACAGCACTCTCTGCCACCCCCTGTTGGCTCTGCCTCTGCCTCTGCTCCTCCACGCGCTTCTGCCTCTGTCGGTCCTGGTTTCTGGTCAGAATTCCAGTCATACTCATCCTGGGACCAGGCAGATTGAACTGGTATCCCAACTTTATAAGGGTGTAGTTTTCTTTCAAGACTTTAACCATCTCCATCTCGACCTGAAGCAGATGTAAAACACAGCACTTTTTAACAGTAGTAGTAGTTGTAGTAGTAGTAGTAGTAGTAGTAATAGTATGGTAGTATTACTAGTAGTAGTAGTCATAATGGTAGTATTGGTAGTAGAAGTAGCAGTAGCAGTAGTAGTAGTAGTAGTAGTAATATTAGTAATATTAGTAGTAGTAATGGTAGTAGTACTAGTACTAGTTTTTAATGATTGATTAATGTTGTAATTACTAACTGTTTTTATGTATTGTACCTTTGTTTAACTGCCTCTGTCTGTAAACGTCTTTGAGTGTCTAGAAAAGCTATAGAAATAAAATGTATTATTATTATTATTAGTAGTAGTAGTAGTAGTAGTAGTAGTAACGGTAGTAGTGGTAGTAGTAGTAGCAGTAGAAGTAGTAGTAGTAGTAATGGTAGTGGTGGTAGTAGTAATAGTAATAGTAGTATTAGTAGTAATAGTTGTAGTCGTAGTAGTAGTAATAGTAGTAGTAGTAGAAATGGTAGTGGTAGTAGTAATAGTAGTAGTAGTCGTAGAAGTAGTAGTAGTAATAGTTGTAGTAGTAGTAATAGTAGTAGTTAGTAGTCATTGTAGTAGTCATAGTAGTAGCAGTAGAAGTAGTAGTAATAGTTGTAGTCGTAGTAGTAGTAATAGTTGTAGTCGTAGTAGTAGTAATAGTAGTAGTAGTGGTGGTGGTAGTAGTAGTAGTCATAGTTGTAGTCGTAGTAGTAGTAATAGTAGTAGTAGTAGTAGTGGTAGTAGTAGTCATTGTAGTAGTCATAGTAGTAGCATTAGTAGTAGTAGTAATAGTTGTAGTCGTAGTAGTAGTAATAGTAGCAGTAGTAGTAGTAGTAATAGTTTTAGTTGTAGTAATAGTAGTAGTAGTAACAGTAGTAGTAATAGTTGTAGTAGTAGTAATAGTAGTAGTAGTGGTAGTAGTAGTCATTGTAGTAGTCATAGTAGTAGCAGTAGTAGCAGTATTATTATTATTATTATTATTAGTAGTAGTAGTAGTAGTAGCAGTAGTAGTAGTAGTATTAGTAGTAGTAGTAGTAGCAGTAGTAGTAGTAGTAGTAGTAACAGTAGTAGTAGTATTAGTAGTAGTAGTAGCAGTAGTAGTAGTAGTAGTAACAGTAGCAGTAGTAGTAGTAGTATTAGTAGTAGTAGTAGTAGTAGTAGTAGCAGTAGTAGTAGTAGTAACAGTAGCAGTAGTAGTAGTAGTATTAGTCGTTGTAGACACAAGTGCATACCTGTCCTCCACAGATGTGTCTTTGGTTGTGAAAGCGCAGCTCTGTCAGAGTGCTGTTTTTGGGTAAGGCCTGGACCAGGGCCATCACCCCCTTCCCGCTCACATAGTTGGATTCTATATTCAGACTGACGATGGAGGAGTTCTCTCTCAGCATCTTGGAGATGGCCAGAGCGACCGGGTCATCAGCGTGAGTGTTGGCCAGACTGAAGGTCCGCACATGTGAGTTGGATCTCAGTGCCTCTGCGAACCGGATTAGGGTTTCCTGTGGGACAGTGAATACAGGGACAAAACATTTCATTAGGCGTACTTCAATTTAAGATCTTCAGCCTACAAGTACAACAGCCCTTGGTTTTGTTTTTTGCATACCATATTACTGTCATTAATAAGGACCTATTGCGTCTTTTTTTTTTTTTTTTAGGAATAAATTATAATATTTGTAGATTACTCATTTAAATTTTGTGTTTTGTAAAATGCAATATTTATGTAAAACAGGTCTATTTACTTCTTGCGCAAAACTGCAAAATGGAAGAGCCCCGCCTCTTTATTGTAAGATTTTTATGTAGCAAGCACCAGATTTTAAATGCTATTTTTTGCTGTAAAAAAAAAAACTATTTTGAATCATTCATGCTTTACCATGAATTTGAATTTTTTTTGAATATTTACAATCAAACACAGACAAGTGGGTGGGGATAGGTGGTAGGTGAGGACAGGGCTTTTCTGAGCACTCAATCATCAGCTGCAGGACAATACAAGATTACTCAAACATGCGTGAATTATTATTGACTATACTTTGAGTAAACTAAAGATGAGAGAAGGCAGTTATAACAAGACAGGTCTCCTTTAAGTTTAGCTCAAACAACTGAGGACATTTTTAATTCTTTTTTGCCTATAGCATCAATCCAAATGTGGTTCCTATTCTCATAATGTACCTAACTGAACATCTACAAGTACTAAGGTTATACAACTATTTTCATTAAAACCTTTATTACTTATTTTTGTCTTTTTTCGTCTGTTTGAGCTCGTACCTGTGAGACATCATCAATGTTGTTGAGGTTGACGTCGGTCACCTCTGGATCATTGCTGAGGACTTTCTGGAGCACATCATCCACTACAGTTGGGTTTCCAGATGCTTGGTCACTGGCAGGTAAAGGAGGAGGAGGCGGAGGCGGAGTCAGTCTCATTGGCTCCGCCCTCGGTTGTTTCAGCAACGTTGGTGCTTCTGATGTCACAAACCGCGAACTGGACTTTTCACTTTGTGTTTTATTGTCTTGTTCTTCCTCCTCTTCTTCATCCTCCTCTGTTACCGGCTCCTCTTCCTCACTCTCCTCTTCTTCACTCTCTTCTTCCTCACACTCACACTCCTCTTCCTCATTCTCTTCCTCCTCTTTGTCTTCTTCTTCTTCATCTGAAGTTTCAGTTTGATTTGGGTAATTTTCACATCTTTCTCATTTTCATTGTCTTTTTCATCTTCGCTCTCACTATGAACTTTTGTCTCTGTGAACTCTTCTTCATCCTGAAAATGACAAATGGACTAAATGATTCCAAAGCAGTTTCATTCAGAGACTCCGATTAGCTCTGTTTTTTTCTTATTGTTTAGAATCTGAACTCTTGCAGTATAGGGCCAAAGGCTACTCCAGCGCGTAGAGTCAGCAAGGCATTCTTTTTGAGAAATATAAAACAGCAAATGAACTGAAATAAAATTATACATTTTGCAATTTAAATGTATTATACTGTATTTTTAAACCAACATGTGAAACAGTAAAATAAACTTACATAAGTCAAAATCTTCTGACTCCATGTTAGCTTGAATGTTTAAAAATTCCACAAATTATCATTCCAATAAACATGAATTAAAACAAAAGGTAATGATCTAAATCTGCCCTTTATATCCCTCTAGATTTTTTGTCTGTTTGCTTAAATTTCAATTTATCAAATTTTAATTTTAGTTTATCTGCAGAATATCTACTTCTTTTAAGCTGATGATTAACACACTGTCTTTTGACTTAATAATCATTATTTTTGGTTCATTATTTGCAAATTTAGTCTTTCCTCCAGTCTTTTTTGTTGCGTAATCATAAACAAAAACAGATGTTCTGACTGAGGACAGAATTCACATCTAAAGGGACATTTGTGTGTCTATCTTACCACAACGCAAACAAGCTGTATGTTGCTTCTGGCACATTTTAAGAATACTGAAAAAATCCAATCAACTGTTGTTTTTACATTTTTCACTCACTGGTTTTGGGCTCCCTCCTCCGATCTCATCCTCAAGCAATCTCCTTGTCTCATTCTCCCAGTACTTCATAAGTGCTTCCCTGCTAAAAGTCCCCGTCGGCGTTTTGTCTGTCTGGTCCCTCTGTCTTAGGCCTATTGGGACGTTGGTGTCCGGTTCGATATCAGCCAGTTCTTTTTCCAATTCTGCCAATTCTTCCGGGCTGAGGGAAGCCAGCAGTTCATCTTCATCAACGTCTTCATACTTGCTCAGCTCCCGACGATAGCCAAAGACACTCATTGCTTGATTAAAGGTAATAAATGTTATGAGCAACCACAAAAAAAAATCTTTTAGAAGTTCAAACTATAGTTTATTGAACTTCCAAAGGCATATCAATAAATTTGCTTCAATTCTAACAAAATCTTTTTAAAATGTTGAAAAAATGTATTATTCCATCATTATATCTTCCCAAAATTAAACAAAAGTCAAAAATGCATCTTCTATTTCCACAAAATGTTGTCTTCAGAGATGTCCTGAGCCAGTATGAACTAGCTCCCTTTAATTTGGCAGAGGTATCCAGAGTGCCCAGTGCTCTGTCCCACTGTCTAATCTCCCCAGCTGCTGTCCGGGTCAGCCTTAAGAGCGGGGGATCAACAAGGGAACGTACCACAGCGCGGGGCCCATGATGCGGTGTCTTTTTTGGGACACATAGTTGAGAGAGAGGGCCACAAAAAGCTCTGAGCTCAGGGACATTGTTCAGAGCTAAAAGATCAACTGGAAAAAGGCCGAGGTCATGTTGCTACTGGTAATTAGGTCAACTAGACGTAACCAATGAAAATATAATAATTTACTAGATAATTGTATCAATTAACAAAACAATGAGTAGTGAGTCAAGTCTCTGAAAAATCATATACATTTATTTGAATTCATTTGGTTGAGCATTAGCCTATGTTGATGGTGTTGTGTCCACAGGCAGGACTTTTTCTTGAATTAATTAAAAGAATAGATCAGAACCTTTGAGCTTGATGTGTGTTTAGAATGCCCATAAAGATAACATTCTTATAATTTAATTTATGGTTAATTCTATGATTTAGAATGGTCAAATCACACTCTGTTTAAAGTTCAAAAGAAATAACCTGAGATAGTGTCAAGGAATAAGTGTACATTTGCTGCATAAACGAAATTTTACTACATTGACTGTACAAAGCTCCAATAATGTGTGAAGTGTTTTATAACAAGCACTTAATTTTGAAAGCTTAGTGGTTTTGCGCCTCTAATTCATTGGTCTAATTTCTGCAATTTATTCTTTGAGCCAGATTCAGTGTGTTTATACATTAACCTTTTTTTGTTTTAATTTGTTATCAGGTTGTTTTATTCTGGACTTTTCCCATCGAGAGAAGGTCCCAGAAAAGACCCAGGACACGTTGGCGAGACTGGCCAGGGAACGCCTCTGTTCCCCTCGGAGGAGCAGGAGGTGTGTGTGTAAAGGGAAGTCTGGACATCCCTGCTAAGATTGCTGCCTCTGTGACCCAATCTCTGGTAAAGCAGACAAAAATTGATGGGTGGAAGGATCATCAGTGCATAAAAATTGAAGACATTAAATGCTGAAATTGGGTGATTACACAGTTTATCACATTACTGCAACTATGCAGCAGCATGGTGGAATGTATTGGATCTTTCATTACTTTGTACTAAGTTGTGCACTGTGCATACAATGTTCTTTGTGAAGAACATTGTATGCAGGGGAAATTACAGCTTTTTTAACCATTGAGACCATGAGCTGAACCAGATAAGAAACACAGAGGCCACAGATACTGGTTGTAGGGATAAGTATTTAGGAATTGTGTTGACTCCAAGCTGTTGTAATCTGCTGCAGAGTGACGTGTCAAATTTACACTTCACAACAGACACTCACTTACGTAAGACCATTGTTGTCATTAACAAGTTCATATGTTGTCAGAAACACATTTTCAAAAAGGTAAATACAATTTTTAGTAAGAAAAAAAAATGTCCTGCATAAAGCAGAATCATGATTTATTTGGTCATAGTTGATATCTTATTTAAAGCAACAGTTAACAGGTAAAGATGATATATTTGATTTGTGATTCTTGTTTAAAAATTACAATAGATCAGACAACAAAGTTGTTGTCTGCCAACACCGTTTTTTCTTTTTGTGTGTGCCATTCTTCTCAGATAATCTTGATCAGAATTTACAGTGCTGGTGCTAAAAACTGTGTGGGGGAAAACAGCTTGTGCGCTAATAATGTACAACAATTTCGCTAATCAGAGATAAAAGATTGACAGAAAACAAGAGATTCCCTCAAGACAAAGCTTCTGTGTACTTAAAGCAAACTCTTTGCAATGCATTTGTGAAGGAAAACAAATCTTTGTGTTTTTCTCTCAACTGGATTTAACAAATGTTCTCTTGTACCACTTTGTCATGTTTTGGCCAATTAGTGTCAAATATTTATTTTCATCTTTTCCATGAGTGAGAGACTTTTCAGAACGGTAAATGAGTAGCTCTTAATTCACAGTGTTTGTCATTTCAGTTTAGCATGAACCAGATTTATGACACTATAGAAAAATAAATACATAGTGCATTTTTATAATCTTCAAACATTGGTATAAAATACAAAAAGTGGTCACTATGAAAACAGATTTGTGAGAAAACTCAACTAAACTATTTTAAATATCTGTGGATTTAGGAAGCCAGAAGATGAATAAATGCATTTAGCCTGACATTGGCCATATTATGTTCTATCCAGATCAAAAGTCACCAATAATGTCATACTCTTTGTAGGTCAGATAGTTCTTCACTCTGGGAGGAAGAGGAACCTCAGACATTGCCCCAGGATTGTTGAGTATCTTTGGTGAAATGCGACCTCTAAGGACCAGCCGACATAAGTGCTGTAGGGAGCGTGGGCTGCCTGCGGACAAATGGACACAAAACGCCACTTAAATCACCTATAAATACATCAATATATGGATAAATGTAGACGGTTGAGTAGCTTACTGAGAATACTTGAAATGTCCTCCCACTCAGGTCTGTCCTCCAGGATTTGCTGGAGTTTGGGACATAGATTTACTTGGCTCACATAGTCCAGGAGCGTCCTCACCACACCACCCACGTGTAGTTTGAGACACGAAACTGATACAAACTCACAGAACTGAAAGAGAAGGAAAATACTTTGTTTCAAGTCGGCAACTTGGACCTGAAATAAATTCACACTACTAACCATTGTTAAGACATGTTAAAGGGGACATCTTATGCAAAAATGTAAAACTAGTGAAAGTGTCCAATGGCTCATAACTTTAGCTGTTTTGAAAAAGCTCTGCTCGTTATATTTATTGCTGTTTAGTTGTGGTGAGTTTTTTTCTAATTCCAAAAATAAATGCTATTGTTGCTGTCACTCACTGTGATGGCTTCTGGTTGGCTGTAGATCTGATACGCCTGATTGTGGAGGTCAGCCCAGGTACTGTCCAGCTCCTCACTCACACCACAACAGCACTGGAAACACCTAACCCATAAGTAAACGCAACAAAATGTTAATTCAATCAACCAGACAGGAGATCGTCTGACGGTAAACAAAGAAATTAAATGTATTGTTTCCTGTTTTAGTGAAATAAGTACGTATGTGTTAATTGACAATTGGGATTAGAATGACTAATGCAAACCAAGTCACATTCATAAGAAGATTTCACATTAATCTTGGGACTAAACGACAAATTGAACCAAGATTACACCTGAACTGAATCAGAACTAGAATGTCATAAAACAAAATATAAATTGGCATTATCACCTAAAAGGCCAGTAAAAATAGATGATCAGACTGCCACATTGACATGAACAACTGAACTGGGGACTTCTGAACTTTCTGATTTTCACATTTTAACTTTATTTAGAAGATTAATACCTGTTGTAAAATTTTAAAAATGGTTTATATGGATCAAAGTCAAGTTTTTGAAGAAAAAGTAGACCTGCATTCTAACTCACAGTAATTTTCTATTTTCTTGCAAAGAGCACATTTTTATTATTCTGGAAACATAATTAGCAAAATATATGTGTTCTGATTTTTGTTTGTGACATTTAAAAAATATATGACACAAGCTGTGCTTTAGCTTAACCAGTGGTAACTAGGCAACTTTGTAGAGTGAATAGTTGAAGTGGGATGAAATCTGCTAAATGTTGTCAACATTTTGAAATAAAATGAGCAAATATGATGATTGAAAGTATATAATAATTTATGACTGAATTTGATTTATTCTATGGGTACGTTTATTCTAATTGTGGAGTTGCCATGAAACAAAAACTTCAAGATCACTAATTGCAGTAAAAAAAATTAGAACTAAATCGAAAACAGGCCCAACTGATGTCAGCTGAGAAAACAAAACAGAGAGCAGGCATGAACAAATAAAAAGAGCTGTGGAACATTCAGAAAGAATGCTAGCTATTTCTTACCATAGACTGTATAATATACTGGTGTATTACTGTCTTACTGTCTCTTATGTTTCTTACTTGTTGGCATCGTATCCACTGTTGAGCAGCAGGCGGAGCATGAGTGGGTCCTTCAGACAGTACTGCAGGCCTGTGGGGAACACTGTGTGGCAGATGGCATTAAAGTAACAGTTCACATCTGCTCCATAGGAAAACAGCAGACGCACCAGCTCATACCTGCAACCAGTGGAAGTTTATTTCATTTATTTGATCTACATCTTAATGCTGTCACTCACCGCCAGTTGTATTAACATAGACTTTACAGTCAACACCATTTGGGCATCAACTAGGCCCATTTAGGGTGTACTTATCACTAGCAGCTCAGTGATTAATAGTTAATATTAGTTAACAGTTAAAATGACTAGCAAAGTTCTCAGTTGTCTGCAAATTTTACAAGTCTATTCTGGCCTCTAAAAACACAGAATTAATCTTTCAATATGGTTCAAATGTGCACTTTGAACTGAATCTCAATGTAAAAGCTGCATTTCAATTTCACAGAAACAAACATAATTTTCATGTTTTTCAAATCTTTCATCCATATATTTTTACCTCTCTGCTCGTATGGCCACTAAGATGCACCGTAAAGGATCCAAGTCACTTCTGGCTCCTGCTTCGAGTAACATTTGTGCACACGTCATATCACCATTACACACAGCAAAGTAGAGAGGGCTCCTCCGAAGGTCACCATAGTTCTCTGCAACAAGAGGGCAATAGTTTGTGAGTTCAAATAAAAGTTATGTTTCAGGGTAAGGTTTTAGTATGGGCCTTGTGATGTTTTTCAAAGGTTGAAAAGCACTTGTACCAATCAGCTAATTTATAAGTACTTACAACCAGGGGCGAGTCTAGACCCTTTTAGGGGTGCTCAAGCACCCCATAAATTTTAAAAGCACCCCTATAATTTTCATCTTTTTATTATTTTTTTTTTTTAATTACTAATTTCAATTTTTGCTTTCCATATTTCATGCTTGTCATTTGTTATGTTCATGATAGTATTTTCTTAAGCCCTCACAATATTACACCCCCCTATGTGTTTTGGCCAAATGGTTTGATTCGCTCTTAGCCCGCGTCCCAGCAGCACTTTTTGGTACCTGCGTGAAGTTGGCCCCCCATTAAACGCACATCTAAACAAAAACTATGTCAATCGTTTGTGCTTCGTTTGTGCTGTTTTGTGCTGCAAAAAGTTTCGTTTGTGCTGCTTTAGTTTTTGAGATATTAACGATTCTTTTATAGGTCAAATTAGGGTCAGCCAGCCCCCCATTTAGCTTAAATAAGCACCAAAACAGATCAAAATGGTGTCATTCGTTAGTGCTTCGTTTGTGCTGGTTTGTGCCGTTAAAAGTTTCGTTTGTGCTGTTATGGTTTTAAAAATATGAGCAATTATATTTTCGTCCGATGACGTCATTCAGCCTCCAGAATGTTAAATATCGCTCAAAAAACACCAACAAACTATATAAATCATTTGTTTTTCGTTTGTACTGTGCATATTTACTTTTTATTAGCTTATTTAAAAAATAAAGAAATATTTTTTATATATTTTTTTTTTCGGGGATAGCATGACGTCACTTCCAGCCAGCAGTTAGCAGCAGCGTGAGGAAAACTGGTGGAAATCTAAGCAAAACAACAAGTGTGACCATCACAGGTGAACTAAAAGTATGTACCAGACGTATATTACCGTTTTTGATTTATATCGCTGCTTTGAGTGAGATTTCCACAAGTTTTCCTCGGGTTAGTGCGAGATAGTCTGGTCCGGAGGGACGTGAGCTGGTTGCCATGGTAACGAGTTTATTTCTGTTGCTAATCGGGCCTAAATCGTTGTAGATTTTTTAGTTTTAACCTTTACCCAAACCTTTTTTCTAAACCTACCCATCACCCTAACCCTTTTCCTAAACTTAACCGTTCTTCTAAACTTATTCGTCGTCCCTCTGGACCCTACTATCTAGCATTTACGTTTTCCTCGCGCTGCTGCAGCCGGAAGTGACGTCCCACCATTGCCGCAAAAAATATGTTTATTTTTTAAATTTGCTAATAAAAAAATAAATACGCCCAGCACAAAACAGTACAAACAAAAAACAATTAATTTATATAATTTGTTGGTGTTTTTTGAGCGATATTTAACATTCTGGAGGCTGAATGACGTCATCGGCCGAAAATATAATTGCTCATATTTTTAAAACCATAACAGCACAAACGAAACTTTTAACGGCACAAACCAGCACAAACGAAGCACTAACGAATGACACCATTTTGATCTGTTTTGGTGCTTATTTAAGCTAAATGGGGGCTGGCTGACCCTAATTTGACCTATAAAAGAATCATTAATAACTCAAAAACTAAAGCAGCACAAACGAAACTTTTTGCAGCACAAAACAGCACAAACGAAGCACAAACGATTGACATAGTTTTTGTTTAGATGTGCGTTTAATGGGGGGCCAACTTCACGGAGGTCTTTTTGGTGGAGGTGTGGAGGGGTTACGTGGATGCTGCAGTCCGGAGGAGTGTGGTGCCAGTGCAGTCACAGGTTTTAGCCCAGGTATTTGTGTCACGCTTGTTGCAAAGTAAATGCACATTTGAAGGTTGTTCTAACTGTCGAGATTCAAGCTGTCAATCACTAAAATGAAAGCGCTGGACAAACTGTGTTCCACGTTTGTGAATTCATCTTTTTGCGGGAACAGTTTAGCTTTCTTGAATAATTTCGATGTCATAATAGAGTGCTTCATGTGTCAAGCTCGACACCACTTTTATTTGACGAAAATTGGTCTAATATCCGCGGAGAAACGTGCAGAAACTCCTGAAAAATACGTTTTAGCGATACGAACCGGCGCGCGCATAACCGCGGCGACATGCACGCGACCACGTGACGCACGCGCGGCTCCATCGGTATCTAATCGTCATCAATATTAAACTTGTGTTCAGATGTCCTGTCAAAGGCTTAGGCGTGTTTGTGAAACAGACTGAAGGTTCATGTGTGAAGAGCACAAGAGGAAACACACAGACCAGACTGGAACATATGGAAACATAAACACTTGTACTGAATGTGACTATAAAACTCTAAAGTGGACTAGAATACAGCAAATTACCTGCAATTTGGCTAAAAAGTCCCAGTGTGACCCTGGTTACACACTTTTATTTACTTTTTTTTTTTAGGATAAAATGCAATACAGTAATCACTGTGAATATACTGGAGAGAGGCAGAGAGAGAGAGAGAGAGGAGAAGAAGAAGAAGAGAGAGAGGCAGAGAGAGAGAGAGGGGAGAAGAAGAAGAGAGAGAAGAAGAGAGAGAAGCAGAGAGAGACAGAGAGGGAGAAGAAGAGAGAGAGGCAGAGAGAGAGAGAGGGTTAGAGAGAGAAGGAGTAATTCTCAGTATCTGTGCACTGAATAATATATCAGCAAGGTTGCAATTATTTTAAACTTTTTTTCTGTGATATTAGTGCAACTTAACTTAGAAGGGACTAAAATAGAGTCTATGTTCAGAGCAGGGCAAACACACAAAAATCAACAAAATTGCACTATTATGTGTTTGCCATAATTAATCCACAGAGAGGAAAAATAAAGTGTGGCGCGTTTTTATAGGCAAAAAAGTACAAATTTCCGCGCGCTCCGCGCGCATCCTATCCCTTGGGTGCTGAGCACCCCTAACTTGGAATCTAGAATCGCCCCTGCTTACAACTATCATAAAGGATTGAGTTTGTTTAGTACCAGACATGTGTGATTCCAGCAGGACATTGACGTTGAATCCTTTGTCTATAAGGAGCTGTAGACACTGGGGCTGCCCTCCATCTGTGGCCGCATGCACTGGACTGTGGCCCGAAACGCGAATGGCCCTCTTTGTGGTGAGGGGCAGGAGAGTCCTGAGGGCACTGACACAACACACAAACAGAACATCAGGAGCTGGGATAATAAAGGTGTACTATGGAACTTTTCCTGTTGGAGGGTCTACCACCTGCTTGTCTCCATGGAAATGGTTGTTTTGCCTGGAATTTCCCTCAGTACAGCATTAAATTTATTTTCTTCACAGACACAAATATGCAAACTAAAATCATGTTTTCCTCATGAGTTTCAGGCAAATGAAACTGATTTTCAAATTGAAAGAAGGACTTTATCTTAGGATTTTATTTGAGCTAATGAAATATAATTATGAATCATTGCATGCCTTCAAATAAGGATTATATTTACTCACGACCCATACACATAAAAAAAAACTAATCTGACACCCAAGAAAAGTACCCAAACATTACCCAGAAAGAAGTGCTTAACCCACTGTGCAAAGGGTAGGCTACTACCTAAACTAACTTTAGCCTACTGACTAACTAACTACATGAAACATAAATAATGAGATGAGCTTGTAAATTTAACTGTACGCTCACAGTATGTGGCCCTCATACGCAGCTCTGTGGACAGGCAGTTGGAAAGCATTGCTCTGCACATTAGGATCTGCTCCATGCTCCAGCAGCAGCTCAACACAGTCCAGGTTTCCATTTCCTGACGCATCATACAGACTGTGTCTCCATTGGTGGCCTGAGCATTCACATCGCCACCTGGTGGAAGATAGTGACATTGCAGAGTTTTAAACTTTTTATCTGTTTATATCAAACAATGTCACAGAAATAGTTTAAGCCAATTAGTTTCCAGAACATATTTTAATTGTCTTTTTTATGTTGTGTTGGTTTCTTACCATGTTGTATGAGAATCTCAAGAACTTCAGTGTTGCCATGTTCGGCTGCGATGCCCAGAGGGGTCACTCCATGTCCATCTCTAGAGGTCACTTTGGCCCATGTCGAAGCAGAAGCATCAGAATGGCAGGACAACCCACCTATTGGACACATACAATACATTTATGATAAATGTTAATTTGCATGAAATACAAAGCTTCTACTATTCACCTTGGCAACTTCATGGATGGCTGTCCATTTTTTCAGACACACCTGTTCCACAAAGGCTCCTCCCATGATTAGGGCAAATGCCATTTCATAAGATTTTTGTCTCACTGCTACAGGACACCACAAGGACGGAAAAGTTATAATGATTTGAAGTTGTAAAAGAGATATTTATCCAAAATGTATCATTTTATTTTTTATTTATTTTTTTTTTATTTATTTACTTTTATTTGGTTAGCATTGCTAGGTTTGGACACACTTTCTCATTCAAAGAGTTTTCTTTATTTTCATGACTATGAACATTGTAGATTCACATTGAAGGCATCCAAACCATGAAAGACCAGAGGAAGGAGTCACCCTGAACCCAATCGAGATGGTTTGGGGTGAGCTGGACCGCAGAGTGAAGGCAAAAGGGCCAACAAATGTTAGCATCTCTTCGGAACTCCTTCAAGACATTTCAGGTGACTACCTCTTGAAGCTCATCAAGAGAGTGTACAAAGCAGTAATCAAAGCAAAAGGTGGCTTCTTTGAAGAACCTAGAATATGACATATTTTCAGTTGTTTCACACTTTTTGGCTATGTACTATACTTATGTGTTAATTCATAATTTGGATGCCTTCAGTGTGAATCTGCAAGTTCATAGTCATGAAAAAATAAAAAAAAGTCTTTGAATGAGAAGATGTATCCAAACATTTGGTCTGTACTGTATATTGATACATGCTTCAGGAGACCTACCCAGGAGCAGAGGGGACTCGTTCCTGTCATTTGTGTTGTGAGGGGACACTCCATGTTTTAAAAGTGCAGTGACATTATCCACCAAGCCCGCCTCAACAGCCAGAATCAAAGCTGTGTCTCCATTTGCAGTCAGCTCCTCCAGAGTTAGTTCAGTGGATGCTGAGCAAACAAAAATTGCTTGAGGTTTCTTCTAAATGTAATCTGTGTCTAGTGATATACTTCTGCACAAGTCTCATAAACGCATGTTTTACACTGTTCTGACAAAGACTTTGTTTAAATGAGAATGTTCTGTTTCTCATCCAAGAGATTTGGAAATGTAAAGTCTGACTTCCCAGAAAGAAAGAAAGAAAGAAAGGAAAGAAAGAAAGAGAGAACACTTCAAATAATTAAATTAAAACACATTTAGATAACTTTTGAACAGCCCATACAATGTCCACAATCAGGTGAGTTGCCCTCCACCATAAAAGCTACATCCACCTTTAACTCAAACTCAGGCTGCATTTGGTGGCCTCACCTTGCAGCACAGCCTCTAGGACCTGTGTGTGAGGATGAACTGCAGCTGAGTGCAGAGGCAGCCAGCCACGACTGTCTCTCTCTATGAAGCAGCACTGATGCTGCTGGTGCTGCTGCAAACTCAACACATCACCTGCACACAACACAGACTTTATCAATTTAAGTAAGACAAAATGGAAGAAGCATCGATGTACCTTTGTGAATGGCAGCCATGATCTTCATAAAGTTTTTGCTGTTTGATTCTTTTCTGCTGAAACCACAAAGGGGATTTAGAAAATATACTGTAACACATTTAGAGGTGCACTGTGTAACTTTTCTGGTGTATGGTATTAGTGTATTTTTCATTGTTTAGACTTCAAGCCTTTTGATACGTTAATGCAAATAGGTTGAAATTTGGTGAATTTGGTTGTCTTTTGGAACAATGTTTAAACTTTGCAAAGAACAAACACATCTTCACTGCTCTGTGTAAATGCAGTTGTCACTTTCATAGTGTTAATGCATAAAATCGGAGCTGCGTTTTTTAACAACAAGAACAACAATTTCTTTGCAAGCTTTATTGGATTTTGCTTTTATGGACTCATTCTTTTCCACTGCATCTGTTCTAAGATAATGCTATACAATATGTACAGTAAGTAATTTTTAGTCATAATACATCTAAATTGTAAATTTTTTTATTTATTTATTTTTTTCCCTGGAAATCAAAAATGCCCAAACCGTTGTGAGTGTCCATCACTGACCTGCTACAAAACATCACAAAATAATCTGATTTGGTTGAACACACTGAAAAAAAAATTGTGTTTGAGACAACAATTAAAATAATTCAAAATGTATTGCATACCAGCAGAATAGCTAAAAAGAATGACTCCCCAAAAAGCTAAATCCAGTAAAGTTTAAAAAAAAAAAAAAAAAAAAATCATGGATATCCAAATCCAATGCACATAAAAAGTGCTTAACAGTTTTAAAGTGATTTTTTTCAAAGTCAACGGGTTAAGCAACTATTCAGTTAATACCATTTATTCAGGTATTAATTTTTCCTCAAAGATATTTTTTTTTAAACTGGGCTATTTAACCTGTAACTTTCTGATGTAAATTTTCAGGCAAATCAAAATTACAAACCATCCACCAGAGAGAGAAGCGTCAATCTTGTTGTAAACATTGTTTACTTCAGGCTACAACAAATATTAAAAGTGTGGAAAAGCAATTGGACATTGCAAATCAATATAATTATGTTTCAAATGAGGTTATATCAGAAAATAGAATAGGCTACAACCAAACATCTGTTGTCTACCTATGCTAAAGTCAACATACACAACATTTTTTAACATCAACAAAAATTAGCAGTTAAAAATAATGATTATAATTATCATCATTATATTAGACAGACCTAATATAGTCTGAGTTTTGATCTGGTGTTACTTGGAGAACCATATTTAATATTAGGTGAGAAAAGTTTGAGAACAGCTGGAGTGTTCAGTACCTGTTTCGTGGCTGCTTATATGAGTCTTGGATACTCTCTTGGATAGCAAACTCCATAAATTCCCCATTTATTTCCTCTTGTTCAAAGTTATTCATTCTAAACAGAAACGTTATTTTATTCAGATGCAGACTGAGCAGTTTACTTTTAAGTTGGTTTATTTTTTAGTTTGACAGCATTATTCACAAGCCAGCAAATTTTCCAAACACATTTCCTGCATAACATGACCAAAACCTCTCAGATTTTTTATAGATAGGCTCATTTGTTTCCTACCTGTTGATGTTAGAGCAGTTAACTTGTCTTTAGCTGTCCGACAAAGAGCTAGAGTGTGTTTAGTTTTGCAGGTCTCAGGGTCAGAGAGGAGAGAAAGAATATTTTTAGATATGGCCTGGCCCACTTAAACTTGCCAAGTCAGCCGGGAGTCTACTTGTTTTACTCTAGATTTCAGGGAACAAACAAACTCTTCTGCCCTTTGTTTTTAAAGAAAAGAGTCACATAATAATGATCTCATGGCTAAGATGAAAGAGTCTGTAACGTGAGTTATCTCACACAGATACACAGTGACTGTTATTGATCAACTAAAGTGATCAATCAACGTCAACGCCTCTGCATTTACTGAAGGACACATTTTGAATTAAGACAAAAATCAGCCAATATCCATGTCTTACACCTAATATGCAAAGTGCAAATGGTATGTCCAATGTTTTACAGGGACATTTTTTGAGAACACTGTCACCATTGTGTATTTTTGTACTATCCATATTTAGTGCTGTGATTTAATTCTGAGTCATACTTCACCCAAAAAAATTCTATAAAAATGAGATTCAGAAAACGTGTGCATTACATTTTGATTCATAAGACCAACAATGTAATGGATAGAATATACGTACAAAATTTGAGATGTTCTGCCAAGAGAGAACATTGAAGCTAACCTCTGCCTACACATTCAGTAAAGTGTACCTTCCTGTTTCTGTTGACCCTATTGTTGTGAACCTTGCCCATAGTCCTAATCTTTATTCATTTGAATACCACAAAATATGAAAAAGTGAACAAACACTGCCACTAGGTCTCAGTAGCTGGAGGGCACACTATAATCTGACTATTGGGGGGACATTCTCCTGGACTATGACTACAGCTGAACCTCTAACAAAGAAAAATATACAGGAGCCCTATATCATTTAAAATACTCAAGTGCAGCAGTGATATCTTAGATAACGATGTTGAAATCACATAGCCTGTAGTATTAAAATGATCATTAAATTATTGTCCTTCCATTATGAATAAACTATTAAATATGGGGTGCACGAAAGCAGAGTGGTTAGCACTCTGGCTTTCCAATAAGGAGGTCCTGGATTTGACTCGAACCATATCAACATCTCATGATCTCTCTGAGTGGATTTTGCATGTTCTTCCCGGGTCACCGTGGTTTTTCTCCGGGTACTCCTGTTTCCTCCCACCTCCAAAAACATGCATGTTTAGGTTAAATGGGCATCACTGTAAATTTACTCTGTGAGTGAAGAGAGTGGTTGTCTCTCTGCGACCAACCCTGCGACGAGTTGGCCACTGTCCAGGGTGTTCCTCCGCCTAAGGCCCAAAGTTACTGGGACAGACTCCAGTCACCCGCGATTAAGTGGTAGAAAATGAATGAATGAATGAATGAATAGTTCAGTTTTTTATGTTTTGTTTTTGTAAAACACAAAATTGATGTAAACGACTTAGAAATAGAAAGAGGTTCATTTACTTCCTGAGGACACTCTTGCAAACAAGATGATTCATCTCAAGGGGTTATTCTTCTATGCTAAAATAAATAAACAAAACTGCAGAACTGATAAGTCCCGCCTCTTAATTTTAATTTAGCAAACAGCAGATTTTGAATTTGTAATTTTTATTGTTGTAAAGTGTCTCTGTGACTATTTTGAACCATATGCTTTGCTAATCTAAAATTTTTGAATAATCACAAATAAATACAGGCAAGTGGGTGGGGACAGGTGTTGGGTGGAGACAGGACTTTTCTGAGCACTCAGTAATAATACAACAAGATTACTCAAACATGCAGAAATCATTCTTGATCAAACTTTCAGTTATCTGATGAGAGAAGACAGGGTTGAAAAGCAAGTTTTACACAAAATAGGCCTCCTTTATGACTTGCTCATCTAGTATGGCCAAGGTGGAAAATAAATGCTTAGAATTCTGGCCTCAGTCCACTTGTAAAACTGGCAGATAACCTTGTTACATCTAAAAAGCCAAATATTCTTCTATGTGCGAACAAGCGCCCACTTTGTTCTGACGTACGTTCAAAATTGGTACGTGGGAGTTTATGGAGAAGTCTCAGACGGTGTCAGCACCCGCGTGCATGTGTATGTGTAAAGTGCGCGTGGACATGAGTGTGTGCATGTGTGTGACACGGTGATTCAGCTCGTAGGCGGACTCTGCAGCGTCAAAAGACTTCACCAATCTGTCTGGAGCAGGCAGCATAGCGCGGGCCGCTTCCACACTTTCACTACACTATGCGCGGACCTTACGCACGCCGTCACGCACACGTCCACCGCCACACGGGAGAACGTGCACTGGAAATACGGGATTTTGATGCAGTGGAAACGGGTAACCTCAGGTTTTTGCTCCATATGAGGAAGAAAGTAAGTTTGTCTTACTTTTGGGTAAACTAATTGAGTAAAATGTGTGCGCTAAGTCATGACATAAGTTTTTGAAGAAATGGATAGGCTGCTGATTGAAACGCCAATTAAGCGCTTTAGCATTTTATAGCCTACATTAATTGCCTTCGCTTTGATTATAGGTCAGTAACACAAGCTAAATATTAGGCATATACTTTTATGCAATACCTCAGTATAATACAATTCAGATGGGCTATAGTAGGCTGTTTAACTAGACCTATTAACTGATTATTGAGATGGCTACACTTTACAACATTTGTGTTAAGCTGCCATATTATGAATGCATGCAGTTCTGAAAGGCTGAGTAAGATAGATGAGACAAGAACTGCTCAGTCAATATATTGAGTCAAGAATATACACATGGGCTTTCATATGTTTCATTAGCTACTTCTAGAGTGTTTTGGCAACAGAAAACAATGAATTAGGCTAATTGATAAATTCAGTGAGTGTTTCTAAATTTGATCAGTTGCAAATATTGCACAAAATGCATTTAATCTGATACTATAACTTTATGCAATACAGGAGTCTTGGTATTTCAGAAAGTTAAAAGATATAAAAACACACAAGTAACAAAATACTTTTTAATCTCAAATGTCAGGCAAGTTTAACTTATAATAGGTGCTCTTGCAAAAATAGAATAAAATAGATGGTAATTCAGTTAAATGTTTATGTTACAGAGCCTATTTGATTTTTGGTCCAGCTCTAAATCTTACAGCGTTCCTAAAACTAGCCGGATGAAACTGCTTTCTGTGATTAGTTGTAGTGTGGAAAATGACAATAGCTTTTGAAACTCACATCCAAAGCCAACTGTAAAAAAAAAAAAAAGTTTTAACATCCAAAAATGTTTTTATAAGCATTTTGAGCAACACAAAAAAGGTTGTTATTTTACAGACTGCATTTATTCGAAATTGCGCTTCGTTAATTTGCCAATAACCTGTAAATATTACATTCACAAATAAGCCGGGAATGCTACCAGTGGTCTCCTAAACAGCCTTTCACATTTGGTAACTTTATCCATTCAATAATAGGAGAGATACCAGATTAGAATTAACCTCCAATCAGCTACGGGACATTAATGGATGCACTAAAAGCTTTTACATTTGCCATGTTTTGGTCAGATCCTGTGCAGAGTCTCAGATGTATCACAAAATGGGGGTGGGGGGACATGAACGCAAAAGCAGTCTACAGAGAAGACTGGAGTAGACGACTGTCAAATGTGGGTTTAACTGGTCAGTGTGTCAATAAGCTTGGTCATCACAGGCTTTTAAAAGTTGATAGTTGATTTAAATGAAGTATATTCTGAAGGTGAGGTGAGAGTAACATTAGTTCAAATATTATTCAAAAGAAGTCCTAAGAAGAAGTGTTCCAAGAAAATAGGGAAATAATTACTCAAGAAAGAGTATTTCTCTCTACATTCTGGCTAGTTTTCAGAACTTGAAGTATTGCTTTATCGTTATAACATAGGACTGACTCTTTTAATCCACAATTTCAACCTAAAAACTCTCAAATGAAGACCACAAAGCCCATAGGTGGTGCTGAGGTGGAAGAGGGTTGCGTGAGCTGTTGAATGGGGAGACAGAAGGAAAAGAATAAAACAAGCAAGTCCTATTTAAAAGTAGATGTGTTTATTATGGACATCTCTCATTGCAGATCGTGAATGCTCCTTATCTCCTCCTGAGTTTGCTCACCAGTTTGAATTTGTGCTCCGGTAAATTTGGGCAGCCCATCACGGACGATGTGAGAACACTGGCTTTGCTGGTAAGGCTCACACATGCATTGGCATTACTACGGTGAATCAGGAAAGTAAAAACACTTGGCTAACTGTGTAGTGAATTTATGACAAGAGTGAAGCTGTGGTCAGAGCTGCCAGGAGGATGTGTGGATGCACCGGAAGCTTTGAGCTCCTGGACCCACATCTCTAAACTTGCTGTGGTCGTCATTACTGCAGTGATGCTTCCATTGAACCTAATGGCCTGAAATTTAGCTTTTGTGGTTTATCATTGGCATTAAATTAGGCTGTAAATAACAGTACGCCTAGCAAATAAACATTAACAACCATTTTGTGACTCGAATTTGCTTTTCATAAGTCTATATGGCATAAATCACGCTCTGAATCTGCCGTTTCTGGTCATCTGATACACTTTCCAACTTGTCATCTCATTAAAACATTTCCCTGATGATGTTTATGTTAATATATTTTTCTGTAAATGTACATGTAACGTTTACTCTTGCTGACCATTTAAAGAATCTGATTTTAAGACAAAAGTGAAAACACATTGTGTGCCAACTAATGTGAAGCTTTTTGTACATGATATAAACTTAAGTTTGTTCTTTTATTAAATCATAAATTAGACTGATTTGAAAGGCATTTGCCCTTGTTTTCTTTTCACACTACTTTCTCAGCCTATCTAAATAAACATGGAATCAATACATCTGCATTTCAATTAATGTAAGTCTTGACTCACTTCTAACTCTAACAAACACAAGTGCACAAATCTACTTTTTTTGGCGCTCTGTCTGCTGCGGAAGTGGCCTGGCTTTCTTCTGTCTTTGATCATTTGGAAGTCCCAGTGTAAAAATAATCCATATTCTGTAGAACGCTGATAAAGTTTGATAATGCCATCCGCCACCGTTGAACTCAATAGAATCGACAGGATACGCAGTCCAGGCTGGGATAGGGTGGTGATAGCTGCAGGAGCTCTAGACAAGCACACTGTTTTATTTTGTGTTTCAAGCTGTTTCATTCATTTTTGTTTTACATATCTTTTCTTTTTGATGCAGAAGCAGAATATCCCTTCTGATTATGAGATTCCTGTACAATATATTCCCAAAGAAGTGGTATGTACTACTACACTGTGCTACAAACAAGATTGCAGTTGTTATTATTAAATCTTACATAATGTGATTTATCTGCATACAGGCTGGCAGGTGCTGGGTGGTGTTAAACATTTATCCTCTGGAGCAGAGTCTCAGAAAGTTGTCCAACATGTTTGGAGCCATCTCGTCCAATAAAGACAACATCATGGTTTTCATCGCCATGATCAAAAGTTTACGCTTCACGTTTGACCATGAAGAATTGGTGAGTCAGATTGCAATGTATAAACAAAGTGTATTGGCTAATTGTCTCTCAGTTAATCAAAAGTGACTATTTATTTACATTACAGAAAGTAGTTGGATTTGGGAGACTCTGAGCTAATCTGCCTTTTTAGCTACACTGTTGTTTTGACGATATGCAAAAAAGCAATATGAAGTACTTAGTTTATAGTAAAAAAGACTGCAACAAGACTGAAAAAACAAAAACGAAAATTGTAATAAATAAAAGTTGTTTACTGTTAATATTTTGGACTGAAAGATGGCACTGACACAATGTGTGAATATTGTTATCAAGATATGTCAGAAAAAGTATAAAAAGACTATTGTTTTTGACAATGTGACCCAGCTCTACTGGGACTCTGACTAGAACTCAATGTATTTAATTCTCATCTTACTCTAACAGTCCCATCTGAATGAATATTTGATTGAATTGTGTCATACATTATTCACAATCATGTCTACAAAAGGATGGCATGCAAATGGTGCTCCAACAAAGTCAGAAAAGACAAAATACCACTAAAGTGTCATAGATAAAATAAAAGATAAATAAACAAGTAAATACAATTTAAGTGAATGTACTAATTACTTTTTTTGTTTAGAAACAAATTAGCTAATTTACATTTTAATGTATTATAGTTATTTTACACCACAATCTGTATTTTCCCTTTTTTGTGCCCAAGAAGCATAGATAACACAGTATTCCAGTGACTTTAATTCAAATGACATGACTCAAGTGTTCAAAACCACCTAAAAAGTACACTCTTTCTGCAATGAAACATGTAAAATGCTATTTTTACTGTCAAAATATTTAAAACAATAAACTTTCAGTGAGAAAAAAGCTTTATATTTTTGGTCCAGTCTAGCCACAAGAGTCATGAGATAATGTATCAACAATTCTTCTATATGTGACTCATTGTCCACATTGCTGTGGTAATCCCAAAACGGTGATAGTGAAAGTTGAAAGCAAAGTTACTTGAGTTCATTATTGTTTGTGACCAATAGGAAACAGCCATGCAGCTCTTCCAGTGCCACTACCAGGATGGCTCCTTTTTGCCAGTCTTTACTTTGACTACATCAACGATGTTCTAAACACAGCTTCAGAAGAAACTTCCAGCTTCTCCTGCAAACCTCCTCCATGCATCAACTCTCACACTTCCCCAGGTAACACTGTCAGTCATTTGAATGCACAACAAGCGGATGTTACAGCTATTAATATGCTTTTAGTGCACCCTATTGATTTGGGGGTCAGTGGGACAGCTGTAGAGCCACATTAGGAAGGTCAAATACTGGATGACCTTGACACACTTTGCAGCTAATGTTGATACCATTAACGTTTAATGAGTCGTCTTCATAACAGGAAGATTGATGTTCAGAGTCAAAGTCAGTGCCTGTAATAGACACTAATTTTGAAGTTCACTTATTTTGGATGACGATATAAAAATGAACGCTGAAATAAGGTGGAAAATGGATGAGTAAATCCTGAAAGCAATTAAACTAAATTCAACTCTGACCACCAATACCAAATGTATCACTGTCAGAAAGAAGACAGAGTGACTATTCATCATTCATTCATTTATCCCTCGCCTAGCCAGTAACTTTGGGCCTTAGGCATAGGAGCACCCTGGACAGTGACCAACTCGTCGCAGGGTTAGACAGACGACATTCACGCTCTCATTTGCTCACTAAGGGAAATTTACAGTGATGCCCAATTAACCTAAACATGCATGTTTTTGGAGGTGGGAGGAAACCGGTGACATTGGGAGAACATGCAAACTCCACCCAGAGATATCGTGAGCTGTTGATATGGTCCGAGCCGGGAGTCAAACCCACGACCTCCTTATTGGGAAGCCAGAGCTCTGCTACCGTGTACCTGTGCACTGTTAATGTAATAATGTGAATTATTTTATACAGTAAATTTAAACATGTTTGGGGTTTTATATATATATATATATAAAATGTGCTTCATAGGACTTTTGAAACAATAAGAATTCCCATAACAGTTATTTTTGACTGCTCCTTATTCAAGCCAATGATATTCTGGGGGAGTAAAATCATAACATAGAAAGACAATGTAAACAGATTTTAAAAAAATGAGCTTTAATTTTGTAATATTTGTCTGCCAAAACATAATTTGTTCAAAAATTGTATCTCCGTCGAACTGGATAATTTTGCACTCTTAAAAATGTGGACTCAACAATCACGTTAGATTTTTTTTTTGTTTTTGCAGGAAGCCATGAAGGTGGGCATGCAAAGAGCAGAACAGTTTTGTTCCTGCTGCTCATCCCCATATCAGCTTGTGTTGTGTTCCTGGTATGGCTGGTAAGTTTAATAAATCAAGAAGTCAAATTTCACATATAGTAGTTACTATGTTAGTAGTAGATTTGTTGATTTGATTTGGTATAGGCAGTCTTTGCCTCAAACTGCAGCTTTGACTTGTCAAGTCACATTTTTCAAATAGTTTGAAACATAAATAAAATGTAAATCAGTTCATTTGCGGTCAGTGGTGCATCATTGCTCTACTCCTGGCCCTATTGTGCCCTCTGGTCTCTGTGGATACCGCCTCTTAACCCTGCAGGATGTGCCCCCATTATTACGGAGCACTTTCCAGGAAGGCCATTCTTGTAAAATTAACAACTTAGCATCAAATATTCAGCACCAGCACTTCACCACTTCCTCATTGCATTACGTAATCACATTTATGTGATGCCATTAATCCACCATAACAAACAACACGGTACAACACATTTGGGGCTGCAACAGAGACTTATTACTCACTTTACAACCTAGTTTTTGATTTTACATTATATTTGACTTGTGGACACAGAGCATAATTCAATATGCATCACATTTTTATAGCACATTCTGAGCACTCAAAGCACTTTAATCGGTATGTTATTTCACTTCTCAAACTTGGAGGTGCTGTTACAGTAAAACTGCAACTGCCAATCTGCATTAACTCACTCGCACATTCATATTTTTATCCTCAATTATCATCACATTAGTTGACATCCAGGCTTAGTAAAGCATTTTGGTTATAACATCGTGCCAAGTTCTAACTACGTAGTTAAAACATGAATAAGTGGACTTTCTGTAACAAAGTAGAACAAATAACTTCTCATCTCTGAAAGTTGAGTATAGCATAAACTCCTCATTATCCTCTTCTCTCTCAGGTCAAGACCAAAAGGCCACCTGCAGCCTGCAACTCTGAAAATAACCCAGTGCCACCTTCTGACACCATCTCGAGTGTGTCTACCTCCGTTCCACTCCAAACAATCGCCCACCATGAAGCAACAGAGGAGGCCACCCCTGGGCACCAAAGTGGATGAAACACAATTAATGTAGACAGATAGATGGAAACAGCAGCCTGAGGACTATATAAATGTATGCAGGCTCATCCGCAGAGGCTCACCACAGCAGCCTCCACACTTCCACACACTCAAGTGCATGGGCCGGTTAGTGCACTTACAAGATCAAGAGAACATGCAGAGTGCCCTATGGCGGCTGAGTGTCTGCTCAAGTGTCTGTGTTTCATGTTGTGGACGTGTTTTAGCACTTTTGCCCATGCTAAAAAGTCGTTCCTGTTTTGAAATATAAACAACATGGTGGAGAGATTTATGTGCAGATGGTACGAGTCTGCTAGGCTTCATCTTTGGACTAATCCGTTTATGAACTGCTGGTTACACAGACTACTGTATTGTCAAGGGTAAGTTTGCGGTCAGCTCAAAGAATTCATATAGAAAGGCATTCCGAACAATGGTGTCTTTATGACTGTGTGAAGCACCCTTAACTGGTAAAAACAAGTCTGAATCTGGACTACTGTTGTCAGCTGCCTGTTGGCGTTACTATGATCTGTCATAAACAACAAACCTGGTCACAAACAAGTGGCTGAGAATTCGACAAATGTCTGCTCAAAGATGTGACCAGATGGCAGACTGCCATTACCACAGGGTCCTTGAATCTTGTCATTGTGTCTACCCATCATTAGTGATCTATACAGTAGTTTCTGCAGCGAATGTGTTTGAGTGTTCATTTACTGAGTCAGAGCCAGTCAGTCATGAGAGCATGACTCCTCCATTGAGCGCCCTATACTGTATGTGTCAGCGGAGAAAGGAGAGAGAGTGAGAGAGAGAAAGAGAGAGGGAGAGAGAGGAGGACAGGAAAGGAGAGAGATAGAGATAGTGAGTTGGATAGACAGATGAGCTCAGACACATGCATAAGGGAGACTTGTTCCTCTCACAAAAGGCTGGCCGTAGGCTGGAGGAAATGCCACTTACAAACAGGACTGAAGTCGGCACATCCCCATGAATCAATGGGATAAGAATCTCACCAGACCGCAGGCGAAGTCGCCCCATCTCCAGCAGTGGTTAGGTTTTCCAAAACACTTATCTGTGCTCAGATCATGCACATTCAAAACAAACTCGAAAATCACTTGTATCTTTGTACTAGTGTTTACAAATTACAATGCAGTTAAATACAAAATCTGGACCAATGTTGGTGAATGTTCTGAATGAAAATAATGTTGACTTTTTACTGTTGTATTTTTATTTGAGAAAAAAAACTTTTCTATGTACATTTTAAAAAAAAAATTGAAACAAATACTAAATGTGATCCTTTGTGTACATTTTATTAAATTTTTATTTATTTTTTTTTTTTTACAAAGAAATGTGTGTATAGAGGCAGGTAATAGTTGGTCATATTTGGCCACTATGGTTTGTTGCAATTTTCGTGAACATAATTGAAATGTGAAGTATTTTACCCATGTAAAAATATTTATCAACATGCAATTTTAAGATTAAACTGAATGAAGATGGGCTTAACCTTTTTCTCAGAAACATTTGCTTCTATTTATTTATTTATTCTATTTTTATTCTTTTTGTAATAATTTATTTGATTTTCTTTGTATTATTCATTGTCATTAGAATGAATAATCACAACAGTTTTTTTTTTTTTTTTTGTATTGGGTGACCTGATCCTATTTGCTAAGAGAACACACTATGGTTATAGTAGGCTAAATGATCAGTTAATTGTGTGACACTAAATTTAAAAAAAAAAAAAAAAAAAGCCTACTCTAGAGTCTAATCAACTGCAACGTTCCACAAAATGTTCCCATTTTGTATGGTACAGCTGTCATGATTGTCGTAGTCTTATCACTGCCCTGTACTCTCTGCTCATATGAGGGAGGAGGGTATGGGGGACACACTCACGCTGTGCTTTTATTCAAACAACGACTTCCGCCGGATGTGCTCAGACTTTTGTTGTGGAAAACCCAAAGCCCGCGGTCGCCATTATTCTCCCTGGCTTGACTGTCGACACCAAGGCCTATAAGTGCATTTTTACAAATATTTCGATTTAAACGGCAAAACTGAGCCGCCATCGCTGCAATCTGCCCAGTGTTTGCACATTTAGCTGAGAATGCAGCGGCGATCGGACACAGTGGGTGAGTCAAGCTAACGATGGCGAGCTAACTGTGTGTGCGCTTCTGGGAGGAGGACACTCGCTCTAGAAAATAAGCTCAACCACACTGCTTTTAACATCTGTTGCCGTTCATTTCGGTGCTACTTGCAGTTTAATATAAACGCCTGCAACCTTGCTGTTTTTATGGATGCGCCATCTCAACCCAAGAGTGTCTCATTCCCAGTTTTGTATGCGCAATGTTGTTTCCATTACATTGTAGCCAGATATTTGCTTTGCTTCCGGCGGTGCTCCTTGTTTGCAATGGAGCACCATTAACTAAACTTAACTTAATTAACGAGTCTAGCGACTTACTTTTGTTAGCTTTAAATTATGCAGTTTGGCGCTATTTTTTGCCTGCAACGTCACAGTGGATTTTGCACGTATTTGCTCTGTGAACACACTCACAAAAAGTGCACATTAGAGGCAGGCAGCGCCTCCTTACAGTCTTGTGGTCGTCTGCTGCTCTAAACATTTCCTTGAGTTTTCCAAAATCACATATGCAAGTCCAAAAGGTGTATTAATTTCCACTTTTCCTGTGAGCAAAATTAGAGATGATTTTAATGAAAAAATTAAACATATCAAGGCAACTGAAGTGACAGTCTTCTTGTAGTATTGTTGTTGGCAGTGTATTAAATTTGTTATTGGCTTATTATATAACACAAGATAAAGGAAAAATGGCAAAAATAACAATAAGCTAAGATGATTGTGTAAAACGAACATGTCTAAATTGCGGCCTAAGGGTTAAATGCGGCCATCAGAGCATTTTTTGCTGGTCCTCCAACCTCTTGAACAAAACGATAAGTTCTTTGAGTTTTGAACCTTTTTAAAGCCAATATAAAGCATTTGACTGGCTAAATAAATGTCTCGTGGCTCAATTTAACTTGTTCTATATGTATCAACTTTATGGATGTCGCCCAGATTGGCCCTCTAGCCTGTGTTTTAACAACCTTTGATGAAAAAAAGTTTGGCTTCTACTGCTGTTTAGAACAAACCACATTTAAACTGTTGTAGACGAGAAAACAACAATCCCAAGATATTGTTTTTGTCTTTCAACATCCTAAAGCAGGACTTTAGATCAGCCTCTCCTTCCACAACTTCATGTTTTGTTTTGTTTTTTCAATTAAAAATTTAGACACTCAAACAATGATACAGCATTGGTCATTAATATAGAAGCAGATTATCCAAGATTTAAAAATAAATGTTTTAAAATATTTTAATATAATCACAAGGTTGAATGAATGTATACCTTTTTAATCAAATACATTTGGCTTCTTAATATTAACTTCACTTACAAAAATAGAACAGGCTATTAATCAGAGGTGGGAGACTGACTTGATTTGATTTGACTCGAGTTTCATTTGATTAAAATGTACTTACTACCTAAAAAAAATAACTGTA
Organism: Mugilogobius chulae; assembly: GCA_038363315.1. Taxonomy (NCBI): domain Eukaryota; kingdom Metazoa; phylum Chordata; class Actinopteri; order Gobiiformes; family Gobiidae; genus Mugilogobius; species Mugilogobius chulae. The sequence continues at coordinate 42,044,939 of CM076403.1, read as the reverse complement.
TGATGTGATTGGAGTTCATATTAATCCATTTGTATAATTTCAGGTATTGGGCTGCCTCTGGCTTCCCTTCGCTCATGGCCTCCCCTCTGCAGCTGACCTACTCATTCATTTGGCAGGTGATAAAGCAGAAGGATGTGAACCAATATGAAAAGGTGGAGGAGTTTGTGAACATGGTTACTCAGACTGTTCCTGACATTATTAACTACAAACAAAGGCTCAGCTCCTCTTGGGCCTCAGGGCAAGGGTAGGTGTTTTTTCTTTGAAGATAACATGCATCAATATTGATATTGCCAATTTATCCTGCTTATGTGTTTACAATTTTTTATTCAGATTATTTTGGACCTGTTGAACAAAGATGGCCAACCAGACTCACGAGCAATTCAAACACTAATAAACAAGTTAAAGGTGCCTACAACAACAGGAGTAAGCAGAAAAATTAAATTGATTATATAAAGTTTAGTAATAGAGGTATTGTAACTGTGTGCCAATTAATTGTTGCAGAAGGATACAGAGGTTGAGAAATCACAAACTAACTTCATGGTGCTCGTTCAAAATTTGCTTAAAAGTCCAGCTGAAAGGAAGCAATTCTTTAAGGTACTGTACATACACAAATACATGTTGAGTTTTTGTTTTTATTTATTTATATTTTTACAGTATTTTATTTGGTATCATTGTTTTTTTATTGATGAATCAATTAGAATGTTTTATTTTCTATTTTCAGGAAGTTTTTCCAGTTCAGTATGGCACAAAGTTTGATACTGCTCTTCAGGCATTAATAGCAGGACTAGTTTGCAAACTAGAGCAATTTGTTCCTGTTCCTAATCTGACGCAGGTATGAAAAAGTGAATTTATCTTTTTTCTAAATTGTGTTGAAATACAGGTTTTTGTTTGAGATAGAAATATCTGGCAAGAATGGCAAAGATCTTTCAAAGAGGTGCATATTATGAGCAAACTAACTGACTCAAGTTTAAATATCTTCAGCTGGGATCGATGATTTCGACTGATCCTGCCATTCTGGAGGCCTGCGGGGGGTTTATTCCTGATCCTGGTGACCTCCGGACTCTTCTCCTGCACCAGCAAGCAAAGGGAATGCTTGGATTAAAGGTACACAGCTAACAAAGGGTCACAGTAACTCTCAGTCAAAAGCAGTTACATACAATTATTTATTCTATTAAAAAATGTATTCATAAACTTTTTACCACGTGCTCTTAATTGGGGTCACGAGTGACCTATCTCAGTGACTTTGAACCTAGAGTAGGGTAATATCATGGACAGTGGTCAATTCATCCTGGAGTTAACATATAAAAACAGACACAATCAGTCACTAGAGGAGTTTTCCGAAGTACTCAGAGAGAACCCACTGTAACACAGAAAGGACATGCAAACTCCACGAAGAGAGATAATTTAAAGTTGTTTGGTCCAAATCTCCTTTTTGGGAAGCAAGAGGTCTAACCACTCTGCTACCATGATATTCCACGAACATTAGTTTCTGGTCTACATATTACTTTTTGTGATGATTGGAACTTATATCACTAATTGAACCTTGAAAACCACTTTTTATCAGGGCTCTTGCATCACCAAGACATAAAATATGAATTAAGTATGTTAGTGTAATTTTTTTTAATATTTTATTTATTTTATAAACTACCACATAGTAATTTTATAAATTTTGTTTTGCAGCAACTGTCTCATCTTCTGTGGGCGATTGTGTGCTTTCCTCACTTGCGTTTAGGCAGAAAACTGCAGACCCCCTCCTCCCCCTCCTGAACCCTCCAAACCCACTGAAGACAACCTAAATGACAACTGCCCTGACTCCCCAAGTGAAACCGGGGACTTAGGTGTCATATCAGATGAAGAGGATGAAATCTCTAACCCCAGTTTAAGTTCAGCACAAGAAAAAATGCAATTCAGCAAACCACCCAATGAGGGCAACGTTGCAAAGGAAAATTCTGTCTCTAGCACGCCACATAATGAAAAAGACCAACCAACAGCTCACACTCAATCACAGGTAGAGAAACCAGACTTACTGAAGACACCTCTCAAATCATTTCCAATCAGAGTGGTCCCAGTGCTGACCAAACCGTCACCTGCTTCACAGAAAGATGCTCAAAAACCTCAAACACAGAGGGTCACTTTGCATCAATGGGTGTCGCAAATAGCTACCAATTCCCTATCCTTACCCGCTCTCCCGCCGCTCCCTCCCGCACGCTACGATTATGACGACTCAAGTCCCGCTATAAGAAGAAAAAAGCAAATTCGCCCACGATTTGATAGATATACATGTGCTGTTTGTGATAAAAGTTTCCCTTATCAGTCCAAACTGATTGATCACGAGCGCATTCACACAGGGGAGAAGCCATTTTTGTGCACTGCTTGCAACAAAAGTTTCCGCACCCAAGCTTTTCTTAACAACCACTTGAAGACCCATAGTACCACACGGCCCTTTGTCTGTGGCCAGTGCGGGAAGTGCTTTGCAAAGCTACAAAGTCTTACCAAACATATGCTCGCCCACAGTGGTCAAAAACCTTTCTACTGCAATATCTGTAACAAGGGGTTCACCCAGTCCACCTACTTCAAGAGACACATGGAATGCCACACCAGTCAGATGACGTTCCCATGCAAGCAATGCAACAAAACCTTTCCAACTGCATTCAAATTGGCCAATCATGAACGCTGGCACACTCGAGACCGCCCCCATATGTGTGAACGATGTGGTAAACGGTTCTTGGTGCCTAGTTTGTTGAAGAGACACATGGGATACCACATTGGCGATCGACAGTATCTCTGCTCTCAGTGTGGGAAAACGTTTGTGTATTTGTCTGACCTTAAGAGGCACCAACAAGACCACATCCCAAAGCCAAAGATACCATGTCCCGTTTGTCAAAAGAAGTTTTCAAGCAAGTACTGTTTAAGAGTTCATTTAAGGATCCACACTCGCGAAAGACCGTACCGCTGCACTCTGTGTGAAAAGACATTCACGCAAGTTGGTAACTTGAAAGTACACATTCGACTGCACACCAACGAACGCCCCTTCAGTTGTGATGTGTGCGGTAAGACATACAAGCTAGCGTCCCATCTCAACGTACACAAGCGAACCCACACTTGCAAAAAACCCTGGAACTGTGTTACTTGCGGAAAAGGGTTCTCCGTCCCAGGACTTCTCAAGAAGCATGAGCAGCTTCATGCCAGAGAGGCCGATCCAGAATTTGCTGCCAAACGGAGACACCGGGGCAAGCACAAGAAGCACTCACTCAAGAGGAAGTATGATGAGGAAGATGAAGGCAGTGATGACTATTGACAGTTATCACAGGATTCTCAGAAACAAAACAAAAAAACGACTGTTTCACTGCTGTGACATTCAAAGTATACAAACACCTAAGGAAAACCCAATCAAGTCTGAAATTTGACACTGGTACTTGCAACTATTAATATGAATACTTTTATTTTGGTTTGCCTCGTATCAGTCAGTATTTAGGCTACTTGGTGTGTCAACATGGACTACCAATATAAGCTGTCTATATATTTATATATATACACATATGAAATATTTAAGGGGAAACTAGTCACAAGTGTCTAAGTGGTTTTATGGTGCATTTCAAATTTAATTTCAATGCTTCCTTGAAAAGTTCATGTTCCTTATAGAGGAGTGTTGAATGCTTGAAAACATCAGGACTACTTCTGCTAACTGTATCTCAAGTGTATTTTGCATCATGCAAACAAAATGGCAAAACCTTGTAAATGTGTGTAATTACTATATGTTCAAGTCAGAATTATGATCAATCACAAAAAATGAAATGCAAACTGTAGTTAGATTTCAGTTTAATTGTACATTAGTACATGATGTTTTATCCTTTTTTCTATTAAACCTTGTGTACAATAATGGATAGACCTTCAGGTTGTGCAGTGTTCTTTAGCTTTCAAATTAGTTATCTATAGAAGAATGCATTGGTTGATAATGTTTTTAAGTTATAAAATAAAAAAAGTCATAAAAAAGTTAGATTTTTTTTTTCCTGAATCCATTTTATGCATCAGCTTTTCCTCACTATTAAGTGTTTACTCTCTAAAAACAAAGATACAATTTCTCTATAGTACACCATGGGACACAGAACAGTGAGTACAGATAAAGATTCATAGTTGCTAGTTTTAAATATATTATACAGTACCATGCAGACCAAAAGATAATGACCTTTTAATATCAGATGTTAAATATGTTTTACAATTTAATGTTGGGTACAGTTTAGGTTCTTTACAGGACAGTCCCTGTAGTCCTTCTAAATAATCCTTTTCCGGACATCCATGTAGTTATCTGTGATACACAAAGAATCGTTGCAAATGTAATGATGACTATTGCAGTGCGAAAAGGAATCCCATGTTGTCTTTGTCCATCCTCCAGAATCTTGTCCCAGGGCAGAGGGAGCACAGAGGGGAGACCCAGAAGAGGCTCCCTACCAGGGCTCGCAGGAGGAGTCCCAACACAAAACCACAGCAGGCCCCATAGTGGTTCACCCAGCGGGGCAGAAAGAGAGTGCAAATGACTTGGGGTGTCATCACTGAGTATAAGACATCTGCACTTGCGATCCAAAACAGAACTGCAGAGGTAGTTGTTGTGCCAGCAGCGCCCCTATCAGGCCACACAGAACAATAGACACTCTAATCATCACCACAATGCTTGTCTCTGAAGCCTGAAAGAAAAAAAACAGAATAGTGAAAATATACTGTATTAACATTTCAAATTGCACGTAAAAAAAAAATAAAATAAAAAAGATGTGATCCAGAATGTGTATAGCTTTTTTTAGTTAAAGTCAAGGTGTATGCATTTCTATAAACAAGCATTAAGACAGTGGGCCTGAGATTCCAGGGGGTCCCCAGAGCTTTGTCTGATCAGAGGGTCAAGTTCTAAAAGTTAAGTTAAGTTAAACTATATTTGTAAAAAAACAACAACAAAAAACAACACAAATCTGAGCACAAAAACACAACAATAGTTGTTTATTTGGCTGAAATCAATGGGGGGGGCTTCGAGGAAAAAAGGTTGGGAACCACTGCATTAAGACATCGTTGCATAGCTCAGTAACACTGAATAGCTGTTTAATGAAACCTGCTTTTCTGTACAAGATTTTATGCATTGTTCTCCATTAAAATGGAAAACACTGAAAGAGTATTGGTTCAAGTAAATAAACCTATTTAATTTTCAAGCAGTTCAAATGATGAGTATATAGTATGGAAGAGGGGTGTTGAACAAATTTTCACCAAGACTGCCACATTGGTAGCCTGGCTAGTGCCACCTAGCCTCTGCTCCATTCATTTCACTCCAGCAACTAGTTTCCACGGAGTGATGGTTTTCATCCAAGGGATGAAAGCTTTCTACTCTTTGACATACTATGAATAATAGTCTCCATATTTGAGTTGAATAGTACGTTACAAATACTACTAAGTCTAAAAACTAAATTACTCTTTAAGTTTCAGACAAAAAAAATAAACTTAGGAGGAAGTAAGTTTCTCTGCTTTGTACATCTAAGATCCCTATGCTTTATCAGATAGAATAACATTTTCTAAATGAATGTAAAACTAAGAAATTTTCAGTGTAATTTGCAGTGTAAAAATCTTCCTTCAGAAGAACTAGTAAGGAAAAGAGCAAATCTCCCTTGAAAAAAAGATTATTAATCTCAACGGGGGACTTTCCTTTAAAAAAAAAAAAAAAAAACATAAAAAAAAAAGAAACAGCAAATAATGCAAGATCTTTAGAAATTGGTAGAGTTCTTGCATGGACCCTAAGGTTCTGAATGAAAGCAATTTTGTCAATATAGTTCTTTTTATGTACCTGGAAAAAATAGCCACTTGCTCCATCAGTACCTTTCTATGCAAGATGTTCTTGTAGATATTTCTGGCGATTTGGGAAGCAGCTGATAGAAGGACAGAATCCACTGAGGACATGACTGCAGCAGCTAGTGCTCCCATACCAACCAGAGAAACAAAGAGAGGACAAAGATGTTGCAGAGTGATGGGTAGGATGAGACCAGCCTTTCCCTGTTCATAAGGACTGGGCCCTCCAAAAGAAGTCTGATTCCAATCTGAGAAACAAGATTTGCTCTGAATTGTATGCACCATGTAGTATGTTTGAGTAAGCATTTATAATATCGATCTCACCTGTGGAAGCAGCCACAGCTCCTACCAGAACAGATGGGATTCCCAGAATAGGGCACAAGACTGCTCCAGCAAAACATGTGAGCTTAGCCTGAGCATCAGAAGCAGCAGACAGCACTCTCTGGTGGAAAGCCTGGTAACAAATCCCTCCAATCGTCTTTTAAGAAACACAAGTATCAAATCTTCTCAATAATGTCTTTCTCTAGAAACTCATACAAACATGACATTAAAGACTATTACCAGCAACAGCACATTATCCACCCAGGAACCTGCATCTTCCAGCTTTATTTGACCAATCCATGGCTCTTGGTATATTTTACTGACTGCAGACTCCGTGATGCTGTTGTAATAGGGACTCGTCAGAACAAAAGGCACACAAAGCCACTAGGAAGAAGACAATTCTGTCAAACACATGTATAATGGAAACTATCTCCAAACCATCTAAACATTAAAAGGTCATACCAAGCCAAAAAACATAAAGATGAGTTGAATTACGTCAGTATAGGCCACAGAGTACAGTCCTCCCAGCACTGTGTAAACAATGGCCACAACAGCAGAGAGGCTGACAGACACGTACCTGGAAATATCCATAATCACACTCACAGTTGTTCCTGTTAAAAAAAAATAATGAAATAATTTAAATCACACAGAAATAAGTAATTTTCCTATTCCTCCTTTTTGTCCTAAACATACCAAGTGCACCAAGAATACAAGCCACCCAGAAAATATCTGCCATGAGAGTGGGAATGAACAGCACAGCTGCAATTGTATTTCCGTATTTCTCCTGAAATGGGTCCATCAGTGTTACATAGTTCTTTGACCTCATGGGAGTAACAAAAAACAATCCACCTGCAAAGCAAATATACAGTGAGGTCAATTTGAGATTGGTAACTTCAATCTGAATTCAATTAATGCTAACATTTATAAATTGCTATCTAGAATACTGAAATTGAAAGTGAGTTGACATTCTTGTGTTAATAATTGAAAGTTTGACGGAAATGCATACATGAGCATATAAACACATGAATACACAAGAAAGTAAATAGGTCCCAGTTGACAGAAATGAACAGAAAAGAGATTCAAAAAGGTACTGGTGTGCTATGGACTCAATTTCAAGGCATAATTTAAGTAAGTAAAGTTGCTTGTGCATTTTCTTCAGAGGTAAATCTGATGGGTTGTTTGTTGTGAAAAATAATTGTTCATAAACCAATAAATGTATACATTTGACTGCTATGAACGTTTCGGTTTTTAAAGTTTTCACTCTAGGTCCTTTTTTGCTAAATCTGAAAAAGACTTGGCTTCTCAAAAAACTTTAATTATGCCACAATAGAGGCATTCTGTTGCAATGCACAGTTCTAAAACAGCAGAAGCACACATTTCAGCCACACCATAGGGTTTAAAAATAGAAATAATTTCATTACACTTAATGGTGTTGACCTTTGGAATGATCTAGTCAAGCAACATAAAAGTAGTACCAGTGTTAATGGAGTTAATGCCTATAATCACTCACCAATAAGCATGTTAACGGCAAATGCAACTGGTCCAACTGCCCACAACAGCCCTTAGTCGGGTCATAGACCAGTTCAGCAGTGCCCAATATATAACCACCTCCAACCCAAGTGGCTGTAGAAAAGAAAACACACAAAAATATAGGCTATATATATACCAAGAACATAGACATTAGTCATTATTTTATCCAATTTCTAAAGGAATTCTTATATCTAGAATACATTTTATCTTTTTATTTAATGGGGTAATTTTGGTCGTAACTTTATATGTAGGGCAAATTAATGGAAAGGTAAGTGTACATTTCTAAGTAGATAACTCTAAATAAAATCTTTGTTTAGGACCAACATAAAATACATGCTTACAGTAAGTACCCACCGACAACTGCAACTAGATACAAGCTAAACTAAATAATGTATGGTAATTGAAACTTGGATTTGCACAAAGAAAGCTATTTTTGCTCAGAGGTCATAAAAGTCAAGATGTGAGGAATCAGGAAATATATTTTTTGTTGATTGTTAACTGTAATTACATATGCATGGCAGACTGAATGTCTAAAAGAACAATCCATATACAACATTTATATACAATATTAATTAAGCTAATCCGTTTAATGCGATTCATTTCATTTCCTTTATGAGTGTGTTTGTAATTATTATTGTTGTAATTATTATTTTTTAAGTATACATTTAGCATACCTGTCATGGTAAAAATGCTGACCCAAATATTTAGGTTTCTTCCACCAACCATTGTAACTTCACTCTGTCTCCCTGTACATTTTTTCACCTCATGTCTGGATTTTCTTGATGCCCAAATCCCAATGGCTAATACAAAATGTAAAATACTCCAATACTCAGCAGTCCAGCCCAGTTGACCGCCATTGATCCTCGGAATAGAGGAACGACGGATGAAAGGAACAGATTCTAGATATGCATGTGCTCTGTTACATATTTAAAAAAGAATCAAGTATAATGGCTACACTTGCACTTCCATTTGCCTTTTCAAAATAAAAGATGACTTGTTTAGATAATCAACTTTGTTTTTTTTAAGTGCAATGCATATATATCCTATTTATTTCTATTTTTTTGGGTTAAAGTTTTCTTCCCCGGCATACTATTAATTCAAGACTCATAGCCATGTATAGTTAGTATTTGTAGATTTAGTGAAGAAACAGTCCCCTCAAGTGAATAAATGAATCCAGACAAATTAAACCACCTTCTGTCATTGTGTCCTTAGGCAAGACACTTCATCCACATTACCTATAAAAGAGGTGTTGACGTGAATGGTTGGTGGTCAGTGTGCAGATCAAATAATTTTCATTTGTATAACTGAACTGGTTCGAGTCTTGATTTGAACATAGCAGTAAAAGCCTGTTATGTAACACAAGGAAACCTGTTCTATTTTAGATGCAAGAAACTGAGACGCTGATTCCATATGCTTAGTCCTCACAGGTTCCCTAATATGTCAGATACAGGAAGCTAGTGTAGAGACCACCACACTAATGAGCAAGTACTTCCTGTTTATAGTCTAGTCAGGTTTAGAGAATATTTCATTAACCACTGATGCTTTGTTTTTCATCTACAAGGACATTTCTTCCTTATAGGGACAAAAAATTGATCATGTGATGTAAATCCTTAATTATTAGATTAAAGTATGATTTAAGTTCAATAATGGGTGAAAACAGGTTAATATTCAAATTAAGGTTGTGTAGCAAATAGTCACAAAGGTTAATGTTAAGATCAGAGTCCTTATTTTTAACTTTTTTTTCACCCACATTTTTAATACAAAAATCGTCCAAAGCAGTATGAGTTTTTGCTCTATAGGCCTACACCATAATGGGAATTTCAAGGTGGAATAGAGCATTTTAAGTTTTGAAAAGACAACCCACGACAACGCAAGATTACTTTGTAATTGAACCGAAAGACAACTCCGGGTATATTTCTGATGAGGTAACAAGCTCACACATTTTATAAAATAATGCTGTGGGAAATTTTACACAACTGAAGATGATGGACGTCATCTGCATAGAATTGTGTTAATGTTACTTTTAAAAATTACATTAACTTTGTTGCATTATAAAGGATAATTGGCAATCAATGTATTGAACTTTATCAAAAAACAAATAAGACTTCTTAACTTTATCTTTTCAAACTGCAGCGCTAGTGCATCAGGTTTCCTATATCAGCTTTTTCCACTGTCCCTGTCTGTAACTGGAGTGGAGAACTACAAACGCTTTAGTATCACATTTACTCAGGCACAAACATGCTGCACAATGGGACTTAAAACCTGACTATTTGGTGAGGAATAGCATTCTATTTGAAAACAAAAGCTACTAGTGCACATGACTGCAACTATGCAACTTCAGTTGGTCAATTGGCACTTAGGAGCTAACAGAACATTCTTTAAGCCAATGGCCACTTTGGAAAAAACATGATGCAAAGCTTCAAATTCTGTCTTCAACTTCTGATGCTGCTGAGAAACTTAATCTACAATCAAAGTGATGCGATGCATTTTTTGCTTCAAAAAACTGTTCCTAAGCTTACAGCAGAGGCTGGATCTCCGTTTTATTTTAGCGTCATTCTCGAGACAACACAAAGTCATTTGAGGAATTTACAGGTAAGCACAAAAAGGAAGACAGTTTCTTCTTTCTAAAATTGTGTGCAGTTACGATACTAAATTACAATGGACAAGAGAGTACGCAGAAGTACAGCTTCTCAACATCTATTATTTCATTGTTATTATTATTAGATAAAAACAATATTAACAATACATATTTGTTACAGATATCACTGGCTAACGGGAAGGACCTGCCTTCCTGGATGGAGTACAGACATTATAGTGGACATTTAGTAGGACTAGCTCTTCTTGAGGATTTTGGAATACATCACATCCAGCTTAGAATCCACACTTTCACTGCAGATTTACTTGTACATGTCAACAATGGAACTTTTCCTGCCAATTCTTCCAAAAGGTGAAAAATGACTTATTTCCCATAAAGCATACAGTACTAGAATGAATGAATGAATGAATGTCTAGAACAGTTAGCTTATTTCTCAAAGCTTTTCTGTGGTTCTTGTTACTTACAATAGAATCATACTATCTTAGGAAGACTGCTTATAATGTTTCGTATGACTTTTTGACACTGTATTGTAATTTGTAGTGTGCATTGTAGTGTAATAGATATTACCTTCCTATTCCCATAAGACCTTTTGAATGTTCATGTTTTTGTGTGTGCAGGGACACTTTGCCTTGTACTCAGAGAAAAATCAATGTCTGGGGAAGTCTTCTGCTTCAGGTGAATCCAGTCCATCTCAATGCAAGTCAGCGCATCAATTTGGTCAACACAATAACAAGCTACTTTCACCTACAATGGAATTCAGTGTCATTATTTTCAAGCAAGAACTTCAATGTGCCTTACAATGAGACACTCAAAGTCTGCGGCCAGAGTAACCTTCAAGAGAGGGATTTTGAGAGGGTTACCATCCTTGGAAACCTCACTCAAATTGTTTTGCGTTTTGGTTGCAAATCACAAGAACAACTGTTTTATCTTCAGGACACATTGAAAAGGGTGTTTGAGATTGGCATTTTGACAAAGCTGCTAGGCATACAGGTTCTTGCTTGGAGATTGCTCTGCGAAGCTGAAGCAGCTCACAAGGTCAAAAGAGATTTAAGGTTAGATATATCAACCTTTCCCTTACAGTTTACTAGCATGATTGACCAGGAAAATAGAGCAGGTGAGACTGGGAGTTTGCACAAACAATTAATTATTTTATACAACCAAGCAGCTTTGACTCTTTTTCATCTGGCCATACTGAATCAGATGTGAGCACTTTGTTATTATCCTTTGAACAAATCATTACACCAGCTCCTTCCTCTATGATGCATGTGACCACTCACTTTGAATGGCTGCCCACAAGTTGGACCCCAGGATCGGACCAAGGCGAGCGTGACATCTGGACAGAAATGTATGGATACAGTCACACTGAATCACTAAGTTTGGCCTCTCTGAAGTTACTGGGTGAGTCTATTGTCCATGGCTCAGCTTGTCTGTGAATGAACTGCTGCCTAACTGGTCACATGTTGGATAGAAGTGACCCTCAGAGGCCCACGGATGAATAAGCATTACACATTGGGAAATCACACTAGCTGCTTGTAATGCTGTACGAGTGTATAGTATGTGAGAGCGTGTGTGTGTGGGGGGGTATTCATCATTATGCGGGGTCCAATTTGTATACACACTCACTTTATGGGGACCTGCCTTTCTTATGGGGACATAATGTAAATCCTTCATTATTAACTATCATTATGGTTAGGTTAAGCTATGACAAGTAGTCACTAAGGTAATAGTTAGGGTCCATGAAAAGAATGGAAGTCAATGTAATGTCCCCATGAAATATAGTAACCTAACAGGCTGAGTGTTTGTGCAAGTGTTTAAGACAGCAGTGCTTTGATTTATAGAGTTATTAGTTGTAATGTAGAGACAATTCGGTTACCTGGGAAAACTCTAAATGTCTATTTTTATACCGGTAATGTTGAATCTCAACATTGCTTAAGGAATTAGTCTCCTTTACTTCATAATTAATTATGAAGTACTTACACATATCATTAATTTGGACTACGTCAGAATCAAGTTAGACTTTAAAATCAGTTGATAAAACATATTTTTTTAGAAGTATTGGAAACATGAATCAATATTATTTTGGTTAATTTGTAGTTACCCATGTGAGCTGGTGACCACTTCAAAAAAGTTATTTTCTGAGGGAGTCACACAGCTCTTGTTTTTTTTTTACTTTAAAAGCCACAAGTACGGTAATAGTCTTGGGAGCACATCTTAAAGAACTAATCTTTGACTTGTGTTTTTACAGATCATTCTGACTTCAAACAAGAAGTCAGCAGCTCATCTGTTTTGGATACACAAGTAACTTTATCCTTCAGCAGTGACCAATCTCTTCAGTCACTGAATGCATTTCTTTTAACCCAGATGTTTTCCCTAACTCCACATCTGACTCAGTCATCAAATAGTGGGCAAATCAGTCCAGAAATATCTCCAACGTTGTCTGGAGCAGGGCAGGAAGAAACAACCATGACAGACTTCACACTGGCCACAACTGTGAGTCAGACCTCACTAAATACGCTGGAGTCTTCAATGCATGTCTCCTTCACAACTGGACCTATGGCTAACACACCGCCTTTACCCTTTGCTTATAGCACTAGTGAATCGCCAAGTGCATATGACAATAGCCAATTGTTTACTTTTCAAGAGTTTTCAAATTACCAAGTCTTCCTCTCCAGCTCTCAAAACAAATCGTTGGAAACACACCTACCATCTGAAATATTTGACAGTACAGGCTTGTGCACTGATCAACAAGGACAGGCTCGTTGTTCAAGTTTTTTGAAGACAGCTGAGCCAACAACTGCTCATTTAGACATTTTTACAAGTAGTTTCCAAGCAATTTTGTCAGTGTCTTTAAATTTAGAACAAATAGAAATACTCAGTGATTCCTATCTGATAAAAAGTGAAGCAACACAACCATCTTTCAGCCCACTTTTGAAGTAAGTAATCAAGCGTCTTCAGTTTCGTTACAAAGCTCAAGTGTTCATGCAAACTTAAACACAACTACAATGTCAACTGCTACAACCAGTCCCAGTGTAACTTATCCTGATCATGTGTCAACCAATGGCATTTCTGCAACTGTAAGTCTTCATTTTAAGACAATAACTCCCTCTATTGTTCCGCAAACTTTTACTTCAAGAAATAGTAACTCAATGGAGATGTCACATTTTGAAAATACTTTGTATTCAAGTATGTTTCGGTCAATCCAGACATCAATTGTGACTCCAAATATAGTCCCAACTCAAGAATTGAAGCAAAATGCAACAATTAGCAACTTGTCACACGAAACAATAATGAGTGCAATGACACAAAGTAACTTTGCGTCATCATTACATAATTTCTACAGCCCAGAACCCACTGAATCTCTGCATGCATCTGTTTTACTTTATAAATTTAGTACTTTTGGATTGTCTTGGGCTTTTGATAGTGAGAACCCCACATTAACAGCACAAGACACATCAATTCTTCAAGACATATCCAGCTCTACTCCTCACAGTGATTTTGTGGCAACACAACCCAAATTAGATGAAGCTGAAAGCAGTTTATGCTATGATGAAAATGGACCACCTCACTGCTTTAGTATTACACTAACATCAAAGTTATCAGAAACCTTTTTGGCAAATATTCAATCTACTTTTGAAGGTTTGGTGTCAATACAAACAACTGAAATACTGGTGAAATCACAGCAAGCAAACTCAACTCAACTGCCTTTCACAGACTCTTTGTCAAATATATCAAATATTGAAACTACACTTTTTACTGACATAGAATCACATTATGGTGTGACCTCAAGAGCATATTTAAGTAACACACTGCCTACTTCATTGTTGCATAGTGTAATATATTCTTCTGACTTGTCAGAGTCTGTTAACGTTGCTACTTCAAGTCATTTTGAAGAAATAACGCCCTCCACTGTTCATGCATCCTACACTGCAAGCACCATTTATGTGTTTGAAAGTCTTGAGCCTTCCTTTCCTCTTTGCAACAATGTTGATTTTAACAAGTGCACCTCAACTGTTGTCAGTACACTACCTGGAAATACAAATCAATATTGGACAAGTTACTTGGTAGATTCAACGACATCAGAGGAGGAATTGAACATGCAAACCTATTCACTGAGAGAAACTGGGGGATATTCATTCAACCCCACAAGCTACAAAGACTTTACAATCTTGGCATCAATCTCAGCCCAGTTAAGTCAAAACTATTTGTCTGCTTCTCATCAAATGCCCTCAGACATTTTGACTCCTTCGTATATGACAAGTATTCCTATGATGACATTTTTACCACTGGGTTCATCTGCCCTCACAGGACATTGTGAGATAGAAAGAGGGTCTTTGTTGAACTGTCAGTCATCCATTCAAGCCACTGTTGGTCCTACAAAACAAAGCACATATTTGAATCTTCACAGTGTGGTTTCCACCAATTTATCCCCATCTGTAGGAGATTCCACAACACATATCATCAAGCTATCATCAACCTCTGTCATTGCAACAAGTAAGTGGACATAATTCATCGGCGTATTGGCATACTATGGACTGGAATTAGAGCTTAAAAGTTAAATTTTCTTTGATTAAAATAAACATATTTTTTCTGTTCTTTTTTTTTTTTAAGCTAAAGACGACATAGTATTATAGTCCAGAGTTTCACAGAAATTATTGAAATGTATTTTTTTAGTAAAATTTATTTTTGCTTCTTCTGAGAAAAAATAGCTTATAGGTTAAATATAAATAGAAGTGTGTGGTACCACACATTGGCGTACATCCCGCCATTATAAAAAGTATGTAATTAGTTACACCATTTAGTTACTGCCTCAAGAAAGTAACTATAATGCATACATTTGATTGATTAAATTAAATAATAATGCATACATCAGTAGGCCTACTAACCGTATTCTGCCCTGCCCACTTTTTTGGCAGCGTACTTCTGGTTTAGCTGTGGTTAGCCTGTAGAATTTAATCTCAAGGTTTGTCATTATATCTATTTGAGATTGCTCCACAAGACAGACAAGCTAACATGTTAGCTACCTAAACAGAGATAAACAGGAAGTTCACTGCTAACAAAAGTGGCTAGGGCAGAATATCGAGATTAGGATTTTGCTTTATTGCTGGCATTTTAAAAGAGACAAACAACATATAAGATGCCCAAACAAGCTCTAATTAATTAAAAACAATAAAAATGGTTCACAGCCTTGTTCCAGCTTGCTGCTGGTCGGTGTCTCCAAGTTGTTTTAGCTGACATACGTAAGAAGTCATCATTGTAGATTTATATAGTAACTAGTATTTTATTAGTAACTAAGTATTTTCACAGGAATGTGTTACATTAGTTACTCAAATTTGTAATCTAATTACAGTAACTAAGTAGGCTATTTGCAACTTTCTTACACCCAACACTGCTCATACAGTGTAATCCAACAAGCTTCAAGTATCATCATATCACCACCATTTTATTGCACTGCTTGTTTTAGCCTGAGGTGATAGTTGGAACATTATAATAGGTTATGCTCCAAAAACTAGTCAAAAGCATCTATAACCGCAAAAAATGCTAATTGATACAATTTAAAATTGATGTTCTATCTGAAATTGAACAGTTGTGTTGTTTTGATTATGTGATTATGTGAATTTACCCATTTACTGTCATTTTTCAGGTACTGTCAACTTCCCTCCAGAAGTGTTCCAGACTATTCCACCTTTAACCGCCACAGTTGGGTTCCCGTTTTTATATTCAATCCCAGAGAACACTTTTGTTGATCTGGAAGATGGCACAGCCGATGCCTTGTCATTACAGATGAAACTGATTGATGCTCCTCCTCCGAGTGTGGGCTTCTGGTTGTCTTTAGATGGACTGAAACTGCACGGTATCCCTCTTGAAATGGACACTCACTTTGCTCCTCAGCAGATCATACTTCTATCCCGGGACAAAGTAGGACTAACTACCTCACTTACATTCACGATAGACTTGCATCGTAACCCTGTTAAACCCTGTCATGTTTTCACAATTTCAGCACAGATAAGCTTCCACTCAATTCTTCTTCACCGCCACAAGATAGAGCTGTTTCTAACAAAGATTTCAGACTATTTCCACAACACCATTAACAATCATCTTTCTGTAGTCTCAGTCTCATCTGGATCTACTGTTGTGTCCTGGTACAACTATAGTCTGTGTGACAATAGAAAGTGTGACTATAATAAGATAAATCGCATGTGGTTAGCAATGAGGTTTGAAAACACAACAATAAACCCGAAGTTTAGAGATGAAATGCTTCCTGAATTCCCGTTAATCGATGTTCAACCAGTTGTGTATTCAAAAGATTGCTTTCCTCTCACACAAATTCCTTTGACTACTTTGAAAACAACATATGAAGCGCAGACAACCTCAAACTTCTCTACCTCAACCTCCATCACAATCACTTCTGGACAAGTCACTACCTATGGCAACATGGCTTCTATGTTTATTGCTCTCCTTGTGATCTGTTCTCTCATCTTAATTGTCATCTTCATCACAGTAATTGTATATTTCTGTCAAAAAAGACCGAGAGTTCTGGCGATTTTTCCTGCCGGTCGGATGTTGTCAGTCCGGAGCATGGATTTGAAGGCGCTAAGGCCAAGGCGGGCTCTTTTACTATACCCGAAATACCACCGCCTCCGCTGCGCCTCTGGATTAGTCTAAATGAAGATGACGACCAACTTGAGTTAGAAAATAAGCAGCAAATTGACAGTGATCCACAACAATTACCCTCACAATACACA
Source organism: Mugilogobius chulae (assembly GCA_038363315.1). Taxonomy (NCBI): domain Eukaryota; kingdom Metazoa; phylum Chordata; class Actinopteri; order Gobiiformes; family Gobiidae; genus Mugilogobius; species Mugilogobius chulae. The sequence continues at coordinate 42,027,929 of CM076403.1, read as the reverse complement.
TTTTCTAACATTTGATAAGGTTTTTTCCTACTTTTTTATTTGTTGCACATTATGTCAACATTATATCTACAAAATACGAATTAAAAAATTACAAATTCCTCATTGAGTTTTCAGCACAGTCTGTTTTGTTGTGTTGGTGAAGGTAAAACCTTAAATTACTGGTCACATTGTCTTTGAGAAGTGTTAAGCAGGAAAAGCCATCATCTAGCAGCCTTGCCATTTTCATGAACGTCCATTCTGTAATAAAAAAATCAAAACATATTCCATAAGTAACAAATAGGCAGAACAACCGAGAATTGAAAGGAAACAGCTACACACCCATTTTCATCTTTAAGGTGTTGGTACAGCTCAAACTTATTGTTAACAGAACTCGCCCTTCCAAAGAACTCCTGGTGCTTCTAGAATTGGCTGCTGTAATACGATTGGTCCACATACTGAGAAGCGAGACTGGACCTTGGACAAAAAAAAAAATATGTTGAATGAATTAAGGAACAAATTTTACTGACAGCGGCAGCAAGTTAAAATATAAACAATGTGAATGCTTTGGGATATGCAAATTTTAACTTGTAACTGCGTGCCCTTCATATTAAACAAGTGAAAAAAGATTATCAAAATCAAACTGACTTAACTTTCAAATATGAATGCAATGTGATTTTATGTTATGCACTTTTCCAATTCTCATGTTACAGTTGTCTGAGATTTACAATACAGGTTTTAGCAAATTTCTGTTGGATTAATACATTGTCTGAATATTATTGTCAATATTGTAACCTCTACTGACAGGTTACATTAACCCAAATTGGTGTTCATTTTGTGAGATTTTGACGCCTGTAAATGATTCAAGTAGAAAGAAAACACTTTTGACTGACAGACACAGTACTGACCTGGGTCAGAATGTTGTCAGCGTTAAAATTTTGACACTATCGAAGGTAATTTATATTACAACAGAACCATAAAGGTAAATCAAAACAGCAGAATTAATATGCCTATTTTGTATGTATAATTTTTCTGGTACCTTTTGATGTCAGCTGGCCCTCCTCTGGGGCCAGACGTGGCTTTTTGTTGAGTGGTTCAGGAGAATCCGGAGAATCCTTGATCACCTCAGACTCATCTTTATCAAACAATCCCTTCAACCTTTGAGTGTAAAAAAGCAATAAGTAGAAATAAACAATCACTGTGACATTGCAAAAGTATTAGTATAATATCATGACTATTAAAACACAACTGCAAACTGCTTGGGTGGTAAAGTAATTACTGTAAACATAAACAAAACCATTAGCATTGATTCAATACCTTTCCGAGTCCTGCCAGCTTTTCTCCTCTAGGTCCTTAGTGCCATTTTTTTCCACTCTGTCCTCTCGATCCTCTCTCTTTCTACCTCTCTTTTTTCTCTCTTCTTCTTCTGGCGGTTTGCTGCGACAGGCGATAATGCAGTCCAAAACTCGCTGGTGTCTGTCAGTGGCTCCTGCGTGGGTTTTTACCAATGTCTCCAGCTCGTTCCACATAATGCGATACTGCTCATCTCTAAAAAGATGAGTTAGCACCCTCCATTAGACAAATGCCATGTTTATTCATTTCATTAACGATAAGTGTACCTTTTGGGGCCTTTGCCTCTAGAACCCACAGTGGAAATTGGGAGAGGGTCATTCTTTCTTTCCATATCCACCAAATTGTACACTGTTTTCTGGCAGGTCAAGACGTCTTCATCTGTCAGGGTTTCTTTTACAATAAGGTTGGCCAGAGGGACAACCTAACAAAGACATTTATTAATGTTATGCTGTTACTGTATTAGAATAAATATACTCATTCTTTTATGATTCATGCATAGTCTTGTTTTTTGTCTTACCGCTTGCATATTAAAGATTGTGGTCTGAGAGATGATCATTGGCCAGTATCGAGTGTGCCGCTCCAGCTGAGCTTTGGCCCTTTCAACAGGGAACTTCCCTGAGGGATCATGGGAAGACTCTGACACTGGAGTCAAACGATTTTCTCTCATAAATTCCCCAAAATCCTGAACAAAATACAACAAAACTGAGTTGGCTTCAAACCCAAATACCATCACCACAACTACTTAAGAAAACCTAAAACAATAAGCAAGCTAAAACTACTTCTAATACTTACAGTGATTCTATAGTCTGTTACGCGCCCCCACACCCTTCGCTGATGGAGGGAGGGTCTTCCAGTGTGGAGCGATTACTGTTCAACACATGCAGAAAGATCTCTCCTCCGTGGCTACTAAGCATGTGGCTGATGACCTTGGAACCAGACTTCCTTGGCTGCTCCAGGAGGACAGACCGACCTGAGAAAGATCACGTGTCATCAACAACATTCAAAAAACAAGTTTATTTCATATTCTATTCAAACTGTAGTCTACCATTCAAAGAAAGTTTGTCAAACAAGATGAAGGTCGACTGTTGACATCTGTTGGTGAAATGCGATAGGCCCCTGTGCAATAATGAAGCTCTGAAAAAACAACAACATACCGTAATTTCTGCCCTATTGAGTGCACCGAATATAAGCCGCACCAACTAAATTTAAATAAGAAAAATTATAAAGTACATATATAGGCCGCTCTTGTTATTAGTAAGTCTATGAGAATCTATAATTTTGCTGCATTGCCGTATAAGCCGCAAAGTTCAAAGCTTAGGAAAAAAGTAGCGTCTTATAATCCAGAAATCACGATATATATATATATATATATATATATATATATATTGAATAAAAACAACACTACCAGATGATGCAAGAATGAGAAATAATACAAGGAATTTAAAATTATGTATTTGACGACTACTGTAATAAGAGGTAATTGCAAACACTTCATCACCTATACTGTTGGTTCTAGGAGTACACCATTTTAATGTAATTGTCTCTTTCAGTCCATTCTCTCTTGTACTTGTGCCAGCCATATGTAGGTCACCTGCAAAGAAATAAAATACAAATATCATTAATAGTGGCCAGAGTGATAAAAAAAAATAATAATAAATTTTTTTTTTACATTTTATCTGACATTTTTACAGTGCATCAGGAAAGTGCAAAAATTTTACTATGAATGTTTTGGTTGAGGTTAATGTATGAGGTAAATATGAGAGAGCCATGAAATGATGAACAAAAGCGCAGAAAAGCTGCTTTATATCATAGACCGAGACATTGCACTATCTCCTTAAGTTGTTTTATTCAGTGCATTATACTAGAACTTCAAATTGTGCATATCCGCAAAACAAAAATGCATGAATATAAACTTTTTAATATATCACCCATCATAAATGGTTAAAGTTAGAAAACACTTATTGCTGAAATGATCTTAACATTTTAGACGCACCACTTTTGAAGAATTCCAGGTGAGCATCTCTGTGATGCAGAAGTTCAACATCATAATTTGCAGACGTGTTGGCATGCTGCTCTTCCTGTTAAGTCACACAGAATAAATACAGTTACCGTAACATCATCTATAAAGGAACAATGCACAACTCACACACAAACACTGCTGATTTCATGTTTCAACGATCGTGAAAGTGGATAAAAGACAAAAGGTAAATTCAGGGCTGAAAACTTGAACATAATTAAGTACAGCTTCAAATTTGATTACTTGGGTTTAACAAATGTGGGTATTTGTTAAATGAATCAGTCTTCTATCTTTGCTACAGGCAGTGAACCAACTAAAACTATGTCTAGCCAAGATTCACAAGTCAAGTTCACAAGTTTCACTACTGGTATTGTAGAATTGGGAAAAAAAGAACTATTTGTATGTTGAAAGCACAACAGACTACACACACACAAACAACAGGAGTTCAACAAAGAGAAAAACGATGGGACAGACAATAAGGAAGCAAAGTGTACAACTTGGAAATACATTCAATGACTTTAGCCGGCAATCCTGGTCAAACATGTGACAATGAAATGCAAACATTTCTCAATATTTGTCCAAATACTTTGACAAGAGACCAGAGTTGCCATCATACAGCAGTCACACACATTGTTTTCATTATTGTACTAGGGGCGTAAGACCCAAACCGGTCTTCATTATTGACATAAAAAACTTGTCTTTCTCATTTATGTGTGTGTGTACCAAATACTAACCTGTTCACAAACATTTAATGTGGGCTAGCAAAACAGAAAATACAACATGAAACCAGCAGCAGATGCACAGTGAAACGCAGATAAGTTCAACAAAACCATGTGTTGTGTATGAGGAATTGAGTCAACAAATTAGACAGGCAAATTAAACAAGCAAATTAAAAAATAGTGGTGACTGACTTTTAAAATAAATCAAGAATTATATTTTTAGCGCATCGTCATACCTTCATGGGGATATTCGTTATAGTGGTAGATGCCAGGTCAAAGTGCTGCTGGACAAGAATATTTAGTTTTGTTGCCAAGTGTCGTCCAGCTCGAACACTGTGAACTTCACTGGTGAGCAGAGAGGAAATCTGTGACAGAAAAACTAAAACTTTAGTTGGGGCATATTTGTGTTTCAAAAAGTCCTGGTTTTACACTTGGTCTAGATAAATAAGTGCAATCATGCAAGTGATTATTAAAATAAATGTCAACTAATTTAATAATCAAATAATCGCTAACTGATTTGTAAATAGGTTTCAAAACATTCCATTAGCTGATAACAGAAGTTGTATGACTGAAACTGAGTAGAAAATGTGTAAATTTTGCATTTCTGATGAAAACACTCTACTTTTCTTCACACTTCTCTTTGCACACTCTCTCTTTCTCTGCCAAACAAGCGCTTTATTAATAAAAATAAATAAATAAAAATCAGTTGACTAAATGATTAGTAAAATTCATTTATGGCTGCAGTTCTACTTAACACACCTCTTTCTTGGGTCGATCCGACACCAGTGTGTCATCACCCTGTGGAAAAATGTGAATCAGAACCAACTCACACTGTTGTATTGCCATCAGCCTGAAACAGAAGGTTAAAAAAAAGCTATGACACAGTTAAATATATGCAGTCAATATGAAACTATCTGTTCATTAGTTCAAGATTCAAGCTTATTGTTTAAATTTATAAAGAGCAAAGAACCTTACTGACCTGTCAGAACCAGCTGCAAGCTTGTTTTGTTCCATAATAGTTTCTTGAATACAATCTTCCAACATGCGAACATGAGTGTCACTATTAAAAAGAAAAAATAAGCACTTTTCTGTGGTTGGTTGTCTATGGTTTTATTCACTTATACATTTCCAGCAGTAAATATTGTACCTTTTAGCATCGGTCAGGCAGATAATGCGCCCTCTATTGGCAACTCTCTCAGCTGTGTCCATCAAATCAATGCGCTTTTCATGCTGCAGCTCGGTAATCTTGCACAGGGACTCAACAGCAGCCACTAGTCCATGAAGGATACTGCAGCACTCCGGGTCCTCACGTGGGTTTGGAGGACCCACAGCTGCCAAAGCTGACATGAGCTGCAAAGAGAAATTAACCATATAGTCAATAATTCATAAAATATTTGGCTTTTTATTTTTTGCAAAAACTTTAGAATGTATTTACCTCATGTGTACTCTGGTCTTCCCTTCTCCAACTATTTAAGCTATGAAACTCAGAGTCGCTGACAATGTAGTTAATCTAAGAAAAAATAAAACATTGTATTATTGTATGATTTAAATTAGTTTATTTGTGATAGTAATTAGGGTTGCAACTGATCAAATGTTCTTTCAACTGCGCTTTCTCTTGTGCACTAAAATATTCTAAAACCCTTTTTTTTTCCGATGGAATGATGGATATGTGCTAAGAGCATGCATAGTCCAGACAAAAATGATCAAACATGAAAAACAATTGATTGAATAGTTAGCAAGTTAAAATGATCTGTTGCAGACCTAATAAAATGCATGTTTTAGTTTGTAGAAGAGCAAATCATACCAATTTATCTAATGGGTAAACATCGTACAGTATTCTGCAGTACTCCATTGAACACTCAACAGCACAAGTCCACAGAGATTTGGAGACAGGGGCCAGAGGAATCACTCCTTGTGTTCTCTTGGTCAAAACATCACACTCAACCTGCTGTCGACTGGACTCTGCCATATAGGGACAGTGGTCCACCACAAAGACCGTCTTGTGGGCCACTGAGAACATCTTCATTTTATCGACAATTTGATGGTTGTCTCTCTAGAACAAACAAACACTTATATTATCAATTTTGCCCACCAAAATCATGGTATAGATTTGGGCTGCAACATTTGTTTTTTCATAAATGTATATCCAGTTATTGTACGTTAATACAGTATGTTGACAAAATAATAGGCAGAGAATGATATTTTAAAAAACAGCACCATTACTACATCAATACCTTCCAAAGCAGAGTATTTTAAAAAATAAATAAAAAACTTCAGTCTCTATATAGAAGCCTTCATTCACAATCAACCATTGTATTGTCTAAAATACATTTTACTGCATGTTAAAGTCTAACCAAAGAAAATAAACGCTGTAAAAACAATAATCCTGAGTTGCATCCCTAGAACAGTAACCAGCTATGAATATAGTAAATTTCATCTAATTGACTGACATTCTGCAGTCAACTCACCTGGGACACGATAACAAAAAACCTTTAAAATCTGTCAAAAAACGCATCTAAAGGACAGCAGGTAGTCACTTGATAAACTCATGTCTAGTCACAATACTCATTTAGATGACTTGACAATGCGTAAAAGGGTTCATCTCGATATCACTGTGCTAGCCTTTATGCTAATAAGTTCGCTTGCTGGTTTCTTTTATCCGCCGTGTCACACTCCGATCGGTGGCAAAAATGTCCCCAATTTCCAGAATAGTTTAACTAAAATGTGGCATGTTCTTGTCAGTAACGACTGTAGAGTACAAATTACAAGAAAATTGTGTTAGAAAATTACAAAATCTGGCAGAAAAATGTTTCAATTTAGAATTTTGTTATTAGCGGAAGCGAGCCAGGTTGCGTCCGTCCAGTAATGCCTTCCCCGGGCGCTGAGGTCAAAACAGAGGTTCCTACAAAAATGAATTTTATTAAAACATTTGAGGTTTTTTTTTTTTTTTTTTTGAGAAAAAAAAATATTTATTGATAAATAAACATGTATAGCCTAATGTTTATTTATTTATTTTTGTCTTTCTTTCTTTCTTACTTTCTTTAATTTAATTTAATAATTAATTATTATTTTTTTATTTTATTTTTTTATTGGCTACATCTAGCCTACATCAGCAGCACCGATATAATGGTCTAATCAGACAGTCTAATAAGATCATTAGAATGAGATTGCAGCATTGTGCTCTTTCTGAGCCACTGTTCTGAGCTAAAGAAAACTTCCAGCCAGGCAGCGCGCCACCTAGTGCCTCCACTCAATGATGCATCAGGCTAGAAAACTCCCCCTCCCTCCCCAATTCTCTCTGTTTTGGACCCCACCCGCGAGTTTCCATTCTCTCAAGTCACAACTTGACTAAAACTTTACGGCTGGATGGATGTTGAGAAATAAAGACAACAATGAACAACGAACTCTGTTTAAGGCAGCTTTAAAATAGCTACAAAAGAGTTGTATTTGAGCTCAACGTGACGTGATTACAAAGTAACTATGAACGGTAACGACGTGCTGGAGATGGACTCTGTGTCCGAGAACGAGGAGGGGGAGACTGTCATTGGCATGATAGAAGAAGAAATTGGTAAGAAAACAACTTTGTATTCTTTAACACTGTACGTTTTTGTGAGTCTGTCTTAACTTGACCCACTTTGTAGTAGTGGCTATGTTTTGATCTCGTTGGTTTTTTTGTCTTGAAACTTTTCTTGAGACGTTTGAGCTGATAGTAGCCATGACAAGCTTTTCACATTGAAGCTATTGCCCTTAATAAGCACAAGATCTAAAATGGTTTAATCATGTGACAGTCTTTTCAAAACCTCATACTTCATACTTTATTAAACTATTCTAGGAACATGATTTCAAAGCTATTATGTAATTCTAAGTAGCCTATTGTCCCGTGTTACGCTTGTCTCTTTATTTTTGTACATAGGCTAAATCTTGAGATCTTAAGTGTATCATATTGGCTTATTTGACGATATTATATCTCAGACTATTTAGCCTATTCATGACAGATGCAAAAAGCTGCAAAGAAATTTTAAGGCAGAGGAAACACATTGACTAAGTAAACTGACAATTGGGCGTTGCTCAATGAATCTTAGATTTGGGCCTATATTACCTTGGAATAAAGGACTGACTGTGATTTACATGATCATATACTTATGTGTTCATGACTATCAAATGAACAACTTAACCTAGAAAGAACTACAATTTTGAATTCCAGCATGCACAATCACGATTTTATCTCTTCATTCATTCCTTTGCATGTCTTACATTCTTTCCGCTACCAACTGTTCGGGTATGTACAGTAAAACCTCTTTTTGTTTTTAAAGCAGATGTTGTTAGTCCACACTTGAGGAATGTAAGATGTACAGTGTACAGCTGTCATCTCCCACTCTGGGAAGAGGGACCAATGCACAAGTGTCCTCATAATGGGACCTTGTTCAGATTTCATTAATGGCTTTATTGAACAGTTGTGCTAAGTTGAAATAGCCTATAAAGTTAGACTACAACGCAAACAACAATATTGAGCATAAAATTCATAAAGCTAGTAGGCCTTCAAACCTATTCTGCAGGAAGACTGAAGCAATAATATTAGCTTACATTCAAAATGATTTAATTACTGTTTTTGAAGATGTTGCAATAAACCAGATGTCTCTAATTCACTTTGGGAGACTGGCACGCTGTGTTAAAAATGTTTTTGTAACGAGGAAGTGGCTCTGTGTTCTGTGGTGAGAAGAATCAGCTTGGTTTTGCCTACCGACATATTTTTCAAACACATCATTCTGTCACACGTGGTTTTATGAAATTAGTGGCCATTTTGATTTGTAGTATAAATGATTTTCAAAAATATAAGCTGAAATTGTCTTTATTTTATTCAAATTGTAGAAGGATCCAAGAAACTAATAAAAATGTACTTTTTCAGTAACTTGTGGGAAATTGTTTGAAAACAGTACTATAGTTTGCAAACTGCACAAAGACAATAATGATGACATTGAAATACATAGATTAACGATAATAGGGATGCACCAATCCAGCTTTTTCAGTTCCGATACCCATTTTAACACTTATGCAATAAGTATCTGCATATACTATGCTTGAAATAGCTTACATTTTCTTCTCAAAACACAAGAAAATTGGTCATATGTGATGTAGCAGTTATTTATTCTTCAAGTTACAACTTAGCAGCTTTATGTGAATACAATTTTAAAGTTCATGAGATGAATGAAGTTTTATTATTTCATTGGACATAAGTTTTATTATGTCCAATGAAAGGCACAACCATTGGCTGAAGTGATGGGACCGACACCCAATCCAGCAATTTCAATTTCATTGATGGACACTGATGTTCAATCCCAGTATTGAATCCGTACATCCCTAAATGATAAACAGAGTCCATATCTAATGTGCACTTTTTCATTTTTGATAGTGTGAGTCCTTGAATACAATTCTTTCTTTCCCTCCTTGCATTTATTTTTACCAGTTAAATTAACAAGCAAGTTGTCTATGTAGTAGTTGTGTTGCTAGGGACACTGTTTTGAACACAACATATGTTTTCATTTAGTACTTTCTAAATGTTTTACTTTGTTGAGGAAATGCACAGGGATTCCTATTTAATGTTGCACTGCTAAACAATCAAATCTGTACAAAGCACGCATTAGCTCCTGCCATCAGCACATAGATGAACAACTTAATGGGAAAATGTGGGAAGAAGGTCCGGGTAAACAGCACTTTGTTAAGAAGAGCTACTGAGTGACCCCAAAGTAAAGTGTCGGCTGCATGTTATATAATTGTAAAAAGAAAAAAAAAAGTGTACATTGTCGCTTTTTGTCCACCAGTTTCCTATCTTCATGCATATGTCTTTCCTTATTAAATAAAAGTAAAAAAAACATGAATACATTAATTAATAAATATGTTATGACTTGGGAATTTCTACAGCGTGACATTAAACTTTCTCAATGAGTTGGTGATCAGAAGCAACAAATATCAAACAATTAATTTATAATTTATGTTAAAATGTTTGTTGTCTGATAAATTAGCTTTTTACAGGTAAGTCATACAAAAACACTTGAAATACAGTATATAAATGAAAAAAAAAAACATTAATATATATTTTTTCCTCAGTTTATCCAGAGGAGTTTTTACCGACCTATCACAGTATTAAAGAAGGAGCCAATGTGGCTAAAGCAGTAGAGGTGAGTGTCCTGGCTCTTGTTTGCCATCAACCCTGACTTTGGTAAAGAAAATTTTATTTATTTTGTTTAATTTGTTGTATTTATTTAAAACTATTATCTTGTTTGATTGAATGTTTCTATTTTCCCTGTTCCTAAACTGTACGGTGCAACATTTGAATTTCCCCATTGTGGGACAACTAAAGATCTTATCTTATCTTAAAACCACCTTACAGTCAGTAACTGAACATCTGAATAACTTTTTCGTGGGAAAGTTGTCAATAAATGTTGCATCATAGTGAGTTATGCTCCTCCTTTTCACTGGAGGATTAGTTATATTTAAGTAATATTTTAAAAACACTGTCTGAGAATTGGGAAAGATCTAAGTTATTAGGAATGAAAATTAATGGCTATTTTTTTGTATTTGGCTTTAGATAAATGAAGAAAGCATTTCTTAATGGTGTATATATTAGGCGTATTTGATCTTACTTTTGTGACTTACAAACCTAAATATGTTTACCGGCAACATTGAGCAATGGTAGTTCTTTTATTCTGATTATTGTGAATATCCCAAAACACACTTCCCCGAGGAAGTTAGCTTGCCATTGTTTACCATACAATTAGACAGGCGAGAGGATCGAGGCTAGGTGCCACAATGTTTGCCCCTCCTTTTCATGCTTCATCCAGACAAGGTCCACAGTACAATCCAGACTCTTTGCACAAAATGTATGGGACTATGGAGGAGGAGAGCTATGAGTTTCACCAGGTGGATTTACCTGACACTCATTGTTTTTGCTCAAAGGTTGAGTTTAACGGAAAAAAGGACACACTTTTCTTTAATGATGGTGTTCGGAGGATTGACTTCATTCTGGTGTATGAAGACGAGGACAAGAAAGACTTTGAGAAGAGGCACACCTACGCAAGACGCAAGGTACCAAACGTTTCTACCGACTGTACCATTACTGAAGCATTTTGATCATCAATTGAAGTCAGTTTTGAGATTTTTTTTATATATATAGATTTAAGCTGCTCAAGGCTTTTCATAATATTATTATAAAGCCATTGCAGTGGAAGACAATAGTGTCTGTCATTTGTATTTGTACAGGGAGTTTCCATTTGTTTTATTAATGTTCAATTGATGCCAATTGATCTACCAGAAACCAAATTAAAAACTTTGATAAACGTTATGCTTTATTGGTTTTGGTGGTAACAAACAATCAGTTTTTTGTAAGGTATAGATAAGAAAGCTTCAGTTATCTGACTAGCCTGAGGTTTGGATGACAACACATATAAAGCTATTTCTAACCACTTGCATCATCGTGTGGTTGTCTGTTGCCCTTGTTGCAGTGTATTCAGTCTGAATAAGACACATTTCATAATAAGGCTGGGCTGGCAATATCATATTGTATATCATACATACAGTATATTGTGATATGCATGTGGATAAGGTGAACAGACAGAGATTGTGTTGTCTGGTTGCTCCAAAGCTTTAGAGAAGAGCAGTTTAAACACAGACTCTGGGGGTTAATAACTTAAACTGCAAACTTTATTGAAACAGTGTTATATTTATATAATTTAGTATATATTTGCACATGCGTTTTTTAAAACATATTTGTCTGCCTTCATTTCAAATGCACATTTTATTTTATTACCATCTACTCGTCTACCTTTGAACACAGGCCTTAACCTACTGATATTAAAAATTGACTTTGTATGTTGTATCAGTGATATATCAGAATATAATTTAGAGTAATCCTTGTAAACCCTCTGATGAATGAGAAGAGCAGCGGTCTTTGACAGGCACACCCGTAGTCACTCAGAAGCTGCCAAATATATAGTTTGTCTTTTGAGGACTAGCTCCGAGTGGAATTCAAGTGAACAGGAACTGAAAAGTTAACAGGAATCAAAAAGACATTTGTATTACAACAAAACAGGATTCATACAGTCATGGTATTAAAAAATATTTTATTTTCATCATGTTTTAGAGACGGAGAGAGTTTTTTGAAGGCAGCCTGATGAAGATGGGGATGGAACTAGAGGCCACACAATCTGTAAGTGACATACCTGTAATTGTACTGTAGGATTCTGACTTATAATTGTGTAAAGCCAAATAAATATATTGACAGTTGCCTGTTGTAAACCCACACATACAGAATAAGTGGGCTTTGAACATCTATATTGCCATTCTAAAAACAAAGCTAATAAGAAGTTTTGGGGCAGGACTGTTTATAAGCTATTTGTAGTTGTGTATCTTGTTAAACTGGGTTCCAACAATCCGTGTATCATTCGGAAAAAACTAAAATCAACTCGTTTTATTGTAATTTGTTTATGAATCAAAACAAAAAAAGGAAAAAAGGTGTAACTTTTCCTTTTTTTGTTTTTGTTTTGAAATTGAAAATCAATTGAACGAATGATACACGGATTTCACACACATCTTGGAAAATCTGGAAAACCTGTAAAATGATTAGCCATTTTCCAGTCATGAAAAATGCATGGAAAATGAGAAAAACAGCCAAACATCATTAAAAAACCAAATTGTTGTTCTGGAAAATTTTGAGACCTATTCATGAAGTGCACAAATAAATGAACCAGATTTTTGTAACGCGCATGGCTGATTGTTTCTTAGCAGTCACATAAAGAGCTGTGAATGTTTTCTGAAAAGGCAGAGGTCACTCTCTCTCTTTCTATTTCATGCCTAATGAATGAGTTGTGTCATTAACAGCAATTGGTGTGAATAAAAGCTTGCAATCCATAAAGATCTTATATACAACCTAAGCTTTAAAGGACTGTACCTGATTTTTGTATCCTTAAAAATGTAAACAAACAGAAATAATTCATTTTAATCTTCTTGCTTCAGTCTACATCAGGGGTGCTCAATACGTCGATCGCGAGCTACCGGTAGCTCTCGGAGGCAGGAGGAGTCGATCGCGAAGCCCTGCCTGGTTATGTGAAGTTTAGTGTCTTTTGTACAAATGACGAGAATAATGCGCTGATGTGATCCACTGTGAGCTACAAAAGCGCGAGTCTTTTTTATGACCGCTTCAGCAGGACAGCTTGGTTTTGAGGTGCTATTATGCATTTTCGCCTGTTCTGCTTTTGGCACGGTGCCCGTTCTGCTGCGCGCTCCACATCCAACCGCGGGGACACGGAGCGCACGAGGTCCAGAGCCGAGACTCACGAGTATACACGCGCTCCACATCCAACCGCGGGAGGTCCAGAGCCGAGACTCATGAGTATACACGCGCTCCACATCCAAAATCGCGGGACACGGAGCGCACGAGGTCCGGAGCACGAGTATACACGGCTCCACATCCAACCGCGGGGACATGGAACGCACGGGGTCGGAGCCGAGACTCACGTAACACGCACTCTCTGTAATGTTCCGAACTCTAGCAAAGCCACAACACACTCCACATGTCTAAACAGCCGTGAAATACACGCGCCCCAAACCAGACAGACGCAGTATACACGCGCTCCACATCTAACCGCGGGGACACGGAACGCACGGGCTCCGGAGCCGAGACTCACGTAACACGCACTCTCTGTAATGTTCCGAACTCTAGCAAAGCCACAACACACTCCCCATATCTATACAGCTGTGAAATACAAGCGCCCCAAACCAGACAGACGCAGCTACGACTCCGAGCGCTCTTCAACCAACAGCGGAGAAACGAAGCTCACGCGTTTAAAGCGGACACACAGACAGAGCTCACACTTTCTGCAGCCAACAGCGGAGACACCGAGAACGCTTACTTGAAACAGGGACAAAGAAAAGCTGCGGGAGGAAACAGGTAGAGCCAGAACAAAGAGTTTGTTTTTAATGCGAGCCAAAGCTGACTTCAAGCCCCTCCCCTGAGCGTTACCATGGTGATCAAAACCAGAGTTATTAGACACAGTCGAGGTTAGAATGAAGTTAAACACTAGAAAACAACTAGATTTTGATTTGTCAGAATAATTAGCTTCATTGTTTTCTTCCAGATTATTTTACAGGTTTAAAAATCCTACATGTTAATTCTTCTAATGAATGTATTCAAGTAAAATTAAGTTCTTGTATTATACATCTGATGTTTAATTAAAAAAAACAAAATCTTATAATAAAATCTTATAATTTTAATTAATGAATAATCTATAGGTAGATCTTTGGGCCTTGCCTCAACTAAAAGTAGATCGCGAGCTGGAAAAGTGTGAGCACCCCTGGTCTACATGATTTGCTCACTTAGCTAATGCATTCTGAGCTTCAGAATTGTTCATCATGATGTGTTTTAATGATTTTTCACAGCTGTTAGTGGCGAGGTAAGTCTGTATGCTAATAGCACACAATGCTAAAAACAACCACTGAGCCCTGTACTACGAACGTCGCTGAACTAATCCTGGATAAGTTTCTCTAACCCGGGTTGACTAACTCAGATATGAGCCTCTCTCGATAAGCTGTCCTACGAAACGAGTTCACAACTGGGTCTGTTAACCCTGGATTTTCTTAATGAAGCCGTGCGCGTTCACAGAGCAGAGGCAGGGTTAACGCAAACTGACTAATCAGAACAATCGAGTTGCAGACTTCAAACATGAGGAAACGTCAATCATGAAGCGAAATATACAAGTGTTAAAATCTAAGCGAAGGAAACGCGTTGCGCTTCAAATGAACTCTGCGCTTAATCAGCAATCACAGACAAAGAAGTTACGCTACAGAGTTCATTTAAATGTCATGCATCGATATAACAGACTAAAACACAAATGTGCAAACATCACAAACATTTAATAGATCGACTGTTTTTGAATGAGCTGTGTCCTTTATCTGAGTCAAAGTGATGCGTAAAAATCCACAGCTAAATGTGCACAAAGTGCAGTCATTCATTATTTCTTGACAATGAAAGAATTTTTTTAAACATCACACAGATTAAACGGGATTCTTCAGTCACTGTTAAGATCTCATCCTCCTCTTAATAAATAAGTTACGTGCCGTGCGCATCGCATTGATATATAAGAAAACGCCGTAACTTTCACATTTCCTCATTTCTCCGCTGCCCTCTCTCATCTCTCTCTTCACAAACGGCTTAATTCTCGTCTCGAATTTTGCCAGCGCCTCGTCTTTTTAACTTATTCGGGAACTTATCCTGGTCCGGAGCAGGTTATGAGTTTGTCTCATGTTGCCATAGAGATCTACCCCGATAGGACATGATCCAGTTTCGTAGGACCGCCAGACCAGGTTTAACCCCAAACTTACCTCGCTAAACCCCAAATCTAGCTTCGTAGTAGGCTACAGGGCTCAGAAAAAATTGGACACAAACGATATTTTATTGGACATAGACAGGACTTTGCAGACTAATTTCCACCTGAATAGATACATTAAGATACAAGACTTAAATGCTAGGGGGAAATTGGTTTTAAGTTATTTTGTTGCGTAACAATCGTGTATAGTCCCTTTAAGTCAATCCGCCTCATATTTGCAAAACTACACTGGCAACGACTGAAACATGATTAGAACATAAGCCTCAGCACCCCTAACCATATTCCCAGTCCACAGTCATTTGAAGAGGAATTCATATTTATGTTTTTCAGTTGACTGTTTAACCAAATGTTTTAATTAAAAAAAATATATTTTTGCAAAACATAAAACAGCAACAACAACAACATCAACATCATGATTTTTTTCTCATTTTAGAATGCACCAAAATCAACTTTTTTCTCTGGGGGGCAGATCCCCCACATCCCCCACTCATGTTTTCACACTGCACCACTGCCCAATATTCACACTAAAAGGAGAATGTAAAAAAAAGGCCCTGCTTTGCAAATTGTTTCTGTCTCACTCAAAGTCAAAATGGCCATATACTGTTACTATACCTTGATTGTCATATGTGTGTGGACTATTGGGCTGCCACGAACTTGGAAAAAATTGACTAAAAATTGGTAATGTAGATGTCATGATTACATAAAATCCTCGTTGGAAATGTCCTGGAAAAGATTTTTGGGATATGAGTGGGAACCCTGTTAAAGCTCCATTGAATCATTTCTTTGTGTGTTGAAGGTTGTGGATGAAAAACTGATGTTTGTCAAAGTCCACATGCCCTGGGACGTCCTGTGCACTTACGCTGAGGTCCTGCACATCAAGCTGCCCATCCAGCCCAACGACCTGTCCTCGCGCCCTTCCATTTGGAGATATTTATCCTGCATCACCAAAGCTTTTAACCCAGATGAGAACCTTATCCACAAAGAGACTGAGTACTTCACCGCTCCATTTGAGAGAGACCGCCAGGAATACTTTTACATCAAAGATAGAGACCTGTTCTTCACACCGTCCATGAGGAGTCGGATGGTAAGATTTATGACATATAAAGGCTACACTTACCAATATTTAATATTTTGGGTCTTAGAAAATATTGTAATTTATTTAAAGTTGACCTATTATTGTTAATTAACCATGTTACAACAGTGTTCTCTCATCATTAGTTTACCCAATGTTGTATTAGGATTGATTCTTGCATGTTTGAGTAATCGTATATTGTCCTGCAGCTGTTTCTCCAGTGTTCAGAAAATCCCTGTCTTCACCTACACTTATCTTGTCTGTATTTACTTGCAATTACTCAAAAAGTAAGATAGTGAGTAAAATACTTAAGATTCAAAATTGTCATGTAGCCACTCTCCAACAACAAAAAATAGTATTTTCTTTTTTTAAATCTGCGGCTTATTAAAATTAAACCTAACAAGGAGGAGGTGGGGCTTATCAGTTCTGCAGTTTTGAACAGGAATTCAATGGACCTATTTTTGTTTCTTAGCCATTTTAGATCATTTTTGTGTGAACTTTTGATCAGGGGGTGTCAAATTAGTGCATTAATTGCGATTAATTAATTACAGACATATTAATCGAGTTATATTTTTTAATCGCATTAAGACATTGTTCTTAGGTCAGCATGTTTTTCTTGAATCAGGAAAAATATAGTAGCCTACTTGAAACATATATTTTTAGACCACATTACTGACCTTTATGTGAAAAGAGTGAGCAAGAATATATTAAATTATGAAAATAATATGGACTTTGATATTATTCGACTTTTGTGGATTATGCTGCCATAGTTAAAGGTTGGGTTGCTCTATTTCGAGTTAAGGGAGTGTTATTCCAAAGCTCTGAATGCTCAAACAAGACAAAAAAAAAGGAAACAAAAAAACTCCCGAGGAACTATGGGAGTTTGTTCTTTGGTGAACTTTTATGTGAAACCAAAAATCATTTACACTGAGATAATTTGTGTTTTTTCGTTCCCTTAGGCATTCTACATTCTCAGCCGTGCACTCTATGAAATAAGAGGGAATATTAAGAAGTTTGGTATCACTAAACTCTTAGACAGTGGTGTGTACAAAGCTGCTTATCCACTACATGATGTAAGTGATAACTTTTACAAAGAAGTCACATGATGTAGCCTTTCTGTATTTCATTCCATTTTCTGACTTTGTAGTGCAGGTTTAACGTAAAGTCCATTGAAGATGATTGTCCGAATGAGAGATATCTTCTGTTTCAAGAATGGGCCCATCCCAAAAGCTTCTACAAAATGCAACCACTCGACTTAATAAGGTGTGGCAAGCCAGACCCCCCACCCCAACAATTTGTACACAGGCGATTGCTAAGATATTTCGATAATGCTGGCATCTCGATTGGGTAGTCTTTGTTGTATTGTGTGTTTTTATGGTAAAGTGTCATGTAATAGACTTATATTTACTTATATGGGGGTAATTTTCACATTGCAAACAAGTTTTAGGTTTTAAATCAGACAATTTCTTCTCATAAATCCTTCGACACATTGTTGATGATGAAATCACGGCTTTTTTTTTACAAAACAACTAAGTAAAACTAGAGAGGACAAATCAGAAAGCTGCATTCGCCTCCTGATAAGAACTAAAATTCTTATTATTCAATTCAGATAGTAATCAGTTCATTTTTTTTTTCACTAAGGACCGCATTTAGCATATAGTTTTTAGTGGAAAACACAGTTTACTAATTAACAACTAAAAAAGTTAGATATTCCAACTTAAATTTTTATTGAGAAAAGAACTATTTCACCAGATGCTACTTCAAAGCAAATTTCTATGTTTGAAGTGAAGGACGTTGCATTGTTTTGCAATTCCTAATCTTTATTCCTATCAAAATAAGTTTTAAGCTATTGTGATTCCAAGGCTAAGTCTTTATAATCATCAATAACAGGAAGCACCAGTTTATTACAAAGTCTTCTCTTTTCCATTATAGGAAGTATTATGGAGAGAAGATTGGCATTTACTTTGCCTGGTTGGGTTTCTACACAATGATGCTCTTCGTGGCTGCTGTAGTGGGACTGGGATGTTTCATCTACGGATACAAGACACAAGAAACCAGCACTTGGAGGTTCACTCTCAAATACAGTTTATAGTTACAATCTAAAAGTGCACTGTAACCTTTCTTATAGAATAAATTAGTTACACATAGTTAGATTAGGTCAATGTAACAAAATACAGTTGGTAAAATAGTTACAAATAACATAACAGTTGCCTGTTATACTTAATAGCAACAGATGTTTACACATTTTTGTGGCCACCAGAGCTACTTCCTTCCTTCTGTAGCTGATTATCTGGCTGGCACTGTATGACACCTGCTTGTCTCTATCAAGAACTAATAGCTTTGTCTGTAATGTTGCACTGCAAAGAGGTATAGCAGAGGACATATTCATGTGTAAGAGCTCATAATACAGCTAAATTATGGAAAAGTGACTACAGTTTGAGTGCAAACTGTTCCCCCCACAACTCTGCTAAGGATTGAGTTTGTAACTGACATGTAAAATGAGAAAATCAGACAGTGGTAGAAAAGCAGATAAACCTGAACACTTTAGCTTCTCCCACATTTATCACAAAACACAAGAATTACACACAGTTGCACTCATTACTTTTTTACCTTAAAACTACTGTATGTTTTTGACTCTTTGATGAGGACATAATTTTCAGTGCTGCCGGTGTCCTAAATCTGTTCTGAACTGTTGCCATGACAACAGAAAAACTATTGTCAGTTTCCATTTTACCAGTTTAATTAAGTTTTAAGTTTAATTAAGTTAAATTGTGTGAAACATAAACTCCAGCTATAATGTATATTGCATAAACAGCAAAGAACAAGGCTGTCGATATAATTTTATAAATTATATAAAATAATCACAATTACAATTACAATTTTTGTAATCAATTGAAATTGAAATTCGATTAATTGCACAGCTCTAATTCTGGGTCCCTAAGACTCTGGGGCTGCAGACAAAAGACCCCTTTGCTCCTGTCAAAACCCATTGCTTTATTTTTATTGTGTTGGCCCTAATTTTTGCACTCCATCAGAAAATTGAGGAGCATTTAAAAAAAAAAAAAAAATCATAATTCATAATTTATATTAATTGTCTGTCATGTCTGCAGTAAAGAGGTGTGTGACCCTGATATCGGCGGTCAGATTGTCATGTGTCCACAATGTGACAAACACTGCAAATTCTGGAGATTGAACAGCACCTGTGAAGCTTCAAAGGTAAGAGAGTGCAATATCAATGTAAATCTCTAGTGTTAGTGTAATTTGCTTTGCATGTTCAAACTCTTGAATTCCTTTTTCTATTTCTCTCTTTCCAGAAACTTTGTATATTTGACAACTTTGGGACACTAGTTTTTGCAGTTTTCATGTCAATATGGGGTAAGTTGTTTTTGTAATCTTTTAAATCATCTTCATAAATATCTGCTGTGCAATTGTTTAAGTTGCTATTTTATTTGGTGCAGTTATCAAATTACTAAGCAACTACTGTATTTGAACAATAGAATGTGAGTATGCAGTGATTTTTTTGGTTCTGATATTGATTCAGATACTTTAAGTATCTGCCAATATCAAGCGATACAAGTGTAGGAAATGTCAATGACTTTTTTTATTTTCTAGGAATTCAGCTAACCTGAAAATCGATCATGTAGTGTTATGTAATTGTTATTTATTGTGAAAATAACAATTTAACAACTTTATGTGAACTAAATCTAAAACATTATTAGACACTGTAAGTAAAAAAAAATAATAAAATGAGCCAGCCTTTTTACATCCAACGATTACATCAGCTGAACTGATATCATGAGACCAATACCACGGACCGCAAAAAACAAAAAAACAAAACTTTCATTAGTCGATAACTCTCAGTCTGAGGCCCTCGAGATGTTTACAGTTTGCACTGGTCTGAACAAAACCATTAAATATGAATCTAAAAAATATTAAATATGTATCTAATGTCATAACAGTTGCAATGCAGGGTGGAAAATGACACACACTATTTACATAGACCAGGTTAATAAAGGCTCTTTAATCTTTTATTGTATGAAGAGTGCCTTGGGTTTTCCCCCCTTTCTGTAACTTTCTGTTCCCAATCACCAATTAGCATTCTTACCATAATATTGAGAACTGAATAATGGTGTTATATGTTTATATGTCTATTGGTTGTGTATTGATTGCCTATTGATTGATTGATTGATTGTATAAATATTTTGAACTGATGTGTGACTGAAGTAAATGTAAACACACTGCATATTTCTGGACATTATCTTGCCATAGTTACTTACATTCAGCTTGTATGTTGCCGTTTCCTTTATGACATATTTTCTACATTTAAGTATGTTTTTTCCTGCTCTTGTCCGTTTCCTTCCTGCAGTGACTCTGTTCCTGGAGTTTTGGAAGCGTTACCAGGCGGAGCTCGAGTATGAGTGGGACACAGTGGAGTTTCTAGAGCAGGAGGAGCCACCTCGGCCTGAATACGAGGCCAAATGTATCTACGAACAGAAAAACCCAATCACCGGGGTAACCAACGTTTAATACTACCCTGTATTTAGAGCTGGACTGCTTTTGAGCCAAAATGCATTACATTTAAACATTAGGGTTACAGTCCTTGAGTTTTAAATTGTAATTTTACGTTTCAAAGTTAATTTTTAATGTTACAGTAGTTTTTACCCTTATCACTAACTTCATGAAAACAAGCTTTCAGAATTATTAAATAATCTGTAGTTCTGATTTTTATATAACTGTTTTATTTCTGTACAATCTTCACCTACCTTTAAAGGCACTTTCTGAACACGATCTCTAATAATGTGACACATTTTTTATACAGTCCTAAACATGCTATGTGCTTTTGAGTGTCTTGAAAACCCCTTGTTAAAGGTGCACCATGTAACTTTCTGGAAGTGAAAATTCAACTTCACAATTCAACACAAATATGAAGATAAAGTCATTCTTTAGAACATTCTTATTGGGGATAAATAGATTTTATGCCACAATGTGAGAAATTATAGCTAAAGTAACTGCTTTTCATAGAAATAAACAAGAGAAGTCCTTCCTCTTGGTCGAATAACAGTTAATTTTGTGGCCATGCAAGCACACTCATAGTAAAGTTACACATTTTTATTATTTATATAGTGTCACAAATACATCTAAACAAGAAAAACATGCTTTTGTTCAAGTTTATTTTTTGACCAAAAAGTTACACAGTGTACCTTTAAAGAAATGTGTTATATTGTGTAGATAAAGGAAAAGGTGCCTTATTCAACATGTGGAAGGTGCATGCGTCTATCAGTAGGAATGGGAACTGTGATGTTTTGGGTAGGTTTTTTTTTTTTTTTAGAAACACAATATGCTGATGGTTAAGCTTCAGTTTATTCAGTTTATTATATATATTTTTAGATTTTGTTGATCCTTGCTTCTGTCGTTGCGATCACCATTTATCGGCTGGCTGCTTTCTTCGCCTTTTCCACCAAACTCCGCACAGAAGACCTCAAAGAACTAGAGCCGTTGAAGGAGTATGTGACGCCCCAAATGGCTACTTCTGTCACTGCATCTCTCATCAACTTTGTCATTATAATGATCCTAAACATGCTGTATGAGCGAGTGGCCATCTGGATCACAGATTTTGGTACGTCTCAATAGTTATCTTTTGAAATCTGAAAAGTTTCCAAAATTCTGTAATTTCACTGTTCCTCTTCTGTACATTTCCAAATATCTATCTAGTTGGTCAATTGCCAAAAGTGGTATTAATTTATTCATAACAATAGCCTACTTATCTTATGTTTTAATGAAGTGTATATAGGATTACAGTTTGAATACATTTTGTGCTTCTTGTTTTGGCAATCCTTGTCTTTTTTTTGCACCTGTTTACAATTCACAATCTTTCAAGTGACTTGTTCAAGGTATTTAAAACACTATTATTTTTGTATTCTTTTCGGACAGAGCTTCCTCGTACCAGGACAGAATACGAAAACAGCCTGACCCTGAAGATGTTCCTCTTTCAATTTGTGAACTATTACTCATCTTGTTTCTACATTGCATTTGCCAAAGGAAAGGCAGTGGGCTATCCTGGACAGCCTGTCTATCTACTTGGAAAATACAGGAATGAAGAGGTAAAGTTCTATTAGTTTCAATACTATGACATATTATTAAGTAAGTACGATAATTGAAAAATCTGCAATTATTAAAATACAATAATGCCTTAAAAATCACTTTGGAAACACAAAACTCTATCAGTTCCAAATTGATCTTCTGTAGTAACATGTGGTATCTAACAGTGTGATCCTGGTGGTTGCCTCATTGAATTAACCACTCAGCTCTCCATCATAATGGGAGGTAAAGCCATCTGGAATAACATCCAGGAGGTCTTGTTTCCGTATGTATTACAAGCCCTTTTTCTATTTCTGACAATATAATCTACTGTAACTCATCTAATTTAATAATATTCTCTCTTCTCTCACAGATGGTTGAAAAACTTGTATGCTCGTCACTGTAGTGGTCAGAGTATAGCCTCAGATAAAGGGTGTCCTCGATGGGAGCAGGACTACCACCTCCAGCCCACTCCAAAAATAGGACTTTTTTATGAGTACCTTGAGATGGGTAAGCCAATTTGTTATTATGTTTAGCTTTTTACAGTTATATTATGAGACTATAAATGTCCCCACAATTACCACAAGTATCATGTTGCAAACATCACAACTCATGGATAATTATATTGTTTAGAAACAAGCAATAATATTAACAACTTCAACAATTAAAATGTGTATTTTCTGACATCGCTTACCTCAACATATTTCTATAAGTATATTCCTTATCCTCCTCTGTGCTTTTTTTTTTTTTTTTTTTTTTTAGTTTTGATATGTCTTAATATATTTGATAATGTAATTTACAGTGATTCAATTTGGGTTTGTTACCCTGTTCGTGGCCTCGTTCCCTCTGGCTCCAGTCCTTGCTCTCGTCAATAACCTGTTTGAGATCCGAGTGGACGCTTGGAAAATCACTACTCAGTTTCGACGAATGGTCCCGGAGAAGGCCAGCACCATCGGAGCCTGGCAACCCATTCTTCAGGGCATTGCGATTCTCGCTGTTGCCACAAATGTGAGTTATGTGTGATTACTGATCAGCTCTATTTATACAGTATATTAACCCTATCCAGTGACTCAAAGTCTCATTCACAATTTTTATTCCATTATACATTCTTTCTCCACTCGATGGTAATATACTTTATTAGCCACAACTTCAAATGGACAGAATTATGCACCATCCAGCATTGTTCTAAACTGTATTTTCTTCCAGGCCATGATCATAGCCTTCACATCGGACATGATCCCTCGTCTGGTCTACTACTGGTCCTTCTCTGTGTATCCATATGACAAAAGCTACAATCACACTATGGAAGGATACATCAACAGCTCCCTGTCTATTTTCAACATAAGTGATTTTACCGAACAAAGTCGCCCACTGAGCCCTGCCTACAACATCACCACCTGCAGGTAACATCCTCTTTCTAAACTATTATCATACAAAAAATACCAAGTAATATGGAAATTTAGAAATTAGTTTGTGAAAAAGTAACTGGACAAAAGAACGCACAAATGACGATACATTTTTTATGTTTTCTTAATATTTGAAGCCAACATGCACAACAGTAATAATATAGTATTTTAAAAAGGCTGAAAAAAGAAGAAAATGAAATGCTCTTTTCATAATATTTTATTCAAAAGTAGAGTGTGTCTTTCTAGCAAAATCTGTCTGTTCATCTGTCTTCAGTTGTTATTGTTGTTGTTGTTGTTATTGTCAACATATTAAATGCTATTCTACGACGTTTTAGATATCGAGATTTCCGGAATCCTCCTGGGCATCCTCGCGAGTATGAGTACACTGTGTACTATTGGCACGTGATAGCTGCTAAAATGGCTTTTATAATTGTTGTCGAGGTACGTATTTACATTATTAAATTTAAACAATACTATGAAGGTATTTGATCGCATAACTAAAAGCTATTTTTTCTCCTCAGCATATTGTTTACTTCACTAAGTTCTGCTTGTCCTATATAATCCCTGATGTCCCTTATGCAGTCAAAGAGCAAATGAAACGAGAGAAATACTTAACTCAAGTTATTCTTCATGAAACCAACCTAAAACTGGTGACCAAACGCTTAAAACCACCTGAAGATGATATACAAGAAGGGACTATTCAAAAACTGTCGGCTGAGGAGCTAGATTTTGACTGATAAACTTTTGTGTTTGTTATGACGAACATCACAATACAGAAAATGGAAGTCAACAGATTTTGAACTCAGAAGAAGCGTTCAAAATGCTTATCCTGATTAGCTGCTCAGGTAAGTTTATCTTTCATACCATAGAGTCAGCATACTTCTGAATAAACGCATGTTTAATATTTAGGATTTTAAAATCTAAACACTCTGAAAATTTCGAGGGATGTGAACTCAGTCTCGAGCTCTAGCTATTATTTGCACTTTTTGAAAAGCAAAATGTTTTTACACTTTATCTTAAAAAAAAAAGAAAAACATGATTACACTGTCCTTTTGACCTTATATGGCAGTGTTCACAAGGTTTTTGCCAGTATCTGTATGTTTTTTACCCCTTGTTAGAAAAACGTCAACATGCTCTTGATTTTAGAGCATAATAAAAACCTATTTTGAGTGACAAATTAAGTTATCTGAACCATAGACCAAGTTTGTGTATCAATTATGTCTTTAAGTGCTACTTGTTGTTTTATAAATGGTTATAGCATAATTGTGCTGTTGTCCACCACCACCATCAATAATGATCTATTTACATAAGAAACTAACTTCTGATAAACTATGCTGACATATAATTTGAACATTGTTTTTACTTATATTTTTTTTGCATCAGTTTTTTATTACTGTTTTTTTTTTTTTAAGTCATCTTTGTATATAAACAGTTATGTTTTGTTGTGTTCTTTTTTGTGTCATCAACCTAATTAGTCCTATTATCTGTGTATTATATCATAACCACTTGTTTCTGTAAATTTAAATTTAAATATACTGAAATTTATTTTTGTGGTATTATCATTTGTGTTAATAATGGTACTGTAACACCACTGCACTAAAGATAAGAGCCACAATTTTGAATTGATAAAACGCTTCATAAGTATTTTTTTCCAGTGTGTATTTTTTTAATAAACAATATACAACATGTAACTAAGCTAGTGTCTGAAAATTCATCCAAAGCTTCGCCTAAACTAATTTCAGCTCAGTCCAAATTGTTACATTTGAAAACCTCAAGTGTTCTTTTGTGTTTTCTCATTAATTTGACTTTACTCAAAAGCTTTGATCCTGATTTCAAAGACAAACTGACCACAGGTTCCAATTCAGTCTGTCATTGGGATTCAACTTCACACAAATGGTTTTGTACTGGATTTGTGTGTTTTTATCTAAACTTTTTACAATTTGTAAAAAGGAAAAAGAAACAACATACAATTACATGAATATACATTTATACTTTCTGATTTGTCAACTGTATTAGTTTATCCCAATATGTATGGTTTTCTGGAGTTAGTTGAGATGTCATCCACATCATCACTTTGTAATGCATCCGTGACTGACAAACTTTTTACATCAACATCACAAATAATGTTCTAACATTGCAGTCTTTTTTTCGCTCAGACCATCCTGTTTGAATCAAATTGTAGTTTGACTTTTATTGATCAAACTGTGTGAATGAATGAAAATTGTTGCAAATGTTCTGCCCACCTCAGCCTTAGTTCAGATTAAAGTTCGAATCAAGTGATCAAAATTGTGTCAACGCGATTGAGAAAAACTGTAATCTAATTTATCTTCAGAATTTTATTTTGAAACTTTAGTGACGTCATTTTTCAGCGACAATTGCTAGCTCACGTGTGGCTCTGCTCCTGGACAGCAGTTGTGCATTTATTTATTGACATTCTTTTTCTTACTTTAGCATATTTTATAGATTTCATTTATACGGCGGATTCACAATGAGCTCACAGATCACTTGTGTGGGCTGGGTGAAGAGAGGTGTCGCCAAACAGACTCCGGACAAAGTAAGCAAGTTGCTAACTTTTAACTAACTGTTAGTATTGTCAAATATCAGTAGCTTTATTGTAGTGTATTCTTTGATCGAAAACTAATCCCAATGATGCATGTTTATACCAAGGTTCAACATTTTAACTGTTTAATTGTTTGTTGTCTCCTGTAAATACAATAACAATACTCAATATAACTTACTACATTTCAATTTTTTTGTGTGTTTCAGGTTGAGCTCAGTCAGGAGGAGCTGCAGCGTATCATCACTGAAGCAAAAGAAGAGCTGGGGTATTTAGTGGTCCAGCTAAAACAAATTGTGTGTGATTTTTGTATAAAGTTTCTTTTGTGTTTATTCATAGTGAAGCTGTGGAAGAGGAGGATGAAGACCAAGGAATAGGTGATGACCTTAATTTGACCAGTGTGAATACGGATGAGACTGTTCAAAGTAATGAAAATGAAGGCGAGAGGGATGAGGACGATGAACTAGCAGGAACATGGATTTTATTAATATGAGTAATAAAAATAATAATAAAATAAATAATAAAAATAAAAAAACAATAGCAATAGAGTATGCACGACATCAGCTTAGAATGAGTGGCATTTCTTCAATGTATTTTTTTTGTGGCAACGCTTGTAAGCTACAACTGTCTGTAAACAGTTGTGATTTAGGACATTTTAATGCAACAACGGACTCAAACATATTTTTTAAGAAGAAAAGGTAATAAGTTCAACTGTGTTAATTTTAATGTCTGATAAATGTGAGAAGCTAAAGTTTATCTTCTTTGCTACAAATGTTGACTTGATTTTCTTTTTACGTGTCAGTTACAAAACCATGCTCTTTAGACTTGTTGTGGTTGAATTTTATCAACTGTAGTTTATTTTCCTGTTTTAGCTGTTTATTGAATCTTAAAGAAAATGTCCTTTCTCTCCATTGACTCTATGCATCCTTGCCACTCAGCATTCACATTTAGAATGCTGTGAGGTCACTGCATAACCTCTATAATAATAAAGAGCTGAGTTGCTTAAAATCTAAACAATAGTAATCGCCATTAAACATTTGAAACTGTGGACATGCACACAATAGGATTATCAAGATTTGAAAAGTAATATGTGCAAGTTTGATTCACATTTTTTCTCTTATCTGTCCTTAAATTTAAATGTGTAATTGTTATTTTGTTTTTGTTTTTTTGTATTACACTTCAATATATTTTGATAAAGTAAAATGATACCTTCCATATTATTCATGTTTATGGCTTGACTTCTTCTAACCCAGCTAGTTCAGTTTAATAATCTCTGATACAGTAATAGTAGACCAATTGAAGATCATTTCAGCTGATGTATGTAAAGGAAAGAATAAGTGCATTCGTTTTGTAATTTTAATGATAATCTTGTTTTCTCATGAAGTCACTGCAAACCTTGGAGACAGTCTTGCTGGTCTCACAGTGTTCTGTTCTAATGAAGAGGATCCCTACATCACCATTAAAGATACAGTAAGAATCTACAATACTTTATCTTGAAAGTATTGAAGTATTGAGTATGAATAAATAAATATAAATACAATTCTGTAGTGCTTTCATACTTCTACCATCTGATGCAACACTCTTAAAATATTGTTATTGTTTCCTTTTTTTGTAGGATCAGTATGAGCGAGAAGATTTTCAAATAAAACCCATGACAATTTAATACTTGCTGGCAAAACAGAGAAGGATTGTTGTAATTTGGAAATTTTTGGTAAAACTAGTTTAATCTATTCTTATTATGCAATCATCATCTGTTGTTGATAAATGTATTGTTTGTGTCTGTTTACAGTTTACAACTCGGAAGAGGACTCTCTCTATGTGCATCATGATATCCTGCTGCCAGCATACCCACTTTGTATAGAGTGGCTTGACTTTGATCCAAGCCCAGGAGAAGGACCGGGTAATGTTTAGGGTTGTTATTTGCAAGAAAAAAACAACAACAATGTCTTAACTAAACAATTGTGAATCTTGCAATCATTTGGCTAGTTAAGTTCCTTTATAAATGTATCTTTTTAGAACCATATTATACAACCTGTAGCCCCATAGTTCAGAACACTACTAACGCTTGTCGCCTTTCTTCCATCATTATTGTATTGTTTTGTTTGTTTTATTTAAAGGCAACTATGCTGCAGTGGGTAATATGACTCCTCAAATAGATGTGTGGATTTGGATGTTGTGGACTGTTTAGAGCCTGCGTTTTCACTTGGAAGCAAAAAGGCTGCAAAGAAGAAAAAGAAAAATAAGAAGGTACACAAACTATTCTACTATTATATTTTTCTGTCTATGAAAATTCCTTGCGATTTCAATTACTAGTGTGTTTTTAAACGGTTTAATGCCAGGGGGCAACAGCTCAGCCTGCTGAAGGACACACTGATGCTGTGTTAGATTTATCCTGGAACAGACTTGTAAGGTTAGTTTTTGGGGGAATCGAAAGATTAATCATTGAAATGTTTTGATTTAAGTCTTACACTGACTTTTTGTTTCGACTTAGAAATGTTTTAGCCAGTGGTTCAGCAGACGACACAGTTATCTTGTGGGATCTAGCACAGGCAAAACCAGCTACGACACTTCGGAAGCACACTGATAAAGTAAGCTAACCCCCCCCCCATAATATTATAAGTGTCACTTTCTCAAAATGTGCATGTATCATAGGTTCAAACACTAGCATTCCACCCATTTGAGGCACAGACTTTGATATCAGGATCTTATGACAAGTGAGTATTTTGTATTTACTAAGAAATAATTTTACAAATCAATGTATATTTGGAAAATATAGATGTTTGAAAGGATTCATTTAAATGTATATGTATGCAACAATTGCTTTAAAATCTTAACTACAAATACTAAATTGTCAACAAGCTCTATATAAATGCATATTTTTTTATGTGGATTTTTATAGGACAGCTATTCTTTATGACTGCCGTAGTCCAGATAACAGCTACAGGAGTTGGAGGTTTAGTGGTCAGGTTGAGCGACTGGTTTGGAACCACTTCTCGCCCTGTAATTTTCTGGTGTGTTTTATGTTCTTTAGTGACCAAACAGTACAGTACATTTATTTGTTTTTCTATGTATGGTAATTTTGTGTCTGTTTTAGGCCAGCACTGAAGATGGGTTTGTATATTGCCTTGATGCACGTTCAGATAAACCTGTATTTACTCTACGGGCACATGATGAAGAAGTGTCAGGTTGACTGCAAACTTTTAACCAAATATATTATAGTTTCTACAGACTAAATAACTAATTATTTGAATGTTTGTTCAGGTTTGGACCTTAGTAGTCAGATAAAAGGATGCCTGGTCACTGCATCAGCCGACAAACATGTTAAAATATGGGACATTTTGGGAAACAAACCCAGTCTAGTCCACACAAGGGATATGAAGATGGTATCAGTTTTTTATGGATTATACACAGTGTATCTGTGTATCATGATTAGCTGACTTTGTTGTTTTATGTGGACAGGGTGTGATGTTCTGTTCGTCGTGCTGTCCTGATTTGCCCTTTGTTTATGCCTTTGGAGGACAGAAAGAAGGTTTAAGAGTTTGGGATATCAGTGATGTTGCTGCAGGTATGACCAGGCTAATATTTTTTTGTTATTTGTTTATTTGTTATTATTTATTTATTTAAAAACCTCTTTCTGCCTGGTTATAGTGAAAGAAGTGTTTGGGAGTCGAGAGCGACTAGTGGTGAACACAGGATCACAATCAGCAAGCACCTCTGGCTCAGCAGAGATGGATGTGTCCTAAAAGGCCTTTAAAATACAATTTTAGGACTCAAAGGCATACCTAAAAAAAAAAAAGATTTCACAAAGTTTTTTAAGGCTACTGTGTTTGAAATCAAGATGTACCCAGTAAAAATGTTTTTGCCAATTAATATAGCAATTACAACTCTGGTGGGCTGAATAAGTTTTCAGTTAATAAACTTTGGTCGATTTCAATTTGCTATAAAATCTTTACCCATATAAAAACCTCTGTAATCTATAAAATGCTATATTAAACTGTTCAATAAATTTGAATAATGGAAAAAAAATCAATTAACACGTGATTAGCATAAAAAACGTGTGTGTGGTTAGTATAATAAGGTTAGGTTGTTTATTTGCCATTTGTAGTTAAAAAACACATTGGAAAAGACAGATAAGATAAATCATATATAACGTTTTGTTCGCTAACATCACATAATTCTACAGGTAAATGATATTTAAATCAGGTGGAAATGAGTGGGTCTAGTCTAATCACCTGCAGAAATCACCAAGGTTTAATTTGTAAAATATTTATTTAAATTGCTCATGGCAATGTAGAACACATGGGAAAATTGCCTCCATCTAATCCTGTGAACATCAGTCAATAGATAACTTTAACTCTATTGTCCACCAAAGTGGAAATTTGTCTTTGGTTCACCATCACATACACAGACAGTCAGACAGTTCATCAGGCTTCATGACATCAGTGAACAAAGTGACAAAACCAAATTGTAGAACGTGAGCGGAACCGATTGACTATTGATGTTGCGAAGCCGGATTCATAACAATGATGCACATGAGGAACTAGCCGAGCATGGCGTGGGGTCGTTTATGTAAACTTCACAGTCACTTACCGCGATTGTTTAGTGACACTACAATACGGAATGCACAAAGTAAGGTTATGGTTGTTGTCGTGTATTTATTTGTCTGTTTGTTTGTTCAAAAACATAAAGAAATGCAGCAAATTTGAAGTCTGTGACATAATGGTAGGCTGGCTATCGGTGGCTAAAGCTAATGTCATAGCTGTTAGCAAATGTGGGTAGAGTCGTAGAGTAACTACAATTTGATTTGTATCAAGTAACGTTAAAGTAATAAATTTATTTGTATATTTTGGAAAATAAATATTCAAGTGAGTGACTTTCTGAAAGTTTTTTGTGAAGTTCATCGAATTGGAAGGTCAACATTTTAAAACGCACAAAATTGAATTAAAAAATGTGAAAAACAAAATTAAACTTGATTAAAAACTGTGCAAGAAACCCTAATGTTGTTGAAACTATTTAGTGTTGTGAAAACAGTTTTGCTATTTAAGTTAAAGAGTAACTAAAGCTTTAATTTGAATAAGAGAAATGTTACCTGAAACAATGTTGATCAAGGATGCCACTAAGCGGGTAGCAAGAACACTAGCTCTGAAAAGTACAATTTCTCCAAAATCACACAAGTAAATGTAGCTGGGTAATGAAGGTACTACCCACCTCTGGCTGTGCGTGTGTGAAAGCAGCTGTGTTAGAACCATTTCAAATTCTTACTTCAGCTGATTGGTTGTCTTCAAAGTAGCAATAGTTTTTGATTCAATGATGGTGTTTTCTGCAGTCAACCCACTTCCTTACTTTAAACATGCACTATGTAACGTTTATGAAGATTGGTCTAAATTGTTCACAGCCATTTTAATGATTTAATCAAGCTGATATATGTGCAGTTATAGGTGATTTACTGCAAAAAAGAAATGTTAACAAAATTAGAAATACGTATAACACTATTGAGGTGCCATCTCAACAGATCTCACCAGCAACTTGATCAGATATTTTGTTTAACACCTGCTTGACTCTATAGCAATCGACAAATCTACTGGCATACGTTGGTGGAATTGTGCATAATCATGCACATTCACAACTTGTGGAGTAAATAAAGACATTGTTGGAGTATTCATGCGCATTTCCATGGAAACAAGCAAGTGACTGAGCAAGTAATGACCCTGATGGTTGTGTTTGTCAGCAGCATATTTGGCGACAGTTCGACACAAGTTCACCCTTCCTCCTCTCGATGATCCCAATTACGGGTACGTTCTTCATGTAAGCTTATTGGAGCAACTGAATCTAATTTATCATTTTTTGGGTTTGTGTGCAGCAATGTGAAAATTGGTGTTACTACAAATGGAAAGACTGTAGTTTGTTACCATCCTACAGCTGACATTCCATATGAGCTCACTCAGGTAAGAAAGCTTATTTACTACAATTTTCTAATATATGCCAAAATGCCTTGATTACTGAATAGAATAGTATCGTCACAGTTCATAATTTTTGTTAGAATTTTCCAACCTGTAATAACTTGACAGATTTTCCACTGTCTTTTCTGTCATAATTTGACAAATGGAAAATTGCATTTATTTTGGCTCATGACTTGTTGGACTATAACTTAATCCGTTATTGTTCTCTTCACAGCCCATTGAGCGTCCAAACCCTGTGAGAGATGTACCTGACACACACGATCAGGTTCTAAAAGCCCATTTAAGTAAAGAAGTGCTTAAGAAGGACAAGGGGCTGTCTATAGAGGAGCTGAGCAAGATGTTTTTCACCACTAAACACCGCTGGTATCCAGTTGGACAGTAAGCATACATTTATCTGCTTTATGCACACAGTTATTGGTATGCTAGGCTTTTTAAACTATTTTCCTTGATTGTGAATATTATTGGAGTAGATTCTTTTTAAATGGTCTATTCATTTTACTTTTATCAATATATCTTTTAAGAATATACCGATTTTATTGTTTTATTTATTATTTTTTTAAAAGTCTATGGTTATTTTCAGTTATGATTGTTTTATAGCATATTTAGTCTCATGAAAATTGTGTAGATGTATTTTGTTTGTGTATTATATTTTATTTATATTTCATTACAGGTACCACATGCGACGCAGAAAGAAGGGTCCAAAGGACAGATAGAAGCATACTGGGCATGGATATGCTTTTTGATTCTATGTAATATACTGCTTAGGACTAATGTAACTTATTATTACATACAGTGAGATAAATAAAGTACAGGTGTATGTACATTTATTTGTGTCATCTAATTGTCTTTTTAGAAATTGTTTACTGCAGTGATGTGAAACATTCTTGACAAAGAAATATTATAGGCTATTTTTATGTGATGACACAATATTTTAAATTTGTGAAATAATTATTTTAGGTATTTCATAGCGATGTAGAATGTTATCAAAAGGGAAAGCTGTCTGTTGTCCACCATATGGTCTCATTACTACACCAAAGTCTAGATTGTGAAAGGAACCTATTTCAAATGAAGCAAACAGGTGGTGGAAATTTTACCAGAAAAGACCACCATTAAATGATACAGGGACAGCGCCAGACCCTCCATCCATACTCTCTCCGTGTTTGAAATCAATTCAGGACCGTCTTGTAGAGAGTAATTACAAACTGGAAGTTATGAAAATTACATCACAACAGAAATATTAGCATTTAGTTGCAAAATTAATGTGAGTTATTGGATAGAAATTACATTACTAAAATCGGAAAAAGCAGCTACAATCACTGATTTCAGGGGAGCACACAATTGAAAGGTTTTTGCTGTGCACCTGTAAAAGTGTCCTAAATCATCAATAGGTTGGTTTCGCATTCTAGAATTAAATGCCGTTAAAGGCCAGAGGGAGGGCAAGAGGGCAGTTTTTTCTATGAATAACATTGTACTTTGCCACAAAATATTTAAAAAAATATTTCACTAATTTAAAGAGAGGTGATTTCTGGGGTGTCTAAACCCATTTGACTTTTGTATTACAATACAAAAAATAATTTAATTTAAATATTAATCTGCCCTCCATCTGATTGAAATCACTGGCCTGTTGATGTTGTGATGTCACATAAAACCAACCTACAAGCTAGCTTGTGCACTTTTGTTGTGACTGTTGTTGTAACTACAGAAAAGTTACTTTACAAAATTTCTGCCAAACAAATTTAGCCCCAAAAAGGTAAGGTCAGAATGTTGAGCATTTTTCAAAGAATGTCTACATAACCTCTACTGGAAATTATTCTGCATTTAGTGAGCATCAACCCCCTATGAGGCTCCCCACCATCAAATGGAAGAACCTTTTATCAAGCTGCCTGACATGTTATAAAATAAAATTGGATCCCCCTTATTTACAGTCAACCATTCTGAGATGGATCACAACTAGTATTTACTCTACACTTACAGATTTTAATAAAATTTAATAGTACCTTTGAATGGGCTTAACCCTTTAATGTTCTGCTCAACCATTTGGTAGATCACATTTTGAGACGCTGTATCTCACTGACAAATGTTTTGAACTGAACCCAACCTGATTGGGTCGTCTCTACCACTTGGTGGAGATATGCTAGGCATAAAATATCCAGTAGAGGGCACTCTATTTTTTGACGGTAGGAGTATCACTCATTGTGACTCTACCAAGTTAAAAACTGAAAAAATACCCTTGATATGTGAGCAACTTCTGGCTGCATTTTTGAAGGTAAATTGTTTTTTTCAACATATTTCATAATCTAACAGGTTATTTAACATAACTAGGTCATTTGATACAACAGAAAAACATTTTGTAAAGGTCAAATAATTTTTTGAAAACATGCTTGACCAAGCGGTTGAGATGTCACTCTATGGTAAAATTTTGCATGGAGAGACATCTCAACCATATGGTAACAGTTAAAGGAATTTATGCTAATTTCATTAAATTTTACTATTTTCTATGGAATAAAAACACTTCTGTTCATGCATTATTGTCATATGTTATAATTACAGTGTTATTATACTGAAAATACTTAACATGTGTGATTTTTGTATTTAATTGACACACATGCTAATATTTAGCTAGAATGGCGCTTTTTTCAGTGCTGATTACTTTTTTTACCTTCTATTTCTTTGTTTTAGAAACACAGAAATAGAAGATTTTTGACCTGGCTTACTCCAGATGGATCTGTGTTGAACTCTGATTTGAATTCTTCCACAGTAGCCTATCCATCTGGAACTTGACTCGCTAAAAGTTTTTGGGAGAAGGTGGGACGTTTAATGAAATCATCAAGCTGATTGGCTGTGTGTCCGACCTTATTTGTGCTTAACCAATCACAGCAACCAATTATACCAGGGTATCCCAATTTCCATGTGGAATAAAACAAGTGTCTCATACACACACCTCACACACACAAACATCTTCTTCAAAGACAAAATACTCTGCTACTCTGCTAAATCAGAATCAAACGCAGCAGAAACACGTACATCCACTGAAGCTGTCATCTTTGTTTTGTTTTATTCAAGTGGTTCTTCCTATCACAACCAACCCCCCTCAACCCCCCCTGCTGCGATGTGATTGGGCCGTCACTCCACTGTGTCGGACACCAAACCAATCAGGCTACTGGAAGGCCAGATGGATTATCTCGAGTTTGTAAATTCATAAATATCGCGAGATAAACCATTTGAGATGCCAGGTTAGAAGGTCCTGAGCCTGCATTCAAATCTGGGCATTAAATGTATCGGCTCAGTTTGTTCACAATTCATCTGTGGAGCTCACCTGATAAATAAAGATAAAGAGCTGAAGAAGAGAGGACGTAGCGCTCTTGATTACAAGTCCACTGAAGACGTATTTGCAGTCAAATTATCAAAAATGTGTCACTCTCCTCAGCAATGCCTGAGGATCATGTCTCTTACTAACAGTGGAGCAAAAAAATGCAAAAGTAAAGATTGTTGTCCAATGCCCATCACTCATTACCATCTATAATACACACATGGATGACACTGATCTTTCCGACATGCTGGTTCATCTGTATAAGACCCCAGCCAATACATAAGTTCTTTGAAGATTTTACTGAGTTGAATAGGTCCTCAAGTGTCATGTTTTATTATTTTAAGAGAGGAGAAATATAAAAGTGACACTTATGTATTTGAAAGTGCAATTGTCGCGTAAGTGTTGTAATTTAATGCAGGAAATAGGAGGAAAGTTATTTTTTGGAATATAATTTTAATTGTTTTCTGGTATTGTTACATTTTCTACTTTATTTTTTGCATTTGTAGGTCTTAAATAGTAATTTATTGATATTATACATTTATAGTTATGTATTAAATTCTTTTACCATCAAGCACCAACTCGACCATTTGGTAGAGGCATATATTTTTAAAACTGGGGGGTCTATATAAAATTTTTTAATTGATTTTTGTTATTAGTGAACCAATAACCTAAAAAACACAAAAAAATAATTTTTACATTGTGTTTTTCTTAGAGTGAACATTAAAGGGTTAATCTAAACTTAAAAAATAAAATTTAATAAAATGATTTTCAGCTTTTGAAAACCTATTGTCAAAGCCCAAATCTAGTGCCATTCTGGCCCAGGCTATACTATTTTGCTTCACATAAGAAATTTTAGGCGGTCTTTA
This sequence comes from Mugilogobius chulae, assembly GCA_038363315.1. Lineage (NCBI taxonomy): Eukaryota > Metazoa > Chordata > Actinopteri > Gobiiformes > Gobiidae > Mugilogobius > Mugilogobius chulae. The sequence continues at coordinate 41,991,237 of CM076403.1, read as the reverse complement.
TGCAGAGTTTCTTGTCACGTAGACATCAGAACTACAGAGAGCCTTTGCTTCACAAAGAGTATTGCAGTTTGTGCCCCAAAGGATTCAGAATTGAATTTTTTAGATGATTTTAACAAAAAATGCTTCAGCCCCTTCCCCATGATAGTTTGCACTACGTCATCTGAAGCTACCGGAAGTAAGCGGCCCGGCCCCGCCCACGCAGCTCTGTCCGAATCGAGCGAGAAGTCCACGGCTAAAAATACAACAGCTAACACAAGATGAGCGGTCTGTCTCGTAGGATTATAAAGGTACACGTCACTGCACGACACATGGAACGATGACTTACAATGTGCACAGCGCATGGTACACAAGGTTTCATGAAAATGCAGCCACTAAAAGAGAGTAAAGTAACACGAAGCTTTGGCAGCGTTAGCCTCCGCTTATCGTGCTAGTGATCACGCTAGCTCATTTCAGCAAGTGTTAGTTTACGATGTCCACATAGACGATTCTGGTCCATCTATTTCTTTGTAGTTCTAGTAAATCAACCACATTTGATTTTCTTGGCGATGTTTGCTTTGCTATTATGGTTTATGCGTGTGTCCTAATCGGGATATGAATGGATGCGCTAGGCTAAAGCTAACTGCAGCGAGTTGGCTCCTGACCCTCGTGTAATGGAACCCAAAAAGACTCCTGTCACCCGGTGGTGAATGTTTAGTTTTGTGCATCTTCGATCTGTAGTATTCCCCGAAAGTAAAGTCTGATTATTTGTAGACGTGCCCCTCCCTCAGTGTCACTAGGCCTTTGCTTTACAGAGGCAGCTGCCTGTCAGGTTCAACCAGAAGACACTTTTCCATTTAATGGCCTTTCTGCGCTAACTGCATATTTAGGTGTTCCCTTAGCTGTCACCGCGTACACATTGTTTCGAGCTTCGTGGATGTATTGTTCACAAGGAGCACTGTTTACAGTCAAAGTCAAGTTACACTTCTTTCTTTCATTTTCAGTGCGCCTGGTATGTAAGTGTACTAATTTGGAAAATAAACATACACATGTATTTGCAAATGTATTTATGCTACTTAATAATATATAATTTTCATTATATATGTAATAATAATGATATTACATATCATTATTTTTATTTCTATGACATATTTTTATGTCTAATTTATGGTTTCTCTACTTACACGTTTCAAGCAATCTTAATTCTCCATGCAGTTAGTTGCTTTTGGACATAAGTCCAAAAACAAAAAAGGGCACTGCTCTCTTTATTAGTTTGTGAAATACACTGTGGTGGATAGGTTTGCTTGTGATTTTGAATGTAATACATTGTTATGTATGGTGTTTATCAGGAAACACACCGGTTGGTGCAGGAGCCTGTTCCTGGGATTTCAGCTCTTCCAGATGAAAGCAATGCACGTTACTTCCATGTTGTCATCGCGGGGCCTGCAGACTCTCCATTTGAAGGAGGGACATTTAAACTTGAACTATTTCTTCCAGAAGAGTATCCTATGGCAGCTCCCAAAGTGCGATTCATGACCAAAATCTACCACCCCAATGTCGACAAACTGGGAAGAATATGTTTAGACATTTTGAAAGGTGACTTGTTGGATTAAATGTTTTAAATTAAATATTACATACAATGTCTAGCTCACAAATGTATCAACTTAAAAAAAAAAGAGAAATGTGATGAAACACAACAAAAACATTGCACACATTTATTAGGATAAAGCATTTAAATAAACATAATGATGTTGAACACTATGGTCAACTTATTAATATTCAGCTTTAACAAACCATTTAATAACCAGATATTTTCTTCCTTTGTAATTGGCAAAGTATAAAGTGATTGTTTCTAACTGTAGCAGAGCTTTTCACATGCTTATGTTTTGTACTTTTCTGCTTGTCTTCAGATAAGTGGTCTCCAGCTCTTCAGATCCGTACAGTGTTGCTATCTATCCAGGCTTTGTTAAGTGCTCCCAACCCAGATGACCCTCTGGCAAATGACGTCGCAGAGGAGTGGAAAAAAAATGAAACTCGTGCCATTGAAACAGGTAGAGACTCATACATTGCCCTTGAGAAATGTTTTTTTAATCCCTAAGGAAAACTGAAGTACACTGGTAGATAAAAATATAAGAGTATACAGCAATTGAAACAAAAGTCTTTTCAATGCCTGAACAGGAAAGTAAAAGCAAAGTTAATTAAAAAAAAAACTTGAAATGCAAATAAGCAACAAAACCTCACCGCCTGTCAGGATCGCTCTGACACTAAACATATTTCGTGCTGTCGAATAAGATCTGTTCACCTCCACTGGGCATCCCTTAAATGCCCTCCAGGGCTTTTAAGGAACGCTTTTGCTAGCTTGTTTTTAGTGCAGATGTGGGCAGAATAAGTCTGACCACATATTTAGCCTCAATTTAAAAATAGTTACCCTGCTGTTTTTGCAGTTCTACACACTCTACAAAGTAAGCACAGTACACTTAAAGTGAAGCTAATCTTCAAAACAACTTTATTTAAATAGTATTGCCTACAATTCCGAGTAATATTTTGGCATTTTTAGTGCAAACTGAGCAAAGTAGCAAGTTTCAGATGAAAATCTTCACAAACTCCCTGTATCTCACTGCTAAAGCCATACATATGTAACATCACCATGTATTGCCCACTCAAAACTTAGCAATGATTACAAGCACCTGCTGCCGCTCTCAACTCCCAGCCCTTCCTTTAACCCTTTTTCTAATGCTTTTCAATGGGTTAACTGTGTTTAAAATATGTTTGTGGGTGGACTTTAGGGGGTGAGCTCGCAGGCGCCTATTTGTTTTTTTGCCTGGGTGCCCATAATAATACGCGCGCATTTGCACGTCTCCTCTTTCACGCATTCATTTTCTTTCTTTTCTACCGTCAACTAACAGACTTCTGGCTCGCGCTGGCTTGTTTTTTTCCCAGTGAACAGAATCCATTCCATTCTGTCTGCCTGTCAGCGCAGCTCTCGCGGCAGCGGGCGCTACAAACAGAAGCGGTGCTGTTTGTCACTTTATACGTCTTGGTTCTGAATAACATCACAACTCAACATTCTCCTCTCTAACTTTTTCCTGACTTGATTTCCGGCGCTGCTTTAAAGCACTGATGCGAATTAAATCATGATCTCACAGGGCAGGGGACAGAGCAGCAGCATGGCTGATGCGGGGATCCCACTATGCAGCTCGCTCCGCCCCAATCCACCTCCGAAAGTGACCACGAGTTTGAATGACAGCGCTCTAAGAGAGGAGAGATTCTTATACTGTATGAACGCTTATATTCGCGCATATAGATGAAAGAAAGTGAGAGGAGAGTGGAAAGACACTATGACCGAATAAATGCGCGCACTCAGACATTTAGAGAAGCCTGTTAATAAAAGTAGGAAAAATTTGCCTGCGTGCTCAGACATTCCAGTGGGTGCTTGAGCCCCGCATCACCCATGTGATCGACTCCTATGGGTGAGCTTCACTTTATTTGGACAGGGTACCTGCTATTGGTCAATCTCAATTGTTGATTCTGTTTTATAAGTCTTTTCAAAAACAAAGCAACAATTGCTTTTGGGAAGGATTTTATTAACATAAGCTATGCAAACTTTATTACGTGTCAATCAAAAATTTTCTTCCAAAATCTAACTACTGTTCCAAACCACAGATGTTTACTTACAGAAATGGCTCTAGAGGTCTTGGTTCATAAAAATACTCAACTTAATAATTGACATATTTGACATATTGTCATATGAGTGATTTTCATTCTCAGGGGTTTGTTTTGATGCCCAGATAGACTGATGGGATGTATGGGTAAGAAACAGAGCAGGGTAAACAAGCCAAATGTTTTACATGTATATACAGTATGTTGTTGTTTACGCTCTCACTGAATCATAATAAGACAATGTCACCAAAGTAGCATATTTCCATTCAAATCAGGTCAGGTATTTTTACTCTTTTATGTTCTCCAACTAATTTCATCTTATTTTTCCAGCGCGAACATGGACCAGGCTTTATGCGGGCAAGAATGAAGTATAAAAGGTTTGGAATGAGGCGTTTGAATGTGATCCACACAATGTACTCCTATTCTGTCTACAGTTGCATTTAACGGACACAAAAAGTTTAAAGTTATTAAGTCCAATTCTATTTGAAAGAAATGTCGAGATATACTGCTGCAGACCTACTTTCCACTATCTAAGGCGTTATATGTGTGACGGTCTTTTTTTTTTTTGGTCCTGTTTTGCTATTTAAATGTATGGACACAAAATGACACTCATCCCTCCATAACCATTCAACATGTCCTGAGCTTGTGACACACTGGTACGTTTTCAAAATGATCAACATGATACTTGTGATGTTCAGATCTTCATTTACAGGCAAGAGAAACTGTTCAACTGTTTAACTTCCTGAGACTGCAAGTCATCAAATACACAACTTATAAAATTCAATGTTTAGGGATTGCATAATGTCAAATGTAAATACATTAAAAAAAATCGATTTAATTTGGGAAAACTTATGAATTAGCTATTTTGAGTTTTACTGTAGTTTATGAATGGCTGTATAAATAATATAATTTGATGACACCCAAAACATACAAACCTGTTTAATCTTGTGCTGTTTGGAACTAAAGTCCTTTTAATGATTTAATCTGAATGTCTGTAGAGTTCATGTTTAAACATAAGAGTTTGGTAAAAATTGCATTTTCTATTTTATTTCTGTGACTTTCTGACAGCATCTTAAATATTCTATTGAACTGATTGGGAAGTGTGTGTGTGTGTTTACATGATTCATTACATTGATAAATAAGCCATTTACAACATGTCAAAAGAAATAATACTGTTGTTGTTCAATGCCATTCAAGTCTAAAGTCTGGGCGCAGCAGAGTATTAAAATGTTGAAAATGTCATTTTTTAAATGTAAACTCAAACACACACTTTTGTTTTTGCTTTGGTATGATAGGTGGACTTATCTTTCTGTTGGCCATATTCGTATAATTTTGCGGGATGATTGTATCATTAAGATCCCATGCTAACTCTTAAAGTGGCTGTTATAAACATTGGTTAGATTTAGCTGTCAGCTGCTTCTGGGTAGCACCTATTGATTGTTTGAGGGAAGCGCAAATGTTAAAGATCGTCTGTCTCTCGATGAGAATGGTTGGTGTGGTAAGACGTTGACGGGTAGGATGATGAACCTGAATGAGCAAGTTTGTTCACACAAATAGATAGATGGGAATCTGAAAAGGGGCTCAGGACAAACACTCGATAGGTGATATATGATGTATGGTGACAGAAAAACGACTGAGCCTATAGATCTTCATTAGTGGCTGTATAGCACGAGGTAAGATCTAACGCTGACGACTTTTTCTTTTCTCTCAACATGGTAGTCGACAGGTGTGAGCTCTACTTGTATTTGTCTGATCTATTTATCTATGTGTGATTTTGCATACAGCTATGTGGGCGTCTCTGTATATTTCTACGTGATGTGAATAGGTGATTGAGGTAGAGATGTTGTGTTATGTGTTTGGCAGGCCATGTTATGATTGCTTATGGTCGACATGAGACCAGAAATTAATTCCGTCGGCCGATTGTTTTTTTTTAATGACTGCCTTTTAACCAATGTCTGATATTACGAAGCATGTTTAAAATCTTGAGGTAATTTATTGTGCTACCAGAGCGAAATTGACCATGATAGACTGAGATAAGCATGAGAAGTTTGTGCAATGGCATTTTGAAAAGAGCTTGGACTAAAAGTTTAAGAAGCATAAGGAGTTGAAAGGATTTTATATAAAATAGTATACTGCTCGCCGTGGTAGAAGTCGATAATGAGCATGATCATAGTGGAAGAAGTCAATGTAGCAGATACAGAACGAAGGAACGTCGTCTTGCATCTAAAGCTCATGAAATATAGCTAAAAGCGTAAGATTGAGCTGATGATCCAGTAAACTAAAGCTTGTATATGTTTTTCTCTTCTCTGCACAATCAATTTCTAGGGTGAGTAGAACGTTAGGTCAACAGAATGCTTGTTTCCTCAGCTAGCGTGCAGATAATAGTTACAAAGTATGACCAGTAGTTTAACTCGTAGTATTAGATTATACAAGCTTAGAAATGAGTTGTAAGAACATACCTACTAGACGCTCGAACAATTCAGCTGCAATGATAAAAAGAAAAATATAAGATATCCTATGAAGCTAGCCTGAAGCATGGCTGGAGGAGCTGAGACAAAGACACTGAGGTTGGCGCCAACCTAGTACCGAGTCGAAGGTCATTTAAGCCTTTACCTGTTATTAAGAGAGAGAGACTTAAACTAAAATACGAATTTTTTTGGCTGTGTAAAATCTATGTTATAAGAGATCGGTGATTTGAAATCAAGCTATTAGTCTACTGTTATCTGATCTATTTATTTTATGGCATTGATTTTTAGTGCGTTAAGGATGCACTAGTGTAGTCGTGGCAAAGGAGTGTTGACCAAAAGAGTCGAGCAGTAATTGGGGCGTGACGGTCTTTCTCATGGTCAGTGCTCACAGTAGCGTGTCTGTGGAGTCCCTCGAGCAGAGTGTCACTGGTCCATATTTTCAATTGAGCAACTAATTGACAGATACGCTAGCATGTTGATCCAGATTACAGATTGTCTGTCGGCCGGGGACCCAGTCTAGTAGCTCAGCACTGGACTGCTGCTCCGCGTCTCTAGAGCGATTAGACCTCCTTACCTTTTCGATATTTGTCAAAATGAGTTGTGCGTATGTGTATTGAAGTGGTTTGTGCGGTATGGGAGTTTTGGGGGGGTGAGTCATTAGATCTTTAAATACGTATAAAATATAAGATAACCTACACTAGCCAAAACACAAATAGGGAACCGCTAAGTAACCGTCTTGGTTAGTATACTGAAAATTAGATGACACTCACTTATTTTAGCTTCAAGTAACGATTTCTGCTTTCCATATGTTGAATGAGCTGGAACAAAAAATCACACAAAATTGATCAATGCAAATCAAGATGGATATCAACCAGTCGAAGTCTGATTTGGAATTATGCTAAATTCTAAGTGAAAAACACTACTAGCCTATCATGGGACTGATCCAACTATTGATGTAAATGATCCCTTTAAACAATGTCCAAGTGCGGCTCAGTAGTGTGTGTCGGCCTCCACTCGCCTTATGCACCTTCCTACTAACGCCTGGGCATCGCTCGGCTGATGAGGCCGTAGGGAATGTTTGATCGTAGGCATGGACCTCCCTAGACCTGACAGTAAGGCATTACCACTCAACCCTGGACAGTCCTGTGGGGCAACTTGCCCCGATGGTGGATGGAGCGAGAACACATGATGTCCCATATGTGCTCGAATTGATGTTTAGGTCTGGGGAACGGAGCGGCCAAGTCATAACATCAAATGCCCATATATCAGTTTGGGAGGAACGTGCTCGAAATACGCACGTCGAACGCGTTAGCCCGACTCTAGGCATTTACGTCTGTGGCTGATCAAGACGGAAGCACAGGGGTCAGACCGCACGCAAGCATACATGCAACTGTATTGGTGCCATACAAGGGGTCTGAGGATTCATCTTCGGTACTCATGAAATCAGGCTAACTCTGGCGAGCACATGGAGGGCTGTGACGTTCCTCCAAGAAATGCGAATCTCCACAACCATTACTGACCACTGCAAACCGGTGCATTGCTTTAAGGATGTGTGCATGGCAGCAGAAACATTCTCCACGAGTCTCTCAGACTCTGTCACGTCTGTCACGTGCTCAAGTGTGATATCTGCTTTTGTGAAGGAGTACAGGGAAGCCAGTGGTGAACTTTGCCAATCTTTTGGTGTTCTCTGGTCAAAAAACTAAATGCGTCCTTGCAACGTGGTTGGGGCCAGTAAGCACAACCCCACCTTGTGGACGGTCGGGCTTCATACACCCTCCATGGAGTCTGTTGTCTGACTGTTTTGAGCAAACCAGCATTTGTGGCCTGCCTGGAGCTCATTTTGCAGGACTCTGGTGCAGTATGGGCTCAATGTTCATCTCCTGTTTGCCTTAGCCTTAGCACCACTCATAGCAGAAGGGTGGAGGGGTTATGGATCTGCTGTAGTGATGGGAGGTGGCGTGTGCGATCTAGCAGCTTGAGACTCCACGAAGGCTCGCATCATCAGACGGTGCACCGATCGGTTGCAAGTGTGATACCGAAGCAGCTATGAAGTGCGCGCGAGTGGTCGCTACCATGGTAGGACGCTTACTCCAAACTCTTTGGGACACTACGTCTCATGGAACGAACACACTCTAGAGGCAACGCTGATCTTGAATCTCAACATGCTACGCATGATCGTGTCCAGATCCGAGCTGACTACACCTGAACATTTGTGTGGGTTTGAAGTGAGCTCCGCTCATACGATGACACTGTAGAGGGGAAAAATCACACCACAGATGTCAGAGATAAGGTGACACAAGACGATCGCCTGGCGGATGTGCGGTGCGAAAGTACATCGGAATTGAGCAGAGGACTTGGATCTGGTGGTGATTCGAGATATACGTAGTGCAGAACCACTCCTTTATTCGGCTATAGGGCTTGCTAATTGCCTATAATTTTCCACCTGTTCTCTCTTGCATTTGCACAACAGTAGGCTATGTGAAATTGAATTGTCAATAATGTTGCTTCCTAAGTGAATAGTGAATAGTTTGATTCAAGATAGTTGTGATTGACTTGGAGTTACATTGCTGTTGTTAAGTGCTTCTCTTTATTTTATTGAGCATAGGCAAGTTATAATGCTACGTATGACTTACTTATTGGTGTGTAATGTATGTATGTATACATATAACCTGAGCTACCGGCTACGTAGTCTATATATATAAGGTATAGATATAGAATATCACGTCAGTAAGTATCTATATATATGATAAGTATATATAATAATTATAGATATATATGAAGCGATTATAATAGTAGAGGATATAATATAATAATTGATATAGAATATATAATTTATATATAGTATATTAATGATGGAGATATATTAGCAGTTAGTATAGTACCAGGCGTTATGAAGTGATCAGTATGATATCATCTGAGGAAATACTATATGATAATTGATGAGGTGCTGGAGTAGTATTATAACTAAGGTATAGTGTTATGAATAGTCAACGTACGGAGGCGTATATATATAATACATATATAGTCATATATACATACACATACCCATACACAGATACTATTATTATTTTATTTAGTTCCTCTCAATTGCTCGGCTTGGTTAGGTGATAGATTTATTTACTATTTATATTGGTGGAATACTGACAGAAGATTACGCTTTGTGTGCAGCAGGCCGGCACGCTTATCACCAATACAGGGATATGTGCTATCTTGAACGGAGTCGGTTATCTAAACGATATCATCATTGAATAGGGCTCCCTTGGAAGAAAAAGAGAAATTTGCAGGGACCTTTTTCGGGGCCGTTTATTAGTGGTAGATTGATCGAGTGAACATACCCTCTATGTCATCAGAGAATATGTGCCAGGAAACAGTAAGCAGCTCTACTTCGTATCACCTGAATAGAAGATGCGTAGAGGGATGGATAGCATTAGAGACCTCTCTACTAAGAACACGTTCTCTCGCTCGTGCGGAGGCATTAGTGGTTATTAGAGGGCAGTAGATGCCAGATGTTAAGAAAAGTACTAAGAAAAGAGGGTGATGTGTTCAAATTTGATTTAATGCGCAGTGCTATCAGCTATGAGGTGAATTTCAAGGAGGAAATCTGTGAATAATAGTAGCATGTCAAGTATCTGAGGATAAGTATAATTTCCAGCATTGGACAAGGGCAACGGGGAAGGTGAGGGAACATGTGAGCTACACATACTGCGTAAATTGTGATAGTACCTGATAATACGGCTATTTTAAGTTGAGACCTAGAAGCTGGAAGGCTCTAACATTATCTCGGGTCTGGTATATGCATTTTGACTGTTAAATTATGACGATTAACTGCTTTTGAGAGGCCATTGTGTTCGGTTCATATTACAGATTTACAGTACGGTACGTACTATAGACGTAGACGAAAGTAATACCGGCGTCAAAGGTAGTAAGCAGACAGCACGTTCGCGATAGAAATGGGCGTATTGGACAGGGGTGACGTAGGAGTGTACATGCGCTAGATGCTGTCGAAGATGTTATGATGGTATAGGAGAGAATGATATGTGAGTTGAGTGTGATTTTGATCTATGAGTCGAGATTGCCATTACAAGGATGTTGTTTTTAGGGTTTATTGTATATGGTTTTTGGGAGCTGAGCGTGTGTGGATTTAGTAGAGATGTACGACAGTCTCTAATGTCGGTAATGGCGCCTGTTAAGGCCCATAAAGGATAGAGATGTTTTCAGAGAGCGAATACAGTTAGACCTGATTCAAGTTGAAGAGGTGGCTGTTATGTAAAGGCTGTTATGGCTATGGCCCGTATCTGTCCCCTCATTTAAAATCTGTTGAGAATAGACACAAATTTTAGTTAATAGATAATAGTCTGTCACACATTTTATGGTCTGCAGCAGGGGTCATCCACAAGTCTCAAAACAATAATAAATGTGAATCATTATCTATAAAACAGTGCAGAATAAACATTATGGTAAAGCTATAGGAAGTGAAGTTAGTTTTTACTTCCCTTGGATAGTGAATACACAGCTGTTTAAAGCTTAAAAAACAAATGTACTTAAACAACAGCAGTAGTTGCCGTCTACGCTATTAGTTTTTGGGGGAAAACTAAAAATGATACTATTAAATTCTAGCTTTTTTCCTCTAAGCCTTACACTGTGATGACCACAGAGAGGTGTATGCTGTCACAATTTCCTCTTGAATATTTTGATGAAGCAAAAATGATCATTAGGAATAGGCTTAATAAATATAAATTTTTAATTATAACTTTTACTGAATACTTCTGTGCTTTGGTTTGAGCAATGATTTAATTTAGTAGTTTATTCTTGTATTTGATCAAGCATATCTGTAATTTTAAATGCTGTACCTCTGCCACGTGTATTTGAAGACCAATATATTTTTGTACATTCTTACCTAAATGTTTTGTTCACCTTTATAATCTATTCAGTATGAATTTGGCTTCGCCTTTAGTGCCTTGATGAAAGAATTCTCCAGTTGTGTTTTTGCCTTCTATTTACATCGTCTCTTAACACAGCCAGGTCTTTTGCTCTGAAACATTTGTCAGAGCTACATATATGTTGCAACAGATGAAGCATAGATCACACACCCTAAAGATAGCGGTGTTAGTGACAGCGTGGATCGTCTCTGCTGTGAATGATTGCTGACTGCAGGTGAGCACATTTTTCTTCTGAGGTCTTGAACCCAAAGTTGACGATAAACTTCTGCACATCAGCCAGTGTCAAGCACATCAGTATTTACAGGAGACTAGAGAGCTGTGGAAGCTGGTGAAAACATGTTTCAGCAATTTCATTTAAAGGCCACATTTAAGTTTTTGGGGTTTTTTTAGATTTTAATTTTGTTCTAACTTTGCTTTTTTGCTTTTTTTTTTTTTGCTTTTTTTTTTTTTGCTTTAAAAAAAAAAAAAAAAAAAAGGGGTAGACAGTGGAGTTTATGCGATATTTTTCTTACCCTCTGAGAAGAAAGACTGTTCTGATCGTCCCTGATCTGATAGATACAGTTTTGAAAGGCTCATCCTTTGCAGCAGTTTGCTATAGGTAGACTCCAGATGTGAGAAGCACATGACTGTTGAAGGACAAAAATGATTCCAAAATGCACATTTGTTTTTTTATGGTGGGTATAGATTTTTATCAATAACATAAAATGCTACAAGCACCTCATCATTTGAGACGTCCAAGAACATTAACAATGCTCTGTCTGTGTAAAAGCAGGAATCCTGCTGGAGACCCCTTTTCTAGCGACACCTTTTTTTCATTATGCCTCAGGGCAGTTGTGTTTCCTGAAATAATCAACTATAAAAATAATCAACTATAATTTTTGCACCACCATGCATGAGACACTAATCTAAGGTTCTTTGATGCAGCATTGCTCACTCCCTGCAGATGTTCCCATCAGCGCTGAAAGATGGGTCTAATCTCTCAAGAACAAAAAAAGTAAGGTGCACAGCACTATGTGCCCCTTATGGCAAAGTAGACACCACATATGCCAGGCTCCATGCTGCATCATGAATTTGTGTTTCCTGTTTACTGGCCAAAGTGTGTGTGTTTAGACATAGCAATAAGATCTTGGAGACTACAGCAAACTTCCACTAGAAAAAGTCACATTCCTCTTGTGTTGTATGGAGACTGCAGCACCTTCACTTGCCCCTGTCGGCTCCTTATGTAAGCAGCCTCACTGCTCTCTCATCCGTAGAGCGACGTCAGGAAAAAGGGAATCCCATCACTGCTTTCCTTCAGTGAGTGAGGGAAAGGGACGAGCTGTTTCAAAGGGTTTGTTATACAACTCTGCAGCAGAATTCTTAAGGAGGCAGGCTCTAGTGGCTTGGATGGAATGCAAATGAAAGGAAACATTTAGCATTTAAGCATTTACATATTTAAGCTTTACACTAACCTTATGTGATATTTTGTTTTTTTGTCACATTTTTTCACAATAGTTTGTCTTTTTCATGTTAAGTAAGCACTTTTATGTATTGCTTGGCTCTTAACCTTGAAAAAGTCTGGATGTGTGTATTAGTTGTTGCATATATTAGTAAGTATTAGTTTATTAGTGGTAGCTGGTGCCTCATTTTGATTGTTAAGTTACATATTTCCCATTGTGCGTCTGTGTACATGTGTGTATTCATGCATGTACAGTATTACATATACTGTCTGCCACTGGTGCTTCACTGTGGCACCTGGTATCCGAGGTTTCCCAAACGAATACTAGCAACGCCCTGCCCTGCTTAAGTTCTGAGGAGATTGGACATCCCCATAGCATGATGATATAAGCTACTTACTATTCTCCAACCTTTATTTGTACTCTGGGGCAGGTGCATGCGAACAGGTCATCCTTTTGTCACACTAACAGGATCAGAATGTCACATCATTTGTTAAAAAGACAACTGTGCGTAAAGTGATCATCATGAAAGCTCAGAATCATGCAACTGTCACACATATACTCTATGTACTAGCTCTTCAGTCAGTGGTTTACAGCTGCTTCAGAACAAACAATGGATAGATGTATATGAAAACTTTATTTATTTTATTTATTTGCTACTTGTTCTCATTAGGGGTCATGGTGACTGAAGCCTATCCCAGTGACTTTGGGTCTTATTCAAAGAAACACCAAACGGACAACTTGTCGTGGGTTAACTCATAGACAGACACAGACAGAAATTTTGCAGTGATACCAACTGACCTATACATGCATGTTTGTAGAGACTGGTGAAGCCAGAGTACTCGAAAAGAATCGAAATATATGGGGAAACATGCAAACTCATCCAAAGAGATGTTGTGATGTTGATTTGGCTCGACCCAGGAGGTGAACCCACAATCTTCTTATTGAAAAAGCCAAACTATACTGAAATAAATGATATTGCCTGTTTGTTTCAGTATAGTCAAGTCATTTAGCCACCACCATATTATTAATATGCTAATATTGCTCTCATAAATTTTGTTTCTCTTGTCAGACATATTTTCTGATCTTGATGCAGCTATATTGCCTGTATCAAGTTAATGAAAATATTAACTTTTGTTTTCATCATCTAATTCATCTCAATTTCCCGTATAAAGAAGTAGAGTTAAATGCAACACCAACTTTTCATTAAAAAAATGGTGTGAAAGAGGACACAGACAAAGGCGATATTCTAAAAAAAATATATATATGTTTTTGATACAATGATATTTATAAGCATATCTATCCTGGACAAAATACTGACCTCATCATCAGAAACAAATGTAAAAACTCTATTTGACCTTACTTTATCACAAGATCCTTATTACAACAAGTATACAGTGTTTATCCAACATTTAATTACAGGCTATTGCGATGTATCAGTGGTGATTTTTCCGTTCCTCTTGTCCCATCACAGGAACAGACTGCACCTCTCCTCTCTCTATATTTAACAGCAGCTGCATAGAAACGCAGGGAGAGTGGGAAATCACTGAGGCCCCTGAAGGTAACACCACTTAAAGGAACGGCCTGCCACTCACTTGACTTTACTGTAAACAGATACTTGTCAAGAAGTTTTGCCTGGATGTTGTCTATTAGTGGTGTAGAACAAGACTAGGGTAGCAACTGCGTCTCCATGGCTACATTTTGTGTTACTTTTATAAGTGTAAAAAAGAAAAATAATGGTTTTATTTTTTTGTGAGCAAAGTCTTAAATGGCATAGAGCAGGAGGTCAAAACCTTAACAGAAAATTATAGCATTCACCTTTAAGTTTTAACTTTAACTGCACTTTATGGTAATGAATTTATTATATATTAATCCTCAAAAATGGTCTCCTTGTGGCTTGTGATTCTGTTTATCGGTTAAAATGAATAAATATAATTCTGCTTTTGACACATTTAACTAGAGCTCTTGTATGTGTGTGCACAGCAGTGAAAACAGTCACCTAGACCTCTCCCTCATTCCTCTGTTTTCACTCCTTCATGCCAACTCAAACACCATCACCCAAAAGAATATTGCTGTTCCATTTAGATGACCATAACTTTCTGTTTGGTTTAGATAATGTTCATAAAACATCCACACTTTAAAATAACCTCTTTTGTTTTAGTGATGCCTCCAAACATATTCCTCAGTTTGGAACAGCTTCTATACACCAAATATGCACTTATTTCTCATATTCACTAAAAGTCTCTTGATTGCTACTTTCTTCTTCTACCTGAGTTTATTTACTTTGAACAGTAGAAGTATTTCTTTTAGACCTACATTCAATATTTTGAAGAGTTTGCTTTGCTTTACATAGAGTGTGCTCGTCTAGCCGAGGCGTGTTATATGTGAATAATTAACTTTGCTCATTCAAACTATGTATTTTTACAGCATAGAGGAACACCCATGTTAGCTAACAACATTATGACAAGCTTAGGAGTGACAATGGTGATCGATGTGTGCTGACATGCAGAGGTCGGCGTCTGCTCTGTTTAAACTGGATCTTTCTCTCTCCCCGCCTCACAGTAAGGATTAAATAAGCTCGAGAAATAACCTGCAACTACAACTGAGTTCATTCATAGAAGAGGGCTTTGACCTTTTGAGGGCCAGAGGTGATAATGATAGATGATAGAACATCAGTTAAAAGAATCATATCTTGGACAATGGACATTTGATAATGCTTGATTTTGGAATACATTTATTTGAACACATATCTGTGCATGCAAATGAGAAGCATGCTTTAAAAAATTAAAATTAAGTTATTATAGTTATTATGTATTTTAAATCACATTTGATACAGTTTCCTTATTGCTTGACAATTGTGGATAAACTGATAATTTGATTTCCTAGATTAAGGATTTCTTTTTGCATCTGCATTTTTGACAGTGGAATGCAGTGATTCATATTGTAAACATTGCAAAGAGGACCTTAAGCACCAAACACTGATAAGAGCAGGACAGAAAAGCCACAGTGGTTTCAACACATTTACATTTTACATTTAGTCCATTTATCATCATCTTTCTTTTCAAAGTTTGTCAGTTTTGGTGACGTTTATAAATTTATTTCTTAGATATGGGCAGCAAATGTGAAGTAACTGTATAACATGTATGCAACAAATTTGTAAATCAAAGATTAATCTTTCTTACTGACTAATGAGTTTTGTTTTTTGTTTTGTTTTTTACATTTTGGTCATTTTGATTTTAGTTATTTTATGTCATATTTTGTCTTTTTAGTCTATTTGAAAGAGAGACTAAACATATTGCACGGGAGAACTGCACGTACGGCGCTCATATACTCACGAAAAAAAATATTTATTCGTAATTACGAATAAATCTGTTTACGAATAACTTTCTCGTAATTATGAATAGTTTTCTCTAATTACGAATAATTTTTCTTTACGAATAATTTAATGCTTTTCCCATTCTGTTACCACCTTCGTTAGCTAACTAGTACTTTTCCACCTAGCTGTATCTTTTCTGTGCTGCTTGATGTTTCTAAATAGTAAATTACTTGTGGATTTCGTTATGTAATTAAGTGCCTGTGGTCTTCACTGCAATGTTTACGGTCGACAAAAAGTATGAAAATAGCTAATAACGTGACTGTCAATTCACGCTACAGTTAGCATGCTATTATAAAGACGGCCAGTGTGTGGAGCTGTTCACCCACCAGAAAGAAGCTAGTGGTAATCGGCAGGTTTTTAAATAAAACTCGATCTTCTTGACTGTTGACAGTCAGTCTCACTCATCCTTAGAAATGTGCGGCAGTTTTTCTGTGGCTCCAGCGTCTGGTTTTCAATTTATGTGGCCATAAAGGAGAGAAGTGCTGCAACAGACTTGCAACATACGGGCATTTTTGCAGTACCCACCCACTCTGGGTGATCCATGCGGAAGTGTAGCAAATGTGCAGCATTTCTCTTCTTTTTGGCCAAATAAATTGAAAACTAGACGCTGGAGCCACAGAAAAACTGCCGCACATTTCTAAGGATGAGTGGGACTGACTGTCAACAGTCAAGAAGATCGAGTTTTATTTAAAAAACCTGCCGATTACCATAGCTTCTTTCTGGTGGTGAACAGCTCCACACTGCCGTCTTATATAGCATGCTAACTGTACGTGAGTTGACAGTCAGTTATTGGCTATTTTCATACTTTTGTCGACCGTAAACATGCAGTGAAGACACAGACACTTAATTAACATAACAAATCCACAAGCAATCTTAGCTATTAGAAAACAAGCAGCACAGAAAAACTACTCGTGGATAAAGTCACTAGCTAGCTATACGAAGCGTGTGGATATACAAATGTGGAAAAGCCTTTTAATTATCGTATTACGAGAAAATTATTCGTAATTACGAGAAAACTATCTCGTAATACGAGAAAGTTATCTGTATACGATCTATCTCGTAATTACGAGATAAATATATTTTTTTTCGTGATACTATGGAGCGCCGTATACGTCATTGCTCTCAATTATTTGATTCCAGATTCCGAATATGTTTTGACATGCATAAAGTGTTCATTCCCATAAGGTCATCAGAGGTAGCTCTCTGAAACTATAAGTAAACAAAAAATAATACATGTGTTAATGGTAAATACCGATCTCTAATTTCAGTGAATCTTGTAACTATAAAGCTTAGCTGCTAGCTTGCAACAAAGCAGCAAAGAAGCCATATGAAGCTTTAAAGCAAGACGTGGATTCTTATGGTGCGTTCCAGGCAACTGCTGGGAACTGGGATATTTCCCTCTTCCCACTTGTAAAAATTCTCTGGAACGCCGCTGGAACTAGTAGATGCCACTTGCAAACGTTTTGATCTGGGAACTGGTAAAGTGATTTTAGTGAAGTAAGGCCTACATTAAAATTTCAGAAAATGTTTATTGTGCTTCTACCATGGCTACAAACGGAAATGATTAACTTGTGAATCTGAATATCTTCTTTGCGGTCTGAAAAAGTCAAAGACATTTTATTTCTACATTTTAAGCAAAGCAAGTTCTCTCACAGCAGTTGGATACTTGTTTATTCGTGGTTATGGTGATGGCCACAGAGCAGTGATTCAGAATGTGATTTAACACTTGTGTGTTGCCTGTGTGTTATTATTATTTTTTTTACATTTTCAACGCACAGCAGTTAGCATTGATATTCCTACTTACTGTGGTACCGACAAGTGATTCCCACAGCGGGGATCAGGGCACCCTGGGGGTAACAAAACAAAATCTGGAGTCCAGAGATGATTTGAAGATATAATTTTACAAATACTCTGTATTTAACTGATTATTTACATTGCAAAGAGTAGTGACTTTAGATCAAATAACACTATAAATAACTAAAATTAATAGACTTCAACAAAATTTTGAATAGCTTTACAACTTGAGATCATTGCAGACATCTACAGTATTTGCTTTTGCAAGGGGGGTGCTGGCTGTTGTGTATTTTGGGGGTCCCAGTCAAACAATTTTGGAAACCTCTTATACAGGCTAATGTGATTTACAGTAAGGCTATGCTTACTTTATAGCCTGTTACTTTCCAAATGAACAACATTTAGCCGTTTTCTTTTCATGTGTTCTCACCCCCCTCTCTCTCTTTGTTTTTTATTCAAGTCACTTTGTATTACGTAACACCTCATTCATAAAGCAGCTCCATGCCTTTTACTCCACACAGCTGCCACTCAAGATGTGGAGACAAGCTTTTACGCTGCAATTTCTGCTGCAGTGTGAAGTAGCTGCGTCATGCATCTTTTACACTTGAGCTTACCAATAATAATATGCTTTTTCAGCTTTCAGCAGTGTTGTGAGTGTTTAAGGTACATGTGTCAAACACAAGGCTCGGGGACCGGATGCGGCCCTCAAAATTTATTTTAATCCTATGTTATCACGAAGAATATTGTTGGTGTCTTAACCTAGCAAAATGCTTTGTATGAAATTGAAAGAATATATTGTTTTTTAGGCTTATACAGATGTATATGTATATGCAGTAATTATAACTTCAAAAAATACACTAAATCAAATATAGAGACTCCTATTTGAAATTGCCATGGAGCAGTGAGGTTTACTACAGTCACCACCGGCACTTTGATGACGACTATGATGCTGGTGTGGCCCTTGGTGAAAATGAGTTTGATTTAAAGATTAAGGTTAAGAACCATATTTGTCTGCTCCAAGGTTATTAGCACAAATTATTCACAACAGTAAAAAGTAATCATTTATGTAGTGTATCTTATCAATGTAATCATTCTATAATTTGCATATGTGTTTCAAGCCAGATGTTCTGCCCACTTTGGGCGATTGCAATAAACTTGACATCTTTTTAGTCTCAATTTCGCAAGGTTTGTACGTCTCTTTGGTTCTTTAGTGAAGCTAAACACCACCTTACCTTATACTGTGTAAACTAGCATTTTATTAAATTTTTTAACAAGCTGATTGTATCTCACTACAAAGATCAGTGGCTTATCTAGCATACTAATAGTGACATTAGCGTAGATTGTCTGATCAAAAACACATACTGTCAAACCAATCACACTGTTCCTCTTCACTTTGAGCCCTCTCAAAATGATTTTTGAACAGCTTGCTCTGTGTGGGTGGAGATTAGACTGTTAGCTGTATATAAGATAAAAAAATATTTTTTCTCTTTTCAAGCACT
The DNA here is from genome assembly GCA_038363315.1 of Mugilogobius chulae. Lineage (NCBI taxonomy): Eukaryota > Metazoa > Chordata > Actinopteri > Gobiiformes > Gobiidae > Mugilogobius > Mugilogobius chulae. The sequence continues at coordinate 41,972,091 of CM076403.1, read as the reverse complement.
GTTGTTGTTGTTGTTGTTGTTGTTGTTGTTGTTGTTGTTGTTGTTGTTGTTGTTGTTGTTTTGGTTTCCCCACCATTATAGGCAAAAGCAACTTGACCCCAAGGCATCACAGATTTTTGTTTTTATGCAGGTAAACTTTCAAATGTGTTTTTGATAAGCTATAGAACAAGAATGAGCTTGCTATCATGCAGATGCAAGAATCTTTTTGGAGGGTCACATTAGGTTATAACTTAAACTACGTATACTGTGGTGCACCATTATTACGCTGTTTCACGCCCATCTGTCTTTGGAGTTTGGGGTTTGGTTTGTTGTTGTGGTTTGTATTATCACTGTGTGTTCAGCAATTTTGTGTTACTTTTCTTCATTATGTTGGTGATATAAAATAATACATTCCACTTGATTTCAGTTTTTGAGTGTCACTTCCCTTACGCCACTGTATCTCATATTTGCATTTGCATGCTAAGATTGTGAGGCATTCCATTTCCTCCAGTCCATTTGTTGTCTATTGCCCTTAGCGGCCCTTTAATCAGTCACTGCTGTTTTGGTCCCAGTGGAAACAGCCCCAGGGACAGCTCGTGTGTCAACATGTCTGGGCACTTTACTGCAAACTAAATGAGTTTGTGATGAAACCCACACCATTTTAGATCACCCTGGGCAACCAAGAAAAGATTTACTGTCTGTCAATTAAGACAAGGTAAATTAAAATTAGAACTATAAATTAAAGTGGCTGTACTTTTTTTTTTTTTTAATAATTTCACATGGGTATTGTATTCACTTTCTTTCTCTTGCTGTGTTTTTACTGGGATGGCAATGCTCGTTCTGTCTCTGAAAGTAGTAAATACTTCAGCGTTGTGGTAAAGAATTAGGAGGCTCTGTATGTGCATATTACATATTACAATAAAATCATTTATATTTAAATCTAAAAATGAAGCTTCACTTGCTGCCCTCAAAGGTCACAAATGCTAAAATATCACCTAGCAGTTACTTTAAATCTGATAGATATGATTTTTTTCTGTTGTAATTATTAAATCTGGACATAATCCTCAAATTATTTTTCAAGTGTTGCATTATGCTATTCATGGCCCTTCTCCTATCTAGGCCAATGAGGAGGGAGATGAACTGACTCTTTTTGTTAAAAAAGTTGAAATTCAAATATGTCCTGAAATACAATCTATAGTTGCAAATGCCCCGTCTGTTTATCTGGAGCACTTTAACCAGCTTTCCTTCACCCAGCTGCAGGAGATAGTAACCCACACACTCATCCTCCTGTTCACTGGATGTCATTCCCCTTAGACTTTTGGGGGAATTATTGTAACAACTCATCCATTGTTCTGATAGTTTTAAATGTTGGACACTTTCCATATTATTTTAAACAAACATGCAGTCATTTGGCCGATTCTTGAAAAGCCTAACCTTGATTCCCTGATAATAAATAATTTCAGCCCAATTTCTATGATTTTTATCAAAGATTTTAGAAAAAGCATTTGCATTCCAACTCTTCATTTATGAACAGTAATTCTGTTCATAAAAAGTCACAGCTAAACATATTACCCCAGTTCTGACTTCCCTTCACTGGCTCCCCATAAGGTTTTATGTTGATTTTAAAATCTTACTTTTAACTTTCAATGCTTTCATGGACTGGCATCTAACCATTACACCTATACGTTCCAACCCGAGCGCTGAGTCCAGTGAAGGAGCTCTGTTATCTGTATCTATCTGGAATAGCCACAAGAGGAGATCGAGCCTTTTCTGTTCAAGCACCCACATCATGGAACACTCTTCCTCTAGAAATATGTCAAGCTGAGAAGCAAAGTGTTTTTTTTTTTTTTTTTTTTTTTTTTTTTTTTTTTTTTTTTTTATAGCACTGTTTAGAATGCTAAAATATGTAATTGTTTTTATTTATTTTTTTTTTTTTTAGTCAAAGTTAATTGCTTGTGTTTGTTGTAATTTGCTGATTTTTTGTTTTTGCTTTTGTTTTAGAGACATGCAAGAAGCTAGCTATGGACATCTGAAATGATATTGACTTTTTACACCTGCTGCAGCAGAAAATCTTCTTGAGGAAATGAATCACAAACACAAGCTGGAAAGAGAAGTACATCCATCCATCCATCCATATCCATCCATACATACATACTGTACATACATACATAGGCCTACATGCATCAAAATACTTAAAATAATGGTATTATTTGTTTTTGTATGATTAATTGGTCTTGCTCTACAGTACTTGTCAGATCTGATCCAGCCTTATACGCGCCTGCTCAGAGACCGCGTAAGCGGTCTACCCTCTGGAACAACTTCTAAATCACTAAAACTCACAGCTTTAAACTCTTATTCCCACGTCAATGACAGCTGGTATTGTAACTGTTATGACTGGGAGTCTTATTTTGTGTCATTTTCAAGTCTGCTGCTTATTCAAATTCACTTTTGTCTGGTGTGTCATCATTGCATTGCAACCTGTCACTGTTGGCTTTTGTTTGTGTCTTTTAAAAACTAATCTCCTTATGATTACAGTGTTGAGAGTGTCTGTGTTTTGGCGTTATACCTCAAAGAGAAAGCAGCAATAATGACTCTACTTGGCATAAAAAATGTGTCAAGTCTGAGTTATGACTATTTTATTTGGGGCATAAATATTTAATGAACTTAGAATTGTATAAAGTTTGTGCTGGAAAAAAAAAAAACACAAAGTAATTGTTATTTCCATTAAAATGTTTGGAAAGTATGATCTCTTCATAATTTCCTCAAGATGGTCAATTGTGATTTTCAGTTTGATTTTATTTATGTTAAAGGTGTTGTTATTATGCTGTAGTAATTACACACATGTAAAAGTTCAATGAATCAATGAATTAATCAATCAATCATCAATCAATCAATCATGTGGTATCAAAATGTAGTTATGTATGTTAGTAATGTTCGTTTTGTAATGTTTTTGTTTTTGACTAAGGATCACTGAAAGAAAACTGAACAATTAAAAATGGGTCAGAGCAAACACTCCCAAAACAAAGATAAACAGACGGTTTAAAAACCAAAGAAAGCCGTTCTAAGTGCACCTTGTGTCTCACGGTGATTGCAGTCGGTAATTCAGTGCTAAGTGTTGTTTACCGTGATGGGTATTTTATGCTCCGCTCTCATAATGACAGGTTTTATATGTGCCAACAAGCAGCCATTATCCTGCAGCTTCTCCACTGTGGCATTGTCCTGTGCCCAAACACTCTTGAGAAAAACATCAAAACAAAATAAGAAAGACGCTATTGTAAGTCACTTCGAGCCAAATGTGCTCCAATTCAATATGTGCTTTGCAACATATTTTACAAGTTTTTTTACAATAATGAGCAGTATTCAATTATATCTCTAAGCAGTTTTTATATACCAAATGCTCTGTCTGAAGCAATAAGTGAGGACATCTGCCTAAGAAAATGAAATTAATATGAGCGAATGATTTGTTGTGACAGGTCCCCTGTCCTGATTTATCACAGGCTTTATATTATATTCTCGGTCTATCTCTTTAGCCTTGGCTGATTGTCAGGAATCCATTTCAGAACAAGAGGAGCTCTGGGTCATAAAGACATTTGAAATCACACACAGACAATTATCTTATCTTGGTTTAGCCAAGTGAGTGGTGCATGACAGTCTTTTACAAAGTAGATATCAATTTATATTTGGGTTTTCCTAGCTTATGATTAGATGGGATTGAGTTTAATGGGTTAAGGGATGTGTGTGGCAGTGGGACATCTTCTCATTTAAACATATCAGAGACTGAAACTCTATGAAGATTACTCAGTTTTTTGGGCTACCAAAAAGTGCTATTACAAAATTTGACTTATTCAGGGCTGGTTCTAAGCAGGCAGGGACTTTCAGGGTTTCCTCACCCCAGACACTTCCTCTGGTAGCTTGTACAGGGAATCCCAAGACATACTCAGACCCTCTTTATCATCCATGCTTCTAGATCTTGACGCACCCTTTCTATGTACATATATCACTGTTTATGTCAGAGGGAGGAGTTGATCCCTTCTTGTCACCAGGGTGGTTACAGCTCTTCTGTTTCCCGATGTGTTTCTTTCTCAAATGTAACAGGACCTTGCTAGTCCGCTGCTAAAATGGGACTTTGTCATCCTATGCTAGCCCAGATTATGATAAACCACTTAGCAGCTCTCTGATGACATGATTTATTCATCCAAACATGACTGCTGGCCACCCAAATGTAATATGACTAAGTGGCAAATGTTATATTTGTTTTTGGCTTTCGCAAGTCACTTTCCGAGTTCAAGTCCAAGTTAATTAACTTTCATATATAAAGTTTTATGTTCCTTTTTAATTTACAGTCTGTTACATGACCTGGAAGTTATACTCAAATGCTGATGCTGTACAGAGTTAGAGTTAGGGTCAGCCAGGGTAAAGTTGAACTACATACTTTCACTTGCTGTTTTGGTACATATGACCACTACATTACAGGCAGTGAGTCAAGGGTTTTGCTCAAATATATTACGATGTGAGGTGATTGATGTGTTTGGTAGACTAAAAAAAGCCATTTGCTATGAATTAGTAAAAAAAAAAAATGCTAAACTTGTATTTCACCTATAGATTTTTTCACACCTAACCAAAAAACTAAATTTCATCAACATTTGATAGTCTGAACAAATTCTTTCTTTTTGTGTGACTGTCACGTGATGCCTTTCAGTAACACGGTGACCTGATAACCTGACCCCTGATAAAATAACAGTACGATTTGATATCATCACTGACGACTGTAGATTAAAACAGACACGTAGTAGTGGATGGTAATCACATCAGTAGTTTATTTGTGTTTGTTGCATCACGTCTTTTATTCTGGGACATCATTGGCTGGTGGATATGTCTTTTCTTTTCCCGTGAGACAGTGCAGCTGCTGTCTGTGAGGTCATAGGATTATACAGATGTTACTTTTAGAAACTTATGTATATAGACAGTAAATTTCTAAACGAGATGAGCAAAGTCAAAGTTCACATAATTTGTTTCAATCTCTCAGTTTTTTTTTTTTTTTTTTTTTTTTTTGTATTGCCAACTTTTTAGTATGATGGAACAAAGTTGATTACGTCAGTCTGTTGTGAGCACTTTGGTCTTCTGCAGGCCTTTGATCAGAATCTGTTATCTGAGATGTTAAAACATGCAGCTTCTCTTACTCCACACATAGGGTTAAAGATCCACAGTGGCTGCTTTTTTGTGGGTCAAAGTTAGATTCTCACTATATTTCAATGACACACATCAATCAAGCCCAACAATGAGTGGAACACATCCATTTTTTTCAGTTTTGAACAAATAAAACTCAAAGAAACACATTAAAGGTGAAAAAGCCATGAAAACATAATGGTTACATAAAACTGGTCATGATATTGCAATGCCATTTGTCAGCCCTAAATTTTAGTCTGGCTCAATCATTTACATGTTAGGCTATGACCTCATACAAGGGAGCGCCATCAGATACATGACATAATAGACTTTACACAGTGTTTGGTCAAGAGAAGCAAAAATGACTTATTTACACACACACACCCAGAGCACTGCTGCTCTGCGTGTACTGCAATAACATGACCTCCCAGTGACCATAGCAGACTCAAATTATAAAATACTTTTAAAGAAGTCTGAATTTCATAACATTGGCATGTCTGAAGAGCTTTACAAAAACAAAAGAGGCTAAAATGATGCATGTCCAACATATTTCTGAGGAGGAAATTCGCTCAAATGCTTTCTTTTTAAAATGACAAAATACAAGTCCAATTTACAATAAATCTGAATATTCTGTAGGCTATTATAAACTTTTAAATTACCAAATTGAAACTCAGATGTATTGTTTGTTTTATTTGAGAGTAGGCCTATACAGAAACGTATTAAATATTTTTTTGTTTTTGAGGGGAATGTTTCTGTTTTAACGTGAAAGGTTACAGCTACTCCAACAATATTCTTCAACTGAATGGTAGTTTCTCAATTAGGCTATTTATTTACGCTTATGTAGCTAATTCCTTTGGACCACTGCATTGTGCTTTTACCTGTAACAGTCTTTACTAGAGTATGCCTACCTATATTTGCTCTGCCCATCGGTTCTAAGTTCTAATAATAATTTTGAGCGTGTTGTCAACGCTGCTTGCCCTAAAAACTTGAATAGAGAGATTACACGTTGAGTTTGTTTATTGTTACTTCAGTGACATAGCCCAAGCCCCGCCCGCCGAAGCGATCACAGCCAATCAGCTTGGCCCTACCGGAGAGGAGTGATCAGCATATCTGAACCTCCAGTGTGCCTGCTCATTGTACCGAGCCAGCACCGGCCATGCGCCAAACCAAACCAGCAAAGGACGACTGCGTGCGTTCAGATTGGGAGTAGTGAACGCGCGGCACAACCCACCGGAGAGCACGAGACACACACGGCATCTGCTTGGACTCTTCCTTGAAATTCCCCATTTTTGTTTCTTGTGTGGTACCGAGAGGAAAATCTTGTCTGGTGCTTTGGATGCAGCAAGCAACAGCAGCTACGACGACGATGCGGTGGCGTTTCTACTAAAAAAATCCCCTCCATCCTCTTGTTTTAGCCGGTTCTTTTTGAGGAGGAGGAAGAGAGACATTTTGGTACGATATTCACAATGAAGCTAAAACCGAATCAGACCAGGACGTATGATGGAGAAGGATTCAAGAAGCGAGCGGCGTGTCTGTGCTTCAAAAATGAACGCGAGGAAGAGGTAATTTACGCATTTTCAACGTAGAAATAGAGTAGCATCATTTCGTTTTATCATGCAAACAACATTCATATTGGTGTGATTGGATGCGAATTTATTTTGGGTAAGGTCGACTCGTAACGTTAGAGTGAATGGGTTTCGCTTGCCTTGTCACTTTGTGTCATATTTTTGGTGCACTTGTGTCATATGGAGTAAATGGGATTCGTTTGAGCTGATGATGTGCCTTGGGCTATCCAGTTTGGGCTAGTTTGGGGTGCATGTAGAGAAAAGGCGGTCGTCAAATATCAACAAATGGCACAGGGACCAGGATTTCCAAATAAAGCCACTGCGTAAAAAGCGCACGCACAAAACATTCACGGCGTATTAGCGATGCTCTTATTTTGAAGCCAACACAGCCCCGTTTCCCCTCGAAATCCCTCATTTGGCTTGAAAAGGGGGCGAGGCGCCGTGTTGCACGTTTCCTTTGATAGTCCAAGAAGTGTAAAGATAGAAATATAATAGGCTATGTGTTGTTTAACTTTTAAACCAAGCAGATTTACAACACGAAACATCAGGGATTGCGCTGTGGCCATTGCTGCCATTATGAACTGCCTGGGCATTTAAAGGAGCAGTAACGTTGTAAATAATAGATTTGAGGTGACAGAATATATAGAATTGTTCTTCTAGACTCTAGAGTTTAAAACAAATCTGATAATTTAATCATAGTTTATTCATAGCCTTTTGATGCTTGCATTTTGGCTATTGTAAACCTCAAATGCAGATAGCCTAATTCATTTAAAATCAAAACCATAAATAAGCCTAAGCAAGATTATAGGCTATGCTGTTTCAAAGTAAACAAAACTGCTTCATGCCAGCCATTACTTTACCATCAGATTCGCTTTTAAGCAAAATCTTTCTTGCATGGCTGGATGTGTCCTTCACTTTTGTGTTGTATAAAGTCCAAAGGGTTACACAATATTTTGTTGAACCTAGACATCACTAAAGAGAAGCTGAGTGGTTCCTAAAAGTGTTGCGATTTTTGGCTGCCCAGAGATGCACTGCTGCTGTCACACTCAATCTGGTGAGGAACCGTGCTGGTAAATTATTGAGTTGAGAGCTAAATATACTGCATAAACTATTCTTGGAAATTGTATTATTTATTTTTTTAAGAAATTCAAATAAGAATGGAACAAGAATTCTGTCTCTTTATAGACTTTCAAAAAGTAAGCAGATTTATAGTATTTCTTATGTTTCTTATACTTAACTAAAACGGAAACTGTTTACCAGTTTTTTGGAATTTGCCCGACTTCTTTGAGTTGTCGCCTCCTACACAAACTTCTTGTTTTGTTGTACAAGTGATAACTTCCCTTATTCTATTGTTGTTGTCTATGTAATATTTTCAGATATTTGTTTTATTGTTTAAATTTTAAGCAAAGACAATAAATATAGCCTAACAAAATATTAATAGTGTAGTGAAGCTAATGTGATATTTTGGCACAGACATAAAAAAAAAATGCATCACCAGCATCCTTTTGTGTCTCTTTTTTTCTTTACAAAAGTTTTAAATTTCATATTCTGGCTGCTTGAAATGAAGCAAAGGATAATGATAGATCTAATCAAAGTCTAAACAATATTCTGTGTGCCAGTTGATATATTGCCAATAGTTCAGTACTTAGAAGCGTTCTGCCTTTATTTAGAAAGTTACTACCATGTACTTCTGACTGTTTGGGTGTAATACACAATATTCAAAGAACAGTGTGGAGATGAAAATGTTTCACCTGAAACACAACTGTTACAGCACTTCTAAGAACCAGCGTGTATAGATTTGGGATGTGCCCACTCTGTATTATGACAACAGAAGTTTGTAGGTGTGGCCATTTAAACACCTTTACAAGGGCTGTCAGTTCTTTGAAACCAATTGTTGAATAGTTAAGAACTCATTTTTAATTAAAAAAAATCACTTTGTATCCTGCTTTTTTAATTGCAACTTTATCAACTTCAAAAGCTGTGATTGTGATATTTTTACCTGTCCTCAGTCTTCTATATTGTTTTGTGAAGAATAAATCACACATTTCTCCTAGTGCACCAGAACTAATCCATGTAAAACTGTATATATGGCTGAGGCCTGTGCTTGGGGACATTTGATCACATAAGGGAGAGTTGTTGTAAGCAGATCTCTTTACTCATGGTTTTGTTTTGGAGAAAGCTGAGCCCTCGAGACGTGATTCTGTGCAAATAAACTCACCACATCAACAATGCTCCTGTGGGACTGAACCATCTAAATGAAAGGTGGCCGTAGAGTCTTATAGAAGTTGGTAAAATAATTTAATTGCTATACATTATTTAATATTTTTATGTAGCAACCATCGACTGTGTGTATCTCCACTTTCATGAGAGTGCAGTACCAACCTGTTTGAAGGGACCAAAATTAACTATGGAAGGTCTTACTTTAGTGTACCACAGAGACGATCTCCTTAACTGACTTGATTCTTAACAAACTCCCATCCTTATTGCATTACATAAAAATACAGTAATCAAAATGCAACTTATTGGAGCAGAAATTTTTTTTAAATTATTGCGGAAAAAGTCACAAACAATATTAAGTTATTATTTTATTAAGTTACATGTATTTTTGTGAATCTATTAAATTGAAATGAAAGGGAACCTGTATAATGCAACTATGACACATTTTCTTTAAGAAAGCATGTGAGATCACCTCAGCTGCTCACGTAGCACGCCCCATGTGAGGTGGAACCCTGCAGTAAAAACATTAACAAAATTGGCCTATAACTTTCAAAAATGAACCTGCCTGCAAGACCAGGGCTTGGTATTAAGGTTCATCTTTTGGTCTCGACAATCAAACAGAACTTATTTTTTTCTATTTTTTTTTGTTCTATATGAGCTATATACCTAATTATTGCATTGCTGCTGTACTTGAGTGTCAAGAGTTATTTTGTTTTTACTGCTTGAGGATTTAAAAAAGCCTTCTCCTTCAGAAATACGAGGTGTTTATGTCTTGGCATATTTCTGTCTCATGTCTCAACTGTCACCCCACAAGTTTTACAGCTAAATACAGCACTGCATCTCCATTTCACCACAAGTCTTTGCCACCAAGTAGTGCAGTGCCGGCATTTCTGCAGCTATAGCTTAAAGATTTTTTCTTGTGGTAGTTTTCGCTTTTGTTGGTTTAAGAGTAGTCATCAGGAGAAGCAAACATTTGTCCACATTGTCCAAGTGTCCCAAGAAGATTTACCGTACGGCCTGCGCTGTTTCCAGTAGAGCTCCGGTAGAATTGTAAAACAGTCAAATTTGACCAAGTGTTTATACCTCTGAGGTTTTCCCCGGCATCATCTACACCACTTCCCAAATATAAGCAGAGGTTAAGCTGTCACTGGGCTACATATTTTGGAAAGTTGTGAAGAGCTAGAACCTCTTTTTGTTTTTGGTTATGTGTTTTAGATCTGGCTTGGTCCAGTTTTGGTGGTTGCTTGCAACACCAAAGAAATTGATGTGTTTGTATTTGGCGTGACACATTGTTGATGTCAAGCTTTTTCTAAAAACACATAAAATTTAAGAATGTTTAGTCTTTGTCAATCTGTTGATATTCTATCCAGTATTGTAAACACGAATTATTCATTTAGATGGGAACAACAGTAAAAAAAGAGAAAGCAGAGTGAGCTAGCTTATTTGCAAGTGAATTAGTAGTTTATTTTACATGTTTGCATATTTGTTCTGTTTTTCTTCTTACCTGAACTTCCATGTGGTTATAGTCTCATGAGTGCAATTTACAATTGCACAGATACATCACTGACACTTCATCGACATGGCATACTTCTGATTTTCATATGTTTGTACTACTGACTTAACTACCGACTCAAATAACCTGCACCAGTATTCGTTCTTTAAGAAGTGCAGGCAAGTCACTATACCTGTTTTTGTGGTGAATTTGGAGACTCAGAATGCTTTAGTTAAGTGAGAAAAACATGTGGACAGAAAAAACAAAAATTGGGCACATGATATTTTAGCCACTGCATTTAAATTGAAATAATTTTTTGAAATAATGAAAAATAAATTAAATAACATCTACAAAATGACAGTAACAATAGCAAGATTTTTAGATTTCTATTTTAAGAATGGTCTGCCATATTGAGAATAGTCTGTTTTTGCATTGAATTGGTATTATGGTTTTCCCTTCCTTTTCAAAATTGTATTAAAATCACAATTTAGTGTGACAACTCAAGCTCAGTTTCATGATTAGGGTAAAGCAGACTTTTACCTACAGCACTGTTGCCATAGTTACTAATTCAAAGAGCAAAGTTCATCTGGGGTCAAAAAACTAATGATCTAAATGTGAGGAGAACTTTGTCCTGAGTGGCTGTTTTTGTGTTGATTCTGAGCGCTCTTGTTAATGGTAAAGATGACCCTGCTAAAAAAGCTGCTAAAACATGAATAAGCTGTGTTGAACCTGTGTGGGTAAAGTTGCAGCAGCAGCAGTGGCCACAGTACAAGGAGTGACAAATAAAACCAAAATGACGTATTATCAGTGAATCACCCACAGACGAATAGTTTCTGGATAGGTGACAAATGATAAACTATTCTTGGATATTTGTGTGAGTGGAGCGACATAGAGAGCGAGAGACTTGTCAAATCATCTTGTGTGGAAGAGATGCATTGAATAATTATTGTAATTTTTATTGTAGTGTAATAAACAAAAGATATGGTTGAAACATTTATAATAAGTCTGTTTTTTTCCTATTTCCATTTTTAATTGCAATCTATACAAACCAAATCCAAAAAGGGGAGAAAGTTTTGGAACAATGCACACTTCAACCCTGTGTAGTTATGTAACCAAAGCGGCTGAAAACAAGGCTATAAATTTATCTTTCTCTGCTGAACAATACTGGTTCATATTTCACTTTTGATGCAACCAAAGATCTAAACAGGAATATCTTAGTTGATTCCTGATGCACTGTATTGTGAATATTACTGTCAACATGATTGATCATACATTTTTGGCACTATAGCCCACTTGCATTGAAATTGCTTTAAGTTTAAGGTTAATAGATTCATGCTTTAGTCTGTAATTGACAAAGTTGGCAAATGGTAGAAATGTAATTCAATTCAGTATGAAATGATTCCAAATACTCAGAAACTTGACTTAGTAATAGAATACATTTTAATTGAGGTATTCTGTACTCTAAATATATTTTCCAAGTAGTCTTCCCAACATTGATGATATATACCTTTTGGTTAATTGAGTAAGATGATTTCTATAAATTGCATTTGACCTAGCAACATTTCTGTCTGTCTAGATAATCCTATCCCTATCTGCGGCTGCATGTAGAGTATCGTCACACACATTCCCTCAGACTAAGTATGTGTAGCGTCTGCAGTCGTGCTCCTCTTGATCCTAACCTACATGGGAATAAACAGGTGGCTTAGTTTGGCACGTGAGGAAGAGGAAGAGTCAGAAGGTCGCACATGTGCAGGCCCAATCTCTTGATTGGAAGGTGGAAAATTCATTTCTTACTCAAAAAATATTGAAAGTGCAGTTAAATTAGGCTTATTAAATTAAGAATGTCCCACTATGAACCAGACACTCTTGATTTTTCAAGCAATTATAATGTGTTTACAGTGGAGTTTTATATCGCATTTATTTATTATTCAAAATGTGTATTTAAAGCATGGTTACTTTTTTAAGGTTTATATAGCTACAAAGTAAAAATATGTTCTATTTTCTATGTCTGATTCTTTTTAGAGTCTGAGGGAAAAGTTTAAATTATAGAGATTCAGTTCTCTGTATTTTCCTATTTAGGAGAACCCTTGAATATTCGCTGTTTTACATTCGGTTCATTCCAACAGACATATGATTTTATATCTTACTTTACAATCTGGGCATTTACTGAAATTATTTCTCAAGTTGCTACACACAAAGAAACACAAAGAAATTGTGTGAAAATACACATTGTACATACCGCTTAACTTCAAGTTTTTGTCATTATGTTTCAGCCCCACTTGGAACCACTGTCCTCAGAAAAGCTTAAGAAGTCGTGGTGTAGTAGCAGCAGTCGCACCAATCCAATTAGAGTGAGGCAAAGTGAGAGATGAGTCCAGATTAAGACTAGCTCACAGCAGTAGACTTTGGCAGATTATGGGGCGTGATCTGTTGCCATCTGCTATGTTAGACGTTTCACACTTAACCCGGAAATGTACAGTTTATTTACATTTTCTTTTCATTTTAGTTTGGTCTTTTAAAGGTTTTTGGATCGATTCCTGTCTCATGGAGATCTTACAGCTGTACAACAAATCTAAATATTTAGTTTGTTCTTTACTGCTGATATACAACTTTGAATACTTAAAGCCAAATCTCCACATATCTGACTATTTTGTCTCTATGGAGAAGATTAAACTACAAAGACAAATTTTAGCTAATTTACTCTATACATTATCATTTCAGTTATTGCTCCAAATAATTGTGTGATAAAAAAAAACGGTCAACTTCAAATTATTTTTCCTTTCCATATTTTGCATTAAAAATATTTACATTTGTTTTAAAGTGGTAATGACTATAAAATGTTTTCGCTTTTGGTTACGTCTCCTCTAATTAGTAGATTCTAAGGAATTTTCCTGATAAGTCATTATTTTTTAGGTCAAAATTGGGCGTGATTGACAATTCGCCATTCGCGAACATGCACTTTCTATCATATGAAAACAAACATAGCGGCTTATGAGAAAAAGTATATGCAAAAACTATCACAGGAGACTTAAAAACATGACAAATTTCTGCTATTAAATCAAATCCAGCTTGAATTTTTTTGTTCAAACAACAAAAAGTTCAAACTTTTTGCAACAAGAAGTTGTTTGGAAATCACCATGTGTCCAATTTCCCCTGCACCTTCACTGAGTCATTATAAAAAAAGCTTTGTTTGCTCTTAACCTGAATGTGTCTGTGGAGAAGTAGGTCAACAATGATGCCATCAATTTTGCAAATATAGCCAGCCTGCGCACACAGACATTTGCTTTAATTAGTCCTGTTGTATTGACTGTTGACGTTATTGTGAGTCAACACGTGAAACGAACTTGTCGCCTTAACAACGCTTAGGTTTCTTAAGGGGAATGTGTAAATTGTGTAGCAGATGTGATGTTGTTTTAGGAAGCTATGAGGGTCTGTCCAGAAAAGTGCATACACAGGAGTATGTGATCTGTGCATCTGAGCACACTGCTACACAGGGAAATACAAGCCCCATAGGTTTCTAAGCAGAGATCTTATTTGAGTTGTTGAATTTACAGGCTTTGTTTGGCTGTGTAGGAGCTAAGCTAATTAACAGAATAGATAATTACTATGTAGAAATCTAAAGCCAAATTAACATAAAATTAAGGAATATTGCAAGTTAGTTTTGTTTACATGCATTTTTTTATTTCTTTATATTTTGTCTTCCAAATTTGAAGCTAATAATGAGTGAATGAGGTTCAGGAGCAAGATCTTTTTTCCAACACATCTAATTACCCAGAAGGACCTTTCTTGAATCGGCTGGGTTGACCACCTGAGATGGAGCCACTATCCTGAGTCTCTTGATCCAGCCTCCAATTTCATCTGTTTATTTCATCATCAAAAAAGATCTTAAAGTGAAGACCACCTCCTAAAAATCCACCCACAAGCACATTTCAAACTGATAGAAAGTATAGAAGAAGTGAGGAGGGCGGTTCAGAGTGAAGAGCAGCAGGGTGATTAGTTTGACTGCAGGATTTTTTAATTAGTGCTTAGTTTTGAGTGAGCAATACATGCTGGTGTCACATGGAGTCTAGAAATGACATGGACCTTTGCATGACACACACTGTTGTGACCATTTTGACCTGAAACTTGCATTGCCAAAATAAGACTCAGAAACTCTATAAATTCCATATACACAGTTTAGAAAAACAAAAACCGAATGCTGCACTCTGATTAGCTGTGCTTTGGTGGTCCTCTCCACTTTTGTTGTTTGTAAAAAGAAGTTATAATTAAGCTATATAATATATAATAAGCTATAACTGCAAACAAAAAAGAATACATGTTAATATTAAACATGGGTCCAAGGATTTATGAGAGGAAGTAGTCAGATTAATACCTAAATCATGTTTGCAGTGTGAAAATCAGCTACCCCACTGTTAACTTGGGTACATAAAATGGACCAAAATGTAATACTATTCCAAATTATTCTAGTCATTGGAATACATTTTTAAATATTAGCATAGTACTGTGTTTTTCATATAATGCTTGAAGATTAATATATATATTTTATATATATATATATATATATTATATATTTTATATATATATATTTTTTTTTTTTTTCTTAATCTCAGATCTCGAATCTAAATCCTGCTTCTGTCATGTCCCGCAGGTGTTACTGGTAAGCAGCAGTCGACATCCGGACCAGTGGATCGTTCCTGGGGGTGGGATGGAGCCAGAAGAGGAGCCCTGTGGAGCTGCCGTCAGAGAAGTGTTTGAGGAGGTGACAAACTTTACATGAATTTTGATTAAATCTACCAGTTTACTAAAGAACATTCCCCTTGGCACACTAGTTTCCTCTTCCTCTAAAATATATGGATATAGATCAGGTGCCTGATGGCGTCTCAGGATTAAACCCCATCTTTTGCTTTAAAACAAAATAACATTTTCTTTTTACTTTAAAAATCTTTTATGTGATTTTAAACTAATAATCTGTGCTTTTAAATCTGTCTGCAAAATCTCTATCACTATGAAAGCTATTGTGAAATTCACTTCCTTGAAAACCCCGACAGTACAGTATATTATCAGTGATAACACTGTGCACTATTTCCTTTCACTATTTTACATAAGCGTCTCTGAAGTGCTTGTGGTCATCATGGCTTCAGCAGAACATCTCATGAATGTGTCGGAGCTATTTTAAGTATGCAACTAAAATCATTATAGGGAACACTTATGAGACAAGCATCACCTCTTATGTAAAATTAACTGAGTGTTAATAGTGTGAGGTGCCTTTTGAATCCCCCATGATGACCTAAAGCTTTCCATATTCTTGCGTAACAGTGTTTATTAGATCATTAGTAACTAATATTTGGCTTATTCCTCTACTAATTTGTGGTTAACTATGTTAATCATTTCCATCCAATACCTACACCTCAACTATGTGATTTTCTGGAGAGTTTTAGAGTGTCAAGTGGAGTTTCTTTTTTCTTCTTTTTTTTTTCTTTTGCATTGTATCATGCTGTTTGTATTGTGAATGATGATCACTAACACAATATTATAGATTATATCTGGTCAATCATTGATCAGTCAAGTTATTAGACAGGTTTGTTGCCATACTGTGGAACAGCCCAAGCAAAGCTGGGTGACCAATAGTCTACTAGTAGCAAGTCAAGAGCCTAATTGATAAACCTTTGCTTTACTGTCTTTATGCTGTGCAAATACAGTGTTGAACAGTTAAAATACAGTATCTCTGATCTCTTGCATATTGGAAATTACTTTAGGTTGATAGTCAAAACATCTTCAAAACTGTGTCCAGTAGGATTCAACAACATTAACAAAAAAGAAAATCTCAGTAAAATTTGTATTTCGTTTCTGAGTATTTTAATATCAGTCTTTAATAATGCTGAGCCAATAGATTTTTTTTTCTTTTTAATCAGCTCTTTGTGTTACATTTTTATTTTACAGATGGTATACCCTGTATAAAAATGTTGCAAAACTTCGTGTTTTGTACCATTACTTATGTTTATAAAAGTTCGACAGATATGTTAGATACCATGCTGTAGAACCTTTTTGGCATCTCCAAGTCACAAAACCTTATCCCTAAACTATAAGAAAACCATCATAGTTTTTTTCCCCTTAACTTGGTCCACCAAAATATACAACCGGACTTACTGCCCTATTTTGAGAGCCGCACGACGCCATCTCTGTTGGTGCAGTTGCCTTGTGCCGTTTACCACACATCTAACATGAACCTGCTGCGTGGCTCTTACCCCGCTTCGATCATGCGCCCCCTGAGGTGACATGTCTAAAAGGGCACACTGGCGCTGTGAGCTGGGGTTGGTATGACTGGGGACAGTGCGCTGGTATTCACGCCACCCTCTGCACTGGGACCCTGTGTCCTGGGGTACGTCACAGGGCTAAACTTGGCTCCACATCAGGGCGACTGACACCTGTGAAGTATGCTGAGGCCACATGGAAAGTGATAGGACAAATGTCATATGTCTTGGCAGTAATTTAACTCTTGAGAAGTGCGTTTGACTTGCCGAGTATCTGATGGGTGTTATGAACTGAGTGCATCAAAAACATGTGCCCAGGGACTCAAGCCAAGATTTTCATAGCCAAGCATTATGTCCATTTACTTTGGAATGCAGTGGTATCAGATGAAAGTAAGTTAAGTTAGTAGAGATGTTCACACATTAAGCATAGACGTTGGCAGTTTGACGACCACTAGTAGCATTTGTGTTTTGTGTGTCCTTGAGCAAGACACCTATGTGTCTTAGTTCTGGTCATTTGTAGGAATGTACTGTATGATTAATGAATAATGCACAAAATTATAATTCGCTAGAACCACAGCTACTATTGTAGTTGTCAACTTTTTATCAAATGATTACTTTTAAGATAAATAAGTAGTATAAATAATCTCAGGCAGCTCTTTAATGCAAACTAGCATTGCATTTACCATTTATATGCTGTTCATTGCTCAATCAATGTTTGTTTGTTTTTAAGTTCAGGAGTTCTGAAACAAACAAACATTTTTCTATTTCAGGCCGGTGTAAGGGGAAAACTTGGGCGCTTGCTTGGTGTATTTGAGGTGAGCCAACAATTTGCACAACTTTTACTAATATTATGTACTACGGTATTTTTAGTACTTATTTTTACTTGTTTGACCCAACAGCAAAATCAGGATCGTAAACACCGGACATATGTGTACGTGTTGACCGTCACAGAGACACTAGAGGCCTGGGAAGACAGTGTCAACATAGGTACGTAGTCCCCTCATCCTACATGTTTATCACATATCTTTCCATAGTTGCTTTGGGTCACCTTTTTCAGTGCATCACATCTTGCTATTCTTGTAAATGCCCCACTAGCTGAGAGTGTACAGACAGAGCTATGTAGTGTGAACAGGCTAACATAAATCTGGGCCAGTGATCTTGCAGCCGCAGTCTCCCCACTCCAGAGCAGCAGTTTATTAAAGCTGTCAGTGCTAGACTCCTGTATCCAGGCAAATTGGTCTAAAGCATCCTCTTTATTGACGTGGAATCTTGCAGCATTTGTTTATGCACACAGCATATATTTTTAAATGTCTTCATAAGTAGTCTTAACGATCTAATTGTTGCTGCCATTGCTGTGGTTTTGGTATGCAGGCAGATCTGTAAGGAACTCTACTTGTTACTTGACCTCATTCAGACCTAGTCAAGACGGATTTTAGTGTTGGTGTCTAGGGCTGTAGTGTAAACTCTTGATTGATTTGTTGACTAAAAAGGAATAGCAAAAGCTCTGAAACTAAAAAATATCTTTTGGATTGGCACATTTAGTGTATTTGACCCAGACCGTGCTTGAAAAAAATTAAAAATGCAAAAACAACCATTTATACAAGAAAATTAGTAGGAAACCGTGTTTGATTACAAAAGCTGATTAGACCAATTTGCTCCCAAATCTCAACTAATTCACTCCTTTTTATTGCTGTTCACTGTAAACTCCTATAGACTAAATAAAATACTTAGTCAACAAGTACAAATTTTGGTGAACTAACTGCTCAAACTGCACTGTGGCATTTGTACAAGTGTTGCCAAGCTGAGTCTTTGAAAAAAAGCTCAAAACAAGCAACCTTGGTCTTTCAACAAAAAGCTATTAAACTAATCAATGTGTTAAGTGTTAAAAGTCACAGAACAAGTGTTAATGTTTTTAAAGTTTGTTTTTTTTTATTCTGAAAGTCCTCATTTCAGTCATTAGTGGGTGTATGTTTGTGGCTCAAACATGGAAAAATTCATAAGTGGTTTACCAAAAAAAGACACCCTTTAGGAGTCCCTATAAGAAAAACAAAACCCATCTGGGATCAAACCTGGTTATTTTTTTAATGAAAAATAAGATTGATAACTGTAGAAGCGTGGATATTTATCACATTAAAACTACATTTGCTTGTTTTTTTTGTTTTTTTACTGAGGTAGTACACACACACATAGGCTGGAAGAGAAGATGAAATTCTATTGATCTAAAAGAACATTTACTTGTCCTGGCAACTTACCCCAAAGCACACAGTTAATATAATTTGAAAATACAGTACACATTATATGGCAAAGCTTAGTAATTGTTGTTGACTTGATCTGGTCCATGTTTGGTTATTGTCATGACATTTAGGACGTTCATGGTTTAGTTTTGTTTAAGTCTTGCATGCACAGCATTGATTTGAAGTTTTCTTGTATGGCATTTATCTGCTTAATATATATTTATTTTTTCAATTCCTTTGGTTAATCATTGACTGGTGATATAAAATAAGTATGCAGTGCCATGTGACAGCTTATAACCTGTCCTCTGACTCCTCCTGCAGGCCGTAAGCGGGAGTGGTTCACTGTAGACGAGGCCATCAAAGTGCTGCAGAATCACAAACCGGTGCACGCTGAGTACCTGCGCAGACTTCAACTCAACTGTTCCTCCACAAACGGAAACTCCATCCTGCCCAGCCCCCAGGCCAACGACAACTACCCCCATTTCAGCGCCACTGCCTCTACGGGCGGTGTCCTGGCCTCCTCACGCAGATAGGACATTGACTGAAGTGATGAGGGACTTGCACACAAACCTTCACCTGTACAGCCACCTGCATGAAGCAAAGACTCTGAGATACTTGTTTATTTGTAGATTATTTCTGGGACAGACCAAAGTCATTAAACCCCACTTTGTACAGAGGAGGGAGGTTTTGCTCTTCTAAATGGCTTTGCTGGACAAGAAGCAGAGGTTCGGGAGAAAGTATTTGTATTTGATTTCAAGATAAACTTGAAGGATTGCCTTACAGAAACCTTCTGTGAATGTTATATCTGAGTACAATGTTTTATTTTTGTTTAAGGGGGATATGGTACGGTTTTCCGTCAAGAGGGTTCTAACCCAAGAATGTGTTAATATTTTGTGTCTTATTCACTAATTTATAAAGTCTGTTGGACAACAAAATCAACAGTATTATATGCTTTTTCAATACTTCTTAATCTGTTCAAAACTTGGTCTCACCACCTGTCATTTAGTAGTTTGCTGTGATTATACAAACTTAAATGAAACTGAAAGAACTGGTCTAAAACCAAGTGAAAAAGAGTTTAAAAACGGTTTAAATGGGTCTTAAATTCTAATTATTTTGAGAGTTCTTATTTTCTTCAATTTTGTAAATATTTTCACCAGACACTTTTCAGTTTCATGCAGCAACTTTTGGCTTAAATTGTTAATGCAGCTTTTTCACTTAATTTTCTTCTTGGATTTAGTTTTTTTAATATTATTGTGAAAAGGTACCGTGTTTGGCTGTGTGGCTACCTCAGAAACTGTCCTTCTGCTGTTTTGTTATCGTCTCACATAGCTGAGAAAGAAGAAAGGTTCATATTCAGCTTGAGCTCAAGCCTTTACAGTGAACTAACCTTGACATGCAGACCACATTGTTGTCCATTTATAAGCTCAGGCCTGTCATCAGTGTCTCAAGTCGTCAAAGGCAATGTATTTAGCAGCAGGACAGTATTTACAATGTTCTTTATTTAGCTTTAAGACCACCGTAAACCATTTCTGTTTGTTATCTAAACATGTTTATAAACTGGAGGATTCTAAAAAAATAATAATAATAAAATCCAGATTTTCTGTTTCACTATATTTCTTAGTGAGGCATAGTTTCCAAAAAACTCACTTCAATAATTTATACTGACAAAGATGAGCTCAATTAGAAAATGTGGAAAGATGTGCCTGGATTCTGTAATAAAGCATTATTTTCAAGGTATTTTTAGCAGTAGAAACACCCACGGCTAAAACCACTTCCAATATTTTAGAGTAGAAGTCTTCAAAGTAGTCATCTGAACAGTGTTTCCGAAGATCAAGACGTTTCGACTCTCATCCGAAAGTCTTTTTTTTTTTTTGACTTAGATTGAAAATGACTTTCGGATGAGAGTCGAAACGTCTTGATCTTCGGAAATACTGTCCAGATGACTACTTTGAAGACTTCTACTATGGATCACTCCTGGATGAATGAGGGACTACACCGTCTTGTTTCCAATATTTTAGGCAACATATTGACATCGCCATGGAGTCAGACGAGAACAGAGTCTATGCCAGAAAAGTTACATACGTGCACCTTTAGGACCCACCGAATGTTGAAACTACCTTATATAAACGTATAATACAGTATAGATTGATTAGATACAATAAGAAAATGACAATCTTAAATTAATGTGTGGAGGAGTGTTTGAATAAACAAATATATAGAATTGAGTGTCTTAAAATAAGATTAGACAAAAGCATGTTTCCTTATATGAAAAACATTTCAAGTATTCCATTTGAAATGTTTTTCATATTTCAAGTGTAATTATTTTCCCCTAATTTTTCAATTGAAAACGTACTTGTCTTATTTTTGCTAAAACAAAGCATTTATACAAAAACCTTACAACAAATCTATATGCAGACCCCATTCATTTTGCTCATGTAATTTAAGATTGTAATTTTTTCCAGTATGTAGTTTTACTTTCTGTATTTCTGTGCTGCTGAATATTTTTTCTAAAAATATGCCCCTAAAATCTTCACTCTTAAGGGTTTACATTTGAGTTATGCTGAATTCCTTTGTTTGCTCCTCTCTTGACATCTGAATGATGAGAAGTAAAGAAAGAAGTTGTATATAGTTTTAGAATACAGGGAAATGTGTTTTAACCTTTTGATTGAATATGTAAAAATGTATGAAAACATTTTATAATTTTTTAAAAATGTGTATAAATGAATCAAACTATCACAAGTGATGTACAGAACTTTAGGTTGAAATGATGTGCCACAAGTCTATTATTTGAAGGCTGGTTGTTCTATGTATTTAATTCAAAGTGATGCATTATGTCATATTTCTGGGGGAAATGTTGGAGTCAGTTTGAAGACAAATAGTGCTGTAAAAGGCTGCTTGCCTTAAGGAAGAAAATTCATGGTGTACATATGTTGTAAATGTAGTGAAACTGAGCTACACCAAAAGGTAAATATCTATTGAGATAATATAGGGATTTTTAAAAAAATAACATTTTTGTATTGATAATAAAAACTAAAGAGCACCAGGCCTTTGTGCAACTGAAAATAAATTGTGCCAAATATGTGAGACAAGTTGAACTAATATGTTTAGACTTGCTTTACATAATCTCTCTTTGCAAATAGTTATATTGAAGTATGTTTGAGATAAGTAGAAATCAGGCTATTTTACATCAAACTAAAATATCAGCAGAATAATAACTTTGTCTACCTTTTGTAGCTGTGAAATAGGCTGTAAAATTAAAACTGAAAAAGCAAAACACCAGAAATGTACTTAAACATGTACATGCCCAAAGGATTGTTGGACAGTTTTGAATGTTTTCTGATCATGTTGTAACATCTCAAGCCAAGTTTGTCACAAATTTGGTTTAGAAATAATAATGATGATGATAATAATAAAAACTGCTTGACTGTTTGGAAAGTGGTTTAAATATCTGAACTGGAACAACTGATTTTTTTGTTTTGTTTTTTAATATAATGAAAAAAATATTCATTAAAAATAATTCTAATTCAGAATGTATGTGTTTTTATGAGGAAGAGCAGTGGTTCCTAACCTAGGGTGGTGAGAGCCTGAGATTGCAGGGGAGGTCCCCAGAGCTTTGGTAAGTCAAGTTTTAAAAGTATAAGTGATATTTTATTAGTAAAACCCACACAAACACACAGCACACAAGATTGGAAAATAAAATAAATTACCATAAACATCATAATAGCTGTTTATGTGCTTGAATTTTTTTTTATTCTAATTTTGATCAGTAGAGTAGCATTAGGTTTTTGGAAGCCATTGTTTTAAACAGGGGCGCTTGACAAGTCTCCCCTTAAATCAGGGCGGCTTTGAGGGGAAAAGCTTAGGAACCATAGGGCCCAATCGATGGACCGTCCAGTTTTTTCTTAATTAATTCATTTTTGTTTGCCATCTGATAAAAATAAACCATCAGGCTCCTGAACATGTTAAAGGTAAAAACATAATTGGAATTTGTTATTTTGTTTGTTTAATTTTATTTTATTAAGCAACATACAGCAGACATACAGACATTGAGAGACAGTGTGATAAGACTGGAAAAGACTTTACAGTACAAGAGCATAGGGAAGAGAACAGATCATACAGTTGAACAGAATATTTATGTGTATGTGTGTGGGTGCGTATGTTACAGGGCATGTATGTATGTATGTATGTATGTATGTATGTATGTGGAATTTCAGTATTAGACAATTGAGGTGTTTTTAGATAATCCTATTGGGTCAAATACCATAACTATTATTTATTTTATCTTTTTTTTTTTTTTTTTTTGGCAACCTATATTTGCTTTAGCTTTTGTAGAAGAATTGTCAAAACCAAACAGATGCCATATCTAATGACCTTCTGGCACAACCTAGTGATACCAGCTAAACTGTTCTTTATATTTACCAAAACAAATTTAG
Source organism: Mugilogobius chulae (assembly GCA_038363315.1). Taxonomy (NCBI): domain Eukaryota; kingdom Metazoa; phylum Chordata; class Actinopteri; order Gobiiformes; family Gobiidae; genus Mugilogobius; species Mugilogobius chulae. The sequence goes on along the minus strand of CM076403.1, from coordinate 41,948,754 downwards.
ACTTAAAATCTGAGTTTTTTTGTCCAGAGATACTTTTCACATAAGAAGTCAGTCATAAGAAGCCAAAACAACAAAGCCTCAGCTTCACAAAGAATCCAGCCATTTGTTTGCGTTCCAAATGGTTTGGAAACTGTTTCAGTTTGAATTTGAGATACATTTAGTTAGGCATATTGTAAGGGTTTAAACAAACAAACACACAAAAAAAGATTACAACTTAACACAAAAGAGCCACTATTACTCAATGACTCTTGGAATGAGAGGTGATGCAAAGCCTGAGAGCCCTGCTTTACTTTTTGTCTGAAGAAGCAGTTACAATGCTGTGAGTGGACAATGTATTTACAGTGATGATGTGCCAAAGGGAGAGAGTGAGGGATCAGTTACAAAGGTGTAAATACCTACTTCTTTTTTCACAGTGTAAAAGAGACCTGAGCAGAATGATTGTCACAGTAAAATGAATTGTGTACTTTCAGTAGCTATATATATTGTACTTTGATTGTACAATATTTATTTTCTGTCTGTCGTTTAATTGGCATGTAGTTATTAGTTTGAAAAGTCATAAAAACTTTGAGTTGAAAATAAAAACCTGTTCTGTGACTCAGGGTAAAGCTGCTTACAGTCAGCTGCACTGTCATCTGTAACCCGGCCTACACTGTGTCTAGGTGACATTTTTACATTCAGACTCTGGTTCAAATAACACAAAATACAATCAATTCTGGAGAATGGAGTTATGTACCATGATGAACATTACCATTCATTCATTTTCTACTGCTTGCTACCGTTTGGGATTGCGAGTGACTGGAGCCTATCCCAGTGACTTTGGGCCTTAGGCGGGGGAACATCCTGGACAGTGGCCAACTCGTCACAGGGTTAGACAGACAACCATTCACTCTCTCATTCACTCACTATGGGAAATACTGTGATGCCCAATTACAGTAATCTGAACATACATGTTTTTGAAGGTAGGAGGAAACCGGAGTACTCGGAGAAAACTCACGGTGAAACAAGGAGAACAAGCAAACTCCACCAGACCTCCTTATTGGGAAGCCAGAGCTCTAACCACTCTGCTACCATTACCATTATGAACTAAAATAGTTTTTTTTTTACAGCTGCTCAGTTATGGCTCTCATTATGACCAAGTTGGTGGTTCAACTCCAGCTCTGATCAGGGACTGCAGCTGTTGTGTCTTCGAGCAACACACTTCACCTTTCCTAAGTTTGTATATGGGTGTTTTTTCAAAATTATTATTTCTGAAATACATTAACAAACTATTTCATCGGCCCCTTACATTCTCATTTATATACTGTAGATTACTATGCATACAATCAACTTTTTAAAACGTTAATTTTGTCTCATGACCTTTTTCCTCTCAATTGTCTTTTAGCTTTTGGTATTGAAGAAAAAATAAATATTGTCTGTAGAAGAACCCAGAGAATTATCACCATTATATCCTTGTCTTGTCCAAAAGAATTGCATGTTCTTTATGCATAATAAAGAACATGCAATTCAAATTATATTTCACCACCTCTGGAATGAATCCAAGTTCTTACAATGAAAGCAATAAAACAATTACACTTGCTATATTCAAACACACACCTTATCACATTCTAACTTTATGGTCTATAAAATAACTTGTTCAGTAAAACTGTGTAATTATTCACCTCTTGCCCAAAATGGCTGCCTGCATAGGGAGCTGCTATGTGTCACCTTGTTGGGAATAGAGGCAAAGTTTACCAGTTTGACGAGTTCCAGAGTTAAGACCTTGAGCCAAATACAAGGTTATTTTTTTGTTGAATAGATTTGTAGTTTTGCTCTCACATGAAAAAGATGAATCATGATACCTGGAAGCACAAACATAGTCACATTGTCAGTAAAAGCTTAGATAGTATGTTAAACCTTCAATAACTTGTTCATAGTGTATTTCTGACTGGTGGTCTCAGTTTTTTATTTGCTCTTATGAAGTGTTTCATCGAGGAGCAAGATTTTTGAGTAGCTACTTCTTTTACTTTACATAAAAATGAATTTCAAATAAATAATCATAGTAAAGAAACAGGAGTGTTGTAAATTCCTTTCAGTGACAACAGTCTTGACCCACATTTTTTTATCACAGCTGAAGAGAGACTTATCTCAAAGTTTAGCTGCATGGAAGTTCTGATTATGAACACCAAGCTCATTGAGAGCTCCAATAATGACACTAAACAACAATAAATAATTGTCTTGCCAAAGCTAAGATGCAAAAGCACATTTAACTGCTGTAGATTCATTACTACAGATTTGTCATGGCTGTAAAGAGCTAGGCAGGTGGGTCATGCCCTGGAGCTTTGGAGGAGCTGCTCCTGTTTTTTTCTGTGCTATTGTCTAATAATCTCACTTGGAAAATTTGGAGCTGTCTTAAAAACTGTAGAACAAGTAGGCCTAGAGTGCATTTTATTTAAAGTGACAGGATGTAGCATGTTCAAGGAACTTTGTACCAAATGGAACCTAATTTATTGCAATTTTACAGTTCTGGCAAATTTGGCAAAAATTGAGATAACAGAAAGGTCCGCTTGCTGTGCACAGTAGCATACATTACATTAGCTTTATTGAGCCTTAATAGTCTCCCTAGCAGCAGTCAGAGGCTTTTTGGACGACAGCCTACACCCGGGGGGGGGACACCTGACACCAGGTGCGCCTCAAGCCCCGCCCCGTTCTCACTGTCAGCGCGCACAACAAAGCCGGGCTAAATTCATTTCAGAAGCAAGGCTTATTTTCCCAAATCCGAAACATTTGGAGATTGTCGGGTAGAGTGCGAGCATCTGTATGATGGAGGAGGCGTTTTTAAAATCCGCGTTACTGACCCAGGACCCATTTGTAGTGGACGACACGACTCTTGCTTTGCCTAACGACTCGACTTCAAAAGCCGGTGGAAAAGTGAATCTAAACGACAGGAGCCTGCGCGTGCATCAGCAGGTTCAGCTCACTCTGGCGCGGAAGAGCAGGAAGGCGCAGCCAAACGGTAACGTGATTACGCAGGCACACAGCTAAGAAGTAGGCTATCTCACGTTCAACAGTATACAATGACCTGAGTGCATACTCCAGGCGAACAGAGAGGACTGAGGGCCTACTTCATTCACACGTTATAAACACATACACGTAGCATACAGATGTGTGACTATTGCCCACGACCCTGTGTGTTTTCTGTGTCGGTTTTGTGTTAGAAATGCCTTGGTCTCTGGTCTGACAGGTTTCATTGGTTTCATCTCCCCACCCGAGGGCGCGTTTGGAACCTACACACAATACATTATTTATTAAGTCAAATTCTCAGGTATGAAATCTCAAGCTGATCAATAGATTTCAGAATTGGACCTAAATGTAAATGTGATGGACTACAGCCATAGCTTTGGGTTGTAACTTTCCTTTTTTGTGCATTTGAAAACAATCAGATAGGCCTATCTTATCAACCTCCCTTGGTGAAAGTGAATGGGAGCATTGTCAGTAGTGTCAGAGTCTGTGACATTGAAAGTGCAAATATGGTGACACATTTGTATTTCTCTGTGAATCTCTTGTTCTTCTTGTTTTAGGAAGTGTCCCTTTACAGAGAAGCACAGCCAGCAGCTTTGACTATTCAGATGGACACAAACAAATTATGAAGGTACTTTGGTGTTGATTTTGTTCTTCACTTTGTCATTAGCATAACTAGCTTTAATTAATAAATACTTTACGTTGTTGTACAACTCAACATAGGATCAGGTTAATATAATATATTCAATTTGAATAGGCAAATTTCTGTAGAAAGGTATTGTTGCAATTCCTTTGTATGGAGTATTTCACTTTGAATCAATGTTTTGAATCAAAAATCAAACCAAGCTATTTGTAAGAACACAAATAAATGCAATAACATAACATTCTACTGGACACAGTCTTCGTAAAATCCTATTAATATTATTTCAAAAAATAATGTTGTAAGAAAGTTGGCACTTTCACTTTCATTTTGCAATCTTATTGTTTTATGATCTTCTACACTAATACCATCCTATATTTCAAAAGCCAGAAGATAGATATCTCCATGAATGTGGATAAACATCAGAATGTTTACATGTGATCATTGTTTATTACTTATCAAAACACTAATTTATTTATAAGCACATACTGTATGTTTTGTTAGAGGTAGCACTTTTGTCAATTTTCTGCAAATTTACCGTAATTTTTACTTCTTGTGTGTAATAGTGACATTTTTGTCACGATTACACACAAGAAGTAATCAGCATATGACAACGCAAGTTAATTATTATTGACTTTCCTTATTTTATGATACCAATTAGTAGTAGATGCATGGATGCAATCATTTTTAATAATTTTCAATTGGGGGACAATAAATGTGTTCTGGCTCTCTATGTCCATAAGTTTACATGGACTGAGAAACATATTCATTTATTCAATTATATATCAATGATGTATCAAATTTGAGAGATAATATTGTAAATATTGTTTTCACGATATCAAAAAATTGAACATCGAGTAAATAGTTTACAGAAAATAATGTTAGAGCGAGCCAATAAATTGCATTTAAAAAAGGATTTTATACGTTTTAACTAAGGGTATAAGTGTAGTATTTCTGCCCACTTTTATGGTTAATTTTACAAATGTTTCACATTTGTCTGACAATATTCTACAGTTCAATCATTTTCACTACAATTGTTTGGCAACTAATTTAACTAATTAACTAATCTAGTTTAAAGTCAGTTTTATTGTTGTAATACAAATGTTGAAATGGTTTAATCTCTAACAGAAATCACTAGACTGAAAATGTGTGAAATAATCTTTTACCCATCATCTGGATTTATGACATCATCATATTAAACCATCATTTTAATTCTGATTATCAAGTGATTATGAATCTGGCAAAAAAAAAAAAAATGGAAAATATTGCTTAGCCTTGTCTAAAGTTCTCAGTCTCTTATTTATAGATTCAAGCAAAGGAATAGGTTATGTTGAACATGGATGCAAGCAGAAAAGTTGCACAGTGCACCTTTAAGCTAAACCTCTCCGTATATTTGACCCTCAGGTTAATGGACTAGGTGTGAGTAATCGCTCCCTCTCCACCAAACCGTGCAGGAGAGTGGAGGTGACCCCGCCCCCAAGCCCCGAAGCCCACCAGCACCGACTCATGTTTGGAACTCACCGAATGGGCACATACACTGTCCCAGGACCGGCCCAGCTCAACCGGATTATGCTAGACCGCTCGCTCTCCTCGGACTTCCACCACCGCTATGCCTTTTCAGACGGACCAAGATTCATGAGACCGCAGAAGTCCAGTGCCAGGCAGAGATCCTTCAGACACCCCCCTCTGCCCCAGCCTGTGTTTGAAGATCAAGTTTTTTACCCCAAAGTGGAGCAGAGTAACAGTTCTAGATGGTCCCAGAAACAAAGTTCGAGAAAACTAGACCACCACAGTGTAGGACATGGACTGAATGGAGTTCCGGAAAGTGGGTCAGCCTGGCTATCCCGGGTCAGGGGCAGCAACCAAGCCCTGCGCAGGCTGAACTCCTACCCCCCGTCTGCCACAAGTATGGAGGTGGACACAACCAGACTAGATGGAGAGGTGACCATTCGGACAGGCAATGTCACAGCACTGTAAGAATGAAATGACTGATATCTCTAATAATTGAATATTTATTACTTAGACCATGTTATGTTGAGACAGGGATGTCAGAGAGGTTGTGTTTATGTACAAAAAGGTACAGGCCAGATTGACACACATCAGGTTCAGCTGATATATAACATTTTTGGTGGTAATTTCCAAATATTTATATACAGGCAATAAATAATTACATTTGCCATAAAATATGAACTTCATGCATTTTCTGATACATTTCTCTTATTGACTAGACTTCTTGTTTTACAACAAAAGTCTGACTTTAAAGAATAGTCATTTCAGTTGTTAAACATCTGTAATGAATATTAATGGACTGTAGAATATTGTCAGACAAATGTGAAATTATTGTAAAATGAATCAAAAACATGCAAAAAAAAAGAAGCCAAAAAGAGCCCCGTTTGTGTTTAAACTTTTCCTCATTGCCCTTCGTTGCCATTAATTAATTTTTTTTCCAACCTCTGCCTTCAATTATTGATCTTTATGTAAATGTAGGTGCATTTTAAATATGTGTATACATATGTTGATCCTAGAGTGCTGACTCTAGGTCAGGTCACTTTAGCAGAAGAGATTGTTCATTTCCAGGAGTTTCAGTTTTTGAACTGAAGATCAAATGAAATGAAATTTAATTTATGACAGCGCGGTCTGAACAAAACAATAAGATAAACTTTATAGGTTGAAAGCAAACTAGCACGGTCACTGTAGGTTAGCAACAAAGTGAAATGATAAGATAGTCATCTTGACAATGAGAAGTCTAAGATGGACACTGACTAATACGGTTAAGATCACTATATTTAAGATTTTTGGAAACATATTTAACCCTAGATTAGCCATTTTCTAGGATTAAAATTATACTTCCTCATAATAGTTGATGACATCATCTTGGAAGTAACTATAAACTATACATTTTGTTTACAACAAATGTCAGTCTTCCAAAGACAGTTAAAATAAAAAATCGTATGCACTCTGACCATATATAGGCAAATATTAATAACATACACATCAATTAATAACAATATTTAATTTCTATATAAGTAAATAAAATGCTCACCATCATTAAATTCTATGCCATGAACTAAAGCTATCCAGTCTGTTGTGAGCACAAACAATTCCTTTTTTTTATGTCCACAGAAAGTCAGAGAACAGGGCTGCAGAGATGACCATAGAGAGGGCTGTGGGCCTTCTGTCCCAGGACAATGAGGAGACTCTGGTGTGTGCGGCCAGCTTCATTCAGAACCAGTGCTTCAAGAGCGCAGATGCTAAGAAGATGGTATGTCTCCTTTAACAGGAGTATTTTTCTAAACACATCCGGGGTTAGGGTTAGGAAATAAACTGTTGCAGAGCACATTATCAAACTAAATTAAAATATGCTTTTTCAATTTGCTGCTTCTTACGACCACTCAAGTTTGATTTTGACTTCATTAATATTATTCTGCTGAAGACTGAGAGGATATTAGTGCAGAGGAACAACCTGATTTTGCTTTTGAGAGGAGCTGCTCATCAAATATTCAGGAGAAAACTACAGCACAGGTGGAAATTAGGCCGTAAATGAGGGAGCTAAGCAAATGGAAGCCAGACAGTGCTTAGCTTTTTACAACAAATGTGTTACAATAACCAATAATCCATAGCCTTGCATTGGTTTTGCAGTGAAAACAAATATTAGTTTGTGTTTGTTCAATCATCAAAGGCCAATAGAAATAACATAGACATTAGTTTTATTTCTGCACCAAGAATTATGTGTTTTATCGGTTAACATATTATGTACTTTCTTTGACAAATTGCATGTGCGAAATATGCTTAAAACCAGTTGTTTCAGTCTGAGTGAGTCTGCAGATTTAGGCAAGTCTGGTCTTGATATTGCATGCACTGAGAAATGGGTCAGGAAAATAGTAATTCTTTTATATTTAGTTTTTTCACATGTTGTGCTCAAACATAAATGTCATGTGTGATTGATTGGACAGGCGGTGGTTTAAGTTTTTTAGCCACATCTATGTCAGACAGCCCCAGGGCAGCTGTAGCATGGATACAAAAATGGAGCAGAAAGTGGAATTTTGACTAGATTTGTATGTTAAATGGCAGCAATTAGAAGTTATGTTTAAATGGAAAATCATATTGAAACCAGTTGTTTTGAAATAAAAAGCATTAAAGATGAAGTAAAAAACAAACAAACAATATGAGTTAAAACAAATAAACAAACAAACAAATACATAAATAGACATAAACACGTAAATACATAAATCAACCAATCAATCTTGCCCATGACAATAAAAATGGAAAAAGTGCCTTTTTTGGCATATTATCCAGCTCTAAATGCATGATTGAAAAAAAAAAAATCCAGCTATGCAGCATGTCTTGGTTTGTTAGTTTGCAAGGTAGTAAAATCTTTGTTACTTCCCTTGATACCTTATTTGACAATTTTGGTCTTCTGCAGGTTTACTATCTGCGTGGCATTGGGAAGCTAATGCAGCTGTTGGGCCATGACAGTGAAGAAGTACAGCGCGTGACGGCCGGTGCACTGAGAAATCTGGTCTTTCAGAGCAACGAAAACAAGATGGAGGTGAAGGAAAACAACGGTTTGTCCACAATTCTGCGAACACTGAAGAGCAGCAGAGACGTGGAGACCAGGAGACAGCTCACTGGTGGGTCCACAGCAGAAGAAGTCATTTCACTTCTGTTCGTGGCATTGAGCAATGGTTTTAAATACTGTACATCAGATATTATTCAATAGAAGATAGTAATTAGTAGATATCAGAATCAAAACATATTTAAACTAGAAAACTGAACCAAGTCAAAATTAGGACATAAATTAAACCCACACATCACCATAATATTTAATTTTATAATTTTGCCAGAGTTTGAGCAACACAGACATAATTTAATGAGGCTTGATCAAGTCGTTAAGAACTTTGAATCCTACTTTTTTATGTCATTTATTTATCTGATACTAGTAAAAATGTCTTATACAAACAAGACAATGCTTGTGAAGTTTAATTTAAAAACACATATTAACCTCTTCATGATTTATAGATCAGTCTTTGCCATCAAAACATAAGTATTTCTCAGGTAACTATCTGTGCCATTATAGTCTTGTTTGAACATGCATCACATTTCTAAAAACTAAATGTAATATATTTATTTGTACCCACATCAAATTACTTTCATGGTTAATTTGATATACTGTACGTATATTGTTGTATCGGTTTAAAATATATCCTTTCAATCTCTGCTTTGTATGCTTCACTAATTTGCGTATGAAAAATGTTCTGCCTGGATAACATTATACAGTATTAATTACATTGCACTGACAATACTGCATAGTTTTTCTAGTCAATTCTCACTGGTGTTCTGTTGTGTGACTTTAGGTCTGTTATGGAACCTGTCCTCTCACGACCAGCTGAAGGAGCACCTGTCGGTGGACGCTCTCTCTGTGCTGACCCAGTCTGTCCTGGTGCCGAGCTCAGGTCTGTCTGAGGGAGAGAACCCCAAAGACGAGCTGCTGGCCGATGCTGATGTGTTTCACAACGCAACAGGCTGTTTACGGTCAGACATTTACTGCTTTAACAAGAAACCTCAAGAGTTGACACTATTGTACATGTCTGTGTTATGTTTGTGGTTTTATGAGATCTTAAAAGGTCAGTATTTAGCATATGCAACAAACTCCTGCTTCCTTCAAACTGCTAGCATTATCTTTGAGTGTACTGAATTTATATATAACAAAGCAAATATAATGTATTTTTACCATGTAATGTAAGTATCATGTCATTTAAGCACATTTTCTACTTTCTGCGTGTTGTGACATTCCACAGTTAATTTCTATGGTGGATGTAAAGCATGTTATTATTTATGAATATTAACAAAACCAACTTCAAACCTCCAGACCTAAACTTACCCAATGTTGAAACTTCAAGCCTGAACTTAGCCATTCAACCCAAAAATAACCTCTTTGTGTCTTTAGTTGTCAAGAAAATATTGTGTAATTTTATCTAATAATGTGTCATAATTGTCATGACAAACTATGTACATAGCGTATTCACAGTGATGTAGCGTAATACTATAAAACTATTATATGACATTACTCAATCTTAAAAACACCACAACTTAATGTGCGATCATGGGTGAAAAATGGGGCCTCATTTGTCCAAAGGTGATTCATGATAGAACAGGTCTAAAAAGTTGTCTTCAGGACAGTGCTTTAGAAATCAGATTCACAAAGCTAAAGCCCTGTCACCTAAAGAAATATAAACAATGCATCATAACTTTCAGAAAGTGTTTTTACATTACATTGCTATGACCTTCTTTGCGCACACATCAGAACCACTTACATCCAAAACAGCCTTTTCCTCAAGAACATTCTGAACAGGTCAGTGCTGATCTAGTTAATCGTGGATGTAATGACTAAGAATTGAGAGGCCAATTTATTGTGTAAATTATACCATACCCAGCAACAATCCTTATGCCTAATATGGTCATTTCTTATGCCCTCTACTATTAAACTTAAGCGTGGAAAAAGAAATAGATTATAGTGTTGATAATGCAGAGAAAGTCCGCTAAAAAACTTCTAACCATCAAGCATGACTTGGAGCTAATTATTACATAAGCCCTTTTTTTAGATGCTCACCAAAAAGTAACTGGAAAATTCATCTGGGACAGTTACATAAATATGTGACAGCATCTCACTGCTGGAGGAAATCTCAGTTCATCTGGTCCATCTTGTGCAGACTAAGATTAAGCCTCTTATTGTTGAGCTTGCTCCTGTTTGGACATGCATCTCCTCTATTTACAAAGCCACCGTTTGAGAGACTGCGCTCTCTGAGCAACTATATCCAGATGAAAACAGTGGGAGGCTGAATTATTCATGCTCCCCTCTTTCTCATCTCTGTGCTTCTGCAGGCTAAAACCACTCAGCCCTATCGCCTCAGTGTTATCGAGCTCTCCTTATCATGTTCTCTATTGACCCTATTTTTCCGCCCACTTGCTTGAAATCACTTCCTGTTTAGCTCTGTTAGGTAGCTACATGTTGTTTGTCTGTCTTGGCAATTTAATGAAATATAATGACAGTTAAAATAAAATCGACTGAAATCTACAGGTAATGCAGCTAAACAGAATGCATCTAAAAAGTAGCGGACAAAATAGGTCAATACCATTCAAAAACTAAAAATTAAAAAATGGGCTTATTAATATAATACCTGAATGCATGTGAATATTAACTATGCTAAAGGAATTACTACACAGATTTCAATATGTACTTTCTGTTTTACAGCCTCAAAATCAGATGTTTTCTGTAAAGTCTTTTTCTTAGTGTCAAAATTCAGTTTGAAATGACAACACTATTGCATAATATGAGCCTATTGAGATGCTATAATAAGTTGTTTGCAGAGGGAATTAAATTTCCTAAATAATTGAAGTCTTTGTGATTTACTGATAGTGAACATTCAAAGCTGTCACTGTTCATTACTCTCCAAGCCTAGTATTTCACCGCTGCACAATAAGCTTCACATTTCTGGACAATGTTAAAAGTTTTTTTCAAAGAGAGATGATAGATTACATTTAAATACTGCAGATATTGTGTCAAATTATTTGTCGTAATGGTTACTGATAAAACTCACCTGATTATGACGATGTTTGGTTTATTGTACTCACAGGAATCTGAGCTCAGCTGGACCAAATGGAAGGAAGGCCATGAGGGAATGTGAGAACCTTATTGACTCACTGGTTTACTACATCAGAGGCACCATTGCGGACTACAAAACAGATGACAAGGTGAACACATCTATTTTTTGTACGTTTTTTATGGAAGATTTTTATAATAGAAAAGTAATATAGAAAAAAACACCCAGATGTACAAAAATAACCTTTTTATTTGTTAAAATTATTAGCATTTCTTCTATTTTAGGATAGTTTTATTGTTATGTGTTCAACAAAAACTATTCAAATCACTGACAGGAACATCACATGGTATTACAACTACTCAATATCTGATCTCTCTCTCTCTCTCTCTCCTCTCTCCAGACAACAGAGAACTGTGTGTGCATCCTTCATAACCTGTCCTATCAGATCGAGGAGGAACTTCCCCGGAAGTATGCCGAGGAGCTGCACCAGTCCAGACTGAGTGTGGCCCCTAAAACAAAACCTGTGAGCTGTTTCTCACCTCGCAGCGCCAAGATCACTGAGGTACAACCACTAATATGAAGTAATATCGATGCTCACACTGTGGTGAATCATTATTTGAGTACTTTATATGTATTACGTGTGTTCTACATAATTAATTCAATATGTTTTAAACCTGGTAATGATAGTCATATCAGCTTGTTGCTCTCATTATTATTTAGTCAAAGTTGTTTTTGGATTTAGTCATGCATTTTTGAGTAATCTTGTATTGTTTGCAACAGAGGCTCCAGTTCACAGAGAATTGTTGTTTTACTTCCACCTAGCGCACTCAAACGGGCAGGAGTCAAAGTTGTCATGTCAGACTTTCCAACTAAAAAGTAACTTAAAATCTGCTGCTTGTTACAGTTACATTTTACTATAAAGAAGTGGGGTTTATCAGTACTACTACAGTTTTGAACAGGAAGTTAATGAACCTGTTTCGATTTATAAACTGTTCTAGATGTACTTTGTGTTTACAATATACAAAATGTTGATCTACATTTGTCACAGTGTGTTATTAGATGTGCAATAAAGAAAACACAATAGTTTATTTTTGACACAGTAACTACATTCTCTGGCTTAAACATCTATCTTTGATTGACGTTTTGATTAAAAATTGACTTGAAGATAAGCATGTTTTTGTCATTTAGATTTAAAATGTTGCACTAAATAAGTAATAATAATGTAGGTATTTACTTTTAAGAACGCTTGCAAAATGGTCTAAAAAGAGGAGCATTTTTTCACATTATGGCCTAAAACGTATTCATTCCCCCGCAGAATGTTCCAAAATATGGTTTTGGCTTTCTATTTTTACTGATTTGTGTAGTTGAGTTTTCACCTCCAGAAAGTTACACAATGCACCTTTAAAAGTGCTGTTGAATAGTGTTACATAAAGAAGTGTTATGTTAATTTGACCATCACACCTTGAGGATGGCTTGCTTGTTGCTCAGGTACAAGGTCAGTGTTCATTATGTCAGAATTGTTTAGACTTAAAATACAATGTGTAGAGCCTTACAACATTTTGACTCCAGCTCACACTGCATTGCACCAGCATCAGTTTATGTAAGACCCTTTAAAGTGATACTGTTATGTATCATTTCCAATATTTTTTGTCTCTGCAAAACCTTAAATATGGGATGAACGCAGTAGAGGATTCTTAAGAACAAAGTGAAGCACGGAGCATCATAATCATCTTTGATATTGATATGAACTCTCTGAACTGATGTGACTTCTGGATGTGTTTCAGCGGCTGGAGCGACACTGCCCCCTACTGGAGGACAAGTCAATCCGTGTGGAGTGGAGTGGTTGTGGAGCGCCATCACTGTGCGCATGTATCTGTCTCTCATTGCCCGCAGTGTGCGTCACCACACGCAGGAGGCAGCCCTGGGCGCACTGCAGAACATCACGGCGGGACACGGCCTTGTAAGATTATTATTATGTTATACATTTATGTTTTGGCTGTTTTAAATCCAAAATGTGTCATTTTTTGTGGTGTTGCTCACATTTTAGATCATAGCAAAACTTGGGAATATTTGCCTTACTGCCTTAAGACTCTATAGAGCAGGTGTTCCCAAACTTCAGTATCGCACAGCCAAAATAACCATACAGCCATTGACTCCCACTGGAGAAAATTATAGAAAGTGATAAACACTATTTTAGTTTAATCAAGTTTATGGTTGTTAACTTGACAAAAATTTATTAAATACAGTGGCATGCTTTCAAAATAAATCCTGAAATAATTTTGAGACTTCCAGCTGAGTGCCTCACAACCTCCTGAGGGATATAAATGGTATCATTAAGTGTTTCTATATATTCTTCTTAAGTTGAAGGAATCTAATGTGCTGATTGCCTCTAATATTCATAGTTGATTGATAGGTGATTATCACTAAACAAGCAGATCTAAGTGTAGTTTTTTTGTGCAGGTGACTGAAGCGCTGTGTTTCACTATTGTCCAACGAGAGAACGGTCTCCAGCACATCAAGAGGCCGTTAGAGGAGGGCGACATTGAAGTGAGACGCAGTGCTGTGTCTCTCATAAGAAACCTGTCCAAGCACAGAGAACTACACCGGGAAATCAGTGAGACCTTTGTGACATTGGGAATATTGTAGATACTGTAAAAGAAACTAAAAATAATATGATGGCTTGCGTGATATGGTTTATGGACAAAGCACAAGCCACAATAATGAAAAGTGTTTAGCAAGGTTTTGCAATCATGATTTGCTGTAGGAAGTTAGCTTTTTTGTAGTCATAAAATAAAATAAAATGGATGTTTTGTTCTGGGCCAAGTTTATTGATTAGAGATTCTTGTAGAAAAGACTTTTTATTAAGTTGTATTTAAATTCATGGCTTGTATTAGTTTATCTCACAGTCTTAAGCGTGTGCCCATTCATAAAATGCACTTTCCTCTCTTTTTCTGTGATGTAGTTACTCATGTTTTACCGGAGATTGTGTCTATGCTGCCTAACAACGACCGAGGGACAGACCAGCCCCCAGAGGTGACCGCCTGCCTGTGCCACATTCTCTTGAATCTGAGTCAGAACCACACTGAGAGTGTGAAGGCTGTGGTTAACCTAGGAGCACTGCCGAAAATCATCAACATTAGCAGCAAAGACAATGGGTACGAACATATTAGCACATCTCCTGTACAGTGGTTTAATTTTTTTGAAAGAATGCCCCTTCATCTGCTAATTGCTAGAAAGCTTTCAAGATTTCAACTGTTGTAGGAAACTTGTTGGAATTGATTATTTGTGGAATTATTTTAAGAAATAAAGTGGAAATATGGTTATCCATTTATGGTTTGCTACGCAGCAGTTTTGCGCTGTCACCTCAAAGTAAGAAGGTCCTGCTTGTAATTTATGTAGTTAAATCAAAAAGTTGCAAATGCATTTAACCACACCCTACCCTGCACAAAAATTCAGCTTTTAAGTTACTTACAATCACATGTTAAAATTTGGAAAGAAAAGGAAAAAAATAATATAATATAATGAAATAAATAATATTATAAATAAAAATTAACATACATATTTTATTGTTGTTTTTTTTGTTGTTGTTTTTTCTAGCTATGGTCCAAGTCGAGCTGGCCAAGCTGCTTGTGCTCTATTACACTCCATGTGGAAGCATACTGATCTGCACAGCCTCTACAAAAAGGTAAAAATCAATACGAATATAACCACACTCAACTAGAAGCTTTACATTGTAACAGTGTCTGATATGTAGGCTTTATATAGTATGACGTCGAGGGACTGTCTCTTGTGATTGGTTTATATAGAGAAATTAGTATTGAGGCAGGAGAGATTTATTTACAACATCATGAACTAATAATGGCAATTTAAGTCTAATTAAGCTTTACATTAGAACATTTTAGTTGTAACTTAGAGACATATACAAGACGAAACACCTGTATTTGTCCCATAAAGTGGGAAATTCCAGAAAGGCTTAGCATTCTGCCTCTGTGAGGCATTAGGGCAAGGACACATTCTCCACCAACAGCTAACCGTCAACAGAATTGGAGGTGTCCTTGTTAAAACTATGCAGAAGATAGCTACCTCAGTAATACAGTTTTGACTCAAGGCCAGGATAAAAGCTGTCGATTTTCAGTCATTTAGTTGACTAATCGGTCAATGGTGACTTTGTCCACCAAAATGAAGTTAGTTGAATTATTCTTTTGTTTCATTTATTAAAACTTTTAAATGAGAGAGAAATATAGAGAAAATGAGAAAGTAAATGATTAATTAGCTAAAGATTAAGAAATTTATTAAATTTTTGGTACTTTTCTGTGTAAATAGTTGCTTTTGTCAGCAGCTGTAGTCTTTAGAATTTGGTCAGATGTGCTCATACCCCTTAGACTAATCTCCAATAGACTAATCGTGTGACAGGGATATTCTTTAATCAACCAAGAATTTAGTTTTGAGGTTGAAAATGTTTAAGTGAAGTAGACGCCTTTGCACAACCTATCAGCTCGCATCCCAAATAATCACACAGCGACTCATGTGGCCTTCTTTACAAGTTTGATTGGATGAACAGGATGTGGAGGTTTATTTTCTTCATACAGTTTTGCTTTTTAATAAGCTTCCTAGTTAGAAAACAAATGTCCTGGTATCACAGCCAAGGGTTTGACTTATCTGATAAACAAAACTGAATTTGCCAAACCTGAACTAGCTAACTATCACTAATCATTGTTAATTTTTAATGAAGATATATAGATATAATTTAACTGTGTAGCTTCCTATTCTTATTATTCTCCTTCAGCAGGTTGTTGTAGAATTTGTGTATAATTCAAGACACATTTTCTTAAACAGTGTGGATTCAGAAAAGCGGATTTCATCAATTCACGAACAACAAAGGCCATGAACTCAACGCGAGACTGAACTTGGATTGAAGATAAAGATTTACTGGTTGCACTTTGTTGAAAAGACTCTAATTAAGTGTCACACTATATTAATTGTTTTCCAACTAAATTAAACATTTAATTGTGTTTCTGCACTTGTCCTAGTAAAACTATTACACTTTTTGATTTAAGAAACAAACAAAGCAAATGCATTGATGTTGTTAATGATAAAAAGCACTGACAGAAGAATGTAGAAAAAACTGTAATTACATTTTTGCTTTGGCAGCTTAGTGGAATTGTTGTGTTGTATGCACTTAGACTTATATGTAGCTAACATGGAACCACACTGAAATGTATCGCAAAAGGGATTTCCTATTGATGTCATATTTGAATAAATTGATATAAACTAATGCATTGTATAAATTCAAATGTTTCAGATTATTTTAGCTTGATGCACATTGTGAAAACGGCTTCCAACATAGCAGCCTACACACAGCCTGGGAAGTGTGCTATCTATCTACCTCCAGGTGGTACGCTAACAGTTTATTAAAGCACCGAGTGGTCATGTGATGGCCCTCCCACTTTTCTCACACTTTCTTTTTAAAATATTATTATTATCTAAGTCATCTCATAAAAATCAAACTTCAGGATATATTTATAAGAAAAAGAAGTACATGTAACCCTCTTAGGTACGGTGAAATCAAGCAGTCTAAGATGACCCAGTGTCTGTTCAAATATTCCTCTGACAAAACAAACAAACAAAACAAAAGACACTTTAGAATGGGCTTTACCAAACTTTTCAAATGTATTTTACCTCCCTAAAACATTTTTTTGTGAAATTATCTTTAATATTGAAAAAGGAATTGTCAAAAGCCCAAATTTGCTCAAAGCTCTAGTTTTGCTAGGGTCTCCAGCTGTACTATTGCTTACATTTATATATATATATAAAAAAAAAAAAAAAAATTCTGATTTTCTTTAGTACATGTATTGTTCTCCATGTAAGTAGTTAATTAGACATTAGAGACCAAAACTCTGTAGATCCCAGCCATTTGTTTGTGCTCCAAAGAGTTCAGAAAACCAATTCAGTTTGAATTCAGATGATTTTATTATTATGTTTTAATGAAAATAGTCTGGTGGCTTCAGAGGTTAAACACAATTTGCAAAAAACCTGTATGTCTCTGTACTAAAGATGTTGTTTTATCTCCATGGTTCTGTTATTACAAAATGACACTAAACCCCTAAAATCCGCTCACAATCACTTTTCAAAGACTTCAGGACGGCTGGAGAGCAGGTCTAAGTATGGATTAAAGAAATAGAATCACTGTTTTAACGCCTAACCGGTAGTCAAGAACGCAGCTATAACAATGTAAACACGCATTGTTGTCTTTAAGTGTGATTGGTCTGCCTGAAGGTGTTTGTGATCAGTAAGGCTGTTGTACTTTAGTCGTTTAGTCGATTAATCGGTCGATGGCATCTTAGTCAACCAAAATTTGTGTTAGTCGACTAAATCTTTTAAATAGATTATATATTTGTATAAAACAGGGACAAAATGCATTGATTTAGTTGAGGATTTGGTGCTAAATCATTAGCCTAATCTTATATAAATGCTGTTTCCTATTCATTGTGTGTGTTTTTGCATGAACTCAATTGGATTTTCATTTGGGTCAGATAAATAGAACAAAACAGACTTTTTAGGTTCAGAACTTTAGCCACGCCCCATTTTTAGTCGATTAATCGGTCGATGCACATTTGCCTAGTTTGCATTAGAACAGTACACAGTTAGTATAGTAGAAAAAACAAACATCCATTTAGTGTTTTGTTTAGCTCCGTGAAAACATACAAGATTAAGGCTGGGAAACATTGCAACGCATCAAGGTTGTGAACCAGTTATCTGAAATAAGCCTAGTGCAATTTTAAGCTTATAGTGCTAGGAAATTTACTACGCAGTGTCTTCAGCAACCCAGTGACTAAAGCAAGCTAGTTTAACAAAACAAATGACTTCCAAGTGACAATCAAAATATCTTGATTTTAAAAACTTTGTTTAGAAAACTGGTTATATTTACTTTTTTTTACTGAGAGATAATTCAACTGCACTCACATTTTCTCATTTGCTCGGCACTACTTAGGCCACTTCCCACATTTAATGTTTGTAATTTGTCCATTAAGCTTTGTCTGTGAAAAGCCAAAAAACACAACCTTAACTGTAAACACTGCTGTGGACATATTTAGCTCAGACTTGTTGAAACTCCTCCACACCAAGGACTAGTTTTGATTGGCTGTAGACTTCCAGTGCGATTTGTGACTCAAAACAACGGACTGCGTTGTGCACAAGGAAGAAGAGGACTAGAGTTACAGCTCCTGATCTCAAAGGTTGAAGCGTTATCTGACAAAGGTGGGTCCATGTCTCACATGTTAGTCAGTACCTTAGTGTCAAACTGGTAACGTTTTTGTTTTTTGCCCATAGATAAAAATGAGACGCAAAGTTAGGTATTGTGGACTGATACTGGTGATTCTCTTCTGCTACACTGAGCAGTCTAAGGTAAGTAAACACAGATCTGTTTACTTTACTCATTACTTTTAGTGTGACAAAGATTGTTGAAAAAATCTAAATAGGTAACTATCCTATAAAAATCAACAAAAACATAGACTGAAAAACATTTAAATCCGTTATATAAAAACAATAAAATCTTTACAAAAGTTTAATATTAATATATTTTTTCTTTTACTGTACTGATGGAGGGTCCACCAACTGCTGTGCTTAGATTGTTCCACAGTATAACATGAAACAAACAAACTCTATTGACGCCCTAATAATATTTCACACTCTCTAAGATTATGATGTAAAAGTACAAAATCATTACATTTGTGGATTTGTTTTATATTTTCTAGACACCTTTCAAGGCCCCTCTGCAGAGTGCACAGCCCACTTTGGGAAACACTGCTCTAGGGTAATCACTTACAAGACAGATGTGTGGAGGGTAAAACCCTGCTCACTAACATTTTTCAAGGGATTAAACATATATAGGTGAATAAATGTAATACATACATTTAATGGGATACTTTGATACATTTTAATACTGCCTGCACCTATTTGGGAACAACAGATAAAAAATAGAGCTAAAACTAGACAGACATTGTGCTAAATGCCCATAAACCATACTTGTTCTACAAAGAGATAAGCATTCACTTATCACTTATGGCAGACCTGGGCAAACTGCGGCCCAGGGCCAGATGCGGCCCTCGACTGTTTGATGTGCCCCAGAACGCTTTTGTGAATAATGTTGCTCTTTAAATTATTTTTTGATTTTATTTAGCTGTGGAGCATGTGTCTTTGCTTGATGCCCTAATATTTATTGTAATATATAATGATTCAAAAGCCTATTTTACAAACAATGTATTACACTAATGATAATGTGTCGCACCAATGACTGAATTTCGGCCTCCACCACTTGTCCGACTTCGATCTGGCCCTCGGGGATAAGTAATTGCCCACCCTGCTCTATGGTATAAGTACAAAACAGAGTTATTTTAAGATTAAGGTATACTCTATTGTTCCCTTGGGAAATTTGCCCTCTGCATCTCCTCTAGAGCAGTGAGTTCCATGGTGCAATGCTTGGGGCCTCTGTGCTACGTTTGACTTTTGTTTACTCATAATATTGATAAACTGTAAATACAGCTTAGCAAATGTTTGAGTTTGAGAAAGTGAATTAATACAGTAGATTATTCTTCTTAATTTGCATAAATTTGTCATTTTCAAACTAGTCGGCAATGAGTCTTCTTTTTGTCCATATAATCATTCGGAGGGTCCTCTTCCCTTATTTGTCCACAATCTGATGAAAGCAGTTTATCAAGCCACAAGAAAAACAAAATATACATTTTAAATTTTGATCCTTTTTAAGTAGTCAAATCAGCCATTCTAGAATTATTCAGAATCAACATTTTAAAGTTTTTACAAGTCTTTAATTTTTACTTAAATTGCGCTCAGCTTTTGAATGGGAGTTGTCAAAACCCCAAAATATCTCCAAAATAGTGTAATTTGGGCCCCAACTGCAAACACCAGCTTTACGGCTCTGTACATTTACCAAAGAAAATTCAGGTGGAAATTAGCTTGTTTGTTTTCCATTTAGAGCTTGTTACATACACACTGGAAATAACTGTCTTTTAAGCTTAACAAGTAATTATGTGCCTGTAATAAGTAGTACTTAACATGTTTGGAGTACATTTGGATTAGCTAAGATTGCCAATAAAACAATCATAAGATATCCTGTTTCACTTAAAATAAGAACGATACACACTTATGCACACATGAAATTAGCAAAGATTCTATACATGAAAGTAGAATTAAATGCACTTGTTCTGTTGGCAGATCATTGTCTAACAAAATAATAATAATAAAAAATAATAATAATGTATTGGATTTATATAGCGCTTTTCAAGACACCCAAAGACGTTTCACATTATGCATTATTCACTCATCCCACAGGATAGTGGTAAGCTACTATTGTAGCCACAGCTGCCCTGGGGCAGACTGACGGAAGCGAGGCTGCCATTTTGCGCCATCGGCCCCTCCGACCACCACTAACCATTCACGCTCACACCAGAACCTTACTAGGCAATGTGGGTGAAGTGTCTTGCCTAAGTACACAACAATGTGGGTGAAGTGTCTTGCCTAAGTACACAACAATGTGGGTGAAGTGTCTTGCCTAAGTACACAACAATGTGGGTGAAGTGTCTTGCCTAAGTACATAACAATGAGGTTCCTCCGCGGTCTCCCATCCAAGTAATGCCCAGGACCAACCCTGCTTAGCTTCTGAGATCTGACAGGATCAGGCCAAAGTTCTCAGTTCATAAAAATTACTACATCAATTCAACCATCTTTTAACTGGTTAGCATAATTAATAACATTTTCCAGTGTCACTCAGTCATCAAAAGCTAAAAGTAAAAAGTCTAAGCTTCAAAAAGAGTTCAGCCAATTGTTCAGAAACTCTTTTAGTTTGAATTAAAATATACTTGGTAAATAGATAATGGAGTGGTAGCAGCTTAAGTAGTGATGTGATGATAATAACAGTGCCTTTGTTTTCACTGTATGAGCTCAGATGTTCCAAATGCAGTCCTAAATAACAGACTGTAACACTTAATAACCTTTAGAACAGACACTTTCCATTAGAACTAATCTCCTTGGTCTTTTTTTTTTCAGGCCAGTGCTGTTTCTCAAGGTACAAGTCTTTCTTATCAGTTTTAGACACATTCATGTTGTCTAGACTTCAATAATTCTGCTTTTGCACTCATTTCTTAGGAACTGACTGCAGTGACGTTAAGAGTAAAAAATCCCAGGCATCCTCTGGAGTTTACTGGATTCAGCCAAATGGAGTCAGAGCACCATTTAAGGTAAAAAGGCGAACTCAAGACACAAACTTGTGGAAGATTGTTACAATAAGTATTGTAATCATTTTCTTTTTGACCTTCCTGAGCAGTGTTGCCCAAACTTTAAAATGAGGCATTTGTTCAGAATTAGTAGTTTGTGAAATAATAAAACCAAATTAAGATAATTTGGTGGTTTAATTAGTCATTTTGATTTAAAGATTGAAGCTGTGTTTTATCGGACCTCTTCTGATTCAAAAGCACCTTAGCTTCCCAAACCTATTAACACATGTTTTTAGGCCTGGGCAATAAAATGAAAAATCGAAAGATTGAGATTCAATCTAACCTAACCCTAACCCTGTCGAAAAAAAAACTTGGTTATGAGCAAAATCCAAACTTTGAGGTAGAATATTGATTTTCTTTGAAATAGAGAATTTAAAATTTCAGTTTTATTTATTTTCATATAAAAATGTTTACTAGATTTTTTAAAAGGCTAAGCAAAAATGAATTTGTTATGTTTTTATCCAGATCACTCAACCCTAATGTATTTATTATTTATTTATTTTCTTAACTAATTTATTACACAACATTTACTTTGTGAGGTTTTAACCATGTTTTAGCTTAGCTTAGCTTACTTATCATGAACAAAGCTGGAGTTTACCCTGTAAAGAGCAGTATGTCAGAAACGCTGTTCTAAATGTCAAAGGTAGACCTCATCTCAAACTTTCTGCAATGTTTTTATGTCCCTAAAGCATATCAGGCAAGATTGATTTGATTATTTCTCATATATATTCTCTGCTGACAGTAGGTGGAGCCTTAACCCAATTCATGATGTGAGACATACTTGACTATAATTTAGGCTTTATCGTACATTGCATAAGATGTTGTGAAAATGTGTACTCTAGATCAGGTTTAAAGGGGGCATAGTACGCAAAATCAACTTTTTTGAAATTTTATTCTATTCTAAAATTGGCTCCTCCTCATCAAAAACACAGCTGTAGTTTTCTCTGTGAGTTATCCTTCATTCCACTCAAAACACAATTCTGAATGTTGCTGCCCTGTAATGTCATAGATAGATCTCTCAGATCTTCTACACCAGGGCTATTCAAATGGCAGCCAGGGGGCCAAATGTGGCCCACTATGCTGTATGTTTTTGCAACCTGATTTATGCTGTAACTATATCAGTCCGAGATGCACCGATACTCTGTTCCACCACTTCTAAAAAGGCCCTATTGTAGCAATCGCTGTATCTGTTGCAGGTCTTCTGTGAAATGCGCTCGGATGGAGGCTGGACAGTTTTCCAGAGACGCAGCGGACCCCGAGTGAAGTTCGACAGAAACTGGGCAGCCTACAAAAACGGCTTCGGGAGTTTCACACGCAAGTATCACTTTGTCTGCGTCCACAAGGTTTTGTTCACGTGACATCACAACACTCTACAGGCCAATGTTTCAACCTATTATTAATATTGTTTAAATGCTATTATTTTTGGAATGCAAAAGGTTTGTAGTGACATATTTGCTGTATTTTAGACATCTTTGCAAATTACATTATAGATGTATCCTTTTTTTAACAGTAAAGTGATAATCAGGAGACAATAAACAAACATGTTTCTGTTTAATAACTATAACTCTTTTACAATCATGCTAAGATGGAGCTTTATGTTTGTGTGCAGAGGACCATTGGCTCGGACTCAGAAAGATCTTTGCTCTGACCAAAGGAAAGACCAGGAAGTGGACTTTGAGGGTGGATCTTTGGGACCATGAAGGACAAACAGCGTTTGCCGAGTACAGTCATTTTAAAGTGGGCACTGACAAGTCAGGCTTTAAACTGCATGTCAAGAAGTACAACGGGACTGCAGGTACTAGTTATGATGTATGTTCACTTTGGCAGCGACTGGTGGTGAAGTTTGGGGTGAAAAAACATAGTTTTAATAAAAATATGTATTTAAGACTAAAAAAACCAAGCTTAGAAATATAGATATCAGTTAATCATTCTGTACAATATGTCAAAATTTTGTAATGCAAAAGAAAAATGCATAGTGTCTGTGCTATACTTTAAGGATTCATCTTTATTTTTCTATATGTGAAAAAAAAAATGCAATTGTAATGTGACAAATTAGTTTATGGATGCGTGAAAGTAAAATCATTTAAATAATAAAACATTTTTAGGGGCCGATTGGACACCTGCAGGTGGAAAAGTATCCCGAAAGAGCAGACAGACCAGTTTTCCCTGTGATGTCTCATTTTTTTAGGTTTTATATGAACAAGTCATTCTAAAACTTTTTTTTTTTTTTTTTTTTTTTTTAGGTGATGCCATTCGTGGAGTGTACAAAGGAATTGACCAGAATGGTTTTGGCTTCAGCACCATAGACAAGGACAATGATGGGTGTGACCCCTGTATCTTTGGGGACATTGCCCAGGCGGAGTGTGCTGCTTCAGAGGGAGGAGGCTGGTGGTTCAGTCGCTGTGGGTCGGCCAGTCTTCATGGTGAATATCACCCAGCAGGAGACCATATTGGCTGGGCATCAGGTCTGCACTGGGACAGCTGGAAAACCAGAGCACCTTACTCTCTGAAGGCAACCAGGATGATGATCAAACCAATGTAGCCGCTGCTTCTTTCAAATATAGTTATGCTTTGTGTAGATTATTTTTATTAAAGGG
This sequence comes from Mugilogobius chulae, assembly GCA_038363315.1. Taxonomy (NCBI): domain Eukaryota; kingdom Metazoa; phylum Chordata; class Actinopteri; order Gobiiformes; family Gobiidae; genus Mugilogobius; species Mugilogobius chulae. Next base: position 41,924,630 of record CM076403.1, on the reverse strand, counting down.
CACGTGACAGGTGATTATCTGTTTTTCTGACTTTTTAAAGGTTTAAACAAATAACTAAATGCTTTCTAATGCCATATTTTTGTCACATTTTATTATTTTATTAAAAAAAAAAAGATGATTAATTACGTCAAAACCTTTTGGTTGGGACCTATAAGTGAATCAATATACTGCAGTTTGGGAATAAAAATTTGCACAATTGCAGAATTTACACTAAAGAAACAGATTTTGGGACTAACGTTAATTTACGGACTAATGTTACGGACAAACAAACAAAAAACATTTAATTTATCTGACATTAAAGATGTTTTGACTCAATGTATAACAGGATTGTTAAGACATATTTCAGTGTGATGTCTGCATAAACCTGGAAAGAAATACATAAATACAAACATTAAAAAACATAAAAAGTGTGATCTACCTTTTTAGTAAAAAGTCCAACCTGTCTTAGGCACTTTATACTTTCTACTTAAATGTCCAATAATTCAAGGGACCAGTAAAGGGCAGCAAAGAGCAGCATTGTTGTAAATGATGTACTACAACATTTTGCCCAAAAAAATAAAGCTGACTAAAATCTGTGTGTGTCTTTAGAAAAATATAAACAAACAAACAAACAAACAAACAAACAAACAAAAAACAGTAAATTCATTTTTATGCAAACTACACAAAAAGGCTAGACATTAAATTTGTTTAACCAAAACAGAGAAATGTTTTGTATATCAAAAAGATCTCAATAGTGCTGTTTTCTTTGTATGTTGAAATAGTTACTGTATCTTTATCATTGAATCAACTTTTCCTCCAGTGTATTGCTTCAGATTTCTAATGAAGTTATCCAAAAATGTTTGTATATTTGCTGTATAGTTCTGATCAGTAACGCACACACAGACACAAAAATATACAGTATATATATAAAAAATGTATATACTAGTTTGTTTGTTTTTAAGTGTCACACTTTTCAGAGTCAGTAGAGTCCTAGTGCCATCTGTTTTGCAGATAAAACGGCCCAACTTATCTACTGCTAATATGCATATTTTATAGAAATATAATAACAGAATTAGAAAATAAAGTTAATAAATAAGTTAAAACAAAATGTCATGTAAATTCAAATGCATGCACACTCACTTTACAAGGACATGCCTTCGTTATGTGGACAAAAAGCATCATGTAAATCCTTCAAATGAGATCAGCAACATGGTTCAAATAAGATTACTGTTAGGGTTAGTTTAGGTAAGTAGTCACTAACTACAAAATGGCCCTGAGGCCCTGACTGAATATGATTAATCTATGAATAGTAATGTAAACCCTATGTACACTCTCAAATTTAGTTTTTTTGTGTCAGATTAGGCTGTTTTTGTTTTGTTTTTTCCTTTCTCATTGTTAGATATTTTGCATATGAGCAAATGTTTGAAAAATGAGGCCCTGAGTGTAACACTTTTGTGTTTTCTTTGCGTTTCATTTCAAAACATTCAGGCTCCCATACCAGGACAGGTGTGGGACAGCACTTGGTCAGTCATAAGCTTAATGATTTCTGGAGGTGGGTGGAGGCTGTGGGGGAGGGAATGAGCTTGCACCATTTCCCAAGCATCCAATAAGACAACTCTAGTGTCTTTGAACACAGCCCGAAGCAGCTTGTCCAGCTGCAGGGAGTACCAGTCACTATTAGTCAAGCTCTCATACAGTGTCAGCTTTTCATATTGGCAGTTCGGATGATCACTTTGGTGCCCGGAGCTCTGTTAAGCAAACGTTCAACAGCTTTGCGAATGGTCACAAGCCGTTGATAGTAGACCTCCAAGGGAAAGGAGCTGAAATGAGACCAGACTCCTATCACTATAACAGTGTTTGGTCCACCTGTCACTTTGTCCAGTTCATTAGCCACATATCGCAATTGAGACACAGGGACTTCAGCAAAGCGAAGTGGAGGCCCATGACAGTGGAAAGTTACCACAATGTCATTATTGTAGTCGGTGGCCAAGAACGGGCCACTTTGAGATGAACTATGCTTGTCAAACTTTTGTAGATCTGAAAGAAAAAAAAACACGGTGCTGAGTGAATGAACACGCAGCTTTTTGTTATGTAAAACTGATCAAAACTTAAAGTGCAAGTGACATGTTAGACTATATTTTCCCATAGTTTGAACCCACAATAGTTACCTAGCAACCACATTGTAAATGTGGGTCAAAACCAACATAAATGACACAGATGTTATAATTTGACAAAGGGCAATGTTTTGAAACAATTAATTTGTTTTAAAGGGCATATGACAAGTTAGACCACATTTTCAGTAAAACACTGTGAACATGATTATATTTAAGATTTCACCAAACATTGTGCTTGTTTTCACCTAGATTGGCTATATTTATAAGGTTTGTATGTATTTTGTCCCCTTATTCTAATCCAGTTCTCCGCTAAACTGGAATTGACTTACTTGGTACATTTTGTGTGATGTGTGCGTAATACTGTCTGATGGTGGAGTCTCCAAACAGGTGCAGTTGTTTTCCTTTGAGACAGGAAGTGATGGCTGACGCACTTATGAACTGGTGTACTGCTGGGCCACTGAGTGGTCGCCATCGATTGTTGAAATAAAATCCAGTGGGTCTTGGACTCACCTGTTTTGACTCACCTCAACAATGGAAAATTAAACAGATTTGCAGTCTATATATCATTGTTTTCCAATGCAAGTCATTACACAGTCATAATCATCCTCCTCATCACCATATTGCATAATGAATGACACAAATGTTATAGTTTGACCAATTTTACAAATAGCACTTACACTTCCATGAGTCAAGGTTCTCTACTAACACATTTTACATAATTACCTACCAGCTTTTGGCAAAATCACAACTGTCTCTCCCCTCAGTGCCACAAGAGGGACTTTCATGTTGATCCCCTAAAGCATAAATAGAGTCTGTGTTACAATAAATTAACATTTTGGAGTTATAGGCAGTGTATGGATTTTTGTTAAAATGTCATTCCTACTTTGGAACAGAGTTTTTTCCTCCTTGCTGATTTTCTGGTTGAAATCTCCTTTGAAGTGGCTCACCCGTGTATCACAGTTTAGTTTTTTGGGCTTGTAGCAGAACCATTGCTCTCCAGTGTTGAGGTCGGTAAAGTTACACAGTGAAGCGTTGTGTGGATCCAGACACACGTTACATTTTGTTGTTGCTTGACTGATCCAGACCTAAAGTTACTTCTGAAGTAGATCCTGTCAGGCTGCTCCTCAGTCAGACGCTTTAAGACTGTGATGGACTCACTTGTCTGCACCAGAGTCACCTATAAAGCATCAACACGAGTGACAATTTACATTAGATTAGCATTTATTGTCTCCTCACAGGTGAAATTTGTCTTGGACATCAGGGACAGAGCATACATCACACATATAATAAATAACATTTAACCGAGAGCGACACAGTCCACAAAGAAAGGAACATATTGTAATTCATATGCACAGTGTACGAACAACAATACAACCCATATGGCCTTAGACTACAGTTCCTATTGCACCCTCAACGATGGCCTAAAAAGTGCAGTTAATATTGCACTCTTATCCAAAGTAACCTTACCATTGCACTTCACCACATGGCCTGAAAGTACACTTAAACAATTGCACTCGTTCCTAGATTGGCCTTAGTAGCATTATTGCAGCTCCCAAAAGACCTAGACATACAGATTGTACTCTTCCCTATTGGCTTTGATAAAGAGAAAGTAGATTACTATTGCAATTCTAATAAGTGCAGTGAATATTGTACTCTCCCTACTTACCATGTGAAAACTGTTCCTTTTCCATCAAAGCAGTTTCTTCTGATTTATCAATGAAATAGACAGAAGATTAAATGAATTATTATAGCGATTTCTTTTAATTTGAGTATATTGCCCACCAACATAGCCAATACATACGGTTGTTCAATAGCAGGATAGCACTTCACTCACTAGATACTTTAAAAGGGAATGATTTGTAGCTGTAAAAAGGTTGATGATACAGACTGGTCCAACCCAAGAGGAGCTGAGTTTACCATTGCACCATCTGATGTGACACGAATAACGGCTGTGCAATGCTCTGAGAGTTTATGTCATATTAAACATCTAAATCAAGGAGTCAGATTTGTATCAGGGCTTGGCAGAGAACCAAATACAAGTTTCTATCATATGCTCTTTATAATGAAATAATATAAAACAGTGTCTGGAATAAAGCAAAATGTGTAGGGGTAAGACAACCATTAGTTTGAATCAGCAGACCAAGATAATAATAACTAGCCACTTTCTTTGGTGAAATATAATTCTTATATCGATGTACATCATGTATTTTGAGTGCTGTGAGATGCTGTGTGTTGCTGTGTTCATGTGCATCAATCACTTACCTCTACATGTGCCGTACCATTCCACAGCAGAGGGAACAGTGCAGTGAACGTCCCGTTGAGGTGGTCTTCAACCTGTCCTACTACACCTGCCCCAGCTGCAGGCTGTGGAGCCTGGCAATGAGAAAGTCTCCTCCGCTCCTCTTTGGGTTTCCATAGTAATCTTTCAGATGGATTTTCACCGTCAGCTTGTCCCCTACATGCCTGCTTTCCCTTTGAGGCACAACATGGAAGGTACTTTTGGAAGCACTAGTTGTCAAATTCAGTGAAAATGGTTTTGGTAGAGGTGGAGTTTCTGGCCATGTTATAGAATCCATGAGTCTCCCCCATTCCTCTGTGTTTCCTGGAGAAAGGTACTTGTAACTGCACATATGGACCTTAGACACTGGCAGTGAAGTCTTGAAATCAAAAGTTGGTTGTGTGATGCAGACAGTATCTGTTTTGTGCAGATGACTTGACATGAAGCTATAGACCTAAAAACAAATGGTAGGGTATTATTATCTCTTTTTCTGCCATGTTCTAACAATGTTTACTCATAAAAACAAATCTGGGATTTTGTCTGAGATTATATTCTTCCCCCCTCTGTCTCAGAGCCTTGCAAAAGACTGTGAATTTTCCAGATTTATGATGCTATAGTGTAGATCTAGATTTTGACCAATTTTTGCAGCATCAGCATATCAAGCAAGATTGTTTTATTTATCTATTGCAGCCAGTATGAAACTCTCACTCAATATTGACATAAGAAATGCATGATGTTATGAATGGATTATACACTTTTGTTGCCCCATTTTTAGATTCTATGATCTCAAGTGTATTATTCAGTAAAGCATCTTGTGATGTTTGAGTTGTTACAAATACATCAACACAGTTGCTTTGATATCACTGACCAATGACTGTTTCCATGATTCAGTTCTTATAGTTTTGTCATTCTATAGTTTTATAAACATGCTCTTAAGAACCTTTTTACTTTGCGGTGTAAGTATATCAAAATGTAATAAAGTCAACAGAAAGGTCATGTGTCGCTCGTATCAAGAATTGAATTCGTACTGGTGCTAAGGAAACAACACAGGGAATATAATCAAATCAATAATAATATCTCACAGGGAGCTGTTGTGTTTTTGATTAGGAAGCAATGTTAGAATATAGCAAAATAAATGAATAAATAATAATAATAAAATAATCAAAATAATCAGCTTTTATTGAGAACAATGAAGCTCTGTAATTCTGAAACTATTGATACAAAGTTTTTCTTTACCTTTGTGTAGCTGAAGAGGCAGATTACAGATGCCGTGAGAGCCAGAAGAATGATCAATCTCTTGCTTTTTGTGATTGTCCCGGGCTTCATGACAGGCCCTGCCAGAAAATTGTTTCCTTTGCATAGCTCTGTAAAAACCCACAGAATAAGATTTTCAGTATCTTACACAAGTGCAATAGAAAGTCTGCGATATTTACCTCTTTTCTGTCAAAATAAAGCCACTCATTGTCTTTTGTAAAATGTGGAAAATGTATCCTAATTTTTTTTTAAAACTACTGTTGTGCATGACTATAGTCACGTTTTAGAAACACTTCCAATTGAATTAATAATAATAATAATTATATATAATATATACCGTATTTCTGCCCTATTGAGCGCACCTGAATATAACCGCACCCACTAGATTAAGTAATAAAAATGATAAGTACATGTATAGGCGCACTTTTAATAGTAATCAATGAGCATCTGTAATTTTGCTGCATTGCCTTAAGCGCATAGTTCAAATTTCTGAAAAAAGTAGCGGCTTATAGCCAGAAGTACGGTATATATATATATATATATATATATATATATATATATATATAATATATATATGATTAGAGATTAAACTAAATTCTGTACACACACCACCTTCCTGCTAAACCTTTTGATTGAGTAGCAAACTAATCATAATTATATTGTAGTATATATAGTATTGATTATTATAAAATGACATACAGTACGAGGTATAGAAAAAGTTATTGTAGTCACAAGATGTATAAAGTATTCCAAGTATTTCTTTTATTAACATATTCTCTGAGGAGCTGCAATAAATGTCTATTACGAATCATATTCTATATTTAGCAGCGTATCATCTCAACACACTGCTAAAACATGAGAGAAAGCTTGCTGCAGTAACAATAAATAAATTAAAAAATGATCTTTATTTAAAAGGGAGCGGATATGTTTTGTTCATATCTGTCTTTGTCTTATGACATAATAAAACTGAATAATTGTATCATATAAGATAAAAAAAACAAACAAAATATTTTAGTCAAACAATATTGGTGAGATATATGAATACCTGTACTTCCCAAATACATTCCATACATTTTGGTATTCATTTTTAAAATGAGTCTGATATAAAAGTAATTATTCTCTTACCTTCAAGTGTCCTGTAGGCCATATTGCAGCTGTGGTTCACTGCTCTGTCCAGGACCAGACCAGACCAGACCCCCTCCTCTCAGCAGAGGGCTTGTTGATATGCAGGCATTCAGCTGAGCAAACACTCACTCAGGAACAAAACTGAACTTTAACTCCAACTTATTGACTGATACAAAGGTGGAAGTTAGCATGGCAAAGTTTGCCGTTTTATTAGGCTCGAGCTGAGGGACGATAATTGTCCTGCCAAAGGACATATCTGGAGACATACAGTAAACAATGCCAAACATGCCTGTAGTATAACAAAAAAATACAACTCAGTGAGATCATTTTAAAGGGGCACTGTGTAAAAAAATAAATAAAATAAAGTGATCCCACTTTGAACACCAGGGGGAGCCTTTCCAATGCATTCTGCCTATCTACCCTGCTGACATCTAGCGTAAATTTATCACATTCCGGCCCGTAATAAAACATTTCAAATAAGTATAAATGTATCACAATTGATGTGGATTGTTAACAGTGCTCTCTTAAGTATTCATGTTGTAAAGAATCAATATGATTTAAATGTTTGTGGACTATAAGTGATAATTAAAATTCCTCTCAATCTTACACAGTGCCCCTTTAAGTAATAAAATCATGAAAAATGGCAATAAATAAATAAATAAGAGCCTCAGTCACAGTAAATATAAAAGCCTTTCCCATCTGGAAGTTCACGGAAGAATCTGTTTTGGATTTTTTTCATACATTTTACCCAAGATATTTTCTTTGCTGAACATACCATTAATAGAGAAAAGCAAATTGCATAATAAAAATAATTGATTTGTATAATAATGAAAGCAAAATTTCAAATCAATGAATATTCCGCCGGCAGATCTGGTCAAACTAGGATTAGAATTAGTTTTAACTGGACTGTTTTAATCTGGCCCCGGAACGCTTTTGAGAATATGTTACTCTTTATATGTATTTGTTTTATTTAAATGATTTAGCTATTTGTCTGGGTGTCCTCATATTTATCATAATAAATGGTCAAAATAGTGTTTTACACCATACAATTACAATAATCTGTCACACCAATGACTGTAAGAACATCTGTGCACACAATGTTTTTCTTCAATCTTTCTCTATTTTTTCCTCCTTTTTTTTTTTTTTTTTTTTTGGTTATAATATCCCACCAATGGAAATGGTATCACAACCTGAACATTACAACAATATAGGCTACACATGTATTTAATGTCACTGTAATGTAGTTTTTGTTGCAATAAATATGTAACATAAATGACAAAAATGTGACTGTGTTGGTAATGACCAAACATCAAATTTTTTTGTTGTTAAAAATATTAGAATTAAGCTGTTGCAATTACTGCACTCAACACACAGTGAATATAAGAATTGTTTAAAAAAGCATTTGCTGACCCTGAAAAAAAAATCCCAAAAGGCTCCCTCACTTCCCTACACCCTAAACACTAAGATTTGTGCGCTCCCGTGAGGTAAGTGTATCCGAAATGCACAAGGGGAGAGTTAGTAGGAGGCAGAAAGACACTTCACAGCGAGCAGCATGTGCACACTAAACAGCTGCGTGTCACACTGAAAACAAGTTAAACAACCCCACGGGAAACACGCACCACATGATTTACAAGTTTAAAAATGCTCAGTTAAAAAAAAAAAATCTAATGTAATAATTTAAAAGCATCAAGAAATTGTACGGACACAATTGTAACTTTTACTTTGTAAATTTAAACCCAAAATGGTTTAGCTGGACATTTTTATATGATATGAACCTGAATTTGCACCTGTCAGGCACGTACAGTATTACAATGTGATAAAGTTAGAAAATAAAGTTAGAACAGAAAGTAACCTTTAATCATACAAACTCAGAGCTGAGCTTTCACTGCAAAGACTTGTGCCTTTTTTTTTTTACTGAAAACTGGTCAAGAAAGAAGAAACTGACGTGAAGGGGAATATATGGGAAAGTTGAGGGAACTTTAGATTTACATTTTTGACATGATCAAGACAAATACTATACTAGACCAATACTAACACTGTCCAGTAGGGGGTAGAACCTTCCCAAATGCCAAGTGTGTCTGAAATCCAAAAGTGCTGTTCATGGGCCTAAGGGAGCTGCAGAGTCTCCTCACAAAAGTGTAGTGTGTAGTCCTCAGGGTTTGGGGAAAGGGCCAGAGTCTTGCTTTTGTTTGTTTTAAAGTGTCATAACCAGTAGATGGCGCCTGGTTTATAGGGCATGCAGAGGAGATAAAGTGATCTTCATGCTGCTGTCAATGGAGATTTCAGAGTGACAAAATTCAATATACTAATACTGTGTATATATTAAACAAATGCATTATAAAATATACAATTAAATATTGAAATATATATATATATATATATATTATATATATATATATATATATATATATATATTATATATATATTATATATATATATATCATTCATTAAATAATTAACTGTATAAATAAATAATTAAATAAATATTTAGAAACTTAAATAATTAAATTAATAATTAAATGTGGCAATAATTAAATAATGTAATAAAGAAAGCGTCAATGTACAGTATGTTCAAATATATATTTGAATTAAAAAATGTGTAAATAATTATTTTAAAGAAACATTTAAAATATTTATTTCACAATTTCATTTTGCATTTCATGAAGTTGCTGTGATCTTGAAATATATCAAGATCATTCTCAACTCATCAAACTCAGTGGGTGGGACCTCCTCTGCTCTGGATCAGTACATTTGTATGTGGAGGTTCCTCCATGGTCTACTGTATGTCCACTTGTTATCACTGACCTCAGTATGTTGTCTCTGCCTGCAGTCCTGATGGTGCTCTGGAGAAGGTGCATTTAGCTCGTCGTTTGCTGGTGGACATATCACAGTTTTCTGGGGGATATGAGCCAGCCTGTAACCCTCTCCAGACTTCTGTCTTCGCCCGAGACAGATCATCAGTCCTTGGATTGGTGCAGAGCCAGCCACGACCACTGAAGCTCCAAATACCCATCCAAGCTTTTTTTCATGGACAGATGCATCTGGGCCTGGGGTCTGTGCTGTGGCAGGTCCATTCTGGGCACGTGGATCTTGCTCACCGTCTGCAACGAGGCAACAGCCTTGGAGGTAGGAGTTCTATGTTCACTTCACAGCCCAGCCCAGCTCCCCACACAGAGCTAATGTTGGCAGGCCACATTCAGGGAAAGCCCCCGCTGTAGTTTTGGAGCCAAATCTCAAACATGGAACTCCCACCTCCTCACCACGCCCAGTGAGGGCTGTACCCAGGTACCCCTGCTCACACAACCATAACGGCTCTCAAATCAGCGGCTCATTCTCCTATTAGAGTGTCAGAGTGAACCGGCATATACGGCTGCCTTGTCACAAAGGGTGAGCGAGATCCACTGTCTCATGCCCTGAGCCCACTAGCCGCAGCACGTACCCCAGGCCCAGGTCACGTATCTGTCCACAGGAAAACGAAAAGCTTGGATGGGTATTTGGACTTCTCAGGGGCCATGGCTGGCTCTGCAGCAACCCCAGTACCGATGATCTGTCCAGGCAAAGAAAGAAGTCTGGAGCAGCAGTAGGCAGGGGCTGTAGATTGACTCCATATCCCCGGAAAACAACGATATGTCCCCTGGGAAACAATAAGTTTCAAAAGGCATCTTCTCTGGAGCACGATCAGTACTGTGGAGACATCTTATTCAACTCAGCAATAGCCAGTGATACATGGACCATGGAGGAACCTCCGCATAGAAATGTACTGATCCAGTGCAGAGAAAGTCCAACCCACTGAGTTTGATGAGTTGAGAATGACAGATATATTTTAAGAAAGAATATTTGTGAAATAAATAAATATTTTTTTAAATGTTTCTATAAAATATTTATTTAAAGATATATTAGAACATACATTGACACATTCAATATTTAATAAACTATTTGTATAATTAATAGTGTATTCTTACTAGTAGTACTACATACTTCTTTCTGAACATATGAACAGAATTTTTCATTTGAATTGTGCTCACACTCTTGATTTGTTAAGCTCCTCAAAACAACAAAGTTGACTATTGTGACGTATAGGAAAAAAAAAAAAGAAAGAAAACTGCCTTAAATGTAAAGTGGCCTTTTTGTTTTTGGAACTGTCAGTATCATCTGATCAGCCAACCTGAGAGCCTGAGAGGGTGTTTACGGCTGGATCAGGTCGGAGAAAAAAAAAAAAATCAAAAAGTCTGTTTTTAAAGAGGATGGAAAAAATAGTGACCGTCAGTGATTTTTGCAGTCTGCAGGTAATAGCAAGAAGGTTTTGGGTTCAATTCCCAGTCGATCAGGGGCATTTTTATGTGGAGTTTGCATGTTCTCCCCGTGTCTGCGTAGGTTTCCTCCAGGTACTACAGTTTCCCCTACTTCTAAAAACATGTCCATTAATGCCTTCGATATCCCCTCCCCCAGGACTCCAATGCGAAAGAGATTCTGAATATCAGTGGGACTTTCCTGGTTAAATAAAGGTCGATGAAAATAAAAATCCCGAAAAGACTCTACTGTAGTTTATAATAACATCATCGGATCAGTGAATTCCCCTGTTCAACAAAGAGAGGTTTGAGCTTCAACACGCTTCTCTACAGGAACCTTCTCCTCTCCAAAAAGGTCACTGATAAAAGACTGCTTTAATCTCGATTCAAACCCAGACAACCACAACACGATTATGTAACAAACATGCTCTTTGTCCTGCCGAAAACAACCTTAGAAATATTTATTAGGTGATTTCCTTTTATGTCTGACATGATGATTCAAAGTTTGTATGGAGGATTTCCAAGAAAGACAAATCCAGCAACTGTTTGCCGATGTTCCAATGGTGCACCTGTGTTCGCCAGCTCTGAGCCAATGAATTACCAAGGAACATGGAGGGTTTGACGGACTTGTAACAGGACGATAGGTAACGAGATACCTTGTTTTCTATTGGCCAATGTTTTGCTAGCCTAACAATGTCCACATTTTTTTTATTGGTTTATTTGAGTAGGGACAGATACAAAAACACTGACACACACAGTTTAAGAATGTGAAAATTTAAGTTGTGAAAAAGTGGTGAAAAGGTTGTACTTTACATTGATGGAACCTAAAAAGTTTTTGATGGAAAACCTTTATGGCCTGATTGTAGGCTTTCAACTGGCCTGAGCGTGGACTGACTTGTCTGAGACCAAACAGTGGTCCCATACTTATACATTTTCATGATTTTTTTTTTTTACAAATCTCTTTTTTGACCAACATAAACAACACATTTCTTTGTTTTGAAAATGCTCCATGTAACTTCTAAATTATAGCTGTTCTAGACTGTTGAGCTGTCATGTGAACATAACAATCGACAGCGGAAAATGTCAGCTTCTCCCTGCCTAAGAATGACAATTACATTCAAGAATCTGAATTGAAACCTAGAAATACAAATATTTGGGTTGCTGCTGGCCTCATTTTATGTGGTGTGCAAACCACTTCCTGGATGTGTCGGGTGTTTTTGGCCGATAAAAAGCTCTGATAATCTGCTTCTATCCTGTGCCTCTGTCTCCTCTTACGGCATAAGCCAGAGCGGATGTGTTCACTCCAGACAGTGACAGAGGGGCATCCCGAATGACGAAGCAGGCATTAACTGCTGACACATCACAATAATCTCACACAAGCCAGATTAAGTGTGCAGCAGACTGAGGAACTTTTTTCCCTGGACTGGGGCAAAGCTGCAACTTTCTGTCCACTTGAAAGTGAGGCAAGATTTACGCAAACACTAGGGCCCTAACACACTTCTGTTTGATTGCATTTCATTCACAAAACTGAGAGATGAGTAAATCAGTTGAAACATTCTCTCTTCTACATAAGATTTTGTTTAATTTTGAATCAAACAACAACAAAAAGCAACAAATATCAATTGAATTTGAAGCTATTAAAGACATGCCGCTCAGTGATAAAAAGCAAGTGTTACATAAGAACATCGTGAAACATCTGAAATCTATAATCTGTGCGTGATCAGCGCTCATCTGTACTTCCTGTTTGGATTAACTCATCATCATGACAAGCACGTAAACAACAGTTTGACCCCGTCTGCAATTCTTAACACAGATCTGTTTTATTTAAAGTCACAGCAAATGAATGCCAGTGGAGTCAATATATTTAAAGTTTGTTCTGAGTTCTCTACTCTAGTTTTAATTGTTTTGAGTTTGTATGTTTTCTTCACAATAAAAGCATGAAGGAGTCAAAGTTATTGCTGCACAATAACCATCTGTCTGAACTATTTCAAAATAGGTTGGATATCATGTATTTGTTCCAAAATTGGGAAATTCCATTGTCGCTGCTTACAGTTCAAGAACTGCAGAGAAAATATAAACATGCAATAAATTAGATTTAGAAAACAAACAAACAAACAAACAAAAAAACAAACTGAACAACCAACACACCAGAGATGGAAAGACAATGACATTCTCCTGGCCCCATGCCCGAAAACTCCATGTCTTCTCCACACTTTTGGGATGTGGACATTGATTTGGCCAAGCTCTTGCAAACGGACATTCTGCAACATTTCAGCCACTGTCTACTCAGTGACGTCCAGCCACGTGCCTGGACCAGTGAGCAACCTATCTCCTCTCAGTGTGACCTTTACAACCTTGAGACAAAAAGGACTTCAGCAATCTTCAGCTCTGGTCGAGTCGGTAATGAAAACAGTCTGATTAACTGGTATAGAGACAGTTAATGCAAATAGGGTTAGATTAAGCACATTTATTGGAAACTCTTTCTGAATACTTAAACACTGTAAGTACATTTCTGGTCAATAAACCTTCATAAACCACACTTGTTTTGGTTAAGTGTATGTTTTCAGAATGGTCATTGGAAACTATCTTACAACCTTCAATTTAGACAAATTATTTTTGAATGAATAAATTGTTAGTTAATTGAAAGATTTGGGAGAATTATTTCTCACCTTGGTGAGTGGTGCCCCGAATAAAAGTTTAGTTTCTATTTTGATTATTTTTATCAAACCATGAAGCTTAGAAAGGTCAGATAATTCTTTAATAAAAAAAAAACACTACACTGTTTTCAAGACTATTTGAGTTTACACAAAATCTTTGTTTATACTTGGCAAAGCAACAAATCATAGTTTTATAATGCATAATAATGCATATTATGTCTTCCCCTATTCCTTTATATAGTACTTTGGTGACCTCCAACCCAAGCCATGCAGTACACACATTGCATGTGGCCTGAAACGTGTCTCCACTATGTTCTGTTATGTAACATTCTGTCCATTGTTTTCAAAAAATTTTCTCCAGACATTGAGGGCCCTTTTAGTAGCCTCATGCGGTGCAACTCTGGCATTGGAAACAATTTTATATCTATGTGTTAATTCATAATGTTCTGCCTCCAAGCATCATTGACAAGACTTATCCTCTGTTGGTAGCAAGACATGGTGTATTATTTGATCGGTGTGCAAATGTCTCCAAAGTTATTACATAATATCACAGTAAATCCTTTGAGGAATCATGAGGAATTTATAAAAAAACACCGTTTTGACATCTGAGGTTAACCCAGGATGCTCCTCACGCGGCTGTTAAAAGAAGAGACATAATATTCAGAAGAATCACTGGATTGTCCACTAACACAACAGTGTCTGTGTCAGATGTGAGTTTGTCTAGTGATGACATGTCCTCCTGATTTTATGGTATGATAAAAACCTCGCTGTAGATGGACTTGAAGAATTAAACGTAACACATTTAACATCCAGAGATCAGAGGAGCCAGCTGGTAAGTTCAAAGTCAACTATGAGATATTCAAATGTTGCGGACAAATCCATTTATTTGAAAATAGGTATAAAATCAACAAGAAACACAGTAATTTCGTGGTGGCACAGGTTGTTCCTCTCACTTTCAAAGCAAGCAGCTCTCAGCTCCTTTAAGCCATTTTCTCCAAGTGTATATCACCCATCAACCAAAAACAGGACAAACTTTGAATTCCGCTACATTCACAGGTTGACTTGTCTCTAAAGCATGGAATAAAACAGAAGTTCAAATTCAACTTGTAATAAAGTAACCTGGATGGTACCAGATTATATGTGTAGCACTCTAAACAGAGTTCTAAAAACTGGAAAATGGTGGAAGCTCATTGGGTCATGTATCCCAACTGTTGTCAAGTTCAGTTGAGAAAACATATTTGTCAGCTATAATTGCAAAAAAAAAAATGTTGTAACCACACTACAATCGCTGACAACACTTCTACAAAAGTTCCCCTTATTAATTATTTCGTGTAGCTGTTACATATTTGTGTCATGTATTATTAAAATGGGCTAAAGTAAATGCATTTTACTTTGTTTGGGTGCTTCATTCAGTGCTTTTACATGATCAAGGAAATCAACCAATAGTTTGGTTGGTCTATTTCTATTTGGTTTTCCCTCAAACCGGTTAGACCAGTTTTGTTACATGCAAGAGAGTAAACAGATTACTCTAAAGAGACTTGATTTACCTGAATATTGTTTATTTTTAACTGTTTGTAATATTGTCTGTAAAATTACACACTGATCATTCAAGGGCATATTCACGATCTTGCTCTATTTTTGTGTTGTTGAACTGACTTCTGTGATAGGGCAGGGTTAAGCTGCCTCAAAATGTTATAAAATGTCTGCTTCTCCATCAAGAACCAGATTGAAAAACATTGTCAAGATGATTCAGTGCTTTTCTACTATGGACCACTCCCAGACAAATGAGGAGTAATAGCAATTGCCTGAAATTGACTTCCTTGAATATCAAACCAGAAACTATCTTTTTGGTTTATTTCAAGGGGAATTTTTAATGTGGTTTCTTGATTAGTTCATGTTTGAAATACAATTTAATAAATTAAAATTGTGTGTGTGTGTGTGTGTGTGTATAATTTACAGCTAATTTACCTTAGCTGTAATTAATAAAAAGAAACCAAGACCAACAACACCAGCAAAGTTGGCAAATAAATGTACAAAAATGGTATACAGGTTTGTTCATTGTCACAGGAATAAAAAACAATTTACAGAATGTATTTAGTTTCAAAGTTGTTTTAGTTGTGTTGCTCAGTTCAATTATCTTTCACTTCTCAGTTTTCCTATTCTGCTTTTTGTTCCCAGAACAAGTCACTTCACGCCAACAGACCGGAAACCGGGGCATAGTGAGAGCAATACCAAAACATGCAGCAAAGGACTTCCTGGCTCCCTGCTGTTTGGAGTATACAATAGTATGGCTTTAGCTACAAAATATAATAGCGTAAACATTTGAAACATTGTGAACTTTACCTGGCCCCCATGAAACAACCGACGCAATCCCAAGAAACACTCACAAGAAAGTGGAAGCAAGAAGACGCTCTTTTATAGTGGTGTTCGCACATCACTTCTGCTTTGGTGATTAGGAGTGTTTGCTTGGGATGCTTAATAAATATTTTTTGATTTGTTTAGACAAATGTGCCGCAATTCGCCGCTGTATTTAGCGCTATGCCTCTGGATTGTTTCTAGTCTGTTTTGCTCACAACTTCTTCAATATAAAGGTTGTTTAAAAAAGAAAAAATGTTGACTTTATGGATTGTTCCTGCAGTCTTTGAGTTCTCCCCAGGTGTACACCGAGTGTGAGGTCTGATGATTATCTGAGCATTCTTGCAGGAATCTTAGTGAAGCCGCGTGACCTTGGATGAATGGTCCGCAGTTTGCTGCAGTTGGTGTAACAGTCACTTTGCATGAAAGCAGAATGAGTCCCTACCTGAACCCACCTTACAGTCAGGGTACACTCAGTGTTACTCATGAAAGTAGCCATCAAACCAACAGTCAAACACAGCGAAGTTAAGATAATGCCTATTTACTAAACTGTCTTCTTGTTACTCTCCTTTGTGCATTTTATGAATGTCCAAATGTCCATACTGACATCGGCCACTCCAGGCTGGGGCCCTTGGCTCTGACTCATAGACACTAATCTCGTAACCTGGCCAGCCAGATGTATTTCTTGCGATAATTGTGACTTCACAAATTTGAGAGAAATTCATCTGGTGCTCTACCAGCCAGATTGGTTTGAAGTATGAACCAGAGGTTTAATGACCCAATCACATTGCAGCAGGAGGGTGAGGATAGGGGGATGTTAGCGAATGTAACTGGGTGGTTTAACTGTGTAATGTCAAGGTAGTCCACCAGAGTGATTGTAGTAATGGCTTTTGAGTGTAAAGGTATATATATATATAAAATATACAATATAATACAATACAATAGCCACTTTTTTGCACTGGCATTTGAACTGAGATGCACTTTTATTTGTAATGTAAGAAATTGACGTTTATGTCATACAGTATGTGCTTGTTTTTACAGGTTCTAGTTCTTGTGAATGTCCGTCCTTTGTGAAGCAACTTGAGCAGCACTGATTATAAATATCCAATAAAAATACTATTGACCAAGATAAACATGTTACTTTTATGCAATTCAAGATGATGGCAGAGTGGGACAGGTGGTGCTGAACTCGTCACCCGAGCCTGGATAATGGCCGCTCCAAAGTCAGTGATAAAAAATAAGTCTCTATTGTCAAGCGGGTGCTCTGTTCCTGAAAGTCCGGTCCCTTATGCTAATTTAGTAAGTGATCCAATAGTGTGTGACTCTGGGGTTACATTGTTCTGCGCTGGGCTCAGTTGTGGAAGAATAGAGGGTGTGCTGTGATAGGACCTATCACAGCCAAAGCACATCGCTCACCCTGAAGGAGCCGCAGAGGTTTTGTACTTTGAATGGATGAAAAAGGCGGGAGAGCAAAGAATGTATCAGGATGCAAGTTAATGCAGGTGCTTGAGAAGAAGAGTTCAAAATTATATCAAGTTAACAAAAAAAGGGGTAAAAAAACAAAAAGAAAGCAAAGATTGTGGTCATTAGATAATTGTTGTTTTCATTATAAGAAAATTTTAGCATGTTTTCTATTAATTTAAATGTAGAATAGTAATACACAGTGATTGGTGGGATGCTTCATCCACCCATAACTCTCTTGAGCTACTCCTTTGTTCAGTTCAGCCTTATAGGGTATGTCTTATCGTACCTACCTCATCATCTGTTTTACAATACACTTCACTAAACAAATACCAGGTAAAACAGAGAGCCCCTAAATCAACAGAAAACATCACAGCTCAGAAAGGTCGGGGAAAGGCTGCAGGCGTCTTTCACATCAACATACAGTATATGACCATGAGCAATGGTCTTTGGAAACCCAGAAGAATAAACATGGAGTTCGCAGTCACATGCTGTGTCACCATTGTTTTGATTTGCATGCAGGTTTGTGTTGTATCCATCAGGGTATAGAAAAGAACAAAGGGTCACTAAATAAACTTTTATTTTCTTTTTTTGAAGAAAAAAAACAAACAAAACAAAACTAAAACAAATAATTAAAAAAAAAAACTGATTTTCTTGCACAAATAGGGAACAAATCTCGATAGGGGGATCGAGCTCAACAGAACATCGATTCAGCAGTTTTTAATTGGCTCAGTGCTGTTGTCTTCTTTTTGGTTCAAAATACTACATGCTGTACACACAACCACTTCCTGTTCAGTGCTTTTCAATTAGGCTTTCACATCAGTTTAAAACAAATAAATCAGACAGTTGTAGTGAAAGTTACATAAAACATGTTAAAGACTTTACATAAGGTAAGGTAAGGTACACTTTATTGTCCCCGTAGGGAAATTTGCCCTCTGCATTTGACCCATCCTTCAATGCCTCTGGGGCATCTCCTCAGGAGCAGTGATCGCCGCTGTGCAGCGCTCGGAGACCCATCTCCAGGTGTTGTTGCTAGGCTTGGTCAGGACTAGCCTGATGTATCAACCGGTTTCATTCACTCCGTGGAAGTAGTTGAAATGAAATGGAGCGGAGGCACTAGGTGGCGTTAGCCTGGCTAGGTCAGGATTGCCGTAGCTGAAGGATATTACCCTATCGTGCATGATATTGGTTGGTGGGGAAACCGGAGTGCCCGGAGGAAACCCACCCGGACACGGGGAGAAACATGCAAACTCCACACAGAAAGGCCCGGCCCGTGCGGGAATCGAACCTGCGTCCTTCTTACTGTGAGGCCAGAGCGCTATCCGCTCTGCCACCGTGCCGCCATATTAGATAAATTTTTTACCAGAGCACACATATAGACGCGTTTGTGTCTATATGCTAATGCTAACAGGAAGTGGTTGTATGTACAGAAGTTGGCTATTTTGAGTGTACACAAGCGAACTGAAGTTCCATGCACAAAGCCAATTATATTATCTTTCATTTCTGCGACCATATTTTGTAAGCTTAGGTTGTATTTTTTGTATTACAACAATGCTTATTTTGTCTTCCTTTGCTTTTTCCACAGTTTTTTGAAGACATATTGGCACAGTGATTCACTTTTTTATTATGAAGGGCCATCTTTTTATGGGAAGTTTGCATATTCTCTCCATGTCGATGTAGTATTTATCATTAAATTAATGATAACATAATTAAAGTTGTGAATGTACACTGTGCATGTGATGTCCTAAACATCATTATATAATAAAAGTCATTCAACATCACATCACTTTAAATAATATGTAAACCATTACATTACATTCTAATATGCTGATTTCTAAAATGTCCTTATGTTGACATTTTATGGCAAGTAAAGAACTTGGTTTTATAATGTGACTCTGGGAAGAAGAAGGCAGGTCAAGTGTAGGTTAAAAATATCATTAATCTCCAGTGTGAGAGTCTGTCTCAAATGATATATGTTTACATAAACAGATAGAGGTACTGTACTTCTAAAGCAGTTAAGGATTTGCACTGAGAACAGGACTCAACCCGACTCTCAGCGAGCAGTTCCCATGAAGAGGAGCAGCTATTTTTATCAGACTGAAGAAGTTAATAAAAGAAACACCAAAAGTAGTAGTTGTGAAAATCAAATGAATAAATACATAATCACTTTAATGATATAACACAAAAAATGTGAAAACAAAAAGAAAATAGAATCATTTCAACTCCACAAAAAAAAAAAAAAAAAGGCAACTTATTATTGACTCCAACTGACCTCGGCCCTGACCCTTATGACCTCTGTCTGACCTCTATATAACCTCAGGTATTCTCACTTCTTTTTCAAGATCATGTTTCTGTTTCTTTTTTGACTGTGGATAACTTTCATGTTTTTTCAAGCCTTAAGTTAAACAATATGTTCTGTAATTCAAGTACTTTCTATTGGCCTATGGGACACAGTTAACACGTATTTGTTCTTGTGATGTATATGCATCATCTTGTGTGAGTAAATGGTGAACTTGTTTCTCTTGCTTGACATTAATAAGATCCTGTTCAACTTCTAGCCTGCCAAAGCTTCAGTTGAAGATTTTTTTCTACTTCCAACATTGTTTCCGGCTCATTGATAAAACCAACAAAGCTGCTTCACTCAATGGAGATATATAACACTGAAAGTACGTAACTGAAGTCTTTTGTTTTCAGTGAGACATGGAGATATGAGGCATTAGGAGCTCATTTATTATCAGGGATGTGAAGCCTGAACTACAACTAATATTTAACATTGATGACGGCTAATTTGTTAGATGTTTAAATAGACTTGTCTTTCACTTGTCTATGTTATCCTCAGAAGAATCCAGTTATGTTGCCTTGATTTGTCTGGACAGTATGTGAGAGGACAACAATTAAATTTGAAATCAGACTTCCTATAATATTATCCCAAGTATGAGAAAGTACGAACACCACCTTGTCTTTGTGCAATGTCCTATAGAGGCATGATTTATGTTGTCTTTTGTTATCCTGCACTGGTGTTTGTTTTCCTCTGTCGACTCTGGCCTCATCCCAATCCATTTCTCTTTTAAGCCAGCTGCACACTCCAAGAGTTTTGGCCCGATTTTAGGCCCATTGTGCCCCTCTAGTTCGGTTGGGCGTGGCAGTGTAACAATTTTTGTAAGAAAAAGTGTTGTCCTTATGTCTGTGCGTGACTCCGAGTATTTGTCAGGACGCATCATCGAGAGGTTCACATGCTGCATGTGCAAGTGCACATAAAATGAAGAAGGGAAGAACAGGAAGAAACCTGTTTTAATCCACTCACATATCAATGTTCATTTTTGTAACCCACACATGAAAAAAAACATTCTGCGCTCAATCCCGTGGCCCACACATTCTCCGCTCACTGCTCATCTCTGTTCCTCCTGTGACTTATGTGCTTACCTTGAATTAGCACTATGACCAAAGAGAAAAGTTGTGAAGTATCTTGTCTCCGGTTACTCTTGCTGCACCACTCCCTAGTGTGAGTGTGCCCTAACTCTATTTGTTTGAATTGCCCACCCAAATGTGAGATGTTTGTGATTAATTAGCTGTCTGATTAGATTATTGTTTTGAGAACAATAATCAGTGCTTTAAGAGCAGGATGCAGAGGTAGCCTACTCAAGTTCCACTTAAGTCAGCCTCTCAAGCATTTAGTTGTTCTCCATTCATTTAACAATGAATGGAACTTTAACAAGGTGAGAGTACCCTATCTAACACTTATAGTACAGATATCACTTAACATTTTGATACAGATTTATGAGAATCTCCCTCTGTGAAAGTAATGGACTGGATTAGTTTCATCTGCTCACATCAAATAAAAATGTTCCTATGAATTTCACTGCTGCTTCTTCGTGACACTTGTGGCCATTTTGAAGCAGGATTTTGATAGTGATGTTTGTGGTTGTTTTCGACTCGAGTCTGGCTCATGCTTATTTGAGACATGAGAAAACCACTAAATGCATGAAGTGTTGGAACAGGAAACTGCAGTTAGAGCCACTCTGATAAAATATTGGCTCCGTGTCACTGTATAACTCAGGGATCACACTTTCTTATTGCTTACCAACACAGTCTCACAAGAAGGTGTACATTTAGCACGACACAAAAATAGCGTATTTTTACCACAATATCAGTCCTGTTTTCCGTACTTATGTTACGCCGTACATATAGCACGATATGAAAAAGCGTAAAAATGACACGAGATTTCACAGCGTGGAGACGTTTTCTTCAGGTGAAACGATTAAGTTCAGGCAAAAATTTACTAAAATGGTTAACATTAGGTTGGGGCTTGGGGTAGGTTAAGATTAGATGTAGGATTTTGTTAATTTTCATGAATAAGAACATGTCTTAACAACCACCATTGAAATGAACGGGGACTGTGACGCGTACTATAATTACGCAAAAGAGCCTTAAACTCGTGCTAATCATACGCAATTTACATGTTGCGTTATGTCGTGGTATATGTACGCTTTCTTGTGAGATCGGGCTGTGCTTACACATAAGTGATGCATTTGGTTACATCAAAAAACAAGTGTTAGCCAATTTCTCTGCCAACACTCTTCTGACAAGACACCCCATAGCCTGTCTGGGTTTTGGCCCATTAAAAAGTAAGGCTAAACAAGTGGTCAGAGACTTTCTTCACCCTCAACTGCACCCCAAACAGGCGTGCGGTGAGGTGAGACTGTGCAGCACAGGTCACTTCAAGATAATTTTTTTATAAACTTTGCCGACATAAAACCGTTCCTTTACATAAACACACATGAGTATTTTCTAAAACTGAAAATGAGAAAAAAAGAAACACTGAGACAAGTATTGAACCTGTGATCCATTGAACTTTGCATCAAATGTTATCTAAGTGACCTAAATGACTGATGGAATCATTGCACAGCGGGTGATCACTTTCCAACTCAGAAGGACAAGTTTTTGCAACCCACCTGGCAGCTTGGCTGTGGCGTCAACTCGATGCGACATCGGAGTGTACTGAAAATGCACTGACAGCATTTGACCATCGTGGCAGTACAGTTGCGTTTTTTCACACATAACTACAAAATGAGCATGGTTGCACAAAAATGTCCAAAACAGGCTCTGAAACAGTGGATAATTCATTCAGTTTAACAGAGCAAAAAAGATAATTCTGAGTTTAGTTTCACTTTAAGCAAATCACAACTCCATAGAAATAGTGAAAAGCCTGGTTCTGGAAGATGAATGCACAGATCAGTTTTTCAGTCAGATTGAAAGAGCAAACAGTACATCTGACTGTCTAACTGAAATGTCTTAATTGATGGTAGTTACATAGTTTGGCTTGAGACTCAATCATCAACATTCAAATGTAACAAATTGTGTCTTATAGCTCCAGCCGTTTCCAACCAAAACTATGTATTTTTTTTTTTTTTTTTCTTTTGAAGTGCAGACATAATCCGTTTGATTTATGCTCCAAATATTACCCTAGACTTCTTGGAAGACTGTCTTTGCTCAAAAAATTGTTGATACAGTTCCAAACCATAAAAATCTAGTGTTTGGTGAAAATATCATCTGTTCAGCCCAGCATAGGAAAAATGTTAATATCCATTCTAATTGCATGCATTTATTACTTAATCAGTCAACAGTCACATCAAGTGAGAAATGCAGACAACATCAAATGAAGAAGTGAAGAAATGAATAGCAAATTTTGTGTTTTTTGGGTCCCACATGGGTCACACCACCTCCATTTTTCAAAAGTCACATGAAAAAGTTACTTTTATAAGAAAGTTGAAACCCTCTTATTCAAAGGGGTATCAACCATTCCGGGATTAACAAGAATTACTTTGGACTATCTTTTTATTAATATATGTATATATTTTTTTTACTTTTTAATGAGCCCACCTAAACTACTAACTTTAAAATGTAAATTTCTGTTGAGCAGATATTCTTCTCACAACTAAGTCATTCTGCAGCAGAGCAAAACTAAAAGCCCTGGCTTCCAAAAGAGTCCAGCCATTTTTGTTTGTGCTCCTAAGGGTTCAGAAAGAAATTGAGGTAATGGAGGTATAACTTTCTAACTAAAAACATACTTGAATAAAAGCATATTTTTGTCATTTAGATACCTTTGTTGCGCTGAATACATATTAAAAACCTACATTTTTGCTTTTAAGGTTGTTGAGTTGTTTCGAAAAAAGCTGCCCCTTTAGCTGTATTTGCTCACATTAAGGTATAAAACACATTTGTCCCCACAATGTCCCAATATGGTTTTAGCTTTTTATTTCTACTGGAGTAGTGCACCTTTAAGAAAATGTATCCACCATGGTAATAACAGCATATAATAACAGACCTTGTGGGACAGGGAGATTAGGTAGGATGAGCTTCATTATGTCAAGTTCATTAAATCTACTGTGTATAAATTCATATATGAGACAACGCAGATAAACAGAAATCACATTTAAACAATCCTTCAGTTCATAGCAAACCGTGAGTTGCTGCTGACACAGTCTGGTGAGACAGTCTGGTATACCTGTGACCCTTCCTTACCCCAAAGCCAACATTCTGTTGTTGACCCCTGTTCAGTCACAGTGTCATGAGAAAAGGCTTGAAGTTGGATCCACTTGCTTATTGACTTAAAGATGCACTATGTAGCTTTTCTTGTAGGGTCTGCCACTTCCATAAAGCTTAACTTTTCAATAAACAGGTAAGTGAAAGCATTGCAAAATAGGTTTATTGCCATTGTCTGGAACATTTCAGCTAAAACAATACATTTCAATAGGTTTTGTGCATGTGACATCACAACATTCTGCAGGTCAACAATATTTCAATCAGGTAGAGGGCAGCTAAGGTGAATATTGTTTAAAAGCACTTTTTGTTTTAACACAAAAAATGGGTCTTGTCACATAATAGCTGCATAAGTTTTGTTTTGTCTCTTCATCAAACTGTGCAAAGCTATTTTCTGCTCACCAGGCGTCGCTGCTGTCGCCCTTGTCAAGAGTTTTAAGTTTCTCCTTTACAGAGATGAGCAGATGTGTCAAAGCCTTAGAGGCTTCATGTTTATTTTGTTTGTTCAGCCATCTAGAGAAAAATTCCAAACGTTTTTATTGAATACCCGGACACCCAGAGCACACCCCCAAAAGTGAGAAGAAAGTTACAGAAACAGGTTCTGATGTTCTTGCTGCGAATTATATGCAGTTCTGCCAAATCTTGACCCTGTCTCTTGTGTGTAACTTGTAACAGTGTCATTGTGTCACATGAAAGATAAGACAATTCTGTGATTTTTAAAATCTTTTTCTTTCATTTTATTTTTTGTTGTGTGTCTCTGATTGGCCAGTCTGAGTGACAATGACACCCATTGTGACAATCTAAACCATCATCACATTGTCTTAGTGACTTTTAATTAGTCAAAGTCTTCAAGAACATCTTCAAGAAATTTTCCTTTACACATCCTTGGTGTCTTTCTCTCTCTAACTGATCCAAATACCCAGCCACTGCTCGTTCCTCTAGGCATTAGAATTGTCTGTATTTACTCCAGGTGGACCACTTATTCTAGTGTTACCTGTTGCTCCTGTCCCATATGGGAACTGTAGTTTTATCAAATGAGGGAATCTAACCCTGGCTGGTCTGAACTGTTGTCCACTCCGCAGCTCTCAGTATCTGCCTCCTTGATCTACCGCTGTCTGTCTGCTGTGGAGTAAACCAAACCACCAGCATCCAGTTACTCTGATCCCTCCACCTGCTGCTGCCTATCTTCTCCTCATGTCAATCCTTGTGCACTGTGCACTCCTGCCTTTTGTTTCTCTGCCCTACCAGGTAAAGTTCAACTACATCACTTTACACTGGCTGACTTGTGATTGAGAATGGTGCTCTTATTTCAGTCACGATTCGAAACGATTTGTTGGGTCAACAAATCAAAGACAGCATAAACAACAAGTGTGTATGTACCACACATTCATAAGCAGTAATTTGTGTGAATCAAAGCAATCTTGACGCAATTTTCTAATAATGCTTTCACTGTGGCGTTTATCATGTGTTTGGAGGCTTCCTATGTGAGCGTACCATTGGCTACTTCATAGGAACTGTTCCAAAGTAGAAGTGAACCCTGGTAAGGTACAGTTGGTTACATGTTAAGTACGTAGTAAGTACTGTTTGTGTGCAGTTGTCCAAGTGAAGCAAACTAGCAAGACTGCTTCAGAGTCGCTTGACGTAAATGACACACTAGGAACTTTGGCTCATTTGGCCATTTTGCACGGTGGGAACTTTTTTCAGTTTCTGGTATTGTTTTAGTTCTAGTTCTCATTTTAGGCATGTTACACACAACAAGAACTACAAAGTGGGACCACACTTTAGGACATTAAAAGCTTTTCTAACTGAAAAAAAGCTTGGTGACCCAAGCACATTTACAATACTCATTTTGTTTGAAAACAACTGCGACATGATGTGAGACAAACAATCGGTGCAAAAATGTTTTTATGTCTGTCAGATGTGAGTGAGAAATTCTTGCAAATTGAACTCAATTCAGAGTGATGCACAGATCAATTTGGCGTAAGCCAGGTTAGCTTTTCACAGAAGATTTTAAACCCCTGGTGTGCAAGGGCCACGCTTTACCCACCTGTTATAGGATCAGTGAGGACTTGCGACGAGCACCTTGCAGAAGAAATGTTGCCTGTTTATGGTTGAAGCGTTATGGTTTTCCTGTGAGCAAAAAATACCCACCAGCTAATCACATGGAGTGTAATTCATGAAGTGGCACATGTATAGAAGCTCCTGGTTGCTAATAAATAAAGTCATAACACATCACAGCTGTGGCTGCAGGCTTGGTGCTGTAAATCTATGGGCAGAGGCTGGAGACAAACATGAGGCGCTGGAAGCAACAGAAAGTCCCTTAGCAGGTCATATGAGATGTGCAGCATAGAGAATGTATGTTTTATCATTTAATACAGAGTATATGGTAATAATGTTTCAGGAACTGATCAAATGAGGTTTTGAATTTCTAAGAACTCCAAAAGCAGTGCTACAAATGTCAGTAAACATATTAAATAAATGAACAAAAAACCTTAAGGTCAAAATGAACTGATTTGCAGTATTTAACTGTGTTAAAATCACTTCTTGAGGACTGGATTTTGCTTTGGCTCTCTTTGTGAAAATGGTGCCTCATCCCACCCAATACATTACCCCAGGCTTTGTTCTCACTAATTGTCCTTTAATGTCAATTACCATGCTGTTAAAAGCTTACTTGTTCGCTCACCACAGATGGGACTCAGGCTGTTTATGTTCTCACCTGTATCTTGTGTTTGAATGTCAGAGCTGTGAGCTATGACCCGTGAAACTGGCTCAAAATGTGATCTTTTCAAAGTAAAAGCTTCCACTGACCTGAAGCAACCCTGGGGGAACCTACACCCCTGCTGAAGTTAAAGTCTGTAACTTCAGGGCAGTGTGGAGGACATTAGACAGTACCTTACAACATTCCCAAACTGCTAAAACTGTTTTGGAATGAATCTCTTATACGACAGTTGCATGCTGACAGAGTTAGTTTACTGTTATTTTTTTGTCTACCAATAATTTTTGCCTTTCTGGAAAAATGACAAGGCCAGGAGTCATCAGGGTCAATTTGTGAAAGAGTGATTCAGTGAGACAACATAGTTACGCATGGAATGGTCACCACAGACTCCAGAGATTGAAGCCACTGTAAATTTTGTGACTTTGTGGGAGAAGGCTTTGCACAGTGGTCCAACTCTCCAATTCTGAAAAGCAGACAACATGATGGTGAAATGTGCTCTCTTTGAACTAGTTTAATCATAATCATAATATAAAAA
Organism: Mugilogobius chulae; assembly: GCA_038363315.1. NCBI lineage: Eukaryota > Metazoa > Chordata > Actinopteri > Gobiiformes > Gobiidae > Mugilogobius > Mugilogobius chulae. The sequence goes on along the minus strand of CM076403.1, from coordinate 41,897,327 downwards.
TATTATGATTATTTCCATCTATATTTGAAAGACAAAATAAAACAAAATGTATTTGCTGATCTTTAAGAGCCAAGAGAAACAAAACTAAAACTTACCACCATATGTCTATGTAATTTATTTCTTACACATTTTTGGCAAATTTGACAGTGGTTTAAGAAACAATGGTCTTGCATACTCTTACTGTGTTAAGCAAGGCACCTCAAACAGCTTCTTACGGAGGCCTGAGGCAACAAATGACTGCCATACCACTCCAGCTGAGACTTGAGACATCATGTTCAAATATAAAGCTGGTTTTGCAGTCAACAGATTGAATAAGAAGTTTTACTTTTACTCTACTGTGTCCTTAATTCTTCTCCTCCCTCATTCTCAGTGACATTTGCAGAGTTGTGTCCAGGACAGATCTGAGGAAGCTTCAGATGTGGTTTGGTGGCAGCATGCATTTGACAGATAAGAAGATTACTGCCTTTTTCTTAAGTCAAGAGTGGTTCTAGTGGCCAACCATTGTCCAAGTTTAGTTTTGTGGTCATTTCGCAAAATCACCGTAGATTTAGTTGGGTGTTTTGTAATTTGCTGTTTACGCAAAGTGTCCCTTTTCTAAATGGTGATTTGCAACAGTTGCTTGACCTTTCGGTCCAGCCTCTAATTTCCTCACACCACCTTGTTTGAATTTCTTTTCCTTTTATTCCTCTGTGTAATTGAAATTATACAGATTAAGGTCTTCCTTGCCGTTGCGTAAGAAAAGCAGCTATCCCGGGACTGCAATTAAAATGCAATCACAACTGAACACATCACACTGATTGATGAATGATAACCAATTTACAGAAGAAAAATTCAGGCATTGACAATGTGAAAAATCATAGCTAATTTATATTTCTTTACTAGTGGTTGTCAGAGTTGGGTTCAGAGAATCATGTGTTAAGTGTCTCTCCAAAGTTTTGTTAGTTTATCACAACATGTTTTTTTATATAATTTATCAGTGATTTATAATTTATCAGTGGCTTAAATTTCCCCAAATTACGTAGTTATTGTCAACTCAGTCAGACACAAAACCACTTAAATTGTATTTACTTTAATCCAACAACAACAATAAAACAGTGTTCAGTTTTATTGTAGTGAGAGTTTTAAATGTCCAAATGAATGAAACTTATCCATTTATTAAAACAGAAAATACAACATTTTCATTTTAATTCATGTTTTGAAACATGATCAGATGTTATCATGTTTCAAAATATTAATCAAAATTATTTACATGTCTGTAAATAAACTGTAAAAACTCTATGTGGAGTTTGCATGTTTTACCGAGTTTGTTCCGGTTTCCTCCTATAATTAAAAACATATCCCATGTGCCTCCCCTCTCCAGGACTACAGATGGAAATAGCTGTAAAGCTGGAATCTGGTACAAGCATCTCTGCCTTTGTGCTTAAGGTAATTGTACATTGTCCTTAATATCATTACCTTACCTTACAAGGATCTGACAGAGTTGACATAAACTGACATATGTAGACATATACTGACAATCATGATCTCACGATCTCTCTGGGTGGGTTTGCATGTTCTTCTTATGTCATTGTGGTTTTCACCGGGTACGCCGGTTTCCTCCCACCACCCAAAACATGCATGTTTAGGTTGAGTGGGTATCACTGTAATTTCCCCTTGTGAATGAATGAGAGAGTGAATGATTGTCTGTCTAATCCTGCAACGGGTTGGCTAGTTGTCAAGCGTCACCTGCGACCCTAACAGGAACAAAGCAGTAGAAAATGAATGAACGAAGAATTTAGAGAACATTTATTTTTCAAGTTTACCTTATTGTCATTGAATATGATTCATTTTTATTAATGTTAACAGAGAACAGGAGAATAATCTGAACAGAGGCAAAGAACACACCAAACTACAGTTCAAATAATTTAAATAAACTTTGTATTTATTTTTTTTATTATTATTTTTAAGAAGAGAAGAGAAGAAGGAGAAGAGAGAGGATTCATATTTCTTATTATTTTGCCACTGTACACAACCATCTGCATTTTCACTGGAGTATTAGTGGGTTTATTTTTAATGTTTGCAATATTGTGATGCCATTTTAACCAAAGACATTATCTTTTACACATTCAATCTCTATACCAAAAATTAGATAGCAAAAAGAACTTTTTAAGATGTGGGTGAAAGATGAATAACATCCTGCAGGGAGGACATGTTAACATACCAAAATAATACTATGAAGTGACTGTTTCAGCACACTTACTGTACCTTACTTTAGCTCCACAGCAGCTTTTAACTGAGCAAAAACAATCTCTGGTGTAGCAGCATGTAATTGACTGCAGACGCTTACATCTTCTGTATATCTGTGAAAGAATTCTTTAGATCCATTTGGGACACACCTACACAAATTCTACAGGTGTGGCCCTAAAAATACCATTTTTGTCTTGGGTCCTACTAAACTTAAATATGTGTGACCATTAAAACCCAGCAGGGGATGGACTCTTTCTTTTAAAAAATGCTGGACAGTGAGGTTTTTTTTTAATACTTGATCTTAAACATGACAGCAGTCTCAGCAGAACAGCAAATTGTTACTTTTTTGTACCTTCTTTGTCAGAGTGTTTGTAGCTATAAAATGATGCCATTATACAGACTTATACCAAAAAAGTATCCAGCATTAGAAAAGTTTTGCTTATGCATTTTATTTATTTATTTTTTATGTCAACCACAACTAAATGAATCTGACAGTTCTGTAAATTGTGACTTTCAAACCAAGGATCTAAAATGAAACCCTAGGGAACTTTAACATATCAGCTAAGATTACAAACTCAACTAAGCTACTATGAGATATAAAATAACCAGGAATGTAATGTATTGTACAATAACATCATTCAATATTCCAGGTCCTGCTTGACCAGATATATTTCCAAGTCAGACAGTTCGCTCTAGAGGCCGTGTGGTTTGAAAAATAATCTGCACTGTTGTTAATGCTGTGGACACGCATGGACACATACACACATGCCTCTCACATAACTCTGTCCCCACATTCATTCATCCCAGAGGTAAGTCAATACGCACATCAGTATGACACAAAGAGCTCCACGGCTGGCTTTATTCTCCACTGCAGCGGCTTAAACCAACACGTCTGACTGGGCCAACAGGGAGGAGCCGCAGCCACACCACGACTAGTGTACTTTCTTTTATTTTATTATTCTATGTGCTTACACCAAAGAAACACATGTTTTGTTAAAGTTTATTCACATAAATATAAGATAGATTGTAATGCAAGATTTCCATCATGCAAAGAGACACACAAATCTGAAAAACAGACAGAGCCACAATAAAAAAAAACAAACATACATACATAAATACATGAATACATAACACTGAGTTTAGTTTTTGAGACAGATCATACACACTTTGCAAACATGCTTCTACATTTTAATATATAATTTTCAGATTGTTTCAAACTGGCTGCTGAGTATACAACTTAAGCAAAATATGAATGTGCAAAAACATCCAAATCATCTTAACACAGACAAGACAATACAGCAATGTTCAATAAACCTTGTTCTGCGTTCATGTAAACTTACACCTATGCATTTGCTGCCTCCAACTGATAAGAAGAATCTTATATGTGCAGCTTTTTGTAGCACAGCAACATAAGCACTCATACTGTAAAATCTTTATCCACTTCTCTCTAAAACACGTTGAACACATCTAAGTTAATCCTTTTTGCGTATGTGTCTAAATCTCCTCCTCTTTGTCTGGAGAGCTGAACAGCTGTGAAGGTTTTCCTGTAACACAAACAAAAGTGAATCACATTGAACTGGGTGAAAGGCAGGGGAACACCTTTGGCACCGAGCCAAGAGACGTGTGTATTTATTTTTTCCCATGTCTTGATTAATAACACGTTATGTGTGGTTTACTAACACTTTGAATCATGTTCTGCTTTCTTATATAATCAACACAGTCTAAAAGAAAATGAAGATATACAATGAAATGTCAAAAATGTACAATAAGCACATTTTCACCACTTTTTTTCAACATCACTAAAAGCCAACGTAAAATAATTGCGAATTTTGGTTGAAGCCATGTGAGGACTTTTGGGGGGGTTTAACAGGTAAGTTTAGGACTGGGGCTTGGGGTAGGTTAAGATTTGCCTGTTAAGCCCAAAGAAAATCTCGCCACATGGCTTCAAACAAAATTCGTGGTTATTTTACGCCTTGGTTTTTCGAAGCATTTTGATGGAAAAAAGGTGTGAAAACTTGCTTATCGTACGTTTTTGACATTTCGTTGTATGTTTATGTTTTCCTCAAAGACTGGGCAGTATATAATACATTCTAGGCCTTTAAAGTCTTGATCACTGGCACTTTTCACAACTTTCAGAAGCCAGAGTGTGTTGAGTCGTAGAAAAAAGATAACATACTGTATATACATACAGTATAACCAATCCAATGTCTTCTGCTTTACCCGTGAGACTGTTCGCAGAGCAAGGAGGCTCAGACTTCCCTTTCCACACACAGTTTCTTCAGGTTTTTCTGAAGTATTCCCAGAAGCGTGTCGCTACAGCTTGTCCTGGGTTCTCCAGTGTCTCTTTTCAGGGGACATACCTTGAACAGCTCACCAGAGAGGCGTCCAGGGGTCACCCAGAACAGCCACCTTCTGGAAGAAACTTAGTATTTCAACTTGTCTTTTTGGTCTTTACTCGAATCTCATGATCAATGGCGAGGATTGAAACAGAATGACATAGGAAATGACAGAGTTGTATTTCTCGCTAAACATTGAATAACAGTGGCACTTGTCATATATTTCCGCATTTACTTTGATTAATGAAAACGTCAGAAGGTTGTATTTACTCAAGGTAGGTTTGCGTAGCACTACACCCAGTTTAAGATCAAACTAGCAGGCTTCATTCATGCACTGATGAGATCATGGGGTCAAGTAGCTGATGGGAAAATCTCATTTAGAAGCACGGCCATAACCCAAGTGTTTATGCTGACATTGTGGTTTAACTTGCACAAACATAAAGTTAGTCATGTGATATGATTGCAAAATGCATATGCGGTTTGGCTTTGGGGATTAAGAGAATTGCTTTGTTATATAACATCATATTGTTAAAATACGATACAAAACATATCTATCACCAATCAAAAGCAACCAAATGGACACACTGCAGATTATATCTTATCACGGTATTAATGAATGTGTTTTTTATCTCACAGCCACACTATGCACTCTTATTGTGAATGCTCTGAATCTATCACTTTTACCTAAAAAGAAGCATCACAATTAATCTTTTTGTATCTACCTGATAGCCTGTCTGAATGTTGTTCAGCTGAAAAGAAATAAGACATTGGCTTTCTATGTGTCTCCATAGGTTAATATAGATCTCCTGTATGCAACAACAAATTCAATATGTATAATTTCTGTAAATCCACACAACAAATTAGACCAGACAAGGAGTTAAAAGTGACTTGCAGTTAGAAAGCACTGCTGCCATCTGCTAGTCTCACTCAAAAATATTTCAGTTTTCAGGCAGTAGATTTGACTGTCAAAACTAGTTTGGAGAATGCTAAGTTTGAGTTTAATTTTATGCTGGCTTACAGTATCTCAGTGACATTTCAGACCTTTACCTAAAGCTGGGCGATTATGAAAAAAATGTATACCTTGTGATGTAAAAGTTTTTTTGTGTATCTCAACAACATATTGTCAGTCCAACAAAAAAGTGTCAAAGCTTTTGTTCAAATGTATTGACTGGTGTGTAATTATCAGACAAATGTAAAATTTGGTCAAATTAATCACTTAGCACAAGAAATTGTTTTTGTGACAAGACACTTCGCCAACAAAATGGCAGCCTCACTTCTGTCAGTCTGCCCCAGATCAGCTGTGGCTACAAAAGCTTATCACCACTGAGTGAGGTGTGACTGAAAAATTCATAATGTGAGGTGCCTTTGGGTGACTGTAAAAGTGCCATCATTATTATTACTTACGAGCAGCAATGTCTCCTTTTTATTCTTTTTGTTTTATAAAGCACCCTGAATTGCTTATTGTACAAAATGTGCTATTCATATAAACTTGCCTTGTTCCTTTGAAAGTTTACAAGATAACTTAAAAAAAAAAAAATTGTTAACTCGCTTTCTTTTGTAGCCTTTTTTAGTACTATACAAAATTAATATTCATCTTTGGTGTATTTTGAAAAAAGCATTCGCAATACTATCTATAATGTAATGTATTGTCCTACTTCCACCTGAAAACAACTTTGTGCTGCATAAAAAAAAAAAAAAAAAAGACAGACGTTTTTCCAGTCAATAATGACACATTCCTGCAGTTTCTTTACATTTAGCTATCTTTGGAGTGAAACTAGACTTGCCTCGTTATGCAAATCTGCCTGGAGTAGTTACATAATGTGTAGCAACAGCTCATCACTCATTTTTACTTAAAAAAACTGAATTTGAAAGATACTTTTTTGAATGAAGCAACAACAATATTTAGCTTACTGTGATATTAGCATCACAAAATATAACTTAAAAAAACATATTATGTATATTATTATGTTAAATAATTTGTGAAAGTTAGTTGCAATATCTACAACAAGCAGTCAGTGTCTCTGAACATCATTTTTTATTCATTGCATTGTGTGGTCAGAAAAGACTGACACTGTTGTTTCTATTAAAATAGTTAATAGCTAATTTAATATACAATCTTCATATCTGTAGATTTCAAATCTTTTAAAGTGACTCTTGCACAAATATATATTAAGAGTACAAACTGATTTGTATAACTTTCATTTGTCTACCATTTGGATCATAATTCTTGATTGTGAAAACAGGCACCATCAGTGAGATATTACATGGATTTATGAGGGTTTTAAAGACTTTCAAAGTGCACTAAACTCATTCTAGTGTTTTATAATGTTATTTCTGTTGTCATCAAACAGGAAACGTTGCTCTCACTATGGGATTGGTTACGACCTGAGCCTCAAAATGTGTTTATTTTAAACCAGCTATGTATCAAGGACATTCCAAATGATTTGAAGGTAAAATTCATATAAGGTGTCTGAACACAGCACTGCGATCATCTGTTGCTCCGGGCAGGTTGTTGTTGGAGCAATGAACCTTGTAAAAAATGCAAAGGATAGATTTCCAAAGGATGTCAAATACTTTGCAATGTTACAGTTTATATGAGAGGAATGAGTTTTGTTCAGTTGTAGCTGTTTTTTATTTGTTCACAAATTTGACACAACACTAGATTTCACATGAATGCATTTTTTGTCCACTAATATATCTTCAGAACAGCTTTTTTGCAATCAGCTTGAGCTTACTAAATGCATGTGCGAGATGGTTCATAAGACATGTCAGAGATGTACTTTGGTGCTAGTTCATGGAGAAACTTAAACACAAGCAGAGCGTTTTAAAGTCTATTCTCTGAGCCACTGGAAGCCAGTGCAAAGACCTAAGGACAGGACTAATATGATCGTACTTTTTGGTTCTGGTCAGGACTCGAACGGCAGGGTTCTGGATGTACTGCAGCTGTTTTACAGCTTGTTTGGATAGGCTGGTGAGCAGGCCAATAGGTCTCTAATCTACTGGAGACAAATGCATGGATAAGTCTCTCCAAGTCGGGCTTTGACACTACACCTTTGATTTTGGCAATGTTTTCTAGATGGTAAAAAGTTGCTGATGTTATTGACTTGATATGGCAGTTAAAGTTCAAGTCTGAGTCCATTATTACCCCCAGATTTCTAACTTGACTTGAGAGAGAGACTGAAGGTGACTGCTGACACTTTCTCTTTGTTTCTGAGGGCCAAAGATGATAACTTCAGTCTTGTCTGAGTTTAGCTGGAGAAAGTTGTTATCCACACAATGATCTGTTGGATGCAGTGACAGAGTGAATCCATTGGGCTATATTCACCTGCTGTTAGTGACACAAAGATCTGAGTGTTGTCTTCATAGTAGTGATAGCACACATTATTTGTGAGTATTAACTGACCTAAAGGCAGCATGTAAACACTGAACAGAGGGGGTTCCAAGATTGACCCCTGAGGCACACCACAGGTCAAGGTCATGTGTTCATCACTTTAGCAGTTTTAAGTATTGTGTCATGTAAACACTCTAGTTATTGGCCCCAATTAAATGCTTTTTGTACTTTAGCGCTTTTGTGACCTCAACCACAGCAGGTGTTAACAAGATGCCACGAAATATTGTGTCTGTTTATTTCATTGCATGCCAACTCAATGCAGTGTTATACAAGTCACATATATTAAGTCAGCTTTTATCCCATAATGACTAATTTCTCTTGGTCGCAAGTTTGAACAAATGAAACTTTTATATATTTTGTGTATGCACACAATGCAAATACAGTTTCATGTGAAAGCATTTTTCATTTGACAAATTATTATTTATGAATCCTTATCCTAATTTAACAAACTCCATACCCTAGACCCAATTTTTATTTTATTTTATGTAACTTCAGACCTAAATTTAGTCATTCTTGCATTGTAAAGACATGCTATTTGTTTGAATGAATTTTATTAGAACACATTGGATGTGTCAGTCTGTTTTTTGTTTGTTTGTTTTTTTTGTTTGCTTTTTTTTTCTCATTTTAAAATAAACTTTCAATAAACTTTTTAGGTTGACAATCCTGCTGCTGTATTTGAAATAAGACCGGTAGCTTGAGATGTGATTGCTCAATAGGGAAACGTACAAGCTGTGATTGGCAAACAGTCACAGTTCACGCAGTTCCATGTGTCCTGTGTCCTGTGTCCCATCCATCATAACATCCTTTCTATTCATTAATCCTGTTTATTTAGACTTTTATGCACCTGTCTTTTATCACTATATTTAGCCATGCGACCCTTCATTTAATTGACCTGCAATGCATGCTTTATTCAACTCTTTTTAATTATCCTGGCTCAGTCAACAAATAACTAATGACAAGCTTATCGCCACGCATAAAACCATGGCTAAAACACAGCCTTCCCTATTGTAGTCTGTTGAAAAGCTTAACAATATTGTGTAAGCTTCTGTTGTTAGCTTATGCTCATCTCCACAAAATAAAGTGTGCTGTTCGTTTGAATACGATGTGTTCAGGTGTCAGTGCAGAGAAAGGGGATTTACTGTGCTAACAAATATAATCCACTATGTGTAATCTGGGATGTGGCCTGCAATTTGGTCCGGATTTAGTCTGTCAGTGAAGCTCATATCTAATTGTTTAGGCTTAACCAAGTGTCAAAGTGGAGTGGTGGAGTGGGACCAGAGAACTTGCATGTGTAACTTGTTGCTGATCAATAGAGTTTTGTATAGGAATAAACAGTGATATCACTAGTATAAGTTGTGTTCATGATCTAAAACGGGGGTTCCAACCTTTTTCTCGAGAGAGAGAGATAGTTAAATGGGGCACAGTCCTATTTAAACATTTAAAAGTGAACACATTTAGCAATCCAAAGTTACATTTAAAGTAGAAATAAGAAAATTTGAATAATAAGATGTAACCTGAAGAAACCAAAATCCTTTGAAGAGCTATTGGTAGCTTTCGAGCTACAGGTTGGAGACCACTTATGTAGAAGATCAAGAATTTTATAGTGATTTGAAAACAAAACAAAGAAAGCAAAAGTTGGTACTTTCAACACCTTCATTGTGAGTACAAATAAACTAAGTGAAAATACACTCAAGATTGTTTCAAAAAGGATATTATTCAATTCGAAAGTTTATCGAACCAATAATAGAATTAATCTGGCTCTTGAACTGCTGTAGGACATTTACAATGATTATCACAAAATCAGAAAAAGTCAGAACCAATGAAGCTTAAGATTTTTTCCCATTCATGTTTTGGCTGGGGCAGGAATAACCTAAACATGGTGAGAACTATAAACTGCAAACAGAATGGATACGGAAACAGTGAAATCAGAACAATGTCAGGGGTTTGGCTCAAGACCCCGACAATCAAATGATGAGGAAGAGGCAATAGGCGGTTTGATGCCAATTTATTTAACAATAATGTAAAACAATAATAATGCAGAGGAGATGAGGAGGAGACGCCGAGGAGAAGATACGAGGCAGGCAGGGCAGGCAACACACCGGTGGCAGGTTCCCCAATTTATAGGGGCGGAGGCTCCGACAACTCAGGCTGGGCGGGGGAGCATCCACAGAACAGGGGGGCACCTGGAGAGAGAGAGGGAGAAAAAGGAGCAGCCGGAGGAGAAAATTTCCTGGGCCACCAATACGGAGTGATGCTGCAGCTTCTTCAATTGCTAGACATTGTTTATGTGTAAAGTAAATGTTCATGAGTTATGCAAACACAACCCATTTAATTCACTTTAACTAAAGGTACCAGTTTTGTAAAATGTTTTGAATATCAACTTAACAAAACAGCCACATTGGCTCTTTACTCCTTGGTGATTGACTTCTAAAAATACAAATATGCAGCTTCTTGTGGCATGAGAAAAGAAATCATTTATTTAACCTTTGTCAGATTTTGCACACAATACTATTTCCATTTTCTCATCTTTTTTGTTCTGATGAGTTAAAAATTACGGCGCTCCATAGTACTCACGAAAAAAAATATATTTATCTCGTAATTACGAGATAAGATCTCGTAATTACGAGATAACTTTCTCGTAATTACGAGATAGTTTTCTCGTAATTACGAGATAATTTTCTCGTAATTACGAGATAATTTAAAAGGCTTTTCCACATTCTGTATATCCACACGCTTCGTATAGGCTAGCTAGTGACTTTATCCACAACGAGTAGTCTTTCTGTGCTAGATTTATGTTTCTAAATAGCTAAGATGTGCTTGTGGATTTCGTTATGTTAAATTAAGTGTCTGTGGTCTTCACTGCAATGTTTACGGTCGACAAAAAGTATGAAAATAGCCAATAACGTGACTGTCAACTCACGCTACAGTTAGCATGCTATTATAAAGACGGCCAGTGTGTGGAGCTGTTCACCCACCAGAAAGAAGCTAGTGGTAATCGGCAGGTTTTTTAAATAAAACTCGATCTTCTTGACTGTTGACAGTCAGTCCCACTCATCCTTAGAAATGTGCGGCAGTTTTTCTGTGGCTCCAGCGTCTGGTTTTCAATTTATTTGGCCAAAAAGAAGAGAAATGCTGCACATTTGCTACACTTCCGCATGGATCACCCAGAGTGGGTGGGTACTGCAAAAATGCCCGTATGTTGCAAGTCTGTTGCAGCACTTCTCTCCTTTATGGCCAAATAAATTGAAAACCAGACGCTGGAGCCACAGAAAAACTGCCGCACATTTCTAAGGATGAGTGAGACTGACTGTCAACAGTCAAGAAGATCGAGTTTTATTTAAAAACCCTGCCGATTACCACTAGCTTCTTTCTGGTGGGTGAACAGCTCACACACTGGCCGTCTTTATAATAGCATGCTAACTGTAGCGTGAATTGACAGTCACGTTATTAGCTATTTTCATACTTTTGTCGACCGAACATTGCAGTGAAGACCACAGGCACTTAATTTAACATAACGAAATCCAAAGTACATCTTAGCTATTAGAAACATCAAGCTAGCACAGAAAAGACTACTAGTGTGGATAAGTCACTAGCTTAGCCTATACGAAGCGTGTGGGTATACAGAATGTGGGAAAAGCCATTTAAATTATCTCGTAATTACGAGAAAATTATCTCGAATTACGAGAAAACTATCTCATAATACGAGAAATTATCTCGTAATTACGAGATAAATATATTTTTTTTCGTGAGTACTATGGACGCCGTAAAAATCCATAATGATAATTATTTTGTAAGATTTTCTTGTTTGGCATTTCTGAGCTGAGCAGGAGATTACGGTTTTTAGGACTTGTTAATAATTCAACACTTTGACTTTCTTTGGGGGATGAGCCTGAAAAATTGGCTTTTTCTTGTTTTTTTTTTTTTTTTTTTTTATCATTATTTGTAATTATGTCCTGTACTCCATGGGCTTTTAGGTTTATGAGCGAAATAATATTGTTTAAAAATGTTAAAGTTATTCCTTTTTACTCTGTTTGATCCTAAATTTAAAGGTAAGTTAGTAGCCTAAATATTGTTCCAAGTCCAAGCATTGGTCTGTAGCCCCGCACACTTCTTTTGCCCTACTTCATGCAAGGCCCAGTCCGCTGCAGACAGGTCTGAACTGCATCATGCGTCGAGCCATCTGTCCTGTAGCAGCGAGAGGAGAGCGCTAGATTATGTAGAGGACACACACGGCAGGCGCGCAGCAGACGCACGCACGCACGCGCACAGACCAGAGCGAGCTTTACAGGCTGATCCCGGCTCTGCTCGGGACAGAGCCGTGTGGCGCGCGGAGCAACAACACTTGGAAGTCGGGACCTGACCAGTGGGCCGTTTTCACCAAAAGGATTCTCTAAAACTCAATCACCTTCATGTCGACGCTGTTGGATACGCACTCGTCGAGGCTATGGTTACCTTTATTACGGTAAGCGTTGTGTACTTTCCCTGTAAGCGCCCCGTGGACTTGGGTTTAAGCCTGGATACCTCATCCAGGGATCTCCCGCTGTTCTAGTCTGTTCTAATGCGGTAAACGCGTTTCAAATGTAACTTGATTATTCTGTGGGAATGAGACATGAGTTGTTGTAGAAGCTACTGTGGATAGGCCAGAAACTAAAACTTTCAAAACAATTTTTAGTATAAGTTTGTGCTAGTTTGTGTTAGTATAAGCCTTTGTGATTGATCCAAAGCAGTTGTAGTGACTCTAATTAAACATTTAGACACATAGGAAAGCTTTTGCGTGTTATTACTCTGCACTAATGTGCTCTTAAGCTGGAGCTGGCGCAGGTAAAGCCTGACAGAACGTGCGCAGCCCTAAGGTACACTCTGTGTGTCTAACTGAGCACGCAGGTAACTCGGGGCAGGGCCTCGCTGAGCACACAACCACTCTAATGCAACTTCAAAGTCAAAGTCTGTTTATCCAACTCCGACAAAGTGCAGAGAAAGTGTGGAGACGCGCGCTGGATGAGGTTCCGTTTGTGATTCTGGGTTGACGTGGATTAATGGACGTGACTTGAGTGCAACTGCTGCTAATTAAGCGTAGATCTGGTGTTTGTGAGAGTGAAAGATGATATGACACAGTTGACACAGTTTATTTGAACAATGCGCACTACAGCGTACTATTGCGTGTCTGTTCTTCCGTGCGTTCTTGGCACATGTGTATTTGTGCGTATGGGAACTGAAAGTTTGGCACAGCTGTAGCAAGGAACATATACATTAATGTAAGTCTTTAGGATAAAGCATAGAAACAACATTCTTGTGCTTTGTATGGTCCGTCACGTAAAAATGTAAGGAAGATGTATGTTTGTTTAACGTAGACGCTCCCTTTACTGTGACGTGTGGGCGAAAGAAGCTTTGCATTCATGCAACTCTCTGAGGTCTTTCTTTCTTTATAAAGTGCATAAAGTTTTCCTGTTTATTTTTTTTAATATACAGAGTAGATGTAATAACAAAACTTGTTCTGTTGTAACCATCACATAGTTTGTGGGAAGATTTGTGACGTTGTGGATTGTTGCGTGCGGCGTGCGCAAATGTGGGAAGGCAATGCATACTTTCTCGTCTCAGAAGAAAGTTTCCACTGACAACTTGAGCCAGAATTTTACAATTGTGTCGTTAACCCAAAATGCACCTCACAGCCGCCACAGGCTTATGCGATCACATTTATTTTAATGAGTACAGCCTAATTACCCTAAATAATCAGATGGAAGGCGCTCTCCTTCTCATGTAGTTGTCTCTTTTCAATGCAATACTTTTAGCGCGTGATTTTAGTTGTATCACTGCTGCTTTTTGTCATACAGCTCTGCGTGAAGCTGTGCGTAAAGACGCACAGTAGCTTGGTTCCTGCAGGCTTGTGCCCTGGGACGTGCGCGTGGTGGTGGAGGCACTGTGCGTGTGATTCTGACGAGCATCTGCAGATGCAGCGATTCTGAGACAGGGAAGCATGGCAATGTATCACAATCGTACTCATCGGTTTAGAGTGTGTTTTTTCTTAGTTTAAGTGTCAATGGTCCTATTAGCTTTGGTCCCAGTTTTCTAGTTTACTACTTTATTTGGCGTTTGTAGGTACAAATGGTACACACACATTTGACTTGTATAAGTCAACTAACAGATACATATTTTTGACAATACAGATTTGGCAGTTACTTTAGGCCAATGAACTGCGTCTCTTCTGGCTTTTGATAGGCAGATTTTCTACGTTTTTGGGAACCATCTGCAATTCCTGACCTAGAAGCTAAAGTGAAATAAAACTGAGCGGAGTGTAGTACTTGAGACCGAGACCGCTTTTTGCCTTGTAGGCTACTCAGTCTCATCTTTGGTCTTGAACTTGGTCTTGTCTTGGACATCAAGACAACATTTCATTACCACCACGCTTTGCTAAACTTGCCACTAGGAGCACAGCGACTTGTCACAGGCACAATTTGCAATAAGCGCTGCACAATAAGATCATGTAGATAGACACTGATAATTGTATAAAATTACAAAGGTGGTCTTGATTTGGTCTTGATGGTCTTAGTCTTGTTTGGTCTCAACCTACAAAAGTCTTGGTCTACTCTCTGTCTCAGCCCTCACTGGTGTTGGTCTCAGTCTTAGGACTCATGGTCCTCACACTGAACACTTATCGAGATTAGTAGTTCCTCCTAGCGGAGAAACTAGGTGGCGCCCTCCTGGCTAGTTTAGTAAAGCACTTGGAAAAGAAAATATGGAAAAAAAAAAGCTGTCATCTTTGTGTAATTAGAAATATGCACTAATAGAGATGTACACGGAAGCTATATTATCAGGATAGTGACGATAAGCTAGGAAAATCCTTCCTCTCAGGTTCAAAGCCAAAGGATTTGAACTGTGTGCTCCGCAGCTGTAGGACCTCAGTTTTACTGCGCTGTCCCTGGTGTGTTTTAGAGCGAGAGAGTTTGGAGAGACCCAGAGAACAGAGGGAGGGCAGAGGCAGATGATAAGGCCAAATGACTTCCAGGTGCTGAACAAACTGATGTTGCACAAAGAGGTGGTTCCACATTCCAGTTCCATCTTTAAACCCAGTTCAGTCCTGTCCACCAAACGGCAACAGACCATTTAACTTGTCTGAAGCACAACTCAAAATGACACAAATGAGTCCACCATGGGAATTCTGAAACTTCTGCTTCTGCACAAAAGTAATTTTGTTTGGCTATGCCATTCACGATCATGACATCACAACATTATTGGCCAATACTTTATAAATACAGTTGAGAGACAGCTAAAATGACACATATGAAACTGCTTGTTGCTGTTGTTGCAGTGTAAGAAAGTGGTCCCAGTCACTTATAGAAATGATCAGAATTCAATGAGTTTGTCAAAGTGCAATTAAAACATTACGTTCTTATAATCTATCCTATTTGGCCTTATGAGATGATCAATCTTTAGTAAGTAAGTAAGTAAGTAAGTAAGTAAGTAAGTAAGTAAGTAAGTAAGTAAGTAATCTTCATTTGTATAGCGCATTTCACAGACACAGAGTCACAAAGTGCTTCACAGTGAGATGAACCCCTCCCTCCCCACTCAGTGACAGTAAACTGCCCTGGGGCAACTCAGCCAAGGCGATTCGCCTAAACACCTGGCGCCTCAACCTCCAACTAACACCAAGTGTACCCTAACATGCATGTTATTGGTTGATAGGCAAACCGGAGTGCCTGGAGGAAACCACTCAGACACGGGGATGAACATGCAAACTCCTCACAGAAAGGCCCCGGGCCGAGCAGGAATTGAACCCGCGACCTTCTTGCTGTGATTCCAGAGCGTTATCCACTCTGCCACCGTGCCGCAGATCTTTAGATTTTGAAAACAATATACTCTCTATATTTCTATTTCTGTATAATATAATTGTTGTTGTTTGTTTGTTTGTTTGTTATATTGAATTACCCATTAAAACAATGTATTTATTTATTTACTTATTGCCAGTTGCAAATCTATGTTAAATGAATCAAATAAAAGAAACATCTTTGCATATTTAAATAACTAACAAACATACAAACTGAAGTTAAAGCAATGATTTCTGGGTGTTTATTACTTGAGAAATAGTGTCACGCACAAAAGCTTCACCTAGTCAGAGCACATCTTTTCAGAAATACAATTTAAAACAAGTAAAGGACACTCAAGCCCCAGAACGGTTGCTAGTGATTCATTTGATTTGATTTTAAGTCGTACTGTAGTTTATGGCTTTATTTAACTCTATACCCACCAGCTCTTTTCTCGCTTTTCTGTTTGCTAAATTTAAACATTATTCACAGACCCACAAAAACTGGAATAATGACATTTTTTAATCTATTCTTTTTAATAAGGCATTTGAAATTACTTGTTTTTATTAGAATTAGGTGTTTAGAGACAAAAAAATGGAGGAAAACATATTTTTGAAAATGTGTTTGTTTTGTTTTCCTCTTTTCTGCATTTTGATGAAAAAAATATAAACGCTACAATGATATAATTCCCTTAGGATTATAAAATGCATAAAAGATGTGCATTTATATACAGTATATAAAAAAAATCATCTTTAACAAAATAAAAGACGAGAAGGCAGCACAACAGATTTCTCTTTTGTGGTGCATATTATATATTTTAGGCTCTTTCTAGTACATGGTACATAGATTATAGTTAGCCTTCCATACATGAAGAAATACAGTAGTTTTCCTTATTATACTACTTTGGCTCAAGGGAGAGTAAGTTTCACTTTCAGCCTTCCTCTGGTTCTAACAGTCTGCGCCCGTTCTTCTCATCCAGCATCTTTTTCTGCGCTAAACTTACTTATCAATATTTTTAGTCCAAGATATTTTGTCTGTAATTGATTGAAAAAAAAAAAGAGCCAGCCTCTGGAAGACTCTCAACAACTATTCTGTGGGCCTATATGACATATTTGACTGTAGACCGAGTCCGTACGTACATCGAAGAGCAAGTCCGCTCTGAACTTGGTAGGCTACAATTGGGCAGTAAAAGAAGGAATTAGTTTGTCTTTGGCAAGCAAAAGTTAACGACAAAGACAAACTCTAAGCTACATGTCAGGTTGTTTCCATCAGAAACTACCATTTCTTTATTAGCTAATGGTGGCCACAACACATTAGGTTGCATGAATGCAGGAGCTCTATTGTGCATGTTATAGAAATGGCCTCTTATCAATAGATACTGTAGACCAATGGATTGGTCTTGCCATGATGCTTCAGCTTTTGATAACAATAAACTATAGTACGGTGCAACTGATTAAATTTCATTAAAAAAAAAAAAAAAAAAAAAAAAAAAAAAAAAAACATCCAATAGCTTCAAACCATGGTCTGCAACTTTCAATTGTTTATCCATAAAAGCAAGTTTTCAGACTTTGGGGAATTTATGTGATGAATGTTTGTTGATCCAAATAAATAAAAAAGTAAATAAATAATGTTTGACTGGTGACAGTCAAATGTCTAAAGCACAATGTGTATCTAATTAAGACCTTTCTAAAGATGCTTATGTCAAATCACCCTTGTACATCTTCTTGTCCTGAGCACACATTAATCCCTTCATTGTTCTCTATCTAATCCAATTTGTATTTGACCTACCCACATTATAATCTAATGTGTGACAGATGTAAGTCATGGGAATTGACTTATGAGCAATCCTAATCTATATTCAATCATCGTTAGAAGTTCATGGCTTTGTTTTTTTTTTCTCATCTTAGGGCCTGTCCCCACGAAGCCAAGCTCAGGCGTTTCAGCACAAATATTTGTCCTAAACCACTCATCGTCCACACGAAGCAGGAGTTTTAGGACACTGAAAACGAAGATTTCTGAAACCATGTCTCAGGGTGAAGACATTTCAAAACTCCGGTTTAGCGTCTCCGCAGTTACGCTGGATCCGATTTTTTTTTTTTTCCACGATGACATCATTGCCCCAGAGTTACGTCTCATTTGCAGAATGTACTGACCTTTATATACTGTTCACTGAGAAAATCTGTGTCTCATTTCACCGTAAACCACAGAGGAGGTAAAGAAAAACAAAAATAAATCCCTTACAATCTCCATTATTAAAACGTTGTTAAAATATTCCAAAGATTCTGAAGCATAAATCAACTTTCTGTGTCTCTTCTATAAGTTTCAGGCATTACACCGGCTTCAGGCTGGTTTTACTGATTCACGTGAACGCTCACAAATCCTAAAACAGCTCCATCTTTATGCAGATCGTTTTTAAAACTATCCTCGTTTTGTCTTCGTGTGGACAAGGTCTTAGTGACACAGAAAGATCTCAGAAAGCTTAGGCAGGTTTTGAACAGTATTCTTAAAGGTAAGCTCACCCCCTAAACTCCACCCACAAACACTTTCCAAACACTGCAAACTCATTGAAAAGCATTGGGGAAAGGGAAAAGGAGGGGCTCAGAGAGGAGAGCAGCAGTGTGATTGGATTGACAGCAGGTGTCTGCAATTAAAGCTCGATTTTGAATCGACCTTTTGCCCGATAGGCGGCTCACGTGTGTTTGGTGTAAATGGGTTTGTCGGGGGTCAGAGGAGCGCGGAGCACGTCGTGGAGACGGGTTTTTTGAAGACTTGCAAGTAAAGTCGGTGTCGCCAGTTGCTGCAAATGCAGCTGTTTGATTGGCCCGTGGTCACAGGAGAACCAGCAAAGCAGTGCGCAGGAATATAGTGCGGAAAACCGAAAAAGACGCTTACGGAAAAACAGTATTTAGCCGAGCATGGATTGTTGTTATTTACACGGGGTCAAACTACGAAGGAGAACGGCTACTATTTGGATCGAGGAAAACATGGGGGAGTTACGGGGACCGCAGTACGAAGGCTGGACTGTGGAGGGAAATACGAGTTGAGCTTAATCCCTGAGGTAAGACTAGAAACATCTGTTTGCCGTCAAAGTTTGACAACTACTACTCGCGTGCAACTTATGTTTCGTTATTTTCGTCAAGCATTGCATCACGCGCTTGCTCACTCGGCATTTGTTTGGCGACTATTGGCTGTTTGGATCGTGTTTGTCTGAATGTTCTTTCACATCGGTGCGCCCCATAGAGACGTGAACAGACCCTACGTTGCTCCTCCCTACCGACAGCGACTGGGGTTGTGTCTTTATGTATTCTACAAATTGCTCTAGCCCGAAATAGAACACAATTTGGATGTGTACGATATTTTTTTTAGCAAAATACGATAATTTTGAGGCTCTGGTACGATAATTCAACATTTCCCATCTGGCAACACTGATACACGCTGAGGTCACAGAGTCTAGTGCTGTCATGAGTCTGCAGTGAGCCAGTTTGTGACTATTTTGACCTGAAACCTGCTAATTTGCTCAGTTTGCATTAAAATGCCAAAAAATGACTTCAAACTGTAGACAATGCTATTTACACACCATATACATAGTTGCACAGTCAAAAAAAGTTATTTTTGGGTTTAGCTTCTCTTTAAATAGTGTCTGTGCATAATGTAATTCTAGTTTACTAGTTTAACTGCTTTCCCTATGCTATAGTGTTGATTATTGTTGCTTTCGTTTTTGTGTGTTTAGAACAAGACCAGATTTATATTGACATAGAAGTACAATTGTCCACAAGCGTGAATGTGAATTAGGATGCAAATGCACAATGGCCTGCCCTCACTTTTCTTCTCTATGTGATGCTCCCTGATGCTAGGCTGTCTCATTTGTCCAGTATCCTCTAAACATACTCAACAGTATTTTAAGTGCAAAGCATTTTGCCTGAGATTTGCCTGAGATTTGAAAAAAAAAAAAAAAAGACCTTTGGACTCCGTCTGAGCAACATAGTCTATTGTTCATGCTTTATGCTGCCTACATGTTGTCAGTGTAGTCGGTTCTGTCGAGACAGGAGTGTTGTCCAACAAGTTATGAATTGTGACTCCCCAGTATCCTAGCACAATGTGCTTGTGCGAGGTCCTAGGACCATACCTGTTAATCAATGATGATGACTCAGTTATATCTCAGAAGCTAACTTAGATAGGAGACAGCTGAAACCCCAGGTGCCACAGTGGGATGAGTGGAGGAGAAACTGTTTTGTCCTTTAGGCAAGACACTTCAAACACACTGCCTGAATCTGGTGAGTGAGTGAGTGAGTGAGTGAGTGAGTGAGTGAGTGAGTGAGTGACGAGTGAATGAGTGAGTGAGTGAGTGAGTGAATAAGTGAGTGAGTGAGTGAGTGAATGAGTGAGTGAATAAGTGAGTGAACGAGTGAGTGAATGAGTGAGTGAATGAGTGAGTGAGTGAGTGAGTGAGTGAGTGAGTGAGTGAGTGAGTGAATGAGTGAGTGAGTGAGTGAGTGAGTGAATGAATGAGTGAGTGACTGAGTAAATGAGTGAGTAAGTGGTTGGTTGGTGGTGATCGAAAGGTCCAATTTGTATAAAAGGAAGCCTTGCTTTTGTTTTGTCTGCCCCAGAGTAGCTTTGGCTACAATAGTAGTTAACCACTAACAAGCGTGGAGTGAGTAAATAATGCAAAATATGAAGAGCCTTTGAGTGTCATGAAAAGTGCTGTATAAATCCATTGATTTATTCACTTTCTACAATTTGTTTTTGTTCAGGGTTGCAGGGGACTAAAACTGTACATATAAAATCCTATTATACAAGCTATCATTTAGCAAACCTTCTAATTACATCTTTAACTTACTGCTTACCTTTATTGTACCCCCAGTACCACTTTCTTTGCATGTGCCTGTTATTATCTTTACCGCAATTCCCAGAGAGACAGTCGCCGATACAGATCATGTGGTATTGAAGGTGAAGAGCGTTGTTCCCGACAGCGCGGTCACATGATGTCCCATTTGACCCTCTAATCTGCATTTCTTCTCCAATGATTTTCTTTATCTCCTAGACACTAAAACTCCCTAATGCACTGTGGACTGTAATACCTGTCCATCTCAGACTTTGGTTCTTCCTGAAAGCTTTGTGGCCCTCTGTTCATAGGGTGGTCCTCTAGAAAGACTCAGGGCTTTTGATAATACAAAGATATTTGCAGAAAGGAATGGAGCTGATCTCTGATACAGAGAGGGCTTCCTAAAGACCTTTAGATACACTTCATATACATTTGGGGCACTACATTTCATTAACAAACAGAGAATAAGAAATTTTTATTTTTTTTTTTTTTTGTGAAGTTTTATGTGTCTCTTTTTTGTCTTGTAGTCTTGTATCTCAAAGTATTGATATCTGTGATTATTGTCTTGAACAAGGATATGAGTAACTGGGCCAATCTCGATCAAGTGTATGCAGTGCTGAGGAACAATCGTCTAAGTGATTTTGAATCAGATACAAAGATAGATACAGTACAAAGACAGGATTATTCTTTGGTGCATGTGCACCTTCAACCATCAGTGGTTCGGACCAATCACAAGTTTGGGCAGAAGCCAAAAGTGAAGACTAAAAGAAAAACATGGCAACAACGGACTTGGCTTTTTTTTATAAGTAGACCAGGACTATTGTTTACTTAAATTGTGCATAGAGTCCACATTTGAGGATTATGCTTTTCTCTCAGTTGGATTTAATAACAGTTTGACATCTTATTATGCTGCTGTGTCACTTCAATCAGCTTCAAATGGTAAATTCCAGATGGATATGCAGAAGTCATGCATCCATCTGATGTGAGCTAGGTTAGTTTGGTGAGGGGTCGTGCGGAGACAGTGTGTTATTATCTGCATGGGATAGTCTGCTTTAATGAAATAAAGACTGGTTTGGAAATGTATCTGTTTACCCAAAACATGTCTTTGATCTGTGCACGATTTCAATATTTGATTGTCTTATCTAAAAAACTTCAAAGATTCCCTCAAATCACAATGTGCATATTTATCAACTGGAACGTAAAACAAAAATATCAATGTTGTCCAACGTGCCAGCAGGGGTTAGCTTAAAAGGCAATTGCGTATTGTTTTTGAAACATTTTGTCCTGATGCTGTACAGATGTAGGTCACCAATCAGTTATCAGCCCTGAATATAGGTCAGAAGTGTTATGTATTTGATCTTAGATCTTCTTTATAATACATATATGTCACAGTGGGCAGCACTCTCAAGAAGATCGCTGAATTCACTCCCAGATTTTTCTCATGTGAAGTTTGTGTGTTTTCCCTGTGTCTAGAGCCCTTTACAAACAGCACACAGATGCTACTGCTCTTTTCTTTTTTGGTCAAATACATACATATAAATGAAGTCAGCAACAATTCTGTAATTTGCATTTGTAAACAAGATACGCAAGTCTGTGCAAGGTGGAAAAGGGAGAGAGGCTGGAATTGTGAGAACGCTAGCGGGGCAACTAATAAATTACAAGTTAACAGGAGAAAAAAAAGCGGACTTCTTCACAGTCTGGGACGCTCTGATTGGCGCTGGACACTGTTGAAGATCTCTTGCTCATGACAAACAGCTGACCCACCTGCAGTAAGCACGAGGGCTCAGAAAGGGTCAACTCTGGTTGTTTTGGCTTCTTCTTGTCACTTATCTCCCAAATGGGGATTCATACATAATTAGTCATCTTAATTCTGCAAATGACAAAACTCCATTGCTGTGTCAGTTTCTGTTTCACACACCCAATACTTTTACATATGTGTGTTTTGTTGCTCATTTGTACTTACAATGCTTTTTTTTTTTTTTTTTTTTTACAAGCTGCAAACGTAAGTCTTCTTTAAATAGTAATTTCCTGGAAATTACATTTTAATAGTGATTGTATGCAAGCTCTTTAGTATAGAAAGTCTATTGTTCTTTAACTGAGCCCTAATCTGCATCTGAACCGGCCCCTTTAGGGACAGTACCAGACAGACCAGTATAATTGTGGCTTAATATCTGGGAGCACCTCTTCACCCTAATGTCCCAGGACGCCTCAGGGTGATGGGTGTCAGCTTGTGGACACCTTTGATATCAGATCTAACGTGTTTGTAAAGCGCTGGAGGGTAATCCTGCTGTTCACTGGCACCACCCCAGAACTTATAGGCACCTGGACTGGACAGTGAATTTAACACCAGTGTTTTAAGTTTGGGCATGGCTTTAATCTTTACTGTGACTAAATGTTGAGGATAACTGACACAGTCGACATTCTTGTAGTCAAATTAAATGTAACTGCACGGATTAGCAAGTTTAAGTACTGATGGTAATACTCAGATAATGTTTGGTTATTTTACATTTCCACAGCCTCTTGTTGTGTAAAAATACAGCATGATTGTATACTTTAGAATGAAACAGCATTGCATTCTATTATTACAACAAAGTGTGTTTTTATTATTATTATTTATGTATTTATTTATTTTGTTTACCAATGATTGAGCAATTTATTGATTTTATCAGATGCGGTCATGGCTCACATATAATGGTTTCCAGGATTTTGCACTCCTCTGTCACTTCCTTTGTAAACTACATAGTCTAAAACTTTGCCTTTGTCTTTTGAGTGATGGCCAGCATTCATTTGCATATTTCATATTCAGCTGGCATTTGTTCACACAGGTACTTCCAGTTCTGCTGTTTGATAAAAGGACTAATTGAATCCACCTCTTTTGTGCTCATGCAACAGGTTGGCACAAGCTTCTACACAGGAATGAAAGACAACTGTTTACACTCAGTTCAAACCAGGGTTAGTTTAAAGTAAGTCTTGGACACACATTGCACGGTAACGCCTGCAAGTTGTTTGGTGGTGTAATTATAAAATATGCAATGAACATAGCAGGACGTTGCATTATTTAAGAGATTCAGAGTTGCGTCTGCTTAGACCAATGGTTCTTAGTTTTGAACCGCTTGGACAGCATTTATCCACTGTTTTAAGTGTTGTTTCTGAGTGCTAATTTTCACTAATAAATGAGGAACCTTACAGGTGCCCTAACCTGTTTTGTAACTGTTTGACCCAAAACAGACTTCAATAAGAGTATGTCTTTGATGGAGAAAATCAGTTATTGGCACAGTGGTTAGGTTCATTGAAAGAAGGTCCATGGTTCAAGGCGGTCTGGGGCATTTCTTTGTGGAGTTTGCATGTTTTCCCCTTGTCTGGCAGGTACTATGGTTTCCTGTACCACTAAAAACATGTCCAGTTGTGCCTCCCTTCTCCCCTCTCCAGAACTACAAATAGAAATTAGTTGTAAAAGCTACCATTCGGTACAAGCATCTCTGCCATTATCTTTAATGTAATTGTACATTAAATTAAATTAATAGGCTTAGGTACACTTTGTTGTGCATATTTTTGTTTAAAGAGGAAACCCGGAAACACAGGGAGAAACATACAAACTCCACACAGAAATGCCAGCCCTGCAGTAGTTGAACCCAGGACCTTCTTTCTGTATGTCAAAAGTGATAGCCACTCTGTCACACATAATAAAAATGTGCATTTGTACTTGGAGTGGGCTTGCATTCGCTGTTTGTCTGTGATTGTCGCTGTTTCTGTGAACTTATCAGTTAAAGGTACAAAATCAAATTCGAAGTTAAAATTTGACACCAGGTCAACAAAGGAGAACATGTACAGTCTACTATCTCAACCTAGGTTGGGTCTAGCTAACACACCGCTTCATCTCAGTTCACTGATTTGCCACTTGCTTGTACTTTCTGTTTTTGGAAACCATTTGGAGTGGTGCTATACTTGATCAAGTGTAGCTGCAGTGAAATTAAATTAAGCAGAGGCACTAGAAGATACCAGTTTTGATGTCCACAAAATATACTATTATTTTCCTTGAAGTAGGCGTCATCCTTTTGGAAAAGATGTTCCTAGTCTACAATGAAATCATTATCATAGCATGATCAGTGTAATCAATATCTGGGCTATACAAACACTAGACAAAAAAAAATCATTGATACATGATACATTTTTGAATTTTTAGATAAAATGAAAAATGTAGTTTACTGCAAACAAAATGTAAACCTTTTTACATTTGTTTCTAAGTACTTGGAACAAGCACAATGTCTTCTCCAACACATTTTCTCTTTTCCCAAATATGTAACAAATATAAATGATATAGAAACAGATTTTGGAGTTCTACATATCAAATGTTCAGTCTTCATTAGTTGGATCTGTTTATTTTCTCACTCTTTCTTACTGTCATTTATCTTCTTTTTCTGCAGTCACTTCCATCATTATTATTTCAAATTCCTTGTGGCTATCAAGTAAATGTCATCTTGCTGTTTTAATGACCAAAACCTGCTTTTTGGAGCATTCTGCTAACTTAGTTTTGATCAGTGTTTTACAACTTTGAGACACCCATGGGGGTAGCAAAATGATTTCTGGGGATTCGCTGATGATATGAAAATTTAAAATTGTTATACTGAAAAGGGTTGACAAGTTTAAAATGCAATTATAGATTCCTATTTGCCATGGACATGGATTGAAATTATTGTCATAGGTTTAATGCTGCTTGTTGCTTATACTTGCAGTGTTTCCTCATATTTTGCTTTTGATTGAACCCCCATGATGCATTTGGCTCAGATATTGTCAGAGTCACTGAGCAGTTTTGAAAGTTTTATCATGACAGTTTCACAACAATGTCTTTATTAGTCACTAAAAGCCTTTTCCCAACGTAGGAACCTTTTTCAATTCCTAGTACTTTGTTTAGTTCCTATTTTAGGCGTGTTCACACAGAGCAGGAACTATGGACTGGGGAAAAAACTTTAGTGACTTTTTTAGCTCCTGCTCTGGGCAGGTACATTCCAATCAGACCAGGCACTGTTTAGCGACACAAGCAAATTTACAATAGCTACTAACTTTGTCTAGAAACACGTTATAAACATTTTCACATTTAGACAAACTTTTCTTATCATTGATAATTATAACAATAGTAAAAATACTGCTCCCTAAATACATTTTTAAATTTGGAAATAGTAACATTATTAGGAATAACAATGAAAAACTGTGTTTTGGTCTTAATTTCATCTAGTTTTTATGTGGAAGGGAAAAAACAACCTTTGTGTTCTTGATATTTTCATGTGCGAAAATGCCTTAGCTGATCAGGGGTCTCATTTATGAAACAGTGCGTGAAAAAATGCTGGGAAAAAAATTTACTTTCATGTACGTAAAAGAGACTTCAGATTTATAAAAGCCTCCTTACGCATGCAGGTCATTTCTTTGTCACCTTTTTGAACAGCTGGATCAGAATCTGTGCACAAGATCCCGCCTCACGTCACGCCTCTTTACACCTTTTTTCAACATAAAAAAAAACATGCAAAGTGTTTTGTACATATTTATGAACTGACAATGAGCGAGTTTGTTTGACTGACACACGGAGGAGAAAGGGGATGTGCAGCAGCAGAGAGGATTCTCTGCTTGTCTCACAAACATATCGATGTGATTTGTGATGTGTTTAGAAGTGATGACTTTAGTTTAGAATTGTGCTTTACTGTTGAGACTCGCACAACAACAGGATATAATATTTCATATGCCTGATATTATAAGAGCATGCGGACGTTTGAGCGTCAATATATGCGCGAGCTGACAAGAGACTGGGATGTACTGTCTGTGAGACGTGAAGATGAACAGAGGAGCGACTGAAGCTGTAGGCTTGATGCTGTTTGAGTCCGCGCGTGGAGTGAGATATTATCCACACTGCTACAGCGATGTCTGTGCCTGTGTGCGCGCGTATGCCATGATGTGCGTGTCTGTGTGCGCGCACGTATGCCATGATGATGTGTGTGCACTGGATAAACCATGAGTGACAGAGCATGGAGTCACTCGTGCGTGATCACAGGACCTTTGTCATAAAACACACTTGTGAACTTAATGTCCAGTCATTCTATAGCTTCAGATTCTGAATAAAACAATGTGAATCATTTGCTCCTGTGCATGTATGCACTGCTTCTAAATGACAACACGTGAGCTTCATTTCCACAAAAGTAGTTGTGATTAGATTAAAGTTATTATACTTGTTGGAAATATGAACAAAAGTCATGTACCTCATGTGCACTAAACACAAACCTCCTTCAGATTGTCTCCGCTAAACACAGATCTCATTCTGCTTCATCTTTGGAAAGTGTGTACGGTAGTTACAGAGTTTGCAGACCCACCTGCAAAATTCTGCATCAAATTTTCCTTTTTATAAATCCAAAAGTTGACTCAGGAAACCACACACGTAATCTCCCACATACTTTTGACCCATTTTTTACGTACGCATGCTTTATAAATGAGACCCCAAGCCAACTGTCTTTGCTTAGACCATACTGACCTAGTAATTTGCAGCAAAAAATTGTTCCATGTGTTACTTAAGCTTTAAATGAACTCAGTTGTCACTGGTTTATTGTGACAACTGAGTTCCTTTTGTGTTCAGCTTTTATGGTGGTATGAAGTAATAAGATTGGTGCTATGATTTCCCCTAAACCTAAAACATAATTTATTGACAGAACTTCAACAAGGCTTCAGACTCAAGAGTCATAGATAAGTTCACACATTTCTGAGAATCCAACTGGTCAGACTGCTATTAGCCCTGTTTCCATAGGCTCAGGTCGGGGCAGTACGGTACGGTGCTCCGTTTGCTGGGTCTATAGGGCGCCGCTTTTGGCCCTGCCTTTAGCCTGGACCCTGAAGCAGACCTTACAGCGGTCCCCCCTTTAGGCTTGATGATTGGATAAGAGAAAACACAGGCTCAGGCGAAAACCAGACGGAAATAAGCAGACAGAAACATGAAATAATGTTTCTCACCTAACGTCGACTTGTTCCCGACCGTCAAACCGCCGCATTTCCACTGATGAAAACTTTATTTGTTGCTCCGATAGACTTAGCAAAGCAAAGCTAGCGCATTAGCATCAGCTGTTTCCTGTTTATCAAGGCAAAACACTGTAAAGAATTGTAAAGTCTGTGCGTAATGTTGTCCAACATAATCCAGCCTCAAAGCATTAAACAAAATGCGTTTAATAAGCATCACAGAGTTGCAGAGACTTTGCAAAAAATGTTAAATAAATTATATAAAAGTGACAGTAAACCGGAAGTGGTTTCTTGTTTACACCAGCGTGACCTTCGTGTCACAGCACCACAGACTTAAAATTATTACGTATCTTTTTGTGAATTGCTCAGATTGACGCCAGGAAGAAAAAGTATAATCCAGGTACATTTTCCTTTTTATTTATTTAAGATTCAAAGTTTGTAATTTTCTTCCTGAATTTAACAACAATTTCTATTTTGCTGTTGTTACACAAATCAGCTTCAAATATTTGCCACGATTATTTTTGAAATTAATAAACATGTAGAACTCAGTCGTCCTCTTGCAGACATTGGCTACAAACAGGGACAGTAAAAATGAACTTACATTACAGGTGCACCATGTAACTTTGCTCTACAACAGATTGTGTTGCTCACATTAATCCTTCTGTACAAATGGAACATCTCCCAAGTAAATGAATGTGTCCCACTAAACTCATATATTTATTGAGATGTCAAGTGTTGAGTGCAGGCCTGCTGAGAGTCCACAGTGTTTTATGTCATTAATACAAATGTTTTTCCGTTGAGGGATTAGTTGGACAAGTCCACAGTCTGCTATTTTCTCCACTGATTTTACTTCTCTGTCGAAGGCCAAAATCTTGTCATGGACTCATTAATCATGTGTGCGTTTGCTCCGAGTGCTGCTATTAGACTTATAAATACATTCGGCTTGGAAGTTGGTATTGGAGCAACATTTGTAAGGCTTGGGTGGTCATTTCAGGAGATTGAGTGTAAAAATAGAAAATGCAGTAGCACCATATTAAAGCTAAATGACTGGATATTCAGTTTTCTTTTGGTTATTTTTTAGTTCATCCCATTTTACTTTTCTGGTCATCATTATTTTTAAAAAGCCACAAAACAGCTGTGATTATTCAATAGCCCATTCAGAACTAAACACATCTGTTGCTTTGATTGTTGTTTTTTCAGTCCATCTCTTTTTCTCATAAACCACCAAGTGTATTTACACAGCAGCAACACTGATAACATAACTTTTCTGTCAGTCATGTCATTAGAAATTAGAAAAGTTAAGTGATGTCAAAGTATGTGTTCTTGAATCTTTGTTCACGAGAGTCAACTTAAAGCTACCAAATTTCAGAGCCTGAATGCCAAATGACTGGACCAAACATGTCGGTTTTGACCTTAAAGGACAACCACTATGTTCAGTTTTATTTGATAACTTTTTACTTTTTGTATTTTAAATAAAAGTATCATAAAGTAGTCCTGACAGACACATGTTTCCACATAGGCATTGAGTTAGAGCTCCATTTACTGGTTACAAAAAAATAAAAAAATAAATAAACGTACACAGCGGATCTAATCAAAATAAGTTTGAATGATTTATGGACTTTAAAACAGTGCAAAAGATGTCAGAATTCTATGACATCACAAATCTAGGACACTCAGAACAGAAACTCAGAGGAGAAAAGTATTGAAACGATAGAACAGCTGTGTTTGTGATGAGGAAGCAATGTTAGAACAAGATTAAAAAGTAAAAAAAAAAAAAAAAAAAAAGTCAGTTTAGCTAAAGATGTGTCCTTTCAGTTTGTTCAGTCATTTTACAAAGGAAAGATTGAGAGACTGCTGGAGTTCCAGATGGAGAGCCAAAGACAGCACTCAGGATTGATGTAGAAAAACAAATAAATGTAAAGTGCCCATGAAGCGCAGGTGAAAGAAGAGAAGAGCAGCTGGTGTGAGGGATGACGTATGGGACAAAAAATAGCATAGAAATATTGTCTGTTCAAATATTAATGTATTTCTATACCGAGATCTGCACACATGCAACCTACAGTATGTGAACACTAATGTGAGGTTTCTGCCGTGGACACACAAAGGGCTATTCTTGTTATCTGGTATGCACTGAAACATTAGAAGTTCAGTTGTTTAAATAAAAATACAAACATGACCATGACCAATTAATTAAATACAAACACTTCTCTTTGTGTTCTTCGTTTTGTTGTTTGTGTGTGTTTTCTTAATAATAATAGTAATAGATTCATGAACCCAAAGCTACAAGTTAGTCAGACAGTCAAATAAAGAATGTTGTTAGTTTTATTTCTTAGTACAGGTTATTTTTGAAAATTTCTTATTTTTTGTGCAACTCAAATAACCAAATTTTTTCATTCTTATTTTTGGCACAAATCAGAGTTTTTTCCTCTGAATTATTGGCGAGTCATTTTGGGACAAAGTCAGATGACAGTAACGCCTGGAGAACAGTTCCTCATGAGACGAGGCAGCACTGATTGTCATTGGGACTGTTTTTGTGGTTATGCTCATTAATAACAAGGCTAATCATGTGACTGCAGCCATTGTTTGGGATTGGACAGGATCATCTGAGATGACCACCAATTAATATGGGATGTTTGATGAGTATCAATAGTAGGTCACATGTAATTGTCTAAAATTGGCTCAGAGTTTTAGGTGCTCACATAGGAACCTTCAAGTGTGCCCAAAGTGAGGCCCAAGGGCCAAACTCGGCCCTTCACATGTTAGTGGAATACATTTTATTCACCTCGTTATTGTAAAAATTATTCATATTGGAAAAATTATACATTTTTATTTTGGTCTGCTGAGGAAAAAACTTGGGCACATCTGTTTTAAAGAGTAGACCACACATACCCCTCTTTATTTAACTATAGACTTGTTAATTTAAACTCAATCTATAATGTATATAATCAAACTTTAATGTTGAATTTCTTGTTTGCTGTTGTGAAGCTAAAGATTATGCAGGTCAAAGAGCAACATTCTGAATTTTATTTTGTGGCAAATGTTGATAGGCACAAATACATACAGTAAGACTCATGGTAAACAATGGCCTTTTCTCCTGTAAAACCTCAAAACACAACTAAAATGTGAAAGAGCCACAACAGTCTGCAATAAAAAGGTCTTAAAACCCACAAAATAAAAAGATAGATTGAAAATCTATGAATTGATGTATGAAAACATTTTACAAAGTAGACGATTTGTACAAATGCACCATCTTTTCATTGTGCCTAATAATTTGGCACTGGGACAATGGCAATAATGTTGTGCTAATGATGTTTATGTAGTTTATCTTATATGGGTGTAACTGTATGTACTATGTCCACTTAAGGAAGACGGACACATATTTAGTTTTTGCCAATTTATAAAACTAGATAATACTGTAAGCAACATTCACTTCATCTAAAAAATACCCAACCATTCCATGAAGGATTGATTGCATTAGGGTCAAACTGACTGTTTCAAATAATTATCTTGGCAGATGTCCATAGTTTGCGGTTAATTGAAATCAAACACCTATGATTCAATATGAGAGACTGTTGGCTCTTTACAGTGAACCTCAAAACCACAATCAGACCTGTGAGAGAGAGAGAGAGAGAGAGAGAGAGAGAGAGAGAGAGAGAGAGAGAGAGCTACATTTAGGCTCAGTGAACCATGTGCCCGCTCAAATGAACCCTGGTGACATCACTGCTGATGTTAGGAAACACAGGCGGTGTGTTTTTTTACTGTGTTGAGAAGAAAGAAGAGTCTCTGCTCACATGATTGATAGCCTCTTACTACTTCATTGGAAAGTACTGTGAAGGTGCACTTAGGGAAAACAACTCTAATGAATAGAATATGATTTATTTCACTTTTATTGCAAATACATACTGTACTTTGAGAAGTTTCAGCTTAATCTCCAAAGTGTTTAAAGTCCTTGTTGGCAAACACACTAGTGATGATATGCTCACTCAAAAACGCTGTAAAGACAAACAGAGAAAGAAGGATTGTGTCAAACAATGATAAATATTGGCAACACTTCTATGAGATGATTAAGAAGATATTAGTATGTGCTTCGGTGCTTTAAAAGTTTGCCAAAATCTGACACTGATTATTAACATACGATACGATCAAACTGTTCTTTGAAAACATCCTTGTAAGCATCTTGCTTCGGTGTGATTTTGGCTTAATTAGACTATTTGTCCAATTGTTTCAGTTTTAGAGGTGGCAAAGTTAATTCAGTGCTGATTGATGTATTTGATTTGATGTCCCTTAGGACATTCATTCTTGCGACCCCCAGATTTTGCTTCGACCCCACTGTGGGAACTGTAATTGTGGGACCCTGTGCTCCCGTTGTAATCACATCAAAATTAGATTTATGTCTGTTGTAAATCACTGCTTCTTTGTGAATGATGTGTAGACAAGGAAGTTCAAACCAGTTTGCACATTAAGACATACGCAAAATGCAAAGACAAACTGGATCATTTAAAAAAGTAGTTTTTATCAGACTACACTGTTACCTAAAGCTTAGTATTAAGTCTGTCTCAACAATAAGTAAATTAACAGCAAGAGTTTAAACTTGTACAAAGAAGTACTTCTAAGGATGATATTGGCAACAAGGCTGAGGACCAAAAAAATGTGGCCCATCGTTTGGACACCCCTGGTGCAGACAGTGGACAAGGTCAAAGGCAGTACTCTATTCCTGTTGCAGTGATTGTATTAGACCTGACAGAGGATTAAGTGCACTGACTTAAGATCAGTGTGACCTATTACTGCTCTGCCTTACTCTCACATTCACACACTGTAACCTTCATCCACAGTCCTTTTCACTACTACACAATTACACATGACACATGACTGTGTTCACATAATTGATCCACAGTCTAGTCTATTAAAAATGTTTTAAGTACAGAGGACATTTCAGTGGTAATTAGAAAATTGTATGTTGCAATGTTTTACATGTACAACTGAGTGAAACAAAGCCACAGTTTAGAGTGGTCATCTTTACACCACTCCAGGTATAATCTTCATTGAGTCACTGGACTAAGCTTATTACCCCCATTGTTGTTGGTTCTGTGAATGCATTAGTCTGGGAGATCAGATGTAAAAGTTGCAAAACTAAAAGATGGCTCAGAATTAGTTTATCTTGAGGCCACTTTGTGTCTGCCAGCCTAGCAGTTACATCAATGAGAAATGGGCCTACTGTAATTGGTTCTACATTCATCTTTCGTCCCTTTTACAGCTGTTTAATAGTTTAAATACTATTATAAAATGATTCAACCACTTTGTGTAAAGTCTCAGGAGAAGGCTGCCTCTCTCAACTCATCATAATAAAAGCCACATCAAAGTCCTGAGTGCTTCTCTCTTGTGTTCATGAAACCACAGAAACCTAACCTGTTTGGCATATCAGCTCCATCTGTAGCAGGATCACTGCTCCACTCCTCAGCACACTTAGCCAGAAGCATGCAGCCTTAGTTTACTAACCACATCAACCTACTGGGGTTGTAATATCAGTCACTGAGCTTTAATAGATCAAAACAAAGCTCCTAAATCTCTTAACTTCAGTCAAATTGCATTGTAAATAGTCATAACAAATGTAATTTACCTGATTTAGTGCAAATACGAAAACATATTTTTGATTTTTGGAATCAACCATGATCAGTTTTAAATTATAAGTTTTTAATGTGGGGTAGTGTCGAAAACTGACTTGGCAATGTCCGGTTTTGACTTTTGACAATGAACAGAATATACGGCTAGTGTATTACCTAGTTTAGTATGACTTTTATTTTTTTTCTTGAATGAGGCAACCATGTTGTGCTGTTGACAGAAATGTTGAAACAAGCCACAAGTTATTAGCTGATGTGTATGAATTGAGCAATGTTTTGATGAACTGTGTGTTTTACATTTGTTGTAAGCTGAATAATTCAGAAAATGGCACTGCAGATTTTATCTGGTCCGGTGTCCAGGATTCATTTACTGCAAAGTGTTGAGATCAACTTGATTTTGTTATGAGGAGACAACACATGCATACCACCTTTTTGGACTATCCTTCTTGAGGATACTTTACATGGTGTCATTATCATAATTGTCTTGACTTTGGTTTACCAATGATCAAGCCTAAGCATGAAAACTTTATTTTGAGTTCTTCATTATTTGCTCTGGTGAATTGAGAGTGCAGTTCCAGGCTTCTCTTGTCCTTTTGGCAGCAGCTGCTTGGCCTCACCACAATCTGCTGCGTAGATATGCTTAGTTTGTTATTCTGGGTGTGGGAAGCATAAAATATAATGCTAGATGACAATACACTATACCTTGAGTATCTTTTTCCTAATTAGTGCTTTGAAGAACTTTATGGATACAAATGCTGGATTATAGTTTTTGATTATAAAGTTTGAAATGTCTACAAAGCACACATAAATAATTGACAAATGTACATATCAATTTTTGTGGTATTCGACCAATGAGTTAGCACTAGAAAGGCTTGCATAGCTCCCAGATGTTGTGAATGAAAGAACATTGCAACATTTCTTGACAAGTCAGTGCCTGTGGTGTAGACTAGCTGAACATTCTGCTATATATCATATGAGCATGTCATTTGTCTGCGAGCGAACAAACAAGCCATAGACCCACTTCAAAAGCATGTATGTATTCACTCAGAGACAAGCTGCTGATATAATTTTTCGACTGCAGGGCCTAGTGTACAGACGTATGCAGAGCAGCTGCGGTGGTCCAAGAGTTTTGAGTCCCATACACTTGAATTAGTAATGACATAGCTGCTATTATATCTTTTTTACATTTTTATGATTGACATTGACATGACACTGACAAAAGGAAATTGTATGCTACAATTTGAAGATCACAAATAATCACATTATTTGTGATTTTGTGATTATTTGCCCCGGTCACTCACACTGGAGCACAGTCCGGTATGAGTGAAGGCTCTGTCGATTCCAAACACTGACAACGTTTTCTCAAAGCAGTCTCAAGGGAAGATGATGTCATGGCATAATTTTTGTGTTTTCTCTTATGGTTGTCAAACACTGAGTGATAGAGTAACTCATTTAGATGAAAATCAAGGCGAAACACTACTTTTTTTGACACATTTGGTCAAAATATATTCCCAAAATATAGTCCCTTAAAAAAAATAACTTTAAATCAATAACAATAAACTTGAACATGTTAATGCATTTTTTTAAATAATGATTTATTAATTTTTAACAAACAGTTGCAAAAGCATCTGGCATAAAGAGTAACATTTACTCATGCAGAAATGTTGTAGTTCTAAGTTCCCCTTTACAATTCCTAAACAGACTTCAGATACTTTAAGACATCTAAAATACTGTATACTTAAGAATAAATGAATTATAACTTATAATAACGCTTTTATTGCACCCTTTCCTTCCTGTTGATTGTTTTTGCATATCCATTCCTGCTTTGATGTCACTATAGTTCAAGTGCTTTAAATTGTTTTCATTTTAACAGATGCCTACTCTTTATGGAACACATTAAAGGATAATTGTTTTTAAATTGTTTATTCCGTCCTGCTTCCTGGCACAGATGGCCAATGTTTTATATGATGTGTTAAACATGTGGCTCTCAGTGTTTTGTGTTTGAAGTGTGCACAACTGTTTATTTTTGCACATGTACAATGACCTCTAGGTTTGTGTAGGTTTTGCTTAATGGGTAGAATTGGTGACAGACACTTACAAAAATGTCAAGTGGAGAAAACCCAGGTGTAAAGCAATTACTGCTGTAACAGGGCATTGAAAAACTAGCTTTTACTTTCCACCCGCAGCCTGTTCCATATTTCATTTTTGTTTGCCTTTATTTGTTTTATTTTTTATTTTGCTTTGCATGAGAACTTATTGTATTTTGTTTTTTGTTTTGATTCATCATAACATACAAAATGAGTGAATGACCAGTGACAGCCCTAGTCCTTTCAGCGCCCTAGGCAAGATTTCATAAGGTGTCCCCTTTATTTTTTTATTTTATTTTTGTCTTGAATTGACTGTTAAAGAAAAAGTGGGGTTCAGAGGCCCCTGGGGGCCCTGGTGGTTATGCAGGGGGCCTCCAAAAATTGTCCACCCAACAAGCATAACAACAAATTTAGCTTGAAACTAACTTATATCCTTAACTTAAAGAATTCACTAAATCCATATTAGATCCACAGGCATTGTCATTTTGCCATTTTTGCATCTAAATCTGTGAGGAAAAACATGCATTGTGAAATATTATTTGGGGGCCTCAGGCAATCTTTAGGACAATCTGAAAAGTTTGGGAAGGGCTGATCTAGAGTATTCTGAACAATAAATGCATCTTTTACAATTGTTCACTTGTTCATAATTTTGTACTATATATGTAGTATATATCCTCACCAAGATTTTTATTGAAGTGGGGCCCTGCTCCCTACCCAGTGCTGAACAGAGAGAATAAGTTGTATCCTCAAATATTTTGTATACTTTAGCCTGAAATTTTGTCAGGACAAATCATGTTTTATTAAAAAATCCTTAATAAAAGGACATATATTGTTTTTTTTTTTTTCATCTTTTTTATGGCTGCAGTTTGGCTCCCTTTCCCTCAGATGAAGCCCTCTCTGTGAGCGACATACAGTTAACCACACAAGCATGAATGAAAAGAGGAGAAAGAAAAACAATGTGATCTTTTCAACTTTGGCTTAACTAATTTAGAATAGTACACTATGCTTTTTATTCGCATTGAATTCCCTTCAAAAACATTGAATTTTCTTTTACTAGCAAGGACCACAACTTCCGAGTACAGTTTAAGTCAAATTGTGATGAGATGAACCAACACAGACATGAGATAATTGAAGAAGCAGGCAATTCCCTTCGAAGGAATAAGGCATGCGAAGGGAAAAACAAATGATGTTTTGATGATGTTTGCTAGTGTTGAAAACCATGTATTGTACTGTTATGTTGACATGCATGACTTCAAGCTGATCACATGACGTTTACGTGTCCCAAGACAAATGAACATTCAAAGGGGATTTCCCAGTTTACGAGGAATCCTGTCCTCCGTCTTTCTTCTTTGTCCTACAGGTGAAAGAGGAGCTCAGAGGGAGGTTCAGAAAGAACAGAAAAACTACTCAACCTGTCAGTCTTTTTGTCCAAGAAAAGCACTTTTTATATAAGGAATAAATAAATGCAATGTGATGATAAAACATGTTACTCCTTCGTCAGCAAAAGTGAAAGCATTTACAGCCTAATTTCTGCTAAAGCCTCTTGTAAATGCCTGTATAATTAAATGGAGACATTCCACATTTCCATGGGTGACCACACACATTCACACACTTTATTCAGTAACAATATCCCTGTTTATTTTGCCTCTGTCACTCTCACTCAGCTCAGCTCCAAGTCGGACACTTAACAGAACAAACCAGTGGCTGCAACGTTAGCTGTAAATTTAAGCGCGTTTCGACAGGCCATGCCCCTTCTGCGCAGACACATCTGGCCCGCGTTAGGTTCAGGCGCTGCTGGTGAAAATCCCTCAGAGGATTTGATAGTTTGGCACAACGCTCAGAGGGCTAAGCTTGACTCCGCTAAACGCCTCACTACAGCACTGCGGCTTATAGTAAATTCTGCTATCTTACTGGTCGCGATTTTTCACTCTGCAGACTGCCAAAGAAGGAAATTTTGTTTTATTTTTCATTTTTCTCATACTTTCATCTTGGACTGTCACTGTCTGAAGTCTTATGGCAGAAGCTAGTTCTGTGGACAAAATGACAGTGAGCAAAGTTTGAACTTGCGACATTTTTTGATGCATTTTTGGTGTACATGTACCTTTAGCCAAAGATCTTTCAATTGGATGTTTTTGTTGTACTGAATACTGAAAGGTGTGTCTCCTTACTGTATGAGGGCTCTTTCCTCCCTATGAACATAACATTGTCCAAAGTACAGATTTAGTAATTGCTGTGGAGTCATGCAGGTGAATTTTGAGCTCAGTTGTGTCACTTTACTGTTGTTTATTTATAATTTGAACAGTATATGACATTTTTGGTGTCTAATTTTAATAATTCAAATGAAAGGTTCTACTTCATTCTGTCTACAGTTTCCAGTATTGAGCTTGGCGCCTTCTTGAGTGAAACTTGTGTTACATCATAGACCTGCTTCGCTAATATCCTTGTGCGTTGTTGTGTAACTGAGTTAGTGGAACGATGGCAGACCAAGCATTCTGAGGTATAGTAAAAAGCTTTTTTGAGTTTTTAGTTGTTTTGTTCCATCATTAAAGTCCTACAGAAGTGTTGTGTTTTGTTTCACTCAGACAAATTGTAATGATTTTTATTTTAAGTTTGAAGTCTGCACTGGCAGTTTTTGAGTTTAAGATAACTGTCTTGAAGGATGTGATTTACTTTTCGTCAAGAGGTGATCAAAACGGAAAATTTGCTGCTATGTTCTATAACATGCCATGGCGATGGTGACCCCCTCAGAAGGTCAGTCAGGGGCACACACACCGGCACACGCCGCTCGATCTTAATCCAATTAAGATTTAAAGAAAGAGCAGTGCTGGAGGTACACTTTGTCATCATTCCTAAAAATAGCTATTTATTTAATCTCAATAATTTCATTGAGAGTGCTTTGAAACATTTTTGTTTTGATCAGGTATCAATTCAAAATTTTACAGCGGCACATTAAACATATACAGTACAGTGCAAATGACAGACTGACAGAGGCTAGCGCCTGTCTGCTTTTGTGTATAATTTACAATTATATAAACAAATTTGTCAAAGTTTTATTGTTGACATGAGTTGCACACAAACATCTCTTTGGCAGTGGACCTACTGCTAAGTAAAGCTTCAGATTACACATGCTGCTCCACTGTTATTTAGGCCCACTAAGATCAGCGTTTGTCAGTTTGACTGCTGACACTTCCTTGATGTGACATTATACAATTTTCAAAAAGTTTATCATTGAGCTCAGGGACAGTTCAGAAATCTATAATAGTGTCTGCTTTAAAATCACAATGTTATGCAATATTGACTCCTGTGAGATTTTAGTCATAGTTATATTTTAGTTATATTGCTGTTCCTTCATCAAACACATCCCAGAGTTGAGTTTTGTTTCATTCACAAATTTTCAAATAATCCTGCTCCATATTCTGTACACATTTGTTTGTTTAAACTTATTTTTGCAAATTTACATGTGTAGCGCTCTAAAAAAAACTCAAGATCCCCTATATTTTGTGATGCATTTTGGGAAACCACTAATCCAGTTATTTATTGTGCAGATAAATGTGAGATGCTCTGGCTAAACATCAGCTAGTAAATATAGAACTGAAGCGATATCATGGGTCCGATACTCAATACAGCAGCATTTCACAAATCGACATGCATCTATCCAATACCAGTATTGGATAGATGCATCTCTAACAACTTTTACTAAGCTGGGTTTTTCACAGTGAAGCACTTCGAAGTGAGATAGTTTGAAAGAGGCTGATTCGCTGTAGCTTCGGTCAGGCAAATACAAAGCTAAAAATACTAAAAAGATTAAGCGGTGTAGAGTTGCAAATACAGCAAAGCACTTTCTGTGTTACAACTTAATGACATCACAAGATAAAGCAGAGTGTTTTCAGTTTAGGAGCAGAAAGAATTTGTGTGTTAAGCTTGTGTAAAAAAAACAAAAAAAAAACTATACACAACTAACCAATTTTCCCAAAAAAAAAAAATTATAATAATGTTGGATTGCAGATGTTTTGCTTGTTTGTGGTGAATATCTCTGCTCGCCCCACTTTTCAGTCCACATAAATAAAAGGACTTTTACCTCTCTCTGTAGCTCAGTATTCATCTCCAAACATGCATCTGTTGTCATTCAAAATAATCTTCAGACATGCGATTAAAATAACACTATTGATGAGCCATTACACTAAGGATAATATTCCAAATGTGAACCATTTTACAAACAGAAAATGTACCATGTGAGACAAAGATCCTTGAATTCATCTGACATTATGACACCAGCAAACTGGGGAGAGTTACTACTGAGTGTGTGCAATGATTTGACCTGTGAACCAGGCTGCTCATTGAATTGGCTCAACATTACTGACAGTATATTTTCCTACATTTCCTACTACTGGATTTTAACAGTTCTGGACAGACTGAAGCATATTGCAAAACTACACATTGTTTAGAGTGTTTGGAGTTTACATTCCTGGTGGCTTGTATCAGTCACAGTCACTAATAAAAGCCCCACTGCATGTTATTGCATGTGCAATGCCAAAAGCTTTTATTTTAATAAACTTTCCTTGAAAGTCAAATTGTTTAGCTGATAAGGATGTCTTAGATTAAGACATAATATCAAAATGAAAAATAAAAGTGTGCATTTTATAATACATTTGCTTGGTTAGAAAGTTTGTTCAGAATACTTTAGCCAATGTTTTTCAATGTTTCAAATGTGAAGGTTTTAACAGTGTACAAATGTAAACATTCCACTTCTGTGGAATGAGAAGAAAATTGGAGGGACATTGAAGATATTCCACAGATATGGTTTACATTGTGGCATTAAAGTTACTAATCAACATATTCAGCTAGATTCTAAAATAGTACAGCACAGCACTGTTACCTGTTTTTGCTTTGCCTTCAGGGAAAATTCTTAAACCTCAAGTCACACTGTGTGACACTGACAACATCTTTGAAATATGTCAAGGAAAATAACTCTTCAACATGTTCTCATCAAGCTTTAGAATGTGTCTCAGAATTACTAGATGGGAACTGAAGAGAACTTTTGACATTGGAAATGACGTGGAAAATATTCATGGGCTGGATGTTTTGTGCAGTATGAAAATTGCTTTACCAGTGTCAC
Source organism: Mugilogobius chulae (assembly GCA_038363315.1). Taxonomy (NCBI): domain Eukaryota; kingdom Metazoa; phylum Chordata; class Actinopteri; order Gobiiformes; family Gobiidae; genus Mugilogobius; species Mugilogobius chulae. Next base: position 41,856,939 of record CM076403.1, on the reverse strand, counting down.
AACTCATCTTAGAGTCACTCTTGTCTTAGTTAACTGGTGATCCTAGTAGATTAAAAGAATAAAATGCAGAGAGCATTTTTGTGTTGTCTGTTGTATATATCTTTGTCCTTCAAATTTGAAACAGTGTTATGTCCTTTTAAAGTTGTACGATGCGTTCACATTCTCACTATCACTTGTGGCAGGATGGCATTCCCACCTCGCAGGAAGAAAGTTGCACATTTGATTTCTGGAGTGGACCGAGTTTATCTTTGGTGTGCTTGTGTGTTCTTCCTTGAGTCCTGCCACTATAGTTTTCCCAATCAATAAAAAAAACTGCACAATTGGTAAAATCCTGCAAATCAAGACGTAGATTGAAGGATTTAATTAAGTTGGACACATCACAGTCTGGTCCAGGTGGAGAAGGCAATTTCTGGAGTCACATCACAGGCTGGTCCAGGTGGAGAAGGCAAACTCTGAAGTCACACCACAGTCAGGTCCAGGTGGAGAAGGCAAACTCTGGAGACACATCACAGTCTGGTCCAGGTGGAGAAGGCAAACTCTGGAGTCACATCACAGTCTGGTCCAGGTGGAGAAGGCAAACTCTGGAGACACATCACAGTCTGGTCCAGGTGGAAAAGGCAAACTCTGGAGTCACACCACAGTCAGGTCCAGGTGGAGAAGGCAAACTCTGGAGACACATCACAGTCTGGTCCAGGTGGAGATGGCAAACTCTGGAGTCACACCACAGTCAGGTCCAGGTGGAGAAGGCAAACTCTGGAGTCACACCACAGTCTGGTCAGTGGAGAAGGCAAACTCTGGAGTCACACCACAGTCTGGTCCAGGTGGAGAAGGCAAACTCTGGAGTCACACCACAATCTGGTCCAGGTGGAGATGGCAAACTCTGGAGTCACATCACAGTCTGGTCCAGGTGGAGAAGGCAAACTCTGGAGACACATCACAGTCTGGTCCAGGTGGAGAAGGCAAACTCTGGAGACACATCACAGTCTGGTCCAGGTGGAGAAGGCAAACTCTGGAGTCACATCACAGTCTGGTCGAGGTGGAGAAGCAAACCGTGGAGACACATCACAGTCTGGTCGAGGTGGAGAAGGCAAACCGTGGAGACACATCACAGTCTGGTCGAGGTGGAGAAGGCAAACTCTGGAGTCAATCACAGTCTGGTCTGGTGGAGAAGGCAAACCTGGAGACACACCACAGTCTGGTCCAGCGGATGTTTGAACAGATCGACACAAAACAAATTGCAATGTGGTTGTGTTATTTTTGTAACACTAAGGTAGCTGTAGGCAGATAATTTAACAAAAATGGTTTGGCTTTTTAAACCTTTTCAAACTTTCTGCATTTTTAGGGCACAAGAATGTGTTTGATTTGCTGAACGGAGCCTGACTTTTATACTACTATGAATACAAGGAATTCACATGTTCTAAAGATATTCGAATCATCATGATTTTCCTTCACTAAAGATTCAAACAAAGCATAATCTAGCCTTATCTAATCTTAGTTATGAAGAACCTTTAATGAACTTATAGTGAACTCATGATGAACTCATAATGAACTCATTATTTAGTCCTTTGTGCAGCATTTGAGCTTCTGATTTTGGTTTTTGAAATAAAATTCAAGGTTTTCTATATAGCGCCATTGGTTAGGATTAGAAACAGCACAATTATAACTCAAACAGATAGGTACAGCAATTCTGTGATCTTGTACTAGAAATACAGGAAACATCAGTGTGACCCATGCGTGTAATCACACTGTTGTGTCCTGGTTTGAGCCTAGCATTGGCCAGATTTAGACTAGCTTCAAGTGCAAGGTTAGCACTCATGGCCAATATGTAGACATGTTCATCAGGGTGAGATGATTCACTTAAGTAACAAATTGATTCAGTTTTCGATTTTGCAGCTTCGATTTTGTTTATCACTATACTTTTTTTTTTTTTTTTTAACCTGAAGCCACAAAATAAACCAGAATAAATTACATTTAAAAAAGCCCCTGTTGTTAGTGCTCAGAAGTGTTCATGTCCATATTTAGAATACCACTCGTCAGTTGTTAATGCAACATAATAATGCACATTAAGTCAGGTCAGGCACAAGTTCACCCTTTGTTTCTTCAGACATTGTGGCTATTATTGTCTTATTGTTATACAACTAGAGTGTGTGTGTAAGTTAGAGACTGCATGAGCGATAGATTCTGGCCTTTCGATTTGATTGCTACACACTTTGAACAATTAAGTTTTTGAACTATTTTCCATCCCTAATGTTTATGGAATGGATGGTTTTGTGAGATTTTGATTACATGTTGTGTTGATCAAAAAATAAAAAAAGAAAGAAGACATGATTAGTCTAACCTCTCTATCACAATATGGCACAATTGTGTTTTTAATGTTGGTCGCTTTTCACATTGAGTAGGCCTTTAAAGACATGATGTTGACTGGCAGAGGCCACAGGTTGTAGGGTTAGTGCTGGTCCCAGCAGAAAGGCTGAGCTGATGAGAGTTGAGGGGATAAAAGCCGGGGGCAGGGCAAAGGCTAGGACCTGTAAGCTGATCATATGAAGGAGTAGAGTTAAACGCTCCACCATTCAGACAACATATGTCCAGTTAGAAACAAACAGAGACAGTGTGAGTCTGTGATAAAGAAAAAAAAATAGAGTTAAGAATAAGTTTTTTCTCAGTTTTGTTTTGTTTAGTTTTTTTTTTTTTTTTCTCAATCAAATATAAACAATCAGGTTGGTCCACTAATCTGAAGACAGAATTGTAGTTAGGATCACTTCACATATCAGCTAGAAGACAGATCAGAGGACTTATCCCGTGCTTAGTCTGCATCCGGTCTAGCTCCGGTGCAATCATCGCAGGCCCAGTTTGTTTAAAAGGGCACTTACATGGCACATGGTGAAGTTTCGTTACTGAATACATGGACTGAAAAATATTTAGTATTGATTCATTTACTTGGCTAAATTTGGTAATGTATTCTGAATAATTAAAAATACTTTTGCTTTGAAATGCAAATTACATGTTAATCTTAATCTGAAATTACAAAGCTTTTCTGTTTTTTCTTAATAACCATTGATAATAATCTCGTCATCGTGCAAGCAACTCTGTTTCAGTCACACTCACTGGAGCTGAGAGGAGTTTACTTCAGATTTACACATGTGGTCATCGTGGGTTTAGTCCTACAACAGTTCATTCATCGTGTCCTCTGTGAGCTTTTAGTGCATGTTCCAGTGTCAGAAATGTTTTGCTATACCGATCCTAACGCAAGCGTCTTTTCTTTGTTTACAATAAATAAAGTCTCGAAAAAGTTCAACAGATAAGCTAGCCTTCAACAAACTTTTAATGTATCTGTTGTACTGTTGTGCTGTTTTTTCTTTGCCCCCAAACATCTGAAGCAATGTGACGTAGTGGCCCCATGCAGCATAAGCAAATGTTCGCAGTGATGGAAGGGGCGGGGCGGGGTCAGCTGCTGTCTGCTGAACTTAGGCCTCAAGTGTATGATGTGATTCACAGCACATGGCGCATAATCAAAGACTACCACACAAAGTTTGAAAAAGTTTCAGACACAAGTTTTTCTGTTTTTGTGAGCGAGAACATGATTTATGTATATGTATATGTAAATGTATACTGTATAGGGATGAGCGCGCGTTTCATGTGTGTGTGAGCGCGCTTTGTTGTGGAGCAGAAATCAGGAGGAGAGCTCTGAGCAGTGCCAGGACCATGTATTAACGTTTGTGAATACAACTAGAGTATTTAATATATTTAAAAGATAATAATAGTAATACTTGCAGCCCCAATTAGTTTCTATGATGGTTGTAAAGATGTGTTGTTATGTATGTATATTTAAAAAAAATCCTTATCCTACCTCAAGCCTCAGCCTTAAACTTGCTCATTTTAGTAACTTGAACCCTAAATTTATCAGCTAAACCTAAATGTCCTCATGTGGCTTCATTTATTATTATTTCACTCAATAAAATTTCGTGTTTATTTTAAGCTTTTTCATATCGTGCAACATATATGCGTAACATATATGCGTAACCTATATGCGTAACATATATGCGTAACATATATACAAAAAAAGGTGTGAAATTGTGCTCATCTTGTGTTATGTGTCGTGGTGTATTTACGCTTTCTGAGACTGTGTTGCAGCAGCAGAAGCATTATATCTGATTCTGCTTATCTGTTTGGGCTTTTTGATACTATTTAAATTCTTGTTATAAACTAACACTCCCAATAAATTGGAATTGAAACAATACCAAAAATCATGGTATTGAGCCATCATTAGTGTATGAGAACTACTGTATATGAGGTAAATTAGTCAGTATGTGGTCCTACCAGCTTGCCAAAGCCTGATCCCGTCAGATCTCAGAAGCTAAGTATGCTGAGCCTGAGCAATACTTGGATGGGAGACCTCTGAAGGAACAGGTGCCACAGTTGGACGAACAGAGGAGAAACTCGTTGTTGTGTCCTTAGGCAAGACACTTCACCCACATTGCCTAGTATGGATCTGGTGTGTGTATGAATGGTTGGTGGTGGTCAGAAGGGCTACCCAGTATGTAATGAATGAATAATGCATAACGAAACGTCTTTGGATGTCTGTATAAATCCAGTACATTATTAGTATTATTGTTAAAAGCAGAAGTGTCCAACAACAACCGTCTTTCATTCACATGTGTTAACTAAGATTAAACTAATTGTTTAATCTTTAACTAATAATACAACTTTTGGAACGATGATGAATGATGAAGGCAATTTCATTTAGCTTTTCTTTACTGGAGAGCACATTCAATTTATTTATGCATTTTCATGTATTTGTTCATTTATTTATTTATTGTTTCTCCAGTTGTCACGATGCACTAGCAATATCATCCCTATTTTACAATACAAAATATCAAATTACTGTAATCTAAATTATGTCTGGTTATTAAAGAGACAGTACCAAAACGAGGCGAGCTGAGAAGAGCTTCAATATATGGCCTAAAACATAGCCTGTAGAACTAAAATTACGAGAAATTACGACCCATATGTTGTATTTATAGTTTATTCAGACCTCAGTTAAATGTTTTAAATGCACAAAAGGTGAAATTAAAAGCATGATATGTCCACTTTAAAATAGATCATGGTCATCAAATGTGTGTCTAGTTTATCCCAGACAGATAACGGCTTTTGGAATCCTTATTCGATATAATCCTTTCCTGAGTTGGGCAAGACTGTTGATTTCACTTTAGTACATTTTTGCTGCAATTGAAGAACTTGTGAAAGAACTGATGAAATAATGAAATTATGTATTATTCCTTTGAGTCATGTTTTCATTGTGCTTAAAGAAAGAGGCAGCATTCTAGTACAATATCTGGGGGCTGTAGATGTAATTTTATCACAGTGGTCTTGTGATGGGTAAATGTGTTCAAGAGGTGCTTCCCAGGCTGTAGCTATGTATGTCCTAGAGACACTTCAGCTCAAGGATACAGTGTAAATATGAATTATGCCAAAAGTATTATTTAAAAAGTTGTTATGTGCTATGCATTTTCTTAAATCATGTGCTGTGCTCGTAGTATCAAATCAAATCAAATCAATTTATTTTTGTATAGCCCAAAATCACAACAACAGTCATCTCTGAGGACTTCCCAAGATTATTAATTTTAGCAAAGGAAATCAAAATAAAACAATACATATTCAATGAAACAATACACATTCAATGAAACATTTGATCAAGCAAGTCAAAGCAGATTATTAGTAGAGCAGATGAATGATTGTCCAGAGCACCCCCCTCCTTAGACCCTCCTTCTCGGCAAGGAAAAGCTCAAAAAAACCCTAAGGGAAAAAGAGAAACCTCGAGGAGAACCACAGTGAAGAAGGGATCCACTCCCATGGACGGACAGGCTGTAGATGTAACTAAGACTAAAGTTATTGAGTTTATGTAGTGTTAAGTAGTGTTTTAGTTGTAGTAGTAATAGTAGTAATAGTAGCAGCAGTAGTAGTAGTACTAGTACTAGTAGTAGTAGTAGTAGTAGTAGTAGTAGTAGTAGTAGTAGTAGTAGTTGTTTGCCAGAGAATCCTGTCTCACTTCCCTTGAGCTTAAAAAGATTTAAAAGTATTCTGACACATCTTGAAATGCATTATTATTGAGCAACGTACCATTACTGTGTCTGATGCGTGTATCACATTATTCATGATATATTCTCACAGGGCACATGTTTACATCTGCTAATATGTTCTGTGAATATTTGACATTCTTCCTACAGTAAAAAGAATCTTTCGAATAACATGTTATCAGAGAGACTCGTTGTTTGTTTGTTTGATTGTCTGATGAGAGAAGTCTGTATCATGTTCTGACCTGTCTTAACTATAACTCACACTTAAATCAACATCAAGTCAAGCTCAGACTTTTGTTGTCATAACAAATCTAATGTTGCATGAAGCGTGTGTTATTTGCAGCAGACCACACCAGCGATCAGGAAGTCAACAAATGCATAGCATTTAAGACTTGGCTGTTTCAATTCTTTTACAGTTAATTGATAGCACAGTCAGTAGAGTGTTATAGTTGGTTTTGGTCTAATGCAGATCTGAATGTAAGCTTGCTGAAAGCCCAGGTTTTAACTCAGTGTGCAAAGATGAATATGACGCACCTGGAAATGTTAAAGATGAAAAGATGAATCAAACTCAAGCACATGACTTTCTTCTGATATGACAGTTGTATTAGGCTATGAGAACTACAGTTTCAAAGACAGGACTATAATAAAAACAAATGATACTAATAATAACAAATAAAAGGAAGGGGAAATTTGTCTTCTTCTTCTTCTTCTTCTTCTTCTTCTTCTTCTTCTTCTTCTTCTTGTTATTATTATTATTATTATTATTATTATTATTATTATTATTATTATTATTATTATTATTATTATTATTATTATTATCCGTTGTTGGTGTTGTCACTCTTGTTATTGTCCTTTTTAGCATTTTTAGAAACCGTTCTTGACACTCTTAGCTGAGTTTTGAGGTCAGGACCATCTGAACATCACATGAAGAGCAGATCCTCCTCCAGCCATTCTCAGTTTAATTGTGAAGCTCTGAACACATCTGCACCAGGCTGCAGGACACATTTTAATTTGTGTGTTTTTGTTCTTATTTATTGAAATGTTGGACTTTTTGTTCCACTGAAAATAATAAACCATATTTTTATCATTTCATAAATCACAGAACAAATCTTGGTTGAAAATGAGCAGAACGTTTTGAAATGTTCCTGCTTCAGGGTAAACTCCAGATGCAAAGTTCATATTTAATTTACAGCTTAAAGCCACATATTTTGAGAGCTGCACACGTGATCACAATAAATTCTGTGATTTTAGCATGACTTCAAAAATAAACTTTTTACGTATTTTGGTGGTTCTCATTCGTACATGGTATTATTATTATTTTTTATTGTTATTACTGCGTTGAAAATTTAACAAGTAACTTTGTTCGAGTTTAATCTTGTTTTAACATTGCTTCCTCATCAAAAGCACAGCTGCAGTTTTGTTCATAAGAGGTTGTTCTTTCCCTTCTGAAGTTTAGATCTGTGATGTCATAGGTAGATCTCTGAGATCCTGTTCTCCATTTTTAAGTCATAAATCACCCAGACTTGCTTGGACCATTTTAGCAACATTAACAAATCAGACATGATTGGTGTGGCTACTTCCCCTATGTCATTTTGTTTGCAGCCAATAGATGGCGCTCAGTCTCTGATAAGCTAAACACATGACTGCCGTGTGTGCTAATTACACTTGTTTTATTCTAATACATTGGTGTTTAGGAATACAACATGTTTAGGGGCATGTTAAAAAAAAAGAAAAATATATAATATTTACTCAAAATACTTTTTTACCTCTGGAAAAAAAAAGCATACAGCAGAGTTTTCCAAACAGGACTTGTGGTTCCAGATGTGCTCTCTGAATGTCCTTGGTGCAGGTGTAATTTGTTCTCAGTCTGCTGTCTCGCTTCAGAACATGTTTTATTGTATTAAAAAACATTAGCATCTGTCTTTGTAGTCTTTAACCTTGACAGCCCTCAGCAATAACTGACATTCACTTCTCCTTATAAAACACTTTATGGATCTAAATAGGAACCTTCTGGTAAAACAAACATGTAGCCATTCTAAAAAAAAAAAAAAATGTGTCCATTGAAAACCTGGGGTCAATAGCCACATTCAATCATTTTTGGCTGCAATTATGGCTGGAGAGGTGGATCATCTAAGCACAGCCCATGTGCAACACTCTCATAATTAACAATAACTAAGAAGTGCACATCTGTGTCAAGTGTTGACAGGTGGCTTCTGGTTTGTGTCTTGACACAAACCAGAAGCCACAGGTTCCATGAGATACAGTATGTCACCATTTTTCTTTTATCTGTTACAGTGCACTAATAACCTGCATTCTTTCTAAACAAATAATCATTTGAATAATCGTGATTTAATTTTTTTTATTAAATAATTGTAATTTTTTGTTTTTCCCTATCCAATTAGCTCTAGCATAGCCAATCAGCACTGCTTTTGACTATCAATGAGAAAATAATTACTCGATTCAGGCAGTACACAGTGGCCTGATATTTTCTTTCTATTTACTGAGTGTTTTTCAGAGAAGACAAAACTTACTCATTCACAATTTAAAAAGTTGGTACTTCAGCAATAAGCCTTCAAGCAGTTATAATGATATTAAAATATAATAAAATCATTCAGAATCAAAAGATTTTTTTTATAAAGTTCATGTTATTATTTAATTGAAACCACATTGTCAATACGATACTATGGTTGTCATGGAAAGCATCAGGAAAGTTAAATTTATCAAACTTTATGAAAAGATGCATTCATTTAGCTGCTTCATTACTGAATATTGTATGTGCTTTAAAAGTGAGTAAAAGTCTGTGCTTCCCTCACTTTTGTCTTTTTGCCTTAGGCCAGTTTAAACTTGCATGAATCTTTTTTTTTTTTTTTTTTTTGTCTAATAGGAAATTCATTTTAAAGGTGGGAGATAAAAAGTAGAAGTGTTCTTTTGTAGATACGTAGTTTCAATACTGAGCAGGGTTAGGGTTAAACACTGTGTTAAATTAAGATTACGTAAAACAAAAACTCTTTCATACCAGACCATACAAAGTGATAATTCTGCTTTTGGATAAACCTCTACATTTATAGTTGCGTTGCAACACATTTTGAAGATTTTTTTTAAATATATAAAATGAAGTCAGTATTGATAAGTATTGATAATCAGTACACATATCCAAGATGGCTACAACATTCTTATCCTGTTTTATGTTACATGTGTCTATTCTCCTGCTCTTCTTGATCTGTGTGTTGCAACACTGGAATTTCACCGTTTTGAGACAAATCAGTTCTATAATTGTAAATGTTTGTACAAGTAACCTGTTTTTTCTGAATAAAACCAGAATTCCTTGAAAATGTACCTGCACATGGCTGATTAAATGAAGAGAGGATGACATGTAGGCGAAGTCGTCTCAGGTATATGTTGTGTTGGTTGTGCGGACACACGGAAAGTGGCTTTGTTTAAACACCTTAGAGGCGTAGGAAATGTGGGATCCTATATCAGTGTTTTTGTTATTGGATGTTTTCTGTAGTAACAGTTTCAATAGGTTGGGATTAAGTTCAACTGTTCAAAACTGCCAAAACTGGAAATGGATTTGAACTTACTCTGCTGAACAACAGCAACAAAACAATGTAATTTACTCACCGTAAAAGTAAAAGTTGTTCCTGTGTTAGAACCGGGTTTGACTGGTTCTGCCTTGTTTGTGCATCTGTGCTCTTTTGGTGGCTGAGACAAACATAGCCTAACTTTTCTGAGTTGACACATGAGCTTTTCACAGATGAATAAAATGATCTTGTCAGTTGTATCTGCATGTTCATACTGTGTTTTAGTCAGGATAAGTTCCTTGTCAAACTTATCAAACATATAAACTTCCCAGCTTGTTTTTAGACAAAAATGTAGTTAAGCTATGATTTACCCAGAAGTCTTTGTTAATCCAGCACATTAAAAACAATGACTGGCAGAGCTGTGTTCCAGTGTCATTACTGTAGCCTGTCTCTTGGTCTCTCAGAGCGGTTGGTGTGTGTGAAGGTTACACAGATGAACAGATGTTTGTGTCTCTGCTCTATCAGACCACATCATTAACCAGTCTCATACCTTCACAGGTATTTGAAGAATACTGTGTCCTTTTCTTGTTGATGGACCTAAATGTCACATTCACAGTGTTAGTGGGATAATACAGTCAGACTTTTTATGGACTGACTTCTTTATAACAATAGAACACACAGTCTGATACATCAGTTTAACGAGGCATCATATACAACTGGTTGTGTAATCTGCATTTCACTAGTAAGGACCACACCCTCAGAACTAGTATGAAAAAACTATTGAGTCAACGTAAGCATGAGACTAACAGAGACACTATTACCTGTTTGGAGCTTCCTTTGAGGGCCGGCCTTAAAATCTCCTCAGGAGATAAAGAGAATAATGAAAAGAGGGACAGTACTGAGATACGAGTGATAGAATGTGTGTGGCCGAAGCATAGTGTATAGCCACCAGAAGAGACGTGGGAGTGGTGTAGTTTTACTCCCAAACTTATTTCTCATTTTTTAGACTTAAAATGTAATATTATTGTTGTCTTTAATGTTTCTATTTCATGCTCTATTGAAGACTAACCTAATTTGGATGTGTGACATTTTCTTTGTCGAATTGTTGAGACAGGCTTTCTTAATGGTGCATTTACAGCATATACACCCAGCACAATGTTAATGTAAGAATTACTGCAGCTCTTCCACGAACAATGCATTAGAGATAATGTATGCAGTTTGTTTACAAACACAGCAACAGGTCTTCCAAAAAGAACCAATATCTAAGATCTAGTTACTTGAATTATTTATTGAGAAAACCAACATTCTGTAAATAAATGCTGCCATTGTTACTGTTTTCACTGCTGTCACACCTCCTGGCAGAAGTTTCTAACTAGAAAAAGCATAAATTGGCTCAATATATCAGGCAAATATAAAACAGCATAACTGTTGCAGTAAAATGATCAAATGCTTTTGTTTTCGTGGAAAAAAAAATCATGAAAACAATATTGAGTGATTTCATCAGTGGCAGAAACAGGAAGTCAGTAGCAGTTGAATCATGTGGAGATGAATGAGAGAGCACTGACGGAAACCATGTAGGCACAGAGCTAAGATTCCCTGGAGGCTCAAATACTTCCTGTGGGGATTAAACATGTGCTTCACTACACATCTGCTACACAGCTGCATGTGCTAATACTATTACTACTACTGCACTATCTGTCTTGTGTTTATGTTTTTCACAACAGAGGCCGACAACATTAACACCACTATGCTTTTGATTCGTTTTGGGGTTTTCATATCAAGAAGACTTTTGATGTAAAGAAATTGTGTAGAAAGATATATTATTATTTGTAGTTAATCTGATTTGATTTAATTAGCTGGCAAACTGACAGTTTTATTTATCATAACAATCTTTTAGTTTCATTGAAAATCCCTTGAGTGCAGATGAAATTACTTAACACAACATCTTTGAAGCAAAACAAAACAAAAAAAATCTATTTGGCTTATTAGAAATGCATATAGTGTGGAACACTATGTTTATACTTTACAGTGCAATGTGACTTACTATTAGCTCAAAAATATTTACCAAACCTTTATTTAAGAGGTGTTACTCAGAACGGCAGACGTAGCAATTAGTTGCAGAGCGTTGTTCCTAGAGAATGTAATGGCCCAGTTCAAAACCACGCTCAACAAAGCAAGTTTAAACAAGCAACTTTCCCATAACTGATTCAGAGCTTAAGCGTCGTTGCTGCTTTGGCCATGAGACATTATTAAATGAGTTGTTCAGAAGATAGAACAGAAATGACTCACTCTCCAATAGTTCATTTATAATATGAACAAAATGTCAGGACTAAATCTTGTTATGTCTTGATTGCTCCAAATAATTACACATATTTGAATGGTTGTTAGAATGCCATGGATACCTGAAGCTTGTCCTAGCAGCATTGAGCCTTGAGTGGGTTGAATAGATGAGTGGTTTGGATCCTTTTTTTTGGCAATTTTTATTTTTAAATTGTCCACCATTACTACAGTTCTGAAGACATTTATACAATCATTTCTTGCTACAAACCTTAGTTTGAACCAAATAAAAAATAATAATAATAAAAAATCCACTGTGTGTGGGGGGGCAGTTGGGAGTGTTGAGGGGGTATGTGTGTGATTTTTGGTGTATGTGTGTATAATAGTAGAGGGTTGTTCAAATACAGCTTAGCCTATTGTAATGAGGGCATTACACTGAAATATGAATATTGTTCAAAATTCACACCCATACCCCCAACACATGTAAAAATTATAAAATATTGAGGTATTTATTTATTTATTCGTTTGTTTGTTTGTTTGTTTGTATTTTATTTGTATTTATTTATTTTGGCCAGAAAAGAAGTAGATTAACAGATTTAAACAAAAAAGTTTTAATAATAAATATTTTACTATAATTTTACAGCCATCAGTAAAAGTGGAGTAACATGAGATTAAAACACAAGGGTTTATACAAGACTTCATGAACTGGTGCTCTATTTTCACCTCCCTACTACCACAGACAGAACTATTTATTTATTTTTTACAACACTCACTTGTTTGATGCATTCTGAGTCTCATAAAAGGACCACTGGGCTTATTTTCTGTGCTACATTGTTAGCACCTCAGTGCTTGATCCATGCTTCAACGCCACATGTAAACAAACAGAAATAGGATGACATCACCTGCCTGTGCAGGTCAGTTCACCTGTGCAGGTGTGAGAGCCAGCCAAAGAACCCTCTGCAGTCAGGCTCCAGCATGGTATGGTGGAAAAATCTCTGTCTGTAGTCACTACTGTTATTTTTTTGTTTGTTTGTTTTTCTGTGTTGATACATATTCAGGAAAACTTAAACATGTACTTTTTCTGGTCTAGGGTGTCCCATCTACACTACAATTGGTTTTCCAATTTGTGTGTTATTTAACCTCCCTATTTGCATCAATGTAATGTTTTTTTTTTTATTATTACTTAAATAACTATAACAAGACAAACCTGTTGCAGACCTTCTAGAAAACTGACTCAGTGATTTAAGTCCTTGCATAGACCCATTTAAAAAAAAATCTCTCTCTTTTAAACTTTGTTTAGACTCAGAAGTGTCTGCACTGAGAATTCTGTTAGCACTTTTAACAAATCAACATTTGGATAAAGATAGGAAATCATTTTGCCAAACAGGTAATAACCACTTCTCTAATAATCTTAGATTTACATGTGTGCTTGAGAAGTGCTGCCCCTGTCTGAAGTGTTCTCAGTAACCTCAGGGGATTCCTTTTATTCCTTCAGATCTGGAGATGTGACACTGATAGTGAGAAAAATATTCTTCTCTTTTGACGTTAGAGGTGGTAGTAAAGAGAAGAAGGACACCTGTCACCTTTTAGGCTGGCAGAGGGATCCTTCAGTCCAGATGAACTCAGAAACATGCATCAGTTTGTCTGGCCACTGCTATAGAAAGCTTTATTCTAATTATTGTATCTGTCTGTCAGACAGCTGCTGGTGTGACATTGGCCAATGATCAGATTATTTTATCTTATATAATTTGTCGAGGCAAGAAATGCATGGGGTTCTTCCTTTCAGTAAACTCTTTGTCTCTTACCACTTGTAAAAGCATTTCTGTCACTGTAAATCATTCTGCTGTCATGTTTGTTGTGTTAAAAGTGTTGATCTTAGAGGCATAGGCTGCTCGGACTGAAACTGGGATAGATGGAGGGCAAAGGCTAAGGACTTCAGGATATTCAATTATGCATAATAAACCATACATTTGAGCTCAGATAACTTCTCTAAGGATCTCACTCTTTCACATACAAAATTCTATAACACCACATGATAGGTTTCAATATTCTTCTTGAGCAGGTTTGAATTATTATCATTGTTGTTTTGTCTTTTCAGTCTGTCTTCTTTTCCAATCAAAATCCATTACCACTGCCAGCAGATTTTTTTTCTTCTCAAGGTTACTGTAGGTAAAATATGTTTCCTTCATAAATGATATTGTAGAAGCAGAATTAAGCCACAGCCTGTTCACCTCAGTTGTAAAGTGTTTTATTAACACTTGATACATTACTAATGCTGCTGGCTGTGCATGTGCCATACACCCATTGACTTAATTTCTTGCCTGTGAATATTTAATATCTGTGAATGAGTTTGTTAAAGGGTTAGGGTTAGACACAATACATTTCTTCATGAGTTAAACTGATCATTGTCTTCTCTCTGTGATTATCATATTCAATGGAATTTGCGAAAATCTATTTTTTTCCCCACTCCAAAATTTCAAAAATTAATGTAGCAAAATCATCCATAAGGTTTTATAACAAGGGGACATGGATACATTAATTATCATCATGAATTAAAGTGTTCTATAAATAAACTTTGATTGATTGATTGATTGATTGATTGATTGATTGATTGGATTCATGACATGTTCATGAAGATTTAATGCATGAATTCATGGTGTATTCATGCATTAGTTCACCATGGGTTATCAAGAATTATTCTGAATTCATCATGAATTATTAGTATAAATCATGGTGAATTATAATAATAATTCACCATGAACTTATCAGGAAATCAGATCTGTGGAGTGATGTAATTGTTAAAAGCAGTTTAAATTATTTCTGTTTTATAAAGAAATAAATGGATTTTTAATAGTTTGAACAAATTCAGGAAACAAGCAAACTCCAAGCAATCTATGAAATCGCATTTCATTGATTCATGAATCAGATGTCATGGATCTATGAATCCATGAAATGTGAATTTCATAGATTCATGGTGGGTTTAAAAATCATGGTTGGTCACCATGATTTCTATGTTTGTTCATTATATGAATTAATGGAGAAATTCTTATATGAATTTATGAAACCACAATAACTCATGATAAATTCATGATAGACTCACTGTGAACTGATGCATCATGAATTCAATATGAAAAGTACCAAATGATCAATATCTTGAACTAAAAATGTAATAATATATCTCCAGATTATCTTGTTTTCAATATTGGGGCTTGAAATATGTTATCATGTTTACAGGAAACTAGGATGTCCTTAACTTTCCTGTTTCTAAATGGGTTTTCCTCTTTTTTGTCCTCTTTACAGGTCTTACAGGTGAATCTAGTGATGTCGATCCTGCTCTATGTCATGGTCCTCGTGTACCTCTATGGCATCCAGGCGACCAACATGGACCACAACACCAGGCGCCAACAGCAGGAACAGCCACAGCAGCCAAGTGCGGACCCTCTCAACTCACTCATAATTCAGCTGCTTCAGGCCGACCTCACCCGGGGAAAATCCAAAATGCAGCAGGAACAACAGGGCAGAAGCAGGGACTCTGAAATCCACAACTTCCAGGATACTTTACCGCCAAATTTACCATTAGGTGGCGACAGCATGAGTGAGCAATGGGACACAGAGGATGTTTTGAACCAAGATGTTATGATGGTACATTCGGACCTACTTCGGCAGCATAAAAGATACCATTCACCACGAGTTTTGCTAAGTGATCGGGCGCCATTGCAACCTCCTCCGTTGTATCTTTCGGATGATTTTGCAAGCGGGACGTCCGAAGGTGGTAACAGAACCAGGAAGAAGCGTTATGCAGAGCACCGAAGCTACAGAGGGGAGTATTCTGTTTGTGACAGCCAGAGTCGGTGGGTCACAGATCTGACTGAGGCGGTGGACGATAGAGGGTCAAGGGTTACAGTCCTGGCGAAAATAAGAACCAACGCCAGGGAGGATATTAAACAGTACTTTTATGAAACGCGCTGTCAAAGCCCGCGCCCATCCAAAGGGGGTTGTAGAGGCATTGACAGCAAAAACTGGAATTCACAATGCAAGACGACACAGACTTTTGTTAGGGCTTTGACTCAAGTCCGAAACGCAGTGGGTTGGAGGTGGATACGCATTGACACTTCATGTGTTTGTGCATTATCGAGAAAACGGCGTAGGACGTAAAAAAAAAGAAAGAAAATGGAATATCTAAACATTGAACTTCTTGTGGGATTTTAACTCCTGACGGAATTTTGTGTCAAATTAAATATGCTAAGGTGACATTCCACTGCCACATGCTGGGACTGGATCCAGAACTTGTCCAGGAGGATTGTATATATAAGTTAATTAAATTATATAAAAATGCATGTAGATTTACATGTTTATCTATCTATATATGATGTATGAATATGTTTGTGTTATTTATTGAAAAAAGAAATGTTTAAATGTCTATAAAACAAGCTCTACTCATACAGAGGTGCTTCACAGTGACTTGTGCCTTGATCAGTAGCAGAAGTGCACTGATTTCATCTATAAAGAAGCAGGACAGAAACATACGAAATATTACAGAGGGTTTGGCCTAGAGCAGTGATGAAACTTGGATGTTCTTTGGTTTAAACTACAAAGTCATGCCTTAGTGTTTTGATGTGGTAAACCTGATTAAAGATAGAACATAAGGCCTCATTTACACAACAACATGTTTTATGAAAATGTCGGTTTTGCTCACTTACCTAGCATTTCAATCTTTGTTATTATTCGTCTTGAAGAGTTTACAAGCACTTTTTACAATTTTCAGCATTTTTTTTTTTTTTTTTTTTTTTTGCCCGTCATTGTAGAGCTAACAACAACCTTGCATGCTTACAGCATACTTCCTGTTTTTTTAAACCAAAATGCAATTAGATGCAGATAGGAGAATGCAAACATATTTTCTGCCAAATAGTGGTGTTAACACCATATCTTTATTAAATATAGCCACTTACTTACGTATTAGAAATACGTATTAAGGATTACAACTTAAAAAGCTGCTTTTTCAAATGCCTCTAATAATATGAATAGTTCCGATGTTCTCTATTCAGCCCTGAAAGAAATATATATTTAGTAACTAAATATATATTTCTTCTGTTTTGATGGTATATATCTCAATTTTAGTTATATACCATCAAAACAGGCAATCAGTTATTGGTCTACCACATCATTGAGCATTTTGCACTTACAAGAAAGATTTTAAAATGAATTTTAAAAAGAGTGGCATTTATACCTGATTGTTATCCACTTACAGTACATATCTATTTTTTTATTTCTTTAGTCAGAATAAAGTGCCCTATTTCAATAAGTATGAAATTAGATTTTGTTTGAGAGTTTCTTCATGTTAATGTCCACTTGTATATTGAGTGGAAACAAAACTCATTATGCAGTATTTTTGTGGAAATACTACCTCTCAAGACTACAACCACGTTTAATGCCTAGAACATATCTACAAACCTTGCACAAATGATGACTTTCCAACGTCAAACAACTTAGTAATATTTAAGACCCTTCAAATTCTTCCATAAAAAAGTAACAGACTGCATTGTAGTGTTTCAAGAAAAAATATAATAACATTATGCATGTTGTTGTGAATGGGTTCAAACTTCCAAAACACAGACAAAACCCGTGCATTTTTGTAAAACAGTTGTTGTGTAAATGATTGAGTCTATAATGTTACAGCAGCAGTGTGTTACATGAAGAGTTCATTACATGGTTATTAATTAGTCTGAAAAATCAATGAGGAGCCAGTGGAATATAGAGGACAGAAAGCACCAGCTCTTGGCCTCATCAGTGCTGTTTCCATACCAGGTCAACAAGTCAAATATTTGGCATTGCATTACCATACAAGGAAAATGTTTTGTTTTCTTCATTTAAAAATTAAGCCATAAAAACATTTAGGGGTCAAATGTTGTACATTATAGGAGACCAAAGATCACAACATCAACATGGAGACAACAAAGTAAAGTGTTGTGAAGTGAAAAGCAAAGAGAAATGATCTGACTTTAAAGACAGACAAATCGATGAAGCATAATATTATGATTACTGACAGGTTAATAAAAGACCCATCAAATCAGTGTCTTTACTTTGAGAAGTTTAAATGCAGTTTCTCTCAAAACACTGATAATAAAAGATTAAGCAAGAGTAGTACTTAAAGCTGGGATACCTGACTTGTTTAAGTTAAAAATTTAGTTCTTCTTGCAGAAAGATACGCTGTATATCTAGTTGACTGGGGAAGCTTCTTTGATAAAAACAATAAAGCGAGACGAGAGCTAGCTGTTTCGATCTGGTATGAACCGGTATGACTGACATCTGACCATTGTAGTTTTTCACTTGCCTGAATGTAACGTGTATGAGTCATAAAGACAATTTTCATACACAAATGTTGATTTAGCATAAGTTCTGTTTTCAAATAAAATGAATTAGTACACAAAATGGCAGCTATAAATAGAAAACTGAAACCCAGAATAGTAAAACGTATAAACTATGGATGACCATGTGGATCATTTACAAAAGTCTCGAAGACAGAAGGAAGAAGTCAATCACATGGAGTTGTCAGATGTCCATAATATTTCGCTTGATCGGTAAACTTGAGGGAAACGGAGGTACATATGAGAGTTTAAGTGAAAAGGAGATTGTGGTTTGACAGTGATGTGAACCAGGCCAACTTTAGCGTGATAACCACAGATGTTTGAGATTATAGAGAACTATGAGTCATGATAAATGTCATTCACAGCAATAATCTGCTCAGAGGACCACTGTGTCGTGTCAAAATAACTTCAGGAATAAAGTTTGTCCTTCATATTAAGTTCTCATGTTTTGTCTTTACTGTCAACCATTATGTCCAGTTAGGCAAGACAGACAAGCTTTTCATTTAAGCGTTGAGAAGTTGAGTTGAAGTGTTTAGGGATTAAGGTGTTTGCCGTCACTAGACCAAGATTTCTTTGTATTTCTTTAACAGTAAATTCAAATAGTCTGAATTCATTTTTTGAACATTAATTTTATTGTTGTAATTTACTTTATAGAATTGAGCACACATCTCAAATCTCTTAACACCATGATTTATGGTAGAATGCACTATATGTAGCTTTTATTGCTGATACACACATGGTTACCTCTCCACAGAATGTAACAGAGGGTAGGGGGTGGATCAAATTTTACAATATACAGTGAATGTTGTTTTGACAATATGCAACCATTTAATATTGAATATATCACTTAATGTAGACCTGGGCAAACTGCGGCCCGGGGTCCAGATGCAGCCCTCAACCTGTTTTAATCAGGCCCCTGGTTCGCTCTTTGAGAAACAGACATGTATGACAAAGCAATAGAAAGAAGTAAAAACAAGAGTAAACTTGTAATATTTCAAGATTAAACTCACAATGTCATTATAAGCTAAAGTTTTAAATCTTTGTATTTGTGAGGAAAAAAGTAATACTTTATCTAGAATAAATTCATACAAATACAGGAAAAAAGTGGTATTTTACTCAAAATAAAGTCAAATATAAAAAGCTGCAACAGACTAAATGATAATTGTATTCATGGTGATAACATACAAACACGTGGGACATTGTTATAAAGATCAAAAGGAAAAGGAAAAAGGAAAGTTTGACATTTATTGTGTTTTTATGCATATGTCTGACTTATCTATGTGAAAACAGACAAAGTGAAAATTCTTTAATTTGCCACTCCTGAAATTGCAATTTTAATCTTGTAAATTTTAAGTTTAATTTTGAAAAACTGAAACTTTCTATGGGTTAGACTTTATTCGCTGGAAAACAGTAATTTTTCTTTATGAAAATTAAATTTTTTTCTTGTAGTTTCAACTTTAAGATAATAACTTAATGATAATTTCAAAATGGTACAAGTTTACTGTTTGCAACAATGAGAATCTATAAACCAGGGTCTGCAGTTTGGCCCTTCACTGGTTGTCTGCATTCAAATATGGCCCTTGAATAAAAATAATTGCCCACCCCTGACTTACTGTATGAAAGTCTACAAACAGGATGTTTTACGACAATTCAGAAAGTTGTATTGTAAAGTTCAAAATAAGGGCATAGAGAAGGGCTGCAACAAGTTAACTGATTAATTGCAAAGCCCGATCCCATCAGTCATCAGAGTTAGGTTCTGGTCTGTACTTGGATGGGAGACCACTGGAACAACAGGTGCCACAATGGGACGACAAGATTGGACTGTTGTTGTGTCCTTGGGTAAGACACTTGATCCACGTTGCCTCAGTGTCTGACCCTGACCCTGGGTGAGTGGAACCTTGATTGTAAAGCACACAAAGTGCCTTGAAAAATGGAAATGCACTTCATAAAAAGAAGTAATTATAGAAATAAACAAATGTCAACTAATTCAAAAATTGAATAATCGTTAACTGGTCACTGATTAGGTTCTACAGCATGCCATGTGTGAAGAAAATTAGTTCAGTTCAGTTCAGTTCAGTTGACTTTATTTGTACCCGTAGGTAGATTTGTTGTGCAGCAATTTCAGGCTTGGTGTCAAAGACAGCAACATAACAGACACAAACAGACATTCGGACATTCACATTGGCTCAAAAGTAAAAAAAAAAAAATCAACAAATAGAAAGGTTACAATAGTTAAGAT
Source organism: Mugilogobius chulae (assembly GCA_038363315.1). Classification (NCBI taxonomy): domain Eukaryota; kingdom Metazoa; phylum Chordata; class Actinopteri; order Gobiiformes; family Gobiidae; genus Mugilogobius; species Mugilogobius chulae. Next base: position 41,836,463 of record CM076403.1, on the reverse strand, counting down.
AAACTCTCATACAAATAAATAAATTCTTAAGATTTATTAAGAAGGATTACTGCAGATGGAACAAAACTGTTTCTATAACGCTTTGTCCTTTTATGAACAGTAGTGACAAGGTTAGAGTCAAAATGTTGTCTTTTTAATGAAAACACTATTTTGTATGTAAAAATTACAGCTACTAAACATCCTCAACTGAATTATTTGACTTTTTTCTGGTTTGTTGTTTCTTATTTGCATGACTTTTGTGTTCTAACCAATTAATCGAAAGAATAATATTTGCTCAGTTAATCATTCAGCAAAATGATTTTTAGTTGCAGCCCTGAAAGTTTACATCGCTCCTATGAGATTAATTTTACTGTCCTTTCACATTTGTCTGTGAAGTAAATCTGAAATAATAAACTTAAATACATGTTTTAGCACTGTTACAACCTCATGGCTCAGAAAGGTGCAACAAAGGTGGGGACGACACAATGGCAAGGTTTTGATATTTTATTTAGCCCAACGGGTCTTTTATTTTTGCCCAACGGGTCTTTTATTATAAACAATAATAAATGTCAGTATGTTGTCAGTATATGAAGAGTGTGCTGTGGTGCGTGTGGTGTGAGTGTAAGTCAGTAGGATAACGTTTGTGTGCATGTAAGATGTTGGTTGCGAGTGTATGTGTAAAAAGGAAAATCAGGCGAAGGCGAGTGGCGTGGCGTGGCATGGCTGCTGGATGAGAGAGAGAGGAGGCCTCACTTCCGCTGCTTTTATGGACGCGGCCTGCAGTGGGCGGAGCCAGGAATAAAAGGACCTGCACAGACAAAGAGGGAGAGGCGGCGGCAGGAGGGCTGCATAGTGGGCTGTAACAAGCACATTTCTGTTGCGTTCATTTGATCTAAATATCCTTACCGATACAGTACATTCTAAAAAAAAATATATATATATATATATTTTTTTTTAATGTTCCCTAGCCCTATCATACAGTAGAACAGGGAACCGGAGACTTGTCGAGCCCCCGTCTGTTTAAAACAGCAACCTCCAAATCGACAAAAAATCCTAACTATATTCCACTTACAGTACAGTCTATAAAACAAAACATTGCAGAGAGATTCATCTAGTGCATGTTTCACCAATGAATCTAGACAAACACATTTTTGAAAAAAAAAAAAAAAAGCATGATCATTTAATTGAAATAAAGTTGTTTTTAAGAATCATCAAAAGATTGTAATGACTTGATGAATATGGCTCCTCAGTGAGGCTGATATTTCCACAGCGGTTCTTTAATTATTAATTAGGTCAACAAGTTATTAGAGCTCTATTGTTGGTGCCTAAGAAAATGGTCTTGTGATTTCTGGAAAATACTTTTCAAATTTTAAGGCCGGAGGGTCATCTGAGTGATCCATGCTTCAATCAATCGTTCAAACTTCCTCTGTCTTATCCAAGATCTGTCTTGTAATAATATAATAATATTGTTTAGAGACTTATTCAGGATTCAGGAGGATCAGACACAAACTAATTTGACCCTTTCCATCAAAAGTTTCAAATTACTCAATTTCCCCACAAACCACAAAATATCCAATTCATTTTCTGGCAGACAATGCAGTTTTTTTGTTTGTTTGTTTTTAAATAAAGCTAATGTATAAATTATTTAAGTGAAAGAATATTAAGTAATGTTTGTTAAGTAATTTATTGATCTATGGATTTATCAGATGAGTTAATTTTCTCTAGAAAAATACACTTAGGATTTGCTGATTTAAGATTATAGGATAGTTTACTTACATTGATCTGTCCAAATATTTTTGCACCTGCAGTCCTGTAAACTTGTAAGTGCAATTTGGGTCAGACATTTGATCATTTGACAGTTTTGCTACCACCTTTTTTGAGCAGTATGACATCTTTTTAGTCGACTCTACCAACATATACTGTACTTTACGTAGTACTGTATACATTTAATTCACATTTTTGTTCTTCCTTTAGTCATAAGTGAAAACTACTACTTGTTGTTAAAAGTTAAAAAGACACTGCCATAAAACATTCAAAACAGTAACTCAATGTTGCTGATATTTCCACTGTGATCTCAATTTGTATATAGGCTATGAGTGGTTTACACTGGGTTAAGCAAAGGTCAAAACCACCAAAAGCAGGCCAGTTGTCATTTCCTCTTTAACATAATCTGTTTTCTCATTGGTTTTGAGCTATAATATTTTAATGACTGGGCTAATCTTAGCCCAGTGTAGCAAGCGGTCGGCTCAGCCAATCATTTGCTCAAACCATCTAATGCATTTTTCTCTGGCAATCCCAGACTGGTGACAGCTGCGTCCAATAAATAAAGTGTGTGAGATAGAAAGCAGTGAAGTATATTTAGGAAGACAATTCATTACAAGTGAAATTCTTTCTCATATGTTTAAACATAAAGGATTTGCGGCTCTTATGGAAAACATATATCTTATTCTTTCATGCCAAAAGCTCATAGGATTAAGGGTTTTTCTCAGGGGCAGGTCCTGACTTCAGACATTCTCCGAAAACAGCTTTAAGAAATCCACTAATACCACGTTTTAACTGCAGCAGGACATATGCCCATTTATGGTTGTCATGTGTGTGAGTGTTGCACAAAAATAACTGAGGTGCAGTAGATCATCGGTTTGCATATGTCCAGGCATCCTTCAAAAGATTTAAAATATGTCATATCAACAGAAGATCACTTTTATGGAACGGTGCATTCTGTTACTTACTTTTTTAACAGGTGATGGGTACATTTATGGTGCTTCACCTCATATCTAATAAGGTTTAGGCAATTGTATAAAGCTTCTGTAAGAAAACAACAGTAATGTCTTTGTGCAGACTGCAGCAGCAAACTAATCGCCGTTTAGCGTTGTGTAGTAGAAGTTTTCAAAGTAGTCATCTGGACAGTGTTTCCGAAGATCAAGACGTTTCGACTCTCATCCAAAAGTAATTTTCAATCTGATTGAAAATGAGAGTCAAAACGTCCTGATCTTCGGAAATACTGTCCAGGTGACTACTTTGAAAACTTCTACTATGGATCACTCCTGGATGAATGAGGGACTACACCGACTTGTTCAACGTTGTGGTTTGGTCAGAGGTGTACTTTTGAAACAAAACAAAGAGAATTATGAACTGGACTTTTAAAAGCTTTTAAAAACAATTAATTTGTGAAGGAAAAGATGTGCATTTCTCTCATGTGTAAGCTGTATAGAAACTAATCCATATCACTTCAACAACTAAACTCACCAAAACTACTCAAATTGAGATTGTTATTCTGAACTGGGATCTCTAAAAGCACTTTGTTAAGTTGGTGAGAAACAGAGCAGATACGTGCTTTATTATCCATGATTTGCATACAGTAGAACCTGAAAGATCAAATAAATAGCATTTTATCAAAATGGCACTAGCAGTTTTAGCCGCAAACCAGAAATCAGTCGCTCTAGTGGAGACTGTATGATAAATCACATGTTTGTCTTTTCATCAGTGAGTCACAGAAAGTTCAGGCTGCCGGAAGCATTTACCCAGGAAAAAAAAAACACCCGCTGTGCCAAAATCCTGATCGAACGGGAGAAAAAGGCAGCAGTCTTATGGGATCACTGTGTCCCGGCCTGCAGTATTGACTTTGGCAGTGGCTGACAGAGTTCACCCCACACAGACAAGGTTAATTGGGCGACAATGGCAGCTCTGTGCGCACACACCTTGGCAGGAAGTATGGGAAATGAGGAGCAGCTTGAACCATCAGCAGGTAAGCTTTAGTGAAGGTCATTTTGGAAACAGGTGTGAACATGTTAACATGTGAACTTGTGAACATATTGACCACCCACTGAGACTGCAACAAGTGTGAAACCCACATGAAAATAGTGACTCTGTTGGGAGAATCTCAAACAAATACTGGCAAGGTCACATAGATCAGCACAAGTGCACTAATTGAAAAGGAAAACACCAGTTAGACCTTAATTATTTCATTCTGATGTCTTCTTAAAGGTACACTGCAACTTTATCACTTCACTGCTCAAGTAAAAGTTCACTATTAAAGTAAAAGTATTCATTAATTTATTAATCCATTTGTGGTGCGGATTACTGGAGCTTATCCCAGTGACTTTGGGCCTTAGGTGGGAGAACTGTGGGAAGCTCGTAGCTTGGTTAACACATAGAAACAGACACAGACAATAATACACTCTCTTATTCGTTCACTAGGTTATTTTACAGTGATGCTCAATTACATGCATGTTTTTGGGAGAACCCGAAAAAAACAAACAAACATTCTAAACACAGGGAGAACATGCAAACTCCACCCAGAGAGATTGTGAGATGTTGACTTGGCCCGACCTATCCAGAGCTCAAACTCTGCTTCCGTGCACCCCTGTATTAACTGAATAAAAATGATTCTTCTAAAAGTAAATGCATTTTTTTAACTCCTTTAGTTGAATAAAAGTATAAATAAACACTGTTGTAAAATATGTGTTGTACACTAAAATATGAAATAGGCTTCATAGTGATTTAAATATAAATAATCTGACTTAAATCATGTGGTAAAAAGGGGATTTTTACCTGTTAACTGGAATATGTGCTAATATTAAAAAAAGGCAATGCTTTTGTTCAAGTCAAAAAAGTTACACAATCTACCTTCTTCTAATCAGAGTACAGAGTACATGTGTACATGTTTACATGTGGTACATGTGGTACATGTGGTATGATGAGCATTCTTGGCTTGTTACAAAAATGCTGCAGGCACACCACTGTTGTAAGCCTAATATCCAAGAGATACGAGACTTAGGAATTTTAAATGATTGAATAGTAGAGGCACCTTGCACAGACATGACACAAACTCAGAAGGAGTCAAACACCAAGCAAAGTTTGAGCCCTCTCTGTGACAAATTTTAGTCAGGCATTTCTGGAACAGATACAAGATCCATAAGGAGCTAACATAACTTACTTTCAATTAAAGTTCTCTCAAAAACAACAGGGATTTTGCACATAGTGTTAGAGGATCATCAGCCTGACTTGGCACAGATTAGTTTGCTGTTGGTAATGGTAAACCTTTAGACCAAATAAAGTATGTTTGTTAGTTTACCGTTTCCATGGAGGGGGAAATAGTTTGTCTCAGTACTCTGAGGATGACTTTACAAAGAAAGCACACTATACTAGTAAGTTTATTTTATGTGGACAAAAATGTACATATTCAAACTTTCAAACTAGATATTCATTTTGTGGATTTAAATAAGGACTTTCTGTGTGGAAGGTGCCAGGAGCTACACTGCAAGTGAGATTTAGTGCTTGTGACAATTTATTCCAAAATTGTAGCGGGTCAGGCCTTGAGCTGTTGCTGCGTGTGAGAAGCGGATGTCTTCTTTACCATCGTTCATTTAACTTCATCAACAGGACCAGACTCAGAGAATGAGGTCTTTGTATGAGCTGTGCCCCAGGACGACACCAACTCCTGCAGCTACTGCATTTTAACAGCAGTGAAATTAAAGTGACAGTTCAGAGGAGTCTGCAAAGAAGATGGCCACTGTGTGATCTGCTTTTAAATGTTTATGGGAACTGGTTGGAATGTCACAAATCACGAAGAGATTCAAAATAGACTCGTCAAAACATTGCTGAATTCCCCCAACTCTACATGTTTTACGTATTTATTTATAAATCTATTATGTGTTATGTATCGGCTATCCATTTTTCTTTTGAATTGCTGTGTTTCATTAAACTCTCTTGTCGGTGAAGTAGGACATAGCAAATGAGAAATGCATACAAATTATGCTTTGTTTTTCTTAAAGTAATAAAAATGCATGTCAATATCATACCACCACAATCTAGTATTGTTGGTTACAATAGTCAAACTGTGGAAATTTCATCTCTATTTCTGTATGCTGGTTCTCGAGTGAAAGACTGTGTCTTGAGCTTATCTTTGACTCCAAGTGAAAAACGCGGCAAAAAGAAGCGTGACAGGAAAAGTATGTAGACACAAACAATCACACTTTCCCCAACAAAACAAAGAAATTTGGAATGAGCAATTTTTGAAGATTGTAATCTTGCTAAAAAAAAAGTTTCCACCACAACTGCAGCAGAGCATTCATCCTCTTCATTCACTCCATCTCCTCTTCTTAAAAACAAAGAATTTTCCTAATACCTTGCTGAATTGAATTCTCCTATTCAGTAAAGCCACAACTTCTTTAACCAGGCCAATAGAAATATTAGGCACTTCCTGAGGCAGTATTTCAGCAGAAATTCTTTATGCTTTGGACCATTGAAAGTTAAATGGAGCAAGTAACAAGAGCCCTTAGACACTAAAGGAACAGAAGTACACAAGTCTCAGAGTCAACCTCATTCATCACTGACGAGACTTCTTTTGAATGGAGCTTAAAGTGAAGCTAACCTTCTAAATTCGTCATACAAACACTTTTCGAACAAAGATTTCTTCTTGAAAAGCATAAGGAGAAGGTAAGAGGAAGGGCCAAGGGTGGAGAGCAGCACACAGGCAATGCTAATGTCACAGTCTAATGCATTTGCAGTGACTAAACAGTTAAATTTGTGATTAGTTTGACTTTTTCTGTTGTCTGTGACAATATTTTAAATATGTTTTAAAGAAATGCTTTATTGACTAGACCTTTTTCAAGAAGTGCATAGTTTAAATAAAAAAAAACCTTACTTTATACCATTGTGTCCGGACATTTCTGGCTTTTCATTCATTCATTTTCTACCGCTTAATCCCGTTAGGGATCGCGGGTGACTGGAGCCTATCCCAGTGACTTTGGGCCTTAGGCGGGGAAACACCCTGGACAGTGGCCAACTTGCCGCAGGGTTAGACAGACAACCTTCACTCTCTCATTCCCAGACAACCATTAACTCTCTCATTCACAGACAACCATTAACTCTCTCATTCACTCACTAAGGGAAATTTACAGTGATGCCCAATTAACCTAAACATGCATGTTTTTGGAGGTGGGTGGAAACCGGAGTACCCGGAGAAAACCCACGGTGACACGGGGAGAACATGCAAACTCCACCCAGAGAGATCGTGAGATGTTGATATGGTACGACCCGAGAGTCGAACCCACGACCTCCTTATTGGGAAGCCAGAGCTCTAACCACTCTGCCACCGAAAAACAGGAAGGGGGGGGGCCAGAAGGCTGAAGCGCATTAAGGCTCAGTGAGGTCCAGTTTGATATGCTATAATCAATGAAAGCTTTTACATTTTGTATTATTGACATACACATAAGACAGGAGGCAAAGCTTTAGGTAATGTTGCATCAGCACAATTTCAAATCAAAGCAATGTTACCAGACTACTAGACCATGTTATTTGTCACAAATAAAACATGAAAAGCACAAAATGCAAAACAAAACTTCCAATGTACATACAAAATTAACAAAAGAGCATAAACAGGTCCGAACAGGTTTGTGTTAGCAACTAAAACATAGAATTTGACAGAGCTTACATTTTAGGCTTTTTCACAATGATCCTGCCAACAACGCCTAACTGCGGCATGGTGAACAGTTTTGCACACCATCCATTTCGGCCTTAATAGCCAATAAAAAGCTTTGAAGGACTTCAGCCGGGCTCTTACTACTCGCCTGGTCGGCTAGAACAAAGGTCCAGGCTCCTCATGACTGCTTTCAGTCAGTAACAATGAGTGCTGTAGTGCAAAGTGCCAACTACTCACCAGACTGCAAAAAGACTATCATTAGCAGCAGTGCAAACTAAGAAGCAGATTTATTCTCTGTATAGTGAGATCAAACCTGACATGGACCAGCTACCCTTTACAGGAAACGTAAGTAAAAGAGAGAACGACTAGGAAAAGAAAGGGGCTTAAAAACTGTTTTTGGGGCTAGCACTGTATTGTACATTACAACTGTTCATACACACACATGGAGGTCTATGAGGCGTTCCTTATGTTTTGTTCTCAATTAATATTATTTTATTTTTTAAAAAAGTATAAAACTAAATGAACAAAAACACTTAGATACTCCCAAAGCACAAGGAAATCAACACAATCTCACAAGAAAGAGTACATACCACATTACAAGACATGTCAATAGTATATGAATAGCACTATTTCACACCTTTTTTTTTTTTTGCATAAATGTGCCATGCGTTGCAGCCCCAGTTCATTTCTATGGTGGTTGTAAAGATGTGTTATTATTTATGTATATTTTACAAAATCCTAATCCTAATCTTAACCTACCCCAAGCCCCAGAACTAAACTTACCCATTTTAGTAACTTGAAGCCTAAACTTACCCGTCCCCACGTGATTTCAACCAAAAATCTTGTTTTTTATTTTATGTATTTTACTCTTTTTCATATCATGCAACATGTACGGCGTAACATATATTCGCAAAAAAGGTGTGAAATTGTGCTCATTATGCTATTTATGTATCGTGGTATAGGGGGACTGTGTTGAGGAAATAGACATGACCTGCATGGTCATTATGTGAAATCTGGAATCAAATCTCACTGAAGTTTCACATCCAAAATTCCTCATGTGCATCTATATTAGCCAGACTTTTCTCAGAGTTAGCACTGACAGCTTTGAGACTGAGAATACATGAAAAATACTGACCTTGAGTTTGAAGCTGGTTCTCATGCTAGTTTCTATAAATATTAATGTTTCACTATTCGAACAAGTACAGCAAAGTTGCTCAATCTTTCCACCTCATACATTTCTTTTTACCACAGTCAGTGACCTTACAAAATGATACTCAGATCAGTTAAGCGCAATACATTTTCACATATTTTGATTGCATGGCCCATATCCACTATATGTAGCTTCCTCAAGTTGACTTAAGGAATTACGTTACACCATTTGAACAGCTTTCTTGCTTCCGTAGCTTTCACAGCTGGTGCTTATGTTCTTATCTCTCAGTGAATTTAAGGTTAACTTGTAATGTCTGGGGATTTATGTCTGCCTTTGACCCATGATTGACACAGTGTCTAGGAGCCCCCTTCAGATCTGAGCCAAAATTAAAAAGAGGATATATTTGGATAATAAGTCAACGGGAAACTGATTTTTGTCAGGGGTACTGCTTAGAATTTTGAGCAGAAACATCCTGCATTGACTTTCAGCCATACTGTGCAATAGTGTGAAAAGAAAAAACGGATCTCCCTGTTTGCTAGCACAGCCTCTCCACAGCTATTTTGTTCCCATAACAGCGTGACATAATGTTATTTTAGGTTTTGTCAAAGTGGAGTTATGACCCAGTCACCCTAAATAACCACATGTCCTCCTCTCTCTCACAACTCCAGTGCCCCACTTTTGGTCATAAAACGTAATGTTTAGGGTTCAGAAAAACAAAACCTGCCTCTGGGATCTCAGAAGTGGATAGATTACCACTGAGAACGTCATTAATTTTATAGCTTCGCACACAAGGGCTGTCACATCATCCACTGCAACTGCTAGAAGACTGAAATGTATATCCAATGAGTTTTACAGGCCCCAAATGGGATAGAAATGTTTTTTAAGATCTGTAATGTATCAATTGGGCTACATTGTTAACAGTGTGCAAAATGATTGAGTTGGAATCTGATTTTAGTGCTGAAAAACCATACGTTTCATTATCTTTCATCAATTCCTTCATTCTACTTTCTCTTTTTTTCATTATTGTGGATCACCCTGCACCCTTATTAGCCTATTTAGTATTTAACTGTAGAAGTACACGAAGTTATGACTATGTTCTTGATCCTTGAATTAGGTTTAGGTTCAATCAATCCACAAATGTTTATGTCTCCCTGTGTGGCATCACAGTTGTTCTGGATGAACTCTTCTAAAATCTTGCGCACTAAAGTCACAGCATAAATTCAGATGGGTGTTTAATGCTCTAACGTTAAATGATACAAGTGCCAAAAGTACGACATGTCTGTGAACACACAACATGCTCAGCCACAGATACCAGACGTGTTTGTGGCGTCTAGGTCACATTTTAAACTTCTTCACTGTCACTGGCGTAAATCTGTCTCAGCTTAGTGTAATGTTGGGCTCTACCCTTCACCACATCGTAACTCAAGCTCTCAACACCAAAGGGAATATCACTTTTATGTTGTAGGTACAGGTTAAACCCATAAATGTGAATGTTCAACACCCTGAAGCGTTAACACCTCATTAACTTCTAATTCCGCATGTGTAATAAGATTTGATGACATTTTATGGCGACAGCATAAAAAAAAAATCTATAACGATGCATCAGTCAAATTCATGTAAATAAGCCAAATTGGAAGCATTGGAACAACATAATGAGCTTCAGGGTCACTAATGATTATTTATGACACTTATATTTTTGAATGAATGCTAACTAAGTTTAATTTTTAGCATAAAATTAAGTTTAACATTATTCTACTACAATAATTCAATTAAAAAAAAAAAAAAAACATGTTCTTGTACCACAAACTTGGAACTTTCTTCGATGCTAACGTGCAACAAAAAACACTTGTGGTAGTAATAAAGAATTACAAAAATCAACTATGATACAATATTTAGAAATATATAATACAAAGTATAAGGGCATGTGAAAAAAGTATACTAAGTAAAATAGGGGATTATGCAGTAATCAGAACAAAAGTGCAGTCTGTCTGTGCAAAGAGATAAAATGATATTTAATTTAATTGCAAATAAAGCACTGTTTGTTTGTTTTTTAAGTTTTGAATGACTTGAACTAATTACTTAAAAAAAGAAAAATAAAAACGCATCGGTACCACTTTATAATAATGTTCAGATACAAATCATTACAAATGTTAGTTAATTATTAAGATAACATTATATAATCATTACTAAATTATTAGATAGTATTTACTAATAATAAATAAACATTTACTAATCATTTACTTCCGGCCCCTATTCTAAAGTGATGTGCATGTAGTGGTTAGATCATTACATACACTTTTGTTGTAAACCAGTGTGGGATCAAAGTGAACACCTTCACTGACTTCTGTGACTGTGACGTAACAACCTTACCATGGGAAAACGTTAACAACCAATTAGCTACGTTTATTCACAATTCTATGGTTAAGTTTAGGATTGGGGATTTGGGATATTGGTACTGATATCGAGAATCGGATAACACAGTATATCACTAAATACATTTTTTGGAAAACCTATAAATGGTCATCACTTTAGAATAGGGGCAGGAAGTAAATGATTAGCAAATGTTTGCTCATGATTAGTAAATACTATCTAATCATTTACTGAGGATCAGGTAATGTTATCTTAATGGTTAACTAACATTTATAAATGATTTGTATCTGGACATTATTATAAAGTGTTACCCAGCATGCCAAAGCATGATCCCGTCAGATCTCAAAAGCTAAGCAGGGTTGGGCCTGGGCAGTACTCAGATGGGAGACCGCGGAGGAACCTCAGGTGCCACAGTGAGACGAACAGAGGAGAAACTCGTTGTTGTGTCCTTAGGCAAGACACTTCACCCACATTGCCTAGTATGGATCTGGTGTGTGTATGAATGGTTGGTGGTGGTCGGAGGGGACAATGGCGCAAAATGGCAGCCTCGCTTCCGTCAGTCTGCACCAGGGCAACTGTGGCTACAATAGTAGCTTACCCCTACTCAGTATGGAATGAATGAATAAGCATGATGTGAAGCGTCTTGGGTTCTTGAAAAGCGCTATATAAATCCAATGCATTATTATTATTAATATTAATATACATTTCCACCACTGACGCACAGCAGATTTTGTGAATAATGTTGGGCATGGGTTATGTTGACACTGGACTAAGGTAAATATTAAATGCGTTGTTGTGGTTAGCTTTTATTATCCAGCCTGTGTTACTTGTATCACCGCTGTGTGGAAATATCTGAAGCGTCACATCACTCTATAAGAATCACAACAGGGGTGAGATCCGGTTGTTTTGCAGTTCGGACACATCCATTTAATATTATTATCACTGGATTATAGCAGAGGATTTGTCTTCTTCTAAATCAAATTATTGCTAATCGTACATATTTCTACTTTGTTTGGAAGTACAATGGCTCATGTTTATCGCTTTTATGAAATTCCAATGTCCAAGGTGAGTGATGGAAAGCAAAAATAGGATTTGAAACATGTTAGCAGCTTTAATACACGCGAGCCTGACTTTTTCCAATATGTGCTTGTTTGTTTACATATCTAAGTTACACTTATAATACTGTAAAGTAAGCTGCAGTTATTATTGATTTACTATTGTACGTATTTGGAGGGGAGCCCTGGAAAGGATGGTATAGAAGTCTATTGTACACGTTCTTAGTGGAGGTTCTAACTGAACATACACAGTTGAAACTAATTGGAATTAAAATAGAATTGATGTTTTCCCTTGTATTATGAGTTGTTTTGAGTACTTTCACTGTGACATTTTAATCTGCTTTATATATGTGCTCTACAGTCCATGAGGGGCCTGTGTAAAGAGGAGGACTATGAGTTTTTGGGGAAATCTGGAAACTTGCAAAAACGACAGACAGCTCCATCAGAGGAGGAGGAGTGGGCGGCCCAGCGAGAAGAGAGGGTGAAAAATCTAACCGTGACTATTTAGTATCAATAGCACAAATAAGGAGTTGAGGTTTATTTTGTGGTTTTGAATTGTAGATTCGAAGACGAATGGACAGAGAGGAGAAGGAAAGACAGAGACTGAGACAGCTTGAAGAAAGCAGAAAGGTAATGGATATTTAACTGATGTATAGTTCAAGAAATGACTTTTACTGTAAAAGCAAAGTGGAGACAGATATGGAAAACATAAAAGCACTATAAGTTATAAGAATCACAAATAACTACGTGCAAAAGACAGATAACACATTATTAGTTGTGTTAGTTTGTGCATCAATTTAAAATAACACTTTAGTTTAAGTTGGTTGGGTTATCTACATATTGATTGCTTACATGTATCCAGTCCAGACTGGGACAAGCACTTGTATGTATCCAGTTATAAAATGTTACAGGCAAAGTTGATAAATCCAGTATTGTACTTGTCATGAAACACCTAAAAAATTATTTCACTCATTTAAATATAGTGATTTCGAATGTAACTAGACCCATTAACCTTTTGTACTGCAAAAACACAACATTCAAACATTGTTGAATTTTCTGTGCTGCCCTCCAGTTGATTAAAATACCATTGGCCTTACTAATCTGTTAAATGTTGTGAAATCACGTAAATGGGTTTTGGGTTTTCTATAGTCTCATAAAGGCTCAGAAAAGAGTCTTTTTTAAGCAATAGGGCTTATTCTGTTTCCATTCACACTGTATGTGGACAAAACTGGCCCTAGTTTTGATAGATATGATATCCACATGTTCTCTTATAAATGTGCTCTCTGTTATTTAATTATTGAATCATGTTCAAGTTAATCCATGAAAATCCAGTTTTGGGTCTGGCATATTTGATTCATTAGAGGAGAAGGCTACACACTGGAAGTTGTCATTTTTGTTTCCTCTAGCAGCTCTGACTGCAAGTTATTATGGCATCAATGAACTGTGCCCTAACCACCGTTTATTTTGCTGTCTGTACACATAATGATTTACTTATTTACATCAGGCTCAGTGTAATCAGATCTGGTGTTTGCGGCTAAACAAACTACACATGGCTCGCAGATACATGTTCGCTCCATAAGCATCAGACTACAGTTTATATTTTTGTAGGTTTTATCTGACTAAGACCAATCAACAGCTAGAAAAATGAATGCTATGATATTGTGCCTTTTGGAAGTTTCACGTCTTCAGCCAGAATCCTCTCAAGAAAGTTACTTTGGCGTTAGAACAGGTATTGGGTACGTTTCCAGCTTTTTAAAATCGAGAGCTGCCAAATATAGATGTCCGTTCTGTACGAAGAACATCTTCAGCCTGTAGCAATAGGTGGGTGGGACAAAAGACCTCTGCAGTATAAGTCATCTCTTGAGAAAGCTACTTTTATCAGCTTTTAAAAATATTTTAAAGGCATTGTACTCATTGTTTATTGTTTTAAAAACTTCAAACCAAACATAGCTACTTAATTTACATTTACAATTGTTTTTTATTGTATTCTGAAACATTTAAGTATTTAATTGACCTTTATTTAACCAGGGAAGTCCCATTTAAGTATTTAACACAATAAGTTTCATAGCACTTTTCATAATTGTCAGAAGCCAGCATGACATGAACTAGCCTTCTCATGCTAAAAACAATAACAAGTCATTTTTATGCAAATAGAAAGTTGGACAATAACATATTTTGTGTTATCTTGTTAATTAAACAAATATAAATATTAACTTATTAGGTAAATGGTCTTTTTTGCTTTGCTTTATCTGCATTTTTTCAATTACAGGTGTTTTAGTTCTAAAAATAACTTGAAGAACAACAATGTCTACTTTTCTTAGCTTCAGAGTTGCCATGTCTGCTTTTATATAGTGACTTTGGGCTTCTCTTATTTAAAGATTGTGTTTTGGGGGGGCTGCACTTTGAAGTCATGAACTGAATTTTAGCAATTTTTCAGATTTGATTTACACGAATATATATACCTAGCTATTACAGAAACATGATTTATTTTTTTTTAGTAGAGCAGAGTTGAGAGCTTTAAGCAAGTCCCATCATTTTGTGTGTGCAGGAAACGTTATTCTTGAGTTTTGAGTTTACACTCTGCTGTGGAAATACGTCAATATCAAACTCAATTTTGAGGCCATTTTATCTTGCAAGACAATAAAGGGTACTTATTACACAAGGGTTTTTTGTTGTTTGATCCCTGACGCTGTGCCCATGTGTGAATCAAACAGTGGGGAAAATGGTAGTCTTCAAGTTTAGGGACATTAGGCCTTAAAATCAGACCTTGTTGTAATGTTCACCATCGGTTTGAAAAAGAGAGAGAGCGAGAGAGACCCATCCTTCAATGCCTCTGGAGCCACAGTGCAGCGCTCAGGGACCCATCTCCAGATGTGTTTGCTAGGCTTGGTCAGGACTACTATAGCTGGAGGATATTATCCTAATGTGCATGTTATTGGTTGTTATATTCATGCCACACTCTTGTTTTTCTAAACAAGAACCCCTGAATCCCCATGTGTCCTGTGACATTGAATGAAATGCTCCACAGTGTCATTTTTCAGTAAAGTCTTGATTGATTCATGCTTATTTGAGTAATCTTGTATTGGCCTGCAGCTGATGCTTCAGCATGCACAGAAAATCCACATTTTCACCTACCACCCACTTTGGTGCTTGTTGAAGGTAAATTCTACAATAATGAGGTTTCTGTCATTTCAAGCAGGAAATCAAAGAACTTGTTTAGATTTCTAAGCCATTTAAAAAAAACAATAATAATAAAATAAATATATAGTCTAAATTACTGACTAACAAAATGATATACGTTATTTCTAAATACATAAGAAAAATGTCATGGCCAGTTACTTATTATAACTGAGTCATTTTAGATGAAAAGGACGGCTGGTGTGAAGTGTGAGAGCAGTGGCTGAAGAGCAGAGGGTGTGCTACGCTATGGTATCATATATCTTACTTTGGATATTGTCAAACAGCATGGTAGTGTTGCTTAGCTGCAATTTTAATTTCACAATGTGTTTCAGACATATACAGCTATTTCGCTTGTGCAACTGACTGTTCCTGTTTACGTATAGTTAAATAACGTTCCCCTAAATATTGTTCAGTCATTACAGAACCTTTTGGATTGTGCATTAAATTTAACTCAAGATGTTGGTAATTGTAAAAGGACTCAAAGAAAAGTAACGCACACCAATGTCTTTGTAGAGGTGCATATGCAAGGAAAAGTAATTCAATGTAGAAAAAACTGCATTGCACACTCCAATGGCAGATGTCCAAAATGTATTTATTAACCAGATCAGATTACGTTTCGGCACCAACCTTCATCAGATCTTTTTTTTTTTTTTTTCTTTTCTCGTGAACCAATGTGTGCGTGCAATGCAGTTTTCTACATTGAATTGTAAAAGGAACAACATTAGAGTTGTTTACTCTATTCATCTGTTGTCACTTCCTTTTTTGGTGCAAATTGACATAACATTTACAGTTGCACAGTTGCATTTGTTATTTTTTATTATGTAAGAACAAATGCAGATTTTTATATCTATATTATGATTTTAAAAAAAGAAGAAGAAGAAAACATAATCTGCCTTTAAGACTATGGTAATACTCAATTGTTTATTGAGAATGACCGTTGCTAACAAACTGATCAATCTTCAAAACATGCATGTTTGAGTGACTTGTTGACATTTTATAGGTTTTTAGTTTCTAAATCTTATTTTGAGTTTTGCTTTATAAAATAGTTTTCAGTTTAAAGATACAGTATCATGTTCAAGCATTTACTTTAATTTAAACAGTCTACAGTACACTGTTCTATAATATTAGACATTTAATTAGACATATTACATAACGTGTGATTTTTTTATTATACGGTAAATTTTTAGGTGCTTGAATCCCCACGTGAGTTAAACATAACTCTGAAACTCTTAACACATAAGAGTTAATGACAGATTGTCCCTGGAGTCAGCACGTTTGACTCAAAGCTTCTGTTGAACCCACAGCAGTCGGAGCGGTTAAAAGACCTGTCATCACCAGATTAAACACACCACTTGTGAAACTTTCATTTCCCAATAGATTTGAGATCACTGTTGTTTTGGCTCAAGTGGCGTTTTTATCGCCACATAAAGTTTTCTATGAAAACTTCAGCTGTTATTGCACAAGAGTACAATTCTAGAATGTGCTTTGTTACAATCAGATATTGTAATATCAGTGTCCAGCTAAAGAAAAAATGCATGTTATACATGTTCTCTCAGAATGTCCCTGTTTTCACCTACCAGCTACTCCCACAAACTTGAGTATTTGCTTGTGATTACTTAAAAAATGTAATTCTGAGTAAAACGTTGTCATGTGTTAAGGATATTCATTTTGTCTTCCTTAAGGATGGTTCAATAGTTTTGTTCTACTTCACACAAAGGTTGAGATAGTGAAATACTTGTCAGGCTGACCACAGCAATAGAGTCATAAAACGAGGCGCAACACAATGAATTGTGACGAAGAATCTTTTTGGCACATGGGATGCGCTTCTCCAACAACCACCAGCCAGCAGGGCTATAGTCAGCCTGACAGGTCCATTAGACTGACCACGCTCTAGAGGAACTTTTAAAATATGGCATACCAACCATCATGTGGCATCTCAATCTTTGTCTGATTTAGAAGAAAGCTATAAAACTAAACAAAACATTGTCATGCAACCACTTAAAAAAGGCTTTAAAACGTGCACACACACAGACTCTTTGCATGTTAGTGCTATGCATTAATCACACTTTAAAGACAAATCGCTCCAGAATATACAATGTGTACTCATATGTTTCTCAAAGATTGGGCCGTGAAACTTACAACTAAGTCTGACAATAAGTCCTCTTCTTGAAATTTTTTTTCCATAATCAAGCTGATGAAGTTCCTAACACTCCATTATTTTACAGAGCGTTGACATGACTGTGACACTCTTGAAGCCAGAGCCTCAGAACCATGCAGGTCTTGTTTGTATGCTGACTGTGGCACAAGATTTGGCCCTGATGCACTGACAAACAAGGTTTACTGAAGAGTTGCAATAAACACAAGATCATAACAAATTAAAACGCATAAAGCTATTGTTCACTTATAGCATCTTATGCCCCAGGCTTGAAGGTCCACTGACAGCTGTGAGAATTTCTACAATTGCGTCAGTCTTACTCTGTCAAGTTAGCATATTTCTTTCAAATTGTTTCTCATACCACCAAGTGTACGGTTAACCCAGAAGATACCGTTGTGATTTTCCAAATCTGACCATGCTTTTTATCGTACTTACTGTGTAGGTCCCAATTACACATTTAGAGCTACAACTTCCTAAAAAAATGTTTCTACACCCAAGAACATTCAATCATGTACTGTACATTCCTTTTAACAGTTCCTAAACCAAACTGTCATAACAGTGCAACTCAAACCAGCCAGTGCAAAAGTAGCATCCACACTTACAAAACTTAAGAACATTTGTCCACTCTTGTCCCCTGTCAACCTCTTGTTGTGAGAGCGAGACCACTCACAGCTGCAGTGCTCGTGAGTGCATTCCTTCTGTGTGAGCGCCTCCATCTGCTTTGGCACAAACTACATTCAAACACCATCTGAAACATGCCGCTTTTCTTCGAGAAGCCTGCTGTTCCAAAATAACGTGTTGTAGATTTGTGGTTGACAGATGAGGCCAGTAGATCTGACTCAGTGCCAGTGATGGGAGTTTCCATGGAGCTGGTGTTGTTGCCGTTAGCGATGATGTGAAGCTTGTAAATTACGCGCATTGATCAGACATGTCTCCCCTAGTTTGTGTTTCCATTAGACTAATTAAAGGTCACGCAGCCGTCCTTTTCACCTCTGCAGTTCAACTTTCAGTGTTTGTAAACTCAATGACAAAATGCTGTGAATAAATAATAATCTATGAAATTTAATAAAAGAACCAAAAACTTCCCAATATCTGAATATTTAAATAAAATAAATGCTCTTTCTCTATAATTTTGATCATTTAATATAGTTTGGTGTTGCTGTTTTAAGTCCCATAAATCAGGGAGAAAAAAGGTTGTGAACCACTGGTTAGCCAGCTTAAAGACTTGCAATTCTGTTTTATTCATCATAAAAACTAACTATCAAGTTCTTTAAATAATAAAGATAAAAATATAAGTTGAAACCTCTTATTACTTTAAAACCGCCCATTCTCGGATGAATAAAGTAGACTCAGTAGTACTCTAAAAATGCAGATAAAAATACTACATCAATTTGGGCCATTTTAATTAAAAAAAAAAAACAACAATATTATTGTACTCAGAAACATATGTAATATTTCCAAAAGATAAATTTGCAAAAGATTGTTTCAGTTGATTTTTTTAGGCCCTAATGCATATGTCAATAATTTTAAACAACAAAATAAACAGATAAAATTCATACATTCTCTTCTCATTCATATGAAAGTTAAAACTTACAATGTGACATGCTGACAGAAAGCAGAAGAGGCTAGGTTAGTTAGTTGCATGTTTCAGTTGAATGTAAGTTCACTGAGGACACCGGCAGTGTTTTTAGCTTTAGCCTAATTTAGAGAATATTTCTCACCTCGATGCAGAATGTCTTTTCAATGAACCCGACTTGAGTCATGACCCACTGTTAGCACAAGCACAATTAACTGTTTCTTGTTTTGAATGGCCTGTTAACTCACAGAAACCTGGTTGCTACGCAAATGAACCACTGGACAAAATACGGATCCTGGGCCATCTCTACGTTTGCCCACTTTTGAGGTTTACATTGCATACATTTGCTGTGTGCACAGCTACACTTATATATAATTATGAAAAGATTGGTTTAAAAATAAAGTGAGTCTCTAAAGATAAATGTCCTCTGCTCTCTCTTTAACCACATTGTAAAATCAACTTCAATGGGATTTTAAGAGTGTTTCCTCAAAGTATTTTTTATTGATTCCTGCCTCTTTGAGAAGTCTTCTTTTGTCTGCAGCTGTAAAATGCAATCTTTTGCGTGTGAAATGTTATTAGTCTAGTTACTGGGCTATTATTGATATGTCATATCTCTGCAAACTAAAAAATAGAAATTATTTCATCACACTACTGACAGACGCTTTTAGAAAGTGTCTGCGACAATTTTATTAACTATGCACAGGGCTATTGAATAATATCTATACCAGGGTTCCTAACCTCTTTGACCTTGTGGCTTGAATATTCATGTGCAAATTTACCTGGAACCCAATCTCATATTAAATGTATTTGTTTTACTGATTGTGCGGCAATGCATTTCTAATGAGTGTCATTTGTTTAGCAAATGAGGGATCAAACACTTTAAATCAGGGGTCTCAAACTGGTGGCCCAGGGCCAAATGCAGCCCTCCAGATTATTTCGTGTGGCACCCAGGATGATTTCTGATTAGTGGCCCACCAATCACAATCATCAATTGAACAAAATGTTCCAGGACAGAACAGTTGGACTACTTTTATTTACTTTATCCCTTGTGTTTGTGATGTAAAATGTAAAAACAATGGATGAGGACAAGCTTTACATAGCCTGAAATGCTATTTAGAATATATTGGTGTGTCCTGTATTTTAAATTGTGACCCTCGACCAACTCTGACTTTGATCATTTCGGCCCCAGCTCCATTTGACTTTGAGACCCTTGCTTTAAATTGAATGTGCAATGCGCCCTTTGGCAGATTGGGACTTGGCATGACATCATTGTAGAAGTCCAAATGGAGGTAGGAGCCAGTGACACTGTACACTGCCATGATAGAAAAAAAAATGTAAACTGCATTTTTAGTTGTTTTAATTTTCAATTAAGAAGCAATGTTCGAACAGGATTAAAAACTGACAAAAGTAAAATTAAGTCTGACTCGAGTCCAAGTGTTACAAGACAAACTATTGCACGACCAGACAGAAACTAACCGATCATCATTTGTCACAGTCAATTACATTTGAATTAATCCTCACTGCGGTTTTAAACAGATGAACCCAAAATCGCTGGATTAAAATAATGGGACGTGTCATTAGATAAAAGCTCTGCCAAAAACAAACAACTCCCTCCAACAATACGACATTATTCCCCAAAGACCAGAGCAAGAAGTTCCACAGAAACTAGACAAAAATGAATCACGGACAATTACTGAAAGATAAAGTTAATTTGAGCTGTGGGTGAGAGGACTTTTTAATTGCAAGCAGGTGAATGATTTTTGGATTAGGACACCACCCACAGTCTGGAGCGACCCGGGGCGTGGACAAGTACTTTTCTAAGTCTTATCCGTCTGATACCCATGATTCCTCAGTCTGGTGGAGGAGGAGGGGGTGGCGCTGCGTCTCCCGTGGCAACAAAAACACGGGCCTGTTTCTAACTACGGCCATTAAAGCGGATCAGAGGCGTCTCGGAGGAGCAGAAAGTGTGAGAAATTGGGTTTGCGTGAAACAAAAGCCTGGTGTGCCGGGCGATGTGTGGATGATATATGTCCCATTGTTATGTCCTGGGACTTTTGTTATTAGCTGTGAGGAGCAAGTCAGGACACAAGCAGCAGGAGCATAGGTGAAGTTTGAGCCGAGTGCACACTAGAAGAGTTTAAACCTTAAGCAGTTTTTAGATAGATAGATCAGTGACACAGCTGAGCAGACAGTCATTAGAGGTTAAAAAGATGGTTATATAGACTTTCTGTGGATGTGATGAAAATGAAAAAGTTTGCACAAAGTGGGTTGTTTTCATTTTAAGAGTCGCCATCACAAGGCAAAGAAGCCAGATGTTGTTTGGCTGCTGTAAAGGTTTTACAATCTAACGATAACATAATCTGACAGAAACATGTTATGCTATGGTCACAATGACCAGTACAAATAAATTGTTTGTGCGAATTTCACAGGTCGTATGAAATTTGGAGTTTGTATGATGATTGTGGAGGAGCGATCATTTCATCTCACACCAACAACTTACATCATTCTTAGGGAAATGAGGCCGTACGGCATCATTGCGTGTGCCCTAAAGATTCCATAATGAGTCTTTACAATAATCCTACATCACACGTGTCAAACTCAAGGCTTGGGGGCTAGACGTGGCCCTCCACCTCATTTCATGTGACCCTCAAGGTCCTATAAGGTTTACTTAAATTTGATAGTAGTGTTTAAGTTTCAGACATATCATTTAATCAGGTTAAAACAGATCAAACTAAAGAGTAAGTCATTTATCAGACTAATGCAAATGTATACTCAGTAATTGTCACTTCAGTAAATATACAATAATACAACTATTATTTGTAGTAAATCAAAGAGTAATACGATTAATATTAGTTAGAGACGACTGTTGTTGTGATTTTGGGCTGTACAAAAATAAATTGATTTGATTTGACACCCCTGTCCTACATCTATTTTGTATCACACGGGAGCTCCGCGATCTCCCTACGTCCAATTCAATCCTTTATTAAGTTGTTTCTAGCTTTAAATCCATTTATAATTGGAATATTAGCAATAACCTGATTGCACACCAGTAAAACCCAAATATGCTCAAATTCCATGTAGACTTCATCTGAAAATGTGTTAATCTGTTCTGACGTTTGTCTCTTTCTCTTTCACTCTAAACATCTTTCATTCTCAAAAACTCAAACCAGCGTAAAAACAACAAAACAGTGTCCCGTGTTTCTTACATGTGTATTGCAGTGAAAGAAAAGCAAATCTTCCAAGATTTGTATAATCCACTGATATTGTGTGTTCAAAAAAAGAAAGTTTGATGCACTTCACAACAAATATTCCACCGCCAGCGAGCCACATTACTGTCCAAATGTCAAATAGAGACACTATTTTTGTATTTTTTTAGTCAGGTGTTTTGGTTGAAGGCATTATTGACCTTTATTTAACCAGGGAAGTCCCACTGAGATTCAGAATCTCTTTTGCAGGGGAGCCCTGGGGAAGGGTCAGGGGAAGCATTAATGGACATGTTTTTAGTTGTTTTTAGTTTAGTTTTTAGGCATGTGGGGATGTTTTCTTTGGTTTTGGACTGACCAAGTTTAGGTCTGGGGCTTGGAGTTGATTAAGACTAGGATTTTGTTAATATTCAAAAACAACAACAACATTTTAACATCCACCATAGAAATTAACTGGGGCAGCGACGTTTAGGATATACACACAAATAGAAGAAATTGTGTGGTATAATGTACACACATATTTAAATTCGCTGAGTAGATATATGCATTTACATGAGTTTAGGTTGGGCATAGCTTCAAATAAGATGATATCGACTTTTGAAGGTTGTTGCTTTCTAAGAAGGTCATTGCAACATTATGGTTTGACGATCATAAATGACACACACAACAACATGAACTTGAACTTGTTGTTGTGTTTCCTTGTGTTTGTCCAGCTCTTCTGACTCGTGAAGGGTCAAATGCAGAGTCAAATCTTGGGGGAATGATAATAAATTCACAAGTGAAAACCCAGAAAATGAGAATTGTCTTTGTGCTTGAGGTAAATTTCACGGCTGGGTGATGTCAGACCAAACGCCCTAAAGCTTTTCCCCTTCGCACAAAACAAACATGATGGATTTGGACTTTCAAACATGTCCAGACTTCTTTTGGTCTGCAGTGAACCGAGCCTAAACTCCCGACTGTAAACTGTGAGAGGAGCGGGACAACAGTTGTGTCTAGTCCCACCAGACGCCTTTGAATTGTGTTTTCCCTTTTCCTCCGCTCACCGATGAGAATAAACACGAGAGCGGGAGGATTTGAGCCGACGTCCAGATGTTTTCGGAGGCTTTTCGAGGCCACAGTCTGAATGAACAGGTTTGACTGGGCTGCGTCTGGCTCATGTGACTGCTTTGGATCTTGTGACTGTTCATTCAGAAGGACGGCGAGTAAAAACAACACACACAACAACACAGGGAAATAAACATGACCGCATTATAATATTACAAGTGTTTTATTCCTGCTGGCAAAAAGAAAGCATTTATCCTGGTTCTTCTTGTATCCAAACTAAACTGTGGATTAAGTTTATAATGACCTGTACAAAACATTATATCTAGACTTGCTTAAATGACTTGCATGACTTGGAATGAGAACATTAATAAATAATTTTAAAGGGATAAGATTTACTTGCTTGTGTAATGTAGAATATTTCACTGGTTTCAAAACAATTTTAACTGGTTTAAGAAAATTTGGCTTAAAAGAAGAACAGTTTTCTTAACCCATTGGTAAATAATTTGGTATGAATTAAGAAGCAATGTCTTGAAATAAGTTCAAAACAGTTTGAAACAAGGAAAATAATCTATATCTCTACAATAAATCAAGGTTAAATTATTCAAAATGCTTGAAATTAGATTTAAATCGAAGAATCAAGCAACATTAGCTTCTCTTGAAATCTATTTTTTGCAGTGTAGCAAAAAGTTTGTACCACACACCGGTGGATTTTGCATAAATTACATATTGTGGGTAAATGGTAAAGGCTAATGTCATAGCTATAGAGGGATTATTTGTTTATCAACACGGGCGATGCACGCGCCACACATGCAGCCGCCGCTTATTGACCAAGCTGTACAACTCGAGCCAGGGCTGTTGTCAGCTAACTACAAGAGTTTATCACTGCAAAATAAAAGTTCTGCTGCTAATTCAACATTAGTGAATGAAATTCCGATACTACGACCTTTAAAAGTTACATTCAGGTGAAAAAAACGCGAGAAAACCCTTTTCTCAATCTTCAGGAGACAGACGGTCTGTCAGATCGGTTCAGACCTGATCCAAACAGCAGCTCTCATCCTGTTTTGTTGTTTTATTCAAAAAGGTTTCCACAGCTGAGCTGGGAGAGCGGCTCTTTTTGCATGGAGCATGAAATCCCTCTATAGAAAAAAAAAAAACTGAATATCTCATAAGACAAACTAGTTGAGGTGCTGATAACGTGAGAATCGAGTGCTGTGTGTACTTCTTATGTATCTTCGTGTATGTATCGTTATTGTTTACTCAAAATACCAGATTTCTTGAAAATGTAACATGTGCAGAAAACAGATTACATTCGTTTCCATGTAATATCCAGTTGGTGCTTACATGAGCAGATATTGAGTTATAAGGAAACAAGGGGCCAAACATTAAACAAATGAATATGAGTTTTTAGTTGGACTGTGTGCAATCAGGTTATTGCTAATCTTTCATTAGTAAAGAATGAAAATGAAAGACTTTTTGGCTCTCAGCTCCAAATCTAAAAAAGTAATTTCTCAGTTTCTATTGGTGATTTCTAATGCCCTTTTTCTATAGGGTCAGGGAAGTACGGTACAGTCCTATACTGTTAGGTACATGTTCTATTTTCTTATCTAAGAAAGCATGTGTTATGTGATGTCAGCTGCTCACGTAACAGACTCTCTGGAGCCTGGACCTGCAGTAGAAACACTCACCATCATTAACAAAAACTGCATTTAGCTAATTGTTTTAATAATTTTTCATTTTCCCCACCATCCTGAGAAAATACAATATTCTATAAAATGACTCTTGGACCTCATGTGCGTCCGTTCCAAACTCTTCTGACAGTTGAGTGTGATGAATGTCTTCGGATCCGAGTGGAAATCCCTGGACAGTGTAACAGAAGTGTGTGGTCAGTCCCTCCTGTCTCTGTTGCTTCATGTGTGTGTGTGTTTACTGTGAGTGTGATAATAACAGAGCCGACCGCAAAGACAAAGACAAAGACAGCTCATTCATCTACAACACACAGAGACACCGCCCCTGGACATGACACCTGCCCTGGACCTGTCACTGCTCCTGTCTCTGTCTCTGCTCTTGTCACAGTCTCTACTTTTGTCTTTGCTCCTGCACTGAAAGAAATGATTCTGGCCCTT
The DNA here is from genome assembly GCA_038363315.1 of Mugilogobius chulae. Lineage (NCBI taxonomy): Eukaryota > Metazoa > Chordata > Actinopteri > Gobiiformes > Gobiidae > Mugilogobius > Mugilogobius chulae. The sequence continues at coordinate 41,811,205 of CM076403.1, read as the reverse complement.
ATTAAAGATGGCATTTTTTTTTTTGTTATCAGATTTAATCATTTTTTATTGTTTTTAAAATCTACCTTATATAATTAGACTAATAACGACACCAATTTAAATTTATGTCTTTTATTTACTTATATTAATACTTTCACCAAAAAATTGTGTAAATGCAAATATCTGCCTATTGCACATGCTTCAGAGAGCAGCGTCAAACACCTCTGTTCTGTAAGTCCACAGACTGATTCTGTCAGATCTCAGAAGCTAAGCATGTTTGGTCTGGGCAGTACCTGGATGGGAGACCACAGGAGGAACATCAGTGAGATGAACAGTATAGACCCTGTTGGATGTAGTCATTATTTATAAATAATGATTACTAATCATAAAGTATAATCAATATGAGCCCGATCTCACAAGAAAGCGTACATTTACCACGACATTACACAACATGTAAATTAGCAGTTCACAGCTGTTTTGTGCAATTATAGTACGCGTCACAGTCCCCATTCATTTCAATGGTGGTTGTTAAGACGTGTTCTTATTTATGAATTTTAATGAAATCCTGATTCTAATCTTAACCTGCCCCAAGCCCCAATCTTACACATTTTAGTAACTTTATGCTTAAACTTACCCGTTTCACCTGAAGAAAACGTCCCCACGTGGCTTCAACCAAAACTCGTGTTTTTTTGACGCTGCAATCTTGTGTCATTTTTACTCTTTTTCATATCGTGCTAAATGCATAGGAACACATAAATAAGAACACATCTTAACAACCACCATTGAAATGAACGGGGACTGTGACACGTACTATAATTACACAAAAGTGCCGTAAACTCTTGCTAATCATACGTAATTTACATGTCGCGTTATGTCGTGGTATATGTACGCTACAAAAAACAATGGTACTCAAAGGGAATAGGGAGAAGTCCAAGAATTTATAAACTCCTACCAGTTGTACATCTGTGCTGGACACTTAATTAATTTATATTCTTATGTGCACACACACATGCCGGTTTGATGCATGAGTGTGTGTTACAATCGTTTATGTTTGTAAATATACTAACATTTATTTTTTGCAATATGTATCATGGAAAAATGTAGTTAATTCAAAGTTATTTGTCAGTCTCTACTTTTGTCTCTGCTCTTGTCTGTTCACCTGCTCCTGCCCTGAGTCACAGTGACATGACGAGACAGAAAGACACGCGTCCAACTCACAGATGTTTAGACAAAGACAAAGGGACACGAGCCTGAAATAACTGTGTCAGGAGCACTTGACAAACTGGTTCATTCAAACGCCTTCCAAAGAAAATCTGCTTTACAATCAGCATGACTTATGTTTCCACTGAAGTGAAGGAGATTAGCTTTCATTTTAATGTAATGACAAATGCAAGCAGGTGACAGAATCGTAACACAAATATTTACAACAACATGAAACAAATGATTTTTTTCTATGCTGGTTTAAAATTATAGATGTTATATTAGAACCGAAATGAATAGAAAGTCTTAAATCATGACACAATTTTTACTGATCAAACATAAAAATACGAATGATGTACTTTCTTGGCTGGCAACACTTTCTGGAAGTGCATGACGTCACCTGCATGATTCTATGAAAGTGTAATATAAAAAACTAGGTTTTGGCTGTTTTCCAAAATAAGTTTGATGCTGAAGTATGTATTTATATAAATATACAGTATATTTATTTAACATAACTTCTTTCTTTCTTTCCCAATAAGGAGTCGTGGGTTCGACTCCCGGGTTGGACCATTTCAACATCTCATGATCTCTCTGGGTGGAGTTTGCATGTTCTGCCTGTGTCACCGTGGGTTTTCTCCAGGTACTCTGGTTTCCTCCCACCTCCAAAAACATGCATGTTCAGGTTAAATGGGCATAAGGTAATAAAAAAAAAAAGGTAAGGTAATGTTTATTAAGGACAATGTACAATTACATTAAGCACAATGGCAGAGATGATTGTACCAGATTCTAGCTTTACAGCTAATTTCCATCTGTAGTCCTGGGGAGAGGAGAGGGGGGCATCATTCACTCACAATTTACAATCACTGTAAATTGTGAGTGAATGAGAGAGTGAATGGTTGTTTATCTATCTCTGCGATGAGCTGTCCAGGGTGTTCCCCCGTGTATATTTATTTATTTAATAGAATGCCCCTTGAGATGTGTCATCTTGCTTTTGAGGGGGTTCAGAAACATAAAACATAATACCACATCACCTTAAGTACAATTACACAGATTATACACAGAACAATATTTAAGATACAAACTTGCTTGCTCCTACACCTCCCCACACTCCTGCCAATGTGCACATAGAAATTACACAGCTAAGGATGTCAGGATCAGTTGATTATTCAGTAATCAATGTTATTAATCATGTCACACAATTACAAAAAAAATAAAATAAAATGTAATAGTGGAAAGAACACTTTGAGAATTTGTTTGTTCCTGTTGAAAAGGCACAAGTGCCAGTCTCCACTTAAAGTCATGCACAGACTTGATCTAGATCAGGAGGTCCCAAACTTTTTGGCCCTGGACCAACAAAATAACTGTGCAACTGGCGACCTTCACAGCAAAATTAAATGGATGCATGTCAATAACTTCAAGTTGCAAAACCATTAAATCTGGTTTTAAATGCATTTATAAGAGTAGTTCATTGTTTAAAATGTCAAAATTACAGTCAAACATTCTACTTACAGCTAAAAAAAACAAACAATTTAGATACAAAGTCATTATCAATAATAATTTGCTTTTCTGCCCCCAGGGGACCCGATCCTCACTTTTGAGAGCCACTGATCTGGAGCAGGTTTGCTCAAATGTTTTTCCTTGATGGGTCAAAATTAGCAGTTATTTTTTTTTCCTTTTAGGACCAAAATGTATTATGTTGAAGCATGCAGAAAGCTAAACACAATTTAATTTAGCATTTATAAGTTTGTTTGAGAAGAGATGAATATTAAATAGTCTTCTTTTTAACATGTTTTTGGAGATAACACCTGTTTTGATTGACTTTAACAGTCGTTTCAGCACAATATATAATGAAAAAGATAGTCCTAATTAACCTGAGCACTCCTTCATGTGTACGTATATACTTATATATTTACTTTTCAAACCTTTGACAACAGATTTGAGCACCGCTGATCTACAAGACAAGTCCTCCGACCCTGGTGTGCGTTCACAGTTACAGTTTGTTGTGAGGAGACAAACACAGGAAGTGGTGTGAGGACAGCTGACGTCTGCTGGATGTTTCAGATTAGATTTGCTCTGTGGGACTGTGGGACCTGTATCAGAGCCTGGATTAGCCGGATTAGCTCTGAGACTGATACTGAGGTGGTTGGATTATCACTAACTCCACACCGTTCAAAACATTCCTTTCATAACTTCAACACAATTACAGCCTCTGTGGTGGTTTCATGCACGCACCAGATGATTACTCTTTATTAAATGTGTATAAGGAACATTGAAGTAAAAATTATTAACGGGGAACACAAATTTAACGGATTCAAATGAAAGTAATATTTTAAAGGTGCACTGTGCAGCTTTCTGGAGGTAAAAAGTCAACTACAACATTCTGAATTGGGATAAATATGTTCCATGTCATTTAGTGGAAAAAGTACAGCTAAAAGAACAACTTTTCTATGGAAACATGCCCTTCTCCAGGTCAAATAATTGTCCCTTTTGTGACAACACAGGCCCACTGAAAGTAAAAACATAGATTTGTATCATTTATTTAGTGCAACAAAGAAATCTGAATGACAAAAAAACATGCTTAATTAAGTAATTTTTGTTAAAGTGACACAGTGCACCTTTAAATAAGAATCTGTAGTTTGCATTAGGTTCTACCAATGTTATTTTTGACACCATGTCCTAATTTTAGATTTGAGTGAAAGTACAGGTGTTTCCAAAGTATGTATTTTTAAATGCATTTAGTCTACGCTAATGTAACCTACATGCAGTGTTGCCAGACGTACAATAATTTAATTCCTTGTACGATGTGCGATAAATAATTCTAAATCACTATACAACTATATAAATGTACAATAGTTTTGAAGCGCAAGGTTTTTTCTTCATCTTGACAAATTTGAGTTAGTCAAGATGAATTAAAGGGACTATACCTGATTTTTTTTACAACAAGAACTTAAAAACAGTTTCCCTCTAGCACTGATATCTTGTTAATGTATCTAAGGTGGAAATTAGTCAGTCATGTCCTGTCTATGTCTTATAAAATACCATTTGTCGCCAACTTTTTCTGTTTTTGTTTTTAGCATTGTGGCTAACTGTTGTTAGCATAGTGACTCACCTCGCCAATAACAGCTGTGAAAAAACATTAAAACACATCATGATGAACAATTCTAAAGCTCAGAATGCATTAAGTAAGCAAATTATGTAGACTGAAGTAGGAAGCTTAAAATGGTGGCAGAGTGGATAGCGCTCTGGCCTCAGAGCAAGAAGGTCGCGGGTTCGATCCTGCACAGGCCCGGGCCTTTCTGTGTGGAGTTTGCATGTTTCTCCCCGTGTCTGGGTGGGTTTCCTCTGGGCACTCCGGCTTCCCCCATCAACTAATAGCATGCACATTAGAGTAATATCCTCCTGCTACGGTAGTCCTGACCAAGCCTAGCAAGAACATCTGGAGATGTGTCCCCGAGCGCTGCACTGTAGCGATCACTGCTCCTGAGGAGATGCCCCAGATCAGGGGTCTCCAACCTTTTTCACCAGGAGAGCTACTTTTGCAAAAGAAAGCTTGCGGCGAGCTACTACTTTTGGCAATGACCAAAAATTGAAGTTAATTGGGGCATAGTTAAGATATGAATATGAAAATTTGGCCAATAACCATTTACAGGTGGACCCAATTAGGCATCTGAGGACACATTTACAGTAGAAATAGGCAGGTAATAAATCAAATTTAGTAATAAAGCATCATGTGCATGGTTCTAAATCCTTTGGCAAGCTACTTGGAAGGTGGTGGCGAGCTACTGGTAGCTCCCGAGCTACAGGTTGGAGACCACTGCCCTAGAGGCATGGAAGGATGGGTCAAATGCAGAGGATAAATTTCCCTATGGGACAATAAAGTATAAAAAGAAAAAAAAAAAAAAGAAAATGAATTATTTCTGTTTGTTTACATTTTAAGAATGCAAAAATCAGGTACAGTCCCTTTAAGCACTTACTTCAATGTCAGTAAGTTGAAAAATAACATCAATAAATGTTATGCTTTTTCATTTGGACCTCTGAACTTGATGGCATTTTATTTTTGGACCTTTAGATAAAAATTTTGAGAACCCCTGATTTAAACCTGTCTTAATCTCATTTATCTTTAGGTCCATTTTGACTTGTTGTAGCCCTAATTCTGCCCTGATAATGAGTTTAAATCTGGTTCTACCCGAAATATGTATCATAATTTATTAGCCTGGCCTATTTTTATATTGCTTTTACATATGTACAAAGAAAAAAAATCTAGTAATTTTAGAGCATGTTCAAAACAGTGAAATGAATTGCCTTTTTAAAGGGCCCATTACTCTACAAAATTTCTTTTCTTGAAGAAATTTCCACCTTTCCACAGTTCCACCTTCTGATGTCATTTGCATTACTTACTTCAGCACTGAATTTTGCTATCTTTGAATTTATGTTTAGCCAGATTCAAACTCCCCAAATCTTAAGAAGATATTGTGAACAAAGGAAAAATGTGATATCTTAATTCTAAACAAAGTCAGTTCTACCTAAATCTTTCTCTACAAACAATCCTGACAAATACCTGTGTAAGTGTTGCCTGTACTGGCTGCTGAAGGGGGCGGGGCTTCTGTGCATGTGGGCGGGGCTTGTGCTCTGGTGGGCGGGTTTACATTCTTCACACGTACAGTCACTGGAAAACACTTATTATATGGCTCCTGCGCCTCTACTTTACAATAATGCACAGTTTACAAGAACAGACGACGCAGAAGCAGATCCTCACAGTTATAATCAGAAGTGTGTGATCACGGTAATGGTCCTTAAAGATTCTTACGGCGCTAAACATTTTACACACAAGTATCGTAAACTTTTATAGTATTTATGGCTGTAAAATGTGGTTTAAGTGCAGGTCCACATTTCTTGTTTCTAATCACAATCCTCTCTTCTTTGTTGTTGTCAATGTGGAGTCTTGTCAACCAGATGAAATGCTCTGGCTTTCTTCTGTCTTTGATTAATTGTAAATGTCTGTACTGACAATAGTAATTATTCAGCGATGTGACACTAATTAATTCTAATTCTGTTTACATTAAAGATGCACAATCTAATTTTTTTAGTGCTGTGTATACCACAATTAAAAAGAAGAAATATCACAGAGCATCCTTATTTTGGAATTTCACTCACCAAAATCGATTAAAAAGATATAAGAGTTTGTGTTTTCCATTCAAGGAACTGATCAAGAGCTCCATCTAATGGCTGCCAAGGTAATTACACAGATGGAACATTCAAAGCCATCTTGCCTGATATGCTAATGCTGGTTAAATGCTCCAAAGGAGTCTGGATGATTGATGAACTGAAAATAGTGAAGAGATCTATATAACATCACAGATCAGAGGCATTTAAGACTGTTTTCTGAGGCTCAGGGGGGAAATATTTAAAAAAACAAAACAAACACATGCTTCATCACTTCTCTGATTATTTTGACTTCTAAACAGAGAGCAGGAGCTCAGCAGTGATCCTTGGTTGAGGAAGTACAGGCTCTTATGTTAAATCCCCATAGGGATTTCAATAAGATATATATTTTATAAGTTTGAAAACATCCTCGGGGTTAATCAGCTCTGTGGTGAGTCATGGACATAAGAACTACATTTTTGTTTAAAATTTGTTTCTGCAGCTTTATAAACAAATTTTAAAGATGTTTTGTCAAATTTTAAGTTATGCATGTGCTTTTTAGGCTGAAAACTGCGCTATAGCTCTGAACTAGCACACAGCTTGTCAGCCTGCAATACATCTTTAAACTCTTAACATTTGAATTTTTCAAAATCCCTATGGGATTTTATAATGGGGCAATTTACTTTTTTACTTTACAACTTTACTTCCACTGTTGAGCTCCATTGTCAAATGTAATAAGTAACCAGTATATATTTTCTAGAGAAAGATTGTTTAAACAATAATAAAAAAAGTTTTAAGGAAGAGAACTTGATAAAATGTCAAAAATCTCTTGTGAGACACTAAGTAAGTGCTTGTTTAGCAGCTCTGCTGCTTTCTCTGGAGCGTGAGCTGACATGTAGAGGACACTGTCATCAGCATACAGCTGCACTCAGCCTCTGCAGATACTGGGGGGTTCATTAATGTAAAGACAAATGAGCAGAGGGCCTAATATAGAGCCTTGTGGAATCCCTGTTTTTTTATTTTCCAGAGAGACTGAGATGTTGCAACTCTGTACTCTCGACAGGTAAGCTTTGAACCTGTTCAGCATTTAGTCGTGGCTGACAGTGTTAATGGCCTTATAAAGGTCTTTGCCCCACATTGAGGTTGAGCTCGATCTCACAAGAAAGCATACATTTACCACGACATTACAGGACATGTAAATTACGTATGATGGTTTTGCGTAATTATGGCACGCATTGCAGTCTCAGTACATTTCTATGGTGGTTGTTAAGATGTGTTCTTTTTTATAAATATTAACAAATCCTGATTCTAATCTTAACCTGCCCCAAGCCCCAGACGTAAACTTACTCATTTTAGTAAATGTACGGCATAACACAAGTACACAAAAAGGTGTAAAATCGTAGTCAGAATACCTTGTTTTTGTGTCGTGGTAAATGTACACTTTCTCGTGAGACTGTGTTGTCAGGGCGGTGTCTTTGGACAAAACTTCAGCTGTGTTATTGATAAAGAAGAGTTAGAACTGGATCAAAAAAGTTTCTTTTGCATAATATGTTCCCTCTAAAAAGTCTAAGGCAAAACAAAAACATCTCCATGCCCTTCACATAATATTTCAGTTTAATTTCATCCTCATAAGTCTCTCTTGTTCCCTGTGTTCGTGAAGCTCACATGTGGTTGTTGGTTCCACGCCCTGTCAGATCGCTCCGTCTCTCCAAACACTCCACATCTTTGTCCATTGTTTTAAAGACCATAATTCAATATCCATCTTTGTGGTTTTATTCTGTGTTTACTTAAAACAACAGCAGTTTGAAGTGATGAAGCCGCTGGGGAGATCCGCGGACATTAAATCCCAAATCGCATCCATCATTCTGACAGACGCGATCGTAAAAAGGGCCAGAGCACTTTAGCATAAATCATATAATTAAAAATGGGGCAGAATAATTTGGTGTAATTGTCTGAGTCAATCAGAGTCGTGAACAAATAAACGCAGTAATGATGTGGTCTGGTTAGCTTCTGTTTTTTGGTCATTTTGGCAAAGAGAGAAATGTACTGAGCTTTCTCGCACCGACATGTTTCAACACTGGTGGGAAATTTGTGGAAAACATTATTCAAGACTATTTATTATTCCAGCCTAATTTTGCTAAACACTTAACTAAAACTGTCTCCAATTCAACTTGAAGCTTTTTCTTTGGAGCCAGAACAGAGCTGACACAAGAGAGTGATACATATATTTACCCAAGAATCAGCTGTTGGCTCTTTTGTTTACTTTATTACATAGTTGTGGCTAATGTCAGTAATGTGGCAGATCTTCATGGTAACAGTTGTTTGTTGACATTCCATCCCAAACTTTTATTTGCTGGGCTCTTTGTGAAGCTGAATTTTGTAGTTTTGGCCTCTGATGTGTGACTGACTGTTACAAATGAGAACAAGCTCTGCACAGAAGAAAGTCAGACTTTCATTTCCACAACAGTTGCCACATTTACATGACGTTCTTAATTCCGAAATAAAATATTTTCCTTCAAGTTTGCATGGAAATAATAATTCCGAATTAAGATTTACATGGAAAACATGATAACTCACCTTCATTTCAACACAGTCTCACTAGAGGGCACAGAAACAGCCAGTGTTGGGGAGTAACGGAATACATGTACCGCCGTTACGTATTCTGAATACATTTTATGAGTACTTGTATTCCGTTACAGTACGACTTTCAAACGAGGTATTCAGAATACAGTTACTTTTATAAATCAATGGATTACATTGCATGCAAAATAAATGTAGACACATTGTTAAAATCACCACAGAAAACCATGCGTAATGTTTTCATAGCAGCAGCTTGACGCGCTGTCAGTCTGTGCCGCCTGCACTGCTTCACAGCAGCTCAGGGGCACAGAAATAACACTGTCCAATCAGAACTGGCGTTGTATAGGGGCCTGCAGACAGACTGACCAATCAGATTGCCCCTTTATGGACAGGTACATAAGAAGTTTGTTGATGGTTGTCTCCGGTTGTATCATCTGTTCAACTTTTTCGGGAAAGAGAAGACGCAGCGTTTGGATCGTTCATTTTTAACTACGGATGGGATTCGTTTTTCAAAGAGGAACAGTTTGTTTTCGCGATGAAAACTTTGACGAAACTTTCACAACAAGTGCGGCGGACTGTTAGCAAAGGATTTGTGACACTGCATGCTCTGAAGCTCACGGACGACACGATGAATGAACTGTTGTTGGACTAAACCCACGATGAGCACAGGCGTGGAAATCTCAAGTAAACTCCTCCTCTCGGGACAGCCGGTGAGTGCGATTTAAACAGCGCGTTATTGTGTTCAGAAGTTATTATAACGCTTGTTTATGTGGAGATGCATTACTAGCATTACTAACAGAAATAAAAAGAAGAAACACGAAAACTTGTAATTTCACGTTAAAATTAACACCTAATTTGCATTTCAAAATAAAAGTATTCCAAGTATTCAGAATACAGTACAAAAATTGCCAAGTAACGGAATACAATACAGAATACTTTTCTGACCAAGTATTCAGTATTCTGTAACGAATACATTTTCAAAGTATTCTACCCAACACTGGAAACAGCGTATTTTGAGCACGATTCACAGCTGATTTTAGTACTTATATTACGCCGTACATTTAGCACGATATGAAAACGAGTAAACAATGACACAAGATTTCACAGCGTTTTGGTTAAAGTCACATGGGGACGTTTTCTTTAGGTAAAACAGGTAAGTTTAGGCATCAAGTTACTAAAATGGGTAAGTTAAGGTCTGGGGCTTGGAGAAGGTTAAGATTAGAATCAGGATTTCATTAATATTCATAAATAATCACGTTTTAACAACCACCATATAAATGAACTGGGACTGCGACACGTACCATAATTACTCAAAACAGCTGTGAAGTCTTGCTAATCATACACAATTGACATGTTGCGTAATGTTGTGGTAAATATACGCTTTCTTGTGAGATCGGGCTCTTCATTTGATTTCGCTTAGCGTCTGCAGGAAGAGTTCTGATTGGACAGAGGTCGAACATACGTCATTACATATAACATCTACCGGAAACAAAAACATCAGCTGGATGCCGGCTTTTTTATCATCTGGGTTGTTGTAATTCCTGGATGCAGACTGTTTTTAGAAGTCGTTCCAATGAAAGTCTTTAAGCAGCAGCAGGAGAATCACATCATCAGCTCCACGTAATGTTCTGTGACCTGAGAAGTTGTGTCCAGTTTCCAGAAGTTTCGGATCAGCGCAGCCTCTTTCTTCGCATACACTCCTTCTAAACTTTTCACTGCCTCTTTGAAATTGCTAGTATTTCGTGTTTTCTGTTTTCCACTCTTTTTATTATTTGTAGCGCACTTAAATCAAAGTCAAAGGCAATGGAACAAAATGCGCGAGTGGAATTATTTTTAAAGTGAGGCTAACGCGCTGTCAGAGACTTACTCCGCCCATAACCTCACTCCAAACAGACTCACAAAAGTGGGAGATGACGGAAGGCCTTTTGAGGGACGCCAGGTGGGTGTTAACAGACATTGATTGACAGCACCAAAAATGGACAGTGATCATAGTTTGGCTAGTGACGTGAGTTTTGTGTGGCAGCGATCCTGTTGTGCAGTGAGGTTTACAGCTGCTGAGGCTGTGCAGCACAAGTCTAGATGCTTACTTGCACTTTAAGATACATTTTTATTAACTTTGCAGACTACTATGGTGAAACTTTTCCTTTACATAAGCCAATGGGCTCATCTGACTGTTTTCCAAAACCTGAAAAGGAGATGCGTATCCATCAGAGCCAAATGACTGATGGAATTATATCACAGCGGGTGACCACTACCAACTCTCCACAGCAACGGTGTCAGGAAGAGGAGTTTTTATATCCACCTGGGCGACTCGACTGTGGTGTCAAAAAGGCACGGAAACAGTAGATAATTCAACTTTGACCCCATACACACAGATTGACAGTGAAAAAAAGATGATTCTGCGTTTAGTTTCACTTTAGGTTGAACAAACATTTACATAATAAAGGAATAAATATTTCGGCTTCAAATGTAGAATTAGCCACACATTTACTTAGGAAGAATCTACTCCTGGATTTCAGAATTGGAAGAAGAACTAAAGAACTAAACCAACTAAAAAAAGTTAAAGATATAGTGGTAATAAGAGAGGATCCTTTGCTTCCTTTAACATGTGGAATATTGTTCTGAACTGTGTCTTGGCTCAGTGCTTTGGTCATCAGATGTTGTCTTAAGTTTCATTCATGTTCTTCCCAGTTGGACAAAGCGCTCTGTGTGTGTAATGAGACAATATTAAAACAATAAAGATCTACAGCGCTGAAGCATAAATCATGTTAGCGAGGCTCTTTGTACAATTAGCTCTGTGAATATGAACGGATCTGGTTCTACATTGATCATGACAAACACATTAAAACATTAAAAGACGCAGAGGGTCCTGTGGGGCTCTGTCTTTAGTTTACGATGGCCTCATGTGATCCCTGCTTTTTCTAACTCCAGATTATATGACCAGGAAAATGTGAGTGAGTATTTCCAAAGTATATTATATAATAATACCACAATAGAATACTGGTTTTGTAGCCTTGTGACATCACAAATGCTCGTGCTATTAATCATCAGAGTTGTGGATTTGCCACTTGTGACTTGGACTTGAGCCAGACTTGAGTCACTATTTTAATATTAGATTTTACTTGATACATTGGACTAAAGAGTTAACTTGACTTGAAGGTCAGTGACTTTGGACTTTTAGCTTTCTGAATTGAGTTGACTTAATTCTAGGGATGGACTATCGATCGAAAACATCGACTTGAGGCCAAAGACTTGAGGTTTACTTGAGACTTGCACAACAGTGACTTAATCCCACCCCTGTTATTTACTTAGAACCATTATATTTTTTTCTGATTAGCATTAGCCCACAAACCTAGCCTGATGCATCAGCCGGTTTCATTTCACTTCGTGGAAACTGTCGGACATCGCATCATTGAGTTTTGTTCGCTTCAGAGTAAGCAGGGACTTTTTAAAATCAACCAATCACTGCTGTTTGGTCGCTTTGTAGTACAGGAAGTAGAGAAAAACATGTGTCAGTGATGAGTCATTGTTGTGTGTAAGTTGTAAATTAAAAGGTACAATATAATTTTCTTAGTGAGTATTTGACATGGGGTCAAAGGAGGAGAACATATACAGTCTGTTATCTCAACTCAGACTGGTTCTGGCCAACACACTCCTGTTCGCTGATCGGACGACTGTATTTCCTCCTTTTTGGAATCATCTCAGTTCTGTGATACCTGACCTAGTAGAGGAGTGAAATGAAATTGAGTGGAGGACACAATTGTGGAGTGACTGTGGGAGAAAAGTGACTATTTATATAGAGAATAAAAAACAGCAACGATCAACCACAAAACCATCAATCAATCAAATTAAACCAAATGTAGACATTCAAATTAGAGTGAGCCGAATACAAATTCCAGCTTTCATCTCTATATCTCAACAGCCCAAACTTTTCTAGTACATGTATGTTAGGATGAATAAAAAAAAAAAAAAAAAAAAAAAAAAAAAAAAAAAAAAAAAAAAAAAAAAAAAAAAAAAAAAAAAAAAAAAATTATGTTAGGTATGTATATCAAACCCAGGCTCACATTGCACACAGTCCAGCTCTGTTGATTCACTGCGAGCTTTCTGAAAAAATAAAACAAGCAACCCAGTCTCTGAAGAAAACGTAGATGTACAAAATGTCAAAAACGTCAATATGTTACGAAAAGCCAAAACATAAAATAACTAAACCTAACCCTATACAAGTTAAAGCCATTTGGCGAAATGTTCTTTGGGTTTAACGGGTAAATCTTAACCTTCCCCAAAGCCCCAGCCCTAAACTTACCCATTTTACTAACTTGAAGCCAAAACTTACCTATTAAACCCCCAAAAATGACGACCAAAATTCGTGAGTCTTTTACGTTTTGGCTTTTCGTAACATATTGATGTAAAAAAGTTGTGAAAAAGTGCTTGTCGTGCGCTTGATATTTTGTTGTATATCAATGTTTACTTGGGAGACAAAATAGGAACTCATTGTGCAATCAGGATAAAATACTTTTGTTGGATTGAATTCTGACCAGATTGCTGTAGCCCTTTTCCTTTTACAAATACACAGAAACGTGTGGTCTCACAAGTGTCGTGGTCAAAACTCGTGACAGCAGCAGCAGCACTGCCACAGCACCAGGCTTCATGTGAGCTTTCTCTGTGAGAGAATCGCTCCAACACAGATACCTGGGCATTGATGAACTGCAGCACCCAGCAGTAGCTTCACTTTGTGCTCGGCAGAACACAAGACATTTACCTTTGATTGACTGTAAAGAGTAACCAGATATAGATAATTCAGAACCTTATTCCTGAAGTCCCTGAGGGGCATTTGAACAGCGCTTTACACCTGGAGACTTCTCTGAAATCAGACTTTCTTCTTGTGTGTCTTTGACCCGAATGTTCTCGTCAAACTGGTTTTAGTTTGTTTGTTGTTTTTTCTAAACCAGAGCATGTCACATTCTCACTTTTACTCCAGTCCTGATCCAACCTGCTCGTGTGTCCTGTCAATCCTTTTTTAGATTAAAGGTGATTCGGACTCCGCCACCTGTCTGACTCCACGGTGATGTCACTGAATTGCCTGAAATATTCCCCACGTACCGGCCAAGATGAAGTATTTTGCTGTTTTTTTCTAACATATGAAAAAAAAAACAACACAATAGTAATAGTTAATTTTATGCTCCAAACAGATTTGTCCAGTGTCAGATTACCTCCTCTGAACTTCCTGAACTGGACAAACGCAGACGTGACATGATTGATCAGCCCAACAGACGAGTTTGACCAGAGTCTGACTTCAGTCTTTACTACTGCGTTTGCTCTGTGTGTTCTTCCAGTCTCAATGAATGAATGAGTAAATAATGAGCTTCCTGAGTTTGTAAACCTACTTTCTTAAAACCTGGTACTCTTCCATTAGCTCCAGTGCATTTTCAAAGAGAGAGACATGGTTAGCATCTACACATTGCAAACCAGGAAAAATGAGCTGTGTTTGAATCTTCTTCTCCATTGTTTTCCAATAGAACCGGTGCGGCACTGGGGAAACTTCAACATTTGTTGCCTGCAATTTCTTTGACATGTTTCTCAGACAATCAGACAAATCTAGTCCTGTAAGACTCACAAGAGCTGATTTGTAAAGTTTGGCCACAAATTGTCAATAGCATCCATGTCATCTCTCAGTACTTGTTCTAGTATTTATCCATTTTATACTGAGAAAAAACTCATAGAATAGTTTTAGCATTACAGCGTTCTTTGGGCCAATAGTAGTTCAAACATATGGAAGGCACTGTATAGCTTAAATGAATATTGTTTTAACGGCCTGACGACATCACACTTCACAAACTATTAAACAGGAGGTACTGGTGCTAACACTGAGCTAATAGGTGTGCTCAAGATGCAAAAATCTCTGCCTGGACGGCGGACGAGAGCAGGCGTCTGAAGCAAAGTGAAGGAGATTCAACTTAGAGACTTGTTGTACTCAGGTCCTACACTGTCATGGGGACAGCACAGCTCTTGTGTTGTTTGAAGTGTTGCACTGAATAAAACTACATACAAGTTTCTCAACTCACAGCAAGAAGGTTGCAGGTTTGACTCCCGCACGGCCCGGACCTTTCTGTATGGAGTTTCTTCCTCCTCTGTCTGGATGGTTTCCTTCGGGCACTCTCTTTCCCCACCAACCAATAACATACAGGTTAGGGTTGGTGTTGGTCGGAGGTTGAGGCCCAGTGTTTAAGTGAATCACCTCTGCGAGCTGCCAATGGGCTGCTTGCCATCACTGAGTGGGGAGGGGGTTGCTGTGTAAAGCACTTTGGAAGACATCCGTCTGTGTAAATGTGCTATATAAATAAGTCATTAATTCATACAAGTTTGTAAGCACATTTCTGTTTCTCTCACTCATCACAAACTCACTCACACATCATCATAGCATAAAAAAGTTGATACACTGGACAGTTCTGTCTGTGAGAAAGTGACTTTCATCTCATCAAGATCATTTGATAATGTTTGAAAAGTACAACAATCTGTTTCTGACTCATGTTAAACATGTGAAACGTATAAACGTAGATACGATAAAGACAGAGGAGGAGAAACTGCAGAGTGTCACATTTGATCAAAACAAATCAGCTGTCAGTCTTCTACATTTCCCATCATGCATCATGGCTTTGTAGTCATTGAGACAGTGAAGTGAAATCAGTTTCATTTTCTCCTGAACTCAGATTAATCTCTGGACAGAACCCATTATTATAAGGAAAAAACAGACTCCAGAAGCAAGGAAGGCAAGGCAAGGCAAATTATTTGTATAGCACAACATACACAAAGCAATTCAAGGCTTTACAAGGGATGCATACAATACAACATTTAAAATATAAATAATAGCATAAATTTACTCTAAAGAAGTAAAGAAAAAGAGTCAGACAAAGTATTTCAGTCATATCACAGATAAAAAGAAATGTTTGAGCCAGATTAACATTGCACAGGAGGCCTGTCTACATTCTGGAAGACTGAATATACAAATCATTTAAAGCAAGTCTATTACGTGGTCTACTTTTCTGTAATTTTAAAAGAATAGTCTCTAATTATTCATTCACAACTGATCAATGTATATTTGATTAATCTTGTATTGCAGCTGATTCTTGAAGGAATTCATTTTAAAATCTGCTACAGAACGTCATTGGACTCCTTTAAACAGTCTCAAGTAGGTCAACACTAAAAACAGACTAAAATGAAAAGCTTCACATGTTCAGATTAAGAACAACAAACTTGCATTTTCGTCTGTCCATTCTCCAAACTGGAACTCTTCTCACAAACAAATCACAAAACTAAAATCCCCTTTTAACAGGAGCGACCCGAGCCCAGGCTAACACAGCCATGTACTTTGGCACATCGCGTTCTTCGTTCTGGGAGACTTCACCGTAAAACAGAACGGGACGGAAATGATTTAGGTCTAAGTACATTTACATAAGGCTTTTTCAGCACCTCCTAAACATGGGAAGAAAAGTAAAACTGTGAATGCTGCTGGATCTGATCACACAACAGACTAAAAATGAGTCTCTATCCATCAGAGCGGACAGGGTCAACACGAGGGAGGCCATCGCAGTCTGTTTATCCAACTTAATCTATAAGTTTGTGGGGCTATTTAACATGACGGCAAATGTGACTTAATGTGGAATAATATCAGGTATTTTACTGTGTTTAGAATTCTCTTTAGTCCCTGTTGCACTGAGAGGAAAGAGCACAATTTCAACTGTATAAGAACACAATGTGAGCTTTCTGTATTGAGATGTTTTATCTGAAAAGTTTAAACAATTTGTTCTTACAAGGCAAAGTTATAAGTCCGATCTGTGGAGAGGTCTCAGAAAATTAGTAAAAAGCTTAATGCATTCTGTAAAGTGCTCTATATCATTGATTAAAGCAAAAACTTCAGTATGCTTTATAGTAATGTTTTTGGTGTACCAAGGTGATATTTGTAAAAAAAAAAAGTGTAATAGTACTTGAGCTCGATCTCGACACCACCGTTTAAGGTCTTGGGCTCAGACTCAAGCGCTTTTGGACTCTGATCTTGATCTCGAGGTTGCTTGGACTTGGTCTTGTCTTGGATTCGGGGTCAGACATTGAGACCACATTTCATTACCATCATGTTCTGCTGAACTTGCACCAGGAGTTACTGTAGAAGTCAAAACTGCACAATTCAAGACCGAGACAAGGCCACTGAGAGTGAAGGCCGAGAATTTTATAGGTCGACACCGAGACAAGACCAAGTACATCGAGACCAAATAAAGACCATCTATGCACTTTTAAAAAGGCAGTCTCGAGACCAGTCTTGGCCTTGAGACTGGTTTTGAGACCACTTTTTTAAGGTCTTGGTCTACTAAACTACCAGGAGTTCAGCGCAGTTAGGGATGCGCCAATCTGATTCTGGGATCGGATATCGATGCCGATCTAGAACATTTTGCTGGATCAGGTATCGACTCCATGATATCGGTTCAGCAGATATCCTGGTTGTCCCTTTAATTGAACATAGTGAGACTTATGCTGATGTTGATCCAGAACGTCTCATAATGTTTGACATTTATTCAGATTAAGTTGTTTAGTTGTGACTGGCACTATAAAAAAAATTGTTACATAACACAATCTGATAAAATTTCCTATGTCTTGAAAAGAAAAAAAGAACTATGTCAGTCCTTACATTAGCATCGGTTGATATCAGTTATCGACAGATACTTAGTTCCAAATATCGGTATTGTATGGAACTAAAAAGCTGGATCAGTGCATCCCTAAGCGCAGTGACCTGTCTCAGACACAGTTTGTAATACGCACTGCACAATAAGAAAACGCCTTGGTCTTATCTTGGTCTTGGTCTTGGTCTTCTCAGTCTTGGACATTGTGCCCTCCTAAAGGTCTTGGTCTCAATAAGTGCGGTCTTGACTACTTCACTATGTAAAAGTATAAAGACATGTTCATACAGTTGTGCCAAACAGCGGATGCCCCTAGTTAGAAAAAAACCTGAGACTCCTGATTGGATCCACCATGTCAACTGAGAAAGTTCGGCTTTATCCAACTTTCAACACATCAGAGACTGGACATGCTGGACACTAATGAAAATTAGGCCAGTAACAATAACTACATGATAAATGCAGCACTTTGTGAAAAAACTAGATATCCGTGCACTGTCTGAAAACTAGAGAATTTTAGTTTTAATTAGGAGCTGAACAGTTGAAGTTACACATTACTGCTCTATGGTCCACATTACATGATTCTCTGTCTTATATTTTTTCAATGAATACCTTTGAGCCCATCTTAACCACCACGTTTAAGCACTACAACCACACTTCCCACAAGAAAACCAACATTTACCCAAATTACTTAAAATCTCAAACTCCCTGTCACTTCAGCTTTCACGCTTCACATTAACCGTAAAATCAAGCTTCACCGGTTTACGCAGACCACCAGTGAAGGCCTACAGCGCTGTATTTTCTCTGCTGACTTTCTCAAGCTCTGCGCGGGGGGCTGTGAGAACCAAAAACACTGCGGTCGCCCTCGAATCAGGCATAAAACGCAGCGCAACAACAATGGACTGTTCTGTTTGTGAGTTGGTACATTCCTGCTGGGAGCTTCGGTCTTCCGGGGTTTGGACGGAGGAGTCGGGGCAGATAGTTGTGGTTAGTTTGGGCGAGTGGCAGGCGAAGAGGAGAAGACAGGGTTTCTGGTTTAGCTATGGAGAGAATGCGTTGAGAAATCCCATCGGGTCTGTAATAAATCGACCAAATGAGATAAATAATGGATATAGTTGTCGGGAATAATCTGTGTTAGTGGAGAAGACAGGGCAAGCCTTGTTCCACCACTATAATGCCGCAGTGTTGGGTTTTTGGATTAGATTCTGTGTTGAAATGTTATAATAATGTGGATTCATGTGTTTTTTTCTGTTACGCACAGTTTTATGAATGTTTTTGACAACAATATATGGACTTGACTTATTAAATACTACTTTTAAAAAAAAAGTTTTGCTTTTTCATGTAGTAATTCCGGCCTTTTTTCCCCTCACACGTCTGACTAAAATTGTCTGAATTTCAACTAAGACTGTTTCTATCCTTGGAGCACAACAAATTGGAGTCTTTGTAAAGCTGTATCTCTGCAGTTTTAACTTCTGAGACTAATAAGCTATGATCAGAAGTGAGAACTTAAAAATTTTGCATTATTTTTGTAAGTTTGCAGTATACTTAAAATGATTCTGGTTATTTGGTCGATGTCACTTTCCACTCTACGGCGCATGCCCCATGTAGAAAGAGATGCTGTTCGTCTAGTTAGCTGGGGAAAACTTCTTTGATTAAAACAACAAAACGAGATGAATGCAGATGTTTGATCAGTCTGAACTGGTCTGACAAACGTCTGTCTCCTGAAGGTTAAGACAGTGTTTTTAAAATGGTAAATGGTCTATTATATAGCGCTTTCTACTTTCCAGGCACTCAAGAGCTTTACAATCTAGTATCCATCACCCAGTGTAAAGACACTGAGCAACGTGGGTTACGTGTCTTGCCAAGGAACAAATCTACTCCTGTTGGCCCACTGTGGCACCTGGTGTCTAACAGTCTCCCATCCAAGTACTAACAGGTCCTTTCTTGCTTAGCTTCTGAGATCTGAGGGATCAGGCTTTGACAGCAGGTATGGCCACATCTTGCTTTTTTTACCTGAATGAACGTGTAAGAGTATAGGGTCGAATGTCATTCACAAATGTTGAATTAGCAGCATACTTTTGTGTTTCACTATGATATATATAGTTAGCTGCAACAGCACTGGCTTGACTTGTTGCTCAGCTTGTGTCAATCAGTGGCAGCTCTTTCTGCATTCCAGGTGTGCGGCATCTTCCGTATTGATAACAAATAATCCTATACAATGTCAAGAAAATGGGCATGGGAAAAGACACACCAGAAAGAAGAAGCGTTGTGACAACGGCTATTTCATGCGTGGTATAGCAACTCAATCTCACAAGAAAGCGTCATTTACATGACATTACGGCATTGACAATTTCACGCTTTTTTTGCATAATTACCATGCGCACGCGTCTCAATTCATATCTACGGTGGTTGTAAAACGTGTTCTTATTTATGAATGTAAAAATCTTTCTAATCTTAACTTACGCCAAGCCCTAATCGTCCATGATTTAGCAGCTATTATGCCTAAGGACTTAAACCGTTTTTCATACACTTAAGTAAATTCCCCGCACAGTGGTTTGCCAAATAGTGTGTTGTATTTTTCCTTGTGAGAATACTTGAAGCATTTTTTTTGATCCTTCCTAAAAGAGGTAGATTATGACTTTCTTTTGATCTGTAAACATATTCAGGAGCTTGACAGTTTATCAGATGATGGACAAAATGCAATTCATTATCAAAAAGTGGCATGGGCATGTGTATCGGCTTATTATTTATTTTAAAGAAAAAGATGATTGCTTGTTCCAAAGAGTCAGTCCAGAACAGAACAGTCCTTTTAACACAAGCACAAGTCTGAAGACAGCTCATGTTTTTGTTTCTCTCTCCTTTTTGTTTCTCTAAAAAACACCACAGCGAGCCAAGAGCTGAAACAATAGCAGAGCTTTCCAACTCCACCGGGCTTTAAACAATGCATCCATCACACGGAGAGGCTAAAGTCGCGCGGCCCGTCCAGTTCTTCTCCACATGAGCAGTGCTAACAGAATAATGAACGCACGCGGCCGGGGGACTTTATTTAAACATTACCGAGAAGTATGCGAGGCCGATCCGCTCCGTTTTCTGCTGGACCGGACCCAAAAACTGTTTTAAATCATTACGCGTGTGCCTCGGTCTGTCCCAGGGCTCATGTAAAAGAGACCAGCCACACGGATACATTACATTTCAATTAAAACAAACCCGGTGTTGTGTTATGACATCATTAGCACGTAGCGTAGAGACGTCGCGTTGTAAATACAGATCTCTATCAGTCCCAAATTTGATTAGAGAGTGTTTTGTGCGGAGCCTCTTGGGGCGAAAGGTATCGAATGTGAGGAAATGTTGAATGAACGAAGCCAGAAAATGTATAGAAGCTTTGAGGTGAAACAAAGCCAAGTGTTTAATGTAAAATCCACTTTTTTAACCAAGCTTTTTCAGTTTTCTTTCAACATTATCAGAGTTGTATTTGGACTGATTCCTGCATGTTTGAGTAAGCTTGTATTGTCCTGCAAGCTGATGTTTGAGTGCTCAGAAAGCCCTGTTTTCACCTGATCTCCTCTCATTGTCCTCCAATTAGCCAAAATTCTAATTCCAAGCAAAACATGTAGGGTTTAAAATTGTCGTGTAAGCCAAATCTCACCACGTCATGTCTCCTTTTTTGTGTCACGTTGCTACCTCAGTTCATTTCATCAATGTAAATTTCCCTGTGAGTGAATGGTTGTCTGTCTGGCCCTGCAACAAGTTGACCACTGTCCAGCAGGGTGTTCCCCCGCCTAAGGCCCAAAGTCAATGGGATTGGCTCCAGACCCCTGCGCCCCCTAATGGGAGTAAGCGGTAGAAAATGAATGAATGAATGAATAACTTGCAAGGGTCGTAGAGTCGAATTTCATTCACAAATGTTGATTTTAGCAGCATAACTTTTGTTTTTTTGTAACTTTTGTTTGCGGTCCACCCAAACACAGCCAATCAGAGTGCTGCTTTTTACTGTCTATGACAAATAAATACTTTTTTACATTTTGATTCTGTCTGATTTAGTCACTAAGTGCTGCATTTACTTTACACCTTTTGCTGGAACATACAAAGTACTTATTTAAAGACAAAAAAAAAAAAAAAAAAATTAGGTACCCCAGCTTTAAGTTTTGTCTTGTTTACAGGCTCAGAGTTTGTCCCTGCCTGCACCTGTCACGTTTACAGAGTCAGAGTTTGTCCCTGTCTGCACCTGTCACGTTTACAGATCAGAGTTTTCTGTCTCCTGTTTCACTTTGTCCTTCTGTCACGTTTACAGAGCAGAGTTCACTTTACAGATCAGTTTGTCCTGTCTGCACCTGTCACGTTTACAGATTCAGAGTGTGTCCCTGTCTGCACCTGTCACTTTACAGATTCAGAGTGTGTCCTGTCTGCACCTGTCACGTTTACAGAGTCAGAGTTTGTCCCTGTCTGCACGTGTCACGTTTACAGGGTCAGAGTTTGTCCCTGTCTGCACCTGTCACGTTTACAGAGTCAGAGTCTGTCTCTGTCTGCACCTGTCACGTTTACAGAGTCAGAGTCTGTCCCTGTCTGCACCTGTCACGTTTACAGGCTCAGAGTTTGTCCCTGTCTGCACCTGTCACGTTTACAGAGTCAGAGTTTGTCCCTGTCTGCACCTGTCACATTTACAGGCTCAGAGTTTGTCCCTGCCTGCACCTGTCACGTTTCCAGAGTCAGAGTTTGTCCCTGTCTGCACCTGTCACGTTTACAGAGTCAAAGTTTGTCCCTGTCTGCACCTGTCACGTTTACAGGCTCAGAGTTTGTCCCTGCCTGCACCTGTCACGTTTCCAGAGTCAGAGTCTGTCCCTGTCTGCACCTGTCACGTTTACAGAGTCAGAGTTTGTCCCTGTCTGCACCTGTCACGTTTACAGAGTCAGAGTTTGTCCCTGTCTGCACCTGTCACGTTTACAGAGTCAGAGTTTGTCCCTGTCTGCACCTGTCACATTTACAGAGTCAGAGTTTGTCCCTGTCTGCCCTGTCACGTTTACAGAGTCAGAGTTTGTCCCTGTCTGCACCTGTCACGTTTACAGATCAGAGTTTGTCCCTGTCTGCACCTGTCACGTTTAAGAGTCTGCACCTGTCACGTTTACAGAGTCAGAGTCTGTCCCTGTCTGCACCTGTCACGTTTACAGAGTCAGAGTTTGTCCCTGTCTGGACCTGTCACGTTTACAGGCTCAGAGTTTGTCCCTGTCTGCACCTGTCACGTTTACAGGCTCAGAGTTTGTCCCTGCCTGCACCTATCACGTTTACAGAGTCAGAGTTTGTCCCTGTCTGCACCTGTCATGTTTACAGACTCAGAGTTTGTCCCTGTCTGCACCTGTCACGTTTACAGAGTCTGCACCTGTCACGTTTACAGAGTCAGAGTCTGTCCCTGTCTGCACCTGTCACGTTTACAGAGTCAGAGTTTGTCCCTGTCTGGACCTGTCACGTTTACAGCTCAGAGTTTGTCCCTGTCTGCACCTGTCACGTTTACAGGCTCAGAGTTTGTCCCTGCCTGCACCTATCACGTTTACAGAGTCAGAGTTTGTCCCTGTCTGCACCTGTCATGTTTACAGATCAGAGTTTGTCCCTGCCTGCACCTGTCACATTTACAGAGTCAGAGTTTGTCCCTGTCTGCACCTGTCACGTTTACAGAGTCAGAGTTTGTCCCTGTCTGCACCTGTCACGTTTACAGAGTCAGAGTTTGTCCCTGTCTGCACCTGTCACGTTTACAGAGTCGAGTTTGTCCCTGTCACGTTTACAGAGTCAGAGTTTGTCCCTGTCTGCACTGTCACATTTACAGAGTCAGAGTCTGTCCCTGTCTGCACCTGTCACACTTACAGGTGCTGCGGGTCAGACTTTAGACTTTGCCTTTTGACCTCTGCCCCACATGTCTCTTATCAGCTCAGACAAACAGAGGGTCGGCCCTGCTCCAGCGTGGACTTAACACCGCACAGGAGTCACTAGAAGAGTATTAACTTCAACATACCAAACACTCTACTGACACGGCTGGAAAATACACATATTGTATGTCGTTTTCAAGATTAAAAAAAAAAAAAAGGAAAATATATATGTAGGAAACTAACCCAGGCCTATTCAACTTAAGGCCAGAGTTAGATTTCGGTCTTTTAAATACTGCAACTATGCATTATTTCTTGATTGCAGAGTTAATTCTGGGTGTATCTTAGACCTAAGTTGGTCCTATTTTAGTTTTATAAGTGTAATTCTGCTTTAGACTGTACCTGGTTTTGGCTTAATGATGGTTAATCTTGGTTGAGACTTGACTAGTGCTGGTCTAGTGCTTGTTTCATTTTCGTTCAGTAGTTTTGACATTTTGTAGAGCAATGTAAATCAGAAGCTATGGTGGTAGTGACTAACATCCTTGCAACAGATGGATATTTTAGGGGTGTCAAATTAGTGCATTAATTGAGATTAATTAATTACAGACATATTAATCAAGTAATTTTTTTAATCGCATTAATCTATTTTGAAATCTTTAAATTCATTGTTTCCATATGTGAGTTGCAAAGTGACATAAGGGTTGTTCAACTTAGCAACAAATCTATATTAATATATTTCTCATCTGCAACAATAATATAATTAATTGAAATGGATAAAAACAAAAACACTTAAGTTGAGTGATTTTCAGATCATTAATTAATATCTTAAATTTTTAATCGCTTGACAGCACAAGGATATTTCATACAACCTAAAAAGTTTGGCATTGTTCATGTGATGTAAACTAACCAGCCAGTGGCCATGGCTCTGTGCAAAATCTGGCTCTCGGGAAAATATGAATGCTTTACCAATAACCACTGTGATACAAGTGTTACACTGCTCTGGAAGCTTCTATAGAGGATTTCAGTCAACGTCACTTTCCGCCCTACTGCACATGCTCCATGAAGAAAGAGCCACTCTCCATCTGGTTGGCTGGGGAAATTTCTTTGATTAAAACAACAAAACAGGACGAGAGCATGTTTGGATCAGGTCTGAACCGGTCTGACAGACGTCTGGCTCCTAAAGCTTGAGACAGCGTTTTTCTCGCCGTTTTTTCACTGACCTGAATGTAACATTTAAGGGTCGTAGGGTCAAATTTCATTCATAAATGTTGAATTAGCTGCAGAACTTTTGTCACCGCGCAGTGATAAAGACCAAACGCGTAAACACCTGGTGCCTCAAAATTGTATGGCATGTTGGTTTCATATTTGTACTATAACCTTTTTTCTGTGTCGGGCTTCTATTGGCCCCATGTTAATCGATTTTCGAGTGGTGCTACTTAATCGTCTTCATTCACACATTCTTCACTCAAAAATCAAAACTCACTAAGTTCTACCTTTTGATCATGGACACGTGCATTGTTTACATCTTGGTTTTTGCAATTTAATACACCCTCACCTAATTAATTGTGAACAGGGCAAAGCAACAAGGTCAAAAGTCAAAATACATACAGTATATACCGTAAGCGCAAATAAGTGGTAGAAAAATGAATGAATGAACCAGCACTAAAAACCTAAACAAAAACACCTACATAAGTAAATGAATAATGGGATACAATTCTAGGCCCTTCCCTCTTAAGTTACTCCAGTAAATGTGTAACAGAGTATGACTGCGCTCGGGGCGGGGCAGTTCAACGCGTCCTCCCTGTGTAAACCCTCTCCACAGTCTGAACTATGGCCTCACAGATCTGCACCTCCATCTGTGCTTCCTCCCATCCTCACTTTCACTTCTCTCAATCCGCTTTGGGAGGTTTTCACTAAAGCTGAGTCTGCTTCCTGCCACCAACACTCACAAATCCAACTCGGCACAATTTAAAAGTGGAATCACACGAAAATTAAGGAAGTTTTCAAGATGTTGTTTGACTGAAAAGAATTGAGTTAAACAGAAAAATGTCTTTCGTATCCTAAATGCACAGCTTCCTTATTTTACTGAAAAGTGAAAGGTATTTGTTTAGTAAAGTGACTTAAAATCAGTTCTGCACACGTCTGATTCTTTTTGTCGTTTGTAGTAGAGCATTGGAAGTGTTCTTATTACTGTTTTTGGCCTAAGGTAGTTCTCGTTAGTGTATTGACATAGTTCTGAAAAGCTTCTGAAAGTTGTCTGATAATAAGTAACCCATAAATATGTTTGTGCCAGACAGATTTGACCGGTATTTAACGTAGCATTACATTTTAATCAGAGTTTTGTCATTGGTTTTTCACCCAAGAGTCACTGTGAGGAGAAAGTAGTCAGCTCAGTGTCTGATTCACTCTGGCAATAAGTGATGTGTTGGTTGACCCTTGACCTGTAGGTTTGGTTGGGTTGAGTCCACTCATTTTTTTTATATTTAGCCTCTTTAGATTGTCAGCCCAAAAAAGTCTGATATAATACGTTCTATCGCTTTGTTTAGCAAACTATGACAAATAATGTAGGTAGTGCGTTCAGTTGAGCAAAGAGGATCACATTATCCATTGCAAACTAGAAAAAAAGACTGTTCTGTTTGCGCTGAGCAGCAACAGTATGGATAGGCTATAGTCTGGAAGCACATAGCTACACAAATGTTGCCCCAGCTTGAACAAAATTCATCATAAAGACTACAGAGCAAATCCTCAACTAGATATATGTTCAGACTATGTTCACTGTGATGCTGTGTCAGGACAACTTTGCATGATCCACACAGCTCGAAGTTTCCTAAAGAATGTCTGTGCTGTTTTTAGTGAATGACAAAGAGTACTTGACATATTGAGCTCAAGTTCAGCCTTCGTAATGTGGTTGATGAAACTCTTCCCCGTATTTGTCTTCCTCTGTCCAAATAGTCATTCTCCTCCATATATGTCCTGCTTAAATCCACGCAAATAACAACAATCCGTGCTCAGCTAAATACTGGTGTCTTTAGCAAGGACCATGCCAGACAGATATAGGTATATGTGCTTTATTGAATAAGATATCAATACTGAAGTTCCGTGGAATCAGATAAACAATGGCCAGGCAAACAGTGTCAGTGTAAGGGCTTTTTCTCAGCCGATTCAGAACCCCTTGCACTGACAGGGCAGATTGCTGGGGAGGGTGGGTGTGTCGAGAGTGCAGGGTCAAACTGAGACAAGGGGGACAGCCAAACTGAGACGCAGTCATGAGCTGGAAAAAGAAGGCTTCTGGTGAAGTAGAGAGGTTTACAGAATATTGACTATGATTTCCTTATTCATCATTTTAATTTTCCAGTGCACTGATTCGCTGCATATGTGACAACTGGCAACACAGACTCTGCAAGCAAGTCTTCAAAACCTCGCTCAAACACACGTGAATGAGCCGCTTGTCGTCAAAAGTTAACAAACCAGTTCAGACGGGCAACCCCCGGGTTGGTGTGAAAGAGTCTTCACACAGTGTGTGTAGGTTCTGGTTGGGTCCCAAAGTTGAAGCCTATTTCAGGACAAATGAATCGGCCTGCATTGTAACTAAGTAAATACAAATAAATAAAGCCCACTGAAAGGGACAAGACTGAAAGGTTTGTCACACCAACCCAAGGGTCATTCGTCTGAACCAGTTTGGCCACTTTTGCCGACAGGTGGCTCACGTGTGTTTAGTGTGTCGGGGGTCAGAGGATCGCGAAGCAAGTAGTAGAGACGGGGTTTTGAAGACTTGCAGTGAATCAGTACGCTGGAAAATCATGTGGAAAACTGAAAATGACGCTTACGGGAACAGAGCTTTTAACAGAGCACGGATTGTTGTTATTTACAAACAGAGAATGGCTACCATTTGGACCCAGGAAAAAGGAGTTGCAGGACTGTGGCGGGAAACAGATGTTGAGCTTAGTAATATTAGAAACTTCTGTTCTCCATCAGAGTTTGTCACACGCAACTTTTGCTTTGCCATTTTCGTCAAGCATTGAATTTACATCGAAGAGCCCCAAAGAAGCTTGAACAGACGCTGTGTCGCTTGACCCTACAGACAGCGACAAGAGGTTGTGTTGGTGTGAAAGACCCTTAAAGTGAAAGAGGGTTTTGAAGACCAGACACATATTTAGTAAAATCTTAACTAATAATGCTTACTACTTTTTAGTGAGTGTGGTTGAACCTGTCATCTGCACTTACGGAAACATAGCTGGGGTGGAAAGATCAGCAATTTTGGGACAAATCACCAGAAACATAAGTGATTTGTTGATGGATTCCCGTAACATTTCTCTTTATTCCTGCATTGAACCTGAGTCTCTGTGGTCAGTGATATGTTGAGTGACTCTCCAAAAAAATCAGACTTGTGCATTTCTGACTCCGGCTCCAGTTAAAGACCCATTTGTCAGCGTAAATTACCATCCGCGAGCGTTCAGAAACATGACCTGATGAGATGTGACGAGCTCTGACATTTGAATAGAAAAACATAAATATATTGTGCATGTCTGAGCTGGTGAAGGTGCCACTTTAAAAGCCACAAAAATGACTCTTTGCCTCCAACAAAATCTATGTGGGGTCATTGATTACAAAAGTGCAAACCAAGACCCAAATAGTACATTTTTACATAAAGTTAATGGTAAGGTGTAGTGCATAATATGTAATAACATATATAATATATATATATATATATATAATAACATAAATCTCCAGTCTTAACCCGACTGTCCTCTGCATTAAAGATTTCTAACTGTGTGAAAACTTTTACTGCTGAAGTACTTAATAAGTGTTTAGTATGTAAAATCAAAAACCTTGCTCTCCTTTTACTAACTGTAAATACACAATTCCTTGGCACACACTTAACCACATGAATTCATCTTTAGAGGCAGGACACAGTAATGTAATTGGATTTATGCAACACTTTTCATGACACTCAAAGACGCTTCACGTTGTGCATTATTTGTTCACTCTACATTTGTGGTGGCAAGCTCCTATTGTAGCCACAGTTGCCCCAGGGCAGACTTTCAGAAGCAAAAGTTGACATTTTCCATCATCATAAGTGCTGCAACTATTTTTGTTTATCAACACGCTGCACTTTCACCTGACCCGCTGAAAGAGCCACTGCTCATTGACAAAACAGTGGAAATAAGTCAAAAAAGCACCGCAGTCAGCTAATTACAAGAGTTTATCACTGTGAAAACAAAGGTTTTGCTGCTAAATCAACATTTGTGCATGAAATCTGACCCTACGACTCCTAAAAGTTACATTCAGGTGAGTGAAAACACGGCGAGGAAAAAACACTTTGTCAAGCTTCAGGAGACAGACGTCTGTCAGACCGGTTCAGACCTGATCAAAACAGCTGCTCTTGTCCTGTTTTGTTGTTTTATTCAAAAAAGTTTCCCCAGCTAACCAGATGGAGAGCGGCTCTTTCTGCATGGAGCATGCGCAGTAGCGCAGACAGTGACGTCGACCGAAAATCATTTTATACTTTTTGGTGGCCAAAAAAAAAACAAAAAACAACACTTTGACTAATTTGCAAGTTACAACAAACAAGCCAGTTTGTCCAGCTTCAAGTCACAGCTCAAATCATGGTTTGTACTAGGTCTTATAGTACGCTCACACTGGACACCGGACTGGATAATTCATTTTTACAGCCCAAACTAAGGTAAGCAGCTAACATTAGCATCTTTATGGCTAACGGCATTCAGTTACAAGTGTTTGGTTTATTCTCCGGCTCATCAGTGAGTTTTCTCATCTTACTTCAGTTGTGTTGTTTACAGTTAAAGACCTGACACTGTCCGTGTTGTTTTTCTTATTCTCGCACTGAATTGTGGTCTATATTGCTCGTTCTAGGACCATTAATGCTCACTACTTTTTCAGATGCATTGTGGGAAATTTTGAGTGCACTACTTTTTGACCTGCTGAACATTCGGACACCAATACAAAATGGCGTGACTCCTGAATAGTGAATTATGTTGTAGTGAATAGTGTGGACGTTCGCCACCTGCGAATTTGCCGAGAAGAAACAAAGGGCTTCAGAAAAGAACGTTCCCCACATTTGTTAGACTTTTACTCTGGAGAATCAGAGAAGGAGCAGGAAATACAGCACATGTGCAATGAATAAAGATCAGACGTTGGTTTTAAACTTTCAGATGACATAGTTACATAGTCCTTTAAGATGTATAACTCGTCATGTCTTGTAGTGTGACATCCATAAATATAAAACCTTTAATTGTAGATGGACAGAGCTCCACAGACTTCTGCAGCGAGAAACAAAGGATCTTATTATAACACGGTACTCCTCGTTCACATCTGTGACCAATCGATTTATAATATTTACACTTTATGCTCCCCATCTCCTCCCGATCCCTCCTTCTAATCATTACCAATACAATTTACACTGCATTTTCTGCTACTGTCAGGCCCAATGCTCCTCACAGTCTCTCCACAAAGCCGCCGCGGTGCCCAGATGTTGTCACCACCCTCCCGTTCAAACCTTACTGCAGAAATTCTCCCTCTTGTTTCTTGGTCAACCGCAAAACAGTTCATTTTGTCCCGGTGCCAGCAATTTTTTCTTCTCTGTGCTTCTCTCCTGTCCTTCCAAATGTCAGCAGTGAGTGGTGAAAATGAATGAGAGTCAATAGAGACAAATTATAAAGTTCTCCTCAGTTAAGACATGGTTAAAATAGGAAAAAGCAGCTACAGAATAATAAGAAATATAAACAACCACTTCTGCTGAATATTGAGTTAGTATGTGAAATGTAAAAAGAGTAAAACAGCACAAGAACAATGGATAAAGTATCCAAACTTT
Source organism: Mugilogobius chulae (assembly GCA_038363315.1). Classification (NCBI taxonomy): domain Eukaryota; kingdom Metazoa; phylum Chordata; class Actinopteri; order Gobiiformes; family Gobiidae; genus Mugilogobius; species Mugilogobius chulae. Next base: position 41,780,960 of record CM076403.1, on the reverse strand, counting down.
GTCCAAGCATCCATCATCTTGACCATCTGTAGCTACGACAATGGAGTTGTTTGTTCCAGTCACAAATGTTTTCATAGTTTGTTTAACTGTTTACTTTTTAATTGCAAAAAAATTCAATTTCTTTAGAGAATAATCTTTGGCAAATCATAATTTTGTTCAAGTCGGAAAGTAAAATAGACCAAAGGTTTATGAATAATTCATTTAAATACAGTTTATGGATTGAAAATAGACTTATTGGCACAGGATTATAATTATTTGAGGACATCTGAGTTACAGGAGATAAAATTCAGGGGAAAGTATACAGGGGACTAGAAAACCAGATGAATTCCATAGTTATTACAATTTACATGACGTCCAGAGTATTATTTTGTGCAAATAAGGCAAAAGAAACAAATTTTATCTACTTGTAGCAGGATGATCTACTGTTCACCTGCTTTAGGACTGAAGAGGTGAGAGCGCCGCCTATAAAAGGAGGGCTTGTTACGTGGTCTGATCTCTCACCTCTGACGTCAACCCAGACGTCAGAGGTGCCGCAGACCAAAGAGCTGCAAAAAGGCTGCCAATAAAGTACTGAAAAGTCACAGGTAATGCGTAAAGCTCATGTGATCAGTTGTTTGTGAGTGTGGTTCTGCGCTGGATCATCTGCTCTGTTGTGTCAGATGCTGTTATCAAAACCGGGCCTATGCGGCTAGTGTTGGCGCTGGACCTTCAGGTTTTAAAAACTGCGCCCTATGTAGTTAGCGGGGCTGTAGATTGTGCCGGGCCTCCCCTTTCTGTATACAACTAATTCATCTTTGAGCCACTGTCAACATCTGTGACGAGCCATCTGACCGAGAATGGACCCTTTTTACGCTGCTGTGGCTTTTCCGGTGTGAATATACCAGTGGATTGTTGTTTCCGGTCAATTCAATCCCTCGGGAGACTAGCTCAAATGCTGTAAACTAATTAAATAATTGACACAAACCGGACAACAAGTGACAGCCGCGAGTTCAGAGCTTCACATAAGGTAAATATAAAATGTGCCAATCTGTCTCTGAAGCTAACACAAACCTGTATTTAATGTATTTATTAATTTTAAAATAACTCTACAATCTGAAGTAGCTTTATACAAAAACACTCTTATCAAATTGTCTGCTTTATATTTTCGCTAATGTATTTGTTAGCATTTAGCATAGCGTCAAACTTACGCTCTTTTATAAACACACAGTTTTTCTCTGGTGAAGTATTTACCTCGAATGTGAAGCTCTGAAGTTGTTGCCAGTAGTTATCTAGTTGAAAACCGTTCACTGCTTTGAATTTTAAAGCTTATGAGCTTGTGGGTAAGGCCACTGGGACTTTATGCCAAACTTTTGAAATGTCTTAATGAATTTATTTATATATTTCTTAAAAGTTTGTATTTTGTCCACTCAGTCCAACGAACCTTTGTGTCCAGATTCTAATGCAAGGAAATTCTTTATGGGTCCCTGAGCCTTCACTCAGGGTGGCATTGTTAAGTGACATTATTTATACTGTGAAGTAAGAGCCCAACCATAAATTATAGTGTAAAGCCGCTCGCCTTGCCACATACTTTTGCCACTCAGTCAAAATGTTGAGGAGCATTTTTTCAAATCTAAGAATGTTTATACTCAACAATGTTTTTTGTCCAGTTTGGCTAAAGAAAGCTTTGAGCATTGGACTAGACCACAAAGCAGTGTTATTTTAAAACACGGAAGATGTTATTAGGTGAAGTTTGCTGTGTTCTTTTTGAGTGAGTGATGATTTCGAGCTTGTATGAATGCATTGTGGAGTATTTGCTGAATCAGACGTGGGAGTCGGAGGCAGGAGAAGGGCCAGAGACGGCTCCTGTGTGCACACTCCTACACTACTCTGCTGCTGTTTATCGGACGTTAGGACCAGACGACTCCACTCAAATCCACAGAGACAGGCCGGCTTCCACTGTACGACGATTAAACAGAAGCAAAATCCAGCTCGATAACAATACAGGAAGTTGTTCAAGGAGAGAATACAGGAGAGATTCTAAAGTTTAAGGTTTTAATGTGGTTTGTAGTTTAATTTTAGCTAGCAAACATTGACATGTGTAATTAAAAATCACATTGTAAATCCACATAAATGTAACCCAGTCCCTAAAGAAAATTTAAATTTACAACAAAATGTCTAAAACAAAAATTAAGCACTAGTGATGGTACCCTAACCCAACCCTAACACAAAGTGAACACATAATTTAGATTGCAGTGTTTAAATGAAGTGGGACTTGGCATTTTTCTTTCGCTTTTTTGACTCTTTCTCTTTCTCTCGCTCTCTCTCTCTCTCACACTCACTCACTCATTCCCACAAGTGCAGGAAAGCAGACGAGGAGAACTGAGACAAACAAAATTAAACCAGAGAAACTGAGGTCGGAACATGAATGATGCAGAGACTTTTCTTGATTTTTAAGGTTTAAAATGATGTGTGTTTTTTTACAATACGACTCGTATTCAAGGACAAAGTAGCTGAATAAGAACACAAACTTAGATATGTCTTAACTTTACATTTAAAGTTACAGGGAGAATATGAGAATACGACTTTTATCATCACCCACCACAACCTGCCGTTATGAAATTAAATCTGCAATCTTGACTTGCGAGTCAATGCAAACCCGCGTCTTGAGTGTTCAAGCAAATTTTGCGGTGCAAATTGGTGTCTGGGGCATCTGCTGGCGCGTTTTCATGCCTCTGAAGCAGTTTAAATTAATTCACTGACTTAAAAATGCACAGCTTTTTACGGAAGAGTTTTTGAACACTTTTTTTTAGTTTTGAGTAAACTTGATCTGACAGAAAATGTGTATAAACTGCACAAACAATTCAATTTTAGATCTATTGATTTATGCAAAATTAACTTTTTGGAGCCCATACTAACATTAATTCTTCGTTCACAGCTCCAACCATCCAGACTTCTGCAGCAGTATTACTGTATATTCAATATACAGTAATACTGCTTTTTGTACATAAGATCGGTTTAATTTTGTTCCCTTAAGTAATATAAATAGCCGTAATAAATCAGATTTAGAAATAGCTGTCAACAAATCCTTCAATGGATTCTCATGAGTGTAGGAGCTACTTTAAGGCCTGATTCTCAGGAAAAATCAACATCGTGTGCACAAGCGAATAGATTTCTTTAAAAGCTACACAATGTATCTTTAACAGGATTTGCTGAAGTCAAATCCATTGTATCTCATTTGTTGATTTTAGAGACAGAACAAACGATGCATGTTTGTGAAGGAGAGTGTCTCAGGGCCAGTTTAATATGTTTCTCCCTCTGAGTGTAGAAGAGCTCATGCCAGCTCCAGAGCAGCGCGGCGCCTTGGCGAGGGTCCACGGCTCTAAACGAGATGTAAAAGTCAACACAAACGCGATGGTGCTTACCGTAAACACTGATAAGATAAACCTGGACAAGCATTCCTATTTTGGAGAGACAAATGTGAGCAGAACACATTCTTAAGTGTTGGAAAGACAGAACAGGAGATTTGTATCTCAGAGTGAAGGTGAAAAGACTGGAACGGACTTGAGGCGCACCAATGTAAAAGAACATTCACACAAACATGATCGAAGCTGTCACCAGTCACCAAAGAAATGCATGTGATTTAATGCTTGACGAAAATGACAAAACATAAGTTGCAAGCTAGTAATTGTCAAACTGTGACGGAAAACAGATATTCTAATCTTACCTCACAGGTTGAGCTCAACTTCTATTTCCCGCTACAATCCAGCAGTCTCTGCAACTCCTTTGTCTTTGTTTCCCTCTGACCAAATAGTGGCCATTCTACTTCGTACGTACATCCCGTTTGAACTCGTGTAAATAACAATCCATGCTCGGCTAAATACTGTTTTTCACACACAATTTTCACTGTTTTGCTGGTTGCCACGGGCCAATCAAACAGCTGCATATGCAACTGGCGACGCAGACTATACGAGCAAATCTTCAAAACCACACCTCCACAACTTTCCCCGTGCTCCTCTGACCCCCGACAATCCCATTCACACCGGACACATGTGACCGGTTCAGAGAGACCCTTGTGAAAGACCCTGAGACAGACAACATTCACTCTCTCATTCCTTCTCTCGTGGTGCCCAAATAACCTGAACATGCATGTTTTGGAGGTGAGAGGAAACCGGAGTATCGGGAGAAAACTCAGGGCAACACAGAGAGAACATGCAAACTTCACTCAGCGATGTTGACTTGGCTCGACCTGGGAGTCATTCTCCTTATTGGGAAACCAGAGCTCTAACCACTCGGCTAGTATGGGCCTGATCTCTGACTTGAGACATAACTTGATAAAATGGATTAAGATTTGTCTTGGGCTGTGTGACTTAAGACAACTTATGTTTCCGCTCAAAAATAAAAACTTTTACATGATTTACACTTCCTCTTTTTTTTTTTTTTTGGTTTGTATAAATGTACAAAGGAATCATTTCTATAATAATGGATCAGTTTATTGTTCCCTTTTCCTTTTTGTTCATGCCTAAACTACCTGAGACCAGCCTTGGCACGTAACAACAATAGTTTTCTTCTGTTTGTTTAGAGTGAATGCTCAGTGTTGTGGCACTATAGACAAAGCATTTTCCCATGCAGTATTTATCAGTGATCTGAATGATCCACATAATCATTTTTCTCATGAAACAGTCATAACTTCTCTATTGTAGTCTATTAACACTGATGAAACTCCTGTCTCTCTGATAAGTGTGAAAACACATTTTGAACTTCTGATGACCCTCGTGAAACAACCTGAAGCATGTTGATTTAAAATCAGTCTTTTATTGGGCAAGAAATAAACGATATTCAGATTTTGTTTGATTTGATTTGCTCTATAAAGTACATTTTAAAAAAGCCTTATCAACTTTAGTTTTTTATTAGAATGCAAGCTATGTCTATGAAAGCTGGCTAAGTAGATGAAAAGTGTCTCTTAATCCTTTTACAGTAGTTGGTATTAGGGATGTCACAATATCAAACTTTAGTGTTAAGATTATTGCGAGACAAAACATCACAATTATGACCGAATTTCATTTTCATGTCAAACATGTCACTTTTGTTTGTTATTTTTTCAAATTCCCCTAATGAAAATAAAATGTTAATGTGGTAAAACTTTAGTTTTAATTTAGATTAAATTAAAAAAGTTAATATTGCCTGCCTCCTAAATATTAAAATGTGATCTGCTGTTTGTTGAAACCATAATTTTTAAATCACAAATGTACTTTCAGTACAAAATAAAAACAAAACAGATCATTTACATGTTATATTATATAACATAACAACATATTTGCCAATATTGGTGTTTTTTTCTATAACCCCAGCTGTTGCCAAAACTGTAACTTATACTTTGTCCATCCGCAGTTTCTATAGAATAAACTTAAGAATTTAATTTCACTTCTAAAAATTCCGTGATTATAATTTTTTGGTTCTTACGATTATATTGTGACTTGAATAATCACGATTATCGATTACCTAATTATCTTCACATCCCAGTTGGTATTGTCCCTTTAAGACCAAGACCGGTCTTATGTATAGGTATACACTAATGAAAATAAAAAGGGGCCAAGGTTGCTTTTTAAACAGCTTTGAGCTTCTTTTTTTGCAAATCTGTTTCCAAATTGTGTTCCTATTGCTTAATCCTGCCATAAAAAAGACCATTTTGTTGGTTTGATTCACAAAAACACTCCATATCTAAGTACTATAGTGTTTGTAATGTGACCAAAACTCTCTCTTCACTGCAGAAAAAGGGGAAGTTGTAAGGTATCCCATCATGCACCGGGGCTGACAGGTCACTGTGGCTGCCGGTCCGTGAGTCAGCAGTCCGTGTGCAAAACCAAACACCAAGTTCCCATGAAACAAAGCGGCCGTGTTGAGGTTTTTATTTGTTCAAGAGAAGATCATTTCAAACCCAGAGTCTGGTGGCGTTTTGTCCTGCGTCTTTGTCCCGGCGCAGACTCTTGGCACTTTGGGTTAAACAACATTATCAGGGCACCAAGTTCACCTTTTGTTCTTTTATTTCTCTCCCTGTCTGTCTGTCAAAAGCGCCCCCCTCGGTTGGAAATGCACAGTTGTATCTGGAGCCGGAGCCAGTGGGGCAGGAATGTAAAATATACACGCACGGGATCAGGTTACAGAAGTTAAAATTGTATATTTTCCGAAGACTTTTCAAAATAAAATGTGTTACGTAACGATGTGTGTGAGTGGAGATCGTTTGTGTCCAGCGGATTTCACAGAGGACAGAAAGTGTACAAGATTTGGGGAAATTATTATTCAGAACCTAAATAACTTAAATGATTTAGTTTAGAAATGATTTAGAAGCAGATGATCAAACCCTCATGAAGAACGATGGTGTCAATGACTGCAGCAGATGCACGTGTTGTGAGTTTAGCTTGTAGTACCTAGATCAATTGGCTCTGTGCACTTCAGTTGCTTTTGTCATTCCCCAATCGGAGTCAGTGCCAAATTGGAGTCAAAAGTTGCGCAAAACGTGCAAATAATGGTTTTAAAAAGATGTCATTTTGGCTTGTGCATGTGTTGCGCTACAAGTGGGCAGAGGTATGAAGTGGACAATGACAAATCTTTCTAAATTCAGCAGCTGTCCATCCACTGAACATGCACGGTTGTGTTTTTTTCTCCGTCGGACCGTGTGAGACATGAGACCTGCACTGACCAATCAGCGTGAGAATTTGCTATAAGCAAAAACTACAAAACAAAGGTGGGGTAGCTGATTTTCCACGATTTAGGTTTTGAATCTGACAACCTTCTCTCATAAATCCTTCAGCACATGGTTTGTATCAACATGTATTTGAGAACTACATCTTACAAACAGCAAAATGGGGAGGACCACCCAACAACAGCCAATCAGATTTCAGATTTGGCTCCTGATAAGAACTAAAATCTTTATTATTCAATTCAGACCATACTCAGTGGTTTGAGAGGAAAGCACTTATTTACAACTTAAAAGTGAGTTACCCCAACTTATTTTAGCAAAACTTTTGAACCTGTATAATGTGAATATGCCTAAGGTCAATAGCCTTGTCACTAAATTTAACTTATCTGACTTTTTTTTTTCCAGACAGGTATAGAAAACTAAATGATACTTAGAAAAGCAATAGAACTTTAAAAAAGTAATTTCTTCCTGAATTAAAGAACCTGACATAATGATGATAGTTTGTGCTGTGTTTGTGTGTCAGAAGTCGTATTCCTGCACCTGTCACTTCACATGTGATTTGCCTGGGCCCAGATCCAGAGAGTAAACACAGACACACTGTTTGTGAATGAGAGAAAGTACAACTGGCTCCAGCGCATGGAACAGTCCAGAAAACAAAAAAAAAATAAAAAAACTCACAGAACTGTTATTGATTAAAGATTTTTTTTTTCAATATTTTACTAGGTAAGTCAAAGAAGGTGAAAGAGAAGTGTGTCTAACTAATATGGTCTAACAACCAGCCCTTAGGAGGAGGAGCCCCCTCTTGGTCAAACAAAGTGAATTTTCTGTCATGCAATCCCGCTTGTAGTAAAACTACTTTGTATTATATATTTAGTCATGAAGACATCTAAATTAGAAAGATTTGCCTTTATTTGAGTTCAATTTTTTGGCCAAAAAGTTACATAGTGTACCTTTAAAGAACATTTGCATGTAAATACAAGTGCAAACTATTTGTCAAAGCCTGATCCCGTCAGATCTCAGAAGCTAGGCAAGTTAGGACCTGGTTAGTACTTGGATGGGAGACCGCTGGAAAACCAGGTGCCACAGGGACGACACGAGTGGATTGTGTTGTATCCTTGGGCAAGACACCTCACATTGGTTCAGTGTCTGCGTACACTGGGTGAGTGATGCTTGATTGCAAAGCACTTGAGTGCCTTTAAAGGTAGAAAAGAACTTTATAAATAGAGACCATTTAAATATGTCAGACAGGGCTTATGCACTAACGTCTTCCGCCTCAGATTGACATAGGTCGCACAGTTGAGACACAGTTGCAATCCTCTTTAAAAAAAATCCTCTCTCGTAGACGCAGCGACGGCGAAGAGGAAGAGGTGAGCACACACTTGGTTTGCTAGACTTCCAGAGAGCCAAAAGTGACAGCCACCGACCCACAGCACCTCTGGCCGGGCTCATGAGCACAGCCAGTCTTGGTGTGTGCGCACAGCTTGTTACGTAGTTACTCACACTTCTACAACTTTTCCTTATAAACCCGGTTCAGAAGCTACTCTTTTGTTTGTTTGTTTGTTTGTGGAACTTTAAAGATCTTGACCAATCCACTGTGTCCATCACTCTTCTGAAGAGATGTCCCAGCAGCATTGAAGAAACTGTCAAAACCACAAGACACAATCACTACAGGGACCTCTATCTTTCTTTCAAAATACACAACTGTACAAACAATATACTGTACATTTAGCTGGAGCATTTTCCTGCCAAGAATCATGTTGTTCTTGGTGTGGCTCAGATGTTTTAACGAACAGTAAACCTTACCCTGCTTCCAGCTTATCCTTCTTCTTCCAGGTAACGTGACAGATTTAAACCGTTTCTGATAAGCTGCTCCAAAACTAAAACTCGTCCATATTAGGAAAGCCCCTTATAATAACGGATCGAGAAGTGTTCAAATACTTCACCTCAGATAAAAGAAAACAGAGGAAGGTGTAATTGTTTGAGTTGTGGAAACTTTCACAGATTATGATCGTGTTCTGTGGAGTAATGACGCAGCAACGGCTCTGTGGGACGGACAGCTGCCAACGGGGACTCACGGGTAATTTAACATATTTAAAAACACCATTATGGCTGTCGGATGAAATTGAGTTTAGTCTGAGGTATTTCTGGGGAAAATGTAGTTCGCAATTTATTTTACAGGTTTTAAGGTAATGCTGTTACAGACATTAGGCTTAAAAATGTTCGGTAAATAAAAAACAGAGCTTAAGATGCATTCAGATGAGAAATATGCAGGATAAAAGGTACATAAAGTAGGTTTTCGGATAGACAGTTCTACTCTTGCTTGTCTACATGGTAAAGACAAAGTATGCACACTGATATGCACAAAATAAGGTTCAAAAACACAAACTGAAAACACGCACACTAATTCAAAAACAGACACAGTTAAAATACAGGCGAAAACTCAAAACAAATTCAACAACAACACTTGAATTCAAAAGCATAAGTTCATATACATGTACATAATTTAAAAACAAAACAACACTTTGTCATGTGTTTCCTGTGTTTAAGTGCCACATGCTCATAGTATCCCATGGCGATATTAAAGCCATACTGTGTACTTAGGCTGGGCTGTTCGACAGTAATGTATATCTCGATATATTTTGTTCATATCACAATATACGATAATATCTTAAAATCTTTGAAATAACATTTTTTAAGTGAAATATTTTTTTCTAAGCCTACAGTCTGCTAAATAAAAAATAGAAATGTAAATTGATTCAAAAATTCCTTTTAATCGTGCCTTTTGCGGAGTAAAACTAAATTTTAGTTTACTTAAAGGGACCATACTCAATTTTTATACAACAAAATAACTTAAAAGCAATTTCCCCCTAGCACTGATATCTTGTTAATGTATCTATCCAGGTGGAAATGAGTTCGCAATGACCTGTCTATGTCTAATAATGTCCCGTTTGTGTCCAACTTTGACTGTTTTAGTTTTTACCATTGTGGCTAACTGTTGTTAGCATGGAGACTCACCTCGCCGCTAAAAGCTGTGAAAAATCATTAAAACACATCATTATGAACACAAGCTCAGAATGCTTTAGCTGTGTGAGAAAATCATGTAGACTGGAAAAAGAAGTTTACAATTAATTATTTCTGTTCGTTTACATTTTAAGAATGCAAAAAGCAGGTACAGTCCCTTTAAGTTTATAATTGGACTATTGCAACCAAAAAAAAAGTAACTAATCTTATCCTTCTCTTTGTCACTTTTCTCTTTAACTGTAACTGCTTTTCATCAGTTTTAGTTTCACATTGATATTGATATGATATGACCAAATTCATATCTATATATTTCTATATACGACATATGGATATATCGTTCAGCCCTAATGTGTAACATCTGTTATTTATCAAGATTTGTCACTGTTTCTCAAAACAGAATGAAACTACACATCTAGTGTGAGTGTGGCCAGTCTGTTAAATAGTGTAGCATTCATGATGTTCATTTGTCAAAAACACTATGTGGTAATTTAAAGGTATTAGTCAAAATCATTTCTAAGTTTTAACCTTTATGAAAGCTTCCTATCATAGTTTACTCAAAGTTATATTGAATGATCAGCATGTGGAGTAATTGTATGATCTCAGGTGAGCTCAGTGCTCAGAAATGCCGTTCTCACTACACTATCTCCATTGTCTGATTACTGTTATAATCAAAGATTAATCTCAATGAAGCATATATGGTAAAACTGTCCATATTCACTTTCAACATAAAATATGTTTAAAATCTGTTGCTTTTACAGTTACATTAAAATGAAAGGCTATCATTGCAGTTTTGACAGAATCAGTAGACTGTTTCTATTTTAATTTTTAATCAACTTTGTTTAACATGACCAATAAAAACTTATTTATATGTTTAGTTTCTTACAATATTAAAAAAACACAAGTCTTTTCAAAATACTAAATGTAACAATCATAGAACAATACAGCTTTTGTAACTGTCACATGATTCAAAATTTATTGAAACGGCTGTAGTTGAAAAATGGAAAAACATCAATCTTTGTAAACTCTGTCCAGATGACAACTTTGAAACTTCTTGTTCTATGTATATCTGACAAATTTGTACACTTTGATATGAGTAAAATCAACATTAACAACAATTGAGAGTCGGGGTAGCTAACATTTTTAGTTGTAAATTAGTAAACTTTGTGTTTCCATCTACAAAGTAAATGATAAATGCACACTTGAAATTAGACCACTGAGTACTGTCTAAATTGAATATAAAGAATTTTAGTTCTGATCAGGAACCGAATGCAGCTCCCTGATTGGCTGAGCCTGGTGGTCCATAGGTTTCACTTTGTTTGTAAAAGAAGCTTATAGGCCATGATTGCTACCAAACTGAATTCATGTTGATATTAATCATGTGTCAAAGGATTTATGAAAGAAAATAGTCAGATTTCAAACCTAAATTGTGTTTGCTGCGTAAAAATCAGCTACCCCACCTTTAACTGTCCACTTATTTCTAGCGTCACATAAAACATGATCATCTAAACAGTCTTTATCAGCTGTGTCTTTAGCGGTGAACACAGACGTAGTGTTGATTCATTGTGATTCAGGCTGTAAACTGCAGTGTAATGTCACAGAGAGGAGACCGCTTCCACATGTGGCCCAGTGATTAACATTTCAGAAGTCATGTTGTGCTTTGCCTCACTGTACGGTCAAAACACTGTCACTTTACAACAGAGAAAGTGAATTAACAAAAAGAATGTGGAGCAAGACTTTTTAAAGGAGATCTATTGTGTAAAACCTATTTTGTAAATGTTTTTCATTTGTTTATAAAGTTTATCTCATTCCTGCATGTTTGAGTAATCTTGTTTGTCCTGCAGCTGAGGACTCAAAAGCCCTGTCCTCACCTACCACCTATCCCCACCCACATATTTAATTGTGATTATTCTAAAAATTCAGTTAAAGATGCACTGTAAAAAATATAAGCAGTTACAATTCATGAGTATAATCCTAAACTTTTAGTTTATGTTGATTCTCTGTATTGTTTGTCTATTTTCTCTCACCTCATTTGCTCTTTTCTCCTCCTCTCCTTCTTTTTTTCTCTTTCCTCTCTCTCTTTTCTCGTACCTTTTTTCTCTCTCTCCCTCTTCTCTTTCTTTCCTCTCTCCTTCTCTCTCCCTCATTTCCTCTTCTTCTCTATTCTTCAGTTCTCTCTTTTTTTTCTCTTCTTTCTTTCCTTTCTCTCTCTCCTTTCTTCTCTTTCTCTTCTCCTATTTCTCTCTCCATAAGTCCCTCTCTCTCCTCTGTCTTTCTCTTTTTCTCTCTCTCCTTTCTCCACTCTTTCTTCTCTCTCCCTTTCTATCTACTTTCCCCTCTCTCTCTCCTTTTGTTCTTTCTCTTTCTTCTCACTCTTCTTTCTCCTCTCTTCTTCTCCTTCTTCTTTCTCCTCTTTCCTTTTCTCTTTCTTCTTTCTCCTCTCTCTCCTTTCTTCTCTCTTTTCTCCTCGCTCTTTCTTCTCTCTCTTCTTTCTCATTCTCTCCTCATTTTGTCTTCTCTCCCCATTTCTTCTCTTTTCTTTCTCCTCTCTCCCGCTTTCTCTTCTTTCTTCTTCTCTCTCTTTTTTCTCCTCCCTTTCTTCTTTCTCCTCTTTTCTTTCTCTCTCTCTTCTTTCTCTCTCCTGTCTTCTCTCTTCTTTCTCCTCTCTCTTCTCTTTTTTCTCTTCTCTCTCTTCTTTCTCCTCTTTCTCTTCTTTCTCCCTCTCTTCTCTTTTTTCTCTTCTTCTCTTCTCTCTCTTCTTTCTCCTCTCTTTCTCTTCTTTCTCCTCTCTCTCTTCTCTTTTTTATCTCTTCTCTCCTTTCTTTATTCACTCTCTCACTCTCGTTTTCTTATAACCTAAAAGTCTAAGTTGAAAACATTTGACTCACATTGTTAAGTTCTACCAACATAAAGATTTAAGTTAGCTTATCTTTTGTCCTCATTACTTTTTACAGTGTATGGTTCAAAATACTCAAAACCCACTTTAGTACACAAAAAATTACAATGTTCAAATCTGCTGCTTGTTATATTCAAATCTTATAGAGAAGAGGCGGGGCTTATCACAATAAAGAGGCGGGGCTTATCAGTTTTGCAGTCCTACTTTTTGTTAATGCACAGGACATTTATGCAACTAAACATCATATTCGTCCTTTTATCATTTGGCTAGAGAAAGATATAAATACCACATTCATGTCAGCGTTTTTCTCACAGACCAACACTTTCATCCAGTGTTATTGAAATGTAAAGTGTCATATACATGCGGTGTCTTAGCCCGTGGTGTTTTGGCAGACCTGCGTTCCCACACTCGTGAAACTCAGGTCTAATGGTGCGAGGAGGAGAACGTGCAGCCAGAGCCAGCCCTGCTCCACCGGGACAAACTCACACAAGACTGGATCAAGTTTAGACAAAGGGATTTGCATTTGCATGTTCGAAGCACACATTACTGAAGTTTAGTTAAGAATTATGAAGAAATTGAAGAATAGAATTTGAAATGTAAAGGAAGTATTTTGAGTTTTAAAACACATTCATTCCTGTCAGGGCCGCTGCTATTTAGGTGTGCTATGTAAGGTTTCAAAAAGTGCTCTCCCAACCCACTATGTTTAGGTAATTTTATGATGCTGTTAGTACCATGTAAATGTATTATTTCTGAAGACCCAGTGTCTGAGAGTCCCATTTTTTTTTCTTCTTTTTTTTCTATACATAATAGATGCATTTGCCTTTAATTTGGGTTGTTTTAGACCAGCAAGTCTATTTCAATAAATATTTTGAAATAATGATGGTCCTCGTGCTACAGTTTGAGGAAACACTATAGTCTGTAACTTTTGTCAGGACAAATGGACTAGAGTCATGGTTTGTGTTTCCTTCTGAAAGAATCTAAATATATGTGGAAAAATACGTTGTAATTTGTTTAATTTAGTTTACTTTATTTAAAGGACAATGTGCAGTTACATTAAAAAATGGCTGCACCAGAGTTAGCACAGAGCTACTTTCCATCTGTAGTTCTTCACAAACAACAGTTTACATAATAAGAAAACATAAAATGAAAGCCTTTAAGAAAACGTACAACAATATTACACCCGTATTCAGTAAAAGTTTCATTAGAGGTTACAATCTAGCACTATACAATACAATACAAAATACATTTCAATTTCAAATCAGGTATAAAGTGCAATATGTTAGCAGCATACAGAGCAAGTGCAAAGTTTGTCTCATAAAGTGCTGAAAATTGTGCTACGATATAATGTACAGTAAGTACTAAGGACTAAATGCGACAGCTACCGGGAGTTGCCGCATTAATTTGCGCAGTCAAGTCTGCAGACGTCTTAATTCGTCTGTTTCTCCTCATAACTGACCCAATATGTGTCCTATTGACCCCATAAAGATTGGCTAAGAACTAAGAGTTGTAGAACATGTTTATTTCAAACCGGTTTCCAGAGTCTTTAATTTTGTGCTGTGTGTTAAGAATCATCAGGCGCACATGCGTCTAGACCAGACTTTTCTGTCACTCATGAGTTCAGCACGCAGGATAGTGGATGTGCGTCTCCAGTCATAATTACCAGCGCTCATGTCGTTCCACGGGCAGCAGACGGTGGTGCCCCACTGTGTGTATTATGTGTATATTGGGTGCAGCAGCACTGATTCTTGTGTTGAAAGTTTGGTCAAAAACAGAGTGCAATTATTCCTAATCTTGTCTGATAACTTCAGTGAAACGAAATCACAATTTTCGGTTAACCTGCACACGATCATGTAAATAAATATTTAGTTCATAATTTCGTATTTTCAACAAGTCTTTTCTGATTTTTGACAAGCGTGTTTCTTCTGCAGGCCGCGGTGTGATGTTTCTGTAAGAAGAAGAATTTCCCCCTGAGGATAAATAAAAGTAAATCTGACTAATGTTACGCCCAAACTCAATGAGCTCTTTGGGTGGTTTCAGATTCCAAGTATTTCTGCTCGTGTTTCTGGTCTTACCTTCATATCTATGTCATTTGATTGATCTTAATAACGTCTGAATGATTAAATCACAAGTTGGAAAATGTTACAGTCATTTGTGTAAGAATATATAATGTTACTTTATTTATTATGTATGAGCAAGATTCACAAAAATAGAGTTTGGTGCTTAGATGAGCAGGATTCAGTAAGATCAGTTTCTGTACTGTAGAGGTTATATCATACGGATGACATTACAGCATTCTAAATGTCAGCAGTGAGTGGCAATAATGAAGAGTGTCAAAGGAAAGAATGAACATATTCTCTAGTAATAGTCACACAAGTAAAATAGGGGAAAAAAACAGCCACAACTACGTAATGTTTCATAGCAAGGTAATCTTCCTTTACATGGAAATGCAGATAGACCAAAAATGCAGCAGTTCTTATGTCAGGAGGTGGCGTAATTGTGCTTGGGCACTGGACCCAAGCCGGTCTTTTGGACTGGTAATGCCAGTACAAATGACCTTATCGTGACCTCATGCAGCCTATAATAAACTGGGCATTGACAGGATTACAAGTTTTTCATATAAATAAATGGCAATGGAAGTAACAAGGACGAGCGCGCGGGGAAAAGGAGGTCGCCTGAAACAAACACAGAGAGGACCGAGGACCAGTGCGCGAGGAAAACAGAAGATCGTCTACAGTTGAACACAAACACGGGGAAGACAGCTCGCTTTTACCGGGCGCAGACACTTGGACAGCTGTCCTGTGTGTTCACGGTCGAATAATACTTGTTGTGAAGTGTTTTAAACTTTCTTTTCTTCTGAACACACACATTTCAATGGACTAATCGAATCAGCACATGGAGAGGCTTTGGGAGATTTGTTTTGTGTCTCCTCCTCTGCAAAACGTAGGTAAGAAACGCTGAACACTGTTGGCCAAACTTTGTGAGAATGAAAGGTGCTTAGGCTGAAAGAGACATTTTTTGGTGACTGCAGTCTTCTTATACGGTCTTAAAGTAGCAGCTACTGCGTGCACTTATCAGTGATGCAACCATCTTCTTTGAGAACTGTTTTTTCTTGTTTACACTGCGGTGTATCCACTGAACCAGCCCCTGATACTACCTCTTGAATCGTATCCAGAGAAACGCCGATTCAATGAACACGTACTGTAGCTGTCGTCATATAAACGGCCCTTAAGTGCAACAAAGACAGTTACAGTAAATAAAGTTTAAAACTTACTTTGATTCAAGTTTATTTTGGTCACATTTTTTCACAGTGCACCTTTAAAGAAACAACTGTCTTACGGTTCTTTTGTCTCTTTGATTTCTCTCTGAGCAGATGTTCAGTTGAAGAATCTTTTTGTGGTTAAAATTTTCATAATGAACTTGAAGACATCAGTCACTGTCAAAGCTCCATAAAAACATCTTGAATTGTGCACATTCTGCAGCAGAAGAAAACACAGTGATGAATGTCTTTGTGATTTGAATACTTCTCCTTCGCTGCAGATGCTGAGTGTTAGCGTTAGCGTTAGCAGCAGGGCTAAATAAACACAATATAACAGCTCTCTCTCTGGGACTGGGCCAAAACAAATACAGTTCGAGTGTGTTCGGAGTTTAGAGTCCAGTCCGCTCCGGTTCACAACGCAAACCAAACAACTCTTCTGATCGGCTGAGAAATAAATGCAAACAAAGTCAGATTTAGCAAAAACAGCCCATGCATATTTAAGTGTGCATAGGTTGAGTTTAATGATGACTTAAGGTCATGAGCAAGAGCCAGTTTTTCTATTGAAAACATTATGATTTGCCATGAAATAGCTAAAGGATCTTCAGTGCTGGAGCCATGTTTCCATTAGTTATGATTTTAGTATACTGCAGGCAATTTTTCCTAACATTGCATTTTGACTTGAAGTGAGTAGCGTACTGAGTGTTAAAGATTTCCAAATTACCTCATACTGTAAATGAACCTTAAATTAAATGAACTAAAACTGACAACACCATCCTGGACCAGTCAGGGAAAATAAAATAAATGAAGCTTCACAGGTCCGTTTAAAAAAGGAGGTGACTGAATATTTAATGTGTACATTAGATTTAGTTGAAGATCACGTTTCAGTTATTAAAAGGCACAATTTGTAAGTCCAAATTATAAAATTGTCATAAATTGTCCCTTTAAATATTATTGTCCAATTGGTGAAACACAGTTGCTAGGGCACCAGTCTGCTCTCCAGGTCCACAATGCTTTTGGACATAGTACAGAAAACAGTATTAGAAGCTGCAAGGAAGGAAAAAAAAGGCAAGGTGACAATGGTTCCCTCTGGATTCCTGCAAGTTTTGGTCACTTGCAAAGTAAGTGTAACCTGGCTCACGCCAGATGGATATGTGTTGAACTCCCATCTGAGTTCTCACTATATCCATCTGGGACGTTTAGTGAAATACTTGGAGCTGATTGGGTGTGGGGCCTATCTTACAAGTACCCGTCACACATACGGCTCTTCTTTTAAAAAGAAATTACTTTGTGTTTCTGCTAAAACCGCAACAAACGCAGCAGAAACACGTACATCCACGAGAGCCGCCATCTTTGTTTAGCTTGAATGGCACCGGGGCGCTAACACTGCTGAAACACCGCTGGTTCGGTCTCCCAAACCAATCGGGCGGCTGGAAGGCCAGATAGTTTATCTTGTGTTTGTGAATTTACAAATACCGCGAGATAAACCATCTGGCTGGCCAGGTTAAAGTAGTCTGTGGTCACAATAAATATTTTAGAATATTGTGAATACATGAACAGAACTTTTTTTTGCTCAAGGACACAACGACAGTGTTACAACAAACACCACTGTTACCCCCTAAAATTAGTATGTAGGCCTGTTTTAATAACTCCTTAAGCTGTGCCACACATTACCCTGCACAGAACACTTCCCCAGCAGCACAGGGGCGATGGTGGGACTCTCTTCGGCTCTGTGCACTGTAGATATGATGTGAAAGGATGTGCTGACGGATGGCCCTCTCGTACATGCCTGTGTTTGTCTACGCGTCGCCATAAATGAGGAATGCTGCCTTTTATTGGAGGAGAGGCAGATGTTTAACTCTGCACTGTTTACACGGATTTATCAGGACGCACGGAGACATGTCCCAGCCCAGAATCCTCAGCTCAACACTCACGGGTCTGTCTCTGAATCAAACCAAACATTCAGAATACAGAACAGGCTCCAACACATTAAGATAAGCAGGAAGATGGTTTTGCTGTGTAATGCACTAAGACATCACTGACCAAGTAAATGTATCTAATGAGGGAACTTGACTCTTTCAGTGCCAGCCCTATTCTCACTTTGACCCTCCTTTTCTGTCAGGCCTTTTTGCTCATAATGACACTTTTCTATGGGGCTTTTATGGAATCGGTCTTGACTTTTGCATTGGTCTCATGGTTTGGGAGCATTTCTGTCAAAAATAAAAACTCTCTCAATCAGCTTGTTAAATGGCCAAGCAAAGTTAATGGCCATCCTCCGAATACTCTGGATTCTCTGTACGCTGATCAGTTACAGCGCTTGTACCAAAGTATTCTTAAAGATGAGCAGCATCGTCTACACTCAAGAGTTTCAGCTGCTTCCTTCTAGATCAAGATTTTTAGTTCGGAAATCCAGAACTAATCGCTTTGAAAGTAGCTTTGATCCAACCGCGATTGTTCTGATGAATAAATTGTAAAGCATTTAAGTCTTGTTAACTATTGTGCGCAGAAACACCTATAGTACTATTTAATTCTATGTTTGTTGGTACTTGTTTATTTGGATGTATTTGATGTTTGGGGGTGGGGGACAGCACTCTCAAACCACAAGACAAATATATATCTACAAGTAAAGTAACCTTACCTAACCATTAAATCTAATGGGAAGAAGTCTGAAATGTTGCTTCTGTGGTTTATCTTTGGCATTGAGGTACTTATAAAACAACTCAATCATTGAAGACCATTTTGTGACCCGACATTTCTCTGATGGTGCAGGGGTCTAAGTCTGGGAAATTTGCGTTTTCTTGTGAACACAACTTATCGAGTATGTTTCAGGCTGATTGATGAAGTCAAATAAAAATGTCAAGAGATGAAGCCAAATCAGACATGCAAAGAAATCTGTAAACTTAATCTCGTTTAGAAAGAAGATTGGGGTTTGGTTGTATTTATGCCTTCACAGTCTGACCTATTTTCTTTAAAAGGACAAACAAATATCTGGACCCTTTAAAAATGAGGCTTTGTTTGATGCCTGATTGACTCTAATCACAGGTGAGAACAATCTTTGCACTAAAAAAAACAGGCTGTAATTGTCTTTCATTGGGGGATGCATGTGTCCTACAGCCCAAAACCACGCTCTCCACTGCTAACTGGGCCAATAATTGATAAGGAGAATTTTAGTGGCCTTACCATGTCCAAAGTTTAGATATTTTTTATCAATCTTTTCTGTTTGCCATGAGCTCAAGGCTGTAACAAAATTATACAACAGTGTTTGACCGAGACAGACAGCAAACATTTTTTGAAAATCATTCATAAGGCCTAATGACTGGGCATTTTTGACAAAGTTGAAGGTAATTTCAAAGTCCTATACCTGATTTTTGCTTCCTTAAAATGTATTACATTTTAAACTTCCTATCAGTCACATGTTTTGGTCACTTACCTTGTGCTACATTCAGACTGAACATCGCTTGAAGCGTCCAATTTTGGCGAAAGCGAATTTTGACGCAGAATAATTTCAAAGCTAACGCCTAAACGCTCCAACTCGCGTCAGTGGACAAGAACACTTTTTACACCGCGCTTCTTTGTGTTCCTGTGTTTTGCAAAGCACTTTGTTTTGCACA
Organism: Mugilogobius chulae; assembly: GCA_038363315.1. Lineage (NCBI taxonomy): Eukaryota > Metazoa > Chordata > Actinopteri > Gobiiformes > Gobiidae > Mugilogobius > Mugilogobius chulae. The sequence goes on along the minus strand of CM076403.1, from coordinate 41,761,506 downwards.
TAGGCAGATAACGTTGAGAGAGAGAAAATGTAGCTTACCCAATAACACAACTTTCTCCTTCTCCAGGAAGTTCTTTTGCTGTGTCTGTACTCCTCCGCTGAAAAAAAAACTAGCAACCTTTTGTTAAAAAAAAAGTTATTAAAAGACTTCAGTAAACAGTCCGTCTTTCCTCTTGATGTGAGAACAGAGCAGCATAAAACTACGTCACAAGAGAGCAGTGTCTGATTGGTTGATGCTTGAAAGTTCAGCAGAGCCCAACAAGCGAATTTTGATGCAAACATGGACGACTCAAGACACAGGTTTACATTGACTTAACATGTAAATTAAACACTGCAACGCTGTCCAGTCTGACTGCACCATACCTTCTGAGCCTCTGAAGTGTTCACCACGATGTGTTTTAAGCTTTTTTCACATCTGTTTGGAGCAAGACGTGTCGGTATGCTAACGACAGATAGCCACAATGCTAACAACAACAGACCAAGCGCCAGTGATAAAAGATCACCGTCGCTTTACGTCAATGGCTACGCTCAGTGGCGCATTGTTGCGAGTTAGCTAGCTTGAATTCAGCTAACCTTCATCTACGGAACATGCCCAGTTGTTCTTTCTCTCACGCGGACGTACGTCAGTTGTGCGGGCTCGCGTAACACGTGACCCACGCTGACGCTGAGCTTACTAGAGCGAGCAGAGCTGGAGCCAGAGCTAAGATTAAAAAGCTATTTTTAATAAAAATGAAGACTTTTGAGTCGGAAAAAAGTTCATGATATGAAACTAGATCAGATCTGTCACAAAGTCGAACCTTTTAGAAGTGTTTAAGTGATCTGTGAGGCGAGCAGCAGCAGTTTGTGATCACATTGTGCTCTATGGAAAAAATGCTTTCTGGACTGAGGGAATTTTCCCGCTGCAGGACCAACGGAGTGGCCACTACCACAACTCCAGACGGTGTTAAGCTAGCAATGTCCTATCCAGATATTTTAATAGATCCATGCAACAGACAAACTTAGTGGAGTTTGTTGAACAAATGGGACATTATTGGACGGAGACAGGATACTGCAGTTTGATTTCCACCTGAATAAAGACTTTGACAAGAGAGCTGTGCTGGGGGAAATGGATTTTAAGTAAATTTATTGCAAAAGTCGTTCCAGAATGACTGATTTGGCTCCTATTGGTTACGATTTTCTTTTTATCTCAAACTTGTCCATCTTCAACTTTTTTCAGATGGTGAAAAAAAAGATATATATAAAGTAAAAAGGCAAATGGCAATGGGCTTTATAGGATTCAAAATCATTCTAAAAATTGAATTTATTCATTTAAGCAGCACTAAAATCCTAATTCTCCCCAGCGGCATCAACAGCTTAATCAAACACATGGAACAATTTAATAAAGTATACTTAACTTTATGTCTTAACTGTAGTAAAATGGGGTTGTCAGAGTTAAACAGAAGTAAATAGACAACTTTACTGCCGCATTAAGTTCAGTCAAGGCTAAACCGTGGCTTTGTTACATTCCACTCTCGGTTATTGTGGTTCAAAAGTCTTGTTCTATCTTCTTTAATTAAAAACTGCAATCAAAGGCAGTAACATATTAAAAACCACTGCGATTGACGTTTGCGATAAATATCTTGCAAAGTCAGACAAAACGAGAGACGTGTCGAGGCAGCTTCACTTCGGCGGCGATTCCAGAAACACTGGCACCGAGCACAAAGCAGCACAGCTCGTGGCATTTGTCTCTTTTCTCTGTTTTCTCATCCGTCTCTCCTGACAGCATCGTAAATTTACTGTAACAATGTGCCTCGCGGTGTCGGCAAAATGTTCTCTTCCGCACGGAGAAAACCCAATATCTCATCGAAAATCTGAAACCACATTTTTTTTGCCCCGATAACTGAGCGTGATTGAGTTACAGGTGCAGCTTTTTGGGTGTTTTGTTCTCGGAAAAACAGGAAGGAAGTTAGCATGCTAGTTGTTGTTAGCTCTAGTTGTGCTAGGCATAAGAAAATTGTTAAAATAAAAGTTATAAAACCAGTTGGAGTGATGAAAAGGAGGCTCAGACACCTTTGAACTGTTTTGCAAGTTTTTAAGACCATATGATTTGAGCATAAAACTTTTCAAAATAATGATGGAGCTCAACAGTGGAAGATTGTCCTGGTTCTGGAAGTAAATTTTCTTCATTGTAAAGTATGACAAAATGTCTTAATAACTTTGTGGTTTATAAAGCTGCAGATTTTAAATCAAAATGTAGGTCTTTTGCTCCTGACTCACCACAGAGCTGATTAGCCCAGAGGCATTTTTCAAACTTTTTTTTTTTTTTTCCAAAACTCCTATAGAGATTTAACATAGGAGTTCTACTTGTTGAACCAGGAAGTGGCTCTCATTGTTGAGCGCCCTAGTCTAGATATATACGGTGGGGTCTTTTTAAGATATAAAGACATTATTAATTGATTCAGTAATTACATTTTAGCTCCAATAAAACACTTTCAAACAAAGTTTTAATTAAAGCTGATTTGGTTCAGGACTCTTGTGTTTACAAACTTCTTGTTACACCACCTCCAGAGCACTTTGGCCAACTCTTGTCCATGTTTGACGCTCATGTAACTGCTGTGGTCTCCTGGAAATATAGATTTCTTCTTCACTTTTTTATCTGAACCGCGCTCACCCTGAGTCAGTGTTCACCTGACATGGGGCTATTGGACATGTTGGATTGTTTGCCAATGCATTTGCCACCAGCTTGTCAATGTCTTATCCCAACACAGTCTCATAGTAAAGTGTATATATATCATGACACACAAATAGCGTAGGAAGAGCAAGATTTTTTTGCCTGTATATGTTACGCTGTACATATTTCACATCCTTGAAAAAACGTAAAATAAACACATTATTTCATAGCCTGAAATAAACACGAGTTTGGTTGAAGTCACGTGGGGACATTTTCTTTAGGTTGAAAGGCTAAGCTTAGGCTTCAAAAAAAGTGGCTCAAAAGGACCCTTAATGGTCCCGAGGTTACCAGAACATTAAATAAAAGCCATGTTTAATGTCATACTGTGGAACATCCAAGCTTTGCAATACAGTCAGCACAGAGACCAGCAGGTGGTGGACTGTCCATCAGATACGTTTATACAGAAGCCTACATTCCATTACTTCAAGATCCAATCATCAAACATAAAAATAATCGTCACCCAAACCAGTGAAAGTGAGGCAGAGACAAACAGTGGCTCTGCAGTGAGGCCCGGGGCTGTGTCGTAAATAGCTGTGGTTACTGTATATGGATAAAGTTGGGTTCGATTACACTCGGAGGCTTCATATCTGTGGTTTAGGGATGTGTCTCTTCCCCTCTGAGCTGAGTTCATTACAATAAAACCTTTTTGTTAATTATACTGTATCTGCTCGGCCAAGTTGTTGCATGATCTGTGTTCCTAAAATAATAATGGTTCTTTACTTTGCCTTATTTACTCACTTTTAATGCTACAAACATTAAAAAAATTGATATTTTCTTTTTGCTTTGAGCCATATTATATTGGTTTTAAATTCTGATAAAGAACCCATGCAAAAACTGAGATTGTAATTTAAGGGAAAGCACAGCAGGCCGTTTTGTCCGTTTGCTCACTCAGTTTCAAGAGAAAACGAAATGACATTTTTAATTTGCTTCTAACTCTGACTGAATCCAGCAGATCTAGTCTGATTGTGTTAGTAGAATATTTAAATCCTAAATGTTTTACTCTTCATGTATTTGAATGCCTGGTGACTGTGACAGATTGTCTCCACCCACAATCACACCTGATGGGAGTCACAATTAACAACTTAAGGCTGATTTACAGCAGACTCACACCAGAAGTAATAAACATGCCCACCTGAGCCCTGGTCGCTGTCGTGCTGTCTCCAGTCTACTAGGGGAAGTTTTCAGAGGGAGGGGAGCGCTTTGAGTATCGGGACCAATGCCTCGTTTGTGTCTGTGTAAAGGTGTTCACTGAGGCGAGGTCGCTCTGAATTTGCATGAAGTTAACTTCATCTCAACTTTGCCGCGCTAGGTCGTCTGGGTCCCTGCGCTCGACTCGTCACTTCTTCATGTCTCCTCTCTGAGCTTGCTTGCAGAGGAAATGAATGGGAACTGCTCTCTCATGTTGCTCCAGTCTCTTTTAGTGTGAGTCTGCTGTCATATTGGGTGAAGTCCTGGCAAGGGCTGCCATGAATCTTCCGTCTCTTGTTTTTTCTCCAGGGCTTCTGGTAGCCAATCAGAAAGCTTGCCACATTTGCGCCGTGTTCTTGTTGTTCTCGTGCGCACAAAGTCACATAGCGTCAAAACGCACAGCTGATCGATGATCTAGATGTGATTGGTTTAACTGACGAGACACACCTGGAACCTGATTAGCTCTGAAGAGAAGCTCCAATGGCAAACTCTGCGAGGATCTGAGCATGTCACTGACCTGACGGAGATCTCCAGGGAAGGATAAATGCCCTTTAGCCCTGAGGAAGTTGCTTGGATGAGCAACAAAACGTCGGCTGAAAACACTGACTGAATCCAGCAGATCTAGTCTGATCGTGTTCGTAAAATGTTTAAATCCTGGATGTTTTATGAACTGCTTCATGAATGTGCTTCTAGAGACATTTTACTATTTATTTAATCCACTTTGAGTACAATATTATAACTTCAAAGACTTTTGTTTTATTAGGATCCACATTAGCTGCCCATTTATCGGAAGCTGATTTCTCACAATGTATTTACCTTTTCAGGGTTGTAAAATAGCTTTTACACACATGAAACATTTTTAACCATAATTTTTTGAAGGTTTCATTACTGTTTCTTTACTCTTTAAAAGTGACTGTGAAAGTGAGTTTTGGGAGTTAGGACAAAATTCAATGCATAGTCGTATTAAAATTGTGAGTTAACACATTAGTTTGGGACATTCTTTATCAATTTATTTTCCTACCTCACTGTGAACGAAGTATTAATGTATCTTAAAATAGAGCTAAGGGACAAGATTTCCATGAAAACAAACATTGTCAGGCCCTCCTCTTTAACAAAAAAGTAGAGATGCAAACCTGCTCAGAATAAAGATGTACATTTTTATAATGAAGATGAAAAGAAGATCTGAGGCATTCTGACTTACATAAAAGTCCTTTATTGAGCTACAGGGATGGATGCACTCACTACTTTATAATGTTCTAATTAGACCAACAAAAACATCCAAGCAAGAAGTAAGCATTTGTTCAAGTCTATCTTTGGTTAAAAGTTGCATCGTCTTTGCCTCGTTTGCCAGTTCGTCTTTGTCGGCAGCTCCTCCCGTCTACCTTCATATCTGCCTCTCCTTTTCCTCTCAGTCTCTTTCTTTTATGCCTGTTGGCAAGTTCCTTGTTGACTTCTACGAACAGGGTTTCTTTTGCCTCAGTATAGAATCAGCGATTTTTCAGGAGACACCATTTGAGGACGACGTCGAACGCCTTCTCCAAATCCATCCCCTCAGCCTTCTCAACTACCCCCTCGAGTAATCCTTCTTTTAATTGGAGGTAGTGGCCCATTAGTTCTTTAACAGTGTCTGTGCTCCACACGTGTGCTTTCTCTTTCTTCGCCAGAGTGTTGTGCTCTGTTATAGAGTGGAGTCTGTTGGTAGACAGGGCAGAACCCGGTCTACTAAGATGTTCTCCAGCTTAATGATCCCTGGTGGAATGGCTGTATACGTGCACATATAATGCAGGTGATGCCCGTTTTTCATTAAATGCTTAACAGCTTTTGGTTAGCTCTCGGAAGTTTTCCCAGACATCCATTATGCTAGAAAAAAACTATATACAAGTACCCTAAAGTGACCAACCATATCCTCATTTTTCTATGATAACAGACATTCAACATACACATTGTTTTTGATCCGCCTCTAAAATATCTATCACAGCTTTTAACATTAATAAAAAAAACTTCATTCCAACTAATGAGCCTAATACTTTCAAAAGCATCTAAAACCCACAAAATTAGATCTTTTAAGACAAGAAGACAAGCGTTTTTAATCTTAAACCTCTGTAATTAGATTTTTTGTTTAAACAAATTAGCAGTCAATCCCCCTCGTTTTCAATACTTCAACTTTACAACACTAAAAAAATCAATTAACCACTGCCTATTGCCAGGAGCCTGACTGCTTACTAAGTCAAAGATCCCCAACAGGGCACCGCTGTAGGTTGTCCAGACCCCGAGCTGTTCGTGATCACTGCATGGCTTATTCAACTTAATTTTTCCGAGGGCCAGATTCTTGAGGGGCCCCTGTCACGAGGACCGGAGATTCACAATTTATGACTTTGGGATAGCATAATATAGAAAATATCCCTACTAGACCTGTTTAAATTATTTCAGAGTAGCTATATCATGTTAGAAATATTGTTAAAGCCATTTGTATTGTTCCAGTAAAATAGACATCCCAGTGCAGAATCTAACTTCTCTTGTTTGAAAGCTGCTTTGCGGGTCGAATTTAGTAAGCTGGTGGATTTGATTTGGCCTCCAGACCTTACACTGTAAATAGTGGGATTTGACTCAATTAAAAATGATACATAAATATTAATTACACCTGCATAAAACAATCAACAACATAATTTTACCATGCATTTTCATTTGTACATATCAGTTTTCTAACGATTTTTACTTGCATTCAATCACAATTTGTTAGAATAAAATCTGCTTAGAAAAGTTGCCAAATTTTATATTTATTTTTTTGGTAATGTTTTCAGCATGGAAAAATTGATAAACTTTAACCACTGAGGCGTCTGCATTCAATCAAAAAGTGTTAGAATAAAATCTGCCTAAAAAAAATAAGCTAATTTTGTTTTTATATTTTTGCATTGGTTTCAACATAAAAAAATTGATAAACCTAACCACTGAGGAGGCTTAACTTAATTAATGATGACTTCCGCCCACATTTTTCTGCCGAGACGGAGGTGCGTGCTGCGCAGAATACTGTTGTGAAGGTAAGAGCTGTGTTACTTATTATTTTAGTTTATTTAAATAATGAATTAATTCCAAAACACATTATATTGCTTGTGTTTAGGGTGACTTTGTGATGAAATGCTGCTTGTTTTACCGATATTGTAAAGTATGCTGTGTAAAACGTGTAAAACTTTTGCCACTGGTAATTTAAGGTCTCTGATAATGTGTTGTATGTATGTATTTTAAAAGATGAAAATAAAAACAAATTGGGAATATTTTAGTTTTTCTTCAAGTTGCCAAATAATTGTGCACAGTAATAATTGCCTAATGTACAAATATTCTCATACAAAAGCTAAAACCTCACTTTTACTTCATGAAATATTCAGGTATGAGGTTTAATAACATTTTGGATTGACCAAGAGCACTGCTGTTGTTAAAAAATAAAACTAATCCTCAAAAGTGCAACTTGCCTAATAATTCTGCACGTGGTGTAATAATAGAAGTTATTATTATATTTGTACAAAAAAAGTAATTTATAATGAAAATATGGACCTGTACTAGTAAAAAAATATTAAAAGAATACATAGAATTTTAATCATAAATCAAATTGATTTAAAATAAATAAAAAAATACAGAAAATTAAACACTCATAACAATCACATTGAATGCAGGTCCTTATAGGGACTATACTCGATTTTTTGCAACAAGATAACTTAAAAGCAGTTTCCCCCCTAGCACTGATGCCTTGTTAATGTATCTATTCAGGTGGAAATTAGTCCCCAAAGTCCTGCCTATGTCTAATAAAATATTGTTTGTGTGCAGCTTTTTCTGTTTTTGTTTTTAGCATTGTGGCTAACTGTTGTTAGCATAGTGACTCACCTCGCTGTTAAAAGCTGTGAAAAAACATTAAAACTCATCATGATGAACAATTCTGAAGCTCAGAATGCATTAGCTACGTGAGGAAATCATGTAGCCTGAAGGAAAAAGGTTAATTATTTCTGTTTGTTTACATTTTTAGAATGCAAAAATCAGGTACAGTCCCTTTATGGACTCATGTTTTGTATTAGAAGTGATGTGCATATGTTAGACATCAAAGGTTTAGAGCAGCAGGTAGAACAGGTGATGTACAGGGTGTTGCTGGTTCCTCAGAATGTTGTGCACATATCTCCGACAGCAGGTGGTGTAGATGGTACTAATCTCTGTAAAAGTAGTCTCTCTTTTTGTTGTTGTTGTTGTTGTTGTTGTTTTTTTCTTTTAAACCTTTCTCTAATATGATATGTTCATTTCAGGGTGATGGGGTGTCTGTGGACCTTACCCAGCACAAGTTGAACATTTATCATCTCAAGCCCAACACATCAGCTCCAGAGGAACTTGGCTTCATAGAAGGTGTGCCTGTGATCACCAATGTGGAAAACCTTACAAAGGCTTGCAACTTGCTTATCGGCCTCACGTATGCCATCAGTCCTAATCCTAAAAGCATGTTTTTGCTAGATTATCAGTCAGTGGATCTTAATGTGATTTTTATATGCACAATTTAAGCAAAGGGGTTTGTTCTCCTTAGTGTGAAAAGGTTTTAAATATACCTAGAATTGTAATTTTAGGGATGTCTTTCTGCTTGTTAAATGTTTTCGTTGTTGTTACTACTACTCGTACAGCAAAATGTTAAGATGTTCGCAAACAATAAATATTCATGTTGAATAATATTTGGTTTTATTACTTTTCTGTTGGTGCAAATCTAACATAAATTTTACTGTAAATTAGTCTTAAAGAAATTGAGGTAACAAAGTGACATCTGATTTGATTGAATAGATATGATAAACCTTCATGCACATTTCATTGTTGTTTAACAACTTTTTTGCAGACAGATGTGTAATACTAAGCTGCAAATTGGTCATAGTAAATCAATTTTACTTAACTATTTAGTAAATTCTAACCAGACTCACTGAAATATCTTATAAAAGTTGTCACATATATTTAGTAAAGGTAAATCATTTTTGCGCAAATATTTAATAAAAATAGACAAATATATTTAGTAAATGTAAATCATTTTTTTAATTTTTTTTAATGAAGGTGGATCAATTTATTTAGTAAATTTAATCAATTTTACTCAAATATCTAAAAAAATTAAATTATTTTTGTCTCTGATTGCTGTAGATTCAGCACTAATATTTTGTTTGTACTTCACTGATTTATTCTTTGTGTTTTACTCAAAATTGAGATTGTAAAATCTACTCAATTATTATGAATGTCACTTGTTACCTCATTTTTTTTTAATGAAATGCTATGGGAGACTTTTTACAGTGTATGTTGAATAGCCCTAATCTACAGTATATTATCACAGATCAAGGATATCCAGAACAGTGTTTTTTGGGGGGCACAAAAGGTCAGCTGTGTTTTTGATAAGAAAGCCATTTTAGGACAGGAATAAAAACTCAAAATATTTGATTTTGTATCAAATGCGGCTTTTAAACTTTGCTCTGTCCACTTTTCTGTATTTGTTCGTCTCCTTATGTGCTATTTTGGCCAAGTTTTTCACAGATAATGCTTCAATTCTATATAAATGTTGAGTCCGACAGCTTATTCCTGCTTTAATCTCATCATAGTCCCACTGTCCTAAACTCCCCGGTGCTTCCTTGGCCTGCAGAAACTCGTGGTTAATGTTTAAGCCTCTTCAAACAGAAAAAAGTGGATGGTCAAACAGAGCTGTGTGCAGATGGAGCCAGATCTCAGCACTTTGAAACAGCAAACACACAACCACGAGAGCTGAAAATAACCACATGTTCATCCAAAGACCTCCATCTGCAAGTGTGAGGACGCTTGGACACGGCAGGCAAAGGTCCAAGGTAAATAAGGCAGAGAAAACACAACGGAATGAAGGACTGGGCTGGAGACTCAAAGCAACAAAGTGTGGCTGTATTTTAAAGAAATTCTACAGTTTTGTGCACTGATTAGTCACAGGCTCCCAAATCTATTCACCTTTTCTTGCCCCGCCTACTTTTCTTGGCAGAGCACTTCCTGTTTAGTGAATCATTGGATTTGTTTTACTTGTAATTATATCTTTTTGAGATTGCCTCGCTAATATTTTCGCTACCTTAACAGAGCTAAACAGGAAGTAAGCTGCCATGAAAAGTGGCATAATAATGTGAATAATACAAATTTCAGCATACTCAGGTGGGACCAAGTCATTGTTTTGTAACCCTCAAGACTTTGGCCTCAAATCAAAGTCAAGCCCAAGTTCTCTGCTTTTATTTTCAAGTCTTTCCATGTCTTTATATCAAATTACCATGTAAATCAAGAATTGTATTGATTTGTAATAATTATCCAATTTAAAATAATGTTTCTTAATCAGATAAAGAAGTAACAGAAGACATGTTGCAGTTTTTAAGAAGCATCAGCTTAGTCACAAGACTCCAAGTCTGGTCTCAAGTCGTCAAAATAGTGACTCAAGTCTGACTCAAGTTAGAAGATATTGTTGCTTCATAGCAAGAAGGTCCTGGGTTCAATTCCCACTTTCCCAGGCGACTGTTTGTGTAGTTTTTCCTCCAGATGCTGTTTCCTCTATGTCCATCAAGGCCTGGGTTCTTTATCAGTTTCTGAATCTTAGTGGGACTTTTATGGGTAAATAATTAATTAATTAATTGACCTTTATTTAATTAATTGACCTTTATTTAACCAGGGAAGTCCCACTGAGATTGAGAATATAATAAAGGTCAATTGACACTGTGCCTGGAAGCTGTTTTTTCATGTCTTTATTTTTTTATATTGTCATGGGTCAAATGCAGAGGACAAATTTCCCTAAGGGGACAAGAAAGTATAGACCTTACCTTACCTGTCAGACTTAAACGATAGCATTGACAAACACATCTTTTTATAAACGCCCTTTGGTCCTTTTGTGAAATATTCTCCTCATTTAAAACCACCAACAACTCACTGTTCACAGCCCGATCTTAAAGTGTTTTATTCCTTTTAGACTGAGGCAGTGAAACTCTATGAAATGAACTAAACAAGAAATGCACATACCAGCAGGAAGGTAGCATCTAAAAAAAAAAACTTCAGTGCCAGACCTATTCTAGCTGACCCCCTTCTCTGCCAGGCCTTTTTGCTAATTTTAAGCAATATTCACAGCTCCTCATGACATGTTGAACAAGTGTCTACTTTCAGGTAAATAAAGATTGTTATTCTACATGAACCTGTTATCCTTTTAGAGGTGTTTCAAATTCCTTATTTTCATGAGATTTCAGTGTTTGACGAGAAACTTGTCCTTTTTCTAAATCACACTTCATGTCAGTGTTGGTTTTTTTTTTAAAGAATATGAGCCACTACAATAAAATAATGTTTTTAGATAGTAAATATGAGGTTTACATGACAGCATTCTAAATGTCAGCAGTGAGTGTTAAAATGTCTGAGAGTGAATGGAATGAATTTGCATTTTCTCCTGATCTACGCTGTTCTTAGACTTGGAGTAAACACTCTCCCTGTTTGTGCTTGGCTGACACGGCACCTACAGCTTTGACAATGGGTCAGATTTTGAAGGTATTTTCTCATCAACATAAACTTTTTAAATTTTTTTAAATGCCCAAACGCTTAAAAGAGGTTAGCCTAGCTCTGCTGGCCTGCATTGTTTCTGCTAAAAGTAACAATATTTTCAACATTTTTCATTCAGTTTTAGGTCAAATTGAACAAAGATAATGCAATAAATCTATAAGACAAGATAATAATACATTTTTGCACAAAGTCTTTGTTATCTGTTTTCTTGATAATGGATCAAATTTAAACTCACTAAACAAAGAGAGATGGAAGCATGAGAAAATGTCTTTATGTAATAGACAAACAATGACCCTTTATTATCCCCTGTTCACTGATACAATAATGAAATCCAGCGCTGTTCAAACTGCGCACTAGAGCCTCGGAGAAAGGATAAATCAATGTCTTTTATTCTGTTCACTCGCATCATAAAAAGAGCCATATTCCACCAGATGAAGAACACATTTTCTCCTGTTTTACATCAAAATCTTTCAAATCCAGCAAGAATCCAAAAACACGATAACAGCGAGTCTTTGGTACAACAATGAGAAGCTGCTCAGTGGGCCGTGTGAACCTGTTATTACCACGAGGACACGGCCAAAGCTGGACCGAGGAGAAGCCAGCTGAAATATCTTGAATTGTGAATAAAATAAAAAGTTAAAACACAGGCCGTGCTCCAGCCGCTAACAGGCAAATGAGTTCCATCCGCTCAGCTTTCCCCGGGCCAACTTTACAAGAGTCCAAATACAAATGAAAAGTTATGTTTTTTCACACACCCTGAGAAATGTGAGTGCGGCCAAAACCAGAACAGATTGGAGGATTATCGACCGCACTACCGCGAGATCACAACACAGAGCCGCAAGAGGAGGAAGGAGAATCAACTTTAACACTCATGTAATGTTTGTTTCCACTGGTTTAGAGCAGTAGTTTGGGCCTAAAGTGCCTCCAAGTGAACTACTGTCAAGTTTTATAAGTTTTTATTTCTCTTGATAGACTAAGGCTGCTTTCTTTAACAATACAAACTGAACCGGACTCGGCTCGATTGGAAACCAAAGTTGCATCATTGTCTCTTTCTCTAAATTGGCTTGGTTTGCGTTCACAAAACACTTTCTGCCAATCGAACCAGCGCAGTGGAGACACATCTGCATTTCCCCTGTGGAGGCGCTGTGGGACAAAAACAGGTTATACAAAGAGAAAAGAAGACACTCGACTTCTTTGCTACATCAGCGGCTACAGCTACATCAGAAACAAACACGTTGCTGGACTTGTTTTTATGGATCTATCCCACAACTTTTCTCAAATTAACCGGGCCCAGTGTGAGAGACAGACAAAGTTTCAGCGCTGAAACAACGTGGCTCAAAGTACAAACTAAATATTAGATGAATATAGATCATTTTCTGTAGTAATGTGAGCTGTAGTGTTACTTTCTGTTGTCTTTCTAAGATTTATAACTTTCTTATTTTGTAAATAACGCTGATATACAGTCGTGTGATCATAATCAATTAGAAATGAATCAGCCACTGCTCTTCTTCTTTACTTTCATGTGTTTTGCGTATTATTTGTCTTGTTATCGGTCTCAGTTGAATGAAAGAGGAGACACGCACATCCAAAAAATGTAAGACCTACGTGCTGGGTCCTAAATGTAGAACAAGAATAAAGAAATTTCACCCAACAATAACACAATGTAAGCTCTCTCAGATACGTTGGCATAGAACATGTAAAACATCCCAGTCGAGGTGGTGATGTGAATTGTGAACTCAACTTTGCTAAAGCGAGAGGCCTTCTGGATCTATACACTGGGAACATTAGCTCCAAAAGGTCTCAATGAGGATTTTGATTTGAGGCCTTTCTTGTGATCGACTATGTCTTTGGTTGACATCATTGTTCCAGTTAGTGACTTATGTACACAATCCTTATTTCATAGCTTAAGTGTTGGTACTGATGTGATAATCTTCTAATTGTAAATTCTTTGTATGTATTATTAGATTACAAACTTTGTGTATGTTGTAAATAGCTGTGGGTTATATGTTTTCATTACTTAAAGTTTAAAACTATCTGTGAAAAAAACTTGTCTGTCACATACAGTATGTCACATGATATGTCACATGCTCTCTCTGACAAGATAAAACAAGTGTGCTTTCATCCATCCTATGAAGAAGGACGTGTGTCCGAAACACTACATGTGGTGAAGAAAAAACTTGGAGTTCCAGATCCTATTTCATGTTTTAATCATAATCGATCTCACATATTTGTTTTGATTCTGAGCCTTACATGTGTCTTAGCGGCATCACGATTCGGTTCCTGGTATTGTTCTGCTCTCTGTTCGTTTGCATTCACAAAACAAACGAACCGCTCTAGGACTCGATTCAACCGAGAGAGATTTAGAGAGATTGTTTGTGCGTTCACAATTACTCAATCAAACCGAACTATCCAGTCAAACAATACCTGATCCAAATATATGTGTATTGCGTATTGCAGCCGGCTTTCCTCAAATCTTCACTACTGTAAAGTCATGTTCTAAGGCGACAACACTGCAGCACCCAAAAGCTTCTGATCCATTATTTACGTGCCACATTTATTAATTTTGTGATCTCAATGCCCTACAATTTCTAACCAAAAGACTCTTTCAAACAAATCACATTTCACCAAACAAAAACAACTTTCTGCCCAATATTTTGTCACCACCAGCTCCACTGCGAGGGAGGTTTAAATCTCGCTTGTGTTTGGGTCTAAAGGTGCCAAACCACAGACTTTTAAAACGATTCTGTCTCCACGCAGAATCCAAGTGCCCCATTACTGTCAGTCTATGAGGCTTTAAAGATGGTATGACTGTCAGATTGGACAAACACACGTCTGGATTCAAGCCAAATATTCAATTAGACTTTCTTATATAAACCTGTTAAAGCTTTGCAGTGGGTCTGAAGGTCGTTGGTTTGACACTGCAGTGGCACGTCGTTTAGTTGGCCGTACAAGTCGTTCTGCAAGAATTACTTCCTTGGGGATTTAGCTGATGAATTAGAGCGATTTTACAAAAGTGTGAAGTCGCAAACCCAACTTATGAGATAAAAAACTACAGCGATTATCTTGACCTCACAGTCTTGTCTAAAGCCACATTCTGACTGGTCCTTGCCTCCAGAGCGCTTTGACACATGCAGAAGTTTAGCAAGAGGGCCCATTTCTCTTAACACGCCTGACAAAGATCATTTAACTTTCAAACTGAACTGTGTTTCTGAACTCTTTGGAGCGCAAGCAACTGGCTGGACTCTTTGAGAAGCTTTGTAGTTTTGTTCTCTGATGACTGACTGTTATAGCTGAAAACAACCCTGCACAAAAGCATATCAAATATTAAAGTCTGCTTTTCCTTGGTAAAACATGCGGAGAAGTGTCTATAGCACATCTTAAAGGCTCAACACATGGAGAGCGTTGTTGCCAGGACAGTGCGCAAGATTTTGAACATACCAAGGTCCAAATTTATTTGACAAAAAAAGTCTGTAGAATATTTTTATAAATGACAATGACACTGTTCTAACTTTTCCTTTGGCGATCCATCATTATTAAGTTTTCTTGCTTTGAGTCAAGACAAGTTATACAGCCACTCAGTTTATGGTTTTGTATGTTAAGAAATTCCCTTGGCTTAATCGATCAACAGATCACTGAAATTTAGGACACTAAACAGTCTTTGTCATTTTTTATCCCAAGTAATACAAGATAAAATTAGAAGGAAGGACGGACAAAGCCAAGGAGGGAAAATCCCCCCATCCCTCAGCAAATATGTTATATGTTTTTCGACAAGCTGCAGCTTGAATTAAACATATACATCTATCAAACAAATCAAACAAAGTAACTGTGATAAGATCTTGTCATATGGCTCACATCATATGAATGTGTTGAACCTCCTCCTGGGAAAGGTGGACGTGTAATAAAATACTTGAGCTGATTGGGGACCATAACTTGCCAACTAGTGCCTACCTTAGTTTGTGCTTGACCAATCACAGCAACAAATCCTAATCTTGTTTCTAATGTGTGTCTAGGATAGAACAAGTGTCACTTTTATTTCAAAAAAGGAAACAGAAACACATCACAGAAGCATCCATCTTTGTTTAGCTTGATTCAGGTGCTACTAGTCGTCATCGCTAACAACCACATCAACAAGCCTTTTCACACTGTAGTGTAGGAACTATTTCTAATTCTTAGTACTTTTTTGAGTTCCAATCCCATTTTGAGCATGTTCACACCTGTCCCCCTGCTGCGATGTGATTGGACAATTAAACAAGTGGTTTGGTCTGCAAACCAATCAGTTAGTTAGTGAATTCACATTTAACACAAAACAATCCATCTGGCTGACCAGGTCATTATATCACTGTGAATAGTCCAAAAATAGTGTCACTTGTGCATTTTCTGCTCCTTTATTTTGGATCAGATTTCTGGGCATTCGTGAAATTCTAAGTGTTAACAATTTTCAGTTTTATACTATTTTATGTAATGTTCAATATTTTCTCTCAACACAACTGTCACTTGTCTAATGTAGACCCATGATCAACATTTTCAACACCATGTCTTTTGATACATTTTGACCAAAGTGCTGTTTACAGTCTTGAGTTATAGCCTGCAATACTTTTTTTACTGGAAGAACTTCTCTCTCTGCATCAACAACAGCGAAGAGAGCTGTGAAGGGCAGTAAAGTTTAGAAACTGGATACGAGAAATCAAAAATCAGACACACCTCACTACGGACATTTACGGTTCAGATGTTTGACATGAAACAGCTGAATCTAATGTTTTCCAGGTAAAACCGGCTCTGATTTTAGGTGGAGCCGGGCTGGAGGTTGCCAGGTTGGACTCTGTCGTTGCCAGGTTGGGTGGTCAGTTTGTTGACCTTATGCTGACAGATGCAGATGGTTTGACTTATGAAGACAGGATAAGGGTGGAGCAACCTGGATATTATTACCACTGACATACAGTATATCTGCTGTTGTGTAGATCAGTGCATTCACAACTGTGTAAGTCTTCACAAGCACAGATCAATTTGAAATCACTGTTAATATTTACTGATATAGAAAAGCACATGGTTAACTCTTCAACACCAGCCTCTCCTGTTATCCTAGAATGGCTTGGTGTCAAATCGATACTTTGACACTGGTCAACTCATAAGCCAGGGCTATTCAACTTGATTTTCCAGAGGGTCAGATTTTACCAAGGACCATGGCTTCAGGGCCGGGTAGTTGCACATTATGTCACTACTTTTGACATGAGGTAGCACCAAATATTTACAGGACTAGACAGTGATAATAACTAATGCTACATGTTTATTTTGCTCTGCAAAATATCCAGATCAGCGTTAACATAACCAAATCTGAGCCTGCAGTATCTCCACATTAAACCAGAACTAACCAAGGTCTAAAGCAGAATTAGAATTAAATCAGGACTGAACACTGTAAAAATGAGTTAAAAGCTGGTCTCATTTACTTTAGTTTCCGCATGTTTTAAGTTTTCAAACAAGATTAGCTAATAGAACAAGCGCAAAGTTGATGGTTTTGCTGAAAAATATGAAAAATACAACATTTTGTCACTGGAAATTAGTAAAAAAAAAAATACACTAGATCAATTGGCAAATCTTATTTTCAGACAGAATTAAATTAAAATCAAGAGAACTATTACCTCATTTAAACACTTACTGACACATTAAGAGATTTACGTTGGACAGTATTTCCAGAGGAAAAGCCCAGAGCTAAATCTAAATCTAAATAGGCCTGTCATAAGCCATGTTTGGAGACAAACGAACCATGCATGTTTCTGATGTTCAAAAATCTGTGAGACTGAACACAGTTTCACACCAACAATGAGGGCATCATTTATAAACAACCACAAACTCCATCTTAATATGTGTGTTGCTTTGTATGTACATCACCATTTGCTTGTGAACGTCCCAACCTGAACTGAAAAGGAAATAATTTGCAAAAGAATAATGATTTGAGCTTTTAGCCAGTCTGTTCATTATATATATATTTTTAGGATTGATTCAGGCTTCTTGAATAATCATTATCCAACAAAGGTGTAAGTCAGGCTTATTCAACTTAAAACAAATCGGCCCTCCAAAAATCTGACTCTCTCAATCTATCAACTTACTTTCCAAATATTACAAAAATGCATTTTTACTTGTTTGTAGATTTAATTCTGAGTTTTACTCTGGAAATAGTGGCCAACTTAAATTTCTAAATGTGTCAGTAGAGCCCGATCTCACAAGAAAGCGTACATTTACCACGACATTACGCAACGTGTAAGTTATGTATGATTAGTTCACGGCTGTTTTGCGTAAATATGGTAGGTGTCGCAGTCCCAGTTAATTTCAATGGTGGTTGTTAAGACGTGTCTTCTTATTTATGAATATTAACAAAATCTTGATCCTAATCTTAACCTGCCCCAGACCTAAACTTACCCATTTTAATAAATTGAAGCCTAAACTTACCCGTTTCAACTGAAGAAAACGTCCCCACGTGGCTGCAACCAAAACTCATGTTTTTTACACTGTGAAATCTCGTGTCATTTTTACGCTTTTTCATTTTTTTTTTAAATGTACGGCGTAACATAATTAGGTCTGAAATTGTGCTCAAAATACGCTGTTTTTGTGTCGTGGTAAATGTACGCTTTCTACTGATACTATGTTGGTTGAATAGACCTGTCTTGTACACTGTAAAAATCTTTTCTATATAATCTGAGTAGCGTTTGACCCTCCTCTCTCTCTCTCTCTCTCTCTCTCTCTCTTCTCTCCTCCCTCTGAGACTTGCTCCAGCATTCCTCCGTTCTCACCCGAAGCCGATGATGCATTTGCGCCGTTTGCAGCAGGCGCATATTTCACGTGGTATCGGCCGTATTTCAGCTCATGACACTGCGTTCAACATCTGTGAATTATCAGTGATTCCTCCTGTCTCCGCTCCTGCCAGCTGCGTGCTTTCCATCAACCTGCTTCGTGTTTACGTTGGGACTTTTTGGCGGCGCTAAAGCTGTCTAAATTTTGCATTTTCTACCACTCTTGATTATTTGGACAATTGTTTTTTTTGCGCTCTTTGGCTAAGAAAGTCTAAATAAAATCCTATAACTTCATTTGGTTTAGGAGTAATCAGATTTGGTCTGTAAGATGTTGCTGCATCTTGTCACAGATGATTTTATGCTTCGGTTGACACAAGTGTAAATGGTCTGGTGATTGATGGATGTATCAGTTTGAGAATACAATACATCAAGATTATTCAACGAAAGACACATCCCTCAAACACTAGAAATAAACTTGTTTGAGGTTTGTACCAGTTTACACTTGGTTGGATTCTAGTTGGTTAAAATGCAAATTTACATTTTATTACATGTTCTTCTTCCTAAGAACTTCACTTTGGCATCTTGTCTATTAAAACTGTTAAGGTGTATGTAATGTTCTGGAGGTACACAATTATCTGCCTGTGTCTGTCTTTGTATTAACTGTGTAATGAATTGGTCACAGTCCAGGTCCAGATGTTTCCCCGCCTTAGGCCCAAAGTCACTGGGATAGTCTGCTGTCACCCACGACGTCTAAGGGGAACAAGTGGTAGAAAATGAATGAATTAAGCTAAAGTTGGTTTAACTTCAACAACTGCTTGGATAGTTTATTTATTTGAAAAGGGAAGGATATAAAAAAACATTGACTAACTCTAACACAGCAGTCTGATGCATGCTTCATAATGCTTATAGTTTTATTCACAAGAAAAAGAAAATACAAATACATTATAGAGGATCAGAGCTTTTTCTAGTCAGAAGGTTAAATTATAAGTCTTTTTTTGTGCACTTTGAACACTTAAAACAAGAAAGTCAATGCTAATGAGATAAAAAAGTATGACATTGAAAAGAAAATAAATAAATGCAATGAATATCTGAAACAGCCTGCATTATGCGTGGCTAACACTAGCCTCACATGATATTCGCTAAGTGACTGAAAACCAACCTTGTAGCTTTAATTGCTCAGCGTAAAACAAAACACTGTTTACCACAGAATGATACAAATCATGAGGAGTAAAGTCTGCCAAACTTGAAGATATTATTAAATCGACAAACACAGCAGGAGGAAGAGAGTCTGGATCAGTTTCATTCATTAGCTTTAGCGTCTAGAAATCCTACTTCCACAGAAATGTAGAACATGGCCAGAAGCATCCACTGATTTATTTACCAAAAATAAGAAAATATATGAGAATTTAGCAATTTTGCACTCTTCTGCCCTCCATTATGGTGCACCCACGTGATCAAGTGAGTAGGTGCAAAGGTCAATAAATGGGGAGAGGGGGCTTTGAGGAATAAAGGTTGGAAACTACTGACATAGAGAACACACGTTAAACACTGACTTATGTGCACTGCTGTTGCAGACACATCCAAGATTTAATCTGTTTTTTAAAAGCTGAGCATTGTCACAGATTTTAAATGAACAAGCAGCTCTCACAGAAGATGAGAAGAGGCACTTTTCAGTCTCCAGAAGAAGCAGCTCGAGTCAACCTGCTACAGCTTTGTCATTTGGTTGTAAAACTGCTCAAATGCTTTGGAGCTAAACCATTAACACATTAAAAAACAGTTTAAGAATGTCAAAATTGATCAAAATTGAAAATGACAAAAGTTGTGCTTCGAAAAAATTTTGCAATGACAAAACCTAATTGGTTGATTTTTGATCGAACATCTTTATGGCCTGACTATAAAGGCTTTTAATTGGCCTGAGCGTGGACTGACTGGTCTGAGACTAGACAGTGGCCTTGTAGGACAAATGAGACAGAATCATAGACTTTAGAAAAACGTATGCACACTCAGGACATTTTCTTCTTATTTTAAAACAATCTGAAGATTTAAGTTCAACTGTGAGTCTAGATTATTCCTTCTTATTTCTCCTCCTGCGCTTGATCAATAAATTCATCATTTTACTTGAACTTTCAGAAGGACAGCAGGTGCTTTCCTACTGTTAAGGGTTAATCAAATACCATCTTCAAGTGCCTCTATAGCTCACAATAGGCCTCCATTTGACCCATCGACACAGCTGAGGCAATTCTGTCAGGAAGTTGGCAACAAACGCATCACCCAAGTTCCCTTCTTTTACTCGTGGAGGTTTCGTCAAGCCAAAACAGACTAGTTAGCTTCTATCTATTGTCTAATTCTAAGAGAGAAATCTGGAGTTTGATCAATAGATTTAAAACATTCATCTTGTCTTCTCAGCAAAATAGTTTTATAATTTCATCTAGGCAGGACATTAAGCCAAGACGCTTCGCCAAAACTTGTCCACATAATCCATCATCTCTCATTGTCTGATAAAAGGATTGAGCTTTCTCAGTTAGAGGAGAACGGGTTGGTTTACATGGTTGGTTGTTACTGGTTGTTGTCACATGGTTGGTTGTCACATGGGTTGGTTGTCACATGGGTTGGTTGTCACATGGTTGTTGTTAATTGGTTGTTCATGTTGTTTCATGGTTGGTTGTCACATGGTTGGTTGTTCATGGTTGGTTGTTACATGGTTGGTTGTCCATGGTTGGTTTACATGGGTTGGTTGTCGCACTCACTGCATCTCAGCTTGTGAATGGTGCATTAAAAAAAAGTCAGATAATTTTTTTTTTTTAATTCACTAGATAAGCTATTTAGTAAACATTTGTCAAGATGTGATAAGAAGATATATAAAAAAAAAACAAAAAAAAAAGTAAGTTTAAAGTGGTTGAGACATTTCTATTTTTTCTATTTTTCCAAAAACTGTGTTCAAGCTTGTTACTGTTGCAGCTCAGTCTCTGGAAAAAACACAGATATACAATGAAATACCAAAAATGTGTTTTCAGGCCTTTTTTCCACGTGAGTATGTTATGAAAAGCCAAAGCCTAAAATAATCATGAATTTTTGGCCACATGGCGATATTTTCTTTGGGTTTAACGAGTAGGCCTCAAGTTACGAAAAAGGGTAAGTTTAGGACTGAGGTTTGAGGCAGGTTGAGATTTACCCGTTAAACACAAAGAAAAGACCATGTTGCTCTGTGACATTATAAAGAAAGAGTTACAATTAGGACGACTTTTTTTCTGTAAGCCACATTTTGTTAAAAATACTGTATGTTAAATATTCCAATTAAATGTAGGAAATGAGTGTACAGCACGGCTATTCAACTACTAGGGCCAGAGTTTTGGTGGGCCTTGGCTACTGGGCCAGAGATGCAGTACCACAAAATGAGGTCTCCAACATTTGATCTGCTTTAACATTTTAAAATAAGTATTACTACTTTGTGTTTTGTGGAAAACACAAAACATTTTCTGCATTATTCCACAAAACTCCCACATAACCACCTTTGGATAAAGACTAAGAAAAAACAAATGTCTAAACCAGGAACAAACCAGGTCTAAATTAAGACTAACACAAAACTAAACCAGCAAAAATATTTTCCATTGTTTGACGGATAGATTGAGGGCCAAATGTATTACTTGGCGTGCTAGATTGGCTCCCAAGCCATAAATTGAATAGGCCTGATGTATAATCAGCTAAGAAAATAATGAAAATTATTGCCATTTTGGCTTTTTCTGTTCAAAGGTTATTCATCACTTAAACACTAGGTAATAATGTTGTTTTACATTATTTATAGAATCTTGACAAAATCTTTTAATATCCATATGCCTATTTTCTAACAGCATCATCTAAAAATCGAACTAAATACTAGTACATTTGTGTGACAAGTATAAGTCACAAGTATTGATCAATAACTTTTGTTTAGAATACGATACATAACAGCAGGTGGTCTCATTAGTTGCCCAGGACTTTGAACCTAAGTGCTGAATTGGTCTATGTAAGATCGACTGTTCATAACCGTAATTCATGGACTATAAGCTGCTACTATTTTCACAAACTTTGAACTCTGGCCTATACAACAATATGAATAAATTATAGAATGTTATAGACTTATTATAAACAATTATATAGTGTATTTGTACATTTTTATTTTGTCTAATTTAAATCTATGTAGCTTATATTCAGGTGAGCTCTATAGTGCAAACATTACGGTACTTGTACAATATGAAAAAAGCAAAGACAAGCGCATTAATAAAACAAGCTCTTTATTATAATCCAGATTTTTGGTATTCATATATACTTATTTATATTTATATAGGCATTTTTTGTACAATTGAACCCCAGACAAACATTTGACAAACAACAGAGATCGAAGGAATGAAAGAAAGAAGAAGAAGATATAAACAAAAGTGCTTCCTTTTCCCTCCCAAAGTCCGTTTCTACAGAAGGCACCGCGTGAGACAGACACAGACAGACAATTGCATAGAACCCATTCACATTTTTCTTTTTAGTTTTTGAGGATTTTGAATAGGTTGCGTTCACAATTTTGACGTCGGGATTCCAAACGCCTTAAAATTCACTGTTTTTGAAGATTTTGGTTGCACAGATTTGGCCACAACTTTTGTGTCTTTTTTGTTAATTTTATGCTTGCAGAGAAGTTTATGAAAAATCCAGCTATAGTAACAGTTTTCATCTTAAACTAGGCCCAAACATTTGCAATTTAACTCCCAAAATCCCAATTACGCCACATAACTCAGAATGCCCTTTACTGCGTTGATTAAACTAGTGGTAATTGACTCTGACGTCGTGTGAACGCAACCTATCGTAATGACATAACACAGACACAGAGATGTATCGCTTCAGCTCAGTACCCAGAATGTGCCTTTTACACACTGTATTTTTACTTCATAGTGCTCATAAAACCAGACTTATTTATTTACCATCGACTTTCTGTGTAAAACATGCATCTCCATTACGTACAATACGGCCTATCGGTTTGAATTGCATTTGCAGACATTGAGAAAAACCTATGAATTTAGGAATAAGCTAAATTCAAAATGCAAGACTTAAAAATTAAGTTTAGGCAAAAATATTCAGTGTAAATACATGTTTTGGTTTGTTATTGCTACTTAAATACATTATACCGTTGATTTTTGGACTTATCGTTCATCGCTTGGACTTATTTAAGATTGTAATAAAGGTTGTACTTCTAAAAAATTAGCATAGCTGGACTAGAACTTTAGTAAATACTTGATTTTTTTGTGCATTGGAATTGTGATTTTTGCATGTTAGTAAAGATAATCGTGAAGATGCTAAGTGTTATTTATAAAAATTCAGTTTATGACAACTAGTATCTCTGTTAAAATAATCAAAAATAAAATGCTGAGATGCATGTTTTAGCAGAAATTATAAATAAGCAGGTCCCACATTCATTTCCAGTCATTTTTCTTGTATTGTATTTGGTTCGCTTTGGCTTTGTAAGAAAAACATCGGCTGACAAAAACAATAATAACATTAACAACGTTTACAACATCTTGATAGAATATATTTTTACACACACATAAAAAAAAAACCCACACAGTTGAAGTTTTGTTGGCGGAATGTTTTCAGGAAGTACACGCACGAGCCCGCTTTTACTTTGGCGGGTTCGGGACAGAGTCGGTCTCTATGGCAACGGCTTAGAATGAATCCAGTTCGAAGAGAAGCTGCGTTTTTGTTTTTTGCAAATGAGACCAAAAAATAAAATAAAAAACATTGCAAACGAATTGTGCGCGACCGTTATTTTGTAAAATGATAATGCGTAACCGAAATGGGTAACTTTGTGTAACAACTACACCTTAATTAGTCTTAATAAAGCATGAACAAAGACTGAATTAATCAAGAATGCTAAATTAATAGATACAACAGTTCATTTGTAACTGCTTAATTAAAGATGCACTGATCCAATAATATAGCTTCAGTCAAGAATTAAACAAATTGCATTCAAATGACATTGTAACAAAATCGTAAAACTCAATTATAATTAAAATGTATATTGCTTAAATGCATTTTTTTTAGTTATAATGCTAAAAATGAATGGGTCTGGTCATTAATAGAAATCACTGGATTGAAAATGGCCTTTTATATAGTTAGATATGACAAAATACAATGATATTAACAATAAGAATGAGTGGTTTTCTTGGCATTTGGACCTATTATAGTACGTAAATACAACCTATTGAATACAATAGGACTGTTTACTGACTCATGTTCGAAGTTCTATTAACGCAAAGCTGCGCAGTTATTACTTGCGAGTAAAATAACAGCTGCACAACACAATTAAATGCATGGGAATAACCGTGGATTGATGAGAAATAAAACTGTTTTCAGTCTGGTATGGATTGAGATTAGGTATCGGCCGATTTTTAAAGCTGGATTACTTAATTTTTACGATGCAAAACAATTAAAGTAAGTCTTAAAATATAACCAAAATGTATCTACAAATCATTTTGGCTTAATGTGTACTTTTTTTTACACAAGAATGAACCACCCAAGCTCAGCCAATCAGAACGCAACTATTTAAATACTGTATAATTTCATTCAGACACCACATAGATGTCTTAATTTCTCATTAAGTGCTGCATTTACAACATAATTTGCTGGAAAAGACATACTTTTTCTGAATTGCGACAAAAAGCATTACGTACGCCAGCTTTAAAACCAAAGTATTGAACAAAAGCTCTTAAACGCCTTACTTAAGTAGCAACTAAGCCTTAATAAACGATTGTATCCATTTATTCAACACTTGTTCATGCTATAATAATGTAAATTAAGGTGTAGCTGTTGTTAAATGATCTTTTTTGTCTTTTTTAAGAAGCAAGCACATTATAGCATTTCAGCACGTCAAATACAGACATTTACAAAAAAATAACAATATGATTGTCAAAGAACATGCCATGCCCAGCCTACCATAGCTGCACTTACAGATGAGTGGGACACCATTTCTTTTTCTTTCAGGCACTTCTGTATTAGGCGTGCAAAGGGCGACCGCCAGCTTATCGGCTTTGCACTTAAAACACTCAAAACACCACAAAAATAAAAGGCACACGAAGAATCTGTCCACACAAGTTTATAATACATGACGTGTGCTATTCGACTCCAGATCTGTCGTTTTTTTGAGATGCTGCTGATTGATTGGTCCTTGTAAAAAATGCCTCGAGTGCCAAAGGGCTGAGTTGTAAAGTTTTGGCAGTGTTCCAGTCCGTCCCATCTTAACAGCGAAGTTAAAACGTGGATATAGTGCCGCTCTGGTGTCAGTAACGTGTGTCCTGCTGTGGAATTCACCAGCGGCTGCAGTCCTGGGGCTTTCTGTCACAGCCGTGGGTCCCGAAAATGTCCCGCTTTAGTGCTGCTCTTGTTTGGTTAATAGTTCAGTCTTGGATTAGTTCAGTTTGCATTGAATTTGGCATGTTTGTATAACTGTTCGTCTGATATTTTTAGTCATGTGATCATCCAAATTTGAGCTATTTCAACTCTCTTGTCATAACTCCTGTTTGACAATATATTTCTTTACAAAACCAACTTGGATAAGGCATAAATAAAACCATCATTTAGTCTTAATTCATTCATTTTTATAAAATTTTGTTTTAGTGCAATTGTAGTCATGCAGATACCAATCCAAATTAGTGCTATTTCAATGCCCAATAGTTTTATGTGCAGTTTGAATAAACATTATATTTAGTTGCTTTTTTAATATGTTTTTGCCAAATTAGCCATAATAATTTACCTTGTAATTGGTGCCTATCTGGTGCCATTAAAATGTAACACTAATGTCATGACTTTAGGTTTGCCAAAAAAGTTTAAACTCTGAACTTTCCGTTTTTCTACATAAATTTGACCATTTCAGTCAGCTGTTCATTTGAAGTTAGTGCCATTCAATGCTCACTTACTTCAGCACAGGTCCAAGTCCAGTCCTGGTTTGGGATTAAGACCTATCTCGGGACAGTTCACCCACAGAGTCCAAAAAACGCCCCTGTCTTCTTTGCGTAAAACAGAGTTTAAAAAAACACTCCATCTCCTAGTTCACCTCTCAGCTGCCCATGGGCTTGTACGATCCGTCCGGCAGCTGCCTGAAGATGCCCCGCAGAGTGTCCAGCTCCCGGGTCAGATGTTCCACTCTCCGCCGGAGCCTCTCGTTGTCCGCGGACAGCTCCACCACCTTCTGCTGCGTCTCCAAATTACGCATCTTGGCCTTGTCCCTGCTTTTACGCACGGCCACGTTGTTCCTCTCGCGCCTCAGCCTGTACTCTGGGCTGCTCTTGTCCACGTGCTTTTTGCTCTTGCGATCCAACATCTTGCTGTGGTGGTGACTGTGGTGGCCGTGGTGGGGGCTGGGGACCGGGGTCGGCGGAGGCGTGGGGTGCCCCGGCTGGAGATGCATCGTGGTTTGAGCGCAGTGAGCGATCTGATACTGGAGATGTGGCATTTGCTGCTGCTGCGGAGCCTGTTGCGCGTGCCCTGCGTACTGCTGCGCGTGGTGG
The DNA here is from genome assembly GCA_038363315.1 of Mugilogobius chulae. Taxonomy (NCBI): domain Eukaryota; kingdom Metazoa; phylum Chordata; class Actinopteri; order Gobiiformes; family Gobiidae; genus Mugilogobius; species Mugilogobius chulae. The sequence goes on along the minus strand of CM076403.1, from coordinate 41,734,757 downwards.
TACGTCGGGGGCATCGAGTGGGTCAAATCGTCCTCGTCTCGTGGCTCTTGCTTAATGGCCACGGGTCTGAGTCGCGGCTCGTACATCGGTTCTAACTTGGAGTCCATGTATCCAGACATGTACATTTGTTGCTGCTGCTGTTGCTGAGCTGAGCATTGCACTTGCTCATACTCCGCGTTCATCGCTTTTAACTTGTCCTGCCGCGAGTTGTGGTGGAAAAGATCGGCCAGAAAGTCGTCGTTGAAAGCTGACGGATCAATGTACGCGCTCAAGTCAATAGAAGTCTCGTGGTCGCCGATGTCTGAGCCAAAGTCTCCGGGATTAGCCTGTTGCTGCTGCTGTTGTTGCTGCTGGTGGTGGTGCTGGTGCTGCTGTGGGTTCGGCTGCTGGCTGCTGTGGTGGAGGCCGTGGTCAGGCTGCTCATCAGGGGCCGGGGCGCCACCTCGTACAGGTTTGACAGCTCCATGGAGGATCTTAAACCCGCATGGCCAAGAGCTCCCGGTGTGGAAGTTGTACAAGTGCGTGAAAGCCAGCAGCGCGCGCTCCTCGGGCTGTGCGTAAAAGTTCAAGCTGGACGCGTCAGAGCCGTGTTTGACAAGTGCTGCTGCAGTCGGGAAGGTGAAAGGCTCGAGACCAGCGGTAGATCCCTCCTGCTCAGTAAACTGCGAGCTGTCAAACTGCGGTTATATAGCAGCAGGAGTGGGCGGGGCTGGCGCGCGCACAGCTTTGGTGAGACTTGGATTTAACTTACTCACTCCGCGCAGACAGACACATATCCTACAGTGCAACATAAAGGCTTTATGCGTGATTAATCCGGGGCTTGTTAAGGATTCTCTGTGATAAAACCCAACTGAGAAATCCAAGGCCGTGCCATTCCATTCCAAAGACAATTTCTCATTTTATATGTATTGTAATTCAGTTAAGTGTTCAAAAATAGACAACAAAACAAGTTAATTATAAACAATATGCGACTAAAACTTCTTTCTTTCTTATCACAGTAGTATTATAAATGAAAATATAGTTTTTAGTTGATTTTATAAAAGAATAGATTCAAAAGAATATTTGTAAAAACACCATATGCCTTTGATTTATTAAATTTCTGTTTTAAATGTTGTTTTAAAACTGTTGTCTTCCAATAAACTCATTTTTTTTACCGCTTGCAAATAACTAAATTGCGTTTTTAGCAACGATTGACAAATCTTTGAAATGGGCATTTAATGTGTTTTTTCTGTCGTAATTTGCTTCACCAACAAGACTAAACTGCATTCATTTGTCTTTAAATGCGCAGGGATTAAGCTCACAGTTGGTCAAGTCAAGTCAAATTTATTAATTAAGCACAGTTCTACAACGTTTATAGATGCCCAAAGTGTTGTACACATTCACAGATGTAAGAACTGGTGCGTAAAAGTGCATTTGTGCCATGTCTGTTGGAACCGCAGCTCTTTTTTACGCCAAAGCTCATAAACTGAACCTAACCTGTCCCTGTGTGTGACGTACCAGGGGCGAAAAACAACCTTGCTCCCTCAGTTGGACTTGTGCCAAAGAGATAATTCTGCTCCTATCAGATAAAAAGCGCACGATACAAAAAACGAGACCGATAAAAAGGAAGATTCTACAAATGTGGAGTGAACCATTTTGGGCGAAAAGTTGTGACTTATCTGTTCTTTTACCTGCTCTGACACGACTCTGACTTCCAGCGGGGAGAGAGAGAGAGAGAGGCAAGGGCAGCGGGGGTGTGGTCTCAGTCAGTGTGAGGGGAGAGAGAGACAGAGGGCCCCCCGCTGGGAACTGGAGCCCAAGTCCCGGGGTTCATATCAGGCTTTGCTCCGGGGGTAGATCAGGATAAGCAGCACGCACTGACTGAGCACGAGCGCGCAGGAGAGAGCTCAGCGTGGACTCCGTGGACTATAGCGCCCTCCGTGGGTGATAGTAAGAACGAGATCTACGTGATATCAGACCTGTCATTGAAAAAATGTTGTTTAACTAGTAATAGAGGAAGGTAGAGTGGATTAAATGTACTTAAGTAGGCCATACAAGCAACCTCATATAGTCCATAAATATTATAATTCACACATTTTTTTTGTTGACAAACATGAATTATATCTGAAGCATCATTACAAGAAATACAATCGTTTAAATCACTCTGTATAGTTACACTTTTAGTAAAGCCTTAGTAAAGCATGAAGAAAGACTAATCATTCATGAACAAGTGATAAATTCATGGATGAAAATGTTAAGCTGACCTATTTTAAGAAGCCAAAGTTAGAATTTAATCAAGTATACTCCTTAATCAACTTTGTAATCATTAATTGTCTTTGTTCATAATACACTATAGGTTTTTGCTTCATTAAGGGTTTATTCAGGCTTGTAAAGGTGAAATTATTATAATGTAAAACGAAATTCTAATTATAATATTTGGACCAACAACACAGTCTTTGTCCACTCATAGAAGTGTAAAACAAAGTCTAGAACTTCAAACTGATCATCACTCATTGAGAGTAAAATATGCAGCTCATAAAGCAGAAAATGTACCTCGTTTTTCTTCTTAGAAACTGGACTTCTAACAGTCAGTTCTGAGAAAACGTTGAGCTATTTGAAGAGGCCGTGGCTCAAAGGTTGTTATATCAGACGATCAGTGGATCTGAACAGTATTTAAGACGTGGCTTTTTAATGTGACACTTACTGAGGGTGAAAAGTCAAACACATAATCCCATTGAGATAGAAAGATACAACCATCATTAAAAAAAAGGGCTTTGCTCAAGTTTAGTTTTTAGCTAAAAAGTTTCTGGGCTTTAATATAAAAGACAGCTGTACTGTCATTAGGGCTAAATTATTGCATTTGGGACCCTCTGACCACAGTGTCCACACCAGCTCGCCCAAGCCTGATTCTGTCAGATCTCAGAAGCTAAGCATGTGGGCCTGGCAGTACTTGGATGGGAGACCACTGGAGGAACCTCAGGTGCCACAGTGGGCAACAGAGGAGAAACTCATTGTTGTGTCCTTAGGCAAGACACTTCACTCAGATTGCCAGTATGGATCTGGTGTAAGTGTGAATGGTTGGTGGTGGTCGAGGGCCGATGGCCCAAAATGGCAGCCTCGCTTCTGTCAGTCTGCCCAGGGCAGCTGTGGCTATACAGTAGTGGCTTACTACCGCAAGTGTGGATTTAAAATAATGCATTATGTGAGCGTCTTTGGTGTCATGAAAAGCTCTGATAAATGCACTATTATAATTATTATTAAAGTGAGCCATGATGAGGCGTACAAGAAGCACTGCGGTCCTTGGTTCAAAGATCAGCTTGCTTGTGTGAAGATATTTCTGCCTATAATATTTTGTAAGACATGGTTAGTCTTACATGTTTGCACTAACATGTTAGTGCAAGCCTAAATCCTTACCCAGGCCTATTCAATTTTAGGCCCAGGGGCCAAATTGGCTCTCTAAAGATTGTATCCGGCCTCCACTCATAGTGCAAACATATTTTTCTCATGCAGGTTTTTCAGTGTACTTTGACTTAAAGTTGGGGTAACTATTTTTTAGTTGTAAATTAGAAAACTGTGGGCCTGATTTATCAAGCCAGGTGCTAAAATGCGGGTGCAAAAATAAAAAATATAATGCGTTATTTAGGAGCATTTTACACAAACTTTAATATTGGAAGATGCACATACAACATACTAAACAACACAGATATGAACCACCTTAAATTCTGCGTTTTTAGAGTGTGTGTGAGAAAAAAATGTCATCTCTGCCAAGATGTTGCTCCCCCTCGCCTGTTTTGCACATGAGCAAATGCTTGATAAATCTGGCCCTTAGTGTTTCCCACTAATGAGTGTTTGTTAAATGCAGCTCCTTGTGAGAAAATGAGACCACTGTGTATTGTCTGAACTAAATAATAAAGGGTTTTAGATCTCACGAGGAGCCGAAGGCAGTGCTCTGATTGGTTGTGCTTTTCCAGTTTCACTTGCAGTGTAAAAATCAGCTACCCAGCTCAATTTTCTTCAGAGACTGTGTTGCATTTTTGGTTTGTCAAGGTTGTATTTGGACCAATTCATAGTATTCTTGTATTGTCCTACTACTCATAAAACATGTAAGTAAAAATAAGTAATTAAAAATCTACTGCTTGTTATGGTTACATCTACAATGAAGAGGTGGAGCTTATCAGTTCTCAAATTTTGAACAGGAAGTCAACAAAAGGGTTTATGTTTTTTGATCCATTTTAGATCAATTTTATGTTTTGCAATGAACAAAATATAAATAATTGATCTACTTATGTCATAACAATAACTTATAAGATTGATAATATTGACTACAAAATGACAAGTCTAGACTATAATTTATGCATTTGAACGGAGTGTATTTGTGTATCCATAGCACCACTGCCTTCTTCCTCCTCCTGGTGCTTGTTTCTTCAGTGTTTGATCAGGCTTTGCTCTGGGTCTCTCTCCTGAGTGACTAAGAGAGGCGTGTGCACATTGACCTTTGTCTGATACTAAAGCAAACAGGAATCTTAGCTCCGAGACGCGGCACTGATCGCACACGCACATGACTCGACTCGCTCCACATCCACCAAACCGCACAGTCTAACTCACATTTCAGCACTCATTAATCCGAGTGTTGTGTTATTGTTTACTGACCGTGTCTCTATAGAGTCGTGTCGTCGTCTGAGGAAGGGCTGAGGCCAGAGATGCCGCATTGGAAATAGAATGATTAATGAATGAAAAGAATAAAGTGATACTGAAACAGCTGTGCAAATTGTTTCTTACTCTCATATTTGCTTTTGGGAGCCAGCACAAGCTCACTGTTCTGTTTACTTAATATACTTAATATACAAGATTCTAATAAATTATTGCATCAGTCCCGGTGACTTAATTTAAAAATTGTGTTTCTTTAAAACAAAATGAGTTGCAGAAAAATTCTATCGCGCTATTCCCATATGCACATAAACAAAACGTCTCTGTACAATTTAGTACAGCACAGTTTAGCCAAAGAGTTTGTGAATAAAGATTTCAAATCTATATAATGTCTATGTAGAGGTATTATTTGTTTATCAACACAGGAGAAGGCGTGTACCTGGAATGCAGAAAGAACTGCCACAGTTGTGGCAACAACTCGAGCCAGCGCTGTTGTCAGCTACTACAAGAGTTTATCACTGAGCAAAACAAAGTTATGTGCAAAATCAACATTTTTGAAAGAAATTTGTCTTTACGACTCATACAAGCTACATTCAGGTGCATGAAAAAATGCAGAGAAAAACACTGTCACAAGCTTCAGGTAACAGACGTCTGTCAGACCGGTTCAGACCTGATTGAAACAGCTAGCTCTCGTCCTGTTTGTTGTTTTCCCCAGCCAACTAGATGGACAGAGTCTCTTTCTGCATGTGGCATGTGCAGTAGAGCAGAAAGTGAAGTCGACCGATAATCCTTAGATGCTAAATAGCAGCATATGAACATTGCCTGGAAAATCCAGACAATACATAAACTAAATTGTCTGGCCACCGTGTCCTTCTTTTAAATTTCAGTGGCCGTGATTGAAAGCCTAATTAGCCAATCAGAGACACTCGTTGTCTCCCATATGAAACCAACATATAGTTAGTTACCCCAGCATATAGCTGGGGTAACTAACTTTTTGGTTGTAAATTAGTAAACTTTGTATTATCCACTAAAACCACATGGTAAATGCAGCACAATGTGAGAAACTTAGATCACTGAGTACTGTCTGAAATGAATAATAAAGAAATTTTGTTCTAATCATGAGCTAAATGCTGCGCTCTGATTGGCTGAGCTTGGCTGGTCCTCTCCAGTTTCACTTGTTGTTTGTAAAAAGACGTTTATTGACCATAGGTAAACCAAAATTAATACCCGTCGATATAAACTGTCTTGAAAGATTTATTAGCGGAAGTAGTCAGATTTAAAATCTAAATTGGGTTTGCAGTATGAATATCAGCCACCCCACCTTAAAAAAAAAACAACAACAAAAGATTTTAATGTGAGGTGAGTGAAGTTAGATTTTGGTCTAAATGACAGACGACCAATCAGCTTTTTTGTTTCATCTACGTCAGGCAAATAAACTAATCTGATTGGCCGGTGCACGGTAGCCAAGTGGTTAGAGCTCTGGCTTCCCAATAAGGAGGTTGTGGGTTCGACTCCCAGGTCGGACCATATCAACATCTCACGATCTCTCTGGTGGAGTTTGCATGTTCTCCCCGTGTCACCGTGGGTTTTCTCCGGTTTCCTCTCACCGCCAAAAACATGCATGTTTAGGTTAATTGGGTATCACTGTAAATTTCCCTTAGTGAGTGAATGAGAGAGTGAATGGTTGTCTGTCTAACCCTGCGGCAAGTTGGCCACTGTCCAGGGTGTTCCCCGCCTAAGGCCCAAAGTCACTGGGATAGGCTCCAGTCACCCGCGACCCCTAACGGGATTGAAAATGAATGAATGAATGAATGATTGGCCGGTACTTTGTAGATTTGATCTCAAATGCAGTCGGGGAGAGTGGTGACCAGACCCACTCTTCACAGTTTGCTCAAGTGTGGGCTCTGGATCCCAGGCAAGAGATTAGAGACTAAAAAGGACATCCGAACAGCATTTTTGTAACACCAACAACATACGTACATACATAAGATAACAGACTTAAAAAATAAATTAAAAATGAAATTGAATTTTGCTCTAGACAAGCATGGTGAGCCACCTGATCTGTAAAACAGTTTCTACCTTCAGAACAGCAGTTGTACTTCGAGATGTGCAGGACTGCTGAGCTTTGCTTAATAATTGAGCTCTTCCAGTTCTATTAATGAATTCTTGTAAATAAGGTTTGATGAATGGAAATGAGTGAGGCAACTCTGCTGCTTCATCACAAACAGTCTGTGAGATACTATTCTTTCTCCTCTGAGCCTCAGAGAACGCTGTTGAGAATGTTCCAGTTATGTCATTTTAGATCTAAATCATAAATGAGACTAATTTTGATTATTGTGGGTATTTCTGCAGTATTTGCATATTAAGCTAAATAGAATAGCTTGATTATTTCTCCTATTTGCAATTTCCGGTTGTGGAAACACATGTGCTATGTGTGTTTTATTACAAGATTCTAAAATAATGCCTCAAAATTGTAATTTAAATTATTTTTTATTTATTTATTTATTATGTTTGTCAGGAGTTGGGCTGGAAACTGCACTTTGTATTACAGTGTAGTGATTGATAATATACTCTGATACTACTACTACTACTACTACTACTACTACTACTAAAAGCTATTACTCAGATTTGTTTTAATAGTCTTGAACTACAACAGTCAAATTTGTCATCATTTATACATATATCACTCTATTTAGGTGAACGAACAATTATATAGGCCTATTGGAATAAGAAATATCTTAAAATTGTGGGGTTAAAGCCATTAATAAAACATTCAAACAAAGAATTGCCAGCTGTTGCTTGTAGAATTCCTTAAACATGGTCATTTAAGTTAAAAGTGCAATAATCCTACTTATTATCTCTAGCTCGTTACCTTTATTACAACAAAAGCAGAAGGTTATTACACTTAGGTGAAGTCATGCACGTATGAACTCATCCAGCATCACGGTGCTATTACATAAATACAACCAAAACCACTTCGCTCTCCTCATTGGCTCACAGAAACGTCCATCACTCCGAGCATTGCATCACTCTGCTCATTCCTGACACCCGATTGGCCGTCTCCTCGCGCTGATCCCGCCTCCTTCTCTGTGATTGGCTGTGCGTAGACATTGCCGTACATGGGCAGAGAGATTTCGCAATCCAGTCCTTGCCATGTTCCAAACAAAAACATCTCCGAGCGGCCACAGACGGATTTAATCACTAAACTTTCAACAATAACTTCTTCACGTTGGCGGACGGTTGACGTTTTCATCGCTTAGTGAAGGTAAGCCGCTTTCAAAAGTCAAATCGTGGCGAAAAACTGGGAGAAATCGGCGTTTTTGTGTTAGGTTAGCGCTGGATGCTAATAATCTGGCTAGCTGCCCGGTCAAAACGCCTAGTTTACAGGAATTAGAAAGTGAAATTAACGCTTGTCTTATGTTTAAATGTGATTTTGACAACCTGGTCGTGGTTCTTGGATGATTATTTAGTCATTATAAAGGGTACATTGTTTGTGAGGTGGATCAGAAGTTACGAAAGTGCCCGGAAATCGAGATTGTTTACCGAGTTGGCACCACTTTTACGCACACGTCAAACTCTCGGTACTGGCGCAGATGACAGGGTTTCTATCGAGGTCAGTTGTTCAAAAAGTCACCGTAAAAAGTGTGATTTTTGCTTAGTCCCGCATGACTCCGGAGTTCCCCCCGCTATAGGCACAAAGAAAGCCAGGCTGCGATGATGCAACACCGGGCAACATGCGCCGAAGACCGCCGCCGCCGCCTCCTCCTCCGCTCTGCGCCTCAGCTGACTGCCGCCTGGATACGCACCGACCAATCACGTGGCGAGCTGCTAATTGGCCGTACAGTGTTAATACAGAAGCCAATTAACGCGGAGAGGTGCGCGCGGGGACCTGCGGAGACGAGGAGAGAGATGAGAGGTGGTTTTGACGCACTGGCGGCAGCTGATGGATGGATTTGGGTCACGGAGGATCTGCAGAGGGGCACCGACTGCAGAGCTGTCAAAACAAGCTGGTTATGATCATTGGTTATTGGAAAGCTACGGGGATAAATGACATTGAATTGAACACTGAAGAAAAATAATGTTTCAATCTAAATATATAGTTTACAATTTTGTCAGATGACTTGCATTTTTTACTATTACTGCTCAAACTAACTATTATATTTCAGTTAATCAGTTTTTGCTGTGTAGCCTTCAAAAAGCTCATGAATTTGATATTTAAAGTTTATTTTGACTAGGGCTGCAACTAACAATCATTTTGGTAATCGATTAGTTGGACGATTATTCTTTCAGTTAATCCAAATGCAAGATTTTCACAAATTTTGATCCAGACAAATCATTGCGTTGTTGCGTGAGGACGTTTTTGAGGTCTGGCCTATATTACAGACAAAATTGCTTTTCATTACTGCCTTAAAATAAGATTTGTCAATTTAACAATATGTAGGCCTATTGTTTTGGTAAAAAATAGAGAAGAATAAGCAGTTTCTCCTTTGAAAATGGCAAAAAAAATAAATAAATAAAAGCGATTGTTCTTGAGATAATAACAAATAATGTAGGTCAAGATCAAATATGTCTGTACTAGTAACACTGACTTATAAGTTTGTGTTTTTTCCAGTAAAATCAGTAAATGTACACATCTTCTGTCTTTGCTGGCCAGTTGGAGTAATAATACATTTTTTTTTTTTAGTTCAGGCATGTTTGGAATTCAATTTAGACCAGTTAATGATTAATCAATTACTAAATTAGTTGACAATTAATTCACTAATCGATTAGTTGTGATTGATTGATTGCAGCCCTACTTTTGACAAATAAAAACAGATGTTGCTTGAGAACAGACTGGGCAATTTATTAAATTTTTAGGAATAATACAGTGAATGTTGAGTGTATTGTTTCGGGCTGCACCACCTCAACTAAGCTAAAAACATATTTCTGATTTTTGTTGGATCTAATAAAACTGTCCAAATATTGTTGGTAAGATATTCCAAGATGCGTGTCAATATCGGTTTGCCCTATAAGGCTCGGGAAGCAACAGGGGTTGCCATGGAAATACAGGCCAATCCGCCATGTTTCTTGTCAGGTTTGCAGAACTTCCATAGGAATACATTAGACAAAAAATAAAAAAGTAAACAAAACAGACGTGGAGCAACCCAAAAAACGCTTAGCCAGTATTGATTAATTCATCTTTCACTCTGTAGTGTCAGAATATAATTTAATTAAAGCTATTTTCAGTAATGAGCCATTTAAAATCTCCATTGATTTAACATTTGACCAACTAAATATTTTCTGTTGTTTAATATCACAATCCCGGTCCTTCTTCTAGTGTCATTATTGGAGTAATTACAGCTTTGGTTGAGACCCATAACCTCTGCTCTCAACACATGACAAGCCTAAAAGTTTGTGTGGTTGAGGAAGCAATTTTTGATAACGATTTGTTGATGATTGATTGAGTTATTACAACTAGTAGACTAACGTTAAATTAAATAACGCTTCTTAAGTCATGTCAGTCAGTCAGTTTGTACAGTAAACAGTGATGTGTCCTGGTTCTAGAGACTCTCCTCATTCATTCAATATTGTCTGTTTGAACCAGTGCTTCTCTCTGATGTTTCACCTGAAGTTTACCTCTTCTGCTGCTGCTGGCTCACTGCCCCGGTCGTTCAGGGAAGTTTTGGATCACAGGTGCAGCACAAGGAATCTCATTTTTCAGGAACGGTCGCATTTATTGTAACGGCAAGGAAGCACAAAACTATTTACTCTAAACTGAACTTTTACACACACAGCTGTAGTAATGGCCTGAACTCTGCAAAGGTGGAGGTGGTGGTACTTTATGTATTTGTAATGTGTTAATTTTGCAGCTTTACTACTGTATTGATCTAGGAGCAGCAGCAGCAGTCAACAGGTTATTCTGCAATTCAAAATAATAAAGTGTTTTAAGTCACGTATTGCCCAAAACAAGTTATGTCATATCATATCTCTGTATAGATTTTGAGAACAGATAGAGATTACAATGGGCAGCTGTGTCTAAACCGCACAGTAGTGAATCTCGTGTCCTGTGGTCTGTCTCTGAACCACAGTGGTTTTAGTTCTCTTAGTTCCAGATGTGACATTAGATATCTTCTCTTTCTCTCTCCAGACGTGGCAGAGGACCAGTGCATCTGCGTGTCCTCCTCTTCTTCTTTTTCTCCGCACCAGAGCAGGCCTCCGGTCAGAGATCTTTTCCTGAAGTCAGCGCAGCCCAATGAGCCGGCAGCACGCGAAGCTCTCCACTTCTGACCACAACGGCGTGAGCGTGATCCAGAGCCAGCCCACGCCTCTTCCCTACAGCAGGTAACACAAATCTAACCCAGTACACTACAACTACATCCAGTGTTAGAACCTTACAGCAGATATCAATAGGCGTTTTCGCACTATAGGAACTTTTTGTTGTTTCTGTAACTTTTTTAGCCCCTGGCCCCTCTTTTCTCGTGTGTTCCACATCAGAAGGACCAGGGACCAGGAAAACAATGTCAGGACCAACTTAGCTCCTGCTCTGAGACAAGTACTTTTACCTTAAATCGAAAATCTTTCGGTAACACAGCGACTTATTTCCTGACGTCGTTGTATGCACGTGACGCACATCAACAACGCCAGGCATGTCGGAAAGTTTTTGTAAAATAATAATGGCATTAAAGTTTACTGATGATGGTGAGAGATGGACGGATGCAGATTACAAGCAGCGCTAAGTCCGTAGATAACGAGGAGGTACACAAGGCTTTGAGGGACCCAGAAAACCTTACGAATCTTCAGCAAGCTAGCTAATGAGCTAACGCAAGTTGGCATTTATCCACAGCTAAGCAAAGCGTGAGAAAAAAAAAAAACTGAATCAGGACTATAAGAAATCAAAACCCACAGCAACAGGGGCAAACAGACAAAACAGGAATGGTTTCCTATCCTCAACCTTATTTGGCACACTGCCCAGCGGCTGACGTCTAGAGATAGACCGATGTATCGGCCGGCTGATATTTCGTTGTTTGTTTTTGCATATCGACCACATCGGCCTTTTTTTGCCGAAATTTCATCCGGTAATTGTTTTAACACAGTAGAGCCGCACTCACAGTGATCAGCTGAGCTCCAAGTTAGTTTTAACCCTAACCTTATCTCATCTCAGTTATGTCTTTTAAATAAAAAAAAAAGAAAATCGACCTCAGAAATCGGCCTTGAAAATCGGCTAACAATATCAGCTGACATCATTTATAAAAATTGGTATCGGCCCAAGAAAACCCATATCGGTTGCTCTCTACTGACGTCACTGACTCTTTTGAGCAGTGCGAATGCAACAGGTACTTGTTCCTTGAGTAGAGTTGGTCCTGTGAAAGAATGGGTGTAGAAGTGTTCCTGATGCCTGGGTCTTGGCGCTTTCGTGTGCGAAAACTCCTTATACCACAGGTATCATAACTCCAGCAGGTACCATAACTCTATAATTACAACAGGTACTATAACTCTACCCATAAATCCATCCTGAACTAGCCACAGGGACAGAATGTACACTAAGGTTCATGTTTTATAGGACAATGTACAATGACACACTTCTAGCTTTTGCAGTCAATTTCCATCTGGAGACGAGTCGCAACTGGGTGTGTTTTTAGTGGTAGAGAAAAGAAACCTATGTAGACATGAGGAGAACATACAAACTCCACACACTGAATCGTCTGGGAATCAAACCCAGGACCTTCTTGCTATGAGGCCAAAGCACTTACCACTGTACCTTTGTGTCACTCTGTAATACAAGAACCCTAACCACAACTACAACAGGACCCATTTACTCATGTGCTTCACTATAAAAGTTAATGCAGTTTCAGTTAAAAGTGAAATTATCAAGTATTCAGAATACAGCACTCTGTTAAACCACAATGTATATTCTTTCAGGTTGTCAGTCTTCTGTAACCAAATACAGATTTAAATACGAGACTGTGTGGAGTTTTCATGTTTCTCCCTGTGTCTCTGTCTTTTTCTGGGCATTCTGATTCCCTCAACAACTAAAACATGCATTTTAGGCATCATCCTCCAGTTACTGTAGGCCTGAACAAGCCTAGCAAGAACATGCATCCCCAAGCTCACTGCTCCTGAGGAGATGTCCAGAGGCATTGAAGGTCAAATCCAGAGGACAATTTCCCGCTGGGAATGATAAAGTGTACATTAAACTTTACAGAAGAGATTAATTTGTTTATTAATTTTGTCTAAAATTCTAAATAAGAAACTTGAATGTGTCTATTTGCATGTAAAAGCCAGGCTGAAAAGTTTGTGATTGTTGTAGCTGTTTCATTACGTCCTGCACATCATGTTCTTGGCTTTGGCACAGAAAAAATGTTGACTTTGGACCAAAAACTAAAATAATGATCCTGTCAAATCTTTGAAGATAAGCTGGACCGGGCATGGTCAGTATTTGGATGGGAGACACAGTGGGACTGGATTGTCATTGTGTCATTGGGAAAGGCATTTAACCCAAAGTGCTTTGAGTGTCTTGAAAGGTGGAAAAGCACTATCCAAATAGAGACATTCACCATTAATGTTTAAAGGAATGAGTCATTGTGATAAAACGAGATGGAACAAGCACATTCTTTATGAATTACATGTGTGCTTTTTACAAGTATTTGATGAATGATCCATTTCTGCAGAAAGGAGACAAGTTATCAAGTTATGCACTGTTACAAGAAGAAAACATTCACTTGAAAGAAGTCCATTTATTTTTAGAATACCATTCTAAATTGACCTGATACAATAGTGAGCAAGCAGTTTGGTTCCTAATGGGCCCTTTTCATGCTGTGGCTAGGCAGTTTATTTCCTATGAGGTCAAATGAAGAATAAATATTTATATTTGGCATGAGCCTCATGATCTCTCTCTCTGGCACACTTCTATAAAGAATTTACTTTGGGTTTTTTTTACCTTTACTTGGACAAAAGATGAAAGATGTTTGTATTGAAGATGCTGGATCATGTTGGATGTGTTAGCGCCTTTAGCAGCAACTTTTCAAAGGCACGTTTTGCATATTGGATCCACTTCAGCTCATACAAACCCTGGTCATTATTAGAGATAGACCGATGTGTCGTTTTTTTTTGTATGTTGGCTATCGGCTCCAATTTTGGCTGATATCTGATCAGGCAGTTGTTTGTGCTTTTCCTCTGTGATCAGCTGAGTCTGAGTTGGTTTGGGGAGAAACGATAAGACTTCTTTGGTGCAGCACAAACTTTAGTAAGTGTTTGTTTGTCAATATGAACAGAACGAGTGTCCTTCATGACGCTATGAAATAATTGTTGTTGAGTGTCATTACAGTGTGTGAAAGAGACGCACATTTACCGTAGGAAAAAAAGTTTAGGTTTGGGTGTTTTTTTTGTTATATGCTGAACTTAAATAAGAAAATCAGCCTCAGAAATTGGAAAATCGGCCAACAAAATTTGAAACATCTGTATCTGCATTGGCCAAAAAAAAAAACCATAGCGATCGATCTCTAGTCATTATTAGGACATCCCCTGACTTGATTCTTTGGATGGATGCAACACTTGGAGCGCTGTTTTCTCTGCTCACTTCAGCACCTTTCAACTTAGCGTCACGTCACATAAAACCCAAGAGATGTTTGCGGTCTATCTTGAGTTGTAAAAATTCTGCGAAACACCAGCCGTGGTGGAAAATATTAGTGATTATTGAAAAAAAAAGGTTAATCTTGACATATTTAATCCCTACTCTGCACTTTTGATTTGATGTAATCTCTAACTGTGACACTCTGGTCGTCCCGCAGGTGCCCCAGCTCGTCCCTGCGAACCCTTCAGCACCCGGCGGAAAAGCTTTGGCCCCGAGCAAAATGAAGAAGGCCCAGGCAGACAAAGACAGCGAGGAGTACCGCCAGCGGAGAGAGCGCAACAACCTGGCGGTGAAGAAGAGCCGCATGAGGAGCAAACAGAAAGCCATGGACACGCAGCAGCGGTCAACGAGCTCAAGGAGGAGAACGAGCGGCTGGAGGCCAAAATCAAACTCCTGAGCAAAGAACTGAGCGTACTCAAAGACCTTTTCCTGGAGCACGCGCACAACCTGGCCGACAACGTGCAGCCGCCCAACGTAGACGGCACCAGCCCGGCCCCCAGCGCGCCGAACGGACAGTGAACTGATCTTAACTCTCTCTCTCTTCCACTGCTCTTTCAGGGTCACCTCTTCTGAGTATAACCACCTTCACCTCCGCTCTAAGGGTTTTGAATAAGTCTGCAAGCTGGCACGTGCAAAACATGATTGATTTTGAGTTTGTAAATACTGTTACGGGTGAATGATGGAGTACGCTGCAATGAGTGCCAAGTGTTGTGATTGAAAAAGTGTTTAAGTTAGGGCTGCACAATACTTGGCAAAAGTGCAACGAACATTTAAAGGAGACCTATTGTGAATTTTCCGCATATTTAGGAAGAAACTATGGTATAAGTTGATCGATAATTTACATTTTGTTCATTGTAAAACACAAAAATGATCTAAAACGGCGTAGAAAAATAAACAAGTCTACTGCAGAACTTATATGCCCTGCCTCTTTAGTGTAACATTTTAATAAGCCACAGATTTAAAAGTGTCTACAATCTTAGGATGGCAAGTAAAACAGGTCATTTTTAATAATCTCAACTAAATACAGATTAGGTGATAGGTGGTAGGTGAAGATAGAGGTTTTCTGAACACTGGAGCATCAGCTGTAGGACAAAACAAGATTACTCAAACATGCAGGGATCAATCCGAATCCAACTAATGATAAGAAAACTCTTATTTATTGGCTGACACAATGATTCTCACAGCAAATTAAATCAGGGCTGTTCAACATAAGGCCTGAGGTCAAAATCAGGCCTCCAACTGATTGAATCCAGCTCTCAGATCTAGTATTTGGGGTATTTTGTGTGACTCTTGGAGGTTGAACATCTCCTGCCATCAGGGACACGATCGCCAAAAAATCTGTCTCTCTGGGAATATTAAAGTGAAGCTCACCCTCTGAACTCCACCTACAAACACATTTCAAACGCAGCAAACTCATTAAAATGTATTGGGAAAAGGCCAAAGGCGGGGCTTAAGAGAAGAGCAGCAGTGTGATTGGAGTGACAGCAGTGCTCAGTTTTGAGTGGACAATACAAGCTGATGTCACAGAGTCTGGAGCTGACATGAGCCTCTGTAGTGAGACAGTCAGTTTGTGACTGTTTGGACCAGAAACTTTTTAATTTGCTCAGTTTGCACTAAAACTGACAACTAGTGACCCAGAACAGTAGGCAGTGCTTATCAAACAGCATATACACAGTTTAACACCTCCAAAAAGTTGCTATAGGGTTAAGATTGAAGTAGAGTAGCCCTGAACAAAATGTTATGCAATACCACAAATGTTTTGTATTTGAAAGAAATATGCTTTTCAAATAAAAAAGGGAAAAAATATGAACGCAACACAACATTTTTTGGAGGGGTCTTTTGTGAGTGAAAACACTGGTGAATATTAAAGGTGATTCATAGTTCCTCGTTACGCTGCGTCCTCGTGCAGGTTGCCTTTGGAGCTTCTGTCTAGAACTAATCAGGTTCCAGGTGAGTCTAGTCTGTCCCACCAATCACAGCCAGATGACAGATCAGCTGTGCGCTTTGACGCCAGGTTAATTTTGTGGAGCACGAGATCAGCACAAACAGTGCTACTGTCGCTGCAAGCTTTCTGATTGGCTACCAGAAGCCCTGGGGAAAAAAACAAAAGACTTATCTTTCAATGGCAGCCTGTGTGAGGACGTAACGAGAAATCAAGCCTTTACACACTGCTTCTAAACGGCTGTCATGTTGCTCTGAGCAAAAACTGAACATCTCAGTGTCCTTTTATTGTGGCCAACCTAAGACACCTGTGCAATACTCATGCTGTTTTAATCAGCAGCTGAAACGCCACATATCTGAGGTGAGATGTTTTAGCAAAGGAACAGTGCTTACTAACACAGACATATTTGATCAACGTCTGAGAGAATCAGGTCTTTTGTGTTTATTGAACAAAATAATGTTTGGTCTAACTGATATTACATACATCAAACTGAACTTTTGTCAGTCTTGTGCAGCCCTGATTAAAAACAGAAGTCATTGTTTTCTGGACTAAACTAAGACAAACCCAACGATCACACTGCACTTTCTGTCAATGTGATGAAAGGAAATCAATGTTTTTAATCAACTTGGATTAAAAATACTGAACGATTTCTTACAGGGCGTCTAATTAAGTTGAGATTACAATAATGAGTCAGCGAATGTTTTAATTTATTTATGTTTTGCAGTTCACTTCAGAGATTTGATTTGATCTTTGTGTGTTGGAAAAATGACTAAGAAATGTAATGTGATGAAATGTACCAGTTCAATCAGAATATGGACGATTGTGGGATGAAGAAGAGGCTTTGGTCGTGTCTAGGGATGGGCATGTATTGGTATCGGCCGATATTTATAGTATTTTGACAATCTGTTTCTGCACCATGTTTTTGGAGGATTTATTTATTTTAATGCCTTAGTCCAATTCCATTAAAGCATCAAATGTTATTTTGACTTGATAATTAAGCTTGGTGCAAGGATTTATAATGAGCCAAATATCGGTATCGGCTAAAAAAATCCTTATTTGCCCATCCTTAGTCACGTCTCATTAAAATTTGACTTCTGGTTGGATTATTTTCTAACAAATCAATCTTATTTGCAGCTTAACGACAAGAACTATCACTAAAGACTCTCCTTACGACAATTCCTTGCATCTTTTTGGTTTTCTGTAGAATCTTTATGTTTTTCTTAATGTATTTAGTTGAAATTGTGCGCCGAGAAGGTGAAGTCACTACACTATTGAACGGGACACGTCTCTCTCTCTCTCTCTCTTTGGTATTTAAGTGTAAGTCTTTTCTTGTTTCGGGCCATAAATCCTGCTCCATTTAGACGTCACTGATATGAACAATGCCTTTTTATACCGAACTCCGCTGAGTATAAATCTTGTGTGCTTCCAATGTGTTTTTGTAACTTTGGGCTGCCATGGAGATGGATTTTGATTCACTTGTCGCCCGAACGTTTGTCAAAAATTGGATTCATTGGAATTAAAAGATATTCACAGACTGTAAATTGTGTTTCGGACTTTATTTTGCATGTTAGTATTGTATTTTTAGCTCGAGCCAGATTAATCTGGCGAGAGCTATTGTTCTACGCTGGTTTCTTATTATTATTAGCTCGAGCCAGTAAACTGGCGAGAGCTATTGTTCTTCGTGAGTTTCTTATTATTATTATTATTATTATTTTCTGCCGAAACAATCGCATTTTTGACCCCTTGGACCCCCTGAAAAAGTATGTACAACGTACATCGTCGCGACCGGACCGGCGAAAAATTCGATAATTTCGACATTGCAAGAATGTCGAACCCAAACCGACTCGACAGCGCCGCCTAGAATCGGACCTCTATGGCAGAGGAAACAGGTAAATTTTGGCCTAGACTCATGAAACTCAGAACAGTGATAGAGCTCCATGAGACAAGTCTAAAGTTGACTTGGCGCACTGCTCTATGATGCACAGGAAGTCGGCCATATTGGATTTAATCAGCGACGCCATTTCGATTTCGTTTTTATTTTAACGAACTAGTCCTAGGTTTTTGGGCCCAGTGAGCTCAGACTTGACCTGCTGCATCTAGAGGCATTGAAGTTCAATAATCATCCAATTTTTTTGGATACTCCTCACCGTTTTCCCGCAGTACGCCGGCGAAAAACACCTTCGTTTCCTGTTTCTTTGATCACCTGTCACGGCCACAGGCTCTGACCTACAGAGCTCAGACTTCAGTCACTATTGTGTGATCCTGGACTAAACATTATGGATTCACTTTTATACGAAGACTCCACTCTATAGCGCCCCCTACCTATACCCTGAAATGTCAACTTTGTGCGATTTTCATGAAACTTTGCCCAAAAATTCTATGCCTGATAAGAAGCATAAAATTCATTATCGCTATGGTGCATTTTCAATACTTGGCCAGCAGGGGCGCAATGAAGCTCAAAAAAAGACATTAAAATCTATAACACGCACGCCTCTGTCAGATTGACTTGAAACTTGAATCACTTATAGACTGGATGACCCCGGTTACAAACATATGTCTAACATAACGGTCGGGCCTACAGCGCCACCTATAGACATGCACAAACTTTACAATGGGGATAGAAAATTTACTTTGACTTTTATTTGTGAAACTTTGCACATTAATCCTTAATGTGCCCCTGATCATAAAAGTCAATCAGACCTATGCTCTATTTTGTACAGTTTTGTCTCCAGAGCCTCCAAAGCTCCTATTCATAGTCTATGACACTCTGACTCTTATTTCACAAATGTGAGATAAAAAGTCACTAAACAGTGACAGACTCACACCAAAGTTGGCCGAATTAAATATAATAATGTAATATCAGATTCATAACTGTATTTTACACACTTTTCACCAACAGCTCTACGGCGCCACCTTCTGTATAAATCCAATGGAGACTGGGACAAGTTTACTTTGGAGTAGGACAATGACATTTACCACAGTGACAGAGCTGATGAAGACAAACATAAAACATAATTGGTGCAATGCTCCACGTCACACAGGAAGTCGGCCATTTTGGATCTAAAATCAGCCGCCACTTTGATTTCGTTTTATTTTAACGAACTAGTCCTAGGTTTTTGGGCCCAGTGAGCTCAGACTTGGCCTGCTGCATCTAGAGGCATTGAAATTCAATAATCATCCAATTTTTTTAGATACTCCTCACCGTTTCCCACAGAGCCGGCGAAAAACACCTTCGTTTCCTGTTTCTTCGAACACCTGTCACGCCACAGGCTCTGACCTACAGAGCTCAGACTTCAGTCACTATTGTGTGATCCTGGACTAAACATTATGGATTCACTTTTATATGAAGACTCCACTCTATAGCGCCCCCTACCATTCACCTCAAATGTCAACATTGTGCGATTTTTACCAAACTTACACAAAAATTCTACGCGTGAAGATGCAAAATATTACATTACATATGGTGCATTTTCAATCTTTGGCCAGCAGGGGCGCAATGAATGCTAAAAATATATTTAAAATCTCTATCACGCCACGCTCTGTGGATTGACTGGAATTTGCATCACTATTGATTAGATGTCCTAGTACAAACGTTGTCAAACACAATGGTCCAGGTTACAGCGCCACCTATAGGAATGCAAAACTTACAGAGATGTCTAATTAGCATTCAAATACTATGGCACTTTTCAAAAGGCGGGGTAGGAGCCGACAGTGGTCTGGAGAGGAAAATGCAATGTTGGGAGGTTGCGGTCGGGGCGGCTGCGTGGCAGGGCGGTCGAGCGGCTGGCGAGAGCTATCATCGCCGCTTTAGCTGAGCTTTGAATTGTTCTCGTGGTTTTTATTATTAGGCCCGAGCCGAGAGACGAAGTCCCGGCGAGGGACTAATTGGAATTGATCCGGGAGGGGAAAATCGCGAAAACGACGCAGTAAACGACGACGCACGTGCCCGGGAGTGGGTCGAAAATTAGAACTCAGTGAGCTCTAATTTTGAGTGAAGACCGCGTGAAAAATAATGAAAGACGACTCGGTAGCGCCCCTCGAAAATCAAATAACATTGGGCCAATGGGAGCCCGACGCCGAAAAAAGTCGCAGTAAAAATATGAAACCGGCCCGAAAAATAGTTCATGTCCGAACATGAAAAAAATCATATTGTGGCCCCGCCCTCAAGTGAACAGGAAGTCGGCCATCTTGGATCAAACGCGTCACGGGCAAAAGCGCATTACCTCATACTTTGGACCACACGTCCACAATTTTGGTCGAAAACACGTCAAACTTGGCCAAACACAGTAAACCCATGTGAATGAAATCAATGGTTTGAAATTTTGATATCATGTTTGGTATGGTCACGGTGATTTTTTAACAAAATTGTAAAATTTTGAAATTTGGAAAAAATTTTCTTTTTGCTAGATTTTTTTATGGGAAAATGAAAATAGAGCGTTTGTGCACATTTGGAAACTGAACGCGACGATATGCATATCAAGAGGGTATGTCATAAAATGGCCCAATAGCGCCCCTTTAATTTTATTTTCAAAAATTCGTACAGACAAACCGTTTGGCGTAGACTGTGAAAAAATTCACAGAGGGCTCATTTGTGATGGGCACAATGTGAGAAAGTTTCAGGATTCTAGCTTTGTAGTTTAGGAGAAAAATAATAGGAGAAAAAAAATTTCCGTTATTATTATTATTAGGCCCGAGCCGAGGACGAAGTCCCGGCGAGGGACTAATTGGAATTGGACTCGGGGGGGGAAAATCGCGAAAACGACGCAGTAAACGACGACGCACGTGCCCGGGAGTGGTGTCGAAAATTAGAACTCAGTGAGCTCTAATTTTGAGTGAAGACCGCGTGAAAAAATAATGAAAGACGACTCGGTAGCGCCCCCTCGAAAATCAAATAACATTGGGCCAATGGGAGCCCGACGCCGAAAAAGTCGCAGTAAAAATATGAAACCCGGCCCGAAAAATAGTTCATGTCCGAACATGAAAAAAATCATATTGTGGCCCCGCCCTCAAGTGAACAGGAAGTCGGCCATCTTGGATCAAACGCGTCACTGGCAAAAGCGCATTACCTCATACTTTGGACCAGCACGTCCACAATTTTGGTCGAAAACACGTCAAACTTGGCCAAACACTAAACCCATGTGAATGAAATCAATGGTTTGAAATTTGATATCATGTTTGGTTGGTCACGGTGATTTTTAACAAAATTGTAAAAATTTGGAAATTTGAAAAAATCTTTCTTTTGCCAGATTTTTTTGGGAAAATGAAAATAGAGCGTTTGTGCACATTTGGAAACTGAACGCAACGATATGCATATCAAGAGGGTATGTCACAAAATGGCCCAATAGCGCCCCCTTTAATTTTATTTTCAAAAATTCGTACAGACAAACCGTTTGACGTAGACTGTGAAAAAATTCACAGAGGGCTCATTTGTGATGGGGCACAATGTGAGAAACTTCATGATCTAGCTCTTGTAGTTTAGGAGAAAAATAATAGGAGAAAAAAAAGTTTCCGTTATTATTATTATTATTATTTATTATACTTTCCCATACAACCTCAATTTTGACCCCCTGAACGTTAACGAAAAGTCATTTTTATTTGACCCAAAATTCACGGTCGGTGAAAAATTTTTTTTTGGAGGTTCCAAGGTAAAAAAATGTAAAATGGCTCTATAGCGCCCCCTGAAAGCCCAATGCAAATTTTTGTCAAGTTTGTCGCAGAGAGCTGAAATTTGGCAGAGACATCTATCGTAATTACTGAGCAAAAAAGCCAATGACGACATACCTCTATCTCACACTGTGTTGCCGTGGCAACAGGAAATCAAAATTTTGGTCATTTTTTTCGAGAACTTTTTGAGTTTTCACCCCCTGAACGTTAACGAAAAGTTACCAATTTTTAACCGTATTTCAAGTTTTGTACTAAGTGTGTGTTTAAAGGTTGATACATAACAATGTTGTTACATGACTCGCTAGCGCCCCCTGCAATTTCAACTTTCATGTAAAAATCTGCAACTTGGCACAAAGATAGCCACAATGAGACGAGTAAAAAGTTACATTATGACCCCACTCTAAATCCTACAGGGCGTCGGCTATTGTGGGCGGAACTTAATTTTGGCCAAATTTTACATCTCACTATTTTTCCTTTTCTGCTTGGATATTTAGTCAAACAGCTAGACAATTTGGAAATATCATTGACACACCGATGTGCAAAAGGATAGCTCATCAAATTTTTGATTTGTTAAAAAATGTGGGTGTGGCTATATCCCAACGCTACACTGACAGTTTTCTGTGTTTTTACAATTGCATATCTCTGGTATGCTATTGTTTATTTTAAAACCAGAATATACGTTTTGTTCGAGATGACAAGCCGGTTGCATTGATCTATAATACATACAGCTGTAATAAGAAATTGCTCCACAGCGCCACCTTGAACTTTTGAATAGACACAAAAAATTTAGTTTGTCGTAGATACATAAAATTTGGCACAGACATTCTTCTTTCCATTCTGAACAAAAAAGCCAATGGAAGCATACCTCTATCTGAGAGCGTGTTGCAGTGGTAGCGCAAAGTCTTTCCATTGAAATACATACAAAATTTTTGAAGAGAACGAAAAAAATTACTTTGTCATAAGGAGTTGAATTTGGCACACCTATTGTCCACATGATACTGAACAAAAAGCCAATGAAGGCGTACCTCTATCTCGGACCATGCGACTGTGACAGAGTCACCAATTCTCATGATAATGATTGGAGTAGTATAAAGATGCCCCTTTTGAGGGGGGAATGACATAGGCAGAAAAGGCACAAGGACGATGGGCGGGCTCATCGCGGTCGCTCATACCCCGCGGTCGCAAGGGGGGGCGAGGGCCTATATCACCGCGCGCGGTTTTAATTATTATTATTATTATTATTCTTCCTTTAAACTCAATTTTGACCCCCTGAACGTTAACGAAAAGTCATTTTATTTGACCCAAAATTAAAGGTCGGCGAAAAATTTTGTTTTTTATACAGCAAAAAAATTAATGTGTTAAAATGACTCGCTAGCGCCCCCTCAAAAATCAAAAAACATTACGGCAATGACAGAGCTTTTTTATCGCAGACAAATGAAATTTGGCAGAAACATAGCTTGTGTCAAGACAAGAAAAAATTACATTATGACCTCACCCTAAACCCTACAGGGCGTCGGCTATGTGGGCGGAACCTGATTTTTTGGAAATTTTTCATCTCACGTTTTATTTTTTTCCATTTTTGTTTTTATGTTAAATGGATGAAATTTGGAACTGCATCAACAGACCCTTGTGCCTTTGGGTTTTTCGATAGATTTCTGATACTTAAAAATGTGGGTGTGGCCACGCCACAAATCAAAAGTGACATTTTCCAATGCGTTCAAATATGCGTATTTCTACACGCAAAGTTCTATTCTCCGGCATTAATATACGTTTTGTTCAAATCGCAAGCCGCATCTAACGATATACTTTAAAAAATCTACGTCAATAATTGCTCCACAGCGCCCCCTTGAAAATTGCATTGAACCCAAAAATTTAGTTTGTCGTAGACACATGAAATTTGGCACAGACATCCTTCTCAGCTATCTGAACGAAAAACCCAATGGGAGCATACTTTATCTGCAAGCGTGTTGCCATGGCAACGTAAAAATGACAAAAACCCATGTTATCCAATGGAGACGCAAAACTTTTTGAATGGGGAAAAAATATTTCCTTTCATAGGAAGCTGAAATTTGGTACACACATTATGCTTCACATTCTGAACAAAAAAGTCAATCATGACACGCCTCTATCTTTGACCGTTTTACCACAGCGCCCCCTTACTTTTGAATGGGATAAAATTTTTAGTTTCACCAAAATGCATCAAATTCACCACACTAACTCTCCACATCACACTGAACAAAAAACCCAATGGGACTATATGTTTATCTGCAAGCGTTTGGCCATGGCAAAGGAAAAAAGGCAAAACCCATGTTATTCAATGGAGAACTGACAGATTTGGCCAGAGTGGAGGGTAGGGTGAGTGGTAGGGTGGAAATTTTTACTTTGTCCTAGAAAGCTGAAATTTGGCACACACATTCTCCATCCAATACTGAACAAAAAAGCCAATGGAAGCATATCTTTATTTGCAACCGTGTTACCGTGGCAACGTCAACATTTCCCATTGAAATACATAGCAAAAACTCAAATTGGATGAAAAAAATTACTTTTCATAGACACTTGAAAATTGGCACACTTATTGCCTTCGGGATGACGAACAAAAAAGCCAATGAAAGCATACCTCTATCTTCAACCGTGCAGCTGTCACAATGTCATAATTTGTCCTTTCAGTGAATGGAGAAGCATACGATGTAGCTTATAGGGAGGAGTGCTGTTGGCAGAAAACGCACAGGACGACAGGCGGGCTCGTCGCGGTGGCTCATGCTCCGCGGTCGCAAGGGGGGGCGAGGGCCTATATCACCGCGCGCGGTTTTAATTATTATTATTATTATTATTATTATTTTTTCTGCCTAAACAATCGCGTTTTTGACCCCTTGGACCCCCTGAAAAAGTATGTACAACGTACATCGTCGCGACCGGACCGGCGAAAAATTCGATAATTTCGACATTGCAAGAATGTCGAACCCAACCGACTCGACAGCGCCGCCTAGAATCAGACCTCTATGGCAGAGGAAACAGGTAAATTTTGGCCTAGACTCATGAAACTCAGAACAGTGATAGAGCTCCATGAGACAAGCTAAAGTTGACTTGGCGCACTGCTCTATGATGCACAGGAAGTCGGCCATATTGGATTTAATCAGCGACGCCATTTCGATTTCGTTTTTATTTTAACGAACTAGTCCTAGGTTTTTGGGCCCAGTGAGCTCAGACTTGGCCTGCTGCATCTAGAGGCATTGAAGTTCAATAATCATCCAATTTTTTGGATACTCCTCACCGTTTCCCGCAGTACGCCGGCGAAAAACACCTTCGTTTCCTGTTTCTTTGAACACCTGTCACGGCCACAGGCTCTGACCTACAGAGCTCAGACTTCAGTCACTATTGTGTGATCCTGGACTAAACATTATGGATTCACTTTTATAGAAGACTCCACTCTATAGCGCCCCCTACCTATACCCTGAAATGTCAACTTTGTGCGATTTTCATGAAACTTTGCCCAAAAATTCTATGCCTGATAAGAAGCATAAAATTACATTATCGCTATGGTGCATTTTCAATACTTGGCCAGCAGGGGCGCAATGAATGCTCAAAAAAAGACATTAAAATCTATAACACGCACGTCCTCTGTCAGATTGACTTGAAACTTGAATCACTTATAGACTGGATGACCCCGGTTACAAACATATGTCTAACATAACGGTCGGGCTACAGCGCCACCTATAGACATGCACAAACATTACAATGGGGATAGGAAATTTACTTTGACTTTTATTTGTGAAACTTTGCACATTAATCCTTAATGTGCCCCTGATCATAAAAGTCAATCAGACCTATGCTCTATTTTGTACAGTTTTGTCTCCAGGAGCCTCCAAAGCTCCTATACATGTCAATGACACTGAGACTCTTATTTCACTAATGTGAGATAAAAAGTCACTAAACAGTGACAGACTCACACCAAAGTTGGCCGAATTAAATATAATAATGTAAATATCAGATTCATAACTGTATTTTACACACTTTTAACCAAACAGCTCTACGGCGCCACCTTCTGTAAAATCCAATGGAGACTGGGACAAGTTTACTTTGGAGTAGGACAATGACATTTACCACAGTGACAGAGCTGATGGAGACAAACATAAAACATAATTGGTGCAATGCTCCACGTCACACAGGAAGTCGGCCATTTTGGATCTAAAATCAGCCGCCACTTTGATTTCGTTTTTATTTTAACGAACTAGTCCTAGGTTTTTGGCCCAGTGAGCTCAGACTTGACCTGCTGCATCTAGAGGCATTGAAATTCAATAATCATCCAATTTTTTTAGATACTCCTCACCGTTTTCCCGCAGCACGCCGGCGAAAAACACCTTCGTTTCCTGTTTCTTTGAACACCTGTCACGGCCACAGGCTCTGACCTACAGAGCTCAGACTTCAGTCACTATTGTGTGATCCTGGACTAAACATTATGGATTCACTTTTATATGAAGACTCCACTCTATAGCGCCCCCTACCATTCACCTCAAATGTCAACATTGTGCGATTTTTACCAAACTTGCAGAATAATTCTTTGCCTGAGAAGATGCAAAATATTGTATTACAGTATGGTGCATTTTCAATCTTTGACCAGCAGGGGCGCAATGAATGCTCAACAATATATTTAAAAAATCTCTATCACGCACACGCTCTGTTGGATTGACGTGGAATTTAGATCACTTATTGCTTAGATGTCCTAGTTACAAACGTATGTCAAACACAATGGTCCGAGTTACAGCGCCACCTATTGGAATGCACAAACTTACAAAAATGTCTTAATCTAGCATTCAAATACTATGGCACTTTTCAAAAGGTGAGAGTAAGAGCCCGGACAGTGGTTTGGAGAGGAAGTGCAATGTTGGGAGGTTGTGAGTCAGTGGGGGGCACGAGTGAGGGCGGGCACGCGGCTGATTCCTTAATGTGCCCCTGATCATAAAAGCCAATCAGACATAGGCTCTATTTGGTACAGTTTTGTCTCCAGGAGCCTCCAACAGCTCCCATTCATAGTGAATGGCATTTAGACTCCTATTTCACAAATGTGAGATCAAAAGTCACTAACAGTGACAGACTCACACCAACGTTTGCATAGTGAAATATAATAATGTAGATATCAGAATCATTATGATATTTTACAAAACTCTCCACAAAATGGCTCTACAGCGCCATCTTTTGTACAAGCTCTATGGAAAGACAGACTCATTTACTTTACAGTAGCACATGAAATCTGCACAGAGACAGACATGATGAAGACAAACCTAAAACATAATTGGTGAAATGCTCCACGTCACACAGGATAGTCGGCCATTTTGCTTCGTTTTTGAGCTGCCACTGTTTTTTAGTTTTTATTTTAACAAATTAGTCCTAGGTTTTGGGCCCAGTGAACTCAGGCTTGCTCTGCTGCATCTAGAGGCTTTGAAATTCAATAATCATCCAATTTTTCCTGATCCCCTTCACGGTTTCGACGCAGGACGCCGGCGAATAACACCTTCGTTTACTGTTTCTTCCAACACCTGTCACAGCCACAGGCTCTGACCTACAGAGCTCAGATTTCAGTCACTATTGTGTGATCTTGGACTAAACGTTATGGATTCACTTTTATATGAAGACTCCACTCTATAGCGCCCCTACCTATACTTGAAATGTCAACATTGTGCGATTTTCATGAAACTTTGCTCAAAAATTCTATGCCTGATAAGAAGCATAAAATTACATTATCGCTATGGTGCATGTACCCCCCTCGGCCAGCAGGGGCGCAGTGAATGTTCAAAAAAACACTTAACAATCTATGACACGCCACGCACTTTGTCAGATTGACGTGACATTTGAATCACTTGTAGACTGAATGCCCCTGGTCACAAATATAAGTCTAACATAACGGTTGGGTCTACAGCGCCACTATAGGCTTTCACAAACTTTATAATGGGAAAAGAAATTTACTTTGCACATAATTCCTTAATGTGCTCCTGATCCTAAAAGTCAATCAGACATAGAGCTAAAGCAGCACTAATGCCACAGTAGTAGTTTGACTAATGCGCTTGACATGACAGCAGCTGTAGGCAATATGTGCAGAAATCTATGCAATTCATTTACCTATCAAAATATAAAACTACTTCTTTTATTGTTTTACATTGCTTATTACCTATAAAACAATGTGTACACACTTGTTTGGCGACCTCTGCTGGTGATGGAGTTTAGTGTAACTGTGTTTTTCAGTAGAGGGAGCTGTTCATTTATTTTTTTATGTTTATTTCAATGATTACTTTATAGAATAGTATTAAAAAACTTTAAATATCACCTGTTTGCAACACCTTAAAATGCCAGTAAATTAGGTTAGAAACACTTGAAATCACTGCATAATTGGGGACATGTCAGAAGTGAACAGATGAGTTTGCAGCATGGACATGACAAAAATGTTTCTTTACAACACTTTTTGTAGTATGATGTAACAACAAAAACATGTAATACACTGTCAAACAAGTTATTTTTGCTTGTGCTTTATTTTCTTTTGAGCCTAAGCTTGTGTTGAAACAATGCATGAAGACAGGGTCTAGTGGAACAGTTAGCCACACCCATATCTGAAATTCAAATTTCTTCAGCCAATCAGAGTCCAGTTATGGGTGGGCCTTAACTTCTACAGGCCACCAGTACATATAGTATAGTAAGTTTATGGCATCTGTTCAGTCTTCGAACATTGGCTTCATCGCTATACTACAGTGTATTTAAGTTGAAGTATATTCTTTTGGTTTACTTTATTTTGTTTCTTTGTGGAGTTAAATTTTTGCTTCAGTCGTCGGATTCATGTAATTTGAAAATTTTCTGAAGACACACTTCAACAAGTTTGTGTGGAAGGTAAGACAGAACTTTTATATTGTCAACAATTCGACAGTATATTATTAGACATATGTAATTGTTAAGGTAACAATACACTTAGTTGTCCTGAGCGCACTTTGTCACTTGTTACTGTAAAGATGCTTCAATAGGAGGCTACTATTTTCTTTATGTTGTTATTCCTGTGTATATATCTTGTTCTCAGACTAGTTAGTGTTAACTTGCGTTTATTGTAAATATTACGTCTAGAATGGGGCGGCTAGTAACACGTCNGCCATCATAAAAAAATTACCTAAATGTAAATGTGAGGGGCTGGGGGGGGGGCACATTTTTTTAAATCTTGCATAGGGCACCCAAACAGCCAGCTGCGGCCTTGGGCGAGGACAAAACAGTTTGTTTCATTCAAATTTGATTCAAGCTCAAACCTTTTTGAAAAAAGCCAGAAATGTCTTCAAACTAGTGAAATATGCTACAAATCTTTAATAAGTTTATTCTTATCTGGTTAAGCAACTATATTGTAAGTAAGTAAGTAAGTAAATCTTTATTTGTAATAGCGCATTTCACAGACACAGAGTCACAAAGCGCTTCACAGTGAATGAACCCTCCCTCCACACTTCAGTGACAGTAAGCTGCCCTGGGGCAACTCAGCAGAGGCGATTTCACCTAACACTGGCGCCTCAACCTCCGACTATCCCAAGTTTTCCCTAACATGCATGTTATTTGGTAGAACCAAAGACAATAACTTGGACAGTGAGTGTGTTTTTTACTTAAGTACATTTACATGGGTGTTGTATACTTTTACTCAAGTTAAGGAGTTTCAGCAGACTTTAACTTTTACCAGAGTTATTATTTCTACATAAGTAACTGTACTTTTACTTGAGTACTTTTGTCATCTCCGATATTTCCTGTATTTGTCCAGAGTCTTGCCTTCAGAATGATTCATCTGGACACTGTTTAGTTCATCATAATCTACTTTCTTTACTTCTCATATCTTTTATCTGTTTCCTGTGCGTTTGGTTCATGTCTGTGTAAAACCGGACTGACAGGTTAAAACGCATGAATCTGTTCTGTTATGGGACGTCACCGACCTGGAACAGCGCTTGACCCAGAAGGACAGAACTCAATACTTTGTGCAAACAATAGGACTCTTCTCTCTCATCGTGTTTGGATGTACGTCCCTTGGCCCAAAGCTCCGCAGTGTAGCACGTTTTGTATAAGAAAGTCTTCCCGTTAAACACGTTTAATTAGATCTAATCAGGAAACTCAATAATCATTAAGTGACTCTATTAAACTGGGTTTTACACTGGACGTTTTGGATCCAAGGACATGTACCAGTGATGCAAGCGCTTCTCAATAAAACACCTGTAATTGATATGTTTAATGACATCTGTTTGTGTCGTTACCATGAAACAGTATTTGGCGAGCAGACCCACAACACAACAGTTACATGATGTGCATCTGCATTATAATAATAAATAACGACTGGTCAGAAGTTGAGGAAGTGACATCGTTAAGCTCAGATATAACCAGAAGCTGTGTTATTCAAGAGGAGCTTTTACTTAGATTGTATGTTTTATTCAGCACAGTTCACTGTCTGCGTTTAACCCTTGTGTCCCGTTAGAAAAAAGTTCCTAATCTCCTGTTAGCGCCCTTTTACTCCACTTTTTTTGACGGCTGTAAAATTAAAGTAAAATATATTTTTTTCAAACTTTTTTTGCTTAAATCTGTTAATCCACTTCTGTTCTGACTAAAAATACCAAATTTGAAAAAAAATCCTCAGTGTTTTAATATTTTTACAGACTTATAAAAAAGTTGATTTTCAGAGGTGAAAATCTGACACAAAAATGCCCATTTTTCATATAAAATGAAAATATAATCTGAATTTTTTTGGACCTTTTATTACAGTCTTGGGCATGTTAAAAATGAGTCCCGACTTTGACTTTGATGTATTTGTAGTTTTTGTGCAGAAGCAGTTAACAGTATTTTCTTCCTCTTGTTCTGTTAGCGCCATTTTTTCCCCCATTGACTTCCATTATAAACACGTTTTTTTACTGCTCTGAAAATCCACTATAAAAGTGTGATTTTCCAAACTTTTATGTTTGTTCCTTTTCAGAAGAAGTGAAATAAGTCATTTTTAGACTTGGTGATGAAATGTGTGTATTTCCCATTGAAACAGGCCTGTGAAGAGTAAGACACAGTTTCCCCATTCAAACCTATGGGACGTATAGGACAGCATGGACCTCCACATATGGAGGAGATATGTTTGTGTTTAGGAGACTCCTGGGGGCGTGGCCTCACCTGGGGCAAGGTGGAGGTGTGTGGGGGGGCACCGGGGGGGTGTTGGGGAGTATGTGTGTGAAGTTTGGTGTTTGTGCATATAATGGTGTATAGAATAGAGCTGTTCAAAGACAGATTATCCTATTGTAATAAGGGCACTACATTCAAATATGCATATTGTTCAAAATTCACGCTAATACTCCCCAACACCCCCCAGTGCCCCCCACACACCTCCACCCCGCCCCAGGTGAGGCCACGCCCCCAGGAGCCTCCTAAATCCAAACATGTCCTGTCTCCGGTGGCTCCATAGGTTTACATGGGGAAACTGTGCCTTTCTATTCACAGGCCTGTTTCAATAGGAAATTCACACATTTCATCACCAAGTCTAAAAATGACTTATTTCACTTCTTCTGAAAAGGAACAAACATAAAAGTTTGGAAAATCACACTTTTATAGTGGATTTTCAGAGCAGTAAAAAAATGTGTTTATAATGGAAGTCAATGGGGGAAAAAATGGCGCTAACAGAACAAGAGGAAGAAAATACTGTTAACTGCTTCTGCACAAAAACTACAAATACATCAAAGTCAAAGTCAGGACTCATTTTTAACATCTCCAAGGCTGTAATTAAAGGTCCAAAAAAATCCAGATTATATTTTCATTTTAGTTGAAAAATGGGCCATTTTGTGTCACATTTTCACCTCCTCTGAAAATCAACTTTTTTATAAGTCTGTAAAAATATTAAAACACTGAGGATTTTTTTCAAATTTGGTATTTTTAGTCAGAACAGAAGTGGATTAACAGATTTAAGCAAAAAAAGTTTGAAAAATAAACATTTTACTATATTTTCACAGCCGTCAAAAAAAGTGGAGTAAAAGGGCGCTAACAGAACATAAGGACAGCTCATGTGTAAATGACAAGACTCTGGGTTTGGCAAAACTGCAAGTTAATTTTTTGAAAATATGACTCGATCTAAGGTTTGTAACAAGAAATCATTGAAATATTTCCATAACTGTAGCAATGGTGGACACTTTAAAAATGAAAAGTGCCAAAAAATGGAGTAAAACTCCCCAACGGGACACAAGGGTTAAAACACTCAGGGATTCATCTGCACATCTTCTTGATAGACATGGTCAGGACTAGGCTGGGGTTAAATAGAAGAATTTCTTACTGTGAGGTGAGAGTGCTAGCCACTCGACCTCGTCTACAAACTGAATAAAGTTATGTGCTCCTTATTTGCTTCCCAATAAGGAGGTCGTGGGTTCTACTCCCAGGTCGGACCATATTAGTCCCCGGGGTAGGGCCATTTATTTGTGAAAAAAAACACAGCTCTTAAGTACTTTTTGGGTAGAGGACACCCTATGGCATGTAGAAACAGTGGTCTTAAGTGTCCGGTGGGGGGCACCTGGCCTTTAGGCTCAAAAAACTGCAATCGGAGCAGCGCTATTTTTGGAAAATGTAAAAAAACCCTCAAATCAAAGCTAAGGGCATGTGGAAAATTTCTATGTGCAAAATCATCCCATCAATAAATAATTTGCCCTGTAGTAAAAGTTTAAAGTGTCTTATGGTAGTTCCGTGAAAGGTATTTTTGCTTCGTCTTTTATGATATTTGTCATAATAACCATAGATTCTTTAATGGTAGAGCCACCAAATTTTGTCACACATTTCATCATTAAAAGAACGTGGTTTGTGTGAAATTTCATCACTGTTGTCCTAAAATTGACCTCACCATGCCCAAAAATGTGATTTTTCACATTTTCCTAAAATAGCGCTGCTCCGATTGCAGTTTTTTGAGCCTAAAAGCCAGGTGCCCCCCACAAGACACTTAAGACCACTGTTTCTACATGCCATAGGGTGTCCTCTACCCAAAAACGTATTTAAGAGCTGTGCTTTTTTTCCGCAAATAAATGGCCCTACCCTGTGGTCTATATCAACATCTCACGATTTCTCTGGGTGGAGTTTGCATGCTCTCCCCGTGTCACCCTGGGTTTTCGCCGAGTACTCCGGGTTTTCTTTCCTCCCACCTCTAAAAACATGCATGTTAAAGTTACACAACAATGGTCTGCCCTGGAACCTTCTTAAGGCGCTCCAGCTCCCCGGGGACCCTTTTGGCTGGCGCACCTGAGGCTAGAGATGGAGATTTCAAAGCCTCATGAATCAATGAACCACTTTGAAACTCCTGTCTCGAAGTGAAACACTGTTTCGAAGCACTAAATATAACAGAGAATAGCGCCATCTGTTAGACTGAATGCCAGAATAGCAATACATTGAGACGCATGCATAGTAGAGGTCACGAGATTTGAAACAGTGCTTCGAAACACCAGCTCGAATTCCGCTTCAAAAGATCGATACCTGTTTCGAGCAGGGGGCTCGAGCGTAACATCTCTACTTTGTACTTATCCTTTTTCTTTCCTCTTCTTTACAGGTAATTCTGCACAATGCATTTGTTCAACTTTATTTAATAGTTGTTTAAAACTTTCTTGTTTTTGTCATTTTCATTCATTACTTTAAAATATAGAGCCTATGTAATGGCTAGCAACATTACACTGTCTAAGCCTGCGTCGAGTTGGCCACTGTCCAGGGCATTCTCCCGCCTAAAGTCCAAAGTCACTGGAATAGGCTCCAGTCACCCGCGGGTGGAATTACGCGGTAGAAAATGAATATATGGTCGACAAGAAATCCTATTTGGGGGCGTGGCCTAATGCAGTCAAGACTGCATTATTTATTTATTTATTTTATGGAATGCCATAGTTGAGATGTGTCATCTCGTTTTCGAGGGGGGTCCAAAACAAGACCATTAAACAAGACCAAGACTTTTCTGAGATCAAGACCACTGAGGGTCGAGACCGGAACAAGATCAAGATGAGATCAAGACCGCTGTCCATCGAGACCAAATCAAGACCATCTTTGTAATTTTATACATTTATCAGTGTCTACGTGATCTTATTATAGACCCATTTACTGTTAATAAACAAAGATGGCTGCGCGCGCTAACTGGAGCCCTGAGTGGTGCCCAGTCTCAGGCTTTTCAAGCTACGCAGGTGCATTTTCATTAAAAAATCGCAAAACTCTCTTTAAAAACTCAATTTAACGAACAGCAAGCGACTCCAGATCCATGTACAGTTATCTACTGAATGTTAGCATGACGTTAGTAAGTGTCCCGACATTCAGCCACCTGATATTTACTTATATTTGATGGGAAAAACTCATGTGCACAAGAGAAAAGCTTTAAGCATACAAATCCCTTGATGAGTTTGACGTAATTTGCAGAAAACAGCCCAGCAGCACAGGAGGTGAGTTAACGTGACATTGCTTAAGATTTTTGTGCAAGTTGTGTTAATTATTTATCAATTATCAGTGTAGAATTAGACTCACAGTAAACTGCACCTGTGTGGCATTATTTTGTGCTGATTTCTACAGAAGATATTGTATAAAAGACTCAGAGGATATACTTACATGATTCTGAGGCGATGTGTTTGTTTTGATAGTGATCCCTCATTTTTTCTATAGATTTTAGCGGCAAGCTAGGTAGCCCAAAAAATCACGAGTTATAAAATGTGTCAACTGGTGCAAACCCAAGGAACACATTAGGAATGGTCAGAGCTTCGTTTGAAGTCATTGTTAAGTTTTCTAACCGTTTAACCCTCGGGCTTCCCTTTAAAAAAATCACACCTAAGACCCTAAGGACAAAAATGTCCACTTACAAAAACCTTCATAAAAACATCATAGTTTCATATTTTTTCATACTTTTTTCGGCTCATTTTAAATATCTATCCCTGCTCTTTCAAAAATATGTGTTTTATAAAAATCCATAAAAATTTAACCCCTTAAATGCCAGTTTGAAAACTTAAATTTCACTTGAGGCCAAAAAATGACCTCTAAAAATGCAATATTTTTTAGAAAACCAAAGATAAACTTTAATGGGCTGCATTTTTAGATGTGTCCTATGAAAGTACAACTTTGTGTAAAATTTTAAGTTTTTAGCTTTTGTAGTTTTTGAATAGCGCTCGATTTGAAGAAAAAATCACACCTAAGACCCTAAGGACAAAAATGTCCACTTACAAAAACCTTCATAAAAACATCATAGTTTCATATTTTTTCATACTTTTTTCACATCATTTTAAAGATCTATCCCTGCTCTATTCAAAAATATGTGTTTTATAAAAATCCATAAATATTTAACCCTTTAAATGCCAGCGTCAAAACCTGAATTTCACATTTAGTGAAAAAATGACCTCTAAAAATGCAATATTTTTCAAAAACTTGAAGGCAGAGTTTAATGGGCGACATTTTTAGATGTGTCCTATGAAGGTACAACTTTGTGTAAAATTTCAAAGATCTGGCATTTTTAGTTTTTTTTGTAGCCTGAGATTAGCATGTTTTAAGGACGCCTCTCCCATTGACTTCCATTATAAAATCATACTTTTTATGTTTCATTGTTTTTACTACAAACATTTGATTTGTTTTAATGATAAGGTTAATTTTATGACAAAACTAGTTGCATTTAATATTTTTATTGTTTTTACTCCCAAATAAGTCAATTAGCTACTATTAGCATGTGCAGAAAGTCAATCCATCCATTGAGGCACCTGACACAAGAAGTGTCTTTGAAGCAGACAGTGTGACCTATATTTGACCTCAACTTGACTTTGAAAAAGTTAAGTACAAAGTAACTTGTGTGTGCTGTCACACAGAGCAATATAAACACTTTTAAAATCAAGAAAAACAATGCCCCCCTTCTACCCCCCCATACTCAGAGAAGGAAAATGTAAACAACTTTACAGAAAAACATAAACAACTTTACAGAAAAACCAAACAACATTGCACCTGGACGAGTCTGCGCACCGCCCTGCTCTCTGCTCTTTTGTTTCTGTGTCACTGAAGGAACAAGGTGAAGCTCATGTGTAAATCAGGCTCTGAAACTAGTCCTGCAGCTTCAGTTACAAGAGAAGGTGAAGAGGAAAGTCGTGCAGACTGCACAGAAGAAGAAGATTGTTTTTCTGTTTGTGGTTCTGATTTTCACACCAGCAGTTATGAATAAATAAAAAGATAAACGCAGTGTCACAAATCCTGGTGATTGAAAACCTTGTTGGATCATCTGGCAGACCTCTTGAAACAGAAATGTAGTAGGTTGTCTCTGCATTGGTAGGTAACCAGACATTTTAAGTTTCATTTCTGTATCGAGATCCACTGGGTCCTCGTAGTTAGAGGACGATAAACAATCCAGAATTTTTTATATCAGGCCTAACTGCACTTGGTTCAGTCCCAGCTGCAGTTTTCGACCGGTGCTCTTGAGAAGAATATATGTATGACCCAGAGCAGTGGACTCATGTGAGCTATTCTCTACAGCTCTTCTTTACAATCACAGATGCTGTTCCTGTCACTGCCTTTGATTGTGAAGAAAAGCGCTGCAGCCAGCTGCGACTTGCTGCATTGGTACAGTTGTTTGTATCACTGCTGAAATGTTGTTTGGTTTTTCTGTAAAGTTGTTTATGTTTTTCTGTAAAGTTGTTTACATTTTCCTTCTCTGAGTATGGGGGGGTAGAAGGGGGCATTGTTTTTCTTGATTTTAAAAGTGTTTATATTGCTCTGTGTGACAGCACACACAAGTTACTTTGTACTTAATTTTTCAAAGTCAAGTTGAGGTCAAATATAGGTCACACTGTCTGCTTCAAAGACACTTCTTGTGTCAGGTGCCTCAAATGGATGGATTGACTTTCTGCACATGCTAATAGTAGCTAATTGACTTATTTGGGAGTAAAAACAATAAAAATATTAAATGCAACTAGTTTTGTCATAAAATTAACCTTATCATTAAAACAAATCAAATGTTTGTAGTAAAAACAATGAAACATAAAAAGTATGATTTTATAATGGAAGTCAATGGGAGAGGCGTCCTTAAAACATGCTAATCTCAGGCTACAAAAAAAACTAAAAATGCCAGATCTTTGAAATTTTACACAAAGTTGTACCTTCATAGGACACATCTAAAAATGTCGCCCATTAAACTCTGCCTTCAAGTTTTTGAAAAATATTGCATTTTTAGAGGTCATTTTTTCACTAAATGTGAAATTCAGGTTTTGACGCTGGCATTTAAAGGGTTAAATTTTTATGGATTTTTATAAAAACATATTTTTGAATAGAGCAGGGATAGATCTTTAAAATGATGTGAAAAAAGTATGAAAAAATATGAAACTATGATGTTTTTATGAAGGTTTTTGTAAGTGGACATTTTTGTCCTTAGGGTCTTAGGTGTGATTTTTTCTTCAAATCGAGCGCTATTCAAAAACTACAAAAGCTAAAAACTTAAAATTTTACACAAAGTTGTACCTTCATAGGACACATCTAAAAATGCAGCCCATTTAAGTTTGTCTTCGGGTTTGTAAAAAATATTGCATTTTTAGAGGTCATTTTTTCACTAAATGTGAAATTCAAGTTTTCAAACTGGCATTTAAGGGGTTAAATATTTATGGATTTTTATAAAACACATATTTTTGAATAGAGCAGGGATAGATCTTTAAATGAGCTGAAAAAAGTATGAAAAAATATGAAACTATGATGTTTTTATGAAGGTTTTTGTAAGTGGACATTTTTGTCCTTAGGGTCTTAGGTGTGATTTTTTCTTCTAATTGAGCGCTATTCAAAAACTACAAAAGCTAAAAACTTAAAATTTTACACAAAGTTGTACTTTCATAGGACACATCTAAAAATGCAGCCCATTAAAGTTTATCTTTGGTTTTCTAAAAAATATTGCATTTTTAGAGGTCATTTTTTGGCCTCAAGTGAAATTTAAGTTTTCAAACTGGCATTTAAGGGGTTAAATTTTTATGGATTTTTATAAAACACATATTTTTGAATAGAGCAGGGATAGATCTTTAAAATGAGCTGAAAAAAGTATGAAAAAATATGAAACTATGATGTTTTTATGAAGGTTTTTGTAAGTGGACATTTTTGTCCTTAGGGTCTTAGGTGTGACACTTATTTATTCCCAGTAATCCAAAGCAGTTGCAAAAAAAATTTTTTTTGGCCGAAAAATTTCACAAGATTTAGGCTTTGTCACTGAATTTCATAGCTCTATCATGAACAAATGCGAAATGGTCGGCTGACAAAATTTGAAAAACGGGCGAAATGGACAAAAATGTCCATAGGGAAGCCCGAGGGTTAATATCGTTAGTACAGCTTACTCGTTTTGTATAGAAACTTATGGGGAAACTCTGCGGAGGCACCCGTGCGGCTCCGCCCCCAAAATGACGTAGGCTCTGAACGGGTCTATACTACTAAACTTGGCCTACAGTGGGGAAAGTTGTGGGACAAATTCTATGTTAAGACATAGGAAGTTAAGCTTTTTACATCTATTAAGACATTTTCTGGCTATGAAAGTTGAGTCACAAACATGTTCAATTGGAGGTTGTTGGTCTGACGTTATGTCAGAAAAGTAAACAAAGTTTAAGAAAGATGTTTAAACACACAGCAGCGCTAACATTACCTTAGCATTTAAATCACAGCTACTGTTAGCATTGTTGTATTTACATATTTGGACAGCACTTTAATCATCCCCATGTCTTCATATCTATATTTGACACAATATATTTTAGTAAATTCACATTTGCAGTTGAGCAGTGAGTGATAAACTTTTATTCTGATGCACCGATCATGTTATGTTTCCCCCAGACTCCTCCATAAATTAGGAAATTGTAAAACCTGTCACACGCAGTTTCAATGTTGTCAATCAGCAGAGAATATAAAAAAATATTGTTTCTGTTCAAGTTTGTGAAGATTGGTGTTTTTAGAAGCTTTAACCCCTTAACAGTCGGAGGGCCCTCCCACTTTTTCTTTAAAAATTCAATTTTGTTGAGTGTCTGAAAAAAGCATACTATGAAGCACCTGGAAAGGTTAAATATAAAAATCCTATTGTATCCCTTTTATTTAGAGCAAAATCAGCCTCTGGGATGATCCAGACTCAGATTTCAGCTCTAAGCCTCCAAATAAAAAAAAGTCCTCAAAAATTCAAAAATTTTAATAGGACTTTTGTATTGGCTCCGCCTAAATTTTTTTGAGTAATTTTGGGTCCCTAAAACTCATTTTTACCTCAATTGCCTTCAGCTTTTACAGAGGAATTGTCAAAACCCCAAATATGCCAAATCTAGTGTCATTTATGTCTCAGCTGTCAACACCAGCTATGACATTCCTTATATCTACCAAAAAAATTTAGGCGGAATTTAGATTTTGTTTTTCTTTTGCTTGGAGAAAGTTCTCACTTCTGATGAGAGCCTGTTGGACATCAGAAGCAAAACTACAGGGATACAGCTTTAAAAAGACCCCAGCCATTTGCCTGAGCTCCAAGGGTTCGGGAACAGTTTTAGTTTGAATTTTTACCGATTTTAGTCAGACGTGTGAGGTAAAAAGGCCCGCATGAGAAGGGGTTAATTGATCATTATGTCTAGTAGAAAAGTGCATTTTGAGGAAGCTGCTTACATTGAAACAGTAATACAGTATGTTTCTGTATATTTTCTTGAGCCTCCTGTGTTGTTGAGTCCTTGTTTGTCCTCACACAGGTGAAGTGGGCGGGGCCAGACGGGGACAGGTAACAGCACAGTCGAGGTTAGCCACATCTTCCCTCAGATCCCTGTTTAAACCCCGGGCCGGTCGTTAGCCGTCTGCTAATTAGCCCGGAGCAGCTCGGGACACGCCAGAAGCCACAGCGGCTCATGTTCCTAGACACTTTTTAATGACGGGGCGTTCGAGGGGCGTGGGACCGTTCAGACCTGGATTTTGACCTGCTGTTGTTGTCTGTCTGGCTTTTGCTCCAGTTACTTATTTTTACCTTTTTTATATTTACTAAAAACAGCCCAAAGAGACACACGCCGACATGTGAGCCACTTTTTTTTTCAAGTTTTATTCCAGAGCCATACAAATACATTTTCCAGAGGGCCAGATTTTGGGCTGGGTTTTTTCACAATATTTCATAACTTTTG
This sequence comes from Mugilogobius chulae, assembly GCA_038363315.1. NCBI lineage: Eukaryota > Metazoa > Chordata > Actinopteri > Gobiiformes > Gobiidae > Mugilogobius > Mugilogobius chulae. Next base: position 41,694,814 of record CM076403.1, on the reverse strand, counting down.
ACATGAGGTTTTGCAAACATTATTAAAAAAAAAGACAGCATATTCTCACTGGAAATAAATTTAAAAAAATGTATTTGGAATTGAAAAAAAGAAAATAAATCCTATTTTCAGACAGTAAAATTATACATTAAAATCAAGATAACTAGGGCCTAGTTCAAACACATTACTGACACATTAAAAATTGGCTAGTATTTCCAGAATAATAACCCTCAGCCCTTTAGTTGAATCGTCCTGTTTTTGATCGTGTTACAATGAAATGCAAAAGGGGTACATGTCACATGTCTTTAAGAGTAGATTTGAAGGTCTCCAGACAGTTTTTTTCTAACAGTAGTATTGTACTTTGCTATGAAAGATAATTTTGCATATTTTCAGTGACTAGTACTACACCCAATCACTTTAAGTACTGCAGCCAATGAATTCTAATAATATTTCTAAATAAAACCGTATAAGAACAAAATTGACATTAAAAGTGCAATGTGTGCATTTTTGTTCAATCTAGTCTTAACTAAAAGCATGTTTTTGTCACACTTTTATGTCTAGATTGAACAAAAATGCACACATTGCACTTTTAATGTAAATTTTTGTTCTTACACGGTTTTAAATAAGAAGATGTTTTTGTCACAAGGTGCACAGTAGCAGAGTGGTTAGAGCTCCGGCTTCCTAATAAAGAGGTCGTGCGTTCGACTCTCGGGTCGGACAATAGCTCACAATCTCTCTGGGTGGAGTTTGCATGTTCTCCCTGTGTCACCTTGGGTTTTCTCCGGTTTCCTCCCACCTCCAAAAACAAGCATGTTTAGGTTAATTGGGCATCACTGTAAATTTCCCCTGCGAATGAATGAGAGAGTGAATGTTCGCTTGTCTAACTGCAACAAGTTGGCCACGGGTGTTCCCCGCCTAAGGCCCAAAGTCACTGAGCTAGGCTCCAGTCACCCGCGACCCCTAACGGGATGAAGCGGTGGGAAATTAATGAATGAACGTTTTTGTCACTCAGATTTCTTTGTTGCATTACATACTGTAAATAATGAAGATCTGCCTCTGTGCTCCGAGCAGGCTTGCATGCCTACAAAATACTGATTGTGTTTGATTTGACCAAATGTTTCATCAACAAACTGGTAAAGTCCTCTGAGATAACTGCTGTTGTAATTTTGGGTTTCAACAAATACATTGAATTGAATTTAAAAGTATATGCTATGTTGTTGACCTTTCACCCCCAGAAAGTTACCAGTATAACAACAAAAATTAAATTAGTTCAAAATGTCCAAACAAAGATAATTACATCTTTTATTTTACAACCAGCAGCATATTTGTGTTGAAAGAAGCTGTTGATTCAGAAAAGCTTTTGTGTCGTCACTGCTTTTGTGTTAAACGATTTGTGTAAAAGTGAATAGAAAACAGTTTCATTGTGTTTATTTAAAGAATAATTCAGCAAAGTGTGACTGGTCTGAAACAGTGAAAAGACTGAAATTACAATCAGTCACATGCTCAGAAGCTTGGGGACAGAATAAGCACAACATCATTCAAATCCTTTATTACAATACAAAAGACACTGGACAAAACACTATAGATATCACCACTGTCACGTTTTACAAAAGTACAAATGGATAAAGTTGGTTTGATTCAGTTTAAAAATATATAATTAAATCTCCAAAAAAGCAGTAAGAGAAGATTACATTGTTGAAAACTGTGTCTGAAGCCATAAGAGAGTGTCTATCATTCTTTGCTTTTAAAAAGTTAAGATGTGTCTTTACTATTGTCCATTTTTAAGCCATTATCAAGTATTTTACTATTGTGATTTAATTTCTTGTGGCTCATTTTAACTTGTTCTAAATCAACACATTATCACATATTAGTTTATTTGACAGGGACAATGTGCATGCATACATACACCACAGTGCAGTGCTTCTCAAACTTTTTTTGCCATGCCCCAGGATGGAAAAGAAATATCCATGTCTACACCCCATACCCTGTTAAATAAGTAAAGTAAAAGTACAAAAATGTCTGTCTGTGGTATTGTGGCTTAAATAATATTTTAAGCACCAAATTATATATTTGAAAAAGTTTGTGTATCCGCTGATTGAGGCTGATTCCTCGTGTGCATATTAAATGAGGTGTTGGCGCCACTCTCGGTTTGAAGACTTATTGTATCTCCGTGATTCCTGGGTCTTTTGGGTGATTTAAAAACTCAGACGGCGATCAGACCCGTCTCTATCCCGCTGTCAGTACAGCAGACCTTTCTTCCTCCTGCACTAACAGCATCTAAGGAGATTCTCTGTTTGTGGACTGTTTATGAGTAGGAGGGAGAAAAAAGGGCACAGCAGCAGCACTGCTCTCTCGCACCACCTGAAAACTTTCTGCGCCCCACTAAATTGCAAATAAGCAACCAGATCTAGTGCTGCACAGCCTCAGCAGCTGTAAATCTCACCATACGTCATCACTGTTCCCACACAAAATTCTCGTCATGCGTGAATCAAGCTCGCTGTCCGTATTTCGTGCCGTCAATTAATGTCTGTTCACACCCACTGGGCGTCTCTTAAAAGGCCTCTGGGCATCTCCAACTTTTGCGAGTCTGTTTGAGGTTCAGTTGTGAGCGGAGTAAGTCCCTGGCCTCACTTTAAGTTGAAAATCAAATGGGAAATGTCATGTGTGCTTTGTTACACTTTATTTAAAGTTCTAATAAGACACCAACAAAAGACTTACAAGAACAAGTTTAAAAGTCACAACTAATGCAAATAACATGTAATTTTTGTCGTCTAAGAATGTGTTTTATATCTCATTTATTTATTTTTTCAGTTTGCAAAGATATACTGTATTATTGTATGATAAAGTAAACATTCTTAATCCTGACTCTAATTTCTGTTTACACTTTTACCTTTTCTAAGAGTTAAAAGTCTTTGCAGAGGTCTTTATCCAAACACACTTGCACAGGCCGTGAGTTCCTGTCCAGTTCTCGTTATGAGTGAATTATCTGTTGTCCGTGAAGCATCTCTCACACAGCTCGTTTGTGAATGGGCCCACAGCGCAGGTTTTAGATAAGATAAAGATGAATGAAGTCTGGGAAATCCTCCCCAACGGACTCACCGCCTCCTGCAAAGAAACGCAGAAACAACACGATAACAGATGACTTTATTATTTCAATGTATAAGACGAATGTGGCCTCATAGTTTCCGTTCATTCAGCGCTTCGAGTGAGAACATTGCACAAGGCTTAAGTCAGCGTCAGTGCGGTGTTCTGGAGGATTTTTTCTGGTGTTGTGTTTGAAGGGGGAGAGTTGGATCAGTCTGCTTTATGTCTAATTAGATTAAGATTTAGGTCCAACGTGTGTTCTTCTCTGGAATATTATGAAACAAACCAACACTCCTAAAGATTTGTTATAATAATTTGAGATTTTGGAGATCTTAATGATTTTTTTTATCTCTTGGTTGGGCATTTTTTAACCCTTTGAGGAAAATTAGTTTGCTCCAGTTTCATGACATCCCTATACGAGAAAATGTCTGGTTTATTCTCAAAAATCTATATTTGGAGGTTTGTTATTCATTGTCATTTGGTTTTGTATTGTAATACCTCATCAATGGGTCTAGTCACTAAGAAATCACCATATTGAAATTTGTAAGATGAGCTTACATATTTCTTGGTAAAATACAATGTTACTAGAAGAGGGATTTTCGGTTGAAGTCACTTTCCGCTCTACTGTTCATGCTTCATGCAAAAAGAGCTCCTCTCCATCTGCTAACATGGGGAAACTTCTTTGAATTAAACAACTAAACGGGACGACACCTGAAACTTGAGACAGTGTTTTTCCTTGTCGTTATTTAACTCACCTGAAACTTTTAAGGGTCAATCAATTTTCATTCACAAATGTTGATTTAGCAGCATAACTTTTGTTTTCTCACAGTGATAAACTCTTGTAGCTGACAACGGAGCTTTTTTCACCTGTTTCCACTGTTTGTGTCTATGAACGACGGTTATTTCTGCAGGACGGTTGCTTGTGCATCGCCCGTGTTGATAAACAAAAAAACCCTCTATAGGGAAAAAAATCCTTTTGCCCAGCATCTGCCCTAATATCTTGCCTGGGATCCAGGCTTCAGCAAATTGCGAACTGTGGGTCTGGTCGCCACGCCCTCCTCCTGTGTTTCAGATCAAATCTACATCGTACCGGGCAATCAGATTAGTTTATTTGCATGACGCAGATGAAACAAAGGAGCTGATTGGTCGTCTGTCATTTAGACCAAAATCTAACTTTACTCACCTCACATTAAAATTGTTTTTTGCTTCGCTCATTGATTCTGCAGAAATCTGCGATGTTTTTCAGTTCCTCGTGATATTTTTTTCATGTATTTTTTTCGTCGGGAGCAGCCATGTTGGATTTTACACAGCGGAAGATGCTTGTTTCTGATTGGCTAATTAATTTGTCAATCACGGAGGGACACGTTGGCCAGACGATATATTTTTAATATCGTCTGAATTTTCCAGGCAACATTTCCTGTTCATTTTGTGTGTGAAAGGTCACTCTGAAACATGCACTTTTTATTGGAGAGTTAGGGTTGTGGATTTTCAAGACCATTTTCTAAAGCTGATTTTCTCATTTTAGTTTTTTTGTTTTTTTTTTTTTTAAAGGATATCTGGAATGAGATCAAATAACTAAAAAGTTCAATCTAAGCTTTTATTTAGTCTCTTTGCTTAGTGATTCAAACATGTTTATGCATTTGTGCTGCTGCAGCCAGGGTCACACAGAAGAAGAAGAAAGCTTTACTTGAACATGTTAATAATCAAATCGAAGCTGCAGTCTTAGTTTTGGAGAGAAACAATAAGACTTCTTTTATCTCTTTCCTTCATAAAGCTGAGCAGATCATTACCTGGTCAAGCATCATCATATCTGTCTATGTCTAAGTTGTACTGGTGCAAAAGTGATTTATTATTTCTTTTATGTTGGTTACAAGGCCTTTAATCTGTCACTTACTCAGCTAAATAAACTGTTGACTGGTCTTTCTACACGTGTCCAAGTCCCAGGAACGTCCATTCATTTGGCCGAGACTCAAAGTAACTCGAGACGCAATAATTGTAAATGATTGACTGAGTGACATCATGGTCTTTTTTTTTTTCTTTTTTTATTTACAGTGCACATTCAAAGGTCGTTAGCAGTGATTCATTTGAACACTCCCATAGAAAACCTGTCTGTCCTCTCTCCTCTTTGTGCTATAATTATCCCACAGACACGTCAGCGTCTAAAAATACAACTCCACGTGCTTTTTCAAACCACCATCCATCAAACCGTGAAAGAACAGAGGGAGAGAGATTAGGTTTAAGCCCAAAATGAGAGCATGAAGTCAGAGGTTTACATAAAGTCTGCTCCAGAGCGTTTAAAGGGACGATTAGACACTGTTTAAGGTGAAAATGTATGTTTGGCTCAAAAAGAAGCTACATTTTCTATAATAATTTGGACTCCACCTTTCAGAAATATGTGCACTCGGCTGCTTTTGTTTCAAGTCAATTAAAATAATGCATTGTGCTTCATGCAGGGCTCATTAAAACAGTCCACAAGCTGCAGCTCATCCAAAACACTGCTGCTGTAAATGTTAGGATGAAACTTTAAGATTTGACAGAATTACACCCATTTTATTCTCACTTCTAGTTGTTTGTTTATTCCCTATCTTGACATGAGGCCATCTTACATCTCTGTAAAGCTTTAGAATATAGTTCGACTTCTGAGGAAACGTTGATTTGGATTTCTACTCTTCTTTGCCTCGCTGTTCTTCAGACCAGAGGTTCTCAAATGTTTTTAAGCCGTGGCCCCTTTACTGATGAGAAAATTTCCCAAGTATCTTTATCAATTTTGCAATGTCATAACAATAAAATATGAAAATGGTCATTTTTATTGGTGAAATTTTGCTCGTTTGGGACTGCTTATTGTCCACAACATTGTACTGTTCAAGAGATCATCAGTGTTGCCAAAATTTTGGGGAACCTCTGAGATCTGGCAGAGTGACCCCAGGGGTGCCCAGTCTCCACTTCGAGACCACTGCTGTACACTCTCTGATGGCTCCATTTTGGATTTTTTTTCTTGTATTTTCTTTTATATTTTTATTGAAAGCACTGTTGCAGAAAATCCGCTGATAATACTGCCCTCCCCATTGCTTACTAAAGCGTTCGCTGATACCTTGTGCTCCACAGGAAATCTCTATAGACTTCAGCAACTCGTTGTACTGATATACAAAAATACTGGAAGCTTATTTGCTTATGTTTCAGGGTCAAATCCAGGAGTGTGGCGCACTTATTGACCGGCCACCATTGGATGGTATCGCATATTAAGCCTAATGTAAAGGTCAAATGTTGGATATTATCTGAGAGTGTTAAGCGAGCGGTGTAAGAACATGAGGTCAGAGGTCAAAAGGTGTTAACAGAACTGTGTTTTATAGGTAAGTGATGTCCCTTTTAACCAATCAGAAAATGGCATATAAGCTGCACATACACTAGATGTTTGCTGTATTTATATATTTTGTTCAGCACACATACCTGTAAGTTGTGTGTTTTCAATTTATTTTCAGTTGACTTTTTTTTTTTTTTTTCAAGACACATTTCCCTCATAGAATGAAAGAAACAGTAAATTAAGACCATCATATTTGATTCAACCAGTCAAAGAGCTTGTAGGGTTTCTTCTGTGGTCAATACAAGAGGAAATACATTTACAATCAAATATAATAGTCTTTTCAGGTGAAGAAAACATGAAATCAGGCCTGTGCAGATCTCCAGTGCTCTGTAGCCACAAAGAGAATGCATAAAATGATTTAAAAACTACAGATAATAAAGATGTTTGCATAAAGTTATAGCTTGTAGAAAGTATTCTATCATTTCCCCCATTTGTCTGCAGCACCTGTCGCTCTGAATCTGATCTTTTATGAACACTCTGGACCAGCTCACACAGGTCAGCCGTTAAAATGTAGATCGGCAGCCATGTCTTCCCCTTCCCACGATGCTTTGCTGCGTCCTGCCTCTCCAGATGGGAAGACATGAGAACATTCTAAACTTCAAACATTAAAATGAGCAATGGTCTCTCCGTCCGCGGCCAAAACATCGGAACAGCACCTCCTGCGAGAATCTGGCACGGACGGATCACGGACACATCTGGAAAACATGTTCAACTGTGTTTCTGCATTGTTTGGTCAAAAACACTGAACAAGTTTTTCATTTTCAGGACAAAGATGCAAATGTATTTTTTCATGCACTGTTCCCTCATCAAAAACACACCAGTCGACTGTATTTAGGCTGTATTTAGATGCTTTGTTGAGGATGGAGATGGCTGCTGGGACAAAGCTTTATTGAAGCGAGCCCTTGTCCATTTAAGAGTCCAATGCCTGAGACCTGACGGCAGGAGCTGAAAAAGGTGGTGAAGAGGATGCTCCCTGTCCTGATGATTGTGTTGGCCAGTCGGGCTATTGCTCTGTCATTAGTAGTACTAATACGGCCTCTTGGTTAATAGAAAACGATGGCACTTACTTGATTAACAGGTTCTTGAGCCACGTTTCATTAGTCTGGTTCCCTTAGACAAGTTCACTTTAGAGCGGTTTGGGCCTCTAGTAGGGTCGGACTGCAGCTAGGGCGTTCCTGTGTGCTTCATAAGACTTGAAAGTGTTATATTTTTAAAATATTATTTACCCAAACCCTTTCTTAAACTTACCCATTCCCCTAAACTTAATCACAGCCCTTCCAACTCCAACTGTCTAGCGCTAACTTCAATGGAGGCGTTCCCGTTTAGCACCAGAACACACCTTTTTGGCTGCAGTTGGATGACGTTGCTCTCCTGAGGGTCTGTTACGTGAGCAGCTGATATTGCTCATAACACATGCTTTCTTACCCCTGCCGTACACTGAGTGCGAGTTCTGTAAGACTTAGAAAGTGCTTCAAACCAATGCGCACTTGTACTCGACTTTGAAGCAGTGCGAGTGCATGAGCAAGTTTGCAGAAAGAATCTGTAGAGAGTCTATTTTTCATGGAGGTCGCAGTGATCTGATGCGACTTTCAAGTCATAATAGGATTAAGTACGTTGAAGGCAGAGAGAAAGTTCCATTTAGCATATTAACATTTATTTATTGATGCCAAATGTAAACTCATCATATGTTAGGTTCATTAGTCAACTAGAGCCTGAAATGTCCTTTAACAGTTCATTTACCTTGATGAGTCACGGTTCACAATTCCTCTGTGACACAGATTTTTCCATCAAGACACATTAAAACAAAAGGCAAAATGCAACAAGGCGACAAGGCAAGGGTCGTATTGAGCCCTGGAACCGCCCTCCCACAACAAGCCATCACCCGAAAACAATTACCCCACTCCTCCATTCGCCAGCGTTAACGACGGACCCCAGGACTCTTAGCCGCCGACCCACGGAACGATGGGGTGTCGCAGTGGTGCATATTATGAGGCTCTGCTTCACCGTGGCACTGATAGAGCAGAGGATGACACACAACCTTCCCACCCAAACAGATCAGAATCAGAGAAAGAAACAGGGGTCTGAACAGAGCTTTTATACTAGGCACCGTCCCCTATAGCCACCGCCACATCTAACCCATAATGTCACAAAATTGTCTTCTTTAGGAATATCTTTCACACATAATTTTCTTACCTGAATTACATCACTGAAGTCACAAACAAACACTTTTGCACTTATTCTCAAGGTTTCTTGTGCTGAAATGTATACTGACAACACTAAAAGGATGACTTAACTTGGTAGTACGAGAGAAAAGGTTAACTTCAACACAAACTCAGCAGAGCAGCGTCATGTCCATAGAGACTGATGCAACAAAACTCTGGCTAATTATCCGAGGAGAGGATGTGTTTTTGGGAAAGTTACCTTCCCCTGAGAATGAGGCGTCCTGGTGAAAAGAGCCAACGGCTAAACTTTATCGATCAACAAAGCAAAACGGAATGACAAAAAGACATTATAAACACATCAGGGCTATTTTAAAAGTGCAGCGTCAGAGCCTGGCCTGGTTTAAAGGCTTCACACTTCATTGTCCATTTGTAATAAAAGATCGTCCCAGAACAAACTGACACAGCAAATCATTTACTATCATTACAGTCCTGACAACCGTGCCCTCTCTCAGATTAGGACATAACAATAGGAATTTTTATAGTTCTAAGGATGCAAGTAAGTAAGTATTTTTGTAACATGCCGACTGCAAAAAATCCAATTCACATTACATTAATTTGTAAAAACAAGCCAGGGATAAGCATTTGTGAATGTCTCTGGAAACAATGGGAGAGTGGTTTGTACTTCTTTCTTTAATTCTATTTTTATTTATTGAACAGGACAAGTTATGCAAAGGTACATCGTGTTCTCATGGATTGCGTATTCATACCACGCCATGATAAATTGTGTGTTCTGCCTTGTTTTGTTGGCGTCATATAGACACACAATTTGGTTGAGAACACACAGGAGGTTTTATTTGGGGTTAGCGGCTAAGACTGAAGTTACAAAAATGGGTAAGCTTACATTTGCGCCCCAAAATTGGTTAAGGTTACGCGTATTCCAAGCTGTGGCTAATGTCTTTTATCTGCTCGTGCAAAGTGCAAAGAGTACTGATAGTTTTTGGTAAATACTGTTCAGAAACTAACCTCAATCTCCGAGGTTTGTAGATCGTATGTGTCAGTCGAGGAGTCATGCTTTCTTTTTTTTCGGTTGCTTTGGTGTCGTAAAGGTTTGGATCCCTGCTGTTTTGGTGCAGGTTATCGTTGTAGCGATCAATACAAGCTTCTAGGTCCTCAAGGTGTGAAGTTGTGTGTTTGGGTTGTTCGTGGTCTAAGTGAGAAGTATTAGTCCTTACTCAGATATTTTCTACTTCTTGTTTAGTTCTGTTCAGTCGTTCTCAGGGTGATGCCATGTTGTGTTACTCCAATAGTGCTCCGACGTAAACCATCGCTCCGCTCACTTGCCGCACCTTTCCTCTTCTGTCCTCCAATCCCAACTTTTGTTAATAAAGTCCACACTGACTTCGCTGGAAATCCCGGAAATTGTACCAAAAAGATTGTAGCAGTCCAGAAGAGGGGGCCAAGTTTGGGCATCGCCGAACTTGGCCCCCCAAGTTTGGCCATCACTGGTACAGTATGTTGTTTCAGCTCCATGTGGAGTTTATTCCATTGTTTTGTCCCTTGGTTTGAGAAGGTGGATTGGGCAAAGCTTCTTTTCCACCTGGGAATACTACATTGTGCTCTGCTGGAGGTGTTTGTATCTCTAGTTATCATGTCTGACTCACCTGACACATTCATATAAATATGTGTAACACAAGTTTCTGAAGAATGAATCAGAGTAGAGTAGAGTGTGGTGACAGTTAAAACACAAGCCTTATGGTGTTGTAGCTGTACAACACCGAGGAGACATTACTTTTTCTGATTTGTTCGAATTTCTGAGAAAACATAAACACTCTTTACACTGCATATATTATCTTGTGGGACTTGCTCAAAATGAATTGTGCTTCTCACATTGTGTCAATCTTGATGTTAGTAATGTGATGCCTTTGACAAACCTGTCAGCCGGCGTGTTCAGTACAGGGCTCATATTGGACTTGCTCTGCTCCACTGTTCACATCTGATTCTGCTGTTTCTGCTGCTCCGGGCCTGGTGTCGATTACAACAGTGAGATTTACACCGATCTGAGCTGCGGCAGATACAAACCAGATGCAGCCAATCACAGAGCAGCTCCTCACACAGAGACCGACCCGGGGACAAGCTCAGGGCAGCGCCGAGGTGAGGGACGCAACAGATACGCCAAAAAACAGTTTAGAAAAAAGAATAAGCAACAGTTTTAAATCAAAAAGCTCACAAAAATGCATGTCTTTATATCTAGCATTGTGTCAAGTTGTGCTGGGATTAGTCTGAATTACCTGTAGTTTAAAGTCTCCAAATGTAAACCTAAAGACAGGAGGAGGACCGGAGGGATTCTCAAGAGTCTGTGAATTCACAAATATCACGAGAATCCATCTGAGTGAGTGGACAATAGGCACACATTTGGGATGGGAGACCGCAGGAAGACCAGGAGCTACAGTGAGATGGCTCAAGTGAAGTATCTTTGTGTTTCTCTCCAGTTTCTGTGCACACTGGGTGATGTAAAGTGCTTTGAGTGTCGTGGAAAGTAAGAATGAGACTATTTAGAATAAACTATGAGTGTGATCAGCAATGTACTACATTCTTTAATAGTTTCTTTCTGATTGTTATACAAAAATGATTAACCTAAAGCAGGGGTATTCAACAAAAGGCCAGGGGGCAAATCAATCCGGCCCACAACCCATTTTCTATACATTAGAAAGTATATTTGTCCTTTTTTTTACTGGTTACTAATTTAGTTTGAGTATCCAGTTTTGCTTGCTCTATTTCAGTATTTACAATATTAAAACAAATCCAATGTGCAACCTCAAATAAAAATAGCGAGCTGCACCTTCGGCACAGAGATCACTGCCCACTAAAAAAATCAGACCCTGGGGAAAATAAAGTTCAATACTCCTTCACTAATGTAACAATGTTGTGCCAAGTGTTTCCGACTGTGGCATCTCGGGCATGACACTATTTTAACATTAGCAATTTCTTCTCTGTAAATTATATTAAAGCTAAATAAACTGAAAACCAACAACGCCACCCTGGGCCAGCCAGGGAAAATAAAATACAAAATGTAAGATAAGGCTCACAGGTTCGTTCATTGAAGAGGCATGTTCCATATAAGTTACTTATTTATTGTGTACATCAATAGTTTAAGTTGCAGTTTTAATAATAAAGAGTTTGTAAGTTCACATTATGTCATCAATTGTCCATATTATTGTCCATCTGATGCAATCAGGGCATGTGTCCCAGTCTGCCCTCCAAGACCACGTTCTGCTCAGACACATTTTAGACACAATAAACCTTTTACAAGCAAGGAAACAAAAAGAGGTGAGCTCAAAAAGAGTCAAAAACAAAAGGCAAGATGGCAATGGTTCCCTCTGGTTTCCTGCTAGCTTCGGTCCCCTGCAAAGTAAGTTTAGGTTAGGCTAATACATTCAAAATAATTAGGGCGACAGCTAACAGCTAAACGTACCCTCTCGGACGATAGAGCAGCGCCCGGTCAGTAGGCCGATATAGCGCTTGTTTGGTCGGGTCCAGCCCCCACCTGGACCCGACTCAGACACACACGCCGAGGAGCGAGGCTGCTAGCTGCTTCCCAGGGAGCACAACATGCGGAGGCGCTTGACCGCAGGGCTCATGTGCCCTATACCACACCGCGGAGCTAGGGAGAGTGTTAGTCTCCCAATAACATATTAATTTAAAAACATCACGTAACGCACCGTACCTGGCATTTTAGCGGAGGGAGGCGCAGAGAAGCCGACCGGAAGGCTGCAGTTTGTGGGTCAGAGGTCCGAACGCTAGGCTGGAGCGGCTTTTATAGCCCTTACGCCCCCTAGAGGTCGCCACGCAAAACCCACCCTTACTACATTCACCCCCCCAAAGTGAATCGGCGTCCTCGACGATTAAACTCACACACACGATAGAGGGTGTCTTATACAACTCCTTAACACAGAACGCAAAACGATTTACGAACCGGCTGAAACAGCTACCTCCTCTGAAAACTTTAGACGGGGAGGGGCCCTGAAGGCTTCGACTCGACGGTTTGGTTCCTATACAAGAAAAGACACGCACCCCCAAAAATGTCCAAACCCTTTACAGCTACGTCCCCCAGGCCCCTGGACTACAATGTAGTGGCAACAGCTGTGTATGAGCACTGTCGATGTGTGAAGGAAAACAAGAGGAACGGCTATACAAGCGGAACCTAACATCTCACAAGGCATCTACCATTACCTGGTGGGATGAGCCACCCACTAGAGAAGGCCACGGAACGGCACGGAAAAGGGACAGGATGCCATGGCTCACATACTACAGTCACTCCCTCCTCACCAGTCCTTGCACACTGCCACTTGCCTTTTAAACAAAACACAAAACAGGTTATTGCTTTGTACACACAGCACATAATTGACAATCCGTAGTAGATTTTGACTTTAGCATTTTTCTTAATGTTTGCTTAACCATATATCATTTCATATAACCAAATAATTATAAATGCACAAAAATCACACACAAAATGCAAAGAAAACAAAACATTAAAATCACTTCAGAATAACACTGGTAAATGAACTTGATAAATGTCACAAACGCACACTCAAAATGTTGCTTTAAAGTCAATTACTACTAGCCATTATAACAGTTAGCTTTAGAATGAAACATTTAAGCCTCCTTCAATGATCCTGCCAACAACGCCAGACTGTGGCATCTCGGGCATGACACTATTTTAACATTAGCAATTTCTTCTCTGTAAATTATATAAAGCTAAATAAACTGAAAACCAACAACGCCACCCTGGGCCAGCCAGGGAAAATAAAATACAAAATGTAAGATAAGGCTCACAGGTTCGTTCATTGAAGAGGCATGTTCCATATAAGTTACTTATTTATTGTGTACATCAATAGTTTAAGTTGCAGTTTTAATAATAAAGAGTTTGTAAGTTCACATTATGTCATCAATTGTCCATATTATTGTCCATCTGATGCAATCAGGGCATGTGTCCCAGTCTGCCCTCCAAGACCACGTTCTGCTCAGACACATTTTAGACACAATAAACCTTTTACAAGCAAGGAAACAAAAAGAGGTGAGCTCAAAAGAGTCAAAAACAAAAGGCAAGATGGCAATGGTTCCCTCTGGTTTCCTGCTAGCTTCGGTCCCCTGCAAAGTAAGTTTAGGTTAGGCTAATACATTCAAAATAATTAGGGGCGACAGCTAACAGCTAAACGTACCCTCTCGGACGATAGAGGCAGCGCCCGGTCAGTAGGCCGATATAGCGCTTGTTTGGTCGTGGTCCAGCCCCCACCTGGACCCGACTCAGACACACACGCCGAGGAGCGAGGCTGCTAGCTGCTTCCCAGGGAGCACAACATGCGGAGGCGCTTGACGCAGGGCTCATGTGCCCTATACCACACCGCGGAGCTAGGGAGAGTGTTAGTCTCCCAATAACAATATTAATTTAAAAACATCACGTAACGCACCGTACCTGGCATTTTAGCGGAGGGAGGCGCAGAGAAGCCGACCGGAAGGCTGCAGTTTGTGGGTCAGAGGTCGAACGCTAGGCTGGAGCGGCTTTTATAGCCCTTACGCCCCCTAGAGGTCGCCACGCAAACCCCACCTTACTACACAAGCTAACATGGCCATGGGTGGATTCTCACAAAATTTATGAATTCACAAATTCAAGAAAATCCATCTGGACGCTCACTAGTCGACTAGTTTCAGTCAGTTTGCGGCCATACCTGCTTGTCAAAGTCCAATCCCGTCAAAATAAGCAAGTTAGGCCTGGTTTGTGTTGGATGGGAGATGCTGTACCACCAGGTGCCACAGTGGACTGTCGTTGTGTCCTTGTGCAAGACATTTAACCCACACTGCCTCAGTGTCTGTTCCGGGTGAGTGGATCCTTGATTGTAAAGCACGTTGAGTGCCTTGAAAGGTACAAAAGTACTATATAAATAGAGAACATTTACCAGTCTGATGACAGCTCAGTCAGACTGCAGCAGGGCCGGTTGAGTTTTGAAAGAAGAAGGTGTTGTGACACTTGTTTAGTCCCAGACACACTTTAGATCAGACCTGGGCAAACTATGGCCTGGGAGCCAGATGCGGCCCTCGACCTGTTTGAATCAGGCCCCTGGCACATTTTTGAAAACAGCGATGTATGACAAAGCATAGGAGACAAGTAACAAAAAAAAAGCTTGGGCTATGAGACTAAACATTTCAAGACTGAACTCATAACTTTACGAGTAATGTTTTAAAACATTGGAGAAGAATAAAGTAATAATAAATAAAGAATAGATGACATTTTTCTGAGCCTTCAAAAGATTAAATATCCATTCAAATTATTTTTTCTCATAAATAATAATTTTAATCAAGCAAAATTTATGTTTATTCTTGAAAAGGGATGCTTAGATGTTCAAAAATAATGTTCTTGTTGTTGTAGTTGTTGTTGCCCACCTCTGCTTTAGAGAATGATCATGATTCGTTGCTGTGATTGATTTGCACAAACTGAGGTGGGCTCTAATGACAAGTCACCCAATCAACCCAAATATTTATTAACGTCCCACTTTTCCCAAACGCTTTCAGCGGGGGAAGTTCCAGATGAATAATGCGGAATAACTCAAACCAGAGTCCAACACAGAACCAGGTTAATCCACGTTGTTTCTCCAGATTCTTTTCAGTAGCTTGAACATTCCAGACTCAAAACTGTAATAGTAAACAAATAATACAAAGAGATTTCAGTTTGGATTTTCCAGACTAAAGTTTTAAGTCTATTATTTACTGGACTGTATTTCACTGCTTCTAAATTTAAATCTGACACATTCGTTTGTCATTTGATAATAACGACACAATATTTACTGCAAAGACTTTATCAAACATACACAAAATACAAAACAAGAAAACAGGTAAATCAAAAGTAGTTTCTGAGCCAAATGAACGTACTATATTGTAGATTTAAGACGATCTTCCCTCATAAATCCCCTCGTCTGTGCTGGTCCTGGCGCAGTGACAGTGTGGGGGGGCGGAGGGGGGTCTGTGAGGGCGACATGGAGCCACCTGCGTCCTGGGACCCTGTGGTTCCGGCGGTTTGGGGGTCTTCCCTGAACCGCAGCCCAGAACGGCGCTCTTCTTCTGCAGCGTGTGGTAAATCTGTCAGAGCCGAAGCTGGGACGAGGACTTGGCTACGATTCTGACTCCGGGGAAACGACCTCTGACCCCCGCACGTCATTTTTACACGCTCGCATTTTTGGACGCGGTTTCACTGTTTCCCTTGTCGCCGTGGTTACGGTGAGATTTGTGAGTCCAAACGCCCCGCAGCAGCAACAAGTTATTATTTTATAGTAAATAAAAGCTTCAAACACTTGTGATTTCAAGTATGATCCTATTTTTCTTTCATTGCAGTTAAAAAGTATGTAAATAGCATCTGGCTTATTGTGTCTTAAACTATTTCACAATATTGTTACATTTATGGTGCGTTTCAATGATAGTTGGAGCTCAAATTCCAACTTGTAGAAGATAAACCTCAGACAGTTCATTAGCGATTGTTGCTGTGTTATTTTCTTTTTAGTTTGTCTCTGCAGTTCACTCGCCTCGGTGAACCTGTGACAATAAATGCAACAATAATGGACCCTTTTCACGCTTCGGCTCGTTCTTGTTCCATTCATTCCTTATGGGTTAATTTGCAAAGATGCTCTAAAAGTAAAAGCACAAAGCAGAGAGAAGATTTCAGCTGGATCATTGCTGCAGTGAGTTCAGAGCTTCATATCTGAGGTAAACCAGGTTTCTCCAACCTGTAGTTCAGGAGCTGCGTAGCTCGCCACCACCATCTAAGTAGCTCACCTAAGCATTTTAGATCATAGAAATTATGCTTTAGTTTTCAAATGTTATTTATTACATGCATATACATCCTTATTAGCTAACTTTTCATAAAGGCCTCTTAACTATGCCACAGTTAATTTCAATGTTTGGTCATCGCTAAAGGTAGTAGCTCAATGCCAGATTTATTTTGTAAAAGTAGCTCCTGGCGAAAAAAGTTGGAGACCCATGAGGTAAACACTAGTGTTTTGGTTCAATGCTAAATGCTAACAAATAATTTCACTTAAATAAAGTAAATAATTTGATAAAAAAAAAAACACACACACACACATTAATTGCAAGGCTGATAATTGAATTAAAAAATATAGGTTAGCATTAGCTTTGAGACTCAAGCAGCACTTTTTATAAACGCGTAGTACCGTATTTTACATTTTACAACATTTACCTCGTATGTGAAGCTATGAACTTGCTGCAAATGATTATCCGATTGTAACTTTAGGTCTGCCTTGTGTCAATTAAATATTTAATTACTTTAGGGCGTTTCAGCTAATTCTCCTTTGGGAATAAACGGGACAGCAATAAACGATATTGTATTATATATAATAAGGGGACATGAATTCATTGATTATTATCATGAATTCATGATATGTTCATGAGGAATTAATGCATGAGTTATCAAGAACTATCATGAATTTACCATGAATTGTCATGATCTAAAGTGGTTTCATGAAAGAATTCCACCATAAATTCATCTAATGAACTGACTTCGAAATCATGTTAACCATGACTTTTAAACCTACAAGGACTTCACAAGATCTAAAGAGTTTTGAAGCAAAAATAGTAATTCATCATGACTTTCAAGTCATCATGATTTTTTTTTCACCAAAGATTCAAATAAAACATTATTTAGCCTTTTAGTAAAACTTAGTTGTGAAGAACATAATGATGAACTCATGATTATTTAGTCCTTTGTGCTGCATTTGAGCTTCTGGTTTTGGTGTTTAAATAAAAATTCAAGGCTTCCTTTGAAGCATCATTGGTGAGGATTAGAAACAGCACAATTATAACCTAAATAGGCAGGTAGAGCAACTCTGTGACATTTGCACTAAAAATGTTTCCAGTGACGTTATTGACTGAACTATCCACAGGTAACTTCAGACCAGAACTAGTCTAGTCACAAAGGGTTTATGTCCAAGTTATTATCTGTCTCTGAGGGCCATTGGAGCTTCATGTTATCTGTGCAACACCACTGCAAATGACAAAATAAAAGTGTGACATAGAAGCATCATCTCAGTATCGTGGGCCCTCTTTAATATCGTGATACTGTGATAAATATTGTATCAAATTGACAACATATATCATGAGATTTACATAACGTTAAAATCCCAAATCCATAGAGCTTTTCACATTTATGTTCACTTTTGTTTGCAAAGCTATAATTTTCTTTGCTAAATGACATTTCCTAAAACTGATCTTGATTAAATTAGAAATATTAATAAACACGTGAATCACAGCCATTAAAATCTTCTGAAACACTTGGATTGAGAAGTGAAAACAGAACCCGACGATGTGATGATTTATTCTTTAGTTTAAATTCTTCATTTTTCAAAGATGATCTCATGTTTGTGTAACTCTGAGCACATGTACATCACAGACCGGAGCTGGAGCCGGGGAACTGTGAGGTTCAGCTCGTGTTTTCAACCATTTTTCACTGTCAGAACATTTCATCTGTAAACATCAGACTCACAGAAGGGTAAATACGCCTTTATTTGTTTGTTTTTGGGTAGGATCGTGTTTTCAGCTGACAGAATGTGGTGGTGCGAGTGATGCTCTCTTGTTCAATCCACCTTGCAAGGCTGGTGTTAGATGTGCAGAAATGTGTGTCTAATGCTGATGTTGTTGTGACTGTAGTTGTGCGCGAGGCTGGGTTTTCTGTGTTGACGTGAGGATGGTTGGCAACAAGTTAAGTATTCCTTAGTTCATGGTTCCCTCTCTCTTTGTCTCTTTTGTCTGTTCTGAAACTGTGTTTTTTTTTATGTTTTAATATTACTTGTACGCTTCTGTCACCTTCAGTGCCTCCTCGTTAGAACCCTCTCCAACGCAGTCTCACTGAAAGTTTCAAACCCTTTTTTTCTATTATAGTTTTTTCATCTCTAGCTGATGCTGTGAAATTTTCAAAGCGTCTTATAGAACATGTTTCGGTTGAAGCCATGTGAGGACATTTTCTTTGGGTTTGACAACTAAGTTTAGGTTGAAGTTATAAAAATAGGAATGTTTAGGTCTGGGGTTTGGAGTTGATTAAGATAAGGATCCATGATAGAAATGAACTGGGGCAGCAACGTGCAAAAAAGACAATTACGTGGTAGGCATACAATTTATGCATTTAAATTTATGTGGTCAACACACAAAAAAAAAAAAAAAAATCAAGAAAAAAAAAAAAAAAAAAGTAGAAAAACTTGATAAAACTTAAAGTGTGGTCAACACACACTCAGTAATCAAGTTGGCCTCAGAGGAAAACTTGAGACTCTAATGCTTGAAAGAGTGTTATCATTTATGGATATTTTATTAAATTCTCTTAGTGTAGTAGTACTCGAGACAGTTTTAATCTTGAGACCACTGGAGCTATTTTGCAAAGAAGAACGGGCAAAAAATTTCAAGATGTGGAAAGCTGGTAGAAACATACCCAAAGAGACTTGGAGCTGTAATTGCAGCAAAAGGCGTTCCAGAAAATATTGACTCAGAGGGGTGAATAATTTTGCACGCCTACTTTTCAGCTTTTTATTTGAAAAAAAAAAAAAAAATAGATCATGTATGACTGTCCTTCCACTTCACCATTGTGTGCAACTTAGTGTTGGTCTTTCACACAAAGTTTCAGTGAAATATGTTTGATTTTTGTGGTCATAATAGAGAAAATGTAAAAAGGTTCAAGGGGGTTGAATACTTTTGCAAGGCACTGTATTTTCAATAGTCCAGATCATTTTAGCCACATGCACAGCAAACTCTATTAAAATGTCACCAGACCCAAACGTCCAAGACCCACAGGCTGTCATCACAAGCTGCAACTTAAATCATATTAAAACTATTCTCCTCGTTATAATAAATAATATTAAAAGCTTGAATAAAATGCATAAACTGTAACTTATGACAGAGGCCAAAATCCAAAAGTCTTCAGAATCCAAATTATTTACTATTTCCTGTTAGAAGTGAGTGCACTGCTGTTTCATTATTTCAAACGCCCTATTCAGAGTTTTGGCAGCGACTGTGCATAACTTGATAGATTTTGCCGTTGGGTTTTGATTGGTCGACTGTCAGAGATAAGTCGTGTTTGTCTCTGATTTCTTTATTGACTCAAATATTTCTGTTGGATTTGAGGCTTAGTGCAGCTCATCCGGTTTGTTCCTTATCATGATGAATGAGTTTGAACAGATTAAACCTAATGATACATGGGTTAAACCGGGAATCACTGATGGATGGATAAAGGGATAACTACAAATAGACACTAAACATATTTATTTAACTCTACTAGGACAGCATTGATGATGATTTTGTGTTTTTGTGATAAATCTATAACTTCTCAAATGACATTACACTTGAAAAAGGCAACTTAAATATGTTATTGTGGAAAATAAGGGCTTGAATTAAATCTTATTTATCTAGTTATAAGTATAATCTGTCTTGATTGCTCAATAGAACAAACCAGTTCATTTGTGTGACATGTTCTTCTTATTTTCAAGTGAGAAATACCTATATTTTCTTTTTGTATATAAAGCTCATATTTTGTTTGTTTCACTGCCAAATCTTTCTTAAGACAGTCAAATTACTGATGAACTTGTTACTGTTTTGGATTTTTCCACGTACCTAAGCTCAAATTTTGCAAAAATCTTGTATTCAAGGAACTAATCAATTGAATGAAAGAATAATCGCCCAACTAATCGATTACTAAAATAATCGTACTTGCAGCCCTAAACTCTACAAATGACATGCAGAGCTAGGACTCACGTTGCTCTGGAGAGACAGAATTAGCGCCGCCTAAATCAAAAATCAAAAGTCCTAGTGGGCAAATCGCCTTATTAGACCTTTTACATAAATAAATGTTTTGGGAAAATTGACAGTTCCATCAACAAAAACTGGCAGATTAGTTTATATTATTTACAGTTGAGTTTGTCATGTACCTATCAGCCGGTTCACCCGATCTCACAAGAAAGCACACAACAACAAATTAGGTATGTTAGCACGGGTTCACAGCTGTTTTGTGTATCATAATACGCATCACAGTCCCCATTCATTTCAATGGTGGTTGTTAAGACGTGTTCTTATTTATGAATATTAATGAAATCCTGATTCTAATCTTAACCTGCCCCAAGCCCCAGACCTAATCTTACTATTTAGTAACTTTATGCCTAAACTTACCGGTTTCACTGGAAGAAACATCCCACGTGTTCAATCAAAACGTCTGTAAATCTGGTGTCATTTTTATGCTTTTCATATCGGCAAATGACGGCGTAACATAGTACTAAAACAACGTGACTCAAAATACACAGTTTTTGTGTCGTGGTAAAAGTACGCCCTCTAGTGAGACTGTGTTGGCGGTTCATGTATTGTCGTATGCATTGCTGGGTGTTTGCTGTACAATATGTGGGAACTTTTTTGCTTTAACCAATCACTTGCCCAACACTTCAGCATGATGTTGTTTCTGTGAGGTATTAAGTTATATTTGACTCAAGCCAAAGGAGTCTGCTGTGTCAACTCTGCTTGGTTCTGGACAACTCATTGCTTCATGTCTGTTGTTATGACCCTGGGTCGATGAGCCGCAACTAAGGAAGGGGAAGACACAGCTGACCAGATTAACCCTCAATAGGGTCTTTATTTTAAACAGTGATCTGTATAGGGATTTTTGTTTATCACACGATGTGACCCTCCTGCAGAAAGAGCCTCCGCACATAGACACAACAGTAAACAAGTCAAAAAGCTCAGTTGTCAGCTAACGTCAAGAGTTTGCACTGTGCAAAACAAAAGTTATGCAGCTAAGTTAACATTATGGATGAAATTGATCATACGAAGTTAATTCAGGTAAGTGAGAAAAACGGCGAGAAAAATGCTGTCTCAAGCTTCAGGGAACAGATATCTATCATACCGTTCATACCCGTTTCGTGATTAATTCGAACACGTTTCCAATGTAACAAATGAGATAGCTCTTTCTGCATGACGCACGCGCAGTAGGCAGGAGTGACATCGACTGCAATCCTCTATTTAGGGTGGAAAATCGATTGAAACTTCTAAGTTTGCCAAATCGAATCGAAAGGCCAGAATCGATCTGTTTTGCTTTATGCAGCACTGACTTACACACAGTCTGTACTTGTATACAAGTGTGTTTGAAGAAACAAAGCCTGAAATTGTGCAAGACCTGACTAAATGTTGCGCTAAAACTGTTGGTGGACCTCGAAACATGGACATATGACTGTTTACTGTTCAAATGTTTATAAAAAATACAAGTTCTGAGCACAAACAACAGTGGTTTTGTTTTAAATGTAATTTGTTAAGGTTTATTTTGTGTCTTAAAGTAGAAAAAAAAAAGTTGAAATACTGGCTGCAAAATCAAAAACTGAAGTGAATCGTGCCTTCCCTGGTATATTTCTGTTGTCCGTGTATGTATAGTGTGCTGTGGTGCGAGTTTTAGACCTAGGACAACCTGTGTAATGAAATGTATGATGTTGAGGTGCGGTGTAAAAAAGACGCAGCGGGCTGGAGAGCGGGACTCACACGTTCTGGCAGGTGTTCAGGTCTGGAGTGAAAGAGGGGCAGCTTTCTCCTCTGCTTATTTTAAAGACTCTTTGATTGGCCAATCAGCACTCACCTCCTGATTATGCACAGAAGTCATTAGTGTTGAGTTGGGCGAGGTGTGTGCGCTAGCTGCACAACACCACCGCCCACATGTGAGGTCCAGGGCTTTGTGCTAGGGAACGTAACATCGGTGATGGACCAATTGCACTTCCTGGTTTCGGAGAACCGTCTGCAGTTCTGTGATAACTGACATAGAACCTGGAGTGAAATGTAATTGAGCAGAAACACCAGGTGGAGCTAGTCTGGGCTGTCACAGAGTCATCCCAGAACAATCTGCAGCATGAGGCTCTTGCTGTGTAATGTAAAAATGACTTTGATTAAACTGATTGGTTAGTTTGAAAGTTTTAGGTCTTTGGCCAACGCTGCATATCAGGCCTGCCTTAAAAACATTGCAAAACACGCCACGCAAACAACAAATCATAATGCATAATATGTCCTTTTGTGATCTCATTGTAAATATTCCTTTCCAAAGAGACAGGGCTGTGGCCAGGTCCATCCAAATTCAACCCTGCAGGCTGGATCTTGAGTAGTAAGAAGGTTTTAATAGAAGCAGAAGAAATTCCAACACGTTTGCATCTAGCCAAGGTGCTTTTGAACCTGTTAAGTGTTTGATAAAGAAAATCTCTCTCTCATATTTGCCTCTAAACATTCCCCGTTCTTGAGCTCATGCGTTTGAGACGATCAGGCCCGGCGCTCCTTGTTTATGAGTTGTGAAACCTGGAATAAATCTGTGGCGTTTTGGCTGGATTCGCCCTGGTTCCCAGTGACGTTCCTGCCTCCGTGTGTGTGCGGAGAGGGAGAGGCTTCCTGGTTTGTCCTGATTCACTCTGACAGCCCAGGCCTTGTCAATCACAGCCGCCTGATTGGTTACAGACGTTTGGAGAGATGACAGTTTGAGCTGAGCAGAGATGGATGGATCGGGAACACCTTGTGTGACCCACAGTGTGAACCTCAAGATGGAGATTCATGAGGTTCAAACCAGGCCAAGATCTGCTGCGTGGTGGAAACAGGCCCAAACCAGACTCACGTGAGGATTAACCTGGTTCATGCCAGATTTAAATATATCACTCTGAATAGACTTCTACACATTATCAATCTGAACAGACTGCTGCTGAAAGCCAGGAAAAAACAGAATGGCATGGCATAGTTTGAATCTTTATGATCGTTTCTTCAGGGCATCAGATGATGATGATGATCATCATCAGATGATGATGATGAAGACGAAGATGATGATGATTCACGCACATTTTTGTTTGTAAATTACATGATGGATAGATTGATCAATTTTTTGTGTGTTTTGGTCAGTTTTCTCTATTTTGACTAAAGAAACAGCCATATAATTCTCCTTTGCTTTTGGGAAGTGTCGTGGTGATCAAAAATCAGCACAATGGGACGTGTCCTGTGTAAAACTGAGGACAAATCAATGATTTCTGAAAATCTGATTGGACATAGTGTTGGGACTGTCCCAGAAAAAACAGGCGTCTGGTCACCCTACGCAGGATCATGTCGTTGTCCACTTTACAATCCTATAATAATATTAACTTTAGTACATGTTGGTGAAACTAACTTTCTGTCCAAGTTTTAATAGAAGTAAAAGAAATCCCAATACATTTCTGACCACCACCAAGGGTTCCCCTGCATATTGCTGGTTCGTGGGGAAACCAGAGAAAACCACCCAGACACAGGGAGAATGATAAGCTCCACACCGAAGGGAATAAATATCCAGGCTGGGCTTAGGTACAGGAAAAAACAGGTGCTGAGAATGAGCTTCTCCGAGCAGCAAACTTTTACATTTTATTATATACTGTACTTGTATCTGCAAACAGGACTCAGAAGGAAGAGGGCATGGATCAGCTGCATTCATTAGCTTTTCCAAATACCTTGCTTTGTGTCGTCTAAAAGAGGCCCTACTTCCACAGACAAATGTACTGAACATGCACTAAAAGAATCCATTGCTTTCGTCACCAAAAAATACGAAAATTTGAGAGAATTTGTCCGTTTTGTGCTTCCTGTAATGCTTCTGCCCTCCATCATGGCGCACCCACATGATAATGTGACGTACATGGTCAAAAAATGTGACTTAGACTAACGCGGATCTAATTGCAGATAAACCGGGCGATTTTGCCCCTGCCGGTCTAATACTTAAGCGCAAAGCGCAAAGAGTTCTCTGTGTTGGCCGCTATGAGCTCCAGAGAGCAGCTCCAGCTCGTGGCACGGCTGCTCTGCTTTGTCTGATGCCAGTTCAATCAGTGAACCTGCACAACATAACCGTGGAGCAGTGCAAGAAGTTCACTGGAAATAAGAAATAATAATAATAATCATATTTTGCCATCAATTCTAATTTTGTCAGTTATGTAGTTAGAAAAAGCCACGTTAAATGCAGTTATTGAATTAGGCAATATATTTGTAAAATAAAATGGATTCACTTTTTAGTCAGACTTGGCTTCAATAAGTTTGTTCTATATGTTTTAACAATACAATGTTGTGTCGACCTAAACTTATAATAAAAATGATCCGATGCTCGTGGTAAGACCTACCTGAGAATCTTGATCCGTGCGTGAAAAGTTTATGAAAAAGCAGCGGCGTGTCCTCGTTATAATCCTTTTGAATGAGACAACTGCCGGTAAGCAGGCTCCCGGTCCCGGTGTGATGCGAGCGGAGGGTCTTTCGTGTGTGACCGCGTCTGCAGCCCCTGTACAGACGAGCGCAGGGTTGTGTCCACCTCGGGTCGGTTCTCTGGATGCGCGCCGTGGTCCAGGTAAAGCACAGCGCGGGGCTCTGGTCCAGACTGTGCCAAACGGTTCCGCGCTCTTCCTCGTGCTCACTCACAGTGGTCACCGCCGTAAAATTGACAGCCTCTGGTCAGAAACGTCCAGCGGCCTGGTGCGCGTGGCTGCGGCCCGCGCTGACTCAAAAAGCACTGAAGGGGCCGGACCTCACGCAGCACCGTGCTCTCCTGGCTTTATCTCTCTGCTCTGTCGTGGGCAGAGCTGCATTCACACTTAACACTGTCTCATGTTCACTCTATAATCTAAGTCTTTTTTATATTAAGTCAACAGGCTTTATGTAAAAGAAAATACATTTTTTTAGACAAAGTTGTTAAAGTTTGTCATTTGAATAGACTTTTACCAAATACATTTCTATTATTACACTTTTTCCCAAACTGAAGCTCTTGTAGTAACTTTTGCTGTGATATTAATGCACTGCTCACGTGTCACAGACATGACACGTCTAGGCCGTTCACTGAATGAAATTGTACCCACACATCTGGCGGGCACCACACCTGCTTCACTCACGGCGTAGCTCTTGGAGAGAGCGCACTAGAGGCCAACAGAGGAATAACTGTCTTAACCGGTCTAAACGGGAAGTCTTAAAGGGGCAAGATCGACCTCATAGAGTTTAAGTCTGTAGAGCTACAATACTTATCTTTTGCTAATATGATTTCTAAATTACAATAACTTAATAGCCTTGTTTTAATCTCACATAAAGGGAAAATAAATTAGGACTATTTTTTTAACTTACAGTATATATAATTCAATAATGTATGACCAGAGGGTACTTGGGACATGTCAAGCTGCTTAGAGGGTCCTTAGGGCAAAAAGGTTGGGAAGCCTAGCTTAAGTAATCAAGTTTTGTACATTTATGTATTAAAATTATTAGCTACAGTCAGTTTAAGACCGTCCCTCTGAATCAGCATGTGAGAAGGTTATAGCTGTCGTTACTGTAAAGGCAGAGTGGTTATCTTGTGCCTGACTGTCCTCTCCAGCGTGCGGTCCTGTGAGACGCTGTCCTGTTTGTCCAACACGTCACTGCACCAGCCCTGGGTCAGTGTTTAACCTGAGCAAACACGGAGCTTTACCCACACGGTATCACCGCTCTGACCTGCTTTCACACACACGGAGACGGCATGGACGGCGCGCTGAAGCCATCACGCGGTCACACACTCCTGATAGTGTCCTGATAGTCTTCTGTGAGCTCAGAGAGATAAGACTGACCCCAAATCAGAGGCTCACCTGATGTGCACAGGACTCTGGAGATACAGCAATGACACCTACTGAGGGAGAAAGAGAAACAAGTGGAAAAATATGAATATTTCTGTATCTAAACAAGACATAATATTTATATTTGTGGCTCTGTTTGGCTTTTTAAGACTCTGCACTGCATGTTAACTGCCTCAAATACCTTTTACATCTCCACAAAATTTGCTAACTTACCTTATGCATTCTGAGCCTTCTTATCTTTCTTCATAATGAGTTTTGAAGCAATTTTCACTTATGCTTACAGAAGCTAGTGCAAAGCTGAAAACAATAACCACACTTCCTAGAGTTTAGGGGGCAAACACTATTTTTAGATGGAGGCAAACACTATTTTTAGATGTAGATGGGACATTGCAGTACAAATTAATCCTTCAAGCCATTTCCAAACAACAATATTTATCATTGACTGATCAGAAAAGAAAAAGATAAATTCTACTTTGGGCCTACTTGTTTTACGTAAAGGAAAATGTTAATAGTTATTAGCTTGTTGACAAAATGTCCAACACAAATGCAATTGTTTTGGATAGAACTCTGGCAGAAGCACAGATCTGCAGTGTATATATTTTGAGTTTGAGGCCGTCGAGTTCAGGCCGGTTCACGTGCCTTTTCCCCTCCTCGGCTCTGCTCAGACTTCAGGAGTTATGCTTCTACCAGGTCCACCAAAACAAACACTGTTCAGGGCTGTGCTTCTGTCATTAAAGCTTCTGCACTCTAAAAACTAAAGTCACCACAATGTATTAAATGTTTTCAGTTCAATGTCCATTTGTAGAGCTTAAAATCACAACTGGAGAAAGGAATTGTTGATTTGAAAAAACAAAAAATTAAATTAATAAAAAAGACAAGTATAAACAAACAGACAAACCTAGATTTACAGGAAAAAGGCAAAAGATGTGCTATACACCGTCATTCAAGGTGAGGAGAGAGAAAAAGAGAAGAGAGGAGATGAGGAGAAAGGAGATGAAAATAGAACTCAGCCATCATCACTGGGACAAACTTTGCTAACACTGCAGTTATAACTTCCTCAACGGAAGACAGATAATCAGAGTGAGTAAGGCCTTGTCCCCACGAAGACAAAACGAGGATAGTTTTAAAAACGATCTGCGTAAAGTTGGAGCTGCCTCAGGATTTATCATCGTAAAAATGAATCTGTAAATCCATCCTGAAGCCGGTGTAATGCCTATCTGACCAGAGTGTGGCGCTGTGACACTGACACAAACAGGAAGTAGAAGTGACGCAATAAGGTAAAAAAAAAAAAAAAAGGTTAAAGTGAGGCTAAACACGCTTTCAGAGACTAACTCCGCCCACAACTGCACCTCAAACAGGCTCGCAAAAGTGGGAGATGCCCGGAGGCCTTTTAAGAGACGCCCAGTGGGTGTGAACAGACATTGATTGACAGCACCAAATATGAACAGTGAGCTTGGCAAATGATGTGACGGAGCAGTCCGGGTCCTGACCACTGACAGTCTATCTGAGGGAAGCTGTACTAGTCTTTGCTTACTTGCACGTCAAGATATTTGTAACTTTACAAACATATGTATTAAACCTTTGCTTTAGTCTACATAGGCACATGAGCTCATGATGTGGGTATTTTCTAAAAATGAATATGAAAAACACTTCACTGACACGGGATTCGAACCAGTGCATAGTTGTACAAGCAGCTGCACTTCACACCACTCGTTCAACAAGCTGAGCCAAATGACGGCTGATATCAATGCGCAGCGAGTGATCGCTCTTCAACACTCCTCCGCAGCAGCGGTGTCAGGGGGAGGAGTTTATTTATTCCCTCTGGGCGGCTCGTCTGCCGCGTCAAGTCACTGTGACGTCGGAGGGTACTGAAAATGCACTGACAGCGTTTGCCCATCGTGGCAGTACAGCCGCGGTTTTTACACACATAACTGCAAAATGAGCGAGTTTGCACAAAAATGTCCAAAAAAGGCCTGGAAACAGATAATTCAATTTTGACCCCATATACACAGTTTAACAGTGAAAAAAAGTTGATTCTGAGTTTAGTTTCTCTTTAACGTAAACAAAACTTAGCGGAGAACTTTTCACAAACTTCACAAACATTCTAAATTAACAACATGGATCTGAAACTTACAGAAGAGACACAGAAAGTGGATTTATGCTTCAGAATCTTTGGAATATTTTGACAACGTTTCAATACGGATTTAATGGAGATTGTAAGGGATTTAGCTTTGTTTTTCTTTATGTCTTCTGTGGTTTATGGTGAAATGAGACGCAGATTTTCACAATGAACATCATCTAAAGGTCAGTTCATTCTGCAGATGAGACGTAACTCTGGGGCAGTGATGTCACCGTGGAAAAAAAAATCCGGATACAGCGTAACTGCGGAGACGCTAAAGCGGAGTTTTGAAATCTTTTCACCCTGAGAGGTGGTTTCAGAAATCTTCGTTTTCAGTCTCCTAAAACTCCGGCTTCGTGGGGACGATGTGTGGTTCAGGACAAATATTTGTACTGAAACGCCTGAGCTTGGCTTCGTGGGGACAGGCCCTAAAACTACTGTATTTCTTCATGTTTGGAGGGTTAAATATAATCTATGCTCCGTGAAAGAGGCTGAATCTATAGAATCTGCATCAGAAAGTAGAAAAGTGCTTGCCTGGGATCCAGAACGAACACTTCAGCAAACTGCAAGAGTGGGTCTGGTCACCACGCCCTCCGCCTGCATTTCAGATCAAATATACATCGTACCGGACAATCAGATTAGTTTGTTTTCGTGACGCAGATGAAACAAAGAAGCTGATTGGTCGCCTGTCATCTAGACCTAAATCTAACTTCACTCACCTCACATTAAAATCGTTTTTTGCTTCGCTCATTGATTCTGCAGAAATCCGCCATGTTTTTCAGTTCCTCGTGATATTTTTTTCATGTATTTTTTCGTCAGGAGCAGCCATGTTGGTTTTTACACGGCGGAAGATGCGTGTCTCTGATTGGCTAATTAATCTGTCAATCACAGCTACAGAAATCCGAAAGATGGACACGAAAAGTGCTGCTGCCTTGTCATCTGTAACAGCTTTTGTTGGTTTAAAGATGAAAAAGACACTCGTCCTCTTTGTTTTAATCATGTAAACCTCATATTTTTCATTCTAAAGACATTATTTCATTGTAGTAGCTCATATTCTTTCACCAAAAAGTAGAACAGACAGGAACAACAGTGACATATTTGTATTATGGACATTATCTCAAAAGTTTTCCATCAAACGCTAAAATCTTATGAAAACAAGGAATCTCAAATGCCTATAAACAGGGAACAGAATAATGTAGAATAACTTTTTTTTTTTATTGAAAGTATACACTTGTAGGTCATATTTGATGTTCAACATGTCATGATTCCAGTTGCATAAAGTTTTTTGTGGAGCTGTGAATATTGTTTGAAATAAACAAAAAGGCCTGGCAAGGGGTCAAATTGAGAATAGACCTGGCAGTGAAAGAGTTAATATGATTGGCAGCTGAAGAACAAAGGAAGAGAGGAAAAACCCATGCTACAGATCAGAAGCACCTTTCGATACAGACAGAACTCCCTTATAGTTGGCAACTCTATTTTTCCCAAAGCAGTAAGCTTAGCCAAATTACCTTCTCTAACCCCAGCTACAATCCTAACATTAACATCTCAACCATATTTAAGAACTAAATGCTGAAAAATATACATTTTTACACCTTTTTTGTAATAATAATTCTAAATATTTACATGCATAATAAAAAATATACCTATTTTATTCTTCCAATTTATAGAACGACGTCTTTTTTGCAGTGCACTATACACTCCATCATACTCTTGTCCACTCGGGTGAACTTTGACCCCAGTTTGAGTGCATTGTGGGTAATATGTAACCCAAACATAACACTATAGTCATTGGAAAAGCAGCAGAGTTCAGGCTGTTTGTCTTGGTGCACGTTTGAATAATGATGAATTGAGTTTTGTGTCTGAACGCTCATCGACCACTCCAAAGGTCAAAAGTCTTCAGATAAAACCAGCCCGACTGAGGAGAAATACGACTTTGGGGGAAATTTAATCTTTATATCTGCAAAATAATCATGTCACCTAAAGACGCCATAAAAGGAGTGAAGGTTTAATGTCATCACAAGACAAAGAAGCATGATTTTACAGCACATTTCATACGATGTCACAAAGGGAGTGATCTATATTTGTGAGTTCATTCGCAGTGCACACATGTTCTACCTGCCGTTAGCATTAGCCGCAGCGCTAGCACACTTCCTGCCAGGCCGCAGTCGTGAGTTATGGCGGAGTTTAACACGACGCAGCAGAGAACGGCTCGACGAACTGAAACAATTACCTCCAGATACATAACTCATCCGTCAAATGAAACTGTTCTGAGCCTCGGGAGAGAAGAGACGAGATTATTACGGTAAATGTTCTGCACAGTTCAACCAAAGTGCTTAGGTTTGGGTGTGTGGTTGGGCATGCTTTTTTTTTTTTTTTTTTTTTTTTTGCCACCTATTTTCGAGTTTGGGTTTTCAAAATTGTGCTGGAACTTTTGAATTCGCTTGTATTATGTTTAGAATTGTTTTGTTTAGATTTGCAGCTTTTAGACATAAGCACATGTTTTGCCTTTTCATCTGTTAATAAATCTGGACATGATATTGCTAAGTTGTAGCTGTTACAAACCAAGGACCACTTCATTGGTACTGCAGCAGGAAAACAGGCTAGATAATGTATTTTTCCAGTGCAAGCACCAGCTGCTAAGAGCTCAATGAATGGTTGGATCTTGTTTCAGTTCTTACTATAATCACATGTATTTTTTGTCAAAAGTCTTTTATTTTGTATAACATCTTTTAAAGCTTTACTTTCAGCTACAGCTTCTCGCTCTGTGAACTTCTGCTCAGAATGGTCAGACCCGCAATTTTGACTTGTCGGTTCCACTCTGCTCATGCTCTTCACACAAAATATCCTGGGGAAAGTAAAACTGTGCACAGTCAATAGCCTGTCGAGAACCTAGCAAAAGGCTAAAGCTAATGGCCAATATGGCACTACATGCCAGTAGCAATAACCTGGCTCACGCCAGATGGATCTGTGTTGAACTTAAGTTCTTCCATAGTATCCATCTGGAACTTGACTTGCTGAAAGCGCTTGGGAAAAAGTGGGGCGTTTAGTGAAATACTTCGAGCTGATTGGGTGAGCGGCCTACCTTATTTGTGCTAGCCAATCACAGCAACAACTCATAATGGTGTATCCAATGTCCGCGTGAGACAGAACAAGTGTCACACATACGGCTCTTCTTTCACAAAAGAAATTACTCTGTATTTCTGCTAAAACAGCATCAAAAGCAGCAGACAACACATCCATGGGAGCAGCCATCTTTGTTTAGCTTGGATCAGACTCTGCGCTAACAGCCCGTGTTAGCCTGCCCTGCTACAATGTGATTGGGCCTCAAAACCACGCTGCTGTGATGTGAGTGGGCCGAACCACCACGATTCGGACTCCCAAACCAATCGGGCGGCTGAAAGGCCAGTTGGTTTATCTCAAGTTTGTGAATTTACAAATATCGCGAGATAAACTGGCTAGCCAGGTTAAGTGAGCAAAGCATTGCTCCAAAGCGCCTGCCATGATCAGCTGAGTCTGGCGTCGTCATTCTAGCATACTAAAAGCAGTTAGCCAAAGACTAATAACCTAAACAAATGAACTTCTTTGGTTTTTATCAATCTATTTTTCTCCAGAATAAATACTGGCTGTTTCCAAACAGCCATACAATTTTTCATATTGGGCACCAAATGAGGGTCTTGTCATTTTGTAGTGGTATTTGAAATCTCCATCAGTTCAAAAACTAGTGCACTCAAAATTTCCCACAATGCAACTGAAAAAGTACTGAGCATCAATGGTCACTTTATGACCAATATACACAATAAGGTCTTTAACTAGAAATAACACGACTTCCTGAAGAGCAGCTAAAACACTCTATTGAGCAGGGGAGTAGCTGTTAGCATGCTAATGTTAGCTTAGCTGCTTTCCTTAGTTTGTGAAGTAAAAGTTGATTTATCTAGTTCGTTTGATGTTTATTGTGGGGTCCAAGTCAAATAAAACTTGTATGAATATTAGTCCATAAATAGCCTTCTCCAAGCACCAGTTCTAAACTTACCTGTTAAACCCAAAGAAAATGTCGCCACATGGCTTCAACCAAAGTTTGTGGTTATTCTACGTTTTGGATTTTCGTAACATTGATGTAAAAAAAAAAAAAATTTAAAAAAAAATACTTATTGTACAATTTTGACATTTCCTTGTTTGTAGTGTCATGTCTTGTTAGTAGAAGAACAGTGAATTAATATGCATCAGTTATCCTATCACATTGTCAGTTTTATCAAACATTTACACGTTCATAAAAACATACTTTTGTGTCTGGCTCAAACTGAAACTGTGATGAGCTCATGTGTGACCTGTGCACAGGGTCAGTGAGTTCAGGCTCTGGGCTGGTGTGAGGTTTGAATTAGACACTGCCCTGGTACTTTTGAGCAACACACGTGCAGCTCTCATGTCCTGGACCTCAGTCTGAGTGAGAGAAGTCACTTTAACCAGGTCATAGTTCACACAGATAATTAGAACAGTTGTGGACATACAGTAACGAGTCTTTATCTGTGTCTGACCTCTGTGACTCTGTGTTTGCTTTGTATCAGTTTTGGCAGAAGTGTGAGCAGATAAATATGATCCAAACCCTGTTGTGGTTGATAAACTGCCTCCAAAGAACTCTCTGAACCACTTCGGCACCAGGAGCAAAAGGGTAACCTGCTCAGCCACATGGATTCTGCAATATTTGTGAGTTCTCAGTCTCCAGGTCAGTGATTCCCCTAAAGATTGTCTAAACCAGTGTTTCCCAAACATTTTTGTCCCAAGTACCCAATATACTTTGACTTGTACTTCGAGTACTCTCTATGGTTTTAGGGTAAATTTATTGGTTTCCTTGCAAAAGTGTATGTCATTTTTTCCTATTTGCATCATGTTATTTGTTATTGCTGGGTTTCAGTAACCTGGCCAGCCAGATGGTTTATCTCGCGGTATTTGTGAATTCACAAACACGAGATAAACTATCTGGCCTTCGTCCGGCTCGATTGGTTTGAGAGTCCGAACCAGCGATGACCAGCCCAATCACATCACAGCAGCGTGGTTTTTAACCAATCACATTGTAGCGGGGCGGGCTAACACGGGCTGTTAGCTCCCCGGGGCCGCAGCCGAGTCTGATTCAAGCTAAACAAAGACGGCGGCTCCCGTGGATGTACGTGTTTCTGCTGCTTTTGATGCGGTTTCAGCAGAAATACTGAGTAATTTCTTTTTGAAAGAAGAGCAGTATGTGTGACACGTACTTGTTCTATCTCACGCGGACATTGGATACACCATTACGAGTTGTTGCTGTGATTGGCTAGCTCAAATAAGGTAGGCCCCACATCCAATCAGCTCGAAGTATTTCACTAAACGCCCCGCCTTTTCTCGAACGCTTTCAGCAAGTCAAGTCCCAGATGGATATAGTGAGAACTCAGATAGGAGTTCAACACAGATCCATCTGGCGTGAGCCAGGTTAGGGTTTCAGATGACATCACGCAAACTACACTGGACAACTGACTCGAGACAGGAAGTAAACGCAGCTGGTACAAACCCACAGACCATATTTAGGAAAGGTATGAACCTTGTTAAAAGCCATTTTGAGTGTAGAAACGTTTTGAAATTTTTTAAATATTAGGCCGCATGTAGAACTGCTCTTCATATGTGTAACACTATTTTACGTGTCTGTTGTGGAGTGTTACTTGAAGTCGTGAGTGTGAAGCGGGGATCCCACTACATGCAGCTCCGCTCCGTTACGACTGCCGGATCAGCTGCGCAGCTGTTTTAATGAATGAAGACCTTTACACATCCTCTATATCCGCTGCGCAAGCCTCCGCCATCACTGTCCGACCAAAATACAGATCAAGGGTATTTTCTTCTCCGCCCGAGTCCTGCCAAGTCAATCTCCGCAGATCAGAACGCACCAAACAGGAAAAAGTAAATAAAGTATGTCCGGATTTACAAAGTAAAATTACTCCGCACGTACTTTGATTTGATCAGATTACAAAAAGTTCATAGTTTCACAACTACATGTCACTGACACATGAACAGGAAAGCGTTATTGAGCTCGTGCTCATAACAGTTTAAAGCCGACCCTCAGCGGAGGAGGAAAACACATCCTACTGTTAGACGGTGTAATCCCGCAGCCCTGCAGAGCAGACTGGAATAGGAGACCGTGGGCGAGGGGTCTGCAAAGCATCTAATGGGATCGCAGTGTAAGAAGACTCAACACCAGAGGCACAGCGAAACCTCCAAAGCTCTTCAGATCCTGGCGATCTGAGAAGCTTTGGTTGGTTTTGCACCAACCTCTCACTCAGTGTACGGCAGGGGTGAGACTTGGAACTCGACTTGATGCTTCTCCTCAAAAATAAGTAGTGTATTTTTACATTTGCAACTGAACTGTGTCTCTCCTCATTTCTTTATTGTGACCAGAAATTTGTTTTAAATGGGGTAATTTACAAAAATCATTGAAATCATAGAAATAGATGTATTTGGTAGTTTGATTCAAAGATTTGAAAAGACTTGAAACTAAAAGCAGAGGAGTTGGACTTGACTTGGACTTGTCTCTCTTTGACTTGGGACTTGACTTGGACTTGCAAAACAATAACTTATTCCCACCTCTGCCTGTTTTCACCTACACCCCGTCCCCGCCCACATCATACTGTACATTTTGTTTGCATCCACACACTATCAGAGCAGCATTATTTGATTTAAGTGTGTGGATTATGGTCTGAACATTCTGACATTGTGCTCATGAGTTATTAGATGTAATGGCAGGGCAGCAGTGACAGAAGTGTGTGTTTAATTACAGACACGTGGAGACGCTAAATGTGCCTCGTTAAAACTGCGACTGTGTCAAAGTGAAGGATTTATACGAAGTCACACTGTTTATCACACCGTCATCTGGGTTTGGAGACTGGAAGTTATTTAAGTGTGATTTTTGGTGAATAATTCAGATCGGGGTGGGGTGAAGTGATGTTGTTCTATTAAATTTAAATGTCAGTATATTAGGAAGGTTTTTATCTCCACCCCAGTCAGATTACAAATAAGTTGTGTTCATGTTTCAGTCAGAAACGATATGGAAATGTCAAAATACAATGCATGAGACAGCTGTGCATGCAATAGAAAAAGTCGCTCAAAATGATTGTTTGATGCAAAATATAGAAAAATACAGATTATTATTTTCCTTAATTCTTTGTCTGCCATGGGTGGAAATTTCTAGTTTGATGCACCTGCCAGTTTCACCGTCTCACATCACACTGTTGAGGTTCATTCACCTAAACACATAAAGGTCGGGTCTGTGTGGTAAACTTACAAACTTAGTCTAAGTCATCAAAATAGTAAATGTGGCCCTTAGATAAATTTTTTGGCCCTCAAACCCCCTGCTAGATTGCCCCTAAGGACAAAAAGTATAGTTTTCAATGTCAAATTTGATCAATTTTTCTATCAGAGTCAAAATAACAAACATTTTGATGTTGCAAAAAAACTAAAATGAAGGTTTAATGCCTTATTAAAAGTGTAGTGGTTCATTAAATTTAGGTCAAATGTAAAATATTTAATGATTCACTTTATTACATAGTATTAGGCCCTCCACAACATATAAGTTTCAAAATGTGGCCCATTGTGAAAAAGTTTGGACACCCCTGAACTAGGTGGAGCCAGCTTAGCTACAGAATTTAAAGAGAAACTAAACACAGAATCAACTTTGTTCCACTGTCAAACTGTGCATATGGGGGTCAAAGTTGAATTATCTACAGTTTCTGGGCCTTTTTAAAATATTTTTGTGCAAACTCGCTCTTTTTGCAGTTATGTGTGCAAAAATTGCAACTGTGCTGCTGTTGCGATGGTCAAACGCTGTCAGTGCATTTTCAGTTCACGCCAACGTAACATCGAGTTGACGCGACAAACGAGCCGCCCAGGTGGGATATAAAAACTCCTCCTTCTGACACCGCTGGTAATTGGAAATTGGTCACCCACTGTAGAATAACGTCAGCTGTCATATAGCTCAGCAGATAACTTGAGATGCGAAGGTACGCAGATTCGATCTATGTATTGTTGTTAAACTTTTCTCATTTTCAATTTTAGAAAATACTCACAGGTTCACATCATAAGCTTATGTAGGCTGCTTATGTAGGCTAAAGCAAAGGTTTCATTCATTAGTTTGCAAAGTTCATTAAAAAAAAATAATAATAATCTTAACGTGCAAGTAAGAGATCTGTGCACAGCCTCAGAGCTGTGAACTTCTCCACACGTCAGGATCGCTCCCATACAAAACTCACTCACATGCTCGCTATTCATATTTGGTGCTGTCAATTCGGCATCTCCCACTTTTGCTAGTCTGTTTGAGGTTCAGTTGCGGGCAGAGTAAGTCTCTGACCGCGTGTTTAGCCTTACTTTATAAACCTAATTATATGTTGCGATTGAAGGCACTTTAAAGATGCGCCGTGCAACTTTTTGGCCAAAAATAAACTTGAGTAAAAGCATGTTTTTCTAGTTTAGATGTGTTTGTGACACTACATAAATAATAAAAATGTGTAATTTTAGTATGAGAGAGCTTGCAGGGCCACAAAATGTACTATTTTTGGCATAGAGGAGGGCCTCCTCTTGTTTATTTTCATGGAAAAACAGCTCCTTTAGCTATATTTTCTCAAATTGTGGCATGAAACGTGTTTATTCCCAATAAGAATGTTCTAAAGAATGATTTTATTTTCCTATTTATATTGCATTGCGAAGCTGACTTTTCACCCCCAGAAAGTTACATAGTGCACCTTTAACCTTTGTGTTGTCTTCGTAAGGGCTACGCACCTTTGTTCCTCTCCGGGTCATTTTGACCCGAACTCTTTACTTTAAAAGTACAGGCACATTTTATATTTGGATATTTGGGTAATATTGGGAGTAACAAAATATAAAAAAGTGTTTCTTTCAAAGTCCAAGCTGTTTTTTTCATTTTTATGTAATTATGTGGCTGAAAGGTGTTTTCTCAAAAAAATCAGTTCTATGGACAGAGAAAACTCTTCTTTCTAGACCCAAGGTCAGTCTGCCAAATGTGTCTAGAACTTTTTTCAGTGTGTCCCAGGACAGAGACAGTGTGTGTGCTCAATTTGAGTCCAGTTTGTCCCAGGACCCTCTTCACAGAGGGACATGAGGACGTCCAGAGAGTCAAGAGGAGGCTCTGTGGGAGATACTATGTATAATCCCAATCATTTACATGGACAGTCATGGCCACATAGATATCTGCCTGTACATCTCTGCAAAGTGTGTGTAGAGCATTTTCACAGTGTCCCCAGGACAGGGACAGTGTGTGTGCTCAGTCTGAGTCAGGTTTGTCCCAGGACCCTCCTCACAGGGGGACACCAGCACCTCCTCAGAGTCAGTATTATCAGGTGCACTTACATAGACATTTACATCTAAATTTCCCTTTTTATGCACATGTAAGCTCATGTGTGCACATGAGCGTGCACATTTGGACATGGGAATGTCTGCACGTGTAAAAGCTTTAATTGTAAATTTAAATTTTTTTGCCAAAAGTCATTTTGGCCCTTTAATTTAGCTTTTACCATGTTTCGGGTCAAAATGACCCGGGAAGACCACAAGTGCTATATTTTTTCATAGGCGGAGCAATGTTTAACACAATTTTTCAAAATTTGCACTGATTGTACAGAATGACATCAGGGACCATCCATGAAAGTCTCATGTTGATAGGATAAGAGAATTTAGTTTTATTGACAAACAAAAATCAAAATCGGGTCAAAAAAGACCCGAAGACAACACAAAGGTTAAAGAACGTGTAGCTTACAGCCAGATACATGCAATATAATGTATAGTGAAAGTAATACGTGCACTGGGGAAACAAGCTTAGACTTAGAGAGCAGCTACAACTTTATTTACAAATAGATCTCAAACAAAGGACTGTACTTGTGCAAAAATAGAAAGTTGCCTGCCAAAAGGTGGTGAAATGCAGACACAAAACCAAGGCACTCTGAAGGGTTAAAGTTAAAAAGCCTTTATTCCAACATGGCTTTTTGAATTAAAAAACGCACCAACGCGTTTCAGCTCTAACAAGCCTTCATCAGGGTGCACATAGTCACAGGTGTGTGTTCCCCATATTATAGGGAGGAGCACTGTGTCCCGCCTCCAATATGCAAAATATATAATAAATATTCATAACCAGACTATCACATTTCCACATATACACTGAGCAGAAGAAAAGAGACATTATTAACAAGACATAAAAATGGTGCGCACCATTGCCAAAAAACCCTCTGACGCACAGATTAATCTTTTTAACTTTAACCCTTCAGAGTGCCTTGGTTTTGTGTCTGCATTTCACCACCTTTTGGCAGGCAACTTTCTATTTTTGCACAAGGAATTCACCCACTATTTCCAAAGAGCACCTGACTGGGCCTTGTTTTAATACACCTGGATATCCATGCAGCGCTCCCCAATTTAATTCTTATTTAAGACGAAAGACTGAGGGTGAGTCTATCGGGTGAGCTGCTCCGTTCGTTTTTTCGAACGTTTGGACATTTTTACACAATGACTTTGAATACTTTTTTCTTCACAAACGAGCAAGGAAGAGACATTATTGTCCAAGACTCGCTGCTGAGCGGGGATTCCAGCCCTGCGGGAGACTTATCTAGACTCTACACAGAGCTAAAGAAATTGACGGAGAAAGAAAAGAAGCTGGAACTGCACAGCATCACCTTATCAGACTATTGGAGAGGGAATATCATTCCCCGTGGATTACGCATCAAGAAATTCCCCTCATTTGTGAGTGAGAATCCAGACTTTAAAGAGAAATGGGAAGCGATTTTGAACAAGTGTTCCCTCGACTTAATACTACTACTAATTGAAGAGGCAAAAGCGCAGCGTGTGCGCATTCGAACGGAGATGGACCAGATTCGAGAGACAATTGGCGAGAAAGATGCTGAGAGAGGAGAGAAAGACCTGCTGGACAATAAACTCCGTGAGGACATCGAACGACTGTCTAAATCGTTGAGACAGACTAAAATTGAGAAATTTCAACGCGATCAAACGGATTACAAGGAAGGAAGAGTTTACGCGTGGTCACAGAAACCACGACCACGGCCACGCCAAGGAAGACGCACACGCGCGGTGTCATTTAACCTGCCAACCACCAGTGAGGAAGAAGACGGCAACACAAGTGACTCGACGTCCAACGCTGGGGATTTTTTAGACCATCGCAAAGGCCCAGCGGCAACAAAAAGACGAGGAAGACAAGACGAGGCGGGAGGCGGAGGAAGCGGCCGTTTTACGCACAGCCACAAGAGCTATCAACTGAGAACACGGAACTTCCACAACCCGACCCAGCGAGGCAGCAAACAGTGATAAATATATCAGGTACTCCACTCTCTAATGACTGCTTATCGGTACTGTCTAAGGGTCTGTCATACGCCCCCACACACAACACAAATGAATTTCAGACGAAAATAGATTTATTTAAGTTTTACAGAAGCCTCCACCTTAAGGCGTGGTACAGCCAGAACGCCACTCGCAGTACACAACATATTGATCAAGATAACACCATCACCACATCAACTCCTTTTAGGCCCAAATCGACTTTTTTCCCAATTAATAATAATGCCTGTCTAAATGCCTTCACAAAGAAAGTAACATATGAAGTTGAGAAAGTATTTCAAAAGAGAGAAGCAAAACGCTACCACCAAAATCTGACAAGAGGAGAAACCCAGGCGATACAGAGCATTAAAAATAATGACAGCATTGTTCTTAAACAAGCAGATAAAGGAGGAGCCACTATCGTTTGGGGCAAGGATAAATATATTCAAGAGGCCAAACGCCAGCTCCAAAATCGTACTTATTATCTGCCCCTGACCTCCCACCCTTTGAAACACATTGAACAGCAACTTAGAAGTCTGCTTAACAATGCTAAGGAAAACGATTGGATAAGTCAAAAAGAATTTGATTATTTACTACCTGAACATCCAAGAATAGCATCTTTTTATATGTTACCAAAAATCCACAAGAATCTGGATAATCCCCCAGGAAGACCAATCATCAGTGGAAATGGGACAATAACAGAGCCAGCCTCTAAATTTGTTGATCATTTCATAAAACCGTTTGTACAAAACTTGCGCTCCTATTTAAAGGACACAACCGATGTGCTGAAAAAATTACAGGAATTGGACAATATAGGTGACTCATTCTTGGTCACAATGGACGTGGAGGCGTTATATACAAACATTCCACATGAGGATGGGTTACATGCACTTGAATTTTATTTACAACAACGACCTCAAGACAGCATACCGCCAAGCAGTTTCATTGTCTCATTAACAGAATGGACACTCAAGAATAACATTTTTTTATTCCAGGACCAACTGTATAAACAAGAGCGAGGAACTGCGATGGGGGCGGCCTACGCTCCGAGCTACGCAGGACTTTTCCTGGGCCAATGGGAGCACAAGTTCATCTACACAGAGAGCAATCCATTCTTCAACAAAATCAAATGGTATGGACGTTACATAGATGACTTATTCTTTATTTTCGAGGGCACTGTGGATGAACTATTACAATTCCATGCATACATTAATTCCACAAATGCTAATTTGAAATTGTCTCTGGACTACAGTCAATCTGAAATAAACTTTTTAGATTTGAAAATCACAAAAGATGAATCTGGAAACATCCATACATCTTTATTCAAAAAAAACACTGATCGGAATACTATCTTGCGGGCGGATAGCTTCCATCCACCACATTTGATTAACAATATTCCTGTCGGTCAATTTCAGAGGTTAAGGCGTATTTGTGACACGGAAAATGATTTTGACTATCAGGCCTCGCTCATGACACAAAGATTTATAGACAGAGGATACCAAGAAAATACATTGTCACATGCATATTCAAGAGCCAAAGCAATGGATAGACAAACTCTTTTTCAAAAACGGCCTCAGCCTCAGAAAATTGGTCAGACATTCTTTGTTACTGAATACAGTACCAAGTGCCATGAGATAAAAAACATTATCAAAAGGAACTGGGGAATAATTCACAGTGACCCAACTCTAAAAATTGTTTTCCCTAATCCACCACTGTTTTCATTTAGACGGGCCCCTACACTAAAGGACAAGCTGGTGAGGAGCCATCTACCCTCAACTTGCACCACTACTTGGCTTCAGCGACCAAAGGGAACCTACCCATGTGGAAACTGCAGACATTGTTCCAATATTGACAAAGCAACCTCTTTTCAAGACACACACACAGGAAAAGTTTATAAACTGCAGCACTATGCAAACTGTAATACAACACATGTTGTCTATCGTCTGGAGTGTGAGTGTGGAGTCTTCTACATTGGACGAACAAAACGTAGACTCAAAGATAGACTGGCTGAGCATAAGCTAGCTATCCGAAAGAAAAATCCACAATACCCAATGGCTATGCACTTTGAGACATCAGGACACAACTCTAACTCCTTAAAAGTAATGGCTATTGAAGTAATCTCTAATACATCAAGAGGAGGAGATAGACTTAAACGTCTCTTACAAAGAGAGACATTTTGGATTGTAACATTAAAAGCAACATCTTGGCCAGGTGTGAATGACGAAATAGACTTTTCACCTTTTTTGTGAAATTGTTTCTGAGGTTGTGAATATGTGAACTGTATTTCCATATGGTTATTGTGGTCCAGTTGAGAGTTTAGGTGGGTTCTGTATTCAGTAATGCTCACTTACCTCCCACAACTGTATTTCATTAATCTGTGCGTCAGAGGGTTTTTTGGCAATGGTGCGCACCATTTTTATGTCTTGTTAATAATGTCTCTTTTCTTCTGCTCAGTGTATATGTGGAAATGTGATAGTCTGGTTATGAATATTTATTATATATTTTGCATATTGGAGGCGGGACACAGTGCTCCTCCCTATAATATGGGGAACACACACCTGTGACTATGTGCACCCTGATGAAGGCTTGTTAGAGCTGAAACGCGTTGGTGCGTTTTTTAATTCAAAAAGCCATGTTGGAATAAAGGCTTTTTAACTTTAACCCTTCAGAGTGCCTTGGTTTTGTGTCTGCATTTCACCACCTTTTGGCAGGCAACTTTCTATTTTTGCACAAGGAATTCACCCACTATTTCCAAAGAGCACCTGACTGGGCCTTGTTTTAATACACCTGGATATCCATGCAGCGCTCCCCAATTTAATTCTTATATAAAGGACTGTACTTGTCCTTGATCATAATGCAAACCCAGTACAAAGAGCAGAGCAAACAGGAAATTACATATCATATTGTCCTGTTCAGCTGTCACAAAGGCAAACATGCAGGAAGAGATCGACTGAAATACAGTAAATGGCTACAGACAGACATTTTCACTCGTCAGTCCCTCGATCAGATCAGTGGCCAACAGAAGCAAAAAGTCTAAAATTGAGTAAGTTTAGAACAGATATTTGATAAATAATCCATTTTGGCTTAGTTTTCTTTAATTTCTCCAGTTGTATTTGCAAAAAAATAACATTTTATTGTCCTTTCCCACCAGGCATTTAACAGTCTTGTGAGCACATTGTGTTTATTTTCTCGCTGATTTGTCGTCTTTGGCGTCGTCAGGTTTAGACAAAATGTTCTTTTGCAGCCAAAGGTTTGCAGAGGCGAGGTGTGAGCCCCGAGGAGCAACTATCAAAACATCACAAAGTCTGTGAAGTGAGACCGAGGCAGGAGACATGCTGCTGCTCGTAAGCCTGCCCTCACACAAACCTGCTCAAATGTACTAATATGTTCTAAACTCAGGTATTTTAACCTTTTTCTCAGTGACATTTTAAAGCTGTATTATTCCATTATCAAACTGCAAACTCAGCATCATTTTTTAACTCTTAACTTTTACCTCAAACCTTCTTAAACTCCTTTTCTCCTCCTGACCTGCCCAGTCCACCTCTGTCTGTGATATTACCCTGTCCTTGTCCAACCAGATGAGCCAGTTTCCCTCTGCCAATGGACTCAAATGTATGCGTATCAGTCCTGGTCACTTCTATAGCCTGTCAATGTCAAAATGACTTTTCTGATTGTGATTCTAAATTGTGTTATGGTGAGACATTTCAAGATCAGATAAGATTAGAAATAGCAGAGTTTAGATACCCTCTACTTCTACAAGTTAAAGTTGCCTCATGGGAACATCATGCTTCACACCGATAATCTTGGCAGTTCATTCCAATAAAAACATCTTGATCTATGGGAAAAGTGATTATATCAATGACAATAGAAAAAGGAGCC
Organism: Mugilogobius chulae; assembly: GCA_038363315.1. NCBI lineage: Eukaryota > Metazoa > Chordata > Actinopteri > Gobiiformes > Gobiidae > Mugilogobius > Mugilogobius chulae. The sequence goes on along the minus strand of CM076403.1, from coordinate 41,651,251 downwards.
GTCAGCGATTTTAACTTTCACACATTTATTATTTTATTATGCACTGTTTAGTTAGCCTGATGCATCAGCCGGTTTCATTTCACTTTGTATAAACAGTTTGACACATCATTGGGGTTGGTTCACTTCACAGGAGGCGGAGACTTTTTTTTTAACCAATCACTGCTTTTTGGTTGTTTTGTCATCCAGGAAGAAAAGCATAAACATGTCTGTCAATGATTGTTGCTGTTCCCTGTGGTAAACTTGCAAATAAACACAATATCATATTCTAAGTTACTATTTGACACAAGGTCAAAGGAAGAGAACATATACAGCAGTGCTATTTAACTTTATTTTTCAGAGGGCCAGATTGTTTCAAGGACCACGGCTTGTGGGCCGGACAGTGCACAATACATCGCAGTTTTTGATGCAATATTGTGCCCAGACCAGAGTTGTTTCTATAGTGATAATAACTAATGCTGCATCTGTTTTTATTGCTCTACAGCAGGACTATTCAATTAAATTTTACAGTGGACGGAAGACTATGGTCTGTGGGTCGAAAAACAAAACTGCACCAAGAACTTATGTTTAGTAAATTGAAAATAAGTCTAACAGAGATAAATGAAAACTAGAACGTGAGAAAATCAGAACAACAGATAAAGGATTGGGCTAAACCTAGAGTTATCCAACTCTATGTCTCTAGGTCTACATATTTGCTACTTCAAGGGTGAAAAACAATTTGGAACAAGACTAGAGAACAATTTGTGAACCAGAACAAAAGTAACAAAACAAATATTAGTGGAATTTTGGCTAATTAAGTTGATTTAAAAGTACTACAGGCGACTGAAAACCAGATCTACCAAGAAATGTGGCCCAGTCCATGGCCCACTTTATTATGATGGGCCAGTCTTTATTGCTCAGCATTATGTTGCTGTATCCACCACTGTACGTAAATCAGATACGGATTGTTTCCCAGGCTTCTTTACAATGTGGCCCAGTCAGGCCATTGACCAGTGGGCCACATCATATTGCTTAGTGGGCCGCATTTGGCCTGCGGGCCGCTATTTGAATAGCCCTGATATTCAGTCTGATAGCTCAACTCGGGTTGGTTCTAACACATAACTCTGCACTTGCTCGCTGATTGGACGACTTCCTGCCTTTTGGAAACCGTCTGCAGTCTTGTGATACCTGACCTTAGTAGTGAAATGAAATTGAGTGGAGGCACAGATGCCAGCCTAGCTACTGTTTAATATGATGTGTCTATTAAAAGGTTAATTATTTTTCACCGACCCCGTTTTTACTTGACTCAGAGACTTGCCGAGCCCCCCACAAAAATCCTCACATCAGGTAAAAAAAATCATTTTTTTGCACATGAAAGTACCAAGAGCCAACCTAAAGGAACACTCTTCACCTCTTTTCTTCATGAGGCCATTTGTCCCAGGGATATTTGCCTGGTTGCATTAGCACTGCCCAAAGAGGGTCCTGGGGAAGTTTGGTGACATCAGCCGCGTCAGCGAGCGGCGTTATTTAGTTGTTTTTTTTTTTATTGTCCTGCTTGGTTTTCGTAGCACTTCTTGTTGTGTAATAAATGCCTACTTGCTCTAGCTCATGAGCTAGTTTGCTGAATGCGCGTATGTTTTGGGGGCTCACTGTCCCTCTGCATCTTATTACCCCAGCGTGAGCTCTCCTCCATGAGCAGCCTGCTCCAGCAACAGTCAGAGCTGAGAGAGACGAGAGCCCGGGGTTTAGCGTGCACAGATACTGGGCACAGTCTCCAGCTGGTGGGGGCTTTGTGTTTTGGAGTTAGAAGAGCTGTCATCGCCTTTATTGGCAAACTTTGAAACCAATATTTTCAGTGGGAAAAAAACAATTGAACGCTCCTATAAACTTGAAACTGAGGTCGATGTGCCTCTCACAGAGGTATCACAAATGTTACTAGAACAAAGTTCTGGGTCCAAGAAGGAGTACTTGCTCCAGAGCAGGAGCTAAATGATCCCTCCTGGGTCTTGATCCTTATTTTGGAACATGCCATAAAGGAGAGTAGACGCTGTAAAGGTTTTAGGAACAACACAAAGTTCAGTGATCAAAATTAATTCAATTTAGTTTGTTTTTTTCAGTCATGTAATTAGTGAAGCTGCCTTTTCTCATTATGCCCCTGTTTTTTTTTTTTGTTTTGTGTATACTTTGTTGGAAGCACATTGTGTTGCAGTTCTGTATGAAATGTGCTAACAATGAATCTTCTTCTTCTTCTTCTTCTTCTTCTTCTTCTTCTTCTTCTTCTTCTTCTTCTTCTCTCTTCTTCTTCTTCCTTCTTCTTCTTCTTCTTCTTCTTCTTCTTCTTCTTCTTCTTCTTCTTCTTCTTCTTCTTCTAAAAACTGCATTACTGACTATTTATAATTGGATTGTCTGACACTCTTTGGCTTCATCAGGCCCTTCTTCTGTATTTGAGAACTACTTTGCTAACAGATGCAAACTGACACCAACAACAAAAACAAATGCACTTCTGAATTTTAGGAAACAAATTTCTCCTTTGATTCCTCAGCAGAAGCTTCACTACACAGTCTACAGTACATACTGTAAGTTTCTCTTTTTCGTGTTGGTAAGTAAACAGAATCACAAGGTCATGAACTTTGTGAGTCAGAGTGAGTCACAAAGTCACATTCTCTTTTTATAAACAATAGTAACTGTTGAGGTCTATAATTATCAAAGTATCTGTGCCAAATAAATAACGTCTGTAGAAGCAACTTAATGTTTATTTTGAAGCCGAGCCAGATGCATTTTTAAGTTAATATTTTATGAGTAATTATATTCCTAATAATAATAATGACTTGATTGTTTAAGGAAGTTTAAATCTTGACTCCCAAAGCAACAAAACTCTTCATTCATTTACTATTTACACAATTTATTGCTATTAAATATTTTAATGTAACGTCTTATTGTGGCATAAAATATGTTTTATGATCTAAATCTAAAAGCCAATAATAAATGCTGATTAAAGAACCCCTGACTGAGAGAAATAACAATACAGAGAATGTAGAGCATTAGTAGATATACATAGATGGTAGACTCATTATGGGGCGACCGAGGGAGAGAGAAAGAGAAGGAAAGAGAGAAGGCAAAGAGAGATAGAAACAGCGAAAGAGATTTAAAGAAGAGGAGAGACAGAATAGGAGAAAGAGAGAAAGAAAGAGGGAGAGAGAATCAGAGACATAAAGAAAAGCGAGACAGAGGATGAAAGGGGGTGAGAAAGAGAGGATGGGGACAGATAGAGAAAGATACAGTAAGCATAGAGAGACACAGAAGTGAAGGAGAGAGACAAAAAGGGATAGAGAGATGAAGGGAGAGAAAAGAGGAAAAGAGAGACAGACAGAAGAGGAGTGAGAGGGTGAGAGAGAAAAGAATTGATAGAGGAGGTTAAGAAGGGAAAGGGGTAAAGAGAGGAAAGAGAGAGAGAGAAACAGTGAAAGAGATTTAAAGAAAGGAGAGACAGAATAAGAGAAAGAGAGAAAAAGAGGGAGAGAGAGAAAGAAAGAAAGAAAGAAAGAAGACACAGAGAGAGAGAAACAAACATGAGAAACAGAAGAGAGGGAGAGAGGCAAGAGAGAAGATAAGAGAGGGAAGGGAGACATAGGTATAGAGAGAGAAACAAACAGAAGACAATTGAGAGAGAGAAACAGAGACATAAAGAGAAGAGGGACAGAGGATGAAAGGGTGTAAGAGGAGAGAGAGAGGAGAGAGAGAGAGTAAGCAAGAGAGACACAGAAGTGAAGGAGAGAGACAAAAAAGGGATAGAGAGATGGAGGGAGAGAAAAGGGGAAAAAAGAGAGACAGACAGAAGAGAGTGAGAGGGTGAGAGAGAAAAGAATTGATAGAGGGAGTTAAGAAGGGAAAAGGGTAAAGAGAAGAAAAGAGAGAGAGAGAAACAGTGAAAGAGATTTAAAGAAAGGAGAGACAGAATAAGAGAAAGAGAGAAAAAGAGGGAGAGAGAGAAAGAAAGAAAGAAAGACAGAGAGAGAGAGAAACAAACATGAGAAACAGAAGAGAGGGAGAGAGGCAAAGAGAGAAAGATTAAGAGAGGGAAGGGAGACATAGGTATAGAGAGAGAAACAAACAGAAGACAATTGAGAGAGAAACAGAGACATAAAGAGAAGAGAGAAAGAGGATGAGAGGGGGTGAGAGAGAGAGAGACATGGAAGTGAAGTAGAGACGAAAAAAGGGATAGAGAGATAGAAAGAGAGAAAAGGAGAGAACAGAGAGAGACATGGACAGAAGAGGAGTGAGAGGGTGAGAGAGAACAGAATTTATAAAGAGTGAAGGAGAGAAGGGGAAAGAGATGGGAAAAGAAAGAGAGCAACAGTGAAAGAGATTTAAAGAAAGGAGAGACAGAATGTGAGAAAGAGAGAGAGAAGGAAAGAGAAAGGGGGAGGGGCATGAGAGAGAGAGAGAGAGAGACAGAGGTGACAAGGGCTGGTGAAACAGAAGAGAGAAAGACAAAAAGAGTGACAGATAAGAGAAGGAAGGGATGTGAGAGACACATAAGTAAAGAGAGAGAAACAGAGGAGAAGAGAGAGGACGAAGACATAAAGAGAAGAAAGACAGAGGATGAAGGGGTGAAGAGAGAGAGAGGCTGGGGACAGAGAGAGAAAGAAACAGTAAGCATAGAGAGACACAGAAGAGAAGGAGAGACAAAAAGGAGTAGATAGAGAAATAGAAGAGGTGTGAGAGGATGAGAGAGAAAAGAATTTATAACAGGAGTGAAGGGGAGAAGGAGCAAAGAGAGGAAGAGAAACTGTAAAGAGATTTAAGAAAAGAGAGAGAATAAGAGGAGGAGAGAAAGAGTAAAAGTAGAGCGTAAATCACAGTTTACGACGTGTCAGGGGCTTGTTTTCTCTTTCTCTCTCTCTCTGTGTGTGAACGACTGGAGCTTGTTTCGCTGCAGGTGATGACGATGATGCACGGCACAAACAAAGGCCTGAGTGTGGATGCATCTGGAGCTCCAATCTGAGAATAAATCAAGATGTTGCTCATCTGAATGATTTCGTCTCACGTGGAATCCAAAGACAACCAGTTAGCCAGGACGTGTGCGTTTCCCTGGGTCTTCGAGGCAAGTTGATCTCGCACTTAGCGTATGACTCATGTTGATTCAAGTAAACAACCAAACAAAGACCAAAGGAAAAACTTTCCCAAACTGATGATCATCATCAAAGATTCCTAAGTCTGAGTTATGGGCCATCCAATGGTTAGATCTGGTATGGCACCCACACGTAAATATCTACAACATTGGCCCGCCGAACTCTCAATCGTAGTTACTCAATATCTAAGTGTCAGGACCGTGAATTTCACGGTTTATTTGGCTGTGAGCGACGCGAATACTGAATTTGGGCTGAAAGGTTGTGAGCCGCAGGCACACCTCCTCACTTGATAGCGTACTTTTGGTTTCTGACTCTTTGGATTCCACGCCACGTGAACTAACAACTTGCCTGAACACTACAGAATAATTTGAAAGAAAGATAAAAACCAGATAGAAGAGGCTTTCCCGGTCTAAAAGAGAAACACGCCTTATCGGAATTTTTAGCTGGCCACTAGCTCCATGCACTCATCTAGCCAGATAAGACGACCCACTCGAGTGCCCTTTTCTGTTTGCGCGTCTGGCGTTTAGCTGGCAGTCAATACGGAGCATCTTCTTTGATAAACCAATGAACACAGGCGACACAGAGGAGCTGCCTAGTAGCGTCATGCGTATCAGTGCGCCTTATGGAAACCACAGTACTGTGTATTGTGCGTGTTTGCCGGGGTTCAAAAGGCGGACGACTCAGTACGCTGCAACGAGAGAATGAGTTCATTTTGGTCCGTAGGAGAGTAGCCAAAGATTTGCGAGGAGATAGCCCTACGTCTGTAGTACAAAGCGCACTTTGTAGCGGGAAAATAGAAGTTCGATTGCTTATATCCCTCCCGAGGTACCCCCAGTAAGTAAACTCTGTGACCATTCAACGTCGTCATGCCTCATCTCGGCCATCTGTTCGCCGACTGTTGTGACTCTTCCGCTTGGTATCGTGTTTATTGTGTAATGCTAACACCATATCAGCGTTCTCCTTCTAACATTCTTGTATGCCTCGCTTCTCCCCTCACTCATCACATGGTAGTAAACAATACACATACCCAGCACGGTGCGTCGCTTCCTCCTACACAGCCAAAGCGACTGTCTCATAGTTCTCCCTTATTCTATAGCTTTTTCTCGTTTGTGCTCTCTTCGTATCACAGTTCGTGATCTCTCTTGAGTTGTCTTACTGCTGAGTTACGAATTGTGCTTATATCAAATAATATCCTGTGTCCCCAGCTTCGCTCCTTCTCTTTAGGAATTTGACATAAACTCTTTTAGCACCGTAGTTTTTTCCTTTGGCGTCTTTTTTTCTCACTCTCATGTTCGTCCTTCTCTTCTTCACCTGTTCTGACCTTTGTGACATCTTTTATGCCGTGATCTTGATGTGTCGCTCAAATCCAGTTCCTTTTTCATTCATCAAATGTTCGATTTGTCCACTCTTTGTCTTACTCTGTCTTCATAAACTCTGTTTCAAGTTTTCTAGTCATTGTACACCAGATGATAAAACTCGTTATCTGCAGGATTAGGTGTGCTGAAGTAAACACCAAAAAAACATCCCTTCTATCTCTCTCAATCAAATAGCCCCTAGACCTATTAACACCCAATATTCTTATACTATCTATCTATCATTTCTCTCTCTTTTCCCCCCTTTCTGTCCATCCCCTTCCCCCGCACACATCTGTCTATCCTCTTCTAAATTCCTATTCACTGTTGGACTTTCTCTTTTATCTCTTCCGCGATCTTCATCTATCACTAGACTTCTCTCAACAGAGATCAATAAGGTCTGAACATATGACTACAACACCCCACGACTCAAACAAGCGTTAGAATTCAAGAACCAGGTAGTAGAATCAGATAAGCCAGACACTTAAACCAGATTTAAAGTACCACTTATAGTAGCCTAAACACTACAAAACACCGCAAAGAGAGAGATTTTCCTAGTGTTTGGAAAGGTTGGGGTCTTTGGTCTGTCTGGAGGGCCTCATTTTGACACTATCCGCCTTGCACCTAGTGCTTCTGATCAACTTTTCTACACTCTAACTAATAAGTGCAGGTTTTTCCCACAGAATTTTGCAGTGGGTCTGAAACCACGACGATACGATCAGCATACGTCACCATAACAACTATCCAGATCGTCCTTGCACATGCTGTAATGAAAAAACTATGCATTCCGCATGCGATTAGATCACCTTATTTCGTCTCTATTTCACCTTCACATGTCACTCTCTGTCTCCAACCCTCTCATGCTCTTTCTCCTCTCACTCTTTATAGTTGGTATCCTCTCTCTCCAAATTTTCTTCAACCGCTCTAACTAAGCTAAGTCTCCTTCCTCTGCTTACTTCTCTCTTTGCCTCTCTCTCTCTTCTGTTTCCATGTGTTTAGTTTCTCTCCTCTTCCTGCTCTTCTCTTTTACATGATCCCTAAGCATGATCTAGAATAAGTTGATCATCACAATGCCTATTGTCTTCGCTCCTAACACTTTATGTTCTAAATTAACTTACTGCAATACGCGACGTCCTATTCAAATCCTTTCAATTACTTTTCTTCACGCGCAGGAGTATTTATTTCTTTCTTGTTTGTGTTTTTCTAACTTCTTGATCAGCCCTGTATGATCGCCTTTTCCTTCTTATAAACTTTGCTCCCTTACTAGCGTAAAGCATACGGTTACACTTTTTCTTAACTCACACTTGATCATTCAACAACAGCTGCTGAGATCATCTTTGCGACGCAACTTCTACATTTCCAATCCTTTTATCTAGTCCCTCTATCCAGAATTTATCTAGCACACACTCATCTAATCTTGTGCTGCTTAAACTCTTCCTGTTATCAGATCGTATCGTGTGAGATTTTGTGTTGGTTTGAAATCTGTCAAAGACACCCATCACAGGCTCTATGTATTCTTCATCTGCGTGTTGCTCATCTGTCTCCATGCCTCAGTGGCCAACTGCAGTATGCAGCAATCAAATCAAATTAAACATCTATTTACTTTGCTTTTACCATCCAAACACAGTTGCAGTGCTTTCCACAAGGTATTCAATCTTCTTGACGGAGAATAAAATTCTGGAATCCTCCCCTGGGAATCGTTACTGTATATCAGCAGTGTGTAGTGGAATTTACTTTAGAACTTTTGCAGACTGCAACTCCTAAGCTCCCCACCTCGCCCAACTTCATCCACAGCACACGAGTGTGAAACGGTTGTGCACGTGAAGGTTTGGTTTCTGATAATCTCACCAATCCTCAGGTCGTCGCCTCCATTCCCCTGCTTTGCTATCTTATTGATTTTACGAATCGTTCTCTAAGGCTTTAAAGCTCAAATCAATCCCTTCAGCCCCCCCCTATTCCCACATTAATTCAAACCAACAGTTCCATTCACCCCCCCCCCCCTTGGGGGAAAAAAAAAAAAAACACAAATGAAAAGGGGCTTCTTCTTGGTCTTTGTCTTACATACACACTCGCCCTTCGTATAAACTCTTCAGCTTGGATATACTCTCCTTGACCGAGAGTTGCGTCCTCATTTCTCGCTTGTTCAAATGTGACACATCCGTTCAGTTGACTTTTTCTGGTATTACAGTGGTGGTGTGACGTCCACTCTCCGTTTCTCCATGCCTCACTTATACGCGTGTCGTCTCACGTTTAGTCCCGACTCTGGTCCTCACGTTTGAGTTCTGACTCTGGTCCATTGTGTAGTCCCTGACTCTGTTCCCATCGTTTATCGCCTCTCTGACTCAAGGTTCGCTGATTAGCCCCGTCATTGACTGTGGTCCACATAATCTGGTCCCACGCCCTTTAGTTCATGGACTCTCTGGTCCAACGTCTTTATGTCCCTGCACTTCATTGGTCCACTGTTTTAGCCTGCACTTCCTGGTTCCTGAATGTGCCCTTCAGTTCTGATCCTCTGGTCCACTGTATTAGCTTCTTCCTCCCCTTTCTTCTGGTAACTCTCTCTCGGTCCGTGTCTTTAGTCTGATCTCTGGTTCCATGTGTTTAGTCATTCGTAACCTCTGGTCTCACTTCTTTACGCTCGCGAAACGGTCTGGTTCTTCTATCGTTTAGTTCCTCTTACTCTTGGTCCAATCAGTTTTCCGTCCTGACTTCTGGTCCTTACTGTTTAGTCTGACTCTGTCATGTTTAGCCTGACTCCTGGTAGCATTGTCTTAGTTCCTGACGCTCCATGCTCTTAGTCCTGACTCTGGTCCATGTTTAGTCCTGACTCTGGTCCATGTTTAGTCCTGACTCTGGTCCACTTTTAGTCCTGACTCTGGTCCACGTTTAGTCCTGACTCTGGTCCACGGTTTTAGTCCCGACTCTGGTCCACCTTTAATCCCGACTCTGGTCCACGTTTGTCCTGACTCTGGTCCACGTTTAGTCCTGATTCTGGTCCACGTTTAGTCCGACTCTGGTCCACGTTTAGTCTGACTCTGGTCCATGTTTCGTCCTGACTCTGGTCCACGTTTAGTCCTGACTCTGGTCCGTGTTTAGTCCTGACTCTGGTCCGTGTTTAGTCCTCACTCTGGTCCACGTTTAGTCCCGACTCTGGTCCACGTTTAGTCCCGACTCTGGTCCACCCTTTAATCCCGACTCTGGTCCACGTTTGTCCTGACTCTGGTCCACGTTTAGTCCTGACTCTGGTCCACGTTTAGTCCTGACTCTGGTCCATGTTTAGTCCTGACTCTGGTCCATGTTTAGTCCTGACTCTGGTCCACGTTTAGTCCTGACTCTGGTCCACGTTTAGTCCTGACTCTGGTCCGTGTTTAGTCCTGACTCTGGTCCACGTTTAGTCCTGACTCTGGTCCACGTTTAGTCCTGACTCTGGTCCATGTTTAGTCCTGACTCTGGTCCACATTTAGTCATGACTCTGGTCCACTTTAGTCCTGACTCTGGTCCACGTTTGCAGACTCCACAGTAAACACTCCGACTGTAACTGTACCTGTAGATCCTTGGTTCAGTGCCACATTGAGCCTGGCACTGTTCTGTCTAATTACTCAAAATGAACCTCTTAATAATTTATTGTGACTGGGACGTGTTTCTCATTGTTCTTTCATAAACACAGCACACCTGCAGCTGAAGTCTGTTTTGGCCTGTGTTTTATTGATGCTGCTGATGATAATAATAATAATAGTTGTGCTGATGGAGAGATTTACGAGCTGCGGAGAGGCCCATAAACGCCTCACCTGCTGTAGTTCGAAGCCAGTGCATTCCTGACATGTTTACACTCATCACGGAAAAAAAACAAAAACTATGTGAGTGTCACGCTTCGCAGAGACGCCTCCTCGGGCAAGTGCCAGGATGTAAGAGGCGGTGGTCATGTGCTGAAGGAGTTTATCTTTACAATGAGCTATTGTTGTACAAAAATGAAAAATATTGCGTGTATGTCTCTGTGCACCCGTTTGCAGTCAAAAATAATCCATATTTACAGTGATTTTATTATCATAGTTTAGTCACTGAGATCAAAAGCTAAAGTGAAACTGCTGCACATGTACATTTACAAAAGTTCAACAAGACTACATTTAAAAGTGTGATTTTGCTGTTTGTTGTTTTAATAAGAGCTGTGTAAATCGACCAGGGAAAGGCGGAGGTAAAACGAAAATAAGACAGCTGAAGCTAGGTGGATGGGAGTGCACAGGAGAGAGAACTGGGCCGATGGAAAAGGGAGACCAAAAGAAATCCCAAGGGAGACCCGCAAAGCTTCCAGTCCCAATAATTATAAGCTGAGCGTTCAGCGCACATGGGAACAAACCAAAACCCTAGAGACCTATCATAAAGGCCAAATTTACAACGGCAAAAAAGTGTACCACGGGCAGAAATGTATCCTAACTCTGTCTGCAAAAAGGCACTTGATGTCAGTTTTTTGTTTTGGAGCGTTGTACATAAGGTGTGAGCATGAACCAGAGATTCTCCAGAATCAGACATGCATGGCCTCCAATCTCACACGCGTTAACAAACCCCAAAGAACAGTCACCCAATATTTCTTCTTTAAAGCAACTGTTTGTGAAGGTTTTAATTTAATTTAATTGACCTTTATTTAACTAGGGAAGTCCCACTGATATTCAGAATCTCTTTTGCAGGGGAGCCCTGGGGGAAGGGTCAGGGGAGGCATTAATGGACATACTTTTTGATGTAGGAGGAAACCGGAGTGCCCGAAGGAAACCTACGCAGACACGGGGAGAACATGCAAACTCCACATAGAAAGGCTACTACCACACACTGTCCCTTAAAATGTCTGGGGAAGACTCCAAGAAGCCACTGATGCCTGAGCCATCTCAGCTGGCTCTTCTTGCGCTCTGAAAGCGTCCGACCGGTAAATCTCAGCTCCTTTTTCACCACAGTCGCTGTATCAACAGTCCAATACAGAGACCTCATCACTGTGACTATGAGATATCTAAACTCCTCTACCTGAGGCAGGACTCTCCTCCACCTGGAGGAGGCAAAACACCTTTTCCTGCTCGAGAACCATGGCCTTGGATTTGGAGAAGCTGATTTTCACACTTGGCATAAACTGTCCCAGGGCATGTTGCAGGTGCTGGTTTCATGAAGCATTGGGACAACATCATCTGTAAGTTGTAGCGATGAAGCCCTGTTATCTACTATAGTATGTGTGAGTATTTATATTCATGTGTTTATATCTTTTATTCCAAATTCTGTATCTGTTCACTGATTTCATTGCAATGCCCTCAATGTCTGATTTCTGACACATGCTAAAAGTTAAGTTAGTACATTATGTTAAATCATACAGATACTTGAATGTGATTCTGATTTGAATTTGTAAAACTGTTCAAGCATTTCACAGTGTTTTAAAACAAAAGCAGATAAACTGGAGACAGGACGGAGAGGAGAGAGTATTATAGTGAGTTTGGAGCAGAGCCGGAGGAGGACTGTGGGCCTGATGTAACCTGGACACTTCCTCTGCTGATGAAACTCATCCTCTGCAGTTACACAGACCAGTGTTGTGAGTCTGTCTGTCACAAGTGAGACACAGGGCACAGTGATGGAGCGACACATCAAACTTTCTCTTGAGAGCGTTTACTTTGGATATTGATTGTTTAATGATGCAAAGATTGTGAAAATTAGTCTGGATGATCGACTCAAAAACTGTGCAAAAAATGCAATTAAACAATCTTTTATCACTGTTTAGTTGTCCAACATATGTCTTATCAAACTGTATCTATTGTTGTTGGACTTAGTGATTTCCTGTGTGGAGTTTAAACCAAGAGGTCAGAGGTCACTGCTGATACCAACAACTGAAAAAGTGTCTCAAAGACCGTCAGCATCTTCCTGCAGTTACTCGTGCAACTTCCTTTAAAGTTATGCAGTGTGTGTTGGCAGAGAAATGTGGACTCAGTGTGGCCAAGACAAGATCAAATCCAAGACCGACACCCCGGAAGGACAGGAAAAAGCAGGTAGCTGGGCAGAGGGCGGTAGTTCTTATCAATGAAGAAATTCACAAAAGAGGCTGAATTGAAAAATCACCTTGTGGTTGACGCAACAATCTGTTTAGGAGGGCAGACACGTTGAGATTGTGTTCAGTCATGGATGTACTGTACGAGTGAATCTAGGGTCAAAAAGTTAGCAGCTCATGATTCATGTCCTCACACTACACGACCGGATTTCTTACATGATCTGAGTGTTCACACTATATGTTGACTCACGGCATCTCCGGAAGTGGAGATGCGTTTGTTTCCTGGGTCATTCGGAGTCCAAACAACCCACTGCGCTGCCATCTTGCCCTGTGTTGTTGCCCAGTGTGAGAGATCGTGACACTGGTTCTACAGAGCGATGTTCCCACGAGGAGCCACCAGGATTTCGAGCTCGATCTCACAAGAAAGCGTACATTTACCACGACATTACACAACATGTAAATGAGGTATAATTAGCACAAGTTCACAGCTGTTTTCTGTAATTATGGTATGCGTCACAGTCGCCATTCCTTTCAATGGTGGTTGTTAAGACGTGTTCTTATTATGAATATTAATGAAATCCTGATTCTAATCTTAACCTGCCCAAGCTGATGCCTAAACTTACCCATTTTAGTAACTTTATGCCTAAACTTACCCGTTTCACCTGAAGAAAATGTCTCCACGTGGCTTCAATCAAAACTCGTGTCGCTGTGAAATCTCATGTCATTTTATATTTTCATATCGTGCTAAATGCACGGCGTAACATAAGTACTAAAAACAGCTGTGAACTCGTGCTCAAAATACGCTGTTTTGTGTCGTGGTAAATGTACGCCCTCTAGTGAGACTGTGTTGGGATTTCAAACAAGTTTGATTTTCTTGCGACATATGATTGTTGATCAGAAGCTGGTCATTAGGTGTTAATCATTTCTCGTTCCCCAAGTACACTACACGATGCCCCGACTGAGCTGAAACTCCTAAAATTGTCCCAAAATGGGTCAAAAATCATTCTGTGTCTGCCTGCCTTTAGAGTTTGTGTGGGAGAGCCTGGTCCTTGTTGCCCACAGCTTGACTAGACTGATTGCAATAACGATTTAAACATTTCTTATATTTTTCTTGTTAAAACATTTCTGGCTGTGTTGCTGTGAGCGTCCTGAGTAAGATCAGCCGGACTCGCACCTTTGAACCTCTGTAAAAGCTCTGGCCTGAGTCTCTCCTCGGGATCAGTGAGATTCATGAAGCGCAAACTGCCAAAAGCAAACAGCTGCAAACACTCATCTGTGAGATTGTGGAGACCGAAACAACACAACACCAAATCAAATGTCATCAGATGTGCTCGCAGGGTCAAAGAGCACAGCTTCTCAAGAAATAAATATATATGTGGAGTTTACAGGTTTGTCTCTGTGACTGGCAGGTTTCTTTAGACAGGTCTAACCCAGCCACAAAAATAAGATCTACAATGTTCTGATCAAGCTTGTAAGACCTGGTGCACCTGGTTGAGGAAATACTCCAAAGGTACTGAATAATCCAAAATGGGTCAAATGCAAAAGATTTAATATAATATCGAGGTCGATTTCTGAGGCAAATTTTCTTATTTTAGTCTTAACCCTTTTGGTGCCAAAGTTGCAATTCTGCACCAAGTCATTACAGTTTTATTGCATCGTTTCCAGATTCTTAGTTTAAGGTTAGTTTCAAGTTTCAATACCTTGGAAAATTCACAATTCAATTCTGTACCAGCAGTTGTATAAAATAACTATATCTCATACTAAAAAAAATAAAATTGCTTTTATGACTTGAGGTACATTTAGGACTGTTGTGGCTCCCAAAAAACTGTTGATGACCGATATGCAAAAAGTAAGAAAATATAGTCTCAGAATAATATAGCCAGCGATATACTGGTCTGTCTCTAAAAGCATTGGTAGATTAGAACCAACTGTTAAAGATGTGACTTGTAAGTCAGACCAGAGACTTGACTTGATAAAATGGACTAAGATTTAGAATTTGGATGTGAAAGTCAGTAACTTGAGACTTGACTTGGAGCTCTGTGACTGAGACGTCTCAGTGCTCCCCTAAAAAAAAAGTTTAATTTTACTTTTACAAACTCCTCCTGGACATGTCTCTCTTTGGAGGTGTGGGACTTGACTTGGACTTGAGGCCAAAGACTCCAGAGACTATAGAAACTTAGAGAATAGTGACTTGAATGAATGAATGTAATAGCACATTTACACAGACAGTTGTTCCAAATGCTTCTCACAGCAACCCCCCGACACAGTGATGGCAGCTCAGAGAAGTGAGTCACCTGGCATCTCAACCTTCAGCCACCACCAAGTTCCCTAACCTGCATGTTATTGGTTGGTGGGGAAACCAAAGTGCCTGGATAAAAGACACAGGGAGAACATGCAAACTCCACTCGTAAGGCCAAGACGTGTGCAACCCTCTGTGAGGTTAATTTTAATTTAATTACCTTATTTAACCAGGGAAGTCCCACTGAGATTAAGAATCTCTTGCAGGGGAGCCCTGGGGGAAGGGTCAGGGGAGGCATTAATGGACATGTTTTAGTTTAGAGTGCCATCCACTCTGCCACTGTTCTGCATAAAATGGTTACACCTGGACAAAAAAGCAGAAATTCAACAATGCAATCACTTAAATCAGAGGTTCCCAAACTTGCGACAGATGCGACCCTCAAAATAGCCATTCAACCAACTCGCCACCCCCACAACAAATGGAAGTAGACGTTTGTCATCGTTTCAAATTGGAAAACCGTTAAAACCAATTTAATAGCTTCAGTATTAAATTGCTCCATATCAGTGGTTCCCAAATGGGGGTCACAAAGCAAAATCTGGGGGTTGTGAGATGATTCAAAATGTATTTTTACAGTATTTAATTATTGTTTTATGTTGAAAACAGTATGTTTGAGTGAGGTATGATCAGATAAAGCAATAAACTATCAAAATAAACACAACTTAAATGGTTTTGTAACTTAAAATTCTTACAAAAGCACATATTTTTTGCTGTGGGAGTCGTGAGTTGATTGCAGGATTGTTTGGGGGCTGAAAATGTTGTGAACCCCTGCTCTAAAATTCACTCAAACATTGCTGCTTTCAGGTAAAAACAGACAAAATACCAAGTCATATTTTTGAATTCTATTTTGCTTGTACATTTTTAGGTATTTTTTGCTTTTGTTATTTCACAGTGCAGTGTGGTTATTCATAGATTTAGGCCTATGTCTGTCCAAATCTGTAGTTCTATTTCTCCATCACAAAAAGAGCACATAGGCCGGGTGAGTAAAGTGCCTTGCCCATGAGCACAGCTGACTCTGATATTATAAATACATAGAGCAAAACCACCAGTGTTCTGTGGTTTTTAAATAAGTTTTGACTGGGCCTTTTCGGGGTCCGTCTGTGCGTCTGTCCGGAGCAGAAAGCGTGCATCGTGGTAAAACATGTTTGGAGCCGCTGTGATGATTTATTTATGGAGTGATTGACGTCTCAAAGGAAATACTGCTCGGTTCATCAAGTCTTAAAGAGTCGCAGGGTTTCAGTCCGTTTCATCATCGGCCTTTGGTTCTTACGCAATCACGCTGCAAGCTCGCGGCCCGAAGAGTGGAGGAACACTGCCCCCAGCTGGTGACGGACGGGAACTGCAGAGAGGATACGATACAAGGTGAGGAGTGAGTATTATGACTAGTATTGTGCATAGTAAACAAACTGACAAACTATCTTTTTTTTCTGATGGTGTGACAGTCCTTATGGTAAATGTTTATCATAGTTTTACAGCCGTGAAGTAGGGAATTATGATTGGCTCTGTGCAGGGAACTTAAGTTGGCTTACGTTCAAAATAGCCAACTTCTGTACATACGACCATTTCCTGTTAGCGTTAGCATTTAGACAAAATCACGTCTCTTTTTAAACACACAAGTGTCTCTGGTGAAATATTCCTCTGATATGTAAAGTCTTTAACATGTTTTCTGTAACATTCACCACAACTGTCTGATCTAAAGAGGATTTATTTGTTTTAAACTGATGTAGTGAAAACCTCATAGAAATTAATTGAACAGGAAATACTTGTATGTAGCCTACAGGATGTACTATTTTGAACGAAAACAAGCCAACTGCACAGAGCCAATTGTGGCTGAGGGTCATATCTGGCCCCAGCATCATAGTTTTGACACATATAGGCTCACCACTTTAGATCAAACTGACTGAGAGTGCATCACAGTTTCAATGAGTTTATACTCTTTCAGTATTAGTGTGTTTCAAAAGAAGCAAAATGAAGACATAATATACTAATTTGCACTTCAATAGGTCCTCCTTCAATAGGCTCAGGCTGGCAATTTCACTTTTGCCAGTCTGCCCCAGGGCAGCTGTGGCTACAGAAATACCACTACAGAAGCATCACACACTTACAGGCTGAGGTGTTCTAAAAAATAGAATAGATGGACACTCAAGTTCCCTGAAAAACTGATCCATAAACTGTTGGAATGAAGCATAATCAAAGGTGCAGCTCAGACTGGTCTGAGAGTCTGAAACACTGTATCTGCAGGAAACCTTTCAGCTGTCATGTTGAGAAAAATAAGAATTCAGATTCATGTCTGAGCTGTTAACCTTGTACTGTTGTTGATTTAGTATGGTTTGGTCCAGATTCAGTTGGGATTTTTGCCTGGAAGTGGCCGGCAGCTTTCCATCACGTAGGCTACTGCATTCAACCTAAGCTCAAAATCAGACTTGAACTAAAGAGCATTGTTTCGTACTTAGATGGTTTTTTTTATATACCAAGGCTGTGTCCCACCAGGGGATAGCTACACTTAGTCAGGCACACACCAGATTTATACTAGTGAATGTGGGTGAATTGTCTTGCCTACAGACACAACAACAAGTTTCTCCTCCGTTGCCCCACAGTGGCATCTGAGATTCCTCCAAAGTCCCATCCAGACACTGCCCAGGCCCAACGCTGCTTAGCTTCTGAGATCAGACAGGATCAGGCTTTGGCAGCTGGTATGGCCACAACCAGACCATACCAGCTTAGATGTTTTTGTTTGACTAAAAACATTATAAAAATGTACATCTTTGCTCTCTTTGAACATCTCTATAATCAACTCTTTTGTTTTCCTGCTTGTTCCTTTAGTTCCTTTAGATGTAATATTCCACAGCCTGGCCTAAAACTCGGTAAATAATTACCCAAACTAATGCTTTAGCTTGCTATTTCAGTGGGTTTCATTATAACCTTTGTGACTTGGCTGAAAAAGCATCAAACCCAGCACCACTTGTACTGCAGCTGTCTCACCACTAGAGTTCACTGTTGACTCACTCTCTTTTCTTCTGTCTTCTGGTTTTGGACTCTGACTCACGTTACTTTCCCATGGAGTTTGTTTTGTTTGTTTTGGCACGTGGTGGAATAAAAAAAAAATCCTCCTGCATTTCAGTATTACATTCTAAACAAATAAAACCACATCTTATATAATGCATTTCTTCATCGTTTCTCTTCAGTTTACTCTTTGTTTTGAGTTGGGGGTCATCCTGGTTGTATTTTTAGCCGCTGACTCCTCACTCACTCACTGCAGTAGCGCCTCGTTTCCCGTGGAGCCGTGACTCTTGTTGTAAATCTGACCCAGGACAGCTCACGCGCCGTTGTTCCGTGCGTCTCTCACCTGACGTCACCGTGAGCCGAGCAGCGTCAAGTGACCGCAGCTGAACCGGAAGTGAGAGAGAAAAACACTCACAAAATAAAGGGAAACAATGACAGCAGAGTTTATTTATTAAAAGCAAGAGAAATAGATTAGGCACACTATCATGTTGACAGATTTAAACTAGAATATCAGAGGTGGGATCAAGTCACTGTTTGCAAATCTCAATAAGTTTCAGTCTTTAGAATCAGGTCAAGACAAGTCCAAGTCAGTCTCTGCTATAGTTTCAAGTCTTTATCTCATGTTGATATGTTTTATGCATAAATTATCCAATTTAATCCCATACATTGCAATTCCAACACACCTTAAAAATAGGTTAGAATTCATGGTAAAATAGCATATAGTCCTACTGGCATTGTCCAACCTACAGCAAACTTTCAGTATTTTCTTTTTGGTGTTATATTTTGGTGCTGTTTCATCCTCTAGATTGCAATTTTCACATGTGAAGCACAACTAGTTTTACAACAATTTCAAATTAAATAAATCACTTTTCATCAAACCTACGAAACATTATTTAAGGTTAAAGTTAAGTTTCTTGATCAGGAAACTTTTCTTTCTTTCTTTCTTTCTTTCTTTCTTGTCTCTTTTATTTTAGGGGGATGGCTTTATTTTGAACCCATAGAAGGATTATTTGTTTTATCAACACAAGAGATGCATGCACACAGTCGGATAGCAGAAAGAGCAGCGGCTGACTGACACAAGTTGTAGCAACAACACTATCCAGTATGTTGTCAGCTAACTACAAGAGTTTTATCACTGCGCGAAAACAAAAGTCATGCTGCTAAGTCAACTTTTGTGAATGAAACTCAAACCTACGACCATTCACATTACAAGTCGAGTGAAAAAAACATCAAAAAGACAGACATACCGGTCATACCTGATTGAAACAGCTAGCTCTCGTCTCATTTTATTGTTTTTATCAAAAAAAGTTTCCCCACGGTCTTTCTGCAGCGAATGAGTAGTAGACCGGAAAGTGACATCGACCGATAATTCTTCTATAGGCTATTTTTAACTCATAATATGCTTTTTGTTATTTTTATTTATTTGTTTTTTGTTTGCCTATTTATTTGTATTTGTTAATTAATTAATTAATCAGTCAGTCAGTCAATCAGTTCTATTTATTTATTCATAATTAATCCAAATTAAACTAGGAAAGTGTAGTGTAGATATAGTAAATAGCTACAGACAAGTGGGCAGGGAAAAGGTGGGGAAAACAATATAAATTGAGCTAAAGATGGCAGAACTATGTTAAAACACAATTAAACATGTGAAATAGATTTATCATAATATTTACCCTTTAACAATTGAATAACAATGCATTTAAAATATTCATTTGGCCACCGAAAAGTTAGTGACATTTTATTTTGAAAGCCAAACCGGATGCGCTCGCTTGTCTCTCTTCCGCTTCACTTTGCACAAAACCAGCGCCGAGCAGAGCAGACTTCAGATGCTCCCACACTCTCCCAGCACCGGCCTGTCCTCTCCTCTCTCCTCACGCCCTCTCGGGCACACGCGGACGGCCATGGCCCCCATCACGTGCCGGGTGCAGTACCTGGAGGACTCGGACCCCTTCGTGTGCACAAACTTCCCGGAGCCCCGCAGACCTCCGCTGGTGGAGCTGGGCAGGACCTGCCGCTAAGTGAGCAGATCGCGGGGATCCACAAGCTCCTGGACGCGCCCCTCAAGGTAAGAAAGACTCACCAAAAACTACATTCTGACAGTTTAATTCACAAGTTAGCGCGTAAATACAGATCATTTGGGTTAGTTTGTTTAAATACTCCAGTCTTTTATTTGAAGAGATAATGAAGAACAGTGGTGGAAAGTAGGACAAAAGTAATAGGAAAGTGTCACGAAATGCGTAGGCTATATAGTGCGTATATAGTGTTCAAACCGCATTTTCTACTGTTCTGAGTAACTTTTGATTAGGACTGGAACAAACAATCGATTAGTTGTGCGATTATTCTTTCGATTAATCTATTAGTACAAGTGTTTTGAACGCAAAAAATGACTTCAATTCAACTTCAAGATTTTTGCCAAATTTGAGCTGAAATAATGTTGCTTAAGAGCCTTCTGGAGATGTAGGACTGTCAAAAGTATATTAAAAAAAAAAAAAAGAAATCACATAATAGGTCTAATCCAAATTAAACCTGATATTGAAACACTTACTTGATACTTCAAAAAGGACAAAATTGTATTTGTTCTGAGAATAATCCTGAGCTTTATCAAAGCTTGTTTAAAAGCAAAATGTTTAATAAAGAAAGTATTTTTTTGGTTGAAAACTTTAATTTACTGTATACAAATTTTATGTTAAAGTGCATTTTTATTATTGTGGTTGTATCCTAATTGTATCAAGAATCAAGACTATTCTTTGTATTAAAATTGACAACACAAGCTCAGGTAAACTAGTTTTTACATTAAAAACATCCATTTACACAATTTGTATGCATTTCTGTTCAGTCTGAAGCTTTCTCACAGCTCGTTGTATGTTTGGAACCTAAAGAAAGATCAGTTAAAGCTCAATTTATAACATTTTTCTAATTTTCGATGTAGTTTGGTGTGATAGTCTTTGTGGTAAATATTTATCATCATTTTACAGCAGCTAATGGTGCGTTCCAGGTAACTGGGAATGGTATATGTCCCACTTCCACTTGTGAAAATGCGCTGGAACGCAACCGAATGGTTAATCCACTTGTGAACTGGACTGGTCGAGGAAGCCCTTCACATACGAGTTCAAAATCACACAATAATTTATTTGAGGGGTTTAACTGACGCAGCATTAGCTGCGATCCAGGCAACTGGGACTGGGACTTTCTCCTTGAAAGTACATTCCAGTTCAGAGCGTTCCAAGTAATAACTGTATGTAACTTATGGCTAATGTAACCTTTGGCTAATCAAAAGTAACGGTAAATAACCTGTAATCAATGTTTACATTGTTTTGCGTCAGTTAAACCCTCAAATAATGTATTGTGGTTATTGTAAACATTTTTCTCATTTTGATTAGTTTGGTGTGATAGTCTTTTTAAAGTAACATCATTTTACTGGAAGCAGCTAAGTTGCAGTTTATGAAAAATGTACAACTAAAAGTAGAAAATTACATTCCACATTTGTCATCAAAAAGGAAAAATGAAGACAATTCAGAACAACTGACACAGTTTGCTGGAGTTTAAACAAACATTTAACACAGTTAAAGTGTTATAAAAGATTTATAAATTGTCACATTGTCACTCTGGTATTTATGTTGATTTTAGCCTAGATTTACAATGTGGTTGCTAGGTAACAGTTGTGAGACTCCTTTCCACGTGTGTTTATTTACTGGACAAAAGATGATAATGAGCTTCACCAAAACAACCAAATTGAGTAAAAACAAACTGAATGTTCAGTCAAACCTTAATCATAATCATGTTTACGTTACTATGTTTTACTAAAAGGGTAGTCTAACCTGTCACACGCACTTTAAACGATTATTAAATTAGTTGCGATTAATTGACTAACTTATTGCAGCCCTACTTTCGACCATCTTAGTGGCAAATTGAGCAATATTATCGAGGTATTCAGTCAGCCCCTATCCTCATTCTCTTAACTCACAAATATGGGAGACATGGGACCAGGAAATGTGCTAGAACTGGAAGCCTTAAATGCATCTTTTTACAATAATTTTCTAGTGAACGTTTGTCTCTTCTCTGCTTCCTCTGTCAGTCTTTAATCTTACAGGTGTGTCGAGCTTGTCTATTTTTGGCATTGGCAGCAGCTCTGACCAGCCCTGAAATGCAAAGCACTCACTATTTGCCTTGATAATTGGATTAGAAGCCTCGATGAGGAGGAAGAACTTTGTTGACATAGTTTTCAGCCATGTGTTTGAGGACAAATAGTATACGATGCATTTTTGTGTAGTTCTCCTCCTTCAAACCACGTTGTAAAGCCAGGCATCAGAACCAATATCACAGTATAGTATCACAGTATAGTATGTATAGTATCCACCTTTAATCAACCACTCACCTTTTCTGCTTTCTGGTGTATTTTAGCTGCTTTAGTGATGGTGAAAAAAATTAACAAACCTCCAAAATGACTGTGAATATTCTTAAAAGCTTGGACTTCCAAGATGAGATTTGCCAAGATGGTGATATTATTTACATTTTTGAATTATTTGAAGTATTGCATGTTATTGTTAGAGGCCCAGACTGTGAGTTTTTGTTCCCTGTCCTGCTTTTATGTCATAAGTGACCTCACAGAAGCTATTAGCTGCTAGTGTCATTAGCACACAATGGGTGTGCTAATGACACTAGAAGAGCACACTTGTAAGACCGATGGCAGTTTCAGAGACAGTTCTCAGACAAGAATACAGTCACACACATTAATAACACCTCCTAACAGTGTATTTCTTTAAGGTGGGGTAGCTGATTTAGGTTTTAAAACTTCCTCTCATAAATCCTTCAACACATGGTTATATCGTCATGTATTCATTTTGGTTGCATTTACAGCTTAGAAACATCTTTTTACAAACAACAAAGTGAAACTCGAGAGGACTACCCAGGCTTAGCCAATCAGAGCACAGCATTCAGCTCCTGATTAGAACTAAATTCTTTATTATTCAGTTCAGACAGTACTCAGAGGTCTCATTTTTTTCACAAAGTGCTGTACTTACTAGGGAAAACACAAAGTTTACTAACTTACAAAGGTTAGCTACCCCACCTTTAGTTCTCAATGAGAGCCCAAAGAGCCACACTAAAGAGCCACACTAAAGAGCCACACTAACCATTGATATTTTGGAGCCGATATTTGCATTTTTTGCATATCAGCAATAACGGCTATCAGTCTTAATTTTGGCCAATATTTGATCAGTTGTTTGGGTCTTCTACAGATGCACTCACAGTAGCTGAGCTCAGTGTTAGTTTTGGAGAGATACAGTGAGACTTGTTTTATCTCTTCGTTCTAAGTCTGCTGCTTTGATTTTATCTTTAACATTTCTTTAAGTAAAGTTTTGTTCTTGTTCTGTGACTTCGGCTTGATAAGAGCTTGTTTGTTTGTGAATATTATGAACTCGTGCTTTAATATAGAGAGAGCTTGTTACAGTACTAGCTTACAGTATAGTGTGTTATTAAGGCCATAGATATTAAAGGAGGACATATTATATAAAATCTACTTTTCTGGGGTTTAAACCATTGCAGTGTCCTCTCGTCATTAGTTTACCCAAGTTGTAATTGGATTGATTCTGCATGTTTGTGTAATCTTGTTTTGTCCTGCAGCTGATGCTCTAGTGGTCAGAAAATCCCATTTGCCACTTGTCTGTATTTACTTGCAATTATTCAAAATATAGGATTCAAAGTAAAACATGTAGGGTTCAGAGTTGTCATGTAGCCACCTTCAACAACAAAAAATTGTAATTTTAAATACTGGGGCTTATTAAAGTTATCAGTTCTGCAGTTTTGAACAGGAAGTCAATGTACCTGTTTCTATTTCTAAGCCGTTTAAGATAATTTTTGTGTTTTGCAATGAACAAAATGTGAATAATGGATCTAAATATGCCATAGTTTCTTCCTAAATATAGAGAAAACTCACAATAGGTCCCCTTTAAAACAATTGGCAACTGCACTGGACTTGCAAGTTGTGACTTGGACTTGCGGCACGGTGGCAGAGCGGATAGCGCTCACAGCAAGAAGGTCGCGGGTCCGATTCCCGCTCAGGCCCGGACCTTTCTGTGTGGAGTTTGCATGTTCCTCCCCGTGTCTGGGTGGTTTCCTCTGGGCACTCCGGTTTCCCCACCAACTGATAACATGCATGTTAGGGAACACTTGGTGGTAGTCGGAGGTTGAGGCGCCAGGTGTTTAGGTGAATCGCCTCTGCTGAGTTGCCCCAGGGCAGCTTACTGTCACTGAGTGAGGAGGGGTTCATCTCACTGTGAAGCGCTTTGTGACTCTGTGTCTGTGAAATGCGCTATACAAATAAAGATTACTTACTTACTTACTTGAGTCAGACTTGAATCACTATTTTGATGACTTGAGAGTGAGACTTAACTTGACCAAGACAAGAGTTAGTTCTTTGATTTAAGATCAGTGACTTGAGACTTGACTTGGAATCCAGTGACTTTATATCCTCTTTATTTCAGACACAAGCCGGTCCATATTTAAACAAAAAAACAAAAGGTTTTTTTTTGTGTGTGTTTTTTTTTTTTTTTTTTTTTTTTGTAATTTTACATGAACAAACTGCAATGTGTCCCTTCACATTTCTGCAACTATTCATTTGATATAAAGACTCTAAACTAAAATGAAAGAACTTGACTTAGACTTGAGAGGCCCTGACTTGGGACTTGATTTGGGCTTGAGACTTACTTGAGACTTACTTAAGACTTGCGAAACATTGACGTGGTCCTATCTCTTCTCACCCATCATGTGTTTTTTGATAAACTGGATTGGGTCATCGGTTTGTGACGTAATTTCAAGTTACAGCTAAGTCTTAGTTGTGCCTTGAAGCTGTTTTAGTAAATTATTGATCATGAGTGTTACAGCTAAACGTTTAATCACTTCCCTAACCTGTTACTAAATTTGTCTGCTGTAAATAGTTTTTATGATGTGTTGTTGGCACATTTTTCTGATTAATATTTCCTTCTCAAAGTGTGTCATTGTTCAACACTTGTCTTATTCAGTTTATAATAAGTCAAGAGGCCAAACTGATAATGAATGTAGGTCCTTCTGAGGCCAGAGTTTCAGATTCAGTTGTTTAGTTTTATTAATGGAATGTCTTGGTGTTAAATATCAATATAATATCCATATACAGTATTTGAATCCACATGTTGAAAAAGAAATACAACTTTCCTGGTGTGTCCCAGTTTTTTCACATATGACTGTAAGACTGATACAGTATCAGTGGAAACCCTCTGATATCACTGATGACTGACAACCTTTTTTAACTTCAAGTAACTACATTAGCAGTCGAAAAGTTCTTTGTGCAAGAGTATTGTCTTTAGTTAAAGGTGGGAAAGGTGTTTTTTACACTTCAAACACGATTTAGGTTTGAAATCAGTCAAAATCCTTTGACACATTGTTAATATCGACATGTATTCATTTTTGGTGACAATTGTGGCTTAAAAAATCACTTTTTACAAACACAAAGTGAAACGGATTAGAATTAAAATTATTTATTATCAGATCAGACAGTGCAGTGGTCTCCTTTTTCACAAAGTGCTGCATTTACCATAGACTTTCTATTAAGAAGCACAAAGGTTACTAATTCATATTTTAAAAAGGTAGTTAACCCAACTTTAATATAGGCCAAAAATTGAAAAATGTTATTCAACAATAATGTGGTAGCAACAGCCTGACAACAGGTAATTGCTAGATAGTCAGGTTCAGAGGGACGTTGATGAGAGAGAGAGAGAGAGAGAGAGAGAAAATGATCCCAGCACGTCACTGATATTAAGTATCGGCAGATAGTTAAAACCAAATATCGGGATCGATATCGGAACAGAAAAAGATGGATCGGTGCATCCCTAGCAATTATGGTTGATAAACATCTCTTTACAAACAAGAAAGCGAAACTGGAAAAGACCAGCCAAGCTCAGCCAATCTAAACACAGCATTCAGCTCCTGATTAGAACTAAAACTTTGTTATTCAGTTGGGACAGTACTACTCAGTGGTCTCATTTTTTCAAAGTTCTGCTTTTATCACAGACTTTAGTGGAAAATACAAAGGTTAGCCTACTAATTTGCAAATAAAAAGTTAACTACCTCAACTTTTAAGTTTTGAAGAACGAGTAAGTTTAAGAAAAGGTTTAGGTAAAAGATAAACATTTTTACAATTTTGGCCTGTTTAGCCACAGTAATAAAGTCATTACCATATAACTGGCTCACTTCTGTTAAGTAAGAATTTCATTGTACAGAAAAGTGGTCCAAAGTTTCAATTTTGGTCGATAAATAGATTGCACAGCCCCATTCAAAAGGTAGTAAAATTGAGCTGGATATTGTGAGGTGAGCGACAGGTGAGCAGTGGTGCAGTGACAGGCTGGTTCAGTGTGTCATGGACAGAGAATGTGCAGCAGAGAGATGAGTGAAGGGAGGAGTGTCTGTGATTAAACACCTGTCACTGAAACACACTGATGTTTACATGATGGATATGACCTCAGTAGTGAACCTGCTTCATGTGTAAAGAGAACAGAACTAGTGATGTACCGATATGATACTGGGATTGAACAACTGTACTGATCGGCGCTAACATTCTAGCTCAGACTTTTGTTTATATTGCATTTCATAAGGATGAGTGTCTTTTACAGGCCTCACTGTTGTTTTTAGACACAGAGATGGAAAGAGAAAAATAAACTCAACACAATTATGTTTAATTACAATTACAGCTGACTCTAAAATTGTTTTCAAAATCCAAATACATAAGGATTACATTAAAGTTTAAATATGTGACCTTAAATGATGTTACAGTATATACTAACTTCATAATCTATAATCTAGTCTAGTTTTTAAAAGACATTATTAGCCTACTGATTATTGATTTTTGTACATAATATCTTTAGTTTACTTTTTAGCCATTATAAGGCACTATTTGGTAAAATTGTGTTGGTTCAATACCACTTTTTTGGAATCGATCCGATACTGATACTTTGCCTCAGGGGATGTGCCGATACCGATACCTGTGCAGATACCAAATATTACATTATAATGTCTAAAAAAGTAAATTATAGGAACAGCTTTGCTTTTAACTCAAATTTAAATCAATAATCAGTTTAATTAGCTTCAGCAAACTAGACTCATAGGTCTCAAAAAGCCAAATGAATAGTTTAAAAGTGCTACACATATAAAATAGGCTACTGTTACTTCATGATAAATATGTGTTTATTATAACTGTTAGTATTTGGATTTATAATCCTATTTTAGAGTAAAATATATTTTTCACTAAACATAACTGTTTTTTGGATATATTCTTATTTAGTGCTTTTCCACCTCCGTGTGACATAAAAACATCAGTGAGGCTTTAAAAAGACGCTTATCCTAATGAAGGCAATGTAAACAAAAGTCACAGTTATGCTGTGAACTGGGATCTTTTCAACTTGAAAAATACCAGTTCCCAGTTCAGAGCGTTCCAAAGTAATCAACTCACATTAAAACATGGCTAATGCTAACCTTTAGGCTAAACAAAAGTAAAGATAAATGACCTGTAACAAATGTTTACATTGTTTTTGTGGCAGTTAAACCCTCAGATAAATTTATTCTGGTGATTGTTGAGCTCATACAGTATGTGAAGTGGGACTTCCTCGACCACATCCCAGTTCACAAGTGGTTTTTACCAGTTCGAGTGGTGTTCCAGTAGGGATGCACCGATCCGATACCTGGATCGGATATCGGTGCCGATCCAGGACATTTTGCTGGATCGGGTATCGGCTCAATGATATCGGTTCAGTCGATATCGGGGCTGTGCCTTTAATTGGACATAATGAGACTATTTTACAGGCTGGTGTTGATCCATAGCAATTCATAATATTGGGCATTTTATTCAGATTAAGTTGTTAAGTTGTGACTTGCACTATAAACAACAGTTACATAACACAATATGACCAAATGTATTAAGTTTTTATTTAAAAAAAAAGCAATTTCAGTCCTTTCACTAGTATCGGTGGATATCGGGTATCGGCAAATAGTTAAAGCCAAATATCGGGATCGATATCGGAACAGAAAAAGCTGGATCGGTGCATCCCTATGTTCCAGCACGTTTGTACAAGTGGGAAGTGGGAAATATCCCAGTTGCCTGGAACGCACCATTCGCATGTTAGTGCCACTAGCTAGCTCTGCTGTTGGACCATTTTTAGAGTTGGTTTGACCCCCATTCTTCTACAATAAAGGTTAAATGAAACATCACAGAGGTAAAACGGATGTTTGTCTGCATATATGGAGTATTTTTATGGTTGAACTTTGAAGAGCCTCCACTTTTCTAGCTGCTCTGACTGTTGGCTTTAGCATTAGCCACGAACAGAGAACAGCTGCTGCAGTTGCATCTACGGCTCCTCATTCAAGACAAAACGGCGCTATCGGAATGGAGATTTGGTA
Source organism: Mugilogobius chulae (assembly GCA_038363315.1). Classification (NCBI taxonomy): domain Eukaryota; kingdom Metazoa; phylum Chordata; class Actinopteri; order Gobiiformes; family Gobiidae; genus Mugilogobius; species Mugilogobius chulae. The sequence goes on along the minus strand of CM076403.1, from coordinate 41,623,057 downwards.
TGAGTACTCGTCGATACCGATACCTGAAAAATGTGTGATATTGTACGTTAAAAACCTACACCAGACACAATTGACTTGATTTTAACTACAGTATTTTGCACAATTGAGATCAGACACTTTTAGCAGACACGGTTTAAATCCAAACAGTGTGCCTTTTGTTTATTTCCTGAGTCAGTGTCGTCTTCAGGGCGTGACATTCGCTCCACATAACTTTCCCTCAGTGTAGTTTTATACGAGGGCACATAAAGACCTATTACCTGCAGCTTTATTATGCGACTCAATGCGGGAGGAATGCAGTTTGTTGGGTTTGTGCTTTTCTGTCAAAGCTCGATGTGTGTCTCTGCTGCTTCATGCCTCAAACACACACTCGCTGCTTTAACCCAGACTGTGGTATAAATAGATTTATGTAACACAGAGCAGACCTCACAGGGACAATAACAAACACTCAAAAAGGTTGTACTACTATGGCATGAGATCAGATGTGTTCTTTTTGCACAAAATGTTTTCAAAGCCAGGCCTCGAGGCAAGATTGAGCCTGAAGGATGGAAACGTACTGTATTACAAACAGGGATGGGTCACAATGGATGTTTTTGAGCCGATGCCAATGTCTGTTATTTGGCCTCCTGCTGTGGACAATGATTAATATTTACCAACATTGATACTTGCATTTTAAAGCTCCTAGCACAATACTGATACCAAAATATTGCCCATCCTTCTTTTCAGCTGCACCTGCACATTTAAATAATCAAAATTTAAGTCTTATGATTAATTATTGCCACTTGATTTAACTTTGTATGTAAACCAGAAATATGAATGTAACACTTTAGTTATTGCTGAGCTGAACTCATGCACACATAAATCACAAATTGTCCTAAATGTGGCCATACCAGTTTGTCAATTCCTGATCTGTATGAGTGTAATAATATGATTTGTAAATAGTGTTTGGATGTGTGTGACAGTCTTGCAGAAGAGCAGGAAGTAGTTTTATGAATGCATGACTGGATGAGTGAAACTTTTGTGCGTAGTATTTTATTGTACACCATTTTGAACCTATACCCAGGGATTTCAGGGCTGTTTTCCAAAGTCGAAGTACTTGCCTTGCCTCCAAAGCCAGTTCCTTCAAAGTCAGTTCCATTGAATCCAAGGCAAGTGGCTTTTCTCAGCCCAAACTGAGGCTAACAGACTTCAGAGAAACCAGACACATCTGCATCAAGTGAACACAATGAAGCAGCAGAACACAGGGGCGCATTTTCTGAGCAGGACTTGTATGGATTTTTATTAAGCCTTTGTTTTACTAAATAAGTACTTCAGAACAGTTGTTTTTCCTTCTAAAATGATCATGATGCATTATGAGTAAATTCCCCAAAGCGAGACAGCGAAGGATACACTTGTTTGTCCTTGATAAATGAGCCACATGCTAACCAAACAAAGTACACTGCCTGTGGAGGACATGAACATTGGGACTTGGATGATGTCAGTGCCTTGTCATGCCCAGATTAGTCTTTGGGAAACAGCCCAGGTGGAAATGAGCAACTTTGCTATAACTTGGCACAAGCACCTCTCCTTTTTTGTGTAAGATAATGCTTTTTGTGCACTGTCCCTCATAGATAAACAAATAAACTAAACTAAACAAAACATCCAAGTACATACTTGGATGGGAGACCGCTGGAACATCAGGAGCCACAGTGAGACAACTGAAGGAGAAACTGTTGTGTCCACAGGCAAGACCCCCACATTGCCATGTGGGGATCTGATTTGAGTGTGAATGGTTGCTAGTGGTCAGAGACCACCTGATGACGTAAAATAGTAGCTTTGTTTCCATCAGTCTGCCCCAGGGCAGCTGTGACTACAATAGTAGCTTGCCACCAGCAAGTGTGGAGTGAATTTGTTTTTGTCGTCGTTGAAAATATTAAATGTGTCTTAAACTGTGTTAGTTTGCAGTTCTCCTTTGCCGAGAGAATCCATGCCTCAGTCTCACAATGGTGAATAGACAAAATGAATATTGAACAAGTCTGCCTTAAACTGGCCACAATAAAAGGACACTCTTGACAGACAAGATCACTTATTGTCATTAATTAAAAGAAACTTGAATACACTTTCTCATGAAACTCATTTCTCGAGAAACAGTGACTGTATAGAATAATGTTGAGGTTTCTCTAACTTGCCGTTGTATGAAATGAAGGGAAGTCTTATCTCCAGCTGCTGTTGGAATTACATCCGTCCATCTCTCCTTCAGTTTATCTGCTGTTTACAGACCCAGCCCTGTTCCTCTGCTGTCCCCAGGGAGAAGCCACCACGACCGGGCTTAGTCTGCCTGCTACAACAACCAGGAAAGAGTGGACGGTTAATATAGCTGTGATAATATCTGTATTGGTGCAGGATTGGTCTCTGCACTGCCCCAGTCTGTGTACCTTTGTGTTATTTGTCTTTAATGCATCAGGTGTCTTTACAAATGTTTTCTTTTCAGCTAAGTTCCAGCAGGTTAAAAATACAAAGAAAGACTGTTGTAAGATCACGACACAGTGGCCATGAGCACGAGACATGTCTGCAGCTGAAAATGTCTACTTTGTCGCTCATGTATAAGAAGAATATACAGTATTCGTTCTTAATGTCACCCGAAGTTTTGATGCTGTGTGTGGCCAAAGCTGCAGGAAACATGAGACCTAAAGACAAATAAGATGAGATTTCTGAATTTAATATAGTTTTATTTGCTCCATCATCAGAGAGAGAGAGAGAGAGAGAGAGAGAGAGAGAGAGAGAGAGAGAGAGAGTGCCCAGAGCAGTGTGGAGGTCTGTGGTTCTAATGGAGATAATGAGGGTCAAAGCAGGAATGTGCAGCTCTTATCAGATCCTGAGTTTTAAATGACTCAGAACAGAAACTCTACTGAGCTTTTAGATTTAAACGGGCATTTTTGCATTTTCAGTTTAGTTGCAAGTTTATGTGTCTGTCCGTTTTTCCCTGAGGGCCATATTTGAATCCAGACAAGTGGTGTGGGGCCGGACAGCGCTCATTGTTTAGCAAATTACAATTATTGCACACACACATTTTTGTAAAACAGGATTTTATTCTACTATTTTGACAATTTATTGTGATAAATATTAGGACAACAGCCAAAGACACATGCTCCATTGCTAAGTCGAAATGAATTGTAAAGAGTAACAAAAACGTGACAGGGGTATGACCTCATTTTGCCCACTTTTCTTGGCAGCGCACTTCCTGTTTAGCTCTGTAAAAGTAACAGACATGTTAGCTTGTGGGGCAATCTCAAATAGATATAAATAGAAAAGGAACTAAATCTTACCAAAATATAATTTAGGCCAGGAGTGGGCAATTTATTTTTCCCGAGGGCCATGTTTGAATTTAGACAAATGATTTTCATTATTACATTATTACATTATTACACATTTCATTATTTTCCATAAAATGTAAGGCTAATGAATCTAATATTTTGTTTGATTTATTGTATTGTTTGTTGAAAACACAAATGGAGACACATGCGACGTAGCAAAACTATTAAAAAAGAAATGCAAATCATACTATTTATTCTCAAAAACTCATCTGGCTCCTGATTTAGGCTATAGCTGCAACTAAACCAGAAATCCGCTGCCAAGAAAAGTGAGCGAGCTAGAATAAAAAGGATACAGATGCTGAAAATAAACATATTTTAATTTCAACTTCTGTATTATAACTCCGTATACTGTGGAGTTATTTTGATAAAGATTTGGGAACTTACTATCATTTCTGGACTATAAGCCGCTACTTGTGTTTAAAAGCTTTGAGCATTGAGGTATTTACCTGTGACTGTTTCTGATTTTCTGATGTTTGTGCTTCGTTTTGACCATTTTCTTAATGTTTGCTAAATCAACAATCTTGAGAGGTTTTCAGAGGCGACTGTTGTGGTGATTTTGGGCTCTACAAAAATTGAATACATCATCTACAAGAAGCACAACAGCGGCACTACTTGCCGCTGTTACGTACATTTATTTCTCACAGTGTTATTACTGGTATTGGCTTGTCTAAACAGGACTCTCTCACCGCTTATAAACTGTGAATGTAGTCATTTTGAACATGACATTTAAACCTTGGCTCATTGTTCAAGAATGATTCAACCACAAACAGCTTCACTGTTAGATGATCCTCATTATTATTCAATGCTCACTTTTTTTCACTCAGGTATCGCAAAACTGCAAGTTATAAACAAATATTAACTTAGAATATTATCTTGTACCTTTTAATTTGTAAGTTTACCTCACAGAAAATGCAACAATCGCTGACGTGCATTTTTACACTTTTTTCCTGGATTAAAAAATGTCCATAAAGCAGTGATTAGTTAAAACAGTGGTTCTCAACCTTTTGAGTCTCGACTTGGACTTGAACATCAGTGACTCAAAACTTGACTTGGACTTGAACGTCAGTGACTCAAAACTTGACTTGGACTTGAACATCAGTGACTCAAGACTTGACTTGGACTTGAACATCAGTGACTCAAGACTTGACTTGGACTTGAACATCATTGACTCAAGACTTGACTTGGACTTGAACATCAGTGACTCAAGACTTGACTTGAACATCAGTGACTCAAGACTTGACTTGGACTTGAACGTCAGTGACTCAAGACTTGACTTGAACATCAGTGACTCAAGACTTGACTTGGACTTGAACGTCAGTGACTCAAAACTTGACTTGGACTTGAATGTCAGTGACTCAAAACTTGACTTGGACTTGAACATCAGTGACTCAAGACTTGACTTGGACTTGAACATCAGTGACTCAAGACTTGACTTGAACATCAGTGACTCAAGACTTGACTTGGACTTGAACGTCAGTGACTCAAAACTTGACTTGGACTTGAATGTCAGTGACTCAAAACTTGACTTGGACTTGAACATCAGTGACTCAAGACTTGACTTGGACTTGAACATCAGTGACTCAAGACTTGACTTGGACTTGAACATCAGTGACTCAAGACTTGACTTGAACATCAGTGACTCAAGACTTGACTTGAACATCAGTGACTCAAGACTTGACTTGAACATCAGTGACTCAAGACTTGACTTGGACTTGAACGTCAGTGACTCAAGACTTGACTTGGACTTGAACATCAGTTACTCAAGACTTGACTTGGACTTGAACATCAGTGACTCAAGACTTGACTTGAACATCAGTGACTCAAGACTTGACTTGGACTTGAACATCAGTGACTCAAGACTTGACTTGAACATCAGTGACTCAAGACTTGACTTGGACTTGAACATCAGTGACTCAAGACTTGACTTGACTTGAACATCAGTGACTCAAGACTTGACTTGGACTTGAACATCAGTGACTCAAGACTTGACTTGAACATCAGTGACTCAAGACTTGACTTGAACATCAGTGACTCAAGACTTGACTTGGACTTGAACATCAGTGACTCAAAACTTGACTTGGACTTGAATGTCAGTGACTCAAAACTTGACTTGGACTTGAACATCAGTGACTCAAGACTTGACTTGGACTTGAACATCAGTGACTCAAGACTTGACTTGAACATCAGTGACTCAAGACTTGACTTGGACTTGAACGTCAGTGACTCAAAACTTGACTTGGACTTGAATGTCAGTGACTCAAAACTTGACTTGGACTTGAACATCAGTGACTCAAGACTTGACTTGGACTTGAACATCAGTGACTCAAGACTTGACTTGGACTTGAACATCAGTGACTCAAGACTTGACTTGAACATCAGTGACTCAAGACTTGACTTGAACATCAGTGACTCAAGACTTGACTTGAACATCAGTGACTCAAGACTTGACTTGGACTTGAACGTCAGTGACTCAAGACTTGACTTGGACTTGAACATCAGTTACTCAAGACTTGACTTGGACTTGAACATCAGTGACTCAAGACTTGACTTGAACATCAGTGACTCAAGACTTGACTTGGACTTGAACATCAGTGACTCAAGACTTGACTTGAACATCAGTGACTCAAGACTTGACTTGGACTTGAACATCAGTGACTCAAGACTTGACTTGACTTGAACATCAGTGACTCAAGACTTGACTTGGACTTGAACATCAGTGACTCAAGACTTGACTTGAACATCAGTGACTCAAGACTTGACTTGGACTCGAACATCAGTGACTCAAGACTTGACTTGGACTTGAACGTCAGTGATTTGAGACAACTTCTTGCTTCTTCTTGGACTTGAGGCCAAAGACTTGAAACTTACTTGACACTTGTAAAACAGTGACTTGGTCCCACCTCTGATTGGCCAGGGGGGTCCAGTTCCCAGGTTGAGAACCACTGGGTTAAAGCAAAGAAGTAGTCACTTACTGTGGAGCAAACAGACCTCAATGATGCGGTGTTGTCCGCCAAGTGAAATGAAACCGATCAGACTACCTCTTTACATTAGTCAAAGTCTTTAAATTGTATTTGTTGCACGCTACATTTACAGCTGAATCTTCTCGTTGTGTTGTGACAAATGTGCTTTGATGTGTTATTTTCTCTAATAGACTCAACATGTTGGGACACTTCCCTCTTCTTGAGAAATAATGAAAACAATGCTGCCATTATTTTACTGTAGTAATGCTGGGAAATTCACAATGAGATGTTTTATCACTGACACAGAAAAATGTGTCATAAAACGAAACGCTATAATGAATTCATGATGTGCTTTTTGATAATATACCATCTGCTTTATACTGTTTAATCCTACTTATCTAAATACCGATATCGACTCATTTTGGTCGACTAAAACTCTGCGACTAGTCCCAATTTTCAGATGATTTGTTCAAGCTTTAATATGACTCACTCCAGACTGATAAGTGTTTCTCTGAAATGAGTTCTGCACTTTATCAGCCTGGATACACTCTCTTTGAAAGCCATCGGAAAAAAAAACTTTAGCATCATGTCAAATATCTGAAGCTGATTGGGTAAAGCATCACAAATGTAGTGTTTTGTTAAATTCAGTGGAGAAAAACCCACACATATTTCCTGTTCACAGTTAAGTCAAAATGGTTCATAATTCTGCTAAATAAGTAGAAGTTTGTTGGATCAAGCGATATGGGTTTTTCTTATGTTAAAAGTTTTAAAAGAAGAGCTGGGGTGAGATTGAAAAAACAAAAAAAACTTCAACCTACACTATTATTCCCCTGGTACATGTGAGTCTCTTTCACACAACATAATGAAGGTCAATCGTATTTTGGCCCAAGAAACAATCATTTAGTGTCATGAAAGACATTCATATTGTTCATATTGACAAACAAACACACATTTATTAAAGCTTGTGCTGCAGCCAAAGTCACAGAACAAGAATAAAACTTAAAGACGTTTTAATGATAAATTAAAACTGCAGACATAGGAATGAAGCTCAAAATGTGGCTGTTGAAAATGCATTGCTGCGCTATGGTCCGACGTACAGTGGCCGCTTTGTGAAAGTCACAATATCACGTCGTGGGTTCGACTCCCGGGTTGGACCATATCAACATCTCACGATCTCTCTGGGTGGAGTTTGCATGTTCTCCCCGTGTCACCGTGGGTTTTCTCAGGGTACTCCGGTTTCCTCCCACCTCCAAAAACCTGCATGTTTAGGTTAATTGGGCATCACTGCAAATTTCCCTTAGAGAGTGAATGAGAGTGAATGGTTGTCTGTCTAACTCTGCGGCAAGTTGGCCACTGTCCAGGGTGTTCCCCGCCTAAGGCCCAAAGTCACTGGGATAGGCTTCAGTCACCCGCGACCCCTAACGGGATTCAGCGGTAGAAAATGAATGAATGAATGAAAAAAAAAATAAAGAGTCGAATCTTCTTCTTCCTGGAAACATCAGTTCAGGTCGTAAAAGACAGGTGCGACAGCCAATCAGAGAGAAGCTTGTCAGAGTGAAAATGAACATAGTTGCTTACAAACAAACATAAAAGTGTAATAAAAACAGTATATTACTTTAATGTTTATTGCCATTTGCTCCACTTTTGTTTTCACTGTTTACTCTAGTTTGTATTTTTAATCTATATCTATTTGTATTTGTATGCTTTGTTGAAACACTTATCTTGTGTTTTTTATCTTGGAGTTTGACCCAAATACGAGCCTCGTCTATTGTCCCAGTGACTCCATTGTTATAGCAGAGCGAGATATTTCTAAAAGTGACTTGGAGCAGCAGCAGTGAGTGACACGTCCTGTCATTACCGACCCAAAACACACACAGTTTGGACTAAAGCTGGACCACAGACATTCACTGGAGTAAACTAGAGAAGCTGTAAAAACACACAAGTCAGGGTTTGTCACGGTTTACAGATCTGTGGATAAAAATGTGAAGTAGCTGATTTGTTTTTGTTGAATTGCTCTCAGGGCAAGGCAGAGTATAGTTTTCTGTTATAGTTATAATCTTCAGATGATATTCATTTAATTTAATCCATGCCTTTAAAGGGGACCTATTGTGGGTTTTTTTATATTTAGTAAGAAACTAGAACATGTGCAGATCAGTAATTTACCTTTTGTTCATTGTAAAACAAAGTTGATCTAAAACAACTTAAAAATCGAAACAGCTCTACTGACTTCCTGTTCAAAACTGCAGAACTGATAAGCCCCGCCTCTTCATTTTAAAATGTAACTGTAAAAAGCAACACATTTCTAAAAACTTTTTTTTTATTGTTGGAAAATGTCTTTGGGACAGTTTTAAACCACATATGCTTCACTTTGTATATTAATCTTTTGAATTAAAACAAGTAAATACAGACAAGTGGGAGGGATAGGTGGTAGGTGAGAACGGGGATTTCTGAGCACTTGAGCTGCAGCTGAAGAACAATATAAGATTACTCAAACATGCAGGAATCAGTTCAAATATAACTTTGAGTAAACTAATGATGAAGGAAGGCCATTAAAACAAGGTTAAAAACTTAAAAACAAGTGATCTCAACTCTTAAATACAAAGTTACAAAGGTGCGTACAAATACAGCGTTGTTGTGTGTGTTGCTAGATTTTCATGTTTGAGTCATATATTGATATATTTTTATAAATCAAACCAGAAGAGTATCTAAAGTTTTAACACGAAAAAACACAACCTTAAAAAATTCATGAGAGACTTTGAAAAAAGAAGCCAAATGTCGCTATAAAGAAGCAGACAGAAGTATGTTGGAAAAAATAGTTTGAACAAGTGGATGCATTAAATAAATAGAAAAAGTAAACCCATAATGATGAAAAAAGCAGTTTGTCACACAGGTAGAGCTGGCAAATATCGACTTTTAGATAATATTGTGATAATTGCTTTGAAGATATGCACAAATGGAAAATAGAGTATGTCGTTTATAGTAAATGTTGTTTAAAGCATTGGTTCTAAACCTGGGGGTCGCGAAATGATTTCTGGGGGTCCTCTGATCATGTGAAAAATTTAACATTTAAATCTTGTTCACATGTGACACACTGAGCCCTACTTGTGTCAGAATCAAAGTTTGTTTTGTGTGACAGATGGAGCTGAGACAAGACACACTCAAACAGGTTGTGTTGGTCTTGTTTCTATTGACCATTTGCACCTACGTCACTTGATCATGTGGCTACGCCATGCTAGATGGCAAAAGTGCGTGTATGCAGCATTACAGGGAGCGCAAAACTGACAAATTCCCACATATTTCCTCATTTTTCCGTAAAGAAAGCAGTGGATGCTTCTAGTGCATGTTCTGTACATTTGTCTGTGGAAGTAGGACAACTTTTAGACGCTCACAAAACAAGGTATTTGGAAAAGCTAATGAATGCTAACTGAACCATGCCCCCTCTTCCTCCTGCTGTGTTTGCCGAATAAATAACATTTACAAGTTTGCCTGACTTTACTCCTCATGATTTTGCACCATTCTGTGGTAAACAGGGTTTTGTCTCACACTGGAGCAGATTTAAAATCTACAAGAGGTTGGTTTTCAGTCACTTAGCTGTGAGGCTAGTGTTAGCCACGCATAATGCAGGCTGTTTCAGACATCTGTTTCAGACATCAGTCATTGCATTTTTTTTTTTCAAATGTCATACTTTTTTTTCTCTTTAGCATTGACTTACCTTGTTTAAAGTGTTCACTGCAAATCCGTCGTGACTTAGAGGGATTTAGGTCTTTTGATTTATTGCTGCCATCCACTAGCGTCTTCTATCTTCTTTAAAATGTAAACGAAAAAGCTCCAAGCTTAAACTTAAAACCTCCTGCCTGTTAGTGCTAACCTGGCTCACGCCAGATCGATGTATGTATCACTCTGCATTGAGTTCTACACATATTCGATCTGGAAGGGCTCTCGTCAAAAGCAGTTGGGAAAGGGAGGGATTTCTCGCGAAATACTTCGATCTGATTGGACAAAGCACCCACCCCACCTCAGCGGTGTTTTAGCCAATCACAAGACATAATCTAAATGACGTCTCCCACAAACCGCTTTGTTTCTTACCTGCGTATTGCAGAGGAGACGCCAAAACTTCCAAACTTCCATCGCCAGATGCTGAAGACTAATCCACTGATATCATTGTGTTCATATAAACAAAGTTTGAAGCACTTCACAACAATATTTCACCGCCAGCGAGCAACAGTACGTCTGCGTCTGTTACAGCTGTCCTCCTCCCGTGGTTGTGTCCATCTCCAGGCGATTTGCGCTTTCCCTGCGCGCTCCGGGTCCGGTCTATCTGCGTCTCTCTCGTGTGCTCCGGGTCCGGTCTATCTGCGTTTCCCTCGCGTGCTTCAGTCAATAGCCTTTGCAACACTACCTGCGTCTGCCCGCGTCGCCATGTTTGTTGTTTTGCTGTGAGCACATGACGCCTGGCACTCGCTGATTTCACATCTGTAAGTCCCGCCTCCTCCTGTAGAGAAGCCTTCTGATTGGTTCGAGTATTCGATACTCGGCTCAAACCATAGGGCGGGAGTCTTTCAAGATGGTTTCTCGTGGATTTGTAAACCCACAAATACCGCGAGAATTCATCTTGCTGCGCAAGGTTATGTTAGTGCAGCGTGTTCCACGAGATACAGCCATTTTACAATTGAAATAATTTAAAACTACTTAGAAACGAGCAAGATTTCGACAAAGTTTCCATTGCTGTAATGCGCACAGACAGCGTGGAGAAGTGGGCGTTCCCTCGAGGAGCGTGACGACACGTGCAAAGGGTCAATATTTCCCCTCCACAGCAGAGACACATGTGTGTCCTGTGCCTGACCCAGACTCAGGTCTATTGTAATGTAACCGGAGGAGGCTCATACAAAATACATGTGCTACTGCTGCTGCCTCATTTTTCCAAAAGGATGCACTCAACAAGGCAACGGTTTTCATTTCACAAACTACAACATAGTTTTGTCATTTCAGGACCAAGTACGCACCTTAATTATTATTATTAAACCTTAATGAAGACTTAATCAATCACAAAGGATGAATTAATGAACATTATGTTAAAGCTTATGGCTACTTACTGAAAGAAGTCTGGTTAGGTATTAAAGTTTGGGGATGTTTAATGATTACTAAGCCTTATTAAAATGTTCAACTAGGAATGTACTGATCCAGCTTTTTCCGTTCTGATACTTCGATGCTTCTGATACTTCTAAGAGTTTGATATTTTCTGCCTGTACCTGATGATAATACTAGTTTAGAGATTGAAAAAAATGTATTCTTAAATTTCAATTAACTCATGAGAAAATGGGTCAAACAGAATTATGTAACTCTGTTGTATTGTGGAAAATACAACTTTATGTGAATGAAATAGGCTTGTCAAAAGTATTGAACATCAGATATTACTAATCAATACTAAACCAGAATCAAAACTCAATCCTCCACACCACAGTCTCAGTATAAACATGTGACAGACATTGCATTACATAACAATATACACAGATCTGCAGTGAAACCTGTTAAAGGAGTGATATGCTGCTGTAATATATACAATATTCATCTGAAGCAGTTAAAGTTGTGTATTTTTTGTGTGTTTCAGCTGGAGGAGTGCACGCTGCAGCTCTCTCCCAGTGGAAACTACCTGGACTTGGATTCTTCTCTGGACGAGCAGAGAGATGAGCTGGAGAGCTTCTACCAGGATGTGGAGTGAGTAGATTTAGTTTGTTTATAGAATTTAAAGGTAGGGTAGATGTTTTTTACACCACAAAACTAGGATCCAAATAGTTCCAAACTGGATTCTTTCTTTAGACTGAAAACACATAGTTCCTCGACATGTCATTATAAGTGAAAATACAGGAAGTGTCATCTTTACCTTCAACTGATTGCTTTCTTCGGCTTTGGATTTGCTAAACTTGCAAATTTGAAGCTACAGCTATTGTATTAACCTTGTCTGAACTGCTTCACTTAACAGTTTAGCACAAGATATTGAAGGCTTTTATGAAAATCTTACAAGAAATTTAAAATCATTGTCCGAAAAGGCATTTAGTAAAGGTTCTTCTGGTATTCTATTATCAAGTAACAATTTAAAAATCCTGGATTATTTGTTTAGTTAGCCACAAAGATGCAGAAATAGCAAACTTGCATGCACAATCGCAATTACAGTGGACGAACAAAAATGGCAAAGGCTGCAGTTTTTGAAGTAACAAAATTGTATCCACACAAAGAACTAAATATCCTGTTATGTTCTGCATAAAAACAACTAACTCTGAAGATCCGATCTGTTAGTTTGTCCGTTTATAGACACTTTTCAGTCTTTTTGCCATTGCTGCCTCCTGGACACATTTAAACAATATTCAATCCACTTGATCTTAAAAATGTGCATATCTTCAGAGCAGCATTCACAGTATCATCCAAATCTACATTATCCACCTTTAGTTGCATTGTGATCCTGTTCTTTTGTCGTAGGCTTGCAGATGATTTCGTACTACCCTGGAGAAAGTACTCTGAATATGACAGAAGAAAAGCTCGACCTGGAAACTGGAGTGATGACATTTCCATAAAAAGTCTTAAATCTGCAGCGTTAAACCCACTTTTATCGTGTGATTCTTTCCACACTTTTCTCACTTTAAGACGGAGCGTATGGAAACTCAAACACTCCGGGATCAGAGCTTGTTTTGGTTCTGCTCATGGCTCTTCAGAAATGCACAACTCTCAGTGTAATAATAATAATAATTGAATGTTCTGTACCTAGATGGAAAGTGCGTCCGATCTGATGCCTTTTCCAGATCACTAAACACATATATATGATCCTTTTATTGCTGTAGTCTGAGTGATTATTGAGAATGAGAATGAAGCTTTGCTCTTTGCGGTTGCTTCTGTGAATCATCGGTTTCCAAATGTCAAGTCCTTTCCACAGTTTTTTAGAGAGACGGCTACTATTTAAGAAATCAACCAGTTCATTACAGATCGTACCTTAAATGTTATGTTAAGTATTTGTGGCAATTGGATAACTCGATACAATTTCTTCATAATAATCACAATGCATAAATGAAAAAAAAAAGATCTTAAAATGTATTTATTTATTTGATTTAGAAAAACATGAATGTAAACACACTGAATTATAGCCAGGGCTAATATTCATCTGTAGTCCCAACAGGTGGGGTCACAGTGGGGAAACAGAAAAAAAAGTATTTTTCATATAAAACTTCACTTTAATTGCAGTCTTCATCCTTGCACATTCCATAACTATTGCACATCAATACAAATATCTTTCTGTCCAAAGTCTGCGTGTTGAGATTCATAAATCCAGAATCCATTCACAGTCTGAAGTTTGCGCAAAAAAAATTTGCAAAACACATGTTATAATCCAAATTTTGTCCTCCTGCTCATCACTCCAGTTGAAATCATAATCCCAAATGTAAACCAGACAAAAACAGGTGACAAAGAGCCTAATTAAAGGCTGTAAAAAAAATAAAATAAAAAATGTATAATTAGCATAATTATAATAATTAAAGTTTTGAAAAGCAAGTACCATTAAAGTACTGGTATCGAAAAAAATCTACCCAGCCCCTCCATGATGCGCCCTGACAAGCAATCGTTACAAAGTCACAATGACGCACTGGCGTAAGGAAAGAAACAACAAATAATCTTATACGTTAATCCTTACTCTTGCCATGCTCTCATGCCTCCTCGAATTTGTAGAGGGGCACATCGGGCTGAAAATCTGGCCCAAACTCTTGTAGTGTGCAGAAGGCTTAATGTGCAGCTGGCTTAAGTGTAAAAATCACCTCCTTGTATTGATACGTTCATTGGCAATAAGTTTGTCACAATATATTGGGATCTTACAGTTGTAAGAAGTTCTTGAGCTAATTATTCCTTGAGCACTGCAGCTGTGGTAACATTTATCCTCCGTTTAAATACTAAGGCACACGTGTCAAACACAAAACCCACAAGGTCTTATTGTAATCTTGTTTTACAAATGTCTTAACCTGATGAAATGATTTGAGTGAAAGCAATACATTTTTTGACAAATGCAGATAAATATGTAGCATTTGTAACGTCAATAAAAGTACAAAATTAGAGACCACTGGTTTGTTAAAAAGTAGTGAGGTTTATTACAGTAACAACCGACCCTTTTATCAAATCAAACTTTATTTATAAAGCGCTTTTCATACATTCAATGTAACACAAAGTGCTTTACAGTGCATTAAAAACACAGCAGCCACAGAAACCCACAGCTCCTGGTGCAGAGGCTCCTCAGAAGAAACACTGGAGAACTTAAAAGTGATAAAGAAATTCAAATAAATAAAAAAAAAACATTGTGAAAATGACAAATAATACATAAAATACTATCCTTGTATTGCCTTTGTTTTCTTGCTCAAATAAGTATCTGGTTTCTGTAATAATTTCAGTTTTGTTTAGTAATTGAAGTTTAGCAGCCCTGTTCAGCGAGATTGAAAGAAAAGTCAAATGCAGAGGACAAATTGTACCTTAACCTTCTAACCTCATAACTAATCTGTGACGTGTCCAGTGTCCCGAGCTTGAGGACATTGTTTTGGTCAGTGTCCCGCTCTCGTTGTTTCCCCAGAGACATTTCTTAGATTTGTATTTTTTGTGTGTCTCTCTCAGACTTTTCCCACGAGCCTTAAATGTATTTGTCTGATTTTCCACAGAAAAGGAAAGAAACCCATCGTCATTCTGAGGACTCAGCTGTCTGTGCGCGTCCACTCCATCCTCGGTAATTACACACACACTCTCACTCTCTCTCTCTCTCTCTCTCTCTCTCTCTCTCTCTCTCTCTTTTCCCTCTCCCCCTCTCTTTCGCTTTGTCTTTGTCTCCGTCTCTCTCTTTTCCCCTCTCTCTCTCCCTCTCCCTTTTCCCTCTCTTTTTCCCTCTCTCTCTCTTTTCCTTCACTCTCTTGTCTCTTTTTCTCTCTTTTCCCTTTATCTCTCTTTTTCCCTCTCTCTGTTTCCCTTGCTCCTCTTTCTCTCTTTTTCTCCCTCTCCTTTTCCCTGTCTCTCTCTCTCTCCCTCTCCCTTTTTTCTCTCTCTCTCCTTTTCCTCTCTTTTTCCCTTTCTCTCTTTTCCCTTGCTCTCTCTTTCTCTTTTCTCCCTCTCTCTTTTCCTGTCTCTCTCTCCCCTTTCCCTTTTTTCTCTCTCTCTCTTTTCCCTCTCTTTTGTCCCTCTCTCTCTATCTCTCTTATTTTCCCTCTCCCCTTCTTAATCTCTCTCTTTTTTTCCTTCTCCCCTCTCTATCTCTCCCCTCTCTCTCTCTCTCTCTCTTTTTCCCTCTCTCTCTCTATCTGTCTCTCCTCTGTCTTTGCCTCTCCGCACCTCACTCTCTATTCTTTCTCTTCATCTCCTGTTCCTTTTCTGTTTCTTCATTTCTCCTCATTTTCAGCAGTGTTCAAATCCTTTCTTTTTTCTTTCCCTTCCTCCA
The DNA here is from genome assembly GCA_038363315.1 of Mugilogobius chulae. Classification (NCBI taxonomy): domain Eukaryota; kingdom Metazoa; phylum Chordata; class Actinopteri; order Gobiiformes; family Gobiidae; genus Mugilogobius; species Mugilogobius chulae. Next base: position 41,607,299 of record CM076403.1, on the reverse strand, counting down.
TCGCTCTCTTATTTCATTCCTTCTCTCTCTTTTCCCTTTTCTATCTCTTTCTTTCTTTCCCTTTTTCACCCGCTCTTTCTCCTCTTTCTATTCTTCTATCTCATCTTTGACTTCTCATCCTTCTTTTTTCTCCTTTCTCCTTCCCTTCTTTGTCTTCCTTCCTTACACCTTCCTCTTCCTCACCCCTTTATTTCTCTCCTCTTTCTCTTAGTTTCTCACCTTTTCTCTTTTTTCCTTTGTTACATCCTCCCTTTTCTCATCTCTATTTCTCTCTCCCTCTTTCTCTCTTCTTGCTCTTCCTCACCCCTCTTTTTTCCTTTTTTCTCTCTTCCTCCTCTCGCTCACTCCCCCTCTGTACCTCTCATTCTCTTTTTATTCCCCTCTCTTTCTTCTCTCTCTCTCCCATTTCTACTCTTTCCACCCCTCTCTTTCTCTCCCTTCTTCTTCACTCTCTCCCTCCCCCTCTCTTTTCTCTGTCTCTCTCGCCCCTTCACTTCTCCCTCTCTCTCTCTCTCTCACCCCCCTTTCTCTCTCTCTCTTCCTCCCTTCCTCCTTTCCTCTCTCTCACCCTCTCGCTCACTTTTCTTTCTCTCTTCTCCCCTCTCCCCACCCCCTCTCTCTTTATTCCCTTCTCTTTCCTTTCTCTCTCCCTCTCACCCTCTCTTTCCACCCCCCTCTCTCTCTTGTTCTCTCATTTTCTTCCTCTCTCTCTCTTCTCTCTCTCTTCTCTCTCCACCCCTCCTCTCTCTCCTTCCTCCCTCCCTTCCTCTCTTTCTCCTTTCTCTTTTTCTCTCCCTTACACCCTCTCGCTCTCTTTTCTCTCTCTCCCCTTCTCTTTTCTCTCTCCCTTTCTTTCTCTCCCCCTCTCTCTCTCCCTTCCTCTCTCTCCCTCTCTCTCTCTGTCTCCTCCCTTTCTCTGTCTCCCTCCCTTTCTCTCTCTCTCCCTTCTCTTCTCTCTCTCCCTTTCTTTCTCTCTCCCCCTCTCTTCTCTCTCTCTCTTTTCTCTCTCTCCTCCCTCTCTCCTCTTTTCCTACATCTGTCTGTTTTTTTACAGTGTATAATTCCTGGTTCCATACTTCTGGCTCTTTCTTTACGTAACAGTGATGATTCAGGGGAAACACTTGGACTCATTCATCAGTGACGTTTCAGGCCAAAGTCCACATTCACTCAACACTCAGACACTCTCACTGACTCAAACTTTACTGACACTGCTGCTGCTGTAAAATAACAAAGAAACATAACTCAAAGTAGTTCTCTCGACGCTTTATTACAGTTTATACGTTTTTATTCGACTGAAGATGATTTTGACCTTTGCTCTGCTGTTATAGTCGCTCAGTATCACTTGTGTTTTGAAACGCGACGTGTTTTTGTCTTGTTGGATCTTGTCTGAAACAAAGCTGCTCTTATCTGCTCCGTTTGTTCTTAGTATCTTTTTTAAATCTGTGTTACAGAAATTTGTCACACATTAAAGGTACAAAATTAAAAAATAAATAAAATTAAACTTAAATAAAAGCATGTTTTTTTTAGTTTAGGTGTCTTAATTGTGGCATTATATAATTAACAAAAATGTGTGACTTTACTCTGAGCCAGATCTAGATTTAGCCTGGTTTAGTCTAGAATTAGCCTGGTTTGACTCAGTTTGGTTTACACTCAGCCTGGTTTGGCTTGTCTTGGTCTAGATTTATTTAGCTTGGTTTGGTCTTAATTTAACCTGGTTTTGTCTAGATTTAGCCTGGTTTGGTCTAGTTTAAACCCGGTTTGTCTAGATTAGGCCTTGTTTTGCTCTGTTTGGTCTAGATTTAGCCTGGTTTAGTCTAGATTCAGTCTGGTTTGGCTCAGCTTGGTCTAGATTTAACTTGGCTTGGTCTAGATTTTGCCTGGTTTGGCTCAGTATGGTCTAGATTTTGCCTGGTTTGCTCTAGACTTACCCTTGTTTGGTCTAGACTTAGCTGGTTTGGTCTAAATTTTCCCTGGTTTGCTCTATTTAGCCTGGTTTGCTCTAGATTTAGCCTGGTTTTATTAATGGTAGATTATTCATGAACTCTTGTGCAGTTGTCTGAGTAATCCAGGTCTGAAACAAAGACACATTAAATAATATTGTTTTGAGGCTGATTGTAGAAGCCTGTCTTTAGTTGATTTTTTGACAACCCTACAAACAGTGACCGTGCGTCCCTTTATTGTCCTGTAATCAGTGACACAGTACATCAGAGCTTTCTAGAAACAATCCTGACTGCGGGCCACTTGTTCTGTCTGCTCTGCTCACACCTAAACTGGTTTGATGACCTAGTTTCACCCCATGAAGACACAAGACATTAAAAATACCACACTACTACTGTTTACATGGATGAACTACAACATTCTTCATGTTGTCTGCACTGAAATGCAGCAAAGGATCATGGTCTTTGTAGTTTGTCACTTTCACTTGAGGCTTTTCTAAGATTTTGCTCTGTTACTTTTTTATTGGCAGGGCTGGAGTTTTCTAAGACTTTGTTTCCATACAGTGTCCGACCTGACCCCTCCCCCTCCCTGGCATTAGCCCTGCCCCTTCCTGTCGTACGCGGGGGTTTCCCAAAATACTTCTAGCTCCTGGTTCTCTCTCTCTCTGCCTTTGTATCCCTCCGTTCTTCACTCTCCTTTTTCTTTTTCCTTGTTTCTCTCCCTCTTCTCTCTCCTCTCCCCCTCTTCCTCTCTCTCTCTCTCTCTCTCTCTCTCTCCTTCTCTCTCTCTCTTTCTTGTCTCTCGTCCAGCTCTAAACAAACAGGGCTTTGTGCCAGTGTCTGGGCTCAGTATTATAGACACATTTTAACATCAGTTGTTCACACCGGCCTTGAGACACAATCACTGCAGAGTGTTGTCCAAATACTGTATGTGCATTGTAAGTTAAGTAAGAAGCAAAAATACAGTACTTGCTTAGTTCATTTTTACTTTTTGAGGTTTTATGACTCAGACGGGGCTGTATAATTGCTGCAAAATGAACATTCTCCCTTATAGCTCCATGATGTCACAAGTCCAGATGGTGGGCAAAAGCCAGGTTTGCAATCTATTGTCATTCATTAATTTTCTACCACTTGTTCTCTGGTGACTGTAGCCTATGCCAGTGACTTTGGGCTTTAGGCAGGCAAACAGGGTCAACACATAGAGACAGACACAGACAGACTATCTTTTTCTCTCCTATTTACAGTGTTGCCCCTTGACCTATACATGCTTGTCTTCATACAATGATTAGTATGGATGAACATATCTGGTCGATATCACTTTTCGCTCTACTGCTCATGTCACCTGCAGAAAGAGACTCTGTCCATCTAGTGAGTTGGGGAAGCTTCTTTGATAAAAACAACAAAACAAGACCAGAGCAGCTGTTTGGATCAGGTCTGAACCGGTCTGACGGACGTTTGGCTCCTGACTGCTGAGACAGTGTTTTCTTTTCGTTTTTTTCACCTGAATGTAACGCTTATGGGTTGTAGGGACAAATTTATTCACAGCTGTTGATTTAGCGGCATAACTTGTTTTCTCACAGTGATAAACTCTTGTAGTTAGCTGACAACAACAGCGCTGGCTCATTGCTACAGCTTGTGTCAATCTCTTTCTGCATTCCGGGTGCGCGCCCATTAGGGCTTGGTATTGCCAAGAGCTTCCGATACAATACGTATCCCGATACATGTATATCCAATACATATCAAAATATTTTACTGACCAAAATGACAAAATGCATTAAAACCATAAAAAATATTGTATACTACCTGTAAAAATGTTTAAACATGGTTTTGAGTAGGGCTGGGCAATTAATCGCGTTTGCAATTAAATCGCAATTTTGTTTTGGAAGTAATTTAAGCGCCGCGTGTGAGTGCGGCCGTGTGACTGCAGCGCCTCCGGTCTGCAGCTTCATAATACGCTCCTTCGACACCTCCGTGTGCTTGTGCTTCACTTTTCTCTCAGTAATTTGTGTGGGCATGAGATCGACGACATGTAATGACAATACCAGGCTCACCAGTGTAAAACTGTGCTCCTGTCAATACAGCAAAGGATTTAGGCTTAAAGCGGCGGTGAACGAGGTGAGCCGGAGTCCACGCTGTACTGCTTTCTCTCTCTCTTTTCTCCACTTACTCTGCGAACTCTCTTCGTTAGTGACACGAAACACAGACATAATAGTTGTTTCGGGTGTATTTCTATTGCTTCTCTTTGCCTTTTAGCGCGTATGTGCGTGTGCCACTGACTTCGAAATCCCACCGCGTTGTGCCCGCGCTGTAATATGAAGTGGTCCGCGGTGACGCGCTGCCAAACGATAATAAACTACTTAATTCCAAACTCGGAGCACTCCGGTTCTCTGCGTGGACTGGGACAGGTAACTGTCCTGCCTTCTGTCCTGTCTGTGGAGCGAGGGATGAGCGAGCGAGTGAGCCTATTTTATACTGAGTAGCTCTGGAATTAAATATAAGTTACAGGTGTCACGTATTTGAACTTAAGTAAAAATGAACAGTGAATGAATTTGCATAAGTTCATAGGCTATAAGCTGGTTATAGCCTAGTTTTATCCACCTTCACAATAAACAAATTAATTAATCATGTTGATCTAATTTAGCCAAAAATGTCACAAGCACATTTCTAGCAAAATGTAACAATTCTTATAACAAACTGTTGATTTTGTGCTACTTTTGCTCTTGTCTTTATGCTGTGGGAGAAAATCGCAAAAAAAATCGCAATCGCAATATTTCCTGGAAAAAATCGCAATTAGGATTTTTGGCTAAATCGCCAGCCCTAGTTTTGAGCATAGCCCTACTTAAAACAAATGCTAAGAATGTAACCTTGAATATGTAGAATAACAAAATGTGCAGTAGAATTGTATTTTCACACTTCTTTTGATACAAGGACAAGTGTTCTATGAATAAGTCACTTTTCAGCTCAAGTTTCAACCTTAAAGCAGCAGTACAGGATCATGAATATAAAATTTATAATGAGTTAAAGCATCCCGATACGTATCCCGATACACCTCCTTGTTACGATACGCGTATTGCCAAAAAGCTTGTCACGATATATCCCGATACCGATACATCAAGTACAGCCCTAGCGCCCATGTTGATAAATAATCCCTCAATTTTAGGCTTTAAGTAGCCCAAAAGCCTTAATTGCATAGAATAATACCTCTATACAAAAATGTAACCCTTCATCTACAGTGCGGACCCAAAGTTTGGACACACCTTCTCATTCAAAAAGTTTTATTTATTTTCATCTCGAATGAGTTCAGGTCTGGTGACTGTGGAGGCCAGCTCATCTGGCGCAACACCCCATCACTCTCCCTCCTGGTCATTCATGGTTTGGATGCCTTCAGTGTGAATCTACAATGTTCATAGAAAACTCTTTGAATGAGAAAATATGCCCAAACTTTTGGTCTGTGTACTGTACTCTGACTCGATCATATCAGCATCAGCTCCAGACCCTTGAGTTAAGGTAACTTTATTGTTCTTGTTGGGAAATTCGTCTTCTTTATTTGACCAATTCTTCACTGTCCGTGGGGCTTTTCAGCAGAAGCAGCCTGTTTCACTCATCTTTTTGCCATGTTTGGTCAGGACTAACAAAGCTGGAGCATTTTGTCTGTGAATACCTAGAGAACATGGAAAGAAATAAACAAATTCTAAACAGAATCACATGAATGCTGCTAAAAGAATCTATTGATTGTCTAATATAATTTGCTAATTTTTAGTCTTCATGTGGATGACTTTCTCACCATCACACTTCTTCAAACCAGCTGCCACAGTGGCTTCTTGTTGTGGTAAATGAATTAACCATCACTTCCTGAATATTCACCATCAGAGACAGGCCTTTGGTTGTGGTTTATTACAAAGTCTTCCTCCGTAACCATGACTGAAGCGTGTTCTCAGACGTCTCATTGTGATGTGCTCAGTCATGTCCAGTCTCGTCCTGGTTCAACCTTTGCCTTCACACAAAACCTTAGTCAATCTCTATAGGCAATGTTATAATGTAATCTCTCTGGTGCCTCTCCCAGTGTAAACAACTGTAAACCTTCACTTATTTGACACAGTTCACGTTTTGTTCAGTCCTGGTTTGACCCTGTTTAGTCCTACTCATTTTAAATTTTGGTGTTGCAATTATTGTTAGACAAAACAATGACTTTGTAATTATTTACGATTACAATCCCGAGGGACAAACAAGTCACCTTTTCTCAAATTCATGACCAGTTTTATGAAATCAAAGTTTCTGACTGTGAAAAAACACGTTTAGATTTCTTTTTGTTGAGCCCAAAATCACAACAATAGGAGGACTGCGCAAGATTATTGATTTAGCGAACACATCAGAAAAATTATTGGTCAAAAGTGCAGATGCTATTTGTTTAGTAAAAAGGGAAATGTATAATTGTCCCAGAGTGTCCCCTGTCCTTAGATCTGAGCTAGTCAAAGAAACCATATGCAAGTATTTTGTTTACATTTGGTGTTTTGGTTCTCAAGAGAATTATCCAATCAGAAAGCAGAATGAGCCTCACATGACTTTCTCATTTGGCTTCTTCGTTTGGTTTCTTAAGCCTGAAGCGGATTTTGAACCATGAGTCAAGACATGTTTCAGTTTGAACACCTACTCTGGTAACCCAAGTTCATTTGTGATTGTAATACTTGTTAAAATCCACTTGTGCATCCTGCATATGATTCCTTTAAGGCCAGGTGGTCAGTCCTCCAAGCACTAAATTTGCTCCCCGATCCATCTTATATATAATATGTGTTCTAATTTACTGGTTTAGTTCTGTGTTAGTACCAATTTAGACCTGATTTGTTCCTTTTCATTCCTCTTGATACACACTCTTTGCACAGCCATGTGTCCAGTTGTAGCAACCAGCTAAACTTGTTTATCTTTCTGTCAATATTTGGAAGAGATTGATCAAGCTCCTCAGAAAACAGTATGAAAGGTGCGTCTGGCGCGGTTGAAGGAGGTCGGCCAGAGCACGACACAGTTACTTCTCAGCGCTTGATCCATGCTTCAGCGTCATGTAAGCAAACCGCTTCAGAAAACAACGTTGCTGGCCTGTGGCTTGATTCACCTGTGAAAGTGTGAGTGCAAGACATAGAATTTTCTGCAATCAGACTTGAGCACGGCATGGTTAAACAACCCTAGTGTGAGTGCACCCTTAGTGTTTGTTCAGAGGCTGTTATATGTAGGCTACCGGCTGTCATGCTCTAGCTTAGATCTTTTTCATTACTGTGGTGGTAATTTTGTGGAACAACTATTTTGTATTTTCCAGAAAACATAAAGTTTAAAAACCTTTTTATTGGTGTGATCCCACTTTGCGCATTGTGTTACTGCATCAAGGCATCTTCAGCTCAGAGACAAAGTTGAATGACCCTGCCTTAGACCCTCAGACAAATCCAGAAACCTGAAGAAGAACCATGTTGAAGAAGAAATCTACTCTCATGAACAGAGCTTAAGGTTTAGTAAAAGTGACTTTGTAAAGTGGAATCTGATTCAAAATGCATAAAAACCCTCGGCACAAGATGATCCCTGATGTGTTCAAACTGTTACAATCAAACCATGTGTTACAGCTTTTCAGACGTCATCACTGTTTGATGAGAAAATTCTTTTTGACAAGTATTGTTTTCTTCAGAAACATTCACACAAATCAAAATCTTAGTTTTGACTTGACGCCAGTTCTATTGTGTTTATGTGAAAGTCGAGGAAACCGACACAGACTGGAAAACACTTTTAGGAGACTTCATTCAGTTTTTGTTGCTGGTTCCTGTTGTATTCAAGTGACTTTTGCGTTCTAAGCAACTAATCGATTATTTAAAAGAATAATAGCCTAACTAATGCTTTATCAAAATAATTGTTAGTTGAATTGTCAAGGCAAGATTTCTAAACATTTTCGTCTCTGCTGTGTACAAAAGAGAGACATGTTTGCTAGTTCAACAGCTTTATTAGTCTCTCTGTAAAAGAAAAGTCCTCTTCACACATCTCTCCCTGTGTCTCTGTGACCTCTGACCCCAGACCGGACTTTTTCCTTCCTCGTTTTGTTGCTGTGCGCGGCCCTCTGACAGACGCTGGTTTGTTTTCGACTGGACGTCCTGCAGCTGCTACTGAGCGCGCTCCGTCCACGTCTGAACACTCTCAGGGTCGACCAAAGACTGCCCATAATAACCACACAACTGTTTCCTGTCTGACCAGTGTCCTGTCCGTGCAAAAGAAGGCTATTTTCAGCTGTCATTTGGAGATTTTTAGATTAAATTATGCACAGTTAAAAATTGTGAAAGTGTTTATTTCCTTGAACTTCAGTTCCAAGTAGAGCTCCCAACTAAAGGCTCATTTAATGTTTTGTGTGCAGCTTTGCATGAGGTTTGCCTAATCCTAAAGCTTGAATATGTTTGATTTCAGTCATTTTGTACTAAGTAATACTTTCATGTTTAACTTTTTTCATGTTTACACGTTTCACATGGTTTGTGAACTTAAGAATATGTAGGTTATAGTCTTGTGTTGGAGCTCTCACACATAGAGGAAGCGAGATTTTCTGAGAGTAATTAAAAATATCAAAGATGAATGAGATTTTAATGTTTCTTCTAATCACTTTGCTCTGTGATTCTTGCTGTTGGGGTTGTTGTTTGGTGGCAGGTGGCCAGGATGGTGCCACATTTCTATTTCAGTTCACTCCATTAAGTCTGGTATCACAGAACTGTGAATGGTTCTTGAAAACCAGGAAGTATAAATTCCTATTTACCAGCATAACTTTTGTTCACAGTGATAAACTCTTGACGTTACTGACAACAGCGCTGGCGAGTGTTGTTGCTACAGCTTGTGTCAATCAGCTGCAGCTCTTTCTGCTATCTCCAGTGTTGCAATCTCTCTATATGTTCTTGTTTGGCCTTGTGTCAAATTATTAGTTTACAGTGGACTTGTTTGTCGCGGGGATTACGTTCCAAAACCGCAGATTCACGAATCACACGGCCTCCAGAGCCGACAGTCCGAAACACATCCGGACTCTAGCGACGTCACAACACGCTCCTCAAACACATCTGAACTACACAAATTATGCTGCAGCGTGAACAAACTCATCATCGTAACTACGAGCTCAAAGAGTCAAATCCTCACCTGGAGAAACGTCCGAGGTCAGGTCAGCTTCCCCTGCATGATCCAAACTGTCTCAAGTTTTCTAAAAGAGCTTCTGTGCTGTTGCCTGTGAATGCTGCGATTTGATACGGTCCCAACAGTGAGTTTGAGAGAAATGCACGCTTGTATTACCACAGCGTATGTCTTTAGGACCGTGCACTGCGTTAGAGCGGTTCACTGTACTGCACAGAAACGACTGACACGCTTTACACGGATGTTTTTGGGAGCAGTGACTGGTTCAACGAAAAAAGTCCCTGCCTATACCACGGAGCAAACGGACCTCAAATGTTAGACAGCCGTCTTTTGTTTCCCCAACACAGTTATGCCGCTATACCTGGTTAGCATACCTTTCCCAAATCTTTAAACTTAATCTAACCCCAACCCTAACTTTACCCAAATCCCTGAAGGCTACACACCTCTCTACCGACAACCCGGAATGTCGACATTAAAGTGTAATTGTCGATGTTGCGGCATTAGCATATTTTCTCTCACACCCCGGTACTCCGACCCCTAACATTTTTTGTCGATGTAGTGGTGTTTTGTAGTTTTCTCAGAAATGCCACTTCTCCGACACTCTTTTGTGTGTGTTTCTATTAAATAATTCTTGAAAAAAAAAATACAAAGCGTTTTCTCATGACGCTAAGTGTCATGTATGAACGTTCCCCGTCATTGTGTAAAGAGAATCTCTACGCAACATTAATGGCACACAAGGGAGATACAGGCAACTGTGTCCATTACGCTCAAATAATGACGCACACTGGCCAGGGAGCCTTTGTACCACAATCATGCCATAACTAATGCGGTTTCGTCTTAAAAACGTAGCCCTTAGAACGAATTGTAGAGGAATTTGTTCATAATACATGGTTATGATTTAAGCATTTCACTCAGTGCGTAACTGCGCTTTTTGAACCGCAGAGACAGCGGGGGGCTTACCTGACGTCCTGTTATGCGACCAGCTAATAACTGCCTCTTCTCAGGCATATTTTTGGGTCCTTGTGTTGGCTGTTCGTCTTGCTCCAGTCTGGCTCTGTGTTCCAATAGTTTTCAGTCATAAAGATGCCGCTTTCTGTCTGTGCGTTTAGAACAGATTTCTCATGGATCTCCACAGCGCGTCCTCGTGCGTTCACGTTCTCCTGCTCATTGTCAAAACAGTCCAACTTTATACAAGCTCCTGGTGTCCTCGTCTGCTTGGTCACATAATTTATAAAAGTTATAGAGTCGAGTGTGACATGTGTCCCACGTGAACAGCCTGTTTGGTTCTGAGGTGAAGCTATCATTAAAAAAATAATAGTAAATTAAAACTGATACAAACGTTGTCCAAATCTATTTAAAATTAACTACAAATAGCCCTATGTGTCTATTTAAAGTTAAAAACTAAATTAAAGAAAAATAAGACCATTAATAAAATATATTTATTTACCCAAGAAAATAGAAGAGACAAATCTAAACCTACAATATACCATTACAAACTTTATAAATTGTTCTAACGAAATACAAAAAATTTTGAACGAATTCAACCTAGAAACCACAGAAATAAAATAAAAAAGTTGGCGTGTTGACGAAGGCCGCGAGTCACGTGCCTGGACGCGTCAGGCTTTTAGATCAGGCGTGCCACAGCACATACAGTAATATAACCTAATATATAAGGCTGTGCTGGGCCAAGGTGGAACAGGCTGAAATGATCCTTTAATGCAGTTTGTGGAGAAAATAAGAAAGCTGAGCGCGTCGCGGACTTTTGCGTTTCGCCGCGTGCTTCTTTGAAGTTTAGCGCTTAGAAATCTAGGTTCTTGTTTTGCTCATTTCTCAGTGATTTTAAATCAGATTGTAACAAAAGACACATTATTCTGTTGCTTAAAACACAGAACATTATTGTACACTTGCCACAGTTCTCCTGTCCACGATGCGTCTGTGTGAGCTGGAAGAAATAAAAACGAGAGAAGGGAGAGAGAGAAAATGTAATAGACGCTCACTGATGTAGCCTACTTTTACTCCTGCGTGTGCAAATAGTCTAGTAGCCTACATAAAGAATTGTATCTTTTGTCTTTCATCAGACTTACGCGTATAGTGTGGTGATGAGGTCCCCAAATACGCTGTGCCAGTGCGTAAAGCTGTGTCCAATAGCGAGTGCGCACAAGTGTTCTTACGCACAGTTTGCCACTTGTCATCCTTTAAATCGCTTTTTCTTATACTTCAATGTCCAAAAAGCTAGAGGAAAGGGGGAAAGCTAAAGCGGGAAACTGCGGCCCTTTATTCAAGTTGGAAAGGCGAAAATGTTTAGAAAAAAGTGCTGCCAGTAGATATAAGAAAAAAGATGCCGTCAATACGTGGAAGCTTTGAAAATAATGTTAATGTTGAAATTCTGACAGACTTTGGCTTGTATGCGAGCGAGTCCAAGTCCAGACCCATTCAGTCCAAGTCCCAGTCTGAGACCAGGTTTGCACGAACACTCGCATTGCTTGGCCGTTTAGAGAGTGTTAAAGCAGAGGATAAAGTTTTAAAAGTATTCTGTCTCTACGTCTTTCCAAAAAATACTTCTCTGTCTTACCGTGGGCAGCCTGTCAGAAAAGCAACGTGAATGAAGGACGCTTTGTAACGGAGAAACAAAAGTATAATTTTTAGCCCACTTAATGCAACAGTAAAGTTGACAACTACACATTGGCCTATTGGTCATTATGACGTTCACTGTCTGAGCTTGTGTCGGAGGAGCGGCATCAATAAATTCGGAGGACAGGGTTGTCGGAACAGTGGGATTTAAAAATAAAGACATTCGGAATAACGGCATGTCGATAGAAAGGCCTGTCGGCAGAGAGGGCGGACCCCATCCCTGAAGTAAAAATTTTTAAATAAACTTTTGCTAGTATAAAGCCACCAATGCAAAGTGATGGTGTGTGATGCATCAGGCTAGTTGTTAACGACAGAATGAGGCTAATGTGGTAGCTGCAGCCACAACATTTGGTGCAACTCTGTTATTTAATTAAACTAGATAATTAATCATTTTTAACTTTACTTATTTTCTCTGTTGTGTTTTATCACTGGAAAGTTGTACAAATTGGGCATAAAAAACCTGTGTGGCCTGTTATTTTACTACAGTAACTTCAGTATTCAGAGTAAATACAATGTTAAGTTGTCAGCAGTAATCCTCAGAGTAACAAAACATGTCCGTGATTCCCTCAGGGCCGCTTGTCTCATCTGTTGGATTTCACTCTTCACTCCTTCTAAAAATGAAAGTATTCTTTACTGTACTTGTGTGTTTGTCGCTGGTTAAAGTCACTCGTCGTCTCTTTGGCACTAACAGGAAATACCGCTCCACTTTTATCTGCCTCACTTCCTGTTTCTTCTGGACAAACTCATGAATCCTTCTTCAGACCGTTCAGAGCCGGGATCAGACTTTAGTGACACTCACACAGCGAATGTTTACAAATACTCTTCCCAAGATAGAGGCGACTCCAGGTCTTTTATTACAAAGGATTACTGTCGGTACTAAATATATAGTTATGAGCAGATTTGTGTGGACGTGTTGTAAATGTTCAAAGGTCTCTGTTGTGCCCTGAGAGTCGATCTGAACTTGTGAAGGTCAGAACTGTCGGTGTGGCGTCAAAAACATTCACAACACAAATGCAATAACTTATGTTTTTCTTCTAATAAAACACAGTAGTAGTAAGCTTTGAGATCAGTTATCTTACTGTTATCAAATGTCTTTAAATAAGTTCATAAAAACACACACGTTTATATTGAAAAGTAGACAATAATTATTCAAATGTGGTTATAATGCCAGTTTGAAAAAGTGGTGTAGCTTTGTGCTTTTAGATTGTAAGTCTTTATTCCTAATACAATCTACGTATAATCTGGCCAAACCTCAAAATGTCAGACCTCAGAAGCCAAGCTGCACAGGGCCTGGTCAGTATTGTATTGAAACAACATCAGGTGCCAGGTCGTCTTCTACTGGGACAAAACACATAAATGATCTTGTAACTGCACACAGTGTGAGTTGATTCCTGATGTAAAGCACTTTGGGCGACACGGTGATACAAGTTTAGGACCTGGTGCTCTGGTCGACTCCCAGGCGGCTCAGGGCCTTTCCAATGTGGAGTTAGCATGTTCTCCCTGTGTCTGCACAGGTTTCCTCTGGGTGTGTTTTCTGCTAACGATCTCAGCAAGACTCTCCTGGTTAACTAAAGATCAGCTTTGAGTGTCTTGAAAGTGGATAGAAATAAATAGACACTTTATTTCATTTTTTATTTCATTTCAGTGTTTATTTGCTCATGACACTATGTTCATAGTGCAGTTGTTTTATATTTAACATGAACAAAGGAATGGAAGGAAGAGAAATCTTATGTAATCCATCCCCTTATTTACACTTAAACACAAAAAATTACATTTAATAAATTCATAGAAATTATTCATGAACCCCATCCTCACCCGTCACCAAGCTTCATCCAATTTACAAATTACATTATTGCTTTTCTTTCGTTTTCAGTGTATTCTGCAAATGATTTTTTCTTATACAGCTTTTTAAAATTTAACACGTTGGTGCAAGATTTAGATTTGTCACTCAAAGAGTTCCACAGTCATTTGTCATACACTGAGACAGTTTTCTGGTAGTTCTTGCAAATATATTCAGAAAATTGTGTTTCTTCTGTGCTCTCACTTTCTCTGATACTATAGTAAATCTGCTTTGTAGCCAAAGGTAGTATATTTTGTTTAGCTTTCCATTAGGTTAATAATAATAATTTCAGATCAACTAAATCTTTGAACTTCAGTTGCATAGATTTTATAAATAGTTTGTTTCTATGTTCTCTAAATCCTTACCATATACTCTAGAGACTAAATACTGCTTTTTAACTCTGGCTATAACCCATCTTTTCCAACAGAGTTCAGATGAGCATAACATCAAATGCAGAGGTATCTCTCTGTTGCCAGGCATAGAGAATGTTGGCTAATAATAAATATAAAGCATTTATCTATATTTAAAACCATGTCTACTCATTCTCGATCTTCAGCTGAAACGTAGTTCATTCTGACAGTCCAATGATGATGTAGTTAATCGAATATTCCTCCTTGTCTTTCTCCAGCTCTACTGTCTTTCCTGTGTTCTCTTTCTGACTGTGAGTGAGTCTGTTTGGCCTTGTGTCTAAGTCTGTGTGATGCTCTCACTTCAGAAGAATCTCTCTGAGCCTCAGACATCAGCAGCAGCTTAAACCCTGGTCTGTCGTTCACTCAGCTGTTCTGTTCTCACTGTGGCCACATGCTGCTGGACACAGGTCATCTCCTTTTTAATGACACAACGCTTGTCACAAAACTAAAATAGAATCATAAACTCTCAGTGTTTCTGAAATTACAGTCGGCTCATTCAGGTTGTCTGTTAGATTGAGAGTGTTGTTAATCAGTTACTTGGACAGTTATTATTTCAATTAGTTGTGAATATAAGATTTTGTCCCAATTACAAAGCACAAGTAATGTTGCTTGTGGATAACCTGAACAATGTCAAAAATAGAAACTTGACACATTTTCCAGTAGAGCTGTGCCATACTATATATCAAATTTTAGATACTGTAATATTGTGAATGCTATTTTCAAGAAATGCAAGAACATCTCACTGTTAGATAATATTTGTGTTCACATGTCGTCACAACATTCTGAAGTCGTTTGTTGTTGTTCTTGTTCTTGTTGTTCTTGTTGTTTTCTTTTTGTTTTGTTGTTTTCTTTGTTTTGTTGTTCTTGTTGTTCTTGTTCTTTTTTTTTGTTTTTTTTTTGTTGTTTTCTTGTTCTTTTTTTCTTGTTTGTTCTTGTGTTCTTTTTTTGTTCTTGTTGTTGTTGTTCTTGTTGTTGTTTTTTTCTTGTTGTTTGTTCTTGTTGTTCTTGTTTTTTTTTGTTTTTTGTTCTTGTTTTTTTTTTTTTGTTTTCTTGTTCTTGTTGTTGTTGTTGTTGTTCTTTCTTGTTGTTCTTGTTGTTTTTTTGTTGTTTTGTTCTTGTTGTTCTTGTTGTTGTTTTTTTTTTGTTCTTGTTGTTGTTGTTCTTTTCTTTTTTTGTTGTTCTTGTTCTTGTTGTTCTTGTTGTTCTTGTTCAAAAGTGAGTCTTGTCACCAATAGAAATCACCAGATTGATAATATGTCATGTGACCTTTTAGAAGTGGATTGATTTGAAAATTATTATCGGGATTTGCCAAAAAAGCAAAACAAACTAACCTGATCTCACAAGAAAGCGTACATATACATTACATGACATAAATAAACGATTTCACAGCTCTTTTTTGCGTAAATATGCCACGCTTCGCAGTTCCAGTTCATGCTGTTTGTAAGATGTGTTCTTATTCAAAATCCTGATCCTAATCTTAACCTAACCCAAGCCACAGATCTTATCCATGTTTGTAACTTGATGCCTAAACTTACCCGTTAAACCTAAAGAAAACGTCCCACGTGGCTTCAACCAAAACTTTTACGCTGTGAAATCTCGTGTCATTTTTATGCTTTTTCATATCGTGCTATATCTAGGTTGTAATAAAAGTATGAGTAAAAAGCATGAAATTGTGCTCATAATATACTGTTTTGTTGGTGAATGTGGTTTTGAACTGTGTCAACTAACAAAAGAACATTAAGACATTATTTTGTCATACTAAAAAGAACATTAAGACATTATTTTGTCACACAACTTTTTGGTCATTGCTGTTCAATTTGAGCCATAACATGTTTGTAACCTATGTAATGACCAGGTAATAATGATTATTCAGTTGCTAAATTAGCTTCATTTAGTGCAGTTATCTCAACTAGCTGGCAGAAGTACTGTATTGTTCAAACAATTGATAAAATGTACTTCTTAGCTTTTTGGTCCATGGAACTATTTTAGCTTTAGCATAATTTATTTGATGTTGTAAAATAGATAATGAGAAGGCTTTTCTGTTGTCGCGGCAACTGTGCAGAGCTTAGCTAGCTTGTTTGCTAACAGCATTCAGGAGATTTTGATGTATAACCTGGTCACTTAACAGAACATTTTTGCATCAAGATGACATAAAAGTATTCTATGTGTTTAGTGTCAGTGAGAAAGGTGAGAGAAACCTGCATGTTCCTGTTGTTAATCTGGTTTTCTCCCGCTGTTTACTTAATTTTCTCTTTGGACACATGTCACTTACAATTCAATGTTATGCTGAGTT
The DNA here is from genome assembly GCA_038363315.1 of Mugilogobius chulae. Taxonomy (NCBI): domain Eukaryota; kingdom Metazoa; phylum Chordata; class Actinopteri; order Gobiiformes; family Gobiidae; genus Mugilogobius; species Mugilogobius chulae. The sequence goes on along the minus strand of CM076403.1, from coordinate 41,591,054 downwards.
GTGTTTGTTTAAATTTGTTGCTACTATTTCCTATTTTATCGTGTTTTGAGCTTCTACAGGAGAACATATCTTTTCTCACCATTGACTCTTATGTTTTTTGCCACTCACTGCTCACATTTAGAATACTGTGATGTCACCTGCATAACCTCTGTGTTTGGGGACACTTCAGTACTTTGCATCTTCACCATTAGTTTGCATTAGACTTGTCGTTTAATCAAACACAAACGTCATAAATTAGTTTTATTCTTGTATAATTCAAAGCCTCTGATTGTTTGTGGGATTAAACTGTCTGTGTGGATTAATAACTCTTGTATCTTGTGTGAAATGTGAGCAAAACAACTTCTTGCGAAACCAAACTGGCTGGACTGCTGCATTTTTGTATTTATTCTGGATCCCAGTTATTACTTCAACAATCTCCTGGCTTCACATAAAAGTCTTACACAACTGTATTTAAAAGAACATTAAAGGTGATGTAGCTGATTTTCACACTGCAAACACGATTTAAGTTTTTAAATCTGGCAACTTTCTCTTATTGACACAAAAGATAACATCGAGGCATAAGGCCAAATCTGAGAACTCTGACAGAACAAAATTCTTTAGTATTTAGTGCAGACAGTACTCAGTGGTCTTATTGTTTCCACAGAGGTTTCATTTTCGTAGACTTTTGACTGGAAAACACAAAGTTTACTAAATTACAACTAAAAAGTTAGTTACCCCAACTTTAAACTTTTGGGGAGACTATGCAACCCTTATGTCTCTAAGAAATGCCAATGCTCAACAATGTGTGTTCTACTGTGGGCCAAGTATTCTTTTGATTAATCAGTTAGTTGTTTTAACACAAAACCACAAGAAAAAGATGTAATTAATTATTTATTTTAGCAAAATTTGACCCAGACAAGGCTGATGTAATTTCACTTGACTATGTCCTGGAGATGAATGTTTTTGAATGTCACACATTTGTGAATAAAATTCGATCCTACGACCCTTAAAGTGAGGCTAAACACGCTTACAGAGACTAACTCCGCCCACAACTGCACCCCAAACAGGCTCGCAAAGTGGGAGATGCCGGAGCTTTTAAGAGACGCCCATGGGTGTGAACAGACAGCACCAAATGTGAACAGCGGTCGTGTCCTGGTCCTGACGTGAGATTTGCAGCGGAGGGAGCTGTACAGCAACAGCCCAAGTCATTGCTTACTTGCACGTAAAGATTTTTTAATATTTGTTTTGCAAATCTACGTATGAAACCTTTGCTTTAGGCGCTACATAAGCGCATGAGCTGTGAGTATTTTCTAAAAATGAAAATCGAAAATGAAAAACACAGGCACGAGTTTCAAACCAGCGCATCGTTGAACTAGTGGTGGCTCAACGCGCCACTCGCTCAACAAGCTGAGCCAATGACGCTGATGTATATGCAGGGGTGATCTTTTTTCAACTCTCGCAGCAGCGATGTCAGAGGAGGAGTTTAGATAACCATCTGGGCGGCTCGTCTGCCTCGTCAATACACTGTGACGTCGGCGGGTACTGAAAATGCACTGACAGTGTTTGTCCATCGTGGCAGTACAGCCGCGGTTTTTCACACATAACGGCAAAATGAACAGTTTGCACAAAAATGTCCAAAAAGGCCTGGAAACAGTAGATAATTCAATTTTGACCCCATATACACAGTCTGACAGTGAAAAAAAGTTGATTCTGAGTTTAGTTTCTCTTTAAAAGTTACATTCAGGTGAAAAAATGGCGAAAAAAAACACTGTTTCAAGCTTCAGGAGACAGACGTCTGTCAGACCGGTTCAGACCTGATGGAAACGCTGCTGTCATCCCGTTTCGAGGTTTTATTCAAAGAAGTTTCCTCATGTAAACCGACGGAGAGCAGGTCTTTCTGCATAACGCATGTGCAGTCGAGCGGAAAGTGACGTCGACTGAAAATCCCTCTATTAGTGTGATCAATCAATTTACTCTTTATCAACAGGGTCAATTTTTCATAAACAGCCCGACAAAGATCGCCTGGTTTTCAAGCGGAGTCTGTTTGTGAGCAGAAACAAAGCTGGACTCTCTGTAAAGCTGGGGCTCTGTAGTTTTGACTTCTGAAGACTAAATGTCTCTAGCAATGAAACTGCACAAAAGAACACCAGATTTTAAAGTCTGCCTGAACTTTCCTTGGTAAATATGAGCAGCGGTGTCACTACTCTGGGCCTGAATGACACTAACATTGGCATATTTGGGGTTTTGGCAATTCTTTTTTTTTTTTTTTTTTCTTGGAGTTTAGCATATTTTTCTTGTTTTTTGTCAGTAGAGAGTTACAATTTGATTTTAATCTTTAATTTCCAAGAGTTTCTTTATTATTTTGTGCATTTGTGTTTTTGAATTTTGGTGCATGTTTGTGAATTTGCCTTTGTGTTTTCAAGTTTGCCTTTGTGTTTTGTCCTTCAGGGCCACCATAGGACTTGGAAGAATGCATTTGTCCAGATATTTTTTGAGCAATAATATCACTGCAATGTACAAAATGAAAATAATTAGTTTAAGGCGTTGTCAGGACATTCTAGAAAAAAAACAATAACCTTTCTGCTGACAAAATTATACAGTTTACTTTTAACAAGAAAAATATAGTAATAAACCTGACAAATTTAACAATGTTTAAATATTTTTACAGCAGAAATTATCAGCATGTTTAGGCTTAAGTCTTTAGTCTAAACTTCCGTAGTGTTTGTTTGAAGAGAAAAGGCCTAATTACTCTCTTGTTGTTGTCCTGCAGTGAGTCAGTGGTGAATGTAAATTATGAGTAAGCTGAAACCAGTCCATTTACATTTTCTGTGGATTAAGACTCACAGAAACAGGAGTGTCCCAGAGCCTTGGTGACAGTCACCACACAAACCACTGTCACAGCTTTAAACATTACGTCATATATATAGACAAGTTATAAGTACTAGTTTGTATTATCAATAGGCTGGAGTATTAATTATATTCTTTGTTATCTCGGCAAGACATAAGTATCCTTGGAATATGCAAATTCACTGGAGGTGGAAAGTCATCTGCACGAATTGACAGAAAGTTAGCTCCATTTTATACGACATTCATGAGGGTAGACAAGAAATAATCGTCAATTACAGCTATTTAGTATTCAAATTATCAGTTTATTTGTGTGACACAGATGAAACAAAGAAGCTGATTGGTTGTCTGTGATTTAGAACAAAATCTAACTTCACTCACCTCACATTAAAATTGTTTTTTGCTTTGCTCATTGATTCTGCAGAAATCCAACTTTTTTTTTTCTAGTTCCAATGAAAACAAAGAATTGGCTGGTCTCTTTAAGAAGCTGGGCTTTGTGGTTTTATTCTCACACTGTGTCAGTTCGGGAGTGCGCTGTAGGTTACCCCTGCCTTGCATAGCGCATGGACACTTTGTGCCCTTACTACCGAGCACGACCCGGCTCAGCCCCATGGTGCACAGACTGTTCGTCCCAAAACGCTTTGTCTAATCATGTTGTATCGCGCCTCAAGGTGCTCTGACCGTTCGCTCCAAAGTGCTTTGGCCAGCCGTCTTCAAGGGCACATCCTCCGCCTGGATCCAACTCTGTGGATCCACACTGTTCTTTGGTCTTAGAAAGACAGCACAATGCCTGATGTGTGGAACCAGGGCTTTGCGTGGATTTAAGTTTCCATCACTGTTTAAAAGGCCCTGATCAAACGTCCCACAGCTCCTTGTGTGTCTATCAAAGAGCCCATGTTCAGATTTATTACAGGTATTGAGTAGGTCTAATGTTTTCTGATAATATAGTCAGTATTAGTAAACAATAGCTCAAGCAAAATCATCGCGCCTTTGGATCTTTGTTTTTGTTAATGACGTCATCGACTAATTGGAGTTGATGCGACTAATTGGAGTGATCTCGACCAGTCGACTACTAAATTCAGTAGTTGTGGTTTATTTTTACAGACGATGCACTAACACTAACTAATAACTAACAAGTTGCAGTACTTACGGTTGGACCTTTTACCTCATAATGACATGGAAAGGTGTAAACCTACTTTGTTTGTAAAAGTCTTGTGTGATATTCACTGGTTTGTGACAGGCTTGATAAAAAGCACAAAGCCATAATGATGCATTATAACTTTGACAAAACTATCTCTCTGCTCTCTGTATGAGCTCATCGTCTTTGCTGTTGTAGACTTTGGTTATTTATTCAGTCATGTGTCTGTTTAAATCTGGTTGTGGTGGATCTTTCTGCTGCAGACTTCAGAACATGTGGCGAAGCGGCGTTTTGTTCACGTTAAAATCCCAAAGCTTCGCGTCAGTCGTTTGGACAGATGTTCTCTCACTGTCTCCTGCTGTTCTCAGGAGGAAGGACACTGTCGGAGTTTATTTTTGCTCCGGTGTTAAAGTGAGTTATAGCTGGATCTCTGCAGGATTATCATGTGTCTGTGTGGCCCGACTGAAGTCTGTGATGAGTTGGCTTTTTGTTCTTTTATGGAGCATGTGTCTGGGGAAAATAAACTGTGACTATTGTTGGACTGTCCTGTGCAGGGAATCTGGTTATAAAGAGTGACTTGTGATTCAATTTCTTGCTCTTTTGGTCAAATCAGCATGTTATGATGAATAAAATACATGTTTAGAGCCACAACACTTTGTCAGCCTCAGCAAAACTCTGTAAGTCTGGGCTGTGGTTTGTCAGGTTTGTATAGTATTCTATTTTTATTGGATGGTGCAGCTGACTTTTCACCTCCAGAAAGTTACATGGTGCCCCTTTAAAGTGGATGTTCAGTTGAATTGCATTTAAAATGCATAATTTTAACTCATAGCCTTGTTTTTGAGGCAAAACAAGTCATTTTGAACACAACTATATATATCTAGTCACTCTTTTGCTCGTAGCCACAGCCACTTAAAATCCAGAAGGATCAAGCTTCAACAAATGAGAGTGTAAAGTTTACCCTAAAGGGTCTTTCACACCAACACAACTCCCAGTCGCAGTCGGCAGAGAGGAGCGACGCAGCGTCTGTTCAAGTCTCTTTTAGGTGCACCGATGTAAAAGAACATTCACACAAACACAATCCAAACAGCCACGAGTCTCCAAACAAATGCCAAGTGCGTGATGTAATGCTTGACGATAAGTTGCACGAGAATTGTTGTCAACTTTTATTTCCCGCCACAGTCTGGACTTCATACTGTGGTGTGGCAACTCCTTTGTCTTTGTTTCCCTCGGTCCAAATAGTAGCCATTCTTGGTACTTGCATCCCGTTTAAACCGTGCAAATAACAACAATCCATGCTCTGCTAAATACTGTTTTCCGTAAGCGTCATTTTCTGTTTCCGCACAATTTTCTTGCGCAGAGATTTGCGCTCCCTCTGACTCCCAACAGCCCCATTCACATCAAACACACATGACCCGCCTGTTGACAAAGGTTGACAATCTGCTTCAGACAGGCGACCGTCTGCTTGGTGTGAAAGACACTTTAAAAAGACGTTTTCGCATTTGTGAGTGACCAATCAGAAAGAGAGGGGCGAGAGCAGCTCAACCTCTCTCTCCCTCCTCAATAATAGACTTTTCTTTATTAGATCAGTATTTGAACTTTTATTTTGGTTCAAACAAAAATAAATAATTTGACTAATCTAAAAAATATTTGTCAATGCCATAATCTTTACTAAACTCCTCATACATTGTTAGCATCCTTTACGCATGCTTTACACCTTTACTTTGGCACCTCCTGACTTTGGCATACCTGTAAACATTTTGTGTCCACCTACTGTTGCAGAGGATTTTAGGCAATATAAACAAATAGACCTTTAACACACAGTTGTATTGAAGTCTGGCAGTGTTTTTAGATTAGAAAAGTGCACAAATGAAGCCGGTCTGTGGAGGAGAGTAAGAGGAGAGAGTCTCACTGAAGTCAGCGTTTTTTCTGTTCCTGCTCTGATGAATCTCTGCTGCGTGTCTCTGTGAAATATTTCAGATTTTAGCAGTTCTTTGTCACGTCCTCGTCACGATGAGTCTTCTGTTCCGCCTCTGACTCTGCTCTTGTGTTTTTACAAGAGTTTATCCACGAGTAAACTGTTTAAAGAGCACATCTCACAAACAGGAAACACTATATTCATCAAGATACACAAGTCAGTTTGGTGATTTAAGATGGTTCTGTGGTATTTTGTCTAGTCCCCTTTTGTTAGTCATCATTACTGTAAATGCATTTGCTATTTGTACAGAAAGAGACCAAAAAGAGACAAAATACTCACCTAAACATACTAAAGTTAAAAATAAAGTTGTAGCTCTTGTTTTTTCTTCTAATCTCACAAATAAACCATGTCTTGCTTTATTACAAACAGTATGACAGTTTGTTGTTCAATGCACATGATTGTTTTTGTTAAAGCAGAACTAAGAAACATTTTTACCTTGTTAAAAGTCTTTGAGGGAAAGCGAAATAAATGTTGAAAATAAATACATTTTAACTTTAATCAGTTTAATAACTTTTCCCACAATGTGTCTGGATGTTTCTCTGGCCAGAACCAGGGGCAGAATTGACTTTTCCCTGTAGAGTCAAGCTAATGCTGCTGTGATACTTCCAGAGTCTGGAGCTGTACTGTCCACCGGCCAGAGGCTCGCTCGGTGGGATGTTTTTTACACGCCTGGATGTCCAGGCCCGTCCAAGATACCTCATTGTTGTATAAGCTCATCCCAGTTAGGGGGCATTTGTGTCGGATGCCCTTCCACAGTCTGTACCTGGGTGAACGCGTATATCGTCTGCCGGGCAGCCTGCTGAGTCCCACTTGTAAACCTGAGATCTTGTCTCCAGAAATACGCATGGCAAACGCTGGAGTGATCCCCACAGGAGCCCCGGTGCCTCTGGTTCTGTCTGAGGCTGTGACCTGCGGCAGCCCCGGTGCCTGCCTCTGAGCCACAGTATATTTACGCTGTGCCGGGATCATTGTGCTCGAGCTCAGGCCTTGATGTTGTTGATTAAGCTAGAATGTTGGGTCCAGGATGATGATTACGGTAGTTATGGCAAAAGGGTTTGGGTAAAAGTTAAAATAAAACTGCAACGTAGAATCATTCTGTTTTGTTTGTTTGTTTTAGATAAAAATAATAAAACGAAAAAATAACAGTTTTGTTCTGCAAACTAAAAAAAAAAAAAAAAACCTTGATAAAGGGTGCCAAAAGCTGGCAGTGACACTTCTGGATTCCTTTTGCTTCATGGTGTGGATCTGCGGTTCAGATCTGCAGGTTCTTGAGGTTCTCCCGGTCTGCTGCAGCTATTCCCTTCTCATCTCATTTTACTTTTAAAGTTGTGAAAAATGGTTCAAAACACATTTTAGTGAATAATTCTGAGGCTCAAAATGCATTGGGTAAGTGAGCAAAATAAGAGATGTGGCAAAGTGCCTTTAGCTAAGGTTAAAGTTTGGACAATGTATTACACTAAATGTGCTCTCAAAGATGCTTTCACTGTTTCAGAGATTCATCACTACTTAATCTTGGCATTCTTCATTTAAGCTTCCATAAAATCTATTCTTTTGTGTCTTCAGAAATTGCCTCTTTATTTCCACAGTGCAGCATTAAACTGTTGAAGAACATCCTCAACTTGAGAAGTTGCAAGTATTTGTAATAATATTTGTTTCCATGATCGAGCAATCTTGTTTAATGAATGACTTTAAAAATACTTGTAACACGACTGGTTTATGTTTAAATGAGTTGTACCAATCGTTTAGAAAATGATGTCAGTGTCAAGTTGTTCTTTCTCCTGTTCTCTCAAGCTTTACATAACTTATTCTTCTGAGCTTTTGTTGGTGCCAGTTTCCTTGGTTTTATGGTCGAGATAAGAACAGAGATTAATGTTTGTAAAATGCCTTGAATACCAAACATTATCTAAAGATTAACCAGCAGATGTGTGTCATAGTCTTGTCCTGCCCACGTCTGCAGAATTTACAGTCAAACATTAGCTTATGTTGCTATGGAAGTTTGTGTTTTGGTGTTGTAGCATAAAAAATAACCAGGCTTCTTTTGTTTTCTTGTTTTTTTAATGTTTATCCAAGTATTACATGTCATTTTAACAATCGTAGATCAAGCAATGTGTTTTTCCACTGTCCGATACTGATATATTTAAGCCAGTTTTGATCACTTTCTTGTAAATGTTTAAAAATACAAGCTGTAGTAATTTCAGAAATGTCCCAGTCCTTCTGCTGATTAAGCCTTATCACTTTCCACACACAAACAGCTCATGGTCTAACTGTCTTTAGTCATTATTATTCAGACATTCCTCTGTTTTTTCTGATGAAACGCGTTTGTCTTTGTGTGTCAGGACTTCTCATTGAAACAAACAGGAAATGGCTGCTTTTGTTCAGGAAACCTCCCCATTTTCCTGCTGCTTTTGACTCAAGAAAACTCACTCTGCTCATGTGAACACAGATATGTTAACACTTGTCTGTTCCTATGTGTCAAAAATACAAGTATCTAGACCTTTACATTGTTTGTGGCTTTTTCTGTCATAGAAAATACAGTGTATTGTGTCTCAACCTGCGGGTGGGCCCACACAAATCCATGACTGGAAAATAGATTAAAGACCAAAAATATTACAATAGAAGTTTATTTGTCTGAAACAAATGTTTTTAATTCTAATGTATTTTTGGAGGCAGTTGTTTTAAATAAAGGGGGGTCACAAGATCCTGTTCAAACAGAAGAGCTTTGAGTAAAAAAGGTTGGGAGTCACGGTCTTAGGGCTTAATAATAAACCTGTAGGAGAGTGGGAAGCTCTGGCTCAAGGAGGATCTTCGGGTTAGACTTCTGTCACACGTAACAAGTTGTAGAAAATGAATGTTCTTGAAGCCACATTACAATTATTACAATATACTATGTGCACTGTGACATAAATAAATTAATCTGCTTCTGCTGCATGTTCACATTCACTGTGGTTCAAACCAGTTGTTCTGCAGAGTCTGACAAAGACTAACTTGTAGAAGAGTTGAGCATTTGGTGCATTAAACACAAAAATAATTCATCACTATTCAATTTTTATCTTCCATGCTTACTGTGTCCACATTCTTGTTTGTGTTTTGGTTAGTTTTAGGAGGTGACGTGGCAAAAGTTTTATATTTTCTATGCACTGTGCAGAAGGTGTGTGTGACGTGCAACGTTTGCCAAAGATTGGCATTAAATAGTTAGCTTAAACTACCAGCTTGTCAAAGCCTGATCTTGTCAGATCTCAGAAGCTAAGCAGGCTGGGTCTGGACAGTACTTGGATGGGAGACACACACAATGTCACAGTGAAGACAACTGGAGGAGAAGTTGTCCTTTGTCTTTAGGCAAGACACTTCACCCATTTTGCCCTGTCAGGATCTAGTGTGAGTGTGAAGGGTTGGTGGTGGTCTGAAGGGCTGATGGCACAAAAATGCTTCTCGCTCCTGTCTGTCTGCCCCAGGGCAGCTGTGGCTATATTAGTAGTTTACCACTACTAAGTGTGGAGTGAATAAGTAATGCTAAAGGGTCTTTGGGCGTCTTGGGAAAGTTTTGTATAAATCCAATGCATGTCGGACACTCACTAGAGTAGTTATGCAGAGCACACTTAAAAACTTTTGTTTTGTCCTTTTAGTAATTTCTCTGGTTCTGGTTCCAGTTCTGAATTCTTACATTTTGTTTTGTGGAGCTTGTATAGTTTCAATACCTGTGCAGATCTGTATTCATGCAGCTCAAGATACAAGAACAAACTGGCAAATTGGCTTTAGCAGTTACATTCTTCTTCTGAAAATCTATTAATCTTGCAGATTTACTATAATGCCATCAGTATAACTTTCAGTCATCTTCATAACTCACTGAGACACCCTTCTTAACTCCTCCTCTGTGTGACTAGTCCGCTTGAGTCTGCCTAGTCCTGGATCTGCGCCCACATCGCTGTAAACACAAACTCACTTCCTGTCTTTCTTTTTCTGGTTTTATTTTTGCAGAAAAACTGTACAACTCCCAAGGCCCAGAGCTCAGGAGGTCGCTGTTCTCACTCAAGCAGCTTTTCCAGGTAAAACACATTCACCAACTACACGATGTCACACTGTTTTGGGAACACTGACTGAACAACTCCAGCATTTACAGATAAAACAGTACAAATACTATTGTTTTGTTGTTTCCAGGATGACAAAGACTTGGTCCCAGAGTTCGTGGCGTCTGAAGGTTTGACGTGTTTCATCAAAGTCGGAGCCGAGGCCGATCACAACTACCAGAACTACATCCTCAGAGGTGAGCGCAGACGAGAAAACCGACTGTTTAAAGATGCCCTATGTAGTTTTTGTGGCCTGTCTCCACAGTGATGCTTGTGCTTTGTTCACTTGTACGACATTTGACATATTCTGTCTTTATGGTGGTGCTTTTGGAAGAAATATCCAAACTAGACATATACAAACCATTATCATTTTTCTTATCGTTATTTGGAGTGAGCAAGAGCAGTAATGACAAAAAATACTTCAATATAAAGCAGAGATGTTCTTTAACCTTGCTCTGATTATTCAAGCCTCAATTATCCAGGTGCTGCATGAGTGGCTTTTGCTCACTGGCGTTCATTGCCATGTTGGCCGTTAGCTTTCGGCTATTGGACATGGACAGTTGTGTTTCCGCCGTGATTTTTGCGCAATGAGCGAGACGAGTTGAGCTGAATGGATCTGAATGAAGCCGAAAGCTCATTCCTGACCATTCTGACCAGTCAGAGCAGGTTTAAGAGGGAGCAGTGGTAGCCCAAACTACTACTGTTTGAATCTTAAAAAAGCTGTAGATGCTGTTTGTGTCGAACTTGTGCAGTTTGTGTTTGCACTGTGCTCTAGGGAAAAAATGCCTTCTAGTCTGTAGAGGGATTTTCTCGCTCCAGAACCAATAGAGCAGCAGGTTGATTTACAGCAGTTACAAGCAGCAATGTCATATCCAGATAATGTAGTAGATCTATGGCTGTGTGTCGATGGCTTTTGCTCACTTGCTCACAAAAGTGTGCATGTCAATATGGCAACAAACGCCGTTTTGACATGCACAATTGTGTTTTTCCACTTTTTGGGCAATGAGCAAAACAAGCTCGAGCCAAAAGCTCAGGCCTGACAATCCGACCAATCACAGTGGGAGTCATAGAGTGATCAGTTGAAGCTAAAACTTACGAAGCCATTTTAATGAAACAAGACTTTTCAGTCAGAAGAAAAGTTTATATTGTGAAAATAGGTTAGAAATGCACAAGATCCGAACATTCTAAAACTGTAGATGCTCTTTTCGCTGCATTAAGCGGAAAAATTGCTTTCTAGTCTGTAGAGGGATTTTCCTGCTGCTGCACCAATGGAGCGACCTCTGAGGCTGATTTACAACAGCTACAAGCTAGCATCCCGATATTATAATAAATCTATGATATTATTTCAAGTATACAGTGTTCGTGACTGAAACAAAAACAAAATTAAATTTAACATTGTCCTAGTGGGAGGTTATGATTTGAACTTTAATTGTATTGGACAACATTGTGGAGAATGTTTCTTACTAAGGAGTCCATAGCTGAAAAAAAGCCCCTTTGCTAAAATATCTTAAAATGTGCAGCAGCACCACCAGTCTGGGTTTGGTTTAATGTGCAATTCAGCCGGGTTTCTTCAGATAAACTATCTAAATTTCAAACAATGTGCAGAAATATCACTTTTATACTCTTGTTTGAAAAATTACAACATAATAAACTACAGTATGTACAACATGTTTTGCACATCTTCAAAAAATACAAATAAGTACAGTTGATCTTTGTATCTACTGCTCCTCATTATAATGACCACTTTTAAGTGAATATGGCAGCTTTTTAATTCCTTAAACGCTTAACTGTGCCTGATTTGAAGATGACATAACTCTCATAACTCAGGGCAGTGCTTGTGTCCTCTGGGATTTCTTTGTCTGGAACATTTTCTCTTTTCTTCGGTGGAAAATGGGACCAGAGTCGGACACGTTTAAAAAGCCACAGAGCTGACTCAGACTTTTTATTACAGGCTTTAGAGAAACAAACTGACCTCGTGTGGATTCAGACCAGACTAAAAGGAGAAATATCAATCTTATATTTGCAGGAAAATAAGAAATTTTAAGTCACAGAGCCAAGGTTAGACTATTTTAGACAATATCGTGAATGCTATTTTTAAGATATGCAAAAACTGAATATTTAGCATATTGTGTAATAAAAATGAAATATTAAACTTTCAAATAATTAAGGCAAGTTTATATGTAAAGCAGAATCCGTACAAGTAATTCAGATTGTTTTATAAAACAAGAAAAACTATATAATGAGAGAGAGCTGCACTCATACAGGAAAATGTCCATCTTTATTACAAGGCTAATGCTCAAATAAATATTTACTCGATAATAGTCTGTGCAGTTGGCTTTTTTTTTTTGTTCAAAATAGTACATCCTGTACATACAACCATTTCCTGTTCAATTCATTTTTATGAAGTTTTCATTACATCAGTTTAAAACAAATAAATCCTCTTTAGATCAGACAGTTGTGGTGAATGTTACAGAAAACATGTTAAAGACTTTACATATCAGAGAATATTTCACCAGAGACACTTGTGTGTTTAAAAAGAGATGTGTTTGTGTCTAAATGCTAACACTAACAGGAAATGGTCGTATGTTCAGAAGTTAGCTATTTTGAACGTACGCAAGCCAACTGAAGTTCCGTGCACATAAACTTGATGAGGAAAAAATGTGTCTGCGTACTTGTTACTACGGCAACTCAGCGCCAACTGTTCCTAACTGCGTTAGTGGAACGGAAATGGAGATTTTCTAAGCCTTGATTGGTCAAATAAGCCAGGCTTTGGCTTTATCTTGCTTCATGAAATATCCCCTATGTCAGGGGTCCCCAACCATCGGTCCAGGGCCCAAAACCGGTCCGCGGGCCATCTGCTACCGGTCCTCAGATAATTTTTTAATATTTATTTTATTGCTATTTTATAGTCTATCACTTCTTCCTTGTGCTTTACTATGACAATATAGTGCCACTCAATCCAATAAACAGCTAATTCAAGCAATAAGTGAGCTAAAAATATACACAATAATTGGTTGTTTGCATTTTACATTGTTGTTGTCGGTGCTACCCAACCTCTATCGGTCTCTGGAAAAGAAATTTCTGACTGTACCGGTCCTTACAAGAAAAAAGGTTGGGGTTCGCTGCCCTATGTCATACGCCAACCTGTCATACGCACTTTGATTGACAACTATCAATATAATATTTTAAGTGAATTTTCAGCTAATCTTTTTATTTGATTGTGTTGTTTTCTTGTCTCTCCTCAGCTCTGTCTCAGATCATGCTGTTTGTGGACGGGATGAACGGAGTGATTCAGCACAATGAGACTCTGCAGTGGCTCTACACGCTCACAGGAAGTCTGGTCAGTACCAAACACACCAGAGAGACAACAAACTAATAAACAATAAACAAACAATGAACAGTTATAATGTAGAAGTACTTCAGACTGGTCTTGGCCTAAGTACCGGACTCAGAACCACTTTTTTTAGATCTTCTAGGGCTTCAGCACATTTGGACTCGGTTATGTTATGGTGAAAGTTGTATTAAAAATAAAAGGCTTGCGGTCTTGACTCTTACCTACTACACTGGACAGTTCTGAAGTATAATGAACATATGACGTGTGTGAGAAATCAGATTTAAATGCCTCTGCGCGGTGAGCTCCATGTGCTCTGTGTTTTGCTCAGATGCTGATGTCATGCTGTTTATGGTCCTGTATTGAGCTGCTTTTCTTGGTGCCAGTTCTAATCTAATCACAGGCAGATAAGACTCAAACTATTCTGTTTGTGTTTTTGTTGGCGCTTGAATCGAACATGCAGCTCCAGGTTTTTTTGTACTTTTGACTTATTAACCCAAGTATGACTGTGAATATTGGATCAAACATTCTTTGACATGTGTTTTAAGTTGATCGCCTGGATGACTATTACTTGCAATTATTCCAATAGTTTATTGATCTAAATTTTGCAATCAGTTACTTGTATTCGAGTGTCAGTCCTTGGGATATTTTTGAATGATAAGAAGTCCCAGGCCGAAAAAATACAACACTTCAGTCTAATGCCTCATTCACACTGTGCCATTTATATTTAAAGTAGAGATCGACCGATATGGGTTTTCTTTGGCCGATGTCAATGCCTATATTTCAAAAGTTTTAAAAGCACAGCTGGGGTGAGATAGTATAACCAAAAAAACCTTCAACCTAAACTATTATTCACCGCGGTACATGTGCATCTCTTTCACACAATGTACAGTAATGTTGTATTTAGGCCCAAAGAAATTTCATAGCGTCATGAAAGACATTCACACTGTTCATATTCAAACAAACAAGCACTCACTAAAGCTTGTGCTGCAGCCAAAGTCTTAGAACAAGAATAAAGCAATACAACATAAGACATGTTCATGATAAAATCAAAACTGCAGACTTAGGATGAGGAGAGATAATTATCGTTTCTCTCCAAACCGACTCAGACTCAGCTGATCACTGTGATTGTGGCTTTCCCAGAGGAAAAGCACAAACAACTGCCTGATCAGATGTCAGCCAAAATTGAGTCCGATAGCCGATACAGTATACAAAAAAATCTAAATATCGCTGGCTGATATATCAGTCTATCTTTATGTTAAAGTCTATGCACATTTCTGCATTGTGCGCTTCCCTCCAGCGTCCAAACTTTTCTAGCTGGTGTGTTGTACCAACCAATCAGGTGCCTCTTTTAGAGCTTTGCTCTTCAACAGTCACTGTAGCAGCAGCATCATGACAATTTGAGTTGAGTTCAAAAGAGCCAAGTCCAGAGCATCAAACAAGGGTCTTCAAAATCTGTGAACGCAACAGAATGAAAGGTCTGTGCAAAGTGTGGCTACACAGCTCTCCTTACAAGTTTGTTGTAAAACAGCTGTGGCTGAGTTTGTTGGCAATCCTAGTGATGTAATGTATTTTAGGAAAGAATAAAGACTGCTTTTTTAGTTCCCGATGCTGGTTTTCATAATTTGGGTTTAGGTTTGTTCCAATAGCCAATATTAACTGATACAAGGAAGGTACTAAAAATAGCATTTTTATTCCTAAAACTTTGTTAACTTGGTCATACAGTGGTATGCAAGTGTGATTTAATGTGCAAAAAACAACTTAACAACTTTATATGAACAAAATTTCAAATATTGTGAGAAGTTCTAGGTCAATATCTGTCACTTATCACCATTAATTTGTATTGTTCCTAAAATAATTTCTCTTTTTTTTTTGGAAGTTTTCATATGCCACAGTTCATCATACTTTATTTGATGTGCTCAAAATGTTTTTGCTGACTATTATGTACTTGATTTGTTTGTTTATTTGACATACTTTCAACATGAAGTTAAAACGACATCTTCTTTTTCTTTTCCACGTGTAATCATCCAAACTCTGGTCACACACTTCCACAGTCTCAGCCTTTTAAATCACATGTTTCAGGCCGAAGGAACAGATGACTTTGACTGTTTTAATTTTGTAAGTTTCCCTTTTGAACAAATGAGTCACTGTGCCATGTTTCCAGCACAGTGAGGGAGGCCTCTGTGTGAGAGAGAGCTGCAGCGCCCTCTGGTGTTCGTTCTGGGATACTGTCTCTGTCTGTGTGCAGCTTTTGAGAATGTATTTATCACACTGCAGAAAGTTATTATCTAGTCTTGTCCAAACTATCTTTTCATGACATGGAATAATTTGATTTAAAGCTCATACAACAGAGGACCACATTTTTCTAGTTTTGAATTAATATCGAGTGATAGTCCTTGATCCACGGTGTTCTCTTGTTGCTGTTCTGTAACACTATTTTTCTTTGTGTCCACAGTCTCGTCTGGTGGTGAAAACAGCTCTGAAACTGCTCATCGTGTTTGTGGAATATTCAGATCCAAACGCTGCTCTGCTCATCAAGGCTGTGAACATAGTGGACGGAAGAAGAGGTACAGACGCGTTATATCAATGTCAGGTTTTAAATGTGAGCTTGACTTGTTAGGTAGAATAGGTAAAATCAGTGATTCCCAACCTTTTTTTATCGAAGTCCACAGGAGACTTTTGGACCCCGCTATTTAAAACAGCGGCCTTTTTTCAGTCAAATAAACAACCATTATGATGTTGTTGGTCCTTAATGTATTTTCCTGTCATAGATTTGTGCTTTTTACGAATAAAATTGCACTTATAACTACCTTTATATCTTGACCCTTTGACTAGACCTCCTGCTGGTGCCAGGGTCAAGACCACCCACAGACCAGCGTTTCAATTTTATGCAGCTAAGATATAGACCGGTCTGTCTGAGACTACTGATGTCGAGGTTTTTAGGGTTATCGATAAATGTGATTATTCAAGTCCCAATATATTCGCAAGAGCAAAAGAATAATATTTGGAATTTTAGAGGCAAAAAGCTTTTTAGTTTATTCTATTGAAACAGAGCAAAATATCAGTTCCAGCAAAGGCGAAGATGTGTCATATATCAGATAAATACATTGTTTTTATATATTTTTACTACAGGGACAAGTAAATGTGTGATTTAGCTTGTTATGGATATATATTTCAAAATATCGGCTATTATTTGTTTGCCACAGCAGGAAGTTAAATACAGATATCAGTATCGCTTCAACCCAATCTTAGTATCTATTAAAGCAAAGGCTTCTAAATGTTTCTGACACTTTTAACATTTTTGCATTCAGAAGTTTAATTTCATGAAACTGGTCAAACACGTCACTTTTTCTGGTCAGGAAAAATGGCGTGTTCGACAATGCAAGAAAAATAAAAATGTCTGCTATTTGGTCATAACAAGCGTAATCGTGAATAATTGCAAAATCGTGATATTTTGTCTCACTATAATCACAATAATACAACTTGATATTGTGACATCCCTATCTGAGACTGTGAATCTGATCTCTACTTTGCTGTGTTTAAATCAAGGCATGACACAATCACTTTTACATGTGCTTTTGGCTGAAATGTTTAACTGTTTTTATGTGTGTATGAAAAAGGCTCTACAAATAAAATTGTTTTTATCATTAGGTGAAAAACCCTGGAGTTATATCATGGAAGTCTTAGAGGAGAGAAACGGAACCGACTCTGAGCTTTTGATGCTCACAATGAACCTCATCAACAAGGTAAGATTAATAATAGGTAACTAGTTGAATAAAAAACTTTGATTTTGACTTGACTGCGTTTAACCCTGCAGTCCTAATTTAAACGTGAAGAAATGACTTGCTAGTTTAACATACAATTGCTCATAAACTCTCAAATATAATTATACATTGGTTGGTGCAATATTTCAGTTTGTAACATGAATATTTTACTGAAGAAGTCTTGTCCTGCTTTTCCAGACTTTAGCGGCGCTCCCGGACCAGGATTCCTTCTACGACTTGACGGACAGTTTGGAGGAGCTTGGGATGGAGGCGATTATCCACAAACATCTGAACAATAAAGCCACAGAACCAGACCTGAGAGCTCAGTTCACCACATACGAGGTTAGACACAGCCAGCTTGTGACTGTTTTGACCTGAAACCTTCTCATTTGCTTTTTGCACTAAAATTGCCAAAAAAAAACTCGGAATAGTAGGCAATGCTATTTAAACACTGTGTATAGTACACAGTTTAACAGCCAAAAAAGTTGTTTTTGAGTTTAGCTTTACTTTAAGAATGTAACTCTGATTATTTCAAATGACGAAATGTTAATGTTAGATGCTAGATCAAATATCGCAGAACAGCAGACAGATCTCAAAAAGCAGGAAGTCCAATCAGTGAACAGGAGTGTAGTGCTGTGTTGGCCAGAACCAACCCGAGTTGAGAAATCAAAATCATGTTCTCCTCCTTTGACACTGTGCCAAATGTAAATTTCTTAATATGATATTGTAGCTTCTAATTTGCAAATTTATCACATAGAAACAGCAACAATGACTGATTTTCTTCCTGGACGATAAAACGACAAAAACAGCGATTGGTTAAATAAAGAAGCCCCCGCCTACTGTGAAGTGAACAGGCCCCAATGACTACTTCCACGAAGTGAAATGAAACAGTGATGCATCAGGCTAGCAGTTGTAAAAGTTGTTTTGAATTTAAGTATTGCAATACGCTTTTCTGTAGCGATACAAGTATCGCCAATGAGTTTATCACAATACATCCCAATACCGATACATCGAGTACAACCCTAATAAGTGGAAGGTGATGTAGCACTTGAGCTGCATACATGATTACTCACACAGGCCTGAAACAATCCAAAGATAACTTTGAGTAAACTAATAATGACAGAACACATGAGGTAAAGTATCTCCTTGATCTGATCATTTATCTGAACCAAACTATGCTTAAAAATGCCTTAGAGTCTAAGCCAAAACAATCATTTTAAGAACATTAGTTGATGATGTATGTGTATTGTTATGTATATTGATGAAAATATAAAAACATGTCCATTAATGCCTCCCCTGACCCTTCCTCCAGGGCTCCCCTGCAAAAGAGATTCAGAATCTCAGTGGGACTTCCCTGGTTAAAGAAAGGTCAATTAAATAAAAAAAAATGAAGCTTGTTTTCATTGGATTTTTATAATTTACAAACTTCTAATTACGGAATCCTTCGAAGGGCTGTCTCAATTTTTCTTGAAAAATTCCTTTTTGTTCAATATCTGAGCAAAACAAATTATGAAGCACCTGGAAATGTTAAAGATAAAAATTGCATCGAGTCATCAGTCTCTGGAATGAATCATACTCAGTTTCAACTGTAAACTGACAAATACAAAAATTTCCCCTAAAATTTCAAACATTTTGGGGAAATTTGTAGGGCTGGGTATGCCAAGAGCCTTCCGATACAATATGTATCCCGATACAGAGGTCACGATACGATACGTATCCTGATACATGTATATGCAGATTTAATTTCCTCAATATGTCATCTATCAAGTGTCAAATGCAGAGGAATTGTATTATCTAACTACTCTTTATGTTAGACACAAGTATCTTACAATAAGTCATTGTTCAGCTCAATAGTTTCAGCCTTAAAGCTGCAGTCCAGGTTCAAAAGTGTAAATTATATGAATTTAAGTATGCCAATACGTATCCCGATACACCTCCCTGTAACGATACGCGTATTGCCAATGAGCTTGTCACGATATATCCAAGTATCAATATATTGAGTACAGCCCTAGAAATTTGGGACTATTGTATTGGCTCCGCATACATTTTTTGGAGTAATTTTAAGTTCATAAAACTCATTTTTACCTCAATTACCTTCAGTTTTTGAAGACGAATTGTCAAAACCCCAATTATGTTAAATCTAGAGTAATTCAGGTCTCACCTGTAGACAGCAGCTTTACCAATCCTTATATCTACCAAAAACATTTTAGTTGGAAATTAGATTCAGTTTTTGTTTTGTTTGGAGAACGTTCTCACTTCTGATCTGAGCCTGTTAGTCTCAGAAGCTAAAACAACAACAGGGGTACAGCTTCACATAGACTCCAGACATTTGCTTGTGTCCAAAGGATCCAAAATAGTTTTAGTTAGAATTTTTACCTATTTTAGTCAGACGTGTGAGAGAAAATAGGCCGTAATGAGAAGGGGTTAACATATCCATACTTTTTTTTCTTCAGAACGCCTTGAAATACGAGGACGGCGAGATGGAGGACCCTTCTCCGAGTTTCCGCAAAGAGAGACGAAAAGCCGCTAAAACGCTCAGCTCGGATCACGAAGGACGCAGGAGCAGACGGACCTCCTCCCAAAACCTGCCGGACCTCCTTTCCTCGGCTAACTCCACTCCCTCTCCCTCCCCCACGCTGGGCATCTGCTCCCCGAATCTAAACATGAACGTTACATCTCCTGTTACGTCACAAACCAGTTCTCCTGTCGTAAACATCCACACGCAATCGCCAACTCTGTCTTCGCCGTCGCCTGTTCAAGACCCCACTTCTCCGAATCTTAACAGTTACATCCCCTCACCTACGATATCCTCCCCCTCTCCCATCGAAAACCGCACCTCACCCATCCTAAACGACTACGTGCTGTCTCCGACCATCTCGTCTCCGTCGCCGACCCAGGATCTCACTTCTCCCATCGCGAATCACGTAGAACCTTCTCGGAGATCGTCGGCGGGTTCCTCGGGCAGTCCCCACGTGAACAGCAGACCCGTGTCCCCCCTCGTGTTGAACTCTGACCCCGCAAGCCCCGCCTCCAGCCCGTCCACGTCGCAGAGAGGGTCACCGCTCCCGACGCAGACTGTGCCCAACGGGAACGTGCCCGAGCAGGAGTCCAAAGTGCCGCTCAGTCCGTAAGTTTATAGTTGTGATTTCAAATTCAACATTAAATCGGTTTGTTTATTGATACAGAATTGATAATCTTTTTAAGTTTATTTCATTTTCAACACAGAATAATCCTTTTTTTAAGTTGACCTTTGCCATATGCTTTGACCTGTTTAACTCTGTAGTGATTTTAATTTCTTAAATGGTATTAAACTTGTATTTACTAACACGATCAAACATCACCAGGCGTGGTGACTAGGAGATCACATCTGATCAACAATCATCTTAGCCCTGAAGAAGCTGCTTGATTAGCAGCACAACGTTGGCTGAAAAATATTGATTGACTCCCGCAGATCTAGTCTGGTCGTGTTAGTAAATATTTAAATGCTGAATCTTTATGAACTTCTTCATGTGTCTAAGTACTGTATGTTAAAATTAGGCTTAGGTCTTAAATTTGAAGAAGCTTTTTTAAGACCTTTTTTAAGCTGAATTTTCTCACTCAAATATAGAATTTGCATGTTTGTGTCAGAGCATTTTTTGTGAAGGCTCGTCATGTACTGTAAATGAGTGTCAGAGGTGCAGCAGCGCAGAGCAGAGTGTTTCAGAGCACGTGAGCTAACTGTTAGCCGCAATTAGTACAACACAGGTCACCACAAATGTAACACTTGGTGCTGAAAATGTCTAACTTTGGCAAATCTGCACGGTGTGAGTAATGTGATGCACACTTCACTGCATGCTTTTTTGTAGACATTATTTTCTTATCAACACGGGGGATGCGCGAACAGCCAGATATCAGAAAGAGCCGCAGCTCTTTAGTTTCCCCAATGCAGTTATACTGCTTCCTGGTTAGCATACTTTTTCCAAAATCTTAAACTTAAAAATTAACGTAACCTAACCCTAATCCTAACCCTAACCTTTCCAAAGCCCTGAAGTAAATATTTAAAAATATAAACTTTTGCCACCAATGCAAAAGTGCAAAGTGATGGTGTATGGCATAACTGGGCTGGAGAAAAAAATCAGGCGGCTGATTGACACAAGCTGTAGCAGCAACACTCGCCAGCGCTGTTGGCTAACTACAAGAGTTTGTCACTGCGAAAACAAAACTTATGCTGCTAAGCAACATTTGTGAATGAAATTTGTATTTATGACTTTTACAGGTTACATTCAGTTAAAGAAAGACGTCCGTCAGACCGGTTCAGACCTGATTCAAACGGCTAACTTTCGTCCCATTTGGTTGTTTTTATCTCAGAAGTACCACCAGCTATCTAGACAGACAGCGTCTCTTTCTGCAGGCGACATGTGCAGTAGAGTGGAAAGTGACTTTGACAGATAGTTACTTTTTTATTTATGAAAGAAGCTAAAGAACTCTTTAGTTAACTCATTAGTCTTGAGTTAAAAAACTCTCACTTCTGTATTTCCACGTTCACTTCAAGCTGTTTGCTGCCCACAAACCCACATCCACCGGCTGTCTCCCTCCGTGGTCGGATGCTAATTATTATAGTGCAGGCTTAAAATGTGTTTGTGTTTGCATAAGCTTATTTTATTTGCTTAAAAATAAGGTTTTTAAATGTTCATATCCAAGGTCTTTACAACAAGCAAGTAGGAACTGCTTAATCTCTATCTTGATTACATTTGATCATTGCACAAGCCAAACTAATTAGAGAACGTGTCATTTCTAGGTTAAAAGTCGCATGCAATAATGAATATGTTCCTGCTTTGGTTTATGCTGAGCTTCTGTGAGACTGGACCCAACAACTTTAGACCAACTTCAGACCAACTTTAGACCAGAGGAGACATTATTTGATTTGGATGAATTTACCTCTGAGTTCAGTCTGGTGGAATGTTTGTTTTTGTGGGCAGAGGAGCCGCAGACCAAAGAACCACAGTTTAGCCACATCAGGAGAGCCGTGTGAATGTTAGGTCATGCTATTTACAGTATGAATGGCTTATTTAAGGTGTTACAGTCCACAGAGGAAGGGCATCTGGGTTAAACTAAGACTGGAAGTTGTCTTTAGGAAGGCAAAGAGTTGAAATGGTTTAAAAATACGCTTCAAGACTTAATTTTAAAGGTGCAGCTATGATGGTGAAGGATTAAAAACAGTAACAGTAAAAGACAGATGTAAAAATAATCTAAATGCAATTTTAATTAAGCTAATAATGAAGAAGCAGGTCTCCTTTTGAAAGAGTGATAACAACAACTTAACTCAATCCAACTGAATAGAAAATGGATAAAAGCGGTGGTGGGTCTAATGTGCAAGATTTCTTTGATTTTGGTGTTTTTCCATCTGTAACTGGGTGTTTTCCTCCTCCCCTCTCTCCCTCACTCCCCTCATTCTCTTGTCCTTTCTCTCTATATCTCATTCTTCTCTCTCTCTTCCTCTCTCTCCCTGTCTTCTTTCTGTCTTCCCCCTCTCTCCCTGTCTCTCGTTCTCTTCCTTCTTCTCTCCATCTCTTTCCTTCCTCCCCTCTCTTGTTTCTTCCCCTCTCTCTCCTCCCTCCCTCTCTCATCTCCTCTGTCTCTCTCTCCCTCTTTCCCTTCTTCTCTCCTCTCTTCTTTCTCTCCCTCCCTTGTCCTCTCTCTCCTGTCACTCCCTCTCTCTTCTTCTCTCTCTCCCTCTTTTTCTTCCTCCTCCCTCTCTCCCTCGCTTCGACTATGCCCCCCCTGTCCCTTTCTTCTCTCCTCTCTGTCTCTCTCTCCCTCTCTTGTTCTCTCTCTGTCTCTTTCCCCCTCCTTCTCTCTCTTCTACCTCTCTCTTCTCTCCCTCTGGTTCTCCTTTCTCCCTCATTCTCTCTCTCTCTCTTCCCCTCTCTTTCTCCTCCCTCTCCCCTCTCTCTCCCCCTCTCTCCTCCCTCCCTCTCTTCCCCTCGCTCTCCCTCTCTCTCTCTTCCCCTCTCCACTTCTGTCCCTCTCTCTCTGCCTTCCCCTCCTCTCTCTATATCTCTCCCTCTCTCTCTCTCTCCCCCTACCTCCCTCCCTCTCTCTGTCTTCTCTCTGTGGTGTGGTGTCTTGATCTGCAGGGGGCGCTCTTTCCTCAGTCATCACATGTCGGCTCTGGGTTTGAGCAGGAAGTCCAGACTTTTCTCCAAATCCAGCTCCCACTCCAGCTCCATCTCTGAGGAGCCGCTGCAGTTCAAAGGTCTGTGAGGGGAAAAGGATGGTGGGAAAGGGCTCATCTCATTTCGTTTTGTCTGCAACTAACATAACTGTCGTTCACTAATTTTATAAATATCTCTTAATAATGTCATACTGTTGAATAAGGAGCAGGGTTAAATCAAGAACTGAGTTAAGATTAAATGTCTTTGGTTCTCTAATCTAATTCTGACATTTTATTGTATCTATATTAATGTAAAACACTGGAAATGTAATGATATATTGATGCTTTTTGCAATCTGTATAACATAAATGATGATACAGGATTAATGAATTAATGCCAAAAACAGCGTCAAAGGCCTCATCCACTGTGATCAAAAGCACTCTTCCTCGCTACAACATATTAAATCCACAACAGGTGGAATGAGTTTGTTGTAATGAAAGATAAAATGCACTAACTTTCGTGGCTGTACGACAAATTTGCTTCGGAGCAAGTGCAACGCAATGTATTTTACTTTTTTTGCACCCAAAATGGAACCCTTAACAAAAGTTGTTTTTAGCACTTCTATTTTGGCAAGTTTGTTGAGTTTTCTAGCAACGATGCAAACCCCTGGTTTGTTGCAAAACCAATAGACTTTTGACTTGGCGAGTGACTTCCCTTAATGGACACATTTCCAAAAATAATTCCAACTTGTACAGATCAAATCAAAATAACTTTATTTATTCGGAACTTCATTTGCAGACAGAGCACCATGTCAAGCAGATTCACACATTCAATTGTAAAAGTACATTCATAAAATACACAATAAATAAATAGATCAATTAAAGAAGTCTACAAATTATACTTCCTCTGTAAAAGTAACCTGTCACATGACCTGACCTCCTCAAAAGGCCGATTGAGGTGGGGATAAAACTGGTTATGACTCTTTTATTTTAAGTGCAAGGGACCTGAACCTGTGACCTGATGGTAGTAGTAGATGTAGTGTGAGTGCAGAGTGTAGAGCTGGGCATTTTACTACTATTAACTTTGGATGAAATTGTATGCCTGTATATCGTAAAGTCTATATAATTTAGTGTATTAAGGTACGTTAAATATGCATTAATATGACAAACCAGCATATTGAGACATTCACAATCATTGAATATTTAAAAAGAGAACAGATTCTTTCACACCTGCTATGCCTAGATTCAAACATTGTCAGCTAAAAGGTCAACCAAACTATTAAAAAATTCCTCTTTCTCCTTTAAATTCTCGTGTGTTTGTTGTTTTTATGTCCATATTTGCCCTGCTGCTCTTGTGCGTCCCTGAAAACACATGACTTTAATTTACTGCGTCTGTGATTCTGTGAACATGACAGGAATGAGGCTTTGGCAGAACTCTGTGTTTTCTAACTGCAGTCTGATCATAGTTGTTCGTTCACTCATTCACTCCCTTTGTGTGTCCAGTATGTGTGTGTGTGTGTATTTTTTTTATATTTTAATATTTTACTGTCCGCCTGCAGCCCGTTGTCTCCTGAACCATCCCACTCGGAGCAGCAGCAGCAGCCGTCACAGGAGCAGAGCAAGAGCGAAGGCAAGACCAGCTTCAAGTAAGTGCACAGACGCCATTTTGGGTCAGAGTGTGTGGTTACCGCGAAAAAATAACAGAATCGAATGGCTTTTTTTTTTAAGCTATTTTTTCTATTCAAAGACACAACAGAGACTTTGATTTTTTGGAGGCTCAGATCTTCATTCTGTGATGTTAAAAAAACAAACAATTGTCACTATTGATAAGGAATTACTATGATTGAATGATTAATATGATTTACAAACATTTAGTTCTTTGAGTGTGAGAAAAAAACATAAGGGGTTCTTTGTTCAGAAAGATTGTAACTCCTGGTAAAACTAGGAATTATTTTATTGCCTTTAGCTTACTGCAGGGCTTAAAGTTCTCAGGATTTCAGTCAATTTAAAAAAAAAGTATAGGAACATTACCATTAGTGATGTCTTCTTAACCGTTTATCTGATAAGTGGGTACTGTATCTAACATGGCCGTCAGGCGTTCTGTCGATTTATTCACATTAAAAAGTGGATTCTTTGTCCAAATCCAACAAGGTAATATTAGTAACATATCATTTATCATGGCCAAGAACTGCACCTGTAAAAAACAGAAGAAATTCCTCTAAAATCCACCAAAATGCTGGAATGATTTCTGTTTTAAGCAACAGTTTCCGAGGGAGGACCCAGACACCCCTTGCATTTGTCATCTCAACTCAAAATTTCTCATCACAAGTTTCTCCTTTTTACATCGATCTCAATTATCATAGCTAAGCTGTAAATGTAATATAACTAAGATCAAACCTATTTTCTTAAAACATAGATGTCACTGTGTTATTATTACGATTAAAATGCAACTAAAATCTTGACTGCAAAACATTTTCAGTCATATATTTTTGTTCTTGCTTAAACCCTTGGCTTATTGTGAGCAGGTAAATATTTGAAATCAACATGTTACTCTGAGTTCTATTGTAAATGTTTTGTATAAAGCGGAGCTGTAGTTGACCAAACTAATTCTTCAACTAAAGACATGTCTCATCAACCAATAAGTCAACTAAAAGGGAGCATGGCAAAAAACTGTCAAACCAAAAAGTGTCTTGATCTGATCACAACAGCTCTAAACTGAAATGCATTGTTGAGTTTAGCTCTCCAGTTTATGTTCTTTATCTAAAAAAGCATTAGGTAACTGTTTATGTTTATGCTAAAAGCCATACTAGCACAATGTTTTGCTCACAAATTGTCAGCCAATTAATTTTTTCTTCTGCTGTTATTTATACATCCTTAAGATCTTAATAAACAAATTGGTCGACTAATACAAATTTTGGTCGACTAAGACTCAACCGATTGATTAATCGACTAAGCAACTACACACCTACAGCCCTAGCATATACTTGTAGAAGATTTACAGTGTTATTATTTTAAGGGCAACTCCGTATTTGTTTGCTATTGTGTTTTGCTAATCTTTAAACAGCTTTTAACTTTTATTTAGCTTATTTACCTTTGTTTCATTTCAAACCTTTACGCCTAAACTTATATTTTCTCTTCTTAAACCCTCTCTCTTGTCTTGTCTTGTCTTGTCCTGCTCCTCTCCAGCTCTGGGGAGGAAGAGCCTGTGTTTTGGTGAGTACATCTCCTTCTTTTCCTCTGTCCTGTGAACTTTACTCAATCTTTTATGGTCAATAACACTGTCCATGGCATCCAGCTACAGAATGAGCACAACTAAATGATAATAGAATAGTTTTATAATGATGGGAGAGGAACATGATGGTCACACGATGTAAAAGAAACAACAGGCAATACAGATTTACACCTGACCTCTGTAAGCACCAAACTATCAATTCTTTCTGATAAATGGATATTCTAGATAAAACAATAACAACTACTATAAGTAGGCAGGAGTATGCAGGTAACATGGTGCCCTTTAGTGTTGTCACGACACCAAACCTAATTTCGATACAAAGAAATTGACTTGTAAATACCAATTTTCCTCATTTCTATTTGAGTTTTAGTATTGATTATTTACTTTTGATATTTTTGACAACCCTAGTGTTGTTCAGGGTGGGCGACTGCATACTGGATTTATTGGTAAAAAAAAATAAAAAAAATTCAAAGGTACTATACCTGATTTTTACTTCCTTAAAAATGTAGACAAACAGAAAAAAAAACATTTTAAGCTTCCTAATTCAGTCTACATGTTTTGCTCACTTACCTAATGCATTCTGAGTTCATCGCGATGTGTTTTAAGCTTTTTTCACAGCTTTTAGGTATGCTAATGACATGTAGCCACAATGATAACAACAAAGTTAGTGAACAACAAGACATTACTAGATATAGTCAGGACATTGCAGACTAAGTTCCACCTGAACAGATACATAAACAAGATATCTGTGTGCAGTTATTTTATTCTAAAATATCTGGTCTAGTCCTTTAAGGCAGGGTTTTCAAACTCAAATGGAGCTTGGGCTAAATTGATTGAAGTCAAGGATGGTCGAGGCCACATTTTAAAATATATGTCTAATATATAAAATGTGTTAGGCCCTCATGTGATTAAAGAAAAAGCTAGTAAGATAGAGTAACTAGGGTTCAACTGTCCTTCCCAGAAAATGTTTTGACAAATTCCATGTACAATGCTGTATTTCAATGAATTTCAATGAGTTTTTACAGACACGAGGTTCTAGTGGTACACTAAAAACAATATGCTAAAAAAAAATTGTTATGAGCAGTTACTTGGGGGGCCACTATCAACACTAATCAGAAATCATCTTGGGGGGCCACATAAAATAATCTCAAGAGTCGCATTTGGTTTCCAGGCCGCCAGTTTGAGACCTCTGCTTTAAGATACACTTAATCTGCACCTGTCAGGTGCAGTGCAGAATTTAGGAACAGATGTTCTTGCTAGACTTGGTCAAGAATATCATTGCTGAAGATTTTTACCTATTGTTGTAAACTGGAGGAATCCCACCCAGTCACTGGGAAAAACATGTAGGGCAAATACACAGAAAGGTCCAGAGTCCAGACCATGCGAGAGTCAAACCTGCAACCTTCTTTCTGTGAAGTGCGAGTGCTAGCCACTCTGCTACTGCACATATAAATGAATACATGGCAGTGAAGCTGCAGATTACCCTTTGGGTTAAACGTTTTCTGAATCTGAATACAGTTGATATAAATGGTAAATTCTCAGACAATCGACCTTTATTTATGTAGCCATTAAAATGCTAAATACATTTACCATAGAGATAATATCAATACACAGTAAAAGTAAAACAAGTAATACAAAATGTTTTAGCCTTGATTTAAAAAGTCTATGATGGTGTGAATATCAGGAGGGAGTTTGTTCCAGAGTCTGGGATCAGACACAGAGAAAGCTCCATCACCCCAGTGTTTAGCCTGGCTCTGGGATCCTCAAGCTGTAGCTGGTTTGTTGAACTTAAAGCCCGACTCAGTCAAACAGAAAGGCACAAGGCTGTTAAAAGCATTAAAAACAAAACTTACTATTTTAAAATCAATTCTAAAAGAAACTAGAAGCCAATGAAGTTCAAAAAGGACCGGGGAGACTAAGGGCAGACTTGGAAACACCCACATAAAGTGCATCACAGCAGTCTATTCTAGAGCTAATAAAAACATGAATGAACTTTTATCCATTTCTTACCCATACATTTTAGACTTATTTTTGTAGCTGGATGCCAATTCTTTGGATGTATATTTTTCATTCACAGTATAACTTGCAATAACAGGAAGTGTGGGGAATTACATTTAAACCGATCTTTTACCATTTTAATAACGATCAAATAAACTAATACTGATGCTAGTTATATTGTGATTTTACAGGTGATGGTGTTGGAGACTTTTTAATTTAATAAATCTAATTCATTTTTGTGACTTTGAAGCAGGTTGTGGTGAAATCAAATCAATGGGACTTTTTTTGGGACATGATTTTAACTTCTTTATTGACAAAAGTTCACAAACATATTTTGAGTTGTGTGTTTAAATGTTCTTACAGCGCTGAGGATGTAAATGTAAAACAGGACAAACCCATTTTCAAGATGTTTGAGTAAGTAACGCTGCCCTGGCACAATGCATGCTGGGAAATGGTGGAGGACTGAAGCTTTGGGGCTGGACAGTCTGCTGTGGGCTTTGATTCTGATTTTTGTGTTTTTGTTGTGGAAGTAGAAGTACATTTTCTGCAGGGTATAGATAGATTTGAGTGCAATTTTTATTATTATTTTTTATTATATATAAGTTTATTTAATTTTTTTTTTTTCATTTATTTATTAATTGTATTTATTTATCTGCATCTAGATTATACAGAATTTAAACACATGGAAAACAGCCTTTTCTGTCACAAATATGATGGCATTATTTCGTATTACATCAAGCTATCATTCTGATTTTGACTTTATTAGGGCTGCAACAAGTTAATCGATTAATCACAACTAATTGTCAACTAGTTTAGTAATTGAATAATTTTTAAGTGGTCTTTATACAGGTTCCAAACATCCATGAGCTGTGGAAAAGCGTCAGATTTAATAGAAATTACATGAAAATTGTGTAAATTGTTTTTTGAAAAACTAGTTTCCTGAGCCTTGTGTTTTTATGACACTAAATTTCAAACAAAACTTACTAATAAACAGACTCCATTCTTGATGAAGCCTAATTATGATACCACAATGATCATTAAAAATGCTCTGTCAGATTTCTATATAGTAGATTTCAACAGAAATCACAAAAATTCTTTTTAAGTAAACAGTTTGGTTTTATAGGTTGTATGGAGGATTTTCAAAAAATAGTTTGTTGTCAGTTTTGGTCAAAAACAGTTGTATAGATTTGTAGCAGCCTTGTACTTATGCTAAACAAAAAAATAAGTATAAAAATATATAAACTGTGGACATGATAAATCCAGTAAAACGTTGACCAATAGATAACGAGGTACCTCGTTATCTATTGGCCTTTTAACTTGTCATGCAAACCCTCAGTGTTCCTAAGTAACTCATTGGCCCAGTCAGCAGTGAAGGGCGTGGCCCTGGGAGTAGAAACACATGTGCATCTTTTGAAAACTGCAAGCAGTTGTTGGATTTGAAAAATCCTCCATACAACCTTTAAGTTAGCTTTGATAAAGCTATAAGTCTAAAACTCACCAGAGAATATATATTTTTTCATGCTAACAGTATTTTTTCAATACAAATGAGAATCAAGCTTTTATTCCAGTTTTAGTGTTGATAAGTATCAGACTTTGTGATACTTTTGACAAACCTAAAATCCACATTTCCAGGACGTCCTCAAGCAACGTTAACTCAGCTCAGATTTGGCAAAAATCTTGCATTCAAGTCACTTTCGCGTTCTAAACAAGTAATCAATTAATAGAAAAGAAAAATTGTCCAAATAAACGATTACCAAAATAATCTTTAGTTGCAGCTCTAGACTTTATGTGTAAATATTCAGTTGCCATTTTGTTAATAATACATTTTTTAGAAATTTGTTTTTACCCGATACAGTCACAAAAAATACTGGTCTTATTAGAAGATTTTTTTTATTATTATTATATGAACATTTTTCAAGAATAACCCAATTTAGCAAGGTTTTAAAATAGAGATTGGATTCCAGGAACTTTTCTTGAGTTTACATTTGGAAAAAAATAAATAAATAAATAATAACATTTTAGCAATTGTCTATAGCAAAAAAACGAAAAATTATGATGTCCGTCCTTTTCTTATATCTCACAATAATATAACATCAAACTTAAGATATGACTAATTATTTGCATCAAGATATTTTGAAGAGAAATGTGTTCATATTGTAATTGATGTGATTTAGATTGTTACATCTCTTATAGCAAGAGCAATTACCGTAATTTTCACCCTATTGAGAGCACCTGAATATAAGCCGCACCAACTAGATTTAAATAAGAAAAATAACAAAGTGCATACATAGGCCGCACTTATTAATAGTAAGTCTATGAGAATCTATAATTTGCTGCATTGCCTTATAAACCGCAGAGTTCAAAGTTTCTGAAAAAAGTAGCGGCTCATGGGCCAGAAATTACGGTAGTCATAATATTATTCAAATTTGAACTTTAATCTTGTGCAGAGCGTCGCAGGTCACTGAGTCAGATGTTTTATTTTAATTGAATCTGACTCTTGTGGCGTTTTCTCTAAAGCTGTAGAGACATGTTTGTGTTGGACCGACGTCTCTCCGTTTGTGGTCCAGCTCAAACAATAGAAACTCCTAAATCCAGAGATCAAAACGTGGGCCAAAATCTGCCACTAAACAGTTCCCAAACCGATGGATTATAGCTCAGAACTGGTTGGATCTTAGGCTAGGCTAATTTCGCGACCCAAAACTGGTTTGAATTAGTTCATGAAAGACATGGTTTGATGATTTGGTGTGTGTATTTGCATTGGGTGAACATAAGGGTTTGGTGCTATGTTCTGATCAACTGTACTTTGGGGATTTTGATCTGGGATGTGGTGCAATGTTGGTGTGGATTTGGGGTTTTTGCAGTGATTAAATGGTTTCTTCAAGTCAATTAATGTTGTATGTTTATTTGCCATTGGGTTTTCACATGCTGCAGTTTAAATACGAGACAAATGTACAGTATTTCTACCTCGACTACAGATACAAACTTAAACAAAACAAATCATTTTCACTTCATTGGCAGCTTGTGAAATTCCCTTTGGTTCAGTTTGCATCGAGTCGCCTGATTTAACCGTAGAATATATTGTCTTTCTGCAGAGATAACTTTCTGCGGAACCTGGCGGCGACACAGTGGGAAAAGAGGAGACGCAGTAAACAGCGTCCTCGCCTGGCCTCGTCTGATGACATCATCAGCCCGAGCCCGCACACCAAAGAGGAAACCGGACACGCCCAAACAGAGGAGCAGCCCCCACAGAGTAAATCAGCCACACTGCAATTATTAACAATTATTTTATTCAGCTATAGGACTCAGAGTAAATTATTTTAGTTTATTTTTCACATTGGGGCTTTTTGATTACACGTTCAACCAGATAAAGGTTCAAATATTGTAACTGCAGGTTTTAAGATGTGATAAGATGTGATAAGAACAGGAACAAGAACTTTATTATTGCCCTTGTTTTTCCTTGTGCACTGCAAAAACTATAAATCTAGACTTGCTTAAATGGCCTTGGAATCAGAATTTTAATGCCGTATTCAGCTGTTTTAACTGGATAAGATGTATTTGCCTATGTAACGTAGAATGATTCACTGGTTTCAAGACATTTTAAACTAGTTATGAAAGAATTTGGCTTAAAAAAAAGGGGAAAAAGGCCAATCGAGTAAAAACAGTTTTCTTAACCCTTTGGCAAATAATTTGGCTCAAAATAAGAAGCAATGCCTTGAAATTGGTTCAAAACACTTGGAAACAAGGACGATGTTCTAGGTCGCTACAATAAATCGAGGTTAAATTTGTCAAAATGCTTGAAATTGGGTTTAAATCCTAGAATCAAGCAACTTTAACTTGTCTTGAAATTCATTTTTTGCAGTGTGGGAGTGAAAATAGCTTTTCTGTTGTCATGGCAGCAGTGCAGACTTAAGCTAGTTTGTTTGCAAACAGCAGTTGGAGACATTTTAGGACATTTTTGCTGTTGAACAAAAACAATTCACTAACTAAGCTGATTAAAAACATCTTATTTAAGCATATAAAGGTAATGAGTTTCTCTGTGTGTGATTCTAATTTTATTGGTCCAACCTTTGTCACTGGAACAGCAGCATCTGAAACAGTTACACTCCCAAGAGGCGACTGGGACATAGGACAACATGTGTATCTGGACTATAGACTCCAAATACATAAACCATAAATGTGTTTTTAGCATTTCAATTTTTATATCAAACAGAGGTTATTGTTTGAGTTAGTTGTGCCGCGCTGATGTAAATCACATTAAAATTACATTTATGAAAATACAAGACCTAAAAACCCTCACTGTTTACTATAATAACTTTGTCAAGTTTTTAGCAAATACAGTATCTCTTAGCCTCATCTATTTAAAACTCTTGTCTTTTTTTGACGCAGGTCCAACGAACAGTGCAGGCACAAATGGACACACAGAATCCCAGAATGAGACCGGTGAGTGAATATTTAATCTGAACTAAAGCAACCCAAGTAGATCCATGTTTCCTTATCATTTCTAAAACCATGTTCTGTCCTGCAGCTGCTCCAAACCCTCTGTCTGAGGATAAGAAGTTTGTTCTGGACATGCTTTACTCCAAGTCCAGCCCTGGTCCTCTGAGTCCCACCGAGTCAGGATCAGAGGAAGGGACGTCCCAGGCTCCAGGAGAGAGACGTGAGTGTGACAATACAGTGTGACAGATTATCATATTTAACTCATTAGACTTAGTTTGATGTGACAGGCCTTGTGGTAAATATTTATTGTAGTTTTACAGCAGTTAATATGCAATTTATGAAGATATTGACAAGAAAAATAAAATTACAGGAAGTATTTTAGTTGTGAAACAGAATCATCGTATGTCTCAAATGCAGAGTTTCCTTGGAGTTTAAACAATCTTTTAGCACAACCTTTTTTTCTTGTAAGAAAAAAAAGTACAGTCACAAATGTATTATTTTTTTTACACCAGTAAGGGAAGGTGGATATGACAATAATGTAAAACGTCTACAGCTGATTTTGTATGTAGATTTTTAGCTTTCTTCTTGCTTGAATTTCCTGGGGGTTTTTTTGTGTTAAGTGGCTCTATAATTTTCAACTTGTAACGTCTGTCATTTATGTAGATTTTGGTCCATATTAACAATGTTGTTGCTAGGTAACAATTGTAGAATAACCTCTACATATGTCATATTTAGTAGACAAAATGACAAATAAAAGCTTTATAAAACAGCCAAACTGGGTGAAAAAAGCACA
Organism: Mugilogobius chulae; assembly: GCA_038363315.1. Lineage (NCBI taxonomy): Eukaryota > Metazoa > Chordata > Actinopteri > Gobiiformes > Gobiidae > Mugilogobius > Mugilogobius chulae. The sequence goes on along the minus strand of CM076403.1, from coordinate 41,557,367 downwards.
ATGCTTTGTAAACTCTTAAATACAATTAAACTGACTATGTTTTACTAAAAAATGTAGTCTAACCAGTAAAGGAACATTAACGAACAAATATGATGTTTTTTTTGCTCTTGAATACTTGGCCCCATATTAGAACTTAAACAAGTGCAAAACAGTCGTGTTTCCCACATCAGGAGCAAACTGTTTAAAAATACAATCTTTGTTTGTTACAATCAATGTTTTGTCATTGTTCAATTTGCATAATTCTCAATTTTAAATTCTATTTTGTTAAACCTTTTTAAAACCAAACTGAAAATAGCTTTTATGAACAAAAAGAGAACAATTTTAATACTTAGACCATATACACACACCAAAGTTTGACTTGTGTCCCAAACCATGTTTTTACAGACAAACGATCGCTTGTTAATCTGTCTATTCAAAACCCCCAAACGAATAATGGACGATTCGTCATGACTGAATCTCGATCTCTCAGTTTTTCAATTAATTGCCCAGCCCTGCTGCAAAGGAAATAGGAGGAATAATCAAACTGATCTTGCCTGATATGCTAATGAAGCAGAAAGACTCAAAGCAAGCCTGGATGATTTATGAAATTAAAAACAAATGTCACAAACTGGCACATTCAGAACAATGTTTTGTCGTAATTAAAAAAAAAAGTCTTCAAAGAAACAAGAGGGAGAAAAAACTACAAACTGCTTCTGCACAAAAACTACAAAATCATCAAAGTCAAAGCTGGGACTGATTTTTAACATAAAAGGTTCAAACAAATCCAGTTTAGATTCACATTTTCTAAGGAAAAATTTGCCATTTTGTGTCACATTTTCACCTCCTCTGGGAATCTACTTTTTAATAAGTCTTTTTAAAGAATAAAACACAGAGGATTTTTGTCACATTTTGTATTTTAAGTCAGAACAGAAGTGGATTAACAGATTTAAGCGCCAAACTAGCAATTCAGCACCAAGCTACTTCAGGCTCTTTGTCTTCAGAGTTCAGAAGTTTTAGAAGCTTGAAAAATACCAAACACAATCTGTAGCTATAGTTTTAAAAAATATTACAGAAAAATATCAGCTTGGATTCTGCAGGGGATAGTTTTAGACTTTATATTTACAGAAATGTATCTCAACTGAAAAACTCTGATGTCTAAAGGTTAACAGATTTAGGCAAAAAAAAAGCTTATACTATATTCATACGTAAAAACAGTGTAGTAAAGCCGGCTCTTAACTGTAAGTTGATTTTTTTTTTTTTTAGAAAATATGGCTCAAAAACATTAAAACATCTCCAAAACTGTAGGAATGTTGGACAATTTAAAAATACAAAATGCCAAAAAGTGAAGTAAATCTCTCCAATAGAACACAAGGATTAAGGCACTAAACCCGATTATTTAAAAAAGTAACATGTTGCACCCAGAGAGTCAACATGTTATTGTTATTAGCACTGTTGCTCACTGTTTGTAGCATACCGACACGTCTCGGCACAAACAGCTGTGAACAAAGCCGAAAACACATTGTACTAAACTTTTCAGAATGCATCAGTGTGAAGTGAGAAAAACAGCTCAAGTAGGGCTGGGCGATATAGAGAAAATGAATATCTAAATAACGATACTTGGACATTATTCTGTCAGTCCAACATAATTGTGTTGAAAAGAGTCTTCTAATATATTGCTTGAGGTTTAATTATTAGACGAATAGATTCATTCATTTTCTACCGCTTAATCCCGTTAGGGGTCGCGGGTGACTGGAGCCTATCCCAGTGACTATGGGCCTTAGGCGGGAAACACCTGGACAGTGGCCAACTTGCCGCTGGGTTAGACAGACAAACATTCACTCTCTCATTCACTCACTAAGGGAAATTTACAGTGATGCCCAATTAACCTAAGCATGCAGGTGGGGAGGAAACCGGAGAAAACCCACGGTGACACGGGGAGAACATGCAAACTCCACCCAGAGAGATCGTGAGATGTTGATATGGTCCGACCGGGAGTCGAACCCACGACCTCCTTATTGGGAAGCCAGAGCTCTAACCACTCTGCTACCGTGCACCCTATATAGACGAATATATCATTTGGCCAAATAATCACACTGGAAAAAATACTTAAATAAGTAAAATACTGCTTGAAAGAAGTAGTAGTTTTTATTGTTAATGACCTTATTTGTAGCATTTATTTTTACTGCGCGATAAACTCAATATTACATTTTTGCATATCTTGAAACAACATACGATATTATCTAAAAATCGATATATTGCCCAGCTCTAAGCTCAAGTAAATCATTCAATATTTCTGTTTGTTTACGTCTTAAGGAAGCAAAAGTAGCACCTTTAGAAGATCTAATATGCAAACTGGAGTGATGATAGCTGTTTCCTTAATCAGTGTCCGTGTGTAATCCCCCATCAGCCCATTGTCCACACTGATACCGCCTGATTACTGACGATGTTAATGAGGTGCTCAACAGTATCAATGGGGATGTCCAAACTGAGGTGATTAACAAAGACGGGACAGTTTCAGATTTAAAACTCCTCCCAAAGATGTCCAGCTCAAACTGTAAGGATCCAGACGCTCCCAGCAGACTGAAAATGAGTTTTGGATGAAGAAGCAGCGTTTGGGATTTTAGAAACTCAATCCAGATGACAACTTTTGGAGTCTTTCATACTATTTGTCGCTGTTGTAAACTGCAGCTGTTTGAAATTTGAAGCGTCATAAAGAGGTAGGCCCAAAACTGGAGTATGTGGACTTTGATTTTAATTTGTCCAACATAACATAATGATCCACAGGTGTCAAGGATTATACTGTAGACCACATAGAAAAAGGTAAAAAATCTATATATATGAGCTGACCAGTTGCTTATTGAAAAGGCAAATGTTTATGTTAATACTTTAGATATCTGAAAGTATGTTTTTAAAAATGCTTCTATTATTCAAAGCAGTGCAACAGAGGCTGCACAATTCATCACAACTGAATCGAAATTGCAACTACTGTATTAATAGACTATTAATAGAAATGTCAAAAACTTGAAAAAAAACTTTGATAGCCGTATTTTTTTCAAATAACAATCTCCTGTCGATTCTGACTGAAAACATGTACTGCTGAAATACAGATCAGTAAAACCAGTTTAAAATACATGGGATTCTTTTATTAGTGTGTCAGTTCATATTTCAGACTTTTAAAGCATAAATTGTACTGAGGCACTGTAGATGAATAGAAGAGGATATTTTAATTTGAAAAATTAATGAATGAATGACATTGCTGATACAGTATTAGCAGAGGTAGTAGAGCAGCGAAAGAAAGTATGCTCAACTAAGAGTAAAGTTACTTCAAAATAATTCCACTCAAGTAAAACGAGGTTTATTCTTCCTAACCTGGCTCAGACCAGATGGATGTGTGCATCACTCTGAATTGAGTTCTACACATTATCTGGCTCTCGTCAAAAGCAGTTGGAAAGGGAGAAACTTCTAGAACAGACCTGGGCAAACTGCGGCCTGGGGGCCAGATGCGGCCCTCGGCCTGTTTTGATCAGCACGCTTTTGAGAATAAGTGTTACTCTTTAAATTTATTTTATTTAATAATTTAGCTATGAAACATGTGGCTTTGCTTGATACCCTAATATTTATCATAATAAATGGTCAAAATAATAGATTAAAAAGCCTATTTTACAAAAAATGTACTTACAATAATAATATTTTGTCGCACCAATGACTGAATTCCGGCCCTCCATTGCTTGTCTGAGTTCGAATCTGACCCTTGGAAAAAAAGCATCCCTGTTCTAGAAGAATATTTTGAATGATCAGCCTACACTTTTCGGTTGTCCTTGTAATGTTGATAAACACATGTACATGTCTAATATGTATGTTATGCAACCGAAAAAAGCGTTTTCATTCATTCATCTGACTAGACGAAGCGCCAACCCCACCTAGGCGGTGTTTTAACCAATCACATTACATAATCACAAAGAAGGCTCTAGCCAAATCCAGTTGGGAGAATATCTTTCCCATTCACAAATGCAAAAGCACTTCTTGCTCTTTTTTGAAAAAATAATTTGTCGTCTTGACTGTTCAAACTGATTCAATAGTCTTAGCTACAGTACCTGCGTCTGTCCGCGTCGCCATATTTGTAGTTTTGCTGTGAGCACACCTAACACTAGCTGCTGTCACTGAAACATCGCAATTACATATTTTCTCAATTTGTGCAGCCCTAGTGTGATGCACAGACTCTTAACTGAGTGGTAAAAGTGGTAAATTATGAAGAAATTGAGAGTTTAAATTTACAGGAAGTAATTTGAGTTGTAAAACAGAATCCCTCCACATACGACGTCAAAAAGCAAAGACAATTTACTCACAACTGACACTGTTTTCTGGGAGTTGGGAATACAGTAGTCATTTAGCTAGATATTATTGTTTGTCAAACCGTAACGTAAGTGAATTTTGGCCCACATTTACAGTTGTGGAATTGGCTCTGTGCAGGGAACTTCAGTTGGCTTGTTTATGTTCAAAATAGCTAATTACAAGCATTTCCTGTTCATTTCATTTCTAAGGTTTTCACTACACCAGCTTAAAATGATAAATCCTTAATAGATAAACAGTGAGTTTGTGGTGAATGTTACAGAAAAAACATTAAAAACGTCTAAACATTGTGTCTAAATGCTAGCGCTAACAGGAAATGCTTTAACCCAGCTTTATGGTGACATCTGTATGAATAATGTCCTCTCTCTCTCTGGTGTCCACAGCTCGCAGGCCTCTGGTGATGGTGGTGTCTGGAGGAGACTCGGGCAGTGTGGGGCGGATGTTAGAGCGTCTCTCCAGTCTGAGGCGCTCTGTGGACCAGCCCAGTGAGAGCAGCGCCTCCCGCAGGGCAGAGCTGGAAGTGCTGGAGGGATCTGCTCAGGCTGCACTGGCAAAACTCGCAGAGGAGCAACAGGTCTGTGCTAACACAAGCAAGTTTACATGAGATTATGATGGTGCATGCAATCTTGAATGAAAAATGTGACTGAATACCATTATTATTTCTTGAGTAATAATGTCCCTTAACGTATATTGTTCTAGTCAACAAAGACATGGATTAAATATTACAATATTAAAGTTTTTCATATTTATGATGCTACAACAAACAAATAGCATATTTTAAAGTTTGGGTAGTTGATATTTCAGTCTAGAGGTGGGAACTTCAAGTCATGTCCAAGTCGAGCCTAAGTCAGACTTAAGTTACTATTTTAATAACTTGAGACTTGACTTTACAAAATGGTCCGAGACTTGGGGACTTGGTCAGTCACTTGTGACAACTTGATGCTTGTCCTCAAAAATTAAATTTTGTAATTTTACATGAACAGCTGGAACATGACCCTCCTAACTTGAAAATACTTGAAATTAAAATCTGGTCACTTGTGCAGCACTGACTTTGGACTAAAGACTTACTTGAGACTTGCAAAACAGGTATTGGTCCCACCTTTGTTTAAATCTGACTAGCTCGTTACTGGATTTCAAAACCCTTCGGGTCATGGGTATTACCAGCAGGTTTCATTTCCTGACAAAAGCTTGGACCACTCACATCCAGCCAATCAGAGCTCCACATTGGCTCCTGGTGAGAAGTAAAATAGTTGATTATAATTATAAAAAGTCAGCTCACTACCAACAGTGCTTATAGAGATGATTAAGTCAATCAAACAATGACCAAACATTCCAAATATAAGTAGGTGTGTCTGGGATACTTTATTTCTATTGAAAGTTAGTGAAAGTCATCTCATTACTGTGCAATCTGAGGCAGAAGTTTATGGTTGATTGTAATTTTTTGTACAGTTTATTGTTTGTTGTTGATTCTCATTAGCACATTTGAGGTGATGCTTTTCTTAATGGAGTCCATAAAAAGTGTGTGTCTGATATGTTGGTTGTGTTTGTGTTTTTTTTTTTTTTTTTTTTTTTTTTTTTTTTTTTTTTTTTTTTTTTTTTTTTTTTTTTTTTTTTTTTTTTTTTTTGATATGTTGGTTTGTGTCTGATATGTTGGTTGTTTGTGTCTGATATGTTGGTTGTGTTTGTGTCCACAGAGCCGCACTCTCCGGTCTCAGTCCAGTGTGGACATAGAGAACCAGGCCAAACGTCTGGAGGGGACACAGATGTCTCCTCTGTGCCCAGGAGGAGGCTCTGAGGCCTGGGACCAGATCCAGCCATCGGCCGCCTCGCTCCGCATCAAAGACCTCGACTTCTCAGGTCTGCATTTACCACTTTGTTTTAATTCCTCCAATGAAAATCGAACTCTCCAGCACATTTGGAGTTTGTATCGAGCCCACAGTCCACTGTTACAGACCGTGAATTAAAACTTTTGGTAAGCGTTTATTGCTCTAATATGTTCCATTTAATACAGATTTGTGTTTTTCTATCCTCAGATCTGGCTGATGAGGAGGACATTGATGTGTTGGACATGGGCACTTTAAGTTCCAGCTCAGTCTCTTGTTTAGGAGGCGCCCCTCCTCCTCCCCCTCTTCCCCCAGGCTGTGTGCCTCCTCCACCTCCTCCTCCCCATCCTCTTCCCAGGCTGTGGCGGTCCTCCTCCTCCCCCACCTCCCCCTCCTCCTCCTGGGTTCATTACAGGACCTCCTCCGCCTCCTCCTCTTCCACCACCAGGAGGCGCTGTTCCGTGTGCCCCCCTCCGCCCCCCCTCAGCGCTGCGTTTGGAGACGTGCCAAGAAGAAGAAGAAGACGGTGAAGCTGTTCTGGGGGAGCTGAAGCAGGCGGACAGCGGGCCTCAGAAGTGTCACTTTGGCGCGGGACGGTCTGGGCGTCGCTGGACAAGGTTACCGTGGATACAGCCAAACTGGAGCATCTGTTTGAGTCCAAAGCCAAAGAGCTGACCCTCAACAGGGTAACTTTGTGTTTTTCAAAGATGTTCATTACATAAGACCTTGTACCTGATTTTAAAACATGAACATTTATTTAGTTTTTCCTTGTTGTTGATTCTTATGATTTTAAATACATAAGAAAAATTTAATCTCAACCCACTTCTGCCACACAACCACCATTTTGAATTATACAAATATTTATGTTTGTGTGTTTGCTGTGATTGTGCAGAAAGGCCCAGAGCTGAAGAAAGCTGAGATCGTGGTGCTGGATTCAAAGAGAAGTAACGCCATAAACATCGGGATGACTGTGCTGCCGGCCATTCACGTCATCAAAAGTGCAATTCTCAACTTCGACGAGTTCGCCATTTCCAAAGAAGGCATCGAGGTACGGTCTGTCTGTGAGCTGCATTAATGTCTAATTGGGTTTGTCGTAATGAGTAATAGATTGATGTAAATGGTGGAGCTAGCATCCTAAAGGCTCTCGACTTGTAAACCTGTAAAAAAAGATCTATTATTATAAAATGTGTTTACCTTTTCATCAAGATAGTTTGACTAATAATTTGTCCATCTTGTAGCAGCTGGTTAACTATAGTAAAGAACTCTGGATAATTGTTTTATTCTCTTGTCCTTCCTTCCTTGTTCTCTCTCTCTGTCTTTCTCTCTCTAACCCCTCTCTGTTGCTCTCTCGCCCTCCTTCTCTCTTCCTCCCTCTTTCTGCTCCCCATCTTTCACTCTCTCTCTAATTTCACTCTTCCCTCTTTTTTTTCCTTCCTTCATTCCTTCCTCTCACTCTCTCCCTATCTCTTGCTCCTCTCTCTTTCCCTCATGCTCTCCCTCTCTTTCTCCCCCTCTATTGCTCTCTCTCCCCCTCTCTCTTCCCCCTATCTTTTCTTTTTTTTTTTTCCTTCCTTCCTTCCTCTCTCTCCCTCTCTTTCTCTCTCTCTTGCACCTTCTCTCGCTTTCCCTCCCGCTCTCACTCTCTTTCTCCCTTTCTCTCTCTTTCTCTGTCTTTCTTTCCCCCTCTCTGTTCCTCTCCCTCTCTTTTTCTCTTCCTCTCTTCTGCCCCCATCTCTCGCACTCTCTCCTTCACTCTTCCCTCTCTCCATCTTTCTTTTTTCTTTCCGTCCTTCATTCCATTCTCTTTCTCTCTCTCCTTCTCATGCTCTTTCTCTTTCCCCCTCTCTCTCTCTTTCTCTCTCTGTCTCTCTCTACCCCCTCTCTGTTGTTGCTCTCTCTTCTCTTCCCCCTCTCACTGCTCCCCATCTCACTCTCTCTCTCCTTCACTCCTCCCTCTCTCTGTCTCTCTCTTTCTTTTCTCCCTTCCTTTCTTCCTGACTCTCTCTGTCTCTCGCTCACCCTCTCTTTCTCTCTCTCTCCTGCGTGCACTCTTTTTCTCTCCCTCTCTATTTCTTTCTCTCCCCTCTCTTTTTTCCCCTCTCTTCCCTCTCTCCTCCTCTCTGCCCCCTTCTCTCTCTCCTCTCTCTGAGCAGAAGATCTTAAAAATGGTTCCCACAGACGAGGAGAAGCAGATGATTCAGGAGGCTCAGCTGGCGAACCCGGACGTCCCACTGGGCACAGCGGAACAGTTCCTCCTCAGCCTGGCCTCCATCAGCGCCCTGACCTCCAGACTCCACCTTTGGGCCTTTAAACTCAACTACGAGACCCTGGAGAAGGTACATTTCCTCCAATCAGCCACAAACTGTTGTAATAGCACCAGCAGCAGTGTTTTTGGAGTATCCTTACCATTATGGTCCTGCACAAATCCCATCTGAACCAAGTTTTTAATGTAATTTTCTATTTTTGATTGATTGTTTTGCAGGAGATTGCTGAGCCTTTGTACGAGCTGAAGTCGGGGATGGAGGAGTTGGCCTCAAATCTGACGTTCAAAAGGATCCTGGCCACGCTGCTCGCCATCGGGAATTTCCTCAACAGCTCCAACGTGAGACTAAACATGAAAATCTGATTTATTCTATGACAAATACAACTATACAGGTGCTTTTAGAGAGACTGGCAGTATATTGGTGTCAATATCGGTAGCAGAGTGATTTTTAGCAATATTGTAATCGGCGACCACGGATACAACAAAATCTGCAGATTTTTTTAGGACACTAGTATCGTATGCTGTTTAAACAGTTAAGCTAAATATGTCTATAACTTTACATAATAATTTCTTGCCATTAGACGTTTTTGGTTGATCCACTTCACATTTGTTCCAGCAGAGGGCAACAGACAACCAGTCAAGCCAGTCTTTGAAATGTCTCTTTAAATGCACAATAATGCAGAAGAGTCTCCAGTCTCATCACATAAACAGGGTCATTACAGTGTAAAAGTGAAATTCAATGTAGTTCAAGGACTAATTAAGCTAATTTTTATTAATTCTGTCATTGTAAGCCAATGTTTCTCAACCTTTTTTGAGTCACAGTGGTTTTTAATCCTTGACACTTTAAAGGGAGAACTATGTAACTTTTCTTGTTACATTGCACTTTGAATGTGCTGTGTGGAGAGAAGTTGGCAAGGCAAATTTATTTGTATTCACAATTCATACACAAAGCAATTCAAAGTTTTTTACAAAGCAAGAAAAGATGCATAAAAAAATTCATCATAATAAAATTTACTTTAAAAGAGTCAGTCATATGCAAAGGCAAACAGAAATGTTTTGAACCTAGATTTAAACATTGTCACAGTCTAGGCCTGTCTTAATGTCAGGAAGATTGTTCCAGCTCTTAGCTCCATAAAACTGAAACGTTGATTCCCCATGTTTGGTCTGACTCTGGGCACCAGAAGGAGGACTGTCCCTGAGTATGTGACACAGCAAACTAAAGTGGTACAGGTCAGATCTATGAAGAGGTACATTAAGATCACATTTTTTCCCATCTACAATTGAACAAATACATGTTGTTTTATATCTTACTTTGCAGCATTCATTCATCATTCATTCTTTTTAGCAGTCACAAGTGACTGGAGCCTGACTGGTTGGACAGACAACCATTTACTGCCTCATTCATTCACTGCAACCTGCGGCTCTCTTTAAAGACTCCAGTGTGGCTATTTGGGATCTCATTGACAATTTGGAAATACAGTGTAAAGAGAAAAAGAAAGAACATTCTATGGTATAGATGCTTGTCTGAAACAGCTGTCATCTCTTACAAGTGTGGTTTTCTGTCGTCATTAGCACACTCATTGTGACAATTGCATGATGAGTATATGGCTTCTATGAGGTCACATAGGACACTAAAGCAGGGACAGAGAACAAAAACTCGACTCAGTCTGGGGCCTCCAACAATTACATGCAATCATTCAAAACATTTAAAATGTGATAAATATTCCCATCTTGGCCAATCTCATTTTGGCAGTCCAAGCTTCTTAAGAATATACACAGTTATTTTGGAGGTTGCTGACTTTATCCATCAGTATTTTATCTAAAATGCACCAGAATGCGGAAAGTGATAGATTGTTTGATCAAGCATAATAAACCTTATTTCTAAAACGCGTGTATAACATCTTTTTGTCTAGTATATTTTTATTTAACTATAGTTGCGCCTCTCTCTGACTTAAATTTTCTTTTAATTGGGCCATTGCGGCTTATTTGCTGTTGTAGACTTAATGAAATAGTTCTACTTTTTTCACATAGAGCTGCATTTATCATATACTATTTAGTGAAAAACACAACGTTTACTAATTTATAACTAAAAAAGTAAATTACCCAGCTTAGGGTTAGTCATCATGACTAACCCTAAGCTGGGATCAATGACTACATGAGTGTGGCTAATATTTTTTTTTTCTTCTAAAATCGAGGAGTCCTAGTATGTACATTTAAGACAATATTATCTCAAAAAACATAAGAAGTGCTCAAACCTCTTCTTATAAAATGAGCTTAATGCAGCTCTCTCACGTAAACTTAGACGTCCCTTTATGTCGTGCATCCAGACATAAAACACCTGATTAAGCAGCTTTCACCCTCTTATCAGACGTGAACTGCAGACTTCATGTATTCCTGTTGTGACCCGACACATGGCCCAGATTGAACTGTGATAAAGCTGTTTTTGCTCACACTTTGATCCTCTAAACGTGACTCTATCTCTGTGTCTGTGTCTGTGTTTGTTTCAGGCTAAAGGCTTTGAGCTGAGTTACCTGGAGAAAGTGGTGGAGGTGAAAGACACAGTGCACCGTCAGTCTCTGCTTCATCACACGTGTAATCTGGTCCTGGAGAAGTTTCCCGAGTCGTCAGACCTGTACTCAGAGATACCCTCCATCACACGATCCGCCAAAGTAAATATACAAAATAAGAATCATTCAATGTGTGTTAAACTTAGTTGAAAATGAGGACAAAACCATGACTAATGATATTATAAACAAGATATGGCATAATGACATAATCCAGGGCCAAATGTGTGTACATTGTGACACAGTGAACAGCACTTTTTCCCTTAATGCCCACTGTGGGTCAGCTGTTTGTCATGAACAGGAGACCTTTTGTCTGTAGATAACCTGACTCTATCAGATAGATTTTCTCAAAATGTATGTTTTTCAATTGGGATGCAAAAGAGTTTGAAAACTTTAAAAATGGTTCAAAATATGCAATGATCAAATCGCAAGGCCAGAATGAATCAGTTTTGCTCCTGTGCTAAAATACAGACAGCCACTGACCTACACACACACTATAGTTGTATTATACAAACAGTGTTGGGTAAGTTACTTTAAAATTGTAATACATTATACATTTGTATTACAATATTACTGTCTCAAAAATGTAACACTACTCTGAGTTGCTTTGAGCTAATCACACAGTTGTTAAGACGTTCTACAACACTAATCCTGTTACATTTACACTTGATTACTGGTTAATTTAGGGAAATTTGATGTCACAACACATTTTACTCATAATAATTGATTCTCCTTTGAGCCACAGACAGTATTTAGTGATGTTTTGGTCCTGAAGTGTCATTTTCAAAGTATAAAAGCAATTAATTTATAAAGTAACTTGAGTTACTCAGATTGTAACTAGTAATATATTATCAACTTTTTTATAAGTAATATACTACTTAGTTACTGAAAGTGGAATGTATTACAGTAACTAGTTACACCCAACACTGTATACAAACTATAATACAAGAATAGCCACGATCTAAGAAGAAACAAAGCGTGAACTTGTGCAAGTGCATTATGTCCATTAGTATGTTGATGGGTGGACCTTTGGACACTAAATATTACTGTTTACTGTTCAAATGTTTATTAAAAAATACTTTAAACTTTACTTTCTGAGCTTTGTTTTAAATGTATTTATTATGGTTTAGTTTGTGCTTAGGGTAAAAAATGTAAATAGATAAACTAACAAAATCGCTGTAAATCGTAAACTGAATCAAATCAAACTTAAGTGACTCGTCCTATTCCTTATATTCAGAAATTCTAGAGGATTTTTTTTGAGACCTTTGCCATAATTTTCAGAATCAGAAAGATTTTATTGCCATTGTCACTGAACAAACAATTCACAAACTAGGAACTTGCTACGATGCTAATGTGCAACATATAAGACAGAAAATACACATAAAGAATAAAAAATATCAACTATATAAAAATATTTAAGATAAATAAAATCAAATATAGGGGGATGCAAAAATAAGCCAATGTAACAGGATTACAAAATATTTTGACTTTTAAAAAATGTGCATGTGAGAGAGTAGCTGGGTCAAGATACTCTCGGAAGTACTGAAGCTACTTCCGGGTCAAGATGCAGTCAGATTCAAATTTTGCCATGACGTTACGTATTCAGCAGGTAGACCCAGACTGATGCACATACGTACAATATCTAGTGTGATCCAGGTTAGCCTGCAAGTGCCTCTAATGCCTTTTCAGTTCAGTTCAATTTGTTTTTGTTTAGTCCAAAATCACAACAACATTTATGTCAGAGAACGTCTCCAGATTGTTGATTTAGATCAGAGGTTCCCAAACTTTTCAGCCCAGGACCCCCAAAATAACCGTGCAACCAACTCGAAACCCCCACAGAAAAATTGTATACTTTTGTATTCATTTTATGCTACAAAACCATTTAAATTAGGTTTATTATGTTTATTTTGATAGTGTATTGCTTTATAAAACTCAAATTCCCCCCAAAATGCATTAATTGCCAAGTCATAAAAAAAATCATCTCAGGACCCCCAGATTTTGCTTAAGATTCTGGCTTAAGTAAAGGTCATTAGAGAATCAAATGTGTTTACTTTTACTAGCCATTGTGTAACTTTTTAGCCAAAAAACGTATTTTGAGTTTTATGGTTTTGTTTTCTTGGACAGCCTTACATTGAACAAACTTGCATCTCCACATTATTAACTCTAGAGGAAAAACAAATTGGACATTTTTAGATTTATTAAACAAGTGCATTCAAAACTGTCTTCACATAAACCTCTTTTGTCTTTAGGTGGACTTCGAGCTGCTGGCCGAAAACCTGTCGCAGCTGGAGAGACTCTGCAAAGCATCATGGGACAACCTGAAGGTGGTGGCCAAACACGAGACCAAGGCCGTGCTAAAGAACAAACTAACAGAGTTCTTAAAAGACTGCACTCAGAGGATCATCATTCTAAAGTGGTCCACAGGCGGATCATAAACCGCTTTCACTCTTTCCTGCTGTTTCTGGGGCAGCCGTCGTCGTCCGTGCGAGACGTCAAAGTCACAAACTTCTGTAGGATCATCAGCGAGTTTGCTCTGGAGTATCGAACGTCACGGGACAGAGCTCTGACGCTGAAGAGGAAGAAGGCAGCGCACAGAGAGAGGACCAAGACCAGAGGGAAGATGATCACTGAGGTACAGATGAGTTTAAAAGTGTCCATGTGTCTATTTATGAAAACAATCTCTGTGCACTGGAGGAACCGGCTGTAGTTGGTGGACTTTTGTTAAGGCCGAGCAATAAAGACAAGATCAACTACAGTAGAGACGGATTAAATTTAACTAAACTAAACCAGGAACCAAAACCAGGGCTGAAATGTGTTATTTTATTGACTAAACCATGAAGAGCTTTTAATGGTTTAGTCAATAAGCTAGTCTCCACTGCTGATAATAAACTAACTAAGACTTAGTTTTCTTTTAAACATTCCAGAATTAAACATCTGACATTCATGCATTAGCTCAGTATAGTCCTTTCATGACACTTAAAGCACTAGACCAGGCATTACCTTTGTGTCGTGCATCCAGAGGTAAAACCCTGATTAAGCAGATTTTCACCCTCTTATCAGACATGAACTGCAGACTTCATATATTCCTTTGTGACCCGACACATGGCTAGGCCCGGGGGCCAGATGCGGCCCTTGACCTGTTTTAATCAGGCCCCCGAAACAAATTTTATATATATTAATTTTTTTAAGAAGTTGGCTTGTAGTTATGACAATTTTTTTACAAAAGTGATCGCAGTTCGGCCCTCTGCCACTTATCTGGATTCGAATATGGCCCTTGTGAAAAAAAGATTGCCTACCTCTGCACTAGACATTGCATTGTAGTGGCAAGCTACAGTGTTTGCCTCAGTTTTCTTGAATTTTGATTGGCACCCCATTTGAATATATTTTTTGCCTGACCAGCCAGTCCCTACATGCTTTTCGAGGACAGGCTTTCCGAGTGCGGAGTCAACCAATCACAGAAAATCCGGAAATTCCACTGTCGCGCTAAACCGGATGTTATTGTAAATATGTAGCGCGAAAGGATTTTTTCAACGGAGCGTTGACCTGTGTAAAGGCTCTCAACACGGTTTGCTGCTCTGGTTTGATTGATACATTCCTAATTGTTCAAAACCGAAGCTAGAGCCGAAAAAATGATCCATCAGCTATGTCCGCCATCTTGAATGTTTTGAAACGGTTAGAAAAAAAAAGTTTTGAAATTGCGGAGCGTTGTCTGTGTCTTTGGTTTTAGACCCTTCTGCATTCAAACAGAATGTAGAGGGGCTGGCTGGTCAGGCAATATATTTTATGATTTTGTTATATGTAATTGTGTAATTGTCATGATTTAGAAGAGCTTGCTTTTATAAACTGTTTTTTTTTTCTTTTTTTTTTTTTTTTGAGAATAAGTGTTACTTTTTATATTTTATGTTTCGACTTGGCTATGGAGCATGTGTCTTTGCTTGTTTTCCCAATCTTATCACTCTAAATAGTCAGTGTAGTAGATTAGTATGTTATACAAATGTGTTGCAATAATGATAATTCGTTACACCATTGATCCATTGACCATTGATCGTGGTCCAGTCCTCCACCACTTGTCTTGGTCTAAAAATGGCTCTCGTACTAAAAATAATTGTCCACTCCTGCATTAGACATACAAATAACTAAAATGTTTTAAATAACAGTAAGATTGTAATTTATTTTGCAAAATTTTCTGGGCTACGACCCCCAGGCCCCCTCTTCTTGCTCACCCCTGCATTAAAATTTTGACACATTACTGGACTGACAAACATGAGAATGACTATTTGGCCCCTTCGACCACATCTCTGAGCCAAAACTTAGTCATCACATTAAACTCAGGCTTTGTCCTAGCAATAAACTTTAGGATTTTTGTCTCTTGTGCAATAACGCAAAAGCTGAGAGTGACAGAAAAATTTAAACTAGTGACTAAACAAAAATGTATATTGCTTGTTTTCAGACGGAGAAGTTCTCGGGGGCGATGCCTGCGACGGATCCTCCCCCGTTTCCTTGACAGTGGACGTGGAGGCGGAGCAACAGGAAGAACACGAGAACATGAAGAACCTCCTGATCAGCAGCGGAGCCGACAGTCTGACAGTGGGACAGGGCCTGAGGAGGTCCAGAGCTGTGCGAAGTAAGACTCAGAACGCAGATTACATACAAGTAGTAATATACAAATGTGTGATGGAGTGATTGCAATGTTCCACTTTACAGTTTGTGCGTAAAAATGAGTGAATTCATTAAGAGAAAGAAAAAAAATGTATTTAATTGCTTAGTTTGACAGAGAAGACACCTGGTAGCCCAAAAACAAAACAAATATTATCCTCAAATGCACGCAACATGGCAATCTTCAAACTCAGTGAAAGAAACTGTCAACCTAAAACGTCATGCATTTTTAATTTATTCAGTATTTCCTAATCTCCCTTCTCTTTTTCCTCTTCAGATCACGGCAGAGTCAGTCCTTCTCCGATGGCGTCGTCCAGAGAAGACGTGAGCGCTCAGGACGAAGGCACAGACGAGATCATGGACCGCTTGGTGAAGTCCGTTACCCAGAATCCTTCACAGCGAGAGTCCAGCCCCAAAACACGCAAACGCTCCAGGCTCAACCGGAAATCATGTGAGGCCACAACTCAGAACGGATACACTCATGTACTGTGTATTTGGGCAGCACAATTTGGGAAAAATATACAATCATGAGAAGATGATTTGGTTAGACTTGGGAATCAAACAGCAGCGCGTTCTGCACAAGCCTTAAACGTCTTGTAGTAAAAGAAAATGCCAGTTTTAGCTTCTGCAGTGAGTTATTTCACTGAAGGTCATATTGTATTTTGAACTTCAACATTGCTCTATGTACAAAACACATCTGGAATTTCCTCCGCTTCATATCAGTGTTTGGAGATTGACAAAAGGGATTAGCAGCTTCACACTTCACCTGCAGAAGCTTGAAGGACACAGTCGTACTTTTCATGGCACAATTACTCTACAAACATGAAGAAATAAATTCAGTTGTTTTGTTAACCCAAAATTAGTACGTTGTGGGCTTGCACACAAGGAACGACAAACGACAGTGACCAGCCAACCCTCATCGCAGAGGGTTTAAAATCAAACACATGGGCAGCGATAAAAGTTCTGCTCCAGGGCCGATCCAGGGTTTACTCTGGGTTATTGATTAGCTGGTAAATTCAAGGAAATGCAGCTAGTTTTTAGTATGATTTTAAATTCTGAGGTAAAACCAAGCCCCGGTAATCAAAGATGGCAAGCACTGTGCTTCAGAGGCTTTTGCTCACTGGCATTCGTAACTATTATGGGTTAGTTTTAGCCTTTTGCTTGTTGCGCTACAGGCTATGGAACATGGGCAATAGTGTTTCTTCTTTGCATGAGGAGCGGGACGTTCTGACCAATCAGAGCGGAAGTTACAGAACGAGCAGCGTAGCCGAAGCTAAAGCTTAAAAAACGTTTTATACCAAACTAAAACCTTCTGAACTGGAAAAGGTTTAAGATGTGAAACTTGGTCAGAAATGCCACAATATCCAACCGTTTTAAAGCTGCAGATGTGTTTCTGCCAACACAAGCAGTGTTTCATTGTGCTCTAAGGAAAAAATGCTTTCAGCCTGTAGAGGGATTTTCCCGCTGGCAGAACCACTGGAGCTGAATCCCAACAGCTACAAGCAGCTATGTCATATGCATGTCTATATCTAAGATCCAAGCTTCGATTACCACTGTTAACATTTTGTCTGCCATTTATTCATACCATTTAAAGAAGACTTACTGTGTTTTTTTCATGTTATAAGAAAAAAAATATGACATGTCAATAATTCACCTTTTGTTCGACCAAAAACAATAAAAACTCATCTAAAACTTCAGAACTGATAAGCCACGCCTCTTGTAAAAGTTAACTCTTAATGCTTACATGGCAATTTTAAACCAACAAGTTTACTCTGAGACTGAATTTTTGAGTAATCATAAAGTGGGCGGGGATAGGTGGTAGGTGACAACAGGGATTTTCCCAATACTCAAGCATGATCTGCAAGACAATACAAGATTACTCAAACTTGAATCAATACAAAAACATCTTTGACTAAATAAAGACGAGAAACACTGCTGTAACAGAAATTTAAGTGTTTTTTATTTGTATTTATGTGTTTTTTTTAATTGCATCAGTGTTTTTGATTTTGCATGCCTGTTTTTTGAATTTGTCGCCTTATAATAAGTGTAATTCTTGTGTGTTTCAGTGCGGCGGACGTTGAAAAGAGGACTTTCTGGAGACGTGGTCCAAGCTTTGGGCCTGAACCAGAAATCCGCCGACAAGATTTGACGTTTGCCCAATAACTGATCAATAAACAGACAGTTACGCGATCAATAAGACAAATGGACTCTCGGACGGCCGCGGACACAACCAGGAAGTCGTTTAAACCTGCTTTTTTAATGGACAAAAACCCTATGCACTTTGCACCGCTGTTGCTATGGTTACACAGACCGCCTTCACACACACGGTTCATTTTTACCTGTGGCTGTTTTAGTTTAATGAATTCAAAATGCAAGCACTAAAGCCAAGTTATTTAATGAGAGTTTTTTGTTAAGTTATTGTAGAAATAGATGTAGCTGTTTGGATTTGTGCAAAATGAACAAAAACGATCTTACACAGCAAAAAGTTCATTTATAGTTTTAAAATATTCACTTATTGACAAGTTTGGATCTGTTTGTTGGATGATTCTAAATTATTTTTGCTGGTTTCAAAGCTTTTTTCAAAACATTACTTCAAGCTAAAATATTTGCTTTGGACCTTTGGCATATTTCCACTAGCATTTTAATCCTTATCAGGGTCGATGCAAATTTGAGTCAAAAGTTGATGTGCGCATGCCCAGAAGCTTTTGCACAAGAGCAGAAACGGGCCTACGAGAAAGACAACATAGACATATGGATATTTTCATAAATAAAAAGCTAAATATAAGCATAAATAAAAGCTTTGGAGAAAGCACAATATTTAACTGTTAATAAACTTAAACAAACAGCTCAGGCAGAGAAACTTCCCGGTCACAAAGTTAGAATTAAATTGAATGAGTGTAGAAAGTACAAGTCACTGACTTTTAAAAATAAAGGTAGCTGTGATGTAAAGTTACAACTGACAGATGGCGTTTTTCTCCTTTCTGGAGTTTAAGGCTGTGCTCACACTGGTGCAATCGAACCGTGCCCAAACCCGGACGGCCCCTGAAGCGCGACTCTTTTGTCCAGTGTGAGGCAAACGATCTAAGCTCAGGCTCGGATCTGACTCTGGCCGGTTGGAGGAGGTGGGCCAGAGCTCGACACGGTTACTCATGTACATGCACACGCACGGCTTTAGCACACAAGCCTAATGTGAGCGTCGATGGTATTCACAAGAAGTACGAAAATAAACTCTGCACCAAACTCTGTGGCTCTGCGTTTACCTTGAGTAAGCACTATGAAGAAAGTGTGAAGTCTCGTCTTCTGGTGCTCTTGCTGCTTCACGCGAATTTTAATCAAAGCCTGACAGAGAAGCGCATCACGGGCAAAACTCAGGCCTGCCTCTATATATTAGAGATTTAACGGCTCGCAGAACTTATTTTCGCCACTACAGCATTAGCATCTCAACTAATGTTACTGGCCTGTGGCTCGGTTCGATTGCACAGGTGTGAGTACAGGCCGGAGAATTTTCTGCTTTCGGGCTTGAGCACGGCACAGTTAAAAACACTAGTCTGAGTGCGCCCTAAGTAATGAAAATATAGTCAATCTAACAACTAGCATGCATACTGATAAAATCAAAATAGTTTCCTTTTACAATTTTTCCTAAAACAAATCATTTTATCCAAAAGTCAAAAAAAAATTCTCAACTCAAGATTAATAGTTTCTTCGACTTAATCACATATTGTGTCATTTGTCAATTTTTATAGTGCTGGTGATTTTTATATACATGTATATAAACCAATGGGTCAGGCTCTTTTTATTACATTATGAGCTGTAAAAATGCCAAAACACACAAAATCAGGTTTATTTTTAATGCATGTTCATACAAGACAGTATAATTTCTTCTACATCTTTCAAACGCAAAACAAATTTTTTTTTGGTCTTCATCACGCTTAGTTGTTTTACATTTTGGCCTGCCAAAGTAAAAATAAATTAATTTTGTCTCATCAAGGAGAAAATTTGGGCAAGTTTGTTAAAACCAATATTAGAAATGCTTTTAAAACCAGTGAAATAATTTATGCTGCAAACAGAATCAAGTCAGATTAATGTTATAGATTTAAGTCAATTTAAGCCAAACCAAGTATTATTTTTGCAGTGTAAGACTCTTTTTGAGATTGAAGCTTATTGCCTTAATATAATGAAAATGTTTCTACATCTGGTGCACTTTGGTGTGACAGGAAAGTTACCCAGGGCATCTTTTAGTTTGAAATACTTCTGTAGCTAAAAGAAATAGGTTCCTGAACTTCCTGCTATAAAAGCCAATAAAGTAGAAAGATTTAAACTGCATTTTGAAGTGGTGAGGAAAACTATGAATATGAAAGGATTTGCTAAAAGACTGCACAAACTAAAAGGGAATTTACTTGTTGAATGTAAAAAATGCTGTGTAAATAGTTTGTGCAAAGCTGTCAATCACCCACTCTTCTGCTAAAGTCTTTTTAAGCTGATTTTCTACCAGATGACACATAAAGTAAAACATACTACCCCATTTTTACCTGACTTTGCATTAAATTAAATCCAGGCACATTTTCTTCTCCAAATTTGCCAAATTTCCTTTTACTTCTGGGCTTAAACTTCCCGTAGAATGAAAAATTAACTCAAGCCATTTCCTTATCAAAATCATCCTCAGAGTTGTGACTATATTTTAGGCTGTCCACATTAGGCGTTTTCCCAACATGAAAGTACCAAGAACTAGTCCCACATTCCAGTCCCTGTTTAGTCACGGAACTACCCTGTCCCCATGTCTGTGTTCACACAGCAACAGTTTCTAAAGTGAGTCCAACTGGCTTAGCATTAGCATCTGCATAGTTTGGAACATTTAAATAAGTAGTTCAGTGGTGTTAAGAAAACAAAAGTTGTCTTTTTTGATTCCACATAAAATTATGATCTACAAAACGTAAATTATTGGTATTTACTATAATTCCTATTAATATTTACAAAAGAAATAACTAATATATTATATTTTTGCTCAAAATATTTTTTCTTAAGGTTAAGGAAAGGTTATCTAAAGGGGAGAACGTATAAAACATGTTTTAAAGCAAAGTTAACAATGTAAATGTGCTTGTTTCTCCAAAAGGTTCCAGGTCTGACTGGAAAGTACCTGCCCCACAGCAGGAGCTAAAAAGTCCCTAAAGTGTGGCCCCAGTCTATTAGTTCCCGCTCTGTGTGAATGCGCCTATATAGGCGACTGGAACTGAAAAAAGTTCCTACAGTGGGAAAGGCCTATAGTCAGAGGCAGTTTTAATGCACTTTGCAGAGGAGTTCTGAAGGCCCATGCACACTGGGACGCTCTGCCTGCGGCGAAGTGTGTATATTTCCCAGACGGAGTTATGCCATGACCCTGCATACATAACTGACTTAAACTAAGCTTACCCACATTTTTGAGGTCAATATTTTGGCTTATTATGGCTCTGTGCACGGAGCTTTAGTTGGCTTGTTTATGTTCAAAATGCTAACTTCTGTTAGCATTTCCTGTTCAGTTCATTTCTATGATGTTTTCTCTACACCAGCTTAAAATGATAAATACTCAGAAGATCAAACCGGTGACAGTGAGTTTGTAGTGAATGTTACAGAAAACACGTTAAAGACTTCACAAATCAGAAGAATAATTCACCATAAGACACTTGTGTTTAAAAAGAGACGTGTTTGTGTCTAAATTCTAACCTGGAAATGCTTGTATGTAAAGAAGTTAGCTATTTTGAACAAAAATAAGCCAATGGCTTGTTTATAATCAAAGTAGCTTACGTCTGTACTTATGAGTACAAAGCTGAACAAGAAGTGCGCTGCAAGAAAAGTGGGCGGGGCAGAATAAGGTGAATACATTAGAAACACCCAAAGTTTTCTATGTTTAGTTTTAGCTTTTCTTCATCTTATTTTATCACTAAAAGTCTCCATATTTGCTGTTGCGCCGAAAGTAAAGCAGTGTAAATGAGGCTAAAACATTAGCTGTGACTCCAACAAAACTCCAGGGATGATTTTGATGAGGAAACAGTAATACAATGTATATTCAGTGAATTTATTTCGAAGCTGTCATTCTGAAATACGTGCATTTGTTGATCGTTTAAACTCATAATTAAAAGGCAAAGATTATGTGTCCACAACCTACAAACAATTATCAAAATATTACCAAATATCATTGTCCATGTTACAATATATTAGCTTTAAGTTACTTGATACCAAAGCAAACTTATAAAAACTCGAAAACTGTAAATGTGGTTTGCTGCACTTTGAACTGTGTCATTCTGGTTTAGAGAAAAGACTTCAGTGAGTTTTATTAAGGCGCAGGATTTTTACGAAATGTGTTTTGTGAACTTTATGAAGAAAATGTCATAGAAATGTAATAAAGATTTTTGTAATGAAATGTTACTTTAGTGTTAAGATTGTTTTATTTACTTTTACTAACACCAGGTGGCAGTGCATGATTCGAAATATCTGTTCTGCTGCTTTGTTTCATCTACTTTAACAACAATAATGTATTTGTCTCTGTTCATATTGTAAATGTAATCAGTTCTAAACATCTTTATGCTCTTTGTGCCAAATCTTGGGAGAATCAAACAGATAATCTTAAAATGGAAAGAGTTGAATATGTTAGGTTCTTCATTTCAAAAAGTAACTCCTAACATAACTCATAGTGACATATTTCAAGCTTTTGTTTCTTGTCATGTTGATTTTTTATGGTTTACAGAAAACAAGCAAAATCAAATCAGAAAGTTAGAATTTTGTGAAAAAGTTCAATAAGTTCTTATTGTAAAGTCTTGGGTTCACGTCTGATCAGTAAGGAAGTCTTATTATTATGCACTCCTGAACTCAAGGCTCATTTATCAATGAGCTAATGTCAATAAGAATCTAAGCGACAAATGTCTGTGCATTTTCAAGTATATCTGTCGTTCCTCAACTTTGGCTGAAGTAGCCAGTGGTACCAGTCGTATTGCAGTCGCCATATATTTTTCATTGCCAAAAAAAGAAAATCTAACTTGGATAAAATTACTTGAATTAAGCTATTCATCTCAAGATTATTTTTAAGATATTTTCACTCAATAAGACCAAGTCTTACTAAGATTATTTGACTTGTTTTAAGAGATTCTATCCTGATTTACATTATCTAGATATAAAAACTTATTTTAAAGTGGTCTAATTGGTCTATTTATACAGCGCTTTTCTACCTTTCCAGGCACTCAAAGAGCTTTTACAATCTAGGATCCACTCGCCCATTATGTTTGGTAAATTCATTTTTATCTACTTTTATTACTAATCATCGTATGATTCTCTAATAAGACAGTTGTAATAAGCTATAAGCTTGTACCTGACAGTTTTGGTGACAGGACTTCAGCCATCAGAGATGAGTCTGATGTTGTGACGTGTCTCGTAAAGGATATTCCAAGGCATATCTAGTTTGACAGATCTGTCCAACTGACCACGTCTGCCCCGCCTGGTAAAGGTCTCTGGAGAAGTGAGTCCCATGTGTGAGCTAAGCTGAAAGCTCCTTCGTCTCTGTTGATGGTCTGTGTGCCCCGCTTCCTGATCTCGATAGCCACAAGAGGCCATTAAAACAAATAATATTTTAGCAACGAAATAGCCTAGATTAAAAAAAAGATTTTTAAACTTTATTGTATGAAGAGTGCCTTGGGTTTGCTTCTTTTTCTGTGACTTTGCTTTCCCAATCACTAATGAACACCTTCAAACTTAATTAGATGTAAGATTTCCATGAGCATTTTTGGAATTTTCTTTTTGAACTTTTACATTAAAGTCTGTTTAAATGATCCATAATTCTGCGTTTTACTAATGCATATATACTTCTGCTATGAGACAATACAACAGAATTATGTGACGATAAATTACAAAACAAAATCTTGTCCTGGCCCTGTTTAAAACTCTACATTTTCCAAATCCATTGTCAGTTTTACTGTCATTTGATGTTCTATAAGCTTGAACAAAGGTCTTGTTACTCTGTTTATCCTGTACATTGTATGACCACTTTTCTGCTCTCCACTTTATCTTTATCTCTGTTTTAGCAGCTCTTGATGAAAAAAGCCTGGACATCCCTGCTCTAAATAGAACCCCTCTATCCCACAATCATCAGGACACATTAGCCTACTGAGCCTGTTTGAAGAATACAAATGCCATCTCTCAGTCTATGACCTCTAAAACCTCTAAAACCTCTAAAACCTGGAGCACAGCAGACCCAGTGTGGCTGATGCTCTGAGTAAGTACACTGACTGTATATGTATCTGTTCCTTAGGCCTGTGTAGTTGTATTTTGGGGAGAGCACTGTGCGGAAACAGCAGCTGCAGGATGATGCAGCTGGAGACAAAAAGTGCAGTGTCATCCTCAGTTTCAGAAGGACGAAGCAAACGAAACCACAGACACGCAAAATCAGGCTCTGTTTTTAGATTTTATGGAAGTTGAGTTAAATAATCAAGTGTAGGAATACTTAAAACACAGACTAAACCAAACTATATATGCTTTAGTTCTTTGTTGACTAAATAAATTATCCTTTGTCCATTGAAACTATATTATTTAACCCATTGACTTTTTTTCTCTCGACGTGACACTTGTTGCTGATGTGGACTTGACTGCTGCTTTACGCACGGAGCACGCACGCAGCCTCTTAAATGAAATGCGTCACGTGTCTGGGTCGTGTCCTCCTCCTCGTGTCTGTCCCACCACCGGCGTGCGTGCGTGCGTCTGGCGCTGTTTCTGCCGCTGCTGTTTAGTGTGCGCTCCTTCCTTTCGTCAATGAGGTATTTAAAGAGAGCCGGAGGTCATGGCAGTGCGCTGAGCCCCGCATGAACATGCCGAAGCCCGGGCTAAAGCTGCTGCTGCTCGGTGCTCTGGTTCTTCTCCCCGTCCGTGCGCCTCGCCAGACCCGGGCGGTAGTAGCAGCGGAGTAAGCGCGGGGCCGGTGCTGTCTCTGGCTCAGGATGTGCCCGGCGCGGGAGGAGCAGCGCGCGTGAGGTGGAAGCGGAGGTGCAGGAGCAGGAGGAGGACACGGTGGAGGCAGCATCAGCACCAGCACGAGCACGGCGGAGGGTACAAGGTGGTCCAGTGGGAGTGGAGCTACGTGCAGACCCCGTACATCATCGCCATCTGGCTCCTGGTGGCGAGCGTGGCCAAGATCCGTGAGTAACTTTTTTTATGTCTGAAGTCTGGAGCAAAACAAGAACTTTCACAGGTGAATAGAAGGAAAAATACTTTATTCTGGAGCTACTAGTGTGAAACTTCTGCTGTAGTTTTCTCACGTCAATATAAGAGTGTTTTATATGAAAATCTTTTAAAATTGCACATAAAGTTGTCAGTCAAAACAGAATAATGGACAGAGCCAGTCTAAACTTCTGTTTATAAGTTGTATTGAGGTTAAATACAGTGTTGTAATGTTAAAATTGAATCTTCTTTGTGCGTCTCATATTAAGATCCACTGGAGACATAAAAGTTTATTCTATGCAGCTTGAAGATGTTACTTCTGACTTTGAAGTGAAGTGTGTTTATGAAGATTACAAACTTCTGCCACTGTAAAAGATCGTATCATTGAAAAATAGCCTCCAAATCATCCACAAAGACTAAAAAATGTAAACATTATAAACTTGTTTAGACTTCTAAAAGAAGCAAGCTTTTTAAACTCTTTGACTTTGACCAGTGTGATTTGAGGTGTTGCTAGATGCGTCTTGTGAATATTCTGCATTTTGTTATTTTAGATAATCAAAGTTACATTTTTCTTACATAGTCAGAAAGTCAAACTTTGTGTTTTACAAGACTAATGTTATTAGTCTTAAGTTGAAATTGAAATGATCTATAAATGAGTTACGCTCTGACAAAGATATAGATGGAAAAATTCAAAGTAGCCTATGGTTTTTTTTCTGCATGATTAAAAATATCCATTTAGCAAGATAATTTGTCACGTACTGTATTGAGGAATCTGTATCGGGATATACATGTATCGTATTCGATTGGAAGACCTTTGACAATACCCCATGTATCATTATAATTGTAGATTAATGGTTAAAGTTAAAGTTAAAGTAGAGCACCTTTCATTTGATGTAAGACTGATTCTTTTCACTAAACTAGTGTGCCGTAGCTTAATAAAGGTTCAAAAACAGTATTTTAACTTTCAACTGTCTAAACCTGGGGTGTCAAACTGGTGGCCCGGGGGCAAATGCGGTCCTAAGATGATTTTATGTAGCCACAGGATGATTTTTATTATTACTGATAGTGTCCCCCTGATAAAAGCACAACAGTGTGAACTACAGGTCCCATAATAAGCATTATGGAAATATAAAGGCTGATCTTGCAATTTATCCAAAATGTTCTTGCACACTAAGACCGGGCTCACACTGCCTCCAGTTCGTACTCTGGTCCGGCGTACAGAGGCTTTACGCTTCTTGAAAAGTTTTGAGAGGCTCTCACACAGCAAACAGTCCAGTTCCGGACTGCCAGAGCGCTCTGGAGCCCTTTTTGATGAAGTTGTGAAAATAGACACAACAAACAGGAAACCAAGCGACCGCAGGTGAAGTGGATCCGGTGATTTTCAAAATAAAATCATGACTCGACTACTACAAATGAGTCAAAATTCTGAACTCTGACTCTGATTTGGCCTCAGCTCCATTTGAGTTCGACACCTCTGATCTAAACGTTATTTTTCCTGCAGTTTCCATTTGTTCATTAAATTCTCATGATTTAGGTTGCACTTACATGCACATCTCGTTATTTAGAAGAAAACACCACCATCTTGACTTAAATTCTACCACGTGAACGCAACCTATTGTGATAGCTCGATATTTAGGATTAAACTATAACACGTCCCGCCAAAGTCCTAATGTAAAGGTTGTAACTCTGCTGTAATGAGCCTGACTTCTGCTGGTGTAAAACTTGTCCATTAGTAACAACCATAAATATACTGTGGCCTTTTCAGTCTGATTAGAACAAGAGAGAGAGAGAGAAAGAGAGAAGAGAGAGAGAGAGAGAGGGAGAGAAAGAGAGAGAGAGAAGGAGAGAGAGAGAGAGACAGAGAGAGAGAGAAGGAGAGGAGAGAGAGAGAGAGAGAGAGAGGGGGGGGAAGTGAGAGAGAGGAAATGGAGTGAGAGAAGAGAAGAAAGGGAGAGAGAGAGAGACAGAGAAAGAGTGAGAGAAAGAGATAAAGAGAGAGAAGATATTTAGAAAGACACAGACAGAGAATGGGGCAGATAGAGGGAGAGAGCGATAAAAGAGAGGGTTACAGAGAGATAAAGAAGGCAGAAAGACAAATGTAAACAGTGTTGTAAAAGAGAGGGAAGAGAGGTAAAGAGAGAGAGAGAAAGAAAAGGAAGGTAGACAAGGAGAAAGAGAGAGAGGCAGAAAGAAAGTGACAGACAGAGAGATTAAAAGAGAAGAGAGGCAAAGAAATAGAGATAGAAAGAGAGAGAGAGAAGGGGGACAGTTAGAGAAAGAAAGAGAGGAGAGGCAAAGAGAGCGAAAAAAAGAGGCAGAGATAAAGAGATATAGGCGGAGAGAAGAGAGGTAGGTAGAGAGAGAGAGGGAGAGGAGAGGCAGAGAGATAGAAGGAAGATAAAGAGAGATGAAAGGCAGAAAGAGAGAGACAGTGTAAAAGAGAGAAGAGTGGTAAAGAAACAGAGAGAGAGAAGTTAGGCAGATACAGAAAGAGAGGGGAGAGGCAAAAAAGAGGCAAAGAGAAAGAGCTAGACAGAAGAAGAGACAGAGAGAGATGGAGGGACGAAGAGAGACACAGAAAGAGAGAGAGATGTAATTAGTTATGTGAATAAACCAGCACATTGAACAAGCCTGTGGTGAACTTTAGGTTTAATTTAAAGAGTGTAGATTTATCTGTGAGAGCTGCGGCGGTGGATATTCAGTCTGTTGTGTTTTCTAATCTCCCTCCAGCAGTCGTCTCTCAGGATTCATCACGACTCTGTTCAATAAGACATCTGTGCAGTCCTCTGTGGTACCATTAGTAGACTCGTGCAATTAATCTAAGTGTAATCGAGACCGAAACTCAGTCATGTCTGAGAAGGTTTACAACGAAGATGGAAAAGATAATATAAGTGCCTCTCTTAACCACAAGATCACAGCAAGATTAGAACTTCCAATCAATTAAAAACAGAAAATAGAAAATGCATTTGCTCTTATTTAATGGTTTGATTATGGATTAATGCACGGGTGGCAAACTGGTCAGAGGCCAAGAGCCAAACTTTTCAGCTGTCATCCTTGAAGAGCCACACCATGAGTCGCCCTACTGCCACCACCAGGGGGCAAAGTACATTTTTATTGAATCACATAGACGCACACACTGTTATCCCTCCTGCTAGGCCTCCATTAAAGATATATTTTCTAACATGGTTTTGATGTAATTCAGGGGGTCTAGGGGGATATTCCCCAAGAGAACTTTTTTAAATTTCTGTGCAATTTCCTGCGTTTTGGTCTGTTTTAGATGTGATATTTTCATTATGTGATTTAATTCTACTAAAATGACATAAGTCAGTAAATCAAAAAGCCTCCCCCTCCATAGAGGCCAGATTTAGGGCCCCAGCCCCAGATGCCCTTAGCTCCGCCTCTATAAAACTGGGCTTTAGGAGCGTCTGTCAGACTCAGGACTGTCCTGTGTGATCAGAGCAGAGAAAACACTGCTGCACACACTTTTGTCAGGGTAGTGTATACACTTCTGTTTTATGTCACATTTACACAAAAGCCACAGCTGTAAACATCACTTTGAAGATTTCCGCGCTGCGCTGTTTCCCGCGATTTACATGTGTTGCTTTATTTTCACATGTTTTATTTCATAGTACATTTTAGACCTTTTCTCCCTGGATATACAGCAGATTTGCACAAAATAAAGCTCCAGTTTCACAGAATATCACTGGGAAATGCTTCCCTGACAGTTGGTTCATCCGAAGGAGAGAGAGAACATGTGGAGGAGGAAATGTTTCTGAATGAGCCAAAGGGCCGCATCAGGTTCGCCACCCCTAGATTAGTATCTTTATAGTTTTGTTCTAATTTTAGTTTTGCATCCAACTGTCTTTTGTATTGTAGTGTTCTTTAAAACAGCCGTTGCTGTAATGCCAAAAAAAAAAAAAACTCAATAAAAACTAAATATTTTGTGCGAATGAGGGCTCACCATGAACCTCAGGCCCACAATTCAACGCCCACCAAAAAAATATGGCTTTCGCTAAAATAAATTCGAATAACCTTGCCTTGAAGTTTTGCATGATCAACTAAACTGCTAAGACTAAAATCTTCTCCAACAGAGCAACATTTATACATTTATAGAGCCGTGAACAGCTATGGTCAAGCAAGTTTTTATTGTAAAACTACTACTAAGATTAATTTTGCAACACACATTTTTGGAGGGAAGGAAGATTAGTTGACCCTTGGCTAGAGCTAATACATAATTAATCCTTTGTTGTGACAGAGTTTGGACGGAGGAAAGCTAATATTGAAGAGTAAAAATAATTGGTCTGCTCATTGCAAACGTATTAAACATATTTTAGTTTATGTATGTTCACCACCAAAAGAAAAAAAAACAAAATTTGACTCGATACATTCATACGTCCAGCCCTAACGTGTTGGCATTTTGACTGGGCTCACGTGTCTTCAGAATTGAATCAGACTCAGACGTTATTGTCCAGTGTCTCACAACAATAATCCATTATGTGCTTCTTAATGATGTGGTAAAGGCAGGAGCAGAGACAGGAGTGAGACAGGAGGAAAGAGTAGAGTGTGACAGGAGCAAAGACAGGAGCAGAGACAGGAGCAGAGAC
Source organism: Mugilogobius chulae (assembly GCA_038363315.1). Lineage (NCBI taxonomy): Eukaryota > Metazoa > Chordata > Actinopteri > Gobiiformes > Gobiidae > Mugilogobius > Mugilogobius chulae. Next base: position 41,527,954 of record CM076403.1, on the reverse strand, counting down.
AGGAGCAGGCGGGAAAAAGACAGGAGAAGACAAGAGTGAGACAGGAACAAAAACCGGAGCAAATTTCACTTGAAGTTAAGGCAGGGGTACTGTAAAAAAGGTCTTTCAAAACAATAAGAAAATGATGCTATGTTTAGGTAAAAATGTCTTAGTTCAAGTGAAATAATCTGACAGGGCAGTAAGAAAATTTGACTAACCCAGTTGTTTTGGGGTGACATGGTGGCGCAGCGGTTAGCGCTCTGGCCTCGTAGTAAGAAGGTTACGGGTTCGACTCCCGGGCCGCCCGGGGCCTTTCTATGTGGAGTTTGCATGTTCTCCCCGTGTCTGTGTAGATTTCCTCCGGGTACTCCGGTTTCCTCCTACAACCAAAAACATGTCCAATGTGCCTCCCCCTCTCCAGGACTACAGATGGAAATTAACTGTAAACTACAATCTGGTAAAAGCACCTCTGCCACTGTGCTTAATGTACGTAAACATTACCTTACCTTACCTTGAGCAGAAAATGCTACTTTCAAGTTCTCTTGACAAGATTTTTAATCAAATTTATTTTGATTCAAGCAATTCAAGCCGATACAAATTTCCTTAAAATAAGGTTTTATATCAAGATAAAGTAAATGTTTATGTTTATTAATGTTTATCAAGGACAATGTACAATTGCATTAAGGCAGAGATGTTTGTATCAGATTCTAGCGTTACAGCTAATTTACATCTGTAGTCCTGGAGAGGGAGGCACATTGGACATGTTTTTAGTTTAGAAACCGGAGCACCCGGAGGAAACCGGAGCAGACACGGGGAGAACATGCAAACTCCACATAAAGGCCCCAGGTATACCAGGATCGAATATCTTAAAACAAGTCAAATATTCTTAGTAAGAGCGAAAAAAATCTTAAAATGAGTCTTTTAAGATTAATATGCTTAATTCAAGTTAGATTTTCCTTTTTTGCAGTGAGCGCAGACAGGAGTAAATTTCACTTGAAGTTAAGTAAAAATATATGAAACAAGACATTTTGTTCTTGAAAAAAGCCAACATATTGTTTTACCTTAATATAATAATAAAAACAATGACTCTCTGCATTTTATGTTACCTGAATGAAGACAAAATATGTTTTCATTCGTCGATAATTTTATTCATTGAGGATCATTTGTTCTGTCTGTCACTGTTTCTGTTCATCTGATAAAACTCATTATTTTATCAGAGACGGGAAATGAGGCTATAGAAGCTGTGATTTCTGAAGTGAAGTCTGATTACTATTTGATTTAAGCGATGTATAGACAATAGAGACAATGATAATAGCACTCAACAATAAAGACACTGGATTGGATAAGAATAGAACTGCTTAAAATGTTAGGATTACAGGATTACACTGAATTATCCTGATGAAAAAGACAAATTAGCTAGAAGGGAATGATTAAAAAGAAGCATGTCGTTTGTGGACATATATTACACTTTCCACCTTCTTATGTCATTAAAACTTTTCCCTGATGATGTATGTGTTAATTACTGTATATATGACTCCAAAGCGCTGTACCTATAACGTTTACTCAGACTGACCATTTAAACAATCTGATCTTGAAAGTTGAAAACACATGCTCTGATCAATGTGAAGCTTTTGTACATGACAGAAGCTCATTCTCTCATGTCATTGTGATAAACACCATTAATTATTCAAACACTGACTTGAAACACACTCGTCTCAATGCTTTCTTAATAAACTAATTAAACATGGAGTCATCAAAACACAAGAAGATTTTGAATTGTTTTAAGATCATAGTTAAGTTATTAACCAAATAAAAGAAATCAATACAACTGTGTCTTAATTATTGTAAGTCTTGACTCACTTCTAGTCGGTTTTAGGGCTGCAACAAGTTAAATCGATTAATCGCAACTATTCAATTACTGAAATAAGCGTCAACTAATTTAGTAATCGAATAATTGTTCCAAACAACCCACTAGCCTCAGATTAAACAGAAATATGTGTTCTGATGGTAAAACTTGTTTGCCTACACTACACTGATAATTAAAAAAGCTCTTTTCACTTCTAAATAAACTTCTGAATAATAAACTGACATTTTCAACACAAAAAAACAAATACTTTCTTACTTATGAACATTTTGGTTTTAAACTAATTTTTATTAAGCGCAGAATAATTCTAACACTCATCAGAAAATGTCACATTTTGACCAGTTAGTGTGGGTGCTTGTTCAAATGAATATTTAATTTCTGTACCAGTTTTAGTGTTGATGAGAATCTGATTTTTGATACTTTTGACAAACCAAAGATCTTCATCTCTATGACGTCCTGAAGCGACATGATCTCAGCTCAAATCTGTCACAAATCTTGTATTCAAGTCACTTTTGCATTCTAAACAACTAATTGATTAATTGAAAGAATAATTGTCTGTGTATCATTAAAGAAGAATTTTGTAAAATACACTCTGAAAGCAAGGTCACTATTTCCAAGTGGTCAACCTAAATTAGGGCTGGGCGATATGGCAAAAAATTATTATCATGATTTTCCTGGAAACAGATCACAATTTCGATTTTATCACAATTTTTGTAGACTATTGTTTTTTTGTCTTTGAGGTAAATACAAACATCTGCTTTTTCTGAAAGTTCCTACTTTACTGGTTAAATCCAGCTGTCACTCAATCAGAGCAGAACAAACACTGACCAGTGTTGCCAGATTTTCAGAAAAAACGCGACTAAGCCTTTGAAAAAAATCCAAAGGCAAGCGACCTCAGCCCATAAATAAAGTTATTCAAACAATCGATTAATTAGAAGATTGTTTGATAATACAATGTTGGCATTTATAACTCTTACAGCTTTTGAAAATATGATAAAATCCATGTTTTAGATATAGATATATTTTTTGTAAATCAAACTTGAAAATTTGCTGAAATTCACCTGAAACTTGACTTGAAGCTGCAGCACAAAAGACCTCAACAAATGAGCTTCAAAATTCAAAAGATTATTAAAAACAGACAAGAAAGAAATGAACTTGGCAACTCTGAAGCGAAGAGAAGAAGGTTGGAAGTAATTGTCTGTTTTTTAACAAACAGATGCATTAAGAAATGGAAAATCACGATTTGACGATTTCACCAAAAAAGCAAATTGTCACAGTGAACTTATGATTAGATTTTTATCACGATACTTTCCAGCCTAAATACTATTTATATTTAGCTGACATTAGACAGAATTTTTAATGGCTGCAGACTATAGAATCTAACTTGTATTGTTCCAAAGCTGTTGCTCCTGTTTTCACCTCCCACTTAGCCCCGCCTACTTGTGATTACTAAAAAGTTTGTCCGAGTAAGAATGTAAGGTTCAAAACAGGACCTGTTTACATTTGTAATCCGATTTAAATCAGTTTTGTGTTTTACAATGAGCAAAATATACATTATTGATCTATGTGTGTCAGAATGTATTACACATAGAAAAACAAAATATGTCTTCTATAGATGCTGTTTTTAGGGTTTAGGTCAAAAGAAGAAGAAGGAAGTGGTTTCATCAGAGTTTGCAAGCTCAGATGACTTTGCTGTTTTATATAGTTTGCTGACTGAGCTTAAATAATATATGGAAAGTGTAGGTTTAGTGGATCAGACGCGATCACATGTGGAGGATGTTGAGAAAAGAGATAAAACATGCATGCCTTTCCTATTGTCACAACACATAAGCAACCTATGCAATAATGTGGAAGAGGTGTGGAAAGGGAAATTTGCGTCTCCCTCCCAAAAAACACAACCTTCAAAATCCATAAAAGACATTTGAAAAAGAAGTCCAAAGTCACTATAAAGAAATGGACTTGGCCACTCCGATTCTGCACAATAAGAGAAGTTGATTGGAGAAAACCGTCTGTATTTGAACAAACACCCGATTAAATTCATTAGGTCTACTGTTACAGTTATGTGTTGGTTTTTCTCATGAACAGACCTCTGTTTGTATTCATACCTTGACAGTTTCGGCTGCACACTGTAGCCTTCTTCAGAATACATTGAAACTGTCAAGGTATGAATACAAACAGGTCTGTTCATAAGAAAAACCAACACATATTTGAACAAACAGATGCATTAAACAGAGAGATGAGAAATCACAATGACTATTAATAATAAAAAAAAAAAACAGATTGTCTCAGAGATGAGCTGACGATTTGATTTTTATCACAACATTTCCCAGGCCTATGTCACGTCAAATACAAAACGACAAGAGGCGACAAGAACACATTATATCTAAATAACTGTATTCATACCTTTTTTTTTTTTTTGGATTAAGGCTTCAGAAGGACACACAAAAGTTTTCTCTTCTTTTGGCTTTCCTCCAGAGCCTCCATTACAGCTGAACTCTGACACCAGCGACGTTTTACAAAAAGCTTTTAACAAACCTTAACTGTCTCTATTGAATTAATACAATGCACATGTTACTTAAACTGTAGGATTTAAACAAAATGAAGCAAGCTTGTCTTTTATCTTATAATTCCCATCTATTTGAGGTACTGTTTCTCACATCTCAGCACTGGCATTACACTTTTTATTTATGGTTTGAAATTTGTGTTGCAACAATTAAAAATATTGATTGTTTGTAATGATGATGATGCTGATATTGATTAATTTTTGTGCAGAGACTGAAAATAGCACCAGGGCTGTTGGTCTGTAGTTGTTTACATTATGATCCAGATGATGGGCAAAAGCCAGTTTTGAGTCTTAATAACATTATACTTTTATAAATTATAAAATTATAATTATAAAAGCTGATTTCTATTGGGTGCACGGTAGCCAAGTGGTTAGAGCTCTGGCTTCCCAATAAGGAGGTCGTGGGTTCGACTCCCGGGTCGGACCATGTCAACATCTCACGATCTCTCTGGGTGGAGTTTGCATGTTCTCCCCGTGTCACCGTGGGTTTTCTCCGGGCACTCCGATTTCCTCCCACCTCCAAAAACATGTATGTTTAGGTTAATTGGGCATCACTGTAAATTTCCCGGTGAGTGAATGAAAGAATGAATGGTTGTCTGTCTAACCCTGCGGCAAGTTGGCCACTGTCCAGGGTGTTCCCCCGCCTAAGGCCCAAAGTCACTGGGATAGGCTCCAGTCACCCGCGACCCCTAACGGGATTAAGCGGTAGAAAATGAATGAATGAATGAATGATTTCTATTGGTGACTATTCAAATTTATTTTCCAGAGGGACAGATTTATCGAGGACAGTGGCTTCTGGGTCGGATGTAGTTGCACAATATGTCACTGCCTTTAACACGAGAGATTGTGCCAAATATTTATAGGACTAGACTTGTTTCTATAGTGATAATAATTAATGCTTAAAAATGTTACTTCAAGACATGGTCAAAGAAGTGAAAGAACCTTTTGTTGGATAAGTTGCATAGTGCACCTTTAAATTATTCATTAATAGTGATTGTTTTGCTTCCATTCTTGATTAAAATAATTATTTTATTTATAACGCACTTTTCATTTATACACAAATCTCAAAGTGCTAAAGCAAAGTTACAAGAAATGTAAAATCAGAGAACGACAACAATGACAAACAGCAAAAGGTGTAAATAATTTACAGTAAAAGCAACTAACATACACTATACTACCAAAGTATTGGCTCACCTGCCTTTACTCATACTATGAACTGAAGTGTCATCCCATTCTTAACTTCGTGGCTGAGTTGCTGTTGTTTCCAAACACTTCCATTTTGTTATAATAGAGCTGATAGTTGACTGTTGAATATTTAGGAGCGAGGACATTTCACGACTGGATTTGTTGCACAGGTGGCATCAGTTCCACGCTGGAATTCACTGAGCTCCTGAGAGCGGCCCATTCTTTCACAAATGTCTTGTTTCACCTGAGTGCTTGACTTTATACACCTGTGGCCAGGCCAAGTGATTAGGACACCTGATTCTGGTCATTTGAATGGGTGAGCCAATACTTTTGGTAATATAGTGTAGCTCTAACAATAAAATAAACATATACAGTATAAAAGGCAGGTTTCAATCGTAGGCTTTGTTGAACAGAAAAGTCATAAGGTGCTTTTTAAACACGTCCACAGTCTGTGGCACTCGTAGTTTTCATAAGGTATTCCAGAGGTGAGGAGCAGCTGCTGAGAAAGCCTTATCCCCCATAGAGCGGAGTTATAGTTTTAGGCGGACACAGAAGATATGTATTGGTAGAGCAGAAGGATTTAGAGCTAGGCTGGAGAAACAGGAGATCTTTAAGTAATTGAGGTGCGTTTCCATGGATGCACTGGTGGGTAATGAGACAGAGTTTATATTATAGGGATGTTGGAAGCCAGTGAAGAGACTGAAGAATGGGAGTGAAGTGGTCAGATTTTCTGGCAGCACAGTTCTGGATGTGTTGTCTTCAGAAGCGACAAGACATCCAGAACCAATAATTTTTTTTAAGGCACATTAGTCTTCCCTGGCACACTGGTTCAAAATCACTGATGTATTGTTTGTATATAGTTTACGTTGCTGTCTTTAGTCGACAATAACCACATAAAACACTATGTCAGACGCATGAAGAGCAGCGTCGTGGTCACAGCTGTGCATGTGCAGTCTGATGTCTGTTTTCTGCTGCTTTTTAGATGGAATATTATTAGAAACTCATCACGGCTCATTGTTCATTTACAAAAGAAGCAGTAGGTCCACAGCTGCTGCACAATCTTCTCTGTGTAATGGACCGCACGTTGTATGAACACTGATTCATCTGTTCATCAACAAACAAATCACTTTCATGCATTAGTTTTTAGAAATAACTTTACCCTTACTCAAGTAATTTTAGTATTGATAACTGTAGTTTCTCTCTGACTAAAGTTGGGCACAGAACTGCTGCTGTTGCTCATGATGTGACCTATAAAATACAAAAAAGAGGAAGTTTAACATGTACTTGACCCGGGACAGTCCACATTATGTAACGTTTGGAAATACCACAAAGTAAAGACGTGATTTTGAAATATTTGTCTTCACAGCACTGCTCTGAGTTCAAGAAGGCAAACTTAAATATGCAACACCACAACACTGAGAAAGACAGACGCACAAAACTAGAGGCTATAGGACATTTGAGCTGTCCTCATCAAACAAGCTAAACTTTTTAAGTCATTACATGTTCCTAATGAAAATACCAACTCTCACTGAAATGCCTACGTATACCATGCAATTTCTCCTTTTTTGCATCTCTGATACACATTGCTGCTTAGTTCATCTGTGTGGTGAATGTAATGATGTTATTATTTATGAATATTAACAAAATTCTGATCCTAATCTTAACCAACTCCAAGCCTCAGACCTAAATGTACCTATTTTTTTTTTTAATTCAGACGTAAACTTAGTCATTAAATCCAAAGCACTCGGGAACCAAAACACCTGTCTCAGAGGGATTATCGGTCGATGTGACTTTCCACTCTACTGCACATGACACCTGCAGAAAGAGACGCTGTCCTAGTTAGCTGGGGAAACTTCTTTGATTAAAAACAACACAACGGGACGAGAACTAGCTGTTTAAATCAGAACGTCTGGCTCCTGAAGCTTGAGACAATTTTTTTTCTCTGTGTTTTTTCACTCACCTGAATGTAAAGTGTATGAATTGTAAAGGCAAATTTCATTCACAAATGTTGATTTTGCAGCAAAACTTTTGTTTTTGCACAGTGACAAGCCCTTGTAGTTAGCTGCACATCCCGAGTTGATAAAGAAATCATTTCTCTAAGACACTAAGAAATTAGTTTCTCTATTTGGTCGTGTAACACAAAAAGGGGTAGAAACGTGTACTTCATGACACGCATTTCCATAAGACTGTAATTTAAAGAGGAATTCAAAGTACAAAGTACTTAAGCTATAAACTACGTTTTTGCCAAGAAATATAATGTTGTTTATGTAATATAATGTTTTGTGCAGGGTGTGTTTTAACTTAAAATCATCACAGGTCTCAGATTCACAAAGACTCCTGTCATTTATTTTAATCAGGCATTTTAAGAAAAAAAAACTATCCCAAAATATGTGTCAATGAGAAATGTGAGTCAAGCAGAAGTGTTCCTGTTGTTTATCTGTTTTCTACAACAATTTAATACTTTATTTCCTCTTTTACAATCGATGCTTAAGGTAAATATTCAGTAGTGTTGTGGTTATTTACATTTGTTATCAGACTGTAGCATCAGACTGTTTCTGACATACATTTTTGCCACTGAAGTCATCCACACAGCCTCGTTCTGTGGGCTCTTTTTTGACAATACTCAGCCGTCCTTCTTTAAACACCTGTTACATAACACTTACTCTGAGCCGGTGCAGTGATATCCCTGCATCTCCTCGTGTGAATGTGGAGCTGAATGTTCTGTGTGAGGTCTGGTGTGTGGGAGGATCAGCTGTCAGAGAAACCTAATGTACAACATGTCTTTAGACACCAAAATACTCACATACTCACAATAGCACCAAAATACTCACATACAGACAATACTACAGGCTGCAAAATACTCACATACTGACAATGCTACACTCCTGTCTTTACTGTCAAAATACTTGTATACTGACAATACTACATACTCCAAAATACTCACGTACTCACAATACTACCGCCACCAAAATACTCACATACTCACAATACTACAGGCGGCAAAATACTCACATACCGACCATACTACAGCCACCAAAATACTCACAATACTAAAGCCGCCAAAATACTCACATACTGACATTACTACAGCCACCTAAATACTCACATACTCACATTACTACAGCCATCAAAATACTCACATACTGACAATACTAAAGCCGGAAAAAAAAACTCACATATTAACAATACCACAGGCCTGTCTTTACCAAAAAAATATTCACATGTTGACAGTACTACAGCAGCCACCGAACTACTCGCGTACAGGTCTGTCTTTGTTGTAAAAAAATATTCCCGTGTTGACAACACAACACACCTGTCTTTATTGTCAAAATACTCGCATACTGACAATACTACAGCCACCAAAAAACTTGTATATTGACAATACTACTGCCACTAAAATACTCATATACTTACAATACTACAGTCATCAAAACACAAACACACTTCTTTCCTAATTCTGAACTTTTAGATGAGGAATTGCACTGATACACTCTCACTTGTTGCATGCCGAAAACAATAGGTCACATCTGGGGACATATTGTATTTCCTCAGAGCCTCAGGTCTCATATTTATACACACGGCACACTAATGTTCCTCCTGCCTGTTTTGTTGTTTGTCAGTGGCAGATGTCGTCTCGGGCTAAAGTTACCTCCACTTCACATCTACGATTGGGTTGCTACGGGAAACAATGAGTCAAAATTAGGATCATGACGATGCCGATGAGGAAAAGAGACTCATATTCTGTGCTTTTGTGTACAGAGATAGTTTTGAGTTATCATTGGTAGATCTTCAGATTTTACATTTTGTTATTTCTAAGCTGTCACTTCTCAGCTGGGCGATATTGACAGAAATGAATATCTCGATAATTTTTTTTTACATAGCCTGATAACAATAATTTGACAATATTGTCAGCTCAATAAAATTTGTTGTTACACAGGAGAAACGACAACCTTAACTGTGCCAAGAGCTTCAAATGGATTAGTAGTGTTTATTGTGATTTTAGCAGGTTTTCGACCCATTTATTTTTCTTTTCATAACTTCAATTAATGTGTATTTTTCAGATTTTTATGTAAAATTTGATGTTTTATGCTTGTTCCGTTTGCAATCTTAGTTCAAGCCAATCTACTCAAAATATGCTGAATGCAAAATTTTGTTATTTTTTTTTTTTAATGCAGAAACATCCATTTATTTATTGCATGAAAATAAATGCAATATATAAATAAAAGGTTATTTATTACTATAAATAACCTTATAATAATAAGGTTATTTCCTGTTTTGTGAAGAACTTTGAAATAGTGAACAAATTCTATTTAATTTTGTTGTAAAATAGCTTTTTTTGTAGCATGTTTTTACTGCGCGATAAACTCGATAATCAGTTTTTGCATATCTTAAAAGCAACATTCACGATATTATCTAAACTTCAATATATGGCACACCTGTACTGTCACTTAATTTTGATAAACCTTGCCTCTTCAGAAAGAATCAGTACCTATCATCGGCCCTTATTTGAAAAGTCAATACAAAGCTTTCTATACGTACACAATTCTGACCGCTACTAAATGTGGTCGATAGTTTGTGCCAGCTGATACACTATGAATTTTGTGTATGTATATTGTTGACGGTTAATGATGGTAATGGTCATTCACCAAGCCTCAATAATTCAATATGGCAGCTGCTTTGAGTCAATAGCTTTGAGTCAATAGCAGTGTTCATTAGCGCGGTACAATGTAATGGCTTTGTCCAATCAGAGACCCCAAAAGCTATACATCCAGACTTGCTTAAAATGACTTGGAATCAGAATTTTAATCCAGATTAGATTTTTTTTTAACTGGATAAGATTTAATTGGTTGTAATGTAGAATATTTCACTGGTTTGAAGTTATTTTTAGCTGATTATAAAAGAATTTGCCTTAAATAAAGACCAAAAAAATTGCCATTGGGGTAAGAATAGTTTTCTTAACCCATTGGCAAATATTTAAGCTCCTAATAATAAGCAATGTCTTGAAATCGGCTCAAAACACTTTGAAACAAGGAAACAAATCTAGGTCTTTACAATGAATAAAGGTAAATTAGTCAAAATGCTTGAAATTAAGGTTCGAATCCTAGAAATAAGCAACTTTAACTTGTCTTGAAATTCATTTTTTGCCGTGCAAGAGCTGCTAGAGCGGAGAAGAGTGGGACAAAGTTAGAGAATACAAAGCTATTTTTGATCAAACTAGAATATTTTGAGTTGGGTCCAGGTTTAGCGTAGAAATATACACTGGACAAAAATATGAACTCAACATGTTTGTTTTTTGCTCCCACTAATATTTTTCACAAATATGTTTAAATCTGTGATACTGAGCACTTTGCTGACATAATCCATCCCACCTCACAGTGTGTCACATCAAGATGCTGCTTAGACAGCATGAATACTGCTCAGGTGTACCTTAGACTGGCCACAATGAAAGGACACTCTCAGGCCTTGTCCACACAAAGACAAAAGGATTATCATTTTAAAAACGAATTGGCTGAGTGCAGTTGTCTTGTTTTGGTTTAAAATACTACATCCTGTACATACAACGACTTCCTGTTCAATACTCTTCAATGAGGTTTTCACTCCATCAGTTTAAAACTAATAAATCCTCTTTAGATCAAACAGTTGTGGTGAATGTTACAGAAACATGTTAAAGACTTTACATATCAGAGGAATATTTCATCAGAGAACACTTCTGTGTTTAAAAAGAGACATAATTGTGTCTAAATGCTAACGCTAACAGGAAATGGTTGTATGTACAGAAGTTAGCATTTTTGAACAATCGCAAGCCAACTGAAATTCCGTGCACACAGCCCATTTGTGAGCGTCCACAAGAAGCAGGTGTAATGCCTGCAACTGACCAGAGTGCGGCGCCATGACACTGACACAGAAAGTCACAAAACTAGAAGAAGACTTGACACTGAGCATGCAAAGAAAAGCTGCTGAATGTAAACAGAAACTTAGAGAATTCTTTTAAACTTCGCAAACATTCTGATTGAACAACATGGATCTAAACCCTACAGAAGAGACTCAGAAAGTGTATTTATGCTTCAGATTCTTCTTTGACAAAGCTTCAAACAAATTTAATGGAGATTGTTGTCGATGTATTTAGGTTTTCTTTGTCTTCTGTGGTTTATGGAGCATTCAGACACAGATTTTGGCTGTGAACATCACATAAAGGTCAGTATATTCTGCAGATGAGACGTGACTCTGGAGTTTTGAAATCTTTTCACTCTGGGATCTGGTTTCAGAAATGTCCGTTTTCAGTGTCCTAAAACTGCTTTGTGTGGATGATGTGTGGTTTAGTTCAAATATTTGTTCTAAAACACCTGAGCCTGACATTGTGTGGACAAGGTCTGAAACATGGCCTTTTTTATTGGGGTCTGGGGACTTATATAAAAGAAAGCTCGGAAGTTCGTCAGATCAAACTGAACTTGCTATGATGTGATCAATAGCATTAACACTGAACATCTTCTCTTCATAGTTGCATTTCCCCATAATACGCAGCAGATTGCCATTTACGTGTTTGTGTTTTTGAAATATTAAGAACCCAACGTGAGTCACCCAAGACTTATTATTTTCTTAAAACAATCACAATGAGGTTGGTGGAATCTACAAAGCACGTTCACTCCAGTTACAATCAAAATATGACTTTGCATAAACTAATAATGAGAGAATTCTGCCAAAACCACTGACATCAAGTTGAAATTATTATAATTTTTTTCCTTTCAATGATAGCTAAATTTCTGAAAAGCCTTTGAGTCACAGGTCAAGAGCTGTAATGAGGTCAGTACTTAGTGTCGGCTCAGGGCTGTTTCACTTCAGTCTCTGTTTGACTCTAATGTAAGAGCAGTGAAGTCTGTGTGGTTCTCATAGAGCCGCCGATGACTCACTCTCTGTTATATGAGCTGCAATTATACACTTCTCACACGGCCATGATTCACGCTCCACTCTTCTGAACTTTTATTTAAGCAATTTGTCTGTGTTTGGCCTTGGACATTTTTTAAACAAGCTGTTTGTTTTTGGCTTGACTGTTAGCTTTCCATCACAAAGAACAAACCAGACTTTATGTTTTTCATCACAAAACATAAGGCAAAACTTTGGAGCTACTATTAGTCAGTCTCATAGCCTTCATGTATTTTTTATGAGTAGTTTTCAGTTCCCAAACAGCCATTGTTTTTTATAGTTTGTGATGTTTAGTGACTAATGGTAGCTTTCTCGTAGAAAATGCATTGTTAGTAGAGTGACTAGACGTAAGCATGTGCAAAAAGTGAATTTCAAGACAAGTTAAAATTGCTTGATTCCAGAGATTGAACCCTAATTTCAATAATTTTGACAAATTTAAGATCTATTCATGCTAGCATCCTGAAAAATTGTTCTAGTTTCAAACTGTTTCAAACTGATTTCAATGCATTACTTCTTATCTTGTGCCAAATTATTTGATGAAGACAATTGTTCTTATTTTAAGCAAAATTCTCTTAGAACCAGTTAGAAATACCTTTTACTGAACTATTTAACTCTTCTCCAGTTAAAACGACTTGAATCCAGATTCAAATTCTGAATCCAAGTGACTTTAAGCAAGTCTAGATTTATGTTTTTTGAAGTGTGCCAGTTGTCTTGAAATTAATTAAAATGCCTTGGAACAACTACACTTACACTGGACTGGACAAACACCCTCATGTTTTGTGTGGCTTCAACTTTATAATAAAAATACTATACAATACTACGTACACAAAAACATATAGCGTATCAGTTTGTCAGAGCCTGATCTCTTCAAATCTTTGAAGGTAAGCAGGATGGACCTGGGCAGTACTTGGATGGGAGACAGATGGAATCTCAGGAACCACAGTGGGACGACAGAGAAGTAGCTGTCGTTGTGTCCCTCGGCAAGACACTTCATCTCTGGTGGTGTGTGTGAATGGTCGGTGGTGGTCAAAGGGGTCGAAGGGCAAAATGACAGCTTTGTTTCTGTCAGTCTGCCCCAGGGCAGCTGTGGTTTAAACTACAACAAGTTAATTAATTAATCGCAACTAATGATTATTGAAAAAATAAACTAATGTAGTAATCAAATAATCGTTAACTTCTCTTGTTGTTGGTTCCAACATGAACTGAAAAAATACATTTGACTCCAATTGGGCAGCGATGATATAGTGAATAGAAAATGTGTAAATTGCCGCTTATATATTAAACATAACTCAGCGTCCCTGTGGTCCGTGTTTGCCCAAAGCCGTGCGGATTGACGTGGATTCCTACGAGAATGCTCGTTTTATGACTTAAAAGTTGCATCTGATCCCTGCAACCTCCAAGTGTGCAGAAACTCCACGGACTCAGTGTACAGGCAGAAGTTAGTTCTTCCTGCCATGTTTTCACATCTACATAAATGGCAATGTGTTTAAAAGCAGGTATGTGTAAATGTCTTAAAAGAGAAAAATAATTAGTTTTACTATGAATCAACAGACATTTTCCCCACAAAAGTCCACTCACCCAAAGAATGACATGTTGTTGTTTGTATCTATTGATAAGTCACCATTTCTAATTTTTGTCAATGGGTTAAACTGACATGAGATTTTAGAACGACATGTAACAGATTTATTTTATGAGCAGTAGAGAATATTTGAAAGTCTAAATCGTTCTCTTGTCTTGTTAGATTTGCTTTTCATCCGTCACTTTGAGGTAATAAAACACTTGCAGGGCCTCAGCTCCTCCGTCAGCGTCAGATCTGCTCTCTCTAATCTCATTCTCCGTCTGTAATCTGCATTCATCTGGATTACGTCCGAGGTGCGTCTGTTTGCTGCCTCTGTGTTCGTACCTTTGATATATTTTTAGTCGTCCATCTTTTCTCTGCACCTGCACAACAAAACGCTGACCTCATTTCTCTGACTAAACCTGTAATTTAACACTGGGCAGAAAGAAAGAAAGAGTCTTCTTTTGTGTTAAAACGAACAGAAACATAACACAGGAGTTGTAGCCCACGATTTGAAGAACTGCGAAGAAAGGATATACGCTCAAAACAACTGACACTTGAGAATGTTTAATGGCGACAGTGGCTCAGGTGAAGTTGGTGTCTTTGGACAAGATTCATACCCACAAAACACTACAAACTACAAATCTTTTTTAAACCGTTGACCTGGATATGGATCCCTGAATGGGACAAAAGTATTGCAGAATTCTTTATAAGTGTACTATTTGAGGAAACAGGAATGTATACGTAAACATTTAACAATCAACCAGGACAAATTTAATTTTATTTGTGAGTGCAAACACAGTGATAAATACATTCAAGAGAGTTGTTCCAGCACTGTCTTGTCAGTTTTTTGTTCCTCCACATTTGTTGAAGCGACCAGGGATCCATAAAGTTGCATGCATGCTGCTAAAAACGATAAAGTTTTGTTGTGTTCTTTTGTGGCTGTGGCTGGTGGCTGTTTTGGTGCTTTTGTCGGGCACAAATGCTGTGAAAATGGAAGCTATTTGGCAGATGTTCCAACAGAAACAGCAGGAGCATTGAAGTTCATTCAGAGGGATGTTTGGTTTATAAACTCATACGGAGCACAACAGGCTGCCTTCCCCGAAATGGGAATTTCAACCATTTAAATTGACTATTGTCTTTTCATTGCCTAACATGTTCAGTGTTTACAGCGTATGGGCAAGTGCCTTAAGGCTTAATAATAATATTATACTTACATAAATTGAAAATGCTCGTTGTGGCACTAGTAAGCACTAGACAGTAATTTTGTTAGTAACTGTAATCTAATTAATCTAATAACAAGTATTTTTGTTGTAGTGCCATCCACAATCTGTTCCTTGAAACTATAATCTATAATCCTCCATAACATTACACCCAACACTGCTGGTAAATGCTTTTATTAAAGCGAGTAAACCTATTACAAATCCTAAACTAGCAGTCCCCAACCATTTTTTTCTTGTGAGGGCCGATACAGTCACATTTTTTTCCAATAAGAATGTAATGATAGACTATTGCTGCCTTCATTAGCTGTGGAAAAGATTGTAAACTCCACTTGTGAAGTGATAATTACCAGTGTGTTCAAATGAAACTTTTTTTTGACAAATATATGTTATTTCGGTATAGACAAGTAAATTTACAATTTACGATATTCAATTGATTGATCTGAAACAAAAAAAAGTATGTGGAACTAGATATCGTTTAACTTGTGCCTGCCATATAGAGGGATTTTCGGGCGACGTCACTTTCCGCCCTACTGCAGTGTTATGCAGGAAGAACTCCTCTCCATCTGCTTAGCTGGGGAAACTTCTTTGAATAAAACAACAAACAGGACAGAGCAGCTGTTTCAATCAAGTATGAATCAGTCTGACAGACGTCTGTCTCCTGAAGCTTGAGACAGTGTTTTTCTCGTCGTTTTTTCACCTGAATGTAACTTTTAAGGGGGTCAAATTTCATTCACAAATGTTGATTTAGCAGCAGAACCTTTGTTTTGGCACAGTGATAAACTCTTGTAGTTAGCTGACAATGAAGCTTCATGATTTTGCATTATGATTAACTGATATTGAATTAACTGATTAACAATAAAACATTTTTAAGTTCTTTCCCAGTTTCCCAGTAGTCATTACAACATGAGAGGTGTTCATTTGCTATTTTCTACTCGGCAAGTGGCATATACCAATAATTCCCACACCAAATGAAGGCAACTGCAAGTACATTTCAAAGGATTTACTACATTTTCTTTAGTACCTGTCAGCAGATGACCCACAGCACGGGCAAAAGATTTTACAAACTTTCATAGCTTCTCCAGTTAGTGTGTAGGTTTGGATTTAGAACACCAGTCCCACTGGTTAAAAGTAAAAGGAAACATAAACGTGAATTTGTGTAGAGCTCTCTGATTGGCTCACAAGCTGTCAACCAATCAGAGACTTCTTTCAACTTCACCAATACAGTTTGTCGATATTACTCATGTTTATTCTTCTGTGTTCCTAACCTGTTTCTTCTCACGTCTCCTGCAGTGTTCCACTTCTCCCAGCGCTTCACCACGGTCGTCCCGGAGAGCTGCATGTTGATCCTGCTCGGGCTGGTTTTGGGCGGGATCGTGCTCATAGCCAATAAGAAGCAGCTGTACCAGTTAGAGCCCGCCCTCTTCTTCCTGTTCCTGCTGCCGACCATCGTGGGAGACGCCGGGTACTTCATGCCCGCCAGGCTCTTCTTCGATAACTTGGGAGCCATTTTGACGTACGCTGTGGTGGGGACGCTGTGGAACGCCTTCTGCACCGGCTTCTCGCTCTACGCCGCCAAACTGCTGAATGTCATAGGTCAGTCAGTTATTAAGATTTGAGTTTGTTGAGTCATTTACTTACAAGCTCTGTTCTCATTTGTTCACAGTGCAGATAAATTTCTTCTGTAGAGAGATAATAAAGGTTAATCTATTTAATTTTTTCTGCAATAACTTAATATCAGTTTTTGTCCCAGTCAAAACACCACGGCATCCTCGTCGAGCATCAGTGAATATCAAAATGCTCAGTGTGATTAAAATGATAAAATTATCTGTAAGGTATTTCTTTAAGTACTGTGTTCTTTGAATTTGAATTTTGGGGAAAAAAACTACAGGTGCCAGCACGGACATTTTCAGGTGCAACAACAAACCCAGATCAAGACGCAGAGATTGAAAGATTGAAGATACACTTTATTGTGCCCAAAAGGATTTTTGTTCTCTGCATTTCACGCATTAGTCAGCAGCAGCAGCAGCAACACGGCAAAGAGATGAATGAAAACTCATAAAGTGACTTTTAAACTTTCCACAACAAAGAAACAGACAGAGAAAAATAGGATTATGAGAGCAGAAGTTTCAGATACAGGAGGAGAGACTCTCCAACATCCACAGATGTTGATTCATTCTTTTAAAGATACAGGTGAGCGTCTCTGAATAGGTTCAATGTCACATGTCAAGCTCCACATCGCTTATTATTTGACAAAAATTGGCTTCATATTTGCGGGGGTGCATAAACTTCTGCTGAAAAATACGCAATGCAAGCGTCGATATCAATACCTTGTCATCAATCTAAACTTGTGCTTAAATATCCTAAAACCTCAGGCCTGAAGTGCTTGTGAAACACACTGAAGGTTTGTGTGAGTGAAGAGCACAAGAGGAGTCACATGGACCAGACGGCAAAATAAAAACTATGCAAATATAAAAGTTCTTCTTGTTGAGTGACTATAAAACTTCCAAAATTCACCAGAAAACAGCAAATTACCTGCAATCTGGCCAAATTTTCCAGGGGAAGAAAGCAGTGTGACCCTGGTTTTCTCATGTTTCTCATGGGTATTTAGGAGGTTATTGGTTGTATCACAGATTGTACAGCCTAATAACCTTATTTTTATTGAATATAACATGTCAGTGCCATATTTTAAAATAGAGCAGGAGTGGGCAACAAGTCGATCGCGATCTACCAGTCGATCGCGATCTACCAGTCGATACTGACGTCCAAACTGGTCGATCCCGTAGTCCTGCCCGTCACAACTTTTATTTACAGAAAGAACAACTTGCAGCATGCACACGGGAGAGTGCAATAAACGTGAGCTCTACTGCAAGCCACAGTGATAATATAAACAGAGGTTGTGTTTTTGCGGCCAATTTTTCTTCAAAACAGCGGCACACAGCAATGCGGCAAACGCGGAGTGCGCTTCATTGCTGCCGCTTGCACACACAATAACGTTCGTGTATGCGCAAGGGAGGAGAAGACAAGGAGAAAAACAAGGAAAAGGGTGAAAACAGAAGAGAGAGAAATAGCAGAAGGAGCTCCTCCCCGATGTGCGTCTAACCCACTGCCACGAAACATCAAAATGTATCTACATGTTCCCTTACCATTTTGTTGCTATTAAATGTAATAATGAAAAAATAGTTAAATTAATTTGTAAATATATACTTTGTTGAAATAGGGCAGACCATTAAAAATAAAATTTACTGCATATCAGCGATCGCAATAATACAAATCTACTGGTAGATCTCCGAGCCTTGTCGACTTAAAAAGTAGATCTCGTCCTGAAAAAGGTTGCCCATCCCTGGTCTAGAGCATTTTCTGAGGAGCAGTGAGCACCACAGTGCGGCTCTCAGAGACATTTTCAATTGTTTTGCTTAAATTCTGTCTTATCTTTGAACAGAGCTTAATTGTTCATAATCAAAACAAGGCGTCAGAGGCTAAACTTACAAAACCTCACCTTCAGCAAGAGTTCAGTATTTGTGCTCTTTAAATTCAGTTTGAATTTAAGACAATATAAGTCAGAGAAATAGGCTGGACATTAAAGTCAGTCTTATCTCCCAACCTCATTACTATGTAAGTTGATTTTAAATTGTATTTTCAAGAATGTTACCCTATGTAATAGCTCTTTCCTATTTTATACCATGTTTTTGCTTTATATATCTCTATTTTCATTATCTGACTAAACCAACCTGTTCAGGGACAACAGATGTAAAGCAACATTCATGCACCAGCCTCTCTCCTATGACTTTATTGTATTGTACTGTATATCTATATTTTCAGACTCCACATTCATTTCTCTCTGTCTGTGTTTGTTGTGTTGTGTTTACAGATGAGAAAGTCCAGGCCGACCTCATGGACTTCCTGCTGTTCGGAGCGCTCATCTCGGCCGTGGATCCGGTGGCGGTGCTGGCGGTTTTCGAGGAAGTGCACGTGAACGACACTCTCTTCATCATCGTGTTCGGGGAGTCTCTGGTCAACGACGCCGTCACCGTGGTGAGCGGCAGTCACGTGACCACGCAGCCAGGAAGTGTCTCCAGGGCAACCGCAGGGCTCGTAAAGGGCAGACACAAGGGCCAGGTTCACATACGGAGCCGGGATGAGCTGTTCAGGAAAGACAGCTTTGATTAAGACTATTGTAAACAAGAGATTATTGTTTTTCATTTGTTCTTAAGAAGGCTAAGTAAATGTATCATAAAAAATAATATTAGTATTTTGATAATCTATCTTTACCTAGAGAATATAATCTCCAAAATAATAGAGTCGCTTTACATTGTGGCATTTTTAAAATATTAAAACTAGGGGTGTCAAATTAGTGCATTAATTGCGATTAATTAATTACAGACATATTAATCAAGTTCATTTTTTTAATCGCATGAATCTATTTTGAAATCTTTAACTTCATTGTTTTATAGATTTGCAAAGTGGACATAAGGGTTGTTCAACTTGACAACTTACCAACAAAACACCTCCTAAAGTCTTCATTTTTTGCAATATACTGTATTTCCCATCTGCAAAAATAATGCAATTAATTAAATTGGTTAAAAACAAAACAAAAACACTAAGATTGAGTGTTTTGACTTGACAGCTTTAATTACAACTGTCTAAACAAATTAAGATTTTCTCGCATATTAGATTTATTCATATACAGTGTTTGCTTGTCTAGAAGCCTTCAGTCACAATATTTCTATATTTATTTAGTGGGTAATGTATAAAAAAGATATTCTAAAAATCTATCACTGACCAGCCAAGTCTTAAAATAAAAACTAGTTGCTCATGATTTAATTCAGTTTACAGTTCACTATATCAACATTATTGTGTTGTTTATTACTCGTATTACCTTACATAAATACTGCCGTTCTGGAAAGATCGTTGAGTTTCACCAGGGACGTCAACAGACATTTTTAGGAGCAGGTGCTCATTCAAGAAACAAGGGCACTTTTCCATTGTTGAAACTGCAATATTTAATCAACTAAAGGAACTAATTTTTTTATGTGTAAGGGTGGAGTTTTTGTTGCAAAGTTTTGCACAAACCAAGTGTAAATCAGTGTGAAGAAGTGAATATGGGGAAAAACAAACAAAATATGGGAGGGGTCTTAAATCCCTTAAGAGGGGGGGCCATTTTTGTTAAAACGCCTGACTAAATTCATCTAAAATTCAAATGTAAACTGCTTCTGAACCCTTTGGAGCACAAACAATTGACTGGACTCTTTGTGCAGCTGAGGCTCTGTAGTTTGAGCCTCTGATGTCTGACTGACTCTAGTTTTAAGTGAGAAGAAGCTCTGCACAAAAGAACATCAAGTTTTAAAGTCCGCCTAAAATTTTTTGTGTAAATGTAAGAATCAGTACAGCTGCTGTCATTAGCCATGGACAGAATGACACTAGATTTGGTATATTTTGGGTTTGGACAATTCCTCTTCAAAAGCTGAAGCTATTTTCACTAAAAAATAGTTTTAGGGACCTGTATTAACTTAAAAAAGCTTAGGCGGAGCTCATTAAAAACTCCTCTTAAATTAGGAAGAATTTTTTAGGTATTTTTTTATTTGTAAGTTTAGAGTAAAAACTGATTCTGATCCATCCCAGAATGGTTGATTTGACTGTGAATAAGAGGGTTTCAATTTGATTTTTATCTATAACATGCCAGGGAGCTTGAGAGTTGATTTTTATAACATGGTAGGCAAAAATTAATTAATTAAGAAAAAGTGGGCGGGCCCCCCATAAGGGGTTAACCCAGGAGATTTGGGCCAAAATAGATCTAATTCCCTGCAATCCATAATATATTAAAATAACAGACTCTTTCTTTTAGAACAAAGTTTGTTGTTTTTCATTAAATTAGGACTGTGGCTTTTCTAGTCTACTAGATCCATTGTGTCAAAATCCTGTGTCAGTGGTTCCCAGTGGACATCCTCTGCTCTGTTCTGCTCGCTCTGCTCAGGACTGTAGGTGCAGATTCTTACGCCTCTAACACACTGACTGTGAGGCGAGTTCGGTTTAGGATCTGTGCGAGTTCCTTGCGAAGTGCCTTTTACACCAGCTCCAGTCCACCGTGGTCGGTATTTGCCCAAAGCCGCGGATACACGTGGATTCCCGTGAGAATGCTCATATTATGACTTGAAAGCCGACTCAGACCACTGCAGTCATCGAGAAAAATAGATTCTCTACAGGTTCTTTCCGCAGACCCGCGCAAATCCTGGATGTTATCCCACACTACTCCAAGTTTTATGTACCAGCATTGATTTTAATCACTTTCTAAGTCTTGCTCTCAGTGTACTTCAGGGGCAGTGGCGACTGGTGGTATATTTTTGGGAGGTGCGCAAAAAAAGGAGGGAGTTTTACACACAGCTTCACGGCCCATCAGCACCACGTTCAGATGATAACAGGAGCACATGGAAAAAACACACACTTGCCTCAACAGCAACATGATTCCACACATGTTGAACCAGGACAGAGGTGTCTATGGCAGGAATAGACTTCCTCAGAGACATTTTGACCACTGAGGCGCAGCATCTTGCGTACTGTTCAGTAATACAATACACTAATATAGGGATGTATTGGGAGCTTTATTCGCATCTTTTTCAGGGTCAGATCTTGCTGACCAGCCGCCACTGATCAGGGGTCAGTCTGCCTCACTGCCTCTGTCTGTGAGCTGCTGCAGCCTCAGATGGACACTGTACAGAGGATCCTCAGACAACAGTTCTGTCTGCTTTTGTTAGAATTCAGTGCATCTCTTCTGAGAAACACATCACTCACTGTTTTTATATGTTTTTAATATTTGTGGACTTTAAAAACACCACAACTGCCAGAGTGAAACACACAGGAGATTTAATGAATTCTGACTTTGTGAAGTGTCAGACAAAAGCACCTGTTTAGTATCACTTTAGTTTTAATCCCACCTTGTGAAGTTTTTTGGCAGCTCTCAAAAGGCAAACGGCGACACGCAGAGCCACTATTTTTACACCCAGTTACATTTGAGTGGATTAACATGAACTTTGTAATCCTGCGCAGCACTCAGAAAAGGAGCTAATCTCTGCGGCTATGTGGAGAGATCAGAAGTCCACAACTTCATACTGTAATTATTCAAAACATTCAGAGAGCTGTTTGTTTTCATATCACAGAATGTTGTGACTAGTTTAGTGAGTGGCACATTAATGTTCCATCAGAAAAAATAATACATTCATAATACAAAGTCTATTTGCAGTTTTCAAATATAATTGCACATTTGATAAGACAAACTTAAGAAATGATTTAAGAGAGTTTAGATTTTGAACACTGGCCCAAGCCCAACCCGACTTTCAGGCTCACATCAACATACAGAGCCCTACACAAAATGTATGTCCCACGTTCTCTTTACCTCTCAAGACAAAATGTTATGTTTGCGAATTATGGAAGTAGACATGAGGCGCGAATCAAGGAAAAGAGGAGGAAGAAAGAGAGAGAGAAAGCGTGTGTGGCTCAGCGGTTATTGCTCTGGCCTCATGGAAAAAGCTCCTGGGATAGACTCACTGACGACTCAGGTCTTATTATGTGGAGTTTGCATATTCTCCCTGTGTCTGTGTGTCTGATGCACTAGTTTTCTCATACTGCTGAATCTCAATCAGTGGCATTTACATGATCAGACTAAAGGCTCAAAATAATAGACTCTATTTGATTTCCAAACCGTTAGTATTGTTTCTTATTAATAACTGTTTGAAATATTGTATGTAACATGACATACTGCTTTTTTCTGGACATGTAGGACTGTGTTAAACATTTAGAGTTGTGTTAAACATAGTTAAATGTGAGGTCATGTGTGCCCCTTTGTGCAGAACTCTTTATTGTTCTAAAAATCTTAACTTTATGGCTGTGACAAGGAGTGAGCAGGGGTTGTGAGCATGCTCAGTTTGCATTTATCCAGCTGTAGACCAATTGTCTGTGTAGAGATGATGTGTGAAATTGGACTACAATCGGTCGGGACCACTTGCACCAGTTGGATTTCCGGACCGGTTTACGTTACATTTGATGTGCCCAAGTTTAAATGCTCTTTGGCAATTGGTTTAAATTGGACTAGGCTAGTTATCTGTGTTTCCTGGCCTCCATTTTAAATAAAGGTCCATTTAGAAGAAATATGTGAGGAGAGAAGAAGAGAGACAGAGAGAGAGAGAGAGAGGGAAAGAGAGAGAGAGAGGGAAAGAGAGAGATAGAGAGAGAAAGGGAGAGAGAAGGGGAGAGAGAGAGACTGGGGAGAGAAGAAGAGAGAGAAGAGAGGAAGAGAGAAAAAAGGAGGAAGAAGAAGAGAGAGAGAAGGGAGAGAAGGAGAGAGCAAAAGAGAGAGAGAAGAAGAGAGAGAAGAAGAGAGAGGAGTGAAGGAGAGAAAGAAAGAAAGAAAGAAAGAAAGAAGAAGAAAGAAAGAAAGAAAGAAAAAAGAAAGAGAGAGGAGAGAAGGAGAGAAAAATGGGCGGAGAGAGGGGGAAGAGAGACAGAAAGCGAGAGAGAAGGGGAAGATAGAAAATAGAGAGGGATGGAGAGAGAGGAGAAAGAGACAGGGAGAGAAAGAGAGTGAGACAGAGAGAGAAGGAGAGAGAGAGAGAAAAAGAGGTGAGCAAGAAAGAAAGAAGAGAGAAAAAGAGAGAGAGACGCAGGGCCACGACAACTGAAGAAGGGTTAGAGAAGAAGCCCTTCTGATTCTGGAGACACACTTTCACTCATTTAAATTAATCTTAGTTAAATAAGTGGGCTTGGCTCAGGCTCATCCTTAGACACATTGAGAAAGTCATGTTTGAACTGTACGTCTGCGGGCTTGGACTTTTGGGCCAATCACCATCAAATCACCTGACAGAGACAGAGATGTATTGAACAACCAGGAACATGAGGAAACACTGATCATTCTCCATCAAAGTCCATTCTAGAAAAGACAAAAACAAGAAGAATAAAAGAGTTTCTATCTATGTGTGTATCAAATGTCCTTGTGGCTGAGAAGTAGTAAGAATATGACCTTTTATAAGAAGCTGTTTTCTGTTACAGTCACAGAAAACAAATGTGTGGGTCACCTGCCGTCTAAGCCTCTTATAAAATCACTGCTTTCACAAACAAACTGACATAGTTACGCCGTGAGCCAGTCGACCTTTTAAGCTCGATTAAAGCCGTGTTTGCTTTTGTTGTGAACAGAAAAGTGCTCAAATTAACTGTATGAGTCTTGGCTTCGTTTGACCTAATATACTTTTCTCTTTTCTTTCAGGTTTGTACAAAGTTTACATCTCGTTTGTGGAGGTGGGACCAGCCAACGTTCAGACTGCAGACTACTTCAAAGGCGTGGGTGAGGCACAGATCATGACAGCGCTTAAACAGGACACTAAACTAGAATAAATTTATAATGAAGAAATAAATAATAACTCAGAACACAGCTTACAACAACTTTAATATTTCAAGCTTCCTCCGTGTATTTCTTTAACTGACCCTGTCTTTTTAGAACAAACTCTAACTTCTCTCACTTCAAATTAAAGGTACATTAATGTGTAACTTTCAGGAACAGTCAACTACACAATTCAGTACAAGTTAAAGCCATACTTTAGAACGTTGATAATGATAGTGACATTGTGTGTGATGAAAATGTGACTAACCTAGTTGTTTTGAGCGGAAAATGCTAGTTTCAAGTTCTCCTGACAAGATTTTTAAGCAAATCTTTTCTTGATTCAAGAAATTATGGCTTAAAACAGATACAGATTTGTTTATAATAAGTTTTTATATCTAGATAAGGTAAATCAGAATTAAAACAAGTCAAATAATCTTAGTGAGACTTTTTATTATTAAGTGAAAATATCTTAAAATTAGTCTTTTAATATTAATATGCTTAATTCAAGTCAAGTTTCATTTTTCTTTTTGCAGTGTCTATTTTTGGACTCAAAGTTACAGTGCTACAAGTTTTTTTTTTTTTTTGCTTCATCATTGATTCCATTGAATTCCACAATATTCACCATTCAGCATCATGTTCCTTGTCTTTGTAAACAGCCATGTCAGAGCTTGTCCTGATTGGCTCATCCATCTGTCAATCATGGCAACTGAAAGTTGATAGATAAACATAATGGTCAGATGATTAACTAGAAATATATTAGAAATTAGGGATGCACCGATCCAGCTTTTTTTGTTCTAATACTGATTCTGATACTTTGACTTTAAGTATCTGCTAATACCAGATATCAACTGATACCAGTGTAAGGACTGAAATACCTTATTTCTCTTTTCAAAACATAAAACATCTAGTCATAAAAGGCGTTTTCCCGCATGAAAGTACCAAGAACTAAATTCCTGCATTCCTCCAGTCCCTGTTTAGTCAGAAGAACTACCCTGTTTCCATGTTTGTGTTCACACAGCAATAGTTCCTGAAAGTGGGTCTAACTGGCTTTAAATCTGGAACATTTAAAAATATATGTATTAGGTGGTGTTGGGAAAACAAGTTATTATTTCCACTCAACTTAAAATAATGATGTACAAAAGACAAAAACATCACTGACATTAACATTAAAGCACAATTATTCATTGTTATTCCTAATAAAAGTTACTACTGTGTTTTGGGAACTGCTGCTTTTAAGTCATTTTTCTTAAGAAAGTTTGTTAGGTTGTTTTATACATTTTCACATTTAGACAAAGTCAGTGTTGTAAATGTGCTTGCTCATCAAAAAACTTTCTGGTCTGACTGAAAGTACCTGCCCCAGAGCAAAAGCTAAAAAAAATCCCTAAAATGTTCCCCAGTCCATAGTTCCTGCTCTCTGTGAATGCGCCTAAAATGTGTGCAGGAACTAAAAAAGTACTACGAACTGAAAAAAGTTCATACAGTGGGAAAAGGCCTGTAATATTATGTAACTATTATCTATAGTGCAAGTTACATTAACAACTTAATCTGAATAAAATGTCAAACATTGTGAAACGTTCTGGATTAACACCAGTCAGTAAATAAGTCTCATTATGTCCAGTACTTGATCCAACAAAATTTCCTGGATCGGCACCGATATCCGATCCCAGTATTGGATCGGTGCATCTCTATTAGAAATACTGTAGATTGTCTGTATTTTCCAAGCATCAGTAACTGAACCCTCTCCTCTGTATCTCTCTCTCTTGTTCTTGTTTCTTGTTGCAGCGTCCTTCCTGATCGTGAGCGTGGGTGGGACTCTGGTGGGTCTGGTCTTTGCCGTGATCCTGGGCTTCATCACCAGATTCACTAAAAAAGTGCGAATCATCGAGCCCCTCTTTGTCTTCCTGCTGGTGTACCTGGCTTACCTCACGGCTGAGCTCTTCTCCCTCTCAGCCATCTTATCGTAAGCACACTTTCACTCTCTAAGACACCGAAACTCCAACCTGTAGCTCCGAGCTACCAGTAACTCTCCACTACCTTCAAAGGATTTAGATTGAACATTACATCCTGAACTATGTGCACTGATACATATATAGACAGTGTTTAATGTTTCATATAGATCAAGCCTGGGCAAACTGTGGCCTTTATCTGGCCCTCGGCATGTTTTTTCTACTCTTTATGTTTCTTTTTTTATTATTAGTTTAGATATGGATAGGGTGACCAGATATTCAGAATTAAAAACTGGGACACACTCAAGTTTTTGTGAAAATGACAAGTAAATAAGAACATTCTTATGCGTTTAGTTAAATTCTGGGCTCCGTCACATTGCATAAAACTTGCAAAATGATGGATTTTTTTGTTGTGTTTTAGTTATTTTCAAGCGCAATTTTGTCTAGTTTAAATAAAGAAATAGCAATATTCCAGCAAAGCAATGGTTTTGGATGCATTTGCTAGGACATGGGACACGGGGCTCAAAATAGGGTAAATAGGGATGTCTGGTCACCCTAGATATGGAACATGTGCCTTTGCTTGATGTCCCAATATTTATCATAATAAATGGGCAAAATAGTAGAATGAAAAGCCTATTTTACAAAAATGTGCTTACAGTAATGATAATTTGTCACACCAATGACCATGGTCCAGCCTTCACCCCTTTCAGGTTCAAATATGGCCTTCGGTGAAAAGTAATTGCCCACTGTGCCATAGACAAAGTACTGATCTTCACTACTCAAGTAAAAGTACAGAATTACTCTGGTAAAAGTCAAAGTCCTGCTGGAACATCTTTACTTTAGTAAAGTAAAAAAGTGTAAATTTACTTAAGTACAAAAAGTAAAAAGTACAATCACACTGCCAAAAGTTATTATCTAGTCTAGGTTAAAACTACTAATACTAGAAATTTGGCAGCTTATTTCGCAAGACATTTCTGAAAAAGTTTTACTTCACCAGCAAATAATTTGACTTGAAATAAGAACACATTTATTGAAACAAGGCAGAAAACAAAAAAAAAGAAACTAGCTTTTAAATGTAGGAAGAGAAAAATATAGATGTTTCTTGAAAAATGCAAGAAGTAAAAGTAAAAAGTCACCAGATTTTGTAATACTCAAGAAAAGTACAGATACTACTACTTAAGTTCAGTACTTGAGTAAAAATACTTGCCATCTCTGGCCATATATAAGCTCAAATTTTTTGCGACTGCTAAAAGATTTAGCTCACTGACATTTTTGCTTTGTAAAAATAGCTCTCCAAGGAAAAAGAAATGCTTAACTTATGCACGAGTTCCATGACAGCCTGTTTCATTGCCTGACTTTGTAATATTTTGTCAAGTTTATACAATTGCCACAGAGAGGTTTCCAGTTCTGCAGAAAGTAAAACCTATATTTTCATGATCCTACATTCCTAAACCTACATGACAAATACATTTCTCTTCAGGATGACGTTCTGTGGCATCGGCGCAAACAAATACGTGGAGGCGAACATCTCCCAGAAGTCCAGGACCACGGTGAAGTACACCATGAAGACTCTGGCCAGTATCGCAGAGACCATCATCTTTATCTTTCTGGGCATTTCTGCGGTGGACAAGTCCAAGTGGGCCTGGGACACTGGGCTGGTCTCCTGCACGCTCGTCTTCATCCTCATCTTCAGAGCTGTCGGTCAGTCACACCTGCACTTTACTCACTTTGTATGGATCATTTGTTTTGACAGCAGTGGTTAATTGGAAAAAATTCTGGAAATATCTGGTCTGTGAGGTAAATACATTTATTTAAGTTTTCAGAAAGTTCCTTCTTCCAGCTGTCCAAGGCCGACCAGTGTTGCCAGAGTTTTAGAGAGAAACAAGCATCAGCCTTTGAAAATAAACCCAAAACAAGTTCAACCCTTTAATTAAACGTTATCAAAATAATCGAGTAATTTCAAAACCGTATGTCTCCGCAAATCAAGTTCCAACAATTTAATAATGACCTTTAGACATTAAAATAGGCAAAAAAATCTATGTTTCAGTCATAAATTAATATATATTTCGCAACGACCTGAAAAGTACTAAATTTCTGTCTTTATGACTTGAAAGTGCAGCCCAAAAAAGCAAATGCCGTACTTCAAAATTCATAGAAGAAGAAAAAGAAGTCCAGTCACTATAAAGAAGTGAACTTGACAACCCTGAGGCTAAGAGAAAATAGTCTGTATTTGAACAGACAGATGAATTGAAAAATGGAAAATCATGATATGACGATTTCATCAAAAAAGCAGATTGTCACAGAGATGAGCTCACAATTAGATCTTTATCACAATATTACCCAGCGAGCATCCTATCACCTAAGCAGAGAATACTTTGCAAAACGATGCAGCTCTTGGATTAGACTGCCACTCACAATAAGAACCTGCAGTGGTCCATGCACCGCTTCATCATCAGCCGGGCAGATTTAGCCAGGCTGGCACCACCTAGTGCCTCCACTCAATTACATTTCACTCCAGCTCAAGGTCAGGTATCACAGGACTGCAGACTGTTCACATCAGAGAGAAGGAGCGGTGTGTTGGCCAGAACCAACCCAGACTCTATATGTTCTCCTCCTTTGACCTTGTGTCAATATTAACTTAGATATGAAATTGTAACTTGTTTTATTTGCGAGTTTACCACATAGAAATGACAACAGTAACATCATGTCTCTGGACGTCTTGAACACTGAAACAAGTGTAGTTTATTTTTTATTTTAAAGACGAGAAGTAAAGAAGACTAAATGTCTGACAGACAAAATGTACAGTATAACCGGCTGATGCATCAGGCTACAGTAGCTTCATCATGTCTCCAGACGTCTTCCAGTTGAGACAGATGAATCTCCAGTCGAGTTGAGTCATGGCAGAGGAAGGAGAAGGAGAAACACGCTCTTGAAACACTGAAAAAGTGTAGTTTATTTTACAACTCATTATACAGACGAGAAGTAAAGAAGACTCTATAAAACGTCTGACAGACACAATATATATCCTAAGCTATTCCCCCAAGCTATAAAGTGACAGACTTTATTAGGCGCACCACAATATCACATTTGTAAGCTTTCAAATTTGTCTTTTGTAGAAACTGTTTTGTTTCTTTGAGTTCAGTTTATATTAAATTGAAGCAAAAATAAATGCTTTGAATACCCATGCTCACATTTCATTTACGATGTTCATCTTGTCTTCAATAGTATTCGCAGTAATCGATTTCTTCTATTCAGACAGCTTTTTAGTGAGTTGTATTTACCTTTTTGACATGTTTCGGCTGCTAGCTGCGAGCCATCTTCAGAAGCGTCACCGGTCTCCGTGGTGGTGTCGTTTATTAGATGTTACTTCCTGCCGCCCGGTGGTCTCTGGAGAAGGGAGTCCCAGGTATACAAAGCAGAACAAGAAAACCTAAAATCAGCAATATCAGATCACTGCAAGAGAAACAATCACATCATGGACTGGTCATAGGAGCTGAAAACAACAAGTTCAAACGCTGGATTAAGGAGGCCATAGAAATCAGGAAGCGAGGCCCAGAGACCATCAATTGAGATGAAGGAGCGTTCCTCCTTTCACCTACCTGGGAGTAACATCTAATAAACGACACGTCACCACAGAGACCGGTGGCGCTTCTGAAGATGGCTCGCAGCTAGCAGCCAAAACATCTGAATAAAGAAATCGATTACTGCTAATACCCATGCTCACAGTTTTTATTTGCATTTGACTTTTAAAATGATATCTAACCCCAACTCATTACTCTCTCTCTTATCTTTTAGACAATCACATAAATGTTTCTCTACAAATTATTACAAACTACACTCCTGTTTCCAAACCTTTCATTCATTTAAGCTGACCTTTTGTTATGGGGCTTTGCAGGTTGAGGAGGCAGAATTTTCTACTTTACCTGTTTCTGTGTGACGTACATTTGGCACAGAAACTAACACTGAGATTTTAGCTCAGTCCATCTGTTTGTTATTGAATTTATGCACAAACATATGGACAGAGCAGACACATGAACCTCGGCTCAGGCTGCGAATAGTGCGCCCAAAATTAAGATTAAATAAAACACTTTGTACACTGTTTTTGATGATTAAGAAACACAGAACGTATCAACATCACCGTAATTTTTTCCTACAGACCTTTCACTGTAGCTGCAGACAGTTGAGTATTCCTGGCCTGTCCGCTCCGTCGTGGTGAAAGTCTGTGGCATTTGCAGTTGGAGATTTGACATTTGGGTTTGGGTTGTGTTAAAGTGAATATAGAGCAGGTTAAATGCCACTCCATCACTCGTCCTGATCCTTTGAAGAAACGCACTGACTGTTTTGACCTTTTGAGAGTAAAAAGGCTTTCTGTAATTTATTATAATGAGGCGTGTCAACGAGCTGGAACATTCAAAAGTGTATATGTGGCAAAAAGATGCATTTATTCTAATATAATAAGTAAAATAGGCTTATAGTGGCATGGTACACTAATTGCTAAGTATTAGTTATTATATTGTGCAGACAAGTTAATGAAATTAATCAGTTTGGGGCACCAGAGTTAACATTTAAAGTCTAACTCAGATGTTATAAACCTACACACCTCGTTGTCTCTCTGAAGGCGTAGCTCGCTCATTAAAGTGACAAAAATACTAATTATGCTAATTATGAAATCAAGTAACCAGTAACATTTTGTGTGGTTTAATAAACACAAAACAAACTTAAACATTCATCATTCATTTCCAAACAGTTACAGTAAACACTAGATTTTATGGTAAGATTATGGTGGATCTGTGCTCATGTGCTTATGTCCATCGAGGCCGAGGCTGTGGTCAGGGGTGTCAGACTGGGGGGGGTAAATGGTACTAGTTTCCCCGGGGGCCAAGGGCAGAAGGGGAAACCAAAAGCAAGTAATTTTTTCTTGTGAGATAGGTTCAGTGAACAAAGAGCCAGGGTTTGACACAAATGATCAGTTCAATGTGCATATATATACAAGGTTTTGCATTGAATACTGTCAATAAATCACTGGGATTTTGAAGTATATTTTTGGCAAAATTTTAGACAAGTTTATGCTTAAATCGACACAGCTAAAATGTTATTCTTGTTCATTTTATTCTCGTCTTTACTTCAGTGAATGTGGTAGGTCCAATCTAAAAGCTTTGACACAAAAACACATAACTGTCTTGTTTTGTCATCAGCCTGCAAAACTCTAATAGCAAGATTATTTGTGTGGAATGTAGAAGTTAAATAAATAAACCCAAAGGAATAGAAAAATAATAAGAGAGGACAAAATAAAAAAAAATAAAGATATGTATTAGGGGCCCATCAACAAAGTTTGTACCTGGGGCCCAGAATTGAGTGCTACGCCCCTGGCTGTGGTGCTCTTAGATGTCCAGCGAGTTGGAGGCCTTTCCTCGTTTGGGCCATGATCAAAGGGTGCAGTTGTTGTCGTTCGGTGGGTTTAGCAGCAGTTGCAGAGTTCCATTTGGTAGCTTGGTAATGCTGGTTGAAGAGCCGCCCATAGACCTGCTCTAAGTTTTGCAGCAGGAAGACTAACTCCGCAGGGGGCCGTCAGGGGCCCGGAGGCCTTTGAGAGGCTTCTCACAGCTCTGCTTCAGCACTAGTTCAGTCCAAGAAGAAGTCTAGGTAAAAGTGACCAGTGGGATCTGAAGTTGGTGGTTTTTGTGGAGTCTTTGTGAAGAGGCGGACTCTTGTGGCCTGAAGTGGATTAAACCAAGGACTCTGGGCCTGATTATCAAGCTAAATTGCGGGTGCAAAAATTCTAAAAATCCTGTGTTATTTATGAGCATTTTACACAAACTTAAATATTGGAAGATGCATACTAAATAAAACAGGTATGAACCACCTAAATTCTGTATCTTTAGAGTGTGTGTGACAGAAAAATCTGCCAAGGTTTGCTCCCCTAACCTGTTTGGCACATGAGCAAATGCTTGATAAATCTGGCCCTGTACGTCCTATCTTAATGTAAATCAGTAAGCTGTTATTAACTTATTTGATTAACAAGAACATACATAATGCAATTAGAAGCAGATGATGAGCAATGATGAAGAAATAAAGTCAAAACGTCTTTAGTGGTTCATGAGGGTTACACTGGGTTTAATCCTAGTTACACTCTATGTAGTTCTGATTTACTCAAAGTCCGTTTTCTTCTATATCTCTGTTGGTTACTCTGGGGTTCTTCCTCTGTTATTGCAGGAGTGGTGGGTCAGACTTGGGTCCTGAACCGGTTTCGTCTCGTGCCTCTGGATAAGATCGACCAGGTGGTGATGTCGTACGGCGGCCTGCGGGGGGCGGTGGCGTTCGCGCTGGTCGTGCTGCTCGACGGGAAACAAGTCAGAGCCAAGGATTACTTTGTGGCCACGACGATCGTAGTGGTTTTCTTCACCGTCATGTTTCAGGTAAGAATCAGATCTAATGCAAAATGGTATCAGGAGGTCCCCAGATAATTGTGGAGAAAAAAAATGTCTTGTCGCAGATTT
Source organism: Mugilogobius chulae (assembly GCA_038363315.1). Classification (NCBI taxonomy): domain Eukaryota; kingdom Metazoa; phylum Chordata; class Actinopteri; order Gobiiformes; family Gobiidae; genus Mugilogobius; species Mugilogobius chulae. Next base: position 41,494,854 of record CM076403.1, on the reverse strand, counting down.
TTATATGAAATCGTCATATCGTGATTTCCCACAAGTCTCTTATAAATTTTGAAGCACATTCAAGTCATAAAGAGGTAAATTTTTGCCACGTTTTAAGTTTGATTACAAAACTATACCCATTATGACTGAATTGTGGATTCTTAGCATATTTTCATGCTTAATGCTGATGTTAATGTTAGAAAAACTATTAAAATATGCCAAAATCATCATCCTTATTTAGTAGCTACACAAAATGTTCAAATTAATCTTTTTTTTTTTTTTACTTTTTATTGAAGGGCTGAGGTTGCTTGTTTTGGGATTTATTTTCAAAGGCTTGGTCACTTGTTTCTTTCTGAAAATCTGGCAACAAGACAGCCCACTGACAGTGAAGTAGGAACTTTCTGAAAACTCAGATACTTGTTTTGTAATTGAGACAAAAAAATATACATGGTTAGTACTTGGATGGGAGACCGCTGGAAGACCAGGTGCCAAAAAGACCGAGGTGGAAAAGCCGCTATATAAATAGAGACCATTTACATGAAACATGATCAAATCAAAAATTGTAATCTTCGATTTTATTAAACCGACACTAGAGCCAAAAAAAAAAGATCAATTAGCTACGTCCGCCATCTTAATGTTTTGAAACGGTTGGAAAAAAGTTTTGAAATTGAGGAGCAGGAGAGGAGGGGAGCGGCCGTTTGTGATTGGATCGTCCTAACTTCGGACGACACATAAGGTGTGTTCAAGATGGTCAAGACGGTGCAGTCGGCTCGAGCCGGTAAGGGGGTCGGGGGCTACGTCAGGGCTACGTAGGCCCCGGTAATCTCGAGAGATCAATCCAGCTCAAGTCGACTTGACAAATCGTCGAGGCGAGAAAAAAGCAACTGCTCCCGGCTTCACCGCCTCGATGACTACAAAATCAAGATGCATGATGGGAAATGTAGTGCCGTGACTGACCGCACTGCAGTTCCTCCTCCTCTGTCTTGATCGTATTTGTGGACTTTTATAACATCACACATGTTTATCATGAGTCAGAAAAACCCAGCATGTTGTACATTACACAAGCATCATTAATACATGATCCTGATGAGCTGAAAGTAATTTTTACATAGGCAAATCTGAAGTGTGCCAACTTTATCATGAGCTCTTTATTCTTTGCTCTGGTGATGTGTGAGTGAGTTTGTGATGCGTGAGGGAAGCAGAATTCCATTTACAACGTTGTAGGTAGTTTTATTCAGTGCAACACTTCAAACAAACGCGAGAGCTCCGTGAGTCTGTGAGATCTGAGGCTGCCTCGTTGCTCTCGGGCTGAATCTCCTCCTCTTTGCCTCAGCCGCCTGCTCTCGTCTGCAATCCAGGCAGAGATTTTCGCATCTTGAACACACGTATTTTTCAGGTTTTCTGTGATTGGTAGACTCCGCACTCGGAAAGTCTGTTCTAGAAATTGAAATCCGGCGCTCCCAGACTTTCACATCTTGTAAAGTGTCTGTCAAAGCCTCTTCAGGCAACTATGGCAGTGGTTCTCTGCTTATCCTGTTAAAAATGTATTCTGAAAACATAACATTACATCTTTTTAAGTGACTATGTGCAAAAGCTAAATCAGCTGCATTTATGCCGAAACAGGTTGCTGCAGGTTGTTTTAAACTGTATTTTATTTTGGTGTCCCACTTGTTACACAACAACAAATCTCTCTCCAGGGAAAGAATGGGACGTTTTTTTGTGGTTTTTTTTTTTTTTTTCAAACAGTTGAGATGAGAGGACAAATTTACCTTCAAGCACCATGAAGCTTAACCTTAACATAATTTACTGTACTTGTTCAGACATGGCTCAGAGGTCAGAGGTCACTGTTCTGGAGTGAAGACCTGCTCGAATCTGTGTCGACCTTAATGAAGTTACCCACAGGAGGCAGCAGACTGTTTTGTGTCTCGGTGCTGTCTATCCTGTCGCCTGGCAACATTCGCTATGGGACACAACCAATGACTTATAATAATAACTAGAGAGAGTGTAGTCATAGTAACCTACAGCAACAAATGTCCAGTTCTGGCAGCCATCTTGTGTAGGGAGAGTTTACTAAAGATCTCATACAAACTAATAGGAAGTTGAACTTTTAAATTACTTTTCAATTAAATACTTGGACCTAAACTTTTTGCATTTGTACATTCATTAATGCATCTGCTCAGCCAAACAATAAGGACTTACATGGAAAAATATGATCATCTTGAATTATATAACAAGTGAGAATGTGCCATTAACAGATTAGTCAGTCTTAAAATGAAACCAATGGAACAAGCATAAAATATAAAAATACACATTTATTCTAACTTGAAATCAGCAAAAATGTGTCTGTACTTGGAATAAGAGCTAATTGTACATGTTCTTTTGGCAAATCGTCAAGATAATATACTATGATAGATACTTAATTCAACCCTTTTTTAAAACTTGTTCGGATTTTCATGCCCTACTGCACATGCTTTATGCAGAAAAAGCCGCTCTTCGTCGCTTAGCGGGGAAACTACTTTGAATAAAACAACGAAATGGGACGAGAGCAGCTGTTTTGATCAGGTATGAACCTGCATGACAGACTCCTCTCCTCTCAGACTGTCTCCTGAAGCTTGAGATGTTTTTCTCGCAGTTTTTTCAATCACCTGAATGTAAATTTCAAGGGTCGTAGGGTCAAATTTCATTCACAAATGTTGATTTAGCAGCATAACTTTTGTTTTTCACAGTGACCAGTAGCTGACAACAGTACTTTTTCGACTTCTTTCCACTATTTGTGTCTATGAGCGGTGGCTCTTTCTGCATAATGGGTGTGCGCGCATTCCTCTATAAGTTCGTCTTTTTCCAGCGTATGCTGAGCAGTTAAAGTTGTGAAATAGCTGAAGATTTTGGACCTAATTATCGGTCTAACCTGTATTTATGATAAAAACACACTGTCCTGTTCAATTTCTGTAAATGTTGTTGCCGTTTTGCATGAGGTCTAAAACTATTTTAGTCCTTTTGAGCAGTTTGAGACAAATACAGAGTACGATCAAAAGTTTTTAGCTTCAGAGCATTGGCCACACCCCCTTTTAGTCGATTAATTTTTCGATGAGACAGTAGATTTAAGGCTTTTTTTATTATATATATATATTTTTTTTATGTTTGCTTTGCATTTCATGTTTGGAAGAGCGAGTGGCGGCGCACAAAAGGTGCAGCGGCCTGGAGGCTCACTCCAAACATCATTTTGTTGTGACAATGACAATAAATCTTTTTGTTCGATCCTGTTCTGACCAGAAGTTCTCTCGTCGACTTCAGTTCTACAGTAAAGTCAGCTGAACTCAGTGTTTCTCTGTTTTGATTTATTTCATTAACTTTATTTGCAGATAAATATTAGGTTTCACAATGTAGCAATAACTTAAAGTCATCAAAGTACATTCATTGTTTTTGTGTTGCTGAAGTCAGAGATCATACGCTTAAATAAGACAAGACAGGTTTTCAGATGTGGATGTCAGGGCTGCTTATCTCTGTGCTGCTGGTTCATTTCCACACACATTGTCTGGTGCGTCAGGTTTACTTTAATGACTTTACTGCCGGAGCTGTTTTTATGACTGTGGCTCTAATTGTCTGTTATTGAACCGGCTTTAATATTCTCTCTGTTTATTGGCTCAGTGATAGAGTTATATCGACGTTATTGCCTCAAAGCTCCTGTTTAACGTCTGTGGGCAGATCACATTAAACTGAAGGGATAATTGCTTTTGTTTCATTCAGTTTTACACAAGACGTTTTAATAATTTTGTGAGAGACATGATGGAGTTTGGGATATTTTATTCTGGATTTGTTTTGGGGTTTTTTTGCTTCAACTTTTTGTTTTTAATAATAATACATAGAACTTGTTTAAGTCAGTTCATTTGTGTTATTTAAAGGTTTTGATCACAATTGAGAAACTTTCACAACAAGCCTGTTCAAGCTGTTGTGCAATGCCTCCCCCCAGTGGCTTACATGAGTATCACAGACATTTAAATACTCTGTCCTTGCTTCCTTTTCTTGTCTTCAAATGTGACAAGGGAAGGAAACGTATGCAGGCTTAAAGAGGCAGATATAATAGGTTTTTTTCCACTGTAGGAACTTTTTTTTTGTTCGTTGTACTTTTTTTTAGCTCCAGTCCTCATTTTAGGCCAGTTCACACCGAGCAGGGACTATTGACTGGGGCTAGGGACTTTTTAAACTTTCCATTCAGGCTAGGAAACTTTTAGAGACACAAGCACATTTAGAGCAATAACTTTGTTTGGAAACATGTTTTATGGTTTGTCACATTTAGACAAACTTTCTTTATCCTTGAGAAAAATGACTTAAAAGCAGTGACTCCCAAAATATAGTTAATTTGTAAATAACCATTACAAGGAATTGCAATAAATTCCAGTTTATTTTGATGTTAATTAACTCAGTGCACAGTCAGTTGGGTTATTTATTTTCAAAAATGCTAACTTCCTACAAGGGAGGCAAACCCAAGGCCCTCTTCATACAGTAAAAGGTTAAAAAGCCTTTTATTATTCTACAGTTAAAATATGATTTCTTTGAAAGCATGTGCTGATCTGCTTAACATGCGTAGCGTCTCTGAACACCCTTAGACAGAGTGTGTTACCAGCAATCTAATAATTCTGTTTATATATTAAGGGATGTGCAACACCTGGTAGAGGGAGTGGCCTAATCAGGTAGTGCAAACTGGCTAACAATCAACACATTTTGTGTTTGTTTTCATAAGAATAACAGGTAACAAAGGTACTAAGGTAATAAGGTAACAAAGATCAAAGAAAAATGTATTTATAAAAAAGGACAATAATAATGTCTTAATTTAATCCTAGGAAAACAGTGGCCTGTAGATTGTAGATATACCATGTTTCCCTCTGCAAAAGTTACTTCAGACAGTCACCACCTCTAATATATATATATATATATTTTATATGCTCAAGCCCTTCCACTTTGAGACAATCTGGAGTACTTTGATGTTTCTCTAAAAAGTGTCTTGCCATTTGGTCGTCCATATTATTCTTCCTTAGAGCATATTCATGTTCAGACACACACACCTTCTCTTAGTCCGTCCTACATAACAAGTGCAAGACAACCAATAGACATACAAATGTAATGTTGCAATTAATGAATGTCTTTATAATGTATAGTTTTTCAACTTTAAAGTCACTAAATTGTTTTCATTCTTAAATTTTAGAACAACGGCAAAGAGAAAACAACTCATGTTTTTTTGCAATTGGTATATTTAGAAAGAGAAACAGAAGTCAAGTCCCAAGTCTTTGTTTTATTAATTCATATCTTAAGACATACAAATTGTAAGTCAAGTCTGATTCAAGTCAACACCACTGACATTAATTTATATTTTATGTGTTTTTATTTTTCTGATCAATTGAAACCTACTTTTTTCTTCTGTTTTAGGGTTGACGATCAAACCTTTGGTGAAGTGGCTCAAAGTGCCTCGCTCCACCAGCAGAAAACCCACCATCAACGAGGAAATCCACGAGAGAGTGAGAAATAATATCAGTTTTATCAGATTAAATACTTGATTCTAGACTTGACTAGTGTGTGTTTGTGTTTGTCCAGGCGTTTGACCACATCCTGACGGCGGTGGAGGACATCGCCGGGCTGCAGGGCTACCACCACTGGAGAGACAAGTCAGTAAATGTGTCTGAAACATGCACTCATCATAATTACTGAATGTTTGTTACCTAAAATGTGCAGCTTTACAGCTTTAAGCAGGTCTAAATCTGAAATCTGTCCTTCACATTGAAGCCTGTGTCCTTGTTTGTGTTGAGGTGGGAGCAGTTTGATAAGAACTACCTGAGCAAACTTCTGCTGAGGAAGTCTGTGTACAGAAAGAGTGAGCTGTGGGAGGCTTATCAGAAAATCAACATCCGAGACGCCATCAGTGTCATCGACCAGGTAACAACAAAGAAATAAAACACAAAAATATGTTTAAAATCAACATCCGAGACGCCATCAGTATCATCGACCAGGTAAAAACTAAGAAATAAAACAAAAATGTGTGTCACCAATTTGGTAGAAACAGGAAAAATATAAAATGAAGATGTATTTTAGATTAAGATGTGTTCAGATAGAAATGTTTTGGAATTGTGAACATACTGTGCACAGATAAATGGAAATAAGTTTATGTTGATGAAAATCAACTTATCCAAATCTGTGGTCATGGTTATCGATCGGAAAAAAGGTGCCTTGCAGTCCCTGTGGTAGAGAGTCTGTTCCAAATGGAGAGTTCAAGTATCTCTGTGTCTTGTTCACAGTGAGGGAAGGTTGGAGTGTGAGATTGACAGGTGGATCGGTGCAGCGCCAGCAGTGATGAGGTCGCTGTATCGTGGTGAAGTCTGAGCTAAGTTGAAAAGCAAAGCTCTCGATTTACTGGCCAATGTACATTCCAACGCCTCACCACCCTTGGCGCCTCCCTAGAGATAATGTAAGGAGCTCGGAGTAGAGCTGCTGTTCCTCCATGTCGATTGGAGCCATTCGACGTAGAGGCTTGAGCATCTGTTTCGGATGCCTGGACTCCATCTGGTGATACCAGGTGTTGTTTCATGCCCCCTCATCAGGAGGAGACCCCAGGGAAGAACCAGGAAGTTCCACTTGGAGAACTATGGGCCACATTTGTCCAGCATTTGCTCAAATAGATAACAAAACACACATTTTGTCTCACACAAATACAGCACAAAATTTCTGGTTGTGCACATCGCTTTTGTGGAAGATGTTATATCTGCATCTTCCAATTGTGCAAATCGCTCACAAGTAGCACATAAGGTTTTTTTTCTATCCATATTCACAATTTACCACCTGGGTTGATAATTGAGGCCCTACTGTGTGTGAAAGAGAGTGTGTGGAAAAGTAAGTCTGGGTCTCTCTTTAAAGACTGCTGATCTTAGTTTAATATTATCGGAGCATCAACATTGAACATCTAATAAAATGTAAACTCCTTGTTGTCTGTTGTTTTTAGGGTGGAAACGTCCTGACCTCAGCTCGTCTCTCTCTGCCGTCGATGGCCTCCAGAGCTTCTTTTCCAGAGTTTACAAACGTCACAAACTACCTGTGAGTCACAAGACTGCTCTGGTTAATCTGAATACACTTCAGAAGTGCATTCAGTAGCCTTTTCACAGAACTACTATAATTTCTTGGCTATAAGTGACTATTTTTTCACAAGCTTCTTCTCGTGGACTTAAAACAAGCTTTAAACAAGTTCTGAGCAAATGCGTCAGTCCAAATTTGTTATTTTGAGTAGACTACTGATTTACAATTTCCCTAAGGCCTGAAATAACTGAATAAATCTTGTGTTTCCTCAGACGTGAGAACGGCAGTGGTGTGTGTCTGGACCTGCAGGTCATCGATAATGTCCCCGGAGCCAAAGTGGAGGAGGACATGGAGACACATCACGTTCTGGCAGGAAACTTGTACAAGCCTCGCAGAAGGGTCAGTCTACACTCCTGTTTATATCACTGCTGTATCTGTGTAGCTGAGTCTTACCAATTTTCATAAAGTACAGTATATCTAATAATTACTTCACTATGTGTTATAATTGCTCAAAAACATACTTTTTTTTACGGTGAGCAGATGCCTTTCCACAGATCTAACTTGCCCTAGTATTGATATAACCTCGTCTCAAAATGAATGTTAAAAGAAACGTGTATGTGATGTTTTGTGTCCAGTACCAGTCTCACTACAGCCGTCACTTTATGCCTCTGGGAGAGAAAGAGCGACAGGATCGAGAGGTTTTCCAGAGAAACATGAAATATCGAATGGAAAGCTCCAAATCCACCAGACACAAGCGGCACAAGAAGGAACGCAGCATCAAAAAGGTACTTCAATATCGAACAGAAATGTAAGAAACACTGCATTATTGTATTTAATCTGTTGTGTTGTGAAAGTGTTGTGTGTCCTGGTTTGGTTTTGTCATTATATATTTTGTTTGGACAGACTGTGAAATGTGATAATTGTTGCTCAAAGACAGAAGACCAATTAGATGAAGTGAAGTGAACAAAGTGGAAGTGAGGAAAGGTCAAAGGTTGTGACCTTCTGTGGAGTGATGGTGTTCAGAAGCTGTTCACAAGATTCAGACCTGATTAGTGCATAAGTGCAAAGTGCATAGGAGAGTTTGTCAGTTTTCGCTAATTATGAGTTTGTTGTTTGTTTGTTTGGTTTGATTGTGATAAGTATTTTTCATATTTTCGCCACAGTTAATTTGCAATTTGGGAAGAAAAATTGATAATTGAAATAAAAGTCTGGTGTTCTACGGTGGCCCTGAAAGACAAAACACACACAAATACACGTTTTTTTTTATTTTGGTCTATGTTTTTAAAATTGGTGAATGTTTCTGAGTTTGTGTGTGTGTGTTTTCATATTTGTATGCATATTTAGCATTTTAGGGCCACCGCAGAATCCCTCTGCTCATGTCAGAAGTAGAAAAACTTCAAAGGTCATGTGGACAGTGTAAAGCTTTTCTACTATGGAGCATTCCTCGACAAATCAGGGATTACTGTACACCAGGGCTATTCAACTAGATTTTCCAGAGGACCGTGGCTTCTGGGCCATAACAGGTTGCACCAAATATTCACAGAATATTTAGTGATTTAGGTTTAGAATTAGGTTTATTTAGGCATATTTTAACTGTCTTCAAATAAGATTTGCCAATACAACAAGAGCAAAGTGGATTGTTTTGCTAAAAATATAAAAAAGATAACAATTTATCACTGGAATCTCATAATAAATACAACTGGAATTGACAAAAAAAAAACACAAGTCTTATTTTCAGACAGTAAAAATACAATAAAATCAAGATAACTAGTGCTTTGTAAGATTAGGAAAGTGCACTTGAGGGCCGGATCAGATTCTCGGAGGGCCGATTTGGCACCCGGGCCTTCAGTTGAATAGGCCTGCTGTACACCAACCTTTATCCATGTCCCTATTTTTTGTGGATCTAGATACAGCTTGAATACTTAGTAGCATGCGATGTTCAAATCTATTCATATGTTTCATTTAAAAAAGACATTTTGCAAAGGAAAGGCAATTGAAGTGCTTACGTCAGGTCAGCCCACATTTTCAGTAAATCATAGTGAACATGATTATATTTAAAATTCACTAAACATTTTTGTTTGTTTTCACCCAGTTTAACTGTTGTAATTAGGTTGATAATGTTTTTTGTCCAGTAAATATTATATAAAGTATTTAGAAGTATTACCTAGCAAACCATATTGTAATTGTGGGCGTACCACTTTGTAATACCTACACCTTAATTCGACTTAATAAAGCCTAAATAAAGTCTTGATAATTTTGAACAAAGAGCAAATTAATGAATGAAAAAATGTATTAAGGCATAGTAACTACTTTATTAGGAGCTAAGGTCAGGACTTATGATTGGGATAAAGAGTTTGGAGTACAAGTAAGTAGTTACTAAGCCTTAATAAACTTACATCTTAAATCTATTTATTATTCATTGGTTCATGATGAGTTAAAAGTGGGGTAGCTTATTTTCACACCACAAAACCTTAAAGCAAGGTCCAGCTGGTTCCAAATTTTCACAAATCCTTTAGTACATGGCATTATCAATGTACATTGTTATTTGTCTGCCATTAAACCTTGAAAACATCTTTCACACATGACAAAATGAGACTGGAGGTGACCACTCCAGCACAGCCAATCAGAGCGCTGCATTTGGCTCTTTAGGGCAAATAAAATGGCTTTTATTTTGATTCAGACCGTACACAGTGATCTGATTTTGTCAAATTCTGCTGCTTACACATTATACTTTTTGGTATAAAGACAAAGTTTATTATATAACAACTAAAAAAGCCAAGTACCCAACCTTTAAGTCTTAATAAAGGCTAATTATCAAGGTGTAGTTATTATAAAGTGTTACAAATCTAGGCCAAAATCTACCTTCATTTTGTTAAATGATGTTTAAACTCCTTAACTGTGTCAGCTGTGTAAATTGTCTCTTTTTGATGACAAACGTGGAGGGATTCTGTGTTAGCGCTCAAAATACTTGTAATGTTCAACATTTATTTGTCAATTTCTTCATAAATTGCAACTTAACTGCTGTAAAACTGTGAGAAATACAGTATTTACCACACATTTAAGTGTTGTAAGGGCTTGAAATAGTCTTTTCTTGGAACATTTTATGAAAACATACTTGAATTTCTCTTCTTTGCTGCTACTTTCACCTCAAAATGTTTTCAGAAACCCTCTTGTCTGCACCTGTTTGAGCTTTCCTGATAAATACACATCTGTTTTTGTAATTAAGTGCAGTGCAAAGTTTATTATCTCTTGGAAGTGAGCTGACACCGTGTTTGGATGTCCGACCTCTCGCTGCAGAAAGCCTATCCTGGACGGTTGCTACGGGCGACTCGGTGCTTTGGCCAATTAGAGGCTGATCTAGTTCCTGTTATGACTGCGCGCTGAGAGCTTGTTTGTGCTTTTTTATCAACAGCGGCGAGGATCTGACCCGAAAGAGGAGAGCGCGGAGAAACCGAGACGCAACGTCAGCTGGCACGACAAAGGTAACGCAAACACTGGGATAAGGAACGGGAATTATCCGGGATTAGAGGAGAAGCTGCAGGAAAAGACTCGGATACAGACGCAAGTGGATATAATGAGTTTGTTAAATGTTGTGTGACTGAGGCTGTGGTGTGTTTGGGGGATTTTTAGAACTGACTGTTTAAAGAAAAATATAATAATAAAAAAAACTAAAAGGATACAGAAAGAAGTGGTTACAATGCACTGTAAACCTGACTACTACAAAATAGACAGACAGGACTAAACAAGATGAAAAGACTAACAAAATGTCTTATATGTGTTTTGGTACAGAGCCAGTGTTGGTTCCTGTCGACTCTGAGGACGACAAAGCAGAACATTCAGAGAAAGAAGACGACGAGGGAATCACGTTTGTGGCCCGAAAAATCGAAACTCCAAAACCAAGACCCAAATCAGGTGAGATCTTACGTACAGCTTCTTTATTTCACAGTTTTAACTTTTAATTTTATTTTAGGAAACGTCTTCAGTGGCTGTTTAAAGTGAACAAACACATTTCCAACACTGCAAACTGATTGAAAAGCATTAGAAAAGATGAAAGGAGGGGCTGAGAGTGGAGAGTATGATTGATTTGACAGCAGGTGTTTTGAATGAACAAATCACTGCTGATGTCACATAGAGTCTAGAAATAACACTGGCCACAGCAGTGAGACACAGGTGTGTGATGGTTTTAACCTAAAACTTTCCTTGGTTTGAACCAATAGTGCTTATAAATGACAATAAACACCATATACACTGTTTAATAGCCAAAAAAGGTTTCTTTTGAGTTTAGCTTCACTTTACATGACAGCTGTTCACTCTTGCTGCCTCAATCAGAATGAACAGATGAGTCAAACGTTCACATAAAAGCACAAAACATTATTATTTGAACATATTTATAGTGTTTTGCCAGTCTTAAGTTATGAATACATTATACACATATGTTTAAACCCTTCTCTCTCTGTCCTCAGTCCCTTCAGCTGTGGAGGGCTCCAGCAGTCCTCTGGCCAGTCCTCCCTCTCGTCCCCCCAGCGTGGACGTTCCTCTGCCCTGGAAAGGCGGCGTGGGCTCCCCTCCGCCCTGCGTCTCTGTGGAGGCCACCAAGATCATCCCTGTGGACCTCCAGCAGGCCTGGAACCAGAGCATCTCCTCACTCGAGAGCATCTCCTCCCCTCCGGCGCCCCCTACTGCTGCTGCTGACGCGGTGCACCCCAGAGTCAGCGCTCTGTCCCGCATCGGAACGCCCCGCCCGGCCTCCTACACCCCCTCCAGCACCAGCTCCGCCTTCTTCACCACCTCAAGCACACAACTGGTGCACGGGTCGTTTCTGTTTCCGGAAAAGTCGCCGAAAGAAGAAGAAGAGGAGGAGAGTTTTCACGAGTTACAGCCTTTAATGTCCACGCTGAAACCTCCTCCTCCTCCAGCAGCAGTGCCTCCCCCGCCGCCCCCTCCAGGCTCCGCCCACAGCCAGGCGCGCAGGAAGAACCCCCGAGTGTTCCTGCGGAGTCTAGTGTCAGCGCCACCTGCAGGCAGCACTGAGCCGCGCAGCAGAGGACCCACTCAGCTCTAGAAGATACAGAAGAAGATACAGGCAGAAGAAGAGATCAGCTCTGTCAGTGATAGAGTCACCTGAATGTCAATTTGTGCAACAGGTTCAGTTTAGAGATAAAATGCTGTTTAGGTTTTTACAAAGACCAATAACAACACCAGAAAGGACACAGGTTATATTCTTATAATTCCAGTCTTTACACAGACCGTATAAAATGAGTGGACAATGACATGTCACTGTTTTTAGAGAAGCAGTTAGCAAGGAGTGTGAACAGCTTCATTCACTTTTTATTTACATGTGCGCCTTTTTCTGCTGCTCTCAGACTCAACCTTTTGGCATTCAAATAATTTATAAACCTTTTAAAATGATATATACACGCTCAGATTTAGCTCATATTTATCAACAGTTCAGGCAACTTAACATTATCGTCTTCTCGTCACCATTTACACACGACGCACCTCGTGCTCTCATCAGAAGCCCGTAAAGAGATGTGCATCGGCAAATCTCCCTTAGCAACAATAATTTCAAGCAGAATTTAAATTTTTTTTTCCTTTTTTTGGTTTAGTTCCTAGCTACTAGTCCTACATAAACAAATATGAATTAGAGAAAACATATCTTTTTGCAACTATTTTTAATATATTTATTATGTATTTATCTTAATAATATAACTATGAACTTAAACTATGAGTTGCTTTGAAGGCAGCTACAATGTCATTCCCTAATTTTAGTCAGGGTCGAATTTCAGTCAAAATTCGATGTACACATGTCCAGAAACTTCTTTACAAACACATCTAATGTTTATGCGCTTGTGCAGAAGCTTCTAGGCGTGCAAACAACAACTTTTGACTCAAATTCGGCACTCTTATTGGGGAATGACATAGCTAAGCTAACCTACGTCCACCGAACATGCACGGTTGTTCTTTTTCTCATGCGGTCGTGCGGCAGTTGCGTGAGCTCGTGTAGCATGTGACTCACGTTGACCAATCAGGGTGGGACTAGATTGAGCAGAGCTATAGCCAATTTAAAAGCATTTATTAACAAAACTGAAGACTTTTGAACAAGAAAAACATTCAGGATTTAAAAATTGTTATGATATGTCACAAAATCTGACCTTTATGAAGTGTTTGTCTGTGAGGCGACCCTTGAGCAGTTTGTGATTACATTGTGTTCTATGCTTTGTGGACTGAGGGGGTTTTTCTGCTGTAGAACCAAATGAACGGCCACTACAACTCAAGACGGTATTACAGTAAAGGAACTGTATGTAAGATGCACAACTAGTGGCTCTTATAAGGTAACACAATCACAAATGAACTTGGGCTGCCAGAGTATGAAATGACAAGATTCGCTATGAATTGAGGGTAATAACCATAAAGTCACTTATTCTTCGTCATGGTTTGTTCCCAAGATTTACATTTGATTGCACTTTTGGGTGGAGCTTAACGAAATCTGTGTTGAAACAAGTGCATGAGCCTATCCTGGTGCAACATCACTTCAAACTCAATCATGTTCCTGACTCATGGTTCAAAATTAACTTCAGACTCAGAAACCAAAAAGCAACCCAACTGAGAGAGTCATGTGAGGCTCATTCTGCTTTCTGATTGCACAATCCTCTTGAGAACCAAAACACCAAATATAAATATCATGTTTATTGCTTTTTTAATGAAGAATAACTCAGATTTCCAATGGATTTCAGTAAGTATAATAGCATATTTGAACATGTTAACTTTGGACTCATATAGGTCATGTTTATGAAATCTCACATCAAAATTTTACATACGGTTCCTTTAAGCTAGCAATGTCCTATACAGATTTTTTAATCGAACCATGGAAGTTACACAATAGGCCCTTTTCACGCTGCGGCTTGGCTAGTTCAGGTGTGAATATACCAGTGCATCGTTGTTTCCGGTCAATTCATTCCCTCGGAAGGCTAGCTCAAATGCTGTAAACTAATTAAATAATTAATTGACACAAACTGGACAACACGTTACAGCCGCGAGTTCAGAGCTTCACATACGAGGTAAATAGGCTACTTCACCATGTGTTTATAAAATGTGCCGTTTTGTCTCTGAAGCTAATGTTAACCTGTATTTAATTTATTTATTAATGTTAAAATAACTCTACAAACTGAACTAGCTTTATTCAAAAACACTCTGCCTAGGCTGTCATGTATTTTTATCAAATTGTCTAACTTATTTGTTAGCATTTAGCATTGCGCCAAACTTACGCACTTTTATAGACACACAGTCTTTCTCTGGTGAAGTATTTACCTCGAATGTGAAGCTCTGAACTCGCTGTCAGTGGTTATCTACTGTAGTTGAAATCCGCTCACAGCTTTGAATTTTTAAAATATGAGTTAGCACGTCTCGGCAAATTCCCCATAAGGAATGAATGGGACAAGAAGGAACTATCCACAGGTCCTCGAGGAAGTGGTATACCTTCTGGGAATCTGGTTTCCAAATACAAGAATTGTTTCATATTGCAGTGGTTCTCAACCTGGGGGTCGGGACCCCCATGGGGATCGCGGAAGGATTTCTGGGGGTCCCCTAGTGATATGTAAAAATTAATATGGACATCCTAAACATGGTTTGACACTCTTCAAATGCAGTGATAGACATAAATTCATATTTTTTGGCCTTCAGAAGGAGGTACCCAGGCTTATGGCTTCAAAATAAAAACAAACATAAGACATTACCGCAGGTCGCCTACATTTTGTGCTTGGGGGTCGCGAATGGTAACGGTTGTTTTTTTGGGGGTCGCGACTGAAAAAGGTTGAGAACCACTGCTCTACTACACAGATCTACAGGCTGTGATGTCCACTGACTTTATACAGCCTATGGTCATAAATAGTTCAATTCCATCAAAATAATAACCTTTTTTCTGACGTTATTGTATTGTCCAGGTTCAGGTTTGTCAGCTTTAAAAATGACTATATAAATAAAAAATATATGTAAAATCTATCTAAATAATCTATCTGATCTTCTAACACATATTTTCTTAAATTGAGTTTCTCCAGGTTGAAATAGCTTTTACAGAGCGATAACTTAACAAAAAATGGTGAACCACATGTTATCTTCTCATTTAGACACACGATCCTTCAAAATACCAGCAGCAAGTCACCAGCTCAACCAGATCTGAAATCAAATGACATGTAACAAACCCCTAACTTGTCCCAAAGTCCTATTAAATGTATAAAACACGTATATTTTGACAGATTAGTTTGTTATGATATCTATAAGACCAAAGTAAAGACATTGTTTATGCTACGAAAGTTTAGAAAGACACATCATTGTTTCCTTGTGCAGATATAGGAAGAAACAAGTATTGTATTTATTAAAACTGGGCCTTAATGGAAGTATGTAAATGATTTATTTTAGAGTCTGCCTAAGCTACTGTCTGTATTAACACAGCACAAGAATGTACCAGACGTCACTACTGTTTCTCTGTTATTGTCCTCAACCCGAGACTGTCTTAGAGAACTGTAGTTATAATATTTAAATAAATATACAGTCTGTTTTTATACGATTGTGCAGCTCCGTGTTTTGATTTGTCACTTTAGTTCAGTCTCTATGATAGTCCAGCTGTATGATGCTCATTTTTGAGCCAAATTATAATGATTTTTGTAGGCCTGTAGTCGACCAAAGAAATTCTTGGTCGACTAAAAACAGGTCCCATCAACTGATTAATCGACTAAAAAGAGGGCGTGGCAAAGGCTCTGAAGCCAAAAGTAGTTTTCAGAAAAATTACAAATCAACGCTAAAACTTGTGTCAAAACTAGATACTCATTTGAACAAACACAGATAACATAAACAGGATGAACATTTGAACAAAATCTGATATTATTATTATTATTATTAATAATAAAATTACATTTTCTGAAAAGTTTTAAAATAATCTTGAGTTTCATCAAAACTGGTTTGAAACAATACATTTCGATCATAAACTTGCATTTTGTGTTGAAAATGTCAGTCCATTGAATAAAAATCTGACATTCTAATTGTCATTGTGGTATCGAGAATCAAGTTTCGTGGGGCGACACGGTGGCGCAGCGGTTAGCGCTCTGGCCTCATAGCAAGAAGGTCCTGGGTTCGACTCCCGGGCCGCCTGGGGCTTTTCTATGTGGAGTTTGCATGTTCTCCACGTGTCTGCGTAGGTTTCCTCCTACAACTGAAAACATGTCCATTAATGCCTCCCCTGACCCTTCCCTGCAAAAGAGATTCTGAATCTCAGTGGGACTTCCCTGGTTAAATAAAGGTCAATTAAAAGTTTATTCCTTAGTATCCTTAGTTATAAATTTGAGTATTGTGACAACTCTGCAAGAAACCTTGCTCAAAAAGACTCATAATAGTCATGCAAAAACTCTAGTTTAAACAGAAAATGAAGAGGAAACTGTGTGTTTATATAAAAAAGGCAGTAAATGATTCTGTTACTGTTGAATAAAATACTTTATAATCTAAATAAAAGAATTAGTCCACTAATAACATTTTGGTCGACCAAGACTCCATCGACCGATTAATCGACTAAACAACTAAAGAATTACAGCCCTAGATTTTTGCTCATCAATTGCCTCTTCTATAAGAAAGTATACAGCTTCATTTATTAGATTTTCATTGTAAATTGGCTGTTTTGTAAGTTTTTGCACAAGTCACTGCACATTATTTTTACATGATTTTAAAACACAATATTAGGCTATCTAAAGCTCTAGTCATCTGCCTGTGACCTACACATTACGAATATTTATTTACATCAGAACCGTCAGAGGAGGCTGAGTCAGGCTGCATTCCTAAACCGTGACCCTGTGTGTATAAGTTACAAATGTGAAAGTGAAACTGAAACTGTGCAGCTGCCGGACCCGAAGGAACAACGCGGTAAGCCATAAACCACTTCCCTCTTTATAATCTTCTGTAATAGGTAGCATAAAAACATAAGTTAACATGGGCTAGTAGTGACGCTGTTACGTTCAGAAGGGCGTGCGTCTGCTGAAGTTACGCACAGCCACGTAGAAAGAAACCATGTGCACCGTTATTTTCTGCTGGTGGAGAAGTCGCCTAGACGCTGTAGCTACGTATGATTAATCCAATCGTCTTGGGGTTTGTTAAAGTAATTCACGCTGGGAGATATGCATAGGCCAAAGGAATAGGCTAGATTTAAATGTAAACGAAAATTCGACTTTCTTTTGATGGATTATTAACTTTTGCAGCAAAGTAAGCAAGAGGTCAGTGTCAAAAAATACATGAAGCTGTAAAAACAAACTAAACACGTCACATTAAAGAGACATCCAAAAGTTTATGACCAAAAATAGGCCACGTTTACAGATAAACTCCACGAATAAAAGGTGTTTTTTTCTCTTTCCTTCACAAAGACTGCAGCAGGCATTATTCACCCTGCACGTGTGTTTTAATTGTTTGTGATCTATTTTTAAATAAATAAAAGCCTAATAATTGTATTTAGGCTAATATATTCTGTTCATATAACAGTGAACCTGCGTATACTGTATGTCAATAATATTTAATGCAGGTATTTGGCAGCTAGACTAATTTAGTTTAAATGCAGGTTTTGCAACATTTGTTTAAGTAAAGGATATTTTTTGGCTTTTAGATGTTTCTTACACTAAATAAAGAATCGTATTTGAGCAGGCTTTCATCAGCATGAAAATTGTCCATAAATTTTTAAATGTTATTTTATTTCATTGACAAGGACAGTGTTCATTAATTTGAGTTCTACAGTGTCACACTAAAAAGATAAATATACAAATACATATACATATAGAAAACTAGGAAGACTGGCTTATTAAAACTAGTAAAAATATGTCTATGCAAAAATGCAGTCATAAAGATGTCTGAGGCACAAAGATTTAATCTAATGAGGCAGCTGGACTAAAATGGAGAAGATAAAGGTCAAAAACGGCAGCCACACCTCAGGTCGACACTGATACGACCATCTTCATGAAGACAACGAGATGACCTCCAGAAAGTTACACGGTGTCACTTTAATGACTAATACAAATCACCATATAGAACATTTATGCACTGTTATTTATAGAAGTTTGTGTCTTGCTAATGACATCATCACATTCTAAAACAGTGTTTCACTTTCTTTTTCTCAAAGCAGGACACTAGCCTTGGATTGGAAGGATCTGGCACAATAGATTATATTTAATCCTCCAAACATGAAGAAATATAGTAGTTTTACTTACTCTACTCTGATTTTTGGATCGCTCATGGAAGAGGAAGTTCATTTTTTTCTCCTCGACACTTGCTGCATGTGTTGTTTTCCTCAGAGTCCTAGTCCAGTAGATCGTCTTTTCTTCATTTTAAAGATCAAGCCGGCCCTTTAGAAGCAGCTGATTACGTAAACACAGTCGACTGCGCTGACTAAAAATCAACAAAGAGCATCCATGAGGTCATGTGACCTCCTGTGGGTCCTTGTGCTCACCTAATTCCACCATCTAAACTGCATCATGTATTTGACTGTAGACAAAGTCAGTATGTGCATCAGAGAGCCTGACATCGCCGCATATAATAAAAGGTCTATGACGGAAAGAGACGTCATTGGCTGGGAAAGAGTTAAAAGTTGCAGCTCCTCTGTAATGGTATAAACAGAAAACTAATGAAAGTCTTTTCTTTCAGGTGAAAAATGTACACAGTTACCATCAATCCGCAGAATGGCAGTAGCTTTGAGGTGGAGCTGTGCAGGTCCAAGTCTCACTTCAAACGTCTCACTGTCCAAGACTTGTGGGACGAGATTTCAGAGGAAAACGACAATTACACTTCAGGTATGTTAAAGTGAAACTAAACGCAGAATCAAACTTTTTTTTTGGACAGTTGACCTGTGTATATGGGGTCAAAATTGTTATCTATGTTTCTGGGCCTTTTTTACACCAGTCTGGTCCACGTTTAGTCCCTGACTCTGGTCCATGTTTAGTCCTGACTCTGGTCCCATGTTTAGTCCTGACTCTGGTCCATGTTTAGTCCTGACTCTGGGTCCATGTTTAGTCCTGACTCTGGTCCGTGTTTAGTCCCTGACTCTGGCCCACGTTTAGTTCTGACTCTGGGTCCAGGCTTAGTCCTGACCTCTGGTCCACGTTTAGTCCTGACTCTGGTCCAGGCTTAGCCCTGACTCTGGTCAAGGTTTAGTCCTGACTCTGGTCCAAGTTTAGTCTCGACCCTGGTCCACGCTTAGTCCTGACTCTGGTCAACGTTTAGTTCTGACTCTGGTCCAGGCTTAGTCCTGACTCTGGTCCACGTTTAGTCCTGACTCTGGTCCACGTTTTAGTCCCGACTCTGGTCCATGTTTAGTCTACGTTTAGTCCTGACTCTGGTCCATGTTTAGTCCACGTTTAGTCCTGACTCTGGTCCACGTTTAGTCCTGACTCTGGCACCAGCAGGAGGCCAGTCCTGAGTCATCAGAGTGTGAGATGGTTCATAAGGCAAACAACTCCACAACTACACCAGAAAATTACATGTTCCTCTTTAAGTGTCATGGACATTTTTTGTTTTAAATTGAATATTTCTTTTTTGGTTTTCAAACGTAGTTTGATTTGGTCATATTGTATTAGTGATGTGGAAACATTTAGGCACAAAAGTGTGCCATGACTCAAAAAAGGTTGGGAAACACTGCTCTGTGATCTGTGATCATCTGTGATCCATCACGATCTGTTCTCTGAGGTTGAGCTTTTGTGCTCTGGACGATACCTCAGAGCAGCAAATATAAAACAAATAGATTTTAAAACTCATTTGTCCATCAGCCATAACACTGCTAAACAAACATTACGTAACAGTAATGGGGTCTTGAGCAGGTTTATTTTGTGTTTGTGAATGTCATTCTGTCTTATGATGTAGCTGCTCCTCAGCCCAAGACAAATATCCCGTTTAATTGATTAATTAACTGATTGATTGATACCTACTGTTCGTCTCCTCAGATGACTTCCAGCTCGTCTTTAAGGGCCATACTTTGGACGACGACAACTATCTGTATGAAGTTGGGATCAGGAATGGGTCAGAGATTCAATTGATTAAACGTATGAGGCCGGAGTCTATTAGGTGTGGATCCTCGAGCGGACGTAGAAACAGCATGGACCGTCTGGTTGACTTTGACGTCTGCAACATACAATGACACAACTGACTTTGGACAACGTAAATGTTTATTTTTCGACACTAAAATGTATAATGTACTGCGTGTTACAGAGACTCTCTCCTCCAGCCACCAACTAAGCATGTATTTGTCTCCTTGTTCAGATGTAGTAAAGTTAATCCTTTTTATTTAAAATGGATTTGAACTTAGGATTTAGATTTGATCCATATTATGGTCATTATTGATCCATTAATGTTGTGTTTTGTTTCATTCACATTTGTTTAATGAAAATCTTTCCAACAACGTTCATTTTGTCTTCATTTACTTCATAACTTTGGTTTCTTTTTAAGGACAATGTGTTTAGAGATGCATTTTTCTTGCTAACAGGTTCCAGCTTCTATCAGAGAGCCATCTTTAGGACAGTCACTGGTCTAGGTGGTGACGTGCTTCCTGTTGCCTGGTGGTCTCTGGAGGAGGGTGTCCCCGGTGCGGTAGAGGTTGATATTGTTAATGCCACAGCCTCCTTAATCCAGCGTTTATATTACTTGTTTTCAGATCCATAATGTTTTGGATGTAGCCACATTATGGATTGGGATGGGGCTTTAGTCAAAATGATCTTCTTTCGTTCTCTCTCGGTCTCTCTCCTCTCTGTCTTTGTATATCCCTCTCTTCTTTCTCCCTCTCTCTCTATTTCCTCTCTCTCTTTTCGCCTCTATCTCTCCCTCTCCTCTTTTGTCTTCTATATCTCCCTCTCTTTTCTCTTCTTGCTCTCCCTCTCCTTCTCTTTTCTCTTCTATCTCTCCCTCCTCTCTTTCTCTTATTTCTCCCTCTTTTTACTTCTATCTCTCCCTCTTCTTCTCTTTATCTCTCCCTCTTTCCTCTTCTATTTCTCCCTCCCTCTTTTCTTTTCTATCTTTCCCTCTCCTCTTTTCTCTTCTATCTCTCCCTCTCCTTCTCTTTTATCTCTCCCTCTCTTTTCTCTTCAATCTTTCCCTCGCCTTCTTTTTTATCTCTCCCTTTCTTTTCTCTTCAATCTCTCCCTCTCCTTCTCTTTTCTCTTCTATCTCTCCCTCTCTTTCTCTTCTATCTCTCCCTCTCCTTCTCTTCTATCTCCCCCTCTCTTTTCTCTTCAATCTCTCCCTCTCTTTTCTCTTCTATCTCTCCCTCTCTTTTCTCTTCTATCTCTCCCTCTCCTTCTTTTTATCTCTCCCTTCTTTTCTCTTCAATCTCTCCCTCTCCTCTCTTTTCTCTTCATCTCTCCCTCTCTTTTCTCCTCTGTCTTCCCCTCTCTTTTCTCTTTTGTCTCTCCCACTCTTTTTTCTGTATCTCTCCTTGCCTGACCAGCCAGCACCTCCTACATTCTGTTACATTCTGTTTAATGCAAAGCGTGTAGGTCTGGCTGGTCAGGCAATATCTCTCCCTCTCTTCTCTCTTTTATCTCTCCCTCTCTTCAAAGAAAAAAAAAACAATTGTGTCATTTTAGAGTTTTTCATTCACAAGGTTTGATTCATAAAATGTGCACCAATCTGCAGAAAAGTGCTCTGTCAGGAAATCTTAATAATCGCTAAACAGGGTTACTTTGTCTTGTAATCATTTGATACGGACACATCTCGCTTGCATCTGCCACTCTCTTCTCTTTTCCTTGTCTCTCTCCTCTCTCTCTCTCTCCTGGGTTTATTATAGCTCATTGGTGTAAGAGCCTTTTTTAGAAAACGAAAGTGAAACTGCCCGGGCCACGGCTGGAAGCTCCGAACAACGTGGTAAGGAAAATTAGGGGGAAAAAACTTGCATAGTACATTGAGAAGCACATGAAATTCTGGGGCCCAGGTGAAAACTTTGATGAAGGACCCCTGGCACATAATCTTGTGTTTTAATTATTTAGTCCGCTCATGTTCTTTTTCGACTATTTTGGGGTTTATTTCTTTCTAGAATACGCATTTATAATTATTTAGTGTCTACATTTCACACATAACTGGTCAAGTGTTTCTATTATAGTTTCAGCAGATCAAATTGAAGACTTTTTTTTGTCTTGGTCCCACATAGTGTAATTTCTTTTGGTGTAATTTTTGTGGAAGTAAATATATAATTTTGGACTTATTGTAAAAATAAAACTTCATATATTTTTGCACATCTGCTGTTGTCCAGTTTTTCAACCAGCTTACCTGTGGTATTATTTAAAGGTGGGCTTTACCATGCCTGGTAACAACAGCATAGTGATTGGATGCCAGGTATGGAGAATAAACAGCAACAGATACAATTTTGTGTACTTATAACATAAAGTAAGTTGGTGTTGCTGCATCGTCGTGTAAAATGTTCTTTACAGTGAGACACTGTAATAAACATTTTTTAAATCATGGTCAATGGGAATTGTGACAGTTTTGTGCATTTTTAAATTGTTTAACTGGAAAAAAAAAAAGTCTCAATATAAATCTTACTGCAGATCCCCTTTAACCCCTTTTCATTCCGGCCTTTTTTCCCTCACACGTCTGACTAAAATTCAAACTAAAATTGTTCCTGAACCCTTTGGAGCTCAGGCAAATGGCTGGGTCTTTTTAAAGCTGTAACCCTGTAGTTTTTGCTTCTGATGTCCAACAGGCTCATCAGAAGTGACAACTTTCTCCAAGCAAAGCAAAAACAAAATCTAAAAAATCCGCCTAAATTGTTTTTGGTAGATATAAGGAATGGTAAATGGTGTTGACAGCTGAGACATTTGACATAGATTTTGACATATTTGAAGGTAATTGAGGCAAAAATTAGTTTTAGGGACCCAAAATTACTCAAAAAAATCTAGGCGGAGCCAATACAAAAGTCCTATTTAAATTTTTGACTTTTTATTTGGTGGTTTACAGCTGAAATCTGAGTATGGATCATCCCAGAGGCTGATTTTGCTCTAAAAAAAAGGGATACTATGGGATTTTTATATTTAACCTTTTTAACACTGACCAAAAATACATTTTTGAAGACAAAGTGTGAGGGCCCTTCGAAGGGCCACCAGAATGTAAAGGTTAAGAAGGAAAAAACTGTCTGTGGACTTATTTTGTGAAAAATGTAAGAAGTAAAAGCAAAAAGTCACTAGAAGAAAAGTACAGATATATACTTAAGTACACTACTGGAGTAAAAGCACCTCGTTTCTTTCCATCTCTGAGAATAAAACATTGTGAGTCCTGTTTTTTAAAATGTTCCCTTTGACCAACTCTGACTCTGATTATTTCGGCCTCAGCTCCATTTGAGTTTGGGACCCCTGATTTAAAGGAACTATCGATCTCACAAGCAAAAATGGCCTGCTTTTGAGGGCCCTTTCCTGCCCTGGGCCCCGGGGAAACTAGCTCCTGTTTCTTTCACATTTCTCACTGACACAGACTTTACGATCTGTTTTTTTTTCAGAGTTAAAATGTACGAAGTGACGATAACTGGTGTACCCGGTGAACTGAAGCTTTATCTTTGCGATACTGAGGCCCAGTTCAGACGCCTGACAGTGCAACATCTGTGGGACAAGATCAGACAGAAAGACCCTCAGTTCAATTCAGGTAATTTGTTTGTTTGTTAGCATTAGCATCTTTGTGATTGACCTGGACATGTTTAGAAAAAGGTTCTGGTCATGTGACATCATCCCATTATATTTATTTATGACATTTATTTCACCAACGCTGTGTCTGATGTTATGCCTTAAATCGCATCCCCTCTTCACCAGAGGGGATGCGATTTGAGGCATAACTTCAGACATAAAGGCATAAATTCCAGTTTTCACACTGTTGAAAACTGGAATTTGCAAATATTAAACTTCACAAGACAACTTTATATCATATGTAGTGCAACATTTTGTGGTAATATCCTTAAAATAATGATTTAGACGTGTTTATTAGGGGTGTAACGATTCACCTAAATATTCGAAGTATCGATACACAGCCCTTACGATCCGCTGCATCGATCGGCGTTCTACTAGTTGGCCTCAATCCAGGCCACACATCGATGCAACTTGAATCGCTTCGAATCTAAGCCCAAAGAATCGATTTATTTAGATATATGGCGAAACATAAACCATACAGACAAACGGCATTCTTAGTAGTTTATTTTTCACATAAATGTTTCATTAAATGCACGTTTAATACGCTGGTTTTCCGCGCTGCGTCATCATCAAGAGCCTGCAGCACTTGTTTCACACGGAATCTACTCCCGGACGGAACCGCTGCCGCACAGCTCAGCGATGGGACAGACAGTGCCCATCCTGCGGGCCCGCG
Organism: Mugilogobius chulae; assembly: GCA_038363315.1. Lineage (NCBI taxonomy): Eukaryota > Metazoa > Chordata > Actinopteri > Gobiiformes > Gobiidae > Mugilogobius > Mugilogobius chulae. The sequence continues at coordinate 41,470,467 of CM076403.1, read as the reverse complement.
AGAGCGCACAGAGCGGAGACCATGAGGGACAAAGCCGTAAAGGCGAAACCAAACTGGCCCACGGAGGTAACGCCGCGAAACGACTCGAGCGAGCTCCGAAAAGAACCAGACGAGCTGCAAACACGCGCCCCCCCCGAGCTGCAACGCCACAGTCATAACACAGACTCGCGCATTTGTGCAGGCTTATGACTCCGCTGCCAGTCTGTCACATTTTGGACATATAACGTACTTAAGACGCAACATCACCATGCTTTGGGTCAAAACCAGGAGTCTGCAGATGTTTGTGGATTTAATATTTAATCTAATGATAAGTCATGAAGATACAGTAAGTTACAGACTCCCATCTCAACACACTTCTGCATCTGTGTGAAAATGATTCAATAAGATGGTGAAATGTGAGTCACTTATTTTATTATGATACTAAACTTGTGAATTAAGGGGAAAGTGCAATGAAAAATAATTGTGTCATTAAGCTGAATATCTGTATTACCCTTATCCTTACTCTATCATTTTATTATTTGTTATTGAGTTTTTTATTTAATGCAAAATCTTGGTAATGACTTATTTATGTTGTAAGTTATCAAACTGAATCGAAATATCGTTTTAAAAACTGCTGTATCGTTCTGAATCGTATCGTTCCCTGAAACCCCAAAATCGTTTTGTAATCGTACCTCTTGGCCTCATATCGAAATGTATCGTATCGTTCTAAAAACGTATCGTTACACCCCTAGTGTTTATAGTCCTAGTTTGGAGGTTAGCTTTCTAGTGTGCAGTAAACTGTACTTACATTTGTAAAAGAATTATGACAAACAAAGCCACTGAGACAGCTAAATATTTCATTATTTTTCTATTTTATTGCTTAAATCACTAGTTAATGTTGTGGTCTTTCCAAAATAATCCACTATAGATGCTTGCATCCACTGTACATATAAACTACAAAACATATATACATATACAACATACAGGCATATTTCGGGAAGTGTCTGTAGTCAAACTCCATATAGAAAGGCAAAGCATACATTTTCAAACAATTTAAAAAATAAAATAAAAATCCATTTACTGTTACAGTGCACTGTACTATACAGGTGCAGCAGATGGCATCACAGTATTCTAAATGTTAGCAATGAGTGGCAAAAATGAATGAGAGTCAGTGGAGACAACTTACTTTTCTCCTGTAAGAGTCAAAACACGACTTCAAAACAAGAAAAAGCAGCTACAGACTGGTATTAAATATGAACATACACAACTACTGCTGAATACTGACTTTATATGTGACAAGTAAAAAGAGAGAATTAGGTAAACAGTGGCAGAAAAGCAGAAAAAACTATAACAACACTTCTGTTTCTCTCACATTTGTCACTGACACAGACTTTAGGATCACACACAGAAGATTAATTACCTATCTATTCGTAAAAAATAGCTGTTAATTAATATATATCTGGATTCATAGAACATATACTTTCAGCACATTTTGTTTCGTCCCTCAGTGAACTTCGGCCTCTTCTATGGCCCTGGAAAGTTGCTTCCTCACGAGTCTCTGCATGAACTCGGGATCAGGAATGGCTCACAGATTCTTTTGCTTCCCATTTATGGATCTTCGAGCGGCAGGAGCAACAGCATGGATCGCTTGGTCGACTTTGACAGCTGCGTTTTACTGTGACATAAAAGCTAAGCGACACTGGCAAGAATGAAAATCCTGTGGCTGTTTTGGCACTTTTCGATAACAATGTCTGATAGCACTGCAAAAAGTTAAAGTTAGTTAGTTTTATTTTTATTTTTAGTAGTAGGTTACAACATGTCTTTTTGTATTTTAAAAGGTGCACTGTGTAACTTTTTGATCAACAAAGACTTGAATAGATGCATGTTTTCAAATGTAGGTGTTTTAACGCACTAAATAAATAATAATTAGCTGTGTCTTTAGTTTGAGTGGACATGCATGATCATATAATGCAGTGTTTCCCAAACAGGGGTACGTGGACCCCTGGGGGTACGTGACCATTTGTCAGGAGGTACTTGGGATGATTAAAAGAATGGTAGAATTGTAAGTATTGCAAGGCAAAACATGTTATTTGTAGCATATTTTACATGTTAAGAGGCAATTTTTTGACATGGAAATAATAAAAACAATAAAATGCAATGTGGTTATAAATAAAAGTACTTTTGCTTTCACGTTCTAGGCTTGGTTAATAAACAAACAGCAGCATTTGGGACCTGTTATAAGTACTGTAAGAGGATCGGTCCAGCCCACAGTACAGCAGCTACATTATTCTAAATGAGAAGATATAAACAAGTTGAATAACTCGTCGAAGTCACTGGGTGGAAGATAATCCTCAACTTTACTTAAAGAAAACTAAACGCAGAATCAACTGTGTATATGGGGTCAAAGTTGAATTATTTACTTTTTCCAGGCCTTTTTTGAACATTTTTGTGCAAACTTGCTCATTTTGCAGTTATGTGTGCAAAAAACGCGACTGTGCTGCCATGATGTCAGTGCATTTTCCGTTCACGCCGACGTCACATCGAGTTGATGCGACAGACGAGCCGCCCAGGTGGGATATAAAAACTCCTCATTCTGATAAGCTGCTGTAGAGAGTCTGAACACAATCACCAGCTGAGAGTTGACATCATCAGTCATTTATTCAGATTGGCAAGTGACTGGAGCGACATGGGCGCGATGTGCAAATGTGCACAGGTTCAAAATGTGATGTTTTAGGTTTCTCATTTTCAATTTTAGAAAATACATCATGAGTTCACGTCCTTAACTAAAGCAAAGGTTTCATACATACAGTATGTCTGCAAAGTTAAAAAACAATCTCAACGTGCATATTAGAAACCTAGTGGCAAGGCAAGGCAAATTTATTTGTATAGCACAATTCATACACAAAGCAATTCAAAGTGCTTAACAAGGCAGGAAAATGCATCAAAATTACAATACAACATTATTAAAAACATATAAATCAGCATAAAATTTACTTTAAAAGAAATAAAGAGTGCAGACAAAGTATTTCAGTCATATGCACAGATAAAAAGAAATGTTTTGAGCAGAGATTTAAACATTGTCACAGTGGAGGCCTGTCTTACATCATCTGGAAGACTGTTCCAGATCTTAGCTGCATAAAACTGAAACGCTGATTCTCCATGTTTAGTCCTGACTCTGGGCACCAACAGGAGGCCGGTCCCTGAGGTCCTCAGAGTGCGAGATGCAGCTGTGAACCTCACCGCACGTCAGGATGATCGCTCCAACACAAAACTCACATGACTCGATAAGATCACTGTCCATATTTGGTGCTGTCACTCAATGTTTGTTACATACATCAAGAATATGAATAATAACTGACTGTTTAATGCTTAATCAACAATCATGTGAAATCTTCTGTTGTTGTAATTTTGGGCTCTGCAAATAAACTGAATTGAATTGAAATGAACTGAATCTGATGAGAACTGAAACAACCCATGCCCAGCTGTTCCTTGTTTCAGGTAACCACTGTTAGTCTCATATCAAACTTCCTATTTTACACAAAGCAGTAAAAGAGACAACACGGTAAGAATATTTTCCATGTTTCAAGTATAATATATAGACTATATTTCTATAGCTTAGAAATTCTTAAACTTCATTAGCATTCTGACTGAGTGGCAGCAGTGTCATATAATGTGTTTCTTCTTATTATTTTTAGCCCATTTTAATTGTTCCGTTCAAAGTTTTATAAAATATATTTCTGTTGTCACGGCAACAGTACAGACTTTAGACTTTTTGGTTGCTAATGGCAGTTGAAGCTAATGTGACACTTTTACCGTTGAACAACAAATATCTAACTCATCAAATGATCAAAAATACATCTTATTTAAGTATAAAGGTAATGAGTTTCTCTGTGTGTGATCCTAAAGTCTGTGTCGGTGAGAAATGTGAGTGAAACAGACGTGTTGCTGTAGTTTTTCTGCTTTACTGCCACTGTTTACCTGATTCTCCTCTTTTTTTTTGCACGTCATACAAAAAAAATGGCAGTAGTTGTGGTTGTGTATCTTTATTATCTGACAAAAGAAATTGTAATTTGTCTCTAGTGACTCATTCATTTTTGCCACTCACTGCTGACATTTAGAATGCTTAAGGTCATTCTAAGCACTACTCCTTATTCCTGTCTTGTCTCATCTCATGCATGCGCAACACAAAAAATAATAAAAATCTTTCTTTTAGGTTTTTGACTGAAGACGTGCCTCCTGTTGACCAGTATGTGGCGCTGTGTATCCTGCTGCTCTGGGTACTGTAATTTTATATTTTTTGTGTCATTTTTATTTAATTAGACTTAACATAGATTCAAAACACATAAAAAGCGGCTAATGCACTTTATAAATGGGACCGGTTGTGCGGCTGTCTGATCTAGTTTTAAACAACATATCTCAGATTATCACAGATTTTGAAAATACATATTATAAACTTATCAAAAAGAAACACTTAGGTCACATAAGTCTGTCATAAAGGACTGAATTTAATTTAATAGCATTCTTTTAATTCCAACAGTAATATGACCTATAACAGTGCTATATTAGGTTTTATTCAGCTTTTTACCTTCAAAAATTATCTTTGTCAATAATTAAATTTTGGCTCAGACCCCAGCAGAAGACATTGTGATGATTAGCACGACCAGATTAAGTCGATTATTGACCATTTGCACCTACGTCACTTGATCACGTGGCTGCGCCATGCTGGATGGCAGAAGTGCATGCACGCAGCATTACAGGGAGCGCAAAACTGACAAATTCTCATATATTTTCTTATTTTTCCGTAAAGAAAGCAGTGGATGCTTCTAGTGCATGTTCAGTACATTTGTCTGTGGAAGTAGGACAACTTTTAGACACGCACAAAGCAAGGTATTAGGAAAAGCTAATGAATGCTAGCTGATTTATGCCCTCTTCCTCCTGCTATGTTTGCCGAATACATAAAATCTTCAAGTTTGCCTGACTTTACTCCTCATGATTTGCGCCATTATGTGGTAAACAGGGTTTTGTCTTACACTGGAGCAGATTTAAAAGCTACAAGAGGTTGGTTTTCAGTAACTTAGCTGTATATCATGTGAGGCTAGTGTTAGCCACGCATAATGCAGGCTGTTTCAAATTTTCATTTTTTGTCAAAGGTTTTTTTTTCTCTTTAGCATTGACTTACCTTGTTTAAAGTGTTCAGTGCAAACCGTAGCGACTTAGAGGGATTCCAGTTCTTTTGATTTATTGCTGCCATCCACTAGCGTCTTCTATCTTCATCATAATGTAAACGAAAAAGCTACAGGTTTAGACTTAAACCTCCTGCCTGTTAGTGCAGCGTGTTCCAGATACAGCCATTTTACAATTGAAATCAATTAAAATTACTTAGAAACGAGCAAGTTTTCGGCAAAGTTTCCATTGCTGTAATGCGCACAGACAGAGCTTTTGCCATCCAGCATGGAGAAGTGGGCGTCCCTCGAGGAGCGTGACGACACGTGCAAATGGTCAATATCTGGAATATGTCTTCCCCGGAGCTGCACACTGTGGTGGTAGAGGATAAACCAGGGCAAATTATGATCCAAAAAAGTAGCGATAAGGATGACATCTCCTGTCCTTAGACTCTCTTTCTCCGCAAGGAAAAATTCCAACCCAGTAAGGAAAATGAGAAACCTCGAGGAGAAGGAGAGATCCACTCCAATAGACAGATAGGCTGTAGATGTAGCTATTCCGGGAGGAGACGACGAGAAGGTGGGAGAAGCACGGCTGATCGATGAACAAAACCGTCATGTGCATGTGGGCCTATGTTGTAGTCTGATTGGGAGCAGAGCTGCAGCTGAAGAAGGTGTGGCTGCTGATGAGGGAAAGGGATCAGGTGAGCTTGTTAGGTGAGGCGGGAAACAGTCTTCCGGTCTGATTTTACGCCAGCTTAATTTTAAATAGTTTTCAACATATCACCTGATTCAATTTGAGGCTAAGCTGTTGCGTTTTTGTATATATTCTTTGCAAAGTTTGTATTTAGCTTTCAAGACCACTGAAGCCTTCAGTTGTTTGTACACAGCTGAAAAAACCTCAAGAACAATAAATTATGTAGCTATAGAACTATAGTTATTAGACATACAGACATACATACAAGTAAAGAGATATTTCACTTACAAATTGTTGATATACTCGAGTTGCTGCAAAAGGCGTTTTGTTGTTCTGATTTGGGAGTCGAAATAGAAAATATACTGAAGGTGGGGCCACTATTAGTGCTTTTTTCCATAAAGACAAGTTTTTTACCTAACCTGTCAGATAAATTCTCTCACGATATTTATGAATTAACAAACTCAAGAAAAATTCATCTGGGGCCTCCACCAGCCGGATGGTTTGCAATCTGAACCACTGGTGTAACGGCCCAATCACACTGCAGCAGAGTGACGCAAGGGTCGTTGTTAGAAAAAACGACAGCAAGGGCGACACGGTGGCGCAGCAGTTAGCGCTCTGGCCTCATAGCAAGATGGTCCTGGGTTCGACTCCCGGGCCCCCGGGGCCTTTCTATGTGGAGTTTGCATGTTCTTCCTGTGTCTGCGTAGGTTTCCTTTGGGTACTCCGGTTTCCTCCTACATCTAAAAACTGTCCATTAATGCCTCCCCTGACCCTTCCCCAGGGCTCCCCTGCAAAAGAGATTCTGAAATCTCAGTGGGACTTCCCAATAAAGGTCAATTAAATTCAATTAACAAGTACCTGAATCAAAACAAAGATTGCAGCTTTTGTGAATGTTTGTGCTGCTTTTGAGTGTTTTAGCAGAAATACACAGTATTTTCCTATTGAAAGAAGAACAGAGATGTGTCCATGTGACACTTGTTCTATCCCACATGCATGTTGGATATGTTGTTACGTTTTGTGGCTGTGATATTAGCACAAACTACAGTAGGCAGCACACCCAATCAGCTCGAAGTATTTCATAAAACGTCCCACCTTTTCCCAAACTCTTTCAGCGCAGAAAGTTCCAGATGGTTAATGTGGAAGAATTCAAACCAGAGTTCAACATACATATATTTATCTGGTGTGAGCAAAGTTTTTAAATTTGTGTCAAAGTTTGGTGTTTATTTATTTATTTATTACAAAGTACTTTTTAAAAAGGTGATTTTTGCCCAGGAGAAGTTGTGTAGGCTGAGATAGGTCTGAGTCCATGCTATGGTCAGGCTGTACTGCTTCTCATTCAGTCTCAGCACAGCTGGTAACTTGTTCCCAGTGTGCCTTGGTTCATTCAGAGCCGTTCAGGACAGCTTGAAGGAAACGGGCAGGAGAGAGGAGACACAGAGTTTGAGAGAGCAGCGTGTAACATTACTGTATATCTAAATAAACTTCACACAGTTTGAGAGAAAAGGAGAGCAGGGATTTTAAACTATAAGCACCAGTCATTCCAGCAGCCAGCTGTATGAATCACTACAGGCTCACCACAAACACAACCACAACACACAGAAAAGAACAGGAACAATGCTGTGTCTCCTGTAATGTCAAAACTATTTAAAAGCAATTAGGAATCACTCTTTCTTACCCTTCATCAGGTTTTATGACATAGAACTTGAACACAAAACTTATTAAGTGAGACACATCCCATTCAAAACTTGTTTTTTCTTCAAGGCCAAAATGTATGTGACATACGAGTTCCAGTATATAAATCCTACGAAGTGGTTCTGTGTGAGACCGAGGAGGAGTTTGAGAGACTGACCTTCCAGGACCTGTGGAGGAAGATATCGAGGAGGTCCAAAAAGTATACTCCAGGTACAAACCATAATGTCCTCTCAATCAATCGTATACACACACTCATGTAGAGATTTTGATGACACTAATTTAATAGAGAGGGAAATAGTGAGAGTAAAAAAGAGAGAGAGAAGGGCTAAAGCAGAGGTCTCAAATGGAGTGAGGCCAAAATGGTCTGAGTCTGAGTCAGAGTTGGTTGAAGGTGGCATTTAAAAATATAAGACTATTATGATGACATATTGCATTCATTTGAATAAAGATAAGCTCTGTTTTAACCACTGACTATATAAAGTTTCTGTTTTATCGTGACAAGTTTCTGTTTTAACTGTTTTCATGTATAAAGTTACTGTTTTACAATAAAAGTTTTCTGTTTTTATGTATAAAGTTCTGACCTAGGTCCTGCCATGATTGTGACAGTGAAGGTGATTCCTGCAACAAAGTTTTAGGCTAAATGATTAAGGCTAGATAGTGGTGATTAAAGTTAAAGACATAAACATCAAAAGACACTAACATCAAACCAGGCAAGTTATCAACTAAATTACTGTAAAAAATAATCACACTTCCGGGTTTCGCTTTCACGGTTATTTTGGAACCTAACCCGGATAACGAGGGACCACTGTATATGGGGTCAAAATGGAATATCTGTTTCCAGACCTTTTTTGGACATTTTGTGCAAACTCGCTCATTTTGCAGTGATATGTGCAAAACGTAACTGTGCTGCCACATGGTCAAACACTGTCAGTGCATTTTCAGTTCACGCCGACGTAACATCGAGTTGACGCGACAGACGAGAACCCAGGTGGGATATATATAAACTCCCTTCTGATAACGCTGCTAAGGTAAGCTGGAAAGCAGTTGCCCAATGCAGTATGACATCAGCAGTCGCTTGGCTCAGTTAGATGAATGTGTGGTACGAGGTGTGAAGGTGCGCAGGTTCGATCCTCACATCGATGTTTCATTTTTCTCATTTTCAGTTTTTAAAAAATACTCACATGTTCACATCATAAGCTTCATGTGCTTTTGTAGGCTAATACCAAAGGCTTCTTTCATATGTTTGCAAAGTTAATAAAAAAGAATGTTGACGTGCAAGTAAGCAAGTAGACCTGTGCACAGCCTCAGAGCTGTGAACTTCTCCTCACGTCAGGATCGCTCCCACACACAACTCACATCACTCACAAGCTCTCTGTCCATATTTGGTGCTGTCAATCAATGTCTGTTCACACCACTGGGCGTCTTTTAAAAGGCCTCTGGGCATCCTCCACTTTTGCAAGTCTGTTTGAGGTTCAGTTGTGGCGGAGTAAGTTTACTCCCCATGTTAACGTTCCTCCTCGGAGGTCCGTTAGTGGGCGTGGCCTTTGATGCCGACTGCATCTATATCTGAAGTTGCTTCCTGATTGTTTCTTGTGTCACTACATGTCCTGCCTGCAAGTGAGGGAGAAATGGCTATAGAAGTATAGAATTAACAAATCACCTCAAAACAAAAACCTACTTCTGTCATAAAACAGAATTTATTTTACTTGTAAAAACAGAAACTTTTCACATTCAAACAGAAACTCTCCTTGCAAAAACAGAAACAAATACTTTTGCATACTCTTTGGCTGTATAGGCTAAAGCCTGAATAACATATATGTCCACATCAATTATTTTACAGAATAGTCAAGGTTTCTGCAGGGATCAAGATGACTAAGACTTTTTAAGACCACAAAACAAACAAATGAAGACATATTTTCGACTGCTGCTTATTTTCTAGAGGGTGTCCTAGATTATAATATATTTTTCTACAATTATGAAAAATCTAATGAATTTACAAAAAAAAAACACACACACGAGCATTCTGTCTTTTCAATCAACCAACCAAAAAGAAATTCACCAAATGTGTTATAATTTAGTACTTTGGGGAAAGCAGCGGCAGTGTTTAATAGAATAAAATTAATTCAAATTTTTCTATTTAGGACTTCTAGACCACAGAAACCCTGTCTGGGGCATTTTAGAGGTTTACACACTCAACATCTCAACAATATATTTGATTGGAAGGCCACTATCAGTAATAAACAGAAATCATCTCGAGGCCACATTTGTCAGTTTGAGACACCTGGGCTAAAGAAAGAGTGAAAGAGCGAGAGAGAATGAGAGGAAAAAAAGGAGGAAAGAGAAGTGCGTAGAGAGAAGAGGAGAAGGAGAGGAGAGTAAGAGTTTTACTGAGTGGTTGTCTGTCTGGTACTAATTAATTTTACTTTTTGTTCTTCTTCTTTTTAGATAAGTACACTATTAGTTTCAGAGGCAGAAATGATCACGAGCAAAACTCTCTACTGTCTGAAGTTGGGCTCCAGCCTGGATCAGTGGTTATCTGGAACGTTTTGGAAGAACGGCTGGAGACTAGATTGCAGGACGATGGTATATTCTGCCCTCAATTTCAGACCAGCATGATCGTTTGGCCGATTTTGACAGACAAACCGCACAGTCTATTATCAGCTTATTGAACAATAATTCCACGGACAAATTCTTGACCAAAAATGAAAAGAAAAGTCTAAAAACACATTCCTGTTACAATAATTTTTGCTTTAGAAATTGAGGAATGGTTTACAAATGAAATTATGCCGGTTGTAACGTCGAGATGGTACTGCCCGTCGAAGATGGTACTCCCCGTCGAGATGGTACTCCCCGTCGAGATGGGAACCCCTTGTTTAAAGTCAGTGCTAGAAAATCAGTAATATTTTTTTATTTTCATATTACTTTTGCTAACCCTCACCCAAGCCCCAACCTTAGCCTTCGAATTATGCCTAAACTTACCCGAATTAATTGTAAACTATTTGCCGCGGGAAGCTTGCTACGTCACGCACAGTCAAAAAAGCTAGTGAGGGGTGCACGTCTAGATAGGGAGCTTGTTTCGACACCACACCGGTACAGAACCTCTTGGATGGCAAAAGCAGTGGGGCTCACTACGCAAATACATATTGACTCAAATAAGTAAAAGTACAGCTGAAACTGCTTACTCAAGTAAAAATACTAAAGGAAACCTGTGTAAAAAAAAAAAAAAAAAAAGGCTATTTATAAAGTGCTTTTCTACCATTCAAGACACTGAAAGTGCTTTATCCTCCTGACTACCAGAGAAATTTTTTTCCCCAATTTGTATTTTTTTTGTTTTCCCCAGTTATTAGAAGACTGTGACTACACTCAAATATTTTTTTTCTTTACCATGTTTTTGTTTGAAAAACACAGCATGTCCACTGTAGAGAAGTTTGCCGACGTATAAATTTAACAATTTCCATACAGTTCAGTTCTACAGAGAGTAAGTGAACTCAGGGTTTAAAACTCTCCACAACCTCAACACAGATCTGTAGTGCATTTATTTTGGAGCATTGAACTTGTCTGATTTTTTTTTCTGGTTTACTGTGTGTGATATTTGGATCATCACTCTCTTCACTTTCTTTGGAAATTGCTCCTTGAGCTTGACTAATGATTCAACAAGGACCAGTTAAAATCCAGAAACTTCAGTGGTTTCTTGCTCAGAAGCTGACGGCAGTTTTGTATTGTAGCCATGCGTTATACAAACTTTTTTTTTTTCTTGGACCATCTTCTGCATAAGTCCTAGGGCTCAATGCCGTAGGAAGAGGAGGACATAACCACTGACTTGTTGTCAAACCATTACTGACAGCAGGTTCAGAACTTCTTCTGACCACCATCTCAGATGCTCCTCTTCCTTTCTTTTTGATAGCCTGTTTTTCATTCTAGTCCAAAGAGTACAAAGTCAAGATGTACATTGTAGTCTTGCTCTAGACAGACGGCGACTGGACACTGACGGTTCCTCTTCTGCTTGTACTGCCTCAACCTCATCCTCAGAGCTCTGATTACTCTGCCTCTCCCTCAGACAATGGATCTTGGTCATCATCATCATCAAACAACTCAATATCTGAGTTTTCTCCCACATTTGTAGCAATATTCTCTATACTTCTGACTCAGAACCATTGGTTTCAAAATAAAAATAAAAAAGTGAAATGACTCTAAATGTCCACTTCAGAGGACATCTGTCAAACACTCACATTTCATTATAAAATATTGTGACATTACTTCAAAAACTGTTTTAAAGTGTTTATTAGACGTTCATAAAATATACCAATGGAATTTTGATCTAAAACTGGGTTAATAAAAAAGGTTTATCACCTTCTGTCCTTCTTTTCACAAAATTAGGTTTTTTCGATGATGGCCATTTTCCTTGAAAAGGAGCAGGGTCTTTCCCAAGCCCCACCCTTATGAATTTGGTATCATTTGAAAGTTCTGAATGTCCTCTTTAAAACACAACAGGAGTTGGTTAGGTAGTGTGCAGGGGGTTGGAAATATCTTAATGGAGAAATGTCCACTAGAGAGGACAAAAATGAACTATGGGTAGTCAGGAGGATAAAACAATCCAGGATCCACTCACCCACTGTACGCAGACACTGTGAGTTAGTTAAGTGTCTTGCTAAAGTACACAACGACAATCCACTCTTGTCGTCCCTCTGATCAGGCTTTGACAAGCAGGTATGGCCAAAAATGTAATGTAACTACTAGAATTCAGAATATTTAATCTTAATTTTAGCTGATTTTTTTTTTTTTTTTTTTTTTTTTTTTTTTTTTTTTTTTTTTAGATTAGAATAAAATTGCTAAAATGTGTCATCATATTTCACTTGTTTATTTCTGACTGTTTATTTCCACATTTACTTATCAGCTTCTTCATAATTTGCAACTCAACTGGTGAAAAACTGTGATAAATATTACCACAATGACATCACTCTAGTCTAAACTAAGTAAAAATGAAAAAAATGTAATGATCTGTCACATGAGCTTTAAGCAAAATGTTCAGCAGCGTCCTGACACTTCCTGACCCGCAGCAGCCCAGAGTCTGTTTGTCTTTGTGTCAGAACAGGCCACAGGTGTAACTTCTCTGCCTCATTTACCTCCTGTCACTCAGTCTGAGTCCACCCTCTAGCAACGGATTGTGTAACAAGTGAGATCTGTGTGGACAAGTCAGAGAGAAAGAGAGAGAGAGAGAAAGGAGAGGGAGGGAGGGGAGAGAGAGGGAGAGGAGAGAGAGATCAGAGAGAGAGAGAGGGAGAGAGAGAAAAAGAGAAAGAGGGAGAAGAAAGAGCGGGGAGAGAGAGCCCAAGCAAGAGAAAGAAGAGCGAGAAAGAGGAAGAAGAGAGGAGAGAGAGAGAAAGAGAGGGGAGAGTGAGAGGGAGAAAGAAGGAGAATAGAGGAGAGGGAGAGAGAAGAGAATGAGAAAAAGAGAGGGACTGGAGACAGAAGGGGAGAGAGAGAGGGAGGAGAGAGAAGAGAGAGAGAGAAAGAGGGAGAAGAAAGAGAGGGGAGAGAGAAGAGAGGGAGAAAGAGAGGGGAGAGAGGGGGAGAAGATATAGAGAAGAAGAGAGAGGGGGTAGGGAGAGAGGGAGAAGAGAGAGAAGGAGACAAAGGAGGGGGAGAAGAAGGGAGAAGAGAGAAAGGAGAGAGAGAGAAGAAGAGAGGGGAGAGAAAGAGGAGAAGGAAGGAGAAGAGAAAGAGAAAATGAGAGGGACGGAGACAGAAGTGGAGAAGGAGGAGGAGAGGAGAGAGAGAAGGGAGAGGGGGTAAATAGAGAAAAGGAGAAAAGTGGGGGGTTAGAGAGAGAGAGAGAAGAGAAGAGAGAGGGGATAGAAGGGAAAAGAGAGGAGGTAAATAGAGAAAAGGGGGAGAGGGAAAAGAGACAAGGAGACAAGTGGGGAATTAGAGAGCGAGAGAGGGAGGAAGGAGAGAGAGGGGGAGAGGGAAAGAGACAAGGAGAAAAGTGGGAGTTAGAGAGAGAGAGAGAGGAGGGAGGAAGAGGGGAGGGGAGAGAAATAGAGACGGGAAAATAGAGAGGGAAGGAGGATAGAGAAGGGGCAAGAGAAAGGGCAGAGAGAGGGAGAGAGAATCATAAAATACAAGAGGGGAGGGATGGAGGGGAGACGAGAAACAGAGGGAGACAGAGTGAGATACAGGTAGACTGAAAAACAAGGGAGATGGAGGAAGGATAGAGAAGGGGGGAAGAGAAAGAGGGGAGAGAGGGGAAGGGAGGAGGGCAAGAAAAAGGAAAGTGGGAAAGACAAACAGTGGGAGATGATAGAGGGGAATCTGATAGAAAAGGGATAGAGAGGGAGGAGAAGAGAGCAAAAGAAAAAGACAAGATTTGAAGAGGGGGGGTAGAGAAGAGTGAGAGAAGAGAAAGGAGTGAGGAGAGAGAGAGAGAGATATGGTCATGCTAACAAATCATATAATCAATAAAAAATGAACAAAGGGTTATGGTTCTCTGGAAATACTTTTTTATGATTGAGGATAAACGAGGACATATTTCTCTAATACCAATAGGTGGCAGTGTTGAGCCTATTATAATTCATACTATACTTTAAGTGGACAAGACTTAATGAATTAGGAGGTTCTTTTCTCTCAGTCTGTGGAACAAATGAATAAATGTGACTAAATAAAGTTTTCTCTCTCTCTTTCTTCAATGCATGGTGAAGTTTAAGAGACAAAAACTCGGCTTACAACATAAAACATTTTGATATTAAATTCACAATGTTAACTTGAAAGTATAAAATTGTAATTTGGATTAGAGATGGGATGATATTAGAATTTGCATTCACGATTATTGTGACCAAAATAATCATGATTAACGATAATATCTAACAATAATTTACTAAATGTATTGTACAGCTTAAAAGTCTCTAAAACATTTATTACTGCACAATATGCATGTGTTTGTACAACTACTTATTGTATTTTGGTCTGAGTGGAATCAACAATGATTCAAAGTGAACAAATGTGAACACAATGTTGAGCAAAAATCATCTAACTTTGTCTCAGAGTCTGTAATTAACTTTGACTCATTATCGCGATTATCATCATGTGTGATTTCCCGATTATGAAAAACTTTATTGCAGCTCTTTGTTATCACGATCAACGATAATATTGTATATCATCCCATCCCTAATTGGATTATGGAGCATTGCTACAAATATAACAATCTATTGTGTGTTTTTTTGCAAACATTTGACTCATCCAAGTCCAAGTCCTGATAATATTTAAAATTCTGATTCCGATCTTCTAAAACTTCAGATCTAACCTGTAAAACAGCTTCTTTTTATGCCTTTTTTGGGTTTTTGTTTTTGTTTGTTTGTTTTTCTATAATCATAATAATAAAACTTCTCAAAATGTTACATGTTTGTTATGGTAGAGCAAACCTTTCTGTCGAAGAAATGTGATTGCAATAATGAGATTTTTTTTCTACCAATGTTAGCAGTCCACCACTATTCCTGTTTTAGAAATGGCCCTCGAGTAAAAAATACTGCCCACCGCTGGGATAGAGGGATTATGGTTGAAGATAAGAACAAAAAGACACATTATTTTTGGCAAAAATTTCCAAACGGAAATATGTTTTTGCAAATGAAGTCTTCATAAGAAAACATGACACAATAAAAAACTTGCAAAAAAATGTTCACATTGATATCTTTGTCTTTTCCAGAGTCATAGGTCGAGACTTGAACCAATCATGAGCTGAGTAAAAGCTGTTTAGTGCATCCTGATAAGAGATTATTCACTTCCTGAGGTCACAGAGGTCACAGAGGTCGTGTTAGTCGTCTCTTCTCTTTCCAAACTGCAGCTAAACTCCTGTAATCGTGTCTGAAGCCTCACCTGGTTCTGTGGGAGTAAATCTCAGGCTGATTACAGTTTGTCCAGACGTAAACACACAGGAAACACACTCACTACACTCTCTTTGTGTCGTCTGAGGTCGTGAGAAATTAGTCAGAGAAATCAACTATATGTCATGAAAAGGCAAAATATAAAATAACTAAAAATTTTGTTCAGAGACATGTGGCGACATTTTCTTTGGGTTTTTACAAGTAAATCTTAACCTACCCCAAACCCCAATCCTAAACTTACACGTTTTAGTAACTTGAAGCCTTAACTTACACCTTTTAACCCTAAGAAAATGTCGCCACGTGGCTTCATCCAAAATGTGTGCTTATTTTACATTTTTGTTTTCTGTAATATATTGACGTTTGTATATCTATGTTTTGTTCGAAGACTTCCTGTTCCTTTTAGGACAGCTTTGTGGAGACACGGACGAGATGACATGGGAAATGGAGGAGAAACTGGACTATGGCCTATGGATTTTAAGACTTTTAATTATGACTTTTAACATACATGATGAAGAAGAAGAAGAAGAAGAAGAAGAAGAAGAAGAAGAAGAAGAAAGATGATGAAGAAGTAAAAGAAGAAGAAGAAAAAGAAGAAGAAAAAAAGTAGAAGAAGAGAAGAAGTAAAAGAAAAAAAAGAAGAAGAAGAAGTAGAAGAAGAAGAAAAAGAAGTAAAAGAAGAAGAAGAAGTAAAGAAGAATAGAAGAAGAAGAAGTAGAAGAAGAAGTAAAAGAAGAAGAAGTAAAAGTAGAAGAAGAAAAAGAAGTAAAAGAAGAAGTAAAAGAAGAAGAGGAAGAAGTAAAAGAAGAAGAAAAACAAGTAAAAGATGAAGAATTAAAAATGTAGTGGTAAGCTGCTGCTGTAGCCACAGTTGCCCTGGGCAGACAGACAGAAGCGAGGTTACCATTTTGTGCGATCAGGCCCTTTGACCACTCACACCAGATATATATATATATATATATATATATATATATATATATATATATATATATATATATATATATATATATATATATATATATATATATATAATGTGGGTGAAGTGTGTTGCCAAAGGACACAACCGTTTCTCCTCCAGTCGTCTGTGGCTCCAGCGGTCTCCCATCCAAGTCCTGCCCAGGCCTCAGCTGCCTCCTTGTGTTTGTTTGGCAGCAGAGCCTCCGTCCCGGGACGACTGGGCACAGACTGAAGTCTTTCTGAGGGTCTTAGGTCCGCCCGGCTCTGTTCATTGGCTGCTTCTGAATTGCTCTGTGAGGTGGAAGTTTGTTCACATTCTCACATTCCTGTGTGATGAGCTGTGCTGGAGTTTTCCACCAAACACTCACACGCTGCTTAGGCTTGATTTTGACTCAACTAGAGCTACACTAGTGGTTCTCAAACATTTTTAGTTACGACCCCCTAAATAACATATAGACATTCACAACTCCCAAACACACCCCGATAGCGATAATGTAATCTAATTACTCTTTTCGAGACACCCAAAGACGCTTCACATTTTGCATTATTCATTCACTTGCTGGTGGTAAGCTACTAGTCACAGCTGTCCTGGGGCAGACTGATGGAAGTGAGGCTGCCATTTTTGCACCATCAGCTGCTCAGACCACCATCCAATCACACTCACACCAGATCCAGTGTCTTGCCTATGGACACAATGACAGTTTCTCCTCCAGTCGTCTCACTATAACACCTGGTGTCTCACTGGCTGAAAGCACTGCCCAGGCCCAACATGCTTACAGTCTGAGATTTGATCTGATCAGGCTTTGACAAACTAGTATAACCACGCTATATACGAGACATGAGCCAGATAAACTCATGTGGGACCAGTAAATAGGAAACTGCATCTATCACTGCATTTTAAAGATGTCAAGCCCTCTTTGTTATCAATGTTTGTTACATCAGAGAAGCCTAGAAACCATGTCTTATTCCCATTAAGAACCACAGAGCTAAACAAAATTGATAGTCTAGAAGTTTCTTCTGTATCAGTAATTATATCTTTACATATTTACAAAAAATGAAGGATTAAAAAAAAGAAGAATTCTAAACATGATTTACTTAGATACTTAAAATAGAGATTTATTTGTTATTTGCACTAAATATAAAAGAAAAATCTGTGTCCTTACTTTGAGTAAGCTTGCATGGCCACAGTATGGATTGTTATTTGGCCTTGAGCAGGGCCGCTCAATGTTTGTTTCTGTAGAAACATGGTTACTGTTGCTGTATTTTCTCCACATTATTACACATTCAGAATGTCTTAAAGTATAGCTTTAACTTTCTAATTCTAGTGAATTGTGTAGTTGACTTTTCACCTCCAGAAAGTTACACAGTGCACGTTTAAGTTCTCTCTTACACAGACAAGCTTTCAACAGCATATGACACTTTTAGGATTCACGTTATTCAAAATCTAATTTTCTACCGCTTGTTCCTGAGGTCGTGGGTGATTGGAGTCAATCTCAGTGACTTTGGGCCTTAGACAAGGGAACACCCTGGACAGTGGCTGTCGCAAGAGACAGACGAACATTCACTCTCCCATTCATTCACAGGGGAAATTTACACTGATGCCCAATAAACTTAAACATGCATGTTTTGGACATGGAAGGAAACTGGAGTACCCGAAGAAAACCCACGGTGACACAGGGAGAACATGCAAACTCCATCCAAAGTGTCACATGTCACAAGTGTAAAATGTCCACACCATCTCTTCATCCCAGAACTAAATTGAGATTAAAACCAGATCAAACCAGGACAAGTCTGTGATCGTTTTACAGGCGTGTTTGTTCTGTGCTTCCTCAGACACTGGTAATTACTCGATACAAAAACAGTCCGACAGGCCCACCGACGCTGCTGCTGCTGCTGATGAACACTTTCCTTTACCTGAGGTGAGAACACAACGACACGCTCCGGCTGCTCTCAAAGCTCTTCTCACAGACACGCAGAGCAACAGAGCGTGGAGCTAGTGATGTAACAAACAGGTTATATCAGACGTAAGCTGTGATTATGACCGACAGAGTGTTATAAAAGTCAGAACTAGAGAAACAGTTGAGGCTTACATAACAGTGGAGATGTAAAGGATTGTAATTGAGGTGTTTGCAAGTGCGTGCTGGTTTTTGTTTGCTTTGCTTTGCCGTGTTTCACTTCAGCCTCAGAAAAGAAAGGAAAAACATCATATCAAAGGGATAATCATATGTTGGGAATTTGTTAACTCTAACCCAGTGGGAGCCAACCAAGTTTCACACTCTGAAAACTTCCTAACTCACAGTTTGAGTAAATAAATGGATTTCTTAATGGTATTGTCATGTTACTACCATCATATTTACTTGTTTTGTTGAATGGTGTTCCTAAAAAAAACAGAAACTCCAAAAAACAATGTCCCCACGTGGCCTCAACCAAAACACCAGTCTATAAGCTACGACAAAAACAGTGTCTCTATTTGATGTTAGGGTGTTAGATAGAGACGCCGTATAATGGACACGCAAAAAGGGTAGAAACACGTTCATGTACGCTATTAAAAGTGCACTGTGTAACTTTTTTTTTTTTACCAAAAAAGCATGTTTTTGTCATTTAGATAAATAAATAATAAAAATCTGCGTCTTTACTCCGAGCACCCTTGCCTGACCATTTTTTCATGAAAAAGCAGCTGTATTTCAGCTGTATTTTTTTTTTTTTTTTTTCACATTATGGCATACAGAATGTCCCGAAGTATGGCTTAACTATTTCTAGTAGGGGCAGCTAAGGTGTGCGACGCATCACCAACAAAAAGGGGGGGAAATGAACGAGGTGTGTAGTTAAAGTTGATCAAAACCAATCAAACTTGATTAAAATGCCTTAAACATCCTTGTTCAATAAGAAGAGCGGATTCTCAGCTGCTGGTAAATAGTTTTGCCTCTTTTGGTGCAATTTCAGGCCGGCTTAAAATTGCATCTGCTGCTTCCATTGAATCTAATTTAAGACCGTTTTTTTCAGCCCTACAATGCAAACTAATGGATCCACAGGTTACAACAAAAGGTGGAAAAAATGCATAATCATGCTTTTTTTTTTTTTTTGCCAAGTTGGACTTGGCTTGTTTTCAACTATGTCATTCATGTCCATGTTTACTATGTTCTTCTCATGCTGGTTTTATTGTCTTAAATATTCACAAATAGATATGGTATTATAAATATAACGCATTTTACCTGTCTGGATCTTGATAGTTTTATTGACATAAGTTGGCCACATGTCATTTGATTACAATCCCGCCTAGTAGTGTAAAAATATATTATATTGATTGATTAGACAATATAATATAATTGAGGCATTGGGCTTTAATAGCTGGTTATGTATTGCCCATAGTGCTCCGATGTCAGAAAGTATAGGGCTGTCAATGATTACATTCTAGACTTTTCACCTCTAAAGGTTACACAGTGCATCTTTAAAATGTTGTGGTATACATACACATTTCAAATCAAGTCAAATCAATGGATTTTTGTGAAGTCCAAAATCGTTTGTCAATTTAGCAAACCTCAATGGTAAAATAAAACAAAAAAAACATGATTGATCTAAACAGTATACTGTATGTTGGTCCACATATCAAAGTAGACTATTCAACAGTAAATAAGCAAATTAATAATTGTCCCAGAGCATTCCTCTTCTAGTCCCTCCTTCACGGTGAGAGAAAT